>CM070539.1:2918244-5836489 GCA_036346415.1 Raddia guianensis | reverse complement strand
GAGAGGGTAGAGGATATGATACATAATACCTATGCAGGCTGGCGGTGGACCGACGGGGGCGGCTGATCTAGTGTTGGCGGTGGACCGGCGGGACCTCCAGGGGCTGGTGGTGGAGTGTGGACCATCGGGTAGGCGGCAGATCTGGGGGTTGGCGATGAACTGAAGGGTGGGGACGGATCTGGGGGTTGATGGTGGACTGGCGAGTGGCGGGGCACGGCGGTGGAGAACCCGACGACGTTGGTGGCGGGCCGGCGACGTTGAAGAACCCAACGGTGACGGCAGGACCGGAGGCGGGACGAGGACGCACGGGCTCACGGCGTTGAACGACAGGCGGGTGGCTGCGTTGAGCGGCGAGACCAGAGACGAGAAGAGGACTGCAGTCTGTAGGGAGAGTTAGGCAGTTAGGCTTAGGCTTTGGGGCGGCCGGCCTGCTGGCGACAGTGTGAGGAGTGAGGAGTGGGAGAGGAACAGAGGGATTATGGTGTGAGTGAGGAGTGAGGCGGCGACACTTGGGGCGGCGACAATTTTGGGGGCCTGTGGGTTATAAACTCCACCGTCCTCGACCCGCCAGACCCGTGGAGGCAAAACTAAACCCGAACTCGTCCCCATCGGGTGCAGAACCAGCAGGCCCGCCCCCATGGGTCTGATTACCATCCCTACCTACGATACAATATAATTTTGGCATATTTTTACCCGTACGGCCGGCCAACACCATGATCTACGCCATGCACTCACACATGTTACTCGAGCTCGCAACTACTGCCTATGCCTTGATGTACATCGCTGTCGTGCCCTCTCGCTGGCCCAGCACTGTGGTGCACGGCCACCAGGAAGTCACTGCCGGTGGCACAGCCCACCACGCGCGCACCAGCGCCACAGGCGTGGTTGCAGCTGCTTCGGCTAGGTCGCAACAATGCTGTCCCGCCGCATCGTTGAGTGAGAGGCGCGTGATGTGACCATGTGTCCACAGGGCCGTTCCTGAGTTTTTGGGGCAGGAGCGAAACTATAAATGGATGCCCCTAACGTCAGTATCAAAATATTTTTATACTACTATATATCAACCGAAAACACACTATTCAATATATTATAGCAATTGTTATCAATAAAAAGATAAAAATACAAAAGTAAATTTTTTTTACCTCAAACATATTATATAGATCATGTTAGAAGCGGCGCCTCGCCATTGTCGCCGAGCCCTCCAACTCCAAAAATTAAAACCCTCGGTACGACAACAGGTCAGCAAGAAGCAGGAACGACGGGTCGACGGCGTTCCATAGGAACAACCGGGGGATTTTTGTAGCAGCAAGAACAGAAATTACAGAATCACCGTCCGTCCGTCAGGCCGGCGCGGTGAACTGACGAACTCACGATCGCTGAATCTTATTCGCTGGGACGCTGGATTGCTGGAAAAGCGCCGCGTTACTAATGCCGCCGTTAATCACGTACGAATCCCATGTAAACTGAAACGGAAATTAACAAGCTAGAGCCCACTACAAGAAACACATTTTTTGTTGTCGGCCATTTCAATCTTTGTCGTCGGCAATGGTACCGAGGACATTTCCTAGTTTTGTATCGTCGGCCTAGGCCACAGCTGACGACAAATATGCATGCATGCTGTTCGGCCGCTGGCCAGGAGGACTTGTGTAGTCGGCCTGGTAAAACCGAGGACACAAACAACACTAGTGTAGTCGGGTAAAATAAGCCGAGGACACAAGTCGGCTGACCAGACGGCGCATTAACGGTTCAAGTAAGGTGGGATCCACACGCCGGTAAGATTTTGGCGTCATGTCGTCGGCTAGGTGTTCGCTGACGACAGAAGCCTCATCGGAGCCCACTCGTCAGTCCGTTCGTCAATAGCTAGTAGGTGGGCCTAGTCCAGTTTGTGTCCTCGGCATCCGGTAGGCTGAGGGCATTGTATTTTCATGGTCTTTTATCAATCCCCTTGAAAAGTGTTTAAAAATAATTTTGTGCCTTTTATCCAATTTTACCAGCTTAAATATCGGTGATATGTGCCGGGGAAAATTTGGGGGGGTTGTGTCGTCGGCCTCTGACATGGCCGACTACACAAGCCACTTGTGTAGTCCATTACAATTGGGCCGACTACACAAGCTACTTTCCTGTTTTTTCTATTTTTTTTGGAAAATGCATACAAATAATTTTATGGAAGGAAAAAATCTAGAAGTTTAGGGACTAATCTATGGTTGTTGTGTTTCACGTTATAGTAATTACATGGTTGTCGCGAAGTTAACGGCCCAAAAAGCTCGAGGAGGAGGGTCGTTCATCAGCTGCATCACTTAATGTTTGTACGTAGAAGTGCTATGTACAGGTGGTAAAAAAAAACCTCCATGTAATGTGCATCGACAATTTAAGTTTGGCATATATTATTAAATGTATTACACCCATTTTTATGAAGTAAATGTGGGAAGAGGTGATGTAATAAATGGACTTGTGTCGTCGGGTTCCAAGGAGGCCGACGGCACAAAATATTTTTGTAGTCGGTTTTTCTGTATGCTGCCTACACAAGATAGATTATTGTCCTCGGCCTCTGTTTAGCTGACTACACAAGTGGTATTATTGTCTTCGGGTGTAGCTCGGCTGACTACACAGGGTTGTTTGTATGGTCGGCTTTCATAGCAGACGACACAAAGCACCCAGGACTTGAAGGAAATAGGGCAATGCACGGCTCACTGAACAAACAAAAAAAACTCGAACCCGCCGCCGCCACCTTCCGCCCTTGCGCGCCGCCGCCATCGTGTCCCCGCTCCTGCTCGCCACAGCCGTCCCCTTCCCCTGCCCGTGCCGACGCCGCTGCACCCCGCCGCCGCCGTCGCCGTCCCCTTCCCCTGCCCGTGCCGCCGCCGCTGCACCCCGCCGCCGCCACCTTCCGCCCTTGCGCGCCGCCGCCATCGTGTCCCCGCTCCTGCTCACCACAGCCGTCCCTAGCCCCTGCACCCCACCGCCACCGCCCACCACCGCCGTCTCCTCCACCCCTACTCGTGTCGCCGCCACCGGCGCCGTCCCCTTCCCCTGCCCGTGCCGACGCCGCTGCACCCCGCCGCCGCCGTCGCCGTCCCCTTCCCCTGCGTTCTTGCTTTGATTTAGACGATTTGGTGTGCTATTTTTACTTCTTAGTTCCTTTTCTTGTGCCATACTGCCATGCATGCGCTCGTAGATCTACGTGATTTTACTGATGATTTGTGCATCGGTTTTCCATGAGGACTTGGTTTATCGTTATGCATAATACATTCTAGAGACAAGCTGCAGGTTCAAATGATTTTGATTTTTTTGGGGTATAACTGCATCTATTAATTGATCTGTCGTGCAGAGTGCAGAGTGTTGTGGTTTGTACATTCTTAAGAGTAAAGATAGTGAGTTAATTTAATAAAATGCATTGCTGATTACAAAGATGGGTGACGAATTTTAGAGTCGGACAACGGACTTCATTGTCCAATTGTTGGTGCACGACAAAAATAGCTTTTGGTAGATTAACAGGTTTGATTTTATCAATTTGGCTTTTTCATCCAATGTTGGGCAAGTAGATGGTTTAGTAGCTGATCTAGCCACCATACATAATGCAGCTAAGAAGGTGCCCTGTTGTGCTCTTTTACAATTTTAGATTGTTCTCGAGCAAAGTAAGGTTTACAGAAAAAGGATGATATTTTAAATTGTACATGTTCTATCTTCTAAAACAACTGATGCAGTAGCAAACATTTAGAAATTTACTTTCTTATGATTATTTTCATAGCCAATCCATGTATATGCCATATCGCTGTTGGCATGGTGGCGTGTTGACGTGTTTAGATCTTTTGCATTGTCTGTGAACGTCATGTTGACGTGTTTTCTTTTAATTTTTTGTTTAGGTCGCCGCCTCCTCCGCGCCACAGCCCGGCCCGGCTCCTTGTAGACGCCGTCCCCTCTTCCCCTGCGGAGTGCGTGGACCGACAATCTTAGGTATGTTTTATAGAACTATGTATTTTTTTGCATATAACCTTTGTTGTCGGAGAATCAACCTTAGTCATTTTTTCGCATTGAATACGCGTGTCATCCAAGCCAGTGTATCACACCCGTCCGAGAGGGTTACATGTTTCGTAGGGAACTCTGACGGTGATTCGTTGAGTTCCATTACGAGAGTTGTGGCTCTCTCGGGCTGTCCATGTTTTGGACAGCTCACGGATGTGTGCTTCTTGTGTATGGTCGTCGTGGCACGTGCGTGTATGAGTCAGAATTTCGGTCGCATAACCCAGTTGTTCTCCTAGTGCATAACATTAGCGGTACGCCGTACCCGTCGTTGCACTAGGGGAGCAGCGGGGTTATGCTGCCGAAATTTTGACTTGTGCCCGCACGTGTCTTGACGATCATACGCATGAAGCACACATCCGTGAGTGGGTAAGCCCTCCTATGCAAACAATCAAAAACTGCTTGAAACCTTTAACTGTGCGTACATTCACGGCCTGTGTTCAGAGCACGATGGAAGATCGTAGCTGGATGTACGATGGTTGGAGCAAAACTGGCAGGCACACAAATGAATGGTTTATGGACACAGCACTGCCTAGAGACCAGTACAGGGACCATGTGAAGTCACGTCGACGGGAGACAAGTTTTTCTACTGCCAGAGCCGCCCTAGCACACACCCAAGAGTTGGAGGCTGCCCTGAAAAAACAACAGGAAAGAGATGAGGCAATGCAACAACGACTGGACGAGATGGAGCGAAAGAGTCAGGAGGATGCTAGGATGTTAGCGACCATGCAGACCCAGAACATGATATTATGGGCCGTAATCCAGGTTAACTTGTAATTAGTTTTACCTACTTGTCTTTCCTTTTGCAACTGTTAACAAATATGCATGTACATCTATACACAGGGCATGCAGTCGGGCGTTGGAACATCACAGTCATCTACATCCTCGCAACATCATGTGCCTCTCCCCCAGTTCGTCTTCCAGCCAACAACGGATGCGTCGTTCCCACAAAGCGGAAATCCTACTCAGTTCGTGATGCCGGGATCATTCCCAACGTGGCCATTCACGACTGCGGCATTGCCACCGACCGCTTCTCCGGGGGTAAGTCTTCCGCCTTTAAGTGTTTCTCTAATTAAATATGCATTATAAACATAGATTTCAATTTTCATAAATTGTATCAATAAATAGGTCTCCAGCTCAGCTACGCCTGCGCCTGCCATGAACACACAGGTTGGGGATGAGACCACTGGGGACGGCACTGCAGACGCCACCAGATCGACCGACGAGCAATTTGTCGAGGGGATCATCGCCGATCCATTTGCGAGTTCTCAAGTTTAGGTTTGTTTTATGTTAAACTGTACAATGGGCGTTAAACATTGATTTGTACATGTCTACTATCGATGCTCGTTGTATGTTTGTTGTGGATGGTCGATATGGTTTCGAAATGAATTTCGAATGTTAATGTTGTTTAAATGTGTGTGATGGCGCAATGCGATGGATGTATGTGATTTAAATTGTATGTGACTTGTGGGGAATATGGCCGTATGATTCTGGGATATTGGGGGGGTTTTTTGCAGGTTAAAAATATGGTTTTTTTAAAAATTATAGGAATTTTTTTTGCTGCAAAACAACTTGTGTCCTCGGCCTGACCCAAAGCCGACGACACAAGTGCCTAGAGCTAGTGAGCTGCGACATACATTGTCCTCGGCTCTATGTCTACCCGACGACACAACTTGATTTGTGTCCTCGGCATAACTCAAGCTGACGACACAACTTTATTTTTGTCCTCGGCACTGATATAAGCTGACGACACAACTTTATTTGTGTCCTCGGTACTAATAAAAGCCGACGACACAAATCGTAATTTTTGTACTCGGCTACGAAAACCCGACG
Organism: Raddia guianensis; assembly: GCA_036346415.1. Classification (NCBI taxonomy): domain Eukaryota; kingdom Viridiplantae; phylum Streptophyta; class Magnoliopsida; order Poales; family Poaceae; genus Raddia; species Raddia guianensis. Next base: position 5,830,639 of record CM070539.1, on the reverse strand, counting down.
ACACAAGTTGCTAGGTGGGCCCCTACGTCAGGACGGGATACGTCCGTTAGTGATACATTTTGTCGTCGGTTTGGCTGGGCCGAGGACACAAGTCAGCAGAAATGGCTCGGTTGGAGGTGGGTTTTTGTCCTCGGTATTTATTGGGGCCGACGACACAGGTCCTTTGTGTCGTCCGGTTCGTGTCGTCGGCTCTGTGTCGTCGGCCAGCCGACGACATTTAGTTGTGTCGTCGGGATTCTGCCTTGTGTCGTCGGTTTTGGCCGAGGACACTGACGCAGATCCCTGTAGTGGTCGTGCGTTTCCTGAATCCTGATCGATCTTGACATGAAGCTGCTTCCGCTGGCGCCGGGACCGGCTCGACCTTCTACTTCACTCGTCTTTCTCAGGGCCAGGTGGTGTTGCTACCCTTCTGTGTTGGACATGCTAGTCGCTTAAAAAATTGGGACAGACTCAGCCCAGCGATCGGCACGCGCCCGCACACAAGACCAGCCCACCCGTCGGTGCCACGGGCGGCGAGCCCAATACTGGGTTTAAGCCAAACCGTAAAAAATTTTGCTGCTTACGTTGGTCGTCAAAAATACTAATTGTGCTGGACATGATTGCTATACAGATCATATGACTGCCGAAACATAAAAAAAATTTACTAAATAAATCTCAACCAATCAACGAATAACTGTTACACGATATTCTTTGTACTGGAGAAGGTGCTAACACCCGTCCACCCGTCTGACTATCCGCCTGATCTTCTTCTTAACTTTACACATCTTATTAAGCTACGAAAAGATAAGCTCCTCGGCGAGCTTCCTCCGGAAGGCATGCACGTCCTCCATGGTGAAGGCCCGTGTGAGACCCTCCCCGTCCCATAGCTGCATGTAGAGAAGCATAAACAGCGCGCAAGACGAGCTGTCCGTCTGCTGTGGGAGGCCTTCCACTACGCAGAGCTTCCACCTCGCGACGTTGGCGTGCTCGTCTCCATCATGGCCGGCCACCGCCATGATCCTCGCCACGCACTCGCGTACGCTGGACGTGCACTCGACGTACTCGTCATACCCGATGCCGCCAAAATTAGAGTCGAGCACCTGGTACTCGCGCTCCCGGAAGTCGACGACGAGGGCGAACGAGTGGCCTTGGTACACCATCGGGAGGAAGACGAGGTCGTGCTGCAGGTATTGGTCGGCGAGCAGGCGCATGTCGTCGCGGTCCGTGCTGGTGCTCGGCTCTCCGGCGTGCTGCTTCATCCAATCTGTGTCCAGTTTGCAATGGAGGAGCACGCGGCGGCCGTTCCTGACGACCTGCTCGCCGCGCTGACGGTGGCGGTGCAGCAGGATGAACGCATCCACGATCGCCGAGCAGATCCATCTGCCGCGGCCATCCTCGGAGACGGGCAGGGTCAGGGAGAACATGCATTTCGCAGTGATGCGGAACACCGCGTAGGAGAACTCGGAGTGGTAATAGGACTCCGGGAAGAAGACCAGCTGCTTCCCCTTGCGGCGGTTGATTCTGGCGACGTACTCGTGCTCCCTGATGTACTTCGCCGTCGCGGTCGCTCGCAGGCCGGTCTCGGTCACGGCCGCCAGGAAGTCGCCGCCGGCGGCACTGCCCACCACAAGGTCATTCTCAGGCGCTGGCGAGAGCGCCATCCTGCGTCGAGGGTTTCAGCGACAGCCGTGAGGTGAGTTAATTGGATAGCAGATGGAGGACATCACTGCTGCGACGATGCGAACGCTGTATATATAGGACTAGGAGCGGCCGTGTCCGTCTCGTACTCTCGTGTCCGATTCGGACTTCCGGAGCCAACCTCCAAGTTTCCGAATTCCCAACTGGGCTAGCTATCTGTTTCCGTCTAGAGTTGAGGGAGACCGGAGATACGCATGGTTTATGATTAGGTCTCTTTAGGATTGTGATTCTTGGATGTCAGTCTGCGCGATCACCGACCACCAGTCGGACAGTACTGGATCCATCTCACACGTCACGCAAAGGGTTCACGATTTCTAGAGACCGTTGTAATTTTTGCGAAATTCAACCGTTAGAATACATGTTATATTAAACGAGCGAGGTGGTCCGCGCGTTTGCGCCTAGATTTGTTTAGTATATAGTGTTTATCTCTAACTCATAATCTCTCTCTAACATATCAGATCGGATTTTGAGTTTATCTCTAATTTATTATATCAACTTTAGCATTTAATATGAATTTCTAATATTTTCTTTTAATCTAAGCCGCATAGATCTTTTATTTTTTCTTTGATTAATCTATCCCGTTATAATTTGGTCCCACAGTTGATTGAACGGATAAAATAACCATATTATATCATATTTAGTATTTTATCCGAAATTCTAATATTCTTCTTTTAATCTAAGCCGTTATAATCCGGCCCCACAAAATCAACGGCATAGATCTTTTTTTTTTATTTATGTGAGAATTTTGTTGATTGATCTTGGCCGTTATAATTTGGTCCCATAGTTGATCGGACGGCTGAAATAATTTGGATGATGTGGACGAACGTGGTGGCTTCCTTTTCTCTTCATTATATATATAATAGATAGATATAAGGTAAGTGTTGAACATACCAAATCTATGGTTTTTTTTTATTGCAGTTTCTACAGTTGTTTTAGCTTGCATAGAAATGCTACTTTTAAGATGTTATCTAAAAAACCAGTTAAAAAAATACTCTATTAAAATATTAGAGAAGACTTGCGCCGGAAGGCTGATTCCATTGGACGCCACGAGCCTACGTTAAGGCCTTGTACATTTTAGCTTAGCGTAGCGTAGCGTAGCGTTTCAGTAAAATTTGAAAGTCTTTAAAGAGAGGTTTAAATATTATTAAAAAATAATTTAAAAATAGTTTTAAAATCTTTAAGAGAACTACTAAAAACCTGAGAGAAATCATTACAAATTATTACACCAAATAGGCTACATAAAAAAGATAAATTTTACAGAAACCCTACGCTACGCTACACTAAGCTGAAATGTACAAGGCCTAAATCGGACGAAGTCCAAGAACCCCATGTCGGCCCATCTTTTTTCTGTTTCTTTGATGTAGACTCGTGCACAACGAATTCGATGCTCGAGGAAATCCAGTCGCCGTTGAGACCAAAACACCACATAACCACCGCCTCCATCATGGGATCAAAAGCCCAATAAAATCTACATCATCATCATCTATCCTCCTCAACCCCGATGATGGCCCAAGGCCACCAGTAGCTCATCTCGACCCCTCTCGTTGCCCTCATACTGAACGTTCGCTGGAGCCAGAAAGTGCGCCCAAAGTGGAACATACGCACCAAATTCCTTCCCTTGCCAGATATATTTTAGATCACTCGACAGAAAAAAAGAGTAAATCACATCACAATTACATAAAGTTGGTTGGAGTTCTCGTTTAGGTACGTCAATTCAACATTTTGCAATATGATAGCAGTGTACACCCTTCAGATTAAAAAAAATCACGGTAAGAAGCATGATACAAGCACCATCCAATGGCAAATCGATCAATTTGTGACATAATTCAATATTGACAGGGCTCTCATAGAATATCATATATATATATATATATATATATATATATATATATATATATATATATATATATATATATATATATATATATATATATATATATGGTCTTATTTGACCAACTGTTAAATTTGCAAGTGCTTTTATACAAATGTTATCTGCAAGTACAATTTTCTGTCGATTACAGAGGTTTGGATGCAAATATTAGGCCACGTGTGCTCTGAACTGGTGGCCTGCGGACACTAAAACCAGCTAACATAAGCGGTTTGAATCTTCCATAAGACGGGAGGCAACATATATACTCAGTAATGCCTAGTTTCATAGTTGATATACGTAAGCGAGAACTCCAACCAACATTATATATCTGTGATGCTATTTACTAAGAAAAACATCGCTTTAGATACCAGAATATGGTTTATCCTTTTCTCCCCCGCACGATAGCTAATATAGGATAAGACACAATGCGTGCCGTTTAAAGAGATGCTTAGTTAGTTACATAAAATCAGAGGTAGTCGTGGGGGGAGAAAATTGTTTAATTATTTATGTTTAAATACATGCTAAGCGGTGCAAGGTGTTTAGAGATATGGTTAGAAATTTTTTTAATCGCATAACATATTACGTACAATCAAGATTACTATAAAACTATCGTGCAACCGAACTATCAAAGTTTATAGATAGGTGTTTAGCGGAGGGCGGAGGCTGTATGAATTTGATATACGCGTTTAGTGATGTAACATGCTCTCTCCCGTTAATCACTTGTACATAAGCACCTCGCAAAGTTGCACCTGCGTCCTGGTGCCCAATGTAGAGCAATCTGCTTGCTACACGAAAGTGATCTCGTGTACGCTCCCAGAATGCTTACGCTTTGGGAAACATTCCCACACTTGTACTGCCACTGCCACTGGATCTGGATCCAAGGATCACCTGGCGATGATCGAGCCGAGCATCGATCTCAAATTAAGTACGATGAAGCAGTACTAATTAATGATTCGCCGAGCTCGTCGCGTCCTGAATCCAGATACGCAAGTACGTACGTGCCGTGGTTAATTAAGTTCTAATGATAGTGTAGGAAAGGACGAGCACGGGTAGAAGTTAATTGGGTGGTCCCCGCTCCTGATGAGTGATGACTGGCAGGAAGGTTGGCCCCCGTACAAAACTGCCCGACCAGGGTTCACAATAGTTTTGCCGTAATAATTTTTTAAACAAGTATTGATGAAAATTCGATCAGTTATTTTATTTTGAAGAGATGGAAATTGTAAAAAAAATCACTCTACATCAACCGCTTTGAACATTGGGGTCTTGTTTTTATTCACATCTATCTATTATTATTATATTAAAGTAGAGGAAAACGGAGCCACCACAATGTGCCACATAGGCTAAAAATCTTCCACTGTCCGATCGCCATCTAATACCGTTGATTTCATTGAGATAGATTTGTAAAAAAAATCTCTTAAACAATCTGTAACTAACACGAGATGGCTGTAGAGATAATATATTGGTACGAAACGGAGGTTTACACGTTAAACAATCTGTAACTAACACGAGATGGCTGGAGAGATAATATATTGGTACGAAACGTAGGTTTACACGCCGTAACAAACACCCGGGAAAACGGAGCCACCACAATGTGCCACATAGGCTAAAAATCTTCCACTGTCCGATCGCCATCTAATACCGTTGATTTCATTGAGATAGATTTGTAAAAAAAATCTCTTAAACAATCTGTAACTAACACGAGATGGCTGTAGAGATAATATATTGGTACGAAACGGAGGTTTACACGTTAAACAATCTGTAACTAACACGAGATGGCTGGAGAGATAATATATTGGTACGAAACGTAGGTTTACACGCCGTAACAAACACCCGGCTGGAGAGATAATATAAAACCGTAACACAATCCGTAACTAACACGAGATGACCCGGCTGGAGAGATAATATAAATCCGTAACACACACCCGGCTGGAGACTTCAATGGCAACTTCGACACGACAGCTTCAACGGCGACTTCGACGACATGCACAACCACACAACGACGGCTTGACTACGTGCGTTCCAGCCCGACAACAAACGCGTTCTACAGGTTCTGCCACTTATTCCTGCAAACTCAAAAGCAATCATAGTCAATAATCTGCCGGCTTGCATGATTTATGTTTCTAGAATTCCACATAAACTATAGAATGTTATGTTTTCAATCACTGCACACACTACTGTAAGATGTCATGCCTTTCATCTTACTGTCAGCCATGAAAAAAAGAGTAAAAGACACCTCAGAAGGGATATTCTTTCCCCCAAGAGGGATGCATCATGCATGCTACGCCCAGTACGTCCGCACATGCAGGCATAAGCAAGGCAGCCATTCTCAGATCGGATGGATACATAGGGCAGATAAGAAAAAAAGCAGTGTAAAGTCAAATCATCTACTATTTCACTAATTTGTGATGTGGATATATATGCTAATCTGTCCTTTAGATATCAAATAACACATATATAAATACCGTGGAATTATCCATATATATTTAGCGACCACTTGGATTCCAGAACATCGAAGACCCAAGTTTCTGGATGACCTGAGAGGAAGAAGAAATTGTAGTATAAAATGATCATGGGGCATGGCTGCAAAAGAAGCAATTCTTATAAAAGTATATATATATATATATATATATATATATATATATATATATAGAGAGAGACACACACACTAGACAGATCGATGCATGCTTAGATCGAGCACGCTAATGCTCACTGTTAGCCACAAATTGTATACCATTTAGTCCCGCAGAGAGCTCCACAGCAACCGGCTCGAGGGGATGGATGATGACCATGCGTTTTCACTCTTGACCACACCATCTGGCAAGAAGATTGGATTTTTTTTAGTGAGCCAATAACACGGAAAACCACAAAGAAACCTGATAGAACTCACTGTCTCGAAGTCTAGAGCGTGAACATCATTCAAGGTCTTAGATTTTGATTGTCCTCCAACCATCTGGCAAGAAGATTGGTTTTTTTTTAGTGAGCCAATAACACGGAAAACCAGAAAGAAACCTGATAGAACTCACTGTCTCGAAGTCTAGAGCGTGAACATCATTCAAGGTCTTAGATTTTGATTGTCCTCCAAAAATCAAAAGAATTCTATCATCGTAAAGTGCAGCTATATGATATCGAGAGAGATGCATCATGCATGCTACGCCCAGTACGTCCGCACATGCAGGCATAAGCAATAATCAGATGGATACATAGGGCAGATAAGAAAAAATGCAGTGTAAAGTGAAATCATCTACTATTTCACTAATTTGTCATGTGGATATATATGCTAATTTGTCCTTTAGATATCAAATTATTCATCACACATATATAAATACCGTGGAATTATCCATATATATTTAGCACTGTTTTGTTTAGCACTATACTAACATCATTTTGTTTTTCAGAAAAACAATTATGGCGTACATGAAGTTAGGTGACCTGACAACAAAAGGGCAAACATGGAAAATCAAAGTGAAAGTAATGAGAATTTGGGATTCAATTAATTTTCTAACCGATGAGCTTATGAGTCTTGATATGATCTTAATTGACGAACAGGTTTCTCTCTACACAAGTTTTTTATCTATGTGCTATTTCAATAATTACTAATATTTTTTTTAGGGTGAATCAATTCATGGTACTATTTGGAATAATCTAATTAGCAAGTATAGACCAAAATTCAAAGAGGATTGTATCTATGTGCTAAGCAAATTTAGAGTTCAGGAGTCAACCAAATATCGTCCAGTGGACAATAATCTCAAGATTATTTTTACGGATAATACAGTTGTCAAAGAATTGAAAGGACCATCAAAAAAATTTCAAAATTACTACTTTGAGTTCTCTACTAAAGATGAACTACAAGAAAGGATACATAAACATCAACAACAACAACAATTATCAGGTAATAGTATAGTTGAAGATTTATGTTCAATAGCAAATTTTTTGAAAGTTCTCTGTATTTAATATTCAAATCTTATAGACATGGTTGGATTACTTACCAAGATTAAGCCAATTGGATCAAGAATGACAAGAAAGAAACCAAACCTTCGACCTTCGGATATTCGCGAGATTGAGATCTTAACAATAGAGTAAGGACCTACATTTATATTTACATTTCATTTAATTTAATTTAATTTAATATTTATTTTTGTGTTATTATTTAACTATTTTTCAATGTAATTTTCAGTGGTGATAAGATCAGCATAACATTATGGGGAGAATTAGCTCATTGCTTAAATGAAGATGTTATTGGCAATCAAACAGTTGTGGTTGTTACATCACTATTAGTAGAAGAATTTAATGGTAAGCACAATAATATTAAATGTTATGATTTGAATTGCACTGATATACATGCGGCTTAAACAGGTATTCGTTTAAGGTCCACCAATGCCACACGAATATATAAAGATATTGATATCCCTGAGACCTGGAAACTTATTGACATGTATGGAACATATTTTGTATCATTCATGCTACAACATGTTATAGTTCACACCCTCTTTAGTTATTATTTATTTTTCTTAAAAAACTATAGGGTTTCATCAGAAGAAACTATAACAAAATTGATGGATATGGATAAAAGTGCTGAAGAGACACTGGAAAAACAGATGTTTCACAACAGAAGGACACTATGTGACATTAATGAGGCAAGTAATGAGAGCTTAAAAAATCAGGTAATGCATCATGTATTTTTCTTAAATATAAATTTGGGTTTTATCTAATAATTATGAAAAATTTCTGACATTTTAAGATATTGTTATATGAATAATAATATATAATATATTCTTTTAAGTTCTACCATCCTTTTTAATGTTAATATATAGGATACCGTGTTCACGTCGAAAGCTCATATCGATCATATACAAGGAGATTGGTGGTACATGTCATGCAAACAGTGCAATAAAAAAGTTACAGAAATAACTGACAAGTATTATTGCAATAAGTGCGACAAATATCCGGAATACACAACCCCTGTGTAAGTCCATACTTCAAATATTTGATATTTGATTTGATGAAATGTTTATTTTATACTAACTAATTTTCATTAACAACAATGCTATGTTAGGTATCGGGTACGACTCCAAATAAGCGATGATACAGATAGTATCATGTGTACTTTGTTTGATGATGAGGCGAAACGAATAATCAATACATCTGCCTCAAACTTGCTTAATTCATTGGACGAAAAATCAGAGGAAATTCCAAAAAATATACAGCAACTATGTGGAAAGACATTTATCTTTCGATTTAATATCAACAATAAACTTTTTATTAGAGGTACACCAAGTTACACGGTAAAGAAATATTTTTGCCTGACAATAAGCTTGAGATGGAATTCCTGAAAAACAGATATGAGGTATTTTCGTATTTTCTACATCACAGATTATATTCTGAAGTTTGTTATTGCAAAGATCTCAATAAACATCAATTTCCTTTGTGCATTATTATTTTTTTTGATCGAAAACCATGGGGGTGTTTGTGCATTGCTGATGATAGGATGTAACGAACGATGAAGCAAGCATCGTGACAAAAAGGGAAACAAGTAGAATGAAGAACAAAGTTACAAAGGTGCTTAAACATATAGACATATATATTTATTTTTTAAACATGATACTAAGTTTTCTAGAAATGTTTCAACTCTGCAGAAACGAATCAGCAACAACCCAGGCAGCAAAAGAGGATCAATCTCATTGATTCAAGTTGACAGCGATGAAAATGAAGACACCATATCTACATCACAAGAATCTAAGAAAGGCAATAAAGGAAGGCAACAGAGATATGGTGCAATAGAAAGTGAACCTGAAGAAGAATCTTCTAAAAATACTATTGCAGAAAAGGTATAATTGCATTTACTCTGGTATAGATAAAATAGTAAAGTATTTTTCTGCTTTAAAGCTCAGCAACATAACAGGAACTTATGAAAACAAAGTTACATATATTTTTTTAAAATATGTTACTAAGTTTTCTACAAATGTTTTAACTCTGCAGAAACAAATCAGTCAAGTTAAAAATAACGATGAAAATGAAGGCCATAAAGGATGGCAACAGGAATATAGTGATGAGAAGGTATGGATTGGAGAGTGATTTTTTTCCTCCGGTTGAAACATCTGTATTTCATAGATATTAATTACTTTCCATTGACAGGCAATAGAAAGTGAAACTGAAGAAGAGTCTTCTGAAAATACTATTGCAAGAAAGGTATAATTACATTTACTCCAGTATAGAAAAAAATACAGATTTTTTTTATGCTTTAAAGCTGAAATAATTTTTGTACAAATGTTTCAACTCTGCAGAAAGGAATCAGCACAAAATCACTGATTCAAGTTAAACAAGAAATTTTTGAAGACAACATATCTCCGTCAAACAAACCTAACAAGGACAAGAAGAAAAAGCGGGTATATATAGCAATACAAAGTGACACTGAAGAAGAGTCCTCTGAAAATAATGTTGTACAAGAGAACACAAAAACGAGATCTGAAGATGAAGACTCAAATGTTGAGGTTGCTGCTATAAGAACATCAAGAAAGTTTGCTAAAAGGACATCTGTTGATTCAGTCTTAGAGGATCAAGCATCTCAGACAAGACCTAAAAGAATAAGGAAAATGAATCCAAAGTACACATATTAGTACTTCATTATTTGCTCACTAGCAAAACAATATGCAATTAGTGGTGTATTTCGTTAAAGAGATGACAAATAATAGTTTATTTATGCTGCATTTATAAACTTTGATTCTATAAGACATTTTATCTATCTAGAATATCTATATAGCAAGGGAAAGTCCTTTTAAAATTCAGATTTATAATTTTAAAGAAGTTCTATAAATCTGTAACTTTGCACATATTACTGAGTTGTTTATTTTCAGTGGCCATTTTAGCCTATTGTTTCCAAATTCTAGACATCCATAACTACAAATGTGAGTAAAAGTACCAAAGCAGTGTTTGTTTTGTTCAATTTCGAAGATGATGTTCTCCAGCTGACCGTCAATATCATGCTCTCCATGGTCACAACTTCTTCTTGATGATTCCGAGGACGACCTTGGAGTCCCCAAACAAGGTGGCCTCACGAACTAGCGCCGAACCTGTAATATAATATAGATAGTTTGTGGTGGACTTCACCGATCGAATAATATACATCGATATTAATCGGATATTATTTGTGACCGTATTGTATACATCTACCCGGATTCGGATACCATAATATTATTTAAATCAATATCCGATTTAGTTCAAACGATCAGACGGTCAAAAATTATTTCATCCCTAACGTAGACGTACCGCCTGGAAGCTCTTTTTGATAGGATAATTTAACATGCTGTTGGGCCATGCTTGAAGTACGCAATTAGTACAATCTGCAACTAAGAGGTAAACAAACAATAAATATCTTGAAATTTACACGTACATCCGTCCTTACGTGCACCATCCATAAAAACAGAATCCATCCAAACAAAAGAAATCTGCTCCAGCCCGGCGACGATCGCGTTCTACAAATCCGTAACTAACACGTATTCCAATGCTATGTAGATAAATTACTCCAGAAAACCACAATTAAAAAGAAAGTCGGTGATGAATCCGTAACTAACACGTAATCCAATTAAAAAGAAAGTCGGTGATTAATTAGCATGTACGGCTGGAAAAAAAATCTCTTAAACAATCCGTAACTAACACGTAATCCAATCAAATGCTAGGAAAATCGTATCTCTAACAAATAACAACAGGTATAAAAGTGGATGGATACGGACTGAGGTTTACACGTGCTACTCGGCAGCTTCCATGACGAACAGGCCCCATCAAAATTAAACTGCTACTCGACTCGGTGAGATTCATTCATATTAAACAGCGTTAATATCAAAAGTTCTGGAACGCGACGAGGCAGCAAAGCAACCGGGGCACCACGACCAGCACGTCCCCAAATTCATCGATTAAAAGAAATTTATCCTCCCCGCTGTTATCAATGCCCAGGTGACCTGCTGCTCTGTATCAATAAGCTTCAACATAAGATACGTACAACTGAAATACATCAAGTCAGCACGTGGCCATGCTTACTATGAAATCTTCTCCAGGACCGTGCCTTCTTCACTCGAGCTGTTCAAATTAACCAATCCAACATTCATCCAAGTGTTCTGCGGTCCTGCATCCTAGCTGCCATCATTGCCGTCCAAGTGTGCTACTGGTCAGTTAGACAGATTATTAAAATTCTTTACCTCATTATCTCACACAAAATATATGAGTTCTGATCAGGTAGGCAGATACATTCATCATATTGTTGAAGCTCGATGTTTCATGCTGTTGCGTTTAATTTATGAAATTGCACTGCAGAAAATCAAATGCTTGAAGGGATCTACACGAGAATAAGAACAGGTTCCTAGAGTTTCAAATTTTGTAGGTAATAATCTCTTTCAGTAAAATGTTATATGTACCGCTAATAACCTATACTGGTACACATATTGACATCATGGTGTAAGAAAAGACTATACAATGTGTAATCATCTTAGAGTCCTGGACTAGCATTTGTTGCACCATAAATTATTTTAATCAGCAAAACTGATAGATATCTTCAAACAAAATTAAAACCTATAGGATATACTATCTATCTTATACTTTTTTCAATGCATTGCCTATATGGTATCAACAGATACGAAAAAAAATGCCAAAATCTATTGTTAACTTTAAATACGACTAACTATTAAACAAATGTTCAAACTTTTGTTTCACTTCATATTCATATGACATTCATTATACATTTTAATATCCGATTCTCAAGATACTTCATGTTACACTAAAATTGTTATTTCTAATGATTTTATTATTATCATGTATACAATACTTACAGACAAAAAGGAATTGTAGCAATGCCTCACGAAAATGCAAGACTTGCTAGGAAAAGGAAGAAAGACCAACTTCAACTTAAAAGGAGCAGAAAGAGAAGTAAGAATACAGAGGAAACGACACATACCAACACAAGAACAGAGATCAACACCCAAGAATACAGCTGTAGCGGCACAACTTCCAGGGACGAAAGTACCAACATATGGAACTTCGGAAAGCCAACATTCAAATGCGAACATTGCAATGCAATTGTGTGGTTTGAAGAGAGAATAAAATCTAATAGCGCAAGCAGAAGAATATCCTATGGAATATGCTGCAAACAAGGTAAAATAGATCTGCCTCAACTAAAAGAACCGCCACCTTACCTCACAAGTCTATTAACAAGCGGAGGGAAAGATTCACAAGAATTCAAAAAAAATAGCAGGTCTTACAACTCTATGTTTTCCTTCACATCGACCGGAGGTACAGTTGATAAAGAGATAAACGATGGAAAAGGACCGTATGTTTTCAAATTGCATGGGCAGAACTACCACTACATCGGAACCCTTTTACCCAAAGAAGAAAATATGCCCCGTTTTGCTCAATTGTACATCTATGACACAGAAAATGAGGTTGCTAACCGGATAAGTGCTTCGAGATGCAGCACAATAGATCCAAAAATTGTGTCCAGCCTGCAAAACATGCTTGACGACAACAATGAACTAGCAAAAACGTTCAGAATGGCAAGAGACAGGTTTAGACAAGAAGACTACCACAACTATACTCTACGACTAATAGGTAGAAGAGGAAAAAACATACCAACAGCAAATGAAGTTGCAGCACTGGTAGTAAGGGATCAAACAGGGGAGAGCGAAGGACGCGACATCATCATTGAATACAAGGATATGATTCCTAAGAGGATATCAGAAATCCACCCGAAATTCATGTCTTTGCAATACCCGCTGTTGTTCCCATATGGAGATGATGGATATACACTGCAAATACCTTACAAACAAAATAGAGGGGATACCTACAGCAGAAAATATGTATCTATGCTAGAATACTATGCTTATTACCTACACCAACGTCCTGGACAATCAATGACTCTATTGATGTCAGGACGTCTAACACTACAATTTTGGTGCGACGTGTGGACATGCATAGAGCAAAACAGGCTAAACTGGCTCAGGATGAATCAAGGTAAATTACGAACAGAACTTTATCGTGGACTACATGATGCAATAGAGCGAGGAGACACAAGAACAGAGCAAGTAGGGAAACTAATAATTTTGCCTTCAAGTTTTACAAATAGCAGAAGAAACAAAGCCCAGAACTTCCAAGATGCGATGGCAATCTGCCGCTGGGTTGGATACCCAGACATCTTTTTAACGTTCACATGCAACCAAAAGTGGTCTGAGATAAAATACATGTTAGATTTGGCGCAAGGAGGACAAAAACCAGCTGATCGACCTGACATAGTAAACAGAGTATTCATGATAAAATTGAAGGAACTACTACGAGACATAAAGGAGAAAAAACACTTCGGGGAAACGAAATCAAGTAAGCAAAAAAAAAACCTTACATGCATGACAATTCTATTCATTTCAAAAACTATATAACTCAGCTAACAAACATCAAAATGGGATGCAGTCATCTACACGATCGAGTTCCAGCAAAGGGGACTCCCACATGCCCACATACTGCTGTTTCTCAAGGACAAGTGCCCAGAACCATGGCAAATCGATAAAATAATAAGTGCTCAAATTCCAAACAAGGACGAAGACCCAGAGGGGTATGAAGCGGTTCAAAACTTCATGATGCATGGCCCATGTGGAAAATCAAATACCAAGTCCCCGTGCATGGTGGATGACAAGTGCAGCAAGCACTTTCCTAAAAAATTCACTGAAGAAACAACAATAGACGAGGATGGCTTTCCAATATATAGGAGGCCAAATGATGGAAGAGAGATCGAAAAGGGAAAAATCATGCTTGACAATAGGTTTGTTGTTCCATATAATAGAGATCTGTTGGTAAAGTTCCAAGCACATATAAATGTGGAGTGGTGCAATAGGTCAAGGTCAATTAAATACCTTTTCAAGTACATCCATAAACAAGATGACCATGTCACAGGATTAATCGGATCAAGAGATGAATCCAATGAAACAGATGAGATTAAGAAATACCTTGCTATGAGATACATATCAACAACAGAAGCATGCTGGAGGATATTCCAGTTTGATGTCCACTATAGGGATCCACCTATCGAGAGGCTAAACTTTCATCTGGAGAACGAGCAGCATGTTATTTTCCCTGATTCTACTGAACTAAATAGAGTACTGCGAAAAAGGATTGGAGCATACAAAGTTCACTAAGTGGATGGAGACAAACAAACAATACGAAGAAGCAAGAGAACTGACATACACCGAGTTTCCTTCAAAGTGGGTATGGAAAAGCAAACAAAAAAATGGGAAAAACGTAAAAAAGGGTACGCGATTGGAAGAATCTACTACGCACATCCCACAAGTGGCGAGAGGTACTATCTCAGGATGCTACTCAACGTTGTGAAAGGATGCAGGTCATATGAAGACATCCGCACTCTGAATGGAGTCGTACACCCAACATATAAATCTGCATGCAAGGCAATGGGATTCCTCGATGATGACAACGAATGGGTCGAATGCATCAGCGAGGCATCCAACTGGGCAACTGGAACACAACTGCGTCAGTTATTTACAACCATCCTAACCCATTGTGCGGTAACAGACCCAAAGAACCTATGGGATTCAACCTGGGAGGCCCTCGCAGAAGACATTCAGCATAAGAAAAGAATTCAACTAAAGTTTCCAACGTTGCAGCTAACTACTCTGCAAAATAAGTAATACGCCTTGATTGAGATAGAAAAATTAATGACACAAGTGGGAACATCGCTAAAGGAAATTCCAGGCATAGAACTACCGAATGCAACAGAGCTAGAGGAGCTTGGCAACAGACTCATAAACGAAGAGATGAATTATGACAAAGACAAGATGATGGAAGAGAATCTTAGATTGCTAAACAATCTAAACATAGACCAAAGAAAAGCTTATGGTGTCATACTAGAATCTGTTGAAAAGGGGTTGGGCAAGCAAATATTTGTTGAAGGCTATGGTGGCACTAGGAAAACATACTTATGGAAAGCTATCTTGACGAAGCTTCGATCGGAGGGCAAGATAGTACTAGCAGTGGCATCGTGTGGTATTGCAGCGCTTCTACGGCAAGGCGGTAGAACGGCACACTCGAGGTTCCACATTCCAATACAAATCAATGAAGAATCAACATGCAAAATAAAACAAGGAAGCAATCTTGCAGATCTACTGACGAAGACAGCAATGATTTTATGGGACGAAGCCCCAATGGCAAACAAACACTGCTTCGAGGCACTCGACAAAAGCCTAAGAGATATACTAAGGTTTACGAATGAGAACAGCAACGAAAGGCCGTTCGGTGGTATGACAATGGTACTAGGAGGAGATTTCAGGCAGATCCTCCTGGTCGTGCCAAAGGGAAGAAGAGAGCAAATAGTGAGCGCTTGTATCAAACGCTCCTACCTATGGAAACACTTCGAAGTAATTAGGCTTACAGAAAACATGAGACTAAACTGCACGTACAACGATCCAGAAGAGAAGCGTAAGGTCCAACAGTTCGCAGAGTGGATAGTAAATATCGGAGATGGAGCAACGACAACAGACGAGGGAGAAGAGTGGATAAAAATTCCAAACGATCTTCTGCTGCAGAAAGGAAATGACCCAAAAGAAGCAATCATAAAAAGCACATATCCAAACTTGCTACAAAACTACTGCAATGGGGAATTTCTAGAAGGTAGAGCAATACTGTGCCCAAGGAATGAAACGGTTAATGAAATAAATGACTATATAATGAGCCAAATAGAAGGCGAAGAAGTGACATACCTAAGCTGCGACACTACGTGCAAAGCCACAACAAACAACGGCATGGAGCACATGTATCCAACAGAGTTCCTTAATGACTTGAAGTTCCAGGATTCCAAACCACCAGCTAAAGCTCAAAGTCGGCTTGCCTGTAATGCTTCTCAGAAACATCAACCAGTCTGCGGGATTATGCAATGGCACAAGAATGACAATAACTCAGCTTGGAAAAAAATTCATCGAGGCAAAAATCATCACTGGAACACATGTGGGCGACAAGGTGTACATACCTCGAATAATCATGTCGCCAAGTGACACGAACTGGCCGTTCGTCCTAAAAAGAAGACAATTTCCTCTGTCCGTCTGCTTCGCGATGACTATAAACAAAAGCCAAGGTCAGTCGTTGAACACGGTTGGCATATACTTGCCTAAACAGATATTCTGCCACGGACAACTCTATGTGGCGTTATCTTGAGTAACAAACAGAAGAGGACTAAAAGTGCTGATCGATGACTCGGAATGCCCGGCTGAAAATATGGCGAGAAACATTGTCTACAAGGAGATCTTCTAGCTTTTCTGAATTTAAATTTCTCAAACCCATGTACTAAAATCCATGGCAACAGAAAACTTTTTTATTCATTTTTAAGCAATACTTACAAATGTTTATGTATGTACAAGCAGATCTGTTAAAAAGTACCTAAGCAGGGACATCGACCATGGGAGCTCGCTGGAACCTGTACAGCCCCCTTCTCGCTGCCGCCTGAGAGCGAGCCCATGCAGTAACCGAACCCGACCTTCAAGATCGAGTCCAGCGTCGACCGCATCAGCAGGTCCTGCATGTCCACCGGCCTGTCCTCGGCGGCGGCGGAGGCGGCCACCACGCCGGCGAGCTCCGCGGCCATGTCGCACAACACGGTGCTGCTGTAGTCGCGGAGGCTCGAATCGCAGGGTCGAGCTGCGCGATTGAAAGCCAGAGGTGGTGGACAAGGAGGAGATCCGGCGGCCATTACTAGGCGCCGTGGATGTGGAAGGGAGCTGGAGGCAGGAAGCGAACAGTGGGGTGGCGACAAATCAGAGAAGGTGGGCTACGAGCTCAGCTGGGATGAGCGAGTGGTATGGCGCCCAAATCCGCACCGCCACACACCGCATCTTCCCCCAATATTGTTCCTCTTCCAGCGAATAGCGAGTCAGACAAGGAGGATTTTGAAGCTGGAAGAGATGAGCTAATGGGGATTTTGCTTTCACTGTGAGATACCAACAGACGCAAGTCGGTGGAGATAATAGTGTCTATACACAGGCAGTGAATGGCATTTTATTTTCCCTGTCCAGCCCTTGGGTTAAAACTTAAAAGGCAAATACAATCTGAGCAATGGATTTAAACTGAGACAGTGCACAGCAAAAATATACGGATCCAAAAAAATAATGCGTTTCATGATTTCTTCATTTTTTGCTATATGTCACAGTTATATCTCTCGAAACCATCGGATCCAGAGGATTCACATCGCGTATTCCAGATGTCCTTCCAACAGGCTATGGGACACAAAAAAAATTCAAACCATATATCTTGCCGGCAAAATTAGTAAAGATTACGTGTTTTCTCCATATATTTGTTTATTTGTGTTTTTGTATACATTGACATGCCCAAAACTTTATTATTTCTCACCAACGGCCAAACCCGTTTTTGAGTCAAAACAAAAACGTCCAAAACACGAATTACTAAAGTTGATCTTATATATTACAGATAAACTCTAAATCTGATCCGATATATTAGAGATAGACTATGAGTTGGAGATTACCTTAAAAAAGATTATGAGTTACAAACAAACTCTATGTGCTGACATAAATTAATTTTATATATCGAAACACCGTAACTAAGGCCATATCTGCAAACTTAAAAAAAAGTTGATACTCCCATCTGATTTGCTGCAAAAGTAAAAAATTACTAAACTCACCAAAGTATATTAAACAATTACAAAAAAAATTAAACACTTCAATCTAAACATCTCTCCGCGCAATTGCGATCTGCAAACTTAAAAAAAAGTTGATACTCCCATCTGATTTGCTGCAAAAGTAAAAAATTACTAAACTCACCAAAGTATATTAAACAATTACAAAAAAAATTTAAACAATTGAATCTAAACATCTCTCCGCGCAATTGCGCGGACCATCATGCTAGTTATTATTATATTAAAGTAGAGGAAAACGGAACCACCACAATGAGCCACATAGGCTAAAAATCCTCCACCATCCGATCGCCATCTAATACCGTTGATTTCGTTGAGATGAGATAAGTAAAAACAAAATCTCTTAAACAATCCGTAACTAACAACTAATCCAATGCTATGTACATAAATTTCTCCAGAAACCACAATTAAAAAGAAAATCGGGGATTAATTAGCATGTACGGCTGCGGAGATAATATATTGTTATTAAGCGATCTTATCTTCAACCCCTTTTGTTGCCCAGGATATCTAGGAAAAACGTATCTGTAAGAAATAAAAAACGGTATAAAAGTGGATGTATACGAACGGAGGTTTACACGTGCTACTCGGCGGCTTCCATGACGAACAGACCCCATCAAAACTAATCTGCTACTCGACTCAGGTGAGATTCATTCATATTAAACAGCGTTAATATCAAAAGTGTACACACAAAATTTATTTCCCTGTGAATGATCATCGCGATCTCCTCAACAGCTTCAACGGTGTCTCCTACGGCAGCTTCAATGGCAACTTCGACACGACAGCTTCAACGGCGACTTCGACGACATGCACAACCACACAACGACGGCTTCACTACGTGCGTTCCAGCCCAACAACAAACGCGTTCTACAGGTTCTGCCACTTATTCCTGCAAACTCAATAGCAATCATAGTTAATAATCTGTTGAAGTTAACCATATTACTGTCGCAAAGCCGGCTTGCATGATTTATGTTTCTAGAATTGCACATAAACTATAGAATGTTGTGTTTTCAATTAATCAGATCTTGAACCTGAATCTTAGATGAAAAAATGCTGCCATCACTGCACACACTACTGTAAGATGTCATGGCTTTCATCTTACTGACAGCCATGAAAAAAAGAGTAAAAGACACCTCAGATGGGATATTCTTCCCCCCAAGAGAGATGCATCATGCATGCTACGCCCAGTATGTTGTCTGCACATGCAGGCATAAGCAAGCCAGCCATCCTCAGATCATATGGATACATAGGGCAGATAAGAAAAAATGCAGTGTAAAGTCAAATCATCTACTATTTCAGTTTTCACAAATTTGTCATGTGGATATATATGCTAATTTGTCCTTTAGATATCAAATTATTCATCACACATATAAATACCGTGGAATTATCCATATATATTTAGCGACCACTTGGATTCCAGAACATCGAAGACTCAAGTTTCTGGATGACCTTTTTCACTCTTGACCACACCATCTAGCTAGAAGATTGGTTTTTTTTTAGTGAGCCACTAACACGGAAAACCAGAAAGAAACCTGATAGAACTCACTGTCTCGAAGTCTAGAGCGTGAACATCATTCAAGGTCTTAGATTTTGATTGTCCTCCAAAAATCAAAAGAATTCTATCATCGTAAATTGCAGCTATATGATATCGAGAGAGATGCATCATGCATGTACATAGGGCAGATAAGAAAAAATGCAGTGTAAGTGTTAAGTTCTTCCAGATCAAGGACGCAACAGAAATTGGCTGATTAAATAATAGTTAGAGATTGGCGGTGTCTGCAAGGAGATCTTCTAGCTTTTCTCAATTAAAATTTCTCAATATACTATGACCCATGTACTAAAATCCATGGCAACAGAAAACTTTTTGATTCATTTTTAATAAATACTTACAAATGTTTATGTATGTACAAGCAGATCTGTTAAAAAGTACCTAAGCAGGGACATCGACCATATCGACCGCATCAACAGGTCCTGCATGTCCACCGGCTTGTCCTCTGCGGCGGCGGAGGCGGCCACCACGCCGGCGAGCTCCGCGGCCATGTCGCACAACACGGTGCTGCTGTAGTCGCGGAGGCTCGAATCGCAGGGTCGAGCTGCGCGATTGAAAGCCAGAGGTGGTGGACAAGGAGGAGATCCGGCGGCCATTACTAGGCGCCGTGGATGTGGGAGGGAGCTGGAGGCAGGAAGCGAACAGTGGGGTGGCGACAAATCAGAGAAGGTGGGCTACGAGCTCAGCTGGGATGAGCGAGTGGTACGGCGCCCAAATCCGCACCGCCACACACCGCATCTTCCCCCAATATTGTTCCTCTTCCAGCGAATAGCGAGTCAGACAAGGAGGATTTTGAAGCTGGAAGAGATGAGCTAATGGGGATTTTGCTTTCACTGTGAGATACCAACAGACGCAAGTCGGTGGAGATAACAGTGTCTATACACAGCAAAGGAATGGCATTTTATTTTCCTGTCCAACCCTTGGGTTAAAACTTAAAAGGCAAATACAATCTGGCAATGGATTTAACTCGAGACGGCGCACAAAAAAATATACGGATCCAAAAAATAATGCGTTTCATGATTTCTTCATTTTTGCTATATGTCACAGTTATAATTAACTGGACGATCTCTCGAAACCATCGGATCCAGAGGATTCACATCGCGTATTCCAGATGTCCTTCCAACAGGCTATGGGACACAAAAATAATGCAAACCATATATCTTGCCGGCAAAATTAGTAAAGATTACGTGTTTTCTCCATATATTTGTTTATTTGTGTTTTTGTATACATCGACATGCCCACAACTTTATTATTTCTCAACAACGGCCATACCCGTTTTTGAGTCAAAACGAAACGTCCAAAACACGAATTACTAAAGTTGATCTTATATATTAGAGATAAACTCTAAATCTGATCCGATATATTAGAGATAGACTATGAGTTGGAGATTACCTTAAAAAAGATTATGAGTTACAAACAAACTCTATGTGCTGACATAAATTATTTTTATATATCGAAACACCGTAACTAAGGCCATATCTGCAAACTTTAAAAAAAGTTGATACTCCCATCTGATTTGCTGAAAAAGTAAAAAATTACTAAACTCACCAAAGGATATTAAACAATTACAAAAAAAATTAAACACTTGAATTTAAACATCTCTCCGTGCAATTGCGCGGGCCATCATGCTAGTTTATATTAAAATAAAAAATTATCGCTAAAAATCTTACATTTTTAAAGCTATGCAAAGCAAAATTTTGTAGTTTTTTAAATTTTTTGTTGTGATTTTCTAAAAAACCTACAAAATTATTTAATAATTTTTAATCCCTTTGAGCCTCTTCAGTAGATTTCAACTCTTCGTGGGTAGGCAAGGGTAAGCTACTAGGCTATAGAAACAAGTTTCAGCTTTTGCTTTGTCGCTCTGCAGCAAATTCAGTTTCAGCTTTGGTTCTCCAACTCTCGAGCCTTTTCGCATCAATTTGTTACATGTAATTAATAGTTGGAATGTTAGGATCTAGAGACAATGAAATAGACAATGCAACAAGCACCAATTATCCGGCACCTCAAAAGAAAATGATGGCAAACCTTGTTTGAAGTTAGTTTTGTGTTAAATGAGTCCTATTTTACTTGGGAGAATAACTGAAATAAACAGAATTCAAACCCCTAGCTGCAAAGCAGAAGATGTCTACGATGGCACGGCAGTGAAGCAGATCAGCTTCAGTAAAAAAATAAACAGGCCCGAATAAGCCGGAGGTTAAGGTATTTTACAGATGGGGATAAGAGAGAGATTAAGGTATTTTACAGAAGCAGCTAGCTCCAGGACTCCAGCATGTCGCTCTCCTGCCTGTTGCCGTGCAAGCTCGCCGGAGAAGCGGTGCCGGCGCTGCCATTCACCTCGGGAACGAGGCCCGAGGGGGAGGAGGAGAGATGTACGAGCCGTTGGTGGGGGAAGAGCATGTAGGCCTCTTGCTTATGCTGCTCCAAGGCCTTGTGGGGAGGCGGTGCTTAGCTGGGCACGACCGTAGTGTGGAGGTTGAGGAGGAGGCGCTTGGCAGGAGGCACGAGTGGAGGTGGCGGAGACGGCGCTCGGTGGGAGGAGCACTCGGAAGGAGGAGGCAGGAGACGGCACCCGATCTAAACTGGATCGATGGTTACCCAGTGGAGCAATAGGGTCGACCCCATTTCCCCTTTTTCTGCATGGATCATTGCGGTGGATCCATTAGGCCGGAAATGGATTACTGGATCAGGTATCCATTGGTTCCAGTGAACCATTTCCGGACCAGGGCAACACGGCCTAGCATTCAACATGGAACTCCTGCCCCACCTCTGTTCCATACTTCCACTCAACACTGACAGGTCCAAAAGAAGGAGGCAAGGAGCCAAAGAGATTGCACGACAAAACAAGGAAATCTTCTGTCCACAGTCCACACCACAATTGTACACTGGCATCCCCTCGCTACACCACACCTCTCTGCTCAGCCTCACATACATAACAGCTCTTCCCGAGTCTCTGGCCTGCGGGCCCAGTCAACAATCGTGCACTCCCGGATAAAAGAGGCCAAGCCAAGAGCAACTGCACAGTGCACACAGGAATCACGCCACACTATAGAGTACTAAGTACAGTACTTTTTTTTCCCCTTTTTTTGGCTTTCGGATGCTCACTTTCATACCATCTCTCGCCACGAAGGCGCGAGCTTCCTTGGAGTTGGATTGGATGAGTTTTTTTTTCTTTGTTTCTCTCTATATAACCGAAGAGGGGGAGGAGGGGAGGGGAGAGAGGCGGGGAGTATGAAGGTGTCAGCGCCGCCTCCATTGCCGCGCCTGTGTTCTTCCATCTTGTTCTTTCTGCTGTCTTCTTGCTCATTGGCCAATGGGAGGGCTGCGCCTTCTTCTCCGGGGCCTTCGTCCGCCGCCGCCGCCGCCGCCAGTGGGACCACCTTCTTTTCTCCGGCGGTTTCAGCACCTCCTCCCGTTGGTATGTAGCTGGTGCCGAGGGAATTAGCACTTCTTCAGATTGTTGTGTGTTCTTGCTGTTCTTGTTTCAAGTTTCAAAAAAGTTTATGGTCTAATAAAACTTTCAGTTCCCCCTGTTAATTATGTTGGAAGCTACTGTTTCTTTCTGCCACGGCAACAAGCAATAAAAAACCAGGTCGCTTCTGGGATCTGCCAGGTTCTGTTTCGCAATTTTCAATAAAAAAAAATGCTGCTTTAGTGTTCTAGCTGGAAAAAGGTCATTTTATTGTATTTTTGATAAAAAATTTTGCATTTTGGGATCTAACGTTTCTTGAGTTTTGGTTTCTTTTGACATTATTGCGGAAATTTTGCTGCGAGTTTAATGTCGTCATACCCGTTGTTCCGTTTGGAGTTTGCTGTCATCAAATCCTTCCGTCTTCAGGGCAGTTCCAAAGATTGATTTTTCATTTTTTCCCCCCAATCCCTAAAAGAGTTTCTAACTGTTCATATTCTCGCTTCTACCAGGAATGCCCTACCACGTGCTAATTCACACTTGAGTTGCCTTCTGTGTTGTAGCAGTGATCATAGTGGAGAGGCACCACCATTTCCACCGCGAGCTGCTCATCGCCACCGTCCTCGCCTCCATCGCTACAGTCATGATCATCCTCTCCACGGTGTATGCGTGGATCCTGTGGCAGCGATCTCGCGGGGTCACCGACGGCAAGGGCGCCAGGACATCTGGTCTTACCTCACTCCTCAGGACTGCCTCACATGGTTCTTGAGTTGTTAATGTGTTGACATAACAGATTGTCTACCTACTCACATTGTTCAGACACTGCAAGAGGGATCACACTGGTGCCAATCTTGAGCAAGTTCAACTCGATGAAGATGAGCAAGAAGGGGCTTGTGGCAATGATCGAATACCCATTGCTGGAGGCGGCGACAGGGAAGTTCAGTGAGGGCAATGTGCTCGGTGTCGGTGGGCTTGGTTGCGTCTACAAGGCACTGTTCGAGGGAGGCGTCACCGCAGCAGTGAAGAGGCTGGGAGGCGGCGAGCCAGATTGTGAGAAGGAATTTGAGGTGATTGCTGCTGCCTAGTGCTACAAGTGCTAGTGATTCTTGTCTTCTTGATGCAAATGTTTCGGTTGTGGTTGTTGGCAGAATGAGCTGGACTTGCTTGGCAGGATTAGGCACCCCAACATAGTGTCCCTCCTGGGCTTCTGTGTTCATGGTGGGAATCACTATATTGTCTATGAGCTGATGGAGAAGGGATCACTGGAGACACAGCTGCATGGTATTGTTTTCTATGATTACCTTGTTGCATAATGGCTGCAGCTCCTCGAGATCTTCTAGATTGGGAGCTTTTGATGCGTCTTGTGGTTGTCTTCAGGGCCTTCACATGGATCAGTTCTGAGCTGGCATATCCGGATGAAGATCGCTCTTGACATGGCAAGGTTCTTATAATCTTATCTCTGCACTTTCCTTCAGATGCAGTGATGATTTTTAAATTGATGTGTTGATGATTGGCTGTTTATAATATTCATCGGTAAATTAAACCTGGGCAGGGGATTAGAATATCTTCATGAACACTGTAGTCCACCTGTGATCCATAGGGATCTGAAGTCATCTAACATACTTTTAGATTCAGACTTCAATGCTAAGGTATACTCTTTTCATTTTCTTTTCCAGTTATGGTCAGTTATTTTTGGGATCGACTGAAGGCCATATTGTTGGAAGGAAGTGAAAATTGTGAACGCTCATGTTTCTTTGTTTCTCTCAATTGTGCAGATTGCAGACTTTGGGCTTGCAGCGACTGGTGGGAATCTTAACAAAGGGAATGTGAAACTTTCTGGAACTCTAGGTTATGTAGCTCCAGAGTACTTGTTGGATGGTATGGCCTCCTTTTCTTCTAAACTTCTACTCCTTTTTGTAGACAGAATTTCATTGTCAAAAACAAGGTTCTATTTCCATTATGTAACCATTTAGCGATCGTGTCAATTTCAGGGAGGTTGACTGAGAAGAGTGATGTATATGCATTTGGAGTGGTGCTTCTAGAACTCCTGATGGGAAGGAAGCCTGTTGAGAAGATGTCACCATCTCAGTTCCAATCAATTGTGACTTGGGTAAGTGGGTATAGGGCACTGTTTTACATTGTACATGCAGGATCTTTTGGTTCAAAATAAGCAATTTTGTGTGTGAAGTAACAAATTCTTTAAACAATTTATTTCAATGTGCATACCTTACATTGACTTCCCCATCAGAGCAGTCAAATTGCATTGCCTATTTACTTCTGTCGAGTAATATTGACATGCTGACAAGTGACAATCACATACAGGCCATGCCTCAGCTAACCGACAGATCGAAGCTCCCCAATATAATTGACCCAGTGATCAAGGACACAATGGATCCGAAGCACTTGTACCAAGTACTCATCATGAGCATCTGCTAATACTCTTTATCATAGATACACCCATCTTTTTGAATATTTAGGCCAATGTTCCGTACTTGTGCAGGTTGCAGCTGTGGCTGCTCTTTGTGTGCAGCCTGAGCCGAGCTATAGACCACTGATTACAGATGTTCTCCACTCACTTGTTCCTCTAGTGCCTGTGGAGCTCGGAGGAACACTTAGGGTTGCAGAGCCACCTTCCCCAAACCAAAACCAGTCTCCTTATTGACTGTTGAGATATAGTTCTACAAGTTCATCGACATGGAATACGAATTTATAGTCTAAACTACTGTTTATTGTGTATCCTATCTTACTTGCTTGTCCGAGGATGAGAGAGTTCCAACCTACTGCTTGTTGGTTGGATTGAGAGAGAATTCTACTTTGGAAAGAGTTGTCTCTTATATCTTTGGTTGTACAAAGAAATGGACAAAATCAATTTCCGTTTGTGTCTGGTACCTGCTGTACAGATTAAAATTTTCCAAACACTGTAACTCAGTAGCATTTGAGAGAACTGTGCTTTGAGCCCCACACAGGTGTCGGCTGTTTGTTTTTTGTTGCATAATGTCATACCACCTCCATTTTTTTATTTGGCAACTTTAACTTTTGCACACACTTTTGACCATTCGTTTTATCCAAAAAATTAGTGCAAGCATGTAAAAATATAAGTCATTCTTAAAGTACCTTCAATGTAAAATAAACTACAATGAAATAAATAATATTTATATAGTTGTTTAGAATAAGACGAATGGTTAGAGACGTATCCAAAAGTCAAATAAAAAAACGGAGTGACTATGTTACATTAATCCGGTGAAAGCTGATGAATTTAGATCATCGTCTTGTTCCTGTTTTTTCTTTTTTTACTTAGCATATCTTCTTTTTTTGAAAGGACAAGCACTTCATATATTAATCAAGCTGGTTGAGAAAACCAGCAGCCATGGTAATCAGATTTGCCGGGAAATCTTCGAGCCACACCAAACTACGCAGTTTCTTAAAGTACCTTCAATGATAAAATAAATTTTAAAAAATATTTATATAGTTGCTTAGAATAAGACGAATGGTTAGAGACATATCTAAAAGTCAAATAAAAAAACGGAGGAAGTATGTTACATGAATCCGGTGAAATGCGGATGGATTTAGATCGTCGTCTTATTCCTGTTTTTCTTTTTTTACTTAGCATATCTTCTTCTTCTTCTTTTTTTGAAAGAACCAGCACTTAATATATTAATCAAGCTGGTTGAGAACACCACTACACCAGCATCCATGGCAATCAGATTTGCCGGGAAATCTTCAAGCCACACCAAACTACGCAGAGCTGGTGCACTTGCTCCCCGTTTTCCCAAATTATGGGCTACCATTTTACCAAATCAAGGCCACAAGATCCCATGGAGGATCAAAAACATGAAGCACGAGGCAGTTAGAGCTTGAATTTATCTATTGATATAGGCCTTTTTGCAGCTTCGCTGACAATCTCCTGTCGACTAGAACACCATGGCTGCCTTGTGTGCTCAAGGTAGGACATCATAGGCGGCTACGGTGGTGAGTGACATCAAGCCTTTTCTTAATGAGCATTTCAAACGAGAGGCAGCCATCAAGATTCACACTTTACATGAAATACTTTTGGCATTTTATGTTTGAAATTTGTCATCTCTGGCACTCTTATGACATGCCTATCAAGTATCAAGCTTGATGATTTGGTCAATGATTCATAAAAATTGATGAGGGAAGAAATGCTCGTACCCCACAGCGGATCAACCACTCAATCCGATATCCCTCTGGACGCATCTCATTGAATCCATGCAGGTTGGCAGGAAGGAAATTCTGGATTTTTTTTTTATACCGGCTTTGTTCGATAGAGAGATGGCATCTGATTCATTCAATTGAACAATGACTCCTCGTTCCTGCATTGGCCATCTCTCACAATGCCATGCCCAGCTCTCGATTAATGCTTGCAGATTAGTACAAAGGGGTGGTCACAGGAGCTGTCTGCTGCTGTACTTGCAATTGAAGGTCAAAAGTTTTCAGTTAGTCATTCCCAGATACATGTTTTCTGCCTGTCTGTACTTGGCTCCTCCTTCAATTAGCTTCACATCTTGGGATGATTTGACAAGTTAATAAAGAAAACCTACAACCTACAACATCAAATGAACGAGCCACTCACACACCAAGAAAGAAAAAAAATGGTAACATTCGTGATGAACTGACAGTGAGGTGCCGGGTGTTAGTGTCAGTTAGCCATTGCAATCAACAGGTAAGATGAGACAAATATTGTATGTAAGCACGGCCTTGAGAGCTCATTAGGTAGCAATAAGAAACGTGAGTAGGGATTAGAGGGGAGGAAGTCGGATTGGGCCAGCCGGCCATGAATTCTGCGGCACAGGGACGTGCCAACAGTAGAAATGGACCAAGTTATGATATGGGGGCGCAGCGCAACCACCCACTTCAATGGGAGCGATGCTACCTCTGTGAGAATTGAGAAGTCGGCCTAATCTTCTTCTCGTTTTGCTTGTTGCTGGGTTGCTTTTGATGGTGAATTGGTGATAGTTCCATGGAGGCACGGCACTCGTGTGGCTTTGTTGTGGCGTTTAAAAAACTAAGGATGATGATCAGGATCAGTGATAAGGAAGAAATTCACAGCTAACTTGTTTGATATTCAAAACGAATATACTATAAAATACACCATGCTTTGTTAGTTTGTTAGGTAAAAAACGATTCCTTAATAACTTGTTTGATGGGGGCTAATCTAACGGTGTAGGTTAATGCTTAATGGACCAGTAAAATGGGTCTACTAGACGTGGTTGCATGCTTAATGAGCATAATTCAGTATTTGAAACGGAATTTCAAATATTTAATCATATAGTTTATAAATTGGGGTGTCAATGCACTTCCTGCCACCTCGAATTATTTTTCAGCAGATTTGTTTCCTATTTATCTTGACCTTTTATTAAAAAAACCTATTGTCCTACAACTAATCATGCACAATAGAAGATCTAGATTAAGAACTGACATGTCAAGTCCTAACGAGACCCAACGGTTGGGTGGATGTTAGGTCCTCATTTGCAATCGGGTCGGGTCTAAGTCAATCATTGCATCGATCCCTCTCTCTCTCACTTTCAATAGTATTGCTACTCAGGCGTGTTATCTTTCGTTCACTCTCTCTATCTCTAGCCTCACGCATCCTCTCTTAGGCTAGGATTTCTTAGTCCAGTAATCCTGCAGCCTCCCATTCCTTCTTGTGGCATGCCAACGCTGGCTCCCCCTACTCTCACGTCTCACGTCCTCATTCCCTCTTGTTGTCAGCCATGACGGATGTTGTGGCGTCGCCCTAGTCAAGCACATGCATGGAAGTCGGAGGGAGCGCCCTTGAGCCGTGGAGGGGAAGTAGCATTGCAGTCCACCGAACAATGGTGGCGACTCCCTATAATATTGGTGGCACATTAAAATCCTATTATGGCGAAGGTTGGGGCGAGACGGATTGGGTTAAGGATTAATCTAGACCTGACCTAACTAAAACTAAGCCGAGGACCGTGCAGTCCGGTCGAGACCCGTCAGGTCGGCACCCCTTTCAAAATTTTTTTCGTTACATCAGACGTGCAAATTAACAAGAATGCTACAGAAATAATCTTGTTTTATGCTAAAAAAATAAATAATTTCGTCTAGACCCAGGCCGTCTCTCCTTCGCAAGGCTGCAGCCCAGAAGTGAAAGCACGTCGTTACCTGGGGAAAATGGTGTCTCTGGGCCTCACCCATCTCCCACATTCATGCCTGCCTTCATGGCCCAGAAGTGAGAACTCGTGACTTGCATAGTCGCATTGCAGACAACGAAGCATCGCGACGCGACGCGTGAACACCCGGCGATCACAGCAGCGATCGACGATTGCGCCGTGTTTGTTCTTCGTTGGAGGCCATGGATCCTGCCTCGGAGGTGCTCCCCTCCTCCGGGATGGATCCTCCGGCGGCGGCGGCGGCGGCGGCGGCGGCGTTGGACGAGGAGAGGGCGAGGTCTCCTGTCCCTGACTCCCTGGCTTGGAGTGCGCGAGCAGGGAGGGACTCAATGAGGGGGGCGGCTAGCTCTACATGTCGCAGCCATGGATCCTCGCGTGGGAGAGGAAGCCGGCGCCGCGCTGCCTGCGGAACCTGGTAAAACCAATCAGCGCCATTTTCCTCCATATGCGGATGATGTGGCCGTTTTCCTCAAACCAACCACCCAAGACTTGCTCACTCTCAAAACAATACTATTTTGCTTTGAAAAGGCTTCGGGGCTGGAGATTAAGAGCATCTCCAACAGCTCCCTATAACTCTTCCCCAAACCATATTTTAGGGAAAAAATAGAAAAACATCTCTCCAATAGAGCCCAATCCTCCGTCCCTATCTTGCCGCAAGCGAAAACCAGATCCCTCCGTGCGGAAACTTGCGCCTGCGAGAATCCTCCCAATCGACGCTGTTTTCTCCGTTCCCGCGCTGGCAGCCTTGATTTCGCGCCAATCCTCCAGCCAGGGCTCCCACCGACGGCCGCTTGGGCCCACTGGCGGGCGGCGCCTCTGCCGACTGCTCCGCTCTCCACTGACGATGGGACCACCACCTCACGGCAGATTCCGATCCCCCAGATGGCACCACCGCACGCCGCGGCACGGACATCCGCCCATGACCTCACTCAACTTCGGGCACTGAGATCAAGGGCAGAAGGTATACCGTCGGCGACGACGACACAAATGGCATGGGAGGTGGCGGCGGAAGATACAGAGGTAGTTGACTTGTTCTCCGTGTGATTCAATCTCTAGACTAAATGGGTGGCTAGTTAGCGATTGTACCATACCTTACCATGTGTGTACAGAAATAGAACTTTGATTGATTATCGGTACTGTGAAACTATGTCTTCATTTTTCTGATCTAGTCAACACTGATCTGAGCATCTATTCTTTTTCCTGGCCATCAATTAGTTAAGTTGCTGACAAATACGTGGAGGTGACATATATAAATTAGTTTTTATCTTGACACCAGCTTACTGCTTGTTATTAAGATCTGTACATGTTAATCTGTCTAGTGGCCTAGAATACAATAAAAGAATTCTTCCACTGAAGAACAGATAGAGTTTTAGATATTTGCCTGAATGAATCCTACAGAAACTACATAAATAAACAGGGCAATAATCATTCCCAAAGGTCAGTCATGGAGAATATGAAAGGGACAGGAGAAAGCGAAGCGCAATTAATTCATATGCTTATAGACAGATGATTTTTTCCTCATTCAAGAAACAGTCTATTAATATGCTAATGTGATCTGATTCTATACACTGCACATCATTCCAATGTTGCTGTTATTTTTCTATTACCTGGCAGACAAATTTTGAGAACTAAGCACTAAAGATATGTTGCTGTTATTATTCTGAGCAGTTTTAAAATAATGCTAGGAAGAAATCAAGCAATCCTCTTTTCTTTTTTTTGAAGAAAGCAATCCTCTTTTCATTCATGTTAGATTGTGCTAGGTCCTGTTTGTTTTCACAGGTTGTTCCTTGTTTCTTCTACTAGCTCAATGTTTATTTTTATGTTTCTTTATTTTATAGGAGGTATTCACAATGGAAGGAGGATACTATAGTAACTTGATGAGTGAGGAGAACAATAACTTTTCTTTGGATGACTTGAGACTATGCCCGAAAGCAAAGACCATCGCCCGATGTTCCATCATCAAGACCAAACCAGAAAAGGACAAAAAATTTCAGTCAACAGGAGGATGCTTTAATTGTGTCGGCATGGTTGAATATTAGTATGGATCCAATGAACGGCACAAACCAGACTCGTGGTACTTTTTGGAAGAGAGTTTATGATTATTACAACACCAATAAGGACTTTAAATCAGATCGGAGCCAGAGTTCAATATCGCATCGATGGGGATCTATTCTGGAGAATGTGAACAAGTTTTGTGGATGTTTAACTGATATTGAGGCTAGAAAGCAAAGTGGGGTTACTTTGCAAGACAAGGTAATTGTTCATAATTTATCCTTTTTAACCAATCTTTTAGTGATGACTTGGAACATATAGTAACTAAGTTTGCCTTGTTTTAATGTGTAGCTTGTTCAAGCAATGGCTTTGTTTAAGTCCAGAGCCCGGGACAAGAAATCATTCCAATTCATGCATTGCTGGAATATATTGCGAAATCAACCAAAGTGGCATGAGAAGCGCAAGCGAATGATGGATGATCTTAAAAAAGTTGCCAATAAAAAACCTAAGGTAAACATAGACTCAACTCAGCCATTGCTTCCACCATGCTGCAGAATAATAGCAACCTTGTACTTGCAGTAGCCTAGTAGGATTTTGGCTAGACAGAGATTGTTTGTGCATGCAGGTTATATGTCATTTATTTTGCAATATCGTGAAGACATGTTACATTTAGCCAGATAATGTTTCTTTCTGCACTCTGCCATATGATACTTGAGCACTTTAAAGGTGTTCCAAATCAAATTCAAGTTCCAAATCAAAGGTTATCAAAAAATGCCTTTTTGACACCATTTGGAACATTCTGTTCCTGCTGTGATTTGCCTGATATTAATATTCACTTTATATCACTACCAATTTACTGTAGGTAGTGTCTATCTTCGCTTTATATCACTACCAATTTACTGAATACCAAGAAAGTGAGAACAAAACAGTTGGTTTACTTGCTCTCTAGTCAAAGAATTAATTACAATTGTAAAATAAAAATTGAAACTTAATACTGATCCGCATGATGTTGCCATAGGTGCTCCACTAGGTCTTGTTGCAACTGATGGTGTGTTTCATTGTCCCTAATTTTCTTGTGTGTCTCGATAAATTCATCCAGAGCAGGATGGTGGTCATGGGAAGGTTGAACATTTTCTCCACCATTCTCAAAACGTTCATTAGGGTCAACTTCCCCCTCATCTTCTACAATCATGTTATGCATAATAACACATGCTTTCATGATGTCACCTAGTGTCTCTTCATCCCACAATCGAGCCGGACCCCGAACAATAGCAAAACGGGATTGCAGAACTCCAAAAGCACGTTCCACATCCTTCCTTACCGATTCTTGTGCTTTAGAAAAATATTTCCTCTTGTTGCCTTTTGGTTCTGGTATAGTCTTCACAAATGTTGCCCACGATGGATATATGCCATCGGCAAGATAGTACCCCATCCTATAATCATGACCATTTATTTTGTAGTTTACTTGTGGAGCCTGGCCTTCAGCTAGCTTCGCAAATAGTGGAGACCGATGGAGAACATTGATATCATTGTGAGACCCAGGTAAACCAAAAAAAGCATGCCAAATCCAAAGATCTTTAGAAGCAACTGCCTCTAAAATTATTGTAGGCTCGTGCAAATGGCCTGAGTACATACCTGCCCATGCTGAAGGGCAGTTTTTCCACCTCCAATGCATGCAATCAATGGAACCTAGCATACCAGGAAAACCTCTTTCTTCTCCAATTGCAAGTAATCGAGCTGTATCATTTTCATTAGGAGATCTTAAGTACTCATCTTCAAACACTTCAATAACTGCTTTGACGAACCTTCTCAGACTCTCTGTAACAGTACTTTCTCCAATACGGACGTATTCGTCCGTAGCATCCGCTGGTACACCATAAGTTAGCATACGAAATACTGCAGTGACCTTCTGGAAGCAACTTAATCCAGGTGTATTGGCTGCATTTTTCTTTAGCACGAAGTAGTCATCATGATTTTCTACGGCATTCATTATGCGTAAAAATAGGTCACGCCTCATTCTATACCTGTACAACCAAGAAGAATATGATACCAGTTTTATATTGTACACAAAGTAAAGTAACAAACGAATATATATGAACCTTCGCCTGAAATCAGTTGGGCCATAAGTAGGATCGTTCGCTAAGTAATCTTGATACATTCTTGCGTGGCCTCCTTCTCTATCCCGATACTTGACTACATGTCCGGGGACAGAACCACCATGTTTTCGTGCAGGCTGCGAATAACGGTGGAAGATTTGAGCCTCGGCAAAACTAATTTCTTCATCGTCGTCCGACGATGAATCATCCAAAAGTGTTTGGAAGAGGGATGGATGATGACTCATGCTGTATTTGGCCCCGGACCTGTGAAAGATGCCGCAATTTGTATCATATTATTCTTCACTTATATGATCCTACTTATGATAATTATAGCTCAGCGAATCAATTATGATGGCTTTTAAATTAATTTCTTCGATCTTCATAGATACAAGGAGCATGCCAATTGTGTCAGCATCTTGGATTTCAGATCACGCTGCTCTAGATTGGAAATTAAAATAAACAAATACAACACCAGAACACTCACTTGGAGATCGGCTGAACCTTGGTGATTGAATCAATCACAAAACTCTAGCACACAATTCACAGCAGCGCATGGCGGCAGGATATCTGACCAAGTCCGGCGGCGCAGCAGAGGAAGAAAAATAAAAGCGGCACTGCGGGCGACGGAAAAATAAAAGCGGTGCTGCGGGCGATGGAAAAAAAAAGCAGAGTTCGGTGGAAGGGTGGGCCACGTGGAGGATTTTTTTTTGGATAAAATAGGGAACCGTTGGAGATAGAGATGTTTTTTGGGTCTATAGATTTTTTGGAAGTCCCTAATTTAGAGATATTGGGAGCACAAGTATTAGGAGCTGTTGGAGATGCTCTAACATTTCAAAATGTCCAATCTTCCCTATCAGATGTGGCAACATCAATTTGCAGGATCTAACTTCTAATTTGCAAATGAGGGTGTAGCATTTCCCTTGCACTTACCTTGGGTTGCCGCTAAAACCCACCTTGCTCAAGAAGAATGACTATCAACCTTTATTCGAGAAGATTGGTAAAAGACTCGCAGGATGGAAGGGGGGCTTGCTCTCTAAGGCAGCCAAAGTGGTCCTTATAAATTCCGTCATCACTTCCATTGCTGTGTATCATCTCACAGTGTCCCCCTTAAGCAGATGGACGGCAAAAAAGATTGACAGGTGGTGTCGCGACTTCCTATGGAAAGGTGGCCCTCATCCAAATCGCGGGCCAGTCCTGGTGAATTGGAGGAGAGTGTGTCGGCCAAAGAAATTTGGCGGCTTGGGGGTTAAAGATCTTATTTGTTTTGGTAGAGCGCTACGGTAGAGGTGGTTCTGGTCGCAGTGGGAGCACCCCAACAGGCCTTGGGTCGGTTTCTCTATCCCTCATGACTCAGCGGATGCCGATCTCTTCAAGACCAGCGTGTCCTTCTCCTTAGGCGATGGGAGGCTTCTCAACTTTTGGAAGGACGCATGGCTACAGGGCTCCTCTTCTATGGTGTTAGCCCCCGCTTGTTTTGCCCTCTCAACTAAGCGTTCACTTTCTGTCCATCAGGCCATCTCTGAGGGTTCTTGGGCCGCTGACCTTGAAGGATTATCAAGTGAGGATGAGATTCAGGAGTTCTTGATCCTATGGACAAATTACCACAGGGTCGTCCTTCACGCGGGGATCGACGACAAAGCGGCTTGGAGGTGGATTGCTCATGGCAAGTATAGTGCGCAATCTACTTATCTTGCTCAATTTCAGGGTTCAATCCAAGATCATCACCATAATGCTATCTGGAAGGCACAAACAGAGCCTAAATGCAACTTCTTTATTTGGACTGCCGTACAGAAGAAAATCCTAACTTCGAATATCCTGGCTACTAGGGGTTGGCCGAACTGTCAGATATGCCCTTTGTGTGGTATCCATGAAGAAACGATGGAGCATTTGTTTGTTTCCTGCAGCTTCACTAGATCTATCTGGCGTTGCATCTTCCATGAGCTTTTTGTAGCTAATCTACATATAGCGGCAACTGGACAATCTTTCAGTGATTGGTGGATGTACTTGAGGAGTAATTTTCAAGCAAGGACGAGACGATATTTTGATGGCATCGTTATTGTCGGTGTCTGGGAATCACGCTTCTGAAGAGCAGTGGTCCACGGACCGGCAGACGAATTTGTAGTTGGAGTGAGACCCAACGACGACCCTTCTCAGCAACCCGGGTGGCGGCCAAGCCTGCGGAGGGCTAGGGCCGCGCTGCCTTCCCGGACAAGGGCCTGGTGCGACTTGATGATTTGGGTGCTGTGTCCTCAAGATAAAGGTAAGAAAGAAAGAGAGGAAATACGAACCACGAAGACGAGGTCGATTTACCCTGGTTCGAGCCCCCACTGCCGGGTAATAGCTCTACTCCAGCTTAGTTGATTATATGGTGGAAACAGTACAAGGGTGCCGAGACCGGGCTTGAAGGCACCAATCCCGAGCTTACAATGAAGGTGGCTGAGAACTAAAACTACTCGCTAAGGAAGCTTCGGATGCGGGTGTTGCCTGGGCTTGAGTCAGATGGAATCGGATCGGGGGAGGCGGAAGGGAGAGAGCCCCCTCGATTGTCCAGGAATCCTCCTTTTATAGGCGCGGCGGGGTGCCCGGAGTTGATATCGTGGGCCCCACGCCGGTCTTTGCTTTAGTGGCGAAGTTCTTGTCTCGTTCCGGGGTTCTGTCTGGTCCGGAGCCTGCAGGGAGAAACTGGTCAGGTTAGTACTGGACACGTGTTTGTCTCGAGACGCCTATTCAGGGAGGAAGCCTCTTTAGGGAGAAAGCACTTTCCCTTTATCCTCGAAATAGCCTTGATCGGGCCGAGCCAGTCTTGCGCCACCCGTTGGGGGCGTCGCGTAGCGTAACAACCATCCGCTGCCTGCCAAAGAAGGCAAACGGCCGGATGAGTCGTCCATATGTACTTCCCTGGGTCGCGGGCCCCTAGGAGACACAGTTCGTTCCGGTTAAGACAGGAGAAAGTATGGTGGGCCATGACAGTTGTCGCCACCTGCCCACGGGTGAGCGGATCACCCGAGGGACCTTCTCCCGGGCTAAGGGATAGCCCGGGAGGGACATGGTGCCGCACGGTTTGACCTAGTCAAGCTCGGGGCAGCCACGAGCGAGTTAGGCGGCTTCTTTAGTACGGCCAGGAATAGCCTGCTTGGTTTTCTGTTCGTGTGGTGGGCCGGTACAGAATCGGCCCATGGCCTACTTCAAGATAGGCCGTTTACTAATCACCAACAGTTATATATACTTGTTGAAACATATGGAAAGAACGGAATAGAAGAATCTTCCAGGATGCTTACTTGACTTACCAAGAGGTTCTTCTTCTCATTAGAACTGACTTGCTCAACAGATTATTAGCCTTCGGGGCCGAGGACCATGGCTGAGAGTCCGTATTTATTTGCTGTTGTACCCGTGTTTTGGGTGCTTTTGGTTTTCTTCTCCTTTGTACATGTCTTTGTTGTTTTGTTTTGTCCTTTTTAACTTCATCTATAAAGCTTTAGGCAGTGCTCCTACCAATTAATTCAAAAAAAAAACCAATCAGCGCACCGGCCCTCCTCCTTGATTAGCTACAACGCAGGTGCCTGCGTTGTATCATTTAGCACAGGCGATTGAATTTTCAATATAAAAACACATAAATTTTAGCGTCAAGCATAACTGAAAAAATAGTATAAAAGATGTGAAAAAAATTATTCAAGGCAAAATAGGCATAACAACTAGATATGATTTATTGTTAGTGTGCTTACGGCTTGTTTACATTGATATGATCAAATAAAATAACATTTTTTATGAAAAAAATCATTTTTTAAAAATAAAATAAAGAAAATACATTTTCTATGCTCGTGAGAAGATTTTGAGTTTTTGATTGCGGCATACGAGCCCATCTGCGCATGCCTTGCTGGCTTGCCCCTGCGGCTAGGGCCGGCTCTGGGCGATCGCCTAGGGCCCATGTCGGAGGAGGGCCCATGACCAGGTAAGCTGTGCAGCAAGGCACTGCAGATGCTTGTCGCCTACAAGCTACGACCTACTATGCAATTCAGGATTTCAGACTTCCAGCAATTCATGAGAAGGATTTCAGGAAGGGAACGAGGGCACGAGGCCGGCCTACTATGCGATTCGGAGGGACGCCGCTCGCGAGGCCGAGGCTTCACCGCCTGCTGCCATCGCCAGCTTGGAGTTCCCACGCGGCCATGTGTGCCTTCTTCCACAAAGCGAAACCGATACTCGAACCCATGACGATCTCGCACCCTTGCCGGTTGCCGCCACAAGGCAATCGGGCGATCGACATCTCGACGTCGGGCATTGATACAGTTTTAAATTTTAGCATTGAAGCATTATTATCGATGGAGTCATTAGAGTTTGGTTATTATTTGAGGTAATTATACTAGTTTCATGTTGCTTGCACTTTTAGTTTGTAGCATCGACATTGTTTTTCAAGAATTAAGTACATGCTAGTATGTTACTAGTACAACTATTTGTTTTATCAATTATCATGCTACAAATGAAAAGAATATTTCGTCCACCGGCCCAAAGCTAAAGGGCCCATAGTCTCCTGTAAGTACCACACGCATCGTTCGTCTACAATCTTAGGCGTTAAGTGATTGTAAATCGACTGCGCCAACTCAAGGAACGCAGGCGTCTCCAAACTAGTAAAACCGATAATTTTATTCTATTTCTCACACTCCTATTTGGGTGCTGCATTCGTAGAACCAGTAATTTGTTATATTTGGTGCTGCATGCGTAAAACCAGTTGTTTTATTATATTGTCTAGAAAATTAACGGACATCCATTTCTCA
The DNA here is from genome assembly GCA_036346415.1 of Raddia guianensis. Classification (NCBI taxonomy): domain Eukaryota; kingdom Viridiplantae; phylum Streptophyta; class Magnoliopsida; order Poales; family Poaceae; genus Raddia; species Raddia guianensis. The sequence continues at coordinate 5,792,445 of CM070539.1, read as the reverse complement.
ATCCAGCGCTAATTAGCAAACCTGACACGATAACACCTAACTCAATTAAGCTGCAACACAAAAAGGGGAAAAAACGAGTATCCTGATCACTAAAGCTGAAGATCATCCACCGAGTACGTCCTGAAGCAGCTAGAATCAAATCCAGAGTACTATAGCTGTAAGAGGAGAACTACAAGAACTGGAAAAACACCCTGCAGTGTACGTAGTTGTGGTCTCGATCGATCAGACAGTGTAGTTGTGGTTGATGGTGTCTATGTCCAGCCCCTTGAGCTTCACCACCGACTCGACGTGCCCTTTGAGCGTGTGAAGCTCCCTTAGCCTGCACAAAGATCAACGGAAATCAATGGTCTTTAAGCTAGCTCGCTCTCGCCATTGACATGCATGGATGGCTGCATAGAATCATGCATGCATTGGCGTGGCGTGCCTTGCGATCTCGGCGCGGCGCTTGGCCTGCTCGGCGATCTCGGAGAGCTCGAGGTAGTCCTTGTTGTCGTTGAAGATGGCGGAGGGCTCCGGGTGCTGCAGGCCATGCAGGGAGCGCTGCGCCGTCGCCCACTGCGCCTCCCGCTTGCTCTTGCCGTAGTCGAGCTCGGTGGCGAACGCCGTCTTGCCGTCGAACACGTTGTGCCACCCCTTGCCGCTCAGGAAGTAGCGGGTGGCGAACTTGAGCACGTCCAGCGGGCAGAAGGTGACGGCGCTGAAGAACCAGATCACCGCCGCCCACCCCCACCCGATCCCCTTCATCCTCGCGAACGGCCAGTCCGCGAACACCGCGATCGCCGTCGCCGCCTGCATTACGCCCGCCCGCCGGCGTCCACCGTCAGCCATGGATGCCGTCGGCCATTGTGAGGTCACCGGAGTTAGTTGGCTCTGGTTACTGGTTAGTAAGTTACCAGCTGGGCGGCGAGGAAGGCGGCGACGAGCAGGAGCCCCGGGCACTCGACGAAGAACCAGCTCCGCGCCCGCGTGACGAAGATGAGCGCCTGGCTGATGATGCTCACCTGCAGGTACACCGCCGCCATGAGCTTCTCCGTGCTGTCGCCAATCGGCTCCACCCCGAACGTCCTCTGCAATCACATACGCGAGGAATGGTGAGGTCAAGGCGCGGTGCTGGCGTTCGGCGAGACTGGCGCGCGGCCGGGTGGTCACCGTGAAGAAGTCGGTGTCGCGGGCGGCCCAGAAGAAGAGGACGGTGGCGAGGGCGAGGTAGGTGCCGAGGATGATGCCGGTGGCGAAGATCTCCTGGAGGCGCCACGCGTCGGGCAGCGGCGACGGCTTGACGCGGTCCTTGGAGATGGTCATGATGGTGCCGTCGTTGAGGATGGCGATGATGAGCACCATGAACGGCGCGAAGTCGAACTTCCATACGAGGGCAAGGAGGAGGAAGCCGAGCACCACGCGGATGGTGATGGACACGGCGTAGATGGTGTAGTTCTTCATGCGCTGGAAGATGGCGCGGCTGGTCAGCACCGCGCTGATGATCACGCTCAGCCCCGGCTCCGTCAGCACGATGTCCGACGCGCCCCGCGCCGCGTCCGTCGCGTCCGCCACCGCGATCCCGATGTCCGCCTTCTTCAGCGCCGGCGCGTCGTTCACGCCGTCGCCCGTCATCCCGCAGATGTGCTTCCGGTCCTGCAGCCGCCGCACGATCTCGTACTTGTGCTCCGGGAAGACGCCGGCGAAGCCGTCCGCCTTCTCGATGAGCTCGTCGACGGGGATGCCGCCCGTCTCGCCGCCCTTGAGCAGGGAGGTCGACGGGTACATGTTGGTGCCCATGCCGAGGCGGCGGCCGGTCTCCTTGCCGATGGCCAGTTGGTCGCCGGTGATCATCTTGACATTGACGCCGAGGTTGAGCGCGCGGTGGATGGTCTCGGCGCTGTCGTGCCTCGGCGGGTCAAAGAGCGGGAGCACGGCGAGGAACTGCCACGGCGAGCCCGGCGCGTCCTTGCTCCCCTCCGGCACCCTCTGCCGCGCCACCCCTAGCGACCGCAGCCCACGGTCGGCGAACTTGTCGATGATGGCGTGCACCCGCCGCCGCACGTCCTCCCGGAGCCGGCACAGCTCAATGATCTAGCCACACAAACACGCAGAAAAATGCACAATTAGGCAAGAATTAATTCTCCTCCGATCAAACACAATGTAATGGCTATGTATACGGCGGCGACCTGCTCCGGCGCGCCCTTGCTGACGCGGTGCCATGTCCCATCGGAGGAGTCGATGTAGGTGATGGCGGTGCGCTTGTCGACGGGGTTGAACGGCATGAAGTGCACCTCTTGGATGCCGGCACGGGCCTGTGAGTAGCATATAATATCACCTCTTGCCATCACGAGATGAATGAAGCAAAATCGAGTGGTTCAGTGCATGGTGATCGGCTTAATTCGCTTACTTCTTTGGGGTCGGCGAGCATCCCGACGATCGACGCGTCGATGGCGTCCTGGTTTTCGATCCTCGATGCCCGGGCAGCATAGAGGACGACGGCATCCTTGTCTAGATCCTTCACAAACGGCTGCAACCAAAGACTCGTGATTAATCACATGAGTACGTACTCAAAGCACATTGATGATCGATCTCTATAGGAGGAAGGCCACGGCGTTTGTGGAATGCACAGGTCGCACTGCACCTCGATCATGTTCTTGTCGACGCTGAGCTTGTTGAGGGTGAGCGTGCCGGTCTTGTCGCTGCAGAGCACGTCCATGCCGGCCATCTCCTCGATGGCCGTCATCCTCTTGGTGATGGCGCCCTGCTGCGACAGCTTGTGCGACCCGATCGCCATGGTCACCGACAGCACGGTCGGCATCGCGATGGGGATCCCGCCGATGAGCAGCACGAGGAGGTTGTCGATGCCGTCGCGATACCGCCGGTGCTGGACGGGGTACATGATGATGATCTCGACGAGCATCCCCACGGCTATGGAACATATGCAGAAGTTGCCGATAGCCGTGAGCACCTGATCGATCACAACCATTGCCATGTATCATCAATCATCATCCAGTGCATTCTAGCTATCCATTTTATCCACGGTAACCAAGCGAGAATTTTAAAAGATACAAATTTGAATAGGTTCTAAAATCATCCGAAATTCAAATTTAAGAGAAAATCAACTAAATATATTCAAGTTTTTTTGAAGAAAATAAGCGAGTTGCCTAATTCATTCAAAAGTAGGAAGGATAAGAAACAGAGTTTTAGGCGTTGAGCCTAGGGGTCCCCAAACAACATACATACACACCACTGTGCTCGACGGTTATGAGAGGCAACATCAGCAAGAAAAGCGGAGACTACATCGGTCGGCCAGTGGGCAATATTTCGGAAAACTCTATTGTTCCTCTCAATCCAAACATGCCAACAAACGAGGATGATGATGCCATCCGAAACAAGTATGTTTTGACCGATTTTGATACTTTTTTGCTAATCATCGGGCAACTGATTTTTAGGGGAGTCTCTGTCGATTTTCTCACATACCTAATGGTTTTGTTGGATCTTTTATGTGTGTTACGCAGGTGTCTAAGACGGTCCAGAAAAATGACTAATGTCAAACCGGTTCCGATCGATATTCACCAGCGGTGGTCGATAAGGCCAAAATGAAAACCCTACTACACGCGCATGTGATTACTTAAAAGTGTCGATGAGAATGGCGGCTACCTTCTGGAAGTGGCCGACGTTGTTGGTGCTGTCGACGAGGTGGGCGGCCTTGCCAATGAAGGTGTGGACGCCGGTGGCGATGACGACGGCCTCGATCTCGCCCTGCTTGCAGGTGGATCCGGAGTAGATGCTGTCGCCGGGCAGCTTGTTGACGGGGAGGCACTCGCCGGTGAGCGCCGACTGGTCGATCTTGAGCGGGTCCCCCTCCAGGAGCCTCGCGTCCGCCGGGATGATGTCGCCGAGCTTCACGCTGATGATGTCCCCCGGCACGAGCGTCGCCGCGTCCTGCTCCGACCACTTGCCATCCCTCAGCAGCTGCACCCATGAAACCACCACGTCGTCAGACCATACCAACGACGGCGGCGGCGGCGGCGGCCATGAGGGCGTGCCTTGGTCTGCGGCGCGAGGTTGGCCATGAGGGCGGCGGCGGCGTTGCCGGCGTTGTTCTCCTCGATGAAGCTGATGGTGGAGTTGATGAAGAGGAGCGTGACGATGCCGACGAAGTCCTGCCAGTCCGGCGGCCGCCCGCCGCCATTGGCGAGGGCGATGGCCATGATGGCGGCGGCCTCCATGACCCACGACAGCGGGTTCCACATGAACCCTAGGAACTTGAGCAGCTTGCTCTCCTGCAGATCCATACATACACAACAATCCCAATATTCCGCGTGAGATCGATCGATCGATCAGATTGAAATATTGAATCGCGAAAGAAACGTGGACGCGTCAATTAATTCTTGATCTGTGGTTCATCGTCAACGTGCCTTCTTCTCCTCGAGCTTGTTGGGGCCGAAGATCTCGATGCGGGCGGCGCCGTCGGCGGCGGTGAGCCCCGCCGGCGAGCTCTTGAGCACGGCGAACACCTCCTGGATCGGGATGCTCTCCTGAAATGGAACCATTCATTTGCACGCGCAGCAGGGTCACACACACGCACACATCTGACGAAATCGCTGAACAAAAATGGAATTTTTTCCAAAAAAAAAAAACAACAACAACAAGAAGAAACGCGAAACACCGACGAGATCGACGTTCTCCTTCCTGAGGTCCTCGAGAGAGGCGGAGGCCGCCATGACCGGTCGCCGGCGAACCTGCGACGCACCAGCACAGGGCTCGCCGCTGCGCGCGTTCGTGAGCCTTATTCTTCTCTCTGATTTGTATCGTGGGTTTCTTTAGTTTTTCTCCCTCCCTCCCTTGTTTGTGATCACTGGCAAAGAGTGGTTCAGGGACGAGGAGACGGCAAGAAATACGGAGATGGCTGCAGCGTCGGACCCGTTATTCACAGGAGGGCTTTCTGCCGGATCGGGAGGAGTTGCTAAAATCATTCGATTTCCATTCCTTCGTAGCACTTCTGTTCTCTCTCTCTCTCTCCACGGTGAAAAAGGGCGTGTGGCCACGTCGCTGCTCCTAATTAATCTCATCCATTATCTATGGGAACCGACATAAAAGCCTTTTTGGTGATCCCTAAAAAAAGTCTTTCTGGTAAGCGACGAGCGTAGAAGAAAAGTATTATGGAGTATATATTTCATAACAAAAACATTATGATTCTTTTTTTTTTATGTTCGCGTAGCTTTAATAATCGGACAACTGTGATGAGGAATAGGAGAGATATCTTCTAAGCGATGACATATAAGAGATATTCAAACTTTACAATTGCACTGCACATTAGTGTAGGCAAATGTCACTACCACATCACTCTTAATTTCGCAGTGTTTCGTTCAGCGCTAGACCTGCTCATTTGCCGGGCCGGGCAGGGCTTCGGGCCGGGCCTGGAAAAGCCCGGTCCCAAAAACCGGCCCGAGCCCTACGGCCCGACGGCCCTACCGACCATGCTTAATCGACAAAATCCGGGCCGCCCGCCCGACCGCCGAGCCGGAGATGAGGCCGAGCCTGCCCTATGCACCTGTCGGGCCGGCCGGCCGGCTTTTTCGGGCCTGGCTCGGGCCGGGTTACCGGGCCGGGCTTCCCGTGAACAGGTCTATTCAGCGCTAGGCGTTAAGCGGACGACTGGCTAGTAGCTAGCGACTAATCTCGCCTAGGCTGTGTCGTGCCACTATAAAGTTTCCGCTTTACAAAATATCACTATATCACATGGAGTTCCAATCTTTGTAAATTGTAACTTGTAATTTAAATGTTTTGATTTGATTGTTAGTTTAGGTATATATGAACTTAAACAATAAAACCATTTATAGCCCTTAATTTGTTGGGACTTGATTATTAAAGGACTAGATTTAATTATAGGTTTATATATATACTACTAATATACTACTAATTTGAAAATAAACAAAAATGAGATAGGCACAACAATCTATAATCTATCTATTTTTATATTTTTGAAACAAGTAAAAACATTTACAATCTTAAAAAAATACTATTCGAGATGAAATACCACATAACATTGTGCTAAGAAAAATATCACATAACAAATTGGCTTCCTACTTTATCATTATGTATATACACGCTAAAATGGAATCGTAAATTCGTAGTGTAAAAGTAATACTACTCAAGCCAAATAAGATATATAAGCGCACACTATTATTATGATGCAATCAAGCTGGACTGGGCAAGCCAATTTGTGTTACGAATCGGTTGTGATAATCAGGTATCACTACCGGCCTATCACTGCCGGTTGAACAGGAACCGGCAGTGAAAACTTATCACTGCCAGTTCGGGTTGGTGGCTGGAACCGGCAGTGATAAGGGATCTATCACTGCCGGTTTGTGGTTAGAACCGCATGTAGAAATAGTTGACGCGTAAATAAATTCATAACTTTTTCATATGAAGTTGGATGAAGACAAACTTTATATTAAAATTGTAGAGCTCAACGAGATCTAAAACTTTGTAGTTGATAATGTTTTCATTTAAATTTGTTTACTGGCCGAAATATTTGTTATAAGTTCTCAAAATTTAAACGATCTCGGATGGAGACACGTTCTATACCAAAGTTGTAGTGCTCGACGAGATCTAAAACTTCGTAGTTGACAACATTTTCATCTGAGACCATTTAAGCGCCCAAATAATTAATACAAGACTCAAAAAAGTTAATATAAAAGAATAGCATCCCTTATTTAGTCACAAGTGTTGTGTGGTGGTAAGGAGGTGACGCGAGAGGCTTGATGTCCCGGGTTCGAATCCTCGGAACCGAACGCGCACGTATTTCGCGGGAAAAATCGCGTGACTTGTGAATTTTTTTTTTGCCGCCATTATCTATTTTTTTCACTGTTTTTCTTGTAGAGTCTATCACTGACGGTTCGAGACACGGACCGACAGTGATAGCAATTCCTATCACTACCGCTTGTCCACTGCCGACCCCCAAAACCGGCAGTGAAGAGGGGTTTCGAACCGGCAGTGCTAGCCGGTTCTGTCGTAGTGGTTGCTCAATGGAGGTATTACTACTGGTTGGAGCCACCAACCGGGAGTGATATCTAGCATCAATTGGTGCAGTCTTCTTATGCTTTGGCAGCAGTTACTCAGCTAAAATCCTATCATTCGTTCATATTAGAATTCTATTATGTCCAATTGGAACTAGGTATGGAACTTGATATCTAAATGCATCCACTCTCTCCCTCTTTCACAATGGCAAAGAGGGAAGCTTCACTGACGGTTTCTTTACACGTGCTTGATGGTTTCCAATATATTTGGGTAACTGCCTACCATCATTACGAGTAATGAGCGGACAAGCACGTTCCTTGGGCATGTGTGGGCCACCACTCCAGTCACCTCAGTGTCTTTCTTGGCGGCCTTCAGCATAGCGTCGACCTGCTCGGCCACCCATGCGTTGGTGGGTTTCACTGCCCGAACAGAAGAAATGTTTAGTCCCTGTTCGGGTGAGCTACCAAAAAAGGGTGTGCGTTTGAGGAACTTACCCGAGCTCTCCCTAGTGATGTCTTCCCATTCTTCTATCTTGTAAAATGGGTAGTTCCTCCTCCGTAGCGGACAGATCCTGTTCGCTATGAAGTCCCGGATGATCTTCCTGCCCGTGAACCCGAGGCCCACGAGGGAGGCGATCTTCCGGGTCAGGTACCACTCTTCGCCGGACAGTTCCGGCCGAGGCATCTGGGTCCCCTTCGCTGGCGCTTGTCCGGTGAAGGAGAGCTTGCTGTCGCCGCTCCGCTTGGTGTAGAACCACCTCATCCACCATGCTCCCATCGAGTCGAGCAGTGGTGGACGCGGATACAGCGTGTCTTCGGAAATTGCCCGGAGCTTGAGTTAGTAGCACCCCAGCTCGAAAGCGGCGGAGCTGCTCCTCGTTACTGCCTAGTAATGGAGGAACAACCCCACCAGCGGATCTACGCCCAGATAACCCTCGCACAGGTATGCGAAGACAGCCATCTGGAAGAACGAGTTAGGGTTGAGATTCACAACTTTCAGCCCCGTTGATGTTCAGGAGGGCCTCCACGAAATCGCTTTCGGGAGACCTCAACCCAAACAGTGCGAAGAGCTCGAAGTTGACGAACTCATCTTCGAGCGGCTTCGGCATCTCCTCCTCCCCGGGCAGCCTCCAGCTGCTGGCGTCGACGTATCCTCCCGCCTCCAAAGTCTTCATGTCCTCCTCGGTCATGCTAGTGCCCGCAAACTTGGCCATAACAATCCCCAGGTTCGTCGAGCTGCTTCGGAGGTTGGCCACGGCTGGTTGGTGCTGGCGCGGTTGGAATAAGGCTTGGGAAGGAAAGGAGCGCGAGAGCGAAAGTGGCAAGCCGCAGGCGGCTTGGGTGCTCTTTATAGCCCTAGCCTGAGCAGCTCTGCAACGGTTTTTTGCCACAAAACGGCTAAGTTTTTTACTGCAACGGCTAGTAAAAACGGTCGCCCGTTTTGACTGCACAGCGAAAGTTACCGTTGGAATCTGCCAACGGCTACCTTTTCAATTCCTGCATTGAGGGCTGGGTGCTCTGCTCGGACAGATGTTGTTCCCTGTTCGACGCAACAGAGTTGCTCGGCACTGGGCGGGTTTGTTCAGTCCCGAACAAGACTTTTTCGGTTGAACCACAACCTGTTCGGTCGCCTGTTGCACGTCTTTATAGAAGGAGAATTACCCTCTTTGTGACTTGGAGTCTCAAGAGGAAGACCCCACTCTAGTGAGAACTTCCACTTGAGTCTCGGGGGCTAGCTGTCGGGGATAAAATCAAGGCCCATTGCCATGGCCCACTCCCTGACGGCCTAGCCGAACAGCCTCTTAGGGCCTGGCTCCCTAGAGGGCTCTATCAGGCCCATGTGTATTTTACCGAACAGCCTCCTGGTCGGCACGGTGCGTGGCGGCCTAGGCTTCCTGTTCGAGTCCGACTCGAACAGAGTTCCGCATGGCTACGTGAAGACCCGGACGTAGGTTTTTCGGATTGGAGCAGACGTCGTGATCCTCAAGAATTAGAGATATACCTTATCTACCTCGGGATATATTTGGCATGTATACGAGTCCGTTCTGGCTGCTGCCCGGCCAATCCAGTTATCCCCAGAGGTCGGTTGTTCGACACTATATAAACCAGGCCCCTACGGCGTATAAAAGGGGGGGAACATCTCATTGAAGATCAGCCGGACCTGAGTAGGTCGAATACCACTTCTTGTACACCCAGAATCTCACCGAGACCTGTTCGCCTCGTCGAGTTCTCCCTTGTAATCATTTTCCATATAGAGAAGCACTGGACGTAGGGTTATTATCTCCCCGGAGAGGCCTGAACTAGTTTAAAATCCTGTGTCCGTCTCACTTTCGTTGATTATCGTCACTTCGCTTCGCCAGATGTCTTCCATCTCCCCTTTTCAAGAACCTTAGTTGACTTGGGACCGATATCCCAACCATCGACAGCGTACTCCAACACGACAGGATACCTAGCTCCTTTTCGTGGTTTTAGGTACCATTTGCTGAATTTCACCTACCGGGCACCGACATCACGTGAGGAGCTCTTCAATCGCCGCCATTCCCAGGTTCGCGTAGTTGTGGAGAGGGCATTCGGAATGCTGAAGAACAAGTTTTGGATTTTGAGATCCATTCCGAACTACCGGGTGCACCGCCAACGACGCATTGCCGTCGCTTGTATGGCTCTACACAATTTCATCTTGGACAATGATGGTGACCCAGAAGGCTTGGACCATGGGCCTGGTGGCCCGGATGAGTGGTTCGAGCAGCACGCACCACCTATGGCGGAGTACGTACCACCACCACAGGACACTGATGCTGTGGGCATGTTGCGGTACCAGATGGCATGTGCCATGTATGATGAATTCTCTTAGCCTGAGCATGTCTGCTATTGGTATCTATTTGCCCATATGTATTATCGATGTTAGTGCTTAACAACTTGTAATTCTATTGTGCTCTAAGACTTGTAAGACTCTTGTAATTCTATTTTGGGGTACTGAAGGCACCATTGGTTGTTAGCTAAGAACAGTTGAATTACTTTTATGTTTGATGCCTTGCAATGGTTTACTTTATGATCAGAGTTTATTATGAGCAAGGATTTTGCTGAACTTTCAATGGCCTATAACTAGATGCTATGCTCATACCCGATTCACGCTGTTGTCCCCAGGCAATTAGGACCTAGGATGATGATGACGTTTGCCTCATTTTTGGATGAACATGTCAATATTTGGTGCAGCAGTTAAAATATTTGAAAGAGGGGCAGGAGAACTGCCGTCCTATTTCATTGATAAGCAGAAGAAAATAAAATAAAAACACATGCGAACATGGGAGACAAACCAGAACGTCACCGCAACTCCTGACGAATCAGACACAACACGGCCACCGCCGAACACCACTGAAAAGAGGAAAAAGAAGGAAGCGACCGCCGCCACCAAGGCCAACGGCCGAAAAGGAAAGACAGAAACAGGAGAGGGAGGAGAGGAAACACCACCAACGCTCACACAGCAACGAAACGACTCCTAGAGCAGCAAACCCGGCGGAAACCCATCGCGTAAGACGGCAACCACAACGCCTCCAACAAGGTAGCGACGGGAAGAACCCGCCGCCGTCGCAAGACCGCTAGGGTTTTCACCCAAAGCAGGGAAAGGTCTGAAAGGTGATGCCTCCAACGAGGAAACGACACCAAAAGTGACGCCAACACCCAAAGCAAGACCGCTAAGGTTTTCACCCAAAGCAGTTAAAATATGATTGTTGTGTTCTGGTTATGTCCTTTCTTTTTTATTAATATTTGGTGCAGCGGTTGAAATATGAATGTCTGGCAACCGAACACGACGACAACATAGAACGCACAAGTGATGCATCTGCTCCTCTGCGGCAAGCAACAAAATAATGTATCTGATCGCAACAATTAGATAGTCACGTTGCCCACGACGAACAGCACATGTTACACAACATTATTCTGGCAAATGATTCAGTCGTCGTCGTCCTCCACAAAGTCAGAATCGTCGCTCAAGTCCTGCACTTCATCGTCAGAATCATCGATCTCAATGGCGTAGGTTTTCTTGTTCCCCCTAGTTTGCCTTCTCCCAACTGGAGCAATCGGCTCAGCAGAGCTGCCGGACGGGGAAGTCTCAGCATCTTCAGTGCTTGACGAAGCGGCGCCTCTCTTTTTGCGCACCTTCTTCTCAGGAGAGGGAGCGCTGGAGTTGCTGTCATCTGTAGGCTTGAACATTTCATCCATCACTTTCTGCCTCAAGGGCTTGATCTGAGCAGGCGCCCTCTTCCTGGCGGGAGCCTTTGGCTTCTCGGCGGCAGGTTTTCTTCCTCTACCCTTCTTCTCAACCTGCACTTCTTCCACAGCAAATTCATCGTCCTCGCTCTCAATGATGGGCACTGGTCCATCGTCCTCTTCATCAGATATCTCGGTTAAGGATGACAGGGCCTTCTTTGCTGCACCTCTTTTACTTGGTTCGTTCCTTCCTTTCTTTTCTTTCTACAGCTCTTCTGTAGTTTCAGTTTCCATGGCTGCAAAAATGGTCAAGCCATGAGCTTAACTTTAAAATGATGCCCCAAAGTTTTTTTTTCACAAACATCGCACTGTACTTTGGCCTTACCAGTATGATCTGGAGAGGTGTGAATACTATAAGCAGCCAACCGCTCACGAGTCATCACACCAGTGTAAATGCTTATGAATCCACAAATTTATTTGTAAGTGCAGAATATAAATTACGGCACGAACAGAAGAGGTTTGCTCACGAAATATTTTGCAACAATGGTTTCTGCCCAACATAAATGAATTAATGTGGTGTTATCCAAATAGAACACCAACAATAAACAATTGTAACACATGTACCTTTCTTTTGTCTTAGAACACAAGCCTCAATGCAAAGAATTCTTCAAGTACAGGGAAAATGACAACATTTCAGTGACAGGGCGACAAGAAGAAAAGTGCATGTATAAGTACTTTCATCTGGAGTCTCATACTTCCGAAACAACGCTATATAATCCAGTAACCTATTTCAGAGCAGCAATGCATAAATTAGTACTTTGTACAACAGTTCATGAATAGCACTACCTTACCTGTACCAAGTATGCATATATGAGCAAGTACCAAGTATGCATATATGAGCAACAACACCCACTGCAGGACAAACAAATTGCCGAAATAAATATCCTAGTAGGAAGTCTGAGAACACAACAGAACAAACAAATATCCATGTTACAAGAGTCTCTGCGAGGAAATGAATTGAAACGGCCGAAATAAACACAATTCTCATACAACAGAGGACAAACTAGTCGTCCGAAACATTGTCGTCCCATTGCCATGGGTTGGGTCACTTCTTGATCTGATTCCAAATGAAGCGCACATAGTTCAGCTTGCCTTGCAGGCCTGGCATACTACGGTATCCCATCCAATACTCAGGCTTTGCAAGGACAAAGGAAGCGATGAAGAAGTCCTTGCTTAAAGGGTCAACACCAGCCTGCAGCTATTCAGTTTGATATCTCTCTCCCTCTATAGGTGACAGGCCGGACTGGCTGGAAGCACGTGTGTGGCCTGAATCGCCGGACATTACTTTCTTGTGAGCTTCCCAGCAGCTCTCCCAGTTGAGATTCACCTCATTTTGTCGGCGCTTCCTTCCTGAGGATGTCGAACTTCGGGGTGTGTCCGCCTCCAAGTCGCAGACTTGTGGAATTGATGAGGGTCCTGCCTGATGGGTAAATTGTGCCTCCATCCGCGCAGACACATCTCTGTCCTCGTCGCTCTCGTCGGCAATGTGTTGTGTTGGAGCCCCTGTTCCTCCGCGCTTAGGCTGCCTTGCAGTGGACATGTCTCCATGTACCTCATCCTGCTTGTCCTCATGTTCAAGTCCTGTTTTCCTAAATTTGGTGTAGTTCTTACCATACTGCAAAGCGACGGTTTACAATTAGTTCCAGGAAAAAAGCGAAGTGTGCAAAGGATGTGTACAATTTGAGAGCTATACCCCCTTCCACCATTCTGGTGGTGCTAACAGTGCTCCGGTGTTAGGATTAATGCCAATCCCCGATTTAGCCTTGAGCTCATTGTACCTTGTCCAATCTCTTCTCGTATTCTCGAACTTGTTTTTGACCTGATCCTTTGAAAGTTCGACATTGCATCGAAGCTTCATTTGCTTGATCAGCTGCTTATAACCTTCCTCTTTGGGGTACCCACGGCCGAAGTACCCTTCATCTTTGAGGTCTATGCAAGCATCCAGGAATGCTCTGAATTCACCAGAGGTCCACTTATGGGTTTTTGGACCCTCCAAACCCATTGATGACATGTCAAGCTGAACCTGTATATTTTCACGACATCAACAAAAATCCATTACAGAATTATTTTATTCTGTACTGAGCCACCTCACTGAGCCAATTTTTACTGTCATCGAATGCTAAATCCAATTTTAGACTTGTAAATGCTTTCCAACCTCTGTAAGGCCGACCACAGCTTCACCACTTCTCTCTCTTCATCCAACCTCTCGCCGCCGCCGACCGCCCACCACCGCCGCCGCCGGCCCCCCTCGATCTTCCGCCTCCTGCACATACGCAGGCCATGGGTGCGTCTCGGACTCCCTGTTCGCCAATCGCCCTTACGCCTAGGCCGAGATCCCCTTCGTCACCGGCGCGGCGGCGCCCTACCATGCGTGCTCGCGGTCATTGGCTCACAGGTTCGCAGCTCTTGTTCTTGCGCTATGCTTGATTGCTTCCGTTAACCGGTTTGGCTCGATTGCTACTTGATATATGACAACAATGAAATGAAATCAAAACTGGACAATGTAAATTTGAGGGAAAAAGCAAAATTTCATTCCTTGGTTCTGCCTCGTTAAAAACCTTATGCCCCAGTGTGGGTTTCCCTCGGTAAGGAAAAGAGTACAGAACCACTTAATTGTTCAGATTACATATTACCAGATTACATATTATGATATTACTCATTGTCCAGATTACATATTACTCATTGTTCAAGTCTTCAGATGCCTGCTCAATCTCTATATCCTCCAATTGATGTTGCTTCCTATCATCCGCTCTCTGCCAATCTTCAAGGCAAGTGATTGCCTCAACTGTCTCGGCCGTAAGAGATGATCTTCTTTCTTCAATTATCCTTCCGACCGTGCTGAATGTTGCCTCCGATGAAACCGTAGAGCCTGGAACTACTAGGATATCCCTTGCAAAATGTGATAGCACAGGAAAACTGTATTGATGTTCCCTCCACCATTCTAGGAGCTTCACCTTCTCCCCCCTTAGCGTGCGATCTGTGGCTGCAAAATTAGTAGAAAGGTAATGATTGAGTTCGGCATTAGGATTCCACCTTTGACTTGAAGTCGAAGTAGTAGTTTCTTTGCCCTTCGATCGCTTCCACAAGTGCGCCGTCAAACTTGTATAAGATGTTTGTGCATCCTGCTCAACTTCATTTGACTCCATCTACGTCCACGACTTCAAGCTGTGGTGGGCAAATGACATCCTACAGGTTGGGTCCTCCCGGGGTATGCTTTCAGCAGTCCTGGCAACCATCTGGCACCTCTGGCTTGAGCGAAACAATCGGATTTTTCGCCAGATCGAGCGACCTAGAGCTCTCTTTTTCGACCACCTACTAGATGACCTGCGCCTTTGGGGGGCTGCGGGCGCCAATTTTGTAATAGATTAACTTTTTGTTCAAGGCCTCTGGGGGAGGGGCCGTTGTCTCCTCCCGCTCTGTAAACCCTTCTATCTTTGAATCAAAAGGCAGCTCTCCTACCCCTTTGCTTCAAAAAAAACTTTCTCCATACTTCTTGTAGTACAGGTTGTATATTCTAAATAATTCTTCTTTCACATGATTAAATGTTTCTGAAAAATAATAATTAAGTGCCTCTCCTATAGCCTCCATAGCAGTTTGTAGTCCTTCTAACTTCTTGCGCGGATCAAAAATGGTAGCAAAACAATAATCATGTGAGATAGCTTCAAAGTATTTCAAAAATTTCTTCTCCATCGGTGCAACAATAGATCTTAGATGTACATCATCCCTATATTTGGCAAATACCTCGGCAATTAACCAAACATAATCAATTACTAGGCATGAGGTAGGCTAATAAATACCGGATAAAACATTAGTAGCTGCATAAAAAGGGAGTAATAAATCTCTGAAACGACCAGCAATAATCCAATCAGATTCAGTTAGCACGAGCTCCATGTTTTCAGCATTGCATTCACAAAGACGGTGATAATTTTTTATACCCTTCTAGCTTCTTCAGCATTATATATGTCGAGTTCCACCTTACCTTCATATCAAGGTCAAATTTTCTTGGTCGCTTGTTATTAGCCCTGCAATACTCAACAAACTTGCTAGCAACTTGGGGACTACTTGAAATGTAACGAACAGCAGCACATATATTGTTTAAAACTTTAAATATTTGCTAATGACTGTGATGCCATCTTGAACAACCAGATTTATTATGTGGCACACACACCTTTGGTGAATAACGTAACCATTTATGTAGGACCGAAGACAAGGTTCAAGCACTTGCATGGCAGTAGTATTCGAAGATGCATTGTCAAGAGTGATGGAAACGATCTTATTTTCAATCTTAAAATCATGAGCTACTTCAAGTATATGTTTGGCAATGGCATCTCCAGTATGTGCATCATCCATTAGCTTAAAGCCTATAACTCTTTTGTTTAGATTGTATCCATCATCTAAGTAGTGGGCAACAACACTAATATGGCAAGTCATTTGATGGGATGATGTCCAAATATCGGAAGTTAATGCAAATGAAAACTTAACTTTGAGAAAACTTTCTTTTAGCATAGACAACTCTTTCTTATATAATGATATTATGTCAGATCTAGTAGTTTTTCTGGAGACAACATAATATTGTGGGCAAAAAGCATTCTGAATCATTCTTTGAAAATTGGGGCTTTCACCCATCATAATAGGTAGATCTTCTGCAACAATGTACCGTGCTATTTCATCGCGTGCTACCTGTGGATTGTAAATCCAAGTACTTACAGTGCCGTCGGCTGAAAAGTTAAGCTGTGATTGCACTCCTCCTCTGTGAAATGCTTCCAACATTCTGCCCTTCTACTACTTCCAGCAGAGGAGGGTGGTGCTGCCGACATCTCTGTAGCAGCACCATTAGTGGGGTCATTTAATTGATCTGGAGCCGCCGCGGATGGAGTGGATCCGTCGTCTCCCACGACGGTGAACGCATCATCTTCATAGCCTTCGTTTCCGTCCATATGGAGATCATCCATGCCATAATCTCCCATGCTTGGAGAGAGTTAGCGAGGATCAGCATGGTCAGCTGCACTATCTTCACCTGCAGTAGCAGTAGCAAGAGGGTGGAGAAGTTGATGACGTCCTCTTGTTGGCCGTGGCCCTCTGCCCCCACCTCTTGATCCTTGCTTTCTCTTTGTCATCTTATTTTGATGCAACATCTACATTCTCTCACATGGTTTGTGGTTTCTGATTTGTAGTGACTACTGACTACTGGGAGAAGTAGTGAAGACTACTGGGAGAAAAAGTGAAGAAATCAAGAAGACAAGAACTATCAACAACTGAATGGTGAGTCAATGTCTCAGGAGTGTCGTGGTGGCCTGGTCCCTGGTGGGAGAATGGTGAATTAGTGATATATATAATAATCTGGTGAATGTGAATGTTATTTAGTGGATGTGAATGTGTAGAGACTAGAGACTAGAGACGATCAGAGTATCAGACGAAGAGTCAGATACTGAGAAGTCAGATCTAGCCGTCTAGGATATGTGCAGTGCGCTGTGCGCCAGTGCGATTGTTGCATGTTGCCCGTTGGAGAACTTGGAAAGTGGAATCACTAATTGCTCATTTATTTTTTTTAACCCCAAATGGCCAGTGCACTGTGCATAAATCACAGCGGCGACCTGCTCGACTTCAACGAGCAGTAACTTTGTGGTTTGGCTTGGGCTCTGACCAGCCCATTTCCCAGGTGAAGACGTGGAGATACAGGCCAGGGGAAGCATCGGGCCTTTTCGTACTTTTCGGGCCAAAATTCGTGCCGGGCCGGCCCATCGTGCCGCAATTCTAGGCACGGCCCAGCACAGGGTTTGGGCCGGGCTAGCCCGGCATGAAATTATATGGGCCGGGTCGTGCTTCGTGCTGCTGTTTTTAGGGCTGGAAAAATAGCTCGTGGCTCGCCGCTCGGCTTGGGCTCGGGCTCGAACAAATTTGGCTCGGCTCGGGCTCGGCTCGAACATCTAAATGGCTTAAGCCAAGCCTAGTTTTGGGGCTCGTTAAAATAGCGAGCCGGCTCGGGCTCGGCTCGTTTCTGACCTGGCTCAGCTCGGTTCGGCTCGTTTACACATTTTGAACGCAAAAACTCCTGTGGCTCGTGGCTCGGCTCGGGCTCGGACGAATTTGGCTTGGCTCGGCTCGGCTCGGACTTCTAAACGGCTCGAGCCAAGCCTACTTTTGTGGCTCGTTCAAATAGCAAGCCGGCTTCGGCTCGGCTCGGCCCGGCTTGGCTCGTTTCCACCCCTAGCTGTTTTCATGCCGTGCTCGTGCTAGCCCAATAGTCAGAAGAAGACAAAGCTTGGCTCGCCTCTTCCAGTGCTGGAAACACTCGAGAAGATCGAGTTTGCAGCTCAGAATATGAGCCTGTCTTGGGAAGAATGGATTCATGGAAGCTCTTTCCAAATTCCACAGTTAAACGCTTGAAGTAGCAGTTAAGAATGAATTCTAAATGTGTCCCCCGATTGCTTGAAACAAGCACACCAAATTTGACTCGATTGGCAGAAGTCTCAGAAACCATGGGCCCATTGGTCAAATTTATATTTGCAAATTCAAAGATATGACAAACATTATGAGAAATTGCATACACTGATACTTTGTCATCCACTAGATATCCGAGATCATGTATAGAGCCACATTCATGCCACAGAACAAATAAAAACCTGAACAGGTCCTACTGGCATGCCAAAGGCGTGCAATATTCCTAGTAAGTAGAAAGCTACTTGCAATTTAATACTTGTGTCCTGGAAATGAGTGTCCCATATTTCTGCAACAACTATGCTATAACTATCAAGCCTCTTATCCGTGAAACATCTCTTTTCTTCACTTCACCGGTGAATCCCGAGCCAATACCATCAACCACCCTACTTCTCTGCAAAGGGAAGATAGATAACCCACAGCCAAGTAAAGGTCAGCAAAACTAATGGATAGCAAAGACAAAGAGAGGAAATGAACAGAAATAGTATGGTACCGCCGTGACAGAACAAAATGGCTATAGCATTATAAGACGTGATGGCATCGAGAACTTTAGGATAATATTTTTATGTGCCACAGGGTCACTAGAATAGGTACACAGCTTGTTTAATCACAAGCATCATAACATAAACTACTTCATAAAAATAAGCAATTACTATTTAACCTTGTAAAAACTCACTCCAAATTCGTCAAGATGTGCCGTAGCATCAATGGAGATATTTGCCACAATTAAACTTGATGCTCTCCTGAACCAATTAATAATCCGATTCTCAATTGATGCTGGATAACAAATTCAGAATAAAATTGGGTTACGTTAAAGACAATATTTACTAGTACACCCAACAAAGCGGTGATTTCTGAAAGAAGAATATCATTTATGAATCTCCAGATCAACAATGTATGGGACCGACTCCAACGGAGTCGCCTGGATTTGAGGGGGGCACGCAGGCGATTTTTGTGGCCCTTGGATCAGCATCCAACGGCCACCGCGCCCCCACTCTCTCTCTCACACTTTCCCCATTTCCCCTCCCGGTCTCCCCGACCCCGACCCCGACCCTCCCTTGCTTCGCGCTCTCCCTCCTCCTCCTCCTCCGCCGCCGCCTCGCCTCGGCGCGCGCCGCCGTCGGCGCTAGCCGCCGTCGGCGCTTAGCCCGCCGCCCGCCGCCCGCCGCCACGACGCTTCCCACCACCCTAACCCGGCCAGTAGCCTCCACTCCACCCCGCCGCCGCCCGACCGCCATCTCCTCCTCGGCTCGACGGCGGCCGTGCCGCCTCGCCGCCGCCTGACGAGCCCCACCCACCGCCGGTCCACCGCCTCCCGACCTCCTCTACACCCCCGGCCAAATATATTCCCTAACCCAAACCCTAATATTCCCTAACTCGAACCGGCCGGCGGCGAAGCTCGAGGCGGCGACGGCGAGGTCGACGGGAGCTCGACGGCGGCGAGGCACGCCCTCCTTCCTCCTCCCCTTCTTCCCCTCCCTCCTCATCCCCTGCCTGCAATGGAGAAGAACAGGCGATCGCTCAAGGGTGAATCACGCCAAAGCGATCGCCATTGAGCAAAACCGACAATGTATACATGACAAAGGTATCATTGTAAGTTGTAACATATAAAAACTGGAACAAATGCAGATCCAGTCTAAGAATATAAATTAAATGAGAGTTAACTAGCTATGAAGACCCGAATGGCAAAACAAGAAGCTTCAAAGATCTTTGTAACAAAGCTACTAGGTTTCAACATATTTTGCAACAAATTGGGTCCACCCTAACCAGCAGACTTTGAGCGACAAATTAGGTCCAACTCCAAGCTAGTCAACAAATGGGCCAATCTTTTTTGGTACTATCAGTGTTATGGTTCACTATCTAACAGTATAACCCTCTCTAGGACTGTTAAAATGAAGCGGGAAAATGGGCTGTAGTTTTGATTTCTAGCAAGTCTTCCAATTTGTTGGTTGGATTTGAGATGTTGTGATAGGTGTTTTAGTTCATTGTGGACCTACTTATCTGTTGTAGCATTTTCAATTTGCTGTATCAGTTTGATTTGTTACAGTAATTATTTTGATTTGTTTCCTGCTGTTGCTTTCTAAGACATTGTAGTAGTTCATACGGATTGAAGGCACCTAGGCCCAAAATCAGCATTTTAGCTACGGCTGATTACAATGTTTTATGCCACTCGGATAATTAGTGCCATATTTTTAAAATGTTCTAATAGTTAGGTTGCAAACATAGCACGGGTGTTGACCTCACCAGAATGATGGAAATGCCTTTTGGTTAATCAAGAAGCCAGTAAATCAAATATCAATTTTACCATTGCAGGAGACAACACACAAATTAAGACTTAACATATAATTGTTACCAGTACTAAATTAAGATTTTGCAAGAGATAATATGACAGTATAGTACGGACAACACAGGCAGACTTTTCATGTCTGAAATTTTGACAAGGCACAAGTTCTCTTAAAAGGAGACCAGAAATAGACGATACATATGGAGACCAGAAATAGACGATACATATGGATTGAGAGTCAAAGCCACCCTAAAATTATTCAGAAAACTGCCGTGATGGTATCCTCCCCGCAGCTAGACTTGTGACATCTTGATTTGTGCTTGACCATATCAAATTTCAATTTCCCACCGAAGCCATAGGCAATGGCAACCTCTACACCAGTCAGGACAGTAACATTCTGGTTACATGATTCATCGCCACAGCCACAGTTGGGAGTTCCACTGTGTAAGAACCTTGCGATGCAGAACCTGCCAGAGCCCAGGCTAACAAGCTGAGGATCCTGTATCTGCTGCCATCATTGGGGTAGACCAACTTCTTTCCAAGAGTCCAGTAGCTGTGGCTGGGACTCGTGAGAGTCCATGGTGGAGAGATCAGCAACAGCCAAGTGCTGGTCCTTGGCTGAGAAGCCAAACCAGAGCTTCAGCTCGGGTACATACTCAACCTTGCCTTGGAAGGGCAGCGTCCACTTGCCCATTTCACTCCACGCGTAGCTCACCGTGTCCAAGCAATAGGTACCGACACCGTCGACGGATATGCAGATCTGAGAGCCACCTTTGACCACAGCATAGGAGCTGATCTCTAGGCAGCTGTGCCTGGCTTCACGGATGTACGGTGGCGGCGGGAGGAGTTCGCAGTCCCAGGACTTGGATAAGAAGTTGGAGGAGGGCTTGCGGTAGACCAAGGCTTCGAACTGACAGCCAGCTTCCACCTCCGCCTCCGGTTTGGTAATCCTGTCCATGATAAAAAGGCTGCCACCACCACCCCCATCGAGATCTCCCAGCTGTTCATCGCAGGGTATGTAGAGGGAGATGGGTTCCAACTTGGGCTTGTGGAGACAAGGCATCATCACCATGCGGGACGTGTCCGCCTCCAAGAGGAAGCCGCGCCCTGACTGGTCCAAACAGAACACCCTGCACTCCACAGCCGGGAAGCAGTGCATCCGTTGGTCCTTCAGATCGAAATCTGATGCTCGCATGTTTAAGCTTGGTTTGGGAAGCGAAATGTTATCCATCTTGAAGGTCGCCGCCGTGGCCTGTTCATTCTGCAGTAAGTTTCCGTTGGGCTTATTCGTCCGCAATTTTCCGTTGGGTGGTGTTGTGTTGAACAACTTGTGGCGCGTCAGGTCGATGCCGCGCAGTGATTTGGTTCCAGGGATTCGGTTGTCCACGATCAGACTCAGAAACCGACGCGAGAGGCCCATCGTCGATTCGATGTCCAGCTTCAAAGTCTATCAAAATAGAACAAATCATTACAACGCGAGAGGCCCATCGTAGATTGAAAAAAGATTTTTTTTCTCTCCTCGGTTTGTAGATCTAGATCTAGCTTCCTTCTCGTGTCCTCCCTTGCGATCGATCCAGCCAGGTAGCAACAGCCCGCAGCGATGCCCTCAACGAAGGAAAGCCTATCAAATATTACAGGAGATAACAAAGGTAAGGAGAAAAAAGATGGGTGAAGATGAAGCAGATCTGCAGGCGGCTGACCTGAGGCGCGCTGGAGAGTGGAGGGGACAGAGCGGAGCTCCCCGGCGCCGGATCGGGGCAGAGTGGCGGCGGAGGTGGGCGTCGCGACTATGTTTCCTCAGGAGGCAATGGGCCGTTTTTCAGGGGCCAGCCCAGGACCACCAGACCGGTAAAATTAAGCGGCACTGATTTGGGCTGGATTTGCATATGTGCCGATCTCGTCAATTTGGTGGTACTGAACTGTGGTTTTTTTTTTTCGGACTGAACTGAATCTCTCCTAATCTCCTAAATACCGGTTATTTTTCTCCCAAAGCTGATTTCGACGGTGCTTTTGAGTTGATGTGGCAGTGGTTTTAATAGAAGTGTTAGGATTTACGCAATGCAACATCACGAACAACACCAGAAGACACGATATTTCGTAACGCAGTTTAGCTTTCGTCTATATTTGCGGGGCTCTGATTATGGACGCTCCTCCCCAATCCATAATACTGTAGCATACCAGCTGCACAGGTCACAGCCACATGCCGGCCGCTGACCTCCTCAGACCTATGCTACTATTATGTTGTCGTTGTCATTGTTACACCAGGGCTGTCTCCCTTTATATAGTGGAGGCCTGGCTAGAGTCCGAGTCCAACTCTAAACCAACCCTACCTATTACAGCACAGAGGCTCTGTTTCTTTCAGCTTATAATCAGATTATAAGTTGCAGCTTAAAATTTATCATTTTTGTAATGGTTATATTTTGAAATATTTTATAGTTATTTTTTTGAAACTTTGCACAATTTGTCTCAAAGATCTCAAAAATATCTTTTTCATAATTTTTTTGGCCCTTTAAATCTTCTATAAAACACCACAACCTTTTTAGATTATAATCTAACCGCCGAAAGAAACATAGCCAGAGTCCAAGTAACCTACTTGTACACATATTCGACACAAAACCTAACAAACTACACCTTATAGAATATAACCTTCTCCACCTTAAAGTCATTTCAGCGTCTTGCGCGAGCTCGTGCACCCGGACTCTGGTTGCTTCCTTCTTTTGCAGCCTACAGCGGGCCGCCCGACGAGTCCTCCATCTTAAACTCGCCGCCTTTTGGAACATACGTCGCCGACCCTGCAAAAAACATGCTTTGTTGCTCCACCTGCAACAGTAGCCCCTTCTATTAGGAGAACCTCAGCACTTTCGCCTCTTGAGTCACTTGAGCCTATTGCCACGTTAGCGACTGCTCCCTTTGGTGGACTGGACAGTTCCTCTTTATGTGCCCCACTCATTGCATCTGAAGCAGCGCACCGCCTTGTTATTTTTCTTGTTCTTCTTTTCGATCCCATGACCGCCTTGATCACCTGAGACTAGCAAAGCAACAGAACGAGATTCTTCCACTCCATTGTTATTCTTCCTCAATTGATGAGACATAAGCACCGCAGTAATATCCTCAGTCTTGATGCTATCCTTGCCATACGTCAGCTTTGTGACCAAATGCTCATAGGACGGAGGCAACGAACAAAGAAGAATAATTGACTTGTCTTCATCAGCGATTTGTCACCTCCAAATGTGATAGATCCGAAACATACCTGTTGAAAATATCAATGTATGCTTGCGGATCCGACCCCTCCTGCTTCTTCAGCCCTTACAACTTCTGCTTCAGATATAGCTTGCTGATCAGAGTCTTAGATATAAACTGACTGGCCAACTTGTCCCAAATTTTCTTTGGTAATGACAGCTCCATGACATGGTACATGATCTGATTTGAGAGACAAAGACGTATGTGTCGGCACCCGATTTATAATAACGAATTCCACCTGCGTAATAATGTACTAATCCCAAGGATCATGGCTAGTACACACAGTTAAACAGAAACGGTACATTACCATCGTTTAATATTATTACATTGGGGGGACATAGTCCAGTACATTGCACAACCAACGGCTCGCAGGCCGCAATACAGAGTACACAGCATAGCAGGGCCTAATACAACATCTAAATTATTTATTCCACACAGGCGAGAAGGCTGTAGGAACATGCAACCCTACTCTTCATAGCCATCCTCGGAGTACTCCTCCTCCTCGTAGTCAGGGTCTTCGTCCTCGGACGGCGGGCTGAAGTCGGACGGTCTAGCTATTGAAATTTTTAAAAGAGAGGGGAGGAAAACAAGGATGAGTACAATCGTACTCCGCAAGTCGAAAATTGTGCAGATGAAGCTTAGTTCAAGGAGAGCTTAGGCTATCTTGTGGAAAAGCAGTTTATTGGCCTAGTTTTGACAAAGCATTTAGAAAACTTTAAATCATAATATTTTCTTTGGGCTCTTCTCAAAATGCTCTCGCCACTTGGCCTCAGTGCCATAGCGAGATAAAACCATTTTTCCACTTCTTTTCTCAAAACGGCTAGGTCCATTCCGCGCGAACAATCCCTGGTAGGCCGACCCCCAATCCAGGATGTAAGCCGATGGGACCTAACACAAACGAAAACTTTCTCAGCGACTTTACTCAACTCAAACTTTCTCTTAAAACACTTTTTCCAAAAATGGTTTAGAAAAGAATTCTACCATACGAACGATCCCTTCGCACGCTCATAACCGCGAGCACGGCTATCATGATATTCTTAACTCTGCAGAGTGGGTACGCTTTACCCTCGAGAGGCTACGCACCCAGAAGTGTTTCGCCACAAGACCGCTAGGCTCGAACACCAGCGGCGACCTGCCGGGGAGTCTCTGTTAGGCTCAAAGACTAACGACCAGACCCGTCCCATTCCGGGGCTCGAGGTCGTACTGTTAGGCTCAGTTCATAGGATCATAGGACGAGTAGTCCTTAGACTAGAGGAGAGACGGAACTTTAGCCCAGATTTCTCAAAACGGTGCCATACCGCACCAACCGGCAAAAGTCTCTCCCTAGTTGAAAGATTTTTGGGGTAAGAGAAAAACATTTTCAACCAAGCATCACCCTAGATGCACTACCTTTAAACCACTTTTCTCCAAACCTTTCTCAACACAATCTCATTTCACACAAATGATAATAGCATTTTGCATAAAAGAATTTTAAGCAGTTTATCCTACCACAACGGAATAGTTAAATATAAGCAAAGTTACTTTAGCCTTAGGTTTAATCCTAACAATATTTCTTACCTTTTTCTACTCGGTCATGATAACTAGGTCTATCAAATACGTCGTTTATCATTTTAAATTAGCATGCACATTTTCAGGTCTAATAAACATTTTCTAAATAAACAAAAAACGGCTCCACGATATGATCAAGGGGGACTTGCCTTGGTCGGATCCCGGGTAGGCGAAGAAGGCGCCGTCGACGGGCTCCACGGAACCTTGGCCTCCTACTAGCGCGAACACACAAGCACAACAATACATATGCATCAGCCATCAGTAAAATATTTTTGGATGCATTTTATTTGAGGAAAAATGCAGGAAACCATTATATCCAAATGAAATGATGCACCTCTACAATGCTTATTAACTTAAAATGCAAACCTACATGCATGACATGCTATTATAAATTTTTATAGGGTCCAGAAACATTTAAAGCATTTTTACAAATTTTACAGAATTTATAAAGAGCTTTTGCTAATTTTATAAAATGCCTTTCAACTGTTGTTAATAGCAAAAAGAAAATAAAATGAAAAGCGGTACACGGGCTAGCTGGGCTGCGAGAAGAGCTGGGCCGGGACTGCGTCGGAGGCCCAAGTGGAGAGAGAGAGGGAAGGGAGAAAGAAAGGGAAGAAGGACCGGGGAAAAAATGAGCAGAGAGAGAGAGAAAGAGAGAGAGAGAGAGGAACTCTTTTAAGGTTTTTGAATTTCTTGTTTTTCTCTTTTCTTCCTCAAATGAAAATTATTTAAATACTCTTTAAATCAAACATTTAACTTCGGCAAAATAACTTACTTCCAGCTTATGGAAATATTTAAACCAATAATAAAATACTACCTTTTTCCAAGAACCCATTTTGAATTTTTAAAGTACAAGATTAATTCCAAGGGATGATGCATGCGATGATGATGCCAAGATTTTCAAATTAAATCTCTTACTAATTTTAAATCATGCATTTTAAGAAATTATTAACGTGCCAATTTGAGTTTAAAATTTGGGATGTTACAGTATGGTTGCCGCTGCCTGCAACCGCATCTCCTCCTAATCACCGGCCTCCACCTTCTCCGGTTTATCCGTCCTAAGAGGCACCACGATCCCCTGCTGCACCAGGAGATCCCGGACCTTCGCCTGCCATAAACTGAAGTTTCCCGTACCGTCAAACCTCACCAAGCCGAATTTCGTACCCGTCGGCTTCATCCTACCGACATGCGATTCCACCAACGCCAATTGCTTGTCGATGGATTCATCGCCACCCGACCCGCTCGCCATCTTGAACAGATCGCCAACCGCCCTCCAAGAACGCCTCCTTCTTTCGGAATCTCACGCCTCAAAACCTCCTCCGAAATCTGCGCTCAAACCACCATTGATTGCTTTGGATTGTTGGGTTTGGCTCCCTCTTGGACCTGCTTTTATAGTGGTGAGAATATTCTACCACGAGCAGAACTCTTCTTCTCCTCATACTCAAAATTCTCAATTTTTCTGTGAAAAATCGGATCCACGCACTGTTCACTGTTTACCGACCTCAAATCCGCCTCGGCCTGCTCCTTCCGCCACCGATTCGATCGACCTTGAACTGGCCCGCCGCCGCTGCGTCGCGCCCTCCCGACTTGGGCCGCCCGCCTTGGGTTCTTGCCGCCCAGCGTTCTTTGGTTCTTTGCACGCGCCTAGGCCGCGCGGCAGGCGCGCGCCTAGGCAGCGTGAGCACCTCGGGCCGCGGCTAGGCCGCCGAGCCCTCGCGACCTCCCTAAGCGCCGCCAGGAGAACGCCTGGCGCGCAAGGCCTGGCCGCACCCTCCGCGCTTAGCCGCCCCTCCAATACTGTTCACCGACGTGGATTCCTCCTCCTGTTCACCACGCACACCTCGTACACCGTGGGACCCACCGAGGACGTCCACCGGTCACCGAAAATGGCCAAAAACCACCTCCACCTCTAGATCCAATCTATGAGCCCTCGAGCAGGCTTCCCAGCACGTCACCGTGCACCACGTCATCTGCATGGAAAAACAAGCCGCACCCTGGCCATCTGTATCCACGTCACAGCTTTGCCCACAGTGACGTGATGCAGCGCCTCCTGTGCAACATCCGTTCGCATCACTGCTTCCGCCGTTCCGATCTATCCGACATCCTTCCACGCCTGTCGGTCTGATCGCGAACGCCGAGGTTGTCGCCGTCGCTTGCTGACCTCGCCGGCTACTTTGTCGGCCTCCAATCACCAGGCCTTGATAGATCCCCGCCAACGGTAGCCCATCGAACGGTTAGAGCCTCCTACCCGAAGTATCCGACACCACCAATCAAATCGTCGATCGCCGCCATGCTCCACCTTGCATCGATAGGACATTTTTCACGGCGCCCGTGTATGCATGAACCTCATGTCTCCCGATAAATCTTTCGCATGGCCAACCTCGCCTAACCTTGCTTTGATACCACTTGTTAGGATTTACGCCAATGCCAAATAGTTGACGACTGCCATGCTGAACGTCCATGCTAGTCAAGACCAGGCAGAATCCAAGCTATATATATGTGCACTTTCAAGAACATGGCTACCATTGCGTTGCTTACTACACATGCACAGTTCTTCAAATGATATCATTTGTCAGGTCAGAGATGATATCTATCTGAACTCAGAAGGCCCTGAAGACAACCACAAATGACATCAACCGCAGGGAGTTAGAAAGAAAGGGAAACTTGTGTACAGACTGTGTCATCTGGCATGCCCAACAGATATTGTTCAAGTTTCTAGGCACAATGCACAGGGATGTTGAGGGCATACTAATCTTCGCAGTTTGAAATTTATGGAAGGAAAGAAGTTCCCACGCCTTTAGAGATTGTTTTGCCTCAGTGCAAACAGTACGTAGTGTGAGACAGTGAGAGAATTGAAGAAGACCTAACAATCAAGAGATTAGTGTCTCATGAAGTCATGATCCACCTTGATTCGTATGGTTGTCTAATTCAGGCACTTTATAAATATGTCTTAACTCCTCTTTAATAGGCCCCTGTCTTATTTTGAATGTAAAACTACTACGTTTAGTAGAATTACTCAATTAACGTTTTCTAAAAAAGAAATAGAATAATGATTGAATGGTGTAAAGTTCATGGATAGTTTAACATTAGACATGCACTAGCTTAATACTTCCATGGCGACGACCGCACGAAGCTTAAGGTTGTCGCTACTTGGAACCTAGGCCCACAGCTTAAGTGCCTTTGCTGTCCTGTATAGCTCAACGTGTAGCCGCCACGGAGCGTCATGTATTCCAACCAATCTTTCCCAGGCCTGGCAATCGCGTCCTTGTACCCTGGAACTCCTGAAGACAAAACCATAATGATTCGAAGCAAAAACCTAGAATTTGCCTCTTCCTTTGGACAATATATGGCATTGCAGATGATGATGATGAACATCTGAATTCCCATGCATTCGATAGAGCATCATCAGCATTTGGACCAAACACAATTATTTTCACATGTATATAGCCCAGAGTAGCTATTTTTGTTTCTGAGAAAACCTAGAGTTTCTTGACCTTGTATGGTTCTCACTGCACAAACGGTATTAGGAAATACTCCGCGTAGAATAGCTGCAAGGCACATGAACAAAAGCAAATAATTAGACAAATTCAAAATCTACCTGGCTGATAAAAGGCATTCTACAGGCCAGCCAGTAACTTGATTTGCACATAACAGGCAAGAGCTCTCCGTTAATCACCTTCCAGATGAACATGTAAAATGATGTGATACACGCCTTGTCTTCAACTTCAGGGTGCTGTGCCCTCTGCCAAAGTGTAACAGCAAGGATGCCATGGCCGAATACCTGGATGATCAATGCAATAGCAAACGAATTCTTATTCTTAACTTTTAAATAGATGACATGATATGGTTCTTTTTTATTTCTAGAAAAAAAAATTGGTCAAAGGGTAAGAACGTAGCCATTCTACTAAGAGGGAGAAATTTTAAACTGTAGCAACGGAAAGAAAATAGAGCAGAGTTAGAGGGGTTGTCGTTAGATCTACTCGTGGATAGCTCGGCCCAACCAGGCCCGGCTCGGCCGGTGCACCGGGCCAGCCTAGGCTTGGGCTTGGTCTCGTGGAACTAGGTTTTTCTAAGTCCGGCCCAAAACTCAGCTCGGCCCGGCCAATGCACTAGGCTGGGCTCGGGCCCGAGAAAATAGCACAATAAACCGTGGTCGAGTCAGGGTTTTGGGCCGGACTCGGGCCTGAATTTGAGTCCTAGCACATCGAGCTGACCTGGGCTCTCGTGGAACCGGGTTTTTCCAAGTCCGACCCAAAACTCAACCCGACCCGGGGTTTTATCAGGTTTAGTTGCTTCTCGTATTATCCGCACTCATTATTATATAAGACAACCACCCTCCACAAAGGATGGAGGCCTAGAGTGGCTGTTGAGTTAGAAAAGGCAGGTGCTTCTCTCTTTTTCAAATATTCCATACACAACCAATAAGTGGGCACCGATTTTCTTTTGCATAAAGAAGATATTGGGCCCATAACTCCAGGAAAGGGGTCTTGGCCTTAGTAAGGGCCGATGCTCCAAGGAGCAGTCCTGAGGATCTCTCCGCGGAGGACCAGGATGGAGAGGGGGCAGTGCGTGTAAAGGTGGTGAATCGTCTATGGCAGCGTTGCACAGAGGGCGCAGAGAGCTTGGCTAGGTGACGATTCCAGAAAAATTATGAGACAACTCACCGTGACAACCTTTTGGCATAGGCTTGTCGATGATGCTCCTGCCAAAATGGCAGCCCCATACGCTGTCAAGAGTATGCTTATGCAGATCCAATACACCTAAAGCAGGAGAAAGTAAAAAACTGTACAAATTTACAGTGATATATGTAGAAACTTGTGTTTTCCTTTTAGGACTGTCTTACTCTTTGGGGGCCCAAGCGTACACTCAAGGATTGGATGGCAAAATCTCTATCTCCATCAACATCAGGAATATCCTGAAAGCTCATGACATTAAAACGTGTGATCAATTAAAAGATAAAGAGGGAAAACTATTCTTGGAATATACAGGAACCTGCATTGGATATTAGTATTCACCTTGAATAGAGCTATGACTGCAGCGAAACAACACATAAATAATGTCGCAAAGACCAGTGATTTTGTTGGTTCCAAGGACCTCTTCAGAACATGTTGCTGTCAAAAAGAAACATCAGACAATACCTAAAAGGGAGTCAATTACTCTGAACGATGTTGAGTACCTGCATGTGTGCAAAGAAGGCTAGCTGAACCAATATAGCTCTCACAAATAATATGCAGGATGCAGCTAGAAATGCGTGCCTTTTCCACCTGAGCAATGGAGCCTGAAAAAAAGACCAAATGGATTGAAATGTGAAAATATAGGAGTTATTCTATGGAACTCAGTTCAAAATTTCCTACTTACATCAATAGAGTATGCACTTCCAAGGAAGAAGCTGATGAGCAAAGCACAAATTAATGGAGCCGATTTGGATCTTATTCCGATGCTAAAGCTCTGAGAAATGGAGAAAAATGTGAGAAACTGGGAACAAAAATTACTGAACTGGAATGGCCGGATCATCTGTCTTTGTGGTGAACCTAATATACCATAATTAAGGATGTGAAAACTAACACTACTCCAGTTGCCACCGAGAATTCTCCGGATGCCAACGGAAGGCTTGGCTTATTGACCTCCAAAAGAAGAATAATTTAGTAAAATAATACTACAATAGTTCATAATAAGCAATGCTTTTATCATAAGAAAACTTACTACCTTATCAATCTGAATATCAAATAGCTGATTCAGACCTACGACGTAAATGTTCATACATAATGCGGAGGACAAAGCCTGTACAAAGAAAAAAAAATGCCATACTGCAATGGTTATGTGTAATTATAGAGAACAACATTAATTGGATATTACACTTATAAATCGACAATACCTCAAGTAATCCCCATAGTGCGTTCATAGTAAAATCATCTAGGCTCTTCATTGGCAGGAGAGAGACTGAAGTGATGCCTATTATCTGACACATGACCCATGTATAAACAAGGCATCCCAGACAGTGTGCATACAAAACTATAACATGGAGTTGAATCATATATGCCAGAGCTCACAGTGCCAAAAATTGTATGGGGTCTGCAAAACTGATAAAAAGCACCCAACTTGTTTGAAACTCCTTTGCCAATTGTCTCCAACTGATTGATATTGGAATCGTGTTGATCATGACCAACCATACTGCACCTTACTTGGAGAAGTAGTGGACGATGTCTGCATTGACTCCTTGTGTTTCTTGTAGGATTAGTAGTATGTAAAGAAAAAAAGAAATTTTAGTTTTAATCCATGAGAACAGCAGCACTGTTGTTTGGAAGCAAACCAACAGCAATTAGCGATATGCTAATTAACCTCAGATCATCACAATCTACTTACCTTTGACATTGGCCTGCAAAAGCTTCCACTGACAATCGACCTGTAGTTTGCAAGAATGGAAGAGACATTTAGAACATTTACACTTAGTCATATATTTTCAGCAACAAGTTGGAGAAATAAATGCTGTGAATCTTTTGTTTGTGTGGAACTACACATAACTACCTTTTGATTCAACCATTTTTAAACTTTAGGGGTACTTCCCTATGCTCTCTCTCTCTCTCTCTCTCTCTCTCTCTCTCAATTGATGGGGTGTGTGTGTGTGTGTGAAAGAGGGTTGATTGCATGAAATGAAAAAGGGTAAAACTCCTTTTTTTTTTTTTTTTGGAAAGGGCAAACGCCCCACCTCCATTTCCTTGCATAAAGAAACGGAAGCACCAGTCTTAACACCAAGTTTAGCACGAAGCATAACAACCAGCCACAGAGAAGGTATACCATACCAAGCTCTAAGCTGCCAACCGGCGAAAAGGCGATCAACAGAAGATAAGGTAGCTACAGAACAAAAAAACAAAAACAACTGAAGTATGCTTCTCCCCAGAATTCACTTAGGAGATAAAAATAAAAAAGAGGTACGATCTATCTCTAAATAGTAGTCTAAATTATCCACGAATCTCAATGACCAAGAAAATAATTGGTAATTAGTGTGGAAAAGAGTCATAGAATACCAGGAATTCAAAAGAAAGCTTTTTCTTTTCTGACTTATTCATTCAATTCATTTCAAATAAGATGTATCTTGTTCAAAACCAATAAATAGAGCTGGGGTTATAGTTAAAGCAGTTAATAGAAAACCGAAATAACTAGTTATAGTAAGCATGAAAGGGTTAAATTCCATTTATTTTTTTACTACACTACATATGTTGGTAAAGCACTTACCTAAGTTATGGGAAAATTCATAATTCATGGGTTATTTTAGATAATACTAAAAAACAAGATAGAGTGAGAACAAGACATACACAAACAGGGAACAAAGGGTAAAACTCCTAATTTTATTATAACAAATATCGGTCAAAACAAGGCACATTTCTGTTCTTTTATAAACTTTTGTGGTTTAAACTTTTAAATCGGTGGATCCTTTTGGCCTCTAGACAAAAAAATGACAGGTCCGAGCTCGATGGCCACATTATCTACACGTTTTGGAGTGCTATTGGAAGAAGCGAAATCACCATCTTTTCCAGCAGAGTAGCCTTCCTGCTTCTCACATCATTCAGTTGGCAAAGGAGGACAACCAAAGTTGTGTATCTGGGCCTAATCAAATCGGATATTACCTAAATCATATCCAGATTCATTTAACTATTTTGGGTTAGGATTTGGATCACGTAGTTTTCAGATTCAGAATCGGTTCGAATATTTTTTGAATTTAAAGTTGGATCGTATATTTAATTAATCAAAGCGAATATAAAATTATCACTCCTCTACCTCATATTACAATAGTTTTTTTTACCAAATTTAAATGCCATAAATTAAAGCAAATCATATTCTTAAAAGTATAGCACAAGTTTGATATGAATACAACATTCTAGAAGCCAGCAACCCCTCACAAAAGATACAATGCATGTTAATTTTTTTATATTTGAGATATATGAATCAAAATCTAAAAATATCTGACTGAATCCAAAATCATATATGAATTCAAAATTGGAATTTTGGATAATTTCCTAACACAAATCTGAATCTTTAATCGGATGCCAAATTCAATATTAAATTTGCTAATTTTTGGATCCGATAAGCAGATATCCGAAATCCGATTACACCCCTAGTGGCGTACATGCAGTTAACCCCCCAACGACGCATATGAACATCTAGAAACCCTCTCCCTCTTATTTTGAGCAAAGGCTTCCCACTCGTCTCCATCCTTCTCCCCTTTGCCATTCTTTTGTAGTTTGTATTGTACACATTTCCACCTTGAATGAAATGGCACCTAAAAAACGTTGGGACGATTAATACAATCGAATCCAATCTCTAATGCTTGATTAAACACTTTGTTATCATCCTCTCAAATAAAAAGCTCATTTTGTTCTCAATTGCACCGTCTCTAATCCACATCCCACAATTGGATTAACATATGCCAATTCAAAGGTTCAATTCCTTCTGGTTCCTTTTTTCATTTCTTCTCTTTGTTTTTTTTTTTGAAGAATAGGCGAGAAGCCTTTTCATTCAATAGGGGAAAGAGTAGATTGCAGGACTACAACACCAAAAAGACACCAAGAGACATCCCAGAAGGACACACTCACTCTAAAACCAATTAAACCACGTTATTTCTTAAACTAAATTCCTCCAAAGCATCGGCAACCACGCTCATTTCTTCTCTTTGTGATGCACATGTATGTTCGTAGCCTTCATACTTTGCCCATTATTCGGTTGGCTAAATAGGACATTCAAAGCCAGGCACATGTAGTTAAGTAGTTAACCCCCCAACTATAAACCCTCTCTCTCTCTTTTTAGCACTTTCCTCTCTCCCTCTCCACTTTGCAGCTTCTCTTGTATCTTGATGAGTTCTTATTTTCGTCTTCAATGAAATGGCAGCACTTCTGCCCATTCGCTAAAAGAGATCGATGTACGTGTCCAATACAATCTAACCTATTTTGTAATGCCCGATTAGACACATTTTTCTTGATTGCACCATCTCTGATCCACATTCCACCATGGATTAACATATGCCAATTCAAGGGTTCGATCTCTTATCCTTCCTGTTCCTTTTTCCATCTAGTCGTATATATGGACTGCTATGAACAGTCCGGAAAGTTTTTTCCCTTTTCGAGCCGGTGAACAGTTCGAAATGTTAGCAATTTATGCCGAAAAGAACATATGAGAAGTTGCCTGAACGACGCGCATACCTGCCGAATATAATCTCCCGGTGCTGAACCGAACCCTAATTTTTGGCCATCTCCCATCTGCATCACACAAGACAGAACCAAAGAAACACCGATAAAATTCTCAAATCAGACCGAATAAAAACACAAGATCATCAAGCCAGGCAGGGAAGGGAAAAATCATGCCGCGGTTGCCTGCTACCGCCATCTGCAACGCGGCTGCGGCGGCCGCCGTCGCCGGCGGCGCCGCCGCGGAGGCTTGCATCGTGGCCGACCGCCGGGGAAGAAGACCAACAGGAACGGCAGGGGCGCGCGGAGGAGGAGGAGAAGATGAAGCAGAACCTGGAGAATAATCTTTCAGATCGAAGAGCAGGTTGAATGCGATGGAACGGGAAGGGGACAGGAGGAGATATATGGCAAGGGGTTTACGGGAGGCACTGCCCTAGCTGATGAGATGAGCGCATGGTGCACTGGAGCGCATGCAACCTCGACGGCGCATGCAGACATGCAGTGCCTTGCCGCGGTTGCGCTGCATGCAACGTGCAGCGGAGGAGGCTCGGGCGACGTGGAGCCAGCTTGGCGTGCTGTCGTGGCCCGCACACTGACGCACTGTGCGCTCTCCGTCAGAGCGGGGAAGGAGAGAAGCACCTGGAATTATCCACGCCACCGAGTGCACAGTCCGAGATTATTTATACACACGCAACTGGTAGACGATGAAGAAGATTGAACATAGATGTAAGAGAGAATAATTCTTTATTGATTCTTTCTCATGGGTACACAATAGATTGATTCTCCCTCCTATATATGCTCAACTGCTTAGAGTTTTGGCTGTGGTCCATCGAGCGAGCCTAGATCTTGGGAATTATAGTAGATCAAAATAATAGATCTGAACGCGTGAATGGCGTACCGAATCAAAAAAGCTGAGAACATTCATGCTGATAACATGTTATAAATTGATGGTTGCACACGCACAATCGCAATCACAAAGAACAAAAACACAGATGTAGAGAGAAAAGTCAGACACTATTATTTATTGATCTGTTATATTGCCATACAATTGTCCCTCCTTTATATAGCGTAACCTATAGTTTAGTATTGCCTATAATACCCCTAGGGAAACCCTGGTTAGGGTTGGGCCTACTGGGCCCTAAACACCTAGGGTTACAACACCACCAACTCTGGCTTAAGCTTATTTTTCAAGATTGATTAGAGGTCAAGATATTTTAGAGGACGACACCTTCCCATTATCACCATCGTCATCTCCACACTCTACCTCCTAATGCTTCTTTCCTCTCTACCAACCGCCTCTCGCTCTAGCGGCTCCATCACCTCCCCCTACCTCCTGTTGACATGATAGCCTCACCCCAACCTTGTTCTAGTCATGTCTTCCAAATTGTCATCCCCCTACCATTAACTATCAAGTACTCTCCAAGGAACCCATAAGTAAGATGGAAAATCAACTGCCCCTGCATCACCTCCCACTGTTATGCTCCCACAAGCTTGAGGAGTGCAGTGAACCCTAGATCTAACTCAAAAGCGTCAGCGGTGGTAAGGTGGGAAGCGGAGCAGAGCACTCTTGGGAAGCATACCAACACATCACATAAAATGAGGGAGGATTGCTTATGGACTTGTAACTTAATAATGAGAGTGTGATTACTCATTCTAGATTTTCAGGTGCTCGTGAGATATGGAGGCCCCAACTTTGTGTTATCTCTAAATAAATATAAATAATCAAGGGAGCTAGGATGTCCAATAAATCGATTGAAATCATGAGTTATTTTAATCAACTGACAAATAACCAATCTGATTCTTTTTTTAGTTGACTGAACGACTACATTGATGAAATGAAATACTGGGTTCGGCCCGTTGTCTTGGTTTACCCACCCAGCCCATGTTGAGTTTATCGGGCCATTTCTTACGGCCCATATTATGTGAATTACGTTATTTTTCGCGTGCGCTCACATCCGCTCGTCCTCCTCGCCGCTGCCTATCTCATCCGCGAGCCGAAGCGGGAGTGAGCTGACATACAAGAGAAGCCATGGCGCTGTGCCTCTCCCTCGCGCGCCTCTCCCTCCCGCGCTCGCCGCCCCTCCTCCATGGCTCCCCCGCCAAGAAGCTCCCCGCCGCGCTCGCCTTCCCCGCCAAGTCCTTCTTCGGCTCGCCGCTCGCCGCCACCGCCCTCTCCCCGGCGGTCCCGCTCCCCCGGCGGCCTTCCGCCTCCGGCTCGCTCGCCGTCGTCGCTGCCGGGAAGGGGTACAAGATGAAGACGCACAAGGTTCTTTCTCCTTGGTCGCTGCGTTTTCGAGTTGCTTTGTTTGGGCTTTATTCTTGATTTCTTCCCCTTCCGTGCGCGGTCCGAAGGCGTCGGCTAAGCGATTCCGGGTGACGGGGACGGGCAAGATCGTGCGGCGCCGCGCCGGGAAGCAGCACTTGCTCGGAAAGAAGAACACCAAGCGCAGGAAGAGGCTGTCCAAGATGGTAAGCTTCCTCACTCTCTCTGCCATCCTCGTAGCTAGAATTGCTCACATTTTAGTTGTACTAATTGGGGGAACTGTTAGCGGCCGATTCTTCAGCATGTCAACCACCTGAGCTGTTTTCTTGGCTGACAGGCTCACAGCTTTGCACATTATACAGGATCCGATTACTTCGGATCTATCTGGTTCTCTCTCTGTGTTGTTCAGTCCGGCACATTGTACTGCTGCCAATATACTGGGCCGCAATACGAGAGTTTGTGCATTGCTAACCTATGTATCGCATTGCTAACCTTCATGTATCGGAGCTTTTCAACCTGGGAATTCTCTTTGAGAAGCTCTGAAACCTTGAAGGCTAACTACGCACACTCTTAGAATCTAATTGCGTGTAGAGTTGCTGAGATCTGAGAATTCGTGGTTTCTGCTGAATTTAACTTTTTTTAGATAAAGGAAGCTTTTATTGATATCAAGACAATTACATCAAGGTGATAAAACTGACTCATAGGGAATCTATTCTTAGATTGTACAGGAATGGCACTATGCTAATGTGGCTGTTTGTATGGAAAAACTTCTTTAATTGGTTTTTGCTAGTTCGATTAAGGTTATTTTTCTTACCATGTTGGAATAGTCGAAATGCTATGTAAGAGTATGTAGTGTTGGTGAAACCTAAAATGCATCAAGATACGAAGTTCTACATTTTGATCCTAGCCATCTAAAAGCTTCAATTCATAGCATTGTGCAATCTTGAGGTGACCGTCTCCTTAGATGGCTGAATTTGTATAGCTGACGGGTGAATTCAAGCTATTGTTGGGCTCTCAGATTCTCATGTTGCTGAAAAACAGGCCTTTTGTGTGTTTGTGCTAACTTCCTGCTAATGTATTTGAAACATGAAGTTGTGGTACCTTCAACGAATTGTTGTTCAACTAAGTCAAGCTGTACAAATTGTATGGCTTCTAGAGGCATCAAAACATAAGTCATGACCTTTTAATTATCGGAAGGCCCAGATATCGAAGTTTATATCATTGCTGTGTAGTGAGGAGATACACGATTAATATGCACATTAGCCAGTGAGAATATGGTCAGCTTATAGAGGGGTTGATCTTTCCGATCCCTGCACCCATACATCCTGGAGTTTGCCATGCAACTTACTTAGGATTAAACGGCTTTATTACTATACGACTTTACTAAAAATGAGCTGCACCTCAAGAATAGTAGTTACCTGTTTTGTCAAAAAAAAAAAAACAAACAATAACATGCTGTTCTTGAGGTGCAGCTCATTTTAGTGGATTCTAAGAGAATGTGATACTGTGTCTGTTTTACTGAAAGTCTGAGACTACAATTTTTGCTGCAACACCATTATAAGATAATGCTGCTATATTCTTGCAGATTCAAGTTGACAAGAGAGACTACAACAATGTGATGGGCGCACTGCCCTACCTGAAAGCCAACAAGAAAGCAGGTTGCGGTCACCTAGGTCCTGCAACGTCCTGCAACGTGATTCTGTTTCAATTCGCGCACTTGTAATTTTTCTCTCTGTATTTGTGAAGGTTCTTTCTCTCAAAGAAAGCACATACTTGTAATTTTCTCTCTTAGTATTTTATAAATGTTAAAGTCCTTTCTCTCAAAGCAAGCAGTGAAACAACTCTTGTAATGTTCCAGTTTCCAAATGAGGTGCATGCACTTGCATTTTCTGCTTGCTCCTGGTCAAAAGTTCTGCAAGAGGAGAGGTACTTGGTCTTCTTTTAATTATTGGTACACGGATATATTCGTTTGGAGGATCCCTTCTTATTCGTGCAGGTATATATATTTAAACAAGTTAATTAGTTACCAGCATTGCTAAGTTTTGCACTTTTGGAAATTGCCATTGAAAAAAAAATTCAGAAATTGTAATGTGACGAATTATGATATTTTTTTTATGTAAAGAGCAGAAGAATTGTTATCTATTCAATGATTAGAGGAACATAGGACAACCAACCTACATATAATATCAATATCGGATAAAATACCTCGTCACTTGAAACCACCCAGCTTTTGGATGATGTGGTGTCCTAATCAGCATTGTTTTCTAAAAAAATCAAAAAACTATTAGAGGAAAAAACAAGATACAAAGGGGTGCAGAAATCCTAAGAGAAAAAAAGTAGGATTAATTTACAAGCTTAGTACCCGCCGTCCTCACAGACGTATATCATCTAAAACCAAGATTGGAATTATGATATTTGTCACTCACTCGTGGGCAAAAATGCACCTCCTACACTTTTTTTTTTTTTCATTTTTTGGACTATCCTACACAAGGTGCGGACGAGGAGGAACAAGAAGGCAACAGAGGTATTTTGTTGAAAAGTGGCAATTCATTCACTTTGCAAGTAACATATTTACAATTTTCGCTTAATGTTATTTCTCAATAGTGTGACATTGCCGTAGCATGTCTGATTTTTTCCCTCATATCTATAATTATGCCTTCTTGTTTGTTGCCTGTCTATTTTATATGTGTGTGTTTTTACGAAACTCCAAGCAATTGAAATTTGGTCAATTGTGACATAAACAGTGTTTTACGGGTTCGGATGGAGGGGCTATTGGGGATGCTCGACATTTGACGGAACCGGTTTTTTACTGATTTACCCCGCCTCGCCCATCCGGACCTCTTCTCTCTCGCCTCGCACTTATTTGTTCTCCGGTGGAAGTAAATCCTCTGCGAGAACTGTTTTCTATAAGTTTGTCACTACATGTGGGCCCATAGGGTGGTGGCTTCTCGAGTCTCCTCGTCCTCCAGATCTCGATTCATGGCGCATTGCAACCATCTACACTGTCTCGTGTCGTCCGCTTCCTCTGCCGCCTCACGACCGTACTTCGCCAACACTCCGGACTCTCCCATCCCCTCTAGCCCTTCTGGATCTGAACGCCCACTCCCTTCCGCCTTTAAACGTAGTTGCCTAACTTCTAAATTTGTAATGATACTTAGCAAATGCACCAGTTTGACAATGCCATGCGTCAAATTTTCTCTATTAAAATATCATCTAAACAACCTCGTTTCCGTTGACACGATATTCTTTGAATTGGATCTTTGAGCAGGACACAATAAGTATTTCCACCCAAAAATTTAGATGGAATTTAGATGGAAGTATTTCCACCCAAAATTTTACGAAGTAAAACAAGAAACCAGACGTGGTTTTGGCACATATATACAAAGGTGGAAACACACTTTCTCAGTTTGTGTCCAGGCCATCCTATGGTCCAAGGGATATCCAAAGGCCCTAGTTGTTTTCACATGCTTTCCCCTAATATTTTGCCTTCTTGAATAGCATAAAAAAAAAATCATCTAAAAATCTTTGTCGAATGATGCGATATTCTCTTCATTGCGTCTCTAAGCTAAACATAATAAGCCTTGAGCCTCGAAAATGGTAAGCGTTATGACGTTCTATTATCCATATAAAAAAGATTCTACGTTATTTCTCCATATTGTTGTGTTGCACAAAGCTACGATAGGAATTACCTAGCCCCAAAGATGACAAGTATTAGTATGTTTGTTTATATGTATCAAGAAGATTGAATAATCATAGTCAGTTCATGTATAATAAACTAAATACTTTTCATTAAAAAATATAGAAAAATATGAGCTTGGACTATGCACAATCTCCATAAAACCATGTCACCTCCAAAGAACATATACAAGAAGGTGAAACCACTCGTCCACTTATATCCAGACCATTCAAGGAGAATCCAAATGCCATTGTTTGTTTTGCATGTTTCCACCTAATATTTTGCTTTCATGATGAGCTAAAAATATTAAAATATCATCTAAACAACTTCTATATTGCATGTTTTGCATGTTTCCACCTAATATTTTGCTTTCATGATGAGCTAAAAATATTAAAATATCATCTAAACAACTTCTATATTGCGTCTCTGAGCTAAACACAGTAAGCATCATCGATCCTAAAAGATGGTAAAGCATTATGTCATTGTATTATCTGCATCAGAAAGATTCTATGATATTTTCATCGTATTTTTTGCATTGCTCATAGCTAAAACAGGAAGTACCTAGCCCGAACAGCAATTTAGTGGCATCAGATACAATTTTCACACCGTGGCCACATCGACGATAAAAAATCCCTTAAAACCATGATGTCCTTGCCTCGTTGGAACCATTTATAGTGATGCTGTCTTTGTTGTTGTCCCTTGACACGTTGAGCGCAAATTGTGTTGAATAATTAGATCATTGTCCACGCGGTCGATTGCAAGGATTTTTTTTCCCAGGAGCGTTTCTTGCAGGAGCTGATAGTTCTTACCTATAATAATTGCTCCGTCGTTGCTACGGTAATAAAGGTTGCATGGTCTGCTTTTAAAAAATCGTTTTCTAGTTATATGCAATGTAGATATGTATGCGATAGGGCTAATGCTAAGTAAAAGATCTAAGGTCATAAACAGTGGCGAGCCTATTTGATACCCGTTAAGTATATTCAATGCTGTAGCAGTAGGATAAAATATGGAGAGAAATAGAGTAATGATTGAACTATGGATTAACAACAATGAGATAATATGTAGTGATAATCCTAACATTGACATGTCCTAAACGCTTAAGCAGGAATCTAGAAGCTGGCTGTTCTTTCCTTGTTGAGTGCTCACTTTGCCCTGGTCAAATCAGTTTGGAAATGGCCGGTTTAATCATTTGTTTCACACAGAGACCCTGTCCTACAAAACAAACAGACGATTGTGGTTGCCACTTGCCACAGGAATGCTAGCACTTTAGGGCCATCCAACTGTGCAGAGCGTTGACTCTTAATGCAGGGATCAGCAATTCAGCACCGTCTTTTGTGTGGGTCTGCAAATTTTTTTTTTTATCATGCATCGTTTGCCATGTTTCCTTTATAATAAATGGATATGAGTATTCAGTAGCAAAGGTGCCGCTTTCGCCCACTCATTTGATGA
Organism: Raddia guianensis; assembly: GCA_036346415.1. Classification (NCBI taxonomy): domain Eukaryota; kingdom Viridiplantae; phylum Streptophyta; class Magnoliopsida; order Poales; family Poaceae; genus Raddia; species Raddia guianensis. The sequence continues at coordinate 5,751,098 of CM070539.1, read as the reverse complement.
TCTTTTTCTAGCGTGCAAAAACAGCGCCACACTGTCTCCTTCCATGCTATTGCATGGCATGGCATCATGACCCGTTGGATTTTGCCACTGCTGGATTTGTTGAGTCCACGGCTGGATATGCATGCATCCTCTCTCTTCTCTCTTTCCCCATGCCATGCATGCCATGCACTCTCTCTTTCTCTCTCCCCCCATGCCAGGCATGGCATGAAGCATGAAGCATGATGATCCGTTGGACTTTGACGCTGCTGGATTTGGTGAAGCCAGCCAGTCTATGCATTCTCTCTCTCTCGTGTGTTCGCATGTGGCATGGTGAGCAGCAGCCAGCAGGTAGCTTGAATGGGAGGCCGAGTGCCTGTTGCCCTGTTCGTGTGATGTTTATGTCAACCGACGGCTGTCGCAGCTGGCAGCGGCATGGCGCATCTATCATCGGGCAATGCGCCACTGACCAGTGATGACCAGTGAGTCAGTGAGCAGAGCACAGTTCGTGAGTGACGTTGGTTTCCTGGGAGCGTGAGGAGATCAGCTGTTTGTTTCTCACGGAGCAAACCCCGGAGAATAATTAAATGCGAGCATACATCCATGCATCCATGCAGGGAGCAGTCGAGCAGATCAGCAAAGGCGCAGCTCAGTTATTGGAAAAATTGACCTATAAAAACTTTTGAAAAATGCTTCGTTCTATATCACTGTCATAGACATATAGGTTCCATCTGTCATAGTATTTTTCAACTTTTGATATGGTATGAAATAAATTCTCCCATCATTATTTCGGGCCAGTTCATGTCCTAAACGTAGCTCACTAGCTAGCTCAGTGTTTCTATATTGTTCCTGACGTTTTCCTCTCAAAACGGTTGGTGTGGCCGTGGATATTTTGTCTAATAAGATGTCATTACTATTTTTTACCGTCTTTTCTTGTGGTATGCTTTTTTTTTTCTTTCCGTTGGGGAACAAATTTTTTTTTGTTGTGCACTAGGCTGTAATGCTGTATACGTCATATAATGTAGAGTTCGAAATAAAATTACATTATCTAAAATAAGTAGCACTGTTCACAAAACCAACCGAAGCAGCCCGGTTTGTTAATTAAAAACCGATGTACTAAAACTGTCCTGTTCAACAAACCAACCAGTAAAAGAAATCTAAATCAGTAAATCTAAAAAAGTTTCAATTTAATTTTCAAAAAATTGATTTTAAATGTAAATCCAAATTCAATACCCCTGCCTGCCATAGCTTGAGCTTTGACCGTGCGACCGGCCGTAGCACACGGCCCTTGCGCTATACCCTGTGGTCTTTTACTCCTTACACGAGCTGTCGAATGCACCAGAGACAGAGAGCGAGACGTCTACACAATCGATCGAGTGGTTTTTTTGTTTTGTTTTTTGTTTTTTGTTTTTTTGCTGTTGATGACAAGGTGCTCGAGGTCAAAGGCTGGGATCATTGAGGCCACTGGTGGGCCCAAACTGAGCCCACGGGTCACATGATGGGCTTATGGTCAGATGATAGCCCCCAATCCCACACCTGCTGTGCTGCCCTTTCTGCAGATTCCACTGATCACCACAAGATTGGGATGCAATCCAATCCCCCAACCACCTCGACGTGAGCCATACTTTTGGCCGTGTTCTTCACGCAAATTAACACAGATCAGATGAGAAGTCCAAAAAATTTCGTACGGACGCCGCTACAGCACAAGATCATCACGGCTGATGTACTTGAGAGAAGATGTTGGGTGAACTTCATTTACTGTTCGCTTTGTGGCTCACAAGAACAATCAACCGATCATCTCTTGGGAGGTTGCCCTTTCGCAGGCACCTCTAAAGAGACTTATCTAGGTTGAACCGGAACCCATGGGAAGGATTCAATCACCGGTGCCAAGCCAGAGCCTAGGAGAATGATGGAAGCCACCGGGAAAAAGTGCCAATTTGATTCGTCAACTATGCATTCTGAATCATTTTACTCTCTGAACTTCAACACCCGATTTGTGAGGTCTCTTATGTAGTAAAATCGGGCTTCACCGATCCTTTCATCGGTCAAAACAACGGTATTAGGGTTTTGACCGGTCAAAACAGTGGTATTAGACTTGAGAGAGGAGATATTAGAGGAAGAGTGAGAGATAATGAGATGAATACCATGTAGCCATTGAGTCAGCAAAAATCCTATATGGATGCCACACAAACAAAAAAACTTAAAACCGCCCACTGACCTGATCAAAGGACTAATTTGGTTCGATTTTGCTACATGAGGAGCCTCACAAGTTCGGTATTGAGGTTTAAGAACGAAAGTGATCCAACGGACATAATTGAGTGACCAAATCGGCACTTTTCCAATCTAATGAGATGCGGACTTCAAAAGCACCAAAGAAAGCAACTCGATGGGATCATAGTATACTCTTGAATTTTGAAATCCACGGAAGGGACGAAATGGCAGGATTTTTCGGTAGGAATACAGATCGGTACATGTGTTTCGACGCATAAAGATCGACGTCAACAATTACATAAGGAAAAAGTTTATATTACACCCTGAACTATGGGGTTGCGTCTACTTAACCCCCTGAACCACGAAACCAGGTATTTTAGCCCGCAAAACCAGGGAAAAGGTGCAAATAACAGCCCGCAACGGTTTTGACTATGGTTTTCCCCAGTGGCGGATGAGGTGGCAATTTGGAGAGAAAAATAAAACTAAAATATCTCTCTCTCCTCCATCTCATCTTCTCTCCTCCATTGCACTCATCTCCTCCTCTCCATGCGCCGCCGCCATCGCGCTCTCCTCCTCTCTCTCGCTCTGCGGCGCATCTCCTTCCACACGGCGGGCCAAGACCGCCCTTCCTTCACCTCCAGATCCTAGCGAAGCACGCCTCACGGGCGGCAGCATCTTCCATGGCGTCTCCTAGATCCGCCACGGCGGCGCCCGACCCAACTTCGCCTTCCCCATCACGGCGCACGAGACCTCCAACGCGGTGTCTCCCAGATCTGGTGACGGCGGCGCCGACCTAAGCTTCGCCTTCCCCATCACGGCGCGCGAGACATCCAGCGGCGGTGGCAATACCTCCATGGCCCGATCGGCAAGACACCATCGCCCCCCCTCTCTCTCGCTCTGCCGCTGCTCCTCCTCAAGGCTCTCCTCCTCTCTCGGCGTCGGCGTCGGCGTGTGGAGCGAAAGCGAAGGCGTGGGGGGAAGCGATGGCAGCAGGAGAGAGAGAGGAGCGGCGGCGCACGGGAGAGAGGAGGGCGACACGGGTGGGGAAGCGGCGGCATAGGGATGGGTGACACGGGTGGGGAAGTGGCAACATGGCGGCGTGGGGGGGAAGCGACGGCGGCGGCACGGGAGAGAGTGGCGGTGGCGTGTACACAGAGAGAGAGAGAGGAGAGAGAAAGAAAGAAGATGTACACGCTGCAATGATGTGGCAAAAATGCATATGTGTACAACTTGTGTGTCAAAACCATCATCAAAACCACCCTAAGGGGGTTATTTGCGTCTGTTTTCAGGTTTCGCGGGCTAAAATACCTGGTTTCGTAGTTCAGGGGGTTAAGTAGACGCAACCCCATAATTCAGGATGTAAAATAAACTTTTTCCATTACATATAATGGAACACAACTTTCTTTAGCCGTTTCTTCCCCCTTCTGCTAACGCTCTCTTTTTTGGTTGTTTGCTTTAGCGCTCTGGAGCAACCGTTGGCTCTAGAGCTGCAAATGCAATGCTTAAAATGGCTTGTGAAATTTCCTTCTTATTTGAATGAAAGGGTATAACAACCTGCTAACCTTTCGGAAAAGAAAACAACTAAGACACACACACACATCCGACCTTGTTGTTCTTTTGAGCTGAAATCAACAATACTCCCTCCGTCCACAAATGTGTCGACGGTTGGGATATTGGCCCCAAGTCAACTAAGGTTTTTGAAAAAGAGAGATAGAAGACCTGCTGAGCAAGGCAAACATCAATCAACGGGCAACAGAGAGACACAGGGTTTTTATCCTGGTTCAGGCCTCTCACAGGAGATAACAACCCTACGTCCAGCCTTTCTTTACATCAAAGAGGATTACAAGGAGAAAACTCGGCGAGACGAATAGGTCTCGACGAGATTATGGGTGTACAGGAAAGCAATATGCGATGATCTGCTAAATCTCGATCTTCTGGCCCCTCTACACGCCGTAGGGGTCCTGTTTATATAGTGCTGAACAACCGACCTACCAAGGGATAATCGGGCCGGGCTAACCACGAGTCCGCAACGAACTCGATACATGCCAAATACATTCCGAGGTAGATAAGGTATACTCCAATTCTTGGGGATCACGACTTCTACTCCAATCCGAAAAATCAATGTCCGGGTCTTCTCGTAGCTGTGCAGAACTCTATTCGAGTCGGACTCAAACAGGAATCCTAGACCGTTACGCACCGTGCCAGACAGGAAGCTGTTCGGTAAGACGCACATGGGTCTGATAGAACCTTCTAGGGAGCCAGGCCCTAGGAGGCTGTTCGACAAGGCCGCAGGAGTGAAGCCATGGCGAATGGTCGTGATTTTATCCCGACAAAATGATCTATATATAAGTTTTTTGGTTTGTCCAGAAAAGATCTACGTATTAGCCTGATTTTAATTGCATGAGGTTGTTTTCGAGGTGAGAGTTATGGCTGCTATGGGTCTGCTACAAGCATGCAGTCCTTGGATTGGTGGGAGGACACAACTTTTGGGGTGAGAGGCTAGAAGGAGTAAATGATGGACTACTTTCGCGAGAATATTTCTAAGATTAAATGGGTAGTTGATCCGTTAATTGCTTTTCTTAGCCTTTGTGATTTTTTTTAGACGTAGATTATTTGTGGACGGAGGGAGTAGTTTGTAAAATAGAAACTCGGTGGAGGATTTGGAGAGCCAAAAAGATAATAAAAAAAAGCTTTGTGAGCTTCGAAAAAACCACTGAAAGCCGTATAAAAAGGTTACAAGGTGCTGGAACGTTTGGCTCGTACAAAAAATAACAGATTTTTAGCGGTAATAATCGGCAATTTTAATTTAAATCGGAAAGAACAAGGCCACGCGTGTGTTTATGTTTTTCAACGCACATGAAAGCGCACGCACACGCTGTCTCCTGAAGTCACGCCGGTTTGTACTGGGTGAGAACTGAGAAGAGTGGGAGAGAAGAGATCTATAAAGAGTAGTGAAATCTACGGGGATTCTCCACGCGTACAAGAAAGATGGAGCAGGGACAGGCAGGCACTGCTTGCTTCTTGCTTGCACCCAAACGGCTATGCCTATGTGCATCAGTGCATGTCACTGTCTCCGCCACAAGGCGTCGCGCTCGCGACGTTTCTTTCGTTAATTCTTCTTCCATCCGGTGAAGCTAGAAACTCGTGGAGCAGCAGCCGCCGCACGCGTTTTACGTTTGGAACGGTACCATTCTCTGCAGCATCTAATTCTCATTGCGTGGTAGCCATGGAAAAACGCCAAAGGCTCAGGACAATTTGCATCGTTCCATGCATTCTCTGTCTTTTGGCAATTGCTTGCGGCCGTCCCATCTTGAAAACGGATGCTAAGTATATAAACATCAACCACTGTTAGGATTTAGAGCCCGCTGTAAACAGCCCATGTATGGAGCAAAACGCAGAGAAATAGCTCTCCACATATTAACGGACCTAAAGGTCCAATTAGAAAGAACGACTACGTACGCCCACTCAACCCAAAAAGACTAAATTTATTAGGTGAGGGACGGCTCCACCTTTTAAGTCATGCTTCCCCATCATCTATTAGCGATGTGGGACTAAACCCAACAATCACCCCCCATCACACATCAGACCACTAAATCCTAACAACCACTACATAGTAGAAGTATATATGTGCCTATCTAATCTAGGCAAACGAGTCCATGCTCCATAGAATTCCCGGGCTTTGCTGATATCGCGAACAAGGGGAAACAAGAAAAATAATTAGGAAACGAAAACAATTAATGTGACAAATGGCATCTACGTAGTGGTACCATATAACTAGAGGTGCCATCTTTTTCTTAGATAATGGATAATAATTCAGTCACTACGTCTAAGGAAGTACATTCTGAAGATAGCACATGATATGAGGGATCTGTTTAATATTTTACAAATTTCCCGGTTCTCTGTCTATCTCCCATGACTATGTCCAATTAATGCCCATCGATCGAAAATCAGCACCTCCTTGTCATCATACAGCTTGTGCCCTAGCCAGGCGACACATGGGTGATGAGTGGGCATTGCATGAGCAGTGAAGCGATGATCGGTGGTGATGGGTAGTCTGGCCTATGGATAGCGGATGTTTGGTTTGGGTTCGAGATGTGGATATGCAAGTGGTAAGCATGCAATGCTTATGCAGGTCTCTGTGGCTTAGCTGCAAAGGTTTGGTGGTAGTGTGACAGTGGTTGGCAGCGGCACGCTGGTTATGCATGTCGATCGACATAGTGAGATAGAGTAAGAAAAAGGGTGGAGGGGACGGTCGTAAATAGGAGTCACATGTTCTCACCAGTTAGATTTAAATCTGATTGATGAGTAACTCTAATTCAAAATACCTAGAGGTATTAAAAGTATGAATATGATAAAAATGAATCGATAGATAGTGCAAAATTACATACCCATTTTTTTTTAAAAAAAAGAGATAAAAACTGAATACGCTTATGCAAGTAATTTTAGGCACTATCTTGACCCCTTAGGGTTGCATCAAATGTCTGTTGGCCCCCACTGTTCATTTACACATAACCCCTACATTTTTTCTCCTTTCATTGTCGTCCAACTTATTCAATATTCGGTCTAACATGCACACATAGCCTCGCTCTAGTGCTCATGCATACCAAACTGCATCTTGGCTCACAAGCGCTACACCTCGGATCCTTAGGACCCTGCCGAAGATGGACGAAAGCTCGCCAAAGATGGTAAAAACCTCGAAAACCCCTAGAGTTCCCTTCGTCAAAGACGGAAACCTTACCAGAGAGGGAGAGAATGAAGAAATACCTTATTGCTTTTGTTTCGAATTTCTGGGAGAGGGAAGTGTCGTCGACGTGTCTCAGACAGTACTTCGAGTGTCTCCCCAGAATGGAAAGATCACTAGGAATTATGGGACTTTGGAACTGGAGACGCAATGATGGGTTAGGGATAAAATGCTCTGCCCCCAATGGAGGGGGTGCTCATGTATTTATAGGGGTGCTGATGATTAGGGTTTACATGTAAGGACAAGAAGACACATTTGCCCTCGCATCTGGATCGTCGATATTAAATCAATAGTCCATTACAACAACTGATCCCTTTATAGGCATGCGAAAAACCCTAACTACCCCTTATACCTTAAAGCCCTTATTGAAATACTGGGCTGGCCTATGGTGGGCCCCTCTTATAACAGCTGTATCCACGGTCCATAATTCATGCTTGGCCCACCAAGTAGTGGGCCTTTGCGTAATCATCAGAGCTCATTATCTTTGGCTCTTCCCGGAAAGATCTTCGGATAGTCCTGTGCATCAACCGAAGTCCACTCTCTTCTGCCCTTCCAGAAGATCTTCGGGTGTCTTTGCCTTCACCCAAGTGGAGGCATATTTAGATAATTCTTCTTTGACTCGTCTACGTCCGCCTTGATGTCCTAGGGATCTTCAAGGTCTTCGGGCCCTTCATGCTCGATAACCACACCTTCGGGATTTTTGCCGTATTCTTCAGAAAAAAGGGGGAGTCCTCCCTACAACAGGAAGGGGTGGGAAAAGGCCATGTGAGAGGGTGAGACTATGCATGATCAATATGGAATTCTTTATAGGAGCAAAAGCAGTGCTCCTAGAAAAAAATAGACAAATCAAGCGCAAGCTATTATACTCGACTCGGGTGACTCGGGCGACCCAAGAGAGGACCTCTCACCAAATCCTAGCCTGTCTCCGGTAGCGGCAATGGTGACAAGGCTGTCAGCAAGCAACCTAGGTACTCGCCCACCAGCATTGATCCATCTCAGTGGAGAGAGAGGCGATCTACCCGAGGATTTCTTATTCTTTTCTGCTCCTTTTTCTCTGTGGTTCTTGCGGCGGTGATGATGGTGTGGAGGTGGTGCGGGCCTTCCTATCTCTAGATCTGAGGAGGTCACCCCACATTGGATTGATGCGGTGTGGCCGAGGCGGTGTGCTGCAGGGATGGCCAGGATTTGCGGCGGTGAGGATGGGTGGCCTTCACCCAACATCGGCACAGATGGTTTCCCCATTTGGGTGAGGCTTGCCCCGCGCGACGATGCTGGTGGGGGCATGGTGTCTGGTTTTTGTTTTCTTTTTTTTTGGTTTGGTGGTATTGGAGTTAGTCACATGCGGAGCTTAATTATGGTCTTGTTGTTTTTCATGTCTTGATGTTCATGGATGTGCTACAGGGAGATGTTACCACTGCACCGGATATGTGTGCATTTGGTGGTCTTGTATGTGATTGTTCATGTACTTGAGAGTTGAGACCATGCTTGAAAGAATTAATTCCCATTGAATAAAAAAAAGAAAAAATAGATAGCACACGTCACGACAGCCTCCTCGCTCACGCCTTCTTTAAAACCCAGCACACGAGCGACTAGTGAGGCGCGCGCAACCATGGCGGCACCCGGCTCCTCACTCCCTCCCCTCCTCGTCTTCATGGCGCTCCTGCTCCTCGCGGCGGCACGCTCCTCCAAAGCCAATGGTTCTTTCCCAAGCATCACTCCTCTGCAGCTGCAGGCTCTGCGGCACCAGCAACACCGACCGCGAGCAGGCCCGTACGTCGCCGCCGGCGGCGGCGGCGGCAACGGCTCGGCGGGGAATCCGTTCACCGCGCACTACTTCCCGCAGGAGCTGGACCACTTCACCTTCACGCCCAACGCGTCAGACGTCTTCTACCAGAAGTACCTCGTCAACGACACCTTCTGGAAGAGGAGCGCCGCCGGCGCCGGCGAGCCGGCAGGGCCGATCTTCGTGTACACCGGCAACGAGGGCGACATCGAGTGGTTCGCCACCAACACCGGCTTCATGTTCGACATTGCCCCCAAGTTCGGCGCCCTGCTCGTCTTCATCGAGGTACTTGACGGTTGGCGCCATAGCCAGCCATTGGAGTGAAGCTCACTGCTCACCTAAGCTCACACCCAGGACAAATTTTCTTAATCACCACACGTAATTACACACATTAGCATTTTTATCATTAGCTTTACGAGCTGGTGTTCTTGCGTTCATCTGATTAGCACGATCAAAGTCGTCCATAGAGTCAAGAGAAGATAGCTCAGCTAGCTCAGGTTTCATTTTCATGACAACTTGCATCATTCATTCTAAAAAGATGGTCTCATTGTCCATTTTCAAAAGAAAAGAGAGAGAGAGAGAGAGGATATGGTCGCATTGGGCATTGGTGTCTGACGACTTCGCTTTCTTGATTTTATCTTCGCCTTGTCGGACTCAAGAACTAACAAAAAGAGAAAGAAAGAAACAAAAAGAGAAATCGCCACAACAACCATCACGCAAAGGAATTACGGGTTAAACTTAATTAGCGCCGGTTAATGACACCAACCAGATGAAATTGACTAGATTAAGTATCATGTGCTCCGTGTAATTAACTTCTCCATCTGCAGCATCGCTTCTATGGGGAGTCGAAGCCGTTCGGGAACAGCTCGTACGACTCGGCCGCGACGCTGGGCTACCTGACGTCAACGCAGGCGCTCGCCGACTACGCCGTCCTCATCTCCAGCCTCAAGCGGAACCTCTCCGCCGTCGCCTCCCCCGTCGTCGTCTTCGGTGGCTCCTACGGCGGCAGTAAGCCCCATCACCCTAACCAGCATTAACCTAGCTAATGTACCTACAATTAGCGGGCACACGTGTGACCCGTCTTTGTTACGGCCATCGAGTCAAAAGTTAAAACCCTTTGGAATAGATATGAAAAGAATAAAAAATTATAAAAGAATATTTTCAAAAATTTTAAATAGAACCCTACAACTTTTTTAAAAAATATATAAAAATGTTACGTTGAATAGTCTATTAAAAATAATTAAAATTTGACTCAACCAAATAAAATCAAACCAAACCGCTCGCTAAAGAGGGCTCATGCGACGTGGTTATGGATTTTATAGCTAGTTTTGATGTGTACGGATAAAGTTATATAATTGCTTCGTTGTACTACCAGTGGTGGCATGTGACGGCTTGGTTTTTATATGGGTTGGGCTCAATCAAGTTTTGTTTGATTAGGATGGATTAAGCTAAAAGGTAAGGTTGTTTATGGCTGTTGTTCTTGTTTGTAGTGCTGGCTTCTTGGTTCAGGCTCAAATATCCCCACGTCACAATTGGAGCAGTGGCATCGTCTGCACCTATTCTACAGTTTGATTACATAACCCCGTGGAGTAGCTTCTATGACGCAGTGTCGGAAGACTACAAGGTACTATCTAACAAATTATTACTTTATGGCCTCGTAGCAATATACCAAGGGATATTTAGTTTAGTTACATAGCACACATTCCCAACGGTTTGGCAGTCTTCATTATGTTTTTAACAAATATTGTTTCAAACTGCAAAAAGAACCGTTAGTAAAGCACTCGGTGGTTTTATTATCTCCATTTTTCAAACAACCGGATTATGCGTAAACCATCGGTGAGAATAGTGTTTGGTTCAAGAAAGTGTCACTGACATATGGGTCCAAAGTGATCGGGCTTGGGGAGAGCCTCACGACAAGGTTCAGTGAGAGCATCTCTACCAACAAACATTCTATGATACTGTTTCAGATATAGACGGATTGCTGCAGACCCTCTATAATACTATAGTGTAATGTAAATTATTTGTAAAGTGATTTTAGAGGAATGGATATAGAGAAAACATCAATAATATTTTAAAGAGAAGTTATATAAAAACTGTTGGTGATGCTTTAGCCCACTAATTTTTATGCTAAAATGGTCGACTAATATTTGAAAAAAGTGCCTCCGACGACTGACAAGAAAATATCTATGCCATGGTCCACTGTCACTGGGACCCCTCTTGACCTGTCAGAGTTAGCAGTGCATCCGCCCGCTAACCGACGGTGTCAGCTCTGAACTGATGGTACTAATCTCACGTGTTGGGGACGTACACACACACATTGGTTAGCATGTCTCTCTTCCTGTAGCTGTAGCCTCATATGACCAATGATTAAATGATTAATTAGTAGCCGGCGCTTGCCCCTGCCTGCACTCTTCATGCATGAACATGCAATTCAAGCGTGATTGATTGCGATGGCACCGGCCAGCCAATAATGCTGATGCATGCCACGAGATCTTGATCGAGTTCATGGTTGATGGTTCAGTCATTCAAATGCATGGGTGATGATGGTTCAGTCATTCAGATGTTGTTGATCGCTCTAGATCGCGACGATTAACCGTGCCATACGCTAATCGCAGGTATTACAGTGGAGAGTGAAGTAAGGTCCTACGATAGGTACAATGTAGGTGCATAGAGACTTTTAGAAAAAAAAAAGATTTTTTTTACCAATAGGATAACATCCGATGCTTAATTGAGGAAGATAAACGCTTATGTAAGCATCAATATTTAGAGGATGCTCAGTGCAAATAAGCACATATGTATGCACTTTGCATTGTAACGTAATTTTTTTGTTTAGGTACCCAGTGATGTTAGCTTTCTATTCTAAGCATAGGCGCATAAACACCTTGCATTGTACATGGTCTAAAGATATCATCAATGGAAACTAATTTAGGCTAGCCCAGAGCAATGATGAATTAAATATGAATCGTAAAAAAAGATGTGAATAGTGTCTCTCAGTCGGTCTAAGTCAGACCCATTAGATACGGTTAAAAAAAGTGCGTTTTATACAATAAAATAAGGTTTACGAGCCCTGAAAAGGTGGATACAGTGTCCCTTTTTTGTTTGTGCAAGTATCCTAGTGTCTCTTTTACTCCGATGTTATGTCTTCACTTCATTACTGCTGATGACTCAGCTGCTAATCAGCTTGACCAGGCTTGCTACCTCTTTAAGGATACTCTTAAATCAATTTCCCAATTTACTCGACAAGACATGAACAATGCTGTTTTAAACCTGCCATGTAGGTCACCATGCGTAGATAAGGAAACAAAAAGTGACATGTTTGTCTGATCAGTCATTTCGTAGAAAATAAAAGCCAAAACATTTGAGTTTTTTCTACTAATTTTGCAGTCTGAGAGCCTGAATTGCTTCAGTGTCATCAAGGCAGTTTGGGATTTGATAGATGACAGGGGATCCAACAACACGGGCCTCAAGGAGCTCAGCAAAACGTTCAAAGCCTGCAAGTAAGTCCAACTTTAACCCCATAACATATTGGAAAAATACCCGAAATAATCAACAGTAAAATAGAAAATTAATAAAATAATCCACTGTAAAAGGAAATTACGAAAATATTCTCGGGTCCCGCCACCTCGGTGGCGCCATCGGGACGACATGGTGATGAGCCGCCGCCACGAGACGACCATAATGAGCCGCCGCCACCGGCATGGCGGGGCCACCGCCGCCACCTCAGTGGTGCGCCCAGCGGCCCGCTTTTCGGTATGTGTCCAAAAATATATTATAGTACATTATTATAGTTGTCCAAAAAATTTAATATAAATATATGATAAATATATACTAAATTATTATAGTTGTCCAAAAATATATAGTAGTCAAGGCGTCTAATTTTATTGATAATTGATTAGTAAAATGGCATGTCTAAAATAATACGTTGGGAGGTAGGTTTAGTTCAAGAAAGCCTCCCGCAATTTTCATGATCAGATGAGCTCGTAAGATGACAATGATATGAACCACGATCACACACGCACACGCTTCTCGCTGCACCTTCCGCTCAAATTGCTCCCGTTCACTGACCGAGACCTAGACCACAGCGACCTGGACCTTCTCCCATGCCACATTGCATGTACATGCCGTATATTTATATACACATGTGACCGGATAGCATATGGCATATATACATTATAATATATGTATAATATAGATATTTATATACACATGTGACCGGATAGCTTCTCCCATGCCACGTATAATTTTAATATATATGATAAATATATGGGCGAAGTAAAATTTGATACATGTATAAGCATGTGAATATACATTTTAAAACTCAAAATTGTATGTAATTTTACAAAATTGCAAATTTAAAATTTTAGCAAGTGTTAATAGTCGTTTGTACGGCAAACTAAATTTTGTAAAGTTAGAAGCCATGAGATAAATAAAAACATTAAATACACGTAAAGTGAATCTTGTCATGTGAATAGACGTGTCGTGCATAGACTTGTTAACGGCAAGTGGTAAGTGCGAAGTAGTAGTAAATGCAACGTCACTAATCGCCATAATGGTCAATGCAATGTCAATAATTGTATGGAGAATAATTTTATGGCCAAACCGCCGAATGCACATAATAACATAAGTCCATCAATTACATTATTACACTTAGCGCCGACGACCCCTTGTCGTGTATGCACTTGGGGTGTAATGGTCAGGTGGATGCGTCGTACGCTGTCCAGCAGCCTGAGAAGGTCCAAACCGAATTTGATCCTCAGTTTGGTCCGCGGTTGGGATATACCCAGGCTGTGAACTTATCGCGTATGCAGACCCACCAAAATATGAAAAACCCCCCATCATGCTTTGTTCATAAGGGGTCGCTTGGTCGTGCACAACCTGTGGAGGGACCGCATAGGGGGTTTGCTCCCCGTGTTGCAAATTTGAAGGGACCCCATGGGGAGTTTGCCGATTAGACCCCGTGTCAGGTCGGATCCGGTATAGGAATGTTGCATCCGCCAAGATATCTTGAAAGCTAAGATTGGATGCAAATGCACTATCCAAAGATTGATCCTCCATGTTTGCCCAATTTGCATCAAATTGGGTATCTTGTGTGCTACGATAGTCATCGAGGTTTCAAGACGGCGCTACGTTAATATCAATCCTCCTCGTGACTGCCCACTGGAGTTGAAGAATGGTGGTATTGTGTTGGAAGGGTGTCGATGTAGAGGCTCGGGAGGTTGAGATTGTCGGCGTGGAACGAACCGGTGGTGTACGCTTGTCCATGGATCGTGATCTCGCAGAGCAGCAGATCATTGGAGGAGGTGGTGACTTCGGTTATGCGGTGCACTGATTCTTCTCGGATCGGGATATCCTTTCGCGATCTGCGGCGCGATCTATGCCCGCCGACCCCTAATCGCTCCCGTAAGCCGAGATCCCGCCTTCTAATGAGGGCCTCAATGAATTTGAAGAAGATTGGCGGTCCATTGTGTTTGCGATACAAGCTCCGTTGCATGGCCATGCAACGAATCGACCTCTGTGGTTCGCATGAACCATGTCATATGGTATTGAAGGAGGTATGAAGCACATAATATAGATGAAACTATCGGAGAGCGCACGTCGTGCGAACATGGACTCGTTGGGCCTGACCCTACGGTTGTCGGCGATGCTGCTGCCGCTCGTGGTATCGCAAGTCGACATCTTGTCCTTGGGCGGTACCATTCCATGTACTCCCAAATATCGCCTCGTCGCGCTGCTCCATCAGGTACCACACTTCGTCAAGATAACTCACCACCGCCGATGTGGGCGGCGTGGACGTGGGCCCAATCACGGTTGCGCCGGTTGAACTAAGCTGAAAAACACTTGTACGCTACATTATGAGTGGTACAAATATATGAGAAATACTTAACTTATGATGCATACCCATGGAGTTGCCGGATGCGAAAGCGGTGGAAGTGGAAATGTTTGCGGTAGCCAAATTACCGTTGAACGCGTTCGCGAGTATCCTTCGACGGCATTCATGCGACTAGATAATGTGTCGTCATCCAATAGTCTACACTCTCAAGACACGTGCTAGCCAAAGAAGCCCCGTGGCAATATCATAGGTTGCCGATGGCGAGAATGGTTCTCACGTAACTTGGTCATGTACCGGAAGGTCTAGGTCCGACACAAGCCGCGTGTAAGGCATTGTCTACTAATTCTCTCGACCATCGCAACCGCATGCAACCATCTATATCCCATTGTTGGTCTACATGCCGGGAGGTCAAATCGGCGTCTACATGAAGGATAGTATCGCATCTTGGCGTGTTTGGACGATTTAGTGGCAAATAACTCCACGACCATAATTGGATGAGGAGAGGACAACCCCAAACATCGCATTCGGGCTCGACCGATGGCATGCGACACATAACTCCGGTATGTATCGCCAATATCTGGCAGACCCCAATTTGCACGGCTCGTAGTCCTCATTAAATAAAGCCGTTGCATAGCTCTCGAGCCACGAAGACTAGGTGAGGGTATCTGATCACCGTTGCCATTTGTGAACATGACGCCGGCGGCGAGGTAGTACAGATACACCTCGTAATGCCGCGAGACGATCGCCTCTTCAGATTGATCGGACACGGACCGACCTCGTCAAGGTGCTCGAGCCATGAGATCGAAACACCCGGTCGCTTCCATTATATTCAACTTCAAACTCGCAGATTTAGAATAATATTTCATAGGGTAAATTTATGTACTAATTACAAATATGCAAGTGAAAAGTAGAGACTCACCTTTCTTGACATAATTTTTCCATGTTTGCTCGCTTGGTTTGTTGACAACGAAGACCCGCCCGAGATGGGCAACCCGTGAGCATGGCCACATGCTTCAATGTAATTGTCATCTCACCGACCGGTAAGTGGAACGTGTGCGTCTCAGGACGCCAGCGGTCGACCAGTGCGGTGATAAGGCCCGGGTCTAGTCTTGGTAGCGGTGTCAGACGGTCATTTCCTTGTGGGACCCCATTAACAGTGAGTGCCCATGGCAATAGTCCGGCACGGGCAAGAAACATCCAAAAGCGGGCATCCAATTGTTTGATTTGTCGTGATGCCCTCAATCGTAATGTTTGCATCTACAAATAACATGCTCATAATGTTAGCTAACCATGTTAATATGAGATAATTTTTATGAAACATGCAAACCTGTTCATTGCCTTGCACCCATTTCTGCGACCTATGGCCGGAGTCATCCGTCATGGAGAATAAGCGTGGAACCTCCATTGTCTATCTTGCAAGAAAATATTATAGTTATTACATACGACAAATAGTAAAACATCATGTGACGATGGCGAATACAAGTCTTTTATTAAAACTTACAAGTGGCGATAGCGAATAATATTATGCGACGGTGAAACAAAAAGTGAGGATATAACGAATACAACTCTTTTATTAAAATATGACGGTGATACAATAATTGCCGAATGATATTGTAGGACTCATCCTGATTTGGACAAGCGCCTACGGTCATGTCTGGTTGTTTACATAGCCGGCAATGACGCAAACCATCTCCTCCATCGGCTGACATCCATGTCACCTTGAAGCGCGCCGACGCGGTCTACCTTGTGCAACACGCCGTAGTGGGGAATGGATGGAAGGTAGGCCCTTCGAGTTTTTATATCCTCCTCGATTAATTGGTCGCATCTTGGGTGCCCATGTTTGCCTAATTGCATTCATCGAATAGTACGGAGAGACGTATTGGGTGCCATCGTTGCCGGCAAGATCTCGACATGCCGCCATGACGTGCGAGCATGGGATGTGTTCGAGGCGGGTTTATTGCAAGTGCATAAAGCTTCATCTTCGCCAAGTTGGCACTTTTGTTGATTATCTCTGCGCTAAATCTGTCAAGTACTTTCTCTTACGATCCACATCGAATATGTTATTCATACGGTCATATATTGACGTGCGGTGGAATCGAGATTTTGTCGACGCCTCAGTAGGATGGCCCGACACGAGGAGAAAGTGCTTGTGATTTGCATGGCCGCCATTTCTCGGTCGCGAAATAATCTCTTGTCCTAAAAAGATCATCTCAATGATAGTGCATATTAGCAGGCCGCGCACTCCTCGTAGCACATTATTATACGACTCAGCTATGTTCGTCGTCATCACCGTGTATCTGCAATACGAGACTTCTTACATTTACGATCGAACGGAATGGAAACTAACATTGTAAATAAATCTATCAGCTTACCGGGCGCCATGAGTGTCATGTACGAGAGCCCATTTCTCCGCCGTTTTTGCGCTATCCATCGAGCAAAAGTAATTTTACTGGAGAGTCGACTTTTCGCTTCTAGTATTTGAACCCCGATGTGCTTTGCTCTTCGCCACCATTTTTACGATGCGTTCGTTAATATCATTGAAAAGCGCATTGAATTTGCGCCGTTGGTTTTGCATGCACATTGTCTTGAACTTCTTCACTAGGGCTTATTCTTGAATGCGATGTATAGGTTCGCCCGGTGACGCATGCACCATCGAGAACGAACGTCCGCCACATTGGGGCATCACCGGTGGACAATACAGTTACACCATGTAGGATTCACGGTGGCGGTCGAAATGCGCGACACTCCACGACGATCCATGACAACGTGAATCTTCGAAGAGTTAGAAACCACAACCGGTTGTCATTGTTCTCGCTCTCCACAAAAGCAAATGCGAGAGGCAATATCTGGTTGTTTCGTCAACTCAAGTGCCGTCCAAGAGAGCACCATAGTACCTACCGGTGAGGAATGTCCCATCCACACAAATGACAGACGACAATGCGGAAGGCCTCTATGCACCGCCAAAAGACCAAAACAGCGCATCGGTAGAAGTGGTTGGGTGCGACACTTCCATCGGGAGATATCTGACCTCATAGGCGTAAACATAGCATGTCCGAGATTGGTCTCAGTATCTTACGGAGGAGACGGGAGCCCAGTTGTATGACTCCTTATAATCCCGAACAACAATTTCAAAGCCTTTTGCTTGGCTCGCCATGCTTGGTGATATGTAATCGACATGCCAGTGCGGTTCTGCACCTCGGCCATTATGGAGTGTGGTTTTATTGAGATATCGGCTTGAATAGCAGTTAGCAACATCTGCGCTATGAACTTCGAGTCCACATTACTGCTAATATTGCGTACCAACTCCTCCGTACAAGTGTGCGGCTCGTACCTCTCGATTATGAAGTGGTGCTCATGTTTTGGGCGATGGGCGAACATGGAATGAGCACTCCGGCTTCTTCACGACTTCACTCGTACACGGCCGCCCGGACCGTGCCACGGAGTGCTTTCGCGCCGTGTTGTGACACCAAAGTTCCGATGAAGTGTATGACCTCATCCTTCGTGCTAAACTCTTGACCCATGTTATGTCATTATGCATATACCCCATCCGAAATATTCGAGTGATCCCGATCACCCAATTCGAAGCATCCAGAGCGCGATAATACGCTATGGCGGGCATCGGGTCGTCCTCTTCTTCGACATCGTCTTCACCCCCTTCATCGAAATCATCCCCTAACGCATGTGCATCTATCTCTCCTTCCTCCATTGAGATATCTGGATCCGTGCCCATGCCGAATGCCTCGACACCGGGCGATGCCATACTACCAATTGGGTCCTCCGCATACCCTTCCGGCACTTCCTCATGTGCACTCTCTTCTACGGTGTTGCTAGGCCCCGCCTCCGATTGTCTTGCCTCAGGCAGCACGTACACACCTAAGTGGTACCCATCTTCTACTGTCTTATTAACATAGTACGTCCAAACAGACTTATTTCTCAGTGGCCACAGGTTGTATACGTACATTGAACTATTTGGAACCTGACATGGCCTAACACCGTGTAGAACAAGTTTGTATTCATGACGGTTTATACGGAGATTTCGAGCTATAACCCTCGCCAGCATTGGCAGCTCTATTGGCAATGTTATTGTGGTCTGCAAATGGCTGCATGTGTGCATACTTACAAAATTCCCTTGCATTGGCACGGGTGCATCTCCGTAAAAATAGTCGATCTTTGTCTCCATTTACGTCAGTAACATGCACGTGTTCATTCATATTAATATTAAATATAAGTTTGTTTTATATTTAACTATTATTTCAAACATTACATAAAATGTTAGCTTACGTGTTTAATACATAATACGTGTAAATAAAAATTTGAACATACAATATAGCAACTCCACTAATACTCCAAAGACCCTAATTATTAAGTAAAATGTCACTAAAATACATACAATTGTATTACTATTTGCATGCAAAATATAGATTCATTTCCTATTATGTTTAATTAAGCCAACAAGAAAATTACTACATGAAAAAATATAGTCACTCTTTTTAAGTACGCACACTAGCATTAATTTGTCGCTAATTATATATAATTTTTTGCCAGACGTGCAATTAAAATTTAAACATTCATATATTACATGTATAAAAATTCACTAATTACCATTATATTTGTACATCATTTTCTCCTTACGTAACTAATTAATCACTAATCATATTTTAAGTTAACCTAACACAACAAGTTTATGTTAACTATAAAATGCGACTGACGGTTATAAGATTGATCGGTTCAAAGTTCCTGAAAAATTAAAACAAGCGTGTAAATTACACGTAATATCTGAAATTAAGTGGTCATATTAAACTATCACCGTATGTACTTGTTACCTTCAGAATCTGGTGCATCTTATTCTTTGCTCTCAAAGATTGGTGCGTGCTACGGATTACATGCGATGCAAAAATAATAACAAAATAGAAGCAAGACCTAAGTCTTTGGTGCTTAGTTTAATTAATTAATTACGTGATGGTGATTAGTTTAATTACCATTCACAACATACTATGCCAACATCAGTATAGTCAGATAGCCCTCACATATCAATATATACATACAATATTAAGTACTAATATGACAAGATTACCATACAACACTGCAAATAATATTAACATAGAATATTATTATGCCAAAATTAACTCTTGCATATACGTACCGCAATAACACTAATTTAGCAAGTACATCAAATTTAAATTCCAAAATATTCTCTCTCATTTGAAAGCATAAAATATTAGTGAAGTCACACTCGATGAATCCTCAACCGAGGTATCGTGAATAATATACCGAATCGAACGAATCGAAAAGAACTGAAAGCGAGAGAGTGAGTGTGAAGGGCGCTCTGCGTGTGAAGCTCGCGTGTGTGTGAACCGAAAGCGAGAGAGTGCGTGTGTCAAGGCCGCTCTGCGTGTGAAGCTCGCGCGTGTGTGAAATTAATCGAAAGCGAGAGTCTTTGCGTGTGTGAAGGCGAACGGCAGGACGCGATATATATAGAATCAATTTTGTGATCACTGTGACCTCTAATCAGTATTAATTAGCGTAAATCATGCAATTACTATTTGATTAATTAAAAACTCAACACTATTTTGTCGGTGATGATTTTTTTATTATTTTTTGGACACTATTTTGTCGGTGAGGATTTTTTTATTATTTTTTTCGATACTATTTTGTCGGTGGAACATTATTTTAATATTTTTTGACGCACTGTATCGTCGGTGGAACATTATTTTAATAATTTTTTTCCCGTGATTGCATGCAACGTCCGGTTAATTAGGGAGCCGGTCGGAGAATAGACATGACCACGGGGTGGCGGCAATGAAGTCATGGCCGTCCGGTGGCGGCAATGAAGGCCGGCCACCGGGTGGCGGCAGCAACAATGGCCGCATTCGATGGCGGGACCCGAGGATATTTTTGTAATTTCCTTTTACAGTGGATTATTTTATTAATTTTTATTTAACTGTTGATTATTTCGGGTATTTTTCCTAACATATTTGTCTTGATTCTTATCTGACAAGAAAATAAAATACGACGACCATTGTATTACGTCGTGTGATTGTGTGAAGCGCAAGCAAATAAAACATTAAATAAGTCTTGTAGGAAAACAACAATTAAAAAAAATTCTTGTAGTCGAGAAATGAGGAATGACTTGCAGACCTGAATAAACCAACAAAAAGAGTAATAGGCCCAAGAAGACCAAAGCATTTTGGAGTCTAAAGAAATTCAAGCAGTTTTGTCCTCTGTGATCTTTATGAATGTATAAATCAACTTTCAAATTTGCTAATGATAGGGACCGTATCTGTTACATTTATGATATGATAGGCATGTAAACCTCACCTTCATAATGCTGCTCAACTGATGAACTAATGGCATTGTTTTTTGTCCTATGAAATTTCAGGACTGTCCAGTCTGTGTCTTCGTTCAGAAACTGGCTATGGACGGCGTTCGTGTACACGGCCATGGTGGACTATCCAACCCCTGCCAACTTCCTGGAGAATCTGCCTGCCTACCCCGTCAAGGAGGTTACCATCAAACTGTTTCAGAAGCACCAAACTGAATCAAGCAGTAACAAAACTGCACTTCTGATTATACTGAAGGTCTGAATCTGCGATTCTCATGAAACTTCTGCAGATGTGCAAGATCATCGACGGGTTCCCTGCAGGCGCAGACATTATTGACAAAGCTTTCGCAGCGGCGAGCCTGTACTACAATTACACAGGCGACCAGACGTGCTTCCAGATAGAAGATGGAGGAGACCCTCATGGCCTCAGTGGCTGGGGCTGGCAGGTAGAAACCTGGCACACCTCTGCCACAATGTTGTTGACAGCAAGGAGAGAGATCGTGCACAGATTGTGTTTTATGAAACAACTACCTCTGTTCTGTGTAGGCTTGCACAGAGATGATCATGCCGATGACGATCTCGAACGAGAGCATGTTCCCGCCATTCACCTTCACTTATGAGGAGAAGTCCGAGGATTGTTTTCAAAACTATGGAGTTCGACCGAGGCCGCATTGGATCACTACTGAATACGGTGGCCATGTAAGTGTTCTTTTAGACTTCCAATGTAGGCTGTATACATATGAACAGTCAGTAGAAACAATGGCTGGTCTGCAAGTGTTCATCTGGTGCTGCATTGCACAATTCACTGCAGAAAATCGACCTGGTGCTCAAGAGGTTTGGGAGCAACATAATCTTCTCCAACGGGATGCGAGATCCATGGAGTCGTGGCGGGTAAGCCTATAAGATCTCACCATCTGGTAGTTCTTGTTGCTAGTTTCAGTCTTACAGATAACATATTTGTGATAGTAAACTATAATGGTGTTCCTTCTGTACTGCAATCAGTGTGCTCAAGAACATTTCATCCAGCATTATAGCCCTTGTCACACAGAAAGGTAAACAAGGAAGTTGCAAAGAATGTCTAAAATAGCAATATGTTTTCAGACTTAAGCACGTTGACATGTTGTAAATTGTGATTGTCAGGAGCACATCATCTGGACTTCAGATTTGCAACAAAGGATGATCCAGACTGGGTTATTGAACAAAGGAGACAAGAAGTTGAGATCATACAGGGATGGCTCAATCAGTATAATCAGGACATCGCACAGATGTAACAGTGACAAGGCGCCATTGCTGTCACTGATAAGGAAAAGAAACATTTGGTTACATTAAAGAAAAGAATAATTTCTTTCTTTCACAGAGTGATATCGTGATAGACAGGGCAAGTTAAGATAACATACAGTCAAAGTTCAATAAGTATGCTTTGTTAATCAGCATAATGAACTGTAAAAGTCTTACACGGATCAAGAACACCAAGGTTACCTTCACACCTAGTTTCTGAAACTACATTTCTTCTTCTCATTGGATACCAATGAAAGACTGCAACGAAGGAACGAACAATGGTTCCACATCGTCATAACTGCTCTCAATTTTTTTTTGGTCTCAAGAGCAGCATTGCACGGATAACAAATCAATCACAACATTTCAGATAATCCAGAAAATTAGCTCAAAAAAAAAGATAATCCAGAAAAGCATTTGATTTGATCATCCAACACATACATGAAAACTGGTTCTACATGACACAATACAACTTGTTTTATGATTCCTAAAATCACCACCAAGTTAAAAGGCTAAATCTGATAATTAAATAAAATAGACCTCCATAATGTGACCACTAGATGCCAATGGCATTCTTCTGCAGACAACATGCTCCTACCTAGCCTACTAGAAATAGCACAATTTCACACTACAATGTGCAATAAGGTCGGATTGATCGGTAGCTAGCCTATGAAGTTGTAGCAATATCTCGCACCAAGATCGGAGTCTTAAGGGTCCAACTCCCAGTCTTCATCCATGATGAAGGCATTGTCACCTTCAGTGAAATCCTGCAGTCAGAAAGAAGTTTAGTTTAGATGCAACTTATTTAACCATTTAGTTTAATTCATGCTAAAGCTTGAAATGCTAGAGATAGACAAATTAATGTCAAAATTAAATAGGTGCCATATGTTCAACATAATCTATGGAATAACCATGATAAATTGACAAATGCAGTAAGTGCTAAATACTAAGTTACTAACAACTAGAGATAAACCAATATTTGCTTAAGTAATTCTTTATGTTCGTTCAAAAAATGTAATTCTTCATATAATGCATTTGCTTGGCTGTGTACATCTCACGATGTAGAGGCCGGAATTTTATTCCATTATCTAAAAAATATAATGCATTTGCTTGTTAGGCTAAAGCTGTGCGATGGCATGTGATGAAAAATGAATTCATTCTTTATATGGCATGGACAAACCAAGCAGAGTAAAATGAGCAGTCACTCTGCAGGAAAAAGAATGAGAATGATCCTTACTTGATTAAGATAGTCAGCTAAAATGTCATCCAAGTCGCCACTCCCGTTTGACCCATCTGTTCCACTGCTGAAAATCAGCTGATCATCAACAACCTGCTGATCAACTGTGTCACCATGCATGAGGGGAATGCCATCAACACCCCCACCATTCAAAACCTGAGTTAGCATGGGGGAACTGTCCATTTGAAGGTTAGGAAATGCAGAATTGGTGTTTGAAGCATTACCAAGTGCAATGTTGTTATTCTGCACCTCTGCTAAGCTTGTATTTCTTCCTAAGTTGGATGGTGCCATCTGCTCATTGAAACCTGCCATTGTTGAAGTGCTGCTTACGATTGCTGCCATTTGATTCTGCGGCTCATTTCCAAGCATCGGTATCTGACCAGATGAGACATCATGGCTTGTGAGCTGGTTGTTCTTGGGGATGTTCGCCTTGAACGGGCCCAGAGATGCTAAATTCTGATGAAGATCAGGGAACTCCAACGGTACCACAGTTTGCCTGGAGTTGCCAAAGTTCTGGGGGTCAGGAAACTGGGAAGCGTCACCGACAAATGGACTGAATATATCTGTTTCAGATGAATTCATCTGAACCGGGGGATATTTTCCCAATTCAGGAGACTGCACTGGAAACTGATTTTCAGGCTCCGAAGTACCAGCACCACCATTTGGCATGTCTTCAAATGAGTCATCAGAGAGGGAGGAAGGAATACCTTTGCTTGTCTCCAGTAGCTTCCCACGCAATATGCTTACAGGGTCCCTGCTAGAATGATTGTAAGGGAATGATTTGCTTGCATCCAACAACATAACATCTGGCCTGTTTGCAAATGGTCTTCCAGAAAGATTGGAAGGGAAGTCTTTTCTTGTATCTGAAAACCTGCCATTTAATGAATTTGTGAAGGAGTTGCCAGAGGAGTTCTGCAGTGACTCAGGCAAAACATTCTTGAGCAGGCCGCCACCATGGCCAACCGTCCCCATGCCCAAGCTGCTCTGGGCATAACTAAGATTAGTTGACTGACTGGTCATTAAACCATGTGCTGCTAATGCAGATGGAGAGTTCATCCTTGAAAAAAGGTTGCTTGGATTGGAAGAGGAGATGGTTGGGGGTGGCACGTGTCTCCCATGTCCTTTGCAATTGTTTAAAGTGGCAATTCCATTCTTGTTGTTGAAAACTGAGTTCCATCTTTCACATGAATCAGCAAGCAGATCAGGACTCTTGCTTGTGTAATCGTCGAGTCTTTTTAAGTATAGCCGGTACTTCTGAAATGACAAAGATAATAAAAGGACATAGATGAAAATGCACTCCTCTTCATGTGAAGAAATGGCATTTTGAAGAAAAAATAACTAAAAGTGTAGCATAGTTTCAATAGCTCTAGAAAATCTAGGGGAGCAGCATACGAAAAATGCCTAAAAATAACAAAAGGGAAATTTAACAGAAGTTTATTACACACACCCACATGAAAGATGCATTACTAGAGTTTAGACTACTTTATTTTTATTTTTATTTTTTTGAAAGAGGGGCAGGAGAACTGCCGATCTATTTCATTGATAAGTAGGAGAAAATAAAATAAAAAACCGTGCAAACACGAGGTACAACCACAGTGTTCCGCTGCAACCCTGGCTAAAGCCAAACACACCTTCGGTCACCGCCGGGAACACCACTGCAGTCCACTAGGCCAACGGTCGAACAAGAAGGAGAGATACAGGAGAGGGAGAAGGGAAAACACCACCAACACTCACACAGTGACGAACGACTCCTGAAACAACAGACCCAGGCGGCCCATAGCGCGAGACGGCGACCACGACGCCTCTAACAAGGTAAACGACGGGGAGAACCCGCCGCCGTCGCAAGACCGATAGGGTTTTCACCCAGAGCAGGGGAAGGCCTGAAAGTGATGCCTCCAAGGAGGGAACGGCACCAAAGGTGACACCAACACCAGCCCAAAAGAGCAGGGTTTTCGCCTAAGGCCAGCCCTACTAGGCTACTAGCGCATAAGGCAGAGACTGCCGAAGGTTGAAAGCATAAGAAGAACCGAGTCGCTGGCCGAAGACGAAGAGCCGGAAAATGCAAACAAACGCCGCTCTCGACGCGGAAGAGGCCGCCCACGCCACCCGACCCCTCGGAGAAAAGGAGGGTCAAGACGACGGGGACGAGACCAAGTCAAGGGTAGAGAACGGGGACGTTGCCGAAGAAAGGTCGTCAGCCAACGCCACCGGAGAGGGGCCACCACGCCGAGTGGCCAGCGCACAGGAAGCGAAGGAGACCAGATGCCACTCCACCTAGACGGTCTAAGACGAGCCCCATCACCAACAGGGGTCGCCACATCGCCGAAGGACGGGCAATGGTCCACCACGCCACCATGGGAGGAGCTAAGGGGCTGCCGGACACACGCCCCTAGAGCCCACCTGCTCCGACCACTTCAGCCAGCCACCGAATCGGACCCCTCCAAGCGGCCTCCACCGAGACGGGCTTAGGAGGAGGGGGAAGAAGCAGAAGAAGCCGGTGCCGAGCTCCGCCGAGCTACGAGGCCACCGGACACGCCCCTGGAGCACACCCACTCCTACCGCTCCGGCCAACACACCGCCCAAACCGGGCCTCCTGCCCGCAGACTCGGCCTCTCGCAGAGCGGTCCCCTCGAGTGGTCTCCGCCTAGACGGGCCCAGAAGGAGGGGAAGAAGAAGGAAGGAAGAGGGAAAGCCGGCTCCGAGCTCCTCAACTGTGTGCGAAGGTGGTGATGAATAAGGAGGAAGCGAACGGCACCCCGACAGATGACCAAAGTCGCAAGTGATGGAGCACAACCAACCGAATAGTCAACGGGCTCGGAAGAGGCCGGCAGGGTCACTGGGTCCCTCACAAGGGGGGAGGGACAAGGCAGCAATGTCGGGACCAAGCACGAAGGAGGCGGACGGCGTGGGCTCCTCACTGTCTACCGCAAACCATCGCCCTACACCCAGACCGACAATGCCGCGATGGCGCAGACAAAAGGCTGGCCCCGATAGCTCGCCGCCTGAATGGGAGAGGAACCACCGCCCACGGTCGAGGAAGAAAGGGGGGCGACGCCTCCTCCTCTGCCGCCTGCGCCACGCTAGGGAGGGGAACGTCGGGCGCCATTGCCGAGGAGGGGAGGAGGCGCCATCTTGGACAGATCTGGCGGGTGAGGAGCACCGGGCGCCGCCTGATCTGGCGGGGAAAGTACCAGGCGCCGAGGAAGGGCGGCGCGGCGCCGGCGTAGCAGAAGGTGAAGGCCGGGCTCCGGGAGGTTTTGCTAGAGCAATCGAGCGGCGGCGGTGGAACAACGCAGAGCACGTCGGCGAGGGAGGTGACCCCTGATCTAGGAGGGAGCAGGAGGAAAAAGGGGGGCACCGCTGCCGCACGGCCACTGCAGCACGCCGGCCCCAACGCCACCGGTCAACCGCCGCTGGCCACCGACATAGAAGCGAGCAGACGAGGGAGGAGAAGAGGGAGGCCCCAGCCTCGTTTCTCCAGCTGGGGAGTTAGCATCGGCGGGGGAGAGGGGGCCCTGTGGCCCGCCGGTGGCGGGCGCCGCCGCCGCCAGGGGCAGCTAGGGTTTGGAGGGGTTCGCCTGGAGGGGGTCGGAGCGAACACCAATCGGGGGGATGTGCTTAGACTACTTTATGGTATAAACACTTTTACCATATACGTTATATACTAAGATGATAGTATAATTCAGATCCGATCATCTATTACTCTATTCACAGAGCCTCCCCTGCAAGGGAACATATGCTGTGCAATCACGCTTACGGTGCAATCACCGTGCAATCGAACTATCAAAAGTTGTAAA
This sequence comes from Raddia guianensis, assembly GCA_036346415.1. Taxonomy (NCBI): domain Eukaryota; kingdom Viridiplantae; phylum Streptophyta; class Magnoliopsida; order Poales; family Poaceae; genus Raddia; species Raddia guianensis. The sequence goes on along the minus strand of CM070539.1, from coordinate 5,723,926 downwards.
AAATTCTGAAAAAATTTGTACATGTACTCTTCAACTTACTCTATCTCTGAATAAAATTTCAAGTTCAAATTCATTCTATATTGAAAGTTACAAAAAAATAAAATTCTATCAATTTTGAACTTATCAAAACTGTCCGTTTTTTTCTTTTTTTTATAACTCTTAATATATAATGAATTTTTCTTTGAAACTTCATATATAGGTAGAGTAAACAATGAAGTACACGTACAAATTTTTTTAGAATTTTTTACAACTTTTGATAGTTGGATTGCACGATAATTGCACCGTAAGCATGATTGCACAGCATATGTTCCCCCATGCAAACCATACCAACATTGTAGTATAAATATGGTAGTATAAAGAAAATAAAAACCAATCCGAGCCGTTAGATCGAAAGGGATGGACGGTCAATCACTAATGTGCATGATAAAATTTCTCGACAAATAGGAACTCCAACGTGGAAATTATAAACATAAGGGTAGGCATTAAACCTGCAGATGACTTGCGACATTCTCTCTAGTGATGTATTCCACATTCATCATATCCAATATCTTCTTTGGAACAGCCTCTACGTACATTTGTTTACATAACCAAAAGATTTGTCACATGGAAAAAAAAAAAACCCAAAAAGCAATGTGTTATTTTGGTAACTAAAGCAAGTAAACGTGAGCTTACTGTCAACGCCAATCTGATTGACAACTTCCAAAAACTTGCGGTGCAGCTGACAGGTCCAGGTGATCCTTGGCTTCTTCCGTGCTGACAAAGATACGCCTGCGTTCTCTTTTTTCTCGAGAGAGGCATCTACACCATCTCCTCCATTCCTCGAATGCTTCCTGGTAGAATTTTCACCGCCCTGATCACCTTCATTCCCAGGCTGCACCTCCTGATCAGCATTATCATTTCCTGCATGCTTCATGCTGCAATTTTCACTCCTCTGCTCACCTTCAGGCTGCACCTCCTGATCAGCATTGCCATCTCCTGCATGCTTCGTGCTGCAATTCCCACCGCTCTGCTCACCCTCAACATTTTGGGATTGCGCCTCCTGATCAGCATTGTTATTGCCATTGTCATCGCTAATGTGGTTCCTTATCTGAGGCTTCCTCCTTAATACATGCTGCCAGATGTTCTTGAGCTCCTTGGCACGCACTGGCTTCACCAAGTAGTCACACGCCCCATGGGTTATCCCCTTCATCACAGCCTCTGCCTCCCCGTTCGCAGATAGCACTGCAAAACGTATGGTCAGTGGATCAATTATGGAATGTTAAACTTTTTACAAAAACAATAAACGGCCCCGTGTGATTTTTTTTCGGACAACCTTGAGCAGGGGACAACATATGCCAATTCATTAAAAAAGAAAAAAAATAGTCTACGGAAAGCACCCAAACCCACTGCAACACAAATGTTGCCACCGCGGCTGAAGTCAAACCACCACGTCCGAAGAAGACAACACCACCAACAACACATGGCCTAGCCGAACAACAACCCAAGCCGCAGCAACACAACTACCAAAGGCTAATTCTAGAGGAAAACCATCAACACAGAAAACCGTCATGATGCCTTCAACAAGGAAGCGACGACGAAGTCGTCGCCATCACTCGTCCACAACTGGGTTTCGCCCGAGGAAGAGGGAGCACTTGCATCGGTGTCGTCAAGGGGGGAAACAACGCCAAGCGCAGACTGGGCAAGGCTTTCTCCTGGCACACTCTCTTCTCAAAGCCGCATTGCTGGAGAAACTAGAGTGAGGATGTGAAGAATGTAGCTGCGACGAACCATGACCCATGATGGCGGCGGCCACTTGTGCTTTGGTACTGGGTAGAGCTTCAAGGAGAAGGAAGAAGAGGAGTGTTTTTCTAAATGCCCAATATAGCCCTACGTTAGTGCCTTGTGATATCTAGTACCTCATTGTACCTCTCCAAGAACCGTAAAATCTCTAAAAAAAAATATGTATATTTTTTTGGCTGAGAATAACCAAAAAATCCCAGCATGCTGACTATTGAGGCTTTCCTCTAGAAGACAATCATCGACCTCAATAGCATTTGTCTACAGTTTTGTGCAAACATTTTATAAAGCCACCAAATTTAAATTTTGAAGGCCTTGCACATCACTCAGATAGGGAAGAGACGACAGGACAAACAGTCAAACTAACAAGTCTTGAAGAAAATATATTATCGATTAGTCAAAGCAAAATGCAACATTCATCTAGGGTTGAACTACCAATCATATTTTGGTGATGCTAGTTAGTGTCACATTAGTGTTAGAGCCCCACCTGACATTGATACGTCCACCTGATGGTAGATCCGAACACATTCGATCACATTGTGGAAGATTCAACTCTCAGTATGAACACTAGGCTCCTCCACACTCTATTCAAGAAACGATGAAACCTACGCTGCTAAACTGGCATCTTAGCCCTTGTTGTGGCAATTTATCGGACCCTTCCTCAATCACCATAGCCGTCCTTAGTGTCAAGCTCCAACGAGGCCTCAAGTCCAATAGATCCAATGCCTCACCCCTATTCGTGGCTAGACAGTTGTGTTTGGCCCCAATCGTGGTTACTCTAGACCTAGGCAGAAACTTTGGACCCATCCAAGAACCAACAAGATCGCTACCAAATCTGGAGTCTTAGCTACTAGCAAGGCCAGATCCAACCTGTGCTCAACCACCATGGTCATCTTCAATACCAAGGGCCTCCTCCACTGCTTCAATAAGAATAGATGAGCCTTCGATGTCACTAAATCTGACGTTTTAGCCCCGTCGCAACAAGATCCATCCTATCCTCAGCTACTATGACCATTTACATGTCTCCTAGATCATCGGCATCTAGATCCACCCGATACTGCTGAGAGTAAGAACTTCTCTCGAGGAGGCGGAGGTGAGCCACCAAGGAGAGGAGATCTATGGTGCAAGCCAGCTATAGGGTCAAAAGCGAAAGATTCAGTCTAGATGGAGATGAGGCGCCACGGAATGGAAACGCCAAGCGATCCATGTTGTATCTAATGATTCTCCATCTTAATGCAAAGACATGCAAAGCCTTTGCATGTTTTTTTATATATAAAAAAGGAGAACGTGACAATGTTCGCCATAAGAATATATAATCAAGAATAATGTCTGCACCACAAGAATATAGAATCAACAATAGTGCTCAGAAAACCAGCCATTATGCACCGCAAAACCATAACTAACACACTCCAATAGGGAGATCCCGCTGACACGTGATCATTTTTCTCTACCGATCAACCCGACAACCCACATATTCAAAAGCCAATCTCCCAATAAATAAACGGGATCTCAAAAAACGATAAATAAACGGGATCTCACGTGCTGGTGCTATCCAAGGTGCAACACTCCATTCCATCCCATTCCATTCAATGCATGCATGATATGCATCAATTAAACCTAGTACGCGCAAAACCAAAAGTAGGAGCCGGGGATAGATTTAAGCCAAGTCTTTACTAACGACGGGGAGATCCATCTCGAGGCCGATGTGCTGGAGGAGCTTGAAGCCATCCATGTCCGGCATGTGCACGTCGCTGATCACCAGGTCGAACTGCTCCTCCCCCTCCCTGAGCAACCTCAGCGCCGTCTCTGCATGCGCCACCGCCGTCGCTGCACCACACCACCACCACCACAACAAGAAGAAGAAGAAGAAGAACCCGAAGGAAAAGCAAACAAGAACAATTAGACCCTGATTCTGATGGAGTTCAGGAATGCCAAGAAAAGCTCACGTCGATAGTTGCAGTGGCGCAGGAGGCACTCCAGGAGCTTGAGGCAGACGGGGTCGTCGTCGACGGCGAGCACGCGCATCCCCGCTGGGAACTTGCTCGCGGCGGCGAACTCCCCCTGGCTCCCCTCCACCACGGCCATGGCCATGGCTTCCTCTCCTCCCTGGAAAACCAAACACGATCAATCAAGCAACAGGAAGCAACCCAAGAAACCCCAAGCAACCCAATAACAGCGAGAAGATGGATAAAAAAACCACGAAAGGTTCTTCCTTTGGGTTCTTTTGACTCCTTTCTCACCTTCTCCTCGAAGGTTCGCAAGAGAGCAGCACAAGAGACGGCACACAGCAAGAGAAGGCAGGAGAAGTGCAGTGGCGACGAGGAGAGGCGCAGGGGAATTTATAGCGCTAATCATCATACCACTAATTTTTAGAAAAGTTTTAGTCAATATGCTCATATATATATATAGATATTTTCGTTGAATTTTTTATTAGACGACTGATTTTTAGAGAAGTTTCAGCCGTGGAGATGGGATTCGGGCGATTTGGGAGCGTGGGTGGATTGGAATTCCCCGCGCTGCTCAGATGGAAGGTATTTCTTCTGTTCGTGCAAATCTCCTGCTGCTCATTAACTTGTGCCGTTACATGAGTGTAGTATGCAGTATGCTGCTGTGCTGGACTGTTTCGTTCTCTGTGTGCCGTACCAAAACCACCTCTGGTTTCTGTTTTTACTTCGTAAAAAAATGGGAACAATTCCATCTAATTATATTCCGATGTATACGGACTAAATTTTTTTTTTTTCGATTGATACGTAAATCAGATTAAAGTACGTGGATGGCCTGTTTGGTTGATGACTAAGATTGCCACAATTTGCCACGCCTTTTGTCTAGATAACTTTGTTTGTGTCTTCTGAGGTTACTTTGGTCTGTTATTTTGTCAAGTGATTTCAGAGGCTCGAGAGTTTTGGTGCTTCCACCTCCTCTTGAGCTGGTTGTAATCCTTGTAATAACTGGAGGTTCTGGTTCTTTTGGCCTTCGTTTCGTTGGAATGAAATGGAGGTGGGGTGTGCGCCCTTTTTTTTTAAAAAAAGATAAGTTTGACCAAGGTAGGCATGTGTTTGGTTCATAGTCACACTTGTGGCAAGATTCCTCCTTTTTTATGTGGGTCCTATACATAAGTGAGTGAGAAAAGTGTAGCAAGATTTCCTTAGGCTAGCTAAAGTGTGGCTAAGATTTTCATGAACTATGCTTAGACAACTTTGACAAATTAGTTGTGGCAAGTTGTGTCAATGTTGGTGGTACTTAAACCAAACAGGCCGTTAACTATGTTTCGCTGGTACAATCCTGAGATACGATTCGATAAATCTTTGACGCAGGCAGACAAAATGTGCCAATGCTTGCCATCTTCGGGGCACGGTATTTAATTTTAACTTCCATTTTTGCTGTAAAGAAATAACATAGAATTTCTTGATGCACATAATAGACTGCCATAATGCGCACTATGTTGATCGATGCTTATCTATCTATCTATCTATCTATCTACTATCTATATAAAGCAGAGTTAAACGGAGCCACCACATTAATCCTAAAATCTTAGAAATTCTCACGTTAATCGAAAAATAGTAGAAATTCTCACGTTAATCATAGAAAAAAGGAAAATCTACATCGTTGAATATGGATATTGTTACGTAAATCTAGCAGTCAATATTAACCTCTATAACAAACAACTAAAATGGATCTATATATTAGAGATAAATTTTAAATCTAATCTGATATATTATCTATATCTTAACACAAACTAGCCGTGCAAACGCGGAGGTCACCTTGCTCGTTATGTTTAATTGAGAGGTGCACCGCAAAGAATATCGTTCGATAAAATTTTTCAAATGATACTTTGATGTTTTTTTAGCAAAGGATAGGATAACTGCCATCTATTCACTACAGGAAACAAAATCAGTGTCGGCGGCTAAAACCGACGTCATTGGTCCAAAAAGCCGACGTCACAGGTATTTGTCGGCGGCTGGCCGACGACAAAAGTCTGCCGACACTGCTTGGACGACACTGCTCACTTTTGTCGGCGGCAACAAATATCCCGACGTCATTTCTCCCTTCCCCCCTCCCTGCCCCCTGGCCCCCAACCCCTCCTATTTGACGTCGGCTAGAAATCAGCCGCCGACATCAAGATCGCCATCGATGACGCCGCCCACCATGTCACCGACGCCCCGCCCCCCTTCCTCCCTCCCCGCCATACCTTTGACGTCGGCGGAAGAGGCCGCCGACACGACCTCGAGCGATGGACGCCGCCCAACATGTCACCGACGTCACTGCCTTCCCATCCCACCCTCCCCCTACCACATGTTTGACGTCGGCCAGAGACGGCCGCCGACACAGCCTCCAGGAAAGTGACGTCGGCCCAACATGTCACCGACGTCACTGCCTTCCCATCCCTCCTTCCCCCTACCCCTGGCCCTCCTCTTTGACGTCGGCCCACAACGGCCACCGACACAGAATCCACCGCAGTGACGTCGGCCAGAGATCTAGCCGACGTTACTACCTTCAAAACCCTAGCTCCCCTGAACCCCTTTGACGTCGGCCAGGGAAGTACCGACGACAAAACTACCCACCTCCGCTAACCCCCTGGTCACTAGCAATGACGTCGGCATGAGCCAGGCCGACGTCAATACCATGGTACCTGCAAAAAAATTTCAGGAAATGTATATGAAAACCCAATTTCAACCTGCAAATATTCATATTTCACAGCAGAATTTCAATTCACCAAAATTCTCACAATATCCACACGTAATCACCGCCGACACCACAATTTCGAGCACATGCACATTCACACCATTTATAAACAAATAATTCACCGATAAGAGTCCAAATAGTCCAATTTCATCACAAAAGGTCCAAAGAGTCCAAAATACATCACAAAATTAGCAGAATTACGACGATATGGTTCGAAGAGTCTAGAATAGTGCAAAGTACACGTAGGACTGAGTTTGATACATATAGGAGTGAAAACTGAAACTAATGGTTATGCGAACCATCGTAGGTGGAAGGATTGAACGCGAAGAAACTTTCTGCCATTCTCTCAAAGAACCTCATCACCGGTAGGAGTGTGAAGCATCGAATCGCCCCACAAGAAGATACATCGCCGTGGGCTGATCCGGAGACCTACAAGATTAGAGAACAACACAAATTTTCAATACGAGCGTAAATTGTCAAAGTCTAAAAAAGGAGTATTACCCCAGGAGAATCCGCGTGTGGAGTGGAGAAGTGTATCCCAGGGATCTCTGCCGGTAGTGTGGGCGGGAGCGTAAAAAGTCGTGGTTGGGGTCTGCGTGAAGTACGGGGTGGAGTTGAATTTATGATCGTCACGGAGGCCTCCAAGCCCGGCGAACTCTGTGGACACACGAAAAGTTAGCATGTAAAATGAAAGTGTAAATATACAATCTATACGGCTCCACCATCTTAATTTCCTGCTGCTGAAACATATTGCACCTCTGCATTTGCTGGTACATCCAGTTACATTGGGCTTCAAGTTGTGCGTACTTCTCCTCCCTTGCTTTCTCCTCCGCCGCTCCTCCCGCCTCCATTGTTCACGCCTCTTCCGCCTTTTTTGCAGCTCGTTTCATTGTGTCACCGCCGATCACCCGCCGAGCTTGTAGCTGTGCTTGGGTCAAGAGGAGCCAATCTTCGACGCCCCATGACCGCTCCTCAAGACGCCGCGAGGCAAAGACAGAGTCCAAAAAGCCCGGCCGACCGTGAGCCATCCCACGAACCCGTCATAGATGACGGCGTGTCCGCCCCATGGCCCAGGGTCACACCGTCACCGTGCTTCTCCTCACGAGCGCATCATATGCATCCTATGAAACAACCATGTTATAAACCCGATTAGCTCGATAAAAGTCGTAGTGACTACGATCAAGTCAAAAATCTAAACTTACCATTTTCGCAGGGGCGGGATCCATCGGTCATTGTGTGCCATCGAGCGGAAGGGCGGGCGTGTCTTGTGCCGCCACAAGGTGAGCGATCGGGCGGCTCTCCCTCTCCGCTTCTGCAGCTTTAATTCAAGTCAATAGTTAACATATAGTAACTTGTCGCTAATAGAATATCTAACTAATTCTAGATAATATACTTACTAGGTCACGTGCGAGGTGGCCCATACCGAGTCCCCAAGGTGGGTCGTGCGATCTCGGGATTTTTATCCCTATTTTCCCTGTTCCTTATGGATTTCGCAATCCACGCCTCGGAAGCCCACATCCTGGACAGAGCCTTCCAGGCGGATGGACACTTGTCCATCCAATCAGGACGTCCACGCACGTACTGCCCTGTCTTGAGATAAACCGAACTTGTCTCTTTCCTCTTGATTTTCTTGCCCTTCCTCATCTTGTACTTCATTACCGCCTCGACTCGAGCCATCCGTATCATGTCTGTGACAATGTGGGTCGCCATTGCATCGATCGCAGGACGATGAGCCTCGAATAAATCAATTGTCGCCTCCGCCAAAGCATATACCTCTCTGAAAAACAACACATGAAAGAACACATGAGCTAAATATCAATTAGAAATGAAAACGACATGCAGCTAGTGTTATTAAGACAAACAATTAGAAATGAAAATAAGACATCTAACCCAGAAGTTCTCAACCAGTCGATCGGCGAGAGTCTTTCCTTCATCGTCAACATCGTGGGAGTAGTCCAACCAACTCATCGCCGGACGCCGCTTCTTGCCACGGCCCACCTTCCCGGGGTACAAATTCTTTAAGAGTGGGCCCAACACCTTACCCGGCTCCTGTGGACCCTTGAATGTGCAAATCAAGCCCCTGCACGCATATTTATCCAAAAGACAAGAATATCATAAGTGGTTAGCAAGTTTATAGTTAGCAATAATAAAAACATTGTAAACGGTACCACACACCTCTTATTGGCGGTAAGCTGTACCAACGGCCGCAGACTCTGATCTCTGGGGGCTTGTTGCAATTTGGTTCTCCCTCACTGCTGAGGGTCGAGGAGGAATCGAGGACTCAAGCACCTCCCATCGCAAGATCCTCCTCATCATGGCTAGAAGACGCGGCGTGTTTCTAGTGCCCAAACCACCAAACACAAGCAACTAAAAGGAATTAATAGAAAGTAAATGACACCAATGTGAAAATTTTAATGGCTTAGATGACATTACCTCCTCCCACCAACCCGGTATGAAGTGCTCGCTGTTGGTTTGCTCTACTCCACCTCAGAGCCGGACTCACTACCATCACAAATTCAGCTCTTCCTCCCTCCCCCGCCACCGAAAGTCCAACCTCCTGCACCATTTTGTAGATTCTTCCATCGCCTCCGGATTCATCACACCTCGATCTCTCGGCTCCACCACCTCATCCTCCTCGAGATCGGAGTCGGGGCCTCCAATAGCGCCTCAAAGTCCGGGAGGTCACCTCTCGAGGACTCCCGCCTCCTCCTAGTCCTCCGCCCGTCGCCACCACCCTCGCCTCCCGGTAGTCGCGCCACCACCCTCGCTCTCCGGTAGTCGGCGGCCACCACCTCCTCGTGCGATCCGCTACCATCTCCTCTCTTCCTCCCATCATGAAGTCGTCACAACAGCTTTCCTAGGCATCACCGCAGCTGCATTGCACATACGAAATTTGCATAAATAGGAATGAAATGAAATGAAATAACACAAATATGGATAAATAGAACAGAAATGACTTAAATTAAACAGCATTACACATACGAAATTTGCCTGTCTTAAAAATCCTCAGCTTCCTCCTCGGGTTCCTCTTCCTCTTCCTCTTCTGTTTCCTCATCCTCTTGGTCCTCCTCATCATCCTCGTCCTCCTGGCCTTGCTCTAGTTGACGTTCTATATCAGCTGGGTACGCCGATCCCAATATATTATCTAGGTCGTCACCAATATCGACGTGGAGCTCTCCAGTCACCTCTTGTTCTTGGAATGGACCCGCATCTGGGAGATCCTCATAGTCTTCTTCGGAGATCTCGGACAATCCACCGTGCGGAAGACATTTATGAACAATCCACCAACTCTTGTAACTTGGGGGTACGGCGATAGAAGACCAACTCGACTTGCTCGGGCAAGATGAACACGTCCGCCTTCGATAGAGTTTATTGTGATTGATTTCAACCATCCTAACTCGAGTACGCCGCACCCTTCGGTTGGGTCGAACTATCTGCACCGAACAGAACGAGCGAGAGATCGTTCTTGCCTTCAAATGATATTTCAACAATCTCCTCAATTATCCCGTAATACTCTATGTCTTCACCCCCGGAGTCATCAGTGACATAACTCACGACTCCGCTGTTCACCGTGGTTGCATTGGGGCGAGCCAACTTACCAGCTTCTGATCGAAACCTATAACCATGACAATCGTAGCATCGATGGACCTTAATTCTACGGTTGCATCCCCGCGACATTTGTTTGAGATCGTTGTGGACGCTGAAATGTCTTTGACACTATAAAATCGACGACACAAGAATAGGTCAACAAATGAAAACGACACGTTTATGACTTAAGTGAACGGGTATGAGTTGCAGAAATTTACATGGTAATGAAACCAGGTCAGAAAGGTCGGTTGGTCCTGTCCACAACCTCGTCGTTTCATCTTATCAATTTCATCGGCCGAAGGCTCACCTGGTTGTCCCCACTCTTCTTCAATGAATTGACTATAAGATTTTATACCTAGTTCAGTTATGAAGTATATAAAGAATGTTTTAAGATTTATTTTCGAAAGCTATTGACTCACTTGATATACACCTTCATTTCATCCATGTTGTCATACACGTAAAGTTGAATCAAGATTTTCTCATCTGGATCCAATTCACGTGTGGTGCTTTTGCCAATGCTGCGCCCGGCTTGGTCATGGAACACCTCAAGGTTAGAGCTACTTGTACGGCGGGCCTTCTTATACCTTGCTTGTGGCGCACGGACCTTGTTATTGGAGCCAAAGTATTTATCCGTGAAGTACGCGGTCTCCTGAATCAGCCAAGCTTCGGCAATACTTCCTTCAACCCGTGCTTTGTTCTTTACCTTTGTTCTAAGATTTTTCATCATGCGTTCCACAGGATACATCCACCTATACTTTACCGGACCCCCAACTTTTGCCTCGAATGGCAGATGTATTGTTAGATGCTGCATGCAATTAAAAAACCCTGGAACATATATCTTCTCGAGTTTTGTCACAAGCACAACAATCTCCTTCTCCAATTCATCCATCCTAGATGCCGATATTTCCTTTGCACATAGCTCTCGATAGAAGAAACTAAGCTCTGTTAATGTGATCCAGATATCTTCTGGAACATATCCACGCCCACACTGGGAAAAGACGCCTATAAAGACTTTGTAGTCGTGTGACTTCATTCCATTTAACTTGCATTGTTCTATGCTTACAAAGATGTCGAAGGCTCGACGCTGCATCCATCCGGGAATTTAACCTTATCCACAATCCAAATGTAGAATCTCCTTATTTGCCCGCTGTGAGACAGTATGTTGCTCTAGGTTTCATCCCATTCTCGTCAAGGCTCATAGTTTGCCGATCACAAATTACAGCACAATCTAGTCGTGCTTTCTTGTTATCTCTTGTCTTGTGTTGGATATCCCAGTTTGTATTCACGACTGCCTCGCACATATTTTTCTCTTGGTGCATCAGGTCGAGGTTATGTGGCTGCTTTAGGTCATTCGCATATGGAAGGTTGAGGATGCTGTACTTATGAGTCCAATTGTGGTCCATCACATACTTTCCTTCATACTCCGACATTTTTAGATCATCATGCCATATGATGATATCCTCCACCCCGTGCCTTTCTGGTGGCCCCTTCTTTACGACCCTGGCTTTTCTAAATGCATTTCTCTGCACCGAAAGGATGGTTCGCGGCGTAAAACAACGATGGCATTGAACCAACAGATTTCATGCCCTCCTTCGCTTGAAATGCATCGGTGTTACCTAGGCATATAGGGCACCTGACCTCCCATGCGTGTTCACCGAGAACATGCCATACGCGGAAAATCGTGTATGGACTATAGGTACGCGGCGCGCATCCTAAAGTTTTGTCCAGTGAAACTATCATGTGTCAATGCTCCTTTCGTCCACAGGTCATTCAGCTCTTCTACCAGGGGTTGCATGAATAGGTCTAAGTTTTTACCGAGAGACTTAGGACCAGGAATGATCACGGAAAGAAACATATACTCTTCCTTCATGCAGAGTTGAGGCGGCAGGTTGTAGGGGATGGCAAAGACCGGCCAACACGAGTACGGATGCGCGGTCATATTGAATGGTGTGAACCCATCTGTCGCGAGCCCGAGCCGCACATTTCTAAGCTCCGCAGCAAAATCAGGGTATTGTTGGTCCAAGTGCCTCCAGGCTTCCGAATCGGAAGGATGGACCATCACGCCCTCCTTTCTACGTTTACCCTCCTTGTGCCATCGCATATGTCTTGCAGTGGACTTGGACATGTACAAACGCTGGAGGCACTGAGTGATCGGAAAGAAACGAAAGGTCTTCTGGGCCACCTTGGTCTGTCTCTTCACACCATCTCTTCCTTTCACTTCTATGTACCGACTCTCGTTGCAATGCTTGCAGTGATTCAGCCCAGAATCAGCCTTCCTGTAAAGCATGCAGAACTTGGGACAATAGTCTATCCTCTCGGACGACATGCCCAACACGCTGAGAAGCTTCTTCGACTCGTAAAGATTCGGAGTCATCCTATGTCCACTCGGAAGCAGATTATCGAGCAACTTGCAAATGTCGTTGAAGCAATTGGCTGAGAAGTTGTATTTGGTCTTCACCGCCATGAGACGTGAAACTGCGGAGAGTACGGTCACGTCAGTATGGTCATGAAGCGGCAACTTGGCGACTCGAGTAGTCTCGAATCTGTTCGGGCGAGTGGCTCGGACTCTTCCTCGGGGAGAGGTCGAAGCCCGAGCCACGCCCTCCGTGAGCTCCTCCAACCGATCGACATCGACTTCGTGAAACCTTCTCCAAAATCTGCAGGGCTAAAGACCGGCGCCGGCCGGCACTTCTCTCCATGAGCCACCCATATAAGATAGTTCGCTGAAGCCGTGTCTTAAGAGGTGCATACTAATTTCACTCTTGTTTCTCTTCACGTTGTTCGAGCAACAAGCACAAGGACACCGCACCACCGCCGCGCTTGGGTCGGGACACTTCGAAAACATGCTCCACGAATGCCCTTGCCTTCTCGATCCACTCGTTCGAGTGACGTCTAGACCTACTCCATCCATCGTACATCTACCGCCGATCTTCTATCGCTAACTATATAACGTAAATACATGCAACACAACTTTAAATTTAGACGTTTCAGACCTAACTAAATAGGAGGGCTTACCCACCCACTGGTGCGCGTCTGAGTACGGTGGTCCCGGCACTATGGGGCACGGATCGAAATTCCGGCAGCATAACCCCGCAGCTCCCCCAGTGTAACGACGGGTACGACGTACCACTTATGTTATGCACTAGGAGAACAACGGGGTCATGCAGCCAGAATTTCAACCCGTGCACCATAGTCCCGAGACCATCAGATTTCAAACGCCAAGATCCGCTGGCTGTCCAAGAACGTGGACAGCTCGGAAGCACACCCGCTTTCATAATGGAACCCAACGAATCACCGTCCGAGCTCTTTATGAAAATGTGCAGGTGTGCCCCCGAACGGGTTGACTTTGGCTCGGTTCATGTTATAAATGCAATTGAACTAATCAGAATCGAGAGTAATCTCACAAAGTAAAATGTCATAAATTAATTATATCTACTAATCTCATCCATATAACAGAAAACCGACGACAAAGCTCGCACTAATTGAAATACACTAACTAATTATATCTACTAATCTCGTCTGCTAATGTATCACCGACGACACGCCTTATACACTTAAAAAAATAGTTGAGCATACCGCTCTTTGGGTTGTCAGATGCTCAAGGGCGGACGGGAAGTCGACGCGAGAGGAGGAAGGTGATGGAAGGGAAGCAATGACGACGGTGCCTCGGGTGGCGGGCGAGGGAAGACGGCGGCAAGAGCGGACGCAGGAGCTCGGGCGGCGGGAGGAGGAGCACGGTGGCGGCGGGCGTGGGTGGGGAAGGGCGCTGGGGAGGAGAGGAGCACGGGTGGCGGCGGGCGGGGGGGGGAAGGCGGCGGGAGGAGGTGGGAGCACGGGCGGCGGTCGGGAGGAGGCGGCGGCGCTGGGTGGGAGGAGGCGGCGGGCGCGAGGAGGCAGGGGAGGAGGCGGCTGGGGTGTGGGACAAGGCGGCGCCCGAGGAGGCAGGGAGGAGGCGGCGGAGCTGGGCGGTGGGAGGAGGCGGCGGCGCTGGGCGGTGGGACGAGGCGGCGCAGGCGTGACGCTGGCAGGGAGGAGGCGGGCGGCGCGAGGAGGGGGGAGGAGGCGGCGGCGCAGGCGATGGGAGGAGGCAGGCGGCGGATGGCGCGGTGACCACGATGGCGGTGGTGGCGCTTCGCTGCTCACTTGGATCGGATCGGGGCGGCGGGGCGGCGAGAAGACAAGGAACTGGACAGCGCAATTATTGGCGGCCGCTTGCCTTTGCCGCCGGCCACTTCGCACCCGACGCCAAAGCCAACAGGTCTAGCACTTGAGCCGACGGGAGGGCGAAGGCTTTGACGCCGCCCAGCCTTCCGACGTCAATGCCTCCGGCCTAGCTCTGTCTGCGCCGGCCGGAGTCCCCGACGCCAAAGCATCAAAGCGCACAGACGCTTGAGTTCACGAGAGGGGGCAAGCGCTTTGACGTCAGCCCCACACATCCCGACGTCACAGATATCGGAGCTAGATCCTTTGCCGTCGGTCTCTTCTGTGCCGACGTTAAAGCCACCCTTTGACGTCGGCCAGACATGCCCGACCACAAATCTTCCTACTCAAGCTCGGCTCCCCCCAAAACCTTTGACGTCGGCCAGATATTCCCGACGTAAAAGCTTACTCCCCAAGCTCGGTAGCTCTCCCCCCACACCCTTTGACGTCGGCCATAGTGTTCCCGACGCCATAGATTCACGCTTTGTCCTCGGTAGTAAAGTCCCGACGCCAAAGGTTACGTGGTCTCTCCCCACACTTTCGCGCCAACGGAGTCCCGACGTCATAGCTTCCGTCACAGATCATAGCTAGCCTCTCCCCCACACCATTTGACGTCGGCCAAACCTGTCCCAACGTAATATCTTCAATTTTAGTCGTCGGCCGGACTACTCCCGCCGACATATCCCTCCCCGCCGTTATCCTCTCGCCGAATATACCCTCCGCATAAATTTTTTAAAAAGTTTGGTCATATATCCAATTATTGAAACCTATCATCTCCCTACACGCTCCTTAACCCCGCTCGTCATTCGATAATCTATGTGCGTTCCATCGACAAGTGCACATCGATCGTTCGATCGCCATCCAATTCACACACTACTACCAAACGACACCGCCCCATGAGTTCCAGATATGAACACGAACCATACTTAGAGTTATCTCGGACCAACGACAAACGCGTGATATGATCTTTGTTGCGTTACGTACCCTCCAAAACTATAGAGACCCTACGAGGTTTGAGGCGGAGGGGTCGTGGGCTCGGAAACATATCGACCGGTTGTGGCGCGGAGGGGTCGATCGTGAGCTCGGAAAAATATCGACTGGCCGTGGAGGGGGGGGAGGTTTTTGTCATCGGCCAGGATGAAACCGACGTCATAGACCAATATAATGACGTCGGTAAATGCTTAGCCGACGTCATAGACCAAAATTCTCACGTCGGTCTCATCTCGACCGACGAAAAAAACCTTCCCCCTGACCCCCGTCTACCGCCGACTTGGCCTGGCCTTGGCTTGGCTTGGCATGGCCCCTGGCGACCTTGGCTTCCTCTGACGTCGGCTGATATAACGCCGCCGACATAGCCACCTCCAAACATCCCACCGAGCAGCTATGTCGTCGGTTACCCGTTGGCCGCCGACAATGCCCCCTACACCCTGCTGGCCGCCTCCCTCGCCAACCTCTCTTTTTCGTCGGCTAGGTTTAGGCCGACGACACAGACTGTCGTCAGGGTAGAGCCGTCGACACAGCTTGTTTGGCCGCGGACAAAACTCATTTGGCAGGAAGGGAAATTCAAAAATCCGAAACCGCGCTCTCGGGAGGGCAGTCAGTGTTGTCGGCCACCCTTTGGCCGCCGACATAGATGGCCTGATGCTGTGTATGTCGTCGACTCTGAAGGTAGCCGCCGAAATAGCCTGTCGTCGGCTGTGTGGCCACCGACATTGCTAAATTCGGCCGCCGACACAGAAATAATTTCTTGTAGTGATTGATCAAAGGAGGAGAATTACAAGGTGGGGATTAACCTCTCCCCCCTGGGGAAGCCAAAAAAAAGAGCTAAATTACTCCAGAACTAAACTAGCACCAACCACCTCCCAGAGATGCAGCTCGTTAGACAGGAGTCGCAGAAAGGACAGGCGGGTTTTCTCCTCTGAGCGGAAAATGCGGTTATTGCGCTCGATCCAGAGGTGCCAGACGGTCCCTGAAATGATCGAGAGAATACCTTTGTGGGACCCGGATTGAAGAATGTCCTCCTCCCACCAAGATTTGAGGCAAGCCCCCATCCAACGAACTAGATCGAGGGTGGGGGCATTGAAGATAGTAGCCATACGCCTCCAGATGAAAGTGGTGAAGTCGCATTCCAGGAACAGATGCTCTGGCGTCTCCAAGTTCCTTTGGCAGAGGGGGGCAGAAGTAGGAGTTGGGAAGGTGCCGACGTTGTAGGGCGTCCGCGGTGAGCATGCGCTTCTGCAAAAGAAGCTAGAGGAAGAACTTGCATTTGGAGGGGGCTCAGAGCTTCCAAACTACAGACGTGCTCACCGCGTGCGCTTCTGCATTGGCCAGTGAACTACAGACGGTAGGCCGAACGGACCGAAAAGGAGCCGTTTTGTTTGAGGGAAATCCGGCTCATTCTCGGAGAGGGCGGTGAGGGAAACCTTGGAGAGTAGCAAGATGAGTTCAGGGATCATTTGCGGAAGCATGTTCTCCCTGAGGTCGTTGAGCCAATTATTGTTGGAGAGGGCTTCATTGACCGACCTGTCTTGCTTAACAGAGGCTACGAAGAGCTGAGGAGCTAGGTCCATTGGGGCGCAGCTGGAGAGCCAGCGATCCTCCCAGAAGGACAAGGAGGAACCGCTTTTCAGGGTATCCTCGGAGCCCAAGCGTAGAAGGTCAGAGTCCGACTGTGAAGGGGGGCTAAGAGACCAGCCCAAGGAGCAAGGGCGGGGGCCTTGCTTTGCCAGAGCCATCGGGTTCGAAGTGCCCTGGCGAAGATGTTGAGGTCGAGGCCACCGGGGGAGGTAGGAGAGCAGACGATGCGCCAGTTGATCCTGCAATAACCTCCGGACACGGAGGCGGAACCCTTCCGGAGCCAGGCTCTTCTGATCTAATCAATTTCTGGATGACAGCCTTGGGCGGTTGGATGACAGAGAGAATGTAAGAAGGCAAGGCCGAAAGAACTGCCTTGAGCAGGGTCAGTCTACCCCCTCTTGTCATAAGCGGCCCATGCCAGCCGGCTAAACGATTATGGATTTTGTCTATTAGGGGTTGAAAGTGGACATAGCGAAGACGTTTGGTGGACTGGGGAAACCCTAGATATTTGATGGGGAAGGTAGCACTTTCGGCCGGGAAGTCCTAGAGGATGACATCTAGGTCAATATTTTCACAACGGATTGGGGCGACTTGGCTTTTCGAGAAGTTAGTGTTCAGCCTAGTGATCGCACCAAATTCTTTTAAGATGAGCGAGAGGGCAGAAATATCTTCCTTGAGAGGGTTAAAGATTGCCTCATCATCAGCGAAAAGAGACACTCGAAGGTTGGCAGGAGAACACCAAATGGGGGACAACGTCCCTAGTTCTGTGGCTCGCTCGAGGAGGATGCGCAACCTGGTTCAATGACTAGGTTGAAGAGCACGGGTGAGAGAGTATCACCTTGACGCAGGCCCCTGGCATGTCGAATGATCTCCGAGGGGTGGCCGTTCAGAAGGACACGGGATGAGGAGGCAAGTGACAAGGATATCCAATTATGCCAGCGTGTCCCAAAGCCCCGGGCTCGGAGGTTGTCGAGTAGGTAGGGCCAGGCGACAGAGTCGAAGGCCTTCTCCAGGTCGAGCTTTAGAAGAAGAGCTGGGATATGATTTTTGTGTAGGGATTTTACCCTGCCTTGGACAAAGAGGAAGTTGTCCTGAATGTGGCGTTGCTTGATGAAGGCACTCTGATAGGTTGAGATGAGGTCATCCATGAAGGGGGACAGCCTGAGGGAGAGGATATTCGTGAAGAGCTTGCCCAGGCTGTGGATGAGGCTAATTGGGCAATAGTCAGATGGCATTGTAGGGTTATCTTTTTTGGGAAAAAATTGGATGTTTTTTTGTTGATCAAGGAGAAAAAATTGTTAGGTGTAAATATGCAAAACCAACTAGGACATTTGGATTTCCCTCACATGGCCTGGATACAACATAGTGGGTTTCCACCTTAAATCTAGATTCTTTGTAGGTGACATATTTTTTGCTTGTGCTAAAACCACATCTGTTTTTTTGCTTTACTTTCATGGGCCAGAATAATTTCATTTGAATCCCAATGTGTGGAGACTATGCATAGTCTAAACTCATATTTTTTATATTGATCTCTAATTTGAATCAAGAGTGTAATCATACTTTTTTTATATTGTTCAATCTTTATGATGCGAACAAAGAAATATGCCAATACTTCCCATGTTCGGGCTAGGTACTTCCTGTTTTAGCTATGAGCAATGCAAAAAATACGATGAAAATATCATAGAATCTTTCTGATGCAGATAATACAATGACATAATGCTTTACCATCTTTTAGGATCGATGATGCTTACTGTGTTTAGCTCAGAGACGCAATATAGAAGTTGTTTAGATGATATTTTAATATTTTTAGCTCATCATGAAAGCAAAATATTAGGTGGAAACATGCAATATAGAAGTTGTTTAGATGATATTTTAATATTTTTAGCTCATCATGAAAGCAAAATATTAGGTGGAAACATGCAAAACAAACAATGGCATTTGGATTCTCCTTGAATGGTCTGGATATAAGTGGACGAGTGGTTTCACCTTCTTGTATATGTTCTTTGGAGGTGACATGGTTTTATGGAGATTGTGCATAGTCCAAGCTCATATTTTTCTATATTTTTTAATGAAAAGTATTTAGTTTATTATACATGAACTGACTATGATTATTCAATCTTCTTGATACATATAAACAAACATACTAATACTTGTCATCTTTGGGGCTAGGTAATTCCTATCGTAGCTTTGTGCAACACAACAATATGGAGAAATAACGTAGAATCTTTTTTATATGGATAATAGAACGTCATAACGCTTACCATTTTCGAGGCTCAAGGCTTATTATGTTTAGCTTAGAGACGCAATGAAGAGAATATCGCATCATTCGACAAAGATTTTTAGATGATTTTTTTTTTATGCTATTCAAGAAGGCAAAATATTAGGGGAAAGCATGTGAAAACAACTAGGGCCTTTGGATATCCCTTGGACCATAGGATGGCCTGGACACAAACTGAGAAAGTGTGTTTCCACCTTTGTATATATGTGCCAAAACCACGTCTGGTTTCTTGTTTTACTTCGTAAAATTTTGGGTGGAAATACTTCCATCTAAATTCCATCTAAATTTTTGGGTGGAAATACTTATTGTGTCCTGCTCAAAGATCCAATTCAAAGAATATCGTGTCAACGGAAACGAGGTTGTTTAGATGATATTTTAATAGAGAAAATTTGACGCATGGCATTGTCAAACTGGTGCATTTGCTAAGTATCATTACAAATTTAGAAGTTAGGCAACTACGTTTAAAGGCGGAAGGGAGTGGGCGTTCAGATCCAGAAGGGCTAGAGGGGATGGGAGAGTCCGGAGTGTTGGCGAAGTACGGTCGTGAGGCGGCAGAGGAAGCGGACGACACAGAGACGGTGTAGATGGTTGCAGCTGCGCCATGAATCAGAGATACGGGAGGACGAGGAGACTCGAGAAGCCACCACCCTATGGGCCCACATGTAGTGACAAACTTATAGAAAACGGTTACTGCAGAGGATTTACTTCCACCGGAGAACAGCGTGCGAGGCAGCGAGGAAGAGGTCCGGATGGGCAGAGGCGGGGGGTAAACTGTAAAAAAACCGGTTCCCGTCAAATGTCGAGCATCCCCAATAGCCCCTCCATCCGAACCCGTAAAACACTGTTTATGTCACAATTGACCAAATTTCAATTGCTTGGAGTTTCGTAAAAACACACACATATAAAATAGACAGGCAACAAACAAGAAGGCATAATTATAGATATGAGGGAAAAAATCAGACATGCTACGGCAATGTCACACTATTGAGAAATAACATTAAGCGAAAATTGTAAATATGTTACTTGCAAAGTGAATGAATTGCCACTTTTCAACAAAATACCTCTGTTGCCTTCTTGTTCCTCCTCGTCCGCACCTTGTGTAGGATAGTCCAAAAAATGAAAAAAAAAAAAGTGTAGGAGGTGCAATTTTGCCCACGAGTGAGTGACAAATATCATAATTCCAATCTTGGTTTTAGATGATATACGTCTGTGAGGACGGCGGGTACTAAGCTTGTAAATTAATCCTACTTTTTTTCTCTTAGGATTTCTGCACCCCTTTGTATCTTGTTTTTTCCTCTAATAGTTTTTTGATTTTTTTAGAAAACGATGCTGATTAGGACACCACATCATCCAAAAGCTGGGTGGTTTCAAGTGACGAGGTATTTTATCCGATATTGATATTATATGTAGGTTGGTTGTCCTATGTTCCTCTAATCATTGAATAGATAACAATTCTTCTGCTCTTTACATAAAAAAAATATCATAATTCGTCACATTACAATTTCTGAATTTTTTTTTCAATGGCAATTTCCAAAAGTGCAAAACTTAGCAATGCTGGTAACTAATTAACTTGTTTAAATATATATACCTGCACGAATAAGAAGGGATCCTCCAAACGAATATATCCGTGTACCAATAATTAAAAGAAGACCAAGTACCTCTCCTCTTGCAGAACTTTTGACCAGGGAGCAAGCAGAAAATGCAAGTGCATGCACCTCATTTGGAAACTGGAACATTACAAGAGTTGTTTCACTGCTTGCTTTGAGAGAAAGGACTTTAACATTTATAAAATACTAAGAGAGAAAAATTACAAGTATGTGCTTTCTTTGAGAGAAAGAACCTTAACAAATACAGAGAGAAAAATTACAAGTGCGCGAATTGAAACAGAATCACGTTGCAGGACGTTGCAGGACCTAGGTGACCGCAACCTGCTTTCTTGTTGGCTTTCAGGTAGGGCAGTGCGCCCATCACATTGTTGTAGTCTCTCTTGTCAACTTGAATCTGCAAGAATATAGCAGCATTATCTTATAATGGTGTTGCAGCAAAAATTGTAGTCTCAGACTTTCAGTAAAACAGACACAGTATCACATTCTCTTAAGAATCCACTAAAAATGAGCTGCACCTCAAGAACAGCATGTTATTGTTTGTTTTTTTTTTTTTTGACAAAACAGGTAACTACTATTCTTGAGGTGCAGCTCATTTTTAGTAAAGTCGTATAGTAATAAAGCCGTTTAATCCTAAGTAAGTTGCATGGCAAACTCCAGGATGTATGGGTGCAGGGATCGGAAAGATCAACCCCTCTATAAGCTGACCATATTCTCACTGGCTAATGTGCATATTAATCGTGTATCTCCCTCACTACACAGCAATGATATAAACTTCGATATCTGGGCCTTCCGATAATTAAAAGGTCATGACTTATGTTTTGATGCCTCTAGAAGCCATACAATTTGTACAGCTTGACTTAGTTGAACAACAATTCGTTGAAGGTACCACAACTTCATGTTTCAAATACATTAGCAGGAAGTTAGCACAAACACACAAAAGGCCTGTTTTTCAGCAACATGAGAATCTGAGAGCCCAACAATAACTTGAATTCACCCGTCAGCTATACAAATTCAGCCATCTAAGGAGACGGTCACCTCAAGATTGCACAATGCTATGAATTGAAGCTTTTAGATGGCTAGGATCAAAATGTAGAACTTCGTATCTTCGGTGCATTTTAGGTTTCACCAACACTACATACTCTTACATAGCATTTCGACTATTCCAACATGGTAAGAAAAATAACCTTAATCGAACTAGCAAAAACCAATTAAAGAAGTTTTTCCATACAAACAGCCACATTAGCATAGTGCCATTCCTGTACAATCTAAGAATAGATTCCCTATGAGTCAGTTTTATCACCTTGATGTAATTGTCTTGATATCAATAAAAGCTTCCTTTATCTAAAAAAAGTTAAATTCAGCAGAAACCACGAATTCTCAGATCTCAGCAACTCTACACGCAATTAGATTCTAAGAGTGTGCGTAGTTAGCCTTCAAGGTTTCAGAGCTTCTCAAAGAGAATTCCCAGGTTGAAAAGCTCCGATACATGAAGGTTAGCAATGCGATACATAGGTTAGCAATGCACAAACTCTCGTATTGCGGCCCAGTATATTGGCAGCAGTACAATGTGCCGGACTGAACAACACAGAGAGAGAACCAGATAGATCCGAAGTAATCGGATCCTGTATAATGTGCAAAGCTGTGAGCCTGTCAGCCAAGAAAACAGCTCAGGTGGTTGACATGCTGAAGAATCGGCCGCTAACAGTTCCCCCAATTAGTACAACTAAAATGTGAGCAATTCTAGCTACGAGGATGGCAGAGAGAGTGAGGAAGCTTACCATCTTGGACAGCCTCTTCCTGCGCTTGGTGTTCTTCTTTCCGAGCAAGTGCTGCTTCCCGGCGCGGCGCCGCACGATCTTGCCCGTCCCCGTCACCCGGAATCGCTTAAAACGCGTGCGGCGGCTGCTGCTCCACGAGTTTCTAGCTTCACCGGATGGAAGAAGAATTAACGAAAGAAACGTCGCGAGCGCGACGCCTTGTGGCGGAGACAGTGACATGCACTGATGCACATAGGCATAGCCGTTTGGGTGCAAGCAAGAAGCAAGCAGTGCCTGCCTGTCCCTGCTCCATCTTTCTTGTACGCGTGGAGAATCCCCGTAGATTTCACTACTCTTTATAGATCTCTTCTCTCCCACTCTTCTCAGTTCTCACCCAGTACAAACCGGCGTGACTTCAGGAGACAGCGTGTGCGTGCGCTTTCATGTGCGTTGAAAAACATAAACACACGCGTGGCCTTGTTCTTTCCGATTTAAATTAAAATTGCCGATTATTACCGCTAAAAATCTGTTATTTTTTGTACGAGCCAAACGTTCCAGCACCTTGTAACCTTTTTATACGGCTTTCAGTGGTTTTTTCGAAGCTCACAAAGCTTTTTTTTATTATCTTTTTGGCTCTCCAAATCCTCCACCGAGTTTCTATTTTACAAACTACTCCCTCCGTCCACAAATAATCTACGTCTAAGAAAAATCACAAAGGCTAAGAAAAGCAATTAACGGATCAACTACCCATTTAATCTTAGAAATATTACTGCGAAAGTAGTGCCATCATTTACTCCTTCTAGCCTCTCACCCCAAAAGTTGTGTCCTCCCACCAATCCAAGAACTGCATGCTTGTAGCAGACCCATAGCAGCCATAACTCTCACCTCGAAAACAACCTCATGCAATTAAAATCAGGCTAATACGTAGATCTTTTCTGGACAAACCAAAAAACTTATATATAGATCATTTTGTCGGAGATAAAATCACAGCCCATTGCCATGGCCCACTCCCTGACGGCCTTGTCGAACAGCCTCCTAAGGCCTGGCTCCCTAGAAGGTTCTATCAGACCCATGTGCGTCTTACCGAACAGCTTCCTGTCTGGCACGGTGCGTAACGGTCTAGGATTCCTGTTTGAGTCCGACTCGAATAGAGTTCTGCACGGCTACGAGAAGACCCGGACATTGATTTTCCGGATTGGAGTAGAAGTCGTGATCCCCAAGAATTGGAGTATACCTTATCTACCTCGGAATGTATTTGGCATGTATCGAGTTCGTTGCGGACTCGTGGTTAGTCTTACCGATTATCCCTTGGTAGGTCGGTTGTTCAAAGACTATATAAACAGGACTCTACTACGTGTAGAGGGCCGAAGATCGAGATTTAGCAGATCATCGCATATTGCTTTCTCAGACACCCATAATCTCGCCGAGACCTATTCGTCTCGCCGAGTTTTCTCCTTGTAATCCTCTTTGATGTAAAGAAATTTGGACGTAGGGTTGTTATCTCTGTGAGAGGCCCGAACCGGGATAAAAACCTGTGTCTCTCTGTTGTCTGTTGATTCTTTGTTTGCCTTGCTCGTCGTGGTCTTCTATCTCTTTTTCAAAAACCTTAGTTGACTTTAAATAATATCCCAACCGTCGACACATTTGTGGACGGAGGAGTATTGTTGATTTCAGCTCAAAAGAACAACAAGGTCGGATGTGTGTGTGTGTCTTAGTTGTTTTCTTTTCCGAAAGGTTAGCAGGTTGTTATACCCTTTCATTCAAATAAGAAGGAAATTTCACAAGCCATTTTAAGCATTGCATTTGCAGCTCTAGAGCCAACGGTTGCTCCAGAGCGCTAAAGCAAACAACCAAAAAAGAGAGCGTTAGCAGAAGGGGGAAGAAACGGCTAAAGAAAGTTGTGTTCCATTATATGTAATGGAAAAAGTTTATTTTACATCCTGAATTATGGGGTTGCGTCTACTTAACCCCCTGAACTACGAAACCAGGTATTTTAGCCCGCGAAACCTGAAAACAGACGCAAATAACCCCCTTAGGGTGGTTTTGACAGTGGTTTTGACACACAAGTTGTACACATATGCATTTTTTGCCACATCATTGCCGCGTGTACATCTTCTTTCTTTCTCTCTCCCTCCCCTCTCTCTCTGTGTACACGCGCCACCGCTCACTCTCTCCCGTGCCGCCGCCGTCGCTTCCCCTCCCCACGCCGCCACTGTTGCCACTTCCCCACCCGTGTCACCCATCCCCATGCCGCCGCTTCCCCACCCGTGTCGCCCCTCCCTCTCTCCCGTGCCGCCGCCGCTCCCTCTCTCCCGCGCTGCCACTGCTTCCCCTCCCCACGCCGCCTTTGCTTCCGCTCCACACGCTGACGCCGACGCCGTAGAGAGGAGGGAGAGCGCAGGGGAGGACGAGCGGCGGCAGAGCGAGAGAGAGGGAGGGCGAGCAGTGGCTGTGCGCCGATCGGGCCATGGAGGTATTGCCACCGCCGCGCTGGATGTCTCGCGCCGCCGTGATGGGGGAAGGCCGAAGCTAGGTCGGGCGCCGCCGTCACCAGATCTGGGAGACACCGCGTTGGAGGTCTCGTGCCGCCGTGATGGGGGAAGGCCGAAGTTGGGTCGGGCGCCGCCGTCGCCGGATCTAGGAGACGCCGCGGAAGATGCCGTCGCCCGTGAGGAGCGTGCTTCGCTAGGATCTGGAGGTGAAGGAAGGGCAGTGCTGGCCCGCCGTGTGGAAGGAGATGCGCCGCAGAGCGGGAGAGAGGGAGGGAGAGCAGTGGCGGCGGCAGTGCATGGAGAGGGAGGGAGATGAGTGCAGCGGAGGAGAGAGAAGATGAGATGGAGGAGAGAGGAGATATTTTAGTTTTATTTTTCTCTCCAAATTGCCACCTCATCCCCCACTGGGGAAAACCATAGTCAAAACCGTTGCGGGCTGTTATTTGCACCTTTTCCTTGGTTTTGCGGGCTAAAATACCTGGTTTCGTAGTTCAGGGGGTTAAGTAGACGCAACCCTATAGTTCAGGGTGTAATATAAACTTTTTCCTTATGTAATTGCTGACGTCGATCTTTATGCGTCGAAACACATGTACCGATCTGTATTCCTACCGAAAAATCCTGCCATTTCGTCCCTTCCGTGGATTTCAAAATTCAAGAGTATACTATGATCCCATCGAGTTGCTTTCTTTGGTGCTTTTGAAGTCCGTGATCTCATTAGATTGGAAAAGCCGATTTTGGTCACTCAATTATGTCTGTTGGATCACTTTCGTTCTTAAACCTCAATACCGAACTTGTGAGGCTCCTCATGTAGCAAAATCGAACCAAATTAGTCCTTTGATCAGGTCAGTGGGCGGTTTTAAGTTTTTTTGTTTGTGTGGCATCCATATAGGATTTTTGCTGACTCAATGGCTACATGGTATTCATCTCATTATCTCTCACTCTTCCTCTAATATCTCCTCTCTCAAGTCTAATACCACTGTTTTGACCGGTCAAAACCCTAATACCGTTGTTTTGACCGATGAAAGGATCGGTGAAGCCCGGTTTTACTACATAAGAGACCTCACAAGTCGGGTGTTGAAGTTCAGAGAGTAAAATGATTCAGAATGCATAGTTGACGAATCAAATTGGCACTTTTTCCCGGTGGCTTCCATCATTCTCCTAGGCTCTGGCTTGGCACCGGTGATTGAATCCTTCCCTTGGGTTCCGGTTCAACCTAGATAAGTCTCTTTAGAGGTGCCTGCGAAAGGGCAACCTCCCAAGAGATGATCGGTTGATTGTTCTTGTGAGCCACAAAGCGAACAGTAAATGAAGTTCACCCAACATCTTCTCTCAAGTACATCAGCCGTGATGATCTTGTGCTGTAGCGGCGTCCGTACGAAATTTTTTGGACTTCTCATCTGATCTGTGTTAATTTGCGTGAAGAACACGGCCAAAAGTATGGCTCACGTCGAGGTGGTTGGGGGATTGGATTGCATCCCAATCTTGTGGTGATCAGTGGAATCTGCAGAAAGGGCAGCACAGCAGGTGTGGGATTGGGGGCTATCATCTGACCATAAGCCCATCATGTGACCCGTGGGCTCAGTTTGGGCCCACCAGTGGCCTCAATGATCCCAGCCTTTGACCTCGAGCACCTTGTCATCAACAGCAAAAAAACAAAAAACAAAAAACAAAACAAAAAAACCACTCGATCGATTGTGTAGACGTCTCGCTCTCTGTCTCTGGTGCATTCGACAGCTCGTGTAAGGAGTAAAAGACCACAGGGTATAGCGCAAGGGCCGTGTGCTACGGCCGGTCGCACGGTCAAAGCTCAAGCTATGGCAGGCAGGGGTATTGAATTTGGATTTACATTTAAAATCAATTTTTTGAAAATTAAATTGAAACTTTTTTAGATTTACTGATTTAGATTTCTTTTACTGGTTGGTTTGTTGAACAGGACAGTTTTAGTACATCGGTTTTTAATTAACAAACCGGGCTGCTTCGGTTGGTTTTGTGAACAGTGCTACTTATTTTAGATAATGTAATTTTATTTCGAACTCTACATTATATGACGTATACAGCATTACAGCCTAGTGCACAACAAAAAAAAATTTGTTCCCCAACGGAAAGAAAAAAAAAAGCATACCACAAGAAAAGACGGTAAAAAATAGTAATGACATCTTATTAGACAAAATATCCACGGCCACACCAACCGTTTTGAGAGGAAAACGTCAGGAACAATATAGAAACACTGAGCTAGCTAGTGAGCTACGTTTAGGACATGAACTGGCCCGAAATAATGATGGGAGAATTTATTTCATACCATATCAAAAGTTGAAAAATACTATGACAGATGGAACCTATATGTCTATGACAGTGATATAGAACGAAGCATTTTCAAAAGTTTTTATAGGTCAATTTTTCCAATAACTGAGCTGCGCCTTTGCTGATCTGCTCGACTGCTCCCTGCATGGATGCATGGATGTATGCTCGCATTTAATTATTCTCCGGGGTTTGCTCCGTGAGAAACAAACAGCTGATCTCCTCACGCTCCCAGGAAACCAACGTCACTCACGAACTGTGCTCTGCTCACTGACTCACTGGTCATCACTGGTCAGTGGCGCATTGCCCGATGATAGATGCGCCATGCCGCTGCCAGCTGCGACAGCCGTCGGTTGACATAAACATCACACGAACAGGGCAACAGGCACTCGGCCTCCCATTCAAGCTACCTGCTGGCTGCTGCTCACCATGCCACATGCGAACACACGAGAGAGAGAGAATGCATAGACTGGCTGGCTTCACCAAATCCAGCAGCGTCAAAGTCCAACGGATCATCATGCTTCATGCTTCATGCCATGCCTGGCATGGGGGGAGAGAGAAAGAGAGAGTGCATGGCATGCATGGCATGGGGAAAGAGAGAAGAGAGAGGATGCATGCATATCCAGCCGTGGACTCAACAAATCCAGCAGTGGCAAAATCCAACGGGTCATGATGCCATGCCATGCAATAGCATGGAAGGAGACAGTGTGGCGCTGTTTTTGCACGCTAGAAAAAGATCATCAAATGAGTGGGCGAAAGCGGCACCTTTGCTACTGAATACTCATATCCATTTATTATAAAGGAAACATGGCAAACGATGCATGATAAAAAAAAAAATTTGCAGACCCACACAAAAGACGGTGCTGAATTGCTGATCCCTGCATTAAGAGTCAACGCTCTGCACAGTTGGATGGCCCTAAAGTGCTAGCATTCCTGTGGCAAGTGGCAACCACAATCGTCTGTTTGTTTTGTAGGACAGGGTCTCTGTGTGAAACAAATGATTAAACCGGCCATTTCCAAACTGATTTGACCAGGGCAAAGTGAGCACTCAACAAGGAAAGAACAGCCAGCTTCTAGATTCCTGCTTAAGCGTTTAGGACATGTCAATGTTAGGATTATCACTACATATTATCTCATTGTTGTTAATCCATAGTTCAATCATTACTCTATTTCTCTCCATATTTTATCCTACTGCTACAGCATTGAATATACTTAACGGGTATCAAATAGGCTCGCCACTGTTTATGACCTTAGATCTTTTACTTAGCATTAGCCCTATCGCATACATATCTACATTGCATATAACTAGAAAACGATTTTTTAAAAGCAGACCATGCAACCTTTATTACCGTAGCAACGACGGAGCAATTATTATAGGTAAGAACTATCAGCTCCTGCAAGAAACGCTCCTGGGAAAAAAAATCCTTGCAATCGACCGCGTGGACAATGATCTAATTATTCAACACAATTTGCGCTCAACGTGTCAAGGGACAACAACAAAGACAGCATCACTATAAATGGTTCCAACGAGGCAAGGACATCATGGTTTTAAGGGATTTTTTATCGTCGATGTGGCCACGGTGTGAAAATTGTATCTGATGCCACTAAATTGCTGTGGTACAATGGGGAAAAAAAAATGATAGATGAAGGAGCTAGCATGCAATAGGGGTGCTTCAGGCAATCCACTTTTTTTTTCTTGCATTAAACGTGTAAATGTTGCAAGCGCATAATTGGTGCATCATACATAGGTCATCAAAGGATGGATGTATATAGAATCCAGACGAATAAACACTTCAAAGGAATCCAGTCAAATAAACTAATGATTCTGCTTGGGTTGAGAATCTAGACAGAAGACGTTGAATTGGACATGCAAAGGGAACAAATATGGTCGAACAACATAATATTGTTTCTAAATTCATTTTTGCAAGAAGTATTCATGATGCCAAACACGGACGCCAAACACGGACATAGGCATATGGATTAAGTTTGTAGGTTCTTTAGCTGTAGAAAGTTCAAAGGTTGTTTAGCTTCCATATGTGCTTATCTATGTTTTGAAAATAAAAAGGTATGTTTTTTTAGTTTGATTTTTTTATCTATAATATAGGTCTCAAAGCTCTATAAAAAGTCAAACAAGCTAAATTGGACTTGAGTCTTGAGGTCATCTTCAAAAACTCATCAAGTTCAAGAGATAGCAAATGAGAACATAGGCTAAAAATAACCTTCATCATATACATATTTCGATTGCATCACGTGCAGATTAAGGACATAATTTGCATGGAAACCCCTTGGAGTCTCACTTCCTGGAGACTTCATAGCGAAGACCATTCGAACGAAAGCCCTACCCCTTCGGACCGATAATCAGATAATGGCAACACCCCTTGGCGCCATTCCCCTCATTGGAGGCATCACCGCAAGTGGCACCCCAAAACCTATGGGGGTGGTGAGCACGACATGGCTCCATTGAGCAATTGTTGGAACAACTTTCTCGTCCCCTTCTTCTACGACGATGAGGCCCGCCCTTCCTCTAGTTGTTGGTTGTGGTGGCAGTGGCCTTGGCGCGAGTTGCTCGGCTAGAGCAGCATCGTTGTCCCCTTCCTCTGCGACTGCATTGTCCGTACTCATATTGGGTGGCTTGCAATCCATGGCGACTGCATGTTGCATGTCTCACGCGAGGTCGAAGCGACATCATCATCCCCTTCTCAAGCAGCGGCAATGCCCGGTCTTCCTCGCGTGGCGGCCTTTGATGCTATCTTCGATTCTTCTTCGGCCTACCTCAACGGCTTTAGCCAGTGTTGTTGTGGCCAACATTTTTTCCCAATGGTACCCTCCATTTTCCGACTATGGCAATTGATCCTATGCTCTTCTGCTCTTCAATGTCTTTGGTTTGGTCTTCAGATGTTACTATGCGTTTTGGACAAGCATCCCATACAGTAGTGGTGGCCGACATCCTCTCTTTCTCATGCGATGTGCATCTCGTGTGGTGGTAACGACCCGCAACTCCTACAACTCTTATCCTCCTGTCTGTCGTCTTCGATGGTGACTGCGGTTGATTCGGCCAAGCATCCATGTTGGAGCTAGCGAGCGGATGTAGGTCTACATGTGCTAAGTCGCTGCGGGGCTACTTGTTCCCCGAGCAGATGTGGTAGTCAGCCTTTGGCCAGGGGACATCGGACGTGCTACGATTGTATCCTATGCTTTGTCCTGCTCCTTTTGAAAAAAGAATTTGAATTGAGACGATAGTGGAAGCAGCCGCTTGTACACGTGTCATGCATGCTTACATTTGGAATCCAGATTGTTGCTACCTCTTAATGGAGCAAACCTCATTACCGTCATTTTTTGTGTAATAACAATAGCTGCCTCAGCTGTTAAAACATCAGATGCCCACGCTGTGAGAAGACACAAGACTCGCAAACTGCCCTACAGGCGTATGAAAATGCAAAACTGAAGGTGCTATATAAGAAGGCAATATAAACAAGTGCAACTATAAAAAAATTAATGATTTATGTAAGCAATAATCAAAGCAAAGTTGATAATGATACTCGAGTGGCTGCAATTAACCTAGCTTCCAACCACAACAGTTTGTAGACCCTTGTGGTTCGAGCAACATGGAATATACATTCCAGTCTCCACAAAAACAATCAAGTAGAATTCTTTTGTAAGATGAAATCATGGCAGTAACAATTAGCCGTTACTTTTTTTTTTGAGAGGGAAAACACATTCCATTTCAATCAAAGAGCAAATTACAAGTGAATTCGTACAAACCCTCCAGGGTCACAAGCTACTAAAGGAACCCCAGTTACAGACTCTGAGATACATCTAGGGGGGCTGGACTAAAAGACCGCAGGCTCAACAGGAAAACTCTTAGCAAGTGGCACTACTAGAGTGAATGTCCGAGCCCACTCATAACACCACCCACGGACTAACAAAGATCGCTTCCTACCTTGGTACGCGTAGGCACATCCATGCTCACCATGGTGCAACAATCAGCAGGAAGACAGATCCACTGCACACACTCACAACAAAGCATGTAACTAACAGCTGACGCCGCCAAACCTAAACCACAAACGAAACCCGGAGCGAGCGAAACGCTCCCCCAACCAAACCGAACCGTAGCCCCAACACCGCATGCGGCCGCACCATCCACCAGCCATCTGCAGACCAACATGCAAAAGACAATCCGGCGAACCAAAGCTCCGACGCAAGCACGTCGGCCCCCAGACCGAAGCCCTAGCGAAGGCACGGCAACCACCTACGACCACCCGACCCGACGGGACCCAAGGAAAGACGCCGACGAAGACGCGAAGGGGACAAGACAGCTTCTTGCCTCTCCAAGGGGCCCGCGCCACCCCAAGGCGCCTAGCTGGATTACCTGCAAGCAGGTCCTTGACCCCCGTCGACACCGAAACCAGGGGCAAACCGTCGGAGCTGGAGCAGGGGGGAGCACGGGTAGAACCCCCGCCACCGACCGCACCCAAGGGCCGGCGACCACCAGGGCAGTGGAGGGATGGGCGGACGCCACAAACCCACGACCAGTGGCCATCGCCCCCGACACCGGCCAAGCCGAAGGACCTCCACCAAGAAACCAGAGCTGGGACGGATTGCACACCAAAGAAAAAGAAGAAAAAGATACATCCTCCAACAACCTCCCTCCACCCGAGACACACGACATCGGACGCCGACGAGTCGCGGGAAAGCGAAGGAACGCCGACCCGGCCAAAGATCGCTGACGGGGGACGCCGCCCCCGCTCGCCGCTGCCTCGCCGTCTCACGGCCGCCCGGTTGAGCCGCTAAGCCATCGCCGCCGACGCCGGCGAAGCTCCCGGAACCGGAGAGGGACGACGTCCCAAGCCACCTCGTCTCCCACCCCGCCACCGGAGGGCCGTCCCGAGCACTTCGCCGGAGAGCCACCAACGCCCAAATTTGGAGCGCACGGAAAGAGCAGAGGGAGAGGGAGGGGGAACCGCCACCTAACATGTCCACCAGCGTAGGGAGGCGCCGACGAGGCCCGCGGCCAATGAGGCAAGCCGACGACGCCCGCCGCCGCCGCAGGGAGAAACTCGGGGACGCTCATGCTTGGTTGCTATCTTTCACGGGCTTAGGAGTCTGCTCGCCCACTCAATTAGCCGTTACTGGTAGGAGTGAAAACGGGTAGGATATGGGTCAGGTAGTGGTCATTCCGTACCCTACCCTAATAATTTTTCTCGGGTATTGGTCCGGGTACGGATAGTTAAAAACCGGGTAAGGTACGGGTACGGGTAACGGGTATTAATGGACGGGTAGAAAACGGTTTCGGGTACCATACGAACGGGTACAATACGAACTACGGGTATTTGACGGATAGTACGAGAATTACCTAGAATAAAATACATCATAAGCATGTGATAAAAAATTTTAAATTACACATTAACAATTCCAAGTCCTCATCACCCAGCATCAGCAACTATGTTCTGCCCTCCCAATAGCATTCGGGCCACCAAAAACCAAAAAAATCCACGCATTACTTAGCGCGGGCAATGAACATAATTCTCAGCCTGTACCAATGGTCTCTGCCATCAATCCCTTGTGATGAAACAACTGCAATTTGGATGTTACGAGCTAGCTAAAATCTGTCCTTCACAAAGTGAAAAGCAACTTCTGAAAACCTTTTTTAGACAAATAAAAAATCACAGCCTGCCACACATAAGATAAAAATGCATCATATCCATAATATGCACGAGGTAACTGGTGCTCACCCCAGGTAGGAAGCGGCGCTGCGCTGTAGGACAACGGGGCGGCGGCACTGGCCCAAGGTGGAGGCGGCGGCGCTGGCCCGCGTCAGCGCCGGCGCGAGAACAAGGAGAGGGCGGCGGCGTTGGCCCAATTCGGTGGCGGCGACGCGGCCCGATTCGGTGGTGGAGCGGGACCGACGAGGGGCGGCGTGGTCCGAGTCGGCAGCTGGGCTGACCGAGGAGCGAGGAGACAGCGCCACGGCGGGGTGAGCTTGAGAGAGAGGCAGATAACTCATAGTGGGCTCGCCCTAGACGCTGGGCCGGGATGGTGTGTTGTGGAGCGGATCACGGACGGGAGGGTTGTGTAAACGGCACTGAAATTACAAAATAATCGGGTACCTATACCCGACCCGAAATTTCAGGTATTTGACCGGGTACACCTATTTCTATACCCGACCCGTACCCGAGAATATTATTTTCAGGTATTACCCGAACCCGTACCCGATAAAAAATACCCAACCCGTACCCGATTTTTCCGGGTAAATTATTCTTCCGAACGGATACGGGTCGGGTATTACCCGACCCGTTTTCACCCCTAGTTACTGGTAAGCGGTAACTTGCTATTGAGCAAGGTCACCTAGATTTACAGCTAATTCAGTAGATGCTAGAAATTTCAAAGGGGAAATCATCACAGCTATTTAACAACAGAAAGAGCCGATGACAAAATGACAAAGTATCAAAACAGAGAAAATAGTGTTAGTTTGAAATTTTGAAACAACGAAATTACTACCATCAGCCAAAACAGACAGACGTTCATTTGAGACCCAAATAAAAAATCAAGAAACGAGAAAACAGAATCTTCCATATGAGCAAAACATAACAAAAACAGATTTTTATGTAACTAAACAGAAAAATATAGAACCATCAAGTTGCAGCGTGTAACTAGGAATAACAAC
The DNA here is from genome assembly GCA_036346415.1 of Raddia guianensis. NCBI lineage: Eukaryota > Viridiplantae > Streptophyta > Magnoliopsida > Poales > Poaceae > Raddia > Raddia guianensis. The sequence continues at coordinate 5,690,006 of CM070539.1, read as the reverse complement.
TACCTGCACATCTGGTAACTTGCAGAGCAACCTCCTAGCTGGACAGCTAAAAAAATGTTAGAGGAACCAAATTTTAATGAGCAGCAAAACCATCACAGCCACCAAGAAGTGATAACAAAAGTACTGCAGACCACGCCGCCCTCAGATTATCGCAGGAAAAAATGGTTGAAAACAACCATGCCGCCCTCAGATTATCGCAGGAATAAATGGTTGAAAACAAATTAGGCAAGAGATTTTGATGCACCATCGTGCAACAAAAGAGTGAAAAAGGTTAGACCACGTAGAAGCCCATCAACCAGCTCTCTCAAGCATATTCCAAAAGTATTCAGTAATATTAGACATTAATTAATCATACAATAATAAGATCCATCATCCACGAAGTATATATCAAAAACAAATGGAAGAAGCCAAACAATAACAAATTGAAGAATTAACTCCAGTATATGGAAATAGATTGGCCCCAATTGATATCCCCTAGGGGTGCTATCAATTATAGACTGGAAGTAGGGACTTGCCTAAAGGCTAAAGCTCCTCCCCGAGACTTGGACTCGAGGGGAGGTAAGATCTATCCTTTAAACAGTTAAGCATCCAAGCCTTCCATGGCATGGGAAGTCTTGTATTCCAATCCAGATATCAGGGATATGAATTCATAAATATGAGGTCTCATAAATATCTTATAATAATGATCGAGATTACCCGTGTTTTCCTGCTGATGAAACCAATTGATTATCATGCGAAGGGTTGAACTCTCCTCACAAGTCAGGAATCAGAAGGGGTGCATGCAGCAAGATCATGGTTTTCCCATAGAATGGCTCTGCCTGCACAGGTGCAGCTCAATATCCGATCCGTTTTCACCCCGCGACACTTTTTGGCAGCATACAAATGGTTGCTCACAGAAGATGAAGCATCCAATTTGCATGCTTCCATTTTGCAAGTGTCGTGTCACATCAACGTCCCAGCCCTAACCCAAAACCCAAGTCAAGCATTAATATATTAATCTCAGCTTTGTCCGTGCACCTCTGAAATGAGCCAAACTCATTATTGCCATCAGTAAAACCAACGAAAACATCATTGAAAAGAAATCAGAGAAACCAACAAAAAGAAGAGCATTGTAAAAGAGAAAAAGATGATTGTATTTCAATGAAATCATAAGATAGGTGAAGAAAGTAGGAACAATCAGCCGATAGAGCAAATAAGAATCATGGAATAGAATGAGACAAGTGCACACTAGGAAATAATTAGGTCCCTTGCAAACTATCAACAAAAATATATGTCCACAGAAGACAGAGACGTTCGCAGTTGGTGGCCTTATATCTAGAGTAATTCCATTGTAAGATGAAGTAACAACACTACAACAGTAACAATAAATAACTGCAAGCCAGCAACTGATAACTTGCTGGAGATCAAGACACCTAGTGTGACAGCAAATTCAACAGATTGCCTAGGAACCAACTCAGGAGATGCTAAAGATCTCCCAAGGGGCAGGAAAATCATCACAGCCATTTAAGAACAGAAATAACAACTGATAATGGCATCAAAACATAGAAGCTATATGCTGTATAAAAAATTTAAAAAATAACTATAATAATAATCACACTACAATCGGAAGCAGACAGTTCATTTTGTTCATCGCGATGAAAATCAAGAAATGAAATAAAAAACTTTCATACAACAAACTCGTCACAAATCAGGGAATTTTACGTAATTTAAATAAAAGTAGATACCTTTGCTGTAACACATTAACAAGCCAAACACAAATAGCTGCACAACTGAAACTTGCTAAAAAATGTAATCAGATATCCGAATAAGCATAATTATCTAAGTATCTGAATTATCCGAAATGGCAGAGAATAAATCGCTTAGATTTTTAATGCATTTTAAGAACCACCTTACCAAAATAAGAATATGAATTCGGGTCAAGAAATGTATGCCATATTTTTACCTTATCGAGTAACAGAGGTGGAAAAATGATCTGAAATAGTATCTGATTACACCCCTATAAGGAGCAAATTTTCCAAGCTTGACAACTACACAGTTTACAGAAGAACCAACTAAAAGAATACTAAAAAATTTAAAAATAGATAGAACAATTGTGAACAAAAATGCAGCAGATCATGGTGCCCTCGATTTATCCTACAACTAATTGGTTGAAAACAAATTTGACTAAAGGTATTTCATGCACTATTGTGAAACAAAAGGGTAAATGAAAAGCATTGCAAACACATTCATTGTTTGTGGTCTCAAACACAAATATGGAAGGAAAATGACATAACATGTGTTGGAAGTAGTACAATCACATTCAAGTGGGCTCAGATTCGCCTTTATTCACTCATAAATCCATCCCCCACCATCTCTTAGCACCTGATCAACCTGTTCTAATTTAGTGGAGCTGTCCTGGTTACCATTTATTAAGAATGATCGTCCGAGGACAGAACCACCATCACTAGGACATGATTGAAAATGGATCCAGAGAGGCGAGGAAGAAACCAATTTGATACCTACAGGTGCCTGATTGCTCAAAGGCATCCTTAATTCAGTCATAATTAATCATCATTGCCCCAAATCAGGATTTCATTCTTAATTCTATAGAGCGAAGGGCCCATAACACATCAGATGGCAGCCTCAAGTGCCCAATAACATGCTTATGTGATCACCATCAATCACATATTAGCCAACATTTCAGTAACAGAAGTCCCAGGTTCGATCCCTGCATGAAAAGGGAGTGAAGTACATCCCATAGAATCATGTTCACCATTCGCAAAAATAAGATAGATACGAACCAGCATGCTTGCTAGTTGCCAACTCCATCAAAAGGAAGATGGGGATAAGGGAAGAGCACCAACATTGTGAGGTGATACTTATGCTGATCATGCATTCATGATGATGCCAATGACGGTGGTGGTCCTAGGCGGACGTAAGCAAAACTTTGCAGCGAAAATTGCCATAGGTCACCACTAAAATCTCTGGGCTCGATGACCAAACCCCTGATTTCGGAAGCCGGCTCCCAGCACCACCCTAGGGTTCCCTGCCCCAAAACTGCCAGGAAGAGGCGGCCCCCTATAGGCAAAGAATCTGGAAGCGGCGAACGGTCGGAGACTGGTCAGCAGCAAACCCTCAATTTGTTCTGGAGTTTGGATATATATACATACACTCGCACAGCCCAAAAGCTGAGCTTGAAAGTTGAGGGAGGAAGGAGGCGGTGGCAGCGAGAATAGCAAATCAAAACAACGGAGCAAGTGAAGTGGGGCGACTCAGATCTTGCCTTGGCCGAAACCCCAACGAGGAAGCCGCGCCAGCCCACACCCCCAGTACCCTAGCCCCCGCCACCGCATCTGACCACGCCGCAGCGGCGGCTGCCTGAACCAGGCCTCCTAGCTGAAGCGGTATGGTGCAAAGCGGAGGGGAGGGCTGGCCCCGGGGTGCGGGGGGTTCCGACGTGGCCGCTGCTCGAGGAGACGGATCAACGCAAGGGCCGAACCTCATCATCACTGCCGCTAAACCCCAGGGCCGGGGTCTCGGGGGCGGTGCGGTCATTTAGCATTGCAATTCGGCCAAATCAGACATTGAATAGTCCATAACGCTGCAGCTGTACCATGCTACCAGTCTACACCCCACAACAATAAACCAAACATTTTAGCAATTTGGCACTTAATTCTCAGTGCACCCAAAATTAGGAATGCAAAAGGGCCGACCCAAGGGTACCCTTTGACCCTCTCTAATTCATTTGTTTGTATAGAAAATTGGAAAGGTGGGCTAGAAATTGAGTTTTTAGTTCATTTCAAATGAACTAGGGTGTCCCTAGGGCCGGCCCTTTTGCATCCCTACCCAAAATAAGCTAAATTCATCACTGGCACCTAAGATACCAGTCCAAAAATACTGTGCAGGTAGTACAATGAATTAATAAAGAGAACAAAATCAAAAGTAGCGATTCAATTAAACTGCTTACTTGCTTCGAAACAAGTCCTACTTTAGTGCAAACTGCGAAAACACAAAGCAAATTATGGAATGAACAAATTTTTAAACAATAATGCACACAAAGACAGAGATATGTTACTTGAATGGCTCAGAGTTAACCCCATCAACAGTGCATCGATAACTGGTGCAAGCAACATGTAAACTCTCTCTCTCTCTGGAATGCTTAGAAGGTAGTTCATTCCAGCAAATATAAGCAGCAGCAGCAGCAACAGTTAGCAACTAAACTGGTTACTTGCTTTGAAACAAGTCGTCCTAGTTTAGCAGCAAATTGAAGAAACACGAGAAAAAAATTCAGGTTGTGACATTGTGTTAAATACTTAAATGATTGCAGGGGGCAGCCAAAACATCACAGCCATTCAAGGACAGGACAAAAGAAAAAAATGGTCAGAAAGAAACAATATCTTCAGCTTGTACTTTCATTCTCAAAAGGCGAAAAGCGGCTGCTACACCAAAAACAGGGACAGAATACAGGAACGAAGAAAAGAGATACGTACATAGAAGGCAAATCAAAAGCATGAAATTATCAAATTTTCAAACAAAAATAAGGGCATGTTCTTTGAATGGCTCAAATTTATCTCATTATCAACACAGCAATTGCAACTTACAATATTAGCATCTGTGCATTCCACTATTCTGTATATGAATTATCGCATATTCATTGCAACAAGTACGGAAGTACCACCACCATCACCACCACCAACAACAAACAATCCACGGCAAAACTGGTTACTTGCCGTGCAACAAGTCCTCCTAATTTAGCAGCAAACAGCTGAGGAACCAATCAGAACACGCTAAAAAACTCTCCAAGGTGCAGCAAAATCATCACAGCCATTTAAGACAAGGACAAAAAGAACAGGGGAAAAGAAACAATGGTACACATATTATTCTTAGAAACACCAAAAAAGGCCGTTATACTGCAAAAGAATAAATTGCGTAACAAGGTGAAAACAGAAAGAAGCGAAATTGAGGAAACTCAACTGCATCGGGTGGGAATGAGGGTTCTCTATGGAGAACAAAATAAGAAGCAGCCAAACAAAAAAACACAACAGTTTCCAGCACCCAGCAATGCCAACATGGTTGAGGCGACCCTGAGAGGGGTAGAGTAGATATGTAGGTATCTGCTGACCCAGATGTCAGATATAGATCATTGCAACAACCATAACAGTCGCTTTGATATGAATAGACAACAGCATTAAAAAAAAAACAAAAGGAAAACAATGTACTACATATCATGTTGAGAGCAGTATAGTTGCATTTAGAGGGCTCAGATTCACCTTTGATCAATCATATAACCCAGCCCCCTCCTTCCTTTCTCTTGCAGCCTTACCAAACCAACTCAAGTTGATATGCACTGGTTATCACTCATCGGAGTGACCATCCAAGAAGCAGAACCACCAATGGTTGGGTATGATGGTTCCAAAGAGAGGAGAGACCAGGCTGTAATTCAATACCCCCTCCATTGCTCAAAGGCGTGCTTATTTTAGATATGTTTAATCATCATTGCTTCTCGTTAGGATTCCATTTCATCGTTTTAGGAACTTGGGTCTGTAGTCTGTTACCATCAGCTGCCTAAAATGACCGGGTCAACTATGTGATGATCACCATCCATGCTTACATGGTGACCATTGCTCCCACCATATGTGAAAAACTAAAGGGGCCAAATGTTGCATTAACCCATACCATTTCCGCCACATTATCAACTCCGTTTCGATAGCCACAGATAGATAGATAGATTAGATAGATAGTGGGAGGGAGAGGAGAGGAAAGTTGCAGGGGTGTAAAACGGACCGGATTCGGATTCATGTGGCAATGGCAGAATCACCAAATCAAAGTTTTCCAGCAACAACGAAAAGGAAAAAAAATGAAACAATGGTACACATTATTCTTAAAAATATCATAAAAGGTTGTTATACTGCAAAACAAACAAAATGCATGACAAGGAGAAAACAGAAAGAAAGTGAAATTGACAAAACCTAACTGCATTGGGTGGGAATGAGGGTTCTCTCCATGGAGAGCCAAATAAGATGAAGCCAAACAAAAAACACAACGGCTCCCAGCACCCAGCAATGTCAACATGGTTGAGGTGGCCCTGAAAGGGGTAGATATGTAGGTAGCTGCTGACCCAGATATCACATATGGGTCATTGCCACAACCATAACAATCGCTTTGAATATGAATAGACAATAGCATCAGACAGAAAACAGGAGGAAAACAATGTACTACATATTTTGTTGAGAGCAGTATAATTGCATTGAGAGGGCTCAGATTCGCCTTTGATAGATCATATAACACAGCCCCCACCTTCCCTTCTCTTGCAGCCATACCAACCCAACTCAAGTCGATCTGCGCTGGTTATCACTCATCAAAATGACCATCCAAGACACAGAGCCACCAATGGTCAAGCTGCGCTGGTTATCACTCATGGGAGTGACCATCCAAGGCACAGAGCCACCAATGGTCAAGCTGTGCTGGTTATCACTCATCGAGTGACCATCCAAGAAACAGAACCACCAATGATTGGGTGAGATGGTTCCTAAGAGAGGAGAGGTCAGGCTCTAATTTAATACCCACACAGCCTCCACTGCTCAAAGGCATGCTTATTTCAGATATGTTTGATCATCATCGACTCTCGTTAGGATTCCATCACCTATGTGATGATCACCATCCCCACAACACAAGAAAAAATTGAAGGAGCCAAACGTTGCATCAAGCCAAACGGGTCGGCAGCAAGCCCTCGATTCGTTCTAGAGTTTGAATATATATACATACATACATACATACACTCGCACAGCCCAACAGCTGAGCTCAAAAGTTAAGGGAGGAAGGAGGCGGCGGCGGCGAGAATACCAAATCGAAACAATGGAGGAGGCGAAGTGGGGGGCGGCTCAGATCTCGCCTTGGCCGACGGCCGAAACCCCGACGGGGAGGCCGCGCCAGTCCCCACCCCCAGTACCCTAGCCCCCGCCGCAACATCCGACCACGCCGCGCCGGCGGCTGCCTGAGCCAGGCCTCCAGGCCGAAGCGCCGCGGTGCGGAGCGGACGGAAGGGCTGGCCCCGGGGTGCGGGGGATTTCGACGCGGCGGCCGCTCGGGGAGACGGGTTCGGCGCAAGGGCCGGGCCTCCTCATCGCCGCCGCTGTCCCCCAGGGCCGCGGTCTCGGGCGGCGCGGTCATCGGCCACCGCGTGTGCGTCCCACTCGCGGTGGCCTCGCACTTAAACTATTGTGAGTGAGTGAGTGAATGCCGCGCTCGGCGGCGGCGAGGGTTTTGTACGGGCTTGGGAGGAGGACGGGAGAAGAGACCAGCATTTTGTATAGAAAAAAAAAACTACTAAAATAGTTTGAGAAATGCATATTGATCCCTCATCTCCCACTTTTTTTTTTTTTTTGGAGAGCTCCCACTTCTTCTCCCATCCAGCCCGAGTGCCCAGCCTGCCCACGCTGGCCTACCATGCCGTCTCCCATCTCCTTCCTCCACCACCCTCCTAACCCGACTCCTCTCCACTACTCCCCCTTCTCCCACCGCGCACACCGTCTCCACCATCGTCTTGCCCTCTGTGCCGACCACCCATCCTCGCACGCCGTGGCAATGGGAGAGAACCCGTACGCCGAGGCGGTCACGGCCCCTCCCGCGGACGTCGAGTTGGTCCGCTGCAGGGACGGCTCTGGGCGGTGCGGGCCCCGACGGTGGTCGTGCTATGGGACCTCGACAACAAGCCCCGCGCAGGCCACCCTTCCCGACGGCCACCTCCCTCCTCGAGGCGGCCTCGCTCCTCGGCTGCGTTGTCTCCGGGTCTGATCGGTTCTTTCCTAACTTTGTCACAACTAACCATAGCCAAAGTGTGGCAGCCATAAAAGGTAAGGCGGAAAATTTGGAGCCACACTTGTGGCAAAGTGTGACAAGAAAATGTGTCTATAACATGTAGGGTAAAAGGCTAAAAAAGTGTGGTAAGCCATAGTTGTGACAATCAACCAAACACACTCCTTATAATGTGTGGTGTGACTAAGGTTAGTCTAGGCAAAGTTAGTAACAAACCAAACAGGCCCTTCGTCTTCGTCTTCATCTTTGCCAACCGCCGTGTGTTCTCGCCTCCACTTTGAGTTCGCTGAAGCGCCAGACCAGCGCTCGGCCAGGCCATGGCGTCACCACCTCGCTCGTCCCGTACTCTTGCGCCGTCTACGGCCGCTGCTTTCCCACCAACCCCTACCTCACCCGCCACTTCCGCCAGCTCCACGAGCGCGAGAGCAACAAGAAGCTTGCCTGCCTCCGTTCCCTCAAGGGCAAGAAACGGCACAACTTCCACAAGCGATTCATCTCCGACAACACCAAGTACAATGAGGCCGCACGCGAGCTCCTCACACCCAAGGTCGGCTACGGGCTCGCCACCGAGCTCCGACATGCTGGTGTGGACGTTCAAACCATCTCCAACAAGCCACAGGCTGCCGACCATGCGCTCAAGTGCCAGGTGAAGCATTCCGTCGCCTGCGTCGTCGACTGGGTGGTGCTCGCCTCCGATGACTGACTTCACTGACACAGTGCGCAAGACACGTGAGGCGGACTTGAGGACCGTCGTGATTGGAGACGGGTGCCACGCTCTCGGCACTACTGCTGACATTTGGTTACCATAGGATTGCGTGGACTGGGGAGGTTAACGAGGAGATGTTGTGGAGTGGAACACGCCAAGAATTTGGACACAAAGTAGAAGATGATGACGAGTTCATTGTGGATTGGGATACTAGTGAATTGGATGATGTTGTCGACGACATTGTTGCAACTAGGACAAAATTGTTTGGTGCTACAACAATGTCGTCGTTTGTTGATGAAGACATTGTGGATGGCGTCTTGGGGCTTGGGATCGACTTGACATGTTTTGGAGTAGCGATGATGAGGACGAGGATGGTTATTTTGAGGTTCAAATAGAACAACTGATATATACAATTTTCTTTTACATACATCTGCATTGACCAATTGATATTGTAGCAAAAAATGTAGTCAAAAGATACTGAAAGTTGCAAGCACTTAAACTTCAGCCTCAAAGTTGCATGCACTTGAACTTCAGCCTCCAAGCATTTGTTGTGATCCTGGAGAAGCGCATATATGTTTAACAACTGAACTGTCTAATTTGTTAACGTATAGTGATTACGCTTATTCATTACAACATTCTCATGGATATCAGGAAAACATATAACTCATCAGTTAAGTCATTATCAACACTCCCAATGTTGCCAGCTTGGCACCGTCTTCGTTGCTGCTCAGCCGGTTTTAATTGATGAACATGTATAGCATGATTAATTGATGAACATGTCAATGCCAATATTGTTGACAATGTTGCAGGAGTCTGAATGAACTAACTTTGAGCATACATGACAATACCGAACGTGGTGATGCCATGGGCGCCGGCGGCTCCAGCCAAATTAAAGTGCGGGGGACCATCGAGGGAACGAAGAAGGTGCTTATCGTGGTGTTTGAGGAGGCGGAGGAGATTCAAGACGGCTTGACGACAATGACCTCCGCGGTGGTGCGAAAACAGAGCAATGGCGTCGGCGAGCTCTGATGCACCATGGTGAGGGGAAACGTGAGCGGCACCACAGATGTGCTCGACGTGCAAGTAATCGGCTTGAGGCTCACCATGATGGAAAAAAATCAATAAAGGTGAGATTTATAAGGTTCTTGGGCCGACGACGAATTTTGGCAAAGCTAGTCACCTGGTGGCTCAGCTTGCGCTCTTCGGTGTCTAGGGCGATGCACTCCACGGAGCAAAGTGATCGATGGAGCTCGGCGGTGAAAGAAATGATAAAAAGGTGGAAGAATAGCGGCGTAGGTGGTTTCATCCCATGCAAGCGATGATATTCGAGCAGGATGGCAACACTGCGGCGTGATTGGGCAGGGAAAGAGCTGAGTGGCATTGCGAGCGAGTGCCACGACACGGTTTGCCAGAGATCGGGCGACAACATGATAGAGAGGAAATGCGCCTAGTAAAGGATAGAGTGACGGGGAGAGAGGAGGGATTGGGCCAAATTGAAGCCCATGAACAGCCCAATTAGCTAGCCCAAGATGCAAATTCAAGTAGAATTCGGAATTGGAGGAAATTTGTTTGAACCCAAAAGAAAGGCACAAACATGGTTTAACCACCTAACAAAGCAAATGTGTTGCAAGATGGACCACGCAAAAACCCAAATTATAGCAAAAAAGAACAAAAAAACAGAAGGTAATGTTCTGAATATTTTACTTAGAAATCCAAACCAGCATCTTTATTTACCCGAGTCTTTTTGTGTTTTTTAATTCTGTTTATTTCCCCTCTTTTGTAAGCTCAGAATGTAGATAGGGGTGGATTCGACTCGATCTTGAGCGAGCTGACCTAGTCCAAGCTCGAGCTCGGTTTGTCTTAAGCTCGGTTTGAGCTCGGATCGGTTATAAACCGAGCTAATTGTAAGGCTCGAACTCGAGATCGGCTCGGTTTGGCTCGAAAAACAATATATACCTCATTTTTCATCATTTTACAATGGCAATGCAACTATGTAAATTGCTGATATTAATTAGTAAACAATATCAAAACAGGTTGACATCCAATAATATGTTCTATAATCATAAATTCATAATCATAGACAATGGATGTATAAAAGTTCACATCACAAACAAAATTAACCATATGCGAAATGCATCCAACAATTTTGTGCTTCAAGCCTTCAAAGTTCACAGTTGAGACAAACATACAAAAGGCAACACATATGTGCTTTAAAGTTCACAGTCCACACAAGCATACAAAATGCAACAAATCTGTGCTTCAAAGTTCACAGTTCATCATAAACATACAAAAGACATAGTACCTCACTGCATGAATGACTCGCTTCTCTTGTTGCTCACCGATCACTGTGGCACCATTCCACTAAGTATGCTCAAGTCTATTATGTTGCAAGGAAAAAATGCATTGTCAAAAGAGAAACAAATGCAAAAACAATTAGCTTAAAGAAAGTATCAAAGACAATTACCATATAAATAATTAAGTGCTGCCCACCACAGAACCCTCTAAAGGGATGGTTTCCATTAGCGGGTGTCGGGGATTAGATTACGGCCCATTGCCATGGCCCACTCCCTGACGGCTCAATCGAACGGCCTACCAGGGCCCAGCTCCCTGGAAGGTTCCATCTGGCCCATATGCGTCTTGCCGAACAGCTTCCTGGCTGGCATGGTGCGTAGTGGCCAAGGAATCGTGTTTGAGTCCGTCTCGAACAAGAGTTCTGCACGGCTACGTGAAGACCCGGACGTTGGTTTCTCGGATTGGATTAGGAGTCGTGATCCCCAAGATTAGGAGCTTACCTTATCTACCGTAGGTTATATTTGGCATGTATGAGTTCGTTACGATCTCGTAGTTGGCTGCCCGATGTTCCTCGGTAGGTTGGTTTGTTACATGTACTATATAAGCAGGCCCTACGGCGTTTAGAGGGAACTGGACCTTAGCAGATAGATTTTCGCATACTACTCGCCGAGACCTGCTGATCTCGTCGAGCCATCTCTTGTACTCATCTATGATATATAAGAAAATTTGGGCGAGGGCTATTATCTCCCGAGAGGCTGAACCGGGATAAAACCCCATCTCCTGTTCGTTCTTTGTTTCGTGGTTGTTCGGCGTGTCTCTATCTCAATCTTCAAGAACCTTAGCGACTTGAGATCGATATCTCAACCGTCGACAGCTGGCGCCGTCCTCGACGATTCCATCAACCAGCGTAGCACGGTTCCGATGATCGGTGCAAGCGACCGCGTCGCGACCCACCTCGCGCGCCCTCGCCAAGTCTCCGGCGAAGCTTCTCTGTCTCGGATTGGTTCCCGCCAAACCGGACTCGGTCGGGCAAAACGCGGATGCCTCGGGGTCCCAGAACCCTAGAGCGAGTCGGAACGACTCGCGCCATAACCGGTGATTAGATCTACCAACCAGCCGACCTCGCCCGCGATAGGCGATCTTTGCTTCTAACCTAGAACGACCGGTGAAGGCCTAAAGTCTCTAGGAGAAGTCAACAATTCCTCGAGCGGTAGCCCAAACCGCCGGAATGGTTGGACGGCTCGATCGATCGCGTGACCTTCGTCACCGCCGAAGGATCACCGTCCATGAGCGAGCTACCGTGGTCGCCGTCGCTTCGCCAAGTCCTCGTAGTCATCGCGACCACGAGGGGCAAGCGCGATGATCACAGACGGTCCCCTCGTGAGGAGCGTCGTCGCAACCACGAGGAAGGGCGTGGTGGATTGTCCGGAGAGAGTTTCTCCAGGCCGAGTCATCCCGTTCAGCAGGAGTTCCTCCGCGCAACAGGACCAACGTCTTCTCAAGACTAGGTTCTGCCGGGGAAGGTGGCCGGTCATATGCTTTGGGCTGCAGGGCTTTCTCTGACGAGCTTCGAGCTGTCCGGTGGCCCTCAAAGTTCAAGCCCGGTCACATGGAGAGGTACAATGGGACTCGTAACCCGGAGGAATTCCTTTCCATCTACGCTTCGACCATCATGGCGGCCGGGGTGACGAGCTCGTTATGGCTAATTACCTCCGACCGTCCTTGAGGGTCTTTGCCGCGGGACGTGGTCGCATTCAATCGGCGGGAGGGTTCCATCACTCGTGGAACCGACTTTGTGGCGTTCGATCGCTAATTTCGAGAGCTATTACGTGCGTGCAGGTAAGGAGGATGATCGCACGGATGATCCGGATGAGCAGGAAGACCCTCGCAACCGTGAAGCGTTTCATTAAGATCCGCAACACGATCCGAACATCTCGGATGAATCTATTGTCGCGCCTTCAAAAGCGGAGTCGCGACGAAGCGCTCACCCAGATCTCGAGATCAACGAGACTGGACCGCCAACGACTGTTCAAGGCGGTGGATCGCTATGCTAACGTGGCAGAGCGCGTCAAGACAAAAAGGCGTTCGACAAGGCGAAGCTGCCCGCCCAGCCTGGTGTGGATGAGAAGAAGAAGAGCAGCAGCAATGTTCCTGGTGACAAGAAGTCCCAGAAGAAGAAGAACAAAGGTGATGCGAACAATACCGTCGCGGTATGGATCGCGATCTCCTCCCAAGGATGGGCGAAGAAGCCCAACAATAATTACAAGGGCAAAAAGCACCTTTCAGGAGGCGGACAAGGCAAGAAAGGTCCGGCGACCGATTTTGCAAGTTCCACAAGCACTACGGGCACGATATACGCCATTGTAGAACTTGGGCCGCAAAGCTCGAAGATTTCTACAACGGCAAGGGCCCAATGCCCACCCTGTCCGAACAAGGTGATGCCGGTAAGGCCAAACGCCAAACCGGCGATGGTGATCGAAGATGATGATGAATATCAAGAGCAGTGAACCATATCGCCGTCATTTTCGGCTCCTCGGCTTACACCTCTCGGGAGACCTCAAGGAAGCCGCTCGGGAGGTCCTAGCGTCGAAAAGGCAAAACCTCGGCTGAATCGATGAAGTGGATGAGGTCCCCATCTCCTTCTCTCGGAAGGATTGCCCATTGGGATGACCAAGCCTCGTGGCTCCCATCGGTGGTCGCCCGACCATCGAGAACGCGAGAGTTGGCCGTGTCTTAGTGGATGGCGGGGCGCTTTGGACTTGCTTTACGCTAAAGTCTTGGGCGAGATGCAAATTCCTCGTTCCAAGCTGAAGGAAGTCGCAATGCCCTTCTACGGAATTGTTCCGGGAGAAGCTGTCAAGCCGTTGGGGCAGGTTGTCCTGCCTGTCACCTTCGGCAACCCAAGCAACTTCCGGACAGAGTTGATCACTTTCGACGTGGTCGACTTCCCATCGGCGTACAACGCAATCTTGGGTAGGCCATCTCTCGGTAAGTTTATGGCCGTGTCCCACCACGCTTACCATTGCGTGAAGATACCGGGTCCTAACGGTGTGATCACGGTCAAGGGCAACTACAAAGCTGCTCTGGATTGCGACGAGCAGTCCCTCGCCTAGTCGACCAACTTCCGCCTGCTGATCTGAAGTTCCATGAGACCAAGTCTCGACGCCCTAGGGTCTCCTTCACCGGGGAGAAACCAAGGAAGTTCATTGTCACTTGATGATACTTCAAGGCGATTCACTTAGGGCCAATCTGGACCCCAAATAGGAAAGCGAGCTCATTGCCTTCCTCCGAGCTAATGCGAGATGTATTCGCTGGGAGCCATCGACATGCCCGAGTCCCAAGGAGGTGTCGAGCACAAAGCGGGCTGTCCGGCGGACAAAAAGCTGATTCGCCGAAGCTTCGTCGCTTTTGAGAATTCAAGCAGGGATCATCAAAGATCGACAGCAAGCGCTTTCATTCTTTGGGTTCATCCGCGAGGTTGATCACACCGAGTGGTTAGCCAACCTGTCATTGTAAAGAAGAAAAGCGGCAAGTGGAGGATGTGTCGATCACACGATCTGAGCATTGCTTGTCCTAAGGACAATTTCCATTGCCTCGTATTGACCGGTGGTCGATCGATCATGACGATCCGACTTCGAGTTTTTAGATGCTTACTCGGTTACCACCAAATAAGCATCTCCCCGAGGATGAAGAAAGCGCCTTCATCACCCCCTTCGCACTTTACGCTATCGACCATGTCTTTCGGTCTGCGCAATCTTTGGTGCCACGTTCGGTAACTTAATGGAGAAGACCTTCCCGAGCAATGTGGGAAAAACCTGGAGGTCTATATCGACGACATAGTTGTAAAGAGTAAGTTTGCTCCAGATCATGTAAAAGATCTCGCCGAGACTTTTCATAATCTCACCAGGCATCGAATAAAATTAAATCCAGAGAAGTGTACCTTTGGTGTTCGATCTGGAATGTTGCTCGGTTATGTTATTGGCTCACAAGGTATTTACGCCAACCCCGAAAAAATCGAGGCCATTGAAAATATCTGGGCTCAACTACCATAAAGGAAGTCTGAGCCTCACCGGCGGATAATTTGCTCTAAGCGATTTATTTCCGTCAAGGCGTAACGGGTTGCCCTTCTTTAAGGCCTGCGCCAAGCACAATGGTTTCGAGTGGGCGGAAGAAGCGATAGATCCTTCCGGGATGCAAGCGATACTGCCCAATCCTCCCGTCTTGACTACCCAGCGGCATGGCGGCAGCTCTGCTTGTACCTAGATTGCACGCCACAAGCGGTGGCGTGGTCTTGACGGTCAAAAGGAAGGCATCGGCGACCAATCTATTACGTGAGCGATGTACTTCACGGATCAAATGAGCGTTACCCTGAGGTCCAGAAACTCCTCTATGCCTTGCTCATGTCCTCCAGGAAGTTTCGCCACTACTTCCAAAGCATCAAATCTTGGTCCCGACCACGTTCCCTCCGGGAGAAATCCTCTGGAACAAGGAATCTAGCGGACGTATAGCTAAGTGGGTAATGGAACTAGCGAGTTTGATCGTTATTATTCGCTTTGCCCGGCGCTATTTAGTCACGAGTCCTAGCCGACTTTGTCATTGAATGGACTTGCCCGCCCAAATCGAGTGGAGCTCCCGAGCAACTGGTGAACCCTCTTGGACCATGTTTTTCGATGGCTCGCAGACCGAAACTTCGGGGCTGGTTTTGTTCTCATCTCCTCAAGGAGAGCAACTCGATATTCTATCCAACTACACTTTGCGGCGACTAACAACGCAGCTGAGTACGAGCCCTCCTCGCGGGACTAAGGCGTGCAAGTCGCTTGGTGTCCAACGGCTAAGCGTGAAGGAGATTCACGGTGGTCATCAATCGAGTTAACAAGGAGTATCGGTCTTTGCGATGACTCAATGGCGCGATACGGTTGAAGTGAGGAAGTTGGGCGGCATTTTCGATTCTTGAAGTGCTCTTCGTGCCAAGGAAGGACAACTTCTGGCCGACCAGCTATCAAGTTTGGATCCTCACGCGAACTCGCTCGGCGGTGCTCGTCGAGCACCTTTACAAGCCCTCAATCACGTCTCCGGACGAGGCAACAGCAGTGGTCTTTGTCTCCGTTATCGGCGGTGCTGGATGGACAACGCCATTTGTCCGGTACCTTGCAGATGGGACCCGCCGACGATGAAGCCGGCGTTCCGGCTTAAGGCGTCTTTGCTCCATACAAGCTTGTGGGCGGCACCCTTTACCGTCAAGGTGCTCGGGAGTTCTCTCCAAGTGCATCTCGCAGCAGAGGTGTGTTCCTTCTTAGGGACATACACGAGGGTGCTCAGGCAACCACGCCTCCTTCGTAACTACGGTCGGCAAAGCGTTTCGCATGGGCTATTATTGGCCCATCGTTACAAGATGCCGGGACATCGTGACTAAGTGCAAGGCTTGCCAATTTCACGCCGGAAGGCACACAAGCCCGCCAAGAGCTCCAAACAATCCCCCATCTGGCCCTTTTCCACATGGGGTTTGGATCTGCTCGGCCCATTCCCTAAGGGTACAAGGGCTATACACACCGCTGTCGCCATAGACACTTTTACAAAGTGGATTGAGGCGAGCCTATGTAATCTCTTCACGCCAAAGCGGCCGTTCGCTTTGAAAGCAACGTGGTCACGCGCTTTGGGATTCCCCATAAGGTGATCACGGATAACGGTACCGATTCGGCGAGCTATTTCAGAATCTGCGAGCATTTGGGTACAAGGTCTGTTCGCCTCGTGGCACATCCACGAGCAATGGAGCGATCGGCGAGCTAACGGACGAGATAGTCCAGGTATTAAGCGGCGGGTATTTGCTGCTCTCACGAGCACAAGAAGGCACAGGTTGACGAAGTTCCTTCCGTCCCTCAGGCGATTCGACTACTGCCACGGTAGGATCGGGAAACTCCTTTCCAAGCGGTCTATGGTGCGAAGCCATCACGCCGCGAAATCGTACTCGGTTCGCCTCGCACGAGCTCGGTCAATTTAGTTGACGACGAGCAAGAGCGCCTCCTCGATCTCGATCTCCTCGAAGGCACACGCGACCGGGCACAAGTCAGAATGGCGCGCTACCAGCAAGATCTTCGCCGGCACGCTGCCAAGTCAGTTCGACCAAGGGCTTTGAAGGCAGGCGACCTCGTTCTGCGCCGTGTCCAGAACTTGTCCAATGCCAACAAGTTAACTCCTCGTTGGGAGGGCCGTTCTGATCGTTTCTTCCGCTCGCCCGGGCTGTTCGCTGGCTATGGAGGGCGGAGAGAGGCGACCAAAGACTTGGAACATCGACCGACCGTAAGTTCTTTGTGTAGGTCTTTTACATTTTCTTAGCCTGCGCTTTTCTCAAATTTCGCGCCTTAGTTCGGTCCAAGTCTCTCGGGCACCATGTAAAGTTCAATCCAACAATTAAGTGAATTCTCGCGGCCTCTGCGCCTTTTCACTTCTTGTCTTTTGAAGACAACCTCTTTCTCTCTGGTAACACTTGATGGTGCCCGGCCTTACGAACTCTTGGCTCCGCAATCTTAAGGATCGTTCCTATCCGTGTCTGGTTTCAATAAGTTCCTAAACTCGGGGTTGCGTAACATGGCCTTTCCACCTTGCGGCTAAATGCGCTCTCGTAAGCCCTCCGCAGAGGCACTTTTCGCTTCGCGCGACCACTTGGTAAAGCTCGCTCGTAAGCCCCATGGCGCAGAGGCACTTTCCTTGTTCGGTTACTCTCGGGCGCCTAACTTACGTCAGCGAAAGCGACTACGGAACGAATCGAGCAAGGTACGGTGTCGCTTTTTCTCCTACGACGCGTGCTCGAGTTCGCAAGCTTCGGTTCTCGAGCATCGTCCGCATCGGGCTAGGGTGTCGCTCTTTCTCTTGTGCACTGTTCGGTTCGCAAACTCGTGTTTCGGCGAGATACTGCACAACGGCTAGGAGTTAGCGCGAGCGCTCTATCGGTTTTCTTAAACTTCCTAGCGGCATTCGCTTTTCTCTTGGTTTCGTTTGTTCTTGTCTTTTTTTGCTCTTTTTGCAGGAATAAAGGTAAGTACTTCATTACATTACTCAAAAGTTTTGGTACAAGGCCCTTCCGATTCTGACAGCGGTGCTACTTAGGAGCAAGTCTGCTCCTTCACTCCTCAACTTCTAACTTGAGGCGCACGACTTCATACGAGCCTTGATTCCTTCCGGGCTTCAGCTCGGGCGTTCGATCTCCTCCTTGCTTCGCAGCTTGCAGCTGCAGCCTCCGCCGGATGGCCTCGACCTCCTCGGTCTTGGCCTTGGTGATCGTTCGAGCCTCGCTCTGGTGACTCATTGCTCGGCCGTCTTGAGCTGCTTCGTCCGGCTCCTTGACCTTTTCTCTGCGGTGATCGCCCTCGCGTCATCCCACGCATCTCCTCGATCTCTTCTTGTGAAGCCCACAGGTCGAGATCTTTGCTCGAGACCCATGAAGTCTGTTCTTCCTTAGCGAGTGGGCCTTGAGTCTCTTGGCTTCCGCCTTGAGCTGGTCCCGCCGTTAGGAAGCGTCGGTGAGCTGCTCTTCGAGCCACTTGGCGGCCCGCCTCTCCTCCAGCGGTGCTCGCCCTAATGGCTTCTTGAAGCTCCTCGGCCTCTCCTAGGAGAGACTCGCGAGAACGCCTCTCTTGACCAATTGGACTTTGAGCCTTTTACCTTCGCCTTGGTGGCCGACTTTGGGGTGGTGCAGAGGACCCGCTTGGACTCCTCGTCTGAGGTGCTCCGGGCGACGCCAAGATCTGGCGCTCCGCTCGATGGTGGCGCCGTCCTCGAGCTCCTCCATGGTGTCCCCGATGATCCGAGAGGAAGAACAAGTTAACTACTTTGCGATGGCGTAGCTAATTGAGCAAGATTTGGTCTTGGTTCCTACCTTCCCAAGTCGTTGCTTGATCCGCGGACGCAGCGGTCCTCGAGGCCATGCGTCCACGAAGCCCCTTCGTCTTGGGATGAGACAGACAGCGTTCATGCCGTCATTGCTGGATCGCTCCTTCTTCTTGCGGGAGCGCTTTGCCGCCGGAGCGGAGCGACAGGCGAAGCGCTTTCGTCTCCGCTCCTCTCCTCTTCCCTTTCTTCTTCGCCGAACTTCCGGGCAAGACCGAGAACGCTCCGATTGGTGGCGCCCGATATCTCCACAGGCGGGGCGCCTGCGCGACCGCCGGGGCTTCTTCTTGCCCCCTGGCGACTGGGGTTCCACCCTGCTCGCCGGAGAATCCCGTCGCCTCGGGGGTGAGTTGCCCCTGCGACGAAGTGCCTGGCGGGACCGGTTGCTCGGTCCCACCCTGGGCAACTCCCGGAGCCGTCGTCTTGGCTCCGCTCTCCGTGGCGCCGCGCCTCTTCTCCCTGCCTCGGCCGCTCTACGCGCATTTGAGCGTCGCTGAGCTTCATTGAGCCGGGTGGGAGCGAGCTCCACGCCGCCTCCTTGAGCACGCCGACCTCACCGCCCGCGATGCGCCGTGCAGATGCTCGGGCAGCAGCGACCGCTCGAGCGCCTCTTCGACGTCATCTGTGGCGATCTCTCCTTGGGCGGTGATGAAAAAGAGATCATCGTTAAGTCTAATATGGTCGGTGGGTGGGAGATCTGAAGTTAGGCTCCTACATACTGCCGTGGAAGGCTTGGTCACGATCTTCTTCGCGGAACCTTCCGCCTCTTCCTCGGGGGCTCCTTGGCGGCTTCTCGCCTTGGCCCTTGGGTGTTAAATGGCGGCGAGCTCGGCTCCTTGGTGGTGGCGCTCTCTCTCGCCTGCGCAAGAAGTTTTTCCTTGCTTGCGACTTCTTCTTCGAGCCTCCTCGCTTTCGACGACACATTCGAGCAGCGCCAAATGGCCCGGGTGAGTCTGCGAGTAACGCCTAAGCCAGAGGGTCATGTTCTTTACCTCTTCGTCGCTTTGCTCGGCGAGGAGGAGGGCTTAGTCTCTTCCATTTGGTGACCGCTCGCCCGCTTGGTGCCTTTCGATGCGCTCCGTCGCCTTGGCCGGTCTCTTCGACGGTGGCGGCCGCCCGTGTCATGGCGAGCTCGCGTCGGCTCGGCCGCCACCTTGGGCTTTGCAACCGCCTTGGTCTTGCCCTTCTTCACCTTCTCCTTCTCGGACCGGAGAGGTCCTCACGATCCCTCAAGGATCATTTGGTCCTCCTGCTGCGTTGTCGAAGTGAGCTTTAGCACTAAACAACATTGCAAGTCTAGCAACACTGGTCGGGTGTAAGTAATTTACCAAATGCATGCGGGACGAGCTGCGTTCTTGTGAGACAGTGTCGCCACCCCGCCGATGACCTCCCGTCCTTCTTCGCCGCCTCAAACATGGCGTCGACCGCTTCGGTCACCCATCGTCGGTTGGCTTCTCTGCCCAATGAAGGATTGTTAGTTCTGTTAGGAGGAAAGAATCTATTTAGAGGTTGAGTCTTAAAGGCACTTACCGTGCTCTCCCTTGTGATGTCCTCCCATCCCTCTATCTTGTAGAAGGATAGGACCTCCTCCGCGGCCAGACAGATCCTGTTGCCGTGAAGTCGAATGATCTTCGCCCGTGAGCCCAAGGCTCACGAGGAGGAGATCTTCCTGTCGAGTACCAATCCTCGGCGGTCATCTCCGCCGAGGCATTGGCGTCCCTTCTTGGCGCCTTCGGTGAAGGCGAGTTCTTGTCGCCCGCCCGCTTTGTAGAACCACCTCACCCACCACGCGCCCATTGAGTCGGCGGCGGTGGGCGAGGGTACGGGCGTCGTCGGCGGTGGCTGGAGCTTGAGGTAGTAGCACCCCAGTAGCAAAGCGGCGGAGCTGCTCCTCGTTCTTGTGTAGTAATGGAGGAACAGCCCTACCGATGGATCAATGCCGAGATAGCCCTCGCATGCAGTGTGCGAAGGCAGCCATCTGGAGGATGGAGTTCGGATTGAGGTTCGTCACCTCAATCCGCGATGTTCAAGAAGGCCTCGGCGAAGTCGCTCTCGGGAGACCTCAACCCGAGCAGTCTGGCTGTTGGTCGACAATTCTCCTTGGCGGCTCGGAGTATCCTCTCTCCGGCGACCTCCATTACTGGGTGTCAATGTGGCCCTCTTCCTCCCAGACCTTGAGGTCCTCCTCATCAAGCTAGTCTTGGGTGAACTTGGCCATAGCGGTTCCCGTGAGTTGGACAAGCGGGTTTGGTCTTTGGAGTTTGGGTGCTTGATCTTTGGGCGTGGTAGGGACTAGGGCTTAGAGAGGAAAGGCGTGAGAGCGTAGTGGGGCCACAGGCAGCTTAGGTACTTTATAGTCCCGTATGGGCAGCTCTGCCAACGGTTTTGTCACAAGCGGCTAGTTTTTACATAGCGGCTAGGTAAAGCGGTGCTTTATTTTCCTTGTGCGTGACGGAAGTTACCGTTGGAGTGCGCTAGCAGCTAGTTTTTCGGTGTTCGCTTTGAAGGTGAGTGCCCTTTCGGATAGATGTCATTCCTGTTCGACGCAATGAGCAATTTTGCTTTCGGACCTTGAACATGTCTGTTAGGTTAAAACTTAAACTGTTGATCGATCGTTACATGTCTTTGTAGCAGCTAAATTTCCCTCTTCGTGGCTTGGAGTCTCAAGAGGAAGACCCACTCTAGTGAGTCCTTCCACGAGTCTCGGGGCTAGGCTGTCGGGGATTAGATTGACCCATTGCCATGGCCCGCTCCTGACGGCTCAATCGAGCAACCTACGGGGCCCGGCTCCTGGAAGGTTCCATCAGCCCATATCGTCTTGCCGAACAGCTTCTGGCTGGCGTGGTGCGTAGTGGCCAAGGAATCGTGTTTGAGTCCGTCTCGAACAAGAGTTCTACACGGCTACGTGAAGACCCGGACGTTGGTTTCCCGGATTGGATTAGGAGTAGTGATCCCCAAGATTAGGAGCTTACCTTATCTACCGTAGGTTATATTTGGCATGTATGAGTTAGATTCACGATCTCGTAGTTGGCGACCCGATGTTCCTCGGTAGGTTGGTTTGTTACGTACTATATAAGCAGGGGCCCTCGGCGTTTAGAGGACTGGACCTTAGCGAGATAGATTTTAGCATACTACTACTTGAGACTGCTGATCTCGTCGAGCCATCTCTTATACTCATCTCGATATATAAGAAAAATTTGGGCGTGGGGCTATTATCTCTCGAGAGGCTGAACAGGATAAAACCCACATCTCTGTTCGTTCTTTGTTAGTGGTTGTTGGCGTGTCTCTATCTCAATCTTCAAGAACCTTAGCGACTTGAGATCGATATCTCAACCGTCGACAATGAGGATTGTCGACGGTTGAGATATTGACTCAAGTCAACTAAATTCTTCAAGAGTGAGATAGGAGACGCCAACAACAACAACAACAACGAACAGAGACAAGGGTTTTATCCCGTTCAGCCTCTCGAAATATAAGCTCTGACTTTACGCCCGGCCTTTTTTATATATCGAGTTGAATCTAAGAGGTGGCTCGGCGAGACGAAGCAGTCTCGGCGAGATTATGAGTGTACAGGAAGTATTATGCAAAGACCTCATGCCTACACGCCGTAGAGGCTCGGTTTATATAGTGGTGAACAACCAACCCTGGGAGGAGAATCGGGCGCTAACTACTTAATACGCTAACTCGCACCATGCCAAATATATCCCACTAGAGATAAGGTAAACTCTAATTTTGGGATCACGACTCCTATTCCAATCCGGGAAACCACGTCGGTCTTCACGTAGCAGTCAGTAACTCTTGTTCGAGTCGGACTCTAATCCTAGGTCGTTACGCACGTGCGCGCCAGGAGCTGTTCGGGCAGATGCATATGGGCTCGATAGAACCTTCCAGGGAGTTGGGCCCTGGTAGGCTGTTCGATTGGGCCGTCAGGGAGTGGGCCATGGTAATGGGCCATGATTTTATCCCCGACAGGGATCATCTCCACGTCATCTTCTTCATGTGTTGCCTAGTTTAAAAGAAAGCCAATCCGAGCTTTATAAAGTTAGAATAATAATACGATGAATGCAATGAAAGTTCAAATATACCCCATTGTTCAATCTGCGATGCCTGCCTCTAATCCAGCTAGATGTGCATACCAATATCTCAACCATTGTTGGGTTGAGAGAACTACGATAATCGTCAAGAACTCTTCCAGCCGCACTAAAGGCTGACTCTGAAGAAACCGTGCTAATTGGAATGATCAATATATATTTTGCCATCATGGAAACCACAGGATATCTTGATGCATGCACTTTACACCATAAGAGTACATCAAAAGGTTTATCATCACATACTTCATTTTGATCTTGTAAATATGCCCTCAAATCTGTTTGTGGAACCTGTGCAGCACTACTGGCTTTTATGAATTCAAAGATCTTTGATGTAAATGACCCTGTGCTACTAGCAGATTGAACACTACTACGATCACAAGATGTTGCTTCACTACCCTGTGCTAGCTTATACTCTTTCTCATAAATAGAGTATAAATCCTATAAAGTAGTTTTGATAGATGAAAGCTTCTCTTCAAGTTCAGCCTTAGAAAATATGAAAGGAAATGAGAAATCAATTATTTTTATCTTAAACCTTGGGTTAAGAATTGAAGCAATGGGTACATGCTTGAGCATTCGGACCCCTAGTACTTTTCAAACTTCAATATCATAGCATCTGCCATCATAACCAAGCATGTATCAGAAGAATTCGAAAGATCTAACAAAACCTTTTTGATGTTTATAATTTAAGAAAACACCATGTTTGCTGTGGGATAAGTGGACCCAGAGAACATCTCGGTAGCCAAGTATAGAGCTAGCAATACATTCTTCACATGTTTATACAAGTCCCACTCTTCATTTGATGGCATCCACTTATAGTTTGCATCTTCCGGACATATATTTCAATAGCAGATTTGAAATAAAAGGCATTGTCCAACATTTTATAAGTGGAGCCCCATCGTGTGCAAACATCCAAACATAACTTCCTCCTTAAATCCAACTTAAGAGACTTAGCAACAGAGGTGAACTTATACAAGCGAGAGTTAGATTTCTTAAAATACTTCACACTCTCTAATCTTGCTAATTAAGCCCTCCAAAGGTTTCAACCCATCACTAACTAGCAAGTTTAATATGTGTGCACAACATCTCACATGGAAAAAATTCCCATTGGAAAATGACACCCCTCTAGCATTCAACTTTGCAAACAAAAATCTTGATGCAACATCATTATTAGATGCATTGTCAAAAGTAATGGTACCTATCTTGTCCTCAATTTTCCATGCGGCAAGACATTATGAAATAGTTTGGGAGATGACAACACCACTGTGTGGAGACTCTAACTCAACAAAATTAATGATACGACTTTGCATATTCCAATCCATGTCAACATAGTGTGCAACTAAACTCATATAACAAACAAGTTGGTTGAATGTCCAAAGATCACATGTGAGACTTATCTTAGTAATGTTTCTAAATGCTTTCATCAGTTTTTCCTTCTCAGCTTCAAACAACTTAACACAATCAGCTCTATTGATTTTTCTCCTAACCTTTTGATATGAAGAATTCATGGTTTTTATTAACTGATTGAACCATGTATATTCAACCATTTTAAAAGGCAATTCATGAACTATTATCATAGTAGCAAGAAGCTTACGAATCTTAGCATGATCATACCCACGAGAAGAGGGAGCCAAAGGAATTATTTCACCTTATTTGTCTGTAGGAAAATCAATCGCTTTCTGCTTCTTCATTTCCCTTATGTTATGTGATTCACATGATTCCAAATGTCGCTTCATTGTTATTGTGGTGCCACTTGCACTCTTCATAAAATTCCTACCACATGCCTTGCACTTGAGCTTTTCGTCTAATACTCCTCTCCGCTTCTTACTAGGGACTTTAACTTCCTAAAAAAATTCCCATACTTCCGAGGTTTTCTTTTTACCGACCTTTTTAGGCTTTGTATCTTCAGTTTCTTCTTCGACATTTATATGTTCACCGGATTACGCATTTTGAACTGGTGTTGCAACAGCTGATTGTCCTGACATCTACAGTTAAAAATTGACGTACCAATTAAACCATGAACTATCAATGACTATGAGATCTAAATGATTAGGTATATATAACCGTAGTATATGAGACTCACCATGTCAATCAGACCACTGCTACCGGGCACACTGGCACTAGGATTAGGAACCGAAGATTCCATTATATCTACATAAATTTGCAACATACATAATTATGAAAATACTTAAAAATGCCATAGGAAGAAGTTAGGATTGGGGGTTGTAGAGAATCGGAGACCTACCGGGTTAGGGCTACTGTCTTACTTCAGCATCGTCGTTAGGGGTGGGCGTTCAGTTATTTTGGTTATTTCGGTTTTTGAAAATTTCGGTTAGTAAAAAATAGAAACCGAAATCTTCTCTAAAATATTACTAACCAAACCATATTAACCGAAATATTTCGGTTTGGTTAATTCGGTTTTCGGTTTATAACCGAATTGTCCACTTCATGGCAATTGAGAGGTGAGCACAACAATAAGCCTAACTGCAATAAACTAAATTATTACCCAATCAGCTCACGCTCACGTTCTCAGAGGTCAACACATAACAAATCAATCAAGCAAAGAGTGAATGAACATATCACCCAATCAGCTCACGCTCACGTTCTCAGAGGTCAACACACAACAAATCAATCAAGCAAAGAGTGAATGAACATATCGAACAAGCAAAGAGTAGATCGAAGTACATACGTTACACAAACACTTGGATCCATTGCCTCCAACTTCGGTTTAATCGGTTATTTCGGTTTTTAGGAAGTGAAAACCGAACCGAACCATATTAACCGAACAGTTCTGAAAAAATAACCGACGGTTATCGGTTTTTTTTGCCCACCCCTAGTTGTAAATCGTCGGCGGTGATATTTGTTGTCCTGTTTGGGGTATGGGGCCAACCGCCCTCCTCCCACCGCCAGCGCTGCTTGCACCTCGGGCTCCGGCCACCACCGGTGGCGGCGGTTCTTTGGGGGAGGCGGACTAGGTCGATGGCGGCAGTGGCTGAAGTGGGCGACCGACGCCGCCGCCTGACGCGAGTGGGTGGATGGGACCTAGGAGGAGCTATGTCGGCACCCGATCTACAAGATCGGATTCCACCTGCGTAAGAATCATGGCTAGTACACACAGTTATACAGAAACGGAACATTGCCAACGATTTGATTATTACAAAAGGAAACTTAGTCCAGTACAAACACAAACAACGGCTCGCAGGCCGTAATTCAGAGTACACGGAGATACAGGCCTAATATAATATCTAAAAATTTATCCATCCCATAGGCACGAGGGTTGTAGGAACGCTGTAACATCCCAAATTTTAAACCCAATTTGGCACATTAATAATTTCTTAAAATGCATGATTTAAAAATGTTAAATCATTTATTATATTGCATCATGACATCTTCATCATCATTGCATGCATTGTAGTTAAATTGGAAAAAAATGATTTAAACTTTTCAAACTTGCACCCTTGGTGGAAAAATTTAATAATTTGTTTAAAGTGTATATTTTTTTACGGCCAATATCAAGATGATCTATTTGGAAGTGTGTTAGTAATTTTGGAAAAGCCAAATTGTATTTCCTAAGTATTGTGGTGTTTAAAAAGGAATTATTTGAAAACCAGGAAATTCAAAAGGGTTTTATTCCCTCTCGGCCCGAACCGGCCCAATTCCTCTCCTTCCCTTTTCTTTCTCCACTCCCCTCCTTTTTCCTCTGTTGGGCCGCCAGCCCCGCGCCGGCCCATCCTGCCGTTGGCCACCTCCTTGTGCTGCGCCAACCGCGCCCCCTTTACTCTCTCGACCGTTTGCTGACAGGTGGGCCTACGCCATCAGTGTCCCTTCCTCCTTCTTCTCCCCTGTTTCCCCTTCTCTGTTCGCCGGTCGCCGCCACTATGCTCATCCTCCCTCTCACTCCCGTGAGCCCAATGGCTCGTCTTCCCACGCGATCGCTCGTCCCGATCCTTTCCCCTCCGGACCCCTCCTCTCTCTCCGCATTTGTTGTCTTGTCGCCGGCCTACCCCGTGACTCCGCCGTCTCGCCCAACACGCTACCGGCCGGAATCGATGCCAGCGATTGCCAACCCTCGCGCGTCGCGTCAAGATCCTTCCGGGCGGGGCATGCTTATAAAAGGAGGAACTGCTCCTCTGTTCTCCCCGCTTCGCGCCACCGCATCGTCATTCACCCGAGCCGGTGCGCCATCGTTCCTCGCTTCCCCGCGACCCCCTCTTCCTCCATTGTTCCGCCTCGGTTCCTCGGTGTCACCCTCACCTTGGACTTGGTCGCATGAAGTCCCAGAGAAGCTCGCGCCCAGGGGAGTGAAGCCGCGTGGTCCGAGCGTGTTCCCAGAGCCTGCACAGTCGTCGCCGCTGAGGTTCCGCCACCTCGCTGTTCCCTTCGACCCGATGATCGCAGAGGTAGCTCTTCTCCCTCCCTTCACCCTCTCGGCCAATGGCATTGAGCTCCGGTGGAGCACATCGCCGCCGCCTCGTAGCTAGCGCATCGCCGCCGCCGCGAGCCGCCGCGCCGCTTGCTCCGTTCATCCCGCGGGACGTTTAGACCCTCTTTTGGTTCGCCTCACTCATGGCTTGCTCACCGCGGGGCCAATCGGCTTCCGGTGGCCGGAATCGTCGCGGCCGTAAGCACCGCCGCCGCCGGGGTGTGCCACCTCTGTTTTTCCCCTTTTACCATTGCCAGTGTCGCTGACAAGTGGGGCCAAGGGGGGACCCATTGGTCACTCGTGCGGTACAGCGCTCTCGCCCATGTGGTGCCGAAACCGCTTCTGTGATTGGGCCGTTCGCCGAAGCCGACCAAATACAGAGAGGCCCGTCCGTTTTATTTTCTTTGATTTATGTTTTAAATCATTTTGTGGTACCCTCAAAGCATTTAGTTAAAAATAACTGCGACATTGTAAAAATCCTAGAAAAATTTCTACAAATACTTTATTAGTTTCTGGTCCTAGGAAAATTATATATATATGCATATCATGCTTGTAGGATCCGTTTTTGGTTAAATGGATAGCTTTAGGTGCATTATTTCATGTGCATTTGAGAAATGGTCATAATATTTCTTTTAAATAAAAAGAAAATACTTTACAAGTCCCTGGACTTTAGGAAATAATTGTTGCCAAGCCATCCATGCAGCATGCATTTGTTAGAAGTATTCATGGCTTAAAAATGACATCATTTCATGTGTACATAGGTCGTTTGGCATAATCTCTCTTTTAATAAAAATGCATGGAAATCAAGATTTCTGCATCATCACTAAAACAGCAAGTCATGAAATATTTTTTATGTGTGTTGTATTGCTTTGCATACGTGTGTGCGCGTTTAGGAGGTCAAGCCCCCGAAGACCCTTTCGACGACATTCCCTTCGCTTTACCCGGAACCGATCAAGGCAAGTCCCCCTTCGATCATATCGTGAAGCCATTTTCGGTTATTTAGAAAATGTTTACTAGACTTGAAAATGTGCATGCTAGTTTAAAATAATAAACGCCGTATTTACTAGATTTAGATATCATGCCGAATAGAAAGGTAAGAAATATTGTATGATTAAACCTAAGGCTAAAATATGGATTTCACATATTTAAATACCCCGTTGTGGTAGGATAAAGGCTTAAAATTTTTTTATGCCGAATGATATATTCAATTGTGTGAAAGGAGAATATTGTTGAGAAATGTTTAGGAAAAGGGTGATTTGAAGATAGCGCATCAAGGGTGATGCTTAGTAGGAAATGATTTTCCTCTTACCCCAAAAACCCTCCGACTTGAGATAGATATTTTGCCGGTTGGTACAGTGTGGCACCGTTTTAAAAACTGAGCTAAAATATCAACACTCTCCTAGTTTAAGGACTGCTCATCCTATGATCCTATAAACTGAGGCATAACAGTACGACCTCGAGCCGATCGTTGGCCCTCGTGGTTGGCGGTCTTGTGGCGAAACACCGTCTGGGTGCGTAGCCTCTCGAGGGCAAAGCGTACCCACTCTACAGAGTTAAAACTGTCATGATAGCTGTTCTCGTGGTTATGAGCGTGCGAAGGGACTGATTATATGGTAGTTCTTCATTTACAAAACCAGATTTAGAAAAGGGTTTTAAACAAAGGATTTACGTTGAGTAAAGTATTTGAGAAGGATTTCATTTGAGTAAGGTGCCATAGGCTACATTTCGGATTGGGTGTCGGCCTACCGAAAAATATCGCGCGGAATAGACCTAACCGTTTTGAGAAAAGGAAATGAGAAAGGAATTTGTTCTCGCTATGGCACTGAGGCCAAGTGGCGAGAAATCGTTTGAGAAGAGGCCAAAGAAAATATTAAGATTTACTGTTTCTAAATTGCTTTGCCAAAACTAGGCTAATAAATGCATTTCCGCAAAATGTCCTAAGCTCTCCTTGTACCGAACCACATTTGTATACTTCCCGACATGCGAGTACAATTTGTACTAACCCTCGTTTTCTCCCTCCTTTTTTAAAATTTCAACAGCTGGTCCATCAGAGTATGGCCCGCTGTCCGAGGAGGAGGACCCGGATTACAACGAGGAGGCGTTTTCCGAGGAAGACTATGAAGATTAGGGTTGCGCGTTCCTACAGCCCTCGTGTCCGTGGGATGGATAAATTTCTAGATGTTGTATTAGGCTTGTATCTCCGTGTACTCTGAATTACGGTCTGCGAGTCGTTGTATGTGTTTGTACTGGACTATGTTCCCGTTTGTAATAAATCAGATCGTTGGCAATGTTCCGTTTCTGTATATCTGTGTGCACTAGCTATGATCCTTGAGACTAGTACATGTTAACGCAGGTGGAATCCGATCTTGTAAATCGGGTGCTGACGGAATTGGTATCAGAGCCAGGCTGTTTTTGGCCCGAGGACGTAGCCCTAGAAATTAGAGACCATATATTTATAAAAGAAATAATTGTGAAATAAATTCTAATCTTCACAATCCATTTTTACTGATGATCTTTTGAAAATTTGTAGATGCCGTCGTTCGCATCCGCCCTTGGAGTTGGCTACGGAGGTTTCGTGCGCCAGCTGCTGCTGATGCTGAGCACGCTTGGTTTCGGTGACCCCATGTATCATGGGGCCACCACTTCGCGCAAGGGACGCACCTGCTGGGTGGTGTGCGTCACTATCTTTGCTGCGGGTCCACCGCCTACTCGTGGACCATTCTGCTACTCCGCCACCCGTGTCAGCTACTCCAACGTCATCCAAGACGTGTACAGACTTGCTCTACACCGACTCCGCAGTTTGTTCACGCATGAGCTGCACGTCTCCCCGCTTTGCTACTTTCTCTCTCGCCTGCCGCATGAGCTGTTCAGTCACGCTCGTACGGCCGAGGGTGAGAGCGACCCGACGGTGTACCACCTTGCCTAGCTCGTCCAATGCCTGAACGACGCGTATACCATCGTCCTGCGGGAGTTGAACTCCGCCTACAACACCAACCGCCAGCTGGAGCAAGCCAAGAAGGAGAGCCGCGACCTTAAAAAGCACGACTCACACCACTTGGTGGAGAAGGTCCATCTTCGCAAGAGAATCCGTCAGTTGGTTCGTGAGAACCAGCGTCTCCGTGGGAATGCCGTTTCTTCCTCCGGGACTCCAGCTACTGCTGCTTCTTCCTCCCGCCCGAAGAAGAAAGATGTCGGCACTAGCCCCGCGTCCCAGCCCGAGGATCCTGCTGATCTTTCCATGTGCACCTTCGAGCTCACCCTCAAGGATCTTCAGTTGGATCTGGGTCCGACTGGAGTGAGGGCTCTGCCTCCCACCCTTGTTGAGCTTCAAGGCATACCTCTAATGGTCCGATCACCACCGCCTGGTTGGCAGCCCGCCGTGGATGTCGATGATGTTGATGATGAAGGAGAAGACCCCGTGGAGTTGATCTCTGAGTCCGAGTACGAGCAGGACTAGCTCGTAGCCTCCTGTATCCTTTGCATGGGTCGCTGTCGCCTATTTTCTTTTGCTTTCTTTCTTGTCCGCCGCTTTGCCGCTGCTCCTCAATAATCGGGCCGCCTCTATAAAAGGGCCGCCCCGCCGGTGTTTCCGCCTCGTCTCCCTGCCGTGTCACGCTGCTTCTCCGTCCGCAATGAGAAGGAATCCGGAGATCCGCCCCGCGAGCCCTCGCCGTTCTCCGAGTCCTCCTTGCCGCTCCCCAAGTCCTCCTCGTCGCTCCCCGAGTCCTCGCCCTCCGCCCGAGTCGTTTAAGTTCCGGTTGCTCCTCGAGGAGATAAGGCGTTTCCCTCTCTGGATCTATGGTGTGACCCTCCTGATCTATATAGTGATTCTCTGTTGGGTCTTGTGGACCCAGTCCTACTAGTCGTCCCGGTGCAAGTTCGTGTAACCCGCGCGTAGTTAGCTCGTGATTTGGGCTGACGTATCAGCGGTTGTGGTATCGCGTCCCTATTTGTACTCTAAAAACTATTCTGTTATGTTATGTGTGTGCATTGTGCCAAATTTGCATATTTAAACTCATGTTTAGAAAAATCTGAGTATAGCTTTTCCTCCTTATTGTCTCTCGTCCTCATGTCAACAGATGGTGATTTCGCGTCAGGCTGGGCGTGGGGATATCACCCGTGGTCGAGTTTGTGGAGGTGCTGCAAGCAGAGCTAGTGGATCTCGCCGTCTTGGGAGGGGAGTCCAGTCAGTCCCTAACCTAGTTCGTTCTGTAGAACAAGCATCCGTTGGAGGGCCTCCCCGTGAGCTTCATCTTTTTTCCTCTCTAGCGCCACAAAGATCTTTCCAAAATCCACAAGAAAATCAAGCCGAATCATCCACCCATCTTCCACCACCCCCTCGGAGAGATCCCACTCTAAGAGAGTTCATGGAAATACAATTCCAGATGATCCAAAACCTAGTGAGGGAGAGAAACAATGTACCCATTCCTCCATCAGTGCCAACCCATCCACCAGTTCCACCTACTGTCCGTGCCTGTGTCAATGATTTCCTAAGAGCCAACCCTCCCAAGTTTGGTGGATCTGCGGATGCCATAGAGGTAGCCGGCTGGTTGAAAGCAATAGAGAAGTGCCTCATTATGTTCCAGTGTGGAGACTTTGAGAGTATCCAGCTCGCGGCATACCAGCTTACCGGTGTCGCGTCAGCGTGGTGGGATACATTTTGTGAGTCTCGTGAAGCTCCTGAGACGATCACTTAGGCTGAGTTTATTGAATCTTTTGAGGAGAACTATGTCCCTAACAATTCGAAGGAAGCTAAGAGGCGTGAGTTCCATGCTTTAATTCAGGGGAGCATGACGATGCACGAGTACCTCACTCAGTTTACTTTGCTGGCTCGCTACGTGCCCCGTGATGTGAGAAGTGATGCTGACAAGATTTACTTTTTCAAGAAGGGCATTGACTCTGAGATTCGTGCTCTGATCGATTCCAATGAGTTCACTACCTTCAAGCAATTGTTTGCTAGTGCCGTCAAGTAGGAGCAGAATCATCGTAAGTGCCTTGCTGCTAGAAAGAGGAAGAGAGCCCAGAAGGATGTTCATCCTAGCTCTTGTTTCAAGGGACACCGCACCCATGGCCTTACACCAGCTATTCCTCCACGCCCACGTTCTCAGTGGGTGATGCCTTGCTCTGTGCTGCAGTCAGCTCCGCCGGTCCGCACTCAGATGTCAGCTCTCCCTAAGAAAGACCTGTCAAGCATCAAATGTTTTGCATGCCAACAGATAGGACACTATGCCAGTTTCTGTCCAAAGAAAGGTGTTGTGTCTGTTCCGGGTCAAGCCAAAGCTGTCTTGCCGAGACCCGTGAATTCTGTGCCAGCTCGTGGAAACTTTCCGCACGCCAGGACTACTGCTTCTGTTGAACGTGGACGGGTGAACCACGTCAATGCTAAAGACGCCCACGCTGATCCGAATGCAGTGAAAAAAAAGATGGATCCCTAAAAATGTGTGTGGACTATAGGTCACTTAATGAGGTTTCTTACTCAGTTCACTTAATTGACCAATAATCCACGCACATCCTTAAGGATCTATCCTTTTTTTCACAAAAATAACTGGGGCACCCCAAGGTGATGCACTAGGGCGTATAAATTCCTGTTCTTGCAACTCTTCGATTTGCTTCTTTAACTCAGCCATTAGATTTACAGAAAGACGGTACGGCCTTTGGAAGATAGGCGCAGTACCAAGGGCTAAGTCGATGACAAATTCGACATCCCTCTCGGGCGGCATGCCTGGCAACTCATCGAAAAACACATCAGGGAATTCCCGCAAAAATAGGCATATTCGTTAGATCGGACCCTTCCAACTTATTGAGGGCAATCAGATTCTCAGAGCAAGAGTTAGCAACAAACTGAATTTCCTTGCCATCATCACTAGTCAACTTGACTGTTTTAGAGGCACAGTCAATTTGACCTTTATACTTGGCTAACCAATCCATGCCTAATATCACTTCTATTTTCTTTAAATCAATGATCACCAGGTCTGCTAAGAATCCCATACCCTCAATTTTAATACAAACATCAGGACACAACAAGGTGGTGTGAATGACTTTTCCAGGAGATTTAATCAGCATTGATTTCTTTAATGCACTAGTTTCAAGTCCATGATTTTTAGCAAAGGATGCAACAATAAATGAATGCGTTGCACCAGAGTCAAATAAAGCAGTAGTGGGTATGGAGTTGATGTGAAACTTACCCATCACTGCATTGGGATCAGCGTGGGCGTCTCCGGTACGACGTGGTTCACCGCCCACGTCAATGAAGCGATGAGTCTGGCGTGCGGAAAGTTTCCACGGTAGCCGCATGAATTCCCTGCCTCGGCAAGACGACTTTGGGTTGACCGAAGCGAATCGACACCTTTATTGAGGCGAGGCGGCATAGTGTTCCATCTACCGGCATGCAAAACACTTGATACTTGCGAGTCTGTTGGGAAGAGTCGACATCTCGAGTCGGTGGCGGGTGAGCGATCAAGGCACAGAAGCGAGGCATCACCCATTGAGAACATGGGCGTGGAGGAACAGCAGGTGCACTGCCAAGGGTGCGGTGTCCCTTGGAACGAGAGCCAGAGTGCACATCCTTCTGGGCCCTCTTCCTCTTCCTAGCAGCAAGGCACTGACGACAGTTCTCTTTTTACTTCACGGCACTGGCAAACAACTGCTTGAAAGTGGTGAACTCCGTGGAGCCTATCAGAGCACGAAACTCAGGGTCCATGCCCTTCTTGAAAAAGTAAATCTTGTCGGCATCACTTCTCACGTCACGGGGCACGTAACGAGCCAGCAAGGTAAACTGAGTGAAGTACTCGTGCATGGTCATACTCCCCTGAATTAAAGCATGGAACTCATGCCTCTTAGCTCCTTCGAACTGTCAGGGATATAGTTCTCCTCAAAAGTTTCAACAAACTCAGCCCAAGTGATCGTCTCAGGAGCCTCATGAGATTCACAAAACGTGTCCCTCCAAGCTAACGCGACACCGGTAAGCTGGTATGCCGCGAGCTGGACACTCTCAAAGTCTCCACACTGGAACATAATCAGGCACTTCTCTATTGCCTTCAACCAGTCGGCTGCCTCCATAACATCCGCAGATCCACCGAACTTGAAAGGGTTGGCTCTAAGGAAATCATTGACACGGGCGCGGATAGGAGGTGGAGCTGGTGGGTGGGTTGGCACTGGTGGGGGAATGGGTGCATTGTTTCTCTCCCTCACTAGGTTTTGGATCATCTGGAACTGCATTTCCATGAACTCTCTGAGAGTGGGATCTCCACAAGGTGGTGGTGAAAGGTGGGTGGAGGATTCGGCTTGATTTTCTTGTGGATTTTGGGAAGATCTTCTTTGTGACGCTGGAGAGGAAAAAAGATGAAGCTCACGGGGAGACCCTCCAACGAAAGCTTGGTCTACAGAACGAGCTGGTTTAGGAACTGACTGAACTCCCCTCCCAAGTCCGATGGATCCAGTAGCTCTGCTTGCAGCACCACCACGAACTCAACCACGGGTGATATCCCCACGTCCAGCCTGGCGCGAAATCACCATATGCTGACAGGTGGACGAGAGACAATAAAGGGGAAAGATATACCCAGATTTTTTGAAACATGTGCTAAGAGCATGCAAATTTGACACGATGCAACACACATAGCATAATATAACAGAATAGTTTTTAGAGTACAAACAGGGGCGCGATACCATAACCGCTGGTACGTCAGCCCAAACCGCGAGCTAACTACGCGCGGGTTACACGAATTGGCGCCGGGACAGCTAATAGGACTGGGTCCATAGGACCCAACAGAAGAACACTAACCAGACCAGGAGGGTCACACCATAGATCCAGCGCGGGAAGCGCCTCATATCCTCAAGGAACAACCGAAACTCGCTCGGGTCGGGCGAAGGGCGAGGACTCGGGGAACGACGAGGACTCGAGGCGCGGCGAGGACTCAGAGAACGGCGAGGGCTCGCGGAACGACGAGGGCTCGCGGAACGGATCTCTGGCTTCCTTCTCATCGCGGACGGAGAAGCAGCACGGCACGGCAGGGAGACGGGACGGCCACATCGACGGGGTGGCCATCTTATAGAGGCGGCCCGATTATTGGAGCGCGGCGGCAAAGCGACGGACAAGAAAGAAAGTAAAAGAAAACGAAAAAGAAAAAGGCGACAGCGACCCATGCAAAGGATACAGGAGGCTACGAGCTAGTCCTGCTCGTACTCGGACTCAGAGACCAACTCCATAGGGTCTTCCCCTTCATCATCATCATCATCAACATCCACAGCGGGCTGCCAACCAGACTGTGGCGATCGGACCATCAGAGGTATGTCTTGAAGCTCGACAAGGGTGGGAGGCGGAGCCCTTACTCCAGTCGGACCCAGATCCAACTGAAGGTCCTCGGGGGTGAGCTCGAAGGTGCACATGGAAAGATCAGCAGGATCCTTGAGTTGGGATGCGGAGCTCGTGCCGACATCCTTCTTCTTCGGGCGGGAGGAAGAAGCAACAGTAGCAGGAGTCCCGGAGGAAGAAGCGACATTCCCCCAGAGACGCTGGTTCTCGCGAACCAACTGACGGATCCTCTTGCGAAAGTGGACCTTCTCCACCAAGTGGTGCGAGTCGCGCTTTTTAAGGTCGCGGCTCTCCTTCTTGGCCTGCTCCACAGCTCCAGTTGACGGTTGGCGTCGTAAGCGGAGTTCAGCTCCCACAGGGCGATGGTGTACGCGTCGTCCAGGGATTGGACGAGCTCGGCAAGGTGGTACACCGTCGGTCGCTCACCTCGGCCGTCTGAGCATGGTGAAACGGCTCGTTAAGCGACGAGAGAAAAGTAGCGAAGCGAGGAGACATCTTCTTGAGTCGGTGTAGAGCAAGTCTGAACACGTCTTGGATGGCGTCGGAGCAGCTGACGCGGGTGACGGAATAGCAAAACGGTCCACGGGTAGACGGTGGACCTATAGCAAAGATGGTGACGCACACCACCCAGCATGTGCGCCCCTTGCGTGAAGTGGTAGCCCTATGATACATGGGGTCACCGAAACCTCGTAGCCAACTCCAAGAGCGGACGCGAATGACATCTACAATTTTCAAAAGATCATTAGTTAAAATGGATCGCGAAGAATAAGAATTAATTTAACAATTATTTTTTTATAAATTATATGGTCTCTAATTCTAGGACTACGTCCTAGGGCCAAAAACCTAGCTCTGATACCAATTCTGTCGGCACCCGATATACAAGATCGGATTCCACCTGTGTAATTACGTACCAGTCCCAGGGATCATGGCTAGTACACACAGTTATACAGAAACGGAACATTGCCAACGATTTGATTATTACAAAAGAAAACTTAGTCCAGTACAAACAAAAACAACGGCTCGCAGGCCGTAATTCAGAGCACATGGAGATACAGGCCTAATACAATATCTAGAAATTTATCCATCCCACAGACACGAGGGCTGTAGGAACGCGCAACCCTAATCTTCATAGTTTTCCTCGAAAAACGTCTCCTCGTCGTAATCCGGGTCCTCCTCCTCGGACGGTGGGCCATACTCGGATGGACCAGCTGTTGAAATTTTAAAAAGGGAGAGGAGAAAACGAGGATGAGTACAAATTATACTCGCAAGTCGGGAAGTATGCAAATGTGGCTCGGTACAAGGAATGCTTAGGATATTTTGCGGAAACGCATTTATTAGCCTAGTTTTGGCAAAGCAATTTAGAAACAGTAAATCTTAATATTTTCTTTAGACTCTTCTCAAACGGTTCTCGCCACTTGGCCTCAGTGCCATAGCGAGAACAAAATCATTTCTTTTTTTTTTTTCTCAAAACGGTTAGATCCATTCCGAGCGACATTTTCCGGTAGGCGGACCCCCAATCCGAAATGTAGCCGGTGGCCCCTAACTCAAACGAAATCCTTCTCAAATCCTTTACTAATCTCAAATCATTTACTTAAAACCCTTTTCTAAAACTGGTTTTATAAATAAAGGGCTACCATAAAATCAGTCACTTCGCGCGTTTATAACCGCGAGCACGGCTATCATGATAATTTTAACTCTGCAGAGTAGGTACGCTTTACCCTCGAGAAGCAACGCACCGAAGGTGTTTCGCCACAAAACCGCTAACCACGAGGGCTAACGCTCGGGCCCGTCCCATACCGTGGCTCGAGGTCGTACTGTTATGGCTCAGTTCGTAGGATCATAGAATGAGCAGTTCTTAGACTAGGAGAGAGTTAATATTTTAGTTCAGTTTTCAAAACGGTGTCGCACTACACCAATCAACAAAATATCTCTCCCTAATCGAAAGGTTTTTGGGATAAGAGGAAAACCATTTCCTACTAAGCATCACCTTTGATGGCCTATCTTAAAATCACCCTTTCTCAAACATTTCTTAACAATATTCTAATTTCACACAAATGAATATATTATTCCACATAAAAGATTTTTAAGCATTTAACCTACCACAACAAGGTATTTAAATAAGAGCAATCCATATTTTAGCCTTAGATTTAATCTTACAATAATTCTTACCTTTCTATTCGATATGATATCTAAGTCTAGTAAATACGGTATTTATCATTTTTAAACTAGCATGCACATTTTCGAGTCTAGTAAATACGATATTTATCATTTTTAAACTAGCATGCACATTTTCAAATCTAATAAACATTTTCTAAATAACCGAAAAGAACTTTATGATATGATCGAAGGGAGACTTGCCTTGATCGGTTCCGGAGAAAACGAAGGGGACGTCGCCGATCGGGTCTTCGGGACCTTGACCTTCTAAACATGCAAACACCCATGCGAAGCAATACAACATTCATAAGAAAAACATTTAATGACATGCTGTTTTAAGGATAATGCAGAAATCCTATTTTCCATGCCCTTTTATTTAGAAGAAAATTTTTGAAAATGACCTATGCACATAAAACGATGCAATACCCAAGTCATGACTTTATCAACAATCTAAGGAGAGTGCTTAATGCCTTACTGTTTTAAGGAAAAGTAAATACAGCAACTCTAATGCATTTTTATTTAATCAGAAATATTATGAAAATTACTTAGGTCCACATGAAATGATGCCACTCCTAGGTTAGCTATTTAACTAAGAATGAATGCTACATGCATGACATGCATATATATAATTTTCTTATGTCCAAAAAACAATAAAGTATTTCTCTGAATTTTTATAAAATTTTTATAGCACATTGTCTATTTTTAACTTATTGCTTTAGGGTACCAAAAATTATAATCTGTTTTGGGTCAAAATGCTACCACCGGGGTGGGCTTGTGTTTCCGATATCAACCCGATAGTATCAACCGCGCTCGCAAAATCTGAAAAACCTGGTACGGATCTGACGTTCGTGAACATCGACCGGGGTTTCTTGAGTTGGTGAACGTCGACTGAGATTTCTTGAGATTTCAGTCAACTGACACCCCCGTAGGACGTGTCGCCCGTAGGACAGGCTTTACATCAAACGACTAAAAGTATAACTCTTTGGACCATAGCTCAAACATTTAAATATCAGCGAGAGAAACGAGATATGTGAAATCGATTGATAATTCTCTAAAAACCAATAGCATGATGATTATTATATCAAACCCTCCACCTGACACAAAACCAAGTCAAGCATTGGTATCTAATCTTACCTTTCTCCATGTACCAATGAACGAATAAGCCATTCATCATTGCCGTCAATAAATGGGTCAAAAAATCACCAAGGAAACAGAGAGAAATCAGCAAAAATTGAAAACTAGATGACTATACTTGGATGAAATCACAAGATAACTGACATAAGTTGAACGAATCAGCATAAAGAGAGCAGGCAAGAATCACTGAAAGGGGATGAGGCAAATTCGCACAAAAAAATAACCAGACCCGCTAGAAATCAACAAAAAAAAAAGAGCATGTCCTCAGGTGACAGAAATGTTGACAACTTGTTCACCTAGACGCGAGTCTAGATGTCTAGACGCTGGACGTCGGCATTCCGTCCAATCTAGGCCCTGGTCGCAAGAGCTAGACGACTAGACCGTCTAGACGGTCAAAAATGGTCTTGGACGGTCTAGACGGGTGAATTGAACGGTGCTGGACACGACTAAACGATGAATGTGGCTGTCTAGACGCACGTCTAGGTAATTGCAGTTTGACTAAATGGCATATGGGTGGAATCTCTGCCTCATTCCTCTACTTCTCCCTTGCGTTCTTGCCTCCACCAAGGCACCAAGGCTCCAAATTCCAATATTCAAGGCTGCACTGAAAGTCAACATTACAACTAGCACTAGTAGTCTAGCATATTAGCACTTTTGTTTGCATATTTACTGGTATTTTTCCTGCTACAGTAGAAAACGTCTAATTCATCTAGACGCGTCTAATTGTCGTGTAAACAGTCTAAACGCTAGACGGTCGGTCGCCGTCCGTCTAGCGTCTAGGTGAACACTGACAACTTGTGACCTTCCCTAGCAAAGAGCACCACAATCTAGCCCTAATGAACTGAAATTTCAGAGCCCAAGTACTATCGGAGGTCTCCACTCCCAAGCAGCCAGTGATTAATAACCCATGCACCAACGGCTGATGAACACAGGCATTTCCAGCACAAGCAACCCAGGTGTATTGGCCTATCAAATAGCGTACATTTTATTCTAGCCTTCTAAATCACAGAACCGAACATGATTGGGACCAGTGATGGCAGATGTGTAAAGAATGATGATAATAAAATGTTACAAAAAAAAACCTATCGTACGTTTGCTCAGACTCACAGCCCCAAAAAAAAAAAAAAAAAAAAACCCTGTGGTGCAAACCCACCCCACAATGGCCATCAAACACCAGCGCACAGTCACACAAAGACAGGGCCTCCAACTCTCCAAGCAGATGCAATGCCCGTTGGCTCGAGAGATGGAACTGGGATGTAATAACCAAGGCCTCGTATGTGATTATGCGAGCAAAGATAATAACATTTTAGAAAATAAAGACTATCATCGTTAAGAATGTGCTTTGTTGTTGGTTCATCCATCATACAAATAGGTGGAGTTTCTTTCCACCCAGCATTCAAATGGTGTCTGCAAAAAGCAAATAATCCAATTTGCATGCCTGCATGTTGCAACTACTTGCTAGTCAAATGAGATTAATAACATCAAAACAAATAGGCTTCATTTAGCATTGCAATTCTATTAGGGCCAAATCAGACATTTAATAGTCCATAACTGCGGCTGTACCAACCTACCAGTCTACGCTCCACAACAATAAACCAAACATTTTAGCAATTTGGCACCTGATCCTTTTTGTGCACCGAAAATAAGCTAAAGTCGTCACTGCCACCTAAGGTACCAGTCCACAAATACTGTGCAAGTAGTACAATGAAAGAGAACAAATTTAAATTTAGCAATTCAATTGAAATAGACAAAAGGCAAAAGCAGCAGCAGAAACAATTAGCTACTAAACTGCTTACTTCGAAACAAGTCCTAGTATAGCAGCAAACTGAAAAAAAAGAAGAAGCATGGAATGAACAAATTTTCAAACAATAATGCACACAAAGACAGAGACATGTTACTTGAATGGCTCACATTTAACCCCATCAACACTGCATCCATAACTGGTGCAAGCACCATGTAAACTGTGGAATGCTTACAAGGTAGTTCATTCCAGCATATATAAGCAGGCAGCAGCAGGAACAATTAGCAGCTAAACTGGTTACTTGCTTTGAAAGATATAAGGCAAATCAAAAGCATAAATTATCAAAGTTTCAAACAAAAACAAGGCCATGTTCTTTGAATGGCTTATCTCATTATCAACACAGCAACTGCAACTTACAGAATCAGCATCGCTGCATTCCACTATTCCTGTAAATGAATTATCGCATGTACATTGCAACAAGTATTATCACCACCACCAAGGCACCAACAACAAACAATCCATTGCAAAACTGGTTACTTGCTGTGGAACAAGTCTCCTAGTTTAGCAGCAAACAGCTGAAGAACCAATTTAAAACAAAATCATCACAGCCATTTCAAACAAGGACAAAACGGAAAGGAAAAAAATGGTACACATATTATTCTTAAAAACACCAGAAAAAGGTTGTTACACTGCAAAAGAAACAAAACGCATGACAAGGAGCAAACAGAAAGAAGCGAAATTGAAGAAATCCAACTGCATCAGGTGGGGATGAGGGTTCTCTCTATGGAGAACCAAATAAGCAGCAGCCAAACAAAAAAACACAATGGTTCCCAGCACCCAGCATTGCCAGCATGGTTGAGGCGGCCCTGAGAGGGGTAGAGAAGATATGCAGGTAGCTGCTGACCCAGATATCAGATATGGATCATTGCAACCACCATGACAATCGCTTTGTTATGAATAGACAATAAAATAAAAAAAACAGAAGAAGGAAAACAATGTACTGCTTATTTATTTGAGAGCAGTATAATTGCATTAAAAGGGCTCAGATTCGCCTTTGATCAATCATATAACCCAGCCACCTCCTTCCCTTCTCTTGGAGCCTTACCAACCCAACTCAAGTTGATCTGCGCTGGTTATCATTCCCTAGAGGCCATCTTTGATTCGCAGTTTGGTGTGCTGGTTATCACTCATCGGGGTGACCATCCAAGAAGCAGAACAACCAATGGTTGGGTGGGTATGATGGTTCCAAAGAGAGGAGAGATCAGGCTGTAATTTAATACCCACACAGCCTCCACAACTCGAACGCGTGCTTATTTCAGATGTGTTTGATCATCATCGCATTTCATCGCTTTAGGGACTCGGGTCTGTAGTTTGTTACCATCAGCTGCCTAAACACCTATGTGATGATCACCGTCCATGCTTACATGGTGACCATTGCCCCCACAACATGGGAGAAATTAAAGGGCCAAATGTTGCATTAACCCACACCATTTCCATTTAGCTTTCCAGAACTCTCGTCTTATGAGCAGTCTCTTTTTCCCCTCTCTTTTCAAAGAGACAGGCATACTTGTGAATTCTTTTCCAATAGCCACATTGTCAACTCGAGGGGTACTTCCATTATCTATAAAAGGCATATTATCAACTCCATCCCAATAGCCATAGATAGATAGATTAGATAGATAGTGGGAGGGAGAGGGAGTGGATAGTTGCAGGGGTGTAAAACGGACCAGATTTGGATTCGTGTGGCAATGGTAGAATCACCAAATCAAAGTTTTCAGCCAAATAGCCAGCCAAAATGAAAAGGAAAAAAAAAACAACGGTACACATATTATTCTTCAAAACATCAGAAAAGGCTGTTATAATGCAAAACAAACAAAATGCATAACAAGGAGAAAACAAAAAGAAGTGAAATTGAGGAAACCTAACTGCATCGGGTGGGAATGAGGGTTCTATCCATGAAGAGCCAGATAAGATGAAGCCAAACAAAAAACACAACGGTTCAATGCACCCAGTAATGCTAACATGGTTGAGGTGTCCCTCAGAGAGGTAGATATGTAGGTGGCTGCTGACCCAGATACCAGATACGGGTCATTGCGACAACCATGACAATAGCTTTGAATACGAATAAACAATAGCATCAGACAGAAAATAGGAGAAGGAAAACAATGTACTGCATATTTTGTTGAGAGCAGTATAATTGCATTGAGAGGGCTCAGATTTGCCTCTGATCAATCATATAACCCAGCCCCCACCTCCCCTTCTTGCAGCCATACCAACCCAACTCAAGCCGATCTGCACTGGTTATCACTCATCAGAATGACCGTCCAAGACACAGAGCCACCAATGGTCAAGCCGCGCTGGTTATCACTCATGGGAGTGACCATCCAAGGCACAGAGCCACCAATGGTCAAGCTGTGCTGGTTATCACTCATCGGAGTGACCATCCAAGAAACAGAACCACCAATGGTTGGGTGTGATGGTTCCTAAGAGAGGAGAGGACAGGCTCTAATTTAATACCCACACAACCTCCACTGCTCAAAGGCATGCTTATTT
Source organism: Raddia guianensis (assembly GCA_036346415.1). Lineage (NCBI taxonomy): Eukaryota > Viridiplantae > Streptophyta > Magnoliopsida > Poales > Poaceae > Raddia > Raddia guianensis. Next base: position 5,646,926 of record CM070539.1, on the reverse strand, counting down.
TGGATATGTTTGATCATCATTGCCTCTCATTTAGATTCCATTTCGTCGTTTTAGGCTTTTAGCGACTCAAGTCTGAAGTTTGTGACCAACAGCTGCCTCAAATGTGCGGGCCACGTATGTGTAGATCACCATCCATGCTTACATGGTGCCCATTGCCCCCACAAACACAGGATATAATTGATTATTTGCTGGTCCACAAGTCATAGACAAGCAGCAGGGCAAATTATCAAGGGCATATCAACTTTGGGCATATTGTCAAGTGCATATCAACTTCAGGGCAAAAAATCAATTATCCCCACAGGAAAAATCGAAGGGGCCAAACGTTTCATCAAGCCATACCATTCCCATTTCGCCTTCCAGAACCCTCATAGGGAACCATTGGTGATGGCCTTCAACTCCATTCCGATAGCCCCACAGAGAGGCCAACGAATTGAGTGTCAATTCTCAAATACCGAAATCTCCCCAGATTGATAGATAGATTAGATAGAGAGGGAGGGAGACTGGAGCGGAAGAGGATAGTTGTAGGGGTGTAAAACGGATAGGATTCAAATTCGTGTGGCCATGGCAGAATCACCAAATCGAAGTTTTCCAACCAAAATTGCCAGCCATCACGAGTAGTAGAGCATGTATCGTCTCCCATGACCAAGTTCTAAGTTCCAAGTCCCAACTAGAGGCCACGAACCTGCGGTCCCCAGCCAGATGCACGAATCCACGGTGGAGGCGCCCCCAGGAGCTGGAGATAATGGCATGGATGCAATTAACCCTTCTGTGTCCTCCATTTGATTTTGGGTTAGGGTTTGGGCATGCTGTAACTGTAACTATACACTGCCACACGCATCCAGCGAGAGTGGATGCAAAGAGAGGGGTGAGAGGAAGGAGATGGTGGTGGTGGTGGTGGTGATGGCGAACATACCAAACGAAACCACGAAAAAACCACCACGGGGCGGCTCAGACCTCGCCGTGGTCGCCCAGCACCCCTACCACCGGCGGCCGCGGCGGCCTCCGCATCCACGGTCCCCATTCCCAGCCGCCACCGGCACCACCGAATCCGCCCCGGTGGCTGCCCGAGCGGGGCCTCCAACCCGATGCGTCGCGGCGCCGCGCGGCGGCAGGGCTAGCCCCGGGATGCAGAGGCCCGAGGCGGCCGCGGCTAGGGAAGACGGGCCGGCGCCAGCAGCATCGGCCTTCATCGCCGCCGCTACCAGAAGGTCGTGGGCTCGATCCGGCCCCACCGCCGGTGTGGCGGACGACGGACGGGCACGAGGGCATGGCCTCGCGAGAAAACCACTGTTGAGAGCGTGGGATTCACCACTATTTTGCCATCGACGTCGTCGAGATGCAAAACAATGCCACTCCCACTCTCCCAGTCCCAGCGAGCGAGCGAGGAGGAGGAGGAGGCGAGCGAGAGAGCGAGGAGGAGGAAAGAGAGCGACGAGGAGGAGGCGGCGGCGGAGGAGGAAGAGGGATTACTGCCGTGGCCGGCGGCGGAGGTTTTTTTTATATTTTAAAAAGTGCGTACACGTGTTCGCCGGGCAGAGTTCGTGTATGAGCATCCAATGTCGCGCGTGTCAGATAGGTGGAGAAATGTTCATGTCATGCACGACCAGGCCCAGACCCACTATAGCCACGTCCCAGTTTGTTTATCAAAGCGGCCCAATAAAACCTTTGGGCCAAAAAGAGTACGGAATTGTAGGACGGTGAGTGAGAACGGTGTAGGGCTATAGGCGAAGGCAGTCCAGTCCTTGGCTTGATATCAACGCTAATGCAGCCTGTTAAGTGTTAAACGATTAAACGAGATCAATGCAGAGATGAGCATTGTTTAATGGAAGAACAGAGGAAATGCTATTGGAAGACGTACCTCGTCAACGTAATAATCAGATATACAACATCTCGAGAACACCCTCATATTCAAAAAAAAAAAAAAAAAAGATCGTCTACACTTTTCTATGTTAAGTGTTCTTGTCCCCATCGTCCAGATGTCCTAAAGACCTAAAAGATTCTCCTTCACGTGTGATAATCATGTACAACGCATGAACGCTATACGAGCCTTTGGTCCCAAGAGAATGGGGCCTTGGTGCTCACTGTCGCTGAGGCTCGTTGTCTCGTTGTAGCGCCAGTTTAGCCGTGTCCTTCCACATAGACACCTCCATTTCTTTCTCGGCGAGCTGCTTCTCTGCACGCCGCAGCGCGTCTTCCAGCTCTTCGATCCGCTCCTGGTTCCTCTGGTGGAGAAGCTCATGGAGCCTCCTCTCCAGCTCAACGGGAGACACTCCATTGTATTCAGCGTCGTCGTTGTCCTCGTGGTTTTCATCGTCATCCTCGGCAACTTCTCCGGTGTCATCGTTGCCTTGTCGGTAGTCGGTGTTCTCATCCAATGGCTGGATCTCAACGAAACATCAATGTTGGCACAAAATTTGAGACAACTATATATTAACACCCTCTCTTACCATCAGCACATACCATTTTGTTCACTCAACACATGAATCTGTAAATGCACCAATGGAGACAAGCATATACCTCTGAATTATCTTCTTCTTCTTCTTCTTCTTCCGGGAGGAATGATGGGATATCTGAACCGTAGTTAACCTGAAGAAGCTCGAGCTCAGCATGAAGCTCTTCTTCGAGCGCATCCATTCTCCTCATGCAGCAGCCTTCCTCGGACGCCTTTTCGTAGCTCACTACCTCGACGCTGGACGAAGTGACCTGATCCTCCAAGTGAGCTTCTGCACTCCCGTTCCTATCCGTGACACAGCTCGACGTGGTGGACTCAACATTGTGGCCTTCCGTTGCCTGATGGTCATCGTTGTTCTTGTTAACTTGGTCTTTGATTTCCTTCAGAAGCGTCTCCATCTCTGCGCGCACCTTCACCATCTTGTTGAACTCGTCGGACGTCTTCGCCAGGAGGAACACTAGGCTTAAGCCTAAGCCGAGGTCCGAAGGCCTTGTGTCAGTGTCGGCTTCGCATGCTGAAAGTGCAGAACAGGGAGTGTCAGTGATTAACAAGTAAACGGGTAATGCCGATCGATAAATGGCTAATTTCTGAGCTAAAATGCATTACTTTTCAACAGAAGAATCATTTTGTGGCTACCTACTCATATGAAAAAAAAAATTAAAAACACTCATTTTTTAAGCCAAGTCTTGCATTAGCGACGAGTATGATGCTGGGGATGTGACTCCAGACTTTACAGTTTCAGACTGAACATGTAGGTCAATATCGCTAGATTTTAGCTGCTGCCTCCCACCAGGCAACAATGAAAAAAGAATACAGGAATCAAATTTCTCAGCGTGAGCTTGAAGATTAGTGGTTCATAACTTCATATGACTTTCATTCAAAAAAAAAAAAACTTCATATGGCCTCTCAGTTCAACCCACTCCAGTTTCTTTAATAACGAGAGTATTCAACCTACTCAGTTTATAATGATGCCGAGGAATATGTGACGTGCCTTCTGATTCTGAAATGTTCAGAACATTTCCAGATGTCTATTTTATCATCTGCCGCTGCAGTGCGTATGATCAAAAGTTCAAAACCAATGCAATTTTTCAGCTAAATTCAGCCAGACTTTTGCTTGGGTACCCGTGTGATCTTTTTTGTTTTGAGCAAAACGGGCAGGAGAACTGCCATGTATTGATCAAATAAAGAAGAAGAAAGAGGTGGGGGGAGACAAAGGCCCCTCCCGTCGTGGACCGAAAGGGACAAAATTAACTAATTACAAAACGGGCTCCTGCGGCCACCTAAAGCCGCAGCTCCTCGATCAAAAAAACAAGAAGGCCTGGGTTGTTCTATCGACCTGATGGAAAATACGGTTGTTCCGCTCAAGCCAAAGATGCCACGCCGTTGCGAAGACTACGGAGCGGACTCTGCACTGTGCGGTGCCTGGAAGAATGTCGTGGAGCCACTAATCAGCTACCGAGCTGCGATTCGACCATGTGGCAGGGCTGAGATGCTGGAGGTTTAACCTGACGACGAGCCGGGACCAGACGGAAGAGCTAAAATCGCACTAAAGCAACAGGTGGTCTGGGGTTTTAGGTTGCGCCTACAGAGGGGGCAGAAGTAGTCGTTGGGGAGGCCCCGACGCAGCAGGGCGTCTGCGGTCATGACTCTAAAGTGCAGCAACTACCAAAAAAAGAATTTGCATTTTGAAGGGGCCCTAAGGTGTGCATGGCTGGATGGAGACTAGGGATTAGAGAATGCAAACTGCAAAAGCATGTTTATTTATGACTCCAAGAATTTGACGTGGTCTCCCGTGGCATTTTCATTGGTAGCCCTACGTTACCGTAGAAATAAAGTTATGAATAGAAAAAATACGGTCAAAACTAAAATATTATAGATATAGATAAGGATGGAAAAAAGAAGCGCCCATGTTTTAGAGGCGGACAGTGAAATAGGGTTATGATAGGAGGTAAGTAGTAAAACAATTTTTCTATTCCGCGGTCGCCTACAAAATGGAGAAGTATACAGTTGATTTTTTTCTCACCTAGGATCCATCGCCGCCACTGCTCTTCTCCATCTCTAATTGTTGCTACCGACATCGTGAATTTAGGGTTAGGGTTTATGATGAGTTCCTTGTACCCCCCGGCTGAGAGGGAGGTCGGGTCGGGGCGTTTGTGGCCTGACGGTGGGGAGGGGAGAGAGGGGCGGTCGGGCAGATTAGGGTGGACGGGATCGGCAAGAGAATGAGGGGTAGCTGGTGGCGGTGAGACGATGAAAAAATTACTTGCGATTTACTTTTTTAGGCATCTAAAATAGTCAACCCCGTAGCGATATAGGGCCAGCGTTGCATATGACCTCAGATGATGAGATAACTCAGGAAATCAATCTCCGTCATGGTTGTCGCACCTTGCACCATCGAATGGAGATCATCATAGAGTCATGGAGATAGCAAGCTAGTACCATTGCACATGGCAGATGGACAAACGCCATCGCTGAAGGAGTTGGGCATGCCGTTGGCGACTTGGCGCTCTTCCAGCACCACTGGCCAGGGAAAGTGGGAGTGCAAAGCTAGTAATGACTAACTGAAAGGACCATTGCGCAAAACCCCTCAAATTACTAGTTTACTCCACAGTTTTGAACCGCACGATCTTGATCTAACGGTCAGGAGAGCCTTTCGTTTGGATCGGAATATTCCGCGCGGTCCAATCCGGCGTGTCGATAGCACAAAACTTTTTTTAGGTGCCATTTTAAAAGAAGTCCTATGAGCTCAATCCTGGACACGGAAGCTTGATCGGACGGTGCTGGTGGGCTCTGTGGGTGGTTCACGGCGTCATCGAATCAAGGGCTCGATGGCTCACGGCCGAGCGGCTACCTCCGCCGTGCGCGGCCACCGCCGTGCCGCCCTTTGTTAGCCGACGCCGCGAGGGCACCGGGCGGCGAGTTGACCGAAGCCCCCGCCGGCGACGGTGCCGAGCTCGCTTCGGGAGAAAGCACGCAGAGCTGTCCTCTCCTCGCCACCGCCCGCGCTGACCACCTCTACCCTCCTCCGAACCCGAAGAGCCCCTTCGTCTTCAGACTTCAGTCCGCCCTGAGTGACCACCTCTCTGCAGTTCGCTCCGCCTCCTCTGAACTCGAAGCTCCCGCTCGGCTTCGCCATGAGGAGTCGGGGGAGGTAGGAGCCTACCCCGGCAGCTGTCCGGCGACCTGCGGCGCCTTAGTGCCGCGCCGACGATTCGTCCGCCGCACGCCGCCATTGGGCGGCGATCGAGGAACAGAGGACATAAGCCCATGGCATCGCCATTTCAGTGGGATTCAGCACAAGGATCGCCGGAAAAACTATCGAAAATTCACCTCTAATCTAACCAAGAAAACCACGCAATCCTATCTACACAGAGCAGCAAAAACAGCGAGGAATCCAGCAAGAAAAGAAAAGAAAAAAGAATCGCACCTTTGACCACGCACCTGAGGTCGAGACGGGCGGGAGCACGCGCTTCACCGGCACGGCATCCTCCGGCGCCTTCCCTCCGCCGCGCTTTCTCCCGAGCCTGCCCAGCCGGGCCCACCCGAGCCTCGGCAGCAGTGACCTCGCCGCTGGCGTCGCCACGGGCTCCCCCGCCCCGAGCTCCTCCCCGTCGTTGAGGTAGTCGAGGATCCTCCTAGCATTCCTCCCCTCGGGCGCCGCCATGAGAGAAGAAAGGCTGCGCCTGCGCGCCGTCCGAGGAGAGGAGGAAAGGGCAAAGCGGTTTTCAAATCGGAGCGGGTGGCGAGTGGCGACGGCGTCGCACACTGGCGCGGTGGGATGGATCGTGGGCCGTGGCCGCGCGGGTGGGGAAGGCGGGGCCCACGAATAGGTCACTGGTGGGGCCCATCAACAACGATGGGCCCATCTCCAGATGGCCGGAGGGCCATGATGAAAATCATACGAGTCCGACATGGGAAGTGACATGAGTTTCCTTTTTGCCATGCTCATTTCAGCATCCCATGGTTTGGGTTTTCAAGGCCGTTCTATAAAAATCTCAAGGACGATTCAGAGCATCCCCATCACACCCTCCAAAATGGCCTCTATTTTAAAATTTTTCAAATCGTTAGGAGAATTTGGTCATGTGAGTAAGAACAGACTTGTTTAGAAGCTTGATTCTTGAATGCGATCAGAAAGCGATCTTGAGGAAAATTTGAAAGCCTCTTTGGATGCTCTTAGGCATGCTAGCAGCAAATTATAATTTAAATAATTGAGGGTATAAGAAAGAGACCCATTTAGATTGAAAATATGTTAAAAATTGTTTTGTGGGTTTTAAGAATAACTTACAGCTTGATTTATATAAGCGTTAAATTGTCAGTTACGGTTAAGTTTAATATTCTATTATTGTACTAAAACAGAGTTAAACATCACATAAATCTTAAAGTATTATAAATTCCCACATTTATCAAAGGGAAAAGAAAAGTTGTGCACCGCCGATTATAATAGAATCAGATTATAATGACTTAGATTAAAAAAGTGCCCATATCAACTGCAATAAATAAGTAATAGAAATTAATCTATATCTGCACAAATGCATGAGATACCAGGTTCGTTTAAATATATGAGTAGCATATATTTCATATATGAGTAGCATTTTAGCCATTTTATCCCACGGCCGAATAAATAAATACCACGTATGTATGATTTGCCATTTTTAGGTCAGATGTTGCATTTTGATCTAAGCATCGAAATTATGAGACTAATCTATCTCCGACGTCGGCCGAAGGGTGAGGTTGGGGCGTGGGAATCATGAGACGGGGACAGGACGAGATTAATTATGAGTTTATTAATTGGAGGTCACGTATGATCGTTTGCAACTGTAGGTCAGGCGTTGCATTTCAATCCGAATATATATATCGTGCGGTGAGAGTGACGCAGGCAGCAGGAAGAGAAGATTTTTGTCTACGCATCTCGTCGCCTCGCAAGATATATTTGTTCATTGTTGGTTATTTCTGATCATTGGTTATCCATAGTCTCTGGCAAGATTTGGCCAGCATGGACAATCATATTCTAGCGACAAGCAATTTAGATAAATGAATTTTGTACACAGGCTGCAGGCTGCAGGGTTCATGTTTTCTGGCCCTTGGCCGCTCAGCTCTGGAAGGAAGAAACAAGACCGGATCAGGCGATCAGCTTCGACGCAAAGCAAGCGAGCAAAAGACAAGGCGAGCAGGCACAGAACGAAGAAACGGGTGGGTGCCGAATAAGGTTGTATGCCTGATTTGGATGTTTGTATCTAGTTGGTTTAAGGAGAGAGCATTGTCAATTCTTTAAGCAACTAAAAGAAAAAAAATCTCTTCCTCGATATAAAAAAATTACAAAAAATAAGAACGAGCAACGGATGGAACGTCGGATCTAAAACTTTAAAAAATCGGACGTTGTTCCAGTAAGCACGGCCAAATGTTTCACCAATGTTTCACTCGGCAGAGTCAAATGTTTCTATACATAAATGTTTCAGCAGTACAACCCAATATTTCACAAGGGCAACCAAATATTTCGGTAGAGAAGACATAAAGTTTTAGCACATAGAACAAATATTGCATCAGACATAAACAAATATTTCAGTGGGGCAAAAACAAATGTTTCGTGAGAACAAAACAGAAATGTGTAAACCAAAAGTTTTTTTTTTTCATTTAAGCACCTCTCCAAAACACCAGGTACATGGGATAAACAAGCCTTTGTCGCCGTCGCCTCCGACTGGGCAGGCGGCCTCCGTCGGCGGGCCGGCGCGTGACGGCGAAGTCCCAACAGCCGCCGCGGTGAGGGGAGGGGAAGATCCCATCTTTTTCTTCTTGTTCTGTTCGTACGTTTGCGTATGTGCGCGACGCGGGGAGGCATTCAACGAGCAACAGGGCGGCAGGGGAAGGTAAAGGGATCAAAGATTCAAGATGATGCCCTGCTCGATCGGTTGCTCTTCATGATGGGTGCCCCTTATCTTACACGCGGGTGATTATTGCTGCGCCTTCATCAAGCGACGCCGATCAGGCGACGGCGAAAGCCCGCGGCAGCGTCGCGTTGCCGATGCACGTTGGGAGTTTTCGGCCTAGGATTTTTGTTCCATCTAGCTTTGCAGAAGAGTTTTGTGACCATTAGCCAATGAAAGGACACAGATTCCTTTGCTAATAAGTTGGCGGAACATTGGCAAAGAAATAAAATAGTATGGCAGAGCCGGCTAATTAATGGGAGGAAGAAATGATGCCAACTAATGTTACGAATCCAAACATAAAATGAATTTGGTCGACGCTAATGAGATAAATATTAGTTAACATTGGTTATGATTTCAGAATCTAATGCATCCATTGCAGCTTATTGTGGCGGCTGGTTTCCTTAAGCAGCAGTGTTTTGTCTTAGAAGCAAGTGGTTTTATAACTCATGAATTCATGTTAAATGAAATGTTCCAGTGGCTCGGTTTGTTACGATTAATTTCGGACTAACCACATGTGTACGATCGCCTAATACAGGTTTATCCCTAAATGAACCTATCTTTAATTAGTTTAGACTTCTAATCGAGGACACCTTCTAACCTATCTGGTTTCAACCCCAAGGGCACGTTATATAAGACATGGAGGAGGGTGCACAACAGATTACTAATTTGATCCGGCCCTTGACGCGGGCCAGATGAGCTGTTGTCGAAGCCAGTGCCTAGGCTGTTATCGGAGTCACCGTCTATAAGATTAATCTTAATTTAATTCATTTCATTGGATGAATAGATAAATACATGACACATCCCTTTTATAGGATAAAGAGACTTGGACTCTAAAAAAATAAATCTTAGCTAATCTTATCTTCTAAACAAATTGATCTTATCTAATTCAACAATTCGATCTAATCTTAACTAACCTTCTAACTTATCTCGTGCTACAGTGTTCATGGCCTTTTGGGCCACGGATGTATCATAATCACCTTACATCCACCTTACTCTCATCATTAAGCCATAATCCTCTGCACCCATTCCAATCTTGAGGTTCTACGCCCGAGTTACCGAGAAGGTTGCCACCACCATTGTTGTTGTTGTTGTTGTTCAAGGTCATCGGCGAGGTTGTCGCTGCAACCGTACATCTCCATGCGATCACTACAGTCCATTGCATCAGCTCATCATTAAGTGGACTGTTCTAGTCTAAAATGAGCTACTAAAGACGGTATCGACAAACAATGATAATTAGTATTATGTGTATTATTGTTTTTATAATTAGGCTAAGCCAAATGAGTTAGGTTTCAGATCATAACTAAACTTAATTCCTAACAAGACACTCTCAGGGTTCAAATTGCCATTACTTCAATGTATAGGCGTCGAGGGTTGAGACACGTTTTTGGTTTTAGAAATACTCTAGAAGATTGAAAGGGGATTTGAAAGTTTGGGGTTTAAAACGAAAATGGGTAAAATAACGGGCCTATGCTACAGTGTTCGCATTCAGGTTTGACGTGAGGCCGTGAAGGGGATTGTTTGCCTGCCACAAGAACAAGTGGCAGTGAAGGGACGAGAGCTTTGTGGCACGAATGTACTGTGCTAGGGTGAGATGTTCTTCCGTGCGCGTCCTGCTCGAGTGCTCGGTTGCTGGATGGTGACGAAGGAATGAGTGTCCAGTGTGACAGGCTGACGGGCGTAGACTGGCCGACGCGAGTGGATAAGAACACGGATTTGTTTTCGTTCACGAGGATCGATCCACGTGATTGCTGACATAATAAATAAAGAGTTATAGGCGAGCAGATAGACAGATCGGTGGTCGTGCCGGAGTGGTTATCGGGCATGACTAGAAATCATGTGGGCTTTGCCCGCGCAGGTTCGAGTCCTGCCGACCACGACTTCTTTTTATATACATTTTACATTTTCGATTTTTATCTGGGCCTGGCCCAGGACCAAGTTAATTGTGCTTGTTCGCCGTCACTGGACCAGCATATGGGCCTTCGCAATCTGGGCCCTCCAGTCTTTATTAGCCTTTTGGAAATCAATAACAGCTTGGTTAGTAAGATTGTTAAAATTTGTGAACTATTCGGTTTGTACATAAAAGGCTCAAAACGATGAAACTAAGTTTCTTTCGATCCCATGACGATATATATTCTTTCTATCCATTATATTATAAAGGTCCAACAGAGCTATCACATTAATTCTAAAATTCTAGAATTTTCATGTTAATTAAAAATAAAAAATATCTACGTTGTTGATTGTTATGGATCCAGATTATATATATCATATGAAAACAAATATTTCTACAGCCAAAAAAATTCATAATAAAAAATTGTAAATAAGAGTTCATGTCGTATTTAAAAAAATGAGTTTTAGAAAGCCCGCGCAGGTTCGAGTCCTGCCGACCACGACTTCTTTTTATATACATTTTACATTTTCGATTTTTATCTGGGCCTGGCCCAGGACCAAGTTAATTGTGCTTGTTCGCCGTCACTGGACCAGCATATGGGCCTTCTCAATCTGGGCCCTCCAGTCTTTATTAGCCTTTTGGAAATCAATAACAGCTTGGTTAGTAAGATTGTTAAAATTGGTGAACTATTCGGTTTGTACATAAAAGGCTCAAAACGATGAAACTTAGTTTCTTTCGATCCCATGACGATATATATTCTTTCTATCCATTATATTATAAAGGTCCAACAGAGCTATCACATTAATTCTAAAATTCTAGAATTTTCATGTTAATTAAAAATAAAAAATATCTACGTTGTTGATTGTTATGGATCCAGATTATATATATCATATGAAAACAAATATTTCTACAGCCAAAAAAATTCATAATAAAAAATTGTAAATAAGAGTTCATGTCGTATTTAAAAAAATGAGTTTGTATCAGCTACAACAAAACAGTAATATAAATCTAAAATAAAAATAATAGAAATAAAAGTTCATGACATATTAAGATAAAAGAGTTTGTATCTACTACAACAAAAACAATAGTTACATAAATTTGAAATAGAGAATAATAGAAATAATAGTTTATGTTAAATTAAAAGATTAGCATAAATCTAGCTGCGCTAACTTGTGGATCACCATTCACCATATTTCTTTGTATTATTTTTCAAAACCTTATGAGGCCAAGGTATATTTGACTGTAGGAGCACGTGGTGAGTTGTATATGAAATTGGTTGATTTAATTAGTCTTTCCACGAGTCATCCATATTCCCGCCATCCTCTTCCATTCCATGCTCACTACTATCTCCTGTGCCCCGCTCACAATGTTAGCTCCGAGATGAAGCGACTTGGCACAATTTGGATCAACCGACATGATTCGTTGATAGCCCTCTCATTAGTGTGTATAAGAATAAAAGTCTATTGTTACAACTTAAGAATTTATGATAGCTGAGTATGTTTTCTTTTCATGCACGCTACGTACATGCATGAGATCACTGACCCAACCAATCACATGTACGTCCTCAAGTTCCACCACACGACATCACTATATATTCACTGGGATAGTTGGAGTGGATTGGCTAATGTGTTTCACTTATTAGACAGGGTCTTTGGTCACTCCGTGACCTCTGGATGCAAAGGCGTTCTTAGAGTGATCTCGTGGTTTCTACGGGTGGAGACAACATGAATTTTCTTTCTTTTTGCCACATTTTGTTCAAAGGGTTAAAAGAAGACGGTGCATCAAGCTATTCGCGGGGCCGGCGATCGGATCCCATCCGATCGACTAGGAGGACGGCCACCTTTTCCACGGCCGTGCCCTCGACCGTTCGCCGCTCGTGCCTCCAACCCCTCGCGCGCGCTGACACCGTACGCTCGTCGTACGTGCATGGGTCGCATGGGTCGCGTCCGATCGATCTGAAAGGTAAAAGCACGTGCATGCATGCCTCTGGGTGATCGAAGAAGATTCAGCTTGGTTCTTCACTCTCCCAGCTGGGCCATGCATGCAGTGCAGCTGCAAACCAGATGCTAGCTACCACGCACGCACACGCGTGTATCATTCGCCTTGACTCTTACGTACTGATCTAGCTACTACGCTGATTAGTTTAGCACAGCGAGCTAGCTATAGCTCGCGTGGAAAGTCTCTGCCTGCATGCAGCGTTCACTGCTCAGGCATGTGGGCATGATTTTCCAAACCAAATGCAGTGTACTACGAACCACTTGACTGAAGCTTTCCAAACTTTAATTCCATGGCTCTGCCCTCTGGGTTAATTAACTAACCGGACCACCTCTTGCGTGCTGTGTCACCCGTGGTCCCTTGAAGAGAAGAAAACCACGAGAAAGTTGGCAAGTGAGCACTACTTCGAAGAATTTTAGGGTGTCCGGACATGTTTCGAGGGCTTAATTTTTTCCCCTGCTTATCTACATCCCACTACAGAAAACACATGAAATTTTGACGGCAAACAATTTCTCTGGACTACCAAATTGCAACCATGAAGAGACATACTACTCTCGACGATCTAGACCAGCCATATAAGACTATGTCCCTCTCAAAAGCCAATATAGAAACCATCGAGGGACCAGTGGATTCTAGCCGAGGCTTAAATGGCGCGGTTATGTCGTGAGCTATTCTCGCCTGTTGCAATAAGGCGGTCGAGACTAGGAGCACGATCCACCCGCACAGTTGAGAGTAGCTACTCTTCACACAAGCTCTCTCAATAGCCTGCCTATTGTTTCGCTAGCTCTCTCGACCGCTTCAAGGTGGACAGTTGAAAGTAGGTTTCATCTCGATGGCCAGACTGTCGAGAACAGACATCTCTCTTGACCCAATGGGCATGACGGTCTATTGTTGACACCCAGTTGTTAAGAACACATTTTAAAAAAAAAATCCGATGTTTTCGACCGTTGAGATTTTGGCCATTTCTCCGCAGTGTAAAAAAGTTAATTTTTTTTAATCAAGCCTCTGCCACATCTAGAACAACTTCTCAAAAACACATGATTGAAGCGAATGAGACTCCACGCCGCTTCACAAAGCTCTAGCTCAAAGTTTAGCTTAATTAACGCTATATATATGGTCTATGGAGCATGGAAGTTAACGTACGGAACTCCTGTACCTCCACTAGTCCACTTCTATGCAGCAGCTAATTAAAGCAGTCGTGCAGAGATCGACTGTAAATTCCACACTGGCTAGCTCGATTCGCTTAATTTGGACGTGGATCCGGCCGGCGACTAATAACTAATCAATCTGAGGATGCGTTTAATTAACTTGCTGCGAGAGAACTATTCTCTCCGGTCGTCGCTGTCCGTCGGGGCCTTCTTCCGAGATCGATCTCGGTTGGATTGATCCGGCGACCCGTCGCGTGGAATTTTGCGCGGCGGCGATTGATCCTGACGCAGCCGCTGGTTTCGGTCAAGCTGGGGCTGAGCAGGAGCGGGAGCTCGAGGTGTTTCTCTTTCAGTCCACACGACCGTCTGTGTCCGGCCTCGTGCTGCCCTCGCCCGGCTGCCCGCGCGTCGACGGCGACCACCACGACGGCGACTTCAGGAAGCTTCGCGCTAGCTGACAGCAGCCAAGCTGCTGCTGGGGGAGTGGGGATGGACGATCAAATTGTAAGTTTAAATTCGTTCGAAATTAAGAGCTGCAAAAAGAAGTTAAAAGAATCTGTTAATCTCAAACCATTCAGAATTTGTCAGCATTTATTTTTTATAACTCTTAATATCTAACGAATTTGATCTTGAAACTTTAAGCATAGATAGTGTAGTCAGTAAAGTACGTTTATAAACTTTTCAAAACTTGTTATGATCTTTATTAGTAATTAGTATACACGATGTAGTGTACACGAAAAGTCTACCTACACCATGGGTTGCAAACAACCTATTTTAAAAGATCTGCTCGATATTCCCTAACATTCCTTGCGAGGATAGGTCCTTCGAGAGTAATATTCCATATGTTAACCGTTACAGGTGCGATGTGCAGGTTATTGTTTTAAGAAACAAGATTTACATGGGGGCGAGATTATGAAATTAAGAAAGGAGAAGAACTAGGACAGATGCATGTGGCAGCCAGCGTGGAGGAATTGACGGTTGACCAGACCGCCGCCCTCACGTGTTTGACTGATAAATCGCTACCAGTTCAGCTCGTCGTGTAACTAAACCGCCACCCGGCGCGCAGCTTCCGCTCTTGCTTTCTTGGCCGCCTGCAGTTAGCTGCTATTGCATCTTGCTTTCAACCTTCTTCTTCGGAGCTTAAATAAAAATAAAATAAAATTTACAGATGAAAGTTTATCATTTCTACACAAACCAAATGACGCGATATTTTGCAGACATTTTTAAAATGTAAATTTATGGACATTCGTTCTATTTTTTTTAACTCTTGTTGCTCGATTTTTTTTTTTTGGAATCTTCAAACCCTCGAATCGAAGACCCACAATTTTTCTAGATTGTGATGTGCAACAAAATTTAGTTGAAAAGAACGAGGTTGGCTTTGCATGGACAAACGGCGAAGACAAGTGAAATAAGACATCCAAAACAAGGCATTGCGCTGACATAAACATGATTATCAGGCAGATTTCATATTTGTTTAGGGCATGTGCGAACTGTGCGATCACATAGGGCTCTTGATAGGAAGGGACTATGAAATATATCCATCCCACGAGCACATCATAGCTAGTATATATATGTTTTGATAACATCTCCTAATATCTAAATACATATTGTTAAACCAGGCTGCCCAAGTGGAACATCATTTACTTGTTTTACTTTTCATACTATTCAGGCCTCATTTGACTTTTTAGTCTTTTATAATACATTAATGCTCCATATGTTTTGCTTTTTAACCTCATTAAAAACTTTGTTCGTTTTCCACTTAGGTCTAAAAAATATTAGAGCTTTGCGTGGAATATAAGAGCTACAACTTGTTCATGTAGTTACTTACTAATTTTCCAGAAATTAGGACTGTTCGCTGAATGGTGCCAAATTAAGGAAGACCATTCTTTGAAATGAACTAGCTAGTTATCAATCCATTGACCGGTTCATAAATAAAGAGGACTAGTATGTTCAAGTGCGTCAATGTAGGTAGGTATATGTGTGCGCTTGATCTAAAATCAGGACTTCCACGTACCATTGCAACCAAGTTTTCGATGCGATCATCGTAAAACCGAACTAATAAAAGCCATGACAAATTCTTAAAAATTTGTTCATGTACGTACTTTATTGTTTTCTCTACCTATGTATGAAGTTCCAAAACTAAATTTCCCCCATCAACTTTGACCTCCACAATTTAGTAATTTACATTCTAGGTCAAGCACACACACTACAGAAATCTGATGTATTTACGTCGGCCAAAAGCCCAAAAGCCAACGCAAATAGCTATTTACGTTGACATGCCAACGTAAATAAGCCGAGGTAAACATAGCGACGTAAATAGGGTTATTAACGTTGGTGGCCGACGTAAATAGACATTATTTAGGTCGGCCTCGCGGCTCACGTAAAAAAAGAGCGTCGGGGAGGGTCGTCGCCATGTGCCCTTATTTACGTCGGTCATAGCCGACATAAATAGCAGTTGCTTTATTTACGTCGGCCGCGGCCGACGTAAATACTGGGGGTACTTCTGGCCGTCGTGGTATGGTTCCAGTATTTACGTCGGCCGACCTGGCTGACGTAAATAAAGTTTGCATGGTTCCGTGCGCCGCTAAGTCCTGAAAGTTGTGTTAACATCGGCCAGGCCGACGCAAATAGGTCTATTTACGTCGATTTCCTCAGGCCGACGTAAATAACCGGATTATTTACGTCGGCTTTCTTTCGGCCGACGTAGATACTTTTGGCCGACGTTAATAGTTCTGATTCCTGTAGTGACATGTTGATTACTGAATTATAGGTATGAATTAGAATTTCAAATACTGAATTATGATGTTCTGAGTTGGAGGAACCGAACGCGAGTGAATTTGACACTTTATTTTTTCCCAAAATTTTCTAATCATTTTGGTGTGTGCCTTTCATTTTTTGTTTATTTAAGAATTCATTTGATTTCGGCTTTTTGAATGCTTTATGAAAGAGGATCCTATGGCCTAGAGGGGGGTGAATAGGCAATTTTAAAACTTTTTCAATTATTCTTGATTAAGCATCATATTAAAAGTGATCCAATCCTAGTTCAATTATCAAGCAAGCGGAAGCGATAAACAAGTGAATTGAAAAAACTAAGACATGGCATCACAATTCATCACAAACAATGCAATGAAAGTAAGTGCGGAAAGTAAATGAGAGAGAGCGACACAATATTTGTTTCACCGAAGTTCGGAGCCGCAAGTCCTACTCTCCGTTGAGGCTACCCCTTGCGCACAAGGACCGGCTCGCTCTCGAGCCTAACGCCTCACTTACTCCCCGGTAGTCATTCCGCCACTCCGGCGAGGTGGACTCCGTCACCCGTACACCGACTTGAGAGTAGCCACACGCCAAGGCCTACTCCCAAGCCCACGCCTCCACGAAGGATGCCGTCTTCAAAAGTAACAAGCCCGAAACGCCCCGATCATGCCGGATCGAAGGACTTCAATGAAGCTCGGTGTTGGGGATGATCGATTTGTGGCTTTGATTGGTTTGAGGGTGGAGGAATGGCTCTAGATCACCTAATTGATGAACAATAAGTGTGGTAGGTGTAGAGAGCAGCAAAACCTCAAAGAAGCCAGCCACTAGGCAAGTATTTATAGCCCCTAGAGCAAACTAGCCGTCGCCCCTCGGAAGGGGACAAAAGAACAAGCCGTTAGCCTCTACCGGACGCAGTCCGACGGGCACCGGACGCCGTCCGACAGAGGCTACTGCACACAAAATTTAGAGTTATCGGACGCCGTCAGGTAACGACCGGGCGCCGTCCGACAGTGAGGAGATTAAGAAAAATTAGTTAACCAAACGCTAGCTGGTTGCTCCCAGACGCCGTTCGACAGGAAAAAAGACACATATTTTAACCTTATCGGACGCCGTCCGGTACCGACCGGACGCCGTCCGACAGAGTGCACTGTGCACGGGATTTGCTTATCGGACGCTGTCCGGCCGTTCCCAGACGCCGTCCGACAGAGAGGAAATTCGTGCTAAAATATGTGGGAGAATTTAGGTGGGTTTCCTTTCTCTCTCTAGAAATCTCACAAGAATATATTTGGGTATTTTTTGAAGAGGTGGACTACAGAAACCGATTTTTCGAGAAGTCGCAAAGATCCGGTATAGTCCGAGAGATTCAAACCCCTTTTGAAATCCGGCAAAAACAAAAATAAAAGACCTAACTACTCCTAATCTACACGTGACCTCATCTCTCGTCCGGTCACGCACTAAGAACCTTGGAGCAGCTCACAAAACCGTCGAAGCTTCAACTTAGGGTTTTACGTGAAGCCGAGTCTTCGCTAGGGTTCCGAGAAGTCCAACAACCCCCTAGCACTTAATATTAAATAATTTTGACATCAATGCCACTAATAAAAATTTGGGCTCAACGATGCTCACACTTTACTGTTGATTTCAAAAATTGTTGTATTAAATTGAAGTGTGTTTGTCACCGTATTTTTTAAACTTTTGAATATGTTTTATATTTAGCACCACAGTGTCATATGGCTAAATACAATAAATTTGAAGGTCACATACATAGACACCGATGTTATGTAGTCAATTACCCCATTTTTATGCATCTCTCCACAATTTACTTCTTTGAAAAATTCCTAATATTGTTTTTAAATCTAAAAAGGTTCTTAAAATCATAACGCCTAGTCTTTCATTCGCCTCTTGAGCCTGTTCTAGACGGATTATTTTACAAATGATCTCTTTTTGCCCCCAAAAAATTCAACCTTTTGACATTGTTTCTCAAAAAACTCGAAGCCAGGAGTGGAACTCCCAAATATTGGTTTGATTGCCACTTTCATCTTTTTGAACCAACTGCTAAAAGCAATCAAAATTCAGTTTGATCAGATAAAATCAACGAATATATCTATCTACATATACGCAAGATTTGGAACAAAACAACAAGCTTAGGAGAACATATACTTTAGCAATTTGAACTGTGCGCCCACATCTTTAAGGTGGTGGAGCAAATCAAGGAATCATGTAAACAAAGATATATCAACGAAGGGGCTTACATGGGATTGCCATTTATGCCTGCTGAAACATTTGAAAAGAACGAAATCACTGGCTTTAATTTCAACCAAGCTTATGCCCCGTTTCAGCAAGTTATCGACCGGATCAGTAGCGACTGCCTAAGCTTCATATTGGCCAATAGATCGGGAGATCGAGTAGGCTTTTGTTTCTTCGGTTTTTTCTTGTACAGCGCAGTATAGTTTTTCATCTGCTGTGATCCAAGAGGATCTGTTTTTGTAAAAAAAAAAAAAATTTACCTCATTCTATGATATAGGCAGAGCCACCGCCAACTTTCGCATTGTTTTCGGCATAAAGTTGAGTTGAGTTTTACTGTAGCAAATTTATGACGCTCTCAAAAGACGTTTTAAAGAACAATTTAAAACTGCACAGAAATGACTACACCATCACACCAATTTGTGTTGCTAAATTTGTGTTAACATTTAAGAGACTTTTGCATCTAGCTATATATAGGATTTGTACGTAGTCGTGTTTTAAATGATTAACTTTAATGTAACTCATGTCACAAAAAGTTCGAATATAACTAAATTTGCTTGGCATACAAATATAGTCACAGTGACCATGAAGATATTAATATATCGATTTTGCTTCCTCATAGGCGCCTGCGTTTTGGGAAAAACGCAGCGCCGCCATCTCCCCCAACTCCAGCCGCCGCCATCACCGCCGATTTGGGTTAGGGAGGAGGAAGAAGAAGGGAGGAGGAAGGAGCTTACCTGGCCGCCATGGAGCTCGCCTTTGCTGCCGTCGAGCTCGCCGTCGCCGCCGGCCGGTGGCGACCTCTCCGCCGCCGCCTGTCAGGTTAGGGTTTAGGTGGGGGTTCGGGTTAGGGTACATCGGGTGCCGCTGGCTTAGAGGATGGCGGTGAGGCGGCACCGGCGGTTGGTAGGGATGGAGTGAGCGGCGGCGGCGCACGAGCCGGCCGCAGGAAAGCGGTTGGGCGGCGGTGGCGGGGTGAAGGCACCGCCGGGTTAGGATGGCGGGCGGCGGCGGCGGGAGGTCGGCGGCGGGCGGCTAGGCGCCGGCATGGCGTTGCCGCGGGCGGCAAGGAGGCGGCGGGGAGGTGGAGGAGGCGCGTGGAGCGGCGCCTGCGTTTTGGGGAAAACGCAGGCGCCTATGAGGAAGGCGCTCCCTTAATATATTCTCGATCTTAGTCACATGACTGATCATTTTGTTTTTGGAAAAATTGGTCGAATAATATATATATAAATAGAAATTGGGAAAGTATGTCGCAACGGTTGGGAATTGCCGAAATATACAAAGTTTCCGCCGCCCCAGATGGCTAAAGGATGCTTCCGCCATGCCGGATGGCTTCCGCCACCCCAGATGGCAAAAGCCAGGGGTTTGTGCCACCCCCCGTGGCGGAAACCATCAGAGGGCGACACGTGTCCACCGGCCTCCTCACATGTGGTCAGCTGCCGTCGCCACTGCCCGGAAAAAATGATTAAATCGCTGAAAGCGAGATAGATTATAAATTATTTTTGTTAGTCGCTTGATCTTTGAAAGTTTTTTATAAAATTAAAAGTGAATGAAAAAATATTTATAAAATTAGAACAAGTTACGCTCGCATTCAGTACTATAAATTTTAATATTTTCACACAAACAGGCACATGCAGACACCTTCGATAATAATTGTTATTTTTATTCCGTCGGTCTAGAATTGTTCTGCAGACTTTCCATAATTTGTAGGATTTTTCATTAAATATATCATTTTTTTATAATCATACGATAAAAAATCGCCTAAAAAACTAAAATAATGTTTATTTCTGAAATGTCATAAGTACCGTTAATTAGTAACTAACTATAATGAACTAAATAATTAAATAATAATTTTTCAATGATAACAAATTAATTGACTATCTTTTTTTTAATTACGTACGCATTAAATGTAACAAATATTTATGTTACCATTTGATATCACATGTGAACCTTTCGCCTTAGCATTGTCCTACAAATTATAGGAAGTCTGCAGAACAATTCTAGACCGGCGGAATAAAAATAACAATTATTGTCGAAGGTGTCTGCATGTGCCTGTTTGTGTGAAAATATTAAAATTTGTAGTACTGAATGCGAGCGTAACTTGTTCTAATTTTATAAATATTTTTCATTCACTTTTAATTTTACAAAAAAATTTCAGTCCCATCAATACGTTTTCGCGTAAATAATTAAAATAAATACAATGCTCTTTTGTCCTCTTATTAAGATTTACATGAAATAATAGGACATTATAAGTGATCAAGCAGCTAACAAAAATAATTTATAATCTATCTCGTTTTCAGCGCATTTAATCATTTTTTTCGGGCCGTGGCAGACAATCGGCGCAGCCACGCGCGGCGAGGAGGCCGTTGGACACGTGTCGCCCTCTGATGGTTTCCGCCACGGGGGGTGGCACAAACCCCTGGCTTTTGCCATCCGGGGTGGCGGAAGCCATCCGGCGTGGCGGAAGCATCCTTTAGCCATCTGGGGTGGCGGAAACTTGTATATTTCGGCAATTCCCAGCCGTTGTGACATACTTTCCCAATTTCTATTTATATATATATTATTCGACCAATTTTTCCTTTTGTTTTTTCCTGAGCACGTGAGATCGTGCTCGAAAAGAATGTTTGGGTCTACAACATGCAATAATATCAACGCTTGCTAGCTATATCTAGCTTGATCTCGCATCGGCACAAACCCACACATGTTGATCTCTTCATGGATGTAAATCTAATCCTAAGTTCTTAACCTGGAGGCTGCATGCTATTGCTTGATTCAGTACATCCGCCTAGCTAAGCACTGAAATGTTGCGCAAAGCCAAGCTAGCTAGTCAATGACTAATTAAGAATATACAGTTTGATCTCTAGCCTGATGATGATCACCTCTGTCGTCGTCTACTCATCAATTTGCAGCTTCAACGGCACGCCAAATCAATGACCGGCGCATAAGCAACTCAAAATTACCGTGGTCGATTGTGCATGTGATTGATTTCAAGCTTTCAGCAAAGAATGCTAATGGAAGAAGAAGTCACTAGTAGCAGCTGGCTCCGATCAGTTAATTGTTCTTGGACGGCGATAGCTCGAGGATCCGTCCGGAGAGCGCGCTGACGAGCGCCGCCTTGAACCCCGGGTCCCTCGTCAGCGTCGCCGCCATCTGCTCCGCGAAGTTCTTCTTCACCGCCACCTCCGACGACCCTGCCGCCTCTCTCTGCTGCTGCTGCCGCTGGCCATGGCCGGGATGCGCCCGGGCGGGGCCGTTGCTCGCCAGCGGAGGCGGCGAAGGCTTCGCGGCGGCGGCGGCGGCGTTCTTGCCGTCGTGCTGCGGCGGCTGGCCGTGGTTGTGCTCGCCCTCGTACGTCGCCACCAGTATGGTGTTGTCCTCCGCGCTGCGCTGCACCTTCTTCTTCACGGGGCACGCCGGCGCGAACGAGCACCGGAAGTAGGCTCTCGGGCACGGGTTGTCCTTGGTCACCTTCTGCCCGTACTTCCGCCATTGGTACCCGTCCTTCACCACCTGCTCACCGTCGAAATCAATGGCGGATTTCTGGTCAGACCAAGCTTGGACATGGCCGTCATGGCGGCACGTACCGGAACAGTAAGCTGCTCGTCACTTACGAGGCTGAGGTCGGAGGGGTCGGCGTGGACGACGCGCTTGGAGACCCTGGGCTTGCACTCCTCGCGGATGCGCTTGCACGGCACGTGACCGCCGCCGGCAGCGGCCGACGTGCACTCCATCTGGTCGGGGACGACGACGAAGCTGCCGACCGCGGCGAACAGCTGCTGGTTGCCGCCGGCGCCGGCGGTGTCGAGGCTGTCGCTGCGGATCCGCTTCCTGGACGGCGACACCGAGCCGCCTTCCGACGTCGACGACTGGTGGTTCGCCGCCGCCGCCGCCATGTCGTTGACCTGGCTCTGCAGCTCGGTGTACTTGGCCACCACCGCGTGGAGCATCTCGCTCAGCCTCTTGTTCTCCTCGCTCACTCGCCGGAGCTCCGCCTCCAGCGCCTCCACCTAAACAAGAATTAAAACCCATCCACCATCTCAGCACACTCGCTCCCGAACTCGAACACAAACCTGACGACAAACGCATCATCCGCCTGCGTAGTTATACCTCGCGATCTTTCTTCACGGGCAAGAAGTTCTCCTCCACGAGCACCTTGCACGTCCCCGGCGCCGCCACCTTCCTCGCCGCAGGGAAGCCGACGTTGAGGTCGAGGCTCAGGGAAGGCTGCCCAGCCCACGGATCCATGGCCGCCGCCGTCGCCGGCAAGAACAGATTCGCAGGAAGAGGAAGAAGAAGCACCGGGAGAAGAATCAAGAACCAAATGAAGTGGGCATGCAGCCAAGGCCTGGAAGAGGCCGCAATATATAAGCGAGCGACGGCGCGGCGAGGAGGAAGCATCTCGGGCTGCGTCTGCGTCCGTGTCTGTCGTCATCGTCGTCGCGGTCGCGATAGAAGCATATTTTTTTTTTAAAAAAAAAAAAGGGGAGAATTTCCAGCATGAGGGTCGATGCGATCAATGGGCGACGATGCCGAATAGTTAAAGATTAAAAATTCCCTTGTGCTGGCTATTGTTGGGATGGTTAATTTTAATATAATTTCGGCTTAGTTTGTCAAGTAGGTGGCGAGCACTCGGGCAGGAAAGGGAGGAAGGGGTCTCGGCGCGGTCAAGGAAAAACCACCGCATGCCAGCGGCTGGGAAGGTTACAATTTGGCACTCCAAAGGGAGAAGACGGCAGGGGCTCTCTGGGAGGAAGTTGGGCTGACTGGCTCCATATCTCTTTTACAATCTCAAGGTGGATTGGTCACTGGCCACCATCGTACTGTCATTTTCGGTAACTTTTTTTTTTCTTGGAAGGGTATGCACGTTGCCTAGGAATACTGTGGGTTAATTACTTTTTGGGAGCGGCTCCAGCCCAGTCGTCTGGTCGCATGGCATCTCGCTCGGGCCTGCCGTCGTGGCGCGACTGGCGTGGCCAGAGCAACTGGGTTTGAGCAAAACCGTCACTTTTTTTTGTTAAGAGTTGAGGTCTGGTCTAAGTAGCATCCTCTAAGACAGCTTAACTGTGGTTTCTCTTAGAGTCCGCAATGGTTAGAGGCAGCCTCCAAATACAATATGCTTGCTGTAAAAATATTTTTGTTACATGCACTAAAAAAATGATATATTAAAGTCGAATGTAATTGCGTTGCGTGAATGTGGTTGTTATATATATGTACAACCACAATCACATTTGACATTAATATATCATATTTTTGTATATATATTAATTGTGGTATGTGAATGCACAGAATTGTGAACGTGGTGCTATATGTGAACATATATATCGTGATGGTTCTGAGAAATTGGGGCTATGTTTATGATATTGGTTTTTTTGCAAGTGAGAATTGAGATTTTTTAAATTACAACAGATATTTTTGGTGGAATACTATATGTGTCGTCAGCCTTATGTGATGCTAATGACAAGGAGCGCAAAATAGGCTGCAACCCTAGGTGAGATCTGTGTCGTCGGATACCTGTAGGCTGACGACATAAAGTTGTCACGTGGGGTCCACATGTCTGGTATACTTGATGCCACCCTAACAAGACAATTTTGTGTCATCGACCTCCGTGGCCAAAGACACAAGCATGGCTTGTGGGGACCACAAATCAGGATAGCATGGAAAGAGGGTTGTCGTTAAGGTTGTGGTTGTGTCGGCGGGTGTAGTTGGTTAATGACATAGCCATCAGTGAGAGGGCGGTCCAGGACGCGTTTTTGTCCACGTGGCGTGCTGACGACAGTTGTCACTAGGGCTGGCAATCTAGCTCGAAGCTCGCGAGCTGCTCGTAGCTTGCTCGGTTTTGGCTTGGCTCGGGCTCGGCTGGTAGGCAAACGAGCCCGAGTACGAGCTTTTTTTGCAGCTCGGTCAAAAAATGAGCCGAGCCGAGCCTAGGGCTGGCTCGCTCGTAGCTCGTGGATTCGTAGATTTCTAAGTATATGTTTAGCCCATATCACTAATAATTGCCCTACTTGCTTGTATATAATTAGATATACCGTCAACCTAACCCATCAAAGGTAATCAAAAGCTCAAATTAAAGGTTTTCCTTGACGTAGTCCCCTAAACCTCCCATTTTTCAAACCCCAAAAATCAGTTATCAACAAATTAATCAGGCTCGCGAGCCCTCAAGAGCCGGACCGAGCCTCAAACGAGCCTGAGCCGGACCGAGCATTAAACGAGCCCAAGCCGAGCTTTTCTGCAGCTCGTGTGGTGAACGAGCCGAGCCCGAGCCGAGCCTGGAAGTGAACGAGCCGAGCCGAGCCAGCCCTTGGCTCGCTCAAGCTCGGCTCATTTCCACCCCTAGTTGTCACCTGTGTCGTTGAATCTATGTCGTGGTCTGCATTGATGGGTTTGGGGTCTATTACCGACGACACCGAGGTCGATCCGTATAGTGATGTACCCTATGATGGTTGCCGTGATCCATGAATCATTATGTTTCGTCTTCTGACCAAATTAACTCTGCCCGTGTATTTCCTTAATTTTAACCATGAACATCTAGGAGATCGAGTGGCTCTGTTGATGACTAACTACATGTGGTTAGCTAATCAGTTCAGTGTTTATGGGTAATGGGTGGCAACAACCGGTTAGAACCTAATGTTTTGATGCTGACCCCCAACAATTCATTGCTCCTGGACCCAGCACGCACTGAGAGAGTCTGAGACTTCCAATTGACGAGAAGAGAGAAAAGAATCGGTACTTGGTACTTGGTAGTGAGATGCATCTAACTTGCAGCAGGCAGGACTTGGACCTAGCTAGTGGCCGGTAACCAAGAGCAAGTTTGGCTTTTTTTGAACAAGAGCAAGTTTGGCTTGATCTCTTCGCATGAGGCAGCTACTAGCCTAGAGAAAGAGAACAAGCTATTGAAAATAAACAGACCAGGTCACCTTCACCTGTATGTTGATCCTTTCCTGGAGAGAAAATTTCCCATTTCTCGAAGATATATGGTTGGTGGTTAATTATATCTACTACTAGTCTACATCTGATCCCCTGGACTTTATCCACAAAAAATATACTAGTAGAGTGGCTTCTCGGTTGTAGGAATAAACCAAATCAAGCAGGCTGTTCTGTTTGTTTGGATTGTTTCAACAATTCCTCTTGAATTGTGCCTTGCATTGATCCCATGGAAAGACGGCACCGAAGGTGGCAAAGTTGGTGTTCCTCACAGCCTCAAGATCAGGGAAAAAGAGGAGAAGACAAATTAAGGTCCACCTCCATTTTCAGGCAAAGAAAGGCGCATACAGTACTGATCCAATATTGACCAAATGTTAAATTAAACACAAAACCCAAGGTCAACAGGACCATATCGCATGGATACTAATTAAGCAGCTGCATTCTGAAAGAAAAGAGACCACGCTCTCTCTTTCAGCGCCACATTTTTTTGCTCACATGTGAACTCGGGAGCGGCCGCAAGACGCGCTGCAAATGTTCGATTTGGCGTCGTTGTCTGGGTCCTTTTTTTAGGGCAAGCAAGCATGCAAGTTAATGTGATGCATGCGTGCATGCATGCATGCATGGGCGAATGGATTCCAGAATTCTAGATCGGTCAGGCTCAGCATAGCATAGCAGCATCACCTTCACATTTCCCACATTTAGCAGGAATCTACATTGTCACCATGTCAATCCAAGCTACTGTTGAGAGGAGGAAGAAGGGTCCCGGATACAGGATTCGGCGGATCGGTGAGAACGATATATATGATCTAGGCTACACGTGGGAAGATCTCTATGGCTTAATCTTCGTGTCAGTGTCAATTTATTTAGGTTTGCATATCGCCTCGCTGAGATATTTTTAGTTGTCGATACGCTTGACATAAATTGGAGCGATGATTAATCTTGTGTTACGGGCCGAGTTCGTCCCGTCGCAGCTACCTATCCGTACGTGTAGGTGTACAGAGAGAGACGTGCATCGCCTAGATTAATAGATGTATTGTATATTGCTGTTGGGAGAGTATATATAGTACAGGAGATGGCCCTTGCCCTTAAGGCCAATATCTTTCTACATTCTCACACGATCCGAGCAGCACTAAGCGGCGTTTAGGCGATACAAAACACACAGACACTCCCCCGCAGTTTAGAGTAGAAGAAAGAAAGGAACAAGCCAAGTACAACATTACTCCCCCGTAGTCAGAACGGCAGCACGCACGTTCAAGCTGGACCAAAACTCAGTGAAAACCGTAGTTGGTAGTCCTTTAGTGAAGATGTCGGCGTACTGCGAAGACGTCGGGACGTGGAGAGCGCGCACATGACCGAGAGCGACGCACTCACGGACAAAATGCAGGTCGATCTTGACATGCTTGGTGCGTTGATGCTGAACTAGGTTCGTCGAAAGATATACCGCGCTGACATTGTCGTAATAGACAACGGTGGCACGGCGAAGAGGAGAGTGGAGCTCCTGAAGATGTTGGCGTAGCCAGCACGCCTTTGCAACACCGTTGGCGACGGAGCGGTACTCGGCCTCGGCGTTGGATCGGGACACTGTGTGCTGTTGCTTGGAGGACCAGGAGATGAGGTGTGACAAGGACATTACGTAAGGTAATTAACCCCCGTGGTGTGGAAAAAGTGAGCTGACCCGTGGACGTGACCGGTAAACGAGACCCGTTACCGACAATGATATTAGACGGACATGAAGGTGTGGGCGGGTGAGAGGAAGAGAGTGTACTGGCATCGGAAGTCATGTGGGAGGTGGCACCTGAATCCATGTACCACTCCATGTTACTGGGAGGCGGAGTGAGAGACATGGTGTTGAAGGCGCTAGCCAGGGAATGCTGGACCCAGCTACCTCCCGTCATCGGATTCCACGAGCCAGGAGTAGGGGGCTGCAAGCCATGATCCAATCCTGAAGGCTGAGGTGGAGCCATGGATCCAGTGGCAGCGAAGGCGTGGGGAGGTGGGCGCTGAGGCGTAGTCGAAGTAGGCGGTGTAGGAGGACGAGCAGGTCCAAGGATGCCCAAGCCTTGAAAAGGCCAGAGCTGGACTGTGCCAGTCCATGGGTTGTAGTAGGACGGCGCAGGAGGGCGCCCAGTCCCACCACTAAGGCTGGCGCTGCCTCCGCTACCCCCACTGCTACCGCCACCTCCACCGCCCTTGTCTTTGTTCTTGCCCTTGTGGTTGTTCCCGCTCAAGGAGCCACTGGAGGGTGGGAGAGGAGCAGTGGCCACATACGCAGTGGTGAGAGCAGTGGAAGCGGAGGTGAGTTGGAGCCGCAGCTGGGATTTGGCACTACCAAAGTCTGGCAGAGGCGTCTTGTTCTTGATGATTTGCTTCTGATCGAACTGAAAATTTTTCATTCAGCCCACGAAGCAAAGTGTGGACCTGGGTGCGGTCATTGACCGGTTGACCCAGGTCTGCAAGGGTGTCTGCCAGGCTCCGAAGGCGGCGACAGTAGTCGTTGATGGAGAGGTCCCCCTGAGAGGGTGTGGAACTGCGCTGCGGCATAGAGAATACGCGTCTCCAGGTTCCCGAGAAACTGATCTTCGAGACTGGTCCACACGCCACGGGCCGTGGCGTTCTCGGTCATGACCCCCTCCAGAAGGTCAGGCGTGATGCGGCTGTATAACCATGACAGAACGACGTAGTCCATACGAGCCCACACAGGGTCAGAGAAGCGGCCGACCGGAGAGAGGACATGATTCGTCAGGGCGTAGCGGCTGAGCGTCATGAGAAAGAGGCCGCGCCACCGATGGTAGTTGGGGTTGTTGAGATCGAGCACCACAGGGACGAGAGACGTCACACTAGTGATGCTGATGGCTTGTGCATGAAGCGCGGCGACTGTCTCAGGGTCTTCAATTGGGGCTTCAGGGATGGCGACCAGGGGCTCCGCCAGAGAGTAATTGGGATTAGGGGTGGCAACGGGGCAGGTCCCCGCCAAGATAGCCTCCTCGCCCCCGTCCCCATCGAGCCAACACTTCCCCGTCCTCGGTCTAGGGGGAAGATCCTCCTCGTCCCCATCCTCGTTCGGGTAACGGGGAACCCGACGGATCCCCATCCCCGCCAAAATTACCTTGCTCGGTTGCTTCTCATCTACATCAACGCATCCTGCTGTGGAGGTGGATTAGGGTCATCCTCCAACTCTCCACACACGTGTTGTTCTACACATCGCTATTGTGGGGATTGGAGAAGAGATCAAGGGACTGAGTGACGAGAGGGATAGACAACTCACTGCTGCTCCCACTGCTGCGAACCACCGTCTAGAGGGGAGGAGAAGGGCAGGGGCTCGAGACCTCTCGTGGGGGCAACAGTCGCCGGCTCGCCGCTACTCCGCCGCAAGCCGTCCCACTCCGGTCTCCGCAGCTGCTCTCACCATGCACCGCTGCTGTTAGTATCTTAATGCGTCGCCTAGTGTTGGATTGGGATTAGGCTTGCTGTTCGTGGAAGAATGAGGAGGTGTAGGCTTAGATGGCACGGATGTTCTTTTGAATAGCAGGTTGGGAAAAGTCTTGAGCCTGATTTTAGCCCTACGCGGGAGGAGTTATGCTGAGAATGGATGTATTTTATCCGATAAATATTGAATTTCGGGTCCCCACTCGGATCCCCGCGGGGGCAAATTTCCCCGTCCCCGTCCCCGCCATACCCTATGGGGGATGAAATTCCCGTTCCATCCCATGAGGCAAGTTTCCTCATCCCGCCCCTAATAGGGAATTCCCTCTGGGAGCAGGGCCCGTTGCCACCCCTAATTGGGATAGACTCCAGCGGCGGGAGCACCTGCGGCTGAGCCAGATCCGTGCATGCCAGGATGGGCTCGGGCTGAGCTAGGAGTAGCCGAGAGTTGGAGAGGAGCTCCAAGTATCTGACCTAGCCGAGCCAAGCCTGGTGGAGCCGAGCCGTCAAGGGAAAGAAGCTCCCAGGCCGAGCCGGGCAGAGGATCCTGGCCTGGCTGAGCCGAGCCGAGGGGATTTGAGCCATGCCCCCAGGTTGAGCCACTCATGCATAGGCCAAGCCTAGGGTGGCGGCCAAAACTAGCCTAGGCAGCATTGCATCAGGGGGGGAGGGAATTAGGTTTTCCCCCCGTGCAGTGGGGGCGCCGACGGCGGGTGAGCCAGCGGCGTCGTTGTCGGCGCCCGCGGGTCCAGGAGGGGCGCGAGGGAAGAAGCTGACGCCAAGCCAGGGATAGGCGGCGGTGAATCCGTAGCCGGGCGGCGGTCCAAGTCCGAGCGGCAGCGCGAGGTGAGACCCCCACGAGATGAACACCGATGGCGGACGCATCGTCGTCGATGGGGGCGGTGCTGGGGCTAGGGACGACGCCTGCGGGTCCGCCAGACTCGGACGGGGAAGAGCGGCGACGGTGGCCGCAGCAGCATCGACGACGACTTCTCCCGATCCAAGTACGCCGGGAAGAGCGAGGCCGGTGGCTAGCAGTGCGGCCTAAACCTCGTCAGGAAGAGAGCGAACGGCGGCGACGATTTGATCGACGGCGAGGTCCGCGAGTTGGGCAGCGCTTAGCGGGGCAGGAGGGTCGACGACTGTGGTGGACGACGCCGAGAGCGGCGCCGTTAGGTCGGCGATCGTGGAGAGAGAGGTCACGGGAGGAGGATCCGTAGAGCTTATATCAGCCATGGAAGCAATGTCGATGGGGGCGGCGCCGGCGGTTGAAGAGTTAGGGTTTCGAAAGAGGCTCTGATACTATGTAGGAGAAATAGGGTTATGTGGAATAGATGGGTTGTGTATTGTTGTTGGGAAAGTATATATAGTACAGGAGATGGGCCTTGCCCCTAAGGCCCAATATACTCTAACACTTATGGTTTCGAAAGAGGCTCTGATACTATGTAGGAGAAATAGGGTTATGCGGAATAGATGGGTTGTGTATTGCTGTTGGGAGAGTATATATAGTACAGGAGATGGGCATTGCCCCTAAGGCCCAATATACTCTAACACTTATGGTTTCGAAAGAGGCTCTGATACTATGTAGGAGAAATAGGGTTATGCGGAATAGATGGGTTGTGTATTGCTGTTGGGAGAGTATATATAGTACAGGACAAGGGCCTTGCCCCTAAGGCCCAATATACTCTAACACTTATGAGTACATTGTTTAAGGAAAGGCAGAGGCAAGACCAGAGGGAACGACCAAGATCTCGAAAGCTATACCTCGACGGTTTGTTTCTCTCGGTGGACCAAAACCTATCTCTCGACGGTTATATTCGGGTTGTCGAGACAAGTAGCTAACTCACGGATTGATTTGCCGGCGTCGAAAGAGATTGACAGCTATCAAAATTTGGTGCAAGTTCACAAGCTTAGGATCAGATTTTACGACCTTTTTATGATTAGCAAAGGCACAATTACTTTTACGGCATCTCTAATGCTAAACCCTTTTCTAGACCAAACCAACACTACAACAATAGGTCATTTTTCACTATTCAAATATTTATCTATTATTTTATAATTAAAACATAAGCCAACAAAACCACCATGTCAATCAAAGAAATTCTGGTTTTGTCAATCAAAGAAATTCTCACATAGATAAAAGAAAATATCCATCATCGATTATAGCGAGGCCATATTAATAATTTTGATTAAAAGAAGAAAAGGTTAGATTGAACAAAGAGTTCTTATTAGCTTTGTATTCTAATCGTCTTTTGATTCGTGGTAGGGTTCGGTTTTGTTCGGTTGGACTGAAATTTGAAATTTTTTATGGATTATTTGGTGTAACATTTTGTAATAATTTTTATGCATTTTGTAGGGTTTTAATCAAAGATCTTGAAAGTATTTTTTTTCATAATTTTTTAATCCTTACGCATCTCTTTTTGAAAGCATTTAATTTTTGCCTCAATCGAATAAAGAGAACCCAACCATGAACCAAAGAGGGCCGTAACAGGTAACATGGAACCTAATAAAAAGAGAGTTCGCTGAATCTCCTGGTTACAATAAGGATGGGGCAGTGAGCAGCCAGCCTGCACGTGGAACACGCGCATCACGCGCGCGACTCCTGCGGCCGGCGAACCGGCGCGCTCCACGTGTGGGGGGAGGAGGCTGACCACTTGACCCGCTCGATCCGATGGCGAGGAGAAGAAGTCGGAGCCCCAGCCCCATGCATGGTCGAGCCGAGCCGGATCATCATCGGGCGCGGTCACGTCGCGTGGACCCTCTCCGGCGCGACGGCCGCCCCCGCGCGCACTTGCCGCCTGGGCCGGCAAGTGGGACTTGGCCATTTCGCGGGAAGCTTTTTTCTTTTTCTTTTCCTCCCTTCTAGTGGCCGGCCAGCGACTTGTCGGTCCTGGACCTTGACCGCGCGGCGCTGGGGCTCGTGTCGTCAAACGCTGCCACTGACTGGCACACGCACCCCACGAAACCACGTGCGCGATTTGTGGCTCTGCTCCGTGACCAGCTTTTGCCTACGGGCACGGGAAGCCGCCGTCCGTCTATCGCATCCAGGTACTCCTATCGATCAATGTGTTTGTTTTATAAAACCATTATATGCTGACGTTACATAGAAACGTTTGTGTATGACAAGTTTCTTTGTATTTTATTTATCAATAAAAGGATGAAATCATACTAATATATAGAAGCGATTGTGTTCAAATGCATGCATACGCATGCTGAAGAGGTGCACACATATAGAGCTTCAAAAATCAAAAGTGGTTTAACTGTACACAAACCTTGAAACAACTTTTTTTAAAAAAACTTGAGTACGTAATTTTACAGCTAAAAGCTAAACACCTCAAGCGATCGTTCTGGTTCTACACTAAACAAACACATTAACTATCCATTTTTTTGGGTTTGTTAGAGAACTAAAGCTTTTTAGAGTGTTACTTAATAAAATTTCGGTTTTATGGGTTGCCCTCTTTTTATTTTCTCCTCAAAATGTTTGTTCGGTAATTTGAAAACTAGCCGCGGGCTTATGTCATTTTCTCATTTCTTGAAGCAAAATGTTTTGCCTTCTCAAAACTGTTTTTCAAATATCTTGATTCCACCTCTCCAACCTCTTCAAATGCAGTCAAACCAAAAGTTTCTACATCTCAAAGCCTATCATTTTAACTAATCCAATTTACCACATCAACCTTAAGGCCAAAAACTCCTGCCTTGGATAATCGCAATTTACTTGACGTTACGTAGTCCTCACGTACAAATTAATTACTCCCTCCATATTATAAAACATAATGTTTCACATTCATGCAACTTAAAGTTTTATCTATGAAATTCTTTCGAACTATATAAATTGGGCACGTAAAAATCATACATACAACAATTCGTCTCAAAAGGCTCTTTTGTAGTATCGTAATTTTAGTAAAACTTACAAACTGGTGGTCAGAGTTATTTTAAAGATTGTGTCGATGTACAAAATCTCGTATTTTTAAAACCGAAGGAGTTAGGGACATAAAAGTGAGAATGTGCGGAGCAAGAGATCCCTCGTCCGCTTACACGATTTTGCAAGCGAATGATTCGTAGCTATGCCCATTCTCGGCTGATTCATAAGCTCTACGTATAGTCAACTATTTTGACCATGGCGAAAGGTCAAAATGGTCCAAACACAATATATGGGCTCGAACATTCGAGAAAGACGTATATACGCAGCGCATCGCGAGAAATTACAAAAGTTCTCCTTCTCAACAAAATTTACGAAAGATATCGTCTGCCGTCTGACTTTGAAATCTGAATCTGAATTTTGTCTGGCTTTTAGTTCAAAAAAAATTTGTCTGGCTTCGATCATTTTAGTGTTTTGCTTTCCACGAATGGGTCGATTTGAAATCTTGCTTTACCATTAAAAGAAGTACTAATGGTATAAAAGCACGGATAGCGAATGGACCAGGTGAAAAGAATGATGTGGAAAAAGGAAGAAGAACAAAAGGAAACAATAGAAAATGGAAAGAAGAAACAAGAAGCATGCTTTGCATTTCCTTAAAAGTTTGATTTGGTTCTTATAGCTGAGATTTATATTTTCATTATAATGTACAAGTGGATATTTATTTTCAAGCCAAACGTTTAACTAGACGCTACGCAGTTATTCTTAAAAAAATCTTAATGCCTATTCTTAAATTTGTCAAAACCATTTTTTATTTTTGTACGGCGTCTCTACACCTTCCTACCGGTGCCCATAGGCCATAACTTTCCAGACAGCAGTTTTTCAGCTCAGAAGAAAAACAAGGTCACAAAAAAACCAGCTTTTGTAGCTCAAAAGAAGAAGAAGGTCTAAAAGACACGATCACACGAATAGGACCAGGCAAAAAGAGTGTCGCAGAAACGAAAGAAGAAGAAGAAGAACAAAGGAAAGGGAGAGAGAGGGCGGAGAAGATAAAAAAGGGAGGAAGAAACAAGAAACATTTCGTTGGCCTCACGCCTGGTGCTCATGGAAATTAATCGCTCGCACTCATGGAGGCCATCATTTTCAGCTTCCAGCGTGGAATCCGTGGGCATACTCGCGCGACCGTCGAGATCACGGAATCCATTGGGCCCATGGCCATGGAGATCGCGCGCAGGAAAACAAGAGCCACCACCACCAACCGCCCACCCACGGCGCCTGATTACGGCCATGTTTGACATGCGGTTGGTCTCGTCGTTCGGTTGAATCAAAAAAAATTTGGATTTTTTTTATGTTTTTGGTTTTCGAACATGCCTTTGATCGTTTGTCCTTTTTAAAAAAATCGATGTAAACATGGAAAAAAGTCATACTTAAAGTACATTATTGATGAAACAAATCAGAACAAAATAAATGTTATTTATATAGTTTTTTCTGAATAAAACGAATGGCTAAAAACTTGTTGAAAAGTTAAAGGCGTCAAACAAAAAAGAACGGAGGGAGAGAGAGAGTATTTTAAATATATCATTCGGAGTAACATTTCATAATAATGTTTGTAAAGTCTTATAATTTTTTTTGTAAAGATCTTAAAAATATTTTAAATATTTTTTAACCTTATTTTTTTAAGGGACGCCTGCAACGGAGCGTAACATGCAGGAAATTTTTTAAGCCAACAAACGCACGTCCGCTTGCAGCTGCCGATGCCTACAAGGCCGATGAGTTGACGCTGCCGCCAATGAGCCACCGTAGCAATGAGGTTTTCGTAGAAGAAGAAAAATATGAAAACAAAATAAATCTATAATAAACAGAAAACAAAATAAAATCTATAATAAACAGAAAACAAAATAAATCTATAATTAATCAAATCTCGTGCAAAAAATTCCACTATCGCGAAATATTTTTTTCAGTAAATGGAAATGTGGAAAACAGCAAAAAATTAGTGCAATTTTTTGCGCCAGTACGATTTCGCAAAATTCAGGCGTTTGCAAAGTAGAAAAACCGATTTTTTATAGGCTGTTTGGTTAGCTGCATTTACAGAGATTTACATCTACAGATGCAGAATCTTGCTTTTTTCTTGTGTTTGGTTGCATGCATCTGGTTTTGAGTCTGGCTCTGTGGATGCAAGATTCTCCATACAGCCTGATTCTGGAGAAACACAGAAAATGAGCGTTTCTGTAGATGCAACGCATGACAGACTCGTGTTACGTGCATGGTTACGATCGATCACCATATCAAGCCATGCATGGATCGCTAACGTGATGTAAGTTTTTATTTTTATTTTTGTTTGTATCTTTTATTAGCATATTCGACATCGAACCGATTCCAAAAATGGATTCGATATTTTTTCGAACAAAACTAGACCACACTCGCTATATAAATTTCAAAATAATTAAATTTTAAAATATTCGTCTACTAAACACTCAACCAAACACTATGTCTACACCTGCACATTTTGTATCTCTCCAGTCTGACTGAATCAGACGGGTCAGACTCATAAGAGAAGACAACCAAACAGCCTATGATCTCTTTAATTTATGCTTCTTCCTACGACGACGCCCGCGGCTGCAGGGGACCAGACCAGAGGAGCTGACTGCTGAGACGGTGCTGGAATTGAGTGGCACGTACGTCCTGGCTGGTCTTTGCTGCGGTGCGTGCATGCATGTCACATTGTCGATCACCTGCCGGTATTATTAGTCCGTGGGCAGCTCAGTTTAATTAGTCTCGGGATGGTGAGGTGACCTGATGATGTGATATGTATTATGCATGCGTAGCGCCATCCGAGGAGCAGATTCATCGGTACATTTGCTCTTTTTTCTTCTACAAAAAGAAATAGGACACTATTAATGGAGTACCATGTATTTGTCGATTAGTTGACTCGTTGAGGTGTGTTTTAAAGGTCAACATATGGATTATGGAGTATAATTGACATATTTAGACATTGTTCTTTTTACCTTAAACCGGCTAAAAATTATGATCTAAAAAAAATAGGGCACTATAAAAGGCATGCATCTGTCACTTAGTTGATTCATTGAGATGTAGTTTAGTGCCTTAGCATCAATTTTTTTCTTTAAAATTATCTACATAAAAATTTAAATTCTTTTAAAATCTAAATTTAAAACTATCAATTTACAATTTTCTCATAGATGATCTATATCCATCCAACTAAATCGATCTCAGATAACATTTGCAAAACTTCTCTTCTTCATCCTCGCATTTCAAACCACCTCTCCGGCCTCATTCGCAAGCTCCCTCTCTCTAACTCCTCTGATAAGGTGCGTCATGAACCAAAACCATGTTGCTATCATTGTGGCCTATCTCCTTCACACTAATGCCCTCTCCACTCTCCTCGTTGCAGTCACCACTATTGTCTCTCACGTCCTTGTAGTCGCCGCCATCTTCGGCCCCTATTTTCAGGGTCTGTTGGTGATTAGGAGCCCAACAAAGAGGACTCAGCGGCAAAGCAATGCTGGTAGCAACCCCATCACCGCCTCCATCCTCGATTTTTTGTTATGTGGAGGTGAAAGAGCTATAAGAGGAGGAGACATGCAAATGGATGCGGGACACCTCCTCTGACTCCTTGGATAGTTTTGCACTCAACTTTTCCGATGCCGAGAATAAAACAGAGTATGACGACGACAAGCTATAGATGTACAAGATAGCTAGGTAGTAGCTATACCTAGCAGCTAGCATTTAAAAGATTGAAACATATATTCCAGTTCTAGCTATAAACGACACAAAGAATGACTCATTGATGTGGGATTGCCGGCAGGAGCGAAAGGGACACCAAGGGGCGCAACCAGATTGACACTAGGCATGCCAAAACTAGACACCGAGATTGTGCATGCCAAGACTGTGCACACCAAGACAGGGCAAGTCGAGGTCGTACACAACATAGCCGAGGGTGGCTGGGCAAGCTAGGTCGCGACCATGCGCAGCGAGGCTAGGCGCTCCGCCCTGTGGCCAACACACGATAAGGTCGAGGGCAGCTGGGCCAAGGCTATCCGCAGCAGGGCTAGGCGTACCGACACCAAGGTCGGGCGGCGAGGTCAGGCACACCGATGTTGAGGTTGCGACCATGCGCGTCAACACTGGACGCTCCAGCGCCGAGGCCGTGTGTGCCTAGATCTAAAGGGAGGTTGCTGAGGCCTGACATGTAGGTGGGATCGTTGGGCGCAACACTGGGGAGAGGAGGGGCGGTGTAGCCGGCGACGACCATGATGGAGCTGGCCATGTACGTAACATCAGGGTGGCGAGGGTCTACACGGTGGTAACTTGCTAGGCTGCAATGACCTGTGCGGCTGGGGCTTGTGCGATATGTGCCAACGACGTTCAAGTGGCCTGTGCGGTGGCGACGGCGACAAGCGCTGGCAACGACATAGTGGCGATGGGCGCATCCTCGATAGAGGAAGAAGAGGTGTCCGGCAAACCACATGGCACGATCATGGTAGAGGAGGTGGCACCGAACGTGGTTCTAATGCCAATATCGTCGTCATCGTCAAGAAGGGCCATGGCGGGCGACGACTGTGGTTTGTGGAAGTGGATCACAGGAGGGTAACTTGTGTCTAATACCATGGTAAACGAACAATGTTGTGTATTGCATTGGGAATAGAGTACAATACATATTTCTTAACAGCCTTCCATATGTCAGCCATCGATTTATAGAACATTATCGAGAAGATTAGAATGGTGCCAGGGACATTACTATGTGTGATTAGGAAGATCACACATATGATGATGCCGCGTGTGCATGACAAGTCTACACTTTGACAAGAATGAATCTTCAGTGAGCTCAAGCTCGACTCATCATATAAATTTAGTAAAAAAATTTACAAAACTCGAGTAAGCTCGAGCTCTGCTTTGAATGGGCTTGATCAAATATGATTTTGATTAGAAAATTTTGATCCGATTTGATGAAGCACAACTACAATTGGATGAAACTTGAGCTTGAATATATTTAATAAAATGTGTTTTTTTATATAATAATTTGATTCCATGTTGAAAAGGCTCAAGATCAGCTCGACCACGACAGTTGGAGTAACCCACAAAACTTCTTCCCTAGTTATTCGTGATTCGTTCTTTTGTCATCAGAGCATGTACGATGGTGCACATCAGCCATGTATAAGTCGTTTCTAAGGTTTATTATGTTGAATGTGTGATGATGTGAAGGAGAAAGAATGCATAAATATTTGAGTTGTTTTCAATGTAATAGTCGGCTTTACATGAAAATTTAAAAAACTGTCTATGTATAAAAAAAATGTGCAATCATCTATACCATTGTGTGTGTGCGCGCAATTTTTAACGTTGTTTCTATGTGACATGTTGATAATTAGAGATAGTTACATCTGTTCATATGTACATGCTCTCAGAGTCCAGTAGGTGTGGGTAGCATAAGGACTAAAAATATGTATAATGGTACACATCAGCTGTCTCTAAGCCGTCTGTTGGAGCCCGCTGCGATCCTGCCATCTCATGGCCCGCCAGCGATCCAGCTCCCCCCGAGATCAACACCTGGTCTCGGGCCCATGTCCCCACATCATTTGGCCCAATTAGAAGCACAACTCATGTCCTGGCCCAACTCAGCCCAAAAGACTAGTCTGAAAGGAGAGGGGTGCCTCTACCTTTTAAGTTGTGCTCCCCCATCACCAATAACCGATGTGGGACTAAACCCAACAATCTCCCCCATCACACATTGGACCATCTGTCCTACACCGTGCGATCTCATGAAAATGTTCTGGGTTACCGACCATGGCTCTGATATCATTTGTTGGAGCCCGCTGCGATCCTGCTATCTCATGGCCCGCTAGCGATCCGGCTCTCCCCGAGACCAACACCTGGTCTCGGACCCAGGTCCCCACATCATTTGGTCCAACTAAAAGCACAACTCAGGTCCTGACCCAACTCAGCCCAAAAGACTATTGTTGGAATAGTCCCACATTGAAAGTGGGGAGGGCCTCAGTATGGTTTATAAGGGTGAGGGTGCATCCCCTTGTTGAGCTAGTTTTTTGGGGGGAGACGTGGCTCAAGAGACCTAAAGCCCGCTGCTGTACGTTGGGTCTGTATATGCGGCATGCCAACGGCCTGGGGGTGCTCGGCGAGCACGCCATGTGGGCGGCCCGGACAACAATTGGTATCAGAGCCTAGGTGGCCCGTTTGATTCCAGACATTCTCGACCCAATGTGTGAGGGAGAGATTGTTGGAATAGTCCCACATTGAAAGTGGGGAGGGCCTCAGCATGGTTTATAAGGGTGAGGGTGCATCCCCTCATTGAGCTAGCTTTCTGAGGGAGACATGGTCCAAGAGACTTAAAGCCCGCTGCTGTACGTTGGGCCTGTATATACGTGGCCTGGGGGTGCTCGGCGGGCGCGCCATGTGGACGGCCCGGCCAACACCGTCTATAAGGTTTGTCATGTAGGATAGATAATGATGTGGAGGAGGAGTGCGCGTAGAGAGTTCAGCCGTCTCCAATGTGAGAGATGACTTTACACGTGAATTAAGAAATCTTGCATGTGATTAAGTTGCTTAAAAAATGTGCAGCTGTCTCTAATCCATTTCTATCATTGACATGTTTTTTAAATGACATATCAATAATTAGAGAAGACTGTTATTTCAACCATTGTATGCCAAGACAGCGAGACTCACCGAGGACCATGTGGATTGGGCATGCACGCACGCATCTACTCGGCTAAAATTGATGGATCACTCATCCTTCTAGAGAGCGAAAACGATCGAGAGGTGATCGATTAATTAGCCTGCGGCTGACTGTTTGAGTGACTGGCTGCATTGCCCTGTCGTGCCCACGCCACTGCGTCCCGCTGCCGCCTAGGCGTGCGTTCACACCATCGCCGTCGCCGTCGTCGTCGTGGTGTGGTCTCCCCTTTCCAGGCAAATTCAACCCGTGTCAATTCCTCCATACTTTTCTTAAAAAAAAAAAATCCTCCATACTTTTCGCCCTTCCGGCGGCTAGCCTAAACGCCCGCCTCCCTCCCGTATGCATGCCCTGGTCGTCGTCCGCGGTGATTACCGATTAATTAATGTCAACCTTGTTTGGTCATACTAAACACATAGTAACAAAACTGTATACTACCTCAATCTATAATTATGTGATCAATATCATTTATGAATTGCCGATGTGAATGAAAATCATGGACCCTCTGTATATTGGGATATATGGGTGACTCTTTCACATGTATTTTTCTTGTTTATTGTGTTTTTGTTAGATATTGCATGCGGTTAAGGTTAAACAAATGACGCCTACCATTGTACGTGGTATAGTCTAATTACTTTGATATCCCCATTCATTCGGCATATTCACCGATGCCGCCGCACGTGCCCACGTGCCTCCGCCGTTGACGCCAATGTAATTAAAGGCGTCAGCTCTGACAGGATGAACTGATCGATCGATTCGCCGCTCTGGTTTGACCATGGGAAAAATGGCGGGTCACTCGCCGAGAAAAGTAGCTGAGACCCAGACGAGGAGCCTGAGCCAGAGCAAATCTGGGCGAGTCCGACTTGGTTTCTCAGTGTACTACCAGTCGTACCGCGCTGGTAGTTTCTCTGTCTCGATTCTGGCCTCGTTGGCTAGCTTGTGCCCGTGACCTCGACGGTTTGACCGACCGACCGACCCCGCTTGGTAAGCCCGAGTCAGAGTCGTATTCCGGATCCGACCCAAGCCACGCACGCCGGCAAACTTGTGTTGCAGATCGACGGCATATCCATATATACGTGTGTGTACATTTCAATTTTGAATCTACGTACGAATCTTCATGCCGGGTTGCCATCTGACTGCAAAGTAGAGTAAAGCACATGTACGAGCAAGAGCAAAACCATATGCAGCTCACTTATACATTTTTCGTCGTTTCGTGCATCTCATATTATTTTTTTTAGAAACAAAAAACTATATTATTAAACTGTATATCAAAAAATCTATCCCGTTTCATTTTCCTTTCTCTCGCCCCTCCCTTTGGTACGTAGCCGCTCCCGAGAAAAATGAGAAACCCTGATAAATTTCCTTTACTCCTAAGGGGATGTTCCTAGGAGGAAGCAAACAATAGATCAAACAATTAGTGACCCCGTTACAAAAGGTACAATTCTAGTAGCCTAAAATAGCCAAAAAAAAAAATAGACAAAACTCTAAAACAAACTATGAAACTAAGCTACGGCTATCGGGAGGTGAACGATAGCCTTGAAGAATTTTTTTTAGACTAGTGCTCTTTGAACTCACTAACCCTTAAAAACTCGAAACACTCAATTACTACATTCACCTCAAATGGCATGGACAAAATCCATACAAGTATGTGAGGATTTTCAAACATGGTCCTGTTTGTTAAGAGTTCAAGCAAGGTGAAATCAAAACTAACTTTAGCAGAATCCAATCAAGCTAAATGGCTAAAACAACTTTTAGAAAAGCAAAAATAGATTCCAACATAAACTTGTCCTCTACTTAAGTCGGTTGTTGTTGCCTTTTTAAACTCAAATAATTATGAGAATTTTTCTCTAGAGATATGGATGAGTCATGTAGCACCCCACAAAATTTCACCTTCAAACTATAAACTCATGGTAGAAACAATACTATAAAAATACTCGCACCGAGGTCTGCCGGTACATCTATTTATTCTATGTTTATTCATGCGCTCAAATCCATATATTGGGTCACAACTCACAAGACCTAAGGGTACTGTGCCACTATGTTGTACTCGATATTGCATCAAGACCCGGAGGCTCAAGCACAAGTAGGTTGTTTCTTTTCTTACAGAGTGTGAACTTGATGTTACAATGTTTGAGTATTTAGTTTTGTTTTCAAATTTTTAAAGCTTCCTAAGATCACGAACTATGATTTCGATTAAGATTTCTAAGATCACGAATTATGATTTCGATTATGAGAGAAAAAACTTTAAAATCCTAACTAAGACTCAAAAGGTTGCTCTTGAAAGATTTATTATTGTAAGAGAATGTTAAGCTAGTCTCCAACAAACTATGGACGCTTATGTTGAGGGTTGTGGTGATGATGGATGATGTTTTTTTTAGTGGAAATTCAGACATAGGTTTAGTGTCGAGATACAATATTTCTCGAGCATAGTGCCTCATTTTACATTTAGCTCCGGGATCACAGATTTTAAGATACCACCGCCCTTGTTTACATTCATAAGCAGCAGCAGCTTTAAAAGTTGCTGCAAATTCCTATACTGCAAATTTACAGCCTTGCTGCAAACATCCTTTTAGACTTTACACTACACTCTAAAAAGATTTCCTCACCTACCAGACACTCTATACGGGGAAAATTGCCCATATGCCACCCAATTCGCTGCCACTTCTCCAAATGCCACCCAATTCGTCTGCAATTCCTAAATGCCACCCAATTCGCGAATTTCATTCCAAAATGCCATTTCTCCCCCTTTTTCCTCTTTTTCCCCCTTTTCTCCCCCTTTTCCCCCTTTTCTCCCCCTTTTTCCTTTTTTTCCCTTCTTCTCCACTTCCGGCGGTGGGAGTGGCGGCGCCGGCGGGAACGACGGCGACCAAAGCGGCGGTGGCGATGGGAGCCATGGCGGCGACGATGGCAACAACAATGGGCGGGAACGACGGCGACGATGCAGCAGCGGTGATGCGAGGGACGGCGGCGATAATGCGGCGGCGAAGCGAGGGCGGCCCAAAAGGAGGCAGGCGGTCACGACCGCCGAGGCCCCTAACTTAGAGGGCCCCACCCATGTAATTTGTAGGTGTTAGTAGTATTAGATAGCTAGGAAGAAAGTCCAAGAGAGCCCATTAAATCAACCCACAAGCATCCTGTTAGTTCGGACTCGTAAAACTAGCTAATAATGGCTCAAGTTGTGTATGCCGTTTGGTTTTCCAATTCCACTGACATGCACAATTACTAATTAAGTAATTAATGGACCAGTTGACGATTACTGCGTTGCCTGCCGCTTCGTAGCCTATTCTTTGTCGTTTCATTTAACCGATGACTACGAGGCAACAGGCAAGGGAGGCACGAAGGCAACTAGCTAGTCTGTCAAGTATCGTCATCGTGATCTCGGGAACGTTGAGCGGCAACACGTTAGGCAGCACACCGGCAAAGAGCTGACGGCACCGGGGTGCACTGTGCTCAGTGGGCAGTGGCCGTCGGTGAGACCATGCCAGCGCCAGCGCGCGGAGCGGCCGTGCGAGTGGCTAGCTGCCCGCCGCTGCTACTGCTAGTCAACTGATTAGCATCGAGGGCCCTTTTCAAATCCAAGGTGTTTAAGGTGTTTCATATCTTAATTTTAAGCAATTAAGCTTTTATATTTTGGTTGGTTGCCTATTTGTTTTCCTTTTTCATTATTTTTTGTGCGTGTTTACTATTGCAATATGTCTTCTAGAAAATATTTATTTGGATGTGTGTGGAAAAAAAGAAATAAGAACATGACCAAGAAACGATGACCTCATAAGAAAAGGAGCAATGAAAAAAATCATTTTATATTAATTCAAGTCTCCTACACATATTGTATTTGTAGCACCTCATGAGCCTAATGTAAACGACGATTAGACAATACTGAGAATTCAAATGATATTTTTTACACGCGAGGAAATATGAACAGGGAAAATTTAAACGTAAGTGTTGAGGAGCAACCCATAACATATTGTATTTCCCGTAAATGATCATTTTAAACATATATTTCTTATATGTGAGTAAGAGGCCTCTTAGTTTTAACTCGCCTGGCCCCAAAAACTTTTGAACGGCCTCAGGGCGAAGCGAGGCGGCAGCGTCTTGTGTGGGAGAGACAGAGCGGCGAGATGCATCATGGCGGCACGGCGGAGACAGAGCGGTGTCTTGCGGTAGCGTCTGGCGGCAGCGTAAGTGCCGGAAGTGGAGAAGAAGGAAAAAAGGAGAAAAAAGAGGAAAAAGGGGGAGAAATGGCATTTTGGAATGAAATTCGCGAATTGGGTGGCATATGAGAATTGCAGACGAATTGGGTGGCATTTGGAGAAGTGGCAGCGAATTGGGTGGCATATGAACAATTTTCCCCTCTATACGTGCTGTAAATTTACAACACCATATAGAGCTTCTACTAGCTTTGCTCTAAACAAACTAGCTTGCTGAACTTTTGGCCTTACAATTTTAAAAGAGTAGATATAGGTTCTGAGTTTCCGTTTATTTTAACACTCTTCACGTGCACGTTACTTGCGAGACGTGAGATGTATGACGCTGATCGCCGACAGGGACAGGGAGGCAGGCTTATGCCATGCATGACGTTGTGGCCTGGGGCTGAACTGCTTCCAGGTGAGTTTCAATATACTATTACTTGCTGGCTGCTGCCGGTGAGAGCCATACATGCACTCGCACTTTTATAAACAAAACACAGCTCATATAACACTCGCACTAATTAATATAAACAAAATTAAACGCATATGCGCGACATGCATGGTCGGTCCATCAACTGGACCAACCAACCAGCAGAATCATATAT
Source organism: Raddia guianensis (assembly GCA_036346415.1). Taxonomy (NCBI): domain Eukaryota; kingdom Viridiplantae; phylum Streptophyta; class Magnoliopsida; order Poales; family Poaceae; genus Raddia; species Raddia guianensis. The sequence goes on along the minus strand of CM070539.1, from coordinate 5,602,829 downwards.
ATATATCGCCTATGTGCGTCATGCATGGCGAACACACGCAGTGACGCACGAGATTCTCCCCTGGTTTCTGTGCCTTTCCCGGCATCGTCGCCGCGCGCTGGAGCATGTGTTAATTACTCTTCGCTCGTGCTTCGCGTGCTCGAACAGTCGAACATGCTCAGACCGACCAACCAACAAGGTTAATTTCCTTCTATATTCAAAACAATACATGCACAAGCAGAGACGGAGCTTCATGTAGACCAAAGTGGGCTATGCCCCCCCCCCCCCCCCCAAAACAAATGAGAAATGTTTTGGTCCACTACTTATGTTTAGTAGCAATTAGTCAGATCATGCCTCTATGGCTAGACTTGGGAATTGGGCCGTGCCGGGCCAGCACGGCCCGGGCCCGTCGTGCCTCGGGCCGCCATGTATCGGGCTGGCATGGCCCGGTCAATACTTCGGGCCATGCAGGGCTGGCACGGACTGCCAAAAGCTGGGCACGACACGGCCCAAAAGCACGGCGGGCCGACTTTGGGCCGTGCCGGCCCGAGCACGGCACGCCGACAAAACAGAGAGATAAATGATTTTTTTTATAAATTTATACGTTACTCAAATGAAAAGGTTGTCTATACAAAAAAGATGTGTCTCGAAATTCTCTACAACTTTCATGTAGAACATAAATTCATCTGAGCAGCGGACTATCTCCAAAAATGTTAATTACCGAAATGGGTCATGTGGGTTCTAAAACAGCCAGCGCACTAAATATTTTTTATAAATTCATGCATTGCTCAAATGAAAAAGTTATCTATATGAAAAAGATGCATCTTCAAATTCTCTATAACTTTTATATAGAAACAAAATTCATCCGAGCAACAAAAGACCATAAAAAATATAAATTACTGACTCGTGCCTCAGTTCGGACCATACCGGCCCGAGCACGGCCCAAATGTTTCGGGCCGTGCTGGGCGGCCCGTCATGCCGGCTTCTCAGGCCCGGCATGGCATGGCAATCGGGCTAGGCCGGCACAGCCCAAAAAATTTCGTGCCGGGCTGTGCTTTGGGCCGACAAAATCGGGCCGTGCTCGGGCCGGCCCAAAAAAGCACGGCTCAATTCCCAGGACTATCTATGGCCCCCTATCCTAACCCAGAATCAGCCCACGTTGCAACCCTCCTCTCCTAGGAAATAGGAATCACCACTCTCTCCACGTGCAAGAATTCAACCCATATTGCATTCCACATCATCTCCGGTCGGTCTTGTGATGGATTTATGAAATGAGTGGTAAGCACCGAGCAAAAGTATGCTGCAACAAGTAATTAGGTTACATATTGATATATATGTGAGAATTAGTTAAGTCATGGTGCTTGGGTAGGCCTAAATTTAATTTGATATTTTAATATTTAATATTTAATTTTTATGATTTTAATTTTTTATATTTTTAAAATTATAGGTTGCACAGCAGGTTAGTTAGAATGGTGGACGCTTTTAAAGGAGAAAATGTGTTAATGTTTGTTTTCATAAGAAAAAGAGCTGAATCAATTTGATCTAAATGAAGTAGAGTTACTGTATTGAGTAGTGGTGACCATAAAAAATTAGCCCCCCCTAAGATTTCGTTCAAGCTCCGCCACTGTGCACAAGCATATTAACATATTATGAAATAGCTCGCTTTGATAGCATCCACATCACAGGGGTGCATCGACAAGTATCAAGAGGAAAATGCAATCAACGTCAAGTAATTGGTTTGAGCGTGCCAGAACTTATGTGCCCAATTCCATGGTCTATGACATGCACCAAATTATATCTCAGACAACTTAACCATTGGGCCAGAGGGAAACAGAGAACATATTGACATCTTCTTTTTCTTCACAAGAGATCGAATCAACGGGTCCTAGGAAAAACCCCATTTGAAGCTTTCTCGACGTCCCGTGCTTGACCCTAGCTAGGAACGCACGCACCTGGACGCTTTACACGGAAGCATTCATTAATTTCTGGACCGAGCTAGCCTTCCGGGGGCTGACTTTCTCAAGCTACATATCCACGATCGAGCACTGCTAGTTTGCTCCAGACCCACGGGAGGTCAACGCCAGCGTGCGTCGTCACCGGCGACCACCGGATTCACCAAACGTGCGCCTCATCCGTGCGTGTGCGACTTTTTTTTTCCCCCGGTGCCGTCAAAGTCAACCACCGGCCTCCGTTCCGTTCCGTCAAGGTCAGACGGCGCCAGCGACGACTCGGCTAGTACGTGTGGCTGTGCCGGCTTGGAAGGTTCGGTGGTCAACGCAGCCATCGACGGAGACGGCGGTCGCGGCAACAATTGCATGCTCATGAGTCAATGATCAAATCAAACTCGAGGCGGCACTTGCGCTCCCAATTTCCTACCAGGCGTCCCGCGGTCGGCTACGGATTCTGAATTTTGGTTTGGATGATGTCAAAGTTTGAAATTTAGGGGTTTATGCTTTGGTCTGGTTGTAGATTGTTCTGTCGTTCTGAAGTGTACGGTTTTGGTGAGAAATGGTAATAAGACATCTTTTCTTCCTGTGTTATTATTGTTTGAAAAAAAAAATGAGGTTGGTCCTGAGCTGCCATTCACACAGGTAGACATTTTTTCGTGTAGGAAGTCTCGAATTGAGGATATTTCTCCGCATGTTTTTTCTGCATAATGTAGTACAGCAGGGCAATTATTTTATATGGAATGGAGGGTGAAGATAGATATATCGCCACCAGCTCCACCCCCACCATCGTCACTAAAGACTTATAATAGTAAAAATATGAAAGAAACGCTATCTAACTTGTATTGAATCCATTTGCATCTTGCATGTCAAAAGTATATGATTGTTGCAACTTGCAAGAACATCTACCATTCTTCATATCCCTTACATGAAAGCAGGGGCGGACGTAGACAAAAATAATAGGAGGGGCTGACCTAAGTGGCTCAAGGCCTAAATCTACAGTCTAGCCCCTGCTTTCTTTATATTTTACACTAAAAATTATAGGGCCATCATCATATATCAGCGTGAGGGGCTAGAGCCCCAGCACCACCGTGTGGATCCGCCCCTGCACGAAAGAGATGGATGATGGCTGTAGGATCAAATATGTTTGTAAAGGAATACAAGTGTTATCTTCATCTTTGTCCTTTTTAGAATAAGAAACCACGTACCATTGAATCAATATAAATTAACAAAGCAAGATAATTAAGCTACATCTTTAAATAAAAGAGAATTTCTCATATGCTGTCTTAAACCCCCAAATCGCCATCACCGAAGGACCACACCTATTTGTGTCATCGGTTGTTTCCTTCTTTCCCATTGATAAAGAGTTGCCATTTTTTGTTTAAGCTATATTAACATCTACAAAATCTTGAGGAAATCATAGTGCTTCCAAAATGTAGCAATCTCAATCCGGATCTTTTCGTATTTTTTGTGATTAAATTTTGATGTTAAAAATATCGATTGACCATTTATACATTGTTTTGGTAACATATTTGTTCGTTCGTAAAAAAAAAAAAAACCTGTTCGAAAGTACTTCATTATTTTTTTTTGCAACACTGTATTTTTCTAATTCTTTTAGATTATTTAAATAGATATAAAAACTTTCATCGATGGTAAACAAGGAAACGTCCCGCAAAATACGATGACACCTAGAGATCGGTGCTTAATAATACTAACAGCCATGCAATGTGACACTTTTGCAGTGGCGTAGGAAAAAATAATTGCAGGTAAATCTCATCACGAGAACGTACGTATATATAGTCTGGAAATCTTGCTATCCAACCCCACATACGTCCTGAAGTTCTTAGGTACGGTGGTAATAAAATACCAAGTCGATCTGCATTCCGAGCTCTAGCCGTCGTCGGAATGGAACGGCTACTCTCCTATGTCATGGCCTTGTTCTTTTTGACCAAAAGAAAATAATTTTGGGTAGACCACTACAGGAAACGAAAATAGATTCGACTGCCAAAAACTGCTTCGACGGCCAAATATTAACAGTCGAAACAGGTAATTTAGTATCGACGGCCACAATTATGCAGTCGACAAAATTGAAATCTGTGGTCAGTATCAACGGCCCACAAATTGCCGTCGAGTTTACGTGGGCAAGGCCCACAGAAACGGTAGATGTCGTGACGGCGTCTAACAGTGTCGACGGCAACCGTTAAGCCGTCGACACTGTTATCGATACTGTTATACAGTATCGACGGCCCACGTAAAGCCGTCGATAAATATTATTTTTTAAATTTGTTCTACCAACTTTTGTTTAATTTATATTTTAATCTTTGTTGAAAATTGCTGTTAATTTGAAATGAAAATTAGAAATGTTACATTTTATTATTTTTTAGGTAGTTATTGTTATAATTAATGAATTGATGAATATTGAACATATATAGCTTTTTAATTAATGTATTAAATACTGTTTAAATCTTATAATTTCAGTTTTAGTAGTAAAAAATTAAAAAAAATAGTTGTGTGCGGGCGTGCGTGTATCAAATATTGTATAGTAGGAGAACATAAATTTAAAAATTACAAATGAACATAATTTAAATTCAAATAGGATGTATGATGTTGCTTTGATCACATGAAATATGAAACTCGAGGTGAAATTCTCCGAAAAGCTTTAGGTTTAATAGGGGTCACCTCATAGGAAGTTCTAAATTATTCGATTTTTTTCCCAGGTGTGTAATTCCCAGTAGAAAGCAATATGAAACAGTTTGAACATTTCAAATTTCTTTTTTCAAATTTATAAAATTTAAACAGAGAGGTTTGACCGGTGAATCCCTTTAAGGGGGGAAGCCCTCGAGACAAGCACTAGTCTCGACGGTCAAGAACAAAACCGTCGACACTAACGCCGCTACTCGACGGTAGTCAATGCTAACCGTCGGCAGAAGTTATATCGACGGTTTACTTATAGCGGTCGATACTAGCTTCCTTGACGACAGTTTCGACCGTTAGTACTTATGCCGTCGATACTGTGCCTTCTGTTATTGGCTTAGTATCGACGGCCTCTTAATAGCCGTCGATACTAGCGTACGTATTTCGACGTTCTGGTATCGCCGTCGATACTACCTCGTCGGTTACCACGGTTGTGTCGACGGCCTATAATTGGCCGTCGATACCGTTCTAGTTATACAGGCTCCTAGGTCTCGGGGACTTAACAAAATCGCTAAGTCCCCAGCCTCGCCTCCACGCCGCCGTGCCGCGCCGCCTCGCCTCCACGCCGCCACTCCGCTCCCCCGCCTCTCGCCGGGCAGCGTCGACGCTCGCGCCGCCTTGTCGGTCCGCCTCCGCGTCGCCGCGCGCGCGCAGGCTACCTCCCGCCACCGCTTATCTCGCCTCCGGCTGGCCGCCGCTTATTCGCCGCCAGTTGCCGCCTTATCTCGCCGCCGTGAAAGCGGCCGCGCCGCCGCCATCTCGCCGGGCGGCGTCCCCGCCGCGCCGCGGGCCGCGCCATCTCGCCGTCGTCGCCGTTGTCTCGGTGCCGCCGCCGCTAGGCCGCCTCCAACCCCACCGACGTTTTCCGCCGCAGACGTCCCGGCCGCCATTGTCTCACGCTTCCATCTCCACCGGTCTTGTGACGACGCCTTATCCGCCCGGCCACCCTGTGGATCGCTGCAATGACATCCGTAGTTTCCTTTTTTTTTTTTTCAAATGTTGGTAGTTTAGTGTCGACGGCCAGTAATGTTTAGTCGAGACTGATTATAATATAATCATGATTAACACTAATTAAATTATTTAAAATAATAAAAATTTAAAACTGGTTTGGAATATATTTAAAATTTAGGAAAATAGTATAGAATATAATTAAAAATTTAGGACAATAATATAAAATGTATTTTAATAATTATATTAAACTGTTTGCCGTGTGATTAGCTATTGTCCGTGGATTAGTTTAGGGCATGTCACCTAGCCGTACGTCACCCGTTCGGAAACGGCACATCTCGTATGGAGCACGGACGGTGATTCGTTGTGCTCTAATACGAGATGTGACGCGCGTTTCCAAATTGTCCAGTGGAGCCCCTTATGGGCGTCCCAGTGGGCAGCCTACGAATGACCGTCTTGTCTTGTCAGGATTATGAAGGGCGAGAGGATCACCCAGGCCGACGCGCGCAAGCTGTACCTCGAAGCTCAAGAGTACGCGCAGGTTCGACCAGACTGGGTATCGAACTTCCCGGATGCTTGGGAGGCCCTATCACAGCACTGGGCCAGCGAGGCGTTCAAAGAAAAGTCTTTGAAGGCGAAGAAGAACCGAGCAGCTATGACGAGCAAAACGACGACCGGAAAGTCGTCGTTTGCTCAGCTACGGAAAAGGATGGTAATACTTTTCTCTTACCATTTCGATCTTGTTTTCTTGTAAAGACGAATGTATTGACACCACTTGTACGACGCAGGGCGCCACGACTGGCCAGCTTCCGTCTTGGCTGTCGGTGTTCCGGAGGGGCCATACCTCTCAGAAAAAGGATGGCTCATTCGGTCCTGTGGACTCAGAGTGCAGCAATGAGAGGTACGTCGTAATATCTCAATTAGTTCGTGCACAATTATACATTCTAATTCGATTATCTCTATTTCAATGCAGGCACGCTACAGAGAGGCTTTCGCTGATAAGCATGACCAAGAGAAGGACCCAGAAGAGGAGCCCCTTGACCCTCTGGTCATACATGAGGCTATAGGCGGGAAGGCTCATGGGAGACTAGCGATCGGAGGGGACCACCTGAGGTATTATACTGTCTACTTTATGTACGTGTCAGCTCATGTCATATTTTGTAACCACTAACATCGTTTTTTACAGGTCTGAGGATTACATGCCTCAGGTGAGGGCTGGCCACTCTCAAACGAAGAGCCGACGCGCCTTCGAGGCCCGCATTGAGAGGGAGAGACAGCGGGAGAGGGAGAGGGAGGAGCGGGAGCGGGAGCGGGAGAAGGAGGAGAGCAGACAGATGATACAGGCGATGAGGGAGAGCCTGCGGACCCAAGAAGAAGCCAGACAGAGGCAGGAGGCGGAGATGGCGAGGCAACGATATGAGTTCGAGCAGAGGTTCGCCTATCTGGAGTCTATCTCTCGACTGGGCGGGGTATTGTCCTAAACCTATAATATCCATACACATGTAGTTTATTCTAGTTTCATTTAGAAGTTAGATGCCCATAAAATTTTAGGCTGGTCCCAGTGGTACCGCTGGCGCTCCGGCCTTCTATGGGGGTCCTCCACCGTTTCGCGGTGGATGGACACCGGCTCCCTACATCCCGTACGGCAGCCACACTACTACACCAGGCGAATACGTGGGTCCAGCTCACCCACATGGTGGCTTGCCATATGTTACGGAGGCGGTAAGATGTTAATTCATGTTAAATCATGTTTCGGACCGTTCAAATGTGACGAACTAATAACCAATTGTTTGGTACACATGCAGGTTTCGTTCAGCTGCTCAAGGTGAAATTCATGGCCGGAGGAGGAGAGACATCGGTGAGTCGAAAAATCCCAACTGGTCACCGACCTTCATGAGCGCCTACCGATGTTCACCCACCGCGTAATCCTCCGTAAAACCCATCGGAGAACGATCCTCCGCCAACCAACCCCGATCGGTAGCTTTACTTTTCACTTTGTTACTATTAGTTGGAAACTTCGTGTTGCATTTCGGTTTGATAGCTTTTGGCGATGAATTTGGACTTGATGTGATTGTGTCGATTTAATTATGTTTCTATGTGCTATATGTGTTTGTCGTGATATGGTTATGTTTAGTTTTACGGAGATGTGTTATATATGTGATTTGGATGAATTGTGGTCGTATATATGCGACGATGGGTATATATATGAATTGCGGGTATTTTGGGTTTGCGAGTGCGGTGGGCCGTCTTCTTTGGTCTGTGCCATGATACCGCTGAAATTTGTGAATTTTATGCAATACAGATTTTTTTTTCGCTCTGGGGTCGTGTCGACGGCCTTATCTTGGCCGTCGACACGATCGGCTAGCGCCCAAGATCGATCGCTATAAATGGGTTGTCGATACTAAACTTCGTGGTTCACGCCACCATCCGCTAGCTCGGTGTGGGTCCCATTGCGGCGGTCGACCGACGGCTTAGTGTGGCGATCGTGTGGGCTTTTCGTCCACGTGGCCCTCATCTCTGTCTCGACGGCTATCGTGAGCCGTCGACATCGATCCGATCATGCCGAACGGCGTTTGGTGGGTCGACCGGCGGCTTTTTGCGTGCCGTCGAAACTAACTCTATCGACGGCTCAGCCGTCGAGACTACGTCCTTCTCTCGACGACGTTCACTCGACGGCCTTATGTCGACGGCTAGCCGTCGAGAGAAGGTAAACCCGACGGTTGACTTGATTGTACCGAGGGCTTTAGCCGTCTAGACTGTTGCCGCCTCCTGTAGTGGACGGAAAGTTTGTTTCGGAGATTTGAAAAGTTAGGGCTCAATACTTGGTTTCAAGAGTCCGTAAAACTGTTAAATTTTGTTTTAACTATTTAGAGTTTCGAGAATAGATGGTTAAAATTGAAAGTGTCAAGATGTTTGGTAAATAAAAGAGTAATATTTTTGTTGTACAAGATAATATAAATTTAAGCTGAATTTTAACGTTTGGTCTCGGGACTTTAGTTGCTAGCTTAGTAGCTTAATTAGTAACTTTTCTGGAGACCAAAGGTACATTTTTTTAGGGTAACTGAGAAGAAAAAAGTCACAAATGAGATGACATATTATGTAGAGTGACAATGTGACGACGGAAGGAACAAATTCTTCCTATACAAGTTTTTTTTTTTTTTTTTTTCTGGGCAAGACAATGTGAACCTTTTTTTATAACACAGGCAACGCGGACTTGGTTGGGCCAGAATCTTGCCCCAGACATCTAAAGAAAACGCCTTGTGTCTGAGCTCGATAAGATAAAAGGGGCCTACCAGCCCACTGACCTGGCCATCGTAAACTAGGCCGGAAATAGTATACACCGGCTCATGTTGGTTCTAGGCCCATCTCACGCTGGATTGTTATGTTACTTTGCTCTTTTGATAACGATTACGACGAGATAAGAACAAGATGCCATCTATTCATTCTTGCGTATGAAGCAGTCATAGGAGCCATTACAAGTTTACAATGACCCAAACCATGTTACATGTGAACTAAAGCCTGTTTGAACCAACTGTGGCTGTATGATCATGAATGAACGGACAAATTACTAGACTCGACTTGACATAACTTTAAGTTTTTACAGTTTGGCTCTTGTTAGCTCTTATGTTTGGTTAAGTTTACTGTTCTTAATACCATGTATCCCAAACAAATCATAGTTTCAAGAAATACCATATTTAATAGAGTTTGGTGAGACCATGCATGCTATTTATATTAAAACAATTGCAAACCTATGTATTACAAAACCATACTACTTTTGAAGTACTTTTGTTTCCAAACAGGGCTAAGAGTTGTGAGAAACAGAAACATTTTATTTTGTGTGATTCAAAAAACTTTAAAAGTGTTCTGGAGAAACCAAAGCCGAACTCATTGTAGTCGCCAGAGCCTACTCCACCACGACAACCTTCTCCTCCTCCCTCACTCTCTTATGCTCTTATGTGGTGCATCCTTCAATCATCCAGAAAACGGGTGGATATCTTGTGTTGGTCCCTTTTCTTTATGCACCCGACTCTGACAAAATCGATGTGCCCCTTTCGTCCCCGTTGCATATTCGGTTCTGCCGCCAATAGATATCACTATCTAAGATGGCTTCGGCTACATCAACTTTGGCATTGTCCTCCTCCTTGACGTCTGCTCGATCGCGTCACCATCTACCTCAATGTGCATCTTTGCATCATGCTCCATTTGTGGCTACATCAACATCTGCTACCCGACACAGCTCTCTCCATGGATACAAACCAAGCACGTTACTCTTAGCTAGCATCAAATGGGCTATCATTGGTTTTAGCAAACACATTGGCTTCTTCTCTAGTTTGAGCATGCACAATGTTCCCCCTACGACTACAGGGGATGTTGACTTTTTCTGATCGATTTTCTATCTAGCCTGATGTGAGCAAAACAGCTGCTACTATTGCAGGGAGATATTAGGGTATATGGTATGATATGAAAGGGTTAGGTTATTATGGTAGGGTAGAAATATGTTAAGATTAGTTGATTGTATTATATTCGATATGATTTCATCTTTATGTCTAGGATTGTTTGTGATTTATAGGATCGTAGGCGTCGAGTACCCCTAAATAGCACTTAAATATGCTAATCAATACTAAACGGCGGAATAACTAATTAAAACAGTACTAAAACTCTTTAGAACAGGAAGCAAAACAACGAGATCAAGCATGAGATAAAAGAGATTAAATACCATGGTTCCTTTACAATTGAAGCAACAATCCACTAATCCCTCTCTAATCACCTCTGAAAATCTTCTAATTTTCTTGGCCGTCGTTAACACCTCGAAAACACTAATCTCCCTCTAATTCCGAGCCTCTCGGATCTCTTTTATACACAAATTTCACCGACTCTAACTCAACTTAGGCCGAAACCCCTCCAGTCGGCCCATCTCCATCTCCCACCCGCGCCCCTCCCTTAGCCGCAGGCCGGGCCGCCAGCCGCCGCCTCGCTCCAGCCTGCACGCACCGCTGCTAGCTAGCCAGCCATGCACGATGCATGCACGCTGCGCGCGCGCACACACATGTAGTAATCACCTCCTTAATTATTGCTAACTCTGATCACCTTCCTTAATAACGTACTCCTGTTCCTTTTCTTATTTCTTTTCTTTTCTTTCGTTTCTTTTTCTTCTTCTTCTCTTTTCAAAAAATCACTTTATCACAGAACCATCACTCAACATGACCATATCTATAAACACCTTGGAGACTTGATACAAATCATTCCGTCATATCATCCATCATATGATCTATTATAACATATTTGTCCTCTTATATTTGTCACTAATGTGTCAATGACATATGAGACAAACCTATATGTCGTGTCAATGATATGTGAGACAAACCTATATGTCATTGACACGTAAAATAACAATTCTCTAATTTCATAACTGATACAGAGTAACAATTCCTTAATTTCGTAACTATACAGTGGCATATGTCCAATTAATTCTTCCATATCCGCATTTTCTTTCTCACATGTCTTTCTTCTCATTATGAACCGTTTCTGAAATTTTCTCGGTTCCAACAATCTTGGAGAAACGTCGCCTTCCATATCAGTTGAGCATGCACATGTTTGAATCCTTAGCTGCCAAGACATCAGGTTCTTGCAAAATGGACAAGCTTATTCGTTTCCGAGGGCTCATGCATGCTTTACAGGTTTGCCTCCAATGAATAATAATATTGTTAGCAGTAGGAGCTAGTACATGGTGAATTGGTGGTAATGGTGGTTGCAGACTTGCGATCTTGTCATCTTCGTGTGAGTTCGGTGTTTGGCGGCTTGGCGCCACCGTTGCTGCATGCAAGGTTTGTAATAAACCTCCGAGAAGACCCAAGTACGCAGTGCAAAGCTCGTGGGTTCTAGTGCCTGACGCAGTTGTAAATAATTCCTGTACAGTTCAAAGCTCACCAAACTATCACGTGTCTTTCATTTCGGTTTTGCTCCTGATAGTCATCTAGTCGGTAGTTCACCCGTCCAGACAACTGCCTCCTCTGCCTCCAACGCAAGCAATTTGGGGAAAGGGGGGAGGGGCAGCGAGATGGAAAGAGCACCTACCACCATCGCCATCTTCCTCCTCGCCGTCGCCGCAGCTACTGTGAGTTTCGGGTTAGGGTTAGGATTGGGGGTTGGGGGGTGGGGATCTCCGTGCTGCCGGGCTTAGAGGGATGACCGGGGAGGCGGTGGTCTGGCGGTTGGTTGGGGAGGGAGTGAGGGCGGAGGTGGCTGGGCCACGGGAGGGGGTGATGACGGTTGGAGCAGCGGTGGCGGGGGTTGAAGGCGTCGTCCATGTTAGGATTAAAAGAAAGAGCCCGTATGAACTACAAGAAAACAAATAAAAAATTTGGATAACAAAAAAATAGCAATAATAGTCTATGGCAGATTTTAAAAAAGTAGTATCAGCTACCATAAAAATAATAATATAACAAATCAGACTAAAAAAAGAGCTCATGTTCTCTTCAATAAAAAATAATTCTAAAGAAATTATATGGCAAATAATAGGAATAAAGGTTTATATCAACTTAAAGGAATGAGACAAATCTAGATGCACGTTTGGACGTGTAGAATATGAGAACCATTATAAGGACTATGGGTCGAGATCTGTAATAATATAGGGATGTAAATGAAAAAAGGCAATGCCCGACAGCCATCGTGGAGAGAGCTTGATGCAAAAACGTGGTAATATCGATGCGAAATAAAAATATCAAGAATTATTTATAACATTGTTCAGTTGAAAGGGGCTAAGCTCGAACGATTCGATAGCCTATCGCGGGTCGTAAGAGCTGAACGAAAAATTTCGGTCGATGTGGATGGCCACGGAGTGCATAACTCATCTTTAATAAATTTTCAAATGCAGTGAGCTATTGCGTCATTTTATTATCTTTATTTAAAATTTTGGATTTATATTTTAAATTCCTTTTCGCCGCACTGCACACCAACTCACCAAGGTGCGGGTCCTCTACTCATCATGAGACCGCAACAGAGAGAAAACCGCACGGAACAAAACTGAACCCAACCGGCACCGGGAGGAGGAAGCCCCGACGAACTCGCCGCCGCCTCCGCACCCACCTCCTCTCCCCCCTCCACCGCGCCGCGCCGCGTGATCGCGTCCATGCCACCGCCCCGCCTCGTCGCCATCCCCTAGCCCCGCGCGAGCGGCCATGGGGGCGATCGCGCCCCTCCTCCTCCTCGCCCTCGCCCTGCTCTGCGTCGCTTCGGCGCCGGCTGCGGCGGCGGACGCTTCGTCGCCCGCTTGCGGAGGGGACGCGAGCATGGACGGGTACGAGGCGGACCTGTTCATGTCTCAGCACCAGCTCCGCGGCCGCGTCGAGGTGCTGGACGGCTGCTCGTTCCGCGTCTCCCGGCTTGACCTCCTCCCCGGATCCGCCTCCGCCCGCTGGTGGCGCGCGGAGGCCGCCGACGTCGACTCCCTGGAGCGCGGCGCGCCCGCCGCCGACGATCCCCTCAACCGCACCTTCCTCTCCGAGTCCCTCGTCTTCCGCCTCCTCCCGGGCCTCTCCTGGCCGCTCGTCCCGGTGCTCGCCGCATTCGACCCCCTCACCTCCTCCCTTTTCGGCTTCGTCAGCCTCTCCAACTCCACCGGCGAAGAGGATCCTTCCTCGTCCGCGTCCGCGCCCACCATGTTCGACTCTTGCGCCCAGCTCTCCCCTCGCTTCCGCGTGCGGTGGACGCTCGACGAGGCGTCGAACGCCATCGACATTGGGCTCGAGGCGGCGGTCGGGTCCGAGTACTACATGGCGTTCGGGTGGGCAAAGCCCGGGGCGGCCGAACCATCCATGATCGGCGCTGACGTCGCCATCGCGGGCTTCACCGAGGAGGGCCTCCCTTTCGTCGAGGACTACTACGTCACCAAGTACAGCGAATGCCTACTGCGCAAGGACGGCACAGTCGAAGGCGTCTGCCCGGACACGATCTACGACCCCGGCGACACCGCCGGGCTGGTCAACAACACCAGGCTGGTCTACGGCCACCGCGGCGACGGCGTTTCCTTCGTGCGCTTCTCGCGGCCTCTGGTGTCGCCGGACAACAAGTACGATGTGCCGGTGAACTCCACGAGGAACATGACGGTGATCTGGGCGATCGGGCTGCTGCGGCCGCCGGATTCGCTGCGGCCGTACTACCTGCCGCTGAGCCACGGCGCGCCGGCCGGGGCGGCGTTTGGGTCCGCCACGCTCAACGTGTCGGAGGCCAGTGACGCGTGCGTCGGCCCGTTGGATGCCGACGACAAGGAGGACCAGGATAGGATCACGGCGGAGCGAAAGACGCCGCTGGTGGTGACGGCCGGGCCGGCGCTGCATTACCCCAACCCGCCCAACCCCGACAAGGTGCTCTACATCAACAAGAAGGAGGCGCCGCTGCTCAAGGTGGAGCGCGGCGTGCCGGTCACCTTCTCCATCGAAGCCGGCCACGACGTGCCCTTGTACATCACGTCTGACCCCGTGGGCGGCAACGCCACGTCCAGGAACACGTCCGAGGTCATCTACGCCGGCGGGTCGCAGGCCGAGGGCGTGCCGGCGTCACCGACGGAGCTCGTCTGGCTGCCCGACCGCAACACGCCGGACCTACTGTACTACCAGTCCTTGTACGATCCGAAGATGGGGTGGAAGATCCAGGTCGTCGATGGAGGCCTCAGTGACATGTACAACAACAGCGTGCTGCTGGATGATCAGCAGGTGACCTTCTTCTGGACTCTATCTGCTGATTCCATCAACATTGCTGCTCGAGGCGAAAGGAAGAGCGAGTACCTCGCCATCGGCTTCGGGAGCGCCATGGTGAACAGCTATGCTTATGTCGGGTGGATCGACGGCAATGGGACGGGCCATGTCAACTCGTATTGGATCGATGGGAAGGACGGCATGAGCGTGCACGAGACACATGAGAATCTTACCTACAAGAGATGCCGATCGGAGAATGGCGCGATCATCTTTGAGTTCACTCGGCCATTGGCGCCTTCATGTAGTGGGAGGGTGGAGTGCAAGAACATCATCGATCCGACAACTCCTCTCAAGGTCATTTGGGCAATGGGTTCCCACTGGTCATCTGGCCGGTTGAATGTCAAGAACATGCACTCCGTCACAAGCAATCGTCCCGTCCATGCCCTTTTGCTGAGCGGTTTGGCAGAGGCAGAGCAGGATTTGCGCCCGGTGCTTGCTGTTCATGGGTTCATGATGTTTGTCGCATGGGGTCTGCTCCTTCCAGGAGGAATCATGGCTGCAAGATACCTGAAGCATCTGAAAGGTGATGTCTGGTTCCAGGCTCATACCTACCTGCAGTACTCAGCACTGGCCGTCATGTTCTTGGGCGTTCTGTTTGCAGTCGCTGAGCTCAGAGGTTTCTCTTACAAATCCACGCATGCTAAGATTGGCGCGATAGCGTTTACATTTGCTTTTGTGCAACCGATAAATGCTTATCTTCGACCACATGTAGCAGAGAATGGTGAAATTCAGTCAAGAAACAGGATTGTTTGGGAATATCTGCATGTCCTTACTGGGAGGTCTGCTTTGGCAGTTGGTGTTGTGGCACTTTTTTCTGGCTTGCAGCATCTTGGGCATAGATACGGCAGTAAGAACATCAAGGGACTTACATGTGGATTGGTTTTATGGGTTTTCAGTGGCATGGTGGTAGTTGTATACCTTGAGTACATGACAATTAGGAGAAGAAGAGGTGGCGCTGATGGCCTTTCAGGTAAATGGGTGCTTGGAAACACTGAGGAAGATGATTCAATTGATCTCTTGCAGTCAGACAGGGTGGTTAGTAAAATGGAATCTAATTCACCTGAACCAGTTGAAGTACAACTTGAGCCACTTAAAGGATGAGATACATTTTTTTCAACATACATACAGGCATAAAGGGTATTAGTTCAGATTCTTTATAAATAGATCAGAGTGGAGGTATACATCTCAAGATAAAGGGATTTTAGTTAATGTTCTCTATTAATATAAGGAATTGGAGAGTTCTCTCTTGACCACACGGTGGTATTATCATGCCACGTGGTGTAGAATAGGTTTCCTTTTTCATTTTCTTTGACCTTAGGTCATTCGTTCTTTTAAATCTTCTAACTTTTTAGCGATTGTGTTATGTATATGTGTACAACTTTTGTAGAAGATTACTCTCTATGAAATGAAAAAAAATTTGTGTGGAGCTTTTGTTCTTCATATCTGGTAATGCTTAAATTTGGTTTGATGAGATTACTGTACAATATTGTAAATGATCATAACTGAAAGGTCATAAAGTTACGGGGTATTGCATATTGCAGTGATCTTGCGTGTGCTAATTTGACATTTGTAAGGAGGCACTCCAGCCCAGTCGATGGGACGCGCCATGCATGGCTGGCCCACCCGTCGGCTGACAAGGGCGGCGAAGCCCAATCGCTGGGTTTTAGCCAAACCGCATTTGTAATCATTAGATTCAGTACAATACATGCCAATTCATATGCATTTGATGGTTAAACTAGCTCAATGCTCTTGCAAATAAAAACTTGCCCAATGTTAGGCTGATAGCATCCTAAAATGCCTGCTCAACTCATGTGATAAACGAAGAAAACGTTATGTCAAATAACTAGAAATACATCTAGTTTCGGTCTAAGCAATGCTACTAAACTTTTTTTATCAACCAGACACGGAATGCTTTTTGCTGCTTAGCATGCTGATCTGTTGGAAGGTGGTTGTCTACTTGTCTTGAAACTGCACCTACTATGCTGCAGTTTGTTGACCCTACTACAAGAATGAGTTAGCTCTACTCTGCTGCAAGCAAAAAAAAAAAGAAAAAAAAAGAAGCAGGTATCCTACTAACTATTTTTTTTAAAAAAAAACTGTGGCAAGAACTCTGCCTAACTATTATCTTATTTTGTTCTTTGGGCTCATATTATATTGTGTTCAGTGATATGGATGTCAACCTGCATCGTAGGTATGTTGTTTTAGTTAGGTATCCCCATTCAGATCTGGAACCTTTTGGTGGTTGGCTTGCCACCTTGGTTTTTCGAAAAAGGCTTTGCCACCTTGTTAAGAAAACGGCATTAGGTTGTTAGGCGAAGTTAAAATAATAAGCAACACTGGTCATCACATGATCACATCTGCCAGATTATTTGACGGGCCTTCGAAGAAAAGGAAAGATCATCCGGTTAGTGTAAGCTGCTGATTCCGTAGTTTGTTCTCTAGGCCATGGAATGTAGTAGGGAAACGAGCCCAAACTGGCCCAACTAGGCTCAGGAGGGACTGGACCATCTTTAGAGTCTGCACTTGATAGGCCTCTATCCTTGAACAACACTTTATTATATATGTGTGTGAGGTCTAGACTCTAGAGTCAATTCACAATACTTTTGTAGTCCAGAATATGAGGGACGCATTCAGAACGAAATTTTACGTTTATAATCTTATTCAATTTGAAAATTTAGAATATGAACAAATTGTAAAATTTGAAATCTATCAAATATTAAGTTTTCAAATCTGGCCTAATTTAAAAAAATCTGAAATCTGGGAAAATTGAAAATTTGAAACTTTACTAAAAATTTAAATTTTAAATAGAAATTTTTTAAATTTTCACTGGATTTGAAAATATGAATTTTGAGAAAATATGAAATCCGGTCAGAATTTTAATTCTAACCAAACTTTAGAATGTTAAATCTTCAAACTTTTAAGGAATTTTAGTCATTCACGTGGCAAAAAAAAAATTTTAAAAAAGAAAAAATAGACGTGAAGAGGCTTCCAGGTGGGGCCAATAGACGTGTATGGCATTATGGTATATAAGTAAATGACCGGTCGGCACGTATAAACTTCTATAACCGAAGTAGCAAAATGGTATGCCTCAGTTTTGACCTAGTATAGCTTTCAACGGATTTCTGGTTTTTGCTGACGATATGGAACTGCACTTCCTTTCTCTCAGTTTGTTTTAAGGTATGGATCTGCATTTTCGATTGTCTGATGTTTGAATCATGATCTCCTCGACTGCCATGATTGTGAGTACACCCGAGCAAGCTGCCTGATTTTATGGATATGGCCCCTGGCTCCCTGCAATGCGCTGCTCGCATGACGCCGAACTTGAGGAGCAGGCGACCTGTTCCCTCCGGAAAAATTGGTTGAATAATATACACGTAAATGAAAATTGGAAAACTATACGGTATACGATGGGTATTACAGAAATGAGCTGCTCTCCGCCACCCCGCGCGTCAAATACGGCGTTTCCGCCACCGGGGGCGACGGAAGCCTGGCTTCCGCCACGCCGCGCGCCGGAAACCCGTTTCGCCACCCGCGCCGGAAGCCGGCTTCGCCGCGCCCGTGGCGGAAGCCAGCTCCCGCCTGCGCCACGCTGGCGCTCGCTGCCGCTCGCTTCGGCCCCGGCTCCTCCGTCGAGCGCCGCGATTCCCGCGTCGGCCGCTTTATTGAATTGCGTGCCGAATTATTTGCCCGGCGTCAGAAGCTGCACGCGGGAAAATAGTACTGCTGGTGCGACGTCATTTCATGTCCTCAGATTATCTGTTAAACCTACGTTTAATTAATTTGAAACGTAATTAGCTATTAATTAATGACATGCTTAGGACGATTTAATGACACTCGCACGGCTATATAAGGAGGGGTGTCCTCAGTTCTGTGCGTACCTTGCGCTGCCCACTGGGAAGTTCTTCGCAAACCATTTCGCCGCTCGGTGCTCACTTTTGTCGTTGCTTTCGACTTCCTGCTGGTCCGTGCTAAGCGTCTTTTCGGTGCTCGACTTTTGTCACAAGATCTGATGTACATACGTTTGTGCTGGTAGTGTTTTCTCACTGTCTTCATCAAGGTGATCTTTTTTACTTTGTACCAGTTTGAATATAGATGAAGACATAGTTTAAAAAGTTTCATTCATTATTTTATATGCTTGAATGCGTAGGTGTTGGTACCTCGTGAGCAGACTGTTTATTCCACATATTATTAGTAGGTATGCATTTTAATAAACTCTCGTTCGCGGACTTGTATATTACTGTAGAATGAAATATAGATTAATGTATACTACTGACTAATTTCTAACGGTGGTGAGAAAACAATAACGCAGGCCGTGCATGTACCATTTGTAGTAAGTTAAATTTAAAATAAATACAATATTTGCGGTGCTAAGAAAACGTTAACGCAGACTGTAGATGTAACATTTCAAGTTAGTTGAATTTGAATAAAATATAATTATTTTACAACATTTATATGTTTATAGTTTGTTATAGAGGCACAAAACTATTAAGATCAAATATGCATGTGATATTAACTCGTACCAACTGAAAGTATATTATCCAAAAAGAAAGCTTTATATTTTATGCACGGCGTTGCTACCTCACGAGTATTAGTTATTGTGATATCAATATTTGTTACTGTCTATGCGTATGTAATAAAAATAGTTAGTGAATTAATTTGTTATCAATATTAAATTGTTGTTTAATTATTTAGTTCATTAAAGTTAGTTAGTTAATAATGGTACTTATGAAATTTAAGAAATAAACATTATGTATGTCTTGTAGGCGTTGTTTAGGGTATACATAAAAAAAATGATATATTCAATTCATCCTAAAAAATAATAGAAAGTCTACAGAACAATTAATGCGTTCAAAAGTCCTAAAAAGTGATATGTTTTTGCTCTCTATTTGATGTGTTTGATCGTGTAGATCCACATGTGATATTCATGGTGACCATAAATATTTGTTGTATTTAATGCGTACGTAATTACAAAAGTTAGTCATTTAATTTGTACTTATGAAATTTGGCAAATAAACATTTTTTTGTTTTTTAGGCGATTTTTTAGCCTATGATTAAAAAAAATATATATATTCAATGAAAAATCCTAAAAATTATAGAAAGTGTGCAGAACAATTCTAGACCGACGGAATAAAAATAACAATTATTGTCGAAGGTGTCTACATGAAGACATAGTTTGAAAACTTTCATTCATTATTTATGTGTTTGAATACGCAGGTGTTGATATCTCGTGAGCCGACTATTTATTCGACATATTATTACTAGGTATGCATGTCAATATACTCGCGTTCGTGGACTTGTATCATACAGTAGAATCAATTATACATTAATGTAGATTTTGTAAGCAATGAAATTTAGCATTATGTCGTACATGTTATGACTATAATACTGACAAATTTATAGCGGTGGTAAGAAAACATTAACGTAGACCGTGCATGCAACATTTAAAGTACGTTAAATTTAAAATAAATAAAATATTTGCGGTGCTAAGAAAACTTTAACGCAGACTGTGAATGTAACATTTAAAGTTAGTTGAATTTGAAATAAATATAACAATTTGACCATATTTTTATGTTAATAGTTATTAATGTATATAAAACCTATACGTTTAAACACATGAAATAAAGAGCAAAATCCTTAAAAGCACTGTGCGTGGACAAGGTTAGTGAGAACGAGCCTTCCTTTTATAGCCGAAGTAATTGATTAAATTTTTCATTAATATGTAATTTATTACACTAACTAAACATTCAGCTTTTACACCGGCCCATGATATAGGTACCCACCAACATTCAGCTTTTACACCGTTTGCATCCCACCGGTGTACGGGTCACCCCATGGGCTGGATATGAATCGTCAACCAACTCAATCGGTCGGGAGGGAAGAAGACATGCACAACACGCAGCAATCTTTTAGGTATAGGGGCGATGCACCGACGCAAACCATAGCTGATTGGGAAAATGAGAACAACGCGTGGCAACAAATGTTTGGGTCAGGCGTAGGATTCACTGATTTGTTGAATACGGTTGCTACACCCCACCCACCTGTCCCGCAAACAGATCAGCCAGGCGGATCGAGTTGGCACATGCAGACACCGGCTCCACCACCGCGTGAGGATACATTTGCTGATTGGCATGTATATAGTGGGCAATCCTATCAATTTGGCAACACTCCTCAGGTGGCACACCAGCCCATGCCGCATCTGCCGACACGGTTTGGACCGTCATAAGCTGCGGGGATGCGTGAAACACGACCTCCTTTTCATTGGACACCCGAAGACTTCACAAGAAGAAGGGGGCCGCAATAAAAACTTACAAGCTGCGTCTGTTAACATTTTGTTTTCTTCGGTTTTTTTAAATTTTGTATTCTTTCTGACCTAATTGTATAGAAGCCAACATTTGTAAATGGTGAAATATATTTATACACGGCTTCAATATTTTTTTGTTGAATTTATGTGGCGTAAATTGTTATGCTGTTTTTGCTGACCTATCTTAAATGAAAATGAAATTCGGCTATGACAATTATAGACATTGCATTATGTGACTATTGAAAATATAATTCTTGCGCAATCAAATATAACATTGATTTATAACACATGTAAAATATTTGACCATTGAACACTCGCACCGCACAAACACCCGAAACAGATATGTCGTTTTCGAACACTGCCTTCTGAACGACCCCCATGCCTTAAATTCAAGTAAATGTCATTTTTCAGATCAGTTGCCTTAAATTCATGCGTACTTGTATTCCGATCGAAGTCACAAAAAATACAGGGTAATTTTTTGTGTGACCTACCTCAAATTTCTTTTTGGAACGGAGCAACCACTTGTAAAAAATTTGACCGTACAAGCATTTACCATTATGAGAATTACGGACACTAATTGCATGTACCATCGTAGTACGATGGCGAACAACGCTCCAAAGAATGCATGGATTAGGCCAAGTTGGTGGGAATCGTCCGGTCCAGAGGCGTGCCCATTATCCTTCGGAGGACTCGCCCATCAAAATGAAACAGGACTACCGCATGCAGTCAACCATGCTGCGGCCCGGCCCTCACATCCATCGGAACTGGCCCAAGTGTGCATGTGGAATTGATGCAGTGGTGCAGACATTTGATAGGCCAGTATCTGGTTGGACCGGACGGAGATTCTACCGATGTCCTCTATACGCAGTGAGTTTACTTACATTCATATATAACGAATTGATTTTCGTAGGTAACCTAACCTTGTATCCTTTGCAAAACAAATAAACGATTGTCGTATGACATTATGGATGGATGATCCTTTTCCAATGGCAGCAGATGCATACATCACGGTTCTCCACGCAAGGATCGCAGATCTTGAACAACGTCTCGAAATGACAAGCCGTACACTAGAGATGCAAGTCCGAATAGAACGCTTGTGCCCTGCATGTCGGAGGCGTCGTGTGTAAACCGTTGGCACCCACATGTTACGTACTTTTATATTCGACTAAATCATGCATGCCACTGTTTATGTATGTCATGCTATTGTCTGGTGTGTTTATTCGTACTGGTACTGTACACATGCAGAGCATCGGAATCTGTGTTTGTACCATGTGATATGTTGCCAGCAACACGTCTGCCAAAGTGCCCTATAGTCTGTGCGACTTCAACCCGCACTGCCAAAGTGTCTTACAGTCTACGCGACGGGACTCATCGCTGGCAAAGTGTCGTACTCTGTGCACGACGTGACCGATCACTGCTAATCTCTAACTACACTGTTGAAGTGATCTATCACTGAAAAGTTCTACGGTGACACATCACATCATGCAGAGCTGTGTGGTCCAGCTGGCCCTGTTGAAATGATCTATCACTGCAAAGGTCTGCAGTGACACATTAAATCATCTTGAACTGTGCGGTCCAGCTGTCCCTGTTGAAGTGACCTATCACTGCAAAGTGTTGCCGTGACACATTAAATCATCTCGAACTGTGCGTTGCGTATATCTTATTTAATTCGACCACGTTGCGCAATATCACCTATTTAAACCCATGAGGTCTCACTACGCACAGCACAACCAACACGAGCATTCTAAGCACTTCACTTCGCAAATCTCTCAGGATCAAGATAGTCATATGGAGTTCCCATCGCCACCAAGGGAGTCTCTCCACGAATCCGTCCCACAAGGTGTTCAGCCGCCCATGTGTCTATGCGGCAGTCTTTGCGTTTTAAGGCTGTCACAAGCCATGGGCTATACCTACGGAAGAAGGTATTGGAAGTGCGCAAACTATGCGTACGACCGAACTGCCGAGATGGAGAGGAGGGCAAAGTACCCTGTAAGTCACTTCTTACTTATTTCTTCCCTAACGAACATATACACGCACATGCTAACCTCAATCTTTTTAGCCTCCATTATGCGAGTTTGTGCAATTTTTGGACGCGGAGCAGACTCCCGAAATGGAGCGGCAGATGCAGCGGGAGGCGGCCGAGCGCAGGGCCAGGGCCGAGGAACGGTGGCAAGACGCACTCAGGGAAGAAAGAAACAAGCGTGAGAGAGAAGAGTTTCAGGCACAGCGCGAGGCTGACCGACAGCGCCAGTTAAATGACCGTGAGGCAGACCGTGCCGGAAAGCGCGAGAGGGCTGCTAGAGCCAGGGATGCAGGACCTAGCGCATTTGCGAAGGGGAAATACCCCCGCTGCACCCAGTAGTATGGTTATCGTGTATGACAACTATGTTTTTAAATCTCCTAAGGCATGTAGGTTTAGATATGATGCACTACTACGGTAGATTGTCTTATGCATCACGCGTGCCATTGCTTGTATGTTGTAATCTGAATTTTTATTATTTAATCTCCGTTTCTCTATATTAACAAGTTAAATGAATCATGCTTCCGCCGTCTGGAATGGCTTAAGCCGTGCCGCCGGCTTCCGCCATACGACGTGGAGAAAACGTGCTAACTACATCGGATTCCTTCCGCATTGCTGCGTTGGATCGCGTACACCGCAGCGGTATGCACCATTGAACCGTGTTCTGATTGCCCGATTCGGATCGCCGCAAATCATTCATGGGTGGCGTGAGTCGCAAAAGACGCACTGGTGTCCGGTCATTCGTTGTCTATCACGTACCCGGCTTTTTCTGTCTGCCACGAGTATTCAGACACATTTTGTTTATCTCTGTCCCAATATTATATTTCCCCCGACAATTAATATTAATATAATATTTCCAATTATATTGGTGTACATATATCTTTATAATTTACATAAAATGTTACATTATCAACTTACCCAACTATAATACTCAATTTAATTAAATGAATATATGTTTTGCGCGGGGAATTTATTAAACGTTGCCTCGGAGTGAGTGCGACGGCGAGCGTAGAAGGCGGCCTTGTGAGGGATCAGCACGGCCACGTGGCGGCACGAGCTGGTTTCTGCCACGCCGGGTGGCCGAAGCCAGCGCTTTAGCCACCCCCGGTGACGGAAACCGGCTTTTGCCATCCCGGGTGGCGGAAGCGCCGCTTTTGCCGTGCCCGGTGGCGGAAAGTCGATTATTTTTTTAATTTCCGTCGGATGCCGCATATTCTTCCAATTTCTATTTTTCTGTATATTATTCAACCAATTTTTCCGTTCCCTCCCGGCATAAACGGTACGACCCTAATAAATGCTTTTCTTTGTTCTGATATTTGTGTTTTAATATTTTCTGTGATTTTAAGTTGATCTTAATTTTGTTATGTTTCCTCCCGGCATACTCCCTCCGTCCCGGAAAGAATGCCCTTTAAGGTTGTTTTGAAGAAATTAAGAATAAGTGTATGTAGGTGGGAATCTATAGTATTTATAGTGGTGGGAAGAGAATTTAAGGGTATTTTATAGTGGTGGGAGGAGAATATAGGGATACTTTATAGTGGAGGGAGGGGAATCTAGGGTACTGTGCAGATAGAAGAGCACTTTTTTAGGACAAATTTGAATCGTAGAAGAGCATTCTTTCAGGGACGGAGGGAGTATGTGGGAAGACCTAAAGTGTAAAGTTTGCCGCTTGTGAAAACGGCCCTGCATCTCTCATGGCTTTTAAGTCACTGAACATATATATCTATTATATAATTAAAGGAGGGGAAAACGGAGTCACCACGTTCGTCCACATCACCTAGATTATCTCAGTCGTCGGATCAATGGTGGGACCAGATTATAACGGCTCAGATTAAATCTACTTGATATAGGATAGTCTATCTACTATTAGGGCCTATGTCCACATCACCCAAATTATCTCAGCCGTCGGATCAACGGTGGGACCATATTATAACGATCTAGATTGAATCTATCTATTTGTCTACTATATACTATATATGATTTAGAATAAAAAAAAAGATCAAACGATGATTATCTTGAATATTCATCGTTTCATATCATAAAAATGATATGGTACGTGAATATTAAGATATGGTACGTGAGTAAAAACGATGAATAAAAAAAAGATATGGTACGTGAATATGCTCTCGATCATGAATTAACGATGGAACTCACGTCTAATATATGCATGCATATCATAGATCATATCTTGATTAGCCTTAGATACGTTGCTTTTACTTCCAAATCAGTTAAGGTAATTAGTTCAACTAATAATGACGTAGATTTTCTCAACGATAGAAAAGTTGAAATTTCATAGCACTATATGTTTAACTGGATTTTATGCATATATATCTACATGCTTCTAATTAAATTGGTCCAAATTCTCTTATTATAAATTACAAGTTGAAGCAATCAAATGTAAATCGAGCGCACTTGACAATGCATAGCTCCCAACCCTTGCAGACATTAGAATTTAGAGGTGCCACCGCATGCTCACTACTAGAGAGCTGGATTTTACGACCGGTTCCAAACCCCTTTACTACTGGGTTTTTGGACCGATTGTAACCAACCAACTGGGAGTGATACTCACGGGTATCACTATTCACTACCAACAAACTAGGAGTGATACTCACGGGTATCACTACCGGGTACCGGGTTCACGAATCTGTTGTTGTCGGGTCCACGAACCGGTTGTAGTGTTGCCAAAAGTTGAAAATATATTGGTAGAAGTGGGATTTGAACCCCAAGACCTCATCCATCCTAGATTAAAAACATACATCTGTCTACTATCTATAAATCAAAAAATACTAAAAATTCTCACATTAATCGTAATAAAAATAAAATATATACAATTAACTATGGTGGGTCCAGATTATAACGGTGCATCTACACGGTTAACTATGGTGGGTCTAGATTATAACGATGCAGATCTAACAAGATTATATATAGACATATTGTGATTAGACTATATCATAATCTTGGCCAAATTATGATATGTTAACTAAATCAACTATGATAAGTCAACTTATAAAAAAAAGATCTACTCCGTGAGCCAAATTATATTGGTGTAGATTTTAAAAGTTCATGTTGGCTACAATAAAACAGATGTTAATATAAAAAATATAAACTATTAATCATCTTGAGTCTAAATTAGACTACAATAATAAAATAGAAAAACATTGAAATTTAATCCGGTTGCCACGCGGTCCAACTGACATATCAATCGTACTATGTTTGTTCCTTGCATGAACAAATTGTATGTCCTCTTGCCATCAACTATAAAGTTATTTGTTGTATTGCATCCTAATATCAATTGTATATGAGATATTAATTTTTATGTATTTATCTTTTTCATTTTTTCACTAAAGCTCTCGGCCTGCATGCATGATGTATACACAAATATTTTTTGAGGTGTACGAATGTAGCTAAATGCCAAATAAAAATGGCTTTCAATGTTAAAAGATTGTCGTCGATTTAAAATCCTAAGGATGGGATGATACATCTATATGTTAGGTCGAAATTCTAGAAGGCGATGTCTATGTGCTACTCCTAATTGAAATGATTTTAATATTAAAATATAGAGAGAGTAGATGAATCTATGGTCATGAGGACAAAACATTAGGCACGCTGTAAAGAAAATGACTATGCATGGCTACAAATCAAAACATCATGAAAATTAGAACCCAGAGAGAGGCACGAGGAGAAGATAGCATTCAAAAGCCTGCAAAGCAAACATCTACATGTTGCATACATATCAAAGCGTTTGAAGATTACAACTCAAATGGTAGGAAAATCGTTGATGGCAAGGAGTTGTCGACGGTCTGATTGTTGCATACTAAAAATTTAGAAGGAGACATCTACTTGCTGCTATAGATCAAAATAAGGCATGGTCATGCAATTATGGAAATCAAAACACTGCAAGATTAGAAACCCAAATAGTAGATGACTAACTTAATTGGATGGACACATTGTTGCATATATCAAAAGGCTAAGGAGACATCTATTATTGAGGACCAAAAGTATTAGATGGAGACAACCTACAATGGTGCAAATCAAAAAGCTTCATGATTAGAAGTTTTATAGCATCCAATAGAGACTACAATAAGAAAACCTAAATTTATAGTTGCATATGTATACTTTGTTATTCTACATCTAATCAAGGAAAAGTTGCAAAGAAAAAATACATGTTCTAAAGCTTGGTAGCCAAATTTAATATAAAATATAATCTATTGATTTAATATTTCTAATTTCTATATTTTCGGGATGTTGCATGGCCGCCATGCTCGAAGAAATTGAAAGTTTCCATATTATCAAAGTAAAAAATATAATTTTATACAATTAAGGTGTAGATTTCAAATATAGTTTTAGTAACTTTAAATAGATGGCTCCAAATCTACATACAAACTAAGTAATCTAGCCGCGCAAATGCGCGGGTCATCATGCTAGTTATTATATATATCGTACAAACTCAAAAATAGAACCTGCCTCAAGCTGTCTGTCTGGCAGTGGCACGACAGTCCCACGAGAAAGACACATTAAACAAACGACAGCATTAAGAAATGTGCAAATGCGAGTAGAGGCTGCTTGCAGTTTTGACCTATGCTCCAGAATCTTTAGAATGTGACTTTCTGGCTCTGACAGTGCATAAATAGTCATGTTTCTTATGGTTAAACAACATAAATCATAGTATATATCTTTGGCATGTAGCAGTCGAGCAGACTAAACAACTGTCAAGTGTTGCTCCTGTGTCCTCACAAAAAGGCAGCCTGCCGTTTTTCATGCATAACTGCCTCCGTAGTTAGGTTACTGAGCCCCCCCACCACCCCCACCCCCCCAGTTAGTTCAGATCGACAATTTCAGGTCCACCTCCTTAAATGTGCCCTGCAGCAAGCAGCCACAGGAAATCTATTGATGCTCAATGCAACTCCATATCAGAGTAGCCTACCAAATAAATGTGTATGCAACCAAAAAATATTACAAAGAAGTTCATGATCAGGAGAAAACTGTTCCATGATCGACCATCACAGTATCTGCATTAGTTAAAAGGATTAATCTTCACTAAGGTAGCAATGTACAAACCTGAGTAGCGTTACTGATACAAATGATTTATACACAGACTCGCTCCAAGGATAATCTAGCGCACAGCCTACATAGAGACAACACAAAATAGAGTAGCCGCATCACTATTCCACATGGTCCTATGAAATAATAAGCCTATCGATTGTCCTCGACAGCTCTGCTTTAGCTTTCATCTCCTCGCTGCAGATTTTTGTTCTCAGATCATCTGGATTTAGATCTTCCTCCGAGTTTACCCTGTCAGGGTCACTCATGCGAAGAGTTGGAGCTGCATTGCATTCTTTGAACCTGAAGCAACTGACAAGGTGATCATTGGTCAGCCCTGCTGCCTGCATGAATGAATATACTACCGTTGGACCCACGCCTCGGAATCCTCTTCGGACCATGTCTTTGCTGATCATATCTGCCTTGGGACTCTTGACAGAGACTTGCCTTGGATATCGGAAGTTGCTTATTATTGGTCTGTGGTTCAGGAAACCCCAACAATATTGATCGAAGGATCCAAATTCATCTGTGATCTGCAATAGTTTGAAGAAACCTTGTATGTTTTCTGTCAAAAGATATACATAATGTAACAGAAGTATCAACCCTCTAGATCAAGCAGCCAGTACAAACCTTCAGTATCTGGCTTGCATTTTCAAGGACTGCTCGGAGCTTTTGCTCTGACAAAAGAGAGTTGGCAATGCTCCCTGGTGCTACAAGCTTCTTCTCATTTATTTTAGAGACAGCAACAGGGTCAAAATCCATGAAAATTTCCCTGGATGATTTGGCATGGGACCGTGGGTGTTATGAAATAAATTATACAGGGGTTTCTTTATTGGTAACACTACAGAACCAATACCTGAAAATTTGCCTCCTCTTGAGAATTTCAGGCCATGTAAGCTCCGCCAATGCACCCGACAGTACAAGTAGCTCGAACAATCTCCTGTGAAATGGAGAGGATTAGACATCCTTAAACCGTTCACATTTTTTCTGGAATATATATAACAAACATGAAGGGACACATGATTTCGCAACCTCGTACCTGTCATCGTGAACTGGAACCCCCCATTCCACATCATGGAAAATGGCATAGCAAGGATCTGATCAGAGGGAGTAATAACTAGACCAGTCAGCTTTCTTCATGGCAAATGGTACAGAAAGTAAGAAATACTTCATCTGTAAGGCAAAGGAAAAACATTGGGCAGCGCCGCAGCGGACAACCATAGCATGTGACAGTGTCAAATAAAGCAAGCATTGTTCCTGAAGCTATGGTTTTCTTGTGGGTATAGATGAAGCTACACATACACACATCTATTATGATGTTTTTCTGCTGGTCATAGAGCCTTCTCGATTCTCCCAATTTTTACAGTTCCAATAACAGGCATGGTTAGTCTTGGTAGTACGATAAACATAAAAGAACAAATGATGCAGAATAATGGAAATGGGGTCGAAGATATGGCTGGGAAATTATTTGATGGAATGTTCAAATTTTTGGTTAAGATTTGAGATTATTGAGCCAATCACATATCACATATGCACTTCTCGATTTGCAAAATTTTTACCGTTCTAATTGATAGCAAATAGGCATGGCAAGTTTTGGTAGTACGATAAATACAAAAGAACGCATGCTGCGGAACAATGTAAAATGGGGTCGAAGTGATGGCTGGGAAGCATATCGCCATTATTTGATGGGATGTTCAAATTTTGAGTTGACATGTTATTGAGCTAATCACTTATGCAGCACTGTGATAAGTAATCTGACACTGATGTGAAGAATCAACCAATCCTTGAAGGTATGAAATAAAAACAAAAAGGCTATATACTAATGCAAAGAATTAACCAATCCTTGAAGACACAAAATAAAAACAAAAAGGCAATCTAACGTAGGGCATGCTCAGTTTGTAGTTTATAGGCAAGGTAAAATGTTTTATTTATCCTATGTAGGCAAAATGATGAACTGTGTCGGCTATATATATTAATATACGAACATATGACTAATGTAACGGAAAATTTCACGGACGCCATTACAAAATCGACCTCGAACAATAGTGCCTTATACCAAAGATGCTAGTATAAAGTGTCGAAACCTACGTATATGCCAAAACTGAGGATTTAGCGAATATACGAAATTGAAATGAATCTAATACACAGTGGTCCCAGTTGTCATCCTCTCTTCACCTCTTTCTTCCTCCTCTCTACACCTCTCCCTCTGTCTCTCCCGCAGCTCTCTCTCCGACCTCCCCCTCTCTCTCTACGCCTCCATCCCTCCCCGCACCTCTCTCTAGTGGCATATATGCTTTGGACCCCTAATGTAAACAACTCTAAGTAAACCGCATTAGAATTTTAAACTAGCACCAATAAAAGGCTAAGGGGACATAATTTCAATAGCAGATTGCCAGGGGATCAAATTTGTGACCATTTAAATTTGCAATTTCAGTTCTTTCAGCCAGCGACTCAGAACAGGCACAAATTATCTCCCTTACGAATCAAACTTACATTTCAAGAAGCAAGAACTCACCGGTGGTCGGAGTCACCCAGGCGCATCTCCTCCTCCCTTGGACAGCCTCAGGCGCCGCCGGAGCGACAACCTCGGCGTCCTTCTCCACCATCTTACCCGCGGCCTTCCACCGCTTGGGCGCCGCCACCGGCCTGGACCAGCTTTTCTCCACCGTTCCACCGGAGGCCCGGCTACGGAGCGACTCGCCGGAGGCATCCGATGAGCAAGACGCGTTGAGCGACACGTTGAGCTGCACGGGCGCTTCGCTCTGCTTCCTCGGCGGGGTCCGCCTTGGCGACAGCAAAGGGGACGAGCCCGACGAGCCCTTGGCGGCGGCGCCGCCGGCATTCTTCTTGGCGTCCTCCTCCTCATCCTTGGCCGCCGCCGCCGGTTTCTCAGGCATCCCCGACGCCGCCTTCCGCATCGGCTTGGGAGAAGGCTTCCGGGCAGCCGCCGGCGCCGGGCCCGACGTGGCCTTGTTGCCTCCCGGCACCAGCACCGGCCTCGCGTCCGACTCCGGCGAAGCCACGTTGAGGGAACGGACCCTGGGCGCCCCAGCCATAGAGGCCATTGCTGCCCCCAACCTCCCAGCTCAAAAACCCAAACCTTTTGAGTTTACCAAATTTTCTACAGTGCACAAATTTGAAAACCTCTCCTCCCCCAAGAAACGAGCAACTGGCGCCTAAAAATCCAAAATTTTCTCCCTAAACATGGAGGCCCCAAGCAACCAACGCGAGCTCCAAGGCAAGAACCCTAACCCCAGGCAGGGTTTGGCTTCGCCATTGCACGGACAGTGCGAGCGCTGGAAGACAGCGCTCCCAAGCACCCCCAACCACGGCGGTCGCTGGCGCTCACAGGCGAGCCTCCGACGGCAGCGACCGGTGATCACCGGCGGCGGAAGGGGACCCCAGAGAAGGCCAAAGGTTATAGGGCTGGGCAGAGCGAGAGGTGGGAGCTGCAGCCACTGCTCCTGCAGTTGCTGCTCCGAGGAGTGGAATCCAAGGTGAGGAGGAGAGGACGACGAAGAGGTTGGTAAGGGAGGGACACTGCACACAGTGGTTGGTTGGTTTCTGCTGTTTATTTAACTCCCCGCTTGTTTTTTTTTTATGGACGGGGCACATTGCAAAGTTCTTTTTCCTTCTTTTCGGCTAATTTTTTCCTACTCCGTATTATAAATTGCTGATGTCCGAGAAAACATGGCATCTGCAAGAGAAGCGGAAAACATGCTTGCGCGTGGGCCCGCCGTCATCCCACTGCGCCCTGGGCATGTTATCTATTTGCAAAGTGTTTTCCTTAATTCACATTCTAATTGAGTTCTTCTTTTACCATTACGGTTATGGTTGTCCATTTCACCTGTAGACAGCTTTAAAGTCAACTTATATGAATACAATGGTGCAAGACAAGTTTTGTTTTAGACAACTTCTCTATATATACAATCTATTGTAATATTGAAAAGAGTTAAACAAAGCAACCACATTAATCCTAAGGGCATCAACAACGTCGCCTGGTGCTCCATTGTTTGGCCTGTGCCCGGCGTGGCTCCTAGCACAACGGGGCCTAAACGGCTGCCTATGATGGTGGTGCTCTAAAAAACCTAAAAAATCTCATATTAACCGGAGAGAAAAAAAAACTACACCATCCATTATTGAGGTCCAAATTATAACAGTTTAAATTAAAAGAACCGCAATAATAAAAATAAAATCTATTTAAAAGGAGTTCATATCAAATACATGTCAGAAAGGAGTCCATATCAAATTCTAATCGTGCAAATTTGCGGGACACCTCCCTCGCTTAGATTGATTCTTATACTTTTAGCGGACAATAATATTCCTTCTTTATCTATTTATATATACAACTTTGGTACGAGTATAACTTATTGGCAGGTGACACCGTGACACTTTGGTACGAGTATAACTTATTGTACTAACCCGAACAGCTTCTCCCTGCAGGCTCGAGACCAGACGGAGCCCTAGAACGAGACAAGAGCATCGCCACTAATGCAACGACCGGCGCGGGCCCACCGCATCGGCTTCGGGCGACCCGCCGCGCCTATAAAAGGAGGATTTATGGACGTTCGAAGGGATCCGAGACCTCGACTCCATCTGATCCAAGTCCAAGTAACACGCATCCGAAGCTTTCTTAGCAAGTAGCCTTAGTCCTTAGCCACCACCATTGTAAGCTCGGGATCGGTGCCTCCAAACCCAATCTCGGCACCTCTGTACTGTTTTCCACCATATAATCAACAAGACTGGAGTAGAGCTATTACCCGGCAGTGGGGGCTCGAACCAGGGTAAATTACTTGCGTCTTCACGGTTTGTATTGCTTTCTTCCCTCGCTGTACGAAGGATCTGTACCCGGATCGCCAAGTCGCACCAGGCCCTTGCCCGAGAAGTCAGCGCGGCCTTAGCCCCCCGTTGGCTTGGCCGCCGTCCCGAGCTGCTGAGAAAGGTGGTCGTTGGGCCTCACACCAACTACAAATTCGTCTGCCGGTCCATGGTCCCGCTGCTCTTCAGGAGCGCGATTCCCAGACGCCGACAAAGACGTTTCTATATTTCCAACATGTTATTTATTAAAATTGTCATACCACACATTACCTATTGTCGACTTTCTTTCATAAAGCAAACAGCCATATGCACGAATCTTAAAATATATAACTTTAGCCACTAATAACCATCACAATTTGTTAAAAAAAATTATGAAAGTGTGCCTTTCACACGAATATATATACTGCCAATCTAAATATGTAAAAATTATAAATATTATTGAAGTTTTAAAATTATAACATGACGAAAGAGGAAAGCGCCAATGCATCGCATGTTTGCACCAGGTGGATCATCAATGGCGAGTTGGCGAGTGGCGACGGGTACAACAAGGCAGGCCGTGGAATGGCCCCGAGCCCGGAGGCCCACGAGAGGCACGGCCGGCCCGGTTCCAGAAAGTGGGCCCCACCAAGGCTGCTGATGGGCGACAACGTTTGGTCCGTTCCGTTGTCGTCATCGGTATCCGTGGGAAAGCTGTCTCGTTCCGTTTCCCGTGATCTCAGGACGGGCCAGAAACCCGGCTCTCGAGGCTTCCAGTTCCAGCCTTCCACCCACATGTTTTTCCCCCCTTATCTTGTAAATAAAATCAAATCTTCTACATGGACTAATTTTGTAGACTTGGGATGCAACTATGCTAGAAATCAGATTGTTTTCTGTTTTTTTTTTTAAGAAGGAACCAGCCACATTCATTCCAGATGCAACTTCTTCAAACAAACAGACCCCTCAATACAACACAAAATTACATCAAGGTCCAAGGGGCTAGAATCAAAGCTTAGAAAGAAGTTCATCCCTCTCACCACACCGGCGACGACGTTGAATCCTGCCGGTTCCGGTGATGCCGCCACGATCCACCTCTCAGGCCCAAACCACCACGGGTGACGGAGAAACAGAGCAAGCTCAAGAGAAATCGTGGACGCCCAAACCTCCGATGTAGCTCACTGCGAGGCCGAAACGAGACAGCCATCACCGAAACCCTCCGCCATCAACATCAGAACCACCAGCGACGGAGTCTCATCACCTCTAATCCCAATCTTCTCACTGGCTAATCCTACCAACGGCAAAGATCCGGCCGCAGCCAAGACATCCCCACCGCCGATATCTGAACTTACCTTTATTCCCAAAAAGGACGATGACGACAAGCGTGGAAGGCAGAGGAGAGAAGCACACCTTCCTCCAGTGACGAAGACAACGCCGTCGCTGCCAACCCAGAAGAACGGCGAGCACCAG
The DNA here is from genome assembly GCA_036346415.1 of Raddia guianensis. Lineage (NCBI taxonomy): Eukaryota > Viridiplantae > Streptophyta > Magnoliopsida > Poales > Poaceae > Raddia > Raddia guianensis. Next base: position 5,568,890 of record CM070539.1, on the reverse strand, counting down.
CGCCACCGCGATATCGTCACGTACCGCCACCCCCCAACACCGCCCAAACCAGCCCAAACTCTCCTAAGCCCACCCCTAATCTACTACTAAACTACTCCTAAAGCATCATCCGGCCCAGATCCGTGGCCCCCCACCCTCGGCGGCGACCAAAAGGCCGGTGCCGGGGAGGGAGCACGGCGGATCTAAGCCCGGCGCGGCCGCTCCCTTTTTTCGCCTGCTGGTCGCCCAAGCGGTGGGGAAGACGAGAATCACACGGAAGTTATGTCACCCTTTTGATTGTTCTCTGTTGTGCAAGATAACTATGTTGTTCACTCCTGAATTTCACATGCATGGTATCTCGTGGCAGTTTGTAAGCAAGACAGCGGGCATCTTTAGCTGGAAATCAATTTCACCACATTTTATCTAATTTTATCTTTTTTGAAAAAAAACTTAAGATGTTGTAAAACGTGGCATGTGTCAGCAAGTTTAGTACAACAGCAAGTAGAGGAAACTAAAATAATCCTACTTTTGCCCCCCGAAAGAGTAAGCATAAGTACAGAACAAAAAAAAATTCCCAATATCTTGGCAGATTTTATTGGACAGCAACAAAACCGGAAGCACTTCGACTCATGGTTGACCGGCTGTGTCTAGTACTCCATCGTGGTACAGGCTCGGAAATGAATGCCCCAAATTTTTGAGATTTCGTGAAGCATCGCCATGGACGACACTGACAGCGAGCATGAGCTCGACGGCCGTCCTAACGACGACGCCGTGGAGGGTAGCCTTTAGTATTCAGCTCAGGGACAGGTCGATCACTCGCCTCTTCCATTTTTCAACGCATTTTCGTGTCACGGTTCTTCACTTCAAGTTCAAGATGTTTTCAGTTTCAGCCCAGCTTTCTATGGTCATGTGAAGAGGTTGCGAGCTCATAAACACGAGTTGTTGGAGGTGGGTATAGAGGTGATGACAGACTATATAATTCTGATTTTGATTATCATAAAAAAATCACTTTGTATGCTAAAAGGGGCGGTAAAATATATCAAAAAAATGTTGGCCATATCTGTCGATATTGCTTTCATAATCGACTTGTTTTGGATTTGAATTCTTTCACAATCTCGAACCATCAATAACGACATTTATTGAAATATTTAATTTTAAAATTAATTGTTTGAACATGAATCAATTTCTACATGTGAGTTTTTCCCTTTCCAGCCGGAAAGAGAAATGAAACCCGTGTTCACTGTGGATAACGCAATGCTCGAAGGCAGCTGTATTGTATACTTTCTTGAAACCAAAATTGCAGTAAAAACATGCAGTTATCTACATTTGCACATCTGGGGAATGCAATTGCCCTTGGCCCCATCTTCATCTCTGAACAATTCTAAAGAGAAAGGTTTATCTCTGAACAAAATCAACTTTGGACATGCTTTCGCGCCATGGGCACTAAGATCTTTATGCTGTTGCTTTGTGTGGTTCCCTCTTGGATGGTGATTTGCAACTCTCGAACTATCCAGTCTTGTGATGTTAATTATGATCTTTATTGACAGCAGGAGAAACAAGAGCGAACTGCGAACTGACCACTTAATCCTACACTGACGCCTCCAGTGGTTTAACCGGCACTGTATAGGGAGAGTACCAATCCGCATCAAAGATATCTTGCAGCTGAGAAACAATGGAGGGGTTGTACGTCCCAAAGCTCACTCCAGCGGTGGTGTAAAAGTAGTCCCAGATAAGGTTGCTGGTGCCGATGTTTGCCCTGACATCACTGACAGCGTATTTGCCATGGTTAACCCGGGTGAAGTCTGGGTAACGGTTCCCTGTCGCAGTGCCTTGAGCCATTGCAGGTCCTGTCTCGTTGTATCCGGGAACGACATAGTATTTGATCTCGACCTTGCCACCACAGTGGTTGTATTTGGAAGATGTGCATAGGATGTTTGAGTACAGGAGGCTCTTCAAGTATTTTTCAGTGCTAGGGATGAAGTGCGTCCAATAGGCAACAATGACCCTCACAGTTGCATTCTTTGAAAATATCACCTACCAATAGTAAATATTTTCAGTTAGTACATGGATACACTACTGCTGAGTAGAGAAAACATCGAGGAAAAAATTAAAAAATCATGAGGACGCTTAATTAGAGTGATGTGAGGTATAGATTCTCAAAAGTAAGGAAAGTATCAATTCCACAAGTGCTGGTGGCCTGGTGCCAGCAACCTTGGTATTGAAGCTATGGCAATCCGCCAAATGAATAGTGATGATTGTGGCAGCTCATGTAGCCATGATAGTGGCAGTCACATACAAAAGGCAGTGACCATGATCATGATGACTGTAGCAACCACACCAGCAGCGATAGCAGCTTAGGCCTCCCAAGAACTAAGGGAGGTTCAGGGGTGTGCCAAGGTGGAGAGGGTGAATTGTCGTGCAGACTACAGTGCTAGTGATGAAAACTTCCATGGATCTTTCCCTCAAAAAAACTTCCATGGATCATCTTTGCCGCCAAAAAGTTGCGGTAGAAAAATTGAGGGTCCTCAAGAAGAACCACTAAAAGCCTTAAAAAATGGTCACAAAGTGCTACAACATATGACTTGTACAAACATGACAAATTTCAAGCTGGAAAGAACAATGCCCAACCTGAGACAAACTTGACTTTGTGCAGAACTGCTCATTCATTTTTTTATTAATCATTCGTACTTCCTTTACCTACATATTGTCTAATAATTCTAGCTGAGACATGCACCAATTTTGCATCAATGGAGCCATCATAGCCCAATATTTTGTGTCTATAGATATAGTTTAAAACTTTTTAACTGATAATGCTTATAATTATCTGGATTTCGCCTATCAGCCTCAGAACTACATAAAAATATGCCAATTCTACTGAAACTAGCCTCGTAAATTGTCATCGGTTAAATTTTTATCCCCTTATGGCACCAGTAACAACCTCACTTTCACCAAGACAAACGTCAATGATGAGGTATACTGAAGCATACCATGTCACAAAAACACACTTAAAGAATGCGAGCCTGCCTGTTACCACCAGAACTGTTATATCAAATCCAATTCAAAGTACCTCCGATATAGCTGATGACAAAGATGGCCAGAATACTGTTTGAGTAGCATATTGCGACTGTCCAAGCCAATCCATTGTGTTTATCCGCACCATTCCACCAGACTTCACAGACTTGATAGTGTCAACCCAACCTTGCTCATCTGCCTGGAACTTGCCAAATGACAGCTGTAAAATACAAATGAATTAATCAATATCCTGAAATGCTCTACTATATTAATCCTTGGAATAGCTAACCACTAAGTTATATTTGAATTACAAAAATACATTTTGAGAAGTAGGTTAATATTCAAGGGATTTATAAAATGCCGTGAGAAGAAACAATTATGTTGCATAGGCTAAAGAATAGCACTGCTGCGATTAATATTCGATGTATTAACCAACTGTGGAAGAAGAAATCCTTTTGTTTCATAAAAAAACAACGGGAGGCAGCCAGGCAGAGAAACCAAAAAAGACTTGACAATGTTATCTGCATGCAAATTGACAGTATGATACAGGATAGGCTACTATAGCACTGAGCAACTGACAACATATAAAATGTACTATTTTGGCAATGTATAGTGCATTACAAAAACTGAAACCTATTTTCTTCAGAAAGAGGACAATATGTGATATTACCTCAGGTGGAGCAAAGGAAAGATAGCTCAAGTAATGTCCACGAGTGGATCTCTTGTACCCAGGGGTTTCAAGTAAAACATCAAGCATTCCAGGATTGGCAAGTGATGGATAACCATCCACATATGGAACATCAACAGAAGGTGGTACAGGTGACCTGTTGACATATTATAAAATCAAATTTCTACTATTCAACCCAGGAAAACTGTGTGGAAGAATTAGACTATTATTCCTTTAATTGTCTGTAACAATTCATGGAAACCACAGGATAAGCTTGAAGCAAACAATAGCAAAACAGAGCATTCAATAAAAAATAAAAACCGCAGAGTATGTCACATGACAAAAATGACAAAGATCTCTACTATTAAAAAAAGCCTTGTTAGTGATGAGTGAAAGACTCACCTCATATTTCACATATTGCCCCCTTAGGTTCTTGGTTTTGCACATAAATCCCATTTTTTAACATTTTGACCCTTTTTATTTAATGCGCAAGCCCCATTCTTATCCCCCCAAGTTTCGTGTTTTTTCCGTCGATACCCCTATTTTTTTAGTTTTACCTTGTTGAGTTTCCTGATTTTGCTTCTCTTGTAGCAAAACACGGGCACTCCACTAGTAAAAATAATTGGGCCAGATGCTCTCTAAAGTCGGGACCAAAATGTGGTTAAGATAAATAACTGCAAATGTTTAAATATTATAGAAGGCATGTTGCAATTTAGCCATTTAGGTACTAGTTCATTTTTTTTATGTGTGTAGCGAACAATACTTCCTCCATTTCACGATATTTGGCCACGCTCACCATTCAGCATGGACCAAGAAAACAAAAACTCAAGCGAAAAAATGCATTGATGGATTTGATTGCTGCATGCATTTAAGCTTTCTTAGAAATAACAGTTTTACCAGTTTTACCAGGGGTATAACATTAAAATGGATCATAAAGCACCCCTGGTTACCACAATAGACAAACAATTGAAACAGATATTCCCGATGATGTCATACACAAATATAGCAAAACAGAGGGAGTAACTCAGTATAAATTTCAGATAACACTACATACCTGCATCTTTGTTCTCGATGTAGGAAATGCGACCAGCATGGCACTTTTCTAAAAGTTTGCCATTGCTTATCCGAGACAACATTGGTGTAAATAGTTGAATTGAGTGTTGAAAGAGTCAAAAGATTTTGAAAATATATTTCCACATTTTTTGCTATCTGTGGACAATCAACAAAATAGATCCCAAGCTCCTTCACCTGCAATATAAGTCAAACTAGTTCAAGCATCTTCCACTAAACAACTTCTTATGGCACTATTTATTATGTCAGTAGATGTGATAGAACTTCAGTTTAGCTTTATAATATACCTGAGTAAGGGATTTCCAGTCATTGTTGGCAGATCCAATATACACATCCTTTTTGTCAGATATCCAGACTTTTGCATGTACAACACCAGATCCCCACCAATCACCAAAAAGTAGGGTTACATTCTGAACATTTGGTCTTCCTGCAGCAAGATTAGCGCTCTCTTGGTCAAAATCAGGAGCAAATCCAGAGTGTTGCACGATCCTGAAAAGACATTACATTTGTTAACAGAAGGAATTGGATTTCTGTACATTCAAAATACATTTACTACTTATCATTGTTTAACTCAAATTACTATGACATTTCACTCCAGTGACACATCGGCATTACTACTACAGTACTGCCAGATAGTTATGTGCCCATTCCAATATTTTTTAAAGACAACTTCCTATGATCAACCAATCAACATGAAGATATTGACACTTTCAACCCATACCTGATTTCGATCTTACGGTCTGCAGCTCTTTCCAGTGCCCTGTAAACCCGCCGCCCCTCATGAGTCCCAAATCTTTCCATGTCACTTTCTGAGTAGCCATAATCCCCTGATTTTGGGTTCCCCGGTTGTGCTAAGAACTGCCAGTACTGCGCAAGGATATCCAGATTCTTTGTCGCGTTCCCTGAGAGCCACTGAAACACGTCCGCTATGGAGCAGAAGGAGGAACAGAAATCAATAGACATATATGTAAATGAAGGGAAGGAACTTAAACTGCCAAAAATTGCACTCGTCCACAGCCTTTTCACATAATGGAGGATGAGCACTTGTAATCCGAAGACAGACGCATACTACCATCACAGATCATGTACCAAGAACAAACGAAATTCTCATCCATGTGGAGCGTGCGCGAAATCTTAACCGCAGCGAAAATTTTACTACTTCCATTCACAGCAATGTCGCAGTAGTTGAATCAGTGCAATCAAGATGCCATTTTTTTCACACCAAAGGGCGCGTCATTACAACACATTCCAGCCCACGAACGCAACTCCAATCGACGCCGACGGCACCACGAGCGCAAGGATCCGAGACTCCCCCAGGCCCCGACCCAAACCGCAATGATCCACGTGTCCTCACCAAGATCACACGCGCGCCCAAGGGGAGGTGAGAGAGTGGCTACCTGTGGAGAGGACCCCGGGGACGCGGCGGAGGTGGGGCATGTCGGTGGGGATGGACTGCACAAGCCACGCCTTGCAGGTGGCCGCGGCGGCTGCAGCCGGCGGCGAGCTCCACGCCGCCGCCGCGGCGGCGAGCAGGAGGAGAGGGAACAGGGGTCGGCAGGCAGAGGGCGGCATGGCTCCTTGCGCCGTTCTGGGCAGGAGTGTGAACTGTGGAGTGAGCTACAAATGAAGCAAAAAAATTTATTTTTTAACCTTTTTTAAAAAATTATTTTAATTTTAATCCCCAGGCTGAAGAATTTGCAAATCTAACTTGCTTTTGGCGCGCCACCGCGCTGCTGCGACAAATTCATCTTCTTGCAGCAGATGGAATGCCCCGGCGCTGCAAGAGAGGTTGCCACTGTTGGCGGCCCCCGCTGCTACCGATAGAATGACAAGTGGGCGGTCTTGTTGCGCCATATACAATGCAAGAAGATGAATTTCTTGCACGGGCGCAAAAGGTAAGCGCCAAAAGCAAGTTAGATTTGAAAAAACTTTTGATCAGGGGTTAAAAATAAAATATCTATTTTAAAAGGGTTAAAAATAAAAAATTATTGAAGGGAGCTGATGCCTGAAGGGTTGCAGACTTGCAGACTTGCAGACTTGCACAGTGATCGGCAGCATTCATTTATACATGATTTTCCCCCTATTTTCGTGCAGGATTTTACGATTCAATTTTACACTCCCCCAAGCCTCTTGTACTCACAGGTATGTAGGCGTGCGAGACACAGTAATTTTTTCATATGGAATGGCGTAACTTTCACATTCTTGGAGGGAATCCCCCAAGTTTCTACCGTTTAGCTGCGCATGTCAGACAATGGACACGCAGCAGCCGACGACACACATGTGGGATATAGAAATGTGGATGGAAGTGGCGAAAAACAGGGCAGGCGCTGGGTTCTTTCTGTTGCGCCAGGTGAGGTAATGGTGTGCAGTGTGCTACGACATTCTTCTAGAAAAAATTCCTAAACAACTTAAAAAATTCAGAAAAGTTTTATAAAACAAAAAAATAACTAAACTCTATATAACAAAGCCATACCAACTCTTCTGTTGCGTCACGTGGCGCAACCATAGTGTACCACATCATTCACCTTGAAAAATTCTAAAAATTTCAAAAAAAATCCAAAAAATAGAAAATAAAACAAAAAACTCAGAAAATTCTAAAATATCTAAAAAAATGTACTTGTGTCTTACGAAACCAATACCACATGCCATGGACACGTAAACTTCGCTAGTACATGTACGCAGCATACATGCAACGGGTCAACCCATAGCTACGGATGAACCAAGCGGAGAAGGAAAATAGAAAATGCCAGCGTTCAAACGATCAAACTTGACATGTGCTCAGGTCAGAACATATTGAAATACACCAGGCATCGCCTTCGTTCTCTCCATGCTTTGGACTTCCGCCGGTGCACGAGTGGAGGGCTCTGGCTGGCGTGCGGGTGTGCGTGAGTGGAGCATGCCAGGGTGAGGCACGGCGGTCATTCGCGCGTGCTGCAACAACCACGCAACAGGCCATGTAGGCGCAAAAGTAGGCCGAGATGCCCGGGAGGCGGATCTAGATCCCGTGACATTCCAACTGGAATGTTACGGTGCTACAGTAACCATCACATTCCAATGATCTCAGCCATCAGATGCTCAACGAATGAATTAGATGAAGTGGTACTGGATAGGGGAAAAACAGACGCTACAGTGCTTTGCTACACTGTTCACATGCTACAGTGTTTTTGTACAGTGTCTATTGAATCTTGGCCTCTCCTTTTTGATTCAGTGGTTTAAAGAGAATGTCATGGCACTGTAGCACCGTGACATTACCACACAATGTTAGAGGATTTGAATCCCCGGGAGGCGCAGCGGTGGGCGCTAGCAGGTCGTGTGAGGCAGGCCGGAGCGTGCGGAAGAGCAGGTCGGGCCGGCGATGTAGCGGGAAAACAGTGTGTGGCCTTTCCGTTGAAAAAATGGGAGGAATTTGAGGTCGAGAAGGAAAGGAGTTTTACTTGAAATAGAATTTTCTTCACCACTATATAAACAAATCCAAAGGGAGTCAGCCAAGAGACATAGCAAAAGAGGGTTTTGGGTGCCAAGAAGAATTCAAATATGTAGTCTGAAGAAGCTTTTTTAGCGCATTTTTTAGTACATGGCAGTTATGTCGATCCTAAAAGGGAAGAATGCTGTGAGGTGGTCTAACAAGTGAATGTCAGACCGATGATGATCAAGTCAGCGTCAATCTGTGCTAGACAGTGAATGGATCAAGTGGTTAGGCCTAAAATCGATCAAGGTGGAGAACAAATTAATCGATAAGACCAAGGATCTATTCCATGAGACGGACAAATCAAGCGGTGAAAAATATGGTCGCTAGGATTGGGTTGACAAAAAAGAAGGAACTAGTGCTAATATGATAGTGGATGAAAGTTAGGGATGACAAAAATACCCATGGGTCTAGATAACCATATGCATATGACTCGGTAAGTTCAAGTCCGGGTTTCAATGTAGACCCACTGGTATTTTATTTCGGGTTCGAATCCGAGCCCCGTTCAGGTACGAGTACAAATTTGTATACATAAGTACCCACAACTACCCAAACGCAAATCTTATAGGCGATGTGAGCATCGTTGAGCCCTAATTCGTATTAGTGGCATTGATGATAACATTAATCAATATAAAGGGCTAGGGGTTTTTTGGACTTCTCGGAACCCTAGCGAAGACTCGGCGCTTTTGCAAACCCTAATTGAGCGGCGTAAATTTTTCGAGTTGCTCCAAGATTTCAAAGTGCGTGGCCCAGGCGAGAGAAGAGGTCACGTATAGATTAGGAGTAGTTAGGTTTATTTCTGTTTTTCGTCGGATTTCAAAAGGGTTGAATATCTCGGACTATCTTGGGATCTTTGCAAATTCTCGAAAACTTCGGTTTCCATAGTCCATCTCTTCTAAAAATACCCAAATATCCCTTTGTGAGATTTCTAGAGAGAAACCCACCTAAATTCCCCACAAATTTTAGCTCGAATAATTCCTCTCTGTCGGACGGCGTCTGGAAAATCCAGACGGCGTCCAAACCACCAAACACCAAAACAGTACTCTCGCCGGACGGCATCCGGTCGTTATCGGACGGCGTCCGTGAAGGTTATAATCCGAGGCACTTTACGGTGGACGGCGTCTGGGTGGCCGTCCGGTCCCTACATACTCATTATGTCGGACGGCGTCCGTAGTTACCGGACGGCGTCCGATCGAGTTTAATTCGGGCTTTCGGCTGCCGGACGGCGTCTGGGGCGTCCGGTAGCTCCAGCGTTATGCGATCCTTCTTGTCGGACGGCGTCCGTGAGGACGGACGGCGTCCGATAAACCGTTCTTCTTTGGCGAGACGCTCTGTCGGACGGCGTCCGGAGCCGTCGGACGTCGTCCGTGAGAGTGTAACGGCTAGTCTTTTGTCCTCTTCCGAGGGACAACGGCTAGTTTTGCTCTTGGGGCTATAAATACCTACCTAGTGGTGGCTACTTGAGGTTTTGCTGCTCCACTTCACCTACCACATTCATAGCTCATCAATTAGGTGATCTAGAGCCATTCCTCCACCCAAAATCATCGAACTCCACAATCCATCAAACCCCAATACCGAGCTTCATGGAAGTCCTTCGATCCGGCATGATCAGGCGTTTGAACTTGTTACTTCGAAAATATCCTTCGTGGAGGCGAGGGCTTGGGAGTAGGCCTTGGCGTGTGGCTACTCTCGAGTCGGTGTCTGGGTGTGAGTCCACCTCGCCGGAGTGGCGGAACGACTACCGAGAGTGAGTGAGGCGGTAGGCTCGAGGCGAGCCGGTCCTTGTGCACTGAGGGTAGCCTCAGCGGAGAGTAGGAGTTCTTGACTCGAACTTGGTCAAACAAACACCGTGTCACTCTCTCATTTAATTTCCGCATTTACTTTCTCGCATTGCTTGTGTTCATTTGAATGCCATGTCATAGTTGCCTTGTGATTTATTTATAGCTTCCGCTTACTTGACTTGCAACTAGGATTGGGTCATTCTTAACTTGTTGCTTAATTAAGAATAATTTAAGAAAAGAAATTAAAATTGCCTATTCACCCCCCCTCTAGGCCTTAGGATCCTCTTTCAAGTGGTATCAGAGCAAGGTTCTCCGGTATTAGCTTAACCGCTAGGAGATGGCTCAAGAGGGGCCTAGGATAGAAATTGGAAAAGCTCCTATTTTCGATGGAACAAACTACAACTATTGGAGAATTAGGATGCAATGTTACTTAGAGGCACTTAGTTATGATGTGTGGGTCGCTTGTGAGACCGGCTATCCGGAACCTCCGGCCGGAACTATTGCTCTTGATGAAGTTCATGCTAAGTACAAACGTTTTAATGCCATTGCTAGAAATGCTTTACTCTCTAGTGTGTCTTCCGAAGTCTTTGATAGCATTGGCAATCTCTCTAAAGCTTATGACATTTGGAAGCATCTTAGAGAAATTCATGTTGGTAGTGCCGAGATGCTTGAGGAGAAGCTATCTCGTGCTAGAAAAAGGTTTGATCAATTCAAGATGCTTCCTAATGAAAGTGTTAACGAAATGTTTCTTAGATTGAACCCCATCGTAAATGAAATTGCGGATGTTAGGAGAAGAAGGTCTTGGAAGACATTGACATTTGTCGGAAGATGCTTGACGTTGTGCCATTTAGTTTCAATCCACTTGTGACCTTAATTCGAGCATCTAAGTCAAAGCTCAAGAAGATGACACCGACAAAGCTCCTCGGACAACTCAACTCATATGAGATGCGGCTTCTTGAAAGTGAAGAGTCTCCGCTCAACAAGAAGTCAATCGCTCTCCCCGTCAAAGCCAAAAGTGGAAAGAAGAAAGTTGAAATTGAAGAAGATGATGAAGACTCCGATGATGCAATTCCGGAGATTGAAGAATTGGCCCTCCTTGTCAAGCGGTCAAGAAAGTTGATCAAGAAGATGAGTTTCATGGCGGATCATCCTCTTCAAGACGAAGACCTATCTCCGAGATGCGTTGCTATGAATGTGGAGAGAAGGGTCACTTGGCGGCGGATTGCCCAAAAGGTAAAAAGAACAAGCACAAGGCAAAGAATCAAGAGGAAGATGAGGAAGATGACAAGAAGAAATATCGTCACTACCGCAAGAGTGATCACAAATCAAAGGATAAGAAGAAAGCTCTTGCCGGACAAAAGACTAAGAAGGAAGATAGCTCAAGCTCATCGTCCTCTCAATCCTCCTCCGAAGAAGAAGATACTAGAGCTCATGGGCTAGCCGGACTTGCGATCAAGGAAAACGCTCCTCCGGCTCTTCCCAAGCAAAAGCTTTGCCTCACCGCAAATATACAAGAAGAGGTGATTGGGGAATGGATCACCGATGATGAAGGTTCTTAGGCGGACTCCTCCGATAATGAAAACACGAAGATATCCGGAGTCGCTATCGACAATCTCTCACCTCCCATGTGTCTTATGGCATTAGAGGAGAAAGTAACACATGAGCACCTCTCTAAAAGTGAGCTTAAACTTTTGATTGATGATTTGAATAATGCTCTAGAGAAAGAAAAGTCTAAAAGAAAGAAGCTAGTGAAGGTGCATAAAGAGCTTGCAAACGAATTTGAGAACTTGTTAGAAAAGCATGAAACTCTAGAAGATGACTATGAAGCTCTAAATTTGCAAGTTGAAATTCTAGAAAATAAACTTGCTAGCTCTAATGTTGATGTTGAAACTTCGCTGATTGCTCAATTGAAAAATGCAATGTTGGTGTGACGTGTGACTTGATTGACACTATAGATGGCTCACTTAGCTTATCGCATAACACATCCTTTACCATGTCACCCACTCACACACCCAATGCTAGCTCATCTTCATCCACTAGTGCTACTCCTTCAAGTGAAAATGTTTGTTCTATTGGTACTTGTGGTATTGCTAAATGTGCTAATGAGCTAGCTAAGGAAAATTTCCTTCTAAAGGATAGAATTGAGCAACTAGACTCTAGTTTGGCTAAATTGCTTGTGGGGAACAACTCTCTTGACAAGGTGCTTCGGGAGCAAAGGTACACCTTGGGTAAGCATGGTTTGGGATTTCATCCAGGATTTGCCCAAGGCGGTTGGGGTAAGCCAAGCTAACTTTTGTCAAGGAGGGACCGTTGCCATATTTGCAAAATGATAAACACAAAGTCATTGCTTGTCCTCTTGCTAAAACATCTCAATTCATGTCTAACACTCAAGTGCTTGATGCTAGCTACATGCTTATGAGGAAAAATGGCTCTACTTATGCTAAGTATGTTGGTGCACCAAATAATAAGAAGAATGTAAAAGCCATTTGGGTGCCCAAATGTTTAATGACTAACTCCAAAGGACCCAAGATGAAGTCTTGGGTACCTAAAACCCAAGCTTGAAATTGTGTGTGTAGGTGAACTACAAGAGCGGCGGCCGGCATTGGATATTCGATAGCGGTTGCACTCAACACATGACCGTAGCTCAAGTATGTTCACCTCACTAGAGGAGGAGAAGGACCCGAACACAAGATCACATTTGGGGATAACTCCAGCGAAAGGTAAAGGGTATAGGTAAAATTGCAATATCTAATGACCTATCCATCTCTAATGTGCTCTTGGTGGAAGCTTGCAACTTTAATCTCCTCTCCGTTGCTCAAGTGTGCGATTTGGGTTTTGATTGCTTCTTTTCGATCAACGGAGTTCGTGTTGTTTCCACTAAGGATCAAAGTGTTGCATTCGAAGGCACCCGGTTTCAAAACTTATATTTGGTTGATTTTTCAAACCGTGAAACTTCTCAAATCAAGACTTGTCTTATCTCTCAAACCACTCTTGGTTGGTTGTGGCATAGACGTCTTGGACATGTTGGAATGGGTACTTTGAAAAAGGTTTTTAAAGATAACTTGGTTGTTGGAGTGAAGGATGTCAAATTCGAGAAGGATCGTTTATGTAGCTCATGCCAAGCCGGCAAGCAAGTAGCCAATTCTCATCCAACTAAGACTTTTATGTCTACATCCCGACCACTTGAACTTTTACATATGGATTTATTTGGCCCAACCACCTATGCGAGCATAGGCGGTAATTCTTATTGTCATGTGATTGTCGATGATTTCTCTCGCTTCACTTGGGTGTTTTTTCTTGCAAATAAATCTCTTGCCGGTGATGTGTTTAAAAGATTTGCTTTGAAAGCTCAAAAGGAATTTGACTCTTTTATTAAAAAGGTGAGGAGTGATAATGGCACCGAGTTTGCTAATACAAATGTTGAAGAATTTTGTGATGAGTTAGGTGTGAAGCACGAATTCTCGGCGGCATACACTCCCCAACAAAATGGAGTGGTGGAGAGGAAGAACCGTACTTTGATAGAGATGGCAAGATCAATGCTTGACGAGTACAACACGCCGCATGCTTTTTGGCGGAAGCCATCAACACGGCGTGCCATGCCATCAACCGCCTCTACCTCCACCGACTCCTTCACAAGACCTCATATGAATTACTAGTGGGACGAAGGCCCAACATCTCGTATTTTCGAGTCTTGGTTGCAAGGTATACATCTATAAGAAAAGGACTCATTTGGGTAAGTTCCAAAAGAGGTGTGACGTTGGTATTATGTTAGGGTACTCCTCTCGGTCAAAAGCTTTTCGAGTTTTTAACAATTCTACGGGATAGTTGAGGAAGCCTATGATGTCAAGTTTGATGAAACTAATGGCTCGCAAAATGAGCAAGATTTGATGAGAAATGTAGGTGATGAGCCACCGCATGATGCTATGGAGTTGGGGAAATTCGACCCTCATCGGAGGCACCAAAAGATGAAGTAATCACCCCACCACCTCCATCGATGATCAAGATCAAGACACCTCTCCAACAACTCAAGATCAAGCGGTGGGCGGAGATCACGAACTTTGAAGTTGATCAAGCTCAAGGGGAGACGTTGATCTACAAGTACCGATCCAACAACACCGCACTCTCTTCAAGGATCATCCCTAGATCAAGTCATTGGCAATCTCAATCAAGGCGTAAGAACCCGTTCTCATACCGCTAATTATTGTGAGCATCACGCCTTTGTGTCTATTGTTGAGCCTAGGACCATTGATGAGGCATTGGCGGATCGGATTGGGTGAACGCCATGCATGAAGAATTGAACAACTTCACCCGCAATAAAGTTTGGGAGCTTGTGGAAAGACCAAAGGATCACAATGTTATTGGAACCAAATGGGTCTTCCGCAACAAACAAGATGAGAACGGTGAAGTGGTGCGAAACAAAGCAAGATTGGTGGCGCAAGGTTTCACACAAATTGAAGGACTTGACTATGGAGAAACCCTCGCCCCGTTGTTCGACTTGAAGCTATTCGGTTACTCTTGGCTTTCGCTTCTCTCTATAACATAACTCTCTTTCAAATGGATGTTAAGAGTGCTTTTCTAAATGGTTTTATTGATGAACTCGTTTATGTCGAGCAACCGCCTTGGTTTTGAAAACCTCAAACACTCAAACCATGTCTATAAGCTCACTAAGGCGCTTATACGGTCTCAAGCAAGCTCCTAGAGCATGGTATGGCGTCTTAGGGACTTCCTCTTAGAAAAGGGATTTAAAACCGGTGCGATTGATTCCACATTGTTTCTAAAGCCAATTGAAAATGACTTATTTATTTGTCAAATATATGTGGATGATATTATTTTTGGATGCACTAACAAATCTAAATGCAAGGACTTTGGCGAGATGATGTCCAAGGAATTTGAAATGTCTATGATTGGAGAGCTCACCTTCTTCCTTGGATTTCAAATCAAGCAACCGAGAAGGACCTTCATTTGTCAAGAGAAATATACAAAGGACCTTCTCAGCGTTTTTCAATGGACGATTGCAAATCGATCAAAACACCAATGGCCACTAATGGGCATCTTGATTTGAACGAAGATGGAAAGCCCGTGGACCAAAAGCTTTATCGCTCCATGATCGGTTCGCTTCTCTATCTTACCGCTTCTCGACCCGATATTATGTTTAGTGTGTGCATGTGTGCTCGCTTTCAAGCATCCCTAAAGAAGTGCATCTTATTGCCGTAAAACGCATTTTGAGATATCTAAAATCACTACTAGTCTAGGTCTTTGGTACCCCAAGGGAGCGCGTGTTGAGCTTCTTGGCTATTCCGACTCGGATTACGCCGGTTGCAAAATTGATCGCAAAAGCACCTCGGGGGGTTGTCACTTGCTAGGACGCTCACTCGTGTCATGGACTTGAGGAAGCAAAACTCGTGGCGCTATCTACATGAGCGGAATATGTAGCGGCGGGGAGTTGTTGTGCTCAACTCTTGTACATGACTCGGATGCTTTGTGACTTTGGGCTAAAATTTGAAAAAGTGCCACTTCTATGCGATAATGAAAGTGCGGTGAAAATAGCCAACAATCCGGTCCAACATTCCGTACAAAGCACATCGACATCCGACATCACTTCATTCGTGACCACGTTGCAAAAGGTGACGTTGTGCTTGCTCACGTCGCGACGGAAGACCAATTGGCGGATATTTTACCAAACCCTTAGATGAGGCACGGTTTTGCAAATTAAGGAATGAACTCAATATACTAGATAGATCAAATGCGTGTTGATTGGTTTTCATGATTTTTTGGTCTTATTTGATTTTTTTTTCATTTGCTTATGACCCTTGTCACATTTAAGGGGAGTTTAGTTTCAACTCATGATCTCAAAACTCCCTCTAATGGTGAAAAGATAAATTTGATTTTGGGTGAGCACATTCTTATCCTATATTTCAAGCCAAAACAAATTTGAGCTTAATAGACTATCCTTATCTTCTTACCATTTCAAACTTCTAGTTTTGAAAATCTTACCCTTTGAAAAATTTGCTCCATATGCATATTTGTTCTCTTGAAAATCATATGGCATCAAAATTGTTGAAAATATTTGAAAAGAAACCAAAATTCAAAAACATGTGCCTAAACTCTAAAGTGAACCCCTATGCTCGATTTTCATGCCTATATGAGAAATCAAGGCAAAATTTGGGTTCGCACATTTTGTTGATCTCTAAGATCAAAATTTGGGTTTTGAATTTGACTTAATTTCATTTGTCAACTTAGTATCTTATCCTTCAAAATTAAAATTTTAGAAAATCACTTCAAATTGCTCATATTTGAATCTTTCTCTGAATTTTGAGCAAAATGGAGATCATCACTTCAAAATATTATTTCTATATAATATCTCTCGCTTTGGTGGGGCCCTCAGTCGGAAGTGCCGGCATTGCGTTTTGACCCTCTTGGACGCCGTCCGTCACTCTCGAGCGCCGTCCGTTCGCGTCTTGAATCGCCAGATACGCTCGTCTGTCGGACGCTGTCCGTAACCATCGGACGCCGTCCGACAGAGCGTTATCCGCACGCATCTCACTGTCGGACGCCGTCGCCTCTCCATGACCCGTCCAAGCGAGGTTCCTGTCGCTGCACCCTTCTTTGTCGGACGCCGTCCGTAACAGATCGGACGCCGTCAGCAGACCTAATCGCTGAGCTGCTTATAACTTACCTCTCCGCCTCCCTCTTTCCTCATTCGATCTCTCTCTCCTCCCAAACCGGCGCCGCCCTGCTGCTTCTCCTCACGGGGAAGACCCTCCGGCGACCTCCGGCGATCTCCACCACCACCGGCGGCCTCCTCGTCGTCCTCTTGATCCCTCGCGTGGATTGAAACCGGGCGGCCCGTTCAGGCGCCTCTTCTCCGTCGAGTTCCCTCCTTTCCCTACGGGAAGGGCCTTGGGGCGATCTCCTCGCGCCGGCGTCTTCCTCCTTCGCTTCTAGGGCTCGTAGCGGCTTCCGCCTTTCTTCCCGTCAAATTTCGTTGTTTTCCGAGTTCTAGGTTTTGAATAGGTTTTTCCGCGTTTCGTATTCAAGGGTTGGACCGTGGTGGGTGGGCACCGTGTCAGTAGATCATTGGTCAGTGGCAGTTGGCAGCAAGGTTGTTCTGGTCAGTGGTTTCATTGTCAGAGGAAGTGTTTCACCATGTCGAAATCCTTGAAGAAATTCGGGAAGGCTCTGGGCAGGACCCTCAGTGGTCGGCGCGACAGCGGCAGTAAGGGCGATCCAGATTATATCGATGAGACGGCTAGTAGTGCCGCTCCTCCGCCCGAAACAAAGTGACTAGAGCGAGATATTCAGCGGCGGCGTGATCGGGAATTCATTGGTCTCGGATGGCGGGATCTTCTTTTGCCACCGCAGAGGATCTTGACGATGACTCCTATCTTTGAGGACCCCATAGATGAGGATATTCTTGAGGCGGTGGTCGCCGAGGGGCGACCACGTGGATGATGAAGTTCGAAATTGTCTATGGAGACACTAAGGAAGAAAAGGTCTGTCTCATATGCCAGATGGTTCCCTCAGCGGCGAGAGGATACCAGGGATTTCAGGTTCTACACTAAGTTTCAGAAACAATTGTACATGTGCTTCTCTGCTCCCTCGACTGGCCCTAGGGACCCTCACTGTGTAGACTGGACAGAGATATCCGCAGTGGCAGGACCAGAGGTACACTCTATATTCAGCTCCACTCCTGGTTTGGCTGAATTGATTTCCAACAAGAAGTTGACCTGGAGTAAAGAGAGGAACTGTGAGTTCTTTGCCACTCTTCTAGTTGCCGAAGATGGGTCAGAGTCAAGCTATTATCATTCAGTTGATGGACAGGTTCAGGGGATCACAGTGGCACAGATGAATCTTGCTTTGGGCACTCGATTCGCAGCGATTTAAATGAGTTGGCCTATGATGATGGTTTACGGAGGGCAAATATCCTCCTCTTGAAGAGATAAGGTTCATGTACATTGATATGGATGAGGAAGATTTAAATATAGAAGGCAAATCAAGCTGCGCCAGAGCACATACGATAAATCTTATTCTTGAGCACTTTATTTGTTCGCGGTGGCAACCGTGATGGATTTTAGCTATTTGCGGTTGGTTTATGCTATACCTCTGTGAGCGAGTTATAAATATTGGAGCCACCCTCATGGGAGAGCTGGATGATACAATCTTGAGAGAGGTCAATAGGGCACTTCCTCTAGCTCCCTTCGTTGGCTGCTTCTTTCCGGAGATGAGGCGTGTAACCAATGATGAGTTCAGGGGTTGGGACAACAAAATTAAGAAGCATCGGATGAAGAATTTCTTAAATTCCCTAGGAAGCAAGCCCAAGTTGGCTAGACACGGTGATGATGCTCCTCCACTGACTCTGTCTTTACTCCTGCTGCCCCAATGACCTTTTGTGCCAACACTGGTGCAAGCTCCTCTTCAGATCCCTCCTCCGTGGTTTGATGCTTTGATAGGTGAGATGAGGGGTGCTTGACAGATATGAGAAATTTTCACACCGAGGTGAAAGAAGAGTTGCGACCACCGCAGAGAGATGACAGACTTGGCGAGCGGCAGACATACTTGGCGGATGAGTTCGCGAAATTCAAGTCATTTATTCGATACATGGGGCGATGTTTATGCAGTGCGGAAGGGCAAATCCATATGCTTGGTATTCTCATGCCCCAACAGATTATCGGATTTCCAGCAGACTCGAGCTTTCCTCGCCCACCTGCCTACCCACCACCGGTTCATCCTTGGGTGTACCCTCATACAGGCTGCTCCTTCTTCGTGCCTCCACCACGGTCATATCCTCCTCTGGTAAGATTCATTTCACGGGTGGAGAAGTCGCTCGCCATCTCAACTTTTCTTTGCAAAATCCTCCTCCGACCCAGCTCTTTGATGATCAATCTTCTCCTCGGTCGGTCCTTCTGCAGCTCATATGCCTTTGTACAAGCGTCGCGAGATCCGGGTTCTTCTTGGTGGCGGACATGACGGAGGCGACGACATGGACCAAGATCAGCAAGAGTAGGATCTTTTCCCGTTTGTGTCACTTGGTGACAAAGGGGGAGAAGTTAGAGGGTTAGTAGTGGGTAGTGAGATCGAGATTGTGTTTTCCTGTTTTTTTTTTATCATTATTGCCTCGATACTCGTTGAAATTTGTGGTTGATACCTTGGTTGGCTTTATGACATTTGAATCTTGTTGGCTTCTGAGCTTTATTTATGCATGAATTTAGGGGGAGCTTCCTTTATTTGCACACCCTTGTGGTCGAGTTGTGGTTTCTTAATCATTAAAATTGCTCGCATATTTGTATTGCACTAACCCTTTTGCACTCAAAATTTTATTCTTTTGGGTTGTCATCAAGTGCCACAAAGGGGAGATTGTGAGCATCGTTGAGCCCTAATTAGTATTAGTGGCATTGATGATAACATTAATCAATATAAAGGGCTAGGGGTTTTTGGACTTCTCGGAACCCTAGCGAAGACTCGGCGCTTTTGCAAACCCTAATTGAGCGGCGTAAATTTTCCGATTTGCTCCAAGATTTCAAAGTCGTGTGACCAAGAGAGAAGAGGTCACGTATAGATTAGGAGTAGTTAGGTTTATTTCTGTTTTTCGTCGGATTTCAAAAGGGTTCGAATATCTCGGACTATCGGATCTTTGCAAATTCTCGAAAACTCGGTTTCCATAGTCCACCTCTTCTAAAAATACCCAAATATCCCTTTGTGAGATTTCTAGAGAGAGAGAAACCCACCTAAATTCCCCCACAAATTTTAGCTCGAATAATTCCTCTCTGTCGGACGGCGTCTGGAAAATCCAGACGGCGTCCGACCAGCCAAACACCAAAACAGTACTCTCTGTCGGACGGCGTCCGGTCGTTATCGGACGGCGTCCGGTAAGGTTATAATCCGAGGCACTTTCTGGTCGGACGGCGTCTGGGTGGCCGTCCGGTCCCTTGCATACTCACTGTCGGACGGCGTCCGGTAGTTACCGGACGGCGTCCGATCGAGTTTAATTCGAGGCTTTCTCGGCTGCCGGACGGCGTCTGAAGCGTCCGTAGCTCCAGCGTTATGCGATCCTTCTTTGTCGGACGGCGTCCGTGAGGACCGGACGGCGTCCGATAAACCGTTCTTCTTTGAGCGATGCGCTCTGTCGGACGGCGTCCGGAACCCGTCGGACGTCGTCCGTGAGAGTGTAACGGCTAATCTTTTGTCCTCTTCCGAGGGACAACGGCTAGTTTTGCTCTTGGGGCTATAAATACCTACCTAGTGGTGGCTACTTGAGGTTTCTTGCTCCACTTCACCTACCACATTCATAGCTCATCAATTAGGTGATCTAGAGCCATTCCTCCACCCAAAAATCATCGAACTCCACAATCCATCAAACCCCAATACCGAAGCTTCATGGAAGTCCTTCGATCCGGCATGATCAGGCGTTTGAACTTGTTACTTCGAAAATATCCTTCGTGGAGGCGAGGGCTTGGGAGTAGGCCTTGGCGTGTGGCTACTCTCGA
Source organism: Raddia guianensis (assembly GCA_036346415.1). Lineage (NCBI taxonomy): Eukaryota > Viridiplantae > Streptophyta > Magnoliopsida > Poales > Poaceae > Raddia > Raddia guianensis. The sequence continues at coordinate 5,548,430 of CM070539.1, read as the reverse complement.
GTCGGTGTCGGGTGTGAGTCCACCTCGCCGGAGTGGTGAACGACTCACCGGGAGTGAGTGAGGCGGTAGGCTCGAGAGCGAGCCGGTCCTTGTCGCAAGGTAGCCTCAACGAGAGTAGGAGTTGCGACTCGAACTTCGGTCAAACAAACACCGTGTCACTCTCTCATTTAATTTCCGCATTTACTTTCTCGCATTGCTTGTGTTCATTTGAATGCCATGTCATAGTTGCCTTGTGATTTATTTATAGCTTCCGCTTACTTGACTTGCAACTAGGATTGGGTCATTCTTAACTTGTTGCTTAATTAAGAATAATTTAAGAAAAGAAATTAAAATTGCCTATTCACCCCCCCTCTAGGCCTTAGGATCCTCTTTCAGGCGAGCCATACCGTCTCAATACACACACGCTACCCGTTTCCCTTCTCGACTTCTCAGCGCTCACATACTAGTCATAAGACTAGTACAATGCCCGTGCTCTGCCACGGAACTAAAGGGGAGAAAGAGAAACATAAATTATAGAAACATAAAAATTATAAAAGGTGGTTTAACTTAACAATGCGTGCATTCGTCTGCCGCAACGTGATTTCAATTTCAAAGTAAAATAAAAAAATCAGCGGTGAATTTGAATAGGAGCAAATTATTCCGAATAAATATAATGACAATTGAATTGCGCACACATTCAATCCAAATACATCTCAATGGTATAAAGAGAAAAAAAAATTACATGTAACTGAACCGGCACCTCGACTAAGACGTAAGTACTTCTCTGTATAAAATGTTTTTGGTAAACGTCTCACGGGTGCGCACAATGGCATCAACCCCCTTGTATAGATGCAAGGGAAAAATGTGATCGGACTATCTAAGAAGGCCTAACACCTGCCAACCTGCAATGAAATCATAAGTAGCTTTTTCAGTACCTGGTATGTTATAAAAACTTGAAAAGAAGAGGAAGAAGAACCACCTACAACAAGGAGCCTGAAGTATAGAATCCTGGGGATTCAGGTATCCCTGGGGAGTATGGGATGTATATGACATTCAAAGATCCATAAGTACAAACAACTCTATAATATGCATACCACAAAAAAAAAATGGTATACTGCCAAAAGTAATTACAAAAAATATATTATAGTAACTGCAGCTGTCTTGTCCTTACCGGTTAAAATCACTAAGAAGTTGTTCATGATGCAAACTCTACGCAACTAACCTTTAGATAATTACATTGTAATTTAGATGCACTTTTCTAAAAATGTTAATGGAACATGTTAATTTTTAAAAATCTCATTGAATTTGTCACAACCTAGGACAAATAGTTTACTCTGCCACAAATAATATAATCTTTGACATAATTTATAATCTAGAACATTGACACAAATAATATAAGCATTGCTCTAATATTTTACTAAACTATTTGTTTGGTTGAACCTATACCTAACTAAACAAAAGTTCAGAACATCTAATTCAATGTAATATTGGATATTAAGTAGCCCATTAGCTCAAGTTCAGAATATCCAATGTTTACAGGACATAGGAGCAGCACATCTCAAATATATAGTAGGCCTCGAATGCAGTGATCAACCATGTAGATTGACTCTTTGGCTGCGTGCATAAGGGAGGAGGCATTGGGTGGATGAGCTGAGAAGGAGTAGAGGCAGACACAATTCTATGGCAAGCTTTGCCCCAACACTATATATTTATATGCTATTAATAAATAAATGGAAGTAATATATTTATACATTATATGTGTGATGTTACTTGGGTACCTTCTGGCACAATTCTAAACCAAACTTTGCCCAACACCAACTTCTTCATGGATTATTGACATGGCCTTCGCCTCTACTCGCGGTTATGCATATCTGCACAAAAAAAATACAAGCCTCATTAAGTATCAGCACAATCATCTAATCCTACATGTCTCCAATGATTAGTGCCTGCTCTATTTTCTAGATAAAAAATATCATGACCCAGTTCGTATTACTGACCTTCAATGACTACGTTGATATATTTATTAGAGAAGAAAGACAAAAATACCACACCAGCTGGAAAGAACACATGCACAAGAAGCTATCAACAGTACAATAAAGTATTAACATCACAAAGTGAAATCCGCAACAAACCTGGAAGTGCTTGATGCGAGTCAAAATCTTGTTGATAGCATCACAGCACCACAGCCTGAGGTCTATCACAATTTGCTCATTGCGGCTTCTAGCAGTATGCAGCTTCTTCGCCGGCTCACCAACCTTCTCAATCAGTGCTGCCTCAATGTTCATATGGACATCCTCCCGATCCTTTCGCCACTCAAATTTTCCATCTTGAATCAGTTTCTCAATTTGATCAAGGCCCTCCAAGATAATATCCCTATCACCTGTCGTTATCAAACCCTGCATTGCAAATGATTCAGAACTCCCACACGAATATGATCATATAATAATAATCGATTCAATTAGCACCTGCACAACCTAAAACGGGTGCTTTTATTAAAATATTGACCAAAGCAACCTGAACGACCCTAAACTCTGAACAACTCTAAACTCATAACAAGATGAGGCCCGAGGGATTAGACTCTTCAATGACAATCTCCAAACAAAGTTAGCAGTAATGAACACCTGCGGCCTAAAAGTCACGCAACATGCAGAACACCGAAGCTAGCAATTTCATCGAACACATGGGGAGCACAACATTAGCAGCGGATAAACCTTAGATTATACACCCCCGCACTGCTTCGCCGCAGTCTCGTCCAAAGCAGGCAACTATAATTGGTCGAACACCTCGACCGTCAAACTACCTCCATGGGCAACGAGGAACCAAGTGATTTGGTGGAGCGCGCGTGGTACCTGGGAGGCGAGCATGGACACGTGGGCCTTGTAGGGGGAGACGGCGGCAAAACCCTAGGTAGAAGATGCGGCGTGGTGGCGGCGACCGGCGGAGAGGGGCTGCGGAGGCGGCAGCTGGAGGTGAGGAAGAGGCGACGCGGTGGTGGTGGCGACCGGCGAAGAGGGGTTGCGGTGGCGGCGACCGGCGGAGAAGGATAGTGCGGCGGAGAGGGAGATGCGGCGCGATGGTGCGGGCGACCGGTGGAGAGGGGCTGCGTTGGCGGCGATCGGCGGCGCTGTGGTGGCGGCGACCGGTGGAGAGGGAGAGGCGGAGCGGTGGTGGAGACTGGAGAGGGGATGCGCCGGTTGTGTGTTGGGGAAGACCTCGCCTCGTGGTGGCGACAAATTGGTATCGCTCCGTGATCGTGGGCAGGACGGGACGGATCGTGGGCATGGGATAGCCCATGGGATAGCCCCCCTCCTCCTTCCCAGCGGCGGTGTGGAGCGCCTCCCCAGCGCGGCGGCGCGGCCGGATCCTTCACCTCCTCCCCAGGCGGCGGCCCAGGGTCCGGCCATGGGAACTGCAGCAGGGACCTCCCTCCTCCTTCCCAGCGGCGGCGTGGAGCGCGGCGTGCAGACGGGGCCGGCGGTGGGAAAGAGCCGAGTGGTTCGAGCGCGGCGTGCACGCGGGCGGAGTAGGGACTCACCGGCTCGGGGGCGAGCGGCTCAACGGCTCGGGGGTGGGGGCGCGAGGGAAGAGCCGACGCACGGCCTACTCTCTCTTTAAAGGAGTAGAGATTATCTCGCTTTTCCATCAGATCTAAGGGAAATGACATTACAGAACTAATTCTATTCAATGAATACAATATGATGTGCAAAAGAAAGAACCATTTTCTCTTTGTTTCATTCTTTTTCCCATTCTTTTCCTATATTCTTTGTTTTCATTCCTACCATCTCCAAGACTCCAACAAAATCCATTCAAAAAAAAAAATCTCTTTTCTTTTGAAGGGGATGCACGAATTTCTTTCGAAGAAACCTGCGAAAAGAATCTGTTAAAACATGTCAAAGGATCTGAATCTATTAGGGAAGAAAAAAAATGATCTCCGAATACATGCCTTCAGAGATGATCTAACCCTACCCGCCGCTCCCAAAAAATCCCCAAGACCTCGTTAGCCTAATCCGTGACACTAGCTGTTCCCCCAGAATTCGCAACCCAATCCCTGGTCTATGATGCAATCTTGCTAATGGGATGCCTTGTATGCTAGTGTTGTTCTTGCTTTTCTTGGAGGATCTGTTCTTGGCTATTTTAGATACTTGCTTGCTAATGGGATGTCTTACTGTTCTTGGCAGATTTGTTTTTGCTGTTTCACATGGTTAGAATCTTGCTAATGGAAATATGGAATGCTTCAAACGGCAAGAATCTTGCTAATGGAATGCTTTGTCATTGTATCCTAGCTCGATCTGTTCTTACACTATTTCAGATACCTCTCAGGTTCAGATACGGTACAAGTTTGGACCCGTGAACAAGTTTGGGTTTGGGTCCAGATAGAGTTTTTGAGTCTGTTCTAAGACAGTCGGAACCAGAAATACCTGATCCGATTGTCATCCCTGATAGGAGTGGTTCGAATTATCATCAAGAATAAGATAGGTAGTCAATCGTAGCATGATATGGATATTGATTTGACTGGTCTTTTCACGTGGCACACAATAAAGAGTGGTTATGTACAAGGCCAGTGATTAACCTTGCAACTTGCAATCATTCTGACTTTTTTTCAGCTGCACTTCGGAATCAAAATCACAAATCAGTGAGGGGTGAACTAAATTCGATGAGTTTTGACACAAATGTTTTTGCCAAGTTATTTGATTAAAGACCAATAAAACCACATGTTGCCCTCTGATCGCATGATGTTGTTTGTTTCCATCCTTTTTTGCTGTGATCTTCTTATTTAAATGTTTAGTTTTTTTTTGTTCCTGCTCATTTTTATAATGTATTGGGGAACTAGAAGATGGGCGAGCATTGGCTCATTACAACATTCAGAAAGAGTCAACTCTCCATTTGGTGCTAATAAGGATCAGGGGACAGGGGTGGAACTATGATTAAGGTGAAGATACTTGCTGGAAAGGAGATTGAGGTTGACATCGAGCCCACTGGTACTAATAATAGAATTAAGGAGCGTGTTGAGGAGAAAGAGGGTATTCCACCAGTTCAATAGAGGTGCCCTCTATTGCCCTTGAAATGAAACGACGCCAGCTTTTTTTACATTTTCCAACTTGTCTTTAAGCTTCACTTGGTCCTTCCTGGTCTTTATAAAACTTGTCTTTAAGCTTCACTTGGTCCAACTTGGTCCTTCCTGATCTTTATAGAACTGTTGTATTTGTAGGCTCATTTATGCTGGGAAGCAACTTGCTGATGATAAAACTGCTAAGGAATACAACATTGATAGAGGCATCTTCCATGTGCACCCTATCTCAAGAGAAAAGAAAATTGCTTTCACATATCTGCAAGATGTTTTTGCATACTTGGAGCTGTGTATTTACTGGTTGATCTAAGTACAATGTAAGTATTTACTGCTTGAACTATACTTTTATTGGTTATCATCTGATTTCTGGTTGCTTTGAATTATGACTCTCTTTGATTTGCAGTTCAGCTTTGTTTGGTTTTGTTGAGCAAAACATTGATAACTTTTTAAAAAGGAGAGAATTCCCTATATGCCATTGAAAAAGTTTACAATTTCCTATTTACCACTTGAAATTCTCTCTTCCCTTACATGCCATCGGTTTAAGTTTTTTCTTCTCTCGGTGCCACTCAAGCGGTAAAGAATATAACGGAGTTACAAAATGATCATTATGCCCTTGTCTTTTTAATACGTTACTAAATACAAAAAATCATAAAAATAGTATAGAATTCATAAAACATGAGAAAAATTTCTACAAATTCATAAAATTATGTATAGCCAGATTTGAAAGTAAAAATTAAAACTTTATGGATGTAAATTTTATTTAAAAATTAATCAAACATATCATGCCTCATGAAAAAGGAGAACAAAAGTTAAAAATACCAAATGTTATAAATATTTTAATAGCAAGTAGAGAATGATTTTACATAAATTTAAAATTTTGAATTACTCAATTTGGATTCAAGATGAAGGAGATATGATTTTTTAAAGTTTTAAACCATAGGGGTATTTTAGACATTAATGAAAAATTTAAACGGCTAAAATTTACGGACTTAACGGCAGTGGCACTGAGGGAAGAGAAAACTTGAACCAGTGGCATGTAAGGAAAGAGAGAATTTTGCGTGTTAAATAGAGGATCATAAACATTTCCAGTGGCATATAGGGAATTATCTCTTTGAAAAGTGGCACAAAAAGGATAACAAAATATTAGAAAATAATTTTGAGATATTTGAGAAAAACTCCATAGAATCCAAAAAATATTACAAAATGTTGCAATGGATGGTCTGTATAAAAATAACAAATTTTGACTCACCAGACCAAACCATAAATCAAAGAGGGCCTATATCTTCTTCTAGATTGTTCTTGATGATTGTTTCTAGACATAGATGCTGCTCTCACCAATTTTTTTATTTACACGCATTACTCATTGCTACCTTTTACCACTGGCCATTATGTCTGGCTTCCAGTCGAGGTTTTCTTTGGACTAAAGTGCAAAACTAATTCTTGATTTTAACATACTCCTTGTGATCGCAAGTATTGTAGTAGCGATCGTCGTTTGGTGATTGTTGTTTGATCAGGAAGGATTATTACTTGTAAGATTTAGTTTCAGAGTGTAAGTGCTGGTGCTGTCAAATTGAGACTTACAAATTGGGAGGAAATCATCTGATTCTTCTAAAAGAATGGCCTTCTGTTGTTAACCAGAAAACGACATGTGTTTTGCAGGATAGCCATAACAAAGACTAGTTTCATGGCTATCCTGGACAGAGTATCGATTGCCATCATCCAAAGGAAGCCACTCCCTTTATTTATTACAGTTGTGAATCTAATTCCATAGTGATAAGAATTCTAATAATTTCTGCTCTATAGTATTGGTCAAATTTTCCTCCAACTTGGAGTATAGAATGAAAGGAGACATTTAGAACTAAAACTTTGTGACAGTTCCCTGAAATTGTGATTTGTGAATCTGATTCCTTATTGGGAGCATGCATATACGTTATTATAGTGGTGTGCTTGCATCCCCTAAAGAGTGATCGCAAAAAACTAAAGAAATTAAATATCGTAAACATATATGATATCTAGCCCTTAGTAGCAGGTTTCCAAAACCACTCTGATTGGCTATCACAAAATTCGGAAATATCAACGGCAGCGAAAACAGTGCCTTGAAACTGAACAAAATTTAAATTCTTTGCGGATGCTCATTTTTGTAGGGTTTCTCTTGGTTTTTTTCAAGGATTTGGATCATTATTTAAAGATTTTTGGAAACCGTAGCGGAAAAATCCAAAAACCGTTTGTTTCGAAAACTTTTAAAATTTATTCATTTTTTCATTGTACAGGAAGCGATGGAAAATCGTTGCCAGGGTACTTTTTTTTTTTGGGTCAAACCAAATTTTGAAGCCGTCGTTCTACTCGCTAGGCTCGTCGGGGGTGAACAATCCAGATTGTACGGGGAATAACCAGGTTGCTCAACTGAAGATTGTTGTTCAGTGCTCCTGAAGATGATGGAGGGAAAAATCTACTTAGACCTGCCAGATTCTTGTTCAATGCTCCTGAAGATATATCATTTGAATGCACACAACGATCTATCTTGTCTAAAAGATACAGATGTCTCACTGCCCCTTTGCTCAAAAAAAAAAAAAAGATGTCTCGTTAGTGCATTTCTGATGCATCATTTGAAGTATCTTTTTAAATAAATTTGTTATACTATAAAGGAGCGTGTTCCTGTTGGGCAGCGAACAACTTTTTTATTTTAAAAAAAGGACTTTGAATATTCATGTTTGATAATGAAAGTAGACGTTTTTTAAAAAAATCTAGCCGTCCTATTATCATATACACCAACATAAAAGTTTCAGATATTCCTTTTGTTTCGCCTTTTTTGTTTCCCTTGGAACATATCTTTGTATTTTTTTATTAGGATTTTGCCCTTTCTGCTCTAGGTACATTCTTCACGCACCTGCAAGGAAGCTAACATAAGAGGCTATATTTTGTGATGTATCTTTTCTTGTTCCTTTCCGATAAGACCATCATCGCTGTCTTGCTCTACGCTTCTACTTAATTGCAACGTTTATTAGGTTTAAACTTGCCATGTCGTGTGCAATCAAATCATAAGCTTATTCCCACAACCCTATCTGCATATATTCCATAATCTAAGAGAAAGTTAACATACTTGTCTTAAATGAATCTGCTGCCTTCAGTCCATCGATTGTATCAAGCAAAGTTTTAATTTGAAAAGACGGGCATGTTCTTTTCGATTTATTTGTTTATCATTTGCTTATCTTCGATTTCAAAAATAAAAATGCTTTGATATATATATTATATATATATATATGAGATTTGCTAGCGTGAACTTGAGTGCCCGGATCCCTCCGTGAACTTCGATGGGTTTTTGAAATTCGAGAACTTTAGTGATCGATCCAAACCGTTGATCTTGTTCATCATGTCAAAACGTAGCCACCAACCAAGTTTCGTATTTTTTCAATTTTTTTTGCTATTTATTTTCTAATTTTAAAAATCAGCTTTTTTGGACGCTCCACGACTATTTAGAAGGCTGATTTTCAAAATTAGAAAACAAATAGCAAAAAAATTCAAAAAAATACGAAACTTGGTTGGTGGCTATCTTTTGACATGACGAACAAGACCAACGGTTTGGATCGATCACTAAAGTTCTTGAATTTTAAAACCCATCGAAGTTCATTTGAGGTCTGACACTCAGTGTCACGCTAGCATCTCTCTCTCTCTCTCTCTCTCTCTCTCTCTCTCTATATATATATATATATATATATATATATAGAATGCTAGCGTGCACCCAGAAGCGCGGGAGATCCGATGCTCTAGCGTTTTGAAATCGAGATGCCTAACAATGATCCGAGCAGTTGATCTTATTCGTCTCATTGAAATGTAGCGGTGACCAAGTTTTGTATTTTTTGAATTTATTTACTATTTGTTTCCTATTTTCAAAAATCAGCCTTCCAATTAGTCGTAGTGCGTCCAAAAAGCTGATTTTTGAAAATAGAAAACAAATAGTAAATAAATTTAAAAAATAATAAACTTGGTCATCGGGTTACATTTTGAGACGTAACAAGATCAACGGTTCGGATTAGTTGTTAGGCATCTCGATTTCAAAACGCTGCGAGATCGAGATAGAGATCTGGCGCTGCAGAGCATATATATATATATATATATATATATATATATATAGCGTGCACCCTGAGCACGGAGAGATTCGATGCTCGACTCGTTTTGAAATCGAGATGCTAACAACAGATCCGAACCATTGATCTTGTTAGTCTCCTTTGAAATGTAGCGGTGACCAAGTTTAGTATTTTTTGAATTTATTTACTATTTGTTTCCTATTTTCAAAAATCAGCCTTCCAATTAGTCACAGTGCGTCCAAAAAAGCTGATTTTTCAAAATAGGAAAAAATAGTAAATAAATTTAAAAAATACTGAAACTTGGTCATCGGCTACATTTCGATGAGATTAACAAGATCAACTGCTCGGATCAGTTGTTAGACATCACGGATTTCAAAACGCGTTAGAGCGGCCGTGATCCGTGCTCAGGGTGCACGCTAGCATTCTCTATATATATATATATATATATATATATATATATATATATATATATAAAAGATGTATCACAAAACTCTTGAAGTGTGTCGAATTCTTCGAGCCGCTCTGAAAATCCCTTGAAGTTGAGCTCGTCAGCAAAATTGCTAATCATTTACATAGGTCACACTGTCTTTTTAAAAACCATTTACCACATACATATCGAAGCTACTTCTCAAGCAGTTAGCACTTTAATCATCTCAAAACCAAACCTTTTGATTTGTTCAAGATGTCGTTTCTCAAAATTCTCAAAATCCGGACTAGCTTTCGGCTAGCTCTGTGGCTCTTCTTGTAAATATGACTCTGTTTTTATCCTTTATTTATTAATGAAGCGACGGAACTCCCGCCTTTCTGTTAAAAAAAATTCTCAGAATTCCAGCTCCTCACATGCCAATTCAGCTTCTCTTCAGCCCCGGTTTCCTTCTACGCCATTCTGCGCAGCTGTTTGCGCGCGGCGCTGCAGAAAACGAGCACCGTGGCCATGTACAGTGTACTAGGTTTTGTAGGGGACCAAAGAAAGAACCATATATGGCCGCATGAACAAAGACCACTTCTATGACTCTCTTCCTTCCATCGATCCTCAAACGGCTGCAACTTGCAAAATACTTTCACTTAATGTAATCCAATCAGCATCGCTAAAGTGCTAAACACATACACTTTGATAGCTTTCGCCTAGGTTCGTGGATCGGACATGGCTGCTTTCACTTAACCTAAGCTAATCAGCATTTGTTGCATGCATAAACTTTGTTAGCTTTCGCCTAGGCTCATGGACTGATCAGTCATCGGTGGTCAGCCAGGTTCAGGAATCAGGACCATGCTATTGCTAGCTGCTGCGTGCTGGCTGCTGCAGTCTGCAATTCCTTAAGCAAAATTCTCTCAAACCTATAAGCCATTATTTCCTAGCCCTTTTGCAGAGGCCCTTGCATCCATGGCTGCTTCAGCTAGGTCAGGACCATCCTGGCAGGCAGAGCCGAGCTTCCTCGACGCGCCATATTTGGCCTTGTACGATGTGAGATTCCTGGCTCAAAGTGGAGATCTTAGTACTTTCTCCTAGCTTGTGGACCGCATCGGCATGCATGGACCATGCACGCACCAGACGATCGCCGCCGCCGCCGCCGCCGTCGTCGTCGTCACCGTCTCCCCGCATGAACTGAAAGCGAAAGCTTTGTTGCTGTCATTGGTGTGGGGCACGGGAATTTGCGCGTGAAGTTGGAATATTTGGCTGATCGTGTGAAGGATTTGTTTAGATTGGAATTTGGGTTTTGCTGATCACTGGTTTCTAGCTGCTGCTGGAATCTGGTCGAAGGAGTAGTTACTGGTTAGTAATATAATTATTACGGTATTATCCAGCTGCTACTTGGCGCCTTTTTAGTCAGTTAATCAGCTCAGCATCACTTCTTTTCGGTGATTTGGTCAGTCAAAGGCGGATTATATTAACGTGTTAATTAATTAGCTTGGTGAATTCTGCATGCATGATAGATAGGATTTGGTACTGAAGAGAGAGATATGCTTTGCCTTTTAGATAGCCTCTTTTGTCTTTCTGCTACTGTTAAACTGAGAATATTTTTGCAAAGGGCTGTGAGAACAATTCGATAAGGATCAAGGGCTAGTGCATCTTCATGCTGAGTGCTCTTTTTGTTGCTCTCATTTACCTTTCTTGTGAGCTTGATGTGTGAATAGTGGACATCTTGTAGCCCCAGTCAGCCTTCTGAACTGAATGAAGATCACAGAACCCAATGGCTAATTGGATTCCTTATTTCTAGATTTCTAGTGAAGAGGCACAGGCTATGCGTTGTACTTGTGCGGAAGCACTGTGCACTCTCATTGCCCTTCGTGGCAAGAAGATGCCCTTCTGACCGGCTCACTGCATGTCGGTTTCATTTGATTGCTTGCTGTTTGTATGGTTGCTGTGAATGTGATGCGGTTCAGTGACCTGTGCTGTGTCCATATGTCTCTGCTTAATCAGCTCGCTATGCACTGTTGAAGCACAACTGCCCAAGTACTAATCCTGCCATGTCACAGTGATCAGGGACAGTGATCTGGGTTCAGAACTCAGAAGCCAAGTTGAGCTAACGTTACTGCAACATTTTTAGCTTGGGGAGTTGATACTTGGTACCACGAGTGGCAAGGCAGGTCATTGCCACCATTGCGGTACCAGGTGTATGAACATGTATGTCAAAATTGGGCAGAGATGGGTGGTTAGCTTCTCTCTGCCTACTCCTGCCGTGCATGGCATGGCTGCATGTGTAGCCGGCTACGTCAAAACTCGCGGGGGTCGACGAACAACAGGCTGCCTGGCGACGGCGGCGCCGCCCAGTCGTCGCTCGAGGCGGCATTGTGGCCGTCGTCGTCGGCGGCTGCGGCGGAGGCGGCGCTGAGGTTCTTGATGCACCAAACGTCCTCGTCGCAGGAGAAGCGGCGCCAGCGGGGGACGGCGGCGGCGGCGGGGTCTTCGGGGGAGACGTCGGCGGCGACGACAGCAGCGGCGGGGTTCCCGCGGGCGAGGTTGTGGGCGTGGTGGCAGAGGGAGCGGAGCAAGGCGGGGCCCCCGGGGCCGGACATGCGGAGGCCGTAGAGGAGGTAGGCGCCGAAGGGGCGGAAGATGTCGGGGACGGAGGGGACGCGCATCCACTGCGCGCCACGGTCGAGCGCCCGAAGCGCGGCGAGGGACGCGCGGAGGATCGCCGGCGCGCCACGGACGCGGAGGCTGAGCGAGTGGGTGGAGTCCCAGATGCTGAGCACGGCGAAGGACGGCGGGAGGGCGGTGTCCGGGTGGGCCTCGACGGCGGCGAAGGTGCCGAGGGTGAGCTTGTGGCCGAGGAGCGCGGTCATGTCGGCGGGGAGGAACTCGGTGCCCGCCGGCGGGAGGAGGCGGGCGTACGCCGCCGCCGCCAGCGGCGGTCGCATCAGGAGCACGCGGTGGCCGCGCCGGACGGCGAGGTCGTGCGCGTGCACCGGCCGGCCGAGGAGCACCGGCCGCCGGAACTGCGCGTACCCGAACCGGCCGGTGAAGAGCGCCATCGACGCCGCGTTCGACGCCGTCGTAGCCATGGTCGCGTGCGCCGCGCCGCGCGCCCGGCTCCACTCCTCCGCCCGCCGCACCAGCGCCGTGCCAATCCCCAGCCGCCTGCATGAACCAAATGCAGCCATCGTCAGCTCAGAACCAGCAAGTGCCCGACACACCGCCGCCGCCCGACGACGGCCACTTGCTCGCCGGCCACGCCGCCGCACTCCACCGAACTGCCACTAGTGGCATTGCTTGAAGCAGAAACTACACGCGTCTCGCGATTAGGCAGCCATGAAAGCGAGCTCGGAACCAAGCCGGAAAAAAAAAAAGGCGGCGCATTGTACTACACGCGCGAGGTCACCTGTGCGACGGCGATACCCGGAGACCGAGAAGATAGGCCACCTTCACGAACGGCTGCTGCATCTCCGGCGGCTTCTTGCCGGCGGCGGCGGCGCCGCGGCTCACCGTCTTAATGCAGGCTTTTATGACCCCTACCATCTCCGCCTCCTCCCCATGCTCTGCGACCTGCGCGCAATGATCACCCAAGAATTTATTAAAAAAACAATTCGATCGATCGCCGTTGTCGCTTACGCGTGCACACCATCGCGAGCATGTGTGCACATTAACAGTCTTGTCCCTGTCTCTCCCCCCTCCATGCATGTTAAATTGTTAATGGATGTTTAGGTGTAGCTAATGGCGTTGCTTGATTAATTACCACGTACTTACCAACATGACGTGCTCCGCCGCGTGGCGCACCCTCGCAAGCGGGTCGCCGATCTGCTCGACGCAGAGCGACATGCCGCCGCTGCTCATCTTCTTCTTCTTCTTGCTCTCCTTGGCGGCGCCGCCGCCGCTGCCATCGCCGGTGGCGTCGCCGGAGAGGCCTACCTGGCACCGGCGCTCGAGCTTCTCCACCGCAAGCAGGTCCCTCTCCATGTCGAACTCCCTCACCCTCACCACCAACCTGATCTCCCCTTCCATGGCGACCATATTACTAGCTAGCAGCTACACACTGGATCACTTGGAAGCTGGCCGATCTCCCTAGCTAGCTACCTGCCTAGCTCGCCTCCTGCTGCTGCTCAGCTGCTGCTGCTTCTTCTCCACTGGAGAAGGGTGTGTGTCACATTTATACACATAAGGTTGACAGCGCGGGATTGAGAGGAGGCAGCAGTGGGGCCGCCGAAAAAAAATGGGGCGACGCCAAGGGAACAATGGCGTCTTTTGTAATAGCTACCTCCAGCTTCTTGGATTTGATTAGTATCATTGCCCCCCCCCCCCCCACCCCACCCCACCCCGGAAGCATATCCTCTGCCGTACTGCCCCCTGCCGTACTGCCACTGACATGTGGGCCTGGGGCGTGTGGGGCCCACATGTCAGTGACCTACTAATCACTCAAGAGGGGGGGAAGGTGATACACAATTAATGGTGTTAATTTTGTTTACAAGGAACGAGCAAGATGACCCGCGCGTTTACACGGCTAGATTTATGTTAAGATATAGATAATATATCAGATTAGATTTAGAGTTTATCTCTAATATATAGATCGGCTTCAGTAGATTGTTATAGAGGTTAATATTGACCATTAAATTTACATAATAATATTCATATTCAACGATGTAGTTTTTTTCTTTTTTCTATGATTAACATGAGAATTTCTACTATTTTTCGAGAGGTTAATATTGACCGTTAGATTTACATAATAATATCCATATTCAACGATGTAGATTTTTCTTTTTTCTATGATTAACGTGAGAATTTCTACTATTTTTTTATTAACATGGGATTTTCTAGGATTTTAGAATTAATATGGTGGCTCCGTCTAACTCTACTTTATATAGAAAGTAGATATTGGTGGATAACACGAGGGACCTCAGATTAGTTGTAGTCCGAGGCCGGCTCAACAGATCAAGTTTCAAAATCCTTCTCACCCGAACTATACTCATTTTAGAGAATTCTACTGCTATGTTCTATCCAAATGTTCCAACAAAATAAAAATGTAGATGGCCACGAATTGCACTGCCTATATTGTGTGCTTCCTTTCAGACAAGGCCTTTATCTACATGTAATCTATGTAGGCTTTATAGATATATATTTTCATCTTTTTTCCCCATATATATATATATATATATATATATATATATATATATATATATATATACGAATGTAAAAGGGACTAAATTAAGATTCCTTCCATATCACTAAAAAGTTGATGTCGATGTTTTAGATATATATGTTCTATGCCAAAGTTTAAAACTTTACATACGCCAATCTTTCGAACTATTTGTATTGGATACATAAAAATCAAACATATAGATTTGTCTCAAAAACACTTCCATAGTATCCATAATATCACATTTTTATAAATTTTATAAATAAATTGCAATTAATCAGTGATCAAAATTAATTATATTTTAAGGACCTTGTCAATATCCGATACATCAAAGTTTTTTGACATTGAGGAATTATTAACCGGTGTTTGTTAATTTATGCTACTTAATTAACAAGCCATATATGGATGCTACTGACATGCAGTTAATTAAAGGCGCCAAGCCAACCTATCTAAGCCTGACTCCTTTAAACAAGTAATTAAACTTGGCTTAAGCTGACTCCTTTAAACAAGTAATTAAGATCCTGGCCATCAATGCAAGTGTGAGCTTAAGCTCACTTGGCTCAACTGTTCGACATGACATATACTAATCAAGCGATGCAAACTAGGATGGATAGGGCAGGGCCTACTAATCCCAGGGCATCCAGACATATATTCCAAGTGGAGCAGTTCTGATATATTTGATCTGAGCATCGATCCTTCCTCACGCATACGAGATTAATTAATTGATTAATACTCCTGCATTGATGAAACGACTTAAACAATAGCAGTACCAATCGATAGGAGCATATCCATGACCAAAACCGTCGAGTGTGTATGCATGGTGCGTTCGGAAAACCGACGAACTTCGAGCTTCCCGACGCGCGCGGTCTGATCCAGCATGCAGACCGATTGCGAAGACCGAGCCAAATTCTTCATCAGAAGTTTTAAACTAACTGTTTTGGTTTTCGATGTAACTTGAAATCGGACTTCAAACCATTAACCGATCGAAGTTCGCTAAAGAAATGTGAAATGTACCTTTTTCCCAATTCAAAAAGCGAAAAACGAATTTTGCATTCTTTTTCGGTGGCCTTCGATGAGAACCGCTGCAGGTGAGGTTCTCGTTTTTTATTGTGGCACGAAATTGCCACCAAGCAGAGAGAGCAGGGACGGATCTAGCACCGGGAGCAAGGGCGGATCTAGGAGTGCTATTTTTTAGCCAAATAATGCATGTGGATCGAACTACAAAACCAAGTCAAGGGTTGCGGATTGTGCTTATGATGGTTAAGTTATACCAGGAGGCACATATATACATCGTTAGTACGGCTTGATCGCGTGTGAATATTTCCATGATCTATGTACATTTTAGTTGATATAAGTATAATGTGGTCTTACTAGCGATGTTTATGCGCCTGTGGTGTGTTGTCCGAATGGCAATCAGATGTCACTGGACTAGGTCCAGTAATCGTGATTCCTCCGGACGGGGTCCGATTGGTCCAGCCTAGGGTTTGGTATCCACTGGATGCTGTCTAGTGGATCTTGTTTTTCAAGGGTTTGTTCTCCTGTCGTTGTCCGAAGGCTCTAAAATGGTTTTTTTGTTGCTTCAGCGAACATTGTCTGGTAGCCGTTGGACAATGTCCAATGGAGCCGATTGATTGTGTGGTTGTCCGGTGGTCGTTGCACCCTGGTCTTTCTACGGAAGGGGTTTCTTCGGACGGGCTCCAGTCGGCCCCGGTCCTAGAGTACGTTTTGTCCCCACCCGATGTTGTCCGGCGGACTCTGCCATGTGGCGCAGCCAGGGTAGCCAAAAATGGTGTAGGCGGGGTGCTAGAGAAAGGGCGGAGTGAGTATTCAAATTATGGTCGTTGGAGTGAGAACGAGCTCAGCTAGCTAACAGGCCAATTTGCGCGCCTTGCTTTTCACTAGCTGGAAAATTTATTTTCAATACTAATTTAGTATGGATGGCTGGATCTCGTCTGACGAGACGATCAAATGGCTAGGAACGTAGGGCGATGTGGAGAGCGCGAGCATGCAGCTTCGTCCCCACGCGCAGGGACCATAGGCCGGCTACGTGGACGCACCACGTGCCGTAAGGGCCTTGTATATATACATAGATTTTAGTTTTTACATGTAAGTTTCTTTTTCCTGACATTATATCTTTTATTCCCGGCACCTACACATGTGACAACACCAAAGGAATTTTTCTGCCGATTAACTTCCAGTCTAGTTCTTTTCAGTTCAAATTAAAACTAAAAACTATCGTTGAAAATTTATTATCCACGAGGCAAAATGGGGTAACAATTTCTGTCATTTTTGTTATTTTAAGAGGTTTTTTAAAAGTTTTAAATTATTTAAAATAATTTTTAGGTTCTTCAAACCTACAATCATAGGTTCACAACATATACTCAAATTAAAATCTAGCTATCACTTTTTTCGACCCAAAAAACAAGGCCAACCATATTGTGCTCCTGTTTTTGCCGAGGCTTGGGCATTGATTACAAGCAGCTGTAGTTGTGTGATCCATATTGTGCATTGTCACGCTTTCCTTCGACCGCTAATTATAAACCATGCATCACATGCATTCGGTTAGATACATATATATATCATATCTAACGGGCAAAAGGAAACTAGTTGGCCTTAAATTCTTCATCGATCGATGTATGCATGCATGCACGCAATGAATCTGCATGATATTTCTGCCTCTCTCATTCACTATTTGATGCATGGATCGATAGATTGTGCGTACGTGCATGCATCCATTCAGCTTGCTCCAGCTATAGCTAGATCGACATGAGTTTGGCAGCATGGCAAAATTAATAAGGCACCTTTCCTCTGCGAGCTAGCTAGGGAGATGGAACCGCAAGTATATTTAGCACCGTGCCTTCCTTCTTTATTTCTTCTCCATCTTTTTCTGCTTCTTTGATCGATCGGTATCCTTCCTCCATTGTATGTTCCAAGTATACTCATCACTAATCGTATAAGTATAGTTGTGTTTAATTAGTTAGCTTTTGCTTGGGCAATTTCGGCTTTAATCAATTGTAAATTGTTCGTTTGATTAACTATGTGTAGTTTCTTGCCATCTTTGAAGCGGTATAGACTCTACGATGTACAAGGAGGTACTGAGTTTTATTATAGTCTTTGGATTTAATATACCGCATGTCCGATCGAGATTCAAGGTTCTGTGACAGGGATATCAATTTTTTAGTTGAATCTAACTTGGTGAACGATCCTGATTACTTCCCATAAGGTATAAAGGATGGTAAGCTATATATTTTTTGAAGGAAAAGGCAGGAGAGCTGCCGTATATTGATCAAAAGTGATGAGAAGTACAGGGCGGGGAGAGAAAAAAGGCCCCTCTCCCCGTGGGCCAATAACAGGTAAGCTATATATTGTTATTGAGAGGGTTGAACAGTAGTACAGGATCTTTCTGAGACATTCATGTGCACTTTTAAGTAATAATATGCTCTGTCGTGAGTCGCGACGTGCTGACTGACCAGTGTTAAAATTTGCTTTGTTCGGCCGGTACGGTTTAGTTTCAAAGCCATGCTAATTGAACTATATATAAACTGGCCTATTCAACGGTCAAGAGCTTTGAACAGCTAGCAACCGTGATTGTTTAACGAAGTGAGCACCTAGCAGGTAGCTACACTACTATTAGGCAATTAATTAAGCTGATTAAACGGGGACAAGCATGCATGCATGAATGAACACAAAAGTTAGTGACAAGTGTGGAGTCAAATGTAGTGGACTGTAGACCAAGTTTGTCAATTAGTTAACTTGGTTATTAGTTTAACTAGACGTGGAGGACACTACTGCTATGGAGCAAACTTGACTAATTGGTGCGTCAAGTACTATGTGACTGCGTGCTTCTCTTAACTAGCCGCTTTTGACCCCATGCTTCTATAGCGACTGCATATACTTCTTAATTTCCATCAAAACATCCTTTTGACCCCACGAGAGCTTTCCTAACTAGCCGCTTTCCAACTATTGACAGGTGGCCTAGCTTGCATCTTGCCTAATGCTTGCTTTTTGCCAAAAAAAAAAAAAGGGAATGCAGCATAGATTAATTGACGCATGCCATGACATGAAAATAGATAGATAGATAGATAGATAGAGAGAGAGAGAGAGAGAGATAGATAGATAGAGAGAGAGAGAGAGAGAGAGAGAGAGAGAGAGAGGGTGTCAAAAGAGGTCGGTTTGATTTTTTTGCCTCGAGACGTCTGAATGAATAGTCCAAGCTTGCCTAGCTCAGTGCCTGTTGTGTAGCCAACCGACCTTGCAAACTTGTTAATAGTTTAATTAGAGGGCAGATCATTCACTCGAATGGCTTCCAGTGCCGGTGCTGTTTCGACGTTTCGCTCTCGGTTTCTTAATTTGGGGTTCTTGGCTCCATATTGTGGTTTACTAATGCATCTTCGAGCGCCAGGATCGATCGAAATAGGGAATAAGGCAGGCCATCTCCGGTAGTACGTTACTCTAGCTCGTTGGCTTCACATCATTATTTATGTGCCACACACCTTACAAACAGGGCTGTAATATAACTATTATCCTCCTCAACAGTAGACTGGCTACCACTATATTTTCTATTCACTGCCCATTCCCTGTCAGCCTGTCTTATCATTATCCCTCCGTTGTTTTTATACAGCACACACGTATTTTAAGATTCAATCTTTGTAATTTTTATCAATAATTTATCTAGTAATATATAAATTTTGGAATAAAAATGATGCAGTTGGATTCGTATTTAAAAGTATTTTTAGTAATTATAATTTTATTATTATAAATAATGTAGGATAAGAGAAATCGACAATCAAAATGTAGAAAAATGTGCAAGTCAAATCGCGCCTTATAAGAAACAATGGAGATCGGAGTATTTCATAGTGTTAGGGTATGGAGATATGGCACTCTACTAGCCGGAAGGACGAAGTACTCCCTCCAGTTTGATAATTCATGTCGTTTTAGATATAATCTCACATACCAAGAAGTGGTTAATTAGAGTATTGAGTCCATATTAAATAGTCTCGAGTACATGCTTAGCAAGTACTCCCTCCATACTGCAAAAAATAGTCGTTTTAGCTAGCAATGAGGATACCAAGGTGTAGTTAAGGAGAGGTATTCTTTACATGTTTTCCTTATTAACTGCGAACCTCAAAGCTGGATCAGTAAATTCGTTTAGCTTGGTGGCAAGAGCTTTTCACTCCATCCGAGAGGTGCAGGGTTCAAATCCTGCCTTTTACACCCGTGCCATGTATTTTTTCCAGCGCGATGCTACAACTACCGAGGCTCGCGCTACAACTACCGAGGCCTTTTTCCTGCGCGATTCTCCAACGCCAGCTTTTCAAACACTAATGAATAATTCCCCAGCGACTATTTTTTGCAGTATGGAGGGAGTAAATGCAAATAGCTCAATGGTTGGTTCACAAATTTCAAGCCTGGAGATCTGCGATCGAGTCCTTAGTACAGCCGATTTTTTTCCCCAGCCAATCAAACGTCTTGCATGCAAAGCTCGATCACCCATGCCCATTAATTATTGCATTGTAATCTTTCAATGACAAGAATTAGCAGCCAGTTTACAAAACATTCCGGCGACCAATATTTCCAAACAGGAGGGAGTATATTAGTTTCCGTTTACTTGCTGACCTTGATGTGTGAATATTCCCGGTAGTTGCATGCATACGCAAGTCAAGTCAATGGCATTAACCAAACATATATCGATCTTCATGCATTGGTCGGAGACTTGACAATTAATGTATGAACATGCTAAGATCGTTCCTGCTCTAATTGTTTCACGGATAATACATACATCGTACTTCTAGGGCTAAGATGTATGAACCTAGCGGGGGGGGGGGGTGGGTGAGCGATTAGGTGGGTCCCTCGCCGGAGTGGTTCGGGCCTCCGGAATCCATCACCCACTCCCGGCTGGGTCACAGGTTTGGCTCGCATCTAGAAACTCCGTCCCTTCCCCTGGGATTTTCGCCATCTGGTGAAGTTTCTAGGGTTTCCCCTTCTTCTACCTGCGGTGATTTCTTCCCTCCCCTTCAGGTTTCCTCCTCTCCTACCCCTTCTTCCTCCTCTCGTTTACTCTCTTCTCGAATCCCTCCCCCCTTCCGAAAATCTGGAAGTCTACGACGCGCTTTTGGACATTTCTGGTGCCCGAAGCTTGATGCTCGTATTCCTGTGAGCAGGTGGTGTGGTACTTCCTCTTGCAGTTGGCGTTCCTTCTCGACTGTGGTTCTTGACGGAGTTTCTATGGATCCCCCTCGGTTTGGGAGCTTCGCTGGATCGAATGATCCTAATGGTTCTCATGTTACTCGGGGCAGAGGCGGCGGTGGCCGACCCCCAAATGGTGCTCTAAGTAGTCGTGGTGGCGGACGTGTGGGTATTCGTGGTAGATCTGCTTTTTTCCCCTCCAACCCTCATGGTGGTCGTGGTTCTGGCTCTCAAGGTGAATCTTGGTCCACTCAGGATAGATCGGGTGTTTTTCGGGGGGATGGTGTGTTACCCTGGCCTACGAACCCTAGAGGAACTTGGAATTCTGGCAATTGGGATGCACAGTCTTTTCATCGTTCCACAGACCAGGCCTCGGGTAGTATTGCAGAAAGAAAACATGATTTCGGCAGGCAAGCTGGTCCGGGGAATAGAGTTGTGCCAAATTTCAATACTAAATTTGCTGCTTCTAGTTCTGGATTTGGTGGTAGTGCTTCGGCAAGCCATATGGAGTCTCCCAAATTTGGTGTTCAGACTGGCTTTACTGCAGGTACATCTAGAACTGCTGTGGACATGGAATCTTTGGATTCCCAGAATTGGTCTTTTGGTGGTGGCAATTCTTGGCATCAAAGAACTCTGAAAGAAGAAGACTCTTCTAATAAGAATCAGTTTCCCTCTAAAGAATTTGCAGGTCCTTGCTTTCAGTGTGGTCGTAAAGGGCATGTGGCTGCTGCCTGTACTTTCTCTGTGAAATGCTTCCGGTGTGGTAAAGATGGGCATGTGTCTTCTCATTGTCCAGCAAGGAAACCTTGGGAGTTCGTTGCTTGTTCTTTTGGTATGCAGTGTGAGGACATTGGTTTCTTTTACATCCCTGGGGCTTCTAATCCTGCAGTCACTATAGACAGGGCCTACTCCGCTCTTGTTTCAGTTGTCCAAGGTGTCGCTTCTACTGAAGATATTTACAAAGAATTCTCTGTGATTTTTGGTCAATCTTGGTCAGGGTTGGTTAGGAGAGTCACGGATTCTCAATTCCTAGTGAAATTCCCCTCGCTTGATGCAAGAAAAGTCATGTCAGGTGCCCGGAAATGAAGATGAGACAGTGGATGCTTTTATCAAGATTGAACCACGAAAGCTTCAATAGGGTCCAAGGGTTCCTTGATTGTTTGGATAAGAGTTCAAAACATACCTCTAGAACATCGTGAAGAGAGTGTTGTCTACTATGTCACCTCCTTGGTGGGTAGACCTCTTGAGTTAGACTCTTCAAGTTTATCTAATTTTGATTATGTTAGAGTGAAAGTGGGTTGTAGGGATACTAGATTCTTTCCAGCTATTGCAGAAGGTGTTATCGATTTGGACTTCTATGACTTCCATTTTGAGATTGAAAATCCTGCTGCTACTGAAGTTTCTCGGTGGTTTCTCTTCCTATCTCTGTCTCGGATCAAGATCAACAGGGTTCAAATCTTGGTGGTCGAAACAAGAAACAAAAACTTTGGATAAGCTCGATGCTACAAGTTTGGATACACCCTTGTTCTCCGGTTCGGAAAAATAATGTGTCGGCCTCCTTTTCTCGCAATTGTCTCGATTGAACACGATATTTGTGCTAGTAAGATATTGTCTTCTTCGAATCTCAATCGTGACTAGTGTTATTCTTGATCCTGACCTCCCTTACCGCCTTAAACACGGATGTTTCATTGTTTCGATCATCCTCTGCAAGATGGTTTGGATCTTACTTGTCATATCCCCGAATCAACTACGGAACACCTCAATTTCACCTCGCTAGATTCAGATGTCAAGGTTTCTTCCGATGGAAAGAATCGCAATCCGACTATTACATTGGAAAGAATATGCAAGGTATACTCCCTGATGGGAAGAACTTGCAGATTGCTCTTGCTCCTGGGTTGAGTGATATTCATAACCTCTCTTTTTCTATCGAAGAGATTTCTCCAGACAATGCTCTCTACTCTGCCCCACTCTCTATTTGCTTACGATGTTACTTTTCCTTCACACGGTGATAAAGAAGACTATACGCCAAGGGAGATGGACTCCTGAATGAGCAGGTCAAGCAAGCTTTCCTACTGTGGTTCAATCAACACTTTGGCAATCTGGATTGTAATACTTCATATACATCCAAAAGAGATTTGATTGATTCTATGTCTGCTTCATCTCTTAATTCTGGTCATAGCCGGGTAATGGAATCTGACATGAACTCGGACACCAATATTTCTTCTTCTCTTGCATCTGGATCATTCACCACTGTCGTCAGGAGGAGTGATAGACTCAAGGCTTCAGCTAATACTTCAATCTTGGAAAAAGCTACTTCTCATGCAAAAAAGAGAAATCTCGAAGGTAACCCTTCATTTCACAATTCTTTTTCCGCTCTTAGTAATGATTCTCTTCTTTCTATTGCTTCATCAATGGGAGTTATCACACACAATAATGATTCTTCTGCCTTTGATGCTCTTAAAACTATCGAACAAGCACGTGCTGACCTTTTCTCTCATCAATCTGCCCCTTCCTGTTCAAATAATAACTCTGACTCTATTTCTCTGGTGATTTCTGATAACTGGATTAATAATGATGATTTTGATGATTCTTCTCTCCCTCTGATTTCTTCCTCTTCTTGACCTCTCTATCACAAAAGGAGTGGTGCTTCCTCAAAATCAAAAAAGTCGCCGGGACCCCTAAGAAGAAAGGACGTCTGCTGAAGCTAAAATTAAAATCCAATATCCTTTAACAATGAATTACCTCTTTTGGAACTGTCGGGGGATTAATAAAAAAGGCTTTGCAAATTATTTTTCTGAGGTGGTTCTTAAAAATAGTATTGATTGTGTTTGTTTGGTTGAAACCAAAAAATCAAAATTCTCAGATTCTTTCTTTAGGAAAATTGATAAAGCAACTTCTTTTCATTGGAACTGGATTCCCTCTTTGGGTAGATCAGGAGGAATCCTATGTGGTACTTCTATAGATAAGCTTGATGTCTTAGGTGTTAAAAAGGGCAAATTTATTCTTCAGGTGGTGGTTTGGGATAAAGTTAAAAAACTCAGGTGGTGCCTGATGACAGTATATGGTGCCCCTCATTCCTCTTCTAAGATGGATTTCCTTGGTGAACTTGCTAACTTTTGCTCTTTTGATAACACCCCTCTAATTATTGGAGGAGACTTCAACATTCTTCGATCATCGGATGATAAGAACAAAAAATTTTCAAGAAATCATTTTAGTGACATGTTTAACTCTGTGATCTCGGTGACTGAATTGCGTGAATTGCCTCTTTCTGGAGGTAAATACACTTGGTCTAATATGCATTCTAACCCCACCTTAGAAAAACTTGACAAGGTCTTTATTTCCTCATCCTGGGAATCAATTTTCCCGCTTGCTCATTTATTTAAATTGCCTAGGCTCTTCTCGGATCATAATCCATTAGTTCTTTCTACTTCAGGTTTTACTCATAATCCCTCTACATCTAAATGCTTTATATTTGACAAAAGGTGGCTCAAACATGAGGACTTTCTTGGCTTTGTTGCTTCCCACTGGTGTTCTGATGTTTTCTCTAAAGTCTTTCCTCTTTCCTTATTAAAACTCGCAGAATCAAAAAAGCACTCCGTGGTTGGGGTGCGAATAAAAAAGGATCTATCAAACTTCTTAAAAAAAATTTGCTTGACAGACTTGCAAATCTAGAAAATTTGGAGGAATATACCCCTCTCACCGCTGGCCTTTTGGATGAGAAAGTGCGCTGTATCGTTTCCCTTCATGAAATGTGTGATTATGAGGAGGAGTATTGGAGAACTAGATCTCATGCCCTTTGGCTTCTCAAAGGTGATAACAACACTGCTTTCTTCCATCGCATTGCTAATGGTAGACGTAGGAAACATCTTTTTTCTTCTTTCCAAGACAGTGATCAGGAAATTTCAGGTGTTGATAATCTTGTTAATTATGCTGCTGCTTATTATAAATCTCTCTTCCATGAAGAAATTCTTTCTCAACCCTCTCACTTCATCTTGGGTGACATTTGGAGTGAATCTGGTCTAGTAAATGACTCTGAAATTTCTGCTCTCACTGCTGACTTCTCTCTTGAGGAGATTAAGAATGCAGTCTTCTCCCTTGGTCTAAACAAGGCTGCTGGACCTGATGGCCTCCCCATTGAGTTCTTTCAATCCTGTTGGGATGTGATTAAAAATGATCTAATCAATATATTCTCTGACTTCCACAGAGGTGTATTGGATGTTGGCAGAATAAACTTTGGTGTTATTACTCTTATTCCTAAAAAATCTGATTCTAACTGCATTCAACACTTCAGGCCTATTTGTCTCTTGAACTCCATTTACAAAATAATCACCAAAGTGCTCACAATCAGACTAGAACCTGTTCTCAATCGTATAATTTCTTCTTCCCAAAATGCTTTCCTCAAAGGGCGATATCATGGATGGTGTGCTAACTTTGCATGAATTAATGCATGAAGTCAAAAGGACCAATACTTGTCTTTGTTTTTCTTAAGCTAGACTTTGAGAAGGCCTTTGATAAGGTGAATTGGGAATTTCTTTTCCACTGTCTTAACATTAGAGGCTTCCCCCCCTTGTGGTGCTCTTGGATTGCTAAGGTTGTAAAAAATGGAACTCTTAATGTGATGATTAACGGGGTTAAGAGTAATTATTTCCTTAGTGAAAAGGGTGTGAGGCAAGGTGATCCCCTCTCCCCCTTACTCTTTAACCTGGTTGCTGACTCGCTGTCTAAAATGGTTGAAACTGCTTTACAAAATAAAATCATCTCAGGGGTGGCTCCTCATTTAGTGGATGGTGGGTGTGCAATTCTTCAATATGCAAACGATACTGTTATATGCTTGTCAGATGATTTACCTCAAGCTAGAAATTTCAAACTTCTGATGTAATTATATGAAACAATGTCTGGTTTAAAGATAAACTTCCTCAAAAGTGAACTTTTTCTTGTCAATGGTGATCCTGATAAAGAACTTGCATACACTTCTCTGTTTAATTGCTCTTTGGGTACTCTCCCCATGAAATATTTGGGTGTCCTCGTTGGTTTCTCCAAGCCCAGGGTCCGGGATTGGGACTTTGTGGTGGAAAAAGTCCAGAAAAAACTTAGTTCCTGGAAAGGTAGCTCTTTGTCAAAAGGTGGTAGACTTACACTTATTAACGCCTGCCTTTCCAGCATTCCCCTATACCATATGTCCATGTTCTGGATTCCCACCACCGTGATTAAAAAAATTGACAGAATCAGAAGAGACTTCTTCTAGGGGAGCTCTCTTGCCAAAAGAAAATACCATCTGGTAAAATGGGAGGTGCTTTGCTTACCAAAAAACAGAGGCGGTCTAGGCATAAAAAATCTAAGACAATTTAATACCAGCCTCCTGTGCAAATGGCTTTGGAAGTTGGAATCTAAAACTGGTGTTTGGAATCAAATCATTTCCAAAAAATATCTGAAAAATAGACCTTTGAGTCTAATCTCTTCTAAACACTCAGATTCCTTTTGCTGGTCTAGTTTACTTAAAGTAAGACCTTCTTATAAAAAACTCAGATACTTCTATGCTGGTGATGCATCAAAAATTGACTTTTGGGGAGATACATGGTGGCAAAACAACCCTTAAAGATCAATTCCACGATGTCTTTGATATATGCCTCAAAACCCAAATATCAGTCAAAGAAGCCCTTTCTTTCAACTTAGATTTGCCTCTTAGGAGGATGCTTTCCCTCATCTTTGCGATTAAGTGGAGCTCTTTTCAGAAAAGCTGTTTGAGTGCTTTTACTACGGGACTAGTGACAAAGATGCTACCATTTGGAAGATTACAAAAACAAAACCTTTTGATTAACTCCATGTACTCTTCTCTGAACTCACACTCTCAAGGGCTTAATCTCCTCTTTATTTGGCATGCTAAAATCCGGTGAAAATAAAAATCTTCATGTGGCTTGTCTTTCGTGGTGCCATTTTGACTAAAGATGTCCTTATTCACAAAAATTGGTGCAGTAACCCTTTTTGCTTCTTTTATGTAAATTGGAGACAATACAACACCTTTTCTTTGATTGCTCTGTTGCTTCCTCAATTTGGGTTATTATTGCCTGTGCTTTAAGTTCTTCTACCCGCCCTACTAGCTTATCTTCCTTTGTGAGTTGGATTAAGGGTGTCTGGGTTTCTGGTTCTAAGTTTTATATAACATGCTTAGCTGCTGTATGCTGGTGTATCTGGTCTACAAGAAACAACTGGTGCTTTGAAGAGAAAAAATTCTCATCCCCCTCTCATGTGATATTTGAGCTTTGTGCTACCTTGCGTTACTGGGCAGACTTATTTGCAGGAGACAACAAAGATGTGCTGCTCAGTGGTGTAGATCGCCTGCAACAAACCTCTGTTGGGCTGCTTCGCGCTTGCTCTGCTCGACATCCTCGAATCACGTGGTGAAAAAAGTCAACCTGGAAGTGTTCTTCACTGGGAGATATTTTGTTCCTTTTCATTTTTGTTTGCATTGCGTCAGCCTTTGAACTACTACGGGAGTGACTCCCATGTGACTTCTATCACTAAGTTCTACTCTTTACTTTCCTTCGGTGGCTTTAGCATGCCCCTCTATCTCTCTACAGACATTGTTTCTATTGTCCTGTTGCAATGGAAATAGGGGTGTGCCCCCTTTGTCGAAAAATACATACATCGTACTTTGTGTCTCACCTAGCTAGCTAATTAGCTAGTAGCTAGCTAGGTTCGGTCCGCACGGAACCATGGAGCACGTAATCTACTGTCATATATAGACAGCGTAGATGCGGCTAGAACCCTCGCTAACCGGCCTGGTGTTACATCTGCCCCTGGCTATCAAATTATTACCTATTTCATTTCCTACTCTATCCTTTCAACTTTATTTAACTATTATATATAAACTCCTTTATCATATGAGGGTATGGTAAACCACATATGAGGGTATGGTGAACCATGGACCACGGTAAACTTTATATTAAAAAAAGTACACATAAGTTGATCCACTCAATAAAATCAATACTAGGCCATGTTGATATAAAGGTACCGCCGAATAGTCTGAAAAAAAAACATAGAATGGTATGAGAGAAACAGCTAGCGTAGAATACTATAGCAAGGAAGAGCTCTGCCACAAAAGTCCACAAAGGGTGTTGGACAGAAGTACGTATGATGTGATACTCCACACATATATATATAGTACCATCGGTACATCTGGCATTTCTTGTTAGCTTGCACCCAACATGTCCTACGTACATACTCCTAATCCTATATATATCTGTCAATCGGCTGCATGGATGCACGCGCGCGTCGATAGGTGTGCGAATACCAGTCGTGCCGATCATGTCGCCTCTTACATTCCGTGACGACGAGCACTCGCCGACGAATACGCGAGAGAGATCGAGACAGAGGTCCATTCGACAAAAAGGTTGTCTCTTTGAAAAAGGCAAAGAAGAGCTAAAAAAATATATATAAAATTTTCAAGTTTGTTTTAAAAAACTTGCAATTTTTTTAAAAGCTATTACAAAATGTTACGCTAGTCGGTTTACATGAAGTGATAAATTGTATAAACTGTACTACCTCCGTCCTGAAATATAAGGATTTATTGACTTTTAGATATCCCTTTTGACCATTCGTTTTATTCAAAAAATTAGTGTAAACATGTAAAAACAAAAGTCATATTTAAATTATCTTTAGTGATAAAACAAATCACAAAAAAACAAATAATATTTACTTAATTTTTTTAATAAAACGAATGGTCAAAAGGGACAACCAAAAGTCAATAATTTCTTTTATTTTAGGACGGAGGGAATATATCATAACCACGAAATCAAAGAGAGCCAGACTCTGGATAGAGCGTGTGCATGCAAATGTTTTCCAGGGGGATCTGTCTACGTAGATAGATGTTTGTATAGCCCCCAAAACTGGGTTTCACGTGCACTCCCATGCATCCCGTCACCGTCAGTGCCAGGTGTTTGGGGGATGCATGCATGTGTGCGGTAGAATCGAGCACGTACTGTAGCATCGATCGCTTGGAGAGTTGGAGGGTGGAATTTGAAGGGAGCCAGCGTACGTGCGTAGTACGTACGTGCGAGACAAGCGCACATTCGTACGTAGATGGATGCATCCTCGTGAGTTGTGACGACGGATGTGATTCACCATACTTGCCAGTTCACCGTGGACGCATCGTACGTACGAATTCACACGTACGGAGGCGGGAGTGTACTTACAGGACACAGGCGATGTTATTTTATCAGGAATTCCTAGAAACGGTATCCCGTCGCCGACGGATACCTCCCATGCGACATGTGTCCCCGCCCGCTTCGCCGCGCCCGCGCCAGCGCCACAGCGCCGCCAGCCGCCCGCCGTGCGAGCAGGAGGAGGAGGAGGAGGAAGGAGGAAGGAGAGCCTACCTCGGCGCCGTCGACCCGCCGTCGACCTCGCGCATCGCTGCCGCCGACCTCGCCGCCGCCGCCCGTCGCCGCCGCCGTTCGGGTTAGGGTTAGGGAATATATTTGGCCGGCGGGGTGTAGAGGAGGTCGGGAGGCGGCGGACGGCGGTGGGTGGGGCTCGTCTCGGGCGGCGGCGGAGGCGGTGGCGCCGCCGAGCCGAGGCGGCGGGTGGGCCGCGGTGGAGAAACGCCTCACCCTCGGGTTAGGGTGGGCGCGCGGGCGCGGCAGGCTGAGGCGGAGCGGCCGTGGCGGCGAGGAGGCCGGCCGGTGGAAGGGGGGGCGGCGGGTGTGTCTGAACAAGAGGCGATCTGGGGGAAGGAGGCGGCGGGCGGAGGCGTGGCCGGCGCAGCGGCGCGCCCGGCCGAGGAGGAGGAGGCGGCGGGGACGGGCGAGGCGGATCTGGTGAGGAGAGCGAGGTGAGGCGAGGCGGACTCAGGCGGGCGGAGCTGCGGAGGAATGGAGACCAGCGGGGGTCGGGGACACGTGGCGGGGGAGCGATCCCGTCGGGGGGCGGGGCCGACGGGATCCCGTCCCCTAGTAGCCCCCTATTTTATTTACTGGTAGTTTGCATTTTGAGTGTGCTTAATTTTGAAGCTGTTTTGAGGGTCAACACATTTTTTTTACTTGTTTTTTAAAATTTTGTGACGTATCTTTAGAAAATGATTAAAAATGATTACAACATTTACGTTTTGAAAACCAAATAAAAACAATTAAGTAGATGAAAATAAGCAAATAAGTCGAAAAAACATGACTTTTACTTCTTTGTGCGTCTAATCTCTCTTATCTATTTTGAGCGAGTGAATGTAGTGCCATGCTTGGTTGGAATATGATTTTTTTTTTGTTTCGTACAAAGAATTGTTATCATTTTGAAGTTGATAGAATCTTTTACAAAATGCATATATTCCTCGTCACTTTGACTCCAATAAAAAAGACTAATTTGAAGTACTTGAGCCTAATTTAGGATCTCATCAAACGTATAACAAACACTACAAAAAACGTCAACAGTTTCGAGTGCCCAAACTACAATCGACGGCCATAACCGAGCCGTCGATACCGCAGAGACTGTCTCGACAGCCACTATAAGGCTGTCGATACTCAGTTCCACGGCTTCTTAGTATCGACGGTCCAATGTTAAACCGTCGAGTGTATAAACCCGTCCGTGAGAAAAGCGGAACGACGTTAGTTGTATCGACGGCTCCGCCTAACCGTCGAGACAGTGCAATTTTTAAATACACAATTTTCTTATTATATATTATAGTTTAATTGATATTTAATTATTTTTTAAGAAGAAAAATCAATGTAATAATTCCTATATATTACATCATTTCATAAGTTGTGATTCATAGTTGAAAATGTATTTTTTGAAATTAAAGTAATTTGTATAACAACTAACGAAACATCTGAAACCGTAGATAACCTATAACTTAGTCGGAAAAAGCCCCATTCGACTGTGCTCGTCGCGTTAGATGCTCGGAATTTTTTTTTGCTGCTGATTGATGTTGATACACAAACGTCAATGCATTATTTTTTAGGTAAAAAATTTTGTTTTGTAATTTTAAAAATCAAATTATGTCTTGTTGACACTATAGTATCGACGACATTTTTGTAACCGTCGAGTTACTGACCAATTTAAATCGACGGCATTGTTGGAACCGTCGAGTAAAACGTCCCACAGAGGCAACACAGTATTGATGGCTGTACTACGCCGTCGAGTAAGTCAAGCAGTAGGAGACGTAGTGTCGACGGCCGAAATGTTGCCGTCGAGTAAGTGAAGCCGTTAGGACACGTAGTGTCGACTGCCAAGACTCTGCCGTCGAGTGAGTTAAGCCGTTAGGACACGTAGTGTCGACGGCCTCTATGTTGCCGTCGAGTGAGATAAGCCGTAGAACACATAATGTCGATCGGATAAACGTGGCCGTCGAGTGAGTCAAGCCGGTAGGACAGTTAGTGTCGACGGCCTCGAAGCGGCCGTCGAGTGAGTCAAGTCGTTAGTGCACGTAGTGTCGACTGCCTCAACGTGGCCGTCAAGTGATTTTGTGTCTGTATCGACGGTTGACCTAAAACCGTCGAGATAGATCTATCTATATCGACGACTTTACTGTGGCCGTCGAGACTATGTGTATTTATCTGCCGCCGTGGTGGGACTAAGGCACATTTGTTGCCTAAGTCCCACCGCCGTCTCCCTTAAACTTTGCTTCGTCGCCGCTGCATTGGACCCCGCCGTCGCCGCTGCCGCTAACCCTTGCCGCCCGTAGCCAGCGTATGCGCCGCCTCTCCCGCCCGCCTCGCCGTAAGCGCCTCCGCCGCCCCGGACCACCGCCGCCGTCCCACGGCCGCCCGCCGTCGCCGCCAAGATCGCCCCGCAGACCTCTACCTCTGCCTCTACCGCCTCTGCCTCTGCTGCCTCTGCCCCGCCGCTGTCGCCTCCTCGGCCCCTTCGCCTCTGCCTCTGCCCCCTCGGCCCGCACGCCGCCACCGCCGCCTCGCTTGCGCCACTGCCACCGCCTCTCTTCCGCGGCATTTGCATCGCCCGCCTTCCGTTCCCTCCCGCATATCCGACGCCGTCCCCATCGTTGACCGTCGACGTATGAGGTAATGATGGTTTTTTTTCCGTACTTGCTCTGTAGTGTCGACGACCATGCATCATTAGTCGATACTAACTTAGATTTAATTAATGTATTATGGACATAATAAAAAATTTAAATAATTTTAGGAAAAATAAATAATATAATTAAATGTATAGTTAATAAATTTTTGGAAAAAGTGCCATTTTGGTCCCTCAACTTTCACGTTTGAGCCAAATTCGTCCCTGAAGTCAAATACCAGTTTTCGCACGTCCCCTATCTTTCAAAACAGTGCCGATTTGCTCCCTTCACCGGTCAAACCCAGATTTGAGGACGGTTTTGGCTGATGTGGCGCTGATGTGACGTTTTTAGCTGATGTGGCGCTCATGTGGCACGCCAGGTGGCTTTTTTTTTCTGGCCGACGGCACCATTCTCGTTAATTTGCCATTTTCGAGGTCTTATATTGCTCGGATGAATTTGGGTTGAACACGAAAGTTGTATATCCTTTCGAGACGCATCATTTTCATGTATAAAAAGTTTTTCATTTGAGCAATACATGAATTTATAAAAAATATTTTTGTCGCTGCCTGCTTCCGGGCCGACGGCACCGTCCTCGGTAATTCGTCATTTTCGGGGTTTTATGTTGCTCGGATGAATTTTGATTGAACACGAAAGTTTTAGATACTTTCAATACTCATATTGTTCATGTAGAAAAGTGTTTCATTTGAGCAATTCATGAATTTATAAAAAATATTTTTGTCGCTCCCTGCTTCCGGGCCGACGGCACCGTCCTCGGTAATTCGCCATTTTCGAGGTCTTACGTTGCTCGTATGAATTTATGTTGAACACGAAAGTTGTAGATCATTTCAAGGCACATCTGTTTTGTATAAATAACTTTTCCATTTGAGCAACGTATGAATTTCTACAAAAATTATTTTGACGCGCGTCGCAGCGGGGTCCGCAGACCGCGTCCCGGCGAAATAATTTTTTAGAAATTCATATGTTGCTCAAATGGAATCGTTGTTTATACAAACAATATGAATCTTGAAATGATCTAAAACTTTCATGTTCAATCCAAATTCATCCGAGCAACATAAGACCTCGAAAATGGCGAATTACCGAGGACGGTGCCGTCGGCCCGGAAGCAGGCAGCGACAAAAATATTTTTTATAAATTCATTAATTGCTCAAATGAAAAACTGTTCTACATAAAAAAGATGCGTCTCGAAATGATCTACAATTTTCGTGTTCAACCCAAATTCATCCGACCAACATAAGACCTCGAAAATGGCGAATTAACGAGAATGGTGCCGTCGGCCAGAAAAAAAAGGCCACGTGACGTGCCACATGAGCGCCACATCAGCTAAAAACGCCACATCAGCGCCACATCAGCCAAAACCGCCCTCCAATCCGGGTTTGACCGGTCAAGGGACCAAATCAACACTGTTTTGAAAGATGGGGGACGTGCGAAAACTGGTATTTGACTTCAGGGACGAATTTAGCTCAAACATGAAAGTTGAGGGACCAAAATGGCACTTTTTCCTAAATTTTTCTTTACTCTTTTGTAGGTTAATGCATTGATTAATTTAGGTAATTATTTAATTAATAAAATAAAATGAAAACAAAATAAATTGTTTTAGTAAATGAGAAAAAAATTTGTGAAATACTAAAATTAAATAAAAATATATTTCAAATAATTTATTACCATTGATTGTTGATTGATTATTAATTTGTAAATGTTATTTATTACCTTTTTGTTAGGTAATATATTAGGTAGTCTAATATTATGCCCACGTTAGAATTTTTGATTGTGACCTAGCAAAGACGTCCTGTTCGTTCGGCAGCACCACTCGTATGGAACACAAGCGGTGATTCGTTTTGTTTCATACGAGATGTGATCGCGTTTCGAATTGTCCGGTGGATCGTCATCGTAGGCGTCTCGATGGGACAGACCTCGAATGACCGTTCGGCGAAATTCATTGCGACATTGGTGAGTTCGAGACGTGAATTTTGATGGCATAATCCTAAGAGGTTCTCTGTGCATAACATAAGTGCCCGATGGTTTTAATAACCTCCTAGGCCATCGTTGCCTTTGGAGAACCATTAGGGTTATCTTTGCCAAAATTCATCTCGAACCCACCGATGTGGCAATGAATTTCGCTTCGATCGTCGTCGTGAGGGTTTAGAAGCTTTCTAAGCCCCTGTGTGAAACCCTCCTTGAAATGACGCGTGCCTATCATAGATGGAAGAACAAAGAAGTTGGATGTACGATGGATAGTAACCCAACTGACAACACACGGATGAATGGTATGAAAAGACCGATGAATTGAGTGTGGAAATTGTCGGAAGAGAACCTGTGACCAGATGGAGCTCGATCTATGTAAACATGGTTACAAAGCCGCGTACCATCGGTGGGTGTATCATGGGGAGAGTCGCCGTGCTATGTGTGCACCACCCCTATCCGTACCCAATGAAGGTTTTGATAAAATCGATCGGGTCAATGAGTTGATGGAAGATTTTGGTCATAATTTCGAGGACGAGGCATCCACGTCTGTGTCCGATTTCATGGGGCTTGTTGAGTCTGCCAAACAACCATTGCACGATGGAACCACAGTAGCATTGTTGTCTGTTGTGGTCCGAATGATGGCTATTAAATGCAAGTATAATTTCTCGATTAATTGTTTTGACGAACTCATATCATTGTGGTCCGATGTTCTTCCTCAAGATCATAAGATGCCACCTACTTGGTATGAGTGCAAGAAACTTATAAGTGGATTAGGAATGCCATATGAGAAAATACACTACTGCCCCAATTATTGTATGTTATATTATAAGGAAGATGCCGATAAGCGTGCTTGCGATAAATGTGGAGAGTCAAGATATGTGGAGATAGACGACGCCAAAGAAAATAAGAGACAGACAAATGTGGCGAGAAAAGTGCTTCGTTACTTCCCACTGACAAAACGTCTCCAACGATGTTTTTAAGCGAAGAAAGCATATGGCAGATGAGGTGGCACAAAGAGGGTAAAAGGACAAAGGGTGATGTCATGGTTCATCCATCGGATGGGAAAGCGTGGAAATATTTTGATCAGAAGCATCCTGTTTTTGCATTGGAACCAATAAATGTACGTCTTGCGATCGCGACAGATGGATTCACGCCGTTCAATATGAATGCCGCGTCGTATTCTTGCTGGCCAGTTTTCACAATGCCTCTAAACCTCCCACCATCAATTCTACTTAAAGAAGAGTTTATGTTTCTATCCCTTATCGTGCCTGGTCCAAAAAATCCTAAAAAAAATCTAGACTTTTTCATGAGGCCCTTGGTTGAAGAGTTTGAAGAGTTATGGGATAGTGGTGCAATTACATATGATAGAAAAACAAATTCAAATTTTCGCATGAGGGCCGTATTTTTGTGGTCTATTCATGACTTTCCCGCATATGGAATGTTTTCTGGATGGAGCACGCATGGGAGACTAAGCTGTCCTGCATATCTGGATGATTCAAATGCTTTTCAGTTGCCACATGAGGGAAAGACAAGTTTCTTTGATTGTCACCGTGCTTTTCTCAAACCAAATCATCCGTTTAGGAAGAAAAAAACGCCTTTCGAAAAAACACCGTAGAGAGAAGATAAAAGCGTGGTCGTTTAACCGTTGCTGCTATAAAGGCGTGGCAGGCCGGATTGGTTGAAGGAAGGAATGGTGTGTACAAGGGTTACGGGGAGTCACACCATTGGACGCATAAGTGCAGTTTGTATTATCTTCCATATGCTGATGATTTGCTTTTACCACATAATTTTGATGTCATACACCAAGAGATGAATGTGGTCCAGGCGATTTTTGGTACTAACTTTGACATAGCTGATAAGAGCAAAGATAATGTTAAAGCACGTCTCAATTGCAGTGAAAAATGCAATCGACCATCTATGAACATAATTGATGGTAGGGCTAAGAAGCCGAAAGCAACGTACTGTTTAACAGTCGCACAAAGAAGAGAATGTATGGAGTGGTTCGAAAGGAAGCTTAGATTTCCCGATGGGTATGCGTCAAATATTGGCCGTGGCGTCAATATTGTTCAAGGAAAGATAAATGGAATGAAAAGCCATGACTATCATATCTTCATAAGAGATCTCATGCCAGTTGTGTTTCGTGGCTACGTACCTGAAGAAGTTTGGATAGCTCTTGCAGAATTGAGTTTTTTCTATAGAAAATTATGTGCTAAAGAGATACAAAAGAAAGAAATGACGAAACTTGAAAATGATATAGTTATACTTATCTGCAAGCTTGAAAAAAATTATGTGCCTGGGTTTTTCAATCCAATGGAGCATCTATTGGTGCATTTGCCGTATGAAGCTAAATTGGGAGGACCCGTCCAGTATAAGTGTGACGGCGTGTTCTCCGCTCAACCACTGCGGATCACACCCCTGGTCAGATTTTTAGTCTGCTAGCCAACTCGATTAAGCTCGATTCGATTTGGCGTCGGGCACAACAAGGGCGACTTCAGATTTACCGAGTTCGGACCCCTCGAGGGTAATAGTCCTACTCTGCTGAGCCTTAGCTCTTTTACGATTGTGGTTGAATGGGGATGTGTTTGAGGTGTTTGAATGCACGAATGCTAGTGCTCGTATCTCTCGTCCCCAGTCCCCTCTCTCTCCTCCTTTTATACAAGGCGTGGGGTGGCGGAGAGAGCCGAGGGGGTAAGCGTCTGATGTTCTCGATACCGCGACAAGACCTGACGAAGAGGCAACGTGCATTGCCCATGCATGCGCTGGCGCCGCCCTGCGTGCCGCCAAGTGGCCTCGACCGCCTGATCCTGCCGGTGAGTCTGCGGGTGGGGCCTACACTTCCCCTGCATGGCGGCCTCCTCAACAAACCTTCTCTCTGCGGTCAATTCTTACTGCGCATACGGTGTGTGCTTTCCGAGACTGCGAAGTCCTTTAGCGGTAATCATTTCTTGTTGTCTATCCGCGTGATGTCTCATTAAATGCGCGCCGTCCTTTGCGGCGAGGGAGCCTTCGTCCGAAGACTCCTTTTACCTGCGCTCTGCCCTTGTGGGCCCCTTTGTGTGAGGCCCTCGCCTCAGTCTCGAAGGGGCTCGCCGCGCGCGCCGCTGGCGCGTGGGGCCCTCGCCTCACCGTCGGAGGGGCTGCATGCACGCACTTTGGCGCGTGGGGCCCTCTCGGCCTCTGAGGGGCTCGCCCGTCTGTTGGGGCTGGCTCGCCTTACTTTGGCAGCGTGGGGCCTCTCGGCCTCTGAGGGGCTCGCCCGTGCTGTTGGGGCTGGCTTGCCCGCTTGACGCGTGGGGCCCTCTTGGCCTTCGAGGGGCTCGCCACGTTTGGGGCCTTGCTCGTCCGCTTTGACGCGTGGGGCCCTCTTGGCCTTCGAGGGCTCTTTGTGCCCAGTATTTATTACAAGCAGTAGCCGGGTCCACCATGATCTGTGAACCGTGCGAGATACTTTCCGTTTCTTGTGTGGCGGGAGGCAGATCGTGGGGGCCCACCCCTGCGGCGATCGTCGCTGATTCTCCACTGCACACGATCTTCCTTGGGGAACTAAGCGCTTTTGGCGAAACCAAAAAGCAGCGGGGCAATGATGGCGCCGCAGCGTGAAGCGGAATCAAACCGTCGGCGCTCGCGCCCCGCCTAAATACTTCTCTCGGTGCTGCGTAATCCTTCCATGCGCTAAGTCTTCAAGCATCCCTTTGCCTTCTTCGGCGCTACCACGGCCT
Organism: Raddia guianensis; assembly: GCA_036346415.1. Classification (NCBI taxonomy): domain Eukaryota; kingdom Viridiplantae; phylum Streptophyta; class Magnoliopsida; order Poales; family Poaceae; genus Raddia; species Raddia guianensis. Next base: position 5,510,841 of record CM070539.1, on the reverse strand, counting down.
CCTCGCCAATTGCCACCAAGCCTTTCGCCGGCGCCACCGCCAAATTTTCCATGGCTCCCAAAGCGCGGCAAAGAACGCGCAGCGAGGACGCCGCACCACCTACGGGCTATTACGCCGCTTCCTTGTTGATGAAGATCGGGTAGCGGCTTCAAATCTTCGTGCCGCCGGCCGCCGCCCGGTTCGCGCGGCACCATCATCTGCCGAGTCCTCGGGCGGGAGATCGTGACCTTCTCTAAGCGTCTTTGGCGGGCCTTGTCCGCCGTACTCAATTCTTCTTGGGGTGCTCGCCTTCTACGGGATCGGTGGCGCACCTTCCCCCAACTTCGATCATGGCCTGGTCATCTTCGCCCACCTCTGCGAGATGTTCGTGGGGCGATGCCAAACCTCCGCTCTGGCGTCGACTCTTCATCACGACACGGGCTCGCGCTCGGCGCGGTTGGGGCTGCTACCGGCGCTCGCGACGCCGCCGCCTTTATCCTGCCGAGGTCAAGTCAGCTGGAAGGATCGGCACCGGCGATGGGCTGTCGTGGAGGACTCCGGTAGCTGCGGCGATCTTGTTCTTCCAGCGATCGCGAGCCTTTGCCGGTGGGGCCCGGCCGAACGATCTAGCTAATGCGGAGGCGATGGCGGCGCGCATTGCGAGCTCGCGCGGCGAGGGCTCACCGGAACCCGTGGTGGCGGACTTTTTGCGGCGCCGTCTTTGCCGCCGGCGAGGCGCGCCCGCTGGGCGTACTACGGCGGCGGCAGCGGGACCCCTTTGCTCTTGAGGTGAATACTCTTGCGTTCTTTTGGATTTCGTACCTTCTTTCTTTCCATTTTGGCTAATAGCCAACTCGGCCGCTTCTTCTTTGGGTGTTGGTGATGGGAGCGTGCGGGCGGCGTGCTCGGGGATGGTGGCGGGGCTTCGACCCACGCCGACCGGCGACTGTCGCCGCAAGCGGGCATCCGCCCCTCGCCATTGGGATCACGGGGCGCAACCCTTACTTGCGGCGCTGCCCCCATGGAGGTCTCGGTCCTGCGGTCCGAGTGGCGGGGACCCTTTGCATATCCATGAGCCGCCCTCGGCGACCGCCCAAGCTTCGCGGACGCTGCTGCTCTGCCGTGGCGGCCGACTCGCCCGCGCTCTCGGGAAGAACGCCTCATCCTCGCCGTCGGCGGCGGCGGCGAGGAGGAGGGCGAGCCGAAGAAGCGCGCCCTTAACCACGAGCTTCGCCGCCACCGCCCGGCCCCATCCAATGGGAGCCTGTTGCTACCGCCGCCGCTCGCCACCGGACAAAGCGGCGACTCTTCGAAGCGGCGCCGCTGCGCAGTTTCTTCCGCTCCTTCGCGCCGGCGCTCCTGCGCGGCGCTTCTTCGCGCTGCTTGCACGGCACCGTTCGCGCCAGCGCCGGCTTTGTTTGACAGCGGTGACGCGGCCGTGCCTTCGCCGCCCGCAAACAAGCGACTTGAGCTCCCCGCCGCTTTTCGCCTTGGCGCACCGCTTCAGTGGGCTTTCCTGCGCTTCACGCACGCCGCGTGGGGTTAGCATGCTACGCTTTTGCATACTGAACCACGATTGTCCCTCTTGGAGCAGGCGGACGCTGGGCATCGAGCTCCGCTCCCGCGACTCGCCGACCCCGGCACGCCGCGCCGCTCCTTCGGCGGAGGCTGCTTCGCGGCGGCGGAGAGTTCGCCGCGCGCGGCGGAGAACCCTCGCCACGCGTCGTGGCGCCGCCGCCATCTCGGCCGTGACCGCCCGGCGTAAAGGCGCTCCTTTGGTAACCGCACCCTCTCCGCACTGGGCGGCGGGAGAAGCCCTTGCCTTGGCGGAAGCGTCTGCGGCGGCTGCGGCGGGGCCGCAGCCAAAAACCGCCCGCGAAAGGCGATGACCCGCTAAGGCTGCGGCGGCCCAAGCCACCGCTGCCTCGGCATAAGCGGATCGAAGACCTCCGCTGGAGCACGCCGGCGCCTCGAACCCTCGCCGACATCTTTGCGACCGCCTCCGCGGCTTCCGGGCGCCTGCATCCATCGGGTGTTTCCTTGCATCCCAGTGGAGAGGCAATTTGCCTTGATCTGTTGGCGCCGTGGGACGAACGCGCGAAGCCTGCTGGCGTCCTTCCGGCGGCCAGCTGACGCGAAGCGATCGAAGACGGTCGCCAAAGCGCTCTCGCAGCAGCAGTTCATTTGAACAAGCTGTCTTGCTCGAGGCGCGCGTTGATCTCGGCGCCGCCACTGGGAGCCTTGGCGCCCATTGGACGGTTTGAGCGGCGGCGGGTTGACACATGACGACCAGCGTGTCCATGATGGAAGCGCCGCTCGGTGAAGAGCGAAGAGCGAGGAGGAGAAGCGAGACTCCCCGCCTTTTTTGCCTTGTAAATGTTGCCTATCAATGCAAACAAACTTTTGCTCTTTTGTTGTGAGTCTCACTTGAATTTCGCTTTAACTTTAACTTGCGGAATTGAATTGGGGCACTGGCGCCAAAGGCTTTAGGTGAATGTTACGCGCAAATGAGTCTTTGTTTCCTTAGGCATCTGGTTACTTCAACCCTTATGGCCTCTCGCAACCCGACTTAAACATTACGTGGCGGCGCTTAGCTTCAGGAAGTGGTCTAGTCATTTGGTGCCGATTGGCGCATTGCCTGAACCGAGCCGACACACCGGGCTAGAGCCCATATACATCGCCGCCTCGCACGGCGTAAGTTATAAGCGTTGCCTTTGCAACTAAGGGCCATCGACCATAAGTACTTTCGCTACCGACTTTCGACGAATGCTTTCTAACGAACCTTTCTAAGGCTAAGCCAGCGATCGCGAAAAAGTTTTAAGCGAGCTTTCTGTTGAGGTGGCGCTTTCCTCGGGCATCTGGTTACTTCAACCCTTATGGCCTCTTTATGAACCGACCCTAGACATCGGCGTGGCGAGAACTTAGCTTCCGGAAGTGGTCTAGTCATTGGTGCATTGTTGGCGCATTGCCTAGGCCGAGCCGACACACCAGGCTAGAACCCGCCTTCCGTCGCCGCCTCGCCCAACCATGAGCCGTGGCGTTAAATCCTTACAACAAGGGCCATCTCGCCTTGAGTACTTTTTTTTTGTCGACTTTCGACGGAATGCTTTCTAACAGACTTTTGAGGCGAAAAAAGCAGATGCCCACAAGGAGACAGAACTTATCTCTTATTGAAGATGGCTTTGTACAATGCAGCCCCGAGGCGAAGCGGTGAAGGAAGAAGACCTCGCCGCTCGGCTCAAAGGAAAACCAAAAAAAGCTCTTGGACTGCTACCTCTGGGTAGAACTTCCTCGGTACTCGGCGTTCAAGTGTTTGCCAATTCATGACCGTCCTTGAATCTGAGCTGGCCGAGCTCGGGCGGAGGCCGAGACCACCTTGAAGGGCCCTCCATTGGGAGAACAGTTTGTTGCGCCCGCTGCGCTTGGATTTTGCTTGTGAGCAGGTCGCATAACGCCCAGTGTTCACACACACCGCCTTGCTTGATAACGGCGCGGCTTTCGCTGATATTTGGCGGCCCGGATCGCCGTCTGTCTCGAATCTCCTCCGGAGATTTACTTCATCTGACGCGGTCGTGGTCTTGATCTTCGCTGAACGCCGCCACTCTTGGGAGCAAGGCGAGCTCGATGGGAGCACCGCCTCGAGCCATACAGGAAGAAGGAGGTCTGCCGGTGGCTCTGTTGGGAGTTGTCTGCGGCGCCCTGTCGGTGGGAACTTCTTCCGCCCGGCGCTTGCCGCGCTTCTCCAAGCGGTCGAGCGCCCTTGTCTTGAGCCCTTTGAGTACTTCGCGTTCGCCGCTCCACTTGCCCATTGCTTTTGGATGCGCAGCGGAGGCAAAGCACAGTTTGGTACCCAACTCTTCGCACCAGTCTTGGAAATCAGCGCTTTTAAACTGAGCGCCGTTGTCAGTGATGATTCTGTTGGCGACACCGAATCGGACGAAGATGCTCTTCATAAACTTGATAGCCGCTGCGGATGTGATCGCCAGGACCGGCGAGGCTTCAACCCACTTGATGAACTTGTCGATGGCGACGAACATATGAGTATATCCTCCGTCGCCGCATGAAACGGGCCAGAATATCCGGCCCCGGATCGCGAACGGCGGAGAGCGGAATGGTTTGCGGCGCTGGGCGGTCGGTGGATCTCGCTTAGCATGAAATTGGCATGCCGCATCTCCTCACCGGCTCGAAGGCATCACGGAGGCGAGGCTAATAAAACCGTGGCGAAAGCTTTCCCAACCAACGCCTGGCCTGAATGGCTCCCGCACATGCCTCCATGGATCTCGAGAGAATTTCACTCCCGCTTCCCGAGTGGCGCTTCAAGAGAACTCTATTTGCGCCACAGCGTCTGGTCCCCACCTACCGGGGCGTGGCGCTTGGCCTTGCGTGCTATCTTCTCACCGAAGCAGCGTCGCCGTCGAGATCACTCCATCCCGCAGGTAGGCTAGGATCGGATCCATCCGCGACCTTCCGGACGAGTGTGGCGGCGTTACATACATTGTCGCCGACGTACTCCGCTGGCTTTGGCGTTTCGCCTCAACCGCCTCGGCGGTTCTTCCGCCTCCTCCCTCTAACCGGAGCTGCGGCGAGATCGGTGGCGTCTCCTCGAGGCGGGGCTGCGTCGAAAGCGTTGTCCCCGCCAGAATTGGGGTGCGGACGGACGGCAGCGTAACTCTTTCTTCAAAGACCCGGCGGAGCAGGTGCCCCAGCGAGGCAATGCGGGGCGATTCATCCGCCATGTAGTTGTCACGGCGAGGGCGTGCACAAGCCCAAACCCTCAAAGTGCCGCTCAACGGCGCACCTCCTCCAGTGTAGGCCGCCATAGCGGGATCGGCGGGAGAAATCCTTCCTCACGGTTGATGACCGGAGAGAGTCGCCTTTACTTGTAGCCGCCGGATGCCAAGGGTCGAAGCCACCCGAGCCCGGCGGCGATCCTTCATACTCGCGACGTTGTTGGTAGCGGAAATCAGCACCACCGGTGCGGACGACATCGCCGGTGGAGACACCGGACGGCGCCACTTCAAACCCCTCCGGCCGGAATGAGCCGTCGAAGAAGAGAGTCCTGGCGAGGTCTTTGGGTGTCTTCGGCTTCTGCGTCCGCCGAGTCCACTCACGATGAACTCCGCGAGCTTGCCCTTTGATGGCCGTTCGGGAGCGAATTTGAGATCAATTCTGCCGGCTCCATGGCCCACAAGCGTCGCGACCCGTCGCCTCGCGGTTGAAGAGGATCTCTCACAAGGATACTTGGTCAACACGTGACTTCTCGCCCTGGAAGTAGTGGCGTAGCTTCGGGATGCCGTCGGCCGGCGTAGAGCATCTTCGGTGCTGCGAATACCTTGTTTGGCGTCGTGGAGGACCTTGCTAACGTAGTAAATGGGGCGCTGGACGCCCTCTCTTTCCGCCACCAAAGACCTGCTGTGACCCGGATCTTCCTATTTGGCGCCGAGAGGCGCCCACCCAACGGTCTTCGCGGGTCGACTTCGCTCAGGAGACCGCCTTAACCTCCGCAGACGAACCGGGAGGCACGGGTCTTCGGAGGAGCTCCAGTCAAGCCTCGGCCTTACAGCACCGTCGCCCAACGCGAGGCGTCCTTGTCGCAGCGGGCGCCTCCGGCGTCCACTTTCAAAACGATGGGGCGGTGGCCGGGATCTTCACCACCATGTGCGATAGTGGCACACCGCCATGAACACTGTCGGCGCCGGCCGACCTAGTATGGCGTTGTAGAGAGGTCGAAGTCCGCCACCTCGAACTCGAGCATCTCGGTGCGGAAGTTATCGAGCGTAAGCGTCACGGGAGATCGACGCCCGATGGGGCGGACTCGGCCCGCGCGATGTCAAGAATGAGGCGCGGGCGAAGCTCCATTCTTTGGATCTGGAGCGCCTTGGGCGACCCGGCGACAGGAGGTTGAGGAACTCCTCCGTCTACCAAAGCACCGCCCTAGCTTTACATTCCGGACCGTGGGCGCAACCACGATCGGGAGATGCCAGGGTCGTGATGCTTGGTTGGGTGATCGGCCCGATCGAACGCGATCGGTCGCTTCCGACCACGCCCGGTGCCTCACCGACCCAAAGCCGGGTGCGGCGGCGACACCTCCTCATCGCACGCTTAAAGCTAGTGTGGGACGGATATAGAGCGAACGCCGTGGATGGCGGCAACCTCGCGCCCGCTGCTGAAAAAAGCGAAGCCGTCTCCTTGCCCTTGCCATCGCCGGATGCTGCTGCTGCTGCTGCTCGTGGACTCGCTTGTCCACCATCTTCTTGTCGACGACATGGCAATCCGCCAAGTCGTGGGAATTGTTGCGGTGAATGGGACGAGAGGGCCTTCCGTCCCACTCACGGGCGATGGTCTCGCCCTTCGTCGCGTGACGCTGGGCCGTCGCGGCCACAGCGTCGCCGTAGCCGCCGCCTCGGCCGCCCTACGGGGACCGTACCGCCGGCGCCGCGACCTCCTCCTCTTTTTCGCCCCCGCGCCCATTCTTGCGGTGGGCATGCTGTCGTCGTCGTCGTCGTCGTCGTCGCGCTTCGGCGGCCATGACCTGCCGGTCTCGGCCGCCTTTACGCTTCTTCTTGTCCTTGCCGCGGGGTTCCTCGAGGTCCGGCCGCGCCGCCCGGCTGGCCCGCCCGCCAGCGCCGGGCGGATCTGAGCTCGCTGAAGGGCGACTTGCGCGCCAGGTGAAGAACTCCTCCGTCGTCTTGATCTTGCGGGTGGCCATCTTCTCTTTGACCTTGGGGTCTCGGGCGCCTCTCACGAATGCCGTGACCACGGCGTCGATGGAGATGTCGGGGATGGTGTTGCGGACCTGACTGAAGCGCCGAATATAGTCCGGCGACTCTCCCTTCTTCTGCTCCACGTTGTGGAGGTCGTCTTCTACCCCGGGCTGCTCGAAGGTGCCCTGGAAGTTGGTGACGAAGAGCTCCGAGTGCTCCTTCCATGACCCCACGGACTCCGGGGACAGGTTCATGAGCCACGAGCGGGCTCACGCGGTGAGACAGCGGGAAAGTAGTTCGCTAGAACCTTCCCGACCCTCCGATCGTTGCATCACCGTCGTATAGATCTGCAAAAACTCATCGGGGTTGGTGGTGCCGTCGTACTTTTCGATAGGGGCCGGATGAAACCGTTAAGCCATTGACACGGCGCAGACTCCTTAGAAAAAGCGCGGCACCCGACGCCGGAGCCTCCGCTCTCGGACGCGGTCCTCGCCCGCCGCCCCGTCGCTTAGGCGGCGCCAAGAAGCGCCACCCTCTCGGCGGGGCAGCTCTGCGGGAACCCTCTTCTGGTCCCGCAAGACGGGCGGCGGCAGGCTGGTCGCGGCCTGCGGAGCTTGTCACGCAGAGTCTTCTCCATCAGCAAGTGGCGGTCCTCCGGATGGGACGGAGATCGCGCCACTGCTGCCTTTGCCCGCCGAGCCCCGTAGGGGTCGCCGCTCTTGTCGTCTTGGCCCCCCCTCACCAGAGATCTGCGAGAGCGCGAGGGCAACAAAGAACGGAGGACGCGAAACGCCGGTTCCCCGCCCCGAAACTTGCACCACCGCCCGGCGGCGTCGGACGAAGGGCTGTTGGCCAACCACGGCGCCGCCGGAGTCCGGAGTTACCGGAACGGTGGGTTTTCAGCAAGGCCTCGCCGCGTGGAGGTTCTGTCTTTGAGTGCACTCCTCCAAGCGCAGCGCCGCCTAACTTGGCCGAGGCGGCCGCTTTCGCCGAGGCTCCAACCTAGGCGGGCGGCCACCGCCGGGTGATCCACCGCCATCGCCGCGGCCGACTCCGTGGCCACGGCTCTAGCGGCCGCTTCTGCTCCATCGCGGATCTTTGCCCGCCATCGCCTCTGAAGAAGGGTCAAGAGCTTGAACCGATGCTAGCGCTCCCCTACTGGGCGCGTTATCGACGGCGTGTTCTCCGCTCAACCACTGCGGATCACACCTGGTCAGATTTTTAGTCCGCTAGCCAACTCGATTAAGCTCGATTCGATTTGGCGTCGGGCACAACAAGGAGCGACTTCACAGATTTACCGAGTTCGGACCCCTCGCGGGTAATAGTCCTACTCTGCCGAGCCTTAGCTCTTTTTCGATTGTGGTTGAATGGGGATGTGTTTACGTGGTGTTTGAATGCACGAATGCTAGTGCTCGTATCTCTCGTCCCCGTCCCCTCTCTCTCCTCCCCTTTATACAAGGCGTGGGTGGCGGAGAGAGCCGAGGGGGTAGGCGATCTGATGCTCTCGGTACCGACAAGACACGACAGAAGAGGCGAAAGCGTGCGCTGCCCATGCAGCGCGCCGCCGCTTCTCGCGTGCCGCAGTGGCCTCGACCGCGCCAGTCCACACCGGTGAGTCTGCGGGTGGGGCCTACGCCTTCCCTGCCATGGGCGGCCTCCTCAAGCAAACCTTCTCTCTCACGGTCAATTCTTCTGCGCCCAAGGATGGCCGCGCCGAGACTGCGAGGGTCATCAGTGCGATAATCATTTCTTCACTTGTCTATCCGCGTGATGTCTCATTAAATGCGCGCCGTCCTTTGAAGCAGGGGAGCCTTCGTCCAAGACTCCTTTTAACGCGCTCCCTGCCTTGGGCCCCGCTTGGCTGGGCCCTCGCTGGTCTCCAGAGGGGCTCGCCCACGCACCCGCTGGGCGTGGGGCCCTCGCCTACGCCGTCGGAGGGCTCGCCCACGCACCCGCTGGCGCGTGGGGCCCTCGCCTCGCCTTCAGAGGGGGCTCGCCCACACACCCACCTGACGCGTGGGCCCTCTTGGCCTTCTGAGGGCTCTTTGTGCCCCGGTATTTATTACACCGACAAAGTGGATGTATCCCGTGGAGCGACGACTAAAAGTGGTTCGGTCCAACGTGAAAAACAAGGCTCGTGTAGAGGGTTCGATAGCAGAATCGTACTACATGCAGGAGATTACCAACTTTTGTAACAAATATTTGACGAGAGAGCACAATGTTAACATACAAGTACCACGGTACAACACGGTTTGCACTGACGTCCAATCTGAACTAAAGTTGTTCCTTGGAAAAGGTAATCCTGTGGGGAGAAGTACAAGGCGAGAGTTAGCACAAGAAGAAAGGATGGTGGCACTACTATATGTGTTCGATAATATGGAGGAAATGATAGATATGCAAAAACAATTCATCCGAACTGATTGGACTGGAAGTAATGATCCCAATCTAGAGGAGAGAACAAAACTAATGAAGGAGGGTGCTAGAGATGGCCGTCCAAACTTTTTAGTTTGGTTCTGAAAACATGCAAGTATTCGTTAGTATCATGTAAGTATTTAATATAATTTATTACAATCTATAATATCAGTTATCTTTTCTAACGCAGTGCACCACCCGTGCGAGCGTACATAATGATCTTCGTATCATGTCGCGTGGACCAAGACAAAGTGTAAAGGTGCATAGAACTTACGATGTTAATGGGTTTCGATTCCAGTCTGCGTCTCACGAACGGTCAAAACCTAATTTGAAGACAACAAATAGTTGTGTGCTATGCTATGGGGACGATGGCATGGAGTATTATGACATCATTGAGAAGATAATTGAATTAGTCTTCGAGGGAAGTAAAGAATTATCGATTGTCTTATTTCGTTGCGATTGGTTCGATCCTATCAAAGGGGTTAGACGTCGACCTCAATTAGAAATGGTGGAAGTGAAACACACCTCGAGATTAAAAGGGTATGATCCTTTTATCCTTCCTAACCAAGCAGAACAAGTATATTACCTACCTTATCCATGCAGTAAACCAATAGAGGGTAGTACTAAACAAGATGAGAAAGACTTGAAGTCTTGGTGGGTTGTATACAAAGTTCGAAGACCTGAAAGGTTAACCACTCCAACGTCCGATGACTATCATCATCCAATACAAGAACAACGTACGAACGGTAATTTCGTGATTGATATTGGTCATGGGCTAGATAATCTAACAGCCACAATTGATGATGATGTTGATGAAGAAGTTAACCCACCCAATGACACGGACGATATCGAGGAACCTATGAACGATCCTCTCGATGTTGATGACACATACTTCTAACTTGAGATTATTAATTATGCGTATTTAAATTTACTTAATAATTTATTATTCTTCGCTAACATTACTTTATCTGCAGGATGGCACGACGACAGTTCAGGAGGAGCACCTCTGACGAGGAGGGCGACGACCGTGAGGGTACACTGGGTTCTGTCGGTGAGGGCGGACACTACTCCGATGAGCCTGGCCGTCCGAGGAGTCTGGGGCGGCGATGCGAGACCGCCGAGGCTCTAGCCGGGAAGGGGTAGTCAGGCATCAAAGAAGAAGAGGGGGCCGAACAAGATGCCCAAGGCACCAAGAAATCCGGCGGATCGGATTCTGATTGAGATTGATGGGGATAGGTATGTTCTTCTAACTGTGAACTGTCTTATTACTAACGCAAAATACTAACTCCGTTGTTTCTATTATTTGTAGTAACATGTCCTGTGTCCATCCCAGAAAGGACCACACTCAGCCAGGTCCCGCGCTTGGGATACTGATAAGACAGTATTACCCTGGGATGGTCGGAGAAGAGGGGGCATCCCACCCGGCTTACTCCTGGGATGATTACAAGGTCGCCGAGCACGGTGACAACACCGCCGCCGAGGAGATTAAGCGGGAGTTTTGGGTGAGTTTGAACACATTTCTATTTTGACATTTGTCGAAAGGGTATTTACTGACATTACTATCACACGTTTGTAGCTTAGGTACCGTCCTCGTGCAGGGTTGGAGGAGGCCGACTTTGACCCCGTGATAGACAGATGTGCCAAGCAGAAGGTGCAGGATCTGATGTCCGAGGCACGAGTCTCGGCGATCGAGGACTTCTACAGGTAATCACTTAGACAATTTCTATTTTTTGTATATATTTCTAACGCACCGTAAATTTTAATTTTGACAGGAGAGAGCACGGTGAGAGGGTCGGCACTCTTTTGCTCGGACGAAGTACCTCACGCGCATGATATCTCACTTTTTCGGTCGATTGGGCATCGAGCGCCCGGATGCACGGGAGGCCCTAGCCAACCATTGGGCCAGTCAGGAGTTCCGTGACAGGTTCGAGACAGTGAAGAAGAACCGTGCGATGAAAGGCAGTAGGACTACCGTCGGCAAGATGTCCTTCGCCCAGCTTAGGAAGAAAATGGTAATCTTCTTTATTCCCTATTAGGAGCTTTGTTTTCGAACTCAAAACCATAATTTCTTTACTTTGTTCTGCAGGCCATCACCACCGGGCAGCTGCCTCCTTAGCTGCAAGTATTTCGTAGGGGCCACTCATCGCAAAATAAGGATGGTTCCATGGGCCCCTGGACCCCGTTGCTGCGCAGCAAGAGGTACGTAAATTGTTGATACCGAGTTTTGACTTAATGTGATATTCAACCATTCATGCCCATTTTACACTTCCACGTAGGCACGCTACAAGGAGGCTTATGCCGAGAAGCATGGACAAGAGAAGAACCCGGAGGATGAGCCGCTGGACCCCGTGCTCATCCACCAAACTATGGGTGGGAACGCTCACGGGCGGTTGGCGATCGGTCAGGACCACCTGAGGTAGGCTTTGTTTATATTAAAAGTTAACTAAGTTCAAATTTTTAACTACTGACAAAACATTGTTATAGGTCCGAGGATTACATGCCCGCTGTGCGAGCTGGGCACACACAGGCCGAGAGTCGACGCGCCTTCGAGTCCAGACTCCGGAGGGAGAGGGAGGAGGAGCGAGAAGAGAACAGGCAGATGATGCAGACGATGCGAGAGAGCCTGAGGATGGCGGAGGAGGCGCGAAAAAGGGAAGAGGAGGAGATGGCTCGACAGCGCGCGGAGTTCAAGGCAAGGTTTGCCTATTTGGAGAACCTATCTCGACTAGCTGGGGTATGTACTTAAACTCTAAATATTCCATCAGATAGATCTTACCATTTGATTAACACGTCTTATGCCAAATGTGTTTTAGGCTGGCCCAAGTGGGACTAGTGGCGGTCCGGGGTTCTACGGTGGTCCACCACCGTATCGTGGTGGATTCGGGGCACCACCTCCCTACCAGAGCTACTACGGGGGCCCGCCACCTCCTCATCAGCAAGCTCTGTACAGCGGCCCACCCCCTCCAGCAGGTGACTACGTGGGCCCAGCTCGCCCACATGGTGGTTACCCGTACGTTCCAGAAGCGGTAAGTCATTCGACCTCAAATTATGTGTTAATACTTTATTTCAACACATACCATTAGCTAATAAGTCCATATTTGTTTTAAGGGTTTGGGTTCTGCTTGCTTGATGGCATTTCAAAGTACGAGGAGGGACACATCGGGCAGCCAGGAGGCCTACTTCGTCAACAACCTGTTCGATGGCGCTCCCCCATTGTTTACCCAGCCGTCGCTACCCCCTTCAGGCGATCCTCCTTCTAGCGAGCACTAGGTGACTAGCTAGTCGATGATATATACGTTTTGGTTATCGCACGATTGTGATTGCTATATTGTACATATGTGTCTGTCGTGCGGGCTGTTTGGATGGTTTGATGGATATTAGATGTGAACTATGTGCATTTCCATTATTTGAGTGTATTTGAGCCTGTCAATTGTGATTTTGTCGCATGCGTGCGACGAATGGGATATATGCATTGTGGGCTTTTGGGTTTTGCGGCAAGAATTGCTCATCTTTTGGGGCGGCATTCTTGTAGTTTTCTAAATTTTTTTTACAAATTTAAAACAATTTTTTTTACTGCACAGTATACTCTCGACGGTTATAACACTAGCCGTCGAGACTACACTACACACGGACAGCATAGTCTCGACGGTTATATCGATGGTCGTCGATACTACATGACATGGAATGCCTAGTCGGTGGGCCCACCTTTCGCTTTGTCTCGACTGTTAGTTCGTAGCCGTCGAGACTAAGCGCGCCCCACGGTAACGGCGTCTGACGTTGTAAACTCGACGGTTAGTACGTTAGCCGTCGAGATAAGTTCACTCGACGGCCAAGCCGTCCAGACAATTCATCTCTCTCGACGGAGTTTTCTCGACGGCTTTCTCTCGACGGCTGGCCGTCGAGATAATGTAATCCCGGCGGCTTATTAGCTTCGGTTGACGGTTTTGGTACTCGAAACTGTTGACGTTTCCTGTAGTGAAAGTACGGTTAATATATACCGCAAAGTTTGGTTTCATGTTGGTTGGGTATACATGTACAGGATTATTATTTTTTGCTTTTAGATCGTATAATTAAGTTTCACAAAAATTACCTTCGCATCTAAGGTTCTCCGTCGACTGATCTATGCTTGGTTGGCTACTAAATTTTTAATTATCGTTTTTGGTCATCTGTAAATAACATTTATATTTAACTTTCTTAATATATGTGACAGTGAAACCTTTGTATCTAGGGGCGGACCCAACACTAAGGCAGGGTGGGCTACGGCCTGAACTTGATTTTTTAGGCCCCCTTATACTCTAGGTCTAGTATAGGAGAGTTATACCAGTTAATTTCGATCTAGGCAGGGCCGAATGGAGCAATTCAGCTTATGGCTGGACTTCGGCCCACATCTCCAAAGGCCACAGCGCCGTTCTTTGTATCGCTCTCTCACTGCCCTCTCTCTCTCTCTCTCTCTCTCTCTCTCTCTCTCTCTCTGTCGGTCTCTCCCCTCTCTATATCGCTTCCTGGCGGCGTCGGGGTCAGCGCGTCCTCATAGGCGCACCGCGCACGTTGCATGGGATTGGGGGCGGTCGACGGAGAAGACGAGCGCCGAGGCTCCACGGCGGCCGGTGGCGGCGAGGCCAACGCCCTTTGTGTCCGACAGGATCCAGGCGAGCGCGGCGGCTACCCCTCCGGCCTCCACGGCAGATGGCTTGGATTTGGGGATTAGGCTTGCACCATCTTGATTTTTATCCTGCGTCCGTCACTGGAATTGTATCTATCTCTTTTTAATATATATAGGCATCTTGCTCACTATTTTCTCGGTAAAAATGTATTACTCTCGGTTTGTATAAAAGATCGGTAGTGATTATATCTTGAGAATCACTGTCTGTTTGTGGCTTCAACCGATAGTACAAATCCACTTTGATTAAACTGGTTAGGTACTGATGCAACAATCGCTACAGTTCACATCCGACCAGCAGTGATGAGTCGACAGTAAAACTTCGGTTGTCAGCGTGTTTTTCAAGTAGACCCTCTTTCCACTTTCAAGAGCACGAAGTAGTCGTGCATGCACTGCAGGCAGCAGCAAAGCAATAGTGAGCTCCCCTACCGCGCGCGCGCTTTCCCGTCGTAGATCGAGCTATATAGCGCCGGCCGCCGTCCTCGGTCGATCCGATCGGCGTCGAAACCGCCCTCGGCTCGACAAGTGTACGTGCTTGATCGATCGGTGCGGCGCTCTCCGGCCGGCGACCGGCGGCGGCGCCGGTGGGAGCCATGCATCCTCGCGCGCACTGTGGATGGCGTAGGGAAAGCAACAGGGGAGAGACCGACCGGACCATGCCAAACAAGGCCAATCCAAGCATCCAATCAGCATGCATGCATGCATGCAGGCTGCAGGTACGTATAGCTATTTGCCTGCATGCATGCAGGCTGCAGGTGCAAGTTTTGTAATAAGTTAATTTAGCCTTTTGCCTGGCCCTTGGGGGGAGAGGCCGTTGTTCTCCCCCCACCCTGTACTTTCTGTTCTCCTTCTTCTTTTAATCAATGCAAGGTAGTTCTCCTGTCCCTTTGCTAAAAAAAAAAAGCTATTAGCTAGTGAGTCCACTCGCCTCCTACCACTTGAACTTTGTACTCCCTTCGTTGTAAAATAGTGCTCGTTTTGTATATTGATACAGTCTTCAAAATAGAACTCTAGCCAAAAAAAATTTAAAAAATTTATTTATAATGCATTAAAGTTATATATTATGAAAGTTTTTTCTCAAGACGAATATATCTATATATTTTTTATGTTCTCAATCTAAATTAATACAATAGTTTGAAAGCTGTTTATAGGTAAAGTTTTAAAACTTTGACTTAGGATAAGTCTAAAATGACTACTACTTTATAACGGAGAGAGTACCATATTTGTACCATAAAACCTTATATATCTTTTAAAAAATAGTTAGTTCAGGTTAAGAGGTTTGAATTTTAAATACATACACGTCTTATAAAATTGAACGGAGGGATTGCATTATAGTGTTTATATTATTTCGATAAACAGCTTACGATGTCGTTACACACTTCCTCATAATCACTGAATCACATGCATACAACCAAAAAAAAAAAATCATACTTTTGATCAATGATTTCGAGCAATAATTCAGCATTCAAGCATTCTAGACCATATGAGCGGATACATGACAAACGAAATTACATACAGACGTGCAATGCATGCATGCAATGCATGTATGCAATGTTGGGCAACCTGGAATAGGCCCTAGATGATGCATGAGCCAGCCCCAGGCGCCCAGGCCCCCAGCCACTTGATCTGCCGGCTTCCTCGTGCAACGTGATGCACGGCGCCGCGCGCGCGGCCATGCATGCATGCATATGCACGCACAGTGCGATCGCCGCTCGCTAGCTCCCTCCCAGCTCCCCGCGCCTTTTCATGGAGGGCTACGCATGCATGGAGCTGGAGCACAGTGCCCAAGCATGCACAAACTGTTTCACTCTGTTTCACTTCGATCTAGCTTGCCTGCAGCCACCGGCATGCAGCTCAGCTTGCCCCTGCGGGCCCTGCCTCTCTGCCTGCCTGATCGTGTATATATATATAGGGCTGGAACACGAGCTGAAAGCTCGCGAGCTGCTCGGGCTCGGCTCGTTTATAAAACGAGCACAAGCTGAACACACTTTTGAGCTCGTCACTCTAACCGAGCCGAGCCGCTCGCTCGGACTCGGTTCGTGAGCTAGCCAAGTGGAGTAGGATGGAGCCTGACATGGACACGGACACAGGCAGCTCCATCAATCAGTGCTGCAGGACACGCTCGCCCAGCTTGTAGGACACATAGGCATCAATGCAAGCATACTGGATCTGAGACACGTCAAGCTCGCGCTTCTCCCAGTTGCCCCTGACCACGTTGGCGTGCTTCTCCACGGTCAGTCCCAGGCTCCCAGCACCTCCTTGGCGTAGCCGGTGAGCCCCAGGTTGGTCGAGCAGGGGCGGCGTTGTTGCAGATGTCTTGCAGGTCGACCGGTGACGCGCAGACGAGGCCGTGGTCGTCGGCGAGCTTCGCGGCGTCCTCGCCGATGCCGACGCCGACACCGACGCAGCGCACCGCGCGGTCGCCGAGGAAGCTCCGGATGGAGGCCGGGATGCCGCCGGCGTGGAGCAGCTGCAGGACCGCGGCGTCGCTGCCTCGCTGGTGACCGTCGTGTTGATCAGCGCGGTGCCGAAGCGGACGGTGTGGCGTGCGGTGGAAGACATCTCGGCTGCTCTGTAGCTACGGTGACGATTGCAGAAGAGTTTTGGCCCGGCTCGCTAGCTTTTAACGAGCCGAGCCGAGCCTAATACGAAGCGAGCCGAGCCAAACCGGATGCTGGCTCGTTCGAACTCGGCTCGTTTCGACCCCTATATATATATACTCTCATATATGTATGTGTGTGTGCACTGTAGTATGACACTCTTGAATGGCACGGATCGATGGGATGTGGGCGTCTAATCTCAAGGCCGACAAATGCTGCTCGATCCCCACTGGTCGGTCGTCGCTGCGCGGCTGCGGCTGCGGCTGCGGCCGACTCCCTTTTCAGTTGTTTATACTTGCCTGCGCCTGCGCGTGGAAAGGATGCTTGCCTTTTGACGCTTCGACGCCAGCTATCTCACTGCTTCACTGTCGAGACTCGAGACTCGGAGCGGTTAATAATATAAGCTGGCTGAGTTACCGTCAGTTGAAATGTCAAATGTTAAGTTGGAATTTGAAGGATTATAAATCAGTTCTTCAAAGCTGGTCCACTTTTTTTTTTATGTTACTTTTATATAAGAGAATAAATAAAGTGTGCAGGAATAGAGTGTTCGCTGAAAGAATATTTTAAAATGTAGTATAAAGTGTAAAGAAATTTTTTAAAAATGGATAGAGTATGCTGCGAATAATGTTATAGAGTGTGCATTGAGATTTAAACCGCTCCCGTTCTTCTTCTTCTGCTTGGTTTTGGCAAGCCCACACTGAAAATATAGCGAGACATTGGGAGGGGCTGATTTACAATGAACCATGTTAGTAGCATGACTAGCCAAATGATGCCACATGTACGGCCTCCATTCTGATCTCCGCTCAACAATACATGAACATGAATACAACTCCCACTCGCATACCATGGTCCTAAACAGGGTTGTACCTTTATGACATTCTTCACTACAAGACAACATGGGCATATGTGAAGCATAGTCATATACCACGTAACAAGCTAGGATATACCTCAGACAAGGGATAACTCCTCATATGGTGCCGAAGCTCATTTCCTTGCTATGCCGCCTGTCTCAAAGCACCCTATCTACAAGCAATCCAGGCCGATCAATAGACATGGCGTTTCTCGAACAACGAGACCTTTTTCATCGTATCCACCTACCGTCTACAGTTCATCGGCTGATGCCCCTCGACGTCAATCCAACGCGCTTGAAGGCACCGGGCACCGTCAAAATGCAAGTTCTTCCTTTGGCTCCTGTTCCTCGAACGCGTATCGACGTCTGACGCCTTGCAACGCAGGCATCTCCCAAACACCTACTTCTGCCAACTGTGCCTGCATAATCTCAAGACTCCCAAGCACTTCTTCCTCCAATGTGATTACAACATCTTCGTTTAGGAGCGCCTAGCTCGTCTCCTGACGAATTCCCCGCTCATCGCTCCGTCTTCCTGGAGACAGCCTTCCAACGTTCCAACCTGGTGGGACGAAGATATTCTTCAAGAAAAGGTTCCGCGTGACACTATCAATGATCTCCAGGACTATCTGTGTTAAATCTGGCACTTGTGGCTCGAACGCAACAATCGGCTACTCCACGCAATCGAATGGCCCCGAGTCACCTTTTTTCAGCAACTCAACGATGAACTATGGCTCTGGATGGCCACAGGAGCCAATTTTGTAATCAATTATTTTTTGCCCCCGTCGGGAGGAGGGTTACAATCCCACCAAACTGTAGAACTTCTTCGCTTTAATCAGATGACAGTTCTTCCGCCCTTTATTCAAAAAAAGCTAGCATATATACACGACTTTGACTTTTATACATGACTTTGACCATTAGCCTTGTGTACAAAAGTTGAAGGCGTCAAACAAAAAAAACGGAGTGAGTGGTTTACATTATCTCACTTTATGAACTAACGTCATTCTATCAATCCATACATGCATTATGTCCCTAACCCTAAGTCCATTCCAAACCAAAAGGGGGAATCGCAGTCCTGATCTAGCGCAGTCCCCCGGTATATATACTCCTGACTAGCTAGTTGGTCAGCAACCTCAGCTAGCCACCTGCCGGGCGCAGTGGCACGACCGCGTTGGCACATCGGTTCCAGTCCATGCCGCTTGGTAGGGGCTGATTAATTCCACGCGGTTTTGGGCATTTCCCGCTGGATCCGGCAGGCTCGACGCGCGCCGATGTCGAACGAGTGGGAGGGAAGGAGATAGAAGTGTTGATTGATCTCTGATGACAATAGAAATTTTCTTTTAGGGATCGACTAGAACGCAGACGCCTGCGTTTTGTGTTTCTTACAGGCAACCCTTTTTTCAGTACGATTGTATAGAAATTTCACCGTACAGAGGTAATGAAAAAACAGTATAAAAAAGTGAAAAAACTCTAGAACGGCGGCGGACGGCGGCGGCGGGAAGCAGGTCAGTATGTTGGCTGACGGCGGGAAGTCGGGCCGGCCGCAGAAGGAGATGTCCGGGGTGGCGACGGGGTCGGCACCGGCGAGACGCGGGAAGAAGAAGCTTGCCGTGGTGGTGCGAAAGCGCCCACGGCGGCGGCGGCGGCGCAGCAAGCGGCGCATGCTGCGGCGTTAGCGGCGGCAGCCGGCAATTACTGCTTGCTATGGCGCTCATGAGAAGGGCAGAGTGAGCGCCCACAAATAAGTAGAACCGTTTCTTTTAAATTTTTTGTTTAGCCATTTGTTTCCAAATAATTCATACCTTTTTTAAAAAGATTTTTGTGATGAATTTCAGATTTTACTCAACTCAAAGCCGTGCGGTTCGATCGGCTTAACCGGGCCGAAACGATGTGCCGGCTAGCTGCGGCTTGCTGAACTCTCCGCGGAACCTGCTATATATACTATCGAAACCTGCGAATATCCTGTGATTGTGGTTGTCGACCCCGACATAGTATATTTTTTCCTGCATGAAGCTGTAGGCCTGTAGCACGCAGCCTGGCTAGGGAGATGCATTCTACTCCCTCAGTTCCAAATTATAGCTCACTATTGACTTTTGGACACGCTTTTTAACCATTCGTTTTATTCAAAAAATTAATGCAAACATGTAAAAATATAAGTCATGCTTAAAGTATGTTTAATAATAAAACATATCACAACAAAATAAACAATATTTACACATATTTTTTGAATAAGACGAATGTTTAAATAGAATATCTAAAAGTCAACAATGAACTATAATTTGAAACGGAGGGAGTAGCTGATAGCTATCAGTGACACCCTCCTTGTCCCCGACCAATTAACCCCATACCCTTGAAAGGTGACAGACATGGATGTGATAAGGCAGGGCCAGCCACAGTCAGTCAGTCAGTGAGAGAGAGAGAGGCAGGCCATGGCTAGGTCGCTGCACAGTAAGCAGGATTGGGTAGATAGATACTCTGCGCTGCGCCGGGGAGATGGATACAAATGGGCGTGGATTTAAGGATGGCGACTGTGTGGGTGCACGACGTCGCAGATCAATGGCGCCGGCGAGGCATCTGCATCTGCATCTGCGGTCTGCAGCAGGTTGGCCCCTGGTCGTCGCTAGCGATGATCCATCGCCACCGTCATCGACAGCGCGCGGCGGCAACTTTTCCTCGGCCGGCCGGCCGGACTGACGCCGCGCGCGCAGAGCCACTTGCGTCACGTGCAGGCCGCCGTCTCTGATGGCCTGCGCCGTGTCCGCCATGCGTTCCGCGCTTGTACCGGCGATCTAGTTGCATCTCATCTCGTCTCAGATGTGTGTGTTCGCGGTGTTGCCACTTGCCATGCTTCCGGTTTCGTCCGGCCGGTGTAGCTACGGACTAATACTGGCTAGGCATGCTCCCCGATGCCCATACGGCCGACGAGTGAACGGTGAGTTGTGTACTTAGGCCTTTGTTTGAGCTGCAGCTTCTCTAAAAGCTGCTTCTAAAAAAAGTCACAAAAAACTAGCTTCTGAGAAAAGCTCATATCACAGTACAAATTGGGCTTTTGGTAACTTTTGGCTTCTTTTGGTGAGTTGTGTACTTAGGCCCTGTTTGTTTGAGTTTCTAACCAGCTTTTAGTCTCAGAAATCAGAAGCTCAAACAAACAGCCGACTTTCGGAACCCCTTTCAAAAAGCTAGAAACCCCCCAAAAGCCAGATTTGTACTATGATTTGAGAAGCAAGTTTTTTGTGGCTTCTACAACTTTTGTGGGATGGAAAAAGAACACTACCCCTATAGTTCTAATTATTTACCCGCAAATACCATCCAATATATACCTCTCCTCCAGCCCGTTCCCATCTGCAACTCCCCCACGCACTCCTCCCCTGCCAGCCCTTTCCTCCCTCACCACCCCCTCTGCTCCTCGCCTCCCTCTCCTCCCGCGCCGCCCCTCTCCTCCCCGCCGGCCGCCTCCTTCCTCGCCGACCCTCTCCTCCCCCGCCGGCCCTCTCCTCCCTCGCCGCCCCTCTGCTCCCCCACCGGCCGCCTCCTCCCTCACCGCCTCTCTCCTTCCTTGCCGGCCATCTCCTCCCTCGCCGCCCCTCTGCTCCCCCACGATGCCGCCGCCGACCACCCCCCTCCTGCCCTACCGCGCCCCCGAGGCGCGCGCAGCCCAAGCCCACGCCTTCACCGTCGCCTCCGACGTCTACAGCTTCGGGGTGCTCCTCCTCGAGGTGCTCACCGGCACCACGCCGTCGTCGCCCCTCTGCTACCCGCCTCCCTCTCCTCCCTCACCGCCCCTCAGGGCGGAGAAGTTCGACGACGACAGCATCGCCGACCGAGAGGGCAAGGTGCCAAGTCGTCCTTCAGCTGGTTCTACCTCTGCGTCGACTTCGGCCCAATCGTCTCCGACTTATTCCTCATTTGGATCCAGCAGAACGCGAGCTGAGGACTCGGCTTCGGCATCGTTGATTGTGTTAATACTGATTGATGATGTAATTGAAATTTGTACAATCTTTGTTTGAAGTAGAAATTCTGTATGTACAATTTTGATCCTCTCAAATGAGTCCAGTTCAGAAGGAAATGAAATTCCGTGTTAATACCTTAATTTCTGGTATGAATTGTACTCATATTTATTGTGTTAATGCCAGAATCACCAACAATCATGCTTGCATATGCCCAGGTGAATGGAAACAATGGAATTCAGGAACAACATTAAGGAAACAGGAGTACTAGTAATTTACTATGGCGATCAAGCAAGATAGATGTCTGAACTGTCTCTGAATTAGCTGTCAGGAATAATAATAATAATAATAATAATAATAATAATAATAATAATAATAATAATAATAATAATAATAATAAAGAAAATATAATGGGTCGAGGGTATTCTAGACATTACACATCAATATAGCTCAAAACCTGATAACAAAAACAGCCAGAAGTATGGTTGCCAAACAGGTCCAGCTTTTGCAAATGTAGCTTTTGGAAAAGCTAGCTTCTCAGAGTCAAAAGCCAAAAGCAGCTTTTAGAGAAGCTGCAGCTCAAACAACCAGGCCCTTAGCATCTCGGCCATGATTTCTCCATGTTTCGTTTTTTGTATCCATTTCATTATACAACTACATATTTTCTATATTTTTTATCCTAATAAATCTTATTTCTTTAAAATAATATATTAACGAGCAAGGTGACCCACGCGCGTTTGCACGTTTAGATTTATGTTAAGATATAGATAATATATCAGATTAGATTTAGAGTTTATCTCTAATATATATATCAGCTTCAGTAGTTTGTTATAGAGGTTAATATTGACCGCTAGATTTACATAATAATATCCATATTTAACGTTGTAGATGTTTTCTTTTTTCTATGATTAACGTGAGAATTTCTACTATTTTTCGATTAACGTGGGAATTTAGGATTAATGTGGTGGCTCCGTTTAACTCTGCTTTATATAGATAGTAGATAGAAAACAAAACCAGTGACTACCATAGAGCTATCGAATGATTAATACACACACTCTTTGTAGTGAGCGAGTTTTCCAATGACTACTTTTATTTTTGCCGATGTAATTATGTCGACCTATTTACATTAACATACCGGCATAAACAAACATTTACGACGGTATTTATCTTAGTTACGTCGCCATCTGACCAACATAAATAGTTTAGATTTTCATAGTATCTCAATATGAAAAATCCTATTAAGGACTCTACAGAGATGCTATAGTACGTACATCGCTGTTCATCCATAATTAGTAGACCATGATCATATATGCTTGTATGGTCCTAGGTATAGCATCCAAACGCAACAAACGCAAAGTCGGAATTCCATCTCATGTACTGTAGGCTTGATTACCGGTTTTCGATGTACCATTCAACAGTCAACACTGCTACTTGGTGGTGATTTTGGGGCCAACACCGAGCGGTATTGAAGCAGGAAAAAGTCAGATTCTTTGACGCAAGTACCCCTGCTAGCTATTGTTAATTTCCTACGTTATCCTTGTCCATGTAGGTAGGCACAGCTACAGTGTTATATACAGTAACCTATATGTATCCTTAGAACTATAAAGTCGCTGCAAAAATCTCGTCCCAAGTTCCGGAGCGGCTACACTTACACCCGCTCTAAAAATATAAGAAAATCTGAGAAAAATATTACGCCATCAATTATAAATTATGTGCGTGCTACAAACTGGACGTCTGATTTTTTCTGAAAAAAATGGACGCCGTTGCAATTACATAAAACAAATGTTGTAGTATATATAACCCAAATTATTGCATCAAAATAATCAAAATGTTTCGGTAACCAAATTCTTGCATCAAATGGGACAATATTGTAGTATGTTAAATCAAAATGTTGCAATATAACCAAATTGTTGCATCAAATGAGACAATGTTGTAGTATGTTGAACCAAAATGTTGTGATACTTAAAATGTGAAGTAAAAATAATTTGCTACTTGAACATTTCTGTACAACATATGAAACAAAAATATACTACAACAACACTTTTCGACAATATTGAACCAAAATATTGTTGCACCAAATCTAGCAATTGTTGTAGTGTGTTAAAACAAATATTATTGTGTAAAACTAAAATATTGTAGCATGTTAAACCAAATTTTGCAGTATGTTAAATAAAATGTTGTAGTGTTCAAGACTAAAATATTGCAGCTTATCATAACTGATACAACAACAAATCCACGTATATGTGTAAAACCCTCTTAAAACTTTTGAAACAAATCTAGCCACGCGTTTGCTCGGGGTACACATGACCAGATGGCCTTGTTTACGCGATTCCCGGCTAGAGCAACTCATTTACGAACGCGCGGATATTTTCATGCTTGCATGCATGCGCGGTAAACGTCGACGGCGTCTTAATTAATTATTATGGTCTCAACCCCACAAAGGAACCAGATTAACCTTTAGCTCAGAGGATGTGTCATGTGTGCATGCAAGATCGAGAGATCGAGCATGGCGATAGAACAGTAGGACACATCACGCTCACTGTACAGTGTACGCCGTGTGCAGAATGTCTGGCCGGCCAAGACAAAGCTCTGAACCCTCGTCCAAGCAGCACAGCTGCGCACTGCAGGTACATGCATGCACGAATACGTACCTCGACCATGCAGCCACCCCGCCGCCTCCCTCCGGTCATTTTTGATTGGAGGTTCTTGTTGAAAGTTTTTAAAAAAGGCAAAAAAAAAATTAAAATCATATTTTTATAGTTTTCAGAAAAACTTGCAAAGCTTTAAAAATTACTGTGAAAATTTACGACAAACATGGCAGCCTGCATAAAAATTATAAATTTTGTAAACCTGACAAGAACCAGACCGAAAAGATGAATTCAATGCCCCCGGCCGGCCTCCATCGAGGTACGGCCAGAGCAACCCATCGATCCGTCCGTCCGTCCGTCCTGTCCGCCGACGTGACGCGCGCCCGTCCGATCAGGTGAGCCATGCAGTGCATTATGCATACGGAGCCGTGCATGCACGCACCCAATTAAGCGAAGGATTCCAGGTGGCTTGTTTGACCAGTCCGCCTATCTCACGTGCGTACGTACTGTCCGGTGGGGCCTCGGTGTCAGGATCAAGCCATTCTCGCTGAGGTAAGGAATAAAGGCCCGGTATATCTGAGCTTACCGCAGCGTAGCGTTTCAACGAAATTTAAAAACCTTTGAAGAGAGATATAAATATTGTAAAAAATAATTTAAAAATAGTTTTAGCATCTTTAGGAGGACTGCTAAAAACCTGAGAAAAATCATTACAAATTATTACACCAAATAAGCTATATAAAAAAGATAAATTTTCTTGAAACGCTACGCTACGCTACACTAAGCTGAAATGTATAAGGCTTTTAGTTCCGCCAACACGCCTATGCTAGCTAAATTGGCCGCTATTTGTGTTATTTTTGTAAGTGTTATAGCTATGATCTAGCTATCTGTAGCTATGATCTAGCTAATTTTAACATCATCTAACTTTACAGGATGATGCTGTTAATATAGAACTAATAAATGATCACTTAATCAATTTTTTTTACCGGAACCACTTAGTGAGATGAACACAAGCACACAATCAACCACTGGGTTTCGCTGCCTGGCCGAGACCACGCACAAAAAAGCAACCAAACGCACGAAATTGCATGCACCCATTATTCTAGGCTTCCACCAGCTTGGCTCACTCGTACGAGCCGGTCTAAGACTGCAGCCATTTAGACAACATGGCGTAGTTGCACTTTCTTGGTGAAGCAGCTTGCCTCCTAGACTCCTATAGTATTGCTATATATCTAGCAAACGCATGCGCATGTCTCCTTCGAAGATAGGTATTTTATGTTTTTATGGTCTAAAATTAGATTTTTAATCTAGCTCTCAAAATTATCATTCTTAATTTATAAGCGTGACACTTTGATACTTATTGAAATTCTTAAAAAAAATTAGTGATTCTTCTCAAAATTCTTGAAACCATTTTTTTTATATATAATTTTGAGAGTTGCTCTAAGCATTCTGTTCGACCCTCAACCTTTCAAATAATCTATCACAACTTTTTAGCTCTAAAGAACACATATTAATCAATCGTGGCTTTTAGCTCTATGTGTATGTACAATGTTTGAGACAGCAATTTTCTTTAATCATTTTCATACCACTTATAGATAGCACTAGAGACAACTCATACAATGATATATATGACTACATGCCAGTATGATATTAGTTGTTATTTTAGACATGAATTAGCATACCAAGGTGGAGTTAATTGGAGGATATACTTACGATTGTGTCCTTATTAAATGACATCCCTCTTCAATGGCACCACCTTTACGTGCCTCAGTCGGTAGGATTTTTCCTTTGCAATCGTCGGGTCGCGAGATCGAATTCCTCACGCTCCATGCATTTAGTCCATTTTTTTAGCTCCTGCGTTCCCTTGCATGCAGGCAGAGTTAATTCATTTCCTCGTGTATATCTAAAGGTCACCTGCATGCGTGCCTATATTAATTGTGTATATCTAAAGGTCACCTGCATGCGTGCCTATATTAATTAGGGCAAAGCCGGGCAGAAACAACCCAGACGAGCTAAAACAACATGCTTTTAAACACTGTGATAAAACTGCTCAGCGTCAACTAATATCGCAATGAAAGGAGTACAAAATTTTGCGGCATTTAAATTTCTATTCACGCTCTCTCTTTATATCATTATCCATTTTGCATAACAAAGCTCGTAAATTAATGTGTATCATTCTATAAAAAATTCAAAAGAAAGTCTCATAAATAAATAAATTCAAAAATGAAAATTTGAAACTTTTAAAATTTATATGGCAAGTGTGGTCTTGTTTTGTTCGAAAAAAATATCAATAACCTATTTTTTAAATTGGTTTCGGTAATCAAAAATACTAATTAAAAGATATAGCAAATAAATGAATCAAATGTGTCGCGCACGTGGTTGTTGCTACATTCGCGGAGCCTGGCTCTGGAAAACGCCCAATTTGATCGTATCTCCAGAGCCTGGCCAGGAGAGGACATTTGCATTTGGAGAGCCTGGTTCAGATGGGTGAGAAGACAACCAAACACTCTAATTTTGTATCTCTAGATGCAAAACTCCTTGGATGCAGGCAACCAAACAGCCTAGCTACTACGGGAGATTTGATTATTTGCCACTCTCAACATTGACGCTCGCTAAAATACCACTCTGGCCCATATGTAATACACACAGACGGTCCCATATGTAATACACACAGGAGTGGCATTTTAGCGAGCGTCAATGTTGGGAGTGGCAAATCATCAATTTTTTCATCAATTCAAATGATGAGAAACCTTCATCAACAGTATGCATGCATGGCAAGCCTCTCTCTCGAGCCACTCTCTTTCAACAAGACAGCAAAGGCTTTCATGCAGCCATAGATCACAAGCAGAAAGCACACCCATTAGGGCATTAATTAGGCCATTAATCAATACAATAAAACGCCCGAGATGCATCTATGGTTAAGTAGTGTTGCCGTCCAATGGTCCATCCATGTCCAGTGATCTCAGCTGATTATTCTAATCCATCGATCCTCGCAGTCGCAGTCTAGCTAACTTCTCTCTCACACGCATCTACATAGTAGTATAATATATGCCGAGAGTGTGTTATGCAATGTGTCAATGCTGGTAAAGATATCTCGATATAGGTACAGCTAGCTTTGCTTTGGTCAGGTTTAAGTACAAATATTATTAGCGCCCAAAGAAAGGTGCTCAGCTTTAGCGAACAAAAACCGATATAAATGATTGTGGGAGAATCAAATCATATATTATATTTATAAATATTTAACTTAATTAGATCACGCATGCCACACGATGTCAATTATAGGTAGAGTTCCTTAAGTATTACTCCGATAAAAAAGTAATTTTATTAGGCTGTTTATATATAGATATACTATATATAGTAAAACTTTACTTTGAAAATAAAGCTACGTTTCCAGCATCATAAACATATGAAATTTCCAGTATCATTACAAATTTGATGGAAAGCAAAGACCATACATGCTTGATGGAAAGCATGTAAAATTTTCATTTTTCTAGATGATGTAGTAGGATTCTCTTAGAATTTTTTTAAAAACTTGTATGGCGAACCAGAGTAATATTTTTGTACACCTTCAGATTAAACATATACGGTTTTGATTTACCGCCTAGGGTAAAAAAATCTCTACACCAAATTGATCAAAAACTCCCCCAAAAAGATTGAGCATTTAATGGTCCATAATAATTTAAGGCATCTTAATTCTTTTTTTTTTTCAATAAAGGGCAGGAGAACTGTCAACTATTGATCAATATAGAAGAGGTTTACAAATAGTGGGGGGAACAAAGGCCTCTCCCCCCGATGGGGCATGACCGCAGGTCGTCGAAGAGATGGTGCAGGAGAACAAGGCGCGGGCGACTCTCCGAACGGAAAATTCTAGAGTTGCGTTTGAGCCAAAGCAACCAAATTGCTGGTGGATTGGGGGTGTTGGACAGCGGCCGATGAATTGCATGTTGTAAGCAGAGCTCACAAAGAAGTCCCCGTTTGCCGTGAAGCGCCAAGACAATTGGTCTCTCTCGCCCTTCGTAAGATTAATACGGGAGGCCAAGCAGCGGAGCTGAATTAATTCAAGCACCATTGGAGCAGTGAGGCAGCCCCTATGATTGAGCAACCAGTTGTTTTGCGAAAGGGCCTCAAAGACTGATCTGTCCTTCTGGGCGGATGCAGCGAAGATACGAGGGGCTAGATTCATTGGAGTGGAGTCATGGAGCCAGGGGTCCTTCCAGAAGGATAAAGTTAATCCATCTCGAAGCGTGGCTATGGTTCCTGCTTGGAGGAGCTGTAAGTCCGTGCTCGCTGAGCGATCGACAGAACCTGCCCAGGTCGGGCGAGGCAAAGACTTGTTACGCCAAAGCCAGCGAAGACGGAGAGCCCGGGCGAAGAGGGTGAGGTTCAGAACCCCAAGGCCTCCGTTTGCGGACGGAGAGCAGACAGTTTCCCAATTGACTGGGCAATGGCCGGAGGAAAGGGAGGAGGAGCCTCGCCAAAGCCAGGCCCTGGGGATCTTGTCGATACTTAATTCTTAAAAAAGAGGATAGACCCTGCGGCCCTGCACATCTTAATTCTTAAAAGAAGTTTTTATTTTTTAAAAAAAGAGGATAGACCCTATCTTCCATTACATCAACAATGATACAGCGGAGACCATGTCTTCAAACAAACCTTGAAAGAAGTTGAAATAATGTTCGGGCGTACTCGTGTGACCGGAGGGAATATCGATCCATGTGTCTGTCCATGCTTATTTGCTTGATTCTCGAAGCACTCGTCCTCTAATAACGATTTGAAACGTGTCCATTTCAAAGCTTAGCTTTAGCAGCATGCGCTGCATTAGCTAGCTAGCGAAGCTCATCATCAGTTCCTTTTTTTCTTTTTATTAAATCACATCATCTGTTAATTAACGCGAGCCTAGCTATAGCATATATTTAGCAAAAGGAGAGAGCATATATACACAGATTAATTGCAGATATGGAAGTACGGCTGCCCCGGCCCTCTCAAAAGGGTCAAAAAAGGCATCAAAACATGCACTCACGCCGTTGGTGACAAAAGGGCATCTTACTTGGGGTATCTTGTGGCCTTGATCAAGGTCTGAAGGCTATTGCGATTGAGGAACTAGCTAGTCCCGTTTGGATTATATTACGGTTCACTTAGCCTTTTGAGATTGATGCCCAAATTTAAAAGGCACATGCATGACAAGTTAATGAGATAGGATACATACATCATGCATATGCTTTGAGGTGAGGCACAAGAGATGCAAACCATGATCGAATATCTAGCTAGCTAGTATCCTGCAGTTTCGAAAAAAGTTGTGTGTGTATATATAGCACTAGATATTGAACACTGTTTTAGTTTTAGGTTAGCGTCGTCCAATTTTATCTACATAAAACTATTCTCCCTTCTTTACTAAAGAAAATATTCTACCTTCTCAAAAAGATAATTTGACGCTGTATCATGAACATTTGATGTCGTGTCTAAGAATTAGTGGTGCTTCAATTGTGATGGGAGCGCTGATCTTTGCATTTGTTCACAGCTAGCCGCGCCACGGCTAGCTTGCTATTCTTTCGAGATAACAGAAGAACCATGTTTCATGCCTGCATGTGTGTGCTTAATTAATCAGGCTTAAAGTTGCATTCCTACAGCTACCTAAGCTAGCTAGACCGGCTTTGCCTGCATGCATGTGATCGCCGATGCTTAGAGGATAAACCACTTGCAAGGATGAGGGCTTAAGTTAGCTAGCAGCAGAAATGATTAGCCTGATCTTTCTTTGCTAGTACTTCCATGCCATGTTTAATTAGGGAATTTTTAATGCAATGATAATGGAACAGAGATACATGACAAGGACAGACAAATCTACTGCTAGTGTTTGGACGCATGGTACAGATGAACAGAAGTAGACCATAGAGGATAAGTCTCTCGCTTTATCATGTTCCCAGACAGAGATAAATATAGTCCATCCGTACAGGCATAAGATTGGCATTCAGTCCAAACACTGCTGGAAGGGATCAGTGCTTCTATGTTCATCAGATAAACAAATGGAAAAATGGCATAGATATAGATAAAATGGTACATTCACCGATGACAAGGTGCACCATGCAAAGCTGGATCATGTACAATTGGGCACCGTTTGCTGGGGATTGGATTACGCATGCTGACGTCATCCAACTTAACTCCATGGGCTTAAAGTGATGCCCAAGGCAAAGCACAGGTCTGAGCAGAGCCGTCATGCATGTTTATTTTTGGGTGTGAAGCTCGGGAAGGGCTCAGGTCCATATGATTTGGAACCTGATTCAATGGGCTGGAGTTCTGGCCCAATATACCCATGTTTCATAGGCCCAGTTATATATTCTGGCCCAATAAAGGAGCCCATCGTTCTTCGAGGAGATGGGTAGGCGAGGTGGGTCGAGGGAACGATGAAGCAAAAGGTGTCCAAACTCCAAACACTCCAACGTCGAAACGTTCTAACGTAAACCCAAGTCACTAGAAACCTCAAGTTCTTTTCTAAAAAAAAAAACCCCTCAAGTTCTACTGGTTAGCTTGGCTGTCGTCCACTGGTAGTGGTAAGCTTGGCTGGCACTCTCTCTAGCCACTTGACTCGCCCATCGATCACATGACAGAATTGAGAGAGATCAATTTAGCTAGTTTGGCACGCAGATTTCTCTCAGAAGCAATGGAAAAGCATGAAGCTGGCAGCTAGCAGATAGCGAGCTAGAGGACAATGGATCATGGTCACCTAACAAGAAAAATATATCGTGCATGTTTAGATCCAAAAGATTAAACTTAAAAAGAATATGGTATACGTCGTGGTGATAACGGAAGAATTACGGTGAAGTGCTCGTTGCCTTGCCAGGAATTCAGCACTAATTCTGATTAGCATCAACTGATCGATATTGCTCCTTCTATAACCCATCGTTCAACGTAGGGAAAAAGATTTCGGTGAGTTGTTTATTTCAGGAGAGAGTGCAATGTGGTGAGGTGGTGATGGGCTCCTGTTCCTAGTGGCACGGCCGCATGCATGCATGAGCGCGCCTGTCCGAGGCAGCGACGCCACGTGCGCGCCTCCACGTCTCCCCTGACGCCACATTGAAGTGTGTCATCATCGTGCCAACCTCAAAGAGAGAGAGAGATTCTATCACTAACCCACTTCCATCGAGCGTTAGTGCGCGCGCACTATTGACCAAGAGGATATATATTACAGAGACAGAGCGATTACAATTTACATATCAATTTCTATCCACCGCGGACTAGATGTTGTCGGAGCATCCTAACAGTTTCTTTATATTCCTCTCTAAAATTGATGAGAGGGGTTGTTGGGGATGTTCTAATCAGTTTATCGCTTCTATCTACTTCCATCCAAGGCTTGGATGATAACGTAGTCAAGGCCCACCTGCCAGCCTTCCACCTAAACCCACTCTCTCTTCTGCATCCCATACATTCACTTACATTCTTTTGCATGTCCCCCTCTCTCTTCGGCATGTTCCCTCTCTCTATAGCTCACTCTCTCCCCCTCCTAGCCTCTTCTCCATCCCTCCTTTCCCTCCACACCTGCCAACGTTCTCGTCGCCAACTGTTGCCGCTAGCTTTTGAAATTATAAAGAAGATTAGTGGCAAAAAGACTTTGTTGTGCCGAGTTTTAAAAAGACATAGGGCTAGCTTGTCTTCGATTAGAATTTTATTCTCTTTTGTTTGACTAAGGGAACACTTTGGACCGTTAGAGCATGCATAGGAGGCCTTGTTTCATTGCAAATTTGGTGTCGTGTGCATGCACTCGCATGCGAGAGATTTTCAAATGCACAGATCAAGGCAAGAAGCGGCAGGAGAGGCGCGGAGGGGTTAGCGTGTGATGCAGGCCGCGTAACGCGGAGATGGCTGCTCATGCTCTTATGCGTCAATAGTTTGTTCTAAGCGCTAAAGGTTTGCTAAATGGTTAATATTTGAATTGCTTCTTGCAGGAGTCGATGATTCCGACCATGTCTCCGATCAACAGTTTAAGCCATTTTTTAAACTTTTTATTACCAAGCAAAAAGTAAGAGAGGCTACTTGCTAAAAAAAATTCTTTCCACGGAGAGCAGTTTAGGCCCTGTTTGTTTGAAATGCGAACCTTCAAAACTCGCTTACGAGAAAAGTGGCCAAAAAACACGAGAAAGTTTCAAATCACGATATAAATTGAAACTTTTGGTGGCTTTTGGTTTCTTTGAAGTGGGTTTAAAAGTGTTGTTTGTTTGAACTTCGACACGGCGGAAAAGTGGTGGCCAGTTGAAACAAACAGGGCCTTAATCCAAAAAGTAATCCATACTCATCTCCGGCCACAAAAGGCTCCATCGAGATTCGTGGGCAGCAAGTGGGCCCCAGCTCCACCTGATCCCAGACTTCGCGATTCGTCGGGCCCACGCCACGGCGGCGAGCCCCGCGCCCGCGAACGGCCCCGCGGCAAGGGCCCACCTGCCAGCCTCCCACCTGAACCCACCCCCCTCACCCCGTCAAGCACAAGCAAAGGCCACCACGGCCGGCGGCGACTTGCCTTGCCCCTCGTCTCACTCCTCGCGCGCTCCGAGGTCGCCGACTCCCACCCATGGCGACCCAACCGACGCTCCTCCTCCTCCTCCTCGCCGTCCTCGCCGGCGCCGCCCGCGGGTTCTACCTCCCCGGCGTCGCCCCCGCCGACTTCCGCAAGGTCCCGCCTTTTTTTTTCTCTCCGTATTTCCTCGCGTTTCTTGTTTGGGTCTTGGTGTTTCTTGATTCGAGGCTGCGTGAGTCGTGGTGGGTGTCGCAGAAGGACCTCCTCGCCGTGAAGGTGAACCAGCTGAGCTCCATCAAGACGCAGCTGCCCTACTCCTACTACTCCCTCCCCTTCTGCCGGCCGGGCACCATCGTCGACAGCGCCGAGAACCTCGGCGAGGTCCTCCGTGGCGACCGCATCGAGAACTCCCCCTACGTGGTTAGTGCAGTTCATAGCGCTCCCCGCCTCCCCGGTCTCCCTCCTGCACTTGCTAGTTCTTGAAATCCATCCAGCTAGATGTGTCACATTTATGTTAGGAAACTAATTTTTTTTTTGAGGAAAATATGTAAGGAAATTATGGTTGCTGTATAACATGAGGAATGGTGACACTGTCGGCTAGATGTGATATAGTATTTAGGTATCATTAAATGAAGGCAGTGGTTTACTGGTTTATACTCTGGATTTTGCTCTGAAGAAAACTTGGTGATGGTTTGAACTTGACGATTTTGACTGCATTTGTAGTTTGAGATGAGGGAGCCTAAACTGTGCCAGATCGTGTGCAAGACTGTTCTGAGTGAAGAGGGGGCAAAGGATATGAAGGAGAAGATCGAGGACGAGTACCGCATAAACATGTGAGAGGAGGGGCAGATTACTGCTTGCATTGATGCAGATAAAATTCCCAAATGTTTCACATGATTGGGATGGGAGAGAATACCTTACTCCTGTGTTGCCTGCAGGATTCTTGATAACCTTCCTCTGGTCGTCCCAATCAAGAGACTGGATCAAGAAGAGCACACTGTTTATCAGCTCGGCGTGCATGTCGGTGTCAAGGGCCAGTATTCCGGGGTGAGTTCATCTGCTAGACTGCTAGCCAGCTATGCCAATTAGTTTGGTTGTATCAGGTAGACATTTTGATCTTAATCCAATTCTTGATGTAGAACAAGGAGGAGAAGCACTTCATCCACAACCACTTCTCATTCCTGGTGAAGTATCACAGGGATACAGGCACAGATCTTGCTAGGATTGTGGCCTTTGAGGTTAAGCCATACAGGTCTACTATCTTACCCTTTGTGTTAGCCCATTATTTTTGCATTTAAATTGTTGCAAATCGTTTGTGTGTTTTCCAAAGGGAAAAAGAATTACATTATTGTTTTGCATTTCTGACGTAACCATCATCTTTCCATTTCTGGTTGCTTCAGTGATGTACATAACAGAAGTTTATCATCATCTCTGCTACAGTGTAAAGCATGAATATGACGTTTGGAAGAACAATGAGACGCGGTTAAAAACCTGTGATCCGCATTCGAAGCATCTCGTCATAGACTCTGATTCTCCTCAGGAGGTAGAAGGCAACAAAGAGATTGTTTTCACCTATGATGTTAACTTTGAGGTATTGTCATTGTCAACCATTCTACATCTCAAATTTCTGTCAGCATGCCTCTGTAACTGTATATCATTCAGGAAAACGGTTCAGTTTATGCTTTGTGAAGCTGATCAAGAGTCTCTGGCTATTTTGTCCATACTGAATTCTTCAGGAAAGCGATATCAAGTGGGCGTCGCGCTGGGACACCTACCTGCTGATGACAGACGACCAAATCCATTGGTTCTCCATTGTGAACTCTCTCATGATCGTCCTCTTCCTGTCTGGGATGGTCGCCATGATCATGCTCCGGACTTTGTACCGTGACATCTCCAAGTACAACCAGCTGGAGACCCAGGAGGACGCCCAAGAGGAGACAGGGTGGAAGCTTGTCCATGGCGATGTCTTCAGGCCCCCAGCTCGTGATGACCTGCTTTGCGTGTATGTTGGCACCGGTGTGCAGTTCTTCGGGATGATGCTGGTCACATTGCTCTTCGCCATCCTTGGACTCCTTTCACCGTCGAACCGTGGAGGGCTCATGACGGCCATGCTACTGCTCTGGGTCTTCATGGGCCTCATCGCCGGATACTCCTCGGCACGGCTCTACAAGTCTTTCAAGGGGTCGGAGTGGAAGAAGGTCACCATCAAGACGGCAACGATGTTCCCCGGCGCCGTGTTCGCCATCTTCTTCGTGCTGAATGCGCTCATCTGGGAGGAGAGGTCCTCCGGCGCCGTGCCTTTCACCACCATGTTCGCGCTGGTGCTTCTCTGGTTCGGCATCTCCGTGCCGCTGGTCTTCGTCGGGAGCTACTTGGGCTTCAAGAAGCCGGCCATGGAAGACCCGGTGCGGA
This sequence comes from Raddia guianensis, assembly GCA_036346415.1. Lineage (NCBI taxonomy): Eukaryota > Viridiplantae > Streptophyta > Magnoliopsida > Poales > Poaceae > Raddia > Raddia guianensis. The sequence continues at coordinate 5,476,195 of CM070539.1, read as the reverse complement.
CGAACAAGATACCTCGGCCGATCCCGGAGCAGCCATGGTACATGCACCCGGCCGTGTCAGTGCTGATAGGCGGCGTGCTCCCCTTCGGTGCGGTGTTCATCGAGCTCTTCTTCATCCTGACGTCCATCTGGCTGCACCAGTTCTACTACATCTTCGGCTTCCTCTTCCTCGTGTTCGCCATCCTGGTGCTCACCTGCGCCGAGATCGCCGTCGTGCTGTGCTACTTCCAGCTCTGTGGCGAGGACTACGAGTGGTGGTGGAGGTCCTACCTGACGGCCGGCTCGTCGGCGCTGTACCTCTTCCTGTACGCCACCTTCTACTTCTTCACCAAGCTGGACATCACCAAGGCCGTCTCCGGCGTGCTCTACTTTGGCTACATGCTCATCGCCTCCTACGCCTTCTTCGTCCTCACCGGCACCATCGGCTTCTACGCCTGCTTCTGGTTCACCAGGCTCATCTACTCCTCCGTCAAGATCGACTAGAACTTAGTAGCAAATAGCAATACATCTTTTGTCCCAACAGGCACCAGGCATCAACACAAATAGCAAAGCATCGTTTGCCCCAACAAGCACCAGGCATCAAGCCATCAACTTGAGTAGATAGAGCTGCAGTGCATAGTTGGTTTCATAGTTAATTAATTTCATGCACGATTTGATCATCGAAGACTGATAGAGATTTGATTTACAGTTCAATCCGTGGTTACAGTAAATGAATTCACTTTCGTTGTGATATGAATTTCTGTGATACTGCTTCTGGTAAAAGATTTGATCGTGCACGAATGCAGGCCCCTGCGTTTGAGCAAAATCATAAGCAATTTTGCTCAGCTCACATAAGATCTGTGGCGCGTCATCTTTCTTATCTCCGGTGTTGTCGCCGCCGCTTCAGGGTTCGGATTCGGATAGGTTTTCGTGCCGGTTGAGTTTAAAGAGAGACAGAAAAGGCGGTGGTCCAGCGGTGGAGAGGGGATCATGATGGGTGATTTCATCGTCCATGAGCATGTCGCTGTGCCTGCACTGAAACATCATCTTTTTTTCCCCTCTGCTTCAAAATGAGTTCCCTAGGATTAGTAACAGGACAAGAAAAGATAGATTCCTCGAGTAAAATCTTTGCATGTTCTTCGCAGATGAAGGGTACAGTACAGTCGTAGAGACACTAAGCACGAGCGTTTTTGTTTTATTTATACATGACGATCGCTCGGCAAGGCTAGCTAGGAGCTTATTATTAGATCATGCAGCGACTATTGGTGAGGAAGCTAGCTAATCGGCGGTCTCCGGCGGCGGCGGCGGCTTTCAAAGACGGGGAGCCGGCTGGTCGCCGTGAGGCCGGTCCTGCCTCCCCTTGAACATGAAGTAGCCGAGGACGCCGACGACGAGGAGGCCGCCGGCTGCCATCGTCATCGGGCTGTAGCGCCGCAGCGGGCTGGACGGATGCGCCGACGATGCGCGCTTGAGCGGGTCGTCGTCGGCCATGGATGCCCACGCCTTCATCTTCTCCGGCCACATGAGGCAGGCTACCGACTACCGCAAACTCCGAAGCTCTTCTTCTCTGTGACTGTGCTGCTGCTGCGTTGATGTGCCACGGAGAAGGAGGCAAGTGGGCTTTAAGCGGAAAAGCTGGAAGCATAGAGGGACACGTAAGTATGCCACGTGGTGCCGGGTTACTGCCGCTGCCACGTGTTGGGAGTTGGTACTCGGCCTTAGGAGAAAAAAAAAATCTCCAGCTACTTCTTTGTCCCAGGAATGAAATGTTGGGGCAGAGGGAACCGGTACCCACCCGAAAATGCATTCCCTTCGCATCAACCTTTCGTTCTCATGCATATTTTTGCAAAAAGATTTTTTATTTTAAAATAATCGGGTATTCTTCGTTCTTTCTCCCCCTCACTCCATCGAGCCACGCTGCGCTGTGCCGGCTTGGTCACACGCCCTCGGGGCGGTGGTACGGCGGCAGCAACAGACGGTGGCCGATAAGAGAGAGAGGAGGAGGAAGAATGACTTTTTTAAGCAAAGGGCAGAAGAATTGTATTCTATTAATCAAAGAGAAGAGGAGTATAAAATTAGGGAACAAATCCTCCCCCTGGGCGTGTTTAATTAAGTTATTATAAAAGGGGCTCCCGTGGCCATCCACAATCGCAAGTCATCGGGTAGGAATTGGAGGATGATGGGACGTTGGCTGTCTGCTTGTCTGCATATACGATTGTTACGCTCCAGCCAAATGTGCCATATGATTCCAGAGACCAGCGAGAGGGATCCTTGCTTTGTCTTGGCTAGAGAATTACGTCTGCCCACCATTGAGCGAAGCTGTTGGTGTTCCTCTAGCTGTCTGGCTGAAGGGGGGTGTTTGATTTTTGAGCAAGCCGGGACCAGATATAGCAGCTGAATTCGCAGTTTAAGAACAAGTGTTCCGGGGACTCCAAGTTACGTCTTAGTTGTTCGGTATTAGTCGCCTTATTAAAGCGTCGGCTATAAGGACGCGTTTGTGGAGGAGTTGTCAGAGAAAGAATTTGCATTTCGGGGGGCCCAATGCTTCCAGACCTGTTGGAGGTGGGGCGATGCGCAGCAACCGATGGTCATCGAGCAGGAGTTGGAGGAAGATGGGATGTTGGTTGTCTGCTGGAGGACGAAGAATAACTTGCGCGTAAATTAACCACCTTGGACTACACATATGTCCGTGGTTGTAGATGAACTAGCAGCTAGAGCGAACATAGAAATCATCCTGTACGTTCACTAGGATAACAAGGGAATTTAGGTGAATAAATCAGACGGACATTAATGAAATCATTTGAAGATATGGTAAATCCTAGCTTTTCACAAGATTGATGGGTGGAACAGTAGTATAGTAACACCTTGTTGGAAGAACTGACTATCTCCTATATAAAAAATATCTCCCAGTTTCAACACAGGCATCATTCTTGTGAAAATTACATTTTTGCCATGCGATTTCTTTGGTAGGTATGCTGTAGAGCTCTAAAAGAATGGTGATTTACATCGGCTCAAATTCAAGGCTTCTGATCAAGTACCTCAACATAGAAGAAAGCTGAGAGATGATCAGTTGACTGCCCGTAGGAGCATACTCTATAGGGGCATCAGCCTCTTGTACTTGAAGAACCAAAGGAAGCAGCAGAAGACGAAAGCGCCAATCAATCCAGTAATGATCAGCACCCACTGGAATGCATTCGTTATGTTGAAAACCGGAGTCTGAAAGTTCATCCCGAATACCCCTGCGACCACTCCGAAAATAGCAACGACAAATGTTGCAGTTGTAAGCAGCAGCTCAAACTGTATCAGCTGATTCCGAACATTGTCCTGCAAGCACAGAAAGTTCAAGCGAAATCAGTGACAATAGACCCACGGCTTGAGCGAGCAGAGTAAGAATTATGTTGTACCAGCTGAATATTGATAAAATCTTCAGTATCATCAATATACTCCTTCAGCTGCAAGAAGGAAATGAAAGATCAGCTACTCTCAACTCACAGTAAAAAAAATAACAAGATATACTGGAATTTGGAAAGGAAATGACTCATTACCGATGTCAGCTTGTTAAGGGTGCTGTCAATGACAACAAAATATGCTTCCAATAACATTTCCAGCTCCTGAATATGTTCTGTCACTGTGTTGTCTGAGCTCTTCACACTATCATGCCTACTTCTACAGAAACTGAACGCTTTCTCCAACTTCCGCGATTCTGTGGGTGACGAGACTGGAGATACAGGAGCTGACACTGATGTCCCAGCACCTGCTGAGTTGTAGCCCAACATAGACTGATCACCAAAGAAAGATGACTCCATCCTCATCTTTTTTTCTGTGAGATACATCTCGGCCATATCTCCATCATCGTCCATTAATTGTTCTATTTCATCCCTGACCTTTTGCAAGATACAATGGCATTTATACACCCTGGTAAAATTTCACAGCTGATGATATTAAAAAAAGGGTCCCCCATTAATGAGATTTACCTTTTGAACCCTTCTGGTCAAAGCAACTAGTCTGCTTTTTAATCGCCGTACACGTTCCAAATTTAGAGTGCTGATTTTTGATGTCAGCTCATCCAACAAGGGATATGCTTCAATTTCCAATTCTGCTGCCTGAAGAGGAAGAACTATGCAGATTTAGACATGCTCTGATTTGAATTAATACTTTTCCAAAAAAAAGATGTACAAAAAAGTTGCCAAACACAGTAAAATGTATGATATTTTGCAGCTAAAGAATAAATATCCGCAGCCCAGCTAAACATGAGCAATGAAGTATATCAAGCATGAACTGTACAACTTGTTGTGAACTGTGAAACATTGTATCACAGAAAATTCTAGAAGTTACTGCAGAAAGTTGGCTTCAGGTGATGGTTCTTTATTGCACCTTTCACAAAATAATATTTTCAATAGCTAAAGGCTTTAAGGTACAGGTTAGCATGTTGTGCTTTCTTAAAGAACTTTGTTTTGCATACATTAACAAATTGTTACAAATCAAAAATGACGAATGCTCTCTAATGATTGATCCTAAAACAGTGGAGCATAGGATGACATATCTGGCTAGATTGTTGTGTTGTGAATCAAATCAAGCAGTTATGGAGAGTATTCACCATAAAAAAAATCACTGTTTAATCCCAAAAAATTAGGTCGTCAATTAATTTATACACTAATAGAATAGTATGTCATACTAGCAGTGCTAATAATAGAACCATGATGCCAAACAAAGCCTAAATCTGCTCCAGTTATCTTGGTGGGTCCCAAATAAAACCATGGCCACATCAGGTTCCAACTTTGTAGCTAGGTGAAGTCTGTGTACCCAGTACCAAGATTAAATACATTGAAAAATATATGAGAACAGCATTTACTGATCTATAAAAAAGCAACATCTGATAAAAAACAACATAATAATATTGGTGTGACATATTTCTGTACAAGTCTACAACCTCAATTCACTGTTCAGGCCATTTTCCCCCACTGCCGGAAGAATCTTGAATCCCATATGCTAGCCTCAAAGAACTCCTAAATTTTTTTATGTACATTATAAGTGATTAATTGCACAAATCTGGTTCAAGAACTAAATTACCTAGTTAGAAAGAGTTCAAATATGAAAACATGAGGCATTGACCCATTTTCTGCTCATTAATTTGTCTACTGTGCTTAGAATAATTAAGCAATCGAAGATTGATGAGGCAATGAATATCAAGATTTTAAAGGAGAAAGCATTGGCTTTTTCGATTACAAGGGCAGAAAGCAAGTAGGCAACAAAGAAACTGCCTGCGAAGTAAAGAATCTGCAAACAAATAGATAGTTACTTACTTTGTAACGAAGAAATCATCTAAATTATCATGTGGACAATAATTTTTTCTCTACTTGTACCAACTTACCTAAATATCCTCTTAAAGAACATCTTTCAAAGTATTGTCTCTTCCTTTAAACATGCCACCCAACAACACTCTTTTTAACACTGAGAGACCAAACCTAGATTAACAAATGATACCTGGACATTGCATATTTGCATCACCGAAAGGAGTATCTAGTAGAACCCTTTTCTATTTAAACATCTGTATCAGTTAAAATTTCCTCATAAAGTTCTATGTTGCTCTTTTGAATGGTTGAACACTTGAACTTAAATAATCCAAAATATTTTGAAGGAGAACACATCAGTTTTTTGGGCTACAACAGTACAAAGAGCAGGAGGCATCAAGATAACTGCCTGTGAAGGCAAGAATCTGCAAATAGACAGGCAGTTACTTTTAAAGAATAAATCATCTGCACTATCATATGTACATTTGTGGATATTGTAATTATCTATTATACCAAAACTAACTAATCTGCAAATAGACAGGTGTAGAACACTGATGGCAAGTTGGCAACTATTGGATATCACAAAAAGGAAAACTGAAAGTCATAAAATCCATCATGTTTGTTCGCTTTTACCTAATGCGTATAAAAAATTGAAATACATAATTCCACTATTCCACACACATTGCAAGAAAAAAACTGCTGCCATCAGCAATTTCAGAAATTTTGATCCGATCACATTTAACATGACACCAATAAACCGAAGTTTCTTTTTGGAGATCAGAATCATCGACCCAACTGCACAGCGGGTCATGACTTCTGCAATAAACACCCGGTGATTAACTTAGCCCACTCCAATTGAGTTATCCAACGTAGACGCAATATTGCAGAAAATTCGCACAGTAGAATTGAACTATCTTACAATCCCCTCGCTGCAGTGTGAAGAAGCATAATAACTCAAGCATATATCAGAGGGGAAAGGTGAGATAATGGAGCGCGAGGATCACCTGGGCATCGAGGAAGGAGCAGGCAGCCTCTAGGGCGAGCTCGAGTGCGCGGAACTCGAAGGGAAGCTCGTCGCCTTCGGCGCGCTGGAGAAGGCGGCGCTGCAGCTCGGCGGCGTACTGGAGGACGTAGCTGTCGAGGGAGTTGAGGAGGAGCACCTCATCAGCGGTGATCACGCAGCGGATCTGCTCCAGGTTGACGACGATGGCGCGCTCCCTACCGAGGACCGTGGAGGGGTAGACGAAAAGCGGGTCGAGGAGGCGGAGGTCGCGGGCCGGGAGTTCGCAGCGGCGCATCATGGTGGCCTTGTCCACCTCGAGCGTCTGCACGGAGGCCGTGGCGGCTTCGACGCGGATCCAGCTCCGCGTGCCGCCCCCGCGCTTCTTGAGGTTGGGGACATCGAGGCCGCCCGGGAAGCGGCGGCCCGAGCCCACGCCCACGCCGCCGCCGGGGGGCACGGACGGCAGCGACGGGGAGGACGCCGACGCGACGTGCGACGGGTACGCGCGGTGGAGGAGCGGCTGCTTGGCGGCGTCCATGGCGGCGGGCTGAGCCCGACTCCGGCGCGCCGGCGAGCGATTGGCCGCGGCGGTGCGTGCGCACTGTGGGGTCTTTCGCGGATGGGCCCTTGGGCAATCAGGAATTTTTACAGGATGCACCCTAATAGTGAATTGGGGCAGTTGTTGCGTTGGGTTCAAGAGAAGACGGATCCGTGGGAAGACGCTTCTGCTTGGGTAATACGTATAGGCACAGCGCACAGCTACAAGCCTACAGGGCGCGTACGACTTTGCAGTGGCGGCCGGCCTGCACGGGTGATAATGAAGGAGACGTAAGGCCTGCTTGGGCACAACATGTGGCCGTGCACATCACGTAGTCACGTGATGATGTTTTTATACCCTGTTTGGTAGGGTTTATTTCAGCCGTTTTTCACTTTTGCACAAATTGAACCAAATGTTTAGTGGCTTAACCTTTGTTTAGTTACTTTACCCATTTAGTATCACACACAAAAAAATTTAGCTCAACCAACTTATTCATTGAACTCAGCCACTTCGATCATGTTGTACACTAGATGGATAACAGGACGAGGGAATATACATTGTTTCCTCTACTCACCTGGCCACACAGATAAAGCTAGTTGAAGTGTTTATTTATTGCACTATACTCGCTCATGTATACAGGGCTAGATAATGAGCTATAATTTCGATATCATGCACACAAACAATACCCCCCTCCCCCAATTCTAAAATATAAGGCATATAGGTTTTTGACACGGTCTTTAACGCAGAATTTTGACCATTATTTGCTCTCATAATATATCATCAATAAATATAAAATTAACATCATATAAAAGTACTTTTAAATATAAATCCAACTATATCGCATGCATAACACTAAGGCCCCGTTCTTTTCAGCTTAACGGCTTAACAGCTTAACGACTTATCTACGTTTTGAAAAGACATGTTTTGAGTTTTTTGAGTCCGTTTTTTCATTGTTTTGAAAGTGGGTCCTAACTCGAGAAACTATTGAAGTTCAGTCATTTCAGCCGTTCAGATCAGGTCAAAAGAACATGCCCTAAATATGTATGTTTTTAGCTTAATTATTAGTCAAAAGTCACAAACGTTGAGTTTTCTGAATACACGCACATCTTATATTTTAAAACGGAGAGAGTAGCATCTCATCTCACATCCTAATATGATTTTCCGAGCTAACCTTTTTAGAGATATAAGAGTTTGCATGCTTATAAGGATAGAATTCTTAACTCACAGTCTTTCACTATACAAGCCTTCAATCTACTAATCAATATACATCTTATATTCATACTATAGTATAAGAGCTATGATGCTTGAAATTCTAACCGTTGGCGTTGTCATTCGTAGAATTCTTCCCTTATATGATCTGTATCTTATACTAGCGAAGGCAAGACACATTGGCGCCTAAACGCTCTTGACGTGTGGGAAAAAAAATCGAGGCCATGGTCGGAAAGGCGTCGAGCAGTGGCTTCATGAGCAAAGGTCGCTGACTAGCCAACTCACCGAACGACCCGCGCTGGCATGTGGTTCACTGTTTTTTTGTTTTTAAAGATTAATTTCGTATGAACAGTCGGATCTTGTTGGACTAAGCGATCGGATGGCTAGAGATTGCCGGGCGACGTGGCGACGGGAGGGCAAGGGGGCGACGTGGACGCAGCAGGAAGCAGCCTGTTTGCGCCTTGTAATATAACATTTATATACAAGCTTTTGATCTGCATATCAATAATTTTATATGCATAACAAACCAAAACACTTCGGCCCAATGACACAGGCAGATCAAGTTTTTTTTTTTTTTTATAAACAAATGGGGCAACAACCGCAACATCTGAACCATTAACATAGTTGGGCATGCCACCGACACAAAAAAAAAAAAATTTGTTTTCCCGTATATATTCCGACCCATTTTACCTTCTTGTTTTGATTCCAATACAAATTGTATGTGCTCAGAGATCCTACTCCTTTCCCTTATTAGGTGGCATCAAACCATAAGCATCGACATCAAAAGGAATTTCAGCAGCTTGCTAAGAACACGGGTTGTTTAATTACGGTTTGCTGAAGATAGCTGACAGGTAACAATGCACACATATCCTTCACGGTTTGTTCTCAACTTTTGTTGACAGCGAACCGCACCAAATTTTGTTTAGTAAAGAGAAGTGAGAAGAGCCTTGGGAATCATGGATCAGAAGAGGAGATCTTCCACATGTGCATCCCCATTTGGAGGTGGAAATATGATAGCTAGGTCAGGGATACGAAAATGTTTTCTAGTTGCTACCATCCATGTGACATGAAGCATGTCAAGAGTAATTGCGAATAATAGAACGTCCATAATAACGAAATGGACACAGTTAATAACAAAAGAGAACTGTTGACAGAATTGACAGCTTTGATTCGATTCCAGAAAGATCTTGTCAAACAGTGGGAACCCCGGCGCCCTGCAAGCATCGACGTCATTGATAATTTGATGCGAATTTTATAGTAATAATTTGTGGGCGCTTGGCGGGGGCATTGACCACCACCTAATGGTACATCATGACTAGCTACATGATGTGGTTAAATAATAAAATTCATGCTTGGATATATAGCTTTAATTTCTTCCTGGCTCCATCCATCATTCACTACAGTGATCACATAATTCTATTCAAATCGTCAATGGTGCTGACTGCTGAGTAGTACATGTACAAATAATAAAACACAGTTTTTTAAAAATATCCATGTGAATGAGTAATGGGCTTGGGGACTCGAGTACATCAACCCTGCTCCAAAATTTTTAAAGCCTTGATTCACGCTGTCACAAATGTCCTGTTAAGAAATTTATTCTAAAATTTATCTTTGGTTCATCTCATACTAGCAACGTGGCATCATTTCCACCGCAACTAATTCACATGGCCACACAAACCTCACATCTAGACTGGCACTATTTCCAGTAATTTATGTGACTCAAACGACCTTCTCTCGTTTCTTCGCAAAGCAAAACAATATTGAGTTCAATGTCAAAAAGACATGTTCGCAAATCGCAACTATATTTTTGGAGCTCCTTTTAGAGCTCGTCTTGGATCGGAAACACCCCTCTCAAGGAAGTGGCATCATCCTGCTTTCAGTTAACGCGGCGAACCGATCTTTCTGTCCGTGATGCGGTGCTCACTGGCTCTTGGATGCGTCCACTTCGACGTTTGTGTACACAACAGCAAATCCTGGAGTTCATTTCAATTTGGATGGATGTTAGGGAGGGCACTTCTTTACTTTCAGATTCTCCAGACTCTATCGTTTGGACATCCTCACCCATAGGTCGACACTCAGCTTCCTCAACTTATGCCATGCAATTCCATGGATCCTTTGCCGACCATCAGTATGGGAGGATCTGGAGAGCCAAGGCGGAACCAAAGTGTCGCTTCTTCTGTTGGCTTGTTGTTTAGGATAGGATCCTAACGGCCGACAGGCTAGTTCGCAGGGGATGGCCGGCTCCCGATGTTTGTATTCTCTGCGAGTTTGAGCAAGAAACCTCTTCCCATTTCCTTTGGACTTGGCCGTTTGCGAGACAAGTTTGACACCTCATTTAGCCGCATTTGCTGATCACCGATGCCTGCACCCTAGAGTTATCTTCCTTCGCTGAGTGGTGGGATGACCGAAACAGTCCAGAAAAGTTGAGAGCACTCGATGATGGTCTCCTCGCGCACACCATCTGGAATATTTGGAAGGAGAGAAACAGTAGAATTTTTAGAGATGAGGGCAGATAGCCTGCTGAGGTGGTTGCCAACACTTTGGAGGTTTTTAGCTTAAGAAATAACGTGGTTTAATTGGTTTTAGAGTGAGTGTGTCCTTCTGGGATGCCTCTTGGTGTCTTTTTGGTGTTGTATTCCTGTAATCTACTTTTTCCCCTATTGAATGAAAAGGCTTCTCGCCTATTCTTTAAAAAACTATATTTTTTCCAACACAAAGGATAGAAATTTTGTCATTCCATTTAAGAAGCGACCTATACAACAAGAAAAGAGAAGAGGGGAGGGAATACGAGAGAGGAAGAGGAGGGTATAGAGAGAGGAGGAAGAAACACAACCTGCCCCTACTCATGCCATCAAGGCACCGTTCACCGCAGGGGTGGTGTGTATCTAACTGTCTACCTTTCTCTTTGGCTTTTTGTTCATGATCGATAGGGTGTTTTGGACTCGACGGCATATAGGTGGTGGCTGTCAAGAATGGTATCCACAGCGAACTCACAGCGTTTCTTACACATACATCCACGTTGCCACTCTATTTGTCAGTACTGAGAGAAACTATTTGGAGAGACAAGTAGTGGAAAGAAACCTAGCTACATGTGCACATTGCTTATTTTTCTTTGGCCAAAAGGTTTCTCGCTGCAGTATATTGCACTGATGATTGTTGGTTCATTTGTAAGTACAAGAAAACTTTGATTCCTTTTATCAGATGAGGTGAATATATTTTTTTTCGAAAAAGAAAGCTTTATAAAAACGTCCAAGCACAATACATCAAGAAGATACAAAGTCTTGGCATAACTTCCGGCCTCTGCTAACACACACAGCCAAATAACAAGAGAGACAAACACACTCTAGTGGCCCTCAATCCAAAGACTAGACCGCCACCCATGAGACTAGAAAAAAAATCCTTGACCGTACGCACAAAAGTCGCGAACCCTCCGTAGCCGACTCTTGTAAGTCCGCTCTCTGGAGAATAGCCCAATTTGTAAGCCAGTGCGCCGTTGAAAGATTAACCTGCATTGGAAAAAAAGAACTCTTTTTTTTAAACACCAAATCATTCCTGCAAATCCAAAGTGACCAACATAACACGACAGCTCCTAATAGAAATAAAGGTTTCAGCCTTTCATCAAAGCCCTTTAACCACGAACCAAACATCATATCCACACCGGTTGGTTGTTTAACCCCAGTGGCGGCAAACAAAACACTCCAAACCGCTCGAGCAAAGCGGCAGTCGAAAAACAAATGCTTAATTGTCTCATTCTTGTGACAAAAGTAGCAAGTCTGATTTCCATTACAATTTCGTTTGGCTAAATTATCTTTTGTAAGCAAAACCTCACGCCGCAAGTACCAAAGAAAAAATTTTATGTTCAAAGAAGCCTTTAACTTCCACAAGTTTTTATTTAACTTTGGGATATCCAAAGATATTAACGCAGAATAATGTGATTTTACCGAGAACTGCCCGTTTGATGTCAGATTCCAGTAAAATAAATCATGTTCATGGGTTAATTCAACTCCGTCAATGCGAGACAATAAATTGTTCCAAGCAATCAGCTTTGGACCAATGAGATTTCGTCGCCAGGAGAAGGTTGGAGGTGAGGTGCCCAACACCTCCGCTAATGTTACGAATTTAGGTCTAGCAATGTTGTAAAGGGAAGGGTATTGATGCATAAGAGGGGATCCTCCTAGCTAAATGTCCTCTCAAAATCTCACTTGTGATCAATCTTTCACAATAAAGGATCCAAAACGAAAAAAGTCGCGTTTTACCTTCATTAGATAGACCCAGAAATGAGAATCTCCACCCTTCCAATCCATTTGAACCAACAGATGAGGTAAATATTTTAGTGGACAACATACTCGTCCTCCTGAAACTGCACGTCCTGCTCTTGGTGGCGTATATCATCCATCTGATTGAGGGATCGATCGACGTCATTGCACTGTAGAGGCAAGATTATTGCAAGAATCATTCAGATTGGCAGATTGCTGCTGTGTCATGTACACATGTCGAGTGGCTAAAAGATTTTCCATCTGAGTGCTACAGTGCAATGTTGGCGACAAGAGAGGCCCATGATGCTGTGCACTTTAGATCAATCGGTTCTCACGAGATGTGCAAGCTAGTGGTGGAGTTTGAGGACAAGGATGTTGTCGAACTTTATTGACGATAGCAGCAAATAATGATGCCTCTACGTCTCATTATCCATCTAGTATTAATGTATTATCCATCTACGATAGCAGCCTCTATTGTTGTTTTCTGAAACACAGGTCAAAACAAGCTCCAACCATTCAGATGCTACTCGATAGACAAATCAAAATGATCAGAAAATATGTGTAACACCCCATTTCGTCCAAGTTTCAAACGAAACCAAATCTTCAAATTCTTAATATGAAATTTAAATTTCAAAGTGGTAGTGCTCTCTCTCTCTCTCTCTCTCTCTCTCTCTCTCTGCTTTCTCCCTCAATCTTCCACACGAGTGTGCTCTGGCATTGGATGCCCCTGTTAATCTGGTCCATCATCGCGTCATCCGTCGGTCCGTCGCTGTGTTGACCACCTGTCCTTCGCCGCCAGACCTCTGGATCATCGCCGCAGCCTTGCACCCTGCCACCATGGCGTCATCACCACTGCGTTGTCGACCTCCCAATGGCCACCTATGCCCTAATTTCAAACCCTAGCCCTAGCTTCACCGCCATGCCATGACCACACTACAACGGGCGTGCACTCCTTGTCCCATCACCTTGAGCTCATCCCACACACCCATGTGATTGCATGTAATCTATCATTGCATCTTAAGCCGAACCAAGCCTTCCCCTATCCACCGTTCCCATTTTTCCCCCACTCAACTCCCCTCCGACGAACCTGTGCCATGGCAGCGCCAATCTAGTGAGAGATTGATCCAGGCCAACCTTAATTTCCCTACTCACCCTTCCTCACTGTTGAATTAATCGCATTCCCAAACTTTGTAGAGCTCCAGTGACCACCTCCACCGCCATCGGTTAGAAATCAACCCTCTAGCTTTGACCATCGCCTCAGTAAGTAATTTACCAATTCCTTTCGTCCCAAGCGTCCCCATTGGGTGTTCTCATGCAACCGCCGAACGCTTGTGGCCTAGGGATCCGTGGAGATTGCGCCAGGGATCCATGAGGCCTAGAGCTAGCAGGAAAGGAACCGACGGTGCAACACTAGGGTTTCCCTAGAGGAGCGGTGGCACTCATCTAGGTAGAACCTCGAGAACGTACAAGGGCTCCCTGGAAGCATCACCCAAGGATTAGAAGCTAAAAAATTATCAAACCGTTAAGTTGCAAATGCTCTCTGTCATGTGAAGGCGGCTTTCTTAGACGTGAAATAGTAGTGAATGGAAATTTTTATTTAAATTGTACCTACCATGACTCGAACTAAACCACTCCGTCAACTTCAATCTTGCAAACCAGAAACCCATAAAACAAGATTGCAGATATACCCAACATGTTACACAAGTATAGTAATTCTTGGCAGAATTAACCACATGTCATAAATAAGCACAATAATCAAAATCTTCCATCACTAGAAAACCCTATCAAAGTTAGAATTTTAAGATCATATCGAAGGGGTTATCATTACCGGCAACAAAGCGCCAAGAAGCAAAGGCAGTCACGAGGTCAGCTATCATTTGCATTGCGAGTTGTAAACAGCTTATTCTATAAATAGCCAGGTTCATTTTTGTTGTAAGCGCTGTACTCTCCAATGAATTAAAAAAAAGGAAAGAATTAGGCCTAGTTCTTTTCAGTTTAACGGCTTAACAGCTTAACGACTAATCTACGTTTTAAAAATACATATGTTTTGAGTTTTTTTAGTCCTTTTTTTGCTGTTTTGGAGGTGGGTCCTAACACTTTAAAAAGCAAGTCAAACGAAATGTATCCAAATCTTGAGACAACCTCGAGAAGCTCTTAAAATTCAGTCATTTCAACCGTTCAGCTGTTCATATCAGCTCAAAAGAACAGGGCCTTAATCCAGGAACTCGAAATGTGATTGTAACTCAAATTAGACAAATGTTTTTTACATCGACAAGAGATTATTCCCAAGCACAAATGTGTCAGTACCCAGTATCCTACACTTGCAGCATACCTCTTCCCCTAGAATAAAAACAGGGGAAGAAGAGCACGTACAGCGCTGGCTACAAGCCTACAATATATACATCATTCAACGAATCACAGTGCTTACTCCATGATGGCAATCAGCAAGAATGGACGCCAAGATCAATGGAGACCACTGGTTTGATCAGCCTACTGTTCTTCACATGTCGAACCAGTCGTCGTCGTCGTCCTCGTTGAGGCGATGCCTGTACTTGTCGAGGTCCTCGTCGGTGAGGCCGTACTTGAGCCGCCAGTACTCGAGCCTCTCCTCCGCCTCCTGCATGTTGCTCATCACCATCTGCACCCAATCGATCGACGGAGAAACCACGGCCCAGATCAGAAAAGAGAAGAGGAGGAGGAGGAGGAGGAGGAGGAGGCAATCAAGAACTAATGGCAGGTTAGGTGACGAACTCACCTGATACGCCACGCTGATCCTCTGGAAATCGACGCCGCCGTCCCTCTCCTTGCGCACGTCCGGATGGTACTGCAGAAGAAATCAAACCATCAGAGCGATCGAAGGAGAATTAAAATTGTTCATCAGGTGGTGATTTGTCAATCAACTAATCAACTAATATTGGCGCTTGATTAAGCAGAAAGTGAGGGAGGTGGCGCGCACCGTGAGGGCGAGCTGGCGGAAGGCCTTCTTGACCTCGCCCCTGGTGGCGCCCGGCCGGAGCCTGAGCGTCCGGTAGTGGTCCTCGGAGAGCCCCCCCGCCGCCCCGCCGCCCACGGCGGCGCACCTCACCCCCTTCCCGCGCCCCGCCGCTCTCGCCACCGCCGGCGCCGGCGCCGGCGCCGACGACGACGACGACGCGCACACCCCTCCGACGGCCATGCTCCGTATCCTTGCTGCGTTCGCTGTCTGAAATCGTGGGATCTGAGCTCCGGCCGGCGAGTTTGGCAGTTATTGGGGAGGCCGCGTGCGCGCCTGGATTTATAGGCGGAGGCGGAAGAAGAAGAAGAAGAAGAAGAAGAAGAAGAAGATGTAATGGATTTCCCGCGACGCGACGCGAAGGCGTAGGAGGAGGGGCGCGCGGCTTCCTTCCCGCGTCGTGCGGACTGCGTGCGTTCGCGCCACGTTGCGACGGTGATGGAGTTGGCAGCTACTGTGCTTGGCCCGCGCGCGGCGTCCCCATCCGCTTCGCCGAGGAGAAGGCGTGCAGTGCGGGCTCTTTCTCTCTCTTTGGGAGAAGGTTCCTCGGTTGCGACGGCTTCCTAACCGCTGGAATACCCAACGGCCGCGGTGGTTTCACGGTCGCTTTACGTCGAGGGTTTTCCGCCCGTGGAAATTGCACGGATCTATCAATCTATCTAGAAAATCCAAGATACTATGAACCGTATCCATCTACAAAATCCAGATGCTATGAACAGTAGATCCACTTGAAATACAAGAGAGAAGATAGTTTTCTAGGGAGATATTACATTTACATAGCATCGTCTTTTGTGTCCTGACGTTGATGGACGGTGTTTTTCTTCGACTTTGTTTTGTGTGCCTCACGTGGTAAACGGTGTTTTTCTTTGACTTTGTTTTGTGTGTCTCTTCACCGTCTTGCAAATTTATTTTTCCTTTACAGTTTGTATTTTTCTTTTTATTAAAATGCATTGCTCCAACAATATGTCCAATAATATTAAAATATATACATATATATACATACAATGTTTAAAATTACAACTATCTTCCATATTAAAGATCTATTTCATGAACGATAACGGTGAACAGTATTATGATTCACTAAAATTATCTACTATATATTATTGGTCACTAAATTTATCCACCATATACCCCTTCTTCAATTCTGTTTTCATTTTCTGAATTTATGTGTAGCCCTTTAATTTTGTTCGTTTTTGTTCCCGAGTTGCTTGATCGTTGCGAAGTGCTGCAAGGACTGCGCTATATTTTTTAAAAGGGGACATGGTAAAAAAGATTAAATACGAAAATACCTTTGGCAATGGTAAATTAGCAAATACGCATGAGAAGTTGAGAACCCACTAATTAATGGCAAAGACTGATTCGTGTTCCTGTTGGTATACGTGGAGTACGACTTGTATATTACTTGCAAAATTATTTTTCCGCCACTTGCAAATCTACTAATCAGGAAAAAAAAAGAAAAAAACACACAAAAATCGAAATCCCACAAAATTTGAGAGTTGGATTTGCCAGCCACGTGACTGTATGTCTGTATCCCCGTCTGTCACGAGCATTATTGTTGATGATAACCATTATTAAGAGGCAAAGACAACACTCGTGCCGGTTAAACCAAGGTGAGTAGAGCAACACGCCGACATCTCCCTGTTCGGACTCGTCCACACGTCAGGCCTTGAGAATTATGATCGTATAAACGAGAGCATAGGAACAGTGACGTAGTGCAATTCTCCTAGCCGAGGTTGACAGGAAATGGATATGCCATTCTTGATTTTATTTTCGATTTGGTGCTGTCCACACAAATTATCTCCGAATGTATTTCTCGGTAATTACAGTATTATTACACCACTAGATTGAACGGTGCCCCGAAAATTTTGTATGTTGTGCGAGTCACTGATACAGGTAGATTTTCTCCGCGGAGAACACTTTGTTGTTCTCCGGTATGATTATGACTGTTACTGGAGTGATATGTTTTATTTTTGGTTTAAAGTAGTTAAAAGTTTTAATCTAGAAAAATTGTGACTCATAGAGAGAAGGTTTGGAAAATCCAGAAAAAAATATATCCAACTACGGGTCGGACGTCTGATATTTTATACTATTATATTAGGTGCTTTTTGAAACATTTATGTTTGTTGGGATATTTTGTATGACTGTTGAAACATGATATTGGTATGCTAGAATATGGTAAAAAATGTTGGAACGTGCCAAGTGAACTGATGGAACATGTATGACTGTTGAAACATTACATTGATATGCTAGAATATGGTAAAAAAATGTTGGAACGTGCCAAGTGAACCGACGGAACATGGCAAAAAAAATATTGGAACATACCAAATGAACAGATAGAACATGCTGAAAGACAATGGAACATCATGTTCCACAATAATTTATCCATCCCATACAAAGCTAGATGCTTCACAAGAATAGAAACGATGCTCCAACAAGTAAATTCTAATGTCTCATACGTACTGATGTTCTAAGGAGTAAAAATCATGGCACACCCACTCTTCACCTTCTTGTTCCTCATATCCAGCAAGCCTCAGTCGTGCTAACCATATCTAGCCGCCTAACTCGTCAAGTAGGAGATGGATCAAGAGGAAGAGCATGGAGGATCCCTGCCAGCCTGCCGAGAACCCAGCAAGATGTCGCCCCAACTACCCTCCATGACAAGGACCTCCTCAAGCCGTCAGCTCGGTCCCGGTCGCCGTCTCTCCTCCACTTCTTTGGATCCCGCCGCTGGACGCCACGCTACCGCCTCTATCGCCGGACGTTGCTAGATCCCCGCCCAGCGGGTTGCGAATGTGGATTTGGGAGGAGGAAGGGCGCATCGGTGCACGTTTCTTTGGCGAGGCGAGCGCGGGGAAGGAGAGGAGGAGGCACACACGAGGAGAGGAGATTAGGGTAGGTTGGAGGGAGACAGGGAGAGGAAGTGATGAGAGGCGAGCCACGGAGGTGACGATGATGTCCGATCAGATTAGACGTTCTGTAAAAGAATTATTTTAGGAACTACAGGAAGAACTATATGAAAACTCACAAAAATGACTACAAAATACTACATTATTTGGTTAAAAATAATAAACTTTCAGTAGTAACTTTTATTTGTAATTAAGCCAAAGGACCAAAGCCCTAAGTCTAGATACGATCATGGTCTTATCGATAGCGTTGTTGAAAGAGGGGCAGGAGAACTGTCGTCCTATTTCATTGAATAGCAGGAGAAAATAAAATACAAAGCCCGTGCAAACACGGGGTACAACCACAGCGCTCCGTTGCAACCCTGGCCAAAGCCAGACACACCTCCGGCCACCGCTGGGAACATCGCCTACAGAGTAGAAAGAAGGAATGCAGCCCCACTGATGCCACCAAGGCCAAAAGGCCGAACAGGAGAGAGA
The DNA here is from genome assembly GCA_036346415.1 of Raddia guianensis. Taxonomy (NCBI): domain Eukaryota; kingdom Viridiplantae; phylum Streptophyta; class Magnoliopsida; order Poales; family Poaceae; genus Raddia; species Raddia guianensis. The sequence continues at coordinate 5,457,548 of CM070539.1, read as the reverse complement.
TAAAAGGGAGAGAGAAGGGGAAACGTCACCAACACTCATACAACGATGAGCGACTCCTGAAGCAGTAGACCCAGCGAGAACCAACGCGCAAGACGGCGACCACGACGCCTCCAACAAGGTAGCGACGCAGAGAACCCGCCGCCGTCGCAAAACCGCTAGGGTTTTCACCCAAAGTAGAGAAGGTCCGAAAGGTGATGCCTCCAACGGGGAACGACACCAGAAGTGACGCCAACACCAGCCCGAAAGGGCAGGGCTTTCGCCCAAGACCTGTCCTACTAGCGCACAAGGCAGGGGCCGCCGACGGATGATGACACTAGGAGAACCAAGCCGCCAGCTGAAGACGCAGAGCCGGAGAGCGAGCACGAACACCACCACCCAACGCGGAAGAGACCGCCCACACCACCCGACACCTTGGAGAAAGGGAGGGTCTCGACGGCGGGTGAAAAGGCATCTAGGCCCCTAATTTTGTTTTGGTGATTGATGCCAACTACTAAAGACTCCTACTAATGATTTAATTGAGTTGTGGACAGATAAATAGATTGGAAATCATTTGAATGAAGAATTATCGAAGAACTTGGAGTATTATTCTTTTGGAAGCTCATTTATTCTTTAAATTGTAATCTCTATCTTATTGAGTCTAAGGACGGTAGTACTATAAAGAGGAATTGACGAGAAATTAAGTGTGAGGTGACTCGGTGCTCAAAAGATGGTTCTAGGTCAAATCTTAGTCACCCATTAAATTTCCCACTATTTCCAAGCCCAAAACACTTCTCGTGTCCGGACCGTCCGTGTTTTAGCTCGACCGTCCAAGGTTTGATTGTCAGAGGCACTCTCCGACACGCTCTCTGTTTGAATATTCGAATTATCGGATTGTCGGTTGGATTGTCGAAGGATTCGATTGTCCGGTTCGGATCGTCAGAAGGTTGACTGTCCAAGTACCCTCGATTGAGCTCTCTGTTTGATTTATTCGATTTATCGGATTGTCTGTGAGACCCTTGGACGATCAGAACTACTTAGTCACATCTGGAGATTTCGAGCCCATATCTGTGATCCACATACCTTCTAGATCTCAAATATGATTTTTGTTTGGGTCACTATTCACAGTAGACCTCGACCGTGTCAGGGGTGTCACAGACGATCCGAATCTCACTTGTACCTTAACGGCTAGATCTGGGGAAGCTATTTATACCCTTTCACCGCTCCCAAAGAAGCGGTAATGTCGCATCACTCGATTCATTTCATACTCTCTCTTCCAAGAACCTAAAAGCTTCTCCTCCTAGTGCCTCTTGTGAGATTGATTTGAGGTGGAGAAGCTAGGTTGGTGCTAGATCCGAGCTTGGTCCATCTCGTGAGCACCTTGGTTGCCTCCAAGTGAGTGGTTTCTCGCGGATTTGTTACTCTTGGAGGTTGAGGACTCCTAGGCGGCTAGGGGTCGCCGTGAGCCTCCGGATCGGTGTGGTTGGCCTCGGATTGGTTGTGAAGGTGTGATTCCACCTCCATGAGAAAGGAATCAAAGTGATATTCGGTGAGTGCTTTGGCACAAATCCGAGAGAATAGAGTCTAGTGAGACTCGGGCTCTACAGTGTTGAGCCTACCTCAACGGAGAGTAGGATCTCCTCAAAGATCCGAACTTGGGATAAAACTCCTTGCGTCTATCTTCTAATTTGGTTTGAGTTTCTCTCTTGCTAGATTTACTCTATTTACTATCTTGTGCTTGAGGAGACTTCTTATGTATTTCTGTGATATTACTTTTGGTATTCTAGTTGTTTGAGGTGTGCAGGACATTTAGGAGATTTTGGGAGGTTTCTTCACATTTGAGTTGATTGTCAGGGGTGTCACAGACAATCCGAACCTACTTCCGCAGCCGTTGAAGACTGAATTTGGTGGTCACGCCTATTCACCCCCTCTGGCGTCATCTCGGTCTTTTCAATTGGTATCGAGCAGGCTCTCCTTAAAGCTTAGCCGCTTGGAGAAAAGATGGCGTCAAAATCTCCGAGATCACGAAATTGAGAGTTCGGATTTAACTAGAGTTCCTCCTCCTCTCTTATGTACCTAACCCTCAACATCTTCATCTCATCACTCCTTCTCGTGGGTAGAATCCTCACTTTGATGGGACTTTCTACCCACAATGGAGGCATAAAATGAAATTGTACTTGAGGTCGCTTAACCCTTTCATTTGGAGAATTGTTGAGACAGGTTATACTATTGAGGATCCCAAGAAGCTCACCAAGGAGGACAACGAAAACATCTACTTCAATGATCAAGCCGTTCAAGCATTGGTGGCTTATAAGTCCAAGTGAGTACAACCGGGTTGATGGACTTGAAGATGCCAAACAAATGTGGGATATTCTAAAGCTTGCCCATGAGGGTACTTCAAGTGTCCGAGAGTCCAAGGTTGAGCTTATTCACGGCAAGTTGGGAAGATTCATTCTTGAAGAGGAGGAAACATATTCTAGCATGTTCGATAGGCTGATGAAGTTGGTCAACGAGGCCAAAGGACTTGGAAGCACGGAAGTGACGGACCATGCCGTTGTCAAGATCATGTTGAGGCGGTTCTCCCAAGAAACCGAAACTTAGTTCAACTCATCCGTGAGAAGGACAACTATAAGAAGATAACTCCTCACGAAGTACTTGGAAGACTAATGGCCGATGAGATGATGGTAGAAGAATCAAATGTCATTGAGGAGTTGATGAGGCCAAGCAAGAAAAAGAACATTGCACTCAAAGCCTCCAAAATTTCAAAGAGCTCTAAGAAAGAAGAAGAGAGCTCAAGTGATGATGAGGAGGACGATGAAAGCATTGACATGGAGGAAATGGCTCTTTTTGTGAGAAAATTCAACAAGTTCTTTAAGAGCAATGGCTATGGAAGGAGAAAGTTCAAAGACTCCAAGAAATCATCCTCATCAAAGAGAGTATGCTTTGGTTGTGGAAGCGATAGCCACTTCATAGCCGATTGTCCAAATGCTAAGAAGGATGAAGGAAAGAAGGATAAGAACAAAAACAAGAAGAGCAAGCAACAAGCCCATATTGGCATGGAGTGGGAATCCAATGCCGAAGAAAGTGAAGATGAAGGAGGCATTGCAAGCATTGCTATTACCACCACTACATCATCAAAGCCATGCAAGTCCCTCTTGACGACATGAGTGAAGATGACAACGATGCACCTATTTGTCTCATGGCCAAGGGACCAAAGGTATCAACCAAAATTGATCTCTCCTCTATTCTTGATCCTTGCATGAATAGTGATGATGATGATAGTGATAATGATAGTGATAGTGATGATGATACCTCTAATGTTAAGAACATGAGCAAAGCTAGTTTGATGAAAATGATGAAATCTCTTGACTTCAATAAATTGAGTGAAATGATGAATGTTATAGAAAAGCAAGAGGGCACTATTATTAGGAGTAATGACATGATCATTAGTGAAAAGAAAAAGAACATAAAACTAGAGGATGCCTTTGAACAAGAGAAGAAGAGATCCGAAGATTTGGCCAAAAGTTTATCTAAGGCCAAGTCCGAGATAGCATCTCTTGAGATCAACAATGCTTCACTCAAAGAGGTGCTCATTGAAGTAAAGGAAGCTCGTGACACTCTTGTGGTGAAGTTTGATGATCTATTGAAGAGCAACTCAACTTCTCTTAATTCAACTTACTCTTCTATGCCATCCACTAGCAATGGTTGCTCTAAATGCTATAAACTTGATATAGATGCTTGTGCCACTAACTTTGAAACTATGCAAGCGTTGGCACGTGAGAATGAGAAATTAAAAGGATTTCTCGAAGATGGGTTACAAAAGTCATTCAAGGCTAGTAAGGGCCTTGATGAGTTTCTAGAGAAGAAGAAAGGAAATTACAACAAGAGAGGGCTTGGATATACTCCTCCCAAAGGGAACAAGAAGCATATTGTGGTTGCCCCAATGACCAAGCCTATACACTTTATCAAGGCCCAAGGCTCCAAGACTCTTCCAACTCACTCTACCTTTAACGCATCTTATGTTCTTAAGAAAGCTCAATTTGGTAGAGTAGTTGCTTTATATGTTGGGCCCAAGAATAAGAATGTATCTTTGACAAAATCCATTTGGGTGCCAAAGACCCTTGTCACTAACTTGAGAGGACCCAACTTGGTTTGGGTACCTAAATGTAAGAACTAATTCTTGTAGGACTTCCTCTCCGGTGGCCCAAGTTGGGTGATTGATAGCGGGTGCACACAACATATGATGGGAGAGAGTGGGATGTTCTCGAGCTTAACACCGATGAGTATCCAAGAGGGGACATTTCGTTTGGAGATAATGGGAAAGGTAAACCTTTGGGTCTAGGTAAAATTGCTATCTCCAAAGACCTTTGTCTCTCAAATGTTTTACTTGTTGATGGTTTGAACTATAATTTGTTGTCCGTGCCATAATTTTGTGCTTCGGGTTACAATTGTTTGTTCTCTAATGAGGGTGTGGAAGTCATAAGGAGGAGCGATGGTTTAATAGCTTTCAAGGGACACTTAAGGGATAAGCTTTATCTTGTGAATTTCTCTATAGATAAACCTTGTCCAGGAGTGTGTCTTATTGCTAAATCTAGCATGGGTTGGCTATGGCATCGCCGACTAGCCCATGTCGGTATGAGAAACCTCGACAAACTCTTGAAAGGCAACCACATTTTAGGACTAACCAATATCTCTTTTGAGAAAGATAGAGTTTGTGGTACTTGCCAAGCGGGAAAGCAAGTCGGAGCTTCACACCCCATCAAGAACATCATGACTACTACAAGACCTTTGGAGATGCTACACATGGACCTCTTCGGACCTATCGCTTATCTAAGCATAGGAGGTAACAAGCATGGTCTTGTAATTGTAGATGACTATTCTCGCTTCACGTGGGTATTCTTTTTGCATGACAAGAGTGAGACTCAAGGTATCTTAAAGAAGTTTATGCGAAGAGCCCAAAATGAATTTGATGTGAAGATCAAGAGGATAAGGGCGACAATGGAACCGAGGTCAAGAATACGGTGTAGATGATTACCTTGATGAAGAAGGAATTGGACATCAACTCTCGGCTCCCTACTCCCTCAACAAAGCGGAGTAGTCGAAAGGAAGAATCGGACGCTTATAGAGATGGCAAGGACGATGCTCGACGAGTATAAGGTCTCCGACATCTATTGGGCGGAAGCCGTCAATACCGCGTGCCATGCCACCAACCGGCTTTATCTTCACAAGCTACTAAAGAAGGCGGCCTATGAGCTTCTCATGGGCGCAAGCCCAACGTGTCCTATTTTCGAGTATTTGGAAGCAAATGCTACATCCTTAACAAAAGGCTAAGTCTTCTAAATTCGCCCCAAAGTCGACGAGGGCTTTATGCTTGGTTATGGCTCTAGCGCTCATGCTTATAGAGTTTTCAACGGTTCCTCCGAGTCGTTGAAATCTCACATGATGTTACCTTTGATGAATCTAACGGCTCATAAGTAGAGCAACTCGATTCTCATGTGTTAGGTCAAGAAGTACCATCTCGAGAAGCAATCAAGAATCTAGCGCTTGGAGATATCAAGCCAAGGGAAGGTGGTGAGAAAAATAATCTAGAAGATGGATCAAATCAAGCTCAACCACCTTCTACTCCATCTCAAGATCAAGAAGCAAGTAAAGGCAATGGTGAGGTGGAAGAACAAATCGTAGAAGATGAGCAATCCCACCAATGCCACCTCAAAGGATACCACAAAGCATTCAACGAGATCATCCGTGGACAACATTCTAGGTGACATCAACAAGGAGTCTCTACCCGTTCTCGTTTAGCAAATTTTTGTGCACACTATTCTTTCGTGTCTTCTCTTGAGCCAATTAATGTAGAACAAGCACTAGAGGGCGCCGATTGGATAGTGGCAATGCAAGAAGAGTTGAACAATTTCACGAGGAGCGAGGTGTGGGAACTTGTGGAACGCCCCAAGCAAAACGTCATTGGAACAAAGTGGGTTTTCCGCAACAAACAAGATGAACATGGAGTGGTCGTCAAGAACAAAGCGAGGTTGGTCGCTCAAGGTTTCACACAAATCGAAGGTTTGGATTGTGGCGATACTTACGCCCGGTAGCAAGAATTGATGCAATTAGAATATTATTAGCTTTTGCTACTCACCATTCCTTTAAGTTGTTTCAAATGGGCGTTAAGAGCGCATTTCTCAATGGGCCACTCTCCGAACAAGTTTATGTTGAGCAACCGCCCGCCGAAGATCCAAAGCGTCTCAATCACGTCTACAAGCTACACAAGGCGCTATATGGGTTGAAGCAAGCCCTAGGGCATGGTATGAGTGCCTAAAGGAATTCTTGTTGAAGAAGGATTCGTCATTGGAAACTCGATCCAACCCTCTTCACTAAAAATGTGGACGGTGATTTATTTGTGTGCCAAATATATGTTGATGACATAATCTTTGGATCTACTAATGATTTGTTTTGCAAGGAGTTTAGTCAAATTATGACTAAGCGGTTTGAGATATCCATGATGGGAGAATTGAAATATTTTCTCGGATTTCAAGTCAAGCAAATGAAAGAAGGAACATTTATAACCCAATCCAAGTATGTGAAAGATATGCTCAAGAAATTTAAGATGGAAAACGCCAAGCCAATCAAAACACCTATGCAAGCAAATGGGCACTTGGACTTAAATGAAAATGGTAAGGCGTCGACCAAAAGGTATACCGCTTCTATGATTGGGTCGTTGCTTTATCTTTGTGCATCTAGGCCGATATCATGCTTAGCGTGTGCATGTGTGCGCGATTTCAAGTCTGCTCCTAAGGAGTGCCACTTAGTGGCCGTTAAGAGGATATTGCGATATTTGGTTCACACCCCAACTTAGGCCTTTGGTATCCTAAAGGATCAAACTTTGATCTAATCGGCTATTCGGATCGCGGATTATGCGGTTGCAAAGTGGATAGGAAGAGTACCTCCGGTGCTTGTCAATTTTAGGTAGATCCCTTGTGTCGTGGTCTTCCAAGAAGCAAAACTCCGTTGCCTATCCACTTGCCGAGGCCGAGTACATTCTTGCGGGAAGTTGTTGCGCCCAATTACTTTGGATGAGGCTAACCCTTAAAGACTATGGTCTAAACCTAAGAAACATTCCATTATTGTGCGACAATGAGAGTGCCATAAAGATAGCAACCAACCCCATCCAACACTCTAGAACCAAACATATTGATATTCGCCACCATTTCCTCAAAGACCACTCGGCCAAAGGCGATATTGATATAAAACATGTTCGCACGAAAAACAATTAGCCGATATCTTTACCAAGCCTTTGGATGAGAGAAGATTTTGTGAGTTGAGGAATGAGCTCAATATCCTTGACCCTCGAAACATGGCTTGAACTTGTGTGCACAATGATTGGTGATTGAAAATTGAATTGAAAAGCTATATATATATATCTATCCTATTTTGTAGTTCAAATTATGCTCAAATGGGTGATTTGGATTTTCATCATTTTATTCATGGCTATAGTTTGATTGGTTGATTGCTTACTAGCCATGGATAAAAGGATTTTATAAAATATATCTCTAAACCCCTTTAGGTGCCTCCTCTCTAAATTCCATTCAAAGTCGGCATTTTGTGTATGCAGGAGGTTGGATCGTCTGAAACAAGTCCACGGACCGTCCAGATTCGGATCGACTGTCAGACCCCGCCCAGAGTGCTCTGTCGGGTTTTGATCGGCCGGACCTATTTACCGGACATCAGAATCTCACTTAATCCGACATATATGTCGAGGGTAGCCGTGTTTTTTCTCTCTCCTCATTCTCCACAGGCTCTCTCTCCTCTCTCCTCTCCTCTCCCACGGGTTCCTCGCGTGTGACCCCAAGCCCCGGATTCCTCCTCGATTTGGCCACAGTTTGAACTCAAGGCGGATCTCTCTATCCTCGTGCTCCTCCTCAATGGCTAGGGAAAGAAGGTATATTCTTGAGGCCTTTGCTCTATTTCCTCTTGTTTTAGGGTTTGGTGCCCGATCATCAAATAGAGCAATATTTTTGAAATGCCTTGGTAGAATAAATCCATAGCTTACCTATTTCATCTCCTTCAAATGGCATAAAGTTCTATTGGTTGATTTGAAAGATCTAGGTTGAAACCCTATTTACGGGAGGTTGATGATGTCAGAGACTAGGCTCGGATGTCCAACCCCGCTAAATTGGCGTCAACTCTAAATCCTAAAATCATATCTCTATGCTATACCTCATTTGCTTCCTTGTCTCCTATATTGAGGCGGGGACTCCGCAGTCAAGGTGATGGTTGGATTTGAGGATTTGCCGAGAGGCGGATGTCTGTTCAAGATGAAAGGCGAACCAAGCGGCGTCATGACTCTATGCGAGGCGATTCACGACATGAGATAGAGGAAGAAGAGGAAGATGAGGAGTACAACCCCGATGAGACAAATGTGGGTCGAAGGAGAGCAGTTATTCGAAAGAGAAAAGTTTCTAGCCCATTGGGGCCGACAAGCAACACTTGATGGAGGATCTAGTCACTGACAAAGGAGGGCTTATCGGACCTCTCACAATGCACCCACCTCGTCAGTTCCAAGACGCTCCAAGGAGGGCAATTGATTATTCCAAAGCTGGAGAGAAGGTGAGGAAGAAGCGCATGGAGGACCCGGCAAGGTACACTCAAGCGGGCGTGGATAAGCGTTTACGTGCGATTTCCATTCGATTTCTATGCCACGGTCATTCTAGCGAAGAAGTCTCCGATCAACGACATGCGATGGGTTGATTGAGTCACATGTCTAAAGTTAATGACCCCATTTTCGACAAAGTCATTGATGCTTGTGAGGAGCTTGGACTGCGAGACATCATGGGACTTAAGTATGATTGGTGCAAAGAAATTATCGCCCAATTCTATCGACTTACTATTGCAAAGGTGATGAAGCTAGGATTGTCACTTGGATGACCGGGGAGTGGTACTCGGTGTCCTATAAAAGGTTTGGAGCTATTCAGGATTCTCTAGGAGGAACCGGATATTGGATACAAGCTTCATAATGAGGAAGTCCTAGCTCCGAGAGGATGGAGATCATGTATGATGATGAGATGAAAATCAAGTATGGCACCTTTGTGGGCATGAAGCCCTACTACAACTACTTGAGCAGGTTATTCAGAAAACCATGACTCGAGGGTGGGGATGCAAGCAATGTCTCGGGGCATCAAAGGAACCTTATGCTCAAGGTCAAGCCGGTGGAATACCATTCAATGTCTTCGATTTTATTTGGGAAGAGATTCGCATCACTACTATCTCGCCGATCGAAGTCGTCCCTATGCACCATTTATTATGAAGATGATTGAATCTGTGACAAAGCTGCAGTTTGTGAAGGAAGAAAAGCACACAGGGCTGAAAATTAGGACCATCACCACTGGCCACAAAATTCCTCTTAAGCCAGCTTCCACCTTCACTCCTTCCTCTTCTAGCTCCTCCGGCATTTTAAATGCCCTTCGAGCCATCTTCTGCCTTGGGCAGAAGAACTACAAGAAGATCTCTCGTCGCTCCAAGAAGACTCTTCGACATATGAAGGACATCAAGCGTCGCATGGACTTGGAGTGCTCTCCCGACGGCTCTGAGGTGGAGTCAAGCGGGGAAGACGAAGAATTCAACGAGCAAGCCATCTTCGGCCACCTTGACCCCAGGGGCAAAGCGCCCGTCACCGAAGAGGAGGCCAAGGCTTATTTACGACGAAGAAGAAGAGGAAAGCGAGGAAGACGGCGATGAAGATGAAGATGATTGAGTCGGCTTCTCCCATATCTCTTTTGTGCTTGATGACAAAGGGGAGAAGGAGAGCTTCAAAATTTATCTCGTGCTGTGCTTGTTGTTGAACAATTTTTGAATCTTTGTGCTTGTAATAACGCTTGTGATGTGTGTGATATCCCGTGGTTAAAGCTACTGCTTTGTTGTTAATTTGCTTAGAACCATCATTTGATTATCTATCTTTGTGGTATTTGGTGAAATTTGTATGCTTAACTTGCCATATGCATTGTTGGTTAAATTTTGAATTTGTGCTATAATTACTAGACTTAGGGGGAGCTCTTTGGTTTTATTCCCTGCATATCTTTAGGGGGAGCTCTCTTTATGTCACCTTTGGTTTTTATCGATTTGAAGCTTTAGTGGTTGTCATCAATCATCAAAAAGGGGGAGATTGAAAAGGCATGTAGGCCCCTAATTTTGTTTTGGTGATTGATGCCAACTACTAAAGACTCCTACTAATGATTTAATTGAGTTGTGGACAGATAAATAGATTGGAAATCATTTGAATGAAGAATTATCGAAGAACTTGGAGTATTATTCTTTTGGAAGCTCATTTATTCTTTAAATTGTAATCTCTATCTTATTGAGTCTAAGGACGGTACCGTACTATAAAGAGGAATTGACGAGAAATTAAGTGTGAGGTGACTCGGTGCTCAAAAGATGGTTCTAGGTCAAATCTTAGTCACCCATTAAATTTCCCACTATTTCCAAGCCCAAAACACTTCTCAGGTCCGGACCGTCTGCGTGCCTTGGCTCTGACCGTCCGAGGCACTCTCGAACACGCTCTCTGTTTGAATATTCGAATTATCGGATTGTCGGTTCGGATTGTCCGGTTCGGACCGTCCAAAGTACCTCCAGCTTGAGCTCTGTTTGATTTATTCGATTTATCGGATCGTCTGTGAGACCTTCGGACAAATCAGAACTACTAGTCACATCTGGAGATTTCGAGCCCATATCGTGATCCACATACCTTCTAGATCTCAAATATGATTTTTGTTTGGGTCACTATTCACAGTAGACCTGACCGTGTCAGGGGTGTCACAGACGATCGAATCTCACTTGTTTGTACCTTAACGGCTAGATCTGGGGAAGCTATTTATACCTTTCACCGCTCCCAAAGAACGGTAAGCGCAATGCATCACTCAGATTTATTTCATACTCTCTCTCTTCCAAGAACCTAAAAGCTTCTCCTCCCAGTGCCTCTTGTGAGATTGATTTGAGGTGGAGAAGCTAGGTTGGTGCTAGATCCGAGCTTGGTCCATCTCGTGAGCACCTTGGTTGCCTCCAAGTGAGTGGTTTCTCACGGATTTGTTACTCTTGGAGGTTGAGGACTCCTAGACGGCTAGGGGTCGCCGTGAGCCTCCGGATCGGTGTGGTTGGCCTCGGATTGGTTGTGAAGGTGTGATTCCACCTCCGCAAGGAAAGGAATCAAAGTGATATTCGGTGAGTGCTTTGGCACAAATCCGAGAGGAATAGAGTCTAGTGAGACTCGGGCTCTCTGATGTTGAGCCTACCTCAACGGAGAGTAGGATCTCCTCAAAGATCCGAATTTGGGATAAAACTCCTTGCGTCTATCTTCTAATTTGGTTTGAGTTTCTCTCTTGCTAGATTTACTCTATTTACTATCTTGTGCTTGAGGAGACTTCTCTGTATTTCGTGATATTACTTTTGGTATTCTAGTTGTTTGAGGTGTGCAGGACATTTAGGAGATTTTGGGAGGTTTCTTCACATTTGAGTTCGGACTGTCCGAGGGGTGTCACGGACAGTCCGAACCTACTTCCGCAGCGCCGTTGAAGACTGAATTTGGTGGTCACGCCTATTCACCCCCCCTCTAGGCGTCATCTCGGTCTTTTCAACGGGGACGGGACCGAGCCAAGAGGTAGAGAACGGGGACGCCGTCGGATCAAAGTCGCCAGCCAATGTCGCCGAAGAGAGGCCACCAGGCACGGGAAGCGAAGGAAGCCAGACGCCGCGCCACCCAGGTGACACAAGCCGAACCCCGCCACTAACCCGAAAAACGCCAACCTACGTCACCGAGCACCTCGCAGGGAGGGGAAGGCAAGGAGGTCAGGACGGGGCCAGGATAGAGTCAGGAGTCGCCGCGCCGCTCGAAGACTAGCGACGGCTAACCACGCCACCATGGGAGGAGCCGAAGAGCCGCCGGACACATGCCCCTAAAGCCCACTTGCTTTGTCCACTCCGACCACAACCGAAGCTGACCCCCCAAGCGGCATCCACCGAGGCGGGCTCAGGGGAAGGGGGAAGAAGGAGAAGAGCCGGTGCCGAGCTCCGTCGAGCTACGAGGCCATCGGACCGACGACCCTGAAGCACACCCGCTCCGACCGCTCTGGCCAACAACGCCAGATCCAGGCCTCCTGTCTACGGATCCGGCCTCCAACGGAGCGGACCCTCTAGGCGGTCACCCGTGACGGGCCCAAGAGGAGGGGAGGAAGGAAGAAGGAAGAAGGAGGGGACGGGCCTCCAAACTATTATGGACCTTCGATTTATATTGACTGTTGAGACCCATGTGGTGGGTCCCTTTGTGTAGTGATAAATATATGTGACTGGATTGAATTTGATGTGATTTTGAAGTGCACTGAGTTGCATTTGGTGAAACGGACATGAGTTGAGTGTCTAGCAGACGGTGTCCGATGCCGACCGGACACGTCGAGTAGCGACGGGTCTTTGCGAGAGTTTCGAGCAGTTGTTGTCCGGTGAAGTTTTGTTCACGTGATGATCTTATGTTGTGCTAACCTTGCAGGAGAGGTAAGGTGTATGGTTGTGGTTTGGTTTCACCTCTGTGATGCAGGTACCGGTGGGTACGTGGCTGACGCTTCGGGGATTTGGAGGTGGTGCGTCCGGGCGTCTGACGGATCGGATTCGTGACTGGCGGTCACATGAGGTGGTGTACTCGGGAAACTTCACCTATGTGATGGAGGTATCGGCGGATACGTGGCTGACGCATCACGGGGACAACTGGAGGCTGGTGCGTCCGGATGCGTGCAGACGACCGGGTTCGATGACCTGGCGGTCACACGGGTGGTGTACTCGAGAAGCCTCGCCATGTCAAGGAGTCCGAGGCAGCTGGAGGCTGTGGCGTCGGTAACTATGGTGGCGGTCGGTCGGTGGGCGGGCCTGCATGGGTGGCGGCCAAGGAGTTCTTGGAAGGTTACAGGTTAGCTTTGTTGAAAACCCCGGTTCGGTTTCAGGTTACCGGTGGTAAAACCATTCGTGTTCAGGTTAGTCCGTGGAAAACCTGCTTTTGATTACAGGTTAGCGGTGTGGTTAAAACTCTGGAGGTTATGGGTTAGCCTCTGCGAAAACCGGTCATGAGCCTGCGTGGCTCGATGCAGAATATTCTGGGATCTAGGAATATTAGGGGAATATTCCTAGGATGGTATATATAAGAGGTGGTGGAGGCTTGGAAAGCAACTTCACTCACCATGTAGCCCTAGGTGAGAGGTGTGAGGAGAGGGGGAGAGAGGGGTCTCCCCTATGGTGTGTTATGGTGGACACAAAAATAATCCAGAAATAAAAATACAAATTATTTCCTCCAATCATGCCTTGTATTTTATTTCGGTGCAATAGCTTAGAAATCAAAAAAGGGGCACCTTTGTTCTTACCGGCCATGTCCAAATTAGAAGAGAGAAATAGAATGAAAAAAAGGAGAGGAGGCCGGCTAGGGTTCCCCTTTCCAGCCGCCACCTCCCATGGCTGCGTAGAGGGAGCTGAAGGATGAGAGAGAGAGGATTTGGGTAGAGAGATATTGAAGGAGAGGTGGAGAACTGGAGATCCCGTGCTCCACAGATCTAGAGAGGGAGAGGGATCCAAGTGAGAGATGAAGGCTGAGCCGGTCCATCCTCTGTCCCTATTCTTTCCTCCAGTGAGCAGTGCATGAGAAAGATCCTCCTCCTCTGTTCATCACGCTGAGGAGCCAGGGAGCTGCATGCTCCTGTTCGTGTCTACAGCGGTCAAGAAATCAGGGGGAGAGAGATCACAGATTGAAAGAGAGTTTAGAGAGAGAGGAGACCAGCGCTGCCCCTATTCATCTTCCTGCCGAGCACACGAGCAGAGAAAGAGAGATCTGAGAGGAAATCAAATCCCAAGTGCTGTTCTTCCTATTCTTGCCTTGAAGGAGATGCATGCTCCTGTGCTCCTGCCCGATTTTCCCCACCGCAGAGCACACCTAGAGAGAGAGAGAGAGGGATCTTGAGAGAGGAGAGATAAGGAGGCCAGTACAGCCCAGATCCGGCCAAGAGAAGATGCCGGCGACCTGGCTTGGCCAGGAACAAGGCGCGGAGGCCGGTGGCTCTCCGGCGAGCCTCTGGACCAGCACGCCGGCGACCCTAGCTCCGGCGCTATGTCTACATCCGACGAGGTTCGTCCCCAAGGCTCGGAGGTGCGGGATCCGGCGTTCTAAGTGGCGGCTTCGGTGTCCGTCTGTCCAGCGCGTTGGACTGAGGCAAGGAGGTGGCCGGGGCAACACCATGGCGGCGCTGCCCTGGTGCCGCGGCGGCATGGCAGGCGGCTGTGCTAGAGGGGGTGATGCAAGATACCAGGTTGACGTGCGGCCACAAGCTTCTCCGGTGGCTGCGTCTCCAAGCCGGGCGGTTTTGATGTTCATCCTCTCCACCGGCGGTTCCTTCCCGATCCAGCCTGCAGTATGGTTTTCCCAAGCTGTCATCCCATCCTTGATCCAGCAACTAGCTTGAGGCGTTCTGGTTCGGTGGCTATGCAAATTGGATGTAGTCAAGGTGTTTGATGATTTGTCACATTGGTTATATGTGGGTATGCATGCCAAGTGTCTGGGAGAAAGTCTGATGTTTTGGTCTGATAGTTTATTAGGGGTGTTTAAGTTTAGGATTCACAAAAAAAGTTTTGAGCTCCTATTCACCCCCCTCTAGTCGCCATTCCGGTCCTTCATTGACGTAGAAGATCCATAATAGTTTGGATGATAAGAGAATTGTATCATCAATTCTTCGTTAGTTATCATTACGATCCCGTGGACAAATCTATGGTTTAGCAAAATTTAGTTATTTGATTCTATCCTTTTTGTTTGGAATTAAGTTGATAGACTAAAAATTGGCCCAAAAATCTGCTGTTACAGGAAATTTCAGGGATTTTGGCTGATACAAATTTTTTAAATATAAAATTTTAAGTTACAATATTTGTCCAAAAATGATTTTAAAAAGTGGCTACCGCCATTTTTCTTTTGCACTGGCCTTCTAGTAAATTTTTTGGGACCGATTTTTCCCCCTTGTTTGGACACGTCAAAGAACCCTCCTTTCTGGACAGTGGACAGCGAGCACCAAATCCACCGATGGATTCCTCCCAAGAATAACACAGCATGATGTTGATTAAGCTTAAGCTAAGAATAACGAACGAAATTACCGAATGCAGCGGTTAAGTGCCCGGTGGCGAAGTCATCATTGCTGCTGCGGAGGACGGATTGGCGGCGGTGGCAAATCGTCGACACCGATAAAATAACCACGAGGAAACGCATTAGCAAAAACATCCCAACACACTATATCAGCAAAAGCATCCCATACCCACACTTGACATCCCAAACGGCCAAACCCACTACATTAGTTACTGAAGTAGTCTGGTTTACATAGGCCTTGTTCTTTCCAGCGTATCGTTGCGTTGTAGTATCACTGTCGCAAATTTGAGTCTTCAAAAAGAGGTTTAAAGATTATAAAAGAATAGTTGAAAAGATTATAAAGTGACATAGTATCATGGTGGTAATGGTACACAACAAGTATAGCAAATTCTAAGAAGTCTAATGTTTACTTCAAAAATGAATTAAAAAAATATCCTTTGTTTTTGTTCTATGTTTTTTATATCATAATAGTATCATGTGCAGGTTTAATACAAAAAAAATAACCTACTTTTCGGGAATGCATTTTTATGTGTCTTTTGGTCACTATAGAAAATGGAAACAAATATTTATCTTTTCAAGTGCTCTTTCGATACAATATACTACGATAAAATTGAAGTTTTTTGGTCAATTTCGTTGGATCCTCTGCGTTTATATCAACAAACAAAGATTACACATAATGTCTCTTTCAAAATTGAAAATTATTGATTTCACAGCCCCGACAATTTGAGAGCACAAAAAAATCACCATTATTCATTTTGAGGAGGCCAACCTTCTTTCCACTATTTTTCGTTTTAACATGTATTGCTCTTACTTTTAGTAAAACTTCATAATAGTTAACTCCATTCTATCCATTCCTGCTTTGCAATTTGAGGGAACCAATAGTATTTTCGAAGGTAACACAGTTTTACGGTCTAACCAGATTTTTATGTTCCTTTCCTATGCTCTTTTCGTATTTGTAATATTGCTTTCCTTTCATATCCCTTATCCATGCCTGTTGCCTAACACCAAACACACGATAGCTTTTACTTCAGATATACGAACATCACATAGCATCATAGAGCACGCCGCGCCATGATGCGGTTACCTTCCTAGTTTGATACAAAGGGTCAACGTGTCAACGGCAATAATTCAGTAACCAATTCAATACCCTTTTACTTTATGGGTATATGTAGAAAGTCAGAAGATCAATCATGGAGTTGAATGCACAAACAAATTCACGTTGTTATCGCAAAGGCCATTCTACAAAGGGGAGGGACCTCCATTTTTCCATAACCATGTAACAAAATATCGTTCCCATACGCAAGACAGACAGGATTAGAGCATAACTTGGGGATAGGTCGCTCTATCCTATAACCGAGGTGCCACATCCATGAATCCTGTTTGTTCCAGCACACATACATAGTAGAGTACTAGTAAATCAAAAGAACATAATACCAAACAAGTAACACAATATATTTTGCCTGCATAAATTATGGCCCAAGGAAGCTCTTTACGAGGCTTCTCGTAATTTGATTGATTTATTTCTTCCTTTTCTACAAGTGGAGGAAGAGAGCACTAGTTTCAAAGAAAATAAAAACAGGTTTACTCCACCCTTTTAAACTTTCAAAACAATAACTAATCTAAAGAAAAACAAAAAAGGAATTCCATTAGAGCAAAGCTAGCAGCAGCTTTAAAAGCTGCTGCAAATACCCATGCTGCAAATTTATAGCTTTGCTACAAACAACCTTTCAGACTTTACACTACACTCTAAAAGATTCCCTCACCTACCAGACACTCTATACGTGCTGCAAATTTAAAACGTCATATAGAGCTTCTGCTAGCTTTGCTCTTAAAATGTAGTTTTATTGATCAATTAGAATTGCCTTCTATACTTTGTTTAATACTCCCCCTGGTCACAAAAAGAAGTCGTCGTTGACTTTTGGACACGCCTTTTACCATTCGTCTTATTTAAAAATTTAATTGAAATATGTAAAAATATAAGTCATACTTAAAATACATTTAATAATAAACCAAATCATAACAAAATAAATAATATTTATATAACTTTTTTGAATAAGGCGAATGGTCAAAGGCGTGTTCAAAAGTCAATGACGACTTCTTTTTTTGACCGGAGGTAGTATTAGTTTAGTTGTAGTTGGAAAAAAAATTGACCACCTTTGAAAGTGGTATGAAAAGGCTAAATAAATTATTAAAAAAATTGAGATCTTTGAGAAAAACCCTACAAAGTTCTATAAAAAATATTTTCAAAAATTAAAGTGAATGAAAAAAAAACTAAAACTAAAACTAAACAAGGCATCGAGGAGGGCCTATGTCATCCGACTTGTTCAGATGCAACATATATTAGGCCCAGTTCTTTTCAGCTTAACAGCTTAACGACTTATCTACATTTTGAAAAGACATGTGTTATGAGTTTTTTTAGTCCTTTTTTTCGCTATTTTGAAGGTGGGTCCTAATGCTTTTAAAAGCAAGTCAAATGAAATGGATTCGAATCTCGAAACTATCTCGAGAAGCTCTCGAAGTTCAAGACATTTCAGCCGTTCAGCCGTTCAGATCAGCTCAAAAGAACAGGACCTTAAAGAGCATCGAAGAGCATCTCTGATCTTGGTAGTGTGAGATTATCATGCTCGGCCGACTTAATTCTTTTTGAAGGGTTGATCACACGCTTGTTGTTGTGCCATGGTAGGCCTACAAAATACAATTGAGAACATATATGAGATACAAATGGACAATCTAACGATTCAATGCTGTTTGCAGGCAATATTCACAGACATGATCAAACGCTAGACCTGATATAAGCCACCAGTTTGTTCTGAGCAACCCACCCACACCTTTCAGGGATAAAAAATGTAGGAATAACTCAGAGGAGACCAACACATAAATAAAGTTAAGAAATGGCATGGACTGTCTGCTAATCTGGATAAAGAATGAAGTGTGTGTACTATGTTCCAATTAATACCAAGAGAAAATAATTGGGAAACTATTTAATATCTAAAGGAAAACAAGGCCAAGTAGATGGACATATAGTTTTATGATTTATAAGAACAAGCAAACTAGAAAGGAGTTCAGACACATTTGAACAATATTATACCAGTGAGAAGGTTGGGCACTAAGGATGGCCATATGTTGACAATTTTAAATGCTAAGTTGTACATCCAACCCTCCTCACACCACCTCGTATAAAAGACTCATGCAGACATGTGGGACGTTCATCATCTCCATAGATCCCTAATTTTCAACCTGGCTAACTTAAATAAACACAACAGAAACTAATGGCCATATATATAAAAAAAATATTTCCATGATTCCATCATGCACATGTAATTACTTTATTTATCCAGCTATGATCAAGATAGAATTTACCATATCTGCATGATTTATCTTATGTAATCATGGTCATGTTCATGGAAAGTGGAAACCACGGGTTTCTTGACTAGTAAAGAGGCAAAAGATCAAACAAGAAAAAGATAATGCTGGATTCTCATGGACAACACAAATGGTAAAACGACAAAGACAGAAGATACTATCGAGCTAGAGCACAGTGCACAAATACAGCTGGACCAACTAGAACAAAACTTTCTGATACTTCGAAAGCCATTGATAAAAGAGGATCCTAAGGCCTAGAGGGGAGGTGAATAGGCAATTTTAATTTTTTTTTGATTAATTGTTGATTAAGCATCAAATTAATAGTGACCCAATCCTAGTGTCAATTGATACGCAAGCGGAAGCGATAAACAAGTTAACAAGCAACTAAGACATGGCATCACAATCAACACATTCAATGCAATGGTAGTAAGTGCGGAAAGTAAATAAGAGGGCGACACGGTGTTTGTTTGACCGAAGTTCAGAGCCGCAACTCCTACTCTCCGTTGAGGCTACCCCTTGCGCATAAGGACCGGCTCGCTCTCGAGCCTCACGCCTCACTTACTCCCGGTAGTCGTTCCGCCACTCCGGCGAGGTGGACTCCGTCACCCGTACAACGACTCGAGAGTAGCCACACGTCAAGGCCTACTCTCAAGTCCACGCCTCCACGAAGGATGTCTTCAAAAGTAACAAGCCCGAAACGCCCCGATCATGCCGGATCGAAGGTCTTCCATGAAGCTCGGTATTGGGGTTTGATGAATTGTGGCTTTGAATGATCTTGTGGGTGGAGGAATGGCTCTAAAACACCTAATTGATGAGCTATGAATGTGGTAGGTGAAGTGGAGCAGCAAACCTCAAAGTAGACAGCCACTAGGTAGGTATTTATAGCCCCTAGAGCAAAACTAGCCGTTGCCCCTTGGAAGAGGACAAAAAGACTAGCCGTTAGCCTCTACCGGACGCCGTCCGACGGGCACCGGACGCCGTCCGGCAGAGGCAATCGCCATCGAAAATAGCTGATCGGACGCCGTCCGGTAAGGACCGGACGCCGTCCGACAGTGGGAGTGCTCTGGAGAAAGTCTAACCGGACGGTCCTCCAAACGCCGTCCGACCAAAAAGGGGCTCGGTTTTTAACCTGACCGGACGCCGTCCGGTAACGACCGGACGCCGTCCGACAGTGACGAAGAAAAGGACCGGACGCCCCTCAGACGCCGTCCGCCAGCGAGAAAGACCCAGATCTGAACCTTACCGGACGCCGTCCGGTGATTACCGGACGCCGTCCGACAGAAAGGATTTTCGGCTAAAACTTGAGGGGAAAAATTAGGTGGGTTTCTCTCTCTCTCTCCAGAAATCTCACAAAGGGATATTTGGGTATTTTTAGAAGAGGTGGACTACGGAGACCGAGTTTTCGAGAATTCGCAAAGATCCGGCAAGATCCGAGATATTCAAACCCCTTTTGAAATCCGACGAAAAACAGGAAATAAACCTAACTACTCCTAATCTATACGTGACCTCTTCTCTCGCCCGGTCACGCACTTGAGACTTGGAGCAGCTCAGAAAATTGTCGACGCTTCAAATTAGGGATTATAAAAATCGCCGAGTCTTCGCTAGGGTTCCGAGAAGTCCAAAAACCCCCTAGTACTTTAATATTAATTAATTTTGTTATCAATGTCACTAATAAAAATTAGGGCTCAACGATGCTCACAATCTCCCCCTTTGTGGCACTTGATGACAACCAACGAGAGAGTAAAATTTCTGAGCTGCAAAAGGGGTTAGTGCAATACAAATATGCGAGCAATTTTTTTTTTTTTAAAAAAATGAGACAACCGCAGCTCGACCACAAAGATGTGCAAATAAAGGAAGCTCCCCCTAAATTCATGCATAAATTTAAAACCACAACCAACAAGGTTCAAAGGACATAAAACGAAACGAACCAAGGTAACAAACACAAACGAGTATCGAGGCAACAAATATTATTACAGGTAAAGACAAAACCTCGATCTCACTAACTTATGCTATTCTCTCTACCTTCTCCCTAACTTCTCCCCCTTTGTCACCAAGTGACACAAAAAGGGAAAAGGTCCTATTCTTGCTGGTCTTGGTCCATGTCGTCGCCTCCGTCATCTCCTTGGCCGCCGGAAGAGGAGCCCTGACCTCTGGGACGCTTGAACAAGGGCATATGAGCTGCAGAGGGTACCGACCGAGGTGAGGATGGATCATCATATAGCTGGGTCGGTTGAGGGTTTGGCAAAGAAAAGTTGAGATGGCGGCGACTTCTCCACCAAGAAATGAATCTTACCGGGAGGAGGATATGGTGTGGTGGAGGCACAAAGGAAGGAGCAGGCCCGGAAGGAGGGTATACCCAAGGATGAACCGGTGGTGGGTAGGCAGGTGGGCGAGGAAAACTCTGAGTCTGCTGGTAAGCCTGATAGCTGTCATGAGCATGTGAGTACCATGAGTAAGGATTGGCCCCTTCTGGAACAGGCATAAACATTGCACCCATGTACTGTACTGCTGACTTGAACTCTGCAAATTCATCATTTAAATAAGTATGCTGTCCTGCCAGATCTGTCATCTCCCTGCGGGTGGCTGCCAGCTCTTCTTTCACCTCAGTGTGAAAAGTTCTCATTTCCGTGCGCAGCCCCCTCATCTCACCTATCAAAGCATCATACCACGAAGGAGGGACTGCTGAAAAGGAACCCGCACCAGGCGCTGGCACAAACGGCTGCACTGGAGCAGCAGGAGCAAAAATAGGAGCTGGTGGAGGAGCATCATCACCAGGTCTATCCAACTTGGGCTTGCTCCCAAGAGAGTTCAAGAAGTTCTTCATCTGATGTTTTTTGATTCTGTTGTTCCAACTCTTCACTTCATCCTCGGAAACCCGCTGAGTCTTAGAAAGAAGCAGGCCAACATATGGAGCCAGTGGAAGTGGTCTATTGACCTCTCTGAAAATAGCGTCATCAAACTCTCCCAGAAGGGTAGCTCCAATGTTTATGGTCCTGCCTGTCAGAAGATACAACATAAACCAACTGCAAATAGGAAGAATTCTGTCCCGGTTACCACTTCTGACAAATAATGTGCTTCTAAGTATGAGATTGATCAGGGCAGGCTCCTGGCGCAGTTGATTAGCTTGTCCCACATTTATTTCCTCATCATCAAGATCAAGGTACATGAATCTCACTTCTTCAAGAGGAGGATATTTGGCTCTCCAGAATGCATCCTCATATGCCATCTCATTCAGGTCAGCGCCAGTATCTGGAGTGCCCAAAGCATCATTCATATTTGCCACGGAGATCCCCTGAACAATTGCATCAACTGAATGGTAGTAGCTGAACTCTGACTCATCCTCAGCAGGTAGCAGCGTGGCAAAGAACTCACAACTTCTTTCTTTAGACCATGTCAACTTCTTATTTGAGACCAAAGCTGTCAAGCCTGGAGTAGAACTGAATATGGTGTAGACCTCAGGTCCTACGGCGGCGGTGATCTCATCCCAGCCAATACAATGGGGGTCCCTAGGACCAGTCTTGGGAGCAGCGAAACACATATAAAGCTGCTTCTGAAACTTTGTGTGAAACCTGAAATCCCTGGTATCCTCTCGCCGCTGAGGGAACCATCTGGCATATGAGACAGACCTTTTCTTCCTCAATGTCTCCATAGACAATTTCAGAACTTGATCATCCACAGGGTCGTCCTCGGCGACCACCGTCTCAGTGACATCCTCATCTATGGGGTCCTCCGCATAGGTGTCATCATCAGCATCCTCGGCGGTGGCAAAAGAAGATCCCGCCACCCGAGTCCAATGAAGTCCCTGATCAAGCTGCTGCTGAACATCTGCTCTAGTCACTTTACTTGGGCGAGGAGGAGCGGCACTGCTAGCCGTCTCATCGACATAATCTGGATCACCTTTGCTGCCACTGTCGCTACGACCACTGAGGGTCCTGCCCAGAGCCTTCCCAAACTTTTTCAAAGATTTTGACATCTCGAATTACTCCCTCTGACAAAGTAACCACTGACCAAAACAACCTTACTGTCAACTGCCACTGTCCAACGATCCACTGACAAGGTGCCAACCCACCACGGTCCAACCCTGAACACGAACGCGGGAAAATCCTATTCAAAACCTAGAACTCGGTAAACAACGAAATTTGATGGGAATAGAGGCGGGAAGCCGTTACTGAGGCCTAGAAGCGAGGGAGGAAGCCGCCGTGCGCGAGGAGATCGTCCCCAAGGCTCTTCCCGGTAAGGGAAAGGAGGGGAGCTCGACGAGGACGAGGCGCACGAACGGGGCCGTCCACTTCCAATCCACGCGGAGGGAATCGAAGAGGACGACGAGGGGTGGCCGCCGGTGGTGGTGGAGATCGTCGGAGGTCGCCGGAGGGTCTTCCCCGGTGAGGAGAATGGGCAGGGGCGGCGCCGGTTTGGGAGGAGAGAGGAGATGGAATGAGGGAAGAGGGAGGCGAAGAGGTAAGTTATCTGCGATTTAAGACGGTTGGGCCTGTCGGACGGCGTCCGACAAGACGGGCAAGCAAGCGCGATGGACCTCGTCGGACGGGGTCGCTGAGAGGCCAGACGGCGTCCGACAGCATTAGTGCGTCTTGAATCGACCTTTATCGGACAGTACGAATTCAGCCCACACAATACTCTGTCGGACGGCGTCTGAGACTTTCCGGACGGTGTTCGATGGAGGTAAATTTCGCAGCTGCTTGCTCTTCTGACCCGTGGGCCCCACCAATGCGAGAATTTTTATATAAAAATAATGTTTTGAAGTGATGATCTCCATTTTGCTCAAAATTCAAAGGAAGATTCAAATGTGAGCAATTTGAAGTAATTTTCTAAGATTTTAATTTTGAAGGGATACGATACTAAGTTTTGACAAATGAAACCAAATAAAATTCAAAAACCCAAATTTTGATCTTCGAGATCAAGAAAATGTGTGAATCCAAATTTTGCCTTGATTTCTCATATAGGCATGAAAATCGTGCATAGGGGTTCACTTTAGAGTTTAAGCACATGTTTTTGAGTTTTGTCTCCTTTTTCAAAATATTTTCAATAATTTTGATGCCATATGATTTTCAATAGAAGAAATATGCATATGGAGCAAATATTTCAAAGAGGGATAAGATTTTCAAAATTAGAAGTTTGAAGTGATAAGACGATAAGGATAGTCTATTAAGTTCAAATTTGTTTTGGCTTGAAATATAGGACAAGAATGTGCTAACCCAAAAACAAATTTATCTTTTCACCATTAAAGGGAATTTTTGAGATCATGAGTTGAAACTAAACTCCCCCTAAATGTGACAAGGGTCAAAAGCAAATGGAAAAATTCAAATAAGACCCAAAAATCACAAAAACCAATCAACACATATTTGATCTATCTAGTATGTTGAGTTCATTCCTTAATTTGCAAAACCGTGCCTCATCCAAGGGTTTGGTGAAAATATCCGTCAATTGGTCTTCCGTTCGCACGTAGGCAAGCACAACGTCACCCTTTGCAACATGGTCACGAATAAAGTGATGTCGGATGTCGATGTGCTTTGTACGGGAATGTTGGACCGGATTGTTGGCTATTTTCACCGCACTTTCATTATCGCATAGAAGTGGCACTTTTTTAAATTTTAGCCCAAAGTCACTAAGCATCCGTGTCATGTACAAAAGTTGAGCATAACAACTCCCCGCCGCTACATATTCCGCTTTCGCGGTAGATAGCGCCACGGAGTTTTGCTTCCTCGAAGTCCATGACACGAGTGAGCGTCCTAGCAAGTGACAACCCCCCGAGGTGCTTTTGCGATCAATTTTACAACCGGCATAATCCGAGTCGGAATAGCCAAGAAGCTCAACACGCGCTCCCTTGGGGTACCAAAGACCTAGACTAGTAGTGATTTTTAGATATCTCAAAATGCGTTTTACGGCAATAAGATGCACTTCTTTAGGGGATGCTTGAAAGCGAGCACACATGCACACACTAAACATAATATCGGGTCGAGAAGCGGTGAGATAGAGAAGCGAACCGATCATGGAGCGATAAACCTTTTGGTCCACGGGCTTTCCATCTTCATTCAAATCAAGATGCCCAGTAGTGGCCATTGGTGTTTTGATCGATTTGCAATCATCCATAGAAAACCGCTTGAGAAGGTCCTTTGTGTATTTCTCTTGACAAATGAAGATCCCTTCCCGAAGTTGCTTGATTTGAAATCTAAGGAAGAAAGTGAGCTCTCCAATCATCGACATTTCGAATTCCTTGGACATCATTTCTCCAAAGTCCTTGCATTTAGATTTGTTAGTGCATCCAAAAATAATATCATCCACATATATTTAACAAATAAATAAGTCATTTTCAATTGGCTTTAGAAACAATGTGGAATCAATCGCACCGGTTTTAAATCCCTTTTCTAAGAGGAAATCCCTAAGACGCTCATACCATGCTCTAGGAGCTTACTTGAGACCGTATAGCGCCTTAGTGAGGTTATAGACATGGTTTGGGTGTTTGAGATTTTCAAAACCGGGCGGTTGCTCGACATAAACAAGTTCATCAATAAAACCATTTAGAAAAGCACTCTTAACATCCATTTGAAAGAGAGTTATGTTATAGAGAGAGGCGAATGCCAAGAGTAACCGTATAGCTTCAAGTCGAGCAACGGGGACGTAGGTTTCTCCATAGTCAAGACCTTCGATTTGAGTGAAACCTTGCGCCACCAATTTTGCTTTGTTTCGTACCACTTCACCGTTCTCATCTTGTTTGTTGCGGAAGACCCATTTGGTTCCAATGACATTGTGGTCCTTCGGTCTTTCCACAAGTTCCCAAACTTTATTGCGGGTGAAGTTGTTCAATTCTTCATGCATGGCGTTCACCCAATCCGCATCCGCCAATGCCTCATCAATGGTTCTAGGCTCAAAAATAGACACAAAGGCGTGATGCTCACAATAATTAGCGGTATGAGAACGGGTTCTTACGCCTTGATTGAGATTGCCAATGACTTGATCTAGGGGATGATCCTTGGAGAGAGAGCGGTGTTGTTGGACGGGTACTTGTAGATCATTGCCTCCCCCTTGAGCTTGATCAACTTCAAAGTTTGCATCTCCGTCCACCGCTTGATCTTGAATTATTGGAGAGGTGTCTTGAGCTTGATCATCGATGGAGGTGGTGGGGGTGATTACTTCATCTTTTGGTGCCTCCGGTGAGGGTCGAATTTCCCCCAACTCCATAGCTTTATGCGGTGGCTCATCACCTACATTTCTTGTCAAATCTTGCTCATTTTGCGAGCCGTTAGTTTCATCAAACTTGACATCATAAGCTTCCTCAACAAGCCCGGTAGAATTATTAAAAACTCGAAAAGCTTTTGAGCGAGAGGAGTACCCTAACATAATACCAATGTCACACCTCTTTTGGAACTTACCCAAATGAGTCCTCTTCTTATAGATGTATACCTTGCAACCGAAGACTCGAAAGTAAGAGATATTGGGCCTTCGTCCCACTAGTAGTTCATATGAGGTCTTGTGAAGGAGTCGGTGGAGGTAGAGGCGGTTAATGGCATGGCACGCCGTGTTGATGGCTTTCGCCCAAAAAGCATGCGACGTGTTGTACTCGTCAAGCATTGATCTTGCCATCTCTATCAATGTACGGTTCTTCCTCTCCACCACTCCATTTTGTTGGGGAGTGTATGCCGCCGAGAATTCGTGCTTCACACCTAACTCATCACAAAATTCCTCGACATTTGTGTTAGTGAACTCGGTGCCATTATCACTCCTCACCTTTTTAATAAAAGAGTCAAATTCCTTTTAAGCTTTCAAAGCAAATCTTTTAAACACATCACCGGCAAGTGATTTATTTGCAAGGAAAAATACCCAAGTGAAACGAGAAAAATCATCGACAATCACATGACAATAAGAATTACCGCCTATGCTCGCATAGGTGGTTGGGCCAAATAAATCCATATGCAAAAGTTCAAGTGGTCGGGATGTAGACATAAAAGTTTTAGTCGGATGAGAATTAGCCACTTGCTTGCCGGCTTGGCATGAGCTACATAAGTGATTTTTCTCGAATTTGACATCCTTCACTCCAACAACCAAGTTGTCTTTAAAAACCTTTTTCAAAGTGCCCATTCCAACATGTCCAAGACGTCTATGCCACAACCAATCAAGAGTGGTTTGAGCAATAAGACAAGTCTTGATTTGAGAAGATTCACGGTTTGAAAAATCAACCAAATACAAATTTTGAAACCGGGTGCCCTCAAATGCAACACTTTGATCCTTAGTGGAAACGACACGAACTCCGTTGATCGAAAAGAAGCAATCAAAACCCAAATCGCACACTTGAGCAACGGAGAGGAGATTGAAGTTGCAAGCTTCCACCAAGAGCACATTAGAGATGGATAGGTCATTGGATATTGTGAGCAACGGAGAGGAGATTGAAGTTGCAAGCTTCCACCAAGAGCACATTAGAGATGGATAGGTCATTGGATATTGCAATTTTACCTATACCCTTTACCTTTCGCTTGGAGTTATCCCCAAATGTGATCTTGTGTTCGGGGTCCTTCTCCTCTTCTAGTGAGGTGAACATACTTGAGCTACCGGTCATGTGTTGGGTGCAACCGCTATCAAATATCCAATGCCGGCCACCGCTCTTATAGTTCACCTACACACACAAAATCAAGCTTAGGTTTTAGGTACCCAAGACTTCTTCTTGGGTCCTTTTGAGTTAGTCATCAAGCATTTGGGCACCCAAATAGCCTTCGCATCTTTCTTTTCATTGGGTGCACCAACATATTTAGCATAGGTAGAGCCATTCTTCCTCATAAGCATGTAACTAGCATTAAGCACTTGAGTTTTAGACATGAATTGAGAAGATTTTGCGAGAGGACAAGCAA
Organism: Raddia guianensis; assembly: GCA_036346415.1. Lineage (NCBI taxonomy): Eukaryota > Viridiplantae > Streptophyta > Magnoliopsida > Poales > Poaceae > Raddia > Raddia guianensis. Next base: position 5,430,206 of record CM070539.1, on the reverse strand, counting down.
TGGCTTTATGTTTCTCATTTTTGCAAATATGACAACGGGTCCCTCCCTTAACAAAAGTTACCTTGGGCTTACCCCAACCTCCCTTGGGCAAATCCCCGGGATGAAATCTCAAACCATGCTTGCCCAAGGTGTACCTTTACTCCCAAAACACTTTATTAAGAGAGTTGTTCCCAACAAGCAATTTGGCTAAGCTAGAGTCTAGTTGCTCAATTCTATCCTTTAAAAACAAATTTTCCTTGACTAGCTCATTAGCACATTTAGCAACACCACAAGTACTAATTGAACAAGAATTTTTATTTGAAGGAAGAGTACTAGTGGATGAAGATGAGTTAGCATTAGGTGTGATGGTGGGTGACAAGCTCAAAGATGTGTCATGAGATAAGCTAAGTGAACCATCTATAGTGTCAATTAAATCACAAGTCACACCAACATCGCATTTTTCAATTGAGCAATCAAGAGGAGTTTCAACATCAACATTAGAGCTAGCAAGTTTATTTTCTAGAATTTCAACTTGCAAATTTAGAGCTTCATAATCATCTTCTAGAGTTTCATATTTTTCAAGCAAATTTTCAAATTCATTCGCAAGTTCTTTATGCACTGTTACTAGCTTTTTCCTCTTAGACTTTTCCTTCTCTAGAGCATTATTCAAATCATCAATCAATAGCTTAAGCTCACTTTTAGAGAGATGCTCATTCGTTACCTTCTCCTCTAATGCCACGAGACACATGGGAGGTGTAGGGTTGTCGATGGCGACTCCGGACACCTTGGTGTTTTCATTGTCGGAGGAGTCCGCCCAAGAACTCTTATCATCGGTGATCCATTCCCCAATTATTTCTTCTTGTACATTGGCGGTGAGGCAAAGCTTTTGTTTGGGAAGAACCGGAGGAGCATTCTCCTTGATCGCAAGCCCGGCTAGCCCATGAGCTCTAGTATCTTCTTCTTCGGAGGATGATTGAGAGGACGATGAGCTTGAGCTATCTTCCTTCTTGATCTTTTGACCGGCAAGAGCCTTCTTCTTCTCTTTTGATTTGTGATCGCTCTTACGGTAGTGACGGTACTTCTTCTTGTCATCATCCTCATCTTCCTCTTGATTCCTTGCCTTGTGCTTGTTCTTTTTACTTTTTGGGCAATCCGCCGCCAAGTGACCCTTCTCTCCACATTCATAGCAACGCATCTTGGAGATAGGTCTTCGTCTTGAAGAGGATGATCCGCCGCGGAAGCTCATCTTTTTAATCAACTTTCTTGACCGCTTGACAAGGAGGGCCAATTCTTCAATCTCCGGAATTGCATCATCGGAGTCATCATCATCTTCTTCAACTTCGATCTTCTTCTTCCCACTTTTGGCTTTGGCGGGGAGAGCAATTGACTTCTTGTTGAGCGGGGACTCTTCACTTTCAAGAAGCCGCATCTCATATGAGTTGAGTTGTCCGAGGAGTTTTGTCGGCGTCATTTTCTTGAGTTTTGACTTGGATGCTCGAATTAATGTCACAAGTGGATTGAAACTAAAAGGCACAACATCGAGCATCTTCCGACAAATGTCAATGTCTTCCAATACCTTCTTCTCCGAACATCCGGCAATTTCATTGACGATGGGGTTCAACCTAAGAAACATTTTGTCGGGGATTAAATCACAGCCCATTGCCATGGCCCAATACATGACGGCCCAGTCGAACAGCCTACCAGGGCCCAGTCCCCTGGAGGGTTGAGTCCGACTCGAACAAGGGTTCTGCACGGCTACGTGAAGACCCGGACGTGGTTTCCCGGATTGGAACAAGACGTCGTGATCCCCAAGACTAGGAGTATGCCTTATCTACCTCGGGATATATTTGGTATGTACTGAGTTCATTACAATCTCGTAGTTAGCCCGGCCCGATATTCCCCCTGTAGGTCGGTTTGCTCAGCACTATATAAACAGGGGCCCTTTGACGTTTAGGGGATCCCTGGCATTGAGTTTTACATCTTAGCATCTAGCTTATAGCTTTGGCACTTGTACACGCATAATCTCAACGAGACTTGTTCGTCTCGTCGGGCCACCTCTTGTATTCATCCCTGATATATAAGAAAGGCTGAACGTAGGGCTATTATCTCTCCCGAGAGGCCCGAACCAGGATAAAAACCCCTGTCTCCCTGTTCGTTGCTGTTCGCATTGTTTGGCGTGTCTCCTATCTCAATCTTCAAGAACCTTAACGACTTGAGATCGTTGTCTCAACCGTCGACAGTTGGCGCCGACCGTGGGGAACACGCAGATTGAGCATGTCGAACTCTATCAGCGACCAGGAGACTATTCCTGAGGGATACGACTCGGGCGACGGGACGTCTCATCCTCGCCGATTCAGACGATCTGCTCGATCTCGAACGCTTTCCGTATCCGAGGCAGAAGTCTCTGCCTATATGGCGGAGATAGCCTCAGATCGCACTCCCGTCATTGACGATGATTACGGAACTGATGATCTTTACGACGGTTTAGATCTGTCAGACTCCAAAGCTATGTCGGTAGATTCCACCTGTGGCGACACAGCGATGACACCGTCAAGCATACCTTCTCACGGCCCCCGCAGCATTAACATGGCCGATGCAGGAACCTCCGGAGATCCTGCACGGGATGCGGTGACCGACGAGATCGGGCAGATTAATTCGCTCGGCGGAAGAAGATGGGTCGCTACTGGTCGCCGCGAAAGCAAGACATCATTCGCCGCAGCCTCGACACCTCCATTAACCAGACCTTGCACGGTTTCGCGACCGGTGTAAGCGATAGCGTCGCGACCCACCTCGCGTGCCGGCGCTAAGTCTCCGGCGAAGCTTCCCTGTTGGGTCAATTTCGCGTGGCCGGACTCGATCGGGCGTAACGCGGATGGTTCAGGGATCCCGGGACCCATAGATCAGAGTCGAGAACGGCTCGAAGCTATAGCAGCGGTCCTAAGATCCACCAATCAAGCTGATCTCGTCCGTATGGGCGATGCTGTTGCTTCCAACCTAGAGCGATTGGCCGAAGGCCTAAAGTTCCTAGGCGAAGTCAACACCTCCTCCAGGCAGCACAGTCAACCTGCCCGGAATGACTCGGACAGCTCTGACCGATCGTGTAACCCTCGTCACCATCGAAGGAACACTGTCCGCGATCAAGCTACCCGTGGTCGCCGTCGCTCGCCAAGTCCCCATAGTCGTCACGACCACAGGGGTAAGCGTGCACGTGATGATCACGGACGGTCCCCTCGTGAGGAGCGCGTAGTCGCAACCACAAGGAAGGAGCGTGGCGGATTGTCCCGGAGAGAATTTCTCCAGGCCGAATCTTTCCGTTCAGCAGGAGTCCCTCTGCGCAACAGGGCCAACGTCTTCTCGAGACTAGGTTCTGCCGGGGAAGGTGGCCGGTCATATGTCTTGGGCTGCAGGGCTTTCTCTGACGAGCTTCGTGCTGTCTGATGGCCCTCAAAGTTTAAGCCCGGTCACATGGAGAGGTACAATGGGACTCAGAACCCAGAGGAATTCCTTTCCATCTACGCTACGGCCATCATGGCGGCCGGGGGTGACGAGCTCGTTATGGCTAATTACCTCCCGACTGTCCTTGAGGGTGCTGCCCGGACGTGGTTGTTCAATCAGCAAGAAGGTTCCATCTCTTCTTGGAATCAACTTTGTGACGCTCTGATCGCTAACTTCCAGAGTTGTTACGTGCGCCTGGGCAAGGAGGATGATCTGCACCAAATGATCCAGATGAACGGGGAGACCCTCCGCAACTTCGTGAAGCGTTTCATTAAGATTCGCAACACGATCCCGAACATCTCGGACGAATCTGTTGTCAGCGCCTTCAAAAACGGAGTCCGCGACGAGCGGCTCAACCAGGATCTCGAGATCAGCGAAACCTGGACCGCCAACGACCTGTTCAAGGCGGCTGACCGCTATGCCAACGCGGCAGAGCGTGTTCAGTACAAAAAGACGTTCGACAAGGGCGAACTGCCCGCCCAACCTGGTGTGGATGAGAACAAGAAGAACAGCAGCAACCCTGGTGACAAGAAGTCCCAGAAGAAGAAGAATAAAGGTGATGCGAACAATACCGTCGCTGGTATAGATCGCGCACCTCCTCCCAAGGATGGGCAGACACTACCAACATGGATTTCTCTAAGATGCTTCCAAATGTCATAAGCTTTAGTGAGATTGCCAATGCTATCAAAAACTTCGGAAGATACACTAGAAAGCAAAGCATTTCTAGCAATGGCATTAAAGCGCTTGTACTTAGCATGAACTTCATCAAGAGCAATTGTTCCGGCCGGAGGGTCCGGATAGCCGGTCTCACAAGCAACCCAGACATCATAGCTAAGTGCCTCTAAGTAACATTGCATCCTAATTCTCCAATAGTTGTAATTTGTTCCATCAAAGATAGGAGCTTTTCCAATTTCTATCCTAGACCCCTCTTGAGCCATCTCCTAGCGGTGAAGCTAATACCGGAGAACCTGGAGGCTCTGATACCACTTAAAAGAGGATCCTAAGGCCTAGAGGGGGGGTGAATAGGCAATTTTAATTTTTCTTTGATTAAGCATCAAATTAATAGTGACCCAATCCTAGTGTCAATTGATACGCAAGCGGAAGCGATAAACAAGTTAACAAGCAACTAAGACATGGCATCACAATCAACACATTCAATGCAATGGTAGTAAGTGCGGAAAGTAAATAAGAGGGCGACACGGTATTTGTTTGACCGAAGTTCGGAGCCGCAACTCCTACTCTCCGTTGAGGCTACCCCTTGCGCACAAGGACCGGCTCGCTCTCGAGCCTCACGCCTCACTTACTCCCGGTAGTCGTTCCGCCACTCCGGCGAGGTGGACTCCGTCACCCGTACAACGACTCGAGAGTAGCCACACGCCAAGGCCTACTCTCAAGTCCACGCCTCCACGAAGGATGTCTTCAAAAGTAACAAGCCCGAAACTCCCCGATCATGCCCGATCGAAGGTCTTCCATGAAGCTCGGTATTGGGGTTTGATGAATTGTGGCTTTGAATGATCTTGTGGGTGGAGGAATGGCTCTAGAACACCTAATTGATGAGCTATGAATGTGGTAGGTGAAGTGGAGCAGCAAACCTCAAAGTAGCCAGCCACTAGGTAGGTATTTATAGCCCCTAGAGCAAAACTAGCCGTTGCCCCTCGGAAGAGGACAAAAAGACTAGCCGTTAGCCTCTACCGGACGCCGTCCGACGGGCACCGGACGCCGTCCGACAGAGGCAACTGCTCACTGAAAAACAGCTGATCGGACGCCGTCCGGTAAGGACCGGACGCCGTCCGACAGTGGGAGTGCTCTGGAGAAAGTCTAACCGGACGGCCCTCCAAACGCCGTCCGACCAAAAAGAGGCTCGGTTTTTAACCTGACCGGACACCGTCCGGTAACAACCGGACGCCGTCCGACAGTGACGAAGAAAAGGACCGGACGCCCCTCAGACGCCGTCCGACAGCGAGAAAGACCCAGATCTGAACCTTACCGGACGCCGTCCGACAGAAAGGATTTTCGGCTAAAAATTGAGGGAAAAAATTAGGTGGGTTTCTCTCTCTCTGCAGAAATCTCACAAAGGGATATTTGGGTATTTTTAGAAGAGGTGGACTACGGAGACCGAGTTTTCGAGAATTCGCAAAGATCCGGCAAGATCCGAGATATTCAAACCCCTTTTGAAATCCGACGAAAAACAGGAAATAAACATAACTACTCCTAATATATACGTGACCTCTTCTCTCGCCCGGTCACGCACTTGAGATCTTGGAGCAGCTCAGAAAATTGTCGACGCTTCAAATTAGGGATTATAAAAATCGCCGAGTCTTCGCTAGGGTTCCGAGAAGTTCAAAAACCCCCTAGTACTTTAATATTAATTAATTTTGTTATCAATGCCACTAATAAAAATTAGGGCTCAACGATGCTCACAATTGAATATATGCTATATGATTTAAGTCTCCGATTAATCTTCCTACAAACACAGGCAATGGTATAATCTCGTGATGTAACATCTCTGAATGAGAGAAATCTGCAAATGCATGCGATGAGATGAATAGTAAAGCAATGTACTCAGTACTCACAGCACTATGGCATATATGGCAAAGAATCTCATGCAACGTAGGAGCATATGTACACCATCTATTAGTGTGGATCACAATTCACAACGCAGTTTGGTTATACATTCCAAGCAAGACAGGACAAGCCAATCCAAGCAGCAGTCATATGCCGGCCAGTAAATAGGGGTGGTATATGGACATCATGAGCTTCTTGTTACCTGCTAGGTTGTTGAGGTGCTCGCAAAAGTCAGAGGGCAACAAGCCCATATCGCAAAAGGCACCCACGTCGCCGGTTGTATTTTGACAGCAGATAGTTTGTTGATTGGTGTATAGCGCAGACGATCGAAATTCTGGCACAATCGATCGTAATGCTGCCCTTTTCTTGTCAAACTGAAACATAATCACCCACGCCTTCCCGGAAAATTCATATTCCCTCAACACGCAGCACAGGACATCTGGGTTGTTCTTGGTGACAAGAGGGAACTCCGGCGGGCGGCACGGCAAATCGTGATTCTGGTAGCCACACTGCCACCAGAGGCCATAAAGGTCGATCACACAATGCCTTTCCCATTCGAAGTGATTGTCTTTCTGCATAGTCCAGATTGTGATGGTCGGGGCACTGTAACTTGTTTCGCGAGGGCCTTGGCTCGGATTCCAGTCCCAGTAGTTGTTGATATGAACAAAGCGCATCACACCTTCGCTGACGGACAAGCTTCGGAATGACTCTGGGCGGCCGGGCCTGTGGTCCCAATCCAAATCGGAGTACTCCTTGCCAGGGAACTGTATGTAATGGAGAACTGGCGAGGCATAGTCGTCGAGGTCGCAGAAGAGGACGCCGCTGCAGTAGTCAGCCCAGCAGAGGAAACGGCCGTCAAAGGGGAGCACCCTGGTGCAGGTCCAGAAATAGGGGATCTGGCCATGGCGTGGAGTGAGCATTGGGTGGACCGTCCATTTACTGTTCTTGGAGCAGAAGACGCAGAGGGCGAACTGCGGCTCATCCAGGCTGTTGTGGTACATGATGATGTCGGCCACAACGTAGTCGTCTTGGCCACCGCGGCACAGGATTCCAATTCTCTCGTCCATCGTCAAGAAATTGCCACGAGCGCCGATGCTTTCGGGGCACGGGGGCAGCCGCAGCAGCGTCGGCGGGGACGAGGGGTTGGCCGAGTAGACAAACAGATCCCTTGTGGCAGTATCAGTGGGCCAGTCGATGATGCGCGCGGAGGCGGAGGACGACGTGGTTCCCGTCGGCGGTCAGGACGGCGGAAAAGGCGGTGTAGGGCGGGGGTATACCGTACGGCCAGTGGAACTCGAGGTACGAGACCTCCGGCGGAGGCTTGATGCTGAAGGAGAAGAAGCCGGACTGGCCGCTTGTCGTATCGACCGCGACGGCGGTGTCGTCATCTTCCACGGCGGCGGCGGCGGCGTCGGGGGCGTCGTAGAAGCAGGTGCGGCCGTGCCGGTGTAAAAGCGCCCAGCTGGGGAAGGCGCAGAGCTCCGGCGACACGCTGGTCGCGTCGGCTTCTATCTCCGGCTCCGGCATCACGCATTCACGATCTTCTATTTCAACCCTAACGCTAGGTGAACGGGCACGGGACTGGGGACTGGGGAGTCGGGAGCCAGGACGCAGGGAACGGGAGGGTCCGCCTCAGCATAAGGCCGATGCACGCATATGGCAAAATGTTTAATTGCTTGCTGGTGTCAATTTTTTTAGAAGCCCGATATATATTCCGTCCAACGGGATAACCCCCTCCTCTAGGGCTGGGGAAAAAAAAACATGCATGCCAGATTGCCAGGTTACACTTAGATTTGGTTGAGTCATCGCATGTTTAGCAACACAAGTCTCTTTCTAATGCTTGTGTGTTTCGGTCATATGAAGTCCAGAAACGTTTAAAACGCAGAACAAACAACAGAAGTATGAATTTATCCTTCTGAATATAGCCTTCTAGGTTTCCACACACCAGTGTAGATTGTTTTTTAGCCTTTCTGCGCGCTGAGCTTGGATGCATCAAGGAGACCCAGCATCACTGTACAGTCGACGCTGCTGTCCGGTATCTCCTCCATCCAGTACTTGTACCTGAAACCCAGCTCCCCCAGCTTGCTCCTATCGGGCTGCACCCTCGCGACCTCCTCGGTCCTGACACCGATTCAAATATTCAAGGGATCAATTTGCAACAGAGTGTTACAAGCTAATAATCTAATCAATCGCAGCAGAGAAGGATGCAATTTTGTCAGATTTCATGTTACGCACATGAGACTGAGAAGTTCAAATGAGGTTCCATAGAATCCAGGGTTCACAATACCAAACGCGGTCCGGTACAGCAAATTGACCGATAAATCCAATCCAAATTCAATGATTTCAAATTCGCATGCAACATTTTTGAAACGGTTTTGAACATAAACCGATATCCATCACCAAACCATCGGTTTTCATGAGAAACCGAACCAATTTCAAACTAACCAATTTCAATAAAAAAACAGATGCCGTTTGTCCCATGATTTAACATTTGAATAGAAAAAAGGAGAGTTCTTTTATCTGGTTTTCTGCGGTCTTCGACGAAAACCACATACGTTGGGGTACCTGTTTTTGTGAGTGATTTGGAATTCTAAACATTGCCATAGTTCAGTTAACCCACTATGTATCATTTGAAAGAATCCATTCTAGTTAAGCCGTGTGCGAACAAAGCCTTACTCTCTCCGTAGATCGAGATGAGGGTACTTGCTGGCGTAGTGGTCGACAATGTCGTTGATAGTCGGGTAGGCAGCGACGCAAATGAACCGGCCAGAGATGGACGGCTGCTCCATGCAGAAGACAAGTGCGTCCCAGACATCGTCGACGTGCACCAGCGGGCAGCGGCATCAAGCCCACCAGCCGCAGCAGCAGCCTCATGAACCCGAATCGGGACTCGTCCTAGGGCACTGGTGACATGGTGCCCTCTAATGTCTCTAGGACGCTGTCCAGAACCGTGTCGCCCGCGACGAGGCTGCAGGACAAGGTGACCACCTCGAACGCTGGTTTCTCGCCTTCGTTGTAACCTAGCAGCTCCTTCTCCGAAGGAGCTTCGACAATATGTACTTCTTCAAATAATAAGCTATTGTTTTTTTTTTTTACGTAATTGGCAGGAGCACTGCCTATTTCTTTATAGAAGAGAAAACTCGGGTGAACAAGGAGAAACTTACAGAACAAGCGCTGCACAAGAAAGGAAAAGAAACGAGGAAAAAGGACAAAGAAAAGAGAGCACCCGCGACCCAGGAACCCTCAAGAGCACTAGGACCACAAGTCCTTAGCCATGGTCATTATCCCCAAAAGCTAACACACGATTAAGAAGATCTATTCTAATTAAGTGAACCACATCTTGGAACGATGAGTAGGCCTCCTGGAAGATCCTTCTATTTCTTTCTTTCCAAATGTTCCAACTCGTGTAGGTGACGATGCCATCGAAATTTCATCTCGCGTTGACTTGAATCTTACTCCGCAAGTGCATCCACCATTCATCGAAAGGTTGGCCGGCATCCGAAACATGGAGCTGAATTCTGGGGAGCTCGCTGAAGATGCGGCGCCACACAGTTCTAGTGAAACTGCAGGAAGCCAAAAGATGGTCCACCGTTTCTTCATAAATGCCGCACAAAGGACAAATGTGGTAGTTCGGCCACCCTCTTCTATGTAAGGTATCCGCGGTGAGGATTTTCCTTTGTAAAGCCACCCATATGAAAAACTTGCATTTAGGCTCTGCATACGCCTTCCAAACGGCATTGTAATACCCATCTTGGGTTGAACCCTAGAACTGGATGAGATAAACTGTTTGCGCACTATAATGACCATGCACTGTCCACTTCCAGACGACTTTGTCCGCGGAGCCCTCTTGGAGGACAATTTGTTGGCACTTTGTCCAAAGGAGCGTGAACTCCTGGATCTCAGCATCACTGGAAAAGTCGCCTAGGTCTGCCACCCACTGACTATCCGAGAGAGCTTGCCGGACAGTGAGCGAGTGCCTAGTTGATAGGGCAAAGCAGGCGGGTGCCAGATCCTTAGGAGAGCAGCCTTGAAGCCAAGCATCCTTCCAAAAGTTAAATCGCCGCCAATCATCTAGCATGAAAGACAGACTGGCGTTGAAAAGATCGCCATCTATATTGTCTTGAAGTATGGTATAAGCTATTGTTATTCTGAGCGAAATTTGATGGGTGCATCGTATACTACCAGGGTTAAGTTGATTGCCTACATATTAGCTGCAATTACATGTTACAGGAATCAAAGTTGACTTGCGACCATCTGATCATGACTCCCAGACCAAATAAATGGATATGCTTTTATACTAGGCACATATTGGTTGTTCTCATATAGTCATATTACTATAAACATGAAAGACAAGACACTCATAATCAATTGCCAAGGGCAGGAACAAATCAGCTTCATTGATGAAACCATCACACAACTATCTTGTCTGATCAAACCAAAGAGATTACACAATATGTTCAGGAAGAGGGTGATGGGTGTTATATCCATTTCTCTTCACCTGCTATATTGGTTAAGAAGAAGCACAGTACCTGGAGACTAAAATAAGTATCCAATTCCTATAATTGAAGATTTGCTGGATGATTTGAATGGAGCTAAATATTTTTCCAAAATCAACCTCATATCAGGTTATCACTAAATTAGAATGTGTGATGAGGATATTCATAAAACTGCCTTTACCACCTTTCTAGGACATTATGAATATTTGGTGATGCCTTTTGGTTTAACCAATGCGACAGCTACATTTCAGTCACCGATGAATGCAATTTTGGCAAAAATTTTAAGAAAATTTGTATTGGTTTTTTTTTATGATATATTGATCTATAGTAAGACATGGCAAAAACATAAGGAACATGTGGAAGCTGTGTTGCAAGTTTTGAAGGAAAACCAACTTGTTGCTAAGGAATCCAAATGCACCTTTGGTCAGACCCAGATTGAACATCTGGGCCACAACATAGATGCTGAAGGGGTATACACAGATCCCGGCAAGATAGCTGATATGGTGAAATGTCCTAAACTCAAAAACATCACTCAGCTTAGGGGATTTTTGGGTTTGACTAGGTATTACAGGAGGTTTATAAAAGGTTATGGTTTCATCTGCAAACCCTTATTTGAAGCTTTGAATAAGAATGCCTTTCAATGGGGAAATGATCAGCAAGAAACTTTTACAATACTTAAAGAAGCAGTAACCCAAGCACCTGTCTTAGCCCTACCTGATTACAATAGTCCTTTTGTGTTGGAGACTAATGCTAGTGGTTTTGGTTTAGGAGCAGTCCTGATGCAAGCCAATAGACCTATAGCTTTTATGAGCAAGACATTAGGAACTAAGTCAACTGGTATATCAACTTATGACAAAGAAGCCATGGCTATTTTTGAAGCTCTTAAGAGGTGGAAGCACTACTTTGCTGGATCTTCCTTGATTATAAGAACAGACCAATAGAGTCTCAATTACCTACAAGAGCAGAAAATCACTGAAGGTATTCAACACAAACTTTTAGTCAAATTATTGGGTTATGACTATAAGATTGAATACAAACGAGGCAAAGAGAATAGGGTGGTTGATGCCCTTTCAAGGATGAATTCTGCTGAGGAGTCCATGATGGCTGCTACAATACTGATTCCAACTTGGGTCTCTGAAATAAAAAGAAGTTATGAAGGGGATACTTATTGTACTGATCTCATCACAAGATTGAGTGTAGATGTTAATGCTGAAGTAAACTATATGTTTAAGAATGAAGTGCTGATATATAAAGGCAAAATATTGGTGGGACAAGGTGCAGGACCGAGAGACCAATTGTTTAAAACACATCATAGTTCAGCTCTTGGAGGACATTCAAGAATCAGAGCCACTACACAGAGGCTTAAATTGTACTTTTATTGGCCAAAAATGAAGAAAGATGTCACTGAGTGGATTAAGGAATGTCCTATTTGTCAAATTAACAAAGGTGAAAATATTCCCTACCCTGGTCTCTTACAACCTTTACCAGTACCTGATAGAGCATGGTCCCATATCAGTTTGGATTTTGTTGAAGGCTTACCAAATTCTTTGGTAGTGGTGGATAGATTTACCAAGTACTTTCATTTTATTGCTATGAGTCATCCTTATAATGTCTAGAATGTAGCTCACGCCTTCATGGAGAACATTTATAAACTGCATGGTCTACCCAATGTCATATTCTCTGATAGAGATGCCACCTTCACCATCAATTTGTGGCAAGAACTTTTGAAATCATCTGGAGTAAACTTGCATTATAGCACTGCATATCATCCTCAGACTAACAGTCAAACTGAGAGGTTAAATCAGTGCTTAGAGAACTATTTGAGGTGTATGACAATTACCAAACCAAAAAAATTGGATCAAGTGGTTGTATCTGTCTGAGTGGTGGTATAGCACTAGCTTTCATACTGCAATAGCTCATACTCCTTTTCAGGCCTGGTATGGAATACCTCCGCCACATACTACCTTAGGAGTGCATCTTCACCCTAACCTTGAGAATTTAGTTAACCATCATCAGGATAGACAGGCTGCAACTCAACTCCTGAAAGATAGTTCGGTGAAGGCGCAAGAGAGAATGAAAATGTTTTATGATAAAAAGAGAAGTGAAAGGGAGTTGCTGGTTGGTGATTTGGTTTTATCTTAAAGTGCAGCCTTACAAGCATACTTCACTAAGTATTCACAGGTCTTAAACTTTACTCCAAATACTATGGACTATTTAGAGTGCTTGACAAGGTGGGAGCTGTGGCATATAGGATGTCAATCGCATCCTGTGTTTCACATAAGCCGGTTAAAAAAGCAAGAAAGTTGTTCCCAAGATTAGATTTGCCATTAGTGGATTCGGATGGAAATGTTAAAGTCCAGCCAATAACTATATTGGAAAAGAGGGTTATTCCCAGAAAGAATTTACCATTGAATCAATGGTTAATTGAATGGCTTAATCTTCCAAAAAAAGGCAACCACTTGGGAAAACGTCAATTTTCTCCGAAATGTGTTTTCAGATTTCCAGTCTTGGGGACAAGACTATTCTAAAGGGGGTGGCATTGTCAGGGTCGCACTAGAAGGAAGACAGGAGAATAGAAGCTCCAGTTATATCGACGACGCATATCAACGTACCGTTTCGCTTATGATCATCTGACGGCTCACAGTGTTTTCGTCTTTTGCTGTTCATCGTCTAGTAATTACTATTACCGGTGAACTCTGAGTTCAGCGCACGCGGGAGTCGCTGTTAATATCTCTTTTTACCATTGTAATCTAGACTTGGGGGCTAAGTATGCCACCCTCTCTGTGATGTAACAGACAAGCTAGAAATGACGTAATCATTGCAACAACCCCGCATCGGATTCTCTCTAGAATTCTTCCTGCTCTCATCTCATTTCGAGCACTTCCGATTCCCAATTCTCGATCCTCTCTTCTTCTCTATCGATTCTTCTGCAAATTTCATTGTCCGGATCCTTGATCCTAACAATCGGCATGAGGGTGGTTTGGCCAGCAGCATGCTGAGAGGCACCAAGCAGCATGCCAAAAAACAGTCATGCAACTGACTTCTCTCGTCGTATTGGTCGAGAATTTTCTCCGAAGCAGTGACTTGATCGAAAAAATTAGACAACTAAGGCAATGTATGGGTCTCGAGTCTTGAACGAGAGACTGAAGGGAGTAAGGCGTGTACGTAGTAACATATAGTGAGTTGCCGAGTTGGTGAACCACATGAAGATCAAGTGCTTTTAAATTTGATGGATAGCACATGATGCTTTCTTTACGTAGAGCAAATTCCAATCCCGTTAGAACTCTTTATAATCTAATTATCCGATTATAAATCTTTTATTATTAAACTAATCTATACCATTATAATCCGATCCACTATATCCGACGGTGGAGATCCTTTTCTTTTTCCCTCTGAAATCATGAGAATTTTTAGATATTTTTATTAGTGTGGAAACTCCGTTAGACCCTGTTTGAATTTGATAATAGATAGGTAGATACTCATTTGATTACACTGCTTTCATATCATAAACCCAACGGTAATTTTGTACATATGCGTGTCCATGGGTATTTTCTAAACCGTGAATAGTTTCGGTTTAAGAATAATACTTTATAAAACTTATGTGTAGAAACCAAACTCAAACCTTTGGAGCCATGTCATCCATGTTGAAGCATCGACTAATTCTAAATTAAACTGGATTTCAAATAGGAGTACCAGTATTAAGCAGAGATTATACCATTTTGCCCGACTTGGGCCCTCTTTGATAACTTGTTTAGTTTTAGTTTAGTTTTTGTTGGGAAAATTTGATCACATTTGAAAGTGGTATGAAAAGGCTAAATAAATTATTTAAAAAATATTTTTGAGATCTTTGAGGAAAACCTACAAAGTTATAAAAAAATTTCCAAAAAATAAAATGAATGGTGTATATAAAAATAACAAAAGTTGCTCTCCCAACAAAAACTAAACTAGAACAAGCCATCAAAGAGGCCCTTGAGCTCGGCCTCTATTCTCTCCCTTTCCTAGTTCAAACTGGCCCAGCCAAGCTCATCTGTCGCTTCAGCCCGTCAGTAGCCCACATCGGCTCTCCTGCTCTGTCTTGCTGACTGCTGTCCACCACCGCTCAAGCCCTCCTGCGTATCGTCGCATAATACAAAGGGCACAAGAACTGGTCGCATTTTCAAAGATTCTTGTGGCGAGGCACAAAGAACTTCAGACTATTTACAAATTAAATACACGAAGATACATGAGGAGACCCAAGTAGTGGTTGATGAGGAGGTCCAACACTAACGCCCGTACATTCATTCAGGAGAATATAAGCAAAACGATCAGGAATCTGGAGATTGAAAACTGAAGAATGAATTGATCCTAGTTATAAGCTAATGTGCTTCTGGATACGTAGCATAGTTTACCTTCTAATACATGAATCTTGTTGTCAAATTGTGTACAGTCAGAGATGACTGAGTGAATGATAATATGTCAAAATGTTGGTTCATTGCTCTTCAATTCGATAAAGAAGCCAAATTTAAACACATGTGCCAAACGAAACGAAACAATCTGTTGCACAGAAGATCAGACTCAGTTTTGACCAAAAGCAAAAAAAACTAGGTATTTGTAATCAAAATAACTTCTCAAATGATAAGGTTTAGCATCCATGAGATGTATGCCAGCACTTGCTACCGTGGTAAGACCTGAGTCAAAGCAATGATAAGAAAGACCTGAATCAAAGCAATGATAGGAAAGTAAGTAATGCAAAGTTTTTCCACCGGTGTGCGTAACTGCCATTGAGTTAGTTGCCTGTGAGACAGTTGCCATTTGAAGCATAAAAGAACAAAAAAAATATTTTAAACAATAAAAACAACATAACCGAACGATTAAAAAATACACATGTATTAATTTGAAACTTACAATTGAACCAAATCATTTTTACGATTACGTGTCCAAGTTTGATTAAGGATATCGTCTGTTATCACAACATTAATAACTATTGAAAAAAAATTTCAAATGCTATTGGTAGCAAGTATTCTAAGTTGTTCCTAGGTAAAACAACATTTCCATTTATATCCTACAAAAGACAAATTTTTAGAAAAAAATAAATATATCATATTGAGTAATATATCACCTTGCATTCGTGAATAAAGAAATTTCGTTAAAACCTAAAACAATCAAAGCTTGTTAGGTCATATGGTCTATGGTTATGTTCTGTGGGGTACACAAACACTCCCTCAAATACTTGTGCATCGCGATATTGTCTGAAAATCCAATTGTCACAAAGAATTTTGTTCATAACAGTTTTGAGCATAACTAGCTTTATTCTTAATAATTCTTCAAACATCATCATTAGTTTCACTAAGATATTTGTGCGACTCAGAGAATGCACAAAATCCACATGATTTTGGATGTATAATTTTAACGAATCTTAATATAATATCTCCCTTTTCACTTGATTCAGAGTGTCGATGAATCCATGTAACAGATGACTTTATATAAGATCTGCCTTACCATTTGGCTAACCGTTTGTAGTCAGCCTATCATTCTTCAAAAGTAAATGAACTTATTGAAGTCTGGTTGTGCCAACAACCCTACCCTCATACACTATAAATCACTTATCTGAATATTGATGACCAGCAAGGCTTTTACCTACCCGATGACCAGCATCACTTAGGTCCTGGACCTCCTTGGATCTGTTTACCCTCAGTTCACGGACAGTATTTGTATCAACAAATCGAACCCCACTTTGTAAATAATCTTGCAAAGATTTTATCCTACCGTAACATAAAATAAGATATAGTTGGTCCCTACTGTAACTTAAAATCAGATACAAACTAATAAACAGAATAATAAAGATATGAATAACTAATTTTTCATGGCCTCCAAGTAATCTAACATTCAACTTCACAACAGAATTATCTCTAAACAATCTAAACAAAGAGATCTCAACGGCGTCTCACAGTTTAATAGTCTAGGCTCACACTGTACCGAAAAATGCTCAATACAACAACCCAATTCATTCTGAATTAAATTTTTCAGTGGCGTAAAGGATGAATAATGATTAATAAAAAGTGATACCGTGGCTCCAAAGAGTTTTACATAAATGTGCATATAAAGTTCTTTTTCCTGCAATTTACTATTAAAGAAAATTAATATGCTTTTCAAAGGATTGAAGAATTGATAGATTCCCAATCATTTTCTCTTGGTATTAATTGGAACATAGTACACACTTCATTCTTTATCCAAGGTAGCAGACAGTCCATGCCATTTCTTAACTTCATTTATGTTTCGGTCTCCTCTGAGTTATTCATATATTATTTTTTATCCTTGAAAGGTGTGGGTGGGTTGCTCAGAACAAACTGGTAGCTTATATCAGGTCTAGGGTTTTACAACAACAAGCGTGTGATCAATTCTTAAAAAAGAATATCTGTTGGTCCAGGAGCTCACACGAACAGCAAGCAAAACTCTCAAAGATGTCACACTAATGTTCACTTAGGAAGTAATTGAGGCTCACTATATTTTAGCTGAACTAGTCCTCAAGCTTGGCTTACAAGTGCTCCTATATGTTCTATTTATAAGACAAGTTAAACTAACCTTAGCTCAACCCATATATCTAGAACATTCTACATCTAGCTATTAATATTTTAGTCCTAGTAATAACTAGATGTTTCGTAGTATCTAGTTCATCTATGAACTAGTAGTAGAACTGAATATTCTAGATGCTTCTAGCATCTCCTTATAGCTATCTAACAAGATTGTTTTAGGTTTCAACGAAGTTTCTATACTCACTGATGCAACATGATATATTACTCAGTATACGTCTACTTAAATAATCAATTGATATATTTGTTTTTTTTCTAATAATTTGTCTTTTTAGGATATAAATGGAAATATTGTTGTGCGTAGGAACAAGATAGAATACTTGCTACCAATAACATTTGGAAAAAAATTTCAAAGGTTATTAATGTTGTGCTAACAGACGATATTCTTAATCAAACTTGAACATGTAATGGTAAAAATGATTTAGTTCAATTGTATGTTTCAAATTAATAAATGTGTATTTTTTAATCGCTTGGTTATGTTGTTTTTATTGTTCAAAAAATAACTTTTCTGATCTTTTAAGCTTCAAATGACAACAGTCTCATAGGCAACTAACTCAATGACAACTACCTTAGGCAAATACCTCAATGTCAGTTACGCACGCCGGTGGAAGAACTTTGCATTACTTACTTTCTTATCATTACTTTGACTCAAGTCTTACCACGGTAGAAAGTGTTGGCATACATCTCATAGATGCTAAACCTTATCACTTGAGAAATTATTTTGATTACAAATACCCAGTTTTTGTGCTTTTGGTCAAAACTGAGTCTGATCTTCTGTGCAACAGATTGTTCCGTTACGTTTGGCACATGTGTTTAAATTTGGCTTCTTTATCGAATTGAAGAGTAATGAGTCAACATTTTGACATATTATCATTTATCCACTTATCTTTGACTGTACACAATTTGACAACAAGTATTCATGTATTAGAAGGTAAACTATGCTACGCAACTATCCAGAAGCACATTAGCTTATAACTATGCTACGCAACTACGCAACAAGCCCCGGTAGGCAAGGCGATAAAAATTGGAATTTTTTTACTGTTTGCCCAAAAAAATATCGAAATTCTAAAAATGCCATCGATTTTTTCAATTATCGAAAAATACCCCTAGGCGCCACGGGCGACGGCGCCTAGTAGCCTAGGCACTACCGGCGACGGCGCCTACTGCTAGGCGCCACAACCGACAGCGCCTACCTGCCTTGGAAATAAGTTGGAAATTGTGAATTCTAAAATCGAAATAATTAGAGATTAAATGTAATAGCTTTTATATGGGTTTAGAAATAAGTTGGGACAGAAAAATGCATTTAAACGTGTAATTAGAAATTAAATTCAAGTCATATCTTTTTCCCGAATGTGTATTGAACGTTCAATTACAACCCAATCATACATTGCAGGCTGGGGACGAAGGGATTCAGTGGATTCATCAACGTAGATAGTGTGTACAACATGTGTATCTACGTTGACAAACCCACTGAGTCCCTTGTCCGCAGGTGGACATCGAACTCGGATAGCAATGTGTATCGCTAGGATGCATTGGAAGCTGGGGACGAAAGGAATTAGCGGGTTCATCAATGTTGATATTGTTTATAACAGACGTATCAACATTGACAAACACACTGATCCCTTTGTCCGCAGGTAGATCATGGAACTTTGAGAAGTTGGTAGCTTCTTCTTGCTAGGATGTGGTATTTATAGACTTCGTTGGAGTGAAAGGCGCTCTGGCCGAGAGCCCCATGAATGCTTTACGCCAGAGGGTTGTCGCCTCCCTCTGCCAAAGGCATGCATGAGTCCACCGACGGAGAGAGAATGGAAAAGTTTCGATGGAAAGACGCGCTCCGTTATTGCACAGCCTCCTCCCCTCCCCTCCCCCCTCTCCTCTCCTCTCTCTACTATGCATAGGTGGAGGCTAGACTTGCCGGAGCAAATGAGCTCGGTCTGGGCGAGGCCGCGACTTTATATATGGGGAGGATGGGGTAGGTGCCA
The DNA here is from genome assembly GCA_036346415.1 of Raddia guianensis. NCBI lineage: Eukaryota > Viridiplantae > Streptophyta > Magnoliopsida > Poales > Poaceae > Raddia > Raddia guianensis. The sequence continues at coordinate 5,411,120 of CM070539.1, read as the reverse complement.
GAGACGATGGCGCCATGGCAGCTAGGCACGGTCGGTCGTGGCGCCTAGCAGTAGGCGCCGTCGCCGGTGGCGCCTAGGCTACTAGGCGCCGTCGCCCGTGGCGCCTAGCAGTAGGCGCCGTCGCCGGTGGTGCCTAGAGGAGGCTAGGCGCCGTGGGCAATGGCGCCGAGGGGTATTTTTCGATAATTGAAAAAATCGATGACATTTTTAAATTTCTATATTTTTTTGAACAAACAGTGAAAAAATTCGATAAATTGTAATTCTGGTAGCCACACTGCCACCAGAGGCCATACAGGTCGATCACACAATGCCTTTCCCATTTGAAGTAATTGTCTTTCTGCATAGTCCAGGTAGTGATGGACGGGTCACTGTAACCTGTTCCGCGACGGCCTTGGCTCGGATTCCAGTCCCAGTGGTTGTTGATATGAACAAATCGCATCACACCTTCGCTGACGGACAAGCTTCGAAATGCCACTGGGCAGCTGGGCCTGTGGTCCCACTCCAAATCGGAGTACTCCTTGCCAGGGAACTGTATGTAATGGAGAACTGCTGAGGCATAGTCGGCAAGGTCACTGTCGGGACCCGCCTGAATGAGTCGAGTCCCTTTTATGCCTTATCGTACTAGTCCCTAGATCAGTAGCTAGTAGATACAGATTTTTAGAACTTGGATCATAACCATTCTTATTAAAACATTAAATATTACATCAGAGTGCGGCCATTAAGACTCATAATACAAAAGTCTGACATACAGGTCATACAACTGCGGAAGCATGGATACAAGTAAAATCTAAAAGAGAAATCCAACACAATCCCACAGGCAAGGCTATAGTAGCGATCCAAGGTGTCGGAGTAATCCACGTCCTGAACACCATCGGCGAAGCCATCGTCTTTAGGCTCAACGTCGTCCGGGTAATAATTCTGAGACTCCGAACCTGCTCGTTGGAATGAGCAGCCCCGCGAGTGAACGCGAGGGTGAATATATGTGCAAATACTCGCAAGCCAAAATTACATATGCATATGAGTGCTTAGCAAGGGAGAGATTATGGTTTTTTTTTTTGCGGAAAGTTGACTTTACAAATTTTTCCCATATCTTTGAAATTCCCAAAAAGAGTTAAGAATAGTAAAACAAATTTCTTTTCTTTTGAAGCTCCGGCTTCCTGCCGATTTTATCCCACCAAGGACAACTCATGGCTACCTGCCATGTCGTAACGGGACTCAAGGCTAACTGCCGAGTCAAACAAAAATCTCATGGTGTCCTGCCATGTCAAGCTCATAAGCTCATGGCACCTGCCATGTCAATCTGAATATTTCAGGGCTAACTGCCCTGACAACTCATGGCCCCTGCCATGCAATAACAGTCGCTCCACAGCGTCCTGCTGCAAAGGCCCAAAACAAACCTCACGACGTCCTGCCGTGTTTTTACTTTAAAGCGCCATTTCGAAAACAAAAGTGTGAAAGTACTACCATGAGGCAGCGCTCCATCGCCCGCCCTTGACCGTGGCACGGCTGTCTAGACAGTTCTATACTCTGCAAAGGTTGCACGCTTTATCCACGAGAGGCAATTTACAAAGTAAACCACCACAAGGTCTTTAACGAACTCATTCCTAGCTTAGGCATCTCTGCTAAGGATTCCACCTCTAGGCTGGTACTCAGTTGCCAGTGGCCCCCTCTTGCGCTAATAGTTCATAGTCTGCGTGACACCGTGTGTTACGGATTCTACGCTCCCTGTTCCACCAAGTGAGATGCCCAAACTAAGAACTTGCAGGGTACTCGACCAGGGCCTGCCCATACCAGCACTCATGGTCGCACTGTTGAACTTAGTTTGTCTACCTCAAGGACTCGGTCCTAAAGGATTTGGGTGGTTCCCACACTGGGCCCAAGTCTCGTGCGTACTGCACCAGTCCATACAACCATCCACCCAAACCAGGGTTTTGCGAAAATAATTTTCCTTTTACAATACCAACTATTGTACCCCAATAGTCCCATTTTATCAAACACGGCATCATCAACTGCCTTTAAATCACGCATTTCAAACATTGCAGTTCACATGAAATAACAGTGATGACTATAATCAATAAATAGCAGGGCTAAGCATTTAGCGATTAACTAACCAATGAAATGGAAATAAACAAGTTATATGTTCCTAGGGTTGACAGGGATCAGGTTTATATGATAATAATAAATTTTCTGGGCATTTAACTAAGCAGCCTAATCAACTAGCATTTTTACGTTTCAATATAATATGCACTTAGCAAATCTAGTAAATCATTTAGAAATCTAGGCAGCAATATGATCAACAAATATTATAGGAAAAAAGTCAACAATGACTTGCCGTGAATCCAGTGTTCTGGGCGTACGGATAGGTCCTCGGCTCCAACGACGTCGATGTTTGGATCTAGCGCAATAGATAAAACACACAAATAAATGTACATGCAAAAATATGGATGAAAATAATGTAAATGACCTTTAAATTTAAATTATGCATTTTTAGGAATTTATTTCACTGAATTTGAAACTATATTGCAAAAGATATGAAATAAATAAATTTATTAGATTAAATAAAATAAAGAAAACGGTAACTGGGCCGGCTAACCAGGCTCGGCCCAGAAACGGCGCTACCGCGAGGCGGCTCGGTTGGCGCGGCTTGGGCCGTGGCCTGGCTCGGCTACGCCTGTGCGGGGCGCGGGGCGCAGCCCGGCTCGGCCTGGACCGGTGCTGGCAAGGCCGGCCTGGCGCAGCTGGCCCGCAACGCGTGGGCGCGGCTGGCCTGCGGCTGGCTTGGCGCGCGGCTCGGCCCGGTGTGGCCTGGCGTTGGTGCTGAGGGCGCGCGGGGGCTGACAAGGTGGGACCACCTGTCGACCGCCTAGAGCAGGGGAGGCGGCGGCGCATGTCTCGGCGGCGGCGTTCCCGGCGACTGCGGCGGCGCTCCGGTGGGGGAAGGTGAGGGGAACGGGAGAGGGAATCGCGGGGGTCCTCGGGATGGGGTTGGCGGTGCAAGGGGAGCTCCGGTGATGGCCGGCGGCGGCTCGGGGCGGAGGAAGGCGACGATTTGCTGTGGCGAGGCTCACCGACGACGAAGGAGCGGTGTAGATGCTCCGGCGGGCTACAGTGAGGTTAGGGGAGGAGGGTGGTGGTGCGAATTGGGGTCGGGGAAGGGCGGCAAGGCTCGGCGGCGTTAGAGTGGATCGGTGCAGTGGGGAGCACTGCGGCGGTGAGCTCTGGTGAGGAAAAGGGGCAGCGGAGGGGCTTGGCGGCGCCGGGAGAAATGGGGCTAGCTCACCTTGGCGACAACGGCTCACCAGCGACGAACGAACAGAGAGGGGGACCAAAAGGAGGAGGAAGAGCGCGGCGGTGTGGTGTCGGCTTTATAGGCCGCGGCGGCGCTCGACGACAACAACGTGGGGGCCCACTGCCAGAAAAATCTTTAAAAATTAATTTCTAAATTTTTTAGAGTAGATTTCAAATTCAAATGGATTAAATCAAATTTTGCTAAAATAAGAATAACATTTTCCAAATTAAATTTAATTCATTTATATTTTAATTAAACCCAAATTAGAGTATGAATTATCAAATATGGAATTTTAATTTTATAAATAATTATGCTAAATTCAAAATATTATTTAAAATGTGATATGAAAATTCTTTATCTTCAAACTAGGATATCAATTACCCAAAATACTCTTATGGTTTTTGGCAATTTCTTATTTTTAAACTTTCAAAATAAAATTATTTATTCTTACCAAAATATGACTTTGACCATTGCAATATTTATTTTGAAATCCAAAATATTGAATTTAGTTTTAGAACATACTACGCACCTTTACACATTAAAATTTTAAAAAATTTCATGCACATGAAATGTAGATGCCCTGAATTAGGGTTTTCGAAAATTGGGATGTTACAAATCTCCCTCCTATGAAGAATCTCGACCCCAAGATTCGGAAGAGCTTGGAAACATGTCGGGAAATTCTGCTCGAAGATCTTCGCGTTCCCAAGTTGCTTCTTCTGATGAGTGATTACTCCATTGCACTGCAAAGCTTGATAACCTTACTCCTTGTTTGCCGGGCAGCCTCATCCAAAATCCGGATAGGGTATTCCTGATAGGTCAAATCTTCTTGGAGGTCCAGCTGTTCTAATGGCATTTGTTCTTCTGGCACTCCCAGACATTTCCTCAACTGGGATACGTGGAACACGTCATGCACATCCGACAACTGAGGTGGCAACTCAAGCTGATAGGCAACTTCGCCTCTTCTGGCAAGAATTTTGAATGGTCCAATATATCTCGGCGCAAGTTTCCCACTGACATGAAAACGTCGTATCCCTTTCATTGGTGATACTTTTAGATAAGCAAATTCTCCTTAAGCAAAGGTGATATCTCTTCGACGGTTATCTGCGTAGCTCTTCTGTCTACCCTGAGCAGTCTTGAGTTTCTACTGGATGTGTCGAACTTGCTCATCTGCCTCTTTTAGCAGTTCAGGTTCAAATACCATTCTTTCACCAGTTTCTTTCCAATACAAAGGGGTCCTGCACTTTCTTCCATAAAGTGCTTCAATACGGCAATCTGTAATATGAGTTTTATTGCCTAAAACATTTAGAAACTCCCTTATACCAAGTAATTTTTGAACATGCCAATACTTTGTGTTGAAACACACATATTCATGACACCCTTTGCATAAGAAATAATTGTTGGATAGCAAGTTTTAATCCTCTTATAGATATTTTTTGTTGCTTCAGTTCACACCTTGAAAAATAAAAAATGAAAGAACATGCACCATGCCTTCTACGATGGATGATTTGTAATAGCCTTGCATAAAAGGTAGGCATATGGCTTTCATGTTCCCAATCTACACATTGTTAAAAAAATTCATAGCTAGAAAACTGAGAAATATTTGTGACTGGAGGAGTACAATATTCATTTTGATCCATGCATCTATACTTAATCCAATAATACCTTTTCATACTAAAGGCAGAGGACGCATTTAGTCTTCAAAGTTTTAAAATTCATACGAGGCCCTCACAGCTCGCAAGATGGCACTTCATGATCTGAAGTACTGATTTTGTTTGGTGAGCATGAAGTGCTACTCATTGCCACAAACATCACACGTTGTCATAAACTTGTAGGTAGCGATATTGCCATTGTGATCAGAAGCTGACATGCTACTTTCATGTGTAGAAAGAATAGAGCATATACATCGTTCCGGAGAGGAGACTTGACGTCGAGCAAAGTCCAGCAGGACTAATTGATGAAATCTTTGTACCCGGCGCCAGATTTCTCCCTGAGTGATGAAGCAGCTGATATGGATGCGGTGTGGATGACGCGCTTCACCGTTTTGGATTCCTCGCATTGCCGGAGGATCACACGCACTGCGTCCTCTGCTGCCTCGGCTGAGTTCTTGTATTGCCACAGAAACCTCGTCGCAGCCATCTTTGTCACGCGAACACAACTATCCGATATCTTTTTCCACTATAGCAATAAACTGAAAAATAAAACAAAAATCGTATTTGCAGCGACAAGTCGTTGCATCGCCGCCGCTGCACGGAGCGCGCAGCCACTTGGTCCACGGAGCCTTTTAAACTTTTTTTTTTTTGAAAGGGCAGGAGAGCTGCCATTCATTATAAGCGAGGAGTTACAAAAATTTGTTGGGGGGTTAAAGCCTCCCCCAAGAGGGCTAACAAAAATTAAGGTATTACAAAACGCGCTCCTGCAGCCACCCAAAGCTGCAGCTCGTCGAGGAGGAGCCGTAGGAAGACGTCCCTTGAACGCTCTAAAGAGCGGAAAATGCGATTGTTCCGCTCGAGCCAAATGTACCAAATGGTCGCGATGACGACGGAGAGCGCCGCGTGTGGAGAAGAGGACGGAGCCGCATCAATCTCCCACCAAAGTGGTAGGGATGCAGTAGCACGCCAACTTGCCGGGTTGAGGCGAGGTAAGTTGAGAGCAGCTGCTAGGCCCGACCAGACGAAGGAGCTGAAGTCGCACTGGATAAAGAGGTGCTCTGGCGTTTCCAGATTCCTCCAACAAAGCGGGCATAAAATAGTTGTTGGGTAGGTGATTGCGCAAGAGGGCGTCCGCGGTCCACACCCGCATGCGCAGGAGTAGCCAGGTGAAGAACTTGTATTTGGATGATGCCCAGGTCTTCCAAAGCCTGTGAAGGGTAGGAATCGGGCATCGTGGACCAAGTGGAGCCTTTTAAACTTAGCAGTACATCCCCCCTCCTCCCGGGGTCCAGTCATACATTGTTTGCAGACTAGAAGAGAAAAGGTTGAAAAAACAGTTTGAAGCGTACCGAAAAATGGTACAAAAATATGTCTGCGCATATTGGCCCTATGCGGACACGTGTGAAATAGCCTGCGCTGTTAAATAGCCTTACGTTTACGTAGCCCTGGCGATTTTATTTTTATGATTCTAAATTTCTAATGCAGAGATGGCCCAAGGGACAGGAAGAAAATTTCCTCGCACCCCCTGCCACTGAAAGAGCTGTGGCACCCATGCTGGATGATTGCCACGTGGCTGCATCAATTTTGAAGCAGAACAATCCCCAAATCCTCCATTTCGTAGAGGACGCCGCTGCAGTGGGTTCCCATGGTGATTTCGCAGAGGACACGTGTCGCCGTGGCCCTTCGGAGCAGCTTCTTTGTGCGCCACCGTCGCTCTCCGGCATAGCTTCGCCGCCGACGCCGTCTGTCTCAAATTCGTCGGGCACCGCTAGCTACGAAATCACCACGGGAACCCACTGCAGCGGTGTCCTCTGCGAAATGGAGGATTTGGGGACCGTTTTGGGGATTGTTCTGCTCAAGATTGATGCAGCCACATGGCAATCATCCGGCATGGGTGCCACAGCTCTTTCAGTGGCAGGGGGTGCGAGGAAATTTTCTTCCCAAGGGACACCATTCAAGGCAGATGATCAAAGTATCTGTGACGCACACAAATTCCGCCGGGGATTTTGCGGGCGTGCCAGTGCATTTATCAAAAACACACAAAAGAAGGGACAAGAACGTTGACATTTCATTATCGCAACAAAATACAAGTTCCTGTTAAGATTGCGCTCCGTAGCCATGCTACCTGGCCATCTTGTGTAGACGATTGTGATGGTTCTGGATCCTGGTGTCTCGGAAGGCTACCCAGTTAATTACATCCGCGCGTGGACGCGCGAAACACCTCCGATTAAGCCGCGAGGTTGTCTTCTTCTTCTCTTCGTCTTGTGCTTCACCGTGCTGCGGGTGGATGTAGGGTGTAGTTGACGACGGCAGGATACGTGGGGTAACACATGGCCCACGCAGTGCCTAGCACAGCCGTTGTATGGCTATGCCCGCCCGTGTCGCTTGAATTTGTATCTTCAGGCTTCACGTTGGTGTAGTTGTATTTGGGAGTAATGCACGGCTTGCACTTGACTTGGAGTTGAATTTGACAGCATGTTGGCGTCATCGGGAATGTTCCGGCGTGTCTGGGGTTGGATGTAGGTGTGGACGGTCTTGATCACCATCGTCTTTATGAACCTTTCTTTTTTTTTCATTAAGTTCAAGTCTGACGAGTGTAATATTCTACAACTAACAACTCATTTATTTTGAGACCGACCCACCTCCTATCTAGGATTTTTTTAACTAGTCCTTTATATTGCAATGTGTCAATCGTCAAATGCTTTGGCAATTTCCCCGGGTCGGATGAAGCAATAGAATTTTGAACCAGACCTTTTGATCTTTGGTTATCTTTCGTAGTAATAATATCTCGGGGTTTGCAACGAAAACTTGGTATATCGACTATACGATCATTAACTAAAATATGTCTATGGTTAACTAATTGTTGGAGCGAAGTGTATGTCGGTACCGTGGAATTGGGATCTCCACGATATCGTTGGCCTTCAGGGTCTTGTTCACCTTTGGGCGGTGTATGTTGAATAGGAGATGTGTGTCGGCACCGTGGAATTGGGATCTCCACGACACCATTAATCTTCAGGGTCTTGTTCACCTTTGGGTCTTGATATTGTTGGACGAGACGGAATCCCGTTAAGGTCGATGTAGAGGTAGGTCCCGCCGGTGTTGACGGAGTCATTGGAGAAGATCGTTGGACGGCCCCCGTGATCGATAGCGGAGTCATCAGCAGTCGATCTTCGGTTTCCTTGAGCAGAACATGATTCCACTAAGGAAAAATCTACGGACGGGGCTGGAAGACGATTCTTCCCAGCGGAACGTGTTTCCGCTATAGCCGATACGTCGTTTTATGCGATGTTGCTCGTGCTTCTTTACTTGACAAAGATAACGGTGCACGATACCGCGGAGGGCACCGGCCGTCGTGTTTTTCGGTATGCAATGCTCTGCCGGCGTCAAAACAGTATGCAATGCTCCGCCGGCGGCGTCATGATGAAGGGGCGTCGAGATTCCATGACGAGGTTGAGGGTGCAGCTTTCGTATTTGCTGGAGTTTTCTTCTCAGTGTTCATGGCATTATCATTTTATTAGCTCCGTGCTTCTAGACTCCATTTAGCAGTGAGTCTGAGTACGAAAAGGCATCGAGGGGCAGCTTCTTTGTTATCTCTGCAGCAACTTCATCTCCATTTGCTTTTACTCAGGAGCCATGCAACTCAAGTATATGGCATACATACATATGTAGGTGTACGTACGGAATACATGGTTTTGTGCTAATTAGCATCTCAGTGCATGGATGACCAGCACAAACGTGCAGTTCATGACCAGCGCGGTGACAGAGTCAGCGAGGAGGAGTCGGGCTGCTGTGTGAACGCCGCCGCCGCCGCCGTGTTGGTTTCATGCATGCACAGTAGCTTATACATGCAACATACACGTACGTATATACGTACATACATGCATGAGCAAGAAGGCCACGCCGCCGTCGCCGTCTGCGGGCGCTGCCATGCACGGGTGCCGTCGTCATCACGTTGGTGCAGGAGAGAGGAGGAGAAGCCGGGCCGCGCCGTGGGAAGCCAGGGCTCCGCGCCGAGGTAGGGAGCCGAGCGCCGCCCGCCTGGAGATGCTGCGCCGCCGGCGCCGTGGAGATGCTGTGCTGAGTTGCCGTCCGGGTGCCGTCGTCTCGCCGGCGTTGAAGGGGAGTGATGCTGCGCCGGCCGTGGAGAAGGAAAAGGCCGTCCGCACCATCACTTGGCCGCAGAGAGGAAGGCGGCGTCGCTGCTCGTCGCTTTGAGGGGGAGCCATGACATGAGCCACCCATCGCCATTCTTGTAGATCGAAATCAGGGGCCAAACTGGCGTCGCCGTCCACACCGCCGCGCCGCCTCAGTGGAATCCGGGGGGAGCTCGCCGGCCACCCATAACGCCGCCGCCGAAGACCGGGCCCGATCGGGGAAGCTTGTCGCCACCCATGCGCCGGTTCGGGGGAGCACATTGCCACCCATATGCTTCCGCCGCTGCCGTCGAAAACCGGGCCGGATCGGGGGAGCTCGTCGCCACCCACGCGCCGGATCGGGGGAGCTCGTTGGCCACCCATAACGCCGGATCGGGGGAGCACACTGCCACCCATACGCCGGAGAAGATGATCTAGCCGCCGTCTTTGCAGATTGAGATCAGGGGAGCATACTGCCACCCATGCATTGGAGAAGTCGCCGTCGCGAAGAGGATGACCGGGGGAGCACACTGCCACCCATGCATTGGAGAAGGCGTCGTTGCGAAGAGGGCGGCGCCGCCACGCTGGAGAAGAAGGGCGCTGCTGCCGTGCCACTGCTGGATGCCGGAGAAGATGAGCGGCGCGCAGGCCGTCCTTTGCTTGCCGGTGTTAATGAAGGAACACCGCTGCAGCCGCCGTGCTTGGAGAAGAAACCAGGGGCCGCCCTTTGTGCTCACGTCCAGCACAGAGAAGGAGAGAAGAGAGAGGAAAGAGAGGGAGAGAGAGAAGGAAAGGGGAGAGGACAGCCACGGATCACATGGCCCCTACCTTTTCTTCCCTCGCGCAGTAGATGCTCTGTTGATTGCTCCTCGCCCTGCTCCTTGCGTCCTGCGAAGAGCAGATCGATTTCTTCTTGCCTTGTTGCTCGCCTGCCTCGGTTGCCAACTTCCCGATCGATTGCAGATTGCGGACCCCTTTTTTCTGGTGCTGGTTGGTTTGCTTTTATAGGGTATGGAGTAAGAGATAGAGACGGGAACAGATAAGAGTTTGTTTCGGTTACGAATCCTAATCCCTTGTGATGATTATCTTTAAAGTCCAGATTAATTAATTTTCGTGATTAATTAATTACGAAAATAAATAATTTCGGGATTAGGTAATTTTGGGCAAATTGAATATGTGATAAAAATTTTATAGTCCAACAGTATCAGACGGTGAAGTGATAGGCTTCGTCACTCTCGCACGGTGAGCTTGGACGCCTCAAGGAAGCCGAGCCTCACCGCGCACTCCACGCTGCGGTCGAGCACCTCCTCCATCCCGTACTTGTACCTGAAGCCCAGCTCCCCCAGCTTGTCGCCGGCGGGTCGCACCCTCGCCGCCGCCTCCGCCCTGACACACATCAATCAGTTGCAAACTTGCAATGCTCGATCGAACCACCTCGGCGATCAGTAACAGTTCTTGATTCTGTTTCAGGATGGTGCAGCGAGTGACTCGCAGAGGATTAGCTTACTCTTTGGGGATGTCGAGGTGAGGGTACTTGCCGGCGAAGTGGCCGACGATTTCGGCGACGGTGGGGTAGGCGGCGCAGCAGAGGAAGCGGCCGGCCATGGACGGCCGCTCCATGCAGAAGACGAGCGCGTCGCAGACGTCGCCGACGTGCGCCAGCGGCACGCAGCCGATCAGCGCCTGCAGCTGCCTCATCACGCGGAGCTTGCTCGCGTCGCCGGACACCGGCGACAGCGCCGGCTCCATGGACACCAGGAAGCCGCTCCGGAGCGCGTCGCCGGCGACGACGGGGCACGGCAGGGTGACCACCTCGAACGCCGGGCTCTCGCCGTCGTTGTACCTCAGCGGCTCCTTCTCCGACATCACCTTCGACAATATGTACCCCTGCAAAATCAATGGCATCGATCGATCCCTTCGCCGTGGCGAGCTACGCCTCGAGAAATCGTTGGTGATTTTGATGGGAATTGAGAAACTACGCGCTGTTCTTCAGCGAAATGAGCAATCCGGCGAAGGTCGTCGGCGTCGACCGTCGTCCAGCAAGATTCGTCGATGAAATCTTTGAACCCGGCGGTGAAGTCCTCCTTCAACGGCGAGGACGCGGTCATGGAACCGCTGTGGATGACGCGCTTCACCGTCCTGGAATCCGCGCACAGCCGGAGGATCACCCGCGCGGCGTCCGCGGCAGCCTCCACCGTGCTCTTGTACTGCGCCGGCGACGAGCGAATCAGCCGCAGCTACGTGATCCGACGAGCGCGTATGAAGGTCGATCGGCCTCACCTTGGTGCTCGCGGGGTCGTGCTGGAGCGGCGTGGCGAGGAGGAAGACGAAGCGGCAGCCGGCGATGGCCGGCGCGAAGGTGGCGGCGGCGTAGAGGTCGGCCTCGAACAGCACCAGTCTCTCCGCCGCCGCGCCGGGGACGAGCCGCCGCAGAAACCCCGCCTTCCCCTCGTCGTCTAAGATCTCACCGCGCCATGGACACATGGATGCGAGGTTAGACGAACGAAATTAATCCGCAATCCGATCACGGTCGCCACTTGATCAGATGAACTTACTGATGTCGCGCAGAGTAGCGTGGACGGTGTAGCCTCTCTCGAGGAGCTTCTTGATGAGCCATGAGGCGATGTAGCCGGCGCCGCCTGTGACGCACACCTTGACGCCGCCGCCGCTCTTCCCTTCCTCCATTGCTACCTCCTGATTCCACTGTGCGAGTGGACTTGCTTGCCAAAAAGACAACGAATCAAGCTTATGTTATCGTTCGTGCCTAACACTATAATCAAGTTTATGGGCCCTGACCCTTAAAAAAAAAGAAAACTCGGAAGCGAGTTTAAAATATACTCAGTCGATTTTTTAATAAAAATCGATCAGTAATGCAATCGTTAGTTGCCTAAATAATGCAATCCTTTTAATAAGAAGAAAAAATTTGCACCATAATCATTAAAGATGCCACGTGATAAGATAGACGATTATATTTTTTACGGACCACTTGTGCCTCACAAAAATATTAACGATACGACTGGCCTGTTAAGCGGCCCAGCACGGATTTGGCCCAGCGCAGCCCAGCATAAGCCCACCGCGTGCCGTGTCCCCTTACTTCTTCGCAGGAGACTCTAGTGCACACGTGGAGGCCGAAGCGGACACGTGGAAGCAGCACGGTGCATGAGGCCGCCCCTTGCATCATCCAGAGGCTACCATTGCTCCGCTTATACGCATTTGGACGATCCGATCCTAGGAGCAGCATCGCTACCAACCTTATAGCTACACGCCTCTGTTCGTGAATCGTGACGTGAGGAAGAAGCACGAGGAAAACGAAGAAAGGAGAAAGAGTGCGGTGAAGTTCACCGGAATCAATGGAGGAGGGCGACCGGAGGAAGGAGGAGACGGCGGCGTCCCGGGCGCAGAAGGAGGCGGCCTCGTTCGGCGTCTCCGTGCAGGAGTGGCTGCAGCACGTCAAGGCCAACATCCTCGGCCTGGTAAATCAGCCTCTTCCTCTTCTTGCTTCTTCGTCTTGTTCTTGCTGGCTACGGAGCACTGTAATTTTTTTCAGACGTGGTAAATTAATCAACAGCTGCCTTTTCTTCCTCCTCTTCTTCAGGCTGGTTGTTGAGCACTGATTATTTTTATTTTTATTTTTTTTGCAGGCGCAGAAGGTGACGGCGAGGAGCGAGCAGGAGGCGGCGGAGGCGGACATGCGCGCGGCCAAGATGCAGGTGGAGGCCACCAACGAGGCGGAGGCCAAGAAGAAGCAGCTTGAGGATTGATTGGTGTGTGTTCATGTAAATCGCTTGCTCGCTGTACCCGTAGCCTGTAATTTAATCAGGGAAACAGATAATTAACAGTACAATCCAAGTTTTCATGTGGAAGCTTGCGTGGAGCAAGGCTAGGAGCTGATTAAGAACATATGCATGAATTTTCCGATCAATCATGCCCTTGTAACAAGATCTATCTGAAACTGCATGATGTACTGATCCACTCAAGGTACTCCATATTGATATTTGACCACACATAGTTCAGTCAAAATTCATTGAAACAAAGGTAACTAAACGTTAAACTAAACAAAAACCATGGCGTGTTTGAAGTTACCATGCCATGCCATGGCCCGAGCAGACATGAATATACTGCTCTGTCATTAGTGGCACAAGAAACATATATATGATGTGCAGTAGTCTCTCGTAATGTTCATGCTGCGCATAACCTACAAAGAAAGATTGGTAATTGCTGGACACCAAGGAGCAATGAAACATCCATCAACTTGCAGTCCCGCAGGCACCTGGTGGCACATACAGATTACTATTTCGTAATACACCAACATGATAAGCGAAAAACGCACCTGACACCCGGCAGTACAAATGGATTACAAACCGAAATTATTCCAGTATAAAACGATAGGGTGAGACTGCTTGCTTCCAAAGTTTCACCCAAGCAGAGCAGATGAGGAATAAGTAATGCTAAAAACACAGGGAGCCAAGTAGCCAACCCATCAGTGATCACTAGATAAGCCATGACACCTCTGCAAAGTACAAGTCTCCACAGGGCAACACTTGCACAAGATTACAGCCTTACAGCAACACAGTGGCGGCTAAGGTTCATACCAAATAGAGTAGTCATTATAGATTTTTTTACAAAGAAATTGGGCATGTCCTCGTCAATTCCACTATCGGATGATCGGATCTATGCGACAATCCTTCTGGTAGCATACTAGCATATACACATTTCAGACTAACAATACTACGGAATTCTAGGTCGAAACGTTCTCTTGCAAAGTTGTTTGGATACTGATACTCAAGTCATCTATGGCACCAACATTTCAGACTAACAATAGTACGGAATTCTAGGTCAAAACGTTCTCTTGCAAAGTTGCTTGGATACTGATACTCAAGTCATCTATGGCACCAACCACCAAGTCAAGCACCTCAGGGGTGCCTGTGCAACACCATGCTAATATATGCAGATCACATTTGCATGCAGCAAGGATTCATAAAACTTGACTGGTTTCTAACTTGATTACGAGTAGACAAGCAACTTAACAAAAAAACATTGCCCCTAGACATGATTGTTAGCCTAGGCATGGTTATTACTTACTACCCTGTAAACACTCCATATGTATGAGAAAATGTTCAATCTCAATACGAACTAGCATATGGGTCCAGGGTAAGATGATCTTTAATGAGAGATCATCTTATAGCAACAGGTTCGCACAAACACCAATTCTTTGTTTGCCGGCTTAAGTTGTGTGACATCAGTGGTCAAGTCTAGCCATGTTTGTGCCTTCTTTATTAGTTTCCACTGGAATTTCTGTAAGGACATTTTCATCCCCAGCAGTGATCATGTTTGTGCTTTCTTCCTTAATTTGCACTGGACTTTCAATAAGGCCATTTTCATCTACTTCGGTAGTCATATACTCATATTTGTGTCTTCGGTCTTAATTTCCACTGGAATTTCAATAGAGTTATCTCCATCCACTTCACTTTTGCAGGCAGAAGCTACACCATCCATGGTTTTGGCATTCATCCTCACAGCCATAATTGATGTCCAAACCTTATTTAATTCACTGTGCTTCTTGCCCCGCAGATGACTAGCCATGGTTATGTTGCTGTCACACCTGACTCTGCATCGTTCACACCACAGGTAATTCTTCCTCCGAACAATCTCATGCATTGCGCCATCTATGTTGATGCATATTTTCTTAGGTGCATCACTAGAGGCAGTGGCGTTTTTATTCTTAGTGGTTGCCTGCAAGCTGCTTTTGTCATTATTGAACACCTTGTTGACTCCAGACTGAGCCAGCTTCGCCTTATGCTTTTTTCCTTCAAGATGTTCGTTCAGGCCTGCTTCACAAGTTGCACTAACATGGCAAAGTGAACAGGACCAGTCCTGGGCTGGTTTCTGAACTTTCCTTGGTTCAGTGGGAGCAGCACTTGCATCTGGTTTCCTCTTCATACCTGAAACCTTTGGCTCACATGAAAGAACCTGAAATGAACAAGTCAGGAGTCAGGGCACTACTGAGCTTGCACATGCACATGTCGCAGGCTGGCAGTTTCAATGAAACAATGACCATTCGAAAGAATAAAAAAGGCATGCTATGGTTATTGATTGGAAGCAATCCAGACTCTAGACTCTAGAGGGATACCCATCAAAGCAATGGATATGAAAAAAAAATGACAAAAAAAGCTAAAATATTTTTATGAATCATGTGAAACAAAAATACGGGGAAGATTTCAGTTTATACCACTCAATTGGAGGCTTGGAGCGCCTCGTTCCAAATGTCACCCAACTCGTTTAACTTTTATTGTTTGCCACTATGGTGGCGTATTCTTGTTATATTTTTCCACTACTTTCGCCTCTATTTTTCTTCCCATCAAACTAAAATGTCCCTGCCCAAAATTTGGAAACTTGGACTAGGATTTGGACCTTGAACTATTATGTTGAATTCAAAAATTTTGAAACTTCAATATAGAAGTTTCATGTTCAAACCCATGTTTTAAATTTCAGAAATTTGAATCACATGGTTTAAAATTTGAACTCAAATGCGAATCTTGAAATTTGATATATGAAATTCGAATCTTTGTATTTGAATTATATTTAAAATTTTGAGAATCTGAACACAAATTGAATTTTTAATCTTTCGATTTGACATTCAAACCCATATTTTAAATTTTAAAATTTTGAACTCAGATTTGAAATTTTGAATTTGAAATTCCTGGTATTTTAATTCAATAGGGAAAAGGGTTAGGGACATTTTGGTCCGATGGGATGAAAAATGAGGAAAAGGTGAGAATGGCATGAATCAATTCACAGCCTTTGGAAAAGTCCAATGAATTGGGTGGCAATTGGAACGAAGGGCTCAAATTGAGTTGTATAAACGGATATCTCCCAACGTACAGTTCATCATAACAACATTATGCTAAATAGGGTGCAATACATGTGGGACAGAATCCTGTAACTCATCCTCAAAAAATATTAAGCTAAAATAGAACAGATAGTGTAGTCAGAACTTAAGACACTTTTGCTAATCATTGTCAGAAACTTATTTAATTCTCGGACGATTTTCTCACGTACCTGGATGCTCTTATGGAGGTGTCTAATCTAGAGTCCAGAAAGTCGACAGGGAGTTAAAAAAGTCTGGATCGCTTGATGTCAAGCCAGTCTCAAAGTAGTAAAGGAATGGGATTTCAGAGCCAGGCTGCAGTTCTTTATGCTGAACTTGGGGCGAAAATTTTTAGAAGTGCGATGAAAATAACCTTTTCTGAGCAGTTGGGAGGGCAATGTTTCTGCGTGCAGGGCTCGATCTCGTGCAGCTCGAGCTTATGCTTCGGCTTTGGCGGCGACGGGGACCATCTCTTCGCATCAGCAATTCGCAGCATCCTTTGCCCGAACCCCACGTGCTGGGGAGAACCGAAACGCCCAAAACCCTGCCATGTACAACCAAACTCCTCGAACGACCGCGGTGGCGGGACGTGCGGGTCTGGATGCATCGGCATCGGCGGTGGCGCGTGCGGATGTGGGCCAAACATCGGAGCGGGCGGCGGCGGCGGAGGCGGCGGCATGAAGGCGTGGAGGCCGCCGGCGAGTGCGAGCTCGCGGCGCACTTCCTGCTCGATGAGCCGCCGCTCCACCTCCAGCCGGACGATCCGCTCGCGCCACGCCACTGCCTCCCACTGGCCCGGCGGCGGCGAACCACGACAGAGAAACCCGTCTGCGCGGGGTGCGGAGAGCGTCAGCGCTAGGGCACCACTCTAGAGACCGAACTCGGATCAGTATTCCCACCGGCGCTTACCTCGCATGCCCTGCGCCCCTCCGCCGCCGCCGCGTGGGTCGGAGGAACGCGCCGACGTGGAGTGGGGCGAGGATCCCCGCGGCCTGCAGTCGCCGGCGCGGAACCGGAACTCCATGGGCGGCCGCGGCGGCGGACTGAGTAGGGTAGGATTGCGACGGATGGCTGTGGCTTGGGCTTCGAACTCGATGGCGGAGGAGAAAGGGGAGGGGCCGGGGGTTGCCATTTCCGCTCGACTCCCGAGGTGAGTGCCGCATTCGTGCCCGCTTGCCGGATGCGGTGGCGACAGTAAAAGTGTGAGGTGACAGGATTAAAAACAGATTAAAATATTCATATATGGTATATCTCTTCTCTTCTCTGATATTACGAGAGAGGAGACTGACTTATCATGAGACGATTGGAAGTTATTTATCTCTCAGTCGATTTTTTAGATTATTCATCAAACATCTTTATATGACATATAAAAGGTCTAACGGTACAATCTAGCTATGTGAAAATCGATTGAGACTTATTTAAAAATCAGTCGTCTGAGAGCAGCAAAACCGTTTCTATATTTTTATTCCCTTTAGCAACATTACTTGGTCGTATAACGAGTTCTCTAAATCACTATTTGTTTCCTATATTTTTATTCTCTTCGACAACGTTTCTATCTTTAAAAGATATATAACGGTTTTTCATATTTTTAGGCTGAGATAGAAACTCTAATAAATTGTTATAGTATCGAAAATTATCCACGATAATACTCCCTCCGTTCTTTTTTATTTAATGTCTTTGATTTTTGGACACGCTTTTGACCATTAGTCTTATTTAATTTTTTAAATATTATTTATTTTATTGTGATTTGTTTTATCGATAGAGATAGTTTAAATATGACCTTTTTTACATCTTTGCATTAATTCTTAAATAAGACGAACGGTTAAAGATGCGTTAAAGGCGTCAAAAGAGAAAATAGGGAGTATTTAAGTAGCTGGTGACGTTACCATGAGATGCGCGGTGCGCGCCCGTGCCGTTTTACCAGTTACCTCCGGGCTCCGGCCCTCAATTTTCGGAAGCGTACAGCATCAATCAATCAATCAAAGTGACGGCGGCTGCGGATTGATTGGCCAGGATTAAAAAAAAAAAAGAATCTCTCGTAAAACAGAAGTCCAAATTTTAATTTTTGTGATTATATAAATATTTGTATAAAAATTCAAATTAGAACTCGCAACTTTAATTACATGACACAACTTTATTTAGTCGGTGGAGATCATATGTTTTTTGTAGTATTAGCTCATAGGATTATTTGTTTGGTTTGCGACCTAGGTTACTCTGTCAATGCGATTCTCTTTGGAGGCAACAATTCATAAGAACATTTGTTTCGTTTGCAGCGGTCATGATTCTGATTGTTTGACAAAATAGCTGGTACTACGCCAAACGGGGTAGGCTTCGCTGGAGCACCATGAGATAGAACATAGAGCATCTCGCGGTGCAGCATGAAAGAGGGTTTGCTTCTTGAAGGAAATGAGGAGTCCTGGCTGTGCAGAATCAGGGCAGTTCTTATTAGAAATTAGAAATTGTTGGAGACTGTTCGCTCGGTGAAACAGAGAGAGTAGAAACTGGAACTTCTCTTAATGTTTTTTTCAGAACTGTGTTGCAACTACAGTGGACATTCTCCTTTCATAGGGAAAGTAAGGCGCGCCCACCCGTAAGTGGCAGTGGCAGTGGCAGTTAACTGCGGAGGATTTCAATTGAGTAGCGGTGAACGTTCTCCGTATGACGCGCTCGGTATTAGCAGCAACCACTGATGTGTTAATTGCTTCACAGTCATTTTGCCCACAAAATAATTGTTTCACAACAGAAATAAATTTAAATTTGGGAATATGCTAATCTAAACCCGTGTGTCTGTGACAATGGCTCTGTTCTTTTCAGCTAAAATTTAAACCGAAAGCTATCATTAAAATTTGTTATTTTTATACAAACCAAAATAAATGGAGTACTTATGATGTGACCACACCCATCATGGGTATGACCGACACTACGTCAACATATTGGTCATGGTCGAGCTTTTCTTCAGCATGGTCGTTGACGAGATTTCAAACCACTGCTTCATCTTCGACCACAACATCTACTATAAGTTGGCAACACCTTGCAACATATTTTAATACATCTACACGTACTACGATATCTACGGCTGCATGGGTTCGCCGACCACTACCATGGCCCAAACGTACAAATCAGCAGCATGTACGTCGTCGTATTGATAAGCCATCATTGTCTCCAGCAATTCGGCCTCCACCGTAGCCACCTCCCCAAGCTCAAAACGTATTGAAGAAAGGCGCATCTTCACTATTTCGACGCCCTCTGGTTTCACAAGCCACGTCGTTACAAGGCCGGCCCAAGAAAGAGCATAATTTGTCCACGAGTCAGGTTCGGCCATCTCCGCGCAGTCAACTTCAAACGGATGCCCCTGATGCATACGAACTCCGTTTTAGACGTTCTTCGTATGCACGGACAAGCTCTCGACGAGATCTTTCCAACGGATCCGGTCCCAGCTCCAAATTCCTTACGGATTAACAGGAATTGTCGAAACAAGGTTGCGACCAGAATCTGCCAAGCGCTGTGACGCTCCACTTTAGGCCCATGGCCCATGTACCTTTTAGGGCTACGCTCCAAACTCTAGCCGTCACTATATATTTCATAGCCGTCGCTGTTTAGACTCAGGTTTGGTTGTGTGTTGATAGACCCGTGTGCGTCTCTTCTCGAATTTGCGTTTGTCGACTAGACCACCCGAGTCGAGTTATCGAACCTCAAATTTATTCAAATGCTTCATACATATTTACAATTTTAGATTGCGTTTATCTTGTTTCTTACTTGTTCTTTGATCGCTTGCAGGAAACGACCTTTGTGGTCAGGTCAATCACGTTTTTAACGTGGTTGATAACGAGCAGGTTTGATGGTTTAACGATTGCCGGGTTGTCATTCTTCAGATGTTGGTAGCCGGATCGTCAAGGTCGCCTCTCTGACCAGATCGAAATTATCCCTTCGAGTCTCACCAGAAGATCGAGCCACCCCCGTTTCCCCATCAACTTATAAAACCAAAACTAATACATTATAATGAGATTTTAAATGCTTCTTATAGTTACTAAAATATTTTTATACAATCTTTCAGATTCTTCGAATATCCATTTTAAATGGTCATAACTTTTCCAGATTAAAATTTTCGCTGAAAATAACAAAGCCAACGTGTCAATGACCGTGAGAGAGAACGATATCTTCCGAAACATTTGATCTTTGAAGAAACAATTTTTTTTTCCGATTATGATTTCAAATAGGCCCATGTGATTCTAGAATGTGGAAACTTTTTAGAAAAAAAATTAAATCAATTTGACAGATGATTAGCACATGATTATGGTATATAGACCACGCAGATTATGTTCCTCGGGACATGAGACACGCATGGATAGCCATGCTGCGTAAGGCCCAGCTTGATTAGCAGTTATGGTTTGTTTTGGTTGCAGTAAAAAAAAAAGTTTAAAAAGAGACTTGAAAAGGTTAAAAATTCATTTCAAAATATTTTTAAAATCTTTCAAAAAAATATAAAACCTCAAAAAAAATTACAAAATGTTATAGTGAATGGTCTATACAAAAATAATAAATTTTGCGAACCGAACCAAAACCATAACAGAACCACAAAAATATGGAATTTGCAAATTCCAATGCTTCGCACGTAAAAAACATTGTAAACGCTCGAGAACAGCGGATTCAAGAAAACCAAATTGAAATTTGTTCGAAACTGAAGCATCTGATAAATCCCATCACCATCAGGCACACGAGCAACCGTCTGTCAACGGAGTAAAGTGCAAGGCACAAGCACTAGGTATTCAGGGCTTCAGGGGACGCTTGGTGGGCTAAAACCACAACAGCAAATGGCAAAGCAAAGCTGTGCCGATTGAAAATCACGACCGGAAATGACAAACTGATTGGTTACAGACAGGCAGCAACAGAACAAAGAATGGTGTGTTCCAATTGTTCCCCACGCGTGTTGGGTACCCACTGCTGTATCAACAACACAGCATGTACACTGACGTTTCTTTAGAATGCTTAGCAAGCTGCAATACCACATCAAGATTCAGGAGTTTATCCTATAGCATACCTTTTCGTCAGGCTGCAGCATCACGAGCCATTCTCTTCGGTCACCCTGATCCCAGAAGTAGGGGTTAATGCACAATGCATAGAAAAGAAGGATGGGCGATGAAAATTAAGGATGTCAACAGCATTAGGGTCAGAGATGACTCACTGATTCTCACAGAGTTCTATGTTGCCAGATGATTGTTCTCCAGCAGCATTCTTGTTCTGATTAATTGGTTTCTTGAACTGAACCAGGATCATTGTCATGTTGTCGCATCCTTCTCCACCTAAGGTTGATGGAGCCAGGCATCTATCAAGCACCTTTTCACATACCGCAGAAAGGCTGCTCTCCTGCATTTTGTACCGGACCTTGTTATTGCCAAGCACCACGAAATTCACATAAGTTTAGCATCTATAGAGATAGCTGGGTACTCACCTTGATTATGTGTTCATGGATGAAATCAACCAGCTGTTGGCTAGACATGCAGTCCCTAATGATCATCAAAGTACATCGCTGTTACTTCTGATGAAAGCAGTAAAGTTGAAGCAACTAGATAGGCACACACAATTACATCTTTGGTTGAATGTCTGTCTGAATGAGATGGGATGACAAAAAAAAAATAAAAGGGACCTATTAATAGCAAGGAAAATTACCAAATGCCATCACATGCTAAAACAAGAAAGTCATCATCATCACAAAGCTCCACCTAAAAAAGAATTGAATTACATCAGCTAGCTGCAAGAACGAAATAAGAGCCCCTACATATCATGTCATGGTTAGCTGAAGTAAATTAAGGCAATGGTAGAAATTGAAGTGCTTACAACGTTGATGTCAGGGTTTGCAGTCAAAATTTGCTTATCAGGAGACAAGAACTTGTTCTGTTTATATTCCATATCTCCTAAAAAAGTATTTGCAATGTAAGGCATCATGTAAGGTCCAAGACTCAAGTCATGAACAGGAAAACAAGTCAAAACATATACCAATTGCTCTTGCCAAGTTTATGGTTCCATTTACTCGGCCCATTTGGATGTAACCCCCTGCTTTTAATATTCTATCCCTCTCTGCTTCAAGCTCTGGTTTGTGGTCTCTTGATAAATTGTATGCCTAAATTATAAACAGAAATATGGTATCATAAAATGAACTTTTCATGCCTATACTTCAAGCCTAAACATATTACAAGGACAAAGAACAACACACCTGGCCCTTCCTTGAGATAACACAGCGAGAGTCACCAGCATTTGCCACAACAAGCTGGCTATTTCTTACTATTGCAACACAGGCTGTACTTCCACAGGTTGGCCCAATAAAATCAGAGTGTGGTCCCTGGTCAAAAGTGTTTAAGACTGCATGATTGACCCAAATGTTAAGTATATAAAGAAATCTTCTCAAAAAAATATAAAGAAATGCAACAACAAGAACATTAATGCCATACAACCAAGGTTTTAAATAGCGGGGTATGACATTTAGCGGTGACTTCATCTAAAAGCTATAGAAAGCTATAGCGAAAGCTATTTCATTTAGCGGTTTTGGAAAAAAAAAATGAAAAATTTCATTTATATGCATAGAAACATTGAAGTAAGAAAAAATTATGACCACAAATACACAAATATATGTCTAGGGATACATGAGAATATGTATCTCGGTCCATTACTTCATAGTCATTCGATCAATTAACATATCCACGGCTATAATCAACATTCATATTCCTTCAACATCCAACAATTAACAACTCAACAATTATTCAATTGTTTATTACAATATTCACTGAAGTAAAGAAAACAACAAAGAGGCATAGATTCCAGTTATCTAGAGTAATGAATATATGCCTCGATCAGGATTAGCGGTGCTAAATAAATTTCGCGGCTAAACCAAATAGCGGTATTTAGCGGAGCTAAAGCGTCATTAGCTGCAATAGCGGAAAAATTAGCAATAGCGTAGCGGCAGGCCTTCTAAAAGGCTATAGCGAAGCTATAGCGGAGCTATAGCAGGCTATTTAAAACCAAGCATACAACAGAAATTCTAAAACTTCTAAACATTATTGCCTGTTGGCTGTTGCCTGCTGATAACGGAAATTCCAAGTTCAATCCTAACAGCTTAAAATTTGCTTCATCTGCATAGATCTCCTTTTGCAAATTAAACATTAATGAAGATAAAATGTGATGGGTCTAGTCATGAACCTTGTAGATCTTAGCATTTTACAATTCTACCTGTTTTTTTACAAAAAATGAGTAACTGACATGCAAATCATGCTAGCTGAACAAGTACCTCCTCAAAAGCCCAATCATCATGTTCAACATTTGAATCACTGCCTCTTGGAGACCAGATCAAACCTTCTATCATGCCAGTAAACTGGTTTATCTTATCACCAAGTGCCTGTAGTTCACGCCAGCCTCTTTGACCTCGCATCATCTCATCCATTCTGAACATATGCAATCAGAATTTCTTTATCATCTAGCACAAAATTGTAAATGGAGAATAAATGCAAAGCATTTGTATTGGCTACCAAAAAGTGTGCCATACCTGAAAAAAGCTCTATGGACAGCAGTGCCCAGGTCCCCAGCTGTATAGGCCTCACTTCTGAGAACTTCTCTGTGTAGATATTTTGCACAGAATTTGGCAACCACTTTTCCTGAGACAAGGTGTTGTAAGGATATAATCAGCCCATTCTGGTATGATGTGGGCAATGCAAAAGGAGTCGTTCTTTGCAAGTCACCTTACCTCCATGTCCATCAAAAACACCAAAGAACGATACGTTACTGTCGAGGTCTAGCAAAGCTGAATGCTGGAAATTGCAGTGTTAGAGCTTGCATGTGAAACGAGCTAATACAATTATAGATAAATGGAAAGTGATGAAATTCCAGCATCTCAAATTTTAGCATATTAGATAGCACTAAGCCACTAATTTTATTAGTACTGTGCTAAAGCACGATAATTAAATATTCATCATAATAGCTCCTCCTTCAAAGATTTCTAGCAATGCTCGACATGAATATATCATCATAGGCTGCGTCATAGTGTAACACCAAACAAGTTCTATATGCATTATCATTTATCAATCCAGCATTTTTTTGCCAACAAAAGATTCTTAGTCTTTTTATTGTCACAGCTACATTAACAGTTAACACGAAACTTAGTTAGCAAGGAAAGAACTAAAAATCATCATTAAATTCATTTTTTTCATTCTCTAAAGTTCAGAGAATCGGCAAGTGGGAGTCAGGAGACATTCAATTGTTTTGAGTCAGTATTCAATAAAGACATAAGGCACCGGTTCTCTCATGTGCACATTGCTAACTGTAGCAGTTACCAAATAATCATTTTGCTATCTTTTGCTACCAAAATGCCCCTTGGAGAATGAATGATTGGAGTGAATGATTGATGTTCATTGTTGGAGAGAGGAAAAGTCCCCTATACAAGGCCCCTTGGGCTGCTTATATAGGGGGCAAGGTGGGTGGGGGTTCTCCTTCCCATCTTGCCCCTGAACCCTAGCCATCCAAGGGGCATTTTGGTACATCTGTTTTAAATGGTGGGATACAGCCTCGTATTTACAAAGTGCGGCCCTTAGTGACCCTACGGGGCGGGGCACCTCCTAGCCCCGGCTACAACACCTTCAGACTCCAGTTCCCGACTAACATCAATGGCGGCTTCAACATTGAATAAGAAACTACATTAATCAAGTGGCTTCTACAAAGTCTGTATCTTCATTTTAAGAATGTAGATGAAGTTTTCAATAAGTAAAGGGGATATGAGAACAACAGCATGGCAACGACATCGACAAATGGTGAATAGAAACTCACAGCATCTTCCATAGTTGAACGCCACCCTTGCATCGATGATAGTCCAAATTTAAGTGTATCACTTTCCCCATCTTCGGATAGCTTCTCAGTTTTGGGGGTACTAAGGTAAATTCCCATTTTTTGCGAATATTCCTAATATAACAGAATAATGTCAGTAAGAAAGAAACCAAATGCACACCAGATTTGCTGAGATCTAAACAAGAAAGAGAAGATATGTATTGTCCTACTTCAGATATGGGTACCCTTAAAATATCATAGCCCCTCCTCCCCCCCCCCTCTCTCCCTCTCTGGGTGGGAGGCATGTCGCACATATTACCAAGTTTGATTGTACCTCGATGACATACATCCATGTTTTTCTTCAAATATTTGTTGCCACATTACTAGCTCCACAATAGTCAAAATAATATGCAAACTTGATGGTTGTTCCTTTTTATGTAGTAAATAGCTAGCATGCTAATTTAGGGCAGCAGTTTAAATATGAGTGTGTTGCACAGACAAATCAAGCATGTGAATGCTAATACATAACAAATGTACAATAATTGGCAGATCCACCGCCCGGGCAAGGGGGCAGCTGCCCGGGCTCCGAGATTTGCAAGGGGGAGATCCTCGGTACCTCCTGCAGTCGCCAGAGATGTTGAATACTGTTTGCCAGAGCGAAGATAGGAATCTGGATGGGGAGGGTCGGGGGGGATGGAACCGGCGCCGGCGGGGACAAGGAGCCAGGGACGGAGAAACGAGGACGAGGCGCGCCGAGGCCGGGATGGGGCGGTACCGGCGAGAGGCGAGGTGGGGGAGGCCGGAGGCGGAGCCAGCAAGGGAGACGGACGGCTCCGGGAGGCGACGGCGACGGCACGGAGGAACCGCGGTGCCGCGGTTGAGGTGGAAGGCGATGAATCTTTTTTTTTTTTCCCTTGACCCAGCACGTAGACTGCAAGGAGCTACTGGAAAATGGGCCACAAGCTGCAAGGAGTGAGTCAGCTGGGTTGGGAGTGAGTCAGCTGGGTTGGGCTAGTTTTGGTCTTCGTGTCTATCTCTATCTATACTCCTCGCTGATAACGCTTCAGATGTTGCTTAGAAAAAACCGGTTATCTAGAGAGATGCCCAAGAAGTAGGTGTGTTTTCTGAGAAAAAACTAAATAGGGTGGCAACGAGTGGCCACTATCTGGTTCAGGCCTCGTTTGTTTTAGATCAATGTTGAGTTGAGTTTTACTATAGTAAATTGTGATCCTCTTAAAAGACGTTTTAAATAATTCAAAAAAATCTAAAAAATTATTTAACAAACTCTAATAAGTACTATTTAAAACCACACAAAAATGATTACAAAATATTACACCATTTGGTTTATACAAAAATAATAAACTTTCATTTAATTTAATTTAATTTAAACTGAAACAAACAACCCATCAGATTGGTTGCCATAGCCAAAAAAAGCTCAACTTAAACTCGCTTGGAGCTCGGATTAGCTCGTGAGGGCTCATAAACCTGAGCCACAAGCTCATCGACATTAGAAGCCATGGGAGAGTTGAGTCTTTGATGACCTTTTGTTAGACTATATTAGCAAATCATAGTCATATGTGAGTAGATGCGCTCACAACTAGTGATTATAGGCTAAAATGGTATCTAGACACCCACAAATCCACGAACCACTAGTGAGGCCGCCTCATCTTTATTTTTCACTAAGTTTCTTTTAAAAAAACTCGGGTTTAGGCTAGCCGAGCAAAAAAAAAATATTCATGAGTTTCAAGTCATATTGCCAGTCCTACTCATAAGGACCTAAAGACAAATTAAGGATCTAATACATATTGGTAAGCTTAGAGCTGGTATGCTTATGGCAAAATACAAAAGGAAATATTGTCTTGAACGAGTGAGGTGATAGCTCATGCATTTGAAGGCTAGTTCTAAAAATTCTTTTATTCTGCTCGCACCATATCCACTAGCACGCCAAGATGACGAGGGATCCAGAGTCAACCGATCCACATTGCCAAGCCCACCTCGATTGGGTGGATGAGAAGGCATTCACATAAGAGATGTAAGCCCATCTCTGAGGTTGTTTCGCAAAGAAGCAGTCACATCCAAAACTGTAAAAATTTGCACTTCGAAGCTGCCCATACTCTCCACTTCTTAGGGGGTCCTGCGGGACAATTTTCTAAACAAGTGTGTTTTTTCGTTGATAAATATTTTCCACTATAGCATTTTTAATTTGTTTGATTACTAAAATAGCTACGATAAGTAAGATAAATGTGATAATTTGATATATATTGAGTTGATCGAAAATTTCTTAAAATAACAAAAAGAGATTTCAGATAAATAGAAATTACCTTTTATGATATATTGGTTGTTAGGTAAGTGTTGCATGGCACAAACCTCTAAAATAAAGATAGTTATTTTAAATAAGATTTGTGAAAATAGTCATGAATTCTTATATGAATAGGCGTATGTTTGTACTTCGCTTCTTCACATGATTGATAATAACATATTTCCCAACTAAAAGGCAATATACATGATATAGCAAATGACGCTAGCACATCTAGGGTGCCTCTATGTTAATGTGGCGTAAACTGCCTAGCGGTCGACCTCTACATCATGGACGTATGAACAAATTAACATTGTCTGCAATTAAGCTGGATAAAAAATCTCAACCAACAAGTTGGATTTTACCGATAAGTTCAAATTATTAGGTTGTATGTGTCCGTCAATTCACCTAAAAACAAAAGTTGATATTTAATTTTCTTATACTTTCAACACTTATGTTGCATGGAGGCTTCTCAGACATCAAACATATGGAATAGGAGGGGACTTCAATTTTTAAGGAAGACAATTAACTTTTCAACATTTCTCACGTGGAAACTTCTCAAGCCTTAAATGCATGAAATAGGAGCGGACTAGCTCTGTCTTTGATAGCATCTTAAGTTGCATGAACCAATTAATTCACTCAAAGATTAAGTCAATGAAAAAGGGTAGACAAATCACTTGTCACTCGTGCTTTCAACACAAAAATCACAGTGTCTATTATTAATCCTTCATCTATTGTTGGCGAAGAATGATAATGCATATCAGCAATTTCATAGTGTAGAATACAAATATGAGCTGCAATGAAAAAATATTACATTTTTTCTAAAAAGTAGATGCGATGAAAACATTGACATGCGGATCCCAAGACCCCTGATCGGTGCAACGAATGGCGGTAGGAAAAAAAACTGCCATTGTCTCTCGATTAATTTTAGTGGTGGCTCTCTCATGAGGAGTTCGCCGACCATCGCCGTGTGCAATAGAAATGCTCGCGTAATTGTTCGAGTTGGTTGGGCTTAACTGATCCGCTGAAGAAGAAGGGATCCGAAAGGACGGGCGCGGCGGGCTTCGGGCCCGCGGGGCGGGGGCAATGGCGTACTAGCACGACTCCGGGCAGTATAGCTGGCAGAGGCCCGATCACCCGGCCCAATCCGGCCCGATCAGACCAGACCAGTGATCGTCAGCCCCTTAGAGCGTGAAAGAAGATGGGAATGGAAATGAGAATGAGGACCAGCGATCGTCAGCCCCTTAGAGCGTGAAAGAAGATGGGAATGGGAATGAGAACGAGGAGGTGGGCGGGAATTCAGTTCTTGAATTTGAATTTTGGGCCAAATCATTCAAAATTTGTATTTGGAATTTTGGATTTCTAATTAGATCTGCATAATTTGGAATGGGATCCCAAACTCTGGTATGGGTGATCGATGGATTCCGATCCTATTTGTGTGGAACACTTTTTATAGAGATCAACTATCCACGTTAGCCAAACGGTCTAACTCTCTCATAGGGGTTAATCGACGCGTCGTAAAGTTTCCCTAGTATTTAGTCTTAAATTTTTTTGCACCTTTTTTGTTGTACAATCAAACCATGTGCGT
This sequence comes from Raddia guianensis, assembly GCA_036346415.1. Lineage (NCBI taxonomy): Eukaryota > Viridiplantae > Streptophyta > Magnoliopsida > Poales > Poaceae > Raddia > Raddia guianensis. The sequence goes on along the minus strand of CM070539.1, from coordinate 5,382,492 downwards.
CAGCAATTCATGTAGATTTCAATCACATGGGACTCAACCCATCGACACTAGCATGGCTAGGCATTCTGCCTATGATTTTGATGCTATGCGCGTCGAAGCTGAAATAAAATTGACCAATGAGATGAGATGACCACCATCCAATGGTATCATCATGCGTAGACTTTATGGGCTTGAGTAGGGTGGCGTTGAATTAGCCTATCCTTTTCTTTGACTTATCTATTTATCTTCTCTGCCTATCTTCAAATCAAAAGGTTAAATAGACTAATTTTTGCAATTCATTTTTTCTATCTCAGAATCACATCTCACGGCTATCCAAAACAAGACAGATGAAGTTTATAGGGCTTTTCAACCTACCTTAACAATTTCTCGAAATTCAGGTTATAAAAAAGGAGAAGAAGAAGATAAATAAATAAAGAGTAAATTGCACTGTAACCCCCGGAAGTTGGCACCTTGTTTCACTTAGCCCCGGAACTTGTATTTTACTTTAGCACCCCCTGAAAGTTGGCACCGTTTGCACGGAGCACCCTGAAAGTTGGCACCGTTTGCACGGAACCCTCTGAGCCGTTATATCTACCGTTAGATGATGACGTGGCCATATAAAAAATCAGAAAAAATTAAGAATAACTATAAAAAATTCATAAAAATCATAAAAAAATTATAATAATTCAAAAAACCATATAAAAATCAGAATAACCATAAAAAATAAAAAATCATATAAATTCAAAAATATATAAAAAACTTTAAAAATTCAAAAAATATTAAAAACCCATGAAAAAATCTACTGGGCCTGATGCGCATATCTACATCACCTTCACTAGCAATAGTTGTCTACCTGAATTTTTCTGATTGTTTATTTTTTATTTTTTTTAATATTTTAGATTTTTATATGATTCTCTAAATTGTTATATTTTATATGTTTTTTCTAAATTTCTATGAATTTTTATGTTTTTCATTTTTAATGTTTTTATTTTAAATTTTTTATGAACTTTTAGTTTTTGATTTTTATGATTTTTCTATTTTATGATTTTTAAAATGGTTTTTAATTTTTTTATTTTCTCTTATTTTTTATGATTTTTACGGTGGACATAAATTTTTTATATGGTTTTTGAATTATTATAAATTTTTTATGATTTTTCTGAAATTTTTATGGTTATTCTTAGTTTTTTTCTGATTTTTTATATAGCCACGTCATTATCTAACGGTAGAACGGCTCAGAGGTTCCGTGCAAACAGTGCCAACTTCCAGGTGCTCCGTGCAAACGGTACCAACTTTCAGGGGACGCTAAAGTAAAATACAAGTTTCGGGGGCTAAGTGAAACAAGGTGCCAACTTCCGGGGCTACAGTGCAATTTACTTATAAATAAATAAGATAATCTAAAGACAGTGCATTTCGGGCGATTCGGAGCTAGACCGGAGGGCGAAACCCGGATCCGCTGCTGACCTGGCTCTGTAGTCTGAGAGCATCGGCATCTTCTCATGGCAACGCAGCTTCTGATTCCGTATTATTCCCATCGGGTTGCTGCCTCCTGCACTCAACAAACCACCTCTTTCCGAGGCTTACGCGCTCCGGCGGCAGGATGAGCTCCGGCGGCTGCTCCACCTGCCTCGAGGCCATCTTCTCCGTCGTCCTCCCGCCGCTCGGCGTCTTCTTCCGCTACGGCTGCTGCAGCGTAAGCGCTCTCGCCTCACTCTCCACCTTTCAGCTAGAACTAGCCTTGCCGGCTGTCTCCGTCGCTGATGCCGTCGCTGCTCCGTGTACGTGTGCAGTCTGAGTTTTTCATCTCTGCACTGCTGACGATGCTGGGCTGCGTCCCCGGCATCGTGTACTCCGTCTGGGTCATCCTCAAGGCGCCGCCGGAGCCGCCGGGCATCGACGGGGAGCGCCCCTACTACATCCTCGCCTGAGACTTCAGTTTGCTGTACCATTTGGCGTGCTGTTAATTGGTGGTGACTCCAGGCAGTGAGCTAGCGGTATTGGTCGAGAAGATGATTCTTCTTTCTCGTATGATTGTTTGGATTGGGTGCTATGATTCTTTGACTCTTGTTGTTTGCTCTGTATTTGCCATTCATAGATGACAGATGAAAGAATTAAGTTACAGCTAGCAGTGATTGAATTTCCCTATCTCCTGCTGTCGTCTCTGTTCAGTTCCTGAGCGAGTATGAGCCTTTAGTTTCCCTTTTCAAAGCTGAAACGAGTAGGATCTTTACTACAGGTGAAAGTAATGAAAATGATCTGAGCTACCAGGAATTTGGGATAATTTAACACAAGGAAATAGGAGCAGAATATATGTCTTATGAATTTAGGACATGGCCTAATTATGGATGAGTAAAATTGTGGCCGTTTTGAGGGAAATCACAGCCCCACATTCCTGACAAATGACTGGAGTTAGCTACCAGACAGATGAACAGCTCTTCATTTGCAACAGGCATATTACCCCCTCCGTTTTTTTGTTTGACGCCTTTGATTTTTTGGCATGTGTTTGACATTTATTTTATTGTTATTTGTTTTATCAATAGAGCTACTTTAAATATGTCTTATTTTTTAACATCTTTGTACTAAATTTTTGAATAAGACGAATGATCAAAGGCGTGTCAAAAAGTCAAAGGCGTAAAAAAACGAAGGTAGTACATGGCACTGGCGAAGGAGTAGTTCACCTCTCAGCTAAGCTTCTCTGCCAGGATAAATGTGGTGGAATGGTAGAGTTGGCAATTAAGCAGCAGAAGTGCAAGTGTAAGGGCAACATTTGTATGACAGTACAGGATCAAATTAATATGTGAAATTCTGAAGTTTATTGAGTTTTGGTCTGTATCCATTGGGACATCTCGATCTGGTTCTGCCGCACACTTTGGAAGCTTCTGGAACGGCAGGTTTTTTTTGGAAATTGAAAACTTTCCATTGAACTCCCATCACCAGCGCGTTTTTCGTGCAGAACATGGCGAAAATGCTGCTACTTTAGTGTAGTCTTAATTTGCTGGTGCTTGGAACTTGTTTATAACTCACACTCGCAGCTCCTAAATAGTATAAGGTCGTCTCATGAGTTCATGGCTCATACGTGGGCTCACGTGGTTATGACGAGCCAGTAACATGCAAGCTGCCTACAAGATTCCCATATTTTTTCCTCCCACTTATAAAATTCTCAATATGATGTGGAATTACAGCAACACAATAAGAGCTACAATGGTTGAGACAACAGTCATCTCTAACCATTGTCAAGTCACTTGTAGAGATGACTTAGACCCTGTTTGGAAGTGGAGTTATTTTGTAATTTCTATACAAAACCATGGTTTTCTTAAAAACCATGATTTTTTAGACCATGATATGTTTGGAAGCAACCTTAAAAACTTTGTTTTGAAAACCATGGTTTTTTGGAGTTTTGTAGACTCCACTCTACACCAAAGTTTTCTCACTTGTGCTAGCAAATCATGGTTTTCAAAACCATGGTTTTTTATGATCATAGTAAAACACAAACTATGGTTTTACAAAACCATGGTTTTAAAAAAACTCCACTTTCAAACAGGGCCTTAGAGGCAATTCATACAATGGTAGAGATGGTTTAGAGACAACTGCACATTTTTTATGTCACTTAATCACACACAAGATTTCTTAATTCGCGTGTAGAGTTATCTCTTGCATTGAAAACGGCTCAACTCCCTATGCACACCCTCTCTCCTTCACATCATTATCTATCCTACATGGCAAACCTTATAAGAGCATCTTCAATGGTGTAGATAGCGTGCTAGCTATAACAAGTTCCATGTCATCTATAGATGATTTTTTATAGCTAGCACTTTCAATTGGGTATCTATAGGCTATCTATAACATCTTTAAAATGGTTGCATGTACATTAAAGCATTGTGATCAACAGTGATATAATCTATGTGACCAGTTTGTGCCAACCAACTCAGCACATATAGCAAAACATGAGATATATCAGCACCATAAAAGAAATTATAAGCGTACATCACATATAGTTTACAATTGAACTAATCAAAATTCACCACCATTTCAAATGTCCACAAAAGCAGCACCACCACGTACCACATAATTAGTCCAATGTCCACAAAAGAGAATTCAATACAATGTCCACACAGTACCAAAATCAGTGCCATATCCAGCCATATTACACACACCATTAGGTTCATTACAACTTAGAAATAGCAACTAGAAAATGCTCCAGGGATACATGAATAGATAGGCAGATAAATTCATTTATTTAATTCAAACAGCAAAGGATACTGTATTGCACCAAAAGATCTTGATGTCACCACAAAGATCACCTCTATTATCCATTGAGAGTTATAACCTGCGACCAATAAATAATTATCAAAAGCTTACATTTTATCCAAGAGTTATAATCACTTTAGAAAAAATAATAAAATTAATGCAAAAGCTTACATGATATTAATGAACTATTATATATATTGCCTATTACGAAACCGCTGCCAAATATGCTCAACCAAGTCCTTTTTCAGCTGTATATGGGTTGAGCGATTGCGAATTGCCGCATTCATGCGTGGCACATCATCGAAGCATGCATTATCATTGGTTCCTTTCTTCACGTCGGGTGGGAGAACGACGGCCGTCCCAGGTTCGTAGTTCAGGTCAATGTGATACTTGGCTGCTTCTCCCTCGTCTTCAACTATCATGTTGTGCAGAATTACACAAGCTTTCATTATTGTTGCAATAGTCTTTCGATTCCACAATCGTGCTGGACGACGCACGATATTGAACCGAGCTTGCAATACTCCAAAAGCACGCTCCACATCTTTTCTCACCGCTTCTTGAGTCCTTGAGAATAGCTTGTGTTCTTCTATTTGGGGAGCAGGTATAGTCTTCACAAATGCTGCCCATTCTGGGTAAATTCCATCAGCTAGGTAGTATGTTGTGTCATATTGCCTTCCATTGACAAAGTACTGTGCTCGGGAGGGGTACATGCTAGCTGGGTTTATGGAATCATCGGACTCATCCGACATGTTTGGAGGCAACTTTTGAAAAGAATATGGGGGTGAGAGCTCAAGACAGCAGCTGTTCTAATACTAGAAGGGAATATATACACTTGTACTGTTCTGTATGTTTATCTGTACCACAATAATTAGTTGACTACATAATTAGCTGACTGCATAGTTATTTGAAAAACATAGTTGTCTGTACCACAATAATTAGCTGACTGCATAGTTATTTGATAAACATAGTTGTCTATACCACAATAATTAGTTTACTGCATAGTTATTTGATAAACATAGTTGTCTGTACCACAATAATTAGTTGACTGCATAGTTATATGTAATTTAATTGAATGTGAAAACAACTAGCTATAAGAAAAAACAACAAACTAGCTATAAGAAACAGCAAAGAACTACCTCAGTTAGATTTGCCAAACAAATTTTCTCTTAGATTTTTGGGTCCTAATGCATGCTCATTTTTCATGTCATCCGTCATCTAACTAGTGTCCATGCTTATCAAAGATTTATATGTCTCCAACATTGTAGTCTCTCTTTTGAGCCTTGCTGCCTCAACCTTTGAATCGGAGACACGTTGTTGGCTCTCAATGAACTCTTCATGACGTTTCTTAGCTGCAGACTGAACATCAATGTACTTCTTTATATCTTTAGCCAGTCCATTATCCTCAAACTTGATCTTGCCTCTGCCATAGCGTTCTATGTTAGCTCTTTTATTTTCTATGGGGCGATCCTTTTCTATTGTACCTTCGTCAGGAATGTCAACCACCTCCTCATCATTACACTTATGTTTTTGTGACTGTTCCATGTCCTCCAAGACAACATGCCATTTCGGTTCGTCGCGAAGAACCATCCAGCAGTGCATAAGTGCGAAAGGGCCTTCTTTGTAGCCATCTAAATAAAATTTTAGAGCCTTCTCTCTTAGCTGATCATCAGACTGCCCACTAGTGTAAATTGAATTAGCCTTCTTCCATGAGGCACAATAAAAACCAACCAATCTTTTAATCTTTTGATATCGATCTTTTAGGTGCTTCGCTGTCCTATTCCTATTTGCTGGTGTGGTCATATGATACACTTTGTGCACATCAAACCAATATTGCTCATTCCTCTTAGAGTTTCCATTGATTGGGTCATTTGAATTGTTTAACCATGCGCTAACCTACGATTTCAGATTATGACATTAGAAAAAAAATGACTACACAAAATCAAAGCTCAATTCACTAACCAATCGTACGTCTTCGTCTTTTGTCCATTACAGTCGCTTCTCAGTCCTAGCAAGACCGATATTGTCATTGCCGTGTTTAGCTTTTGTATCAGATGCATCATGGTGGGTCTTCAAATTGGGAATTTGTTCCAACAATCCATTTTGGAGAAAGTTTACAAAACCACCGGGAGGGCTGTAAACATATTAAAACACTAGAATCAGCTTAGTATAATCCGTCATACATGATCAGTACACAAAATGCATTAGAAATACATGGTCCACCGAGCATCACACAGATTGAATACAAATAATAAACTAGGAGTCCAATTCTACAACAGATTCTTATCAAATATAAATAAGCATCTCACACAAAAAGAGCATGTCCCACAAATTTCTTACCACACCGTAAATCCATCCATGATAACTGCAGATGGAACTCCACGGACATCGGTAGTTGGTGCTGCACTGCTCCAAGATCCATGAGCATTGAGGGTGGAGTTGACCTGCGACTGTGGTGCCATCCAATAAGGGTTGGAGAAGGGGATGCCGGGACGTGTTGGGGCGCCTGACCATTGCTCCTTGGGCGGCGGTGGAGGTGCAACCCACGCTTCGAACGATTCGTCATCACCGGTGAGCTTGAGATTTGGCCACAGAGTGAAACCCTAGAATTTGGGGACAAGCCGGCATTGAGGACTCTGTGCGGATGGCAACAGAAGGGGATATGGGCGCATGGAGTAGGGGCAATATGGAGCTCACCTGGTTCTTCTTCCTTGCGCCGCGTTGGGGACCGTTCAGAGGAGACGGCACAGATGGATTCAGGGCGCTGCTGCGATGGGGAACGGAGGGCGTGCACCGCGGTGGAGGATGGGGGGCGCGTACCGATGGAATCAGGGCGCTGCCGTGGTGGAGGAAGGAGGCCGCCCGACGTCTGGATCTGAGAGTAGTTGCGCGCGCGAGGGAGGATTTTTCGGGGGCACGGGCGCTCGTTTTTGGGGAGGAGGATGAGGGGATCCCGCAAGTAGACGGACCGGTCGATACGGTGTCTACAAGCAGTCGATACAAGCCTCGAAGGACGCTATCGATCAGCGCTACAGATATCGCCAGTGCCCCCCTTTTTCGTTGTTCTCTTTCCTCCACCTAGGATAACTGCTGACATAGTGACATGGAGTCTCTTATAGCTAGATGATATGGACTATCAAGATCTTCTAAATGGGCTTTAGAGCGGTGGACGTGCACTATCAGATACGCCTAAGATATAAGAGTAATCCTAGCATTAGTTGCTCCCTTCGTTTTTATCACACCTTTTTCTTTGGCTCATAGACCAAGAGCAAGTGTTAAGTGACCTATATGGCCCTAATAATTACCGTAAGACGTCCAACAGAAAAACGGAGGAAGTATTATTTTGAAAAATCTAACTCCAGGGATGATTATATATTGATTTTAAGATCGGATGTTGCGTTGATTTGACAATTTACACTGCATTTTAAAAGACTTTTTTAGCGACCTCTCTATATCTACTATAGTGTCATAAAAGAACTGCTGAGGATGCTCTACTGATACTGGAGATCTAAGCGACTATAGTGTCATAAAAGAACTGTTGAGGATGCTCTATTGATACCGGAGATCTAAGCGAAGAGAAAAGGAATTCATTTTGGATGAAGATAACTTTTGAAACCTTGTGCGTAGTCGTTGTACACAAGTGTTTAAGCAGTTGACGTCAACCATCGCCGTTCAATACGAGCGCGAAACGATCCAACGGCCACGCGGTCTCTCCAACGTGCGATATTTTTTTCCTCCTGCCTCCTTATCATCTTCCTGGTTCCCTCACCTGCCTCCTCTGCAAGGTTCTGCCGAGGTTTCTCTCCCTTCCACCCGCCGCCGCCGCCGCCGCCGCCGCCTCCTCCTCCTCCGCGCCGGTCGTCGCGCCCACCACCACCGAATCCCAACCCGTAACCTCGCCATTGGAAAATCCGGGACCCAATCGCGACTCCTAGGCGCGCATGCCTCTCCTCCTCTCCCCCATCTCCCCGTGCGTGCCCCCGCCGCGGCCCCGCCTCCGCCGCCTCTCCCCGCCGCCGCCCATGGCCGTCGTCGCGCCGCCCCCGCCCGTCACGCTCCTCCCCTCCGTGCCCAGTGGCCTCCCGCCGCTCCCGCCCCCCGCCACCGACGACTTCCACTGGCTCGACCTCTTCGCGTTCCTTAATTCCCCCGCCGACTCCTACCAGATCTCCCAGGACGACGAGGAGGAGGCTCTGGAGCTGGTCCCGGGGGTGGAGGAGGAGCTGGAGCGGGAGCGGGAGCGGGCGAGGAAGAGAAAGCACCGGCGGCTGCGGCAGCGGCAGGTGAAGGCGGAGACGGAGGCGTGGGCGCGGGCGGCCGAGGAGTACCGCCAGCTCGAGCGGGAGATGCTCGACCGGAGGCTCGCGCCTTCGCTTCCCTACGTCAAGTCGCTCTTCCTGGGCTGGTTCGAGCCGCTGCGCGACGCCATCGCCAAGGACCAGGAGCTGCAGCGGCGGAAGCGGGTTAAGCACGTCTACGCCAAGTACCTGGTCCTGCTGCCCGCCGACAAGATAGCCGTCATCGTCATGCACAAGATGATGGGCCTCCTCATGTCGAGCAAGGATGGCAGCGGCAGCGTCCGTGTTGTCCATGCCGCGCACTGCATTGGCGAGGCAGTTGAGCGCGAGGTGAGTGGCTTCGTTCTTTGCTTAAATAAACGCTGGGTCGTTTTGAGATAGCTCATCACTTAGCTCAGTCTGAACAATGTGGAACTTATTTTTGTACTGTACCTCTGTGAGTGGTGATGGATGACTGTGGTATACTTAGCGGTAGATGGGTTGTGAATTGTGATGTTTTATAGCAGTTGATGTAGTTCAGTGTGGATTATTTTTGGTGCTTTTCATCTAATTAGCAATCAACTTGATTTTCAATCAATACATCACATGAGAACTTTATCAACCTAATCTGTTGGCTCTTAGCTGTTGGAAAAACTGTGCACACTATACAAGTGATGAGTACTTGATAATTAGAATATTTGATTGATTCTGTCCAAACGTGATCATGGTTAAAGGTATTGACCTACTTTATCTATTAAGACTATGTCCTGAGTTGATTATTGAGTTGAGATGGCATGGAAATTTCTGCCTTCTTGATAGCACGTTTTCTTCTTGTCACACAATGGCAGGTTGCCATTTGGGAATGGTGCCCAAGAATGACAATTGATAGTTTTTTCAATAGTCGAAACTGCTAAACTTGGATTAGGGATTCATCGTCCCGTGGATTCAACTATTATTCTTATGTGTTAGAATTGTATTTATGTATTAATTTACTGAAATTTGATTGTTTTGATTAGGACAAAACTCAATACTATTTTATATTCTTCACTTTGCTATTTCAATCTTCAACAACCAATATCCCCTCCATTGGTAGTTGATTTAACTGTGCATTGAAAGCTAGTGGTTTGCTTGTTATGCAGTTCAAAGTTCAGGCTTTCTTTCAAAAGACTAGGAAAAAAGGTAAGAACAAAAATCAAGACGAAAAAAATGATACAACATTGGAGAAGGAGCAGGCCAAATGCCGGAAACTCGTGAAAAGTTTGGTAAAGAGGCGAAAGTTGAGTGAAGCACAAAAGCTTGTGCAGCAGGAGATTGAATTGGAGGAATGGAGCACAGAAGCTCAAGTGAAGGTTAGTTTTCTGCATAGTACACCTATAACCACAGCTTTTTATCTTATACACTGTGAAAATTAGCCAAATTAACCCTCTTTTTGTGACTGCAGTTAGGAACTCGCCTGATTGAGTTATTACTGGATTCGACATTTGTGCAGTCACCAGCTGACCAGACACCGGATAGTTCTCCTGATATCCGACCTGCATTCAAGCACATACTACGAAAGCCTATAATAGAAAATGGGTAGGCTGCACATTTTTTGTGTACCATTTACTTCTGTTGCATTTTGTGTGTGTGCACAGACATGCACTATTCTATCAGTATCATCTGCCTGCTTAGATTGGTTAGATCTTCTTGTGATTTTTTTGTTCAATGCACAGGAAACTAAAGAAGAAGCATTGGGTGATAGAGTGTGATCCTCTTGTGCATGAGGGGTTTGAAAGCACTGTAAGTTTAATTACTACTCAGTTCTTTCAGTCCTCTTTCTTATTATGTTGATTGTCCCAAGTGTCAAACATTTACTTATGATGCTCGCAAATTGCACATTTCTCTTTTCCATTTGCCAAATGTTTAGTCCACTCGAAGGAAATTTTCAGAAATATTTAGAGATTCGAATTTCTTGCAGGCTAGACACGTGGACATTCCCTATCTTCCTATGCTTGTGCCTCCTCAAAAATGGAAGGGGTATGTTGGTGATTGAAGCATTCGTTCTTTTCAGTTAGTTCTTAAGGGTATTTAAATCATCAAGATATCTAAGAAGCTATTTAGGGTTTATTTAGATTATATAAATTTGCATCTTCTATCCTATGGTTTTGATTTTTTAAACCATATTTTTCAGCTATGATAAAGGTGGGCACCTTTTTCTGCCCTCGTATATTATGCGGACACACGGTGTGAAGGACCAAAAGGATGCCATCAAGAGTGTTTCAAGAAAACAGCTGCAGAAAGTATTTGAGGTTTGCTAATCACTCATCTATGAGTCATTGACCCATTTATAAGTTACATCTTGCTCTGATGTGTTTTAATTGGACGGCAGAAGCCAGCAGGTGCCGTTAACCATGGAAATATTAACTATTCTGATCATGTCTTATACTTTTTGTTCAAAACCATGGTTTACATGATTATTCTATGCACATTTAATTTGGTTATGCTTGCTTGCTTTTTAATAATGAATCATGCATTTTTCTTTATGAGTAATTGGACAGTTCTCTGAAGTATTATCATATTGCCAGGCATTAGATATCCTTGGGAGTACTAAATGGAGAGTGAATAGAAGAGTGCATGATGTTGTTGAGACTATTTGGAGTCGTGGTGGAGGCATTGCTGGATTGGTTGATAAGGGAAATGTGAGTGACTGCGTACGATAAATTCTGACATTAAATACATGATGGATACTCTGTTTCCTTCAGTCTGTCCCATAATAATGATATGCTCAAAGCATTAAAGCAAGCCCATTTCAACATCCTTTCTGTTTGTGCTTCTGTTTTTTCATAGATTCCTCTACCTGAACCACCAGAATCAGAGGATCCAGATGAAATCAAGAAATGGAAGTGGAGTGTAAGGAAGGCAAAGAAAACTAATCGTGAATTGCATGCTGAGCGATGTGATACAGAACTTAAACTCTCGGTATGTGTTGTAAAATGGCATTCTTATTTCAATTTTTGACATTTTGGTCCAATTAATTTCATATATTATGGCATTACTGAAATTGTACCTTTTCTACCATGATGAACAGGTTGCTCGCAAAATGAGAGAGGAGGATGGCTTCTATTATCCTCATAATCTAGATTTTCGTGGCCGTTCATACCCTATGCATCCACATCTGAGTCACCTAGGTTCAGATCTATGCCGTGGTGTTCTAGAGTATGCTGAAGGGCGCCCACTCGGCAACTCTGGTTTACGGTGGTTAAAGATACATTTGGCTAACAAATATGGTGGAGGCATTGAAAAGCTGTCTCATGAGGGCAAGCTAGTATTTGTGGAGAACCATTTGTCTGACATATTTGATTCAGCAGTAAATCCTGTTGATGGGAACCAATGGTGGATGAATGCTGAGGATTCTTTTCAATGTTTAGCGGCATGCATGGATCTTTCTGATGCCTTAAAAAGTTCATCACCTCATCGTGCTGTCTCTCACCTACCTATTCATCAGGTATTGACATATTGCCTAGGTTGAGAATGAGACACTTGCATAAGTTTTAGTTCTACTTAATTGGTTGTAGGGGTCTACCTTTCATGTAAACATATAGAAGGTTAATATCCTAGGTTCATAAACCAACACTGTTAATATATGTCAGCACAAGGTGTCAGCCATGCTTTTACTATAGATAAGCCAATATTTGCATGGTTACATGCTTACATGCACTTCTCTTGCCGCATGACAACCGTGTGCAACTTATTTTGTTGGAGTTAATCTAGTGGGAGTATTCCATTTAAAACTCTTACTAGATTAGTTGTAGCTGTTATCATTAGCATATTAATATTATTGAATTAAGCTGCAGTATAACTCATTCAGGCGGCTTCTTCCACTGTTTTTGGAGGAATTTCCATTTTATGAATCAGCAGTTGCTAAATCTGATTGGCTGATATGGATGCACCCGCAAGGGTGTACTATCGCAAACGCCGCGGCGGGAGCCCGGCTCAGGGTCAGGCCGAGCCATAGGCAGTCAGCCAGTTTGTTTACCTTTGATAGTTATCCAGTGATTAGTTGGTTTGAGTTATCCAGTATTAGTTAGTTTGTTAGCAGGTTGTTAGCATCTCTTGTTAGGCGTACACTGCGCATTGAATAAATAAAGAAGGCAACAGAGGAAAATGCAGCTTTAACTTGCCGCAAGTTCTAGTCCAGCGCCGTCGATTCGATCGGTGGCTCCGTCACCAATATCTTCCACCATAGGCGCTCGCCACCGGCGACGCCCGCCTCCTCTCGTCGGTGTTCTCGACCGGGTACGCGGCTGTTTGACAAAGAACACCCGTATCATTTGGTATCAGAGCCGTGCGATCCCACCCTAATGGCGAACGGCGACGAACGCTTGAGCAAGCTGGAGTCGTCAATGGATGAGATGAAGACATCCATGGCTGTGCTGCAGCAGCAGATGACGGACTTCATCAAAGCCGCCGGCAAGTTGCCGGTAGCTCCTGCGGACGGGGGTTCAGCAGCGAGTGAGGCGCGGGCGCACAACCGTGCTCCTCCCCCTAAAACCCCTCTCCAAGAAGACGAAGACGAGGAAGCAGAGACTGGGGGCAAGAATCGGGGACGTGGTGATCAGGAGCCAAGACGCTGGGCTCCGTGAACCCCCCGATATGAGCTGTCCCTGTATGACGGTACTGAAGACCCCTTGGCATGGCTGCGCCAGTGCGAGCGTTTCGCTCGAGCGCACGATGTGCCTTACTCGGAGCGCGTGGAGATGGTAGGGTTACACCTGCGCGGAGAAGCACAAGACGTCCTCGACAACTGGGAGCTTGAGGAGAAGCAGATCGCGTGGGACGACTTCTACGAGGTGTTCGTGCAGCGATTCACGCGGCACACCACCACGGGGCCTGTTGGGGATCTCGTCAATCTCAAGCAGGGTGGAACGTGAGAAGAAGAGTACGCGAAGGAGTTCCAGCGGCGCCTTGCTCGGGCACCGCGTTTGAAGAAGACGCTGCAGATTGACACCTTCATGGCTGGGCTGTTGCCCACATTAGCGACAGATGTCAAGCGTGACAGCCCACGCAACCTGGCGGAGGCCATAGCGCTGGCAAGGGAAGCGGAGCAGCGCGAAGACGCCTGGATTGCACGCGCAGTCCAGGAGATCAATCTCCCGGGGCAAAATCGATCGGCTCTCAGCCGAGGAACGGCGACCTACACCACGGCGTCATCAAGCTCATCCGCGGCGACCTCAGGGTGGACGGGCCGTCCCGCTGCTTCGGCAAACCCAAGTGGCAACTCCTTCAGCGGGGTGACACCGGCGAATGGCCGTGCGGCGCAACCCGCTGGCTCGCAGGTCTCGTCAGCGGCATCCACGCCATTCCGGCGGAAACTGACACCCGAGGAGATGAAGGATCGGAAAGAGAAAGGTCTTTGTTACAATTGTGACGAAGTATACCATCCACGTCATCGCTGCAAGCGCCTCTTCCATCTCGAAGTTCTCTGTGAAGGGGATGAGGATGCTGAGACCGAGCCGGTGATGGAGGAAGAAGAGCCCTCTCTCTCTACAATTGCGGTGCGCGGCCCTAAGGCAGGCAGCACAATGCAGGTGGCGCTGCACATGGATGGCCACCTCCTCATCGACCTCGTCGACAGCGGCAGCACCCACAACTTCCTTAGCTGCCATGCCGCTCGCCAGCTTAGAGCTGCCACGACGCCGATCCTTGGACAGGAGGTCCGCGTGGCCAATGGGGCCCACCTCCCGTGTTTGGGTCGCATTTCGGACGGGCGTTTCGTCATCAACAATCACGACTTCACCACTCCATTCCTTGTCATTCCCCTCACTGGATTCGACTTGGTCCTAGGAGTACAATGGCTGAAGACCTTGGGCGACATCCAGTGGAATTTCGAATCACTTCAAATGTCCTTCCTCGACTGCGGCCAGCCGATCACTCTTCACGGCGAAGGACGGGAATGAGGGGTTCAGGCTCTTCACTTGGTGGCATCTGCGCCATCTTCTGATCTCACCGCACTGCTGTCTTCCTTCGCCGATCTGTTCAAGGAACCGCAGGGGCTTCCGCCGCCACGCCACTGTGATCATCGAATCTGTCTCAAGGAAGGGACGGACCCGGTGGTGGTGCGACCTTACCGGTATCCCTACCGGCAGAAAGACGAAATCGAGCGGCAGTGCGAGGAGATGCTCGCCCAAGGCATCATCCGCCCAAGCCGTTCCCCCTTCTCGTCGCCTGTCTTGTTCGCAAGGCGGACGGTTCGTGGCGATTCTGCGTTGACTACCGCGAGCTCAACACCAACACTGTCAAGGATAAGTTCTCGATTCCGGTGGTCGAGGAACTTCTGGACGAGCTACATGGTGCCCGCTTCTTCTCCAAGTTGGACCTTTGATCGGGCTACCATCAGGTGCGCATGTGGCCTGACGACATCGCAAAAACGGCTTTCCGAACGCATCATGGCCACTTTGAGTGGTTAGTGATGGCTTTCGGCCTTTGTAACGCCCCGTCAACTTTCCAATCATTGATGAACGAGGTACTGGCACCCTTCCTCAGAAAGTTCGTGCTTGTATTTTTCGACGACATCTTGGTTTACAGCTCGAACCACGACGACCATCTTCGGCACCTCCATCTGGTCTTCGAGCAACTTCGGGTACATCAGCTGTTCTTCAAGCTCTCCAAATGCGCTTTCGACCAGCCATCCATTGGCTACCTCGGCCATGTCATATCGGCGGAGGGGGTGGTTGCGAACCCGTCTAAGGTGGAGGACGTGGTCCGGTGGCCGACCCCGGGCTCAGTCGCTGACGTCCGGAGCTTCTTAGGCATGGCCGGGTACTACCGGCGTTTCATCCATCAATACGCGACAATCGCCGAGCCTCTGACCAACCTCCTTCGCCGTCAAGCTTTCCAGTGGTCGCGGGAGGCTGACACGCCTTCGAAATTTTGAAGACTGCTCTCCAAACAGCACCGGTTCTACGCCTTCCCGACTTCAACATTGTCTTCATCGTCGAATGTGATGCTTCTAGCCTCGGTGTGGGCGCCGTGTTCCAGCAGGAAGGTCATCCGGTGGCTTTCTACAGCCGTCGTCTTGCTGACCGCCTTGCCAAACTGGCGGCATACGAGCGAGAGCTAATCGGGCTCTCCAAGGCTATCCGGCATTGGTGGCCCTACCTCTGGGGGCGCCCCTTCATCGTCCGCACCGACCACGCCAGTCTCAAATACCTCCTGGAGCAGGCCCTGGTTACACCGCCGCAGCAACACTGGCTGAGCAAGCTCATGGGCTTCGATTTTGCGGTGGAATACCGGCCGGGACGCACGAATTTGGTAGCGGATGCTCTCTCCCGCATCCATGACAAGCCAGTGGCTTGCGCCGCCATCTCTGCCCCAACATTGATGGCGCGGGCTGGCTGGGAGGAGCTCCTCCGTCTTGACCAGTGGGCGCGTAGGGCGCGCTGCCTGGTCGCCCGACACGCTGCGGCTACTCGCCGAGGTGCCCTCCAGCGCCTGTTTGTCGACCACCTCATGGCGCTGCACCGACTCCTTCCGAGCACGTAACGGCACTGCACCTGCACCACCTCCCTTTTCAGTACCAGCGCCGGCCACGACGACCCAAGCACCGCCACCGCAGGATGGGGGCAGGGGCGCCGTCCAATGGACAGTCTAGGACGGGCTGCTCTACCGCGCTGGCCGCCTATTCGTGCCGGCTACTTTAGAACTTCGGCAACGGATTGTCGCATCCGTACATGACCTGACGAATGAAGGGGTTCACAAGACATTCCATCGGCTCAAGCCACAGTTCTACTGGGAGGGGCTTCGCAATTCAGTCGAAGACTATATCCGCAACTGTTCGATCTGTCAGCAACACAAGTCGAGCACATTATCTCCAGCTGGTCTCCTTCAGCCACTTCCTGTTCCGTTGCATGTGTGGGCTGATCTCTCCATGGATTTCGTGGTGGCTCTTCCCAAGTCACAAGGCAAGACGGCGCTCTTGGTCATGGTGGATCGCCTCTCCAAGTATGCGCACTTTATTGCCCTTAAGCGTCCCACGACAGCTCCAGTGGTTGCCGATGTCTTCTTTGATCAGATCGTCCGCCTTCACGGCGTACCGGAGTCAATCGTTTCGGACCGTGATCCGGTCTTTACTAGCACGTTCTAGCAAGACCTCTTCAAGTGGTGTGGCACCAGGCTTCTTCTGTCCTCCTCATACCACCCCCAGACGGATGGCCAAACGGAGGTGGTGAACAGGACGATTGAGATGTACTTGAGGTGTTTGGTTGGGGAGCATCCTAACACCTGGGTCAAATGGCTGCCTTGGGCTGAATTTTGCTACAACTCTTCCTTCCACTCAGCTCTCCGTATGACGCCCTTCGAGCTTGTTTATGGCGGGCCACCTCCTCCTTTGGTTCCCTACAGTCAGGGCGCTACGGCCGTGGATGCAGTGGATTGCCAATTGGTTGATCGCGATGCACTGCTAGCACGCGCCCGCAGCCACCTTTTGGCGGCCCAAAATCGGATGAAGCAACAATATGACAGTCATCATCGCGAGGTGTCTTTCAACGCAGGTTCGTGGGTCTGGCTACGTCTTCAGTCCCATCGTTAGCTTTCCCTTCGGTCTGCAGCTCAACACAAGCTCTCTCCTCGCTTCTATGGCCCTTATCAAATCAAGGATCGCATTGGTGCGGTGGCCTATCGGCTGGACCTGCTTGAGGGAGCACGTCTCCATGACGTCTTCCATGTGTCCATGCTTAAGGTTTTTCAGGGACAACCTCCTGCTGCTACGCCTCCTTTGCCCGAGGATCTGCTTACTCCAACTACCGAGAGCACTCATCCAGCACCTCATCAGCTGCTGGGGCAGCGCTTCATCAAGGGACATCGCCAGTTCTTGGTGCATTGGGCCGGGGAACCACAAGAGGCAGCTACATGGGTTGATGCGCTGGAGCTTCGCCACTCATTCCCTGATTTCAAGCTTGAGGAGTCATTCCCTGATTTCAAGCTTGAGGACAAGCTTGTTTTGGAGGAGGGGAGTATTGATATGGATGCACTCGCAAGGGTGTACTATCGCAAACGCCGCGGCGGGAGCTCGGCTCAGGGTCAGGCCGAGCCATAGGCAGTCGGCCAGTTTGTTTACCTTTGATAGTTATCCAGTGATTAGTTGGTTTGAGTTATCCAGTATTAGTTAGTTTGTTAGCAGGTTGTTAGCATCTCTTGTTAGGCAGCGCTGTGCGCATTGAATAAATAAAGAAGGCAACAAAGGGAAAAGGCAGCTTTAACCTGCCGCAAGTTCTAGTCCAGGCGCGCCGTCGATTCCGGCCGGTGGCTCCGTACAGCCAGTATCTTCCACCATAGGGCGCTCTCGCCAGCCGGCGACTCCCACCTCCTCTCGTGCAGGTTCTCGACCGGGTACGCGGCTGTTTGACAAAGAACACCCGTATCATTGGCTATGCTGGCTTCAAAGTAAAGCATATGCACCAATACATTGATAATGTTTGGCTTTTCTTACATTTCGAGGGGAATTATCAGATATATGGGGCCTAATTACCTAGAGCTCCCCATCAATCCCATGAACACCACATCTAATAAGGACAGCTAATATTTTGTCAAATCTAGATGAAAAAAATCAAGTCGACATGGCAACAGGAACTTCTCTACATGATGCCATAATGGTCTAGCATTTAGTTCCCACAGCCACTGTTCGCCTACACGGCTGTTTAGACCGTTTACACACCGTTTAAACGCTACTTAGTAGTCAACTGTGTAGGCCGTGTAGGCCGTTTAATCCGTATAATCCTGTTTAATCTGTTTTTTGGTCCGTTTAATCGGCCGTATAGTCCGACTATTCGCTAAACGAAGAGTGGCCGACTGTTTAGCGTTTACCGTTTAGGCTAACACTGCCCACAGCAATTGATTTGACCTATTTCTGAACAGTTAGCATTTGTGGTGGCATCACTAATTGTAAGTTACATCATTCCATCTATCAGGATGGCTCATGCAATGGTTTACAACACTATGCTGCTCTTGGAAGAGACTATGTAAGTTTTCTGCCCTGTGAACTACCTAATCCTCACTCAGTCATAACTTCTTTCATGTAACTCGTGACATTATGGTAGGGAAAGAATAGCACCTATGCTTATTTCTAATTAGATAGCCAATGCATGCTAATGGAAATTCTGCCCATCCTCTGGATTGTTGCGCATATTAACCATTTTAATATTTTGTTGATGTGGTTAATACCCTACAATCAGCCTTCAATTATATCAAAATCATTTCCCCTTTGTTATAGTTCTTTTCCCGTTTGTGACTAAACAGCAAAGAATGCTTCCATCAATCCATGAGACCAGGGTTGTGCCTCTTTAACATACCAGCTAGCAGAGCTTTCTCATTTCGTGTGCACGTTGCTTCATTATTTTATTTGGTGTAATTATTTAGAGTTTAACTTTGTATTCCAACAGATGGGTGCAGCTGCTGTCAACTTGGTTCCTGGAGAGAAGCCTGCAGATATCTACTCAGAAATAGCTGCTAGGTGGGTTTCTTACTTATGTACTACAGTCCAGGATGTCCTTTGTTTCCACTTGACTGTTGGTTGAATCTGTGGACACAGTGATTACGTAATATGATTTACATGTTCGATACATGTAATCGAAAACTTTTAGCTTTGTATTTTTTGTTGTGATTTTAATTGTTCACTTAATTTATTTAAATAGGTTCCAGTAACTGTTTTATCATCTTGGAACTATGTTATGAAATATAATTTACATGATCTTCTGAAAGTTTTTACCTGAAATTACCTTTTTAAAATGAAGTTACAAATATTTTCCATTGCTAAAACATAAGTTCAGCATGTTTTTTATAAAGGAAACCATAAACATACATGTTTGGCTTCTCTAAATGCAAGTTACTAGATGGTCATGCATTGGTTCATTGATCAGCATGCCTCATGGTATCTTAGGTTTAATTTGTATTGCACATCATTGAACTCTTTTCTGTAATTTTGCCTTAATAGATAATTTCTGAGCTGTATCCAAGTTGTCAAATATGACTTCTCTGGCATCTGATGATTAACTTTTAAATTCTTAATCCCATAATGTATTTTCTTAGTACTGATTGTACCCTGCTGACTTTGAGGATGTAAATTACTAATGCTTTGCCATGAAATTGACTGAAGAGTGCTGGATGTTGTCCGGGAAGACGCAATGGAAGATCCTGCTTCTAACCCAAATGCTTCATTAGCAATGGTTTTAGTTGATCAGGTTAGCCCCTTGCTCTCTTTGCTCCTAAGTTCTAAGAAATACTCTCCTTCAAGTACTTTTTTAATAAAACAATTGAATACCTGGACAATGGTAGCTTACAGGTGGATAGGAAGCTTGTCAAGCAGACAGTGATGACATCAGTTTATGGTGTCACATATATTGGTGCTCGGCAGCAGATTACAAAGAGACTGCAAGAGAAAGGCCTTATTTCAGATGACAAATTACTGTATGATGTGTCATGCTATGCTACTAGGGTAAGTACATACTGACATACTGCCATACTCTTTATGTTTTTGTTACTCCCTGTTTGCCTTGGAGAGATAAGGACATGCTGTGACCATGAATTTTTTATGAAGGTAACTTTGGATGCATTGGGGCAAATGTTCCAATCTGCCCGTGGTATAATGGCATGGCTTGGTGATTGTGCAAAGGTGTAGTCCTTTTTCTCTGCTGAAATGTTTTTTCCTCAACTTATCTGAAATTTGATGGCATCTAGTTTTTGTACTTCTAGACCTACACAAGCTTCTTTGGTAGTTTAGTTATGCCATGAAAGGTTTCTGATTGCGTTCAATTGCTGATAGATGATTGCTTCCAAAAATCAACCAGTCAAATGGACGAGTCCTGTTGGTCTTCCAGTCGTTCAGCCCTACAAAAAATATAAAAACTATATGGTGAGCTACTTATTAACTATTGCAAACATATGATCTTTGTTTTATCTGCACTATGCATCGTGCTGTTTATGCTTTCTTGCTCAAAAATAAAGATATCCAAGTAAACTTACATATGATTTTCATGTAGCTTTGACATAATATTTACTTAATATGCTGTATTCTATGTGTATGTCTGTGGGTCCTATTGATCGGCTTGCTGCCGATGCTGTGTGTATGAAACTTGGTGACTGAAATTTGTTCCAAGTAGCACTGGCACCTAGCGTGCAACA
The DNA here is from genome assembly GCA_036346415.1 of Raddia guianensis. NCBI lineage: Eukaryota > Viridiplantae > Streptophyta > Magnoliopsida > Poales > Poaceae > Raddia > Raddia guianensis. Next base: position 5,361,841 of record CM070539.1, on the reverse strand, counting down.
TGGTCACAGATCACCTTCTGTTTTCATGTCGAATTAACTATATATTTTGTCTCATTTGTTTTTACTGTGTACTTTGAAAAAAGTTTGTCCCATACATGGAAATGGGCATTTTGGAGGAATTGGAATATATTCAAGCTGATATGTTCAATTGGCTCCATGTTTTTACAGTCATGTGGACAACCTGATCTATAATTTCTTGGTTTAATGGAATAATACTATGACGAGTTCCAGAAATTGATACTCATTTTGCTACATGGCCATTGTTAACACTATCTGTTTTGTTTTGTACAGATACGAACTTCCTTGCAGTGTCTTGCTTTACGAAAGGAGGGGGATGCTGTAAGTAATGCTTTGTTAATTACTTCTTCAGTTCTTTGCCTTCTTCATTATCATGGTTATTTTGATGCCATGATTTTCAGATTGCAATCCAACGGCAAAAGGCGGCTTTTCCCCCGAATTTCGTGCACTCTCTTGATAGTTCACATATGATGATGACAGCGACTGCTTGCAAAGAGGCTGGTCTTCATTTTGCAGGTCTGTTCTGATTGACTGGTTCCATTGCCAGTGAGCACTAAAAAACCTTTTCCCAGCACCTAAAAATCTTAAGTTGCCATTGCAGCGGAAGTAACTTACCTGGATTTTTTTATCTTTGGTCTTACAGTATTTCGCTAAAAATATACATTGGCTGCACAAAACCACATTTAAGATGCGAAAGTGCCTGTTTTTATTGGGCTTATGCAACAGAGTGCTGACCTTTACCTGTCCTGAAGAAAAATATTGTAGAGCCAATACCTTTTACCTTTTTCACGTCCAATCATTTCATGGGCCATAGTTAGGCAAGATATTTTGTTCATTGTTAAGGTGTAGCTGTTTACTTTGTCATCAGAATAGATTGGTGTAATTCAAACTTTCTGATGAAATGACGAACAATGGATTCAATTTTGTGCTTTTCTTGCTAGCTTGTTCTATGGTCTAGGAATTCTTGTGAACAGTGCTGTGTCAATAGTGTTGACTCTTGGGCTCTTGGCCTTAATCTTCTGTCTACAAATTGTACAGTATAGGCTTTTGCTAATGTGGGTTTTCACCTGTAACTTATGTAAGGATAAGATGAATGCGCAGGTAGGGTTGACAGATGAAAGGTTGGTCAGAATCTAAGCTAAGTACAACTGATTCTAAGATTTGACGAAAGATGTAGTTTTAGTGTGAACATTTGCTTATGATCTCTTATCAAACAATTAATAGAATGTAAATTATGTCTATTTTGACTGTTTACTTGGAAAGATCTGTACTTACCTTGCATATGATGTTTGTCTATAAAAATCTCCAGTTAAGAAGCTCATCAGTGTACTTTGGCTGCAGGTGTGCATGACTCATTTTGGGTGCATGCGTGTGATGTTGATAAAATGAATCAGATCTTGAGAGAGCAATTTGTGGAGCTGTACAGCTTGCCAATTCTTGACAATGTATGTCATCAGAACTATTCTGTCCACACTAATTTTATGCAATACCTCATTCTTCAGCTGGATGAATGATGATTGCTTGTATACTAATGTTTGCTTATTTTCATTTTGAATTTGTTTTGAATACAGTTGTTGGAGGAGTTTCAGACGTCATTCCCAACACTCGAATTTCCTCCTTGTCCAGCACAAGGGAACTTTGATGTGAGAGAAGTCCTCGCATCTACCTATTTCTTCAACTAAGCTTAATGAGAGAATACTACCTTGTTAATAAGTTTGGTGTGGTTGGATAGTTCATATCTGAATAGCCAGATCACAATCCACAACACCTTCATTGTGCTGCAGCCAAGTATAATTATGATGCAAAGATGATCGTTACAAAGAGCTTTCGGCATAAAGAATCTATATAGCAACATGCCACTGCATCTCTGCATTGCTACGTGGGGAAACAGCACTAGGGTTTTATGCATTGGTGAATCAGCTTGGCTGGACTCCGGACTCAGGAGGAAATACCAGATGGTTACAAGAATTTGACCTGAGCAGGCCTTTGAGACTGAGTAGTTCCTGCAGATGTTTTTCGTTGATGCAGGATCTAATAGGATGTATAGTTCAGTTCAAATATTGGCTACCGACTCCTCGGCCCATGATGGTAAGTTATGACATGTTAGGTCGCCAACTACTGAATTACTGATTGAAGATGGTAGTCCTGCTGATCATGCTGACGGATTTGATCAATCATAGATGATGGTTGCGTCATGATTTTGACTGTATATACGTGTGACAATTTTTTTGGTCATAGGATTTCATAACCGATGGCTGCATTGGTGCACTATTACCTTGTAATAATAATGTTGTAATAATAGTGTAAGTTGCTAGTGCCAGAGAGATGTCAAATGTATACAAGATTCAAAGATGCTGCTTGCAGCAAGTTGAAAGAGGGAAAAGCAAATCAGAAGGGTCTGGACTTGTGTTAATTCGTTGATATTTCCTTCTCACTGGTACATGAATGATATATATGTTGTTTGGGGGTTAATTTGCTGCTTACATACCACAAAATGCCTGGGCCTCAATGAATCGCTTTATCTACATTAAAAAATTAAACGCCCGTTGGCTCCAATTTAAATCCCGTTCTGCGTGCAACTTTTTTTTGGCTTAAATTGAATGATCTGACCTTTTGTTGTCATTTCTCGAAGGGAAAATTGTGTTTTTGCTCTGCTTTTAAGATCTAACTGTGATTTTACCCTCAATATTTCTAGATTATGAATTTGCCCCTGTTTTTAAAGATTGAACCGGCCGTTTGTCCTCACTCTGCATTCCGTTAGCCAGGCATCCAAAATGAATTAAGGAAAAAAATAAAAAAGGGAGCCCACCTCATAAAAAAAGGAACAAAAAAGGAAACACAACGATTAGCCTCGCAACGGCGTGTGCAGATGCACGGCAGCACGAGCAGGTTGTGCAGCGGCCTGGGCGAAGGAGTGGCGTGGCGGCAGCAGAGGGTGTCTTGACAACCGGCGCTTCTGACTCTGTGAAGGGCATAGCGGTAAGTCCAAGCTTTGCTCTTTGGATTTAGCCATCGATCCATCGCATTAGTAATCTAAGAACGAAGAACATGCCCCTACTGATTCATACCACTCATCTGTAGTATTATACACTATGGATTGAGGTATGAATTTTGTGAGACTGACGACAAACAAGTTTTAGATCAAATAGACATATGTATATGTATGCATAATCCTGAGAAGAGAAGCTATGTTCTACATTGGTGCTTGCTCGATATTGATACTTTTGACGTTAAGCATTGGATCCCTTATGTGATGGTTGTTTAGTATGATTTCAACCCAAAATATTATCAAAAATTTTCAATGTTGATCTATGATGTAACTGTGAAATACTAGTTCATGTGAACTATCATGCCACCGTTCAAATATATTGAATAATATGTCTTCAAAACATGGGTAATATACTAATAAAAATGAGGAAAAATTTGAAAAGTCAAGTGTCATTAACGCCGTTAAGTATACTTAACGAAATAGGGGCAAATGTGGTCTTCAACTTGAAAAATTAAGGGCAAAATCACAATCTGAAAAAAATGAGGGCAAAATCATAATTAGCTCTCAAAAGAAGGGTAAAAACACAATTGCCCCTTTCTCGAAATATCAAAGACAAGATGTCCGTCATCAGTTTCAGATTTTCGAAGTCACCATTCAAAGCTCCAACAGATATTGCCCAATCGTCCAATCAAAACTAAGAACTTTAACTACACGAGATCCTTAGTTTGATACCCTTAGTCCGAGCAAAGGCCCGATTGCAGACCCTTCTGGGTTGCGATGAAATTTGTGACGGCACGACCCGATCTGACAGCGCTTGATTCTTTTTGGCGGCGGCCCGATCTGACGTGCCATTCCTTTTGGCGTGGCAAGGCCTGCCGTTTGCATATAGTTATTTTTATTTTCCTTCACTTTGCATCTTGTTTTTCATTTTATTTTGCTTCTTTCATTATTACTTTGCTTATTAGTTCTTGTAAAAAATTTGATGCCAACACTTCTTATACCAACTATATTCCTAATGGATTTGTTAATTTTTTACTTTCCACTTTTCCATTTTCCCTTTTAGTTTCCACTTGCTTATTTCCGTATTAGTCTTGTGTTACTTTGTGCTTCACGTGTTTACAAGTCATCACTAATCATCGAGGAAAATGCATAAAAGCAAAAGAGCATTTAGTTTGTGAAAATGACATTCTAGTGTCTCGTACCAAATAAAAGTAAAACATCTACTAACACTTCTTATCCTAACTCACAAACATATTATAGATAAATTGGTCAAATAACATACGGAAGTGTGCATATTACAATCCAAAAAAATTTAGCGACGTACCACATGGTACATTGACATAAGGTAGTTTCAACAACACATTACATAATTTCCTCCAACAAACACGATCTCACTCATGGTCTCCATCTCCACCGTTCTCCTTGTCATCATCCGGCACAACGGTAGGCAAGTTTCTAACAAGATCCCTCATGGTCTCCATCTCCACCGTCCTCCTCGCCTTGTTGCGCCGTATCGTTTGCAAATGAGCCTCCCACGAATTAGGACGGTAATTGGCATTGTGGTCAATGAGTGTACCCTCAGCCATCTTGTTCCTGTGCTCCTCGAGCTCGCTCCCTCGCCATCTCCCTCTGCAGCTATTTTTGGTACCTCACCTCTTTGAGATCAACACCAGGTGGGTACCTCCCCCTACGCCTCCTTCAATATTCCTATGTTTCTGAGGAGGTGAAGTACCCACGTTGCGGTACCCCACACTCCCTCCTCATATCATTAAAAACCTTTTTTTGTCTTTATTAGACGGCATGAGCACACCATAGTCATGTCTTATCATTTCTTTCCTCTTCACTTTTCTGTCTTGGTAAGGTTGCCATAGATTATAAATATCGGCTTAGAACTCTTGTTGTCCCTCATATCTCTCCTAATCGCACGTCCTTCCTTCCTACAAGATTAAGCTTAAAAGTTATCAATCTCAAACTGCAATATAGTGCAATACATAAAGAAATACTCCTATGTGTCGTGCAGATATGACGTACCCAGAAATCACTATAAGAGTTGCCGCAATACCATCCGTACCCAAGCTCCGATGGGACAACACCTCTACGAGCCAGTATCCCACATTTACAGATAGTGGATGGATATTTCTCACATGGACAATCCTTCTCCTCGGAGTTGAAGGCCTCCACTTCCTCGCTAGAAGGCCAACAAGACTTGGGCCCATAAATGTACTCCTGGAAATCACAGAGAGCCCATCCATCCTACAAACAAAAGACATTGTTATCAAATTACTTAAAAATGAGAGTAATTTACATACAGAGTAGGCATGCATACACTTACTCGATCATTGCGGGAACAACGGAAGAAGGGGGTAAAGTCCACCCCTAGGTTTGGCCGCACTAATATCTACTCAACATTGCAATTACACATAGGAGGGTTCACTACCCGGCTAGCACTTGCCACCGCCTTCTCCTCCGTTGTCATTTCCGAGGGGTTTGCCGGAGGAGGAACCCAATGCCTAAAATGCTGAATTGGCTTGGTGTCCCTGAAGCGCTATGGGAACAATCGGATCCTCGGGTCGTACATTTCTGACCCATCGATCCACTCGAAAAACCAACACGGCGGGCTAGAATACGGTATACAGTAATTGAACTTCACACCACAAGTGTAGAAGGCTCTACCGGCAGTATCAGGGTCCCTCGATTGTTGAACCTCCGCAGGAATGCCGTGCTCGCAAATTGGAACCGGAAATGGAGAGGACCGAACTGGAGCATCCTTACCCCTAGGGTAATCCCCATACTTGAGAAATGGTTTCGCCTCGAAGGAAACGTTTCATGCACTATAGTGCAATACAAATGAAAATAAATTATTCCAGCAAAGCGTACTCCACAAAAAATCAATATATCATTCGCCATACTTTCTAACTATAATACACCTACACATACATCATACGGATTAACATTACATCATTCATCATTAATGGAGACAAATCCACTACGCAATCCACACATCTTCATGCTATGTGTAACCTTAACCCTAACCTAAATCATTTGAATCGTACAAAAAATTGCATCCAAAACGCACAATGGAGAGGGGTTTACCTGCCATGATGAAGTGGCGCCTTTCCCCAAACAAATCCTGCCCGGTCTTGGCAATGGAGGAGGATAAGAGTGGTTAGGAAAGAGAGGAAAGGAAGGGAAAATGAGAAAATGAAGAAGAGCCGTGGGAGGAGTCCTGGGCACCTATATTCTGCCCTTGCAGCGCCATGCGGGGTGGCGTGGCAAGGGTGGCCCACCGTCAGTGCTCGCCCGCCTGCAGCGCGTCCTCGGTGCCAGCCTTGCCGTGCCAGCGCATGTGGCGCGGCAAGGGTGGGGCCCGCAGCTTCCATGCCAGCGGCTGGCCGGCCGCGAGCGCGTACGTGGCACCCTTTGCCGTGCCACATGCGTAGGCGCGCCAGAGGCTATTAGCCGCACTGTCTGCATTGGCGCGGTCAAAGGGGTCAAATCTGGAAATAGTTTTTGCCGAGGGTTAATTTTATATTAATTATTTAAAAAGGTTATGTCGGGGATAAAATTACGGCTCATTGCCATGGCCCACTCCCTGACGGCCCAATCGAACAGCCTACCAGGGCCCAGCTCCACTGGAAGGTTGTATCAGCCCATATGCATCTGCCTAACAACGACATCCGGTGGCGTGATGCGAATGCCAAGAAATTATGTTTGAGTCCATCTCGAACAAGAGTTTTGCACGGCTACGTGAAGACCCGGACATGGTTTCCCGGATTGGATTAGGAGTCGTGATCCCCAAGACTAGGAGTATGCCTTATCTGCCTCGGGATATATTTGGCACGTTGAGTTAGTTCACGATCTCGTAGTTAGCGGCCCGATATTCCCTCGGTAGGTCGGTTTGCTCGCACTATATAAACAAGGCCCCTACGGCGTGTAGAGGGGACTTGATCGGGCATCTAACTTTGAGTTTACGCATTAGCATCTCGTAGACACCTGATATTCGCTTGTACACCATAATCTCGCCGAGACACATTCGTCTCGTCGAGCCATCTCTGTAATCACTCGATATATAAGAAATTTGGGCGTGAGGGCTATTATCTCTTCCGAGAGGCTGAACGGGATAAAAACCCCTGTCTTCTTGTCCCCTGTTGTTCGTCTTGTTCGGCGTGTCTCCTATCTCACTCTTAAAGAACCTTAGCGACTTGAGATCGTTATCTCAACCGTCGACAGTTGGCGCCGTCCGTGGGGAGTCGCAGATCGAGCATGCCGAACTCTATCAGCGACCAGGAGATTATTCTTGAGGGATACGACTCAGAAGGACAGGACGTCTCATCCCCTGTCAGTTCAGATCGATCTGTTCGGTCTCGAACGCTTTTTGTATCCAAGGCAGAAGTCTCTGCCTATATGGCAGAGATAGCCTCAGATCGCACTCCCGTCATTGATGACGACTACCGAACTGATAATCTTTACGACGGTTTAGATCTGTCAGACTACAAGGCTATGTCGGTAGATTCCAGCTATGGCGACACGGCGATGACACCGTCAAGCATACCTTCTCATGGCCCCAGCAGTATCAACATGGCCGATGCAGGAACCTCCGGAGATCCTGCACGGGATGCAGCGGCTGGCGAGATCGAGCGATTAATTACGCTTTCGGCGGCAAGATGAGGTCGCTGGCGGCTACTCACGAGCAAGATATCATTCGCGCGCCTCGACACCTCTATCAATCGACCTTAGCGCGGTTTCGCGATTATGGCGGCGGCGTCGCGACCCACCTCGCGTCTGCGGCGCTTAAGTCTCCGAAGCTTCCTGTTGGATCAACTCGCGTGGCCGGATCGGTCAGGCGAGAACGCGGATGGTTCAGCGATCCCGGGACCCATAGATCAGAGTCGGGAACGGCTCGAAGCTATAGCAACGGTCCTCAGGTTCACCAATCAGGTCGATCTCGCCCGTATGGGCGATGCTGTTACTTCTAACCTAGAGCGATTGGCCGAAGGCCTAAAGTCCCTAGGCGAAGTTAACACTTCCTCCAGGTAGCGCAGTCAACCTGCCCGGAATGACGCGGACAGCTCTGACCAATCGAGTGACCCTCGTCACCATCGCAGGAACGCTGTCCGCGATCAAGCTACCTGTGGACGCCGTTGCTTGCCAAGTCCCCGTAGTCGTCACGACCACAGGGGAAAGCGTGCACGTGATGATCACGGACGGTCCCCTCGCGAGGAGCGCGTAGTCGCGACCACGAGGAAGGAACGTGGCGGGTTGTCCCGGAGAGAGTTTCTCGGTGAATCTTCCGTTCAGCGAGAATCCTCCGCGCGCAGGGCCAATGTCTTCTCGAGACTAGGTTCTGGGGAAGGTGGCGGTCATATGCCTTGGGCGCGGGGCTTTCTCGGCGAGCTTCGTCTTTGTCCGATGGCCCTCAAAGTTCAAACCGGTCACATGGAGAGGTACAATGGGACCTGAGAACCGGATGAATTCCTTTCCATCTACGCTCTGACCATCATGGCGGCGGGGTGACGAGCTTGTTATGGCTAATTACCTCCGTGTCCTTGAGGGTGTTGCTCGGGCGTGGTGTTCAATCGGCAGGAGGGTTCCATCACTCATGGGACCCGGCTACGTGGACGCCTCGATCGCCAACTTCGGAGCTGTTACATGCGTCTGGCAAGGAGGATGATCTGCACCAGATGATCCAGATGAACGGAGAGACCCTCCGCAACTTCGTGAAGCGTTTCATTAAGATTCGCAACACGATCCCAAACATCTCGGACGAATCCGTTGTCCGCGCCTTTAAAAACGGAGTCCGCGACGAGCGGCTCACCCAGGATCTCGAGATCAACGAGACCTGAACCGCCAACGACCTGTTCAAGGTGGCTGACCGCTATGCCAACGCGGCAGAGCGCGTCTAGTACAAAAAGGCATTCGACAAGGGCGAGCTGCCCGCCCAGCCTGGTGTAGATGAGAAGAAGAAGAGCAGCAGCAACCCTGGTGACAAGAAGTCCCAGAAGAAGAAGAATAAAGGTGATGCGAACAATACCGTCGCTGGTATAGATCGCGCACCTCCTCCCAAGGATGGGCAGAAGAAACCCAACAATAACTACAAGGGCAAAATCACCTTTCGGGGAGGCGGACAAGGCAAGAAAGGTCCAAGCGACCGATTTTGCAAGTTCCACCAGCACTACGGGCACGACATACGCCATTGTAGAACTTGGGCTGCAAAGCTCGAGGATTTCTACAACGGCAAGGGCCCAATGCCCACCCTGCCTGAACAAGGTGATACCGGCAAGGACAAGCGTCCAGCTGACGGTGGTGATCGGGACGACGATGACGAATATCAATAGCCCGTGAACCATATCGCCGTTATTTTCGGCGGCTCCTCGGCTTATACCTCTCGGCGCAGCCTCAAGGAAGCTGCTCGGGAGGTCCACAACGTCGAAAAAGGTAAACCACAGCCCGAATCGATGAAGTGGACCGAGGTCTCTATCTCCTTTTCTAAGGATGATTGCCCCACTGGGATGACTAAGCCTCAGCGTCTCCTCTCGGTGGTCGCCCGACCATCAACAACGCCAGAGTTGGCGCGTCTGGTTGACCGGCGGGGGCGCTTTGGACTGCTATCGGCAAAGGTCTTGGGCGAGATCTGATTCCTCGCCCAAGCTTAGGAAGTAGCAATGCCTTTCACGGCATTGTCCCGGGAGGTCGTTGACCATTGGGTAGATTGTTACGCTGTTACCTTGGCGATCCAAGCAACTTCCGGACGGAGTTGATCACATTCGACGTGGTCGACTTCCCTTCCGCGTACAATGCGATCCTGGGCCGGCCATCTCTTGGCAAGTTCATGGCCGTGTCCCATCATGGATACCATTGCGTGAAGGTACCGGGCCCTAACGGCGTGATCACGGTCAAGGGCAACTACAAAGCTGCTCTGGATTGCGACGAGCAGTCCCTGGCTCTGGTCGACCAACTACCGCCGCGTGGTCCCGAAATTCTGCAGACCAAGTCTGCACGCCCTAGGGTCTCCCTTCAGCCAGGAGGAGAGACCAAGGAAGTTTCACTGTCCCTTGATGACGCTGCCAAGACAGTTCACCTGGGGGCCAACCTGGACCCCAAATAGGAAAGCGAGCTCATCGCCTTCCTCCGAGCTAACGCAGATGTGTTTGCCTGGGAGCCATCTGACATGCTCAGAGTCCCGAGAGAGGTCATCGAGCACAAACTGGCCGTCCGGCGGACAAACTTGTTTCGCCGAAGCTTCGCCGCCGGACTTCAAGCGGGGATCATCAAAGATCGACAGCAAGTGCTTTCATTCTGGTTTCATCCGTGAGGTTGATCACACCGGGTGGTTAGCCAACCCTGTCATTGTAAAGAAGAAAGGCGGCAAGTGGAGGATGTGTGTCGATCACACAGATCTGAACGCTGCTTGTCCCAAGGACAATTTCACGCGCCACATAGACCGGTGGTCGATCGACTCACGGATGCCCGGCTCTTGAGTTTTTGGATGCTTACTCCGGTTATCACCAAATAAGCATCTCCCGAGGATGAAGAGAAGCGCCTTCATCACCCCTTCGCACTTTACGCTATAATGACCATGTCTTTCGGTCTGCGCAAGCGGCGGTGCCACGTTCCAAATGCTTAATGGAGAAGACTTTCCCGAGCAGTAGCGGAAAAAACCTGGAGGTTTATGTCGACGACATAGTTGTAAAGAGCAAGTATGCTCCAGATCATGTGAAAGGCCTGGCCGAGACGTTTCATAACCTCGCCAGGCATCGAATAAAATTAAATCCAGAGAAGTGTACCTTTGGTGTTCGATCTGGAATGTTGCTCGGTTATGTAATTGGTTCGCAAGGAATCTCGCCAACCCGAAAAAATAGAGGCCATTGAAAACATGCGCAGCTCCAACTACCGTCAAGGAAGTTCAGAGCCTCACCGGACGGATGGTCGCTCTGGCAGATTCATTTCCGTCAGAGGCGAACGCTGGCTGCCCTTCTTTAAGGCCTGCGCAAGCACAATGGCCAGTGGGACAGAGGAAGTCGATCGGTCTTTTCAAGACCTTAAGCAATACCGTCCAACTCACTGTCTTGACTACCCCGCGACACGGCGACAGCTCTTGCTCTATCTTGGCTGCATGCCCTGGCGGTGGCGCGGTCTTGACGGTGGAAAGGGGCGGCATCCAGTGGCCAATCTATTACGTGAGCGAGGTACTTCACGGATCTAAGGAGCGTTACCCTGAGGTCCAGAAGTTGCTCTACACCTTGCTCATGTCCTCCAGAAAACTTCGCCATTATTTCCAGGCACATCAAATACTGGTCCCGACCAAGTTCCCCCTTGGAGAAATCCTAAGGAACAAGGAAGCAGGTGGACGTATAGCTAAGTGGGCAATGGAATTGTGAATTCGATATTACATTTCTTGCCTGAATCTTTGTTAAGTCACAGTCTGGTGACTTTGTTGCCGAATGGACCTGCCCGCCCAAATCGCAGGAAGCTCCTGAGTAGCCTGGTGACCCCCCTGGACCATGTTTTTTGACGGCTCGCGCACTGGAAACTCGGGGGCTGGTTTTGTTCTCATCTCCCCTCAAGGAGAGTAACTCCAGTATTCTATCCAACTACACTTTGCGGCGACTAACAACGCTGCAGAGTACAAAACCCTCCTCGCGGGACTAAGAGCGTGCAAATCGCTTGGTGTCCAACGGCCGATTGTGAAGGAGATTCACGGTGGTCATCAATCGAGTTAACAAGAAGTATCGGTCTTGCGATGACTCAATGGCGCGGTACTGGTTGAAGTGAGGAAGTTGGGCGGCATTTTCGATTTTTCGAGGTGCTCTTCGTGCCGGGAAGGACAACTTCTGGCCGACCAGCTATCAAGTTTGGATCCTCACGCGAACACCGCTCCGCAGGGTGCTCGTCGGCGACTTTACAAGCCCTCAATCACGTCTCCGGACGAGGCAAGCGAGACAAGTGGTCTTTGTCTCCGTCATCGAAAGCGGTGCGACACGGACAACGCCATTTGTCCGGTACCTAGCAGATGGGACCGCCGAGGACGGCCGAGCGTTCGGCTTACAAGGCGTCTGGTCCATACAAGCTTGTGGGCGGCATCCTTACCGTCACGGTGCTCTAGGAGTCCTCTCCAAGTGCATCTCACACAGAGGGTGTTTTCCTTCTTAGGGACATACGAGGGTGCTGTGGCAACCACGCCTCCTTGTAACTACGGTCGGTAAAGCGTTTCGCATGGGCTATTATTGGCCCACGTTACAAGATGCCGGGATATCGTGACTAAGTGCAAGGCCTGCCAATTTCACGCCCGGAAGGCGCACAAGCCCGTCCAAGAGCTCCAAACGATCCCCCCATCTTGGCCTTTCTCCACATGGGGTATGGATCTGCTCGGCCCGTTCCCTAAGAGGTACAAGGGCTACACACACTTGCTCGTCGCCATCGACACTTTTACAAAGTGGATCGAGGCGAGCACGTGTCGTCTCTTCACGCCAAAAGCGGTATGCGTTTTTCAAAAGCAACGTGGTCACGTGCTTTGGGATTCCCATAAGGCGATCACCGATAACGGTACCCGATTCAAGCGAGCTATTCCAAGAATCTCGCGAATATTTGGGCACCAAGGTCTTTCGCCTCGTGGCACATCCACGAGCAATGGAGCGATCGGCGAGCTAACGGACGGATCGTCCCAGGTATCAAGCGGCGCGTGTTCGCGGCACTCCATGAGCACAACAAGGCTCGGTCGACGAAGTTCCTTCGTCCTTTGGAAACATTAGACTTCTGCCGGTAGAGACAGCTGGCGAAACTCCTTTTCAAGCGGTCTCACGGTGCGAAGCCATCATCCCGCCGAAATAGTACTCGGCTCGCCTCGCACGAGCTCAGTCAACTTGATTGACGACGAGCAAGAGCGCTTACTCGATCTCGATCTCCTCGAAGGCACAGGCGAACGGGCACAAGTCAGAATGGCGCGCTACCAGCAAGATCTTCGCCGGCATGCTGCCAAGTCAGTTCGACCAAGGGCTTTGAAGGCGGGCGACCTCGTTCTGCGCCGTGTCCAGAACTTGTCCAATGCCAACAAGTTAACTCCACGCTGGGAGGGCCCATTCACGGTCGTTTCTTCTTCTCGCCCGGGGGTTGTTCGCCTGGCAATGGAGGACGGGAGAGAGCTGACCAGCACTTGGAACATCGACCAGCTTCGTAAGTTCTTTGTGTAGGTCTCTTTGTGTGTTTGCTTAGCCTTGCGCTTTTTGTCAAACTTCGTGTCTTAGTTCGTCCAAGTCCCTCGAGCACCATGTAAAGTTCAATCCAATTCTTAAGTGAATTCTCGTGGCCTCTGTGCCCTTTTCACTTCTTGTCTCCTGAAGACTATCTCTTTCTCTCTAGTAACACTTGATGGCTGCCCGGTCTTGCGAACTCTTGGCTCCGTACTTTTCAGGGTTTCCCCGCCTGTATCTTGCTTCAACGAATTTCTGAACTCAGGGTTACGTAACACGGCTTTTTCCACCTTGCGGCTAAGTCTGCTCTCGTAAGCCCTCATGCAGAGGCACTTCTTGCTTGCGCGACCGCTTGAAAAGTCCGCTCGTAAGCCCCCCTGCAGAGGCACTTTCCTTGTTCGGTTACTCTCGGAACTGCCTAACTTACGTTGACGAGCAGTCCATGAAACGAGTCGATCAGGTTGCGGGTGTCGCTCTATCTCTCTACGTGCGTGCTCAAGTTCGCAAGCTTAGGTTCTTGAGCATCGCCCGCATCGGGGCTAGGGTGTCGCTCTTTCTCTTGTGCACTGTCGGGTTCGCAAACTCAGTTTCGGCGAGATGCTGTGAAGTGGGAGTTAGGCTAAGCGCTCTGCGGTTTTCTTAAACTTCCTAGCTGTTCGCTTTTCTCTTAGTTTCTATTCGTTCCTATCTTTTTGATGCTCCTTTTTGCAGGAAGAAAGATAAGGGCTTTATTGCATAACTCAAAAGTTTCAGGTACAAGGCCCTTTAAGATTCTGACCCATTTGTGCTACTTAGGACAAGCTGCTCCTTTAGCTCCTCAACTTCTAACTTGAGGCGACGACTTCACCTTGAGCCTTGATGCCTTCCGGGCTTCGGCTCGGGCGTTCTATCTCCTCCTTGCTCGCTTGGCTTTGTGCTGCTTACGCCGGATGGCCTCGACCTCCTCGGTCTTGGCGCGCTGTGGTGGACGAGCCTCGCTCTGCCTAACTTCGGCCGCTTTCGGCGGTCTTGAGCTGCTCGACCAGCTCCTTGACCTTGTTCTCTGCAGTGATCGCCCTCACCGCCATCCCGCGCATCTCCTCAATCTCTTCCTGTGAAGCCCACAGGTCGAAATCTTCACCGAGTCCGCGGAGGTCGGCTCCTCGAGCCGGTGGGCCTTGAGCTTCTCGACGTCCGCCGCGAGCGCCTTCCGCCAATGAGACGCTTCGGCAAGTTGCTCTTCGAGCCACTTCGTGCGGCCCGGCTTCTCCTCCGCGGTGCTCGCCTTCACGGCTTGCGCGCGAAGCTCCTCGGCTTCTTTTAGAAGAGCCTCAGAGGAATGCCTCTCTTGGCGGCTTCGGCCTTGAGCTTCTTCGCTTCGCCTTGGTAAACCCGGCCGGCCGTAGCAGAGGGCTCGCCCGGGCTCCCTCGTCTGGAGATGCTCCCGGAGGGACGCCAGTACGGCACTCCGTTCGATGGTAACACCATCCTCGAGTTCCGCCATGGTGTCCCTAAAGACCTGAGGGAGAAGATCAAGTCGATCACTTTGCTATGATATAGCTAAACTGAACAAGGTTTGGTCTTGGAATTTACCTTACCCAGCCGATGCTTCAGCCCCCGGCGTAAGCGGTCCTCGAGACCGTGCGTCACGAAGCCCCTTCGTCTTGGGATGAGCTGGGCTACGCCCTTGCCGCCGTCTCTGCGCTCCTTCTCCTGCGGGAGCTCTTACCTTTCGGGGCGAGGCGCAAGCGCTTTCTTCTCCCGCTCTGTTTTTCTTCCTCTTCCGCCGGTCACCCTCGGGCAAGGTCGGTCTGCGTCCACCGGACGACACAAAGCCTCCACCGCGCAGGCAACTTGTCTTTGCTGCTCGTGGGTCTCTTCTTGTACCTCGGCGTGGGAACCATACCTTGCCGATTACCTCCGCCGTTCAGGATGGATCGCTTC
The DNA here is from genome assembly GCA_036346415.1 of Raddia guianensis. Lineage (NCBI taxonomy): Eukaryota > Viridiplantae > Streptophyta > Magnoliopsida > Poales > Poaceae > Raddia > Raddia guianensis. Next base: position 5,346,724 of record CM070539.1, on the reverse strand, counting down.
ATGACGGAGTGCCGGTAGGACCGCTGCTCGGTCCCACACTGGCAGCTTCGAACCATCGCCTTGGCCCCGTTGTCCGTGGCACCATCGCCGCCTCTTACGCCTCCGGCCGCTTCACGCGCCTTTGGAGCGTCAAAATTTGCTCGGCATTGAGCTGGCGGGAGCGAGCTCCACGCCGCCGACTGTCCTTGAGGTGGCGGCCTCCTTGCCGCGATGCACCGTGTAGGTGCTCGAGGCGGCAATGAACGCTTCGGCGCTACCTCGACGTCGTCCGTGGCGGCTTCCTCCTGGGCAGCTGATGAAAAAGATTTAGTCAAGCCCGACACGGTCAGGAAATTCGTAAGTTCAAAGAGATTCATTGCTACATACTTGCCGTAGAAAGTTTAATCTTGATCTTTTTTGCCGGAACCTTCCGCCTCTTCCTCGGGGGCTCCTTGGCGGGTTGTTCGCCCTGGTCCCTAGGTGCTCGCGGCGATGAGCTCAACTCCCTGCTGAGCTGAGCACTCTTCTCGCGCAACGCAAGAAGTTTTTCCTTGCGCGCGATTTCTTCCTCAAGCCTCCTCCGTTCGGCGACCTGTTGAAGCCGCGCCATATGGCCCGAATAAGCCTGCGTGTAACGCATGAGCCAAATGGTCATGTTCTTTACCTCTTCGTCGCTCTGCTCGGTGAGGAGGGAGGGGCTTGGTCTCTTCCCGCTGGGTTGACCGCGCGCCGCTTATGCATTGGCGCGTTAAAATCGCCGCGGATGGTCTCTTCGACGGCTGATGGCCGCCATGGCGTGGCGAGCTCCGCGTAGGCTCAGCCGCCACCTTGGCCTTTATGGCCACCTTGGCCTTACCTTTCTTTGCCTTCTCCTTCTCAGATCCGGAGGGCTCCTCCACGATCCCTCCAAGGATCAGCTGGTCCTCCTGCGCGTTTTGAGAAGCGGACATTAGCATTAAACAACGGTGCAGATCTAGCAACACAGGCTGAGCGTGAGTGATTTACCTCATCTGTGCGGACAAGCACGTTGCGCGGGCAGGTGTAGGCCACCTCGCCGGTGACCTCCCCATCCTTTTTCGCCGCCTTCAGCATGGCGTCGACCCGCTCGGTCACCCAGCGCGTCGGTTGGCTTTTTACGCCCGACGAGGGATCGTTAGTTCTGTTGGAGGAAATGATCAATGTAAAGGTTGAGTCTTAAAGGCACTTACCGTGCTCTCCTTGTGATGTCTTCTCATCCCTCTATCTTATAGAAGGATAGCACCTTCTCCTTGGCCATGATGATTACATTCATTTGTGTAGTCTCGGATGATCTCCCTGCCCGTGAGCCCGAGGCTCACGAGGGAGGCGATCTTCTTCGTCAAGTACCAATCTGCGGCGGACATCTCCGGCCGTGGCAATGGGGTACCCTTCGCCGGCGCCTTCCCGGTGAAGGAGAGCTTGCTGTCGCCGCTCCGCTTGCTGTAGAACCACCTCGACCACCATACGCCCATCGAATCGAACAGCGGTGGCGAGTGGGTACGCGTCGTCGGCGGTGGCCCGGAGCTTGAGGTAGTAGCACCCAAGCGCCGAAGCGGCGGAGCTGCTCCTCGTTACCGTGTAGTAATGGAGGAACAGCCCCACCGACGGATCGATACCCAGATAGCCTTCGCACAAGTGTGCAAAAACGGCCATCTGGAGGATGGAATTCGGATTGAGGTTTGTCACCTCCAACCCGCTGATGTTTAAGAAAGCCTCGACGAAGTCGCTTTCGGGAGACCTCAACCCGAACAGTGCGAACTGTTCGAAGCTGACGAACTCTCCCTCCAGCGGCTCCGGAGTTTCCTCCTCCCCGGGCAACCTCCAGCTACCAGCGTCGATGTGGCCCTCCACCTCCCAAGCCGCCAAATCCTCCTCGGTCAGGCTAGTGGCTAAGAATCTGGCCATAGCGTTCCCCAGGAGTGGGCGAGCAGGTTCTTGGGTGGAGTTTGGCTGGTTGATGTTGAGCGCGGATGGAATTAGGGCTTAGGAGAGGAAAGGCGCGAGAGCAGAAGTGGCTGGCCGCGGGCGGCTTGGGTGCTTTTATAGGCCTAAACGAGCGGCTCGCAGCGGTTTGCCACAAGCGGCTAGTTTTTTCTTTATGTGGCTAGGTAAAAGCGGTCGTCTTTTTTTCTTCTTGATGACGGAAGTTACCGTTGGAGTCATCAACGGCTATTTTCTCCACATCTTCATTTGAAGGTCGAGTGCTCGCTTTCGGCAGATGTGATTTCTGTTCGACTTAATAGAGTTGCTTTCGGTCTTGTCGGGTCTGTTCGGTCCCGGACAAGTCCTGTTCGGTAGTACGATAACCTGCTCGGTCGATTGTTGCATGTCTTTGTAGCAGCAAAATTTTCCTCTTCGTGACTTGGAGTCTCAAGAGGAAGACCCTACTCTAGTGAGTCCTTCCACTTGAGTCTCGGGGGTTAGCTGTCGGGGATAAAATTACGGCTCATTGCCATGGCCCACTCCCTGACGGCCCAATCGAACAGCCTACCAGGGCCCAGCTCCCTGGAAGGTTCTATCTTGCCCATATGCATCCTGCCGAATAGCCTCCCAGCTGGCGTGATGCATAACGCCAAGGAATTGTGTTTGAGTCCGTCTCGAACAAGAGTTTTGCACGGCTACGTGAAGACCCGGACGTGGTTTCCCGGATTGGATTAGGAGTCGTGATCCCCAAGACTAGGAGTATGCCTTATCTGCCTTGGGATATATTTGGCACGTTGAGTTCGTTACGATCTCGTAGTTAGCCCGGCCCGATATTCCCTCGGTAGGTCGGTTTGCTCTGCACTATATAAACAAGGCCCCTACGGCGTGTAGAGGGGACTTGATCGGGCATCTAACTTTGAGTTTACGCATTAGCATCTCGTAGACACCTGATATTCGCTTGTACACCATAATCTCGCCGAGACCTGTTCGTCTCGTCGAGCCATCTCTTGTAATCACTCCTGATATATAAGAAAGGCTGGACGTAGGGCTATTATCTCTCCCGAGAGGCCTGAACCAGGATAAAAACCCCTGTCTTCTTGTCCCCTGTTGTTCGTCCTGTTCGGCGTGTCTCCTATCTCACTCTTGAAGAACCTTAGCGATTTGAGATCGTTTTCTCAACCGTCGACAGGTTAATAAATTTTTTTTTCAAATATTTCAGACTATACCACCTAGCATTTTGGGCAATCTAAAATTTTCTCGATCAACTTACCCTATCTCCTCAAAGTTTGTGGGTAGCACGCTCTCCCTACTGAGCAAGCTCATTTGAAAACAGTGGATATCTTCTAAATACAAATTTTTCATCAAGCTCTTGCTGCACAATCATGCCCAAACAACCGACACATCGCTTCAAAGACGCCTACCCAACTAGGATGCAAGTGGGTTGTTTCGCGGGTACCCATGAGACTGCTTACTTCATTAAAATACACTAAACCTCACAATGCTTAGTGTATTTTAGTGAAACAAACGGGTTCAGGGTTACCCGCGAAGCAACCCACTTGTATCTCTATACCCAACTGCTACTTTTCCCCTATTTGTTGTTGAAACTTAGCTCCAGAATCTGGCAATAAGTTGTCGAAAATTTCAACCTTACCGCACTCAACCATGACAACAAGGCTCACGCAGATGGTCTCTTGCATTACAATCACAAAAAACATGCAAACTTCTAAAGATGCCAACTCTGTCATCATGGCAGTCATTGTCACGTTTGGCTTGAGCAAAACTCTAGGATTTTCCGGCAACTAGGGCGCTTCTCGATCGTAATTCTTAGCTTGGTCCTAGACGACATTTGCCTGTGGATGGTGGTGGGTGCCAAAATTTTAAATTAGGATCTAGTGACCGCCCTTTCTAGGGTCCCTAAACCCCTTATAACCTTCTTGCACAATTTGAATCGATGGCATTTTTTTGTCCTTTACTTAAAAAAGGTGTCTCACGCGAGCTTATACTGTTCATTTCTTCAATACAGATCGATCAACTATTATCCTATCAATGAGGGGTAAATAAGACATATGTCAATCGTAGCAACTATTTGTCTCACACGAATGTATCTTGCCAATCGCAGCAGGTCTGAGATTGCGTCTGCAGTGAAGCTATTGGCTCGATATAGTGCAGCGCCAACCAGAAGATATTTGGTTGACACTAAAACTGTCTCTAAGTGGCTGTAGGGTACGCAGGACCTCGGGTTGTTCTATGGAAGGAATCAATCGAGAACCATGTTAGGTTACATGGATGCGGGTTTCATGTCTGATCCGCATGTGGCTAAGTATCAGACTGAGTTTGTTTACCTGTATAACGATACAATGATTTCATAGAAATTATGTAATTAGACGCTTGTGGCTGTGTCCACTAACCACTCTGAGATAATTGCCTTATATAGCCACACGAGAGTATGTTTGGCTAAAAAGGATGGTGACCACATCCAGAAGTCATGTGGTATTTATAACATCAATACCCCATAATTATCTATAAAGATAATATTGTTTGTGTTGCATAGGTGGATAATGGTACTTGTGAGTTAAGCTAGACTGCTCCCAAATTATCTCATATGCATACTTTCCAGAATTATAGTATGATGAATGTGCAGAAGACATCAAAATAAGGACATGTCTAGGGATTTCGTCTTAGGGAGAGCATATGCTAAGTATGATTGTTGCGTAAGAGATCATGTAGATTTCTTTCCGGTCAATCCTAGAAGGTGGACATGATAATCAATTTAAAGTATTACACCACACCATAACAAAAGGTCATGAAGATCTATATCAAAAAGGTTTAGAAGAATACCTTGATTTTGAAGATCAAATCCTGAATATCATATATTGTACTCTTTTTTCCTTAAATAAGTTTTTTTCAAGGGGTTTCTTATAATAAAGTTATTAATGAGGAAATATTACAATACAACATGCGTGTGTAGTGTACTCTTTTCTGTAATTGTTTTTTACTAGGTTTTTAGATGAAGTTTTTAATAAGGCATTAGGATATCGCGGTTATGCCCTTGAGGGAGTGTTGTAACCCTAGGTAATTATAGGCCGGAAAGCTCATCCCTATTAGAGTTTCCCTAGGGTTACAATGGGTAAAACCAAATAGTAGCTAGGCTATATGATTAAGGGAAATCCTTGTATGACATGAGAGAAGAATTAATAAAAAAACATTATGTCTGACTTTTCTCTCTATATCTGTGTTCCCTGTTAATTGTGATTATGTTTACGTGCGCGTGCGACTACCGAATTACAACCGAAACCAAGCACTCGGAGAGTGTTCTGTAAACTTGCAGCTAGCGATTTTGCTTTGATGGCTACTTGACTAAATGAATTTACTGTTTCAAGCTTTCGTTTTCCTTCCTTTCGGCCATTGACGACCATTTCAAATGGCGATAAATTCCTAAGGCAATTTGTGGTGAAAATTTGTTGCACTCCGTACCTGCGTGAGATGTGAATGGATGGGGCTCGTGAAACGTTTGAAATTTTACCTGCCATATTTGATTCAGCACTGAGAGAGTGAGAGTCTACTATAAGGACTTGCAGTGATCCTGATTTGATGGCTACTTGACTGAATGAATCCACTGTCTGCAGCTTTCGTTTTCCTTCCTTTCTGCCATCGAGGACCTATTCTCTCGATCTTTTAAGTAAACTCAAAAAATACGTGCCGTCTATTTCTCTCGATCTAGCGATCTAAATTGCTTTATTTTTTTTATACTATAAGGGTAGTATAAATTTAAGTGTAGCATTAACCTGTGAGATAAAATTGTCATTTGCTAAGATGGAAGATGAGTAATTAATTTTTATTTTGATTTGTAGTTGATGTAAATCAGCTCGCATGGTTAATTAGTTGTGTTTATTTCGTTCTTGCTATAATAACTTGTTTTGGACAAACCTATTAATCATTTCTCACCGATCTGTCTTCATTTCGTTCGATCTTGTGTCTAATAGGTTCTTGCTCGTTGTCTAATAGTAGGTGCTTGTTGTCTAATGGCTTAGGTTCATTTCGTTACTGGTGCTCGATCTGTCTTCATTTGTCACGGATCCGCCATGGGTGCTCGTTGCCGCCATTGATATGGACGCCATGTGTGCTTGACATTTTTCGCGTCCTCATCCTAAGTCAAATCTCGAGACCATTGCCTCCTAAGAGTATCCCAACAATTTTTCTATATCTCCCTCTAAAATATTATTGGTATGAGGATTCGATCCGGCTTCGAATCGGGATTTTGCTCTTTTCAGCGTATCGTTGCGTTGGCGTATTACTGTAGCAAATTTGAGAGCTCTGGAAATGAGGCCTAACGATTATAAAAAAATAATTTAAAATAGTTTTAAAATCTTTGGAAGGACTACTAAAAGTCACAAAAAAATCGTTGCAAATTATGACAACATATAGGCTATATAAAAATAACAAAATTTACTACAGTAATACACAACGATACGATATGCTGAAAAGAACAAGGGCCCTAGGCTTTGGCTGGACTATGCTTGAGCTGAAGCAACTGGTGAATAAGTCGGGCCAGGCCGTGTCAGGTTTGGGCTTGGCCGGCTCGGTACGGACAAATGACATGTCTAGTTGCATCATTCAAAATTGCTGAAACGTTTTCACATGTGACAAGACTCATTCAACAATCAGCGAACATACAGGTTAACCAGCTGGCAGATCCATCTGGATTCTGGAATGCCAACAAGAACAATCTTTTGAATTGCCATATGCATGCCGGGGTCCAACGAATTAGCTATGCTACGTTCATAGATCAACGAATCAATGGCTCAATTGCACTGCGCACCTTGCCTACGCTACGTACACGATGATGATGATTGATGCTACTACATTGCATGCCAAAGTCACAACAGCGCCGCCGACGTCGCGACGGCGCCGGCCGCCGCCTCTCGCCAGGCGATGAGGATGGCCGTAGCGGCGTAGTGCGTGAGCGCGCCGGCGAGCACGAGCACGTGGAAGATCTGGTGGCTGTGGCCGACGCAGTCGAAGCTGCCCGGCCGCCACCGCTCCGGCACGCGGGCGACGTAGAAGCCGGCGCCGGCGGCGTAGACGAGCCCCATGGCGAGCTCCAGCGCCATGGCCAGGTAGCACTCGTGGTGCCCCCGGTTGAGCCAGAGCGCGTGCAGCGCCGGCACGACGCCGGAGAGGCCCATGGAGACGAAGAGCCCCGCGCGGATGTGGCGAAGGCGCGGCGACGAGCGCGCCGGCGCGAGCAGCGCCGCCACCACGAGCGCTCCGAGCGCGGTGATCGCGGACAGGTACGCGAGCCGCGCCGCCGCGCTGCCGAGGAAGGCGTAGTACACCGGCGGGAAGAAGGAGGCCACGATCATGACGGCGATGCCGGCGTAGTCGAGCTGCCAGAAGAAGCGGCTGAAGCGGCGGGAGTGGCACGCCAGGAGGTGCGCCGCCGCGCTCACCGCCAGGCACGTCATGGCGCCCACCAGGAACACCGTGCGCGGCCACCTCGGCACCGCCGCGTGCCCGCCGTCCATCGCCGCCGGCCACTTGTGGCTCACTAAGCTCTGCTTGCATCAAAGGGACCCACGTGTCAGTACGAAAACAATTTATTTACTATTAACGTCATAATGTGTGCGAATTAATATCAAGATGCTAACATTAGAATATGGGGAACTGGACAGTAGCACTTGATCAACCTGTGATCGTTTTAGAATTTAGATCCTCTTAGAACAAGTGCCAAAGTCATATTGGGACATGGGAATTTTAGCATATCCTTGATACTTAAGAAAAGATGAATGATTCTACTTGAAATTTGTTTATTCCAAACATGACTTTTGGATTTTCACCCAGACTATCGTGAGCTTATTTTGCTTAATCCAATGGTCCAGTGATATTCTAACTCTGGACTAGGTTGAATACTAGACCATCACCACACACATCTGTTTTAATGAACAAATAATCTCTTACCCCGGTGTGTACTATAGAAATGCATAAGAAATTTAGTGTGGAAGGCGACAAAGGTTGTAGGTTTAGTTCTATTTGGTTAGTTGGAACAGATCAAGAGGCCAATTAGGAGGAGAGAGACGTAACTTAATTAATGGATGGTCCTGAGAATAATGCACAGTGCAGTGCAGGGCAATGCAATGTTTCCTTGCCTGCTTGTGTTGGCTTATCTGACAGAGAGAGATGCTTCTAATCTAGGACCTGAAATGCAATCGAGTTGTTTAGTACAAAACCGCTATCCAGCATGGCCTTAACCTAGGTGTCACACATGCCCTGTTCTTGGCTTTAAAATCTCACCAATCCCTCACAGCACATTGCTGGCCTCCAGCTCAATGACTCCTCAGACCTAATTTTTCTCTTCCATTACAGAGAATGCCCAACTGTGTGTGAATTATGCACCCTGGCTTTAGTGCTTGGCACATAATGTGTACAGCTAATGAGGATGTGATCTGGGCCAGTTTATGTGATACGTTGTGATTAAACTTTATGGAGGGACATAGAGGAACTGGAGCCACCTAGACCTGAAGATTCTTACAAGATGATTCCTAAGAATGGTTTACAAACATTGCCGTGGAGTAGTTGTACATATGTTCCTAGCTTTCTTTGGTTTTCATTGGAATATTTATTTTAGATGGGTATGATGTTCTGACCAAGTTTTGGTAGATAATGAAAACATTGTGAGGATGTATACGTCATGTTTCGGGCAAATTGCGAGGATGAAAATGAGAATGATGCACAAATTCACAATGCATGCATTTTTTTTTTAATATCTGATTGATTTTGTTGGTGGAACAGAGAAATTTGGAATTAAACAACAAGAAGACGAGGAGAGTAGGAGACGACCAAGAAAAATGAAACGTTTGAACGTTTCTTTGCTTACCGAATTCCCGGTATTCCAGGAGGCATTGGCTGACGTCACCGCTAACGTCATAGCCGCCGGAGCAGCTGCGGCGGCGTTCGGCTCTTTCCCGCCGGCGATGGCGAGGCCCAGGAACAGGAAGAACCCTCCCAGATGGCTGCAAACACAACGAAACCGAACCGAATCATCAACCAAACGAAACGAGCTCGATCAGATCAAAACGACCCCGACGCGGACACGAACGGCCGGCCGGAGCCGAAGAAGAAGAAGGAAAGAATCGAGCCAAGAAGCCTCGCCGCCGCCATGAGAGGCGGCGAGCACGTACGTCCAGACGTTGAGCGTCTCGTTGTGCCAGGCGAAGGCGCTGCGCAGCCCGTCGCGGACGGACCACTCGCAGCGGTAGTGCCCGCGGATGAACTCGTTGTCCTTCAGGTAGTCCGGCAGCTCGTCGAACCTCGCCAGCGGCGGCAGGCGCCGCCGCAGCCCGTCCTCCTTCCCCGCCGCCGCCGCCGCCTCCTTCGCCCGCGACAGCGGCACGACGTCGGCCACCTCGGCCGCGTGCCCGCAGCACTTGCCTGCGCCGTGCCGGCGCGACCGCGTCGTCGTCACGGTGGTCGTCGTCGCCATGTCCGGCGAGCCTGAACCTAAACCACTAAGCCCACTCGAGCTCACGCCCCGATTAGCTCGAGCCTACTCGAGCAGTCGAGCTTATATGTAGTTAAGAGGCTTCGTGGTCGACTGGTCGTCTCCTCTGACAGCTCCGACTCCGAATCCTAATGTGGAACGGAGCCTTTAACTTTAAGTGCAATCAGAAGAACCCTAATCCGGATATATAGGCTTCTAAGTAGGATTAATTAATGGGGGAATTAATTCGGGCGGGAAGGTTGGCGCGGCGGGTGGCGGACTGGCGGGCAAGGGCTTGGTGGGAGCCGACGTCCGGCCGGCGGCTACCAATGCCTGGAGCAAGTGATGAGCTTTGACCTTTGACTTGCGCAGTTGGGGGCTCACCTGGGGACTCTGACCTGTACTGTTCGAGCGATGAGCCGATCACCGGGGGGCTGCATCTGCATCACTGCATGCCTGTGTACGTAGACGTCGCGGCAGAGAATTCAGAAGAAAATTCTACCCCCTTTCCCGTCAACATCCTAGAGCACGCCACCACTCCGTCAACATCTTTCTGGAGCCGTCAACGTCACGGTCTTGATGCTTCCACGCACCGCCATCTTCCTTTCTTACGTCAGACACTCTGGAAAAGAAATCTTTTAGAGTGCAGTGTAAAGTCTGAAAAAAATTTAGAGTGAAGGATAGAGGGAGTAGCTAATAGTGAAATAGAGGGTGGGAATAGAGTAGCAGGTGTGGATGCTCCAGCCACCAACACCATATACCTGAATCCCCACGCGTTGCCATCTCTTGGATCTAGAAGCTCGTCATCAACAGCCTCAAATCCGCAAGCCATGGAGCCCACTGTCGTCTCCTTGAGCTCGCCCAGCTCACCACTGCAGCCCTAGAGCCATCCCATCACTGCCTCCCTAGAGTTGTTGCCATGAAACTAGCTCGCGCGTTGGAGGTGGAGTGGGTCAGAAGAGCTAAGGCACGAGGAGGAGCACGTCGAATTATCCAAGGCAAGGGCGGAGGGGGAGAAGGGAAATCGCGTGCAGTGGAGTCGGGAGAGAGAGAGAGAGCAAGTGAGATACGAGGAGTGAGGTCCACGAATCTAGAGGGGAGGGTGATTTTCCAAAGGATGCGACGGGGAAAAGGCCCAAAAGACCCGCCGCCAGGTGGACTCCCAAACGCACTGATACACTGTTAATTCTAGAGAAATTGGTTGCGTGGTTCTACGTCCCACAAACGGGCCACTCATCCTAGCCGAAAAGTAGGTTCCCAAATGAGGCCTTTAGATTTTTAAAGGAATCAAATATGGATAAAGCTGTGCTTTGTTACCTGGTGTCTATTTGAAACATGAAATTTGTTTACGATCCTACAGGATTTGACTGAAATCCATGCGAAAATCTGGCATTCCAAACATGATGCTTGAGCTAGCTCATGAGAGCTCGCGAGCACATTATTCAGAGAGGGGGATGAGGAGGGTAGCGGTCGGAGGTGAACGTGAGGAGGGGTCGGGAAGGGCAACAACTAGAGACGAGCGGGAAGACGATGAAGTCGATGTTGGAGGCACGCCTTATCCATCTTGCTGCCACCAGGCTCTCCGCGTTGACACGACATATCCACAGAATGACCGAAGACGAGAGATAGAGGAGCGACGACGTCGGACTTGTGGTGCAAAATACCAAATCGGCGACCAGAGACGGGCAACATCCGACAGGGGAGCGACAGCCTCATATTCGCTTCTAGCAGCCCGGCTGACTAAGTCCATGACCGAAGATGAGGAGATGAGCAACGACCAGAGGTGGGGGAGGATTGCGACCGGACGAGGTGAGGAGTACTTGAGTTGCTAGCAAGCTCCGGGGTAAAGTTCCAGCCTTAAGCGCATACACAACAACACAACATCTCTTTTCCTTCCCGACACTGCCTTACCACCTCGGCATGGAGGCCTATCCTGGTACGACGGCTCCTAGCTCATAGCTCCCAAAAGCAGCCTCCACTCTCTAGTGCGCCCATGTAGAAGCCTGTCTTGGCGTGGCCCTCCCTCCCTAGCATATCCTCGCCTCCCTCTACTGCGGCCGGCGGTCCATCCCAGCGCAACAACCCCCCTTCCTCGTGGCTCAGATTTCCCTCCCCTACGACAGCTTCTCAACATATAGTAAGGTTGGATTCGAGACGATCGACTGGACCTACTAGTGTCTGACCCGAATGCCATCCCGACTTATGAAAACCATGTCAAACAAATGTTTGAACTCCTCCGAGCCCCTTCTCAAACCAAATTAGCCATCTTGTTTGGTTTTGAGAAACCAAATCATCGCAACAATTCGAACCCAACCAAAAGGTACATGCAGTCATGAGAGCAGGGTAGCTGTACTCGTGGACTTTGGGGCTGCACAGCCGTTCACCCAGCTGCCGACCGAACACGGAACACTCTTACACTCCTGTTTGGATGGAACGGGAGGGGAGGGGGACACGGTTCACACGGGACGGTGCACCCGTCCATCCTTGCGCGATGCGCGCGGTGCGTGGACTCGACGTCCCGATCGACGTCGACCCGGGGCGGGAGCTCTGACTCGCGCCACGCCTCCACGTGTGCATGCTGCAGCTGCAGACGAGCACAAGTTTTACACCAGTGCACCAATTCGTCGTCGTCGTGGGACAATCTGTGACGGCCAATTTGGTGGAGAGCGACGCTGATCGATCGAGAGGCTGAGTACATGACAGGAGGAAGAAATGAAAACGAGAGGCTGCGTCTTGGATTTCATCTTTTATCAGGATAAGCCAAGGCAACGCAGGGATTTTTCTTTTGACGAAATTTCACTAATATTTCACAAATATTGATAATTTCGATCTACAAAAAAAATTTAAATCACCCCTCATTATTTTTTAATTAAACTGATTTTATGAAATTTGAGATGAACATATAAAAAGCATCCTTTTTTCAAGAACGAGTGGTGACTTGGTGAATAAGTCCACGTACGTTGGATCAAATACGAGGTGCATGGCTTCCTATTTTTCGTAAGTTTTTATTTAAAACTCAACATCTTTTTTTCTTCTCGGTGAAATTTCGCGGAATCCTACAATTTTGTTCAAGAATAAAATTTATGGCTCTGTGAAATTTAAATCCCGCGATGGTCCGGGCCAGAATAAGGGATCACGCTGGATTTTTCGAGCATGCATGCATGCATGAACTCATGGCAAGGCAATATGCATATGGCTTCCGAATATTTTTTTTTTGGAGCAAAATATGGCTTCCGAATTGCGATTTGCGATGCTTCTTAATTAAGTGAGTAGCATTCGTGGCGCAGGTAGGACTGGTAGAGCCGCTCGAGGCCGTCGCGCAGCGGCACCTTGGGCTCCCACCCCAGCTTCCTCATCCTGGAGCTGTCCAGCAGCCGCCGCCGCACGCCGTCCGGCCGGGCCGCGTCCCACACGACGCGCCCCTCGAACCCCACCACCTCCCTCACCGCCTCCGCGAGCTCCCGCACCGTCACCTCCGTCCCGCTCCCCACGTTCACGTGCTCCTCGCCGGAGTACCTCTCCATCAGCACCACCACGGCGTCGGCGAGGTCGTCGACGTGCGTGAACTCGCGGAGCGCCTCGCCGGAGCCCCACACCGCCACCTCGCCGGCGCCGGAGACCTTCGCCCCGTGGAAGCGGCGGATGAGGGCCGGGATGACGTGCGACCGCTCCGGCGGGAAGGGGTCGCGCGGGCCGTAGAGGTTGCTCGGCGCCGCCACGACGGCGTCCATGCAGTGCTCGGCGCGGTAGGCCTGGCACATCTTGATGCCGGCGATCTTGGGGATCGCGTACCTGCTCAAGTGTCATGCAGATTAATCTTTTGAAAAATACTAGCTACTCCCTCCGTTCCAAATTATAGTCCACTCTTGATTTTTTGATACGTCTTTTGACCATTCATCTTATTTTTTAAAAAAATACAAACATGGAAAAATATAAGTCATGCTTAAAGTATGTTTAATAATAAAACAAAACACAACAAAATAAACAATGCTTACATATATTTTTTGAATAAGACGAAGGGTTAAAAGACATATCCAAAAGTCAACCATGAACTACAATTTGGAATGGAGGAAGTATATACCAAGCACATCGAGTGCGTGCATAAGTTGACGCCTTGACGGTGCCTAATTTCTAAAATTAGCAGCAGACAAGCACGTACGTACCACTCGCTCCCCGGCGCCGGCGGGCCGGAGAGGAGCGCCGACTCCGGTATCGGCTGCGGCGCATCCTCGGGGTAGACGGTGGAGCTGGCGAAGAGGAGCAGCTTGCGCACTGAGCCGCAGCGCCGCGCGGCGGCCACGACGTTCACGGTGATGTGGAGGTTCTGGGTGAGGTACTCGGCCGGCGCCGCCGCGCTGGCGTGGACGCCGCCCACCTTGGCCGCCGCGAGGATGACGTAGCGGGGGCGCTCGCCGTCGAAGAAGGCGTCGACGGCAGGCTGGCACGCCAGGTCTAGCTCGCCGCGCGTGCGGACGATGAGGTTGGTGAAGCCGAGGGCGGCGAGCTTGCGGTGGACGGCCGAGCCGACCATGCCGCGGTGCCCGGCGACGAAGACCTTCGCCGACTTGTCGGCGAGGAACGACGGCATGCCGTCGTCGCCTCTCGCCATGGCTGCGCCGACGTACTGGTTAGAAGGCATGGTGTCCGTCCCGTACGTGCGATCGAGCGCCTGGGGGTGTTTCTGTTGTGCACGGTGCACCGGTGAGGTGACCTTAAGTACGGGAGTGTCTAGCTGGAGGCCGGGCCCATGCATACGTATACACGTGTAAATGTGTAATTAATTTATGCGTATACGTGTGGATCCTGATCCAGACGAACACTAAGAGCATCCGTAGCAGGTACTCTATAATATTGTAGCTCTGGATAAAGTGTCTGATGTCAGAAAGGAATCTTTTAGAGTGCAGTGTAAAGTCTGAAAAAAATTTAGAGGGAAGGATAGAGGGACACTCTGATAGTGAAATAGAGGGTGGGGATAGAGTAGCAAATGTGGATGCTCTAAGCACCCACACATCCCACGAGTCGCCACTCTAGTGCCATGTCGAGGAGCTAGCTTGCCGCCGCGGAGGCTGGGCCACTCCGTCGAGGCCCTACCCAGCAGGCGGCAGCAACCGCAATCGGACGCAATGCCACCATATCGACAGGGACGTATCAGAGGGTCCGCACCGCCGTCATTGGATCTGGTCGGCCCAACTCCAGACGCAGCCATCACACGGAGGAGAGAAAGAGGTCAAGAAGGAGAGGGGCCTGCCGCCACCGCCAAGGGAGGGCAGCGGCGGGTGATGGCCTGGTTGTCCTCGGAATTTTTTTTTTTTGAAGCAGGCAGGAGGACTGCCGTGTATTCAAATGAAGAAGAAAGTTACAGGTTACAGGTTGGGGGGAAATCAGGGCCCTCCCCCCTTAGGCCGATAAGGGACTAACTAATTAATTACAAAAGGGGCGCCTGCAGCCTCCCAGAGACGCAGGTCATCCAAAAGCTGGTAGAAAAAAACTTGGGGGGTTCTGCAGGCGCTCCGAAAAATCCTGTTATTTCGCTCCAGCCAGATACTCCAAAGAATAGCGCAGGCGGCGGAAAGTGCGCTTCGGGGAGCCGGCCCATCTTGAAGGATGTCGGTGGACCACCAAATGGCAAAGCAGTTGTCATGAAGCCAACTCGCGGGGTTAAGGCACGAAGTGTTTAGGCGCGCTGCCAACCTATCCCAGGCCACCCGTGAGTAAGCACATTGCAGGAAGAGGTGCTCCGGGGTCTCCAGGTTCCTGCTGCAGAGGGGGCAGAAGTAGTCATTGGGTAGCTGACGGCGTAGCAGAGCATCGGCGGTGAAGATGCGGCGATGAAGCAGTGTCCAGAGGAAGAACTTGCATTTGGTAGGGGCCCACAGTTTCCAAGATTGTTGTATGGCCGGTTTTGGGATCCGACCGGCGAACTGGAGCAGGTAGGCTGACCGGACCGAGAATTCCCGGCTGGGGGTGAAGCGCCATGGAAAGAGATCAGGCTCCTCTGGGTTGAGCTGTAGGGCAGCCATCCGCGTAAGGAGCGAAGCGAGCTCGGGGATCAACTGGGGTGTGAGATTGTTCCTGAGGTCTGCGATCCAAGTAAAGTTGGACGTCGCTTGGAGCACTGATCTGTTTTTCCTGGCGGAGGCCTTGTAAAGTCCAGGTGCGAGCATCTTGGGGGAGAAACCGGAAAGCCAGTGGTCGTCCCAAAAGGAGGTGGAGGCCCCGTTTCCAAGGACGATGTCGGAACCGGCTCGAAGAAGGGCAATGTCCGGCTCTGGGCCAGGCAACACTTGGGGGGCCCAGGCGGGCGCCGGTTGCTGCCGGCTTAACCAGAGCCATCGAAACCTTTCTAAGATGAATTTCATGCTCCTCTTTCGATTTAGAGAAAATTAAAATATCATCGATGAACACCACCACAAACTTATCCAGAAAATCCATGAACACTTTATTCATTAGATTCATGAAATACGGCGGAGCGTTGGTCAGACCAAACGATATCACCGTGAACTCATAGAGGCCATATCTTGTGGTGAAAGCTGTTTTCGGAATGTCGGTATCTTTAATTTTTATTTGGTGATAACTAGACCTCAGGTCGATTTTTGAGAAGATACAAGCTCCTTTCATTTGATCAAACAGATCATCAATTCTTGGAAGAGGGTATTTATTCTTAATTGTTACTTCATTTAGAGATCGATAATCTATGCACATGCGGAGAGATCCGTCTTTCTTTTTGACGAAGATCACGGGTACTCCCCAAGGGGAAACACTTGGTCGGATAAATCCTTTTTCTTGCAATTCTTCAATTTGTTTCTTCAATTCAGCCATTAGATTGGCAGATAGGCGATAAGGTCTTTGAGAGATAGGACCAGTGCCAGGGACCAGGTTTATCACAAATTCAATTTCCCGATCAGGGGGCATTCCAGGTAGCTCGTTCGGGAACACATCGGGAAAATCCTTTACCACAGCTATGGTTTCCAGGGAAGATGCCTCCAACTTATTGAGGGTGATTAGATTAGAGGAGAAAGGATTTGCGATGAATTGGACCTCCTGTCCAACATTATTAATTAATTTTACTGTTTTGGTGGCACAGTCTATTTGACCTTTATTTTTGGTTAAGCAATCCATACCTAGAATCACTTCAATTCCTCTTGAGTTTATAACCACCAAGTCTGCCAAGAACTCGGTGTCTTGAATTTTTAGCTCAACCCCGGGGCACATCAAAGTGGACCTTATGATTTTTCCCGGGGATTTAATTAGCATTGGATTCTTTAGTGCATCAGTTTTTAACTCATGATTTTTGACAAAAGATGCTGAGATGAATGAATGCGTTGCACCAGAATCGAAAAGAGCAGTAGCAGGCATTGCACTTATGAAAAACTTACCCTTCACCACATTGGGATCGGCGTGGGCGTCCTCGGAATGGCGTGGTTCACACGCCCGTCCAACAAGCAGAGCTGATCTTGCAGGTTGGAAGTTCCCGACCCATCCTGAAGGCGAGTCGCGAGCAGCAGACTTCCTTGAGGCTCGGGATTTTTATTGGGACACGAGTGGCATAGTGACCCAAGCTGGCGGCAAGCAAAGCACTTTATGGTGGAGATATCTTTCTTTTGAGGGGTGGAGACTTGGGTGCGAACTGGTGGAGATGGTAGAGGAGCAGGTCGCGATTGGACCCACTGAGTGCGAGGGCGAGGAGGGATGACATGCCCACGATCACGAGAGCGCTTGACCTTGAAACGGGAACTTCCAAAGGAGTGGCTATCCTCATGGGCCCTCTTCTTCTTTCGGGCAGCCAGGCACTGGCGACGGTTTTCCTCTTGCTTAACCGCTCGGGCAAACATTTGCTTAAAAGTAGGGAATTCAGAGGAGTCAATCAAGGCACGTATCTCAGGGTCCATGCCTTTCTTGAAGAAATATATCCTATCAGCATCGCTCCTCACGTCCCTTGGAACATATCGAGCCAAGAGTGTGAATTTGGTGAGGTACTCCTGCAGGGTCATGCTTCCTTGCACGAGGGAGTGGAATTCAATTCTTTTAGCCTCCTTAACACTAACAGGAACATAGTTCTCTTCAAAGGCCTCAACGAACTCAGCCCACTCAATAGCATCAGGGTTATCATGGGCCTCACTGAGCGTGTCCCACCTGGCAAAGAAAGCAACCCCGGTGAGTGATGTGTTTGAAATGAACACTCTCAACCTTACCACATTGGAACATGATGAGCTTTTCTCGATCTCCTTTAACCAATCCGCTGCTTCAGAGAGTCGGTGAGCCGAAGATACTTAGGGGATTGGCCCTAAGGAAGTCATTGATCTGAGGAAAGATAGGGAGGTGGAGTTGGTGTATGAGCAGGAGAGGGAGCTAGGGCAGGAGGATGATTCCGCTCTTGAATTAAGTCGCGGATCATCTGGTGTTGCATTTGCATGATTTCTCGGGTGGTGGGTTCTTCAGGAGGTGGTGGTGGAAGATGGTGGTTGGAATCGGCTTGATGTTCGGGAGAATTTTCGTGGTGGGATCTTGGTTGGGAATTTTGTGGAGGATTTGGCAGAGGAGTCAAGGAGGAATGCGAAGCGGGAGGAGGTCCTCCAGCAGAATGTTGATCCACTCTAATCGAGCGATCTTGCTCACGAGGTTGGTCTGAAGCACTTGCTCGGCTCGGGCACTTCCATGACCTCGGCCGGGCAACATCCCTTCTTCCAGCCACTCGAGCGATCACCATCTGATAGATAGGAGAGGAACGAGATAAGCATAAGGGGGAATTATGCTTTTCATCCAAAACATGGTTTTAAATATGCAATTTGACACAATGCACATTCACATACATAACATAACAATTTTTAGGGTACAAACAGGCGCAATACCACAACACAGCACGTCGGTAGAAATCACGAGCTAACTACCTCACGGGTTACGGACATCGCGGAGCGGCTAGTAGGATTGGATACAGGGCCCACCATGTAATGGCTATCCAGAGGAGGATAGTTACCACAGTGATCCAGAGAGGAAAATGCCTCATCTCCTCGAGGAAGAGACGGAACTCGCTCGGCTCGGGCCGAGGACGAGGACTCGAGGCAGCGAGGACTTGGAGCGCGAGGAGGACTCGGAGAACAGCGAGGCTCACCGGCGGCGGCAAGGGCTCATGAGCACGCGAGGAGGAGGACTTGCGGAGCGAATCTCGACCTTCTCCTCATCATGGTGGAGAAGCGGCTGGCAGCGGCGGGCGGCGGCCAAGAAAGTAGAAGCGGCAGCAGCAGCAAAGGCAAAACAGCGTGGCCTTGGCGAAGCAAGCGGCGGGGACGGTCCTCTTAAAGAGGCGGCCGGATATTTGAAGTGGGGGGGGGGACCGGCGGCAAAGCGGCGGCAAAAGGACGGACAAGACACAAAGCAAAAGAAAAGAAAAGAAAAGGGTGACAACGACCCAAACAAAGGATACAGGGGACTACGAGCTAGTCCTGGTCGCAATCGGACTCAGAGACCAACTCCACGGGGTCTTCCCCGTCATCATCATCATCGGAATCAACAGTGGGCTGCCAACCAGACGGTGGCGATCGGACCATCAAGGGTGTGCCTTGGAGCTCGACAAGAGTGGGAGGCGGAGCTCTCATTCCGGAAGGACCCAGTTCCAACTTGAGATCCTTGGGGGTGAGCTCGAAGGTGCACAAGGGAAGATCAGCAGGATCCTTAGGCGGGGACACGGGGCTTGTCCCGACCTCCTTCTTCTTCGAGCGCGAGGAAGAAGCAGCAGTAGCAGGAGTCCCGGAGGAAGAAGCGGCATTCCCACGGATCCCACGGAGACGCTGGTTCTCGCAAACCAACTCGAGGATTTTCATCATTTTTCTAAGGTTTTTGAAAATCATTCGTTATTTACTAGTTAATGCAAAATGATTAGTTTAATTTTTATTGTTATAGGTATTAATATAAATAGAGAGTTATTAAATTTTTGGATTATATTTATGTGTGCGCTTTGAACTCTGGAAAGCATATTCTGCTCAAATACGTTTCCACTTATCAGAGCCAACCAACTACACAAGCAAGCACTAATCTCAAAGCACTTCTTCTTCTAGCTCTAGCCACATGCATGCATGCACATAGCACACAGCACGCAGGCAACTCCATTGGAGCTAACTGGAGCTCAGCTAGCCGGCTGTGGCGACCTCGTTCGACAAACCGACTGCAAAAATGGATTCCTCTCGACTCAGCGCTTTCAAAGGACCCTATAGCTGCTGATCCGCCGACCGTGCCTGACGTACGTATTTTTATACATAGCTACAGTACACGTTCTAAACTAGCTCGCATGGCTTCCATAGGAGCTCTAGCTCAACATAGCACACGCAGGGAAGACTACGGCCTCCCCGGGATCATCTTCCCAAGCTCATGCGCACCTAGAGATGAGCAGAAGCTTACCGAGGCGACGACGAGCTGAGCACTACGACGACATCTTCTTTTTGACTTGGTGATGCTTCGGGTTCCTTCGACACGAGAAGAAGCACGGCACGCAGCGGGCACCTTGGGCAAGGAGAGGTAGGAGCACAGAGCTCCACTTTATAGCTGAGGAGGGCACGGCAACTGTCGGACTTTACTCCGACGGGTGGCACAGTGCGCGGAGGCAACGAAAGACAGGTGCTATTGCACAATAGCTGCAGCGACACGACGGCGAGGTCAGGGCGCTTGGCGTGGCGGCGAGAGAAGGTCGTGGCGTGGTCTTTGGTGTGCCAACGACGCACGCGGGAGTTGCAGGGAGTAACTCGCAAGCGACAACTGAGTTAAAGGAGAGATAAGCTTGCGGTGCAGAGGCAGCACGGAGAGGACAGAGGCTTCAGGCCCAATAGAGAGACAAGGTGAGAGAGAGAAAAGTTTTCTAATTTTTCCAGTTTTGTTTTTCTCTTTTCTTCTTTCTAAATAATTATTCAAAGGGCAAATATTAAATAGGTTTTGACAAATTCACAAGGGTTTTAAAGTTTCTAAATGCACCCATGAAAATATTTATACCTTTAAATAGCTGACACCCATGACAATGATTTTTACTTTAAAACTTAATGACCCAAACCATTTCAAAAAGGTTACATGCGATGATGATGCCACGATGTTTTTCAACAAGTAAATAGTTTAATATTTTAATTATGCATTTTAATGAAATTATTAACGTGCCAAATTTGGTTTTGAAAATTTGGGATGTTACAGAAGGTGTGGGATTGGGCCGGGGAGGCGCCGAAGATCGCGCTGAAGTGCTGGTGGAGGGCAAGAGCTTGGCCGTGAAACTCCGTGTGGAGGCCGCTGTCCGTTTGGAGGGAATGGATGTGATTCCTGCGGCGACGGCCATTTGCTCGGAGGTGGAAATACTTGGTGTTGACGTCGCCAAGCTTGAGCCAAGTGAGTCGCGAGTGTTGTTTCCATTTGATTTTCTCGATGGAGCTCAGCCCAAGGACTCAGAGTTTTAACTGCTTACGGAGGGCTAACTCGTCCGGGGATAGCTGCCGGGCCTCCATAGCTAAGTCAAAGAGCCTAATGGCCTCCGAAGCCACGGAGAGCTGTAGCTTGATGTCACCGATCATGGAGCGGCTCCAGATGGACAGAGATTTCGCCGTGCGAGTCAGCTTGGACCGGAGGCGGTGTATGGGGTGGGACGGGATGCCCGAGGAGGCACCGGGGGTTACTTCGTGCCCGCGCCAGGCTTGCTCAACGGTCTGGAGAAAGCCGTCAATGGAGAGCCAGAAGTTTTCGAAGCGGAACCGACGCGGTGGGCGTGGAAGGCTTTCGGCTGTGAGGAGCAGCGGGCAGTGGTCGGAGGCCGAGGAGGACAGCGGAAGCAGGGAGCAGGACGGAAAGAGGAGCTCCCAGTCAGTGTTGACAAAGGCTCTGTCGAGGCGCACCATAGTGGGGCGGGATTGTTCATTACTCCAGGTGAAACGCCTACCAGAGAGGTGGATCTCGCGGAGGAGGCAAGAGTCCAATGAATCGCGGAAGCGAGACATGAACGGCCTGTTCAGGTTGTGGTTGTTTTTGTCAGAGGCTTTGTAGATGAGGTTGAAATCCCCAAGAACGAGCCAAGGGCCGTTGAAATGAGAAGCGATGTTTCGCAACTCCTGTAGAAACAACAACTTGGATGGGTCGTCGGTAGGTCCGTAGACGTTGGAGATGATCCAGCTACGCTGGCCGTTAGCAGGGGTGACTCTGGCGGAAATGGAGTGGGGCAGGATTAGAGGGTCAGAGATGGCCAGCTGGGAATCATCCCAGAACAGCTGCAAGCCCCCTCTCGTGCCTGCCGCGGGCGAGGAGAGGACGCCGCGGAGCCTGTGCCCACAAGTATCCATGAGAATCTGGTGGGAGGGAGCGGCTAGCTTGGACTCTTGGACAGCAAGGATGGAGGGTTGGTGCGATCTTACTAACGAGGCGACAACGTCACGCTTGCTGCCGGAGTTGAGGCCTCGGACGTTCCAACATAAAATCTTCATTGGGGGCACCCAAAAAGCACACTAAAGGGGGGTCTCTTGGTAGGGGCCAGGTGGACCCAGAAGAGATACAAAGAGAGACCGCACACGCGGGACATTACAGGCCCACGGAGGGCAACCTGAGACACACACAAGAAGGACAAAGAGGACACTCCATGCACGCAGGCAGGCACCCAAAAAGCACACTAAAGGGGGATCTCTTGATAGGGGCCAGGAGGACCCATAAGAGATACAAAGAGAGACCGCGCACGCGGGACATTACAGGCCCACGGAGGGGCAACCCAGACACACCGCGCGCAGGCGGACAAAAAGGACACTCCTTGCACGCAGGCAGGGCACAGAACCTGAACCTGGGGCTAGACGACCAACAACATAGACCTACAGCCACACGCGGGTGGACGGAAGAACCACAAACACTAATCATCGAAACAAGGGTAGCACAAGGAAGCGACAGCACACTAAACATCGAAACAAGGGTAGCACAAGGAAGCGACAGCCCCGTCAGTCGTCGGCGAGGTCGGGTCCCACAGCCGCAAGATCGAGGCGAGGACGTGCAAGGCCGCAGAGGTCCGCGATGGAGGCGCAGGCCGCAGGGCTGAGCTGCTCGGTGGAGAACAGGCCCTCGAGCTGGGAGGAAAGGTCCACAATCCCCGGGGAGAGACCGAGGCGACGAGCAAGAATGCCCTGCGCCCAGCGGATAGCGGGGACGGAGGATGATCCAACCGGAGGCAAGGCCGAGCGGGTAGAGGCTAGCCTGGAGCTCCTCCGAATGCGGGTAGCGGGCGCGGTGTGGATGGCCGCGGCCTGGGGAGGGGGTAGGAGCGGAGGAGCGGGAACTAGGGTGGCCTCAGCAAGAAAGGAGGAGACCGGGGAGGGCAATGGTGGGGGGGGGGATAAGGAAGCCTCGAGGCTCATGGGATCAAAGGGTGGGGACTGCAGGTCCGGGGATGGGCCTCGCAGGACCCAGAGAGGGGGCTCCGGTCCATGCCCACCGTGGGGTGGGCTGAGTGGCAGGCTCAGGGTGGGTTGCTCTAGGCTGGTGGGTAGGGTGGAGTTGATAGCAAGTTGGGCCGTGAGGTGGGCCTGCGGTAGGGGTGGCGTGGCTCACGCAGCAGTAAGGCCCAGGCCTAGCCCGCTAAGTGGAGCTGCTGCGGGCGCGAGGAGGGGAGCGACTGGGGGATGGAGCGCTGGCGTTTGGTGGCAGGCGATCGGCCCGTCCACCGCCGATTAGCACTGGGCACGATGCTGGTGGTGGCGGTCAGCAGTGGGGTGACGATCGATGTGGCGTGGGTGGCGGCGGATCGCACTGGTGGTGGCGGCGCAGAGGAGTCACGGGGTGGGGGATGGAGCAGTGGAGCCGAGAGTGTTTGGTAGGCGGCGGTGGTGGCAGGTAACTCGCCGGGGCAGCCGGCCGACGGCGGACGTGGCGCCGATGAAGCTGAGAAGGCGGATCGGCGGTGGATGGCTGCAGTGGAGGCTGGCGGCGACATGGAGCGAGAACGCCGAGGCGCAGCCTTGGCCGCGTCGACGATGGTGCGCCGCGTCGGTCGCGGTGGTGCCACCGAGGCGCCGGAGGAGGAGGAGCTGGAGGCTTTGCGCTGGGGCGTTGTCAACGGCTCCTTGCCGGGGCGCCGGCGCCGGGGGGCGGTAGGGCCAGACCGCGGGTCTCCGTCTTCGCCTGTTGTGTTGGCGCCGTGAGGGCCGGAAAAGGGCACGCACCTGGCGGTGACGGTGGTGAAGCGGCGGAGGAACCGAGTCCGGAACGCCGAATCGCCACGGCGACGGCGGATAGGTCACGGGCCGCCCGGCGGCGCGAGATGAAACCGCGGTGTAGTCTTCGATCTCGCCAAGGTGGATGATGAGGTGGTGGGTGGAAACACCTTGGGAGGAGGCGCGGCGCTCCGCGAGGTTGCTGGCCACGGCGCCCGCGGTAGGGCTCGAGATAGGGGGAAGAGTCGTCGTAGAGGTCGACATCGGCTTCGAGGGGGATGTTCGCCGGGTCGGTTGTCCACATCCACGCGCGGAAGGTTGCCGTGTCCTGGCGGAAGCGGGTCACGGGCTCGATGACGTCGAGGCGGCCGGCGCCAGAGAAGATGAGGTCGACGACAGGGGTGGACCATGCCGGGAGAGGTAGGCCTTCGATGTACACTTGGATGCGGAAGCGCACCGCACCGGGCGCGCCGCCGGCATGCAGTCTTGAGGAAAGCGCCGAGGCGAATTCCGGCCGTGGCGCGGAAGCTCGAGACGCCGCGATGGCGCGCCTTCTCGGGGCGGGTGAACCGGGCGAGGAGACGAAGGTTTGACAGGTGCGTGATGGTGATGTCGCCCAACGGGATGTCTGTGTGGGTGTGGATGGCGGAGGCGACGAAGGCAGGCTCTGGATGGGGGCCGTTCGTGACGGAGACGAAGACGGCGCGGTTGCGAAGCTCAGCTGCGTCAGCCCGCATGGTGTCGGAGATGCCCACGGCAACTCGGACGGAGGGCGGGCAGCTCGAAGCGTAGACGGAGCACATGGCGGGAGCCATGGCTGCGGGTGGCGGTGGCGGAGCGCGCCGGCGGCAATGGCGCAAGACGTGGCCAGACCTTCGGCAGATGAGGCAGCGGACGCGGTCTCGGCAAGAGGCTGCTTTGTGGTCTGAGGCGATGCAGCGGGCGCACCGCCCCTTCTTAACCCGGCGCACGGCATGAGCGGCAAGGGTGACATGGGTGGAGATAGGGGCGCGAACTGGGGCGCGAGCTGGAGAAGGAAGGTCGCAGGGGCGCCGTCGTCGCCTTGGAAGCACGCGCTGCCACTGGCCGGCAAGATCACGCGCGACAATGGAGTTTGGGGAACGACTCTGCTGGAGATCGGGCGCGGACAGGTTGGGTAATGAGCTGGGAGGGTGGGGAGGGGCGCCATGGGTCTCTGTGGGCAATAATGGCTGTCGGCGCCATTACTACTGAGGCATAGGTTGGGCGTTGGTGAATGACAGGTAGGGGAGGAGTAATGGAGGTGGGGGAAGAGGGCTCCGGCTGCCAGCGGGACGAAGTTACTGGTGGCGCGTCGGACTGGCGGCGCGCGGAGGCGGCGAGGTGGGCGGGCTAACTGGCGGCGTGGGGGGCGCCAGGCCGAGCGGCCAGCGGCGAGGGGAGGGAGGCAAGCCCAGGTGCTCACCATCCCAAGTGCATCTGAGGCTGAAAAGATAAAGTTTGACGGAGCGTCGTTGTCCTCGGAATCGCTTCAGAAGAACAGCTCGAAGGTCAGTTTCAATATTGGTGGTTCCCAAAGCAATTTTCTCCCTAGTGACAAATTAATTTCACAAAAAATTGATCACAATACAGTACAACCAAGGCCCATGGTTCAGGCCTTCAGGGGCAATTGCTTTTTTGCCCAATTTTAACATTATTTCTTACTATCATTTTACCATTAAGAGGTCATTCAATAGAACGGCGAGAAAGCAATTTTCTGCGTGGCTCATGTATGGCCTAGCATGCTACCTGCCTGCCGCCATATGAGTACGAGGGCACGAGCTACGAGCCCGACGGTTGGGCATGGCCGTCGACGCGTCGCCGAGCATTGATCGCCGATGGGATAATCACCGCCACGAGCCTCCTCCTTCGGATCTTTTCTGCTGGATTCAGTGCCAACCACAAGCAGATCAGCACGACTTCCACGTGCTGGAGCCTGGAGTGCACCGGTAAAATGTTTTTTCAGGTCGTTCTTTTTTGTTCGAATGGCTAAGAGCATCGACGGTCTTTTACTCTATCCTCCTACGCTATTTCACTATTTCCTACTTTTTCTATTCTCTTCTATAAAATCTGTTCACACTTTACACTGCACTGTAAAAAATTTATTTCACCTAGCACCGATCAAATGGATTATGCCATCTTTGCCTTTTCTTTTCTAATACCAATCCCGGAAGTAAAGAATTAATCCACACATGGGTATCAAATATATGGGTCTGGCCATATATTCTAACAATTTCTACCCCTTATCTATGGCAAATTTTTTAACATTATATATTTTTGCCTTCCTAAAATAAATAAGTGATAATCTTTTCATTAAAATTAAATAAATAGATGACATGCCACTTTATATAGTATTCGACGGGTGGATTTAATGTAAGCCACTAACTAGACGGGCAAGATTTTAAACTCAACAGCTAGCGGGAAGAAATTGGCAATTGGTTGGGCGGGATTTTTAAATCATGTCCATCCTGTTGGCAGCTTATCTCTATTATCTTAAAACACCTTGTGGTCGTGGTGGTAGTTTGAACTTTTAATCTGAAACGTTCATCTCGCGTGTTGCAATTTGCTTTGCACCGTCCGATTTGCTCGCTGGCCATTCTTCCTGTGATTGCGGATCGCGTTACTCCCCATCCTCAACCAACCCCGCAAAACAGTCCCTTCCCTCGTCCCCCCTCTCTCCCTCCCTCCTCCACCGCACCTCCTCACCACGCCCCCCGCCCCACCTCTCTCCACAGCACCCTCTCTCTCCGCCCCTCCTCTCTTCCGCCACACCCGCCGCCTCATCCACTCTCCTCCGCCGCCCTCTCTCACACCTCCTCACCCGCTGCCCCGCCTGCCCCTCCTCTCTCTCCGCCCCTCTCTCTCCGCCCACCCTTCTCTCCGCCGCCTCTCCCACTCTTCCTCCGCCGCCCTCTTTCTCTCTCTCTCTTTCTCTCTCTCATCGTGTGCCATCGCCTGCCCCAGCGTGCTCGTCAGGCCAATGAAGGCTCCTCCGCCTCCCTCTCTCTCCGCCACCGGTAAGCACCTATCTCTCTCTCTCTCCCTCTCTCTGTGTGTGTGCCTTGACTCTCCTCCCTTGTTGCTCCCATCACCTCCAAGCAGACCACAAACACCAGCCGCCGCCTCCTCCTCCTAGCGGCGCAAACCATCTCGCCGCCGCCGCAAGCACCATGCCGCTACCCCAATCCTCCTAGCGCCACCGGATCCACCACAAACCAGCAGCCGCCACCACCCAGCAGCTCCCAGACGTCTTCACATTACATTTTTACAAAATAGAAACTAAGTGAAACAGCTCATTTCAGCATGAGCTTCGACTGAAAGACAATAATTTTACAGCCCAAATATATGAAGTTGTCATTGAAAATTGACTACCCAATCATCACCTTTGAATATTGAATACCCAATCATCACCACTGAAAATTGACAGCCCAAATGTATGAAGTTTGAGCTTCTACTGAAAGACAATAAAAAAATATAAAGCAGTATAGCGTTTGTGGTGACAACTGACAAGGAAGCAATTTTCCTATTTACAGTATGTCCAAAATTAAATAAGCCAGTTCTTCCAGTCTAGTAAAAAATAGCCATGGAAAGATATTAGCATTGAAAAAGATGGCAAGCCATACAAAATAATGATATTTGTGTAAGCTTCGTAGACAATATTTGTGTAAGAAATATTTCAAGCAGCCAAGGCTGCAATACATTTGAATCAAGGTGATGAATTGTACCTTAACAGGGAGATTGTCATTGTATGGATTGAGCAGATGATGAGTTTTCTGAATTGACAATTCACAAAGCTGCAGTGCAGAAACTGTTGTAAATATTTGTACAACACTGACAGAAGATATAAATCTTAACATTTTCCTTGCAAATCAAAAGGCAGGAAGTTAAATCAACGGTTAATGACCGCTGCAACTAACAATTGGTTGATTGACGAATTCATGCTCCATGACCATGTCGGTAAGAGTACTATTTGCTGCATTACATTGTTAGTTTAAATTTTTGTCCTCAGCTGTCCATGCGAGCTTCAACTTCTATATGTACTGCGTATAGCTAGCTCATTATTATTTTTTCAATGTAAGCAGAAAACGTTAGTGCTAGGACACGCATATTTTCTTAGTGGCCAATATAATGAACCTGATTTTTTCGTCCATTACAAGAAATAGTAATTGGATGCACATTATAGTTCAATGCTGTCACAACTGGATATCAACGTCAATAACTCATGACAACATTGAGCATGGTTTGCCAGGATACTATAGTTTTTATTTACACTTTTGTTGCGGATGTTATAATGATTCCTATAATTTTTATTTACTGGTTTTTAGAATTTTGATCTATAAGGCTTTCGAATTGTATTATTGAGTTTTATTTTCACTGATGACAGATAAGACATTTCTTCTCGGTGTGATCTCTTGAATATAACAAAAGGGTTTCATATAATGTCGCGAACTCCGACCGACAAATCCTCGAAAGGAAAAGAAGGTATTTATAATTGTCATATCCAGATTTTATTTTAAATTATGGTTTCCTTAATTCTAATTACATACCCAAGCAACAAATCCTCGAAAGGAAAAGAAGGTATTTATAATAATCATATCCAGATTTTATTTTTGATTATGGTTTCCTTAATTCTTATTACATATTCTTATTACATACTATATGAAAACAACGTTGCAGTGTTTGTCGATCATAGTGTCCTAAAAAGGCCATGCCGCATTACACCTGGTTCATTATACATTCGAGAAAACTTAAATGCCAAGCTAGAAAATGAATCGGACGATGAAAATATAACACCGCCACTGTATTCACCATTTGGCGTGAATAGCACACTGCGGGGTATGCTACAGCTACGCAAGCTGAATGTTCAAATGATATGCCAATTGACGCTACATATATGGTTATATTAAGCATATATGCGCTATTTTGATGCATATATAACCCGATTGTCTCCATATATTTGATTTATAGCAAGGAGACGACCCCTCCAGCCTTCACAAACTGTAAATTTTATGTCTGGCCAAACTCAATCCACAATAGACTATGAAGGCACACCAAATTCAAGCTCCGCGCAAGACGTTAGGGAATTGGCAAGAGATCGTCGTAGGATTCTATTTCAAAGAATGACCGAACAGCAAAGAGAAGAGCACAACTCTCGTCGCAAAGCAGCTAGACAAAACCAGTCACACAATGTTAGGTCAGAGATTAATGTGGCGCATAGATTAGCCGGGCAAAACCAACCGGTCTAGGTTAGGGAGGAGATCAATGCCTCTCGAAGAGCATCATCGCAAAGTCTACAACCAGAAGAGAGATAGATACTACTGGATCGTCGGAATTCAAATTATGCGTCTAGACGTAACACCCCGTGTGTTGAATCAATTGCAAATTTGCAAGAGCAACTTACTATTGGTATGCTATCTATCAACACGCTGTAGCACATATGTATTGCTTTGTTAGCCACTACGAAACCGTCGCTGCTGTACTGACTGGGTGAAGCTGAGGTGTTCTATTCATGCTTCCATTGCTAAAATTTATATTAAATCACATGATACAGTCCCTTAAAGTAAGTTTAGGAGTACATGAGTTGTGGTGTAGTCTTCTTTAGAGGTTAAAATGGTTGTGCTGTAGTTTCTTCTAAAATAACCATGGTTGCTGATGTTCAATGTGCACTACTTTTCTCTTGATATATATTGTTTGTTTATCATTTGATGGACAGGGTACGTATATGGTCTTATTCTAAATAATCCAATTGCATTTCAGGCCGAATCAGAATGAAACTGAAGTGCTTATGGGAATGGAGCCCTGACTTGAAATGCTTGCAATAAGGTATTATATAAAAAATATGTCTAATTTCTTTAGCTTTTAATTCACTGGTACTCACTTTTGTCACTTGTCAGTATTAGAAATCTGAAAAGTTTTAGTTCTGCTTGCAATAAGGTATTATATAAAAAAATATGTCTAATTTCTTCAGCTTTTAATTCACTGGTACTCACTTTTGTCACTTGTCAGTATTAGAAATCTGAAAAGTTTTAGTTCTTAGTTTACTTGTATTCAATCCAAGTTAAAATTGTGGTTGAGAAAATACATATCCAAACTTGATGCGTGTCCCAAGAGATTAGCATTGTTTGTAAGAATTCAATTTAACCATTATGCATTATACATGCTAATGTCATAATTTTTTGGGTCTTGGTCGACTTTTGTTTTTCTGCCGCTCACTGCCCTAAGCAGACTCTATTTGTAGTTCCTATATTCGATTGACAAAACAATTGCTACTCCTGTTGCTCAAAGATTTACATGATGAGGTTTGATTGATTTTTTATGGTTGTATTGATTTCTCACTTGCAACATTTTTCTCCTATAAGTGATTGCTGGATTTTGTGTATTTCATGATGTTGTTGATGATATTCCTTCCGTTTTTTTAATTAAGTGATTGTACATAGGATTGAAAATACAACTTACTTGGGTGTATTACAACGGAATGCAATATCTGTTGAGTTGTAATCCTAAAGAGTGTGGTTACCAGAGTGTAGACATGGTACATACTTCTTGAGAAGGATTTATGTTGACTCCGGTCAGTACATTTCTTTTAGGGATAGGGGAGAGGAGCCCCAGGTTATAGAAAAGTAGTTCCTTTTTGTTGAACCAGTGTTAGCTTCTTACAGATATTTATTGTCATCTGATGCCTCCAATATTCCAGTGGTTCTCCTTCCCGGTAAACTAAAGAATACAAATGAAAAGGAGAATCTGAAGAGAAGCCAATAGTTGCAAGCAACCAAAGCAACTACCAAAAAGAACCCAATAAAACGAGCAAGCATCCACTGAAGAGCACCATATCTGAGTTGTACTAGCCACTAGATATTTGTAATTCTTTGGGGCAACATACATAGGGATTAAAATGCTATGATGTAATTGTCCATTAGTCTTTATGAAACTGCAAAGCTGAAGCGTTGAGCTCTGAATGGTGTTCTTCTGCGGTTTTGTGCCCCTGCAAATATCTTTATGTTGTTTGATCTTTTTATAGGTTGCTTAATCTAGAGCTAGAGGTCAGCCTGCGCATCCGATCATATAGGTATTGAGCCTTTTTAATGTGCTCTATGTACATGTCTTCGTTGTGCAGATAATATATGAGTGGCACTTTTAGCAAACTGAGGAAATGTCATCATGGCATGGAACTTGAAAATCAGTCTTGGTATTTAATATTTGAACGCATCATCTAAATATGGAACACTGAATCTATCCATTAGTATTGCTTGAAACAGATCGCGGTCGTCCTTGTGGCGAAGGATGTCGAGGCTGAAGCAAGGTATGAACTATTTTAAGTTTAGGCAATTGCATATAGAATGACATTCTTTTGTTTGGCCTGGGAATTATGCTGGATGACTTGTGATTCCGTATTTTATTTCTACGGTGGCAGAAAATAACGAATCATTCTTATGTTACCTTTAGTGCTACCAAGTAAACTGGACAATAATATTTACTCACCCCATAAAGTGTACATAGGGCATACTTATGTTACCACCAAATCTTGATTTTAACTAAAATTTTTCCCTGCTCTGCTTTTCAGTTTTCCTATTGGTAAGAAACTTATATATGATTTCAGCTATTTCATGACAAGGACTCTACATAATATCTACTTGTCTTTCTTTCGTAGTTTCGACTAAGGCCAAGAAGAAATTGTTGATGATTGGTTCGATCTTATCAAAGTCGAGGATTTGCCATAGGCGGTGGCGAAGACGGCACACGGCAACCACAAGAACAATTTACTAACATTTTCAGGTAAGTGTATTTGTGCAGTCAAATAGGTGTAGCATTTATGCTAATTTTTTTGGAGCCCACTGTTAGTATATCATTGTCTTTTTCCGGGGTAAAGTGTATTTATGCTACTCGTATGGTTTCATACTCAAGCTTGAATGGTGTCAAAATGCATGGCAATCATGATCTCGGTACTAGCTGTCTGAAATCCAAATTACATTTTACATTTAGTATAAATCTGCGACTTATCTACAATTCTACGTCTTTATGCTCCCTGATGTGATCTAAAACATACTTTGTCATGGTCTTTGATTGTAGGGGTTTGTAATATCGGATTGGCTAGGAATAGATCGCATCACCTAGCCACCTGGTGTAAATTATACTTACTCTATGCAAGCCGGAATAGATGCTAGCATTGATATGGTATCTGGATTTATTTGGAGAAAGTTATTGCTTTTTTCATATTAGATAGAGAGCAAGATTATTAATTATTTGTTGAAAATAGATTTGACTCTCGAGAGAAGCATCAATGGCATATCCTGCTGTTTCTATTATTAATTTTTTTCCTCCATAAGTAAATGATTAATTTGTTAATTGAACATATTAGTCATTCTGACCTTCTCCAGACAGTGTGCTTGCCCATCTGATCTTGCCGTCGATCCCCTTTCGTGATTGTAGTCCTATCTATTCATTGGCAATGGCTAGGCCTCTCCAATATTTATTTATAACGAATAAAATTTTTTAGTATGCACTATGGAAATTTGAGGCATTAATATTCTTTCCATCTAATAGAAATCTTAGCATTAATAATCTTTCCATCTGATTCAAATCAGTTGATGGACAGAGTATTTCCGATGCTTGGATCCTACCTACCAAGGTCCATCACGTCATGTGCCATACTCTCGACATGAAATTAGTTCATATATAATGCCTTTCCAGTAAATCACCCTTGATGCTTATATATTTTTCTACGAATTATGTTTTTCTTTAATCCCTTTATGGTCTGTGGCAGAGCACGGGCACTGTACTAGTAAAATGAATAGGCGGGATTTATTCCCGCAAATGAAATGGCGATGGGAATCTATTTATTTTATTTAATAAAAATATTATTTATTTATTTTAATAAAATAAAAAGATAAAATGTTAAAAAAAATCTAGCTACGGCCGAGACGGTTAAGCTTCGAACTTGGGAGCCAGATTCTTTTTATTTGACTTATTTTAAAGGGCATGTTGTTTAATGTAGCCTCACATATGTAAATTAAAACAGATGGTATTTTCAATTCTTATTTAGATACATGTAGGTCACCTGCGAGAGAAGTCTCTGAGGCTTAAAGACTCGGGGCTTGTTTGGTTTGAGTACTAACATTGGCACAACTTGGCACAACTAACTTATCAAAGTTGACTAAACATAGTTCATAAAAATCTTAGCCATATTTTAGCTAGCCTAAAAGAATCTTACCACACTTTATTCACTCACTTACGTATAGGACATAAAAAAAAAAAAGAGAAATCTTGCCACAAATGTGAATATAAACCAAACACATACCTAACTTGATCAAACTTGGCTAACATAAGACGTGACAATTTGTGGCAATCTTAATCACCAACCAAACAGATCCCTACTAAGAGTGGAATTTTAGCATAGAGATAATTTTGCATGTAAACATTCTTGAATGTTATGATATACAACATGTCTACTGAGGCTGGTCGATATTACACTTAATACTCAAATCAAAGGTTGATGAAACCAATGGTTTGATTTGTTAATTTGATTCTACGAAATTTGCTATGTACTCCACCAAAAAAAATAAAACAAGTGACACGAGCAACTCGGAACTCGGATCTCCAAGCCCACTTCACCACTGGTGACTTCCGCTTTGTCTCCCAATCGAATAATCTCCCCCGAATCCCCTCAACTCCGGCGGCCGCGCTTCCCCCCTCCAGCTATGGCCGCCGTCTCCCCCTCCGGTAGACTTCTGCTCCCCTAAGCGCCGTCCAGCCCTCTCCTCGTTCCGTCTAACTCTGCCCTCTTCGTTCTCATGGCAGATCCGCACATCTCCTTCCTCGCCGACAGGAGCGCCAAGGTCTTCGTCGCCGGCCACCGCGGCCTCGTGGGCTCCGCGATCCTCCGCCGGCTGCTGGCCCTGGGGTTCGCCGACGTCGTCGTCCGCACCCACGCCGAGCTCGACCTCACCCGCCAGTCCGACGTCGAGGCCTTCTTCGCCGCCGAGCTCCCCCGGTACGTCGTCCTCGCCGCCGCCAAGGTTGGCGGCATCCACGCCAACTCCACCTACCCCGCCGACTTCATCGCCGCCAACCTCCAGATCCAGACCAACGTCGTCGACGCCGCCCTCAAATGCCGCTCCGTCCGCAAGCTCCTGTTCCTCGGCTCCTCCTGCATCTACCCCAAGTTTGCGCCCCAGCCCATCCCGGAGAACTCCCTCCTCTCCGGCCCGCTCGAGCCCACCAACGAATGGTATGCCGTCGCCAAGATCGCCGGAATCAAGATGTGCCAGGCCTACCGCATCCAGCACGGCCTTGACGCCATTTCTGCCATGCCCACCAACCTTTATGGCCCACAGGACAACTTCCATCCGGAGAACTCACACGTCCTGCCTGCGCTGATCCGCCGGTTCCACGAGGCCAAGACCAACAATGCCCCTGAGGTCGTCGTCTGGGGCTCTGGCTCGCCGCTGCGTGAGTTTTTGCATGTGCATGACCTCGCGGACGCGGTGATCTTCTTGATGGATCAGTACTCAGGGCTGGAGCACGTTAATGTCGGAAGTGGGAGCGAGGTCACCATCAAGGAGCTCGCTGAGTTGGTGAAGGAGGTGGTCGGATTCAAGGGGAAGCTAGTGTGGGACTCGAGTAAGCCGGATGGCACGCCAAGGAAGCTCATGGATAGCTCCAAGATACAGGGGATGGGATGGAAGCCTAAGGTTCCCCTCAAAGAGGGGCTTGTTGAGACATACAGATGGTATGTGGAGAATGTTGTCTCTCAGAAGAAGTAATGGTGTGCTGATGGTATATCATTCTCCATTGCTTCTAAAAGTTGATATTTTGATTAGTGGTCTTTCTTTGTTGTTGGTTATTGGATCATACAATTATCAGGTATAAATGCACCCATGAAAAAGAAGTTGTTATGTGCTGGTTAAATAATAAGTGGGCCACATTAACATACCATTACTCCATTAGAATCCTATTTGATGTCGAACATTTTTTCTGATCACAGAAAGTTTCTCTTTGCACATTGGATTGTAATGGGCCAATACACAATCGCTTACTGTTTTGATGTTTGTGCAATTACTCTATGCCAATTGAGTGCATACTGGAAGGTATCATCTTATTTGATATTGAGCAGTTTTTGTTGATTACAGAAAGTCCTTTCCTCTATATACCAATGTGTTTATACTGGAACGGTGGAAGGGCTAGTGGAAGAGAAAATTAATTTGTAGTGATTTTAATATCTTTTTTTAGAACCACAGCAGCAAAGAATTATGAATGGCAGAAGGACCTATGAGACTTGTGAAGTCCATTGGATGCAGCTCAGCCTCTCTTGGCAAAAGGAGCTTTCTACAAAGGGTGCCTGCTGAATATTGGTGTTCCAAGCCCAATCTTGTGGGTTGCAAACAAGGTTATGTCGTGGACGGAGCTTGAATCTTAAACTACATTTTAGGCCCAAAAAATAGCACCATAGCTGTAGAAGTGCACAGGATCCTTATACTTTTTGCCCAATCCGACTTCTAGTTACAAGCATACTGGACCATGCTATTGCTATGAAGCAGAAATCTAGAATAATGTGCACCTATCTATCTGATTCTCGACTTTGAGCTTTTAGCTTGTCTTTGATTTCATCTGCTAGGAAAAACTATAGCTTTGACTAAGATTATCTAATATCTGGTCATCTCAATAGAGGCCAGGGATTCAGTTGATTCGCGGTGCATGCATTATCCTATGGCATTACATTACATGCTCCCGGAAAACAGTGGTTTATTCTGTAGTGTTATGCTTTGTTAAAGGTTGAAAAGTTGTCGTTTTCTCTTATCCCAATGATATTTTGAGCGAACTTATGCTATTGATTAACAATATTGTTTGCTTTTCTCATGCACTTGAACTTGATTAACTCTTCTGTGTAACTCTATAACATGGAAGTTTGTAAAGATCTTTTAAATGGATATTAAGAAAACAGATATACTGCACTTTTTTTGCCTTCCATCATTACTCTATGGATATATTGTACTTAGTAGCTGGATTGTATAATGACCTCTGGCCATATGTGCATATCTTCCTACAGGCATGCAAAGGATTTCAGTGTTTGTGAAGAATAGTTCAATTCCTTTTTGTTTTGACTTTCTAGATTGCTATCCAATTGTGCAGAACCATTTGAAGTCTCACTAGGTGCATGTTTGTGCATTTGTCCTTTTGATAGCATCACTTCAATTGATATCTAAAGCAGTCCAGAAAGGGAGTTCCCAATTTGATGAGTTGTGCCTGCAGCACCTTGATCTAAAATCGTGAATGGTAACTGAAGGAGATGCCATCATTATCTATATATATATAAAAAAGGAGAAGTGTATGCTTGAAAATAATAGACCTGGTGGCCGGTGATTCAAGTTCAAAATTTCAAATCTTTAAATTTTGTTTTTTAATTTATTTCGGAATTTTTCTAAGTTTTATTTTTCCCCAGATTTTTCTAGTGACATGGATGCCATCTCATTGAAAAATTGCTTGCTTGGCAGCCAACTCAGCAATTAATGGTCATTTAACAGCCACCTCATCACTTAACATTGACCTCACGGATGCGGGACTACAGTTCAAACAGTGGCAACTTGGTGCGGAAAGTAATTTTAAAGTTGAGGGTCTAAATAAGAATTTGATACAATTTTAAAGGGCAAAAATGTAATTACATTTTTTAAAATCTTAGCATAGTTGGCTAGTAAGGCTAGTTCACGTGGGATGTTCGATATTTTAAAAAATCAATTTCGAATTTGGCAATTCGCTTAACATGTACCGATGTACATCATGGCAGTGCTACGTAAAAACTTTAAAATTTCATTATTTTCTTCACCAGTGTTATGGTTGCAAGACGCTGTTAATATCGACCTGTTTTAGAAGTTTAGATATTGCCTTATGCTTTTAGTGAAAGCAATTGATAGCAACTTATAGCAAGCTAAGTCAAACCAGAGGAAACACTGGTTAATTACATCATGGTTTGTGTTGTGTCTGTGTCTGATGGTAAACTAAACTTGTTCACCATAAGCTCTCATATCACCGAGCCTACATCATCTGATCAGCTGAATATTTGCATACGACATCGATCAACGAAGGGATACGAATTGCTGGAACTCGCTCATACAAAATGTCAAACGGATCTGGTAGTACTGTGGCGAATAAAATAGTAGAGAAAAATATAGATAATAAAAGAAGGTGCTCTTTTTTAAAACATTAGATTACAAGGACTTGTGACATATGCTATGGATCAGAGATATATATCGGTATAAAATGCGGATCAGAGGTGGTCCGCGTTAAGCTTTAGGCTGTTGCCATTGCCAACCATCATCTTTGCATCTGGCAGAGCTGTGAATTATGATCTGTTCATTGTTTAATTTACATTCTTAAAATGTCATTAATATCACACTTCACAATTTCCGTTGTAGTCTAGCTGGTTAGGATACTCGGCTCTCACCCGAGAGACCCGGGTTCGAGTCCCGGCAACGGAAAATATATTTTGACCCGGTTTTTAATTCTGCTACCTTTTTTTTTTCATCTCCGATACCGCAAAAGGCAACGGAAATGAGCGCATCCCCACCGTCCAATCCGTTCCAAAAAGGGTAAAGAAAAGAGATCCCTTGCTTCCTTCCCGCCATTTCTCCTTTCCCTCCTCCGCTCAAAAAGCAGCCACCCCCACCGCCGGCCGACCGGCCGCCTCCTCCTCCCCTCCCCTCCCCTTCCACACCCGCACCTCTCCGCGACGACGTAGCCGCGGAGAGGCTATATTAAACCTCAGCTCCCTCTCCCCGCCGCGGATCGGGAAGGCGTCGGCACTCGGCACTGGTTACCGCAGCGATGGGCAACGCGGCGCTCCGGCGGCGCCCGGCGGTGGAGGACCGGCTCACGCAGCCGCGACGCCTCGTCCGGCAGCCGTACGACGTCGACCACGGGCTCCTCCGCCGCCTCATCCGCGCCGGGGACCTCGCGCCGTGCTTCGACGCCGGCGAGGACGCCGCCGCCGGCCACGCCAACGAGTGCCCCATCTGCTTCTACGTATGGGCCTCGCCACTCGTCCCCTGTTTCAGTGAATTGGAGTATCGGACTCTGCGCTCCCGTGTTTCCCGTTTCTGAATTCTGATAGAATTCGTTTTGCTCCATTGCCTTCTGTGCATGCAGTTCTACCCGAGCTTGAATCGATCCAGGTGTTGCGGCAAAGGGATCTGCACTGGTGGGTTCCTCTTCCTCGAGATATCTGTCCTAATTTTGCAAAACCTTGTGATGAAATTCATGAATAGTCAGTAGTCACTGTAAACAAACCATTAGTACCTGCAGACGTGGATTGCACACTAGAGATGTGTCTCATGTTCGGCTCAATCACTGTTCTATTATATTCTTATTCTTGCTTGTGTTTATCTCTGCAAAATACTTTGCATCTTCAGTTCATTCATGCTTCACAAAATTTAATTTCATATAAGTTTTTTGATATAATGGTTTGAGAAGTTGCTTATTTATGTTGTCATGGTCCTTTATCCTGCAGAGTGCTTCTTGCAACTGATGCCGTCAAACGCTTCAAAAGTTGTCCAGTATCCTATTTTCGTACCTAATTGGCGTGCAATATGTGCATCACTGTATTTTTTCATGCCACATCAAGTCATCAAGATCTTCTACTAGATCCAGGCCTTGTTTTTTCCAGCTAAAATTTCCTGAAAATTTTTGTCTGAAAAAATTGTGACCATTGAAAAAAGCTTTGGAGAGTCAAAATATCATGATAAAATCATTTTAGAAACTTTAATAAGAATTATTCAAAACCCACAAAAATAACTACAAAGCACTACATCTTGTGGCTTGTGCAAAAATGGCAAGCTAAATTTTAATTTAATTTAATTTAATTTATGTTGAAAAGAACAAGTCCCCAATCTCACAGATGCTCAATACTAGTTCCGTTTCATATTGAAGAAGCTTTATCTCGATTGAAGTATTAGACACTCACTAGGACTCCTTTTATAAGCATGTTTATAGGTACTTGAAATACTTACATAAAATTGTAGCATCGGAGTGAAGTTGTTCATTCCCACATACTCAGGTTTGATTCATAGGATCCCACGACATGTTGTATATTTAAGGTTGTGTACGTTATGCTTTCTTCTATTTTAAAAAAGCCTTAGATGAAACTGTTTGCCAGCTGCCAACTGAATTCCCTTAACTAGCAATGCAGCTGTCCATTCTGCAAAAAAGCTTCCTACACGGTTCAATACCATGGTTCTCGAACCGTAAATGAGAAGAAACTTGAGCAGGAGGTAAGTTTTCTTTTAGAAATTCTCATCGACAACATGGTAACTTAATAATCTCAAATAAGTATTTCCTCTAAATTTCCTGCAGGCAGGGGCGGATTTAGGCCCAGGGCACCCTGGGATTGGCCTGGTAATAGGTAATACCCCCATATAGGAATTGGGCCCAAAATTGGAAGCCCAGGGCACTTAGTTTAGGTCACCCTGCCCTACTGCCCAGCCAGCCCAGGCGGCAGCCCAGCTCCAGCGCCCGCGTCCCTCTCCCTCGTGGCGTGCTGCGCCGCCAGCGCCCAACCGCGTCCGCCGTCAGCCTCGCCCTCGCCTCGCGCGCCGCCTCCGGCCGGCTCCGGCGACTCCCACCTTCTCCCGCTGCAGCTCCAGCGCCCGCCGCAGCTCCAGAGCCCGCCTCCTCCCGCCGGCCTCCGCAGCTCCAGGCTCCAGCGCCCGCCGCCTCCTCCCCCCGGCTCCCGCCACAGCTCCGCCGGCTCCCGCCGCCCCTCGGCCGGTCGGCCCCCTCTGGAAGCAGTCAAAGTGTTAGACGGGCAGAAAGGTTCACCTGGGCGGCCACTCAAGGAGTGAATGAGGAGGAGCTTTTAAGTAATTTACCAGAAGATATCCAAAGGGACATACGCCGGCATTTCTTTAGGTTCCTTAATAAGGTTTGTTTCTAAGTTGACTGCAACTATTTACTCTTAATACCTTATTTTATTTCTGCTGGCAATGGCATGCATTTACTGCGGCAATTCTCAAACAGAAGTGAGAGGTGGGAACGGAAAAAACCTCAAAATTTCCCAAACAAGAGAATGTAAATGTATGCTTATGGTTCAGTGATCCAAATATAATTCGTTTGCAGGTACGATTATTCACCTTGATGGATTGGCCTATCTTGGATGCTATCCGTGACAAATTAAGGCAAAACTTATATATTAGTGGAAGTGACATTCTCTATCAAGGTGGCCCTGTTGAAAAAATGGTCTTCATAGTAAGAATGGTAAGCTAGAAAGCCTCTAAGTTTTGCTCTAGATTTATTATGAACACCATTTATCCTTTACTCTAGCAACTATATTTAGTGGGATTGTGCCCAGGGCTTGTTCAAATCCTGGATCCGCCACTGCCCGCAGGAAGAACAAAACGTTGATGAGGCTAAAAGAGTACATTCAAAGCCTCAGATTGCTGGTGAACTTATTCAGCGTTAGAAGTTTTATGCCCGATTTGACGTTGCTAAAAGATTGTCGTTTAAAAAAAAACCATCGTTAAAAGATTACTAACCTACTGCTAATTTTGTAACCTACGGAGAACTTTCATGATCATAATTAACTGATATAATTAAAATATCAACTTATTCAGAAATCCGATTTCAGCTTAAGTTCATAAAAGAAATCTGATTTCAGCAGTAATGGTTCACGTGTGAGTGCCACGACTGTACTTTGGAGCAAAATTATGCTGCCAGTGTCAGTAAAAAAAAAGGATTTGGTATAGAATTGTCGAATGATTCTTTAGCTAACTCTCCAGACAAATATTAGCTCCAAGTGTTAAGGCCTAAATTATGTTCGTGGTGGTCATGAATTCCACGTAAGCATCCAATAATGCAACTGCGATTGTTTGATTCCATTCGTTGAAGTTGGTTGATGCAGTCCTGGCCGGTTTTTCCATTTGCATAAGTCCCTCATGTTTATTTTTTTAAGAAAAACTCTTTGGAGGTGTGTATTGTTTATTACTTTCAATTTTACAATATGATAAGTCAGTATAAAATGTATTACTTTCAATTATTGCGTGTGTGAAAAATTGTTGTTGAATGTGTTGTTGACGCTTGAGATGTTAGGACTATGTTGAATATGTGTGCGAACATATGTTGATAGTTTGAATTATTTGTGTGCCAATTGAGTTGATGAAATATATTATGTATGTGTCAATATTGAGATGTTAGAACATGTGATGATATGATGATGGATTCTTGTTTGTATTTGATGTGATGATAGATTCCTGTTTGTATTTGTTGCTTGCTGAAAATAGGCTGAAAAACAGAAGGTATTCTGCCAAACAGCGGCACCAGTATTTACGTTGGCTAGCCTAGCCGACGTAAATACTGGAATTATGCGCCAACCGTATCACCAGTATTTACGTCGGTCAGACTGGCCGACGTAAATACTGGGCTAGGCTGGCCGACGTAAATACTCGACGTGCTGACCCCATGTATTTACGTCGGCTAGTGGAAAGGTATTTACGTCGGCCATGGCCGACGTAAATAAGTGGTCCACGGTGACGCCCCCATCTGACGCCCGGTATTTACGTCTGCTAGGAGGCGACGTAAGTAAGGGCTATTTACGTCGGCAGACCGACGTAAACAAGCCGACGTAGACGTAAATAGCTATTTACATCGGTTTTTTTGGCCGACGTAAATACCTCGGATTTCTGTAGTGGATGCAATCTTTTTGCTTGTTTATAAATTCTTCAGACAGATGCGAAGTATATATGTTACGTTTCTCAAGCCCCAAAATAAGTATTTGATAAGTATTGATTGATAGTACAATTCCAGAAAAGACCATATTCCAAAGTGCTTGTCGTAGTATACTCAAAACTATTGTGTTGCACAATATTTTTTTTCCCTTCATTCATGAACCATTTATATTTCCAGGCAAACTCTTCCATTACAGCAGTGCTAGATTATGTATCAGATCTGGTCCGTTCCTATAAAGTTATATTTTTCTTGAACAAACAGGAAATTTCGATCGTGTGATTAATCTTCTTTTTTAGAGTTTGCACAGACTTGTCACATCTTTTGTTATTTGATTCCATGGATAATTAGGTACATCAATATGATTATTCATAATCTTGATCAACTAATTTTAGAAAAAATAAACATTAAGGCTTGATATTAATATTTTCTTGTGATGTTTCATCTTTTAGGAATTAATTTTGAGAGTAAAGGAACAATTAGTTTATGTAGTATATGTGAAGCTCGACCGATGCCCTTTTGTTCTCTCATATATCATAAGTTGATTTGCTATTATGCCCATGGATCCGAACTCCTCTACCACTCGATTCTCTGATTAAATTGGAACCATGCTTGTGGGGTTAGGGTCTTGGGCAATGCTCGGGTGCTAGAGCGTGCGCGAATTTTTATTTCTCCCGTTGCAACGCACAGTTATTTTTGCTAGTATTCTATAAAAGCTGAATGTTATTTACCAAGACCGAAGAACGTTCGGTCTGCATCTGATTATTACTTTAGTACCCAATCACAAACCAAAAGTACAATTTCTAGTGTTAGCTTAGCTTGATCGTTTACGGTGAGTGTCCATTCACCGATTCACGCCCTTATAGTCGTTATACCCAGTCCGTCTAGGCTCATCTTAGCCAGACCAAACACATGCATGCATCCACTGGTGTTTGGTTGCACCATATCAAATGAGTCACCCTCCTCCCAACCGGTGTTTGGTTCATGGCTTGTACGAGCTCTACATCACAACCATTGCCTCGATTTCCCCTCGCAGACCTCATCTCCGAGTGGATCCGACGCCACCGCTCGCGCCTTTGCCCCGATTCACCGCCACTAGCCCCGTCCCCGAGATGATCTGGTTCCTGCGCCCTCATCTTCGTGAGGATTCGGTGCTACGAGCCTCATCCCCGAGTCTATCCGACACCGGCGCCATCATCTCCGTGAGGATCCGGCACCGCCGGCTTCATCCTGCTAGAGTCAATCCGGCACTGGCGTCTTCATCACCATGCGGATCTGGCACCGGTGGCCATGTCCCCGAGTTGATCTGATGCCAATGCCCTCGTCCTCGGGCAGATCCAGTGTCGCGGCCATGCCCCGTGTGGTCTTTGTCAGCCATGCCTCCGTGTGGATCTAGAACTATCGACCCTACCTCCAGTGGATCTGTGGCCGACGTCATCGCTCCCGACATCGTCGTCGTCGCCCGTCCATCCCGGATGCGGCTTCTCTGCTCCTGATAGGTGGCTTATTTCTATTGGCTGGACATCTTTGCTGGGCCAGCAAATGGAGTGCCGTTTCCTCCGTCATTACAGTCAGCAGCAAGGATGTTGGCGGTAAAAAAATTTGCTCAAAACAACACGTATATTAGCCAAACAGCCAGTACACAACACTGATAAGAGTAAAAAATGTATAGCCTGGAATCCATGTGCCTTGCCAAACATGTATAGCTTGAATTGCACTTTGGTGATCCGGCTGTATGGTTTGAACTTTGAAGTAATGGGGAATTAGAATTTGCAATAAACTTTCTGAAAAAGGCCAGAATACTTCATTTGCTTCCTTCCCTCCCAGATTCAATCGAAACACATTCTCCCGGCAATTTTGCATTTCCAGGCCAACAAAGTATTTTTCATTTGAAAAAAATACAAGATATGATAATGCTAGATATAACAAAGTAAACAAACTACTTCACCTGTAGATGCCAAATTATAAGCAAATATATTACTTCTCCGAGAAGCTCCAAATAAGTACCCTCTTCAACCAATTTCTGTTGAGTTTTGATCCGTAAATGGCCTTGTGCTTCTTCGGAATCGCACCTCTCGAACAGCTGCACGGCGCAGGATGAAGGAAATCTGGCAGGGAGGCCACCGACGAGGGGGAAGGAGCCGGCGGCGGTGACGAAGTAGGTATAGACGAGCGTGTTCTTGGATGCGGATGCGTGGGACGTACGTGGCGTGTTGGTCAGGCGCACTCACGCACGGGAGGCCGCGCTCCACTTGCTGGGCCAGCAAATAGTCCAGCCAATAGAAACATGCCACGTATTAGGAGCAGGAACCCGGGAGCAGCGAAGCCGCATCCGTCCATCCCCACCACCGCTCGGTTGGCGCTGTGTTGGCCACGCTCGCTACAAATGGCCAACACATTGTTTTTCGGTTTGGCTTAAACCCAGGCGGCTGGGCTCGCCGCCGCGGCCGCCGACGGGTGGGCCCAGCGCGCGCGGGCGTGCCCAGTCGTCTGGGCTGGAGCCTGTCCCATTGTTTTTTCACGAGCTGAGCCTAGCTCCGGATCTAGTGCAACCAAACAAACAAGTCCGACATTTAATGAGTGGAGCTTGATCAGCCTAAATACGGGCAACCAAACACGCCCAAAGGCAATGCAAGCACCTGCAATCTAGAAACTTCCACTTGGAACCTTCTAGCGTGAGCATAGCAAACGAGCAAATACCAAGCACAGCTCGAGCGGTTGAGCCAAATCTCCCGCGAGTTCCTAGGACAAGACGAGCTGCCATCGCCAATGGTTAAGCTCCAAAGCATTAGGTCACGCCCACATGCGCCCGTGAGGCCGTGAAGGAATAATCCAGTCACCATTTGCAGTTGCAAACCATCTTTTTACAGTAAGCATCATGCCATCACGTGCATGCTATCAATACATTAACCGGAAATTGCAGCTATATAAACACACAAAAA
The DNA here is from genome assembly GCA_036346415.1 of Raddia guianensis. Taxonomy (NCBI): domain Eukaryota; kingdom Viridiplantae; phylum Streptophyta; class Magnoliopsida; order Poales; family Poaceae; genus Raddia; species Raddia guianensis. Next base: position 5,302,517 of record CM070539.1, on the reverse strand, counting down.
TCACACAGTTCACACATCGTTAGCAGCATCATTAACATAATTCGGCATGGTAGAGAAAGTTTCAAAAAGGCTCAATAATTGGAAGTGCAGCTCATTATCGAAGGGTGGTAGATTGGTTCTTATTAATTCCTGTCTCTCTAGCATTCCAATTTATCATATGTCCATGTTCCTAGTCCCTGCTACTGTTCTATCCAAAATAGACAAAATTAGAAGAGATTTCTTTTGGGGTAGCTCTAGATTAAAGAGAAAGTATCATTTAGTTAGTTGGAAGAAAATTTGTACTAAAAAGAAGTTTGGTGGTCTTGGGGTTAAGAACTTGAGGGACTTTAATATTAGTCTTTTGTGTAAATGGCTTTGGAAATTAGAAACCAAGGTTAGCCTTTGGGTCTCCCTGATTCATTCAAAATATTTGAGAAAAAGTCCTCTTTTCCTTGTCAAGCCTAAACCCTCTGATTCTCCATGTTGGGCCCAGCTCCTTAAGGTTAGAAAATATTAGCTGGGAAACAGAATTTTCAGGCTGGGGAATGGGGAAAAAATCGATTTCTGGTGTGATACTTGGTGGGAGAATAAGACAATTCGTTCCTTGTTCCCTGTGGTGTATGATGTTTGTTTTGATAGAGAAATTTCGGTGCTACATGCTATAGAAAAAGGTTTAAATTTCTCTTTTAGGAGAGAACTTGATAACACTTCAAAAATGGAATGGATAGGTTTCAAAGAAAACTTGTTAAGTATATATGATGGCACCAAGAAAGATGAAGCTGAGTGGAAGAACAAACTTAGTACCAAATTTACTGTTAAGTCTGCATATCAGCTGTTATCTGATACTGGTAATGTGGTGGATTTTAAGTTTATCTGGAAAGCTTCTATTCCCCTTAAAATCAAGATATTTCTATGGTTAGTCTGTAGAGGTGCAATTTTAACAAAGGATGTTCTCAGGAAAAAGGGTTGGCCTGGTAGTCCCCTATGTTTCTTTTGTGGGGAATCTGAAAGTAATCAACATCTGTTTTTTGATTGTTCCATTGCTTCCTCGATCTGGTGTATTGTTGCTTGTGCTTTTGGTGTTAATACAAAACCCTCTAGCTTTCTTGGGTTCTTCCAGTGGATTGGATCTGTTTGGCCACAAGGGGGGAAATTTTTCTGTACTTGCATTGCGGCAGTTCTGTGGTGTATTTGGACGGCTAGAAACAAGTGGTGTTTCGATAGGAAAACTTTTACTTCCCCTGTACAAATAATACATTCCATATGTGTGATTTTGAGATATTGGGCAGATCTGTTTTCAGGTGATTCGCAAGAAGCATTAGTTCAGGGTGCTGAAATGCTTGCACGGGTTGCTTCTGATGTTCAGGCTCGCTGCCTCAAACGACAACGCCTCCTGACGTATGGGTCTTGATAAAAAATGAAGGAGGGTTGTCTCAGTGTTCTATTCTCTGCTGGAAAAAGTTGGGTTAACTTTTTGTTTGTGCCTGTGTTTTGGTATCGAACTATTTGATAGATCCAGTGCGCTGGATAAATGTCTTTGTCTGTGTTAGTTCTTAACATGTCTTTAATCGGGGTCTAGCCTGTGTACTGGCTTGCCTGTAAACTCTCAGACATGGTTTTCGTTGTATATTGTCGGATGCAATGGAAAATGGGGGAAAAGAGCCCTCTTTTGGAAAAACATAATTCGGCATCAAATCTCAGTCACCGATGGCATCTCGTAGAGCTCTTGTTCTTGCTGTTCTTGTGGCACTAGTTTCAGTAGGTGTTGTGAAAGGTTCTAGGCCAGTGAGAAGAAGCAACTTGGGTCTGGGCCTTGGTGCTGATGGGGGCATAGGCATTGGACTTGACCTTGGGTTTGGTGGCTCCGGCTCTGCCTCTGGCTCAGCGCAGGGGTCAGGTTCTGGTGCCTACACTGCGTCGGGTCGGGGCTCGGGCTCGGGGTCTGGGTATGGCTCCGGCTCCGCTTCTGGAGCCGATAACGGGGGCTCGGCTTCTGGCTGCGGTTTAGGCACATCATCCTGTTCAGGCTCAGGCTCGGGCTCGGGCTCGGGATCCGTAGGATTTGGCACGTCGATAAACGTCGGTGTTGGTGTGGGTTCGAATGTCCGGCCAAGTGGTGGCGGGTGTTCCTCTTGTGGTTCTGGGTCCAGTGCCATTGGCGGCTCGTCATCGAGCTCTGGCTCCGGCTCAAACTCTGGCTCGAGCGCAGGCGCAGGATTTGGTGCCTCCGGCTCTATTTCAGGTTCAAGCTCAGCGTCTGGCTCCGTAGGGATGTCCTATGGATCATCAGGTTGGTGTTCACTCCTGTAATTAATTTACTTTATTTTTTTATAAGAATTTAATTTAATTTTTCGTGTTGTAGCTAGCTTGACCGTGCTCCTTTTTAGGCGCAGGCTCACTTGGTGGATCAATCAACGGCCCATACTCTAATTCCGGCCCTACGTCAGGCGCCGGCTCAAGCTCCGGCGCGTTCAGTGCATCAGGCAGTGGGTCAAGCTCCATGTCTGGCTCAGGATCAAGCTCTAGCTCTAACTCGCAATCCGGCTCGAGCTCAGGTCCAGGACTATCTTGTGTTATCCATGCTTTCACATAGTTTGTTTTACTGGACTTGCTAATTGGCATGTGAATGTGCGATCTCAATAGTGTATGATCGTTATACGTTGCAATATTGTTGTGCATGATTTTATATTATAGAGCATCCACAGAACCGTCTCTTGGGGAAATACCATCATTGCCTTTAACAGCTCCTTTTTTCTAAAAAAATATATACCATTTTGCTAGGACACAAGCCCCTCAATTTTGCTAGGACAATTATTTTTCAGTTAATTATTTATGGTTTTCCAGTTCATCATATAATAGTGAAAATCCTATATTATTTTGTGAACAAAGTATTTTATTTTGTTTTCACTCCAATGTGCTTGTCGACTACATAAAGGTCATGTGACCTTACTCGTTGGTAGCAGCGTAGATAGCTTTGTAATCGTACGTGGCCTATGAACAAGCACAACAGCGGCAATTAATGGTGTGGATAGAGCTTACATAGCCATGCATCTATGCATGTTGTCTTTTTATGATGTATGCATATAAATGGCTCAGAGAATAATACGGGGAGTTGAACATATGCTTGAAAAAGTTTTCTGGTTTGATTTTTGTTGCAGGATCCATTGGTTCCGGATCATCTGCCGCCGCCGGATCCAGCTCGGCTTCAGATGCAAGCTCAGGCTCAAGCTCAGGCGCATGGTCCAGCTCCAACTCTGGAGCTAGCTCAGCTGCACTGCCCAACTCCAACTCCGGTACAGGCACCGCTTCCAGCTCGAGCTCGAGCGCATGGTCCGGCTCTGGTTCAAGCTCGGGCTCGTTCTCAGGATCCGGAACTGGGTCTTCAAGCTGGTCTAGCTCGTCGTCTGGCTCGACCTCAAGATCGGGCTCTGGGTTTGGTCAGGGTTTCGGTGGTGGGCAAGGGTTCGAAGCCGGAGCTCGTCCAGGGGCCGGCTTGGGTGAAGGAGGGTTTGGAGCTGGCTATGGGTTTGGAGCTGGTGATGGGCATGCTGGCTGGGGCAAGCACCATTAAGGCATTACACAATCCTTGTTTTGATGGTTTATATTGTAATTCTGCAATGTCTTTTCGTTCTGGTACCAAGCTAAACTTTTCTTGGGAAATAAACTTTTGCAATTAAGCACCATGCATCTTGAATTAAAATTAATGGGAGTTCTAATCCCGCGTTGTCCTCCTCTTGGGCGACTCAGGAGGTGACGTAATCTCCCCACTAACTGCCCCTCTCCGAACCTTAGCCGACCGGCACTGCCACCGCCGTAGGCGGCATCGGACCCCTTTCTCTTCCTCCCTTCTCTTTTCTTCCTCTCCCCCTCCATCCCCTTCAGCGCGTAAAGGTGGTGGCGGCTGCTCCTCAGGCTTCCCCCGAACGATGGTGCGGTGGGCGCTTCAATGCAGCCTTGTGGCTGCTTCTCGATGATGGAGGCGACACGGCGTGGTGGCCTTCCAACGCCAGTCCGGGTGTGTCGGAGTGCAGTGACAACGACATTGTTCGGCGCCTTTCCCGTCGTCAAGACCAGTGTGGAGCCCCTCCCCTCTCCTCCTCCTCAGCTGTGCAGTAGCGTGCCGGTGAGTTGGACGATCGGATCTGATTGCGGGTGCCCGGATCTACCACGACCCCCTAGGTAGAGCTTGGGATTGGTGATGATGGCGTTGTCCGTTGCTTGTGCGGCTGTCCTTCAGGGTGGCGTTTGCGTTGGTGGTTGTTTGGCCGGATCCGATGGCTGTGCGCTGGTGCATCTGGTGTCAGGCGACGATTTCCCATCGTGGGGTATCCCCGATGGAGTTTGGGTAGCCTCCGCCATGGTGTCGCGACACCATGGTGAGGTTCCCTTCTCCGGTGGCCAGACTAGGTTCGCCAATCTTGGTCGAGTGCCCTCCCTCCTCCCCCAATCTTCGCTCAGGCGGCTCGGCATGCAACGCCAGCGACACTGTCGGCTTAGATCGAGGCGGCATGCCAGTTCGTCGTTTAGGTTGAGGTGACATGCGCGGTGGCATTGTATCGGATATTCGAACCATTGTATTTCTTTATTTTCTTGATAAAATTACAGAATTCCTTCTCCTCTTCGAGGTTGCTAAAAAAAAAATAAAAGTGCTTCACTCGGGCGTGTTGTGCTCTTTGATTTATTTGGAATGAACTGCTCGATTATATATATGTACTAGCCGCTTTGGCGCAGCGCGCGCCGTGTGGTAATTTGCTGGCGGCGTGCCGTCCATCGTGAACAGCTGGCCCTGTTGGCGGCCGCGAAGCGACGCGGCAAGGAAAAGGGGAAAAATGGGAGCGCGAGCGGGATTCGATACGTGGGCGGCTGGCTGAGAGCTGGCCAGCCGGCCAAGCCGCCCGCGCTGCTGACAGGGAAACGAAATAAATCATTGTATGCATAAACAAAAGAACGGACGGCTGGATCTCGTGCAACACGCGATCGAACGGCTTCGGCGACGGGGCGACGTGGCCTGTGCGGTGATGGGAGGCGCCATGTGGCGAGGTGGACGGGAGAACTCCGTTTTGTATCTATTATAGATTATAGATTATCGATACAAGCAAATGGAGTGTTCGGTTGTTCATGCGTTCAAGAAGGTGAGGTCCTATTGAAAAATGCTTACGTGGTAACTACAGTATGCCTGCAGATTGAACTGCTGTGCTTTATGGCGCGCACCAGCCGCATCTACGGGCATATGCGTGGCCGACCCACTTCGGTATACGTGCCACTGCCCGGGATTTCAAACCCCAAACCATGCGAACGGTGCGCAAGGCTGATGGTTTTGGGTTGACCACTTGACGGCGATGTGCCCTAAGACTGGTGCCGATCGACCGAGACAGTCATACACGAGAAAATCCTTATACAAGCATGTAATATTGTGGTCCGTATTCTTGAGGACATGTAGTAGATACCTCTAAACATGGTCGACATGCATAGCTAGCTTCTAGTACAGGTCAAAGTCCAAGATGACAAGGTGTAGCACCCAAGTTACAAAGGTAGCGATCAGCTGATGACAGGTCGATACTTAGACTTGAACCTGTTCAGGTATTCCTATATGCCACCTCATGTCTTCACATGAATTCACGGTTGAGTTTTCAGCAATTTTCAACTCATTGAGTCACTAACCACGACTGATAGCCATGTAAACCAATGTCAGTCACCACACTATCCATTGCGTCGCCTAACCGTAGCCCTACCCACAATATGGTCATACCGGAGCCTAGCAACACTTTGCATCGCAGCGGCAAAGCATGTCCTGAGCTATGTGACACAACCCTCTCATTGTCGTGCTGGAGTTACAACAAATCCATATTAGAAGTACTGCATATTTGGCAGCAATATGGCTTTTTCAATAAATTTGGGAATGTTTATAGAGCTTAACTAAACAAAAAATAAAACCCTGCAAAATGCAAAAACACACAGAGATTGATGCTTAAGTGATGGTAATTACGTGATATGGCATTTCTATAACAACCAAAAAATAGAATTACTAAATGGATGGTATATCGTTGGAACAATAACAAGTTTCATAGAGTGTTTTATGTACTTTATGTGGTGTTTCATGAGCGATACATGGGCATCGCGCTTTATAAATGTTTTGTGTGTTTTTACACGGTGTTTTATGTGTATACCGTCCTAACGGGCAATAAAGAAAACCATACTTATAGTATGTATGTATGTTTAAAAGGAGTGTGCTACGGTGACATGACACATTATGGCCAACCAACCCAAGCCGGGAGGAGCCACGACATCCTCTTCCTGACCCGTGCTGATCCGTAACGCCCGATAGGCACTAATGAGTAATTAGGCAGGTTCACGTAGCATCGTTCCCAGCACGAGAACACTGACCCATGCATGTTTATAATGTATGGCCAGGCCGCGACGTACGTGCGGTGAACCGCCCTCGATCTGCGTACATGCATGCACGGTGAAGCACGCCCGTGTCAGGCTTTAAACGCGCCCCTTTCAAGCATGTTATTGCAGCCTCAAGTTCATTCCCAACAATCCTTTTTATATCTCTGGCTAAAAGGTTTGTGCGATATATTATATGTGATCGGACTTCTCGAATTTTGAGGTAACGAACTAGTTTGGCCGATAAGCAATAAATTTACAAAATTATAGAGAACTATAAAAAATATGAAAATATAGAAAAAAATCCTTAAAATGAGAATAATGTAAGTATGAAATAAATTCAAAAAGATTTTGAGTAACGGATTACTTTCACATAAAAGGGTTTCCGCCATAGGATTTTTAAAATAAATAAATTATTCAAAACCTTTGCTTTATTCGATACTTGTATTTTTTTCCCATTGAATCTTTACGAAATAGTGACTCATTGCCGCGCTAAAAGAAAGAAACCGTGCCTACTAAAATTATAAAATAAAAATAATAGAAATAAGAGTACTTGTCATATTTTTAAAAAGACTTCATATCAATGCAATAAAAAATACATAATTTTAAAAAATCATGTTCATGTCATGTTAAAGTTTTAGCACAAATCTAAACGAGTAAATGCGTGGGACACCCTACTCGTTACAAGAAAGAGAACATTTGGCAAGAGATCAAACTGGGCAATGCTTTTAACTGATTCTCGAGTTGCCCTAAAAGAAAAGTGGGTTTCACTACTGTGAATCTCTATTTGAATCTGCAAAATGGTAACGATGATACATCGCTACCGATTTGAGCCACGAACCGATAGTGATGTCGTGTGGAAAGCAAAAGTTATACATATCGTAGTCATATCACTGCATGACAGTTGGTGTGTTAGTTAGTGTCGGTGTAATAAATACCGGGGTACAAAGAGCATTCGAAAGGCCGAGAGGGCCGGGAGGCCCATGGCGCCGAGTGGAGTCGCGTGGTGAGCCCCTCGAAGACCAGTGAGGGCCCAGCGTCAGCGGGGCCAGCGTGTGGAGTATTGCGAATGAGTCTTGGGACGAAGGCCCCCTGCCATGAAGGACGAAGCGCATTTAATGAGACATCACGCAGCAGTAGACAGCGGAAGAAATGATTACGCTTCTGATGGCCCTTGCGGTCCGGCGGTACATCCTTTATGGCGCCAAGAATTGTGAGCGAGAGGAGGTTTGCTTGAAGAGGCCGCGCGTCGGGAGGAGCAGGCGAGGCCCCACCCGCAGACTCACCGTGTGGTATGCGGGTGAGAGGCCACTTGCGAACCTGCGAGGGCGGCTGCGCAGCGTGGGGCGCAACACGTTGTCTCTTCGTCGTGTCTTGTCGATTATCTTGAGGGCTTCATCTTGCCTACTCCTCGGCTCTCTCCGTCGGTTCGAGGCTTGTATAAAAGGAGAGAGAGAGAGGGAAGGGGCACGTTAGGTAGGATTCGAACACTCGGTTCGTGAGAGCACTCTGTAAAGACTTTCCTTTCAACCACAATCGAGAAAAGAGCTAAGGCTCGGCGGGAGTAGGACTATTACCCGCGAGGGGTCCGAACACAGGTAAATCTGCGAGTCGTTCCTTGTTGAGCCCGACGCTCAAATCGAATCGAGCTTGATCGAGTCGGCTAGCGAGTAAAAATCGACCGGGGTGTGATCCGCGATGGTTGAGCGGAGAACACGCCGTCGATGGCGCGCCAGTAGGGGAGCGCTAAGCGTCGGTTCAAGCTCTTGACCCTTCTTGAGGCGATGGCGAGAAGCGATCCGCGATGGAGCGAAGCGGCCGCTAGAGCTGCGCCACGAGTCGGCCGCGGCGATGGCGGCGATCACCCGGCGGTGGCCGCCCGCCTAGGGCTGGAGCCTGGCGAAAGCGACCACCTCGGCCAAGCTAAGCGGCGCTGGCCTTGGAGAGTGCACTCCGGCCTGAGAACCTCCACGCGGCGAGGCCTCGCTTGAAAACCCACCGTTCCGGTGACTCGGACTCCGTGGCGCCGTGGTTGGCCAACAGCCCGCTCGTCGGCGACGCGCGCGGCGGTGGTGCAAGTCTCGGGCGGGGAACCGGCGTTTCGCGTCCTCTCGTTCTTTGTTGCCCTCGCATTCCTCTCGCAGATCTCTGTTGAGGGCGGGGCCAAGATGACAAGAGCGGCGACCCTACGGGGCTCGGCCGCCGAGCGTCTGTGTGGCGCGATCTCCGGTCCCATCGGAGGACCGCCACTTGTTGCATGGAGAAGACTGCGTGACAAGCTCGCAGGCGCGACCGAAGGCGCGACAGCATTGTCGCCGCCGTCTTGTGGGACCAACAAGAGGTTCCCCAGGCTGCCCGGCGATGAGGTGGCGCTTCTTGGCGCCACCTAGGCGACGGGCGGCGGGCGAGACCGCGTCCCGAGCAGGAGGCTCCGGCGTCGGGTGCGCGCCTTTTCTAAGGAGCTGCGCCGCGTCGATGGCGAGCGGTTTCGTCCGGCCCCATCGAAAAATCTGACGGCTCCACCAACCCCGATGAGTTTTGCAGATCTATCTGACGGTGATGCAACCGACCGAGGGTCGGGAAGGTTACGGCGAACTACTTTCCGCGGTCCTCACCGGTGAGCCCGCTCGTGGCTCATGAACCCGCCCCGAGTCCGTGGGGTCATGGAAGAGCTCTCGGAGCTCTTCGTCACCAACTTCGGGGCACCTTGAGCAGCCGGGGTAGAAGACGACCTCCTGGCGTGGAAGCGAGAAGAAAGGAGAGTCGTTCTTGCGACTATATTGGCGCTCGATCGGTCCGCAACACCATCCACGACATCTCCATCGACGCCGTGGTCACGGCATTCGGGAGAGGCGCCCGAGACCCCAAGGTCAAAGAGAAGATGGCCACCCGCAAGATTAAGACCACGGAAGAGCTCTTCACCTTGGCGCAAGTCGCCCTCGAGTGAGCTCGCATCCGCCGGCTGGCGTGGCGGGGCCAATCATGGCGGCGAGGCCGGACCTCGAGAACCCCGCGGCAAGGACAAGAAAAAGCGCAAAGCGGCCGAGACCGGCAGGTCATGGCAGCCGAGCGCGACGACGACGACGACGACGACATGACGCCACCGCGCAATGGGCGCGGCGGCGTAAAAGAGGAGGTCGCGGCGCCGGCGATACGGTCCCGTAAAGTGGCGAGGCGGCGGCTTCACGGCGATCGCCGTGGCGCGACAACCCAGCGGCCGCGACGAAGGGCGAGACCATCGCCCCGCGAGTGGGACGGAAGGCCCTATTGTCCCATCCACCGCAACAACTCTCACGACTTGGCGGATTGCCATGTCGTCGGCAAAAGATGGTGGAAAGCGAGTCCACGAGTCCAAAGCAGCAGCAGCAAAGCGTCCGGCGATGGCAAGGGCAAGGAGGCGGCTTCGCTTGGTTTTCAGCAGAAAGGAGCGCGAGGTTGCCGTCATCCACGGCGGTTCGCCACCTATCCGCCCCACGCTAGCTTTAAGCGTGCGATGAGGAGGTGTCTTGCCGCCGTGCCGGCTTTGGGTCGGTGAGGCGGTGGCGTGGTCGGAGCGACCGATTGCGTTGATCGAGCCGATCACCCAACCGATCACGCCGACCTGGGCATCTCCGATCGTGGTTGCACCCACGGTCCGGAATGTAAAGCTAGGGCGGTCTTTGGTAGACGGAGGAGTTCCTCAACCTCTGTCGCCCGGTCGCATGGCGCTTCAAATCCAGCGAGCAGGAGCTTCGCCCGCGCTCCGTTCTTGACATCGCCGGGCCGAGTCCGTCCATTGGGCGCATTAGTCTCGGTGACTTTCGGAGGCTCCGACAACTTCCGCACCGAGATGCTCGAGTTTGAGGTGGCGGATTTCGACCTCCCCTACAACGCCATACTAGGTCGGCCGGCGCTGACCAAGTTCATGGCGGTGTGCCACTATGCGTACATGGTGGTGAAGATCCCGGGGCCAGCCGGCCCCATCGTTTTGAAAGTGGACCGCCCGGAGGCGCTCCGCTGCGACAAGGACGCCCTCACCGGCTGGCGAAGCGTCGGTCTCGAAGGCCGAGGCCCGACCGGGAGCTCCTCGGAAGAACCGTGCCTCCCGGTTCGTCCGCGGAGGTTAAAGCGGTCTCCCGAGTGAGTCGGACCAGCGAAGACCGTTCGGGTGGGCGCCTCTCGGCGCCAAATAGGAAAGCGCGCTCGTCTCCTTCCTCCGATCCTAACGAGCGTGTTTGCGTGGCAACCGTCCGACATGGTTTGGGGTCCCTGTGAGGTGATTGAGCACAAATTGGCGGCGTTCCCGTAGCGACCGGTCATGCAAAAGTCCGGAAGCGATCGGTGGAGCGCCGAGAAGTTATCCGCCAGAGGTGGACAAGCTCTTAAGGCGGGGTCGTCCGCGATGTCGCCCATCCGGTGGCTCGCGAACCCGTCCTCGTCAAGAAATCCAACGGCGCTGGAGGATGTGCGTGGACTTCACCGACCTCAACAAGGCATGCCCGAAGGATCCGTACCCGCTGCCCCGCGTCGATCTCATCGTCGACTCAACTGCGGGTGCGAGCAGCTGTGCTTTCTGGATGCGTACTCTGGGTACCACCAGATTAGCATGGCGAAGAAGATGAAGACAAGACCGCCTTTGTCACGCCCATGGGCGTCTACTGCTATACAAGGATGGCGTTCGGACTGAAGAATGCGGGCCCAACCTATCAGCGGGCCATGCATATCGCTCACCGCTCCCAAGTGGGGCGGAACCTGGAGGTGTATGTCGACGACACAGTGGTGAAGTCCAAGAAGCGGAGGAGTTGATCGGCGACTTGGAAGAGACCTTCGCCAACCGAGGAATCTTGCATCAAGCTTAATCCAGAGAAATGCGTGTTCGCCGTTCCGTCGGACAAGCGCCGATTCCTCGTTTCCCGGAGGATTGAGGCGAACCCGACAAGATCGCGTGATCGAGAACATGAAGCCCCGACGCGACTTGGCAGATCACGGTGCTTGGTGGGGTGCTTGACCTCCTGGGCGCTTTATAGCTCGCCTGGGGACAAAGTCTCCCACCGCTCAAGCTCCTAAGGAAGACCAACCAGTTCGAGTGGGCGGCGGAGGCGCAGGAGGCGTTCGGCGGCTGAAGAAGTAACTTACCTCCCGCGCGTCTTTGGTCGCCCGAGGCCCGGCGAGCCGCTGATCCTCTACGTCGCGGCAAACCCCAGCGGTCGGTAGCAGTCTTGGTGGCGGAGAGAGGCGTCAGCGCCCATTTACTACGTCGACAAGGTCCTCCACGGCGCCAAACAAGGTATTCACAAACACCAAGATGCTCTACACCGTCTTGTGACATCCCGAAGCTTCGCCACTACTTCGAGGCGAGAAGTCACGGTGTTGACCAAGTATCCCTGCGGAGATCCTCTTCAACCCATGAGGCGACGGGTCGTCGCCAAGTGGGCCATGGAGTGGCGGAATTCGATCTCAAATTCGCTCCCGAGCGGCCATCAAAGGGCAAGCTCTGGCGGAGTTCATCGTGAGTGGACTCGCGGACGCAGAACTGAAGATACCTCGTCTCTCGCCGTGGACTCTCTTCTTGACGGCTCATTCAATTTGGAGGGGTGGTGGCGTCGTCTGGTGTCTCCCACCGCGATGTCGTTCGGCACTGGTGGTCTTTGGACTTCGCGCCACCAACAACGCCATGAGTATGAAGGATCTTTCATGGCTCGGGTAACCGACCCTTGGCATCCGCGGCTACAAGTAAAAGCGACTCTCTCCGGTTATCAACCAGCGAGGAAGGATTTCTCTGCTCGGATCCCGTCATGGCGGCCTACTGGCGGAGGTGCGCCGGTTGAGCGGCACTTTGAGGGTTTGGGCCGTGCACATCCCCGCCGCGGACAACTACATGGCGGATGAACTATCTCGCATTGCCTCGTCAAGGGCACTGTTCGGCCGGGTCTTTGAAGAAAGACTCACGCGCCGTCTGTCGCAGCCCCGTTCGGGCGGGGCGGCGCTTTCGACGCAGCCCCACCTTCGGAGGAGACGTCACCAATCTGCTGCGGCTCCCGATTAGAGGGAGGAGGCGGAAGAAGCTGCCGAGGCGGTTGAGGCGGAAGCGCCAGCCAAAGCGGAGTACGTCGGCGACAATGTCTGTAACGCCGTCGCGCTCGTCCGGAAGGTCGATGGATGGATCCGATCCTAGCCTACTGCGGGATGGAGTGATCCCAAGCGATGACGCGTCGGCCGAGAAGATAGCGCGCAGCGCCAAGCGCCACATACAGTAGGTGGGGACCTATATCGCCAGAGCGCAAATGGAGTTATCTTGAAGTCGTCACTCGGGAAGCGGGAGTGAAATTCTCTCGAGATCCATGGAGGCATGTCGCGGGAGCCATTGAGGCCGGGCGTTGGTGGAAAGCTTTCGCCACGGTTTCTATTGGCCTCATCGCCTCCGGGATGCCTTCGATTTGGTGAGGAAATCGGCGTGCCAATTTCATGCTAAGCAAATCCACAGACCGCCCAGCGCCGCAAACCATTCCGCTCTCCGCCGTTCGCGGTGCAGAAATTTGGATATTTCAGGCCCGTTCGCGGGCGGCCGGAGGGTACACTCATCTGTTCGCCGCCATCGACAAGTTCACCAAGTGGGTTGAAGCCTCGCGGTCCGGCGATCACGCCCGCAGCGGCTATCAAGTTTATGAAGAGCATCTTCGTCCGGTTGATGTCGCCAATGTAATTATCATCGATAATGGCGCTCGCCAAAAGCGCGATTTCCAAGATCGGTGCGAGGAGTTGGGTACCAAGCGTGCTTTGCCTCCGTTCTTGCACCAAGAGCAATGGGCAAGTGGAGCGGCGAACGCGAAGTACTCAAAGGGCTCAAGACAAAGGCGTTCGACCGCTGGAGAAGCGCTTGCAAGCGGCTGGCGGAGGAAGTTCCCACCGTATTGTGGGCGCTGCGGACAACTCCCAGCAGAGCCACCGGCGAGACCCCCTTTTTCCTGGTGTATGGCTCTGAGGCGGTGCTCCCATCAGAGCTCGCCTTCGGTTCCCCAAGAGTGGCGGCGTTCGGCGAAGACCAAGACCACGACCGCGTCGGGATGAAGTAAATCTCTGGAGGAGATCCGAGACAGGGCGGCGATCCGGGCCGCCAAGTATCAGCAGGCGCTTCGCCGTTATCAAGCAAGGCGGGTGTGTGTGAGAACACTGGCGATGGCGACCTCGTCTGCATAAAATCAAACGCAGGTGCGCGACAGAACTGTCTCCCGTGGGAGAGGCCCCTTCAAGGTGGTCTCGATCTCACCTGGCTCGGTCGAGCTCGCGATTCGAGGACGGTCGTGAATTGGCGAACACTTGGAACGTCGGCGGTGAGGAAGTTCTACCGAGGTAGCAGTTCGAAGTTTTTTTTTTCGGCCTTCCTTTGAGCCGAGCGGCGAGTCTTCTTCCTTCACCGCTTCGCCTCGGGGCTGCGTTGTACAAAGCCATCTTCAATAAGAGATAAGTTCATCTCCTTGTGGGCATCTGTTTTTTTTCGCCTCAAATCTGTTAGAAAGCATTCGTCGAAAGTCGGTAGCGAAAAAAGTACTCAAGGCGATGGCCCTTAGTTGCAAGGACGAACTCCTATGACTCATGATTAGGCGAAGCGGACGGAAGGCGGGCTCTAGCCTGGTGTGTCGGCTTGGTCTAGGCAATCCAACAACAATGGCACCCGTGACTAGACCACTTCGAAGGCTAAGTTCCGCCACGCGATGTCTAGGGTCGGTTCGCAAAGAGGCCATAAGGGTTGAAGTAACCGGATGTTCGAGGAAAAAGCGCACACTTTCAGTAAAGCTCATCTAAAGCTTTTTGGCGATCGCTGGCTTAGCCTTAGAAAGGTCTGTTAGAAAACATTCTGCCGAAAGCTGGTAGCGAAAGTACTTAAGGCTGATGGCCCATTGATTGCAAAGGCAAACGCTTATAACTTACGCTGGTGCGAGGCGGCGGACGGGAGGCGGCGGACGGAAGGCGGGCTCTAGCCTGGTGTGTCGGCTCGGTCTAGGCAATGCGCCAACGGCGGCATCGCCGACTAGACCACTTCAGGAAGCTAAGCGCCGCCACGTAACGCTTAAGTCGGGTTGCGAGAGGCCATAAGGGTTGAAGTAACCAGACGCCTAAGGAAGCGGCGCTCACTTGCGGCGAACGTTGATCTAAAACCTTTGGCGGCGGGTGCCCCATTTCGATTCAACAAGTCAAAATCGTGCGAAGTTCAAATAAGACTCACAAAGAAAAGAGCAAAAGTTTGTTTGCATTTATAGGCAACAATCACAAGGCAAAAAAGGCCGTGGAGTCTCGCATCTCTCGGTTCGCGCGCCTTCCGGAGCGGCGCCCATCATGGACACGCGGTCGGCGGCGGTGTCAACTCGCTACCGCCGAACCGGTCCGGTGGCGCGAAAAGGTTCTCCGGTGGCGGCGTCGAGGTCAAACGCGGCGTCCGGGCGTGCGATTGCTCAGATGAACGCGCGGCTTCAAGAGCGCCGTGGCGACCGTCTTGATCGCCGCGTCCGCAGCGCCGCCGGAAGGGACGCGCGAGGCTTCGGCGGCCCGCCCCACGGCGCCGGCGATCGCGCGGCCGTCTCCTCCAATGGGGATGCTGGAAACACCGATGGATGCGAGGCGCCCCGGAAGCCATGAGGCCGTCAGGCGAGATGTCGGCCGTGGTCCGGAGGCGCCGGAAGTGCAAAGCGGAGGTCTTCGACCGCTTGGCGGCCGAGGCGGCGGCGGTTTGCGCATGACCTCGCGGTCATCGCCTCCTTCGCGGCGGTCTCTTGGCAAGGGCCCGCCGCGATTCGCCGCGGATCGCTCCGCCAAAGCAAGGGCTTGCTCGCGTCGCCCAGTCGGGAGAGGTGCGGCGCCTCAAAGGAGCGTTTACGTCGGCGGTCACGGCCGAGATGGCGGCGGCGCCAAGAAAGCGAGGTTGCCGAGGGTTCTCCGCGCGCCGCCGGACTCTCCGCCGCCAGGCGACCTCCGTCGAAGGCAATGGCGGTCGGGGTGGCGAAGTCGCGTGGAGCGAGCTCGATGCCCTGCGTCAAATCTGTTCAAGAAGGACAAACAGGTTGGTATGCAAAACCGCGTAGCATGCTAACCTAACGCGAAGTGAAGCGCAGGAAAGCCAACTGAAGCGGTGCGCACTGGCGAAAGTGAAGGGGAGCTCCAAGTCGCTTGTTTGCGGAGGTGGCGGCGCTGTCGTGATCATGATCGCCGCCGTCGAACCTCGACGCCGACGCCGCCCGAAGGTGTGCGGCTGGCGAAGGCACACAGAAGAGACGCCGCGCAGGAGCGTCGGCGTGGAGAAGCGGAAGAAACTAAGCGCAGCGGCGCCAGTTCTGAAGAGTCGCCGCGCTCGCGCCGATGGCGAGCGGCGGCGGTAGTAACGAACCCCATTGGTTGGGGCGGCGAAGCGGCGAAGCCAGACTTGAAGAGCGCGCTCTCTTCGGGCTCGCCCCTCCCTCCTCGTCGTCGTCGTCGACAGCAAGGATGAGGCGGCGCTTCCCGAGAGCGCGGGCGGAGTCAGCCGCCACGACAGGAGCAGCAGCGGCCATGAAGCTTAGGCGATCGCCGCGGCGGCTCATGGATCTGCATGGTCCCGGGCCACTTGGACCGCAGGACCAGAGACCTCCATGGGGGGCAACGCCTGCAAGTGAAGGTTGCGCTCCCGCGGGTCCCAGTCGCAGAGGGGGCGGATGCCCGCCGGCGGGGCGATGCCGTCGGTCGGCGCGGTCATCGCCCCGCCAGCCGATCCCCGGAGTAAGTCGCCCAAGACGCTCCCATCGGTGAACACCAAGAAGAAGCAAAGAGTTGGCTATTAGCCAAAAATGGAAAGAAGGAAGGTACAAAATCCAAAAGAGCGCGAGGGTATTCACCTCCAAGAGCAGCGCGGGTCCCGTCGTTATCGCCGTAGTACGTCCAGGCCGGGCGCGCCCTCAAGCGGAGCGGGCAAAGTCGGCGCCGCAAAAAATCCGCCGCCACGTGGGTTCCGGTGAGCCCCTGGCGGCGGAGCTCGACAATGCGCGCCGCCATCACCTCCGTGCTCGCCAGATCGTCCGCGTCTAGCTGGGCCCCCCAATCGGCGGTGGGCTCCGCGGGATCGTCGGGAAGAGCAAGATCGTCGCACCGCTGAGTCCTCCACGTACAACCATTGCCGGTGCCAGTCCTTCCAGTTGGACTTGACCGCGGAAGGATAAAGCGCGAGGTAACGCGGAGCGTGAAGTAGCAGCTCCCAACCGCGCTCGAGCGCGAGCCCGTGTGCAAGACGAAGAGTCGACGCCAAAGCGGGAGATTCGGCATCGTCCCCACGAACATCTCGCAGAGGTGGGCGAAGATGACCAGGGCCATGATCGAGTTGGGAACTAGGTGCGCCGCCGATCCCGTAGAAGGCTAGCACCCCGTGAAGAATTGAGTACGGCGGACAAGGCCCGCCAAAGACATCGAGAGAAGGTCACGATCTCCCCGCGAGACTTCGGCATGATGGTGCCGCGGCTGAACCGGCGGTGGTCGGTGGCACGAAGATTGCCGCGCCACCGATCCTCATCGACGGTGGAAGCGAGCAAGGCGACTCCGAAGATGGTGCGGCATCCGGCGGCCCTTGCCGCGCTTGGGAGCCATGGAAGATTTGGCGGTGGCGCTGGCGAAAAGGCTTGGTGGCGATTGGCGAGATCTTTGTGGTAGCAGCGAAGAAGGCAGAGGACCACTTAAGACTTAGCGTGCGGAAGGATTATGGCGGCGGCCGAAAGTGAAATATTTATAGGCGAAGCGCGAAGCGCGATTTGATTCCGCTTCACGCGCAGCTGGGCGCCATCATTTGCCCGCTGCGTTTTTGGTTTCCAAAAGCGGCGTAGTTCCCAAGGAAGATCGTGTGCGGTGGAGAATCGGCGACGGCGGCCGCGGTGGTGGGCTCCCACGATTCGCCTCTCCGCCGCGCAAGAAACGGAAAAGTACCGCGCGACGGTTCGCGTATCATAGTGGACCCGGCTCTGTCGGTGTAATAAATACCGGGTACAAAGAGCCGGAGGCCTCAAGCGCCAGTGGGTGCGTGGCGAGCCCCTCGAAGACCGGTGAGGGCCCCAGCGTCGGCGGGGCCAGCGTGGCGTGGAGTATTCTGAATGAGTCTTCGGACGAAGGCTCCCCGCCAAGGACGAAGCGCATTAATGAGACATCACGCGAGTAGACAATGGAAGAAATGATTACCGCTTCTGATGGCCCTTGCAGTCGGGCGGTATCCTTTGTGGCGCCAAGAATTGATGAGAGAGGAGGTTTGCTTGAAGAGGCCGCCTGCGCGTCGGGAGGAGCGGCGAGGCCCCACCCGCAGACTCACCGGTGTATTTGCGGGTGAGAGGCCACTTGCGAGCACGCGAGCGGCGTTGGCGGCGTGGGCGTGCACGTTGCGTCTCTTTTGTCGTGTCTTGTCGATTATCTTGAGGGCATCAGATCGCTTACTCCTCGGCTCTCTCCGTCGGTTCGAGGCTTGTATAAAAGGAGAGAGAGAGAGGAAGGGGCACGTTAGGTAGGATTCAACACTCGGTTCGTGAGAGCACTCTGAAAGACTTTCCTTTCAACCACAATCGAAAAGAGCTAAGGCTCGGCGGAAGAGGACTATTACCCGAGAAGGTCCGAACAGGTAAATCTGAAGTCGTTCCTTGTTGAGCTCGACGCTCAAATCGAATCGAGCTTGATCGAGTCGGCTAGCAGAGTAAAAATCTGACCAGGGGTGTGATCCGCAGTGGTTGAGCGGAGAACACGCCGTCAGTTAGAAAGATGAAACTAGAGCTACAAGGTTCTAGATTCTAATTAATATATACTACTATCAGGTATCCCTCCTGATTGGCCACATGCAATTGGCCCGAACACGCGGGAGCGTGATGCAAGAGGCACATGTGAAGCCGTGAAGGCCGAGCCGTCCAGTCGGAAACCAAATGTCCCAATGGCCGGACCAGAAACACACACATGCAGGCATGCCGCTGCTTTCAAATCTTCCTCTTTTTGTCGATCGCGTATTGCCAAACGCGGCACGCAGCCACGCACCCATATGCCCTATCGCCCGCCCACTGGTAAGCTAGGGCGGCGGCGGGCGGGCGCAGTGCGTGCGAGGTCGGCGGCTGGCTGGCGGCGCCGCCGCCGGCTAGTCGTCGCTGATATACCTTGAAGTCGTTTCGTTGGGAGAGGGCAGGTGAGAGGCGAGCGGTGGGGCGCGTCGGCGCCTAGCTCATTCAAGTCCCGCCTCCGCCTCGGCCAGGTTCGGAGCTCGGGCCCCGGGGTCTCTCGCGTCCAGGTTAATTCGCAGCAGTGTCACAGTCACAGACATCTCCCCCTGCGCTGCACTGCAGCACGTTGCTTCCTTGCAAGCTGCCGCTGCATGGTAGTCAAGCTCAAGCTCAAACAGTACGTGTACTTGTACAGTAGTAACCACAGTACGTAGCCCACAGGTATACAGTGCTGATCCGTACGTTTTTGCCCTGCTGGTCACGTACGTTCCTGCACCGTGTAAAGGCTCTTGGTATGTTGGCCCGGCGGAAGAAGAGGGACCAATCGCCCAACCACCAACTGCATGGGCACGGCATGTGCGACTGGCCGACTGCGACGACGACGACGCCGATATATGAGCTCGGTCGAGCTCCTCTGCCTCTGCCTCTGGTGCAGCCTTTCCCGCGGCATTCATTGGCCGGTGGGGTGTAGCGGCAGCGGCAGCGTCCCAAGTCCCAACATATTATCGGCAAGGGCACTCTGCAAGCACTCTGCAGCTACAGTGAAATATCAGTGATTCAGTGATCGTCCTTCAGACTGCACGGGCAGCGGCGAGCCGGATGCTGCGATGACGTCGTTCGAACTGGGCAGTGGGCACGCACAGATATTTCTCGCCGAGGCACAGCGTGAGGGTGTTCGATCTCCCGTCGTTGGATCAGGATCCATGGACGCGGACGGATCGAGCGCGGTGATGATCGCAGATTGGGACAAAAAGACACTTGTTTATAGTCAGAGATGGTAAGCCTGATTTACCAATGACCATCGTGAGCAGATTTCAGCTTACCATTTTGCTGACAGTATCTGCTCCCTGTGAAAGCTCAATATATTGCCAGTACGTAGCTAGCACGAGCAGCAGCAGCAGTGGTACAATGCACTAGCCTCTTGCACTGTTTATGCTAGCTGTTCGATCACTTGGGCTGAGGTGTAGGCACGAGGAAGGTCCAGAAGAAGATGTCCATGCGACCATGTGAAGAGCTGAGACTCGAGGCACGGCGCCATTGCCGCGCCTGGTTCGTGAGCACATTAATGTTTGATGGATCAGGCGAGTCAATGGCACGGACGCGAGTAGACCGACGTGGCAGGGGCCATAACGCGCGGCTGCCAGGACGCCCGGCCGTGCAGAAATGCCAATCTGTTCTTGGTGATCGATTAATTTGAAAGCAATTTGTTTTTAATATTAACTGCAGGCTACAATGGAGGAATTTCAAATCTAAGTCATGAGGCCCACGAGCTAGCTTGTGTTTCCCCGCCATTTCAAATCTAAGTCATGCTAGTTGCAAATTAAGTCAAAGATATACATTAGTTGCGAAGTCGTTGACGATCAGAGAAGAAAAGAGGAATAATTGGGCATGCACTAGCTAACTGGACCAACATGCTCCATGGTAACCCGCGCATGCATCGGTCTGGAATTCATTGAAAAGTAGGCGAATTTTTTTAAAAAAATCGTGGGAGACAAGTACGAGCCAAGCGACACCAGAAAAGAAAATGCAGGATTGTAAAAAAAACAATATTTGCTCCAATGGAGTCCCACAATTATCGGAGGTCCTCTCCATGCTGCGGAACAAAATGTCACTGGACCATACACTATGGCAAAATATTCTAGTGTTGTGTTTGCTCCAAAGACCTGAGAGAAACCCCATATCAATCTATCTATATATTTAGTACATATGATGTGCAATCACGCTAAAAATGCAATCGTCGTGCAATCGAACTATCAAAAGTTGTAAAAAATTCTAAAAAAATTTGTACATGTACTCTTCAACTTACTCTATCTCTGGATAAAATTTCAAGTTCAAATTCATTCTATATTAAGAGTTATAAAAAAAAGAAAAGACGAACAGTTTTGATAAGTTCAAAATTGATAGAATTTTCTCTTTTTTGTAACGTTCAATATAGAATGAATTTGAACTTGAAATTTTATCCAGAGATAGAGTAAGTTGAAGAGTACATGTACAAATTTTTTTAGAATTTTTTACAACTTTTGGTAGTTCGATTGCACGGCGATTGTATTTTTAGCGTGATTGCACAGCATATGTACCCATATATTACTATCTATATAAAGCAGAGTTAAACAGAGCCACCAGAATAATCCTAAAATTCTAGAAATTTTCACGTTAATCAAAAAATAGTAGAAATTTTCACTTTAATCATAAAAAGAAAAATTATACATTGTTCAATATGGATACCATTATGTAAATCTAACGGTCAATGTTGAAAAGATTACAAAAATAACTAATAAAGCTAATCTAATATATTAGAGATATATCCTAATATTTTAGAGATAAATTGTGAGTTGTAGATTTAGTGGATAATAAAAAATATTCACTACAATGCGACAACGTCCGGTTGGATTCGAGCCTAGGCTGGCCATAATTAATGAGCCGCATGCATGGTTCACGAACGACCAAATATCTAATATAAGAGATAAACTCTTATAAAATATAACATAAAAGATCTATAGTCTAAGCCGCATAGATATTATATAAAAGATCTATGCAGCTTAGACTAAAAGAAAATACTAGAAATTCATATTTAATACTAAAACTGATATAATATATTAGAGATAAACTTTAAATCCGATTTGATATATTAGAGATAGATTATGAGTTAGAGATAAACTCTGTATGCCGAAAGAAATCTAGCCGTGCAAACGCGCGGGCCACCTCGCTCGTTATAATGATATTGCGGGAGAGTACAAGATAGACGGTTTAGAATGGTGTTATTATAAAAATGTGGCACGAGAGAAAAAAGACCCATAACTTCACTATGTATGTTTTATACTCCTACTTTGAAGTAATATTGATAAAACTATATAGAAAAAGTCTTTCACCCGTGACCTCGTGACCTCGGGCTCGGCGCTCATGGCCGGCGGGCGCACCACACTTAGCCGCTCACGCGCCGCTGCCGCCCGCCTCCGCCAAGCTCAAACCACTCCTGCACTAATTTTTGTGAATTTTTTTTTGTTTTTTTGTGAATTTTCATGAATTTTGTGAATTTTTTTTTCCTGAATTTTCCTAATTTTTTAAGGTCTTTGTTGATTTTTTGAGGCCACATCAGCACTTAACGGCCACATGGGCGCCACGTCACCGTTTAACGGAATTTCTAACGGATCCTAACAGCCCAAGACTAACGGTGCAACTAGAGACAAGTTCCCGGAGCTGAGAAAGCAATTTCAAAGTTTAGGGGATTTCGTGCAATTTGGTATAAGTTCCGGGAGCTACAGTGTAATTTTCTCTTTATTATTTTCAATTCACCACTCTCTGAAGCTAGAGATTCTTATCTATTAGAGGAAAAAAAAGAAAATTCTTCACCATTATCCAATCCACCACGCTCTCCGAAGCTTGAAATTCCTTTCAATTAGAGAAAAAACAAGAAAAAGTTTTCCGTGTTATAACAGTACAAATATTTATATTGTTGTTTCAATATATCAATCTCACAAATATTGTTGAGTAAGTTAAGATGTTGAAGTTCTTAAATATCCTTTTACTAGAATATATATAACGAATAAGGTCAAATCTAAGTCATGCTAGTTGCAAATTAAGTCAAAGATATACATTAGTTGCGAAGTCGTTGACGATCAAAGAAGAAAAGAGGAATAATTGGGCATGCACTAGCTAACTGGACCAATATGCTCCGGCCATGCTAACCCGCGCATGCATCGGTCTGGAATTCATTGAAATGTAGGCGAAATTTTTAAAAAATCGTGGGAGACAAGTACGAGCCAAGCGACACCAGAAAAGAAAATGCAGGATTGTAAAAAAAACAATATTTGCTCCAATGGAGTCCCACAATTATCGGAGGTCCTCTTCATGCTGCGGAACAAAATGTCACTGGGGCATACACTCTGTAAAAATATTCTAGTGTTGTATTTACTCCAAAGACCCGAGAGAAACCCCATATCAATCTATCTACTATCTATATAAAACAGAGTTAAACGAAACCACTACATTAATCCTAAAATCTTAAAAATTCCCATGTTAATAAAAAATAGTAGAAATTCTCACGTTAATCGAAAAATAGTATAAATTCTCACGTTAATTATAGAAAAAAGAAAAAATCTACATCGTTGAATATGGATATTATTATGTAAATCTAGCGATCAATATTAACATCTATAACAAACTACTTATGCTAATCTATATATTAGAGATAAACTATAAATCTAATCTGATATATTATCTATATCTTAACATAAATCTAGCCGCGCAAACGTGCAGGCCACCTTATAAATCTAATATGATATATTATGTATATCTTAACGCAAATCTACCCGCACAAACGTGCGGGTCACCTTGCTCGTTATAATGATATTGCGGTGGAGAGGACGAGATAGACTATTTAGAACGGTGTTATTATAAAAATATGACATGAAAAAAGACCCATAACTTCACTATGTATGTTTTATACTCCTACTTTGAAGTAATATTGATAAAACTATATATATGCGTCCATTTTAATTTGAAACATAGCTAGGGAGTATTGAACTAGTGCAAATGGAAAGGGCACTTGGGCCTTGTTCTTTTTGGCTTAAATTAAACCAAATTAAATAAAAATCTGTTACTTTTATACAAGCTAAACGATGTAGTGATTTGTAGTCATTTTGTGGGGTTTTAAATGGTTCTTTTTATAGTTACTAAAATAATATTTTCATTATTTTTTGAACTCTTTAAAGTCTCTCTTTAGAGGCCATCATTTTTC
Source organism: Raddia guianensis (assembly GCA_036346415.1). Classification (NCBI taxonomy): domain Eukaryota; kingdom Viridiplantae; phylum Streptophyta; class Magnoliopsida; order Poales; family Poaceae; genus Raddia; species Raddia guianensis. Next base: position 5,279,234 of record CM070539.1, on the reverse strand, counting down.
AGATTAAAACTTTCAGCAATTTTAAGCTGAAAAGAACAAGGCCTATGTACGACCGTTGGATCAAACAAGTTATATCTTGTACCACTACGTTTGTTGATTAAAATCCCAAATGTGGAAAGAGCTTTTAAGTCGTGATGCTGATGGCACGCATGTCGCTTAATTAATTCAGTCATGGTTGTTCATACTCCTAATTACCGCAGTGATATGTGCACCATGCCGTTTAATTTTTGAATGCGTCAAAGCACCGAGCCGAGCTGGCTAACCGCGCGCGCGCGGGCGGGAGTCGCAGAATGGAAGGGCGCTGCCGCTGAATTATTCCTCAGCTCGCTCGCTCGGTTAGGTCACTCCCCCTCTCGTTATAAATAGGGAGCTGAGCCTGAGGTATCCCAAGTCCCAACACAAGTACTGAAAGCTTTATAGCTCAGCTCCTCTCCCTCCTTAACTTATCTCGGCTGGGGCTGGGCCATCAGCCATGGTCTCTCCCTTGTCTTCTTGGCCATGGGCGAGCCTAGGCTCATACAAGGCAAGCACGCATCACATGCTTGAAACTGCACTCAACCTTACCTCTGTCTCTATACCCTTCTCCTCCGCCATTGCTGCCGCCATCGATCTGCCTAGAGCTGTTCTTTCCTCTATTTTTTTTCCCGACAATATAAGAAACTTTCGGTCTCTCCATCGACTAGGAAGGTATACATGTGGTATATAAATATATATGCTGCATTCTTGATGGTCGGATATGATTTGTGCAGTATCTGCTGTACGGGCCATTGGTGGCGAAGGCGGTGCAGGCGTGGAGGGAGCAAGGGGGCGCGCCGCTGGGGTCGTGGTGGCTCCACCTCCTCCTCCTCCTGGCGCTGCGCTCGCTCACCTACCAGCTCTGGTTCTCCTACGGCAGCATGCTCTTCTTCACCCGCCGCCGCCGCGTCGTCAAGCACGGCGTCGACTTCCGCCAGATCGACGCCGAGTGGGACTGGTGGTTAACTCACTCACTCACTGGCTAATTATAATCAGTTAATCTGATTCATGCTCAAGCCACGCGTCAAGAAACACCTCCCTGCATGTTTGATGCTTGGGTTGAATCCCAAATAGAACTGAAGATATTCAGAGGTTGCATGATACAGTTCTGCATGGTATAATGTATTCATGTGTTGTTCCTTCTGCTCAGTTTGAGTTTGATGACTCCTGGCCGGTGGCGGTGGCCGGCTGGGCTTCTTCGAGGCTGGGGGCCCACATAGAGCTAGGTAGTAAATGCGCAATAAGTTCATCGGCGTTTTTTTGGGTGTTCGTTGGTCGATCGATCGACCAGCGTCAAAGCCGTACTAGCGGGTACATACTATTGATCATGATATATGTACGCCCGATGGCTATGCTAAGTATCTACTACAGTACATGGTGTACTTCAGACAGAGCCGTTCTTCCTTCCAAGAATTAAAGCTTAATATAGCTACACGAGTACTTAAAGTGATGAATCCCACCAGGCCACCAGAAACTTTGTCAGGTTTCTGCTCCGGCGATGGATAGTTTTATAGGAGTAGCTCGCGGTTGTCCTTGCCTCCTTGGTGCTTTTTAAGTGCTTTTGGCTAAGGTCATGCTTAATGTTATATTTTTTTTCCTTCTGTGAATTGTGACCCAACGCTGTTAATCAAGTTAAAAATGAACCAGATAAATAGTGTTGGGTAAAAAAAAAAGATACTACTCCCTCCAGTTTGATAATTCCTGTCGTTTTAGACATGATCTCACATACCAAGGAAGTATTAAATATCTCGTAGTACTCCATATGGTCAAATAAATGCTTGTAGCTTAGTGGTTGCTCCCATTTTCCCATGAGTTGCATGTCTAGCTAGGTTCGAATTTTGATGCTACACTTTATTTACATGCACACCCAACAAATGGTTCTAGGGCCACGTAAAGTTTTGCTTGCAATCAATGCATCCTAGAACGACAGGAATTTTTCAACTAAACACAAAACGCTCTAGCGACAGGAATTATCAAACTGGAGGGAGTACTAAAGGATATAGTCAGCATTAAACATGTCCTGAGTACTTTCTAATTCTAGATGAAAATAGGCATTTCTCTTTGTGCATTTGTATCAAATTCATACAATTTACGGTGCTATTGCTACACAACCAGTTTTTTCGGATATAAGGTTGAGCTTCAGGTTTATTGGTACAACCAGATTTAGATAGTTGCCGAGTCATCTTGATCAACTGATCACATGGGCATGAGTTTAGATAGGTCCTGTATAATACTTAGTACGGAGTATAGTGTAAAGTGTGAAAAAAAAATAAAGACATGGATAGAGAAAACGTCAATAGTTTTTTAGTAGAAAGATATAGAAAAAATGCTGGTGATGAACATACGGATTATCCCGCAGTTATGATTTGGTTATAGTAACTGGATGGGATCATTAATTGTTGCAGGGATAACATGGTGATCATGCAAACCCTAATCGGGGCCCTGGTGACCAACAGCGCCTTCTTCCCGGCCATCAGCGACCTCCGGCTGTTGGCTCCCCGGGGGTGGGCCGTGGCCTTGCTGCTCCACGTGGCCGTCTCGGAGCCTGCCTTCTACTGGGCCCACCGGGCCCTCCACCGGGGCCCACTCTTCAGCCGCTACCACTCCAAGCACCACGCGTCCCCGGTCACCCAGCCGCTCACCGGTATAATAATAACGTTTTGCGAGGTCTTAATCGCATAATTACCTGATCCGATCGATCGGCCCTGATTAACCTGCACGCAGCTGCGTACGGCACGCCACTGGAGAGCTTGGTCCTGACGCTGGCAATGGGGGCCCCACTTGTCGGGGCCTTCCTGGCCGGGGCCGGGTCCGTGAGCCTGGTCTATGGGCACATCTTCCTCTTCGACTACCTCAGGTGCATGGGGTACAGCAACGTGGAGGTCATATCGCACGAGACCTTCAAGGCCTTCCCGCCTCTCAGATACCTCGTCTACACACCGACGTGAGTCATTTCCCTCCCTATATAGGCTATAGCTTCCATTTTACTAATCTTTGTTGGTGAAATAGAAATATACGTACCCTTATTTACTTTAAAAAAAGGAATGAAAAATACCCTTAGCATATTCGATCATTATGGTAGAATTATAGAATGCATATATAGGCCCTTAAGTTCACGTAGTGATCACGGATGATCTTATCAAATCCCAACTTCCTCATCTTGCGCGATGATCTCTGCCTTGGTCGACCTTTGGTAAAATGAAATATTTTTAAATGATTCAAACTTATCATTTAACCAGACCAGCTTATATATTCAATTCTACACATAATTAATTTTAGTTTGATCGCTTTATTTATTCAACTAAACATGCTAGCTCCTAAATTTTGATAGCTTTCACAAACGGTACGTACGTCTCAATAGCTTTAACCATCACTGTCAAGATTTTTTTAAGAAAAGCTAAAGAAGCCAAAGTGTCCGATCTATCATATATACAAACACACACGAAGATAAGCCTCATGTCCAAATTAACAAAAACGCAAAAGATCGATGCATGCTCCACACGGCCCCTGCTGTGCCGAATTGAAGTGGCACGGCCAGTAGGCGGCAGGCACCAACAACCGCATTCATGGCACTCTCGTGGAGCTGAGCTGATCAGCTGAGCTTATGCTGATCGATCACAAGACTGTATGCATGCATGCATGCAGCTCGCGAGAGCTAGGCGCCCCTAGCTAGCTGGCTAGCCAGCTTGATACAGGCCTGTACATTTTAGTTTAGTGTAGCGTAGCGTTTTAGTAAAATTTATCTTTTTTATATAGCCTATTTGGTGCAATAATTTATAATGATTTTTTTTAGATTTTTAATAGTCCTCTTAAAGATTCTAAAACTATTTTAAAATTATTTTTTTACAATATTTAAATATCTCTTTAAAGGCTTTTAAATTTTACTAAAACGCTATGCTACGCTACGGTAAGCTGAAATGTATATGGCCACAAACATACGTAGGAGTAGGAGTACTACTAATTTTGGCAGAGCAATGCGTGCATGCATGCATGGACGCATGCATGCATGGCCCACGTCCATGTGTACGTGCAGGTCATTCACGCCGCCCATTTACTCGTGGTCTAATCTCTGTGCCCTCCTTGGCGCAGTGGATAGATTATTACGTACGCTTCATAGCATGCATGTCCTGATTAAAACTGTAGTAGGAGTACTAGCTAGCTAGTATAGTTTGACTACTTTTGTTAATTAGCTAGCTTTGATCATGTGTCAGGAGTACTTGACTATGATCGTCCCGACCAGAGTTATAAATTACTGCAGATTAACCCGTGGGTCAGTACCACTGATTCATAAGCTTTTGATAGATCGGAATATCACTGTCTTGTGCCTTGTCCAAAGTTTAAGGCTTGTTGGTTTAAGCTGAAAGTTAATGAAAATTTTAATCAAAAAAAGTTGCGACCTCTCGAAATACGTCTCGAAGAGCTCAAAATATTATAAAAAATATTGTAATAACTCTAATTAAAAAGAACTATTTTAAACCACACAAAAATAAGTACAAAGTACTATACCATTTGGCTTATACAAAAGTAACAAATTTTATTTTATTTTATTTTAATTTAAATTGAAACAAACAAGACCTAAGTCGTGTTTGTTTAGGCTTCGCGAACTCGTGGTGAGATGGAAGCAATCTTATAGTGTTTAAATATAAAATTATATAATATATATAATATTTATATAGTATTATGCACGTTCAACAAAACAATAAACATACATGTTACAAAGCATGTTACTTTATAAGTCATTGTAGTTTAATGTATGTCTATGTGATCATAATTAGTATGTAATTAGTGTGTGTATAAGTGATATGCAATCTATTCTTCTGCGCACGTCTTCATTATAGATAAATTTCTCTAAACAATCATTTATTCATTCTATATTAATATATATAGTATAACCATTTTAAAGTTGGATGGTGTAAGAATGAAGCAGAGCATAACAAAACACGATTAATGGTTTGATTTTAAAGGTATTTGAAAAAAAAGTAGCATAGCTGTGTTATAATGGCTACAAATATAACGAAAATAGCAGTCAATTTAGTGGTTATAGCAACCATAGCTGTTTTTGTGGATTCAGGGCTTGTTATTTTGAGCTGATCTGAACGGCTGAAATGACTAAATTTCGAGATCTTCTCGAGTTAGTCTTGGGATTCGGATCCATTTCGTTTTACTTGCTTTTTAAAGCGTTAGGACCCACCTTCAAAACAGTGAAAAAACAGACCCAAGAAACTTTAATCATATATATTTTTAAAACGTAGATAAGCCGATAAGCTGTTAAGCTGAGAAGAACGGAGAGTCATTAACGTAGCATGCATTTTATGTGCAAAACGCTATACAGTGCTATCGTGTACCTATAACGGGCAATTTAAAATCAACGGGGGGGTTAATGTGCGTCACATCTTGTCTAACAACGCAGAAGTCAGAACTGTCGTCTAATAGTGAGAAATCAATGCTCCTGAGTCGTGACGATGTACTAGGCCTATTTCTCAGCTCGCGATCACCATGCAGGATTGCAGGCACATTTATGAACATGCTTGGCCAATTGGAATTTGGGATTGTTCTTTGTTGCACTGTGCATACAAAGAAACTGCATTTATGATCGTGACCTTGATCATCTTAATCTGCTTCGTTATAAGATTATTAGCTACTGCTAATTAATCTGTGGTTATGCATATGACGACCGATATGTGCAGGTATCTTACCCTGCACCACCAGGAGAGAGACTGCAATTTCTGCTTGTTCATGCCTCTGTTCGACGCCCTGGGAGGAACCATCAACTCCAGATCCTGGGAGCTTCAGAAGGAGGTTGACTTAGGTAGGTATCACTATCACCATCATTAATTTTCACATCTGTATAAACTTCATACACAATTACATGCATGACGGAAAAATACTCCATGCTTGAATTAGGATTTCTTTGCCTCTGTCTCCACCGTCCGAGGTGGTCAAGCAGATGCATGTCCTTGTACAAGTATAAAATCTGAGCTACTCTGATCTGATCTGGGAACATTTATGAACCGGTGACCCTCCTTAAAATCATAAAATGTGTATTTGAGCCCATGGTAGTCCTGGCTCATCACCGTTGACTATCATGGTTCTATGTGGCATACATGAATTAAGTGTCATGGATCAAAATATTCAGTTAATTCGAGGCACGGTTGATCTGTGCTGTTCATCTGATCGCTATGGGCATGCAGGCAAGAACCACCGGGTGCCGGACTTCGTGTTCCTGGCGCACGTGGTGGACGTGATGGCGTCGATGCACGTGCCGTTCGCGTTCCGGGCGTGCAGCGCGCTGCCGTTCGCGAACCACCTCGTCCTGCTGCCGCTCTGGCCCGTCGCCTTCGCCTTCATGGTCGTCCAGTGGTTCTGCTCCAAGACCTACACCGTCAGCTTCTACAACCTCCGCGGCCGCCTCCACCAGACTTGGACCGTCCCCCGATACGGCTTTCAGGTGACGAACCTGAAACTTTTATGACCCTTCTGGGTGAACTGGTCGATGCATGAAACTCGATGATAATGAGAACGGTATGCGCCCATCGCATGTAGTATTTCATTCCATCGGCGAAGAAGGGCATCAACCACCAGATTGAGCTCGCCATCCTTAGGGCGGACAGGATGGGCGTCAAGGTGCTCAGCCTCGCCGCGCTCAACAAGGTGTGTACTTGCATGCATCAAGCAGAGATCACTAGTCAGTTTGTTTTTTCAGATGATGGAAATATTTATTTTCGGTCTCTAGGTCCGAAGATCGAGCATAATTCCAAGAATGTTCACAAGTCAATGAACACGCAGCTTTGCTCGTGGTATAATCTCTCATGTATATTATGGCTGAAAGAAACGCTGTGTTTTTTTTTTGGGTGTGACATACAGAACGAAGCGCTGAATGGGGGTGGGACGCTGTTCGTGAGCAAGCACCCCAACCTGAGGGTGAGGGTGGTGCACGGCAACACCCTCACGGCGGCCGTCATCCTCAACGAGATCCCCGGCGACGTGAAGGAGGTGTTCCTCACCGGGGCGACGTCCAAGCTCGGCCGAGCCATCGCCCTCTACCTCTGCAGGAAGCAGATCAGAGTCCTCGTACGTTCAGATCCCAGATCCATTAATTGAAAGCTCGACATCTATGCAATGCCACAAGCAGCGTCCCACGATCAGAGTAGGATCAATCATGCATGCAAGATTAGCCAGTGATCACTGATCAATAGTTCGATGCATGCCGTACAGAAATTAAAGAGCACTTTTATGATACACACCAACTAATATAGTAGTGTACAGTATAATTCGCATATAACTGTATTTAGAAAGACTCCTATATAAAAATATATTACGATGACAGTAGTAGTATAAATAAATCAAAATCAAAATCCTTCATGGCGTCTGCGTGGGTGATGTTTCAGATGCTGACGCTGTCGACGGAGAGGTTCCTGAACATTCAGAGGGAGGCGCCTGCGGAGTTCCAGCAGTTTCTGGTGCAGGTCACCAAGTACCAGGCGGCCAAGAACTGCAAGGTACGTGTGTATATATATAGTTGCAAACAACTTGCGACCTGCATGCAGACGCTGATGCAGCTCACGATCGACGGCGGCCATGCATATATAGATGATATGTATATAAACATATGCACACATGTGGATTTCAGACTTGGATCGTGGGCAAGTGGCTGTCGCCGAGGGAGCAGCGGTGGGCGCCGCCCGGCACGCACTTCCACCAGTTCGTCGTGCCGCCCATCATCGGCTTCCGCCGGGACTGCACCTACGGCAAGCTCGCCGCCATGCGCCTCCCCAAGGACGTCCAGGGCCTCGGCTTCTGCGAGGTACATTAATAACTAGGGGGTTTTTAGCCAAGATTACCGGATTCAGATTCAGATAGTTCTTTGATCATATGAATTGATGATGATCTGATCATGGTGTTGCAGTACACGATGGAGAGGGGGGTGGTGCACGCGTGCCACGCCGGCGGCGTGGTGCACTGCCTGGAAGGGTGGGAGCACCACGAGGTGGGCGCCATCGACGTCGACCGGATCGACGTCGTGTGGCAGGCGGCGCTCAAGCACGGCCTCACGCCGGCGTGACGTCCGGCGGCCCAGCGCGCGCGCATACACAGGGCCGCACGGCGGCGGCGCGGCCGGAATACATAACTCCTCGTCGTCGTCGTCGCCGCCGTCGAGTGCTCGCTCGATCGCTTAATTGTTAACATGTGTACGTAGTAGTAGTAAGGATACCGCGAAATGACAGGAGAGATTGCCTTAGTCGATGATCTGGTGATCTTTGCTTTGTCTGCGCTGTCGATGTGAGTGACGTCATCATCGTTATACATGATACTTTTATACATGTTCATCAGAAGTTCAGAACTGGAAATGATGCCGTAAGCCCGTAAGTAGCAAGGCGTGGCGCTAAAAGTCTCCCGAATTGGAGCAGATCGTGGCCCAAATCACTGCCCGTATCGGCCCATTTCTTGGGCTGTTAATTTGGTTGCAGACAATTGGGCATCTGCTCTCGGCCCAGCTGGTGGTAGCATTGCACTTTTATTAAGATCTTTTTTTCAAGGACACAATGCTCACAGAACTTTTTTCTTTTTGCATAAGAGGATAAACCCCTTTTTTTTTTCCATTATATGGCGACAAATGAAACGAAGCTACCAAACATAGCTAGGCACCACAGCCACATGCAACATCTGGATCCTGGAGCTGCCTAACTCCCAAACAAAAAACGCCAGGGAAGCAAGAAACAGTCCAAAAAATACAGATCAGTCACATCAGTTGCTCAACATGAATGAATATGAATGAATGAATTAAATTTGCATTGCCAGATTCAAGAAGGGTAAGGAAGTGTCAGACCAACCATGAAACATGTCGTGTGACTTCTGTAGCACGAGTAAAATCCGTGCACTGTTGATTCACGTGCCTATGGGCTATGGGCCCCATGGCACACGATGTTAGTGGGGCACATTAGGTGGAGCCCATGGCGATGGTGTCCATCGGTGGCCTATTTCTTCTCTCTTTTTTTTCCCTTGCCATCCCAAACTCTTATTTTATCATGTGTTACAAAGACAAAAGGCATGACACTTTAACGAGATTGAGGAAATTTAAAGAAAAAGCATGTGTTTCTTGTTTTAAAGGAAAGTTTTATTATCCATGTGTTTCTATGATTTATATCCCTAGGTTCCAAACAAATCCCAAGGAGAAGATTCTTGCTACAATGTTGCTATAACTTGGTCTGGCGGTTTATTTTTAAGTTGGGAAAATATTCGTTGAAAAAAATTTCTCAGTGCATAAGTGCAAAAAACTGATCTTGACCTTTGAATCTCATCTTGGTGGTTCAGCTAAAACATGGAAAATGAAAAATAATCATCATGGTTTTGCGCATAAGTGTATAAGTGAGAGAGAGGAGTTCCATCTTAATGCATCTAGACTGTCTAGGTTGAATTAAAGAAACCATGATGAGTTTTTGCACTTGTGTACCTTTCGCGCTTTCCTAAAAAAAAAGAAATCTTTTGCGTTGAATATTTTTTCTTTTAAGTTAGGAGGTAAAACCCACCCTCTGGTGTCACATACACTTGATTAGCATTGTGTCTAGCTACTTTATGTGTCTAGGGACTCATTATTTCACCAATACACTAAAATAACAAAACAATGAAAATCAATAGGTTCTCTTTGCTACGTATAAGACATTGGCTTAGAAGATTGGATGCTCTAGATAGATGATGCACCATTGCCACTGTCACCACACCACTATGTCTTTTTAAGTAGTAACAAAAGATATACGATTACTTGAAACACGCAGGAGGCATCCACACGTGCACGTTCAACACCTGTTAAATCAACGTAAATAGTTTGATCTAAAAAACTAAGTTTCTGAAGTATGCTTGATATTTGTAATATTTGAGTTAAAATTTATTGAGCTATTTGTCCATTTTTATAAAAAAAAAAAAATTCTGATATCATACATCTAGATCCATAATATCCTTTGAGTCGGTAGTCGGTGGGTTGGTAGTCTGCACCAATCTATGTCCATGAGTAGGCTTACGATGTTTAGGTTTCTCGCTGATGTTTCCATGCGGTGGCATTTTGATCTTACTTGATGGTTGCGACGCTACTGCTTGGGTGACACATCTACGATGATAGATCTACTTTCCCATCAATAGATTTTGTGAGCTAAAACTCAAATTCGAATGATAGTAAGTGACCTTGGCGATGGCTTTGGGGGTTGTCTTTGATGGTGGCTGACGGTCAAATGATGTGTTGAAAAGTTGCAGCTTGGGGGTTTCATGGGCTGGTATGCTTGTTGTGTGAGGCGATGGTATTCGACAAAGTTTTCTCTGTTTCTTCTAGCAAATAACTCGCAATGGGTGTTTGCACTATCACGACTTTGTTTGATGTTGATCTTTCTAATTCATTTTTGGTCAAGCTCAGCGAAAGAGGAGACAACAGAGGTAGGTTACGGGGATTTTGTTGTACACAACAGCAATGGTTGAGCGACAAGTTCTTCTAAAACCTTCTTTTATTTTCTGTTTAAACTCTAAGAATGCACGCAGTATCTTAATTTTTGGTATGGGTCTTGATGTATAAGTAATGATATCTTAATTTTTGGTATGGGTCTTGATGTATAAGTAATGATCTTACCTTAAGGAAATTACCATGTTTGCTATTTTAAATATTTGAATTACTGTTGTAGAATTATTTTTTTGCCATGCAATGTCAGTACAAGCAGCTTTGATTTGGGTGGGATAATTTGTCCGGCGTTAAAAACAAATATTTAGTTTTGGAGCTGATTGATTTTTTTAGAGCAGTTGATTGACTTATTGACTTTGATTAAAGTTTAAACGAAAAGTGAACTTTACACAAAGGAATGACGTTTTGCTGAAGCCTGAACCTTGAGTAGGCATGCAAAGTGGCCCTGCAAAAGCATACAAAGCTTACAAAGCTCCAAAATAGAATTTTGGAGAGATCAATGAAAGCGTTTCGTCGTCTAGAATAAAGTCTAGAGATTTTCTGACCCATCTGTCTACCTCGCCTCCACCAACTTCTGTTGCCTCTTCGCTCGAGTTTTCTGAAGCCTCATTAATGCCTTTGTCAACCGGAAATATGCTTCATATTTCTGTGATGTTGCCCTCCTCCACCAATACATTAAAAAAAGGAACAATTGTGTTCTTGCCTCTGTTTTGGAGTCCAATTGTGATTGTTGTAAAATTCTGTTCTTTTGGAATGGAATGGGGTCAAGCCCCTGCTGAAAAAAAAAATTATGATTTTACCCTTACTTTTTCCACTTTGTGATTTTGCTCTTAATTTTTAAAAAACAAAGCTATAATTTGCCCTCATTCCGTTTACAGTAGTTAACGGTGTTAACTCAGCTGTAAAAAGACATCTATACCCTTACGAATTTGCCCCTAATTTTATTAGTACTTTGTGTTTTCATCTCTATTTCAACTCAAATATTGATGATTTGAAACCACATTATGACAATATTTTGGTAGAAGTTATATTGAATTTGATGACATATGGAAGGATCAATGAGTGCTCGGATATCAAAATCTACCCTATGACCACCGACACACTGCACACCAATGTCGCATGCAAAGATGGATGTTTTGCTCACCTACCTGTCGAGGCCGCCCTGTGTCCTTAAATCCTTGGCTGCGTCAGAACGAGGCCGCCTAACCGTTGTCTAGATTAAAAACCGTCGCACGTTTTGTATTGAGCCGATTAGATAAAAACAATATGAGAGCATTTCAATCCTTTAGTTTGAAGTTTATTATTTATTATTTTTTGAATTGATTAATCTGGCTAGCACTAACGAAGTATTAACATTTGGTGCAAACGACAATTTCGTTTCCCAAACTCGAGCGCAAATCACAGTTAAATTTGCAGTTGAGTAAACACCGTTAACTATTGTAACGGAGTGAGGACAAAGTGTAGCTTTATTTTAAAAAATCAAGGGCAAAATCACAAAGTGGGAAAAATAAGGGCAAATTCATAATTAGACTCTAGAACAGGGGCAAGAACACAATTGCCCCTTAAAAAAAATAGGATAGCTTGAGGGTAAGACCGTAAATATAATGCTGCCCTTATTTTAGCCACAAATTCTGATCCATTACTATATCATACTAGAGTAAAATATAACAGAAAAAATATAGAATATTATATGAGGAACAAGGAATTGATTGAAAAGTGGATAAATAGTATTGGAATGGGGCTAGCATTACACTTGTCCTAAGAGCATCACCAACCTAGAACTATATTTGGTCGACCCAGTCAATATTTACACTCCTTTTCACTATTAATCTGCATTTCACTCTCTTTTTATTTTATTTGTTACACTGCTAGGATGACCTTAGTTATGCCTCCATTGATTATGCTCTAAGTTTCATCCGCGTTTTTTGTAAGTTCTAGTATAAAATATTCAACTTTCGTTATATTATCAAGTTTCATTAATAATTTTTTCTTTCTAAATTTTAAGTTAACATTCTGCATTCAATAAGATGGTTCCCGTCGGACATCCGAACTGTGCAGATCGACAAATATATATTTAAGTATTCTCTTTCGTATGCTATACTGTTTTGAGGTTTAGAGATTATTTTTAGAAAGATAGAAATATGGATAGGAAACATTTTAGGGAGATATGTAGAAATGGATATATCTGATTTTTTGGTATAGTTGATGGAGAAGACCGTGCGTAATAAAGCGTAACATACTAAAAAAGAGAGAAAACTCACCGCTAAGAAACTAAAAATCAAAACTCACCGCTAAGAAACTAAAAATCAATGGATCACATATGGTTAGTACCAGAAACCACATTTAAAACACATCGACTTTTTTTTGCCGAATCATATGAAAATCCCAAGACGCAGACAGGCAATGCATGCAATTTGCAAACTCCCCAGGGTCGTGTCCGCCAATTTTCCCCAAACCTTACTTATTAAAACGTTTATTTATAACGAGGCCGTACGAAGCTAAAGACAAGGAGAAAAGGAAAAGGAAAATGAAAAGGAAAAAGGAGACTCGCTTTCCAAATTCGAAATTCGAAATCCTCCGAAGCCGGCGTTAAAAACTCCCCCAACCACGTCGCCGCAAAACCGCACGCGTGACGCGACACGACGCGACTCCTCCTCCTCCTCGCCGCCTCGCCGTAGAGCGCCAGTAACGGCCGCCGCGCGCCGCGACCCAACCCGGAGAGGGGGGAAGAGGAGAAGGGGGAGGGAGGCGAGCCGGCCGCCATGGTGCGGTGCAGCAACGGGCTCCTGGGCCTGCTCAACGCCGGCGTGCTGGTGCTCGCCGTGGTGGTCCTCGGCGGCGGCATCTGGCTCAGCCACCGCGCCTCCAGCACCGACTGCGAGCGCTTCCTCGAGCGCCCCGTCATCGCGCTCGGGGTGCTCCTCCTCGCGCTCGCCATCGCCGGCCTCGCCGGCGCGCTCTGCCGCGCCTCCTGCCTCCTCTGGCTCTACCTCCTCGCGCTCTTCCTCCTCATCGCCCTCCTCTTCGTCTTCACCATCTTCGCCTTCGTCGTCACCAACCGCGGCGCCGGCTGGGCCGTCTCCGGCAGGGGCTACAAGGAGTACCGCCTCGGGGACTACTCCACCTGGCTGCAGAGGAGGGTGGAGAACTCCCAGAACTGGGCCAAGATCCGGAGCTGCCTCCAGGACGGCGGGGTCTGCCAGAAGCTCGGCGCCAAGAAGGAGACGCTGTCCCAGTTCGTCAACACCAACCTCTCCCCGATCCAGGTGAAGTGCTTCCCTTCCTCTACTCTCTGAAAATATCACTGTGGCTTGTTCAATTGCTCTTAGAAGAGGTTCAATCCTTGCAATTCTGAGCAGTTAGCGCGGAGATTGGTTTTACTGTTCTTTTTCTCCCCTTTGTTGCTAGTTGTCACGTGGATGGTCAGTTCAACAATTGCATATGATTGCTTTAATTTTTCTGTTTGGTTGTCATCATTCTCTTGCTGGATTTTGCGTGAGGAATTGGAGATTATTCTTTCTGCTGTTTTACAGTTAGATTTCTCAAAAAAACCAAAATAAAAAAATGGATGAAGAACACCTTTAATCCTGTATCTATCAGTGCCACTTTGCCAGTGCGTGTGGACTTGGTACAGTTAGTGAATCTCTCGTAGGACCAGCATAAGAATCGTTGGATTTCATTTCCACAAGTTGCACATGTGACGTCTCAGTTCGTAGGAATACATTCTCTTTAATCTATATGCTGCATTTTGTGGAATAATATCTGAAGTTCAGTAGCATAATCTTGACTTGTGTCCCTGCTATTGTTCACCTTCTCATGGTCACTTGAATTTTTTAGGAGTATCATGCTTTCATGAACTTTTTTGCCTGCTGTTTGTTGCAATTACTTGTCTGTAGAGTGTAGATACAATTTGCTTCGTGGCTGCATGCATGATAGTGGTAGAATGGCCGGTGAAGACTAATGGAGGATTTAAAGCATGGTGGGTGGCAAATTACTAATGTCAACAATTTAGCTAGATTTCACTTCGGTAATTGCATGCTTCTGTATAAATCAACGCCATTAGATCTCACCACATTTTGCGGCTGGATGATGTAGCTGCCTTATGATACACTAGTACTGAAGTTCTGATGGAAAACGTTGTGTGATAGAAATTGAGTAATTTTTACGGGAAAATCGGGTGTACGACACTCAATTGGACTTGCTGCATTTCATTAATTTCGTCTCTTCATTTTCATGCAATTTCTCTCCAGGTGACATTTTGACCATTTTTCAACCATTTCTCCCCTTTTTCCCTATTTTCTTTTCTTTTTCCCATATTTTCCCATTTTCTTTTCTTTTTCCCACCTTTTCCACCTTTTCTTTTCCTTTTCCTTTCTCCCTTCTTCATTCTACGGAGAGGACACCATGGCGGAGGTCGCGCCGCGCGCCTCCCTGCGCCGCCCACAGCCGCAGGTCAGGTCACACGCCGCCTCTGGCCACTGCCCTGAGGTCGCCACGCGCTCTCGCAGGCCTCATATCGCCACACAGTCAGTCATGAAGCTCACACACATCCTGCGCCACGCCAATGAGGTCGCCGCAGCTCAAGCTGCAGAGCCACAGAGCTCAGCCAGCTTCAGGTTGCCTGCCGCTGCTGAGCTCAGAGAGCCGCCGCATGGCCGGGCCACTGCCGAAGAGCCGCCTCCTGGGAGCACCACGAGAAGAAGAAGAAGAAGAAGAAGTGGAGAAAGGAAAAGGAAAAGAAAATGTGGAAAAGGTGGGAAAAAGAAAAGAAAATGGGAAAATGTGGGAAAAAGAAAAGAAAATAGGGAAAAAGGGGAGAAATGGTTGAAAAATGGTCAAAATGTCACCTAGGAGAGAAATTCGTGCGCCCGGTGTCGTATGGCTAGCAGATGAAATTAATGTCGAATGCAGTGGGGCGTCCGAATTGAGTGTCGTACACCCGATTTTCCCAATTTTTACTGGTTGGCAGACTTAGTTCATCAATCAAAAGCGTCTGCCTTGGGGATCTCTTCTTGTTAGTTATGGTTTTCTTCCTGAGACTCGGACATTATTTTATTGATGACTTGCTGCATCAGTGATTTTGCCTTTTGGAGGTGTTTGCTTTGGATTGTCATGTTAGCTTTTGCCAAGTTCCATTTGAGGGTGTGACTTGCCAGAACATATAGACTGCTATCTTTATGTGTAATACACTGGTATCACAAGCTTCATAGGCACTACTACTTGCACTTTGATGATACTCTTCATCACGTCACCCATTCCATGGAGCTATGGCCATTCAGAGGAACTGTCTATGTTTTCAATGCAATATACTAATATTTGAACCTCTTGATCTGATTATAAATAATACTTCCGTATTGGTGTGTGGAGCATGGATACTTACATGCAGACCATTATCTCTCCTGTACAATTGCATTATGTATTTTGGGCATTATGTATTTTGGCCATAACTTTAGTTTTTGAATGTCCTGAATCTTTTCATCGTATTGCATTTATCTCTTTAAACCATTTGTTAGTGTCTTCTTGAGCTAACACACCTTTCTTATGTCCAGTCTGGATGCTGCAAGCCCCCAACAGGGTGCAATTTCACCTACCAGAGTGAGACTGTCTGGATCAAACCTGCTGGCTTCAACACTACCGATAACCCTGACTGCAGCACATGGTCAAATGATCAGACTGCTCTCTGCTACAACTGCCAGGCATGCAAGGCGGGCGTGCTCGCAAACCTGAAGAATGACTGGAAGAAGATCGCTACTGTTAACATCATCTTCCTGATCTTCCTCATCATCGTATACTCTGTCGGGTGCTGCGCTTTCAGGAACAACAGGCAGGACAACTCATACCCAGCTTGGAAATGAGAATTATGAGATGCGTAGCAAAATTTTAGGTTAGTAGACTGTTCAGCGTTGATGCTTTGTTCCTGTCCTCCTATGTGTTTTCGTTCCCTATCATCTGTCTTAAGTCTCTGATGATGTGTCAACCGTCGCTAGCCAGTGCATGTTTGCTATATTGCCCCCAAATCCATGATGTATGAAGGCTCCTATTATCAAGATATGGTGATAATTAATTTGCATGTGTTCCTTTGTGGTCGACTATTCATAGTAGCCGCCTGTTCTTAAACTGTATTGCTTTTGTTTGCAAATGCATTGCTGAACATGCATGGATACTTGCAGAAAGATGTCTCGGACGATTTGCTTGATTCTTCAAACTGTTCAGAGACAGCAGCTGCTAAGAATGTGTCACTGTATCATTTTTTTTTGCAACAGGAGCTTGTTTTGATTTGCATCTCGTGTCTCTTTTCAATCTTTCTGGTGAACTGTATATGGTCTTGTCCAAAGATGACTGGAAGCGTTGGGCTATTGAGACAACCAATTGGGGTAGAGATACAACATGAAGTTGGTTAACTTTTGCTTCTAACCGTTTAGAGAATTTGCGAACTTTGGGATAAAAATGACCAGTTGGAAGATATGCCTTGCGTTGTTCAAGGGTAAAATGTGGGTTCAATTTTGTCTTCGCACTGTTTGTACGGAAGTTACATGAAATGCATCATACATGTCGATGTAAAAATGTGCTATATATAGAGACAAGGAAGAGACACACATGTGTATGCTGTATGCATGTGAATGGGTGTACAATATTCTTTATATGCAGGCCAGGCCCATATCCTTCGTACAAGCTCTTGCAACTCCATGCTGGCCTGTGGAAAAAATTCAAGTTTCCACAGCTGTTCTGCGCATGGTTGTTGCCAGTTACCGCGCTAAGATGGTGTATACAACATCACTAAAAAATCAATTTGGATATCATGTCCCCAGTCACAATACATAATGCCGGTGTTCCTTTTCATTACAAAATTAATCTACCATGTACCTTAGGAATTTGTAGTTGATGGCTTTTCAGGAATAGTTGGTCAAGGGCTCTTTAGCAATAATGTATTTTCAGAGTTATTTGTAATAATTACCGTTGTCTTTAAAACCAGAAGGTGTTTGATGAAAAAAATACTTTATTCCAAAATCATGGTTTAGAAGCCATGGTGTATTTGTGGTATTTGAAACTCTCCTCCTAGTTATAGTTTAATTCCTAGTTATAGTTTAATGGCTTGGCTCTCACTAACTATCGTGTTTGGTCAAGTTTACCATCCTAAAAACCATGTATCAAACAAGTGATAGTTCCCATGAATACTAGAGTTAATGTAGTTCGACTAAACCATAGTTTTCACATGTACATTGTTACAAACTCTATGTATCACAAATCCAACCATATGATTTAAACAAGATCATCCACCACTCTAAATTCTTCTTTATTTTGCCAATTGAGTCACTTTGAGTGAAATAGGAACCATAGTAGTACTAGTACATTGCTCCTGGCACCCATTTCTCTCATGATCTACAAGTGTCTCTTTCCTTCCAATACAACAGTAGCTAGCTAGCTTACAAGAGTCTCCCATCGATCTCTCCAAGAACATGACAAAAACTGAAAATCCTGATCTATACTTCACCATTTTGCACAAGCCAAGGGATGTGTCCCTGGTCAGGATCAACCCCATGCTGTTTTAATTTCTTCGCAGACACAGGCACATCCCCCCACCTTCTGAAATATGAAAATTCTTATCATTCTCTCATACCTGAAGCCTCCTTTTCTTCCAGGGCACAATGAGGCCAAGAATCCCTGCATGCCAGATTAGCAAAGTCACACACTGCACAACAGATTGAACGGGATTTTGTCGGGGAACAAATCTTTTTGAGGGAAAAGGGGCGGGAGTTCCGCCGATCCATTAATAGATAGAAAAAAGATGGTCATAATTACAAGTGGTGGGGGAGGGGCGGGGCCCCTCCGCCTAATCTAGCTCGGATCTATTGGCGATGAACGCCACAAAGAAGAAGTCGTGGTGCGTCTTGTGCCGTAAGCGTCGGTGGTTGTGAAGTTTGGTGAAAAATACGACGGTTATGCGTTCCTTCCAAATGTTTCAAAGTGTATAGATCATCTTCCCATTTAGCTCCTTACGAGGCTTTGGGGTAAGCCTCGAATGCATACGGTCCCACCAATCCCACAATGCGACCGCCGGGTCAAAAGCGCAAAGGAGAGGTTCCAAACTTCCACGGTGTAGGTGCATTCCTTGAAGAGATGATCCCTGCTTCCACCGCTAGGTTGCATAGACAACACAATTGTTGGGCAAAGCCACCCTTTTTGGCGAAAGCACATCCGCCGTGTTGAGACCTCCATGGCTAAGAGTCCACGCCAAGAGTTTACATTTGGGCTCGCGAGGCCTTCCAAACAAGTGTCGCCCTTGCCGACCTCCTAGCGCCAAAAATTGGACCCGATAAGCCGACTTGGTTGTGTAGGACCCGTTGGGTGTGAGGGTCCAAAGTAACTCATCGTGGCTATCTCGAGAGAGGTGAGGATCGAGCGATTTTTTCCCAAAGGGTGACGATTGAAGGAGCCTCCTCCGTGGTCATTTGCGCCACCGACCGGATCCAATTATGATTCAGAGACCATCGCAGAGTGTTCTCTTTGTGCGCTGCAATGGCAAACAAATTGGGGGCAACCTCCGAGGTGAGAGTCCATCGAGCCAGCGTCTTTCGTAAACCGAAATGCTCACCATTACCAACAACAACCCGGTGGAGGCTCGAAAAGGGCAAGGTGCGCCGCAGTGAACGAGATAGCATCCGAGGAGCTCAAGTGCCATCGAACGCCAATTATTCCAAAGCCGGAGACGGAGTGCTCGACCAAAACGATGAAGGTCCGTAATGCCCGCCCCCTAGATCTTTGGGTCCGCATACGCCTCCCGATTCACCAAGCACGACCACCATTGGCTCGTTGATTACCGGTCCATAGGAAGGACCGTCAATTGGTCAATCTTTCGATTACCCATTTGGGAAGAGGATGGAGGCCATGAGATATGTCGGGATGGCGAAAGGACCGCTTGAACAAGGACTAGGCGCCCACCTTGGAAAAAACTTTCCACGCCAAGGGCAAGACGGCCGCGATCTTGTCCGAAGGGGCATAAAATGGATCTTATGGCTTATGAAGCGCAAAGGCAACCCTAAGTAAGTGCAAGGGAACAAGCCTGTCCGGCCAAGAAGGGATGCAAGGGTGGCATCCAAGTCGATCCCTCAGCGGATTGGGTAGACCGAGCACTTGGTCTTGTTCAAGTTGATGCCGATCTTTGCCCAAAAGTGTCCAACAAACCGATTGTGGAGTCAAGATTCGCTTAGATGGTTGGATGAAGATGGCGCATCATCGCAAAGAGGAGATACGCCCGAATAGGGGTTTCAACCGGTGCAGGATGTTATTCTCATCCGCAAGACTAAAGAGTTTGTGCTGCTGGGTCCATGGCCAAGATGAAAAGCATAGGGGACAGGGGTCGCTTGCTCGAGCCCCTTTCATGAAGGAAACCAGGGCCTCGATCCCATTGAGAATAATCGCTGAAGAGGACGATCCGGAGAGTAGAAATCAGTTCCTCCAACAGATTGCCGAACCCTTAGCTCAAGCAACTCGAGGAGGTAACTCCACTGGACCGAGTCAAATGCCTTGGCAAAATCAAGCTTAAGGAATAGCGCCGGGCTTTTCTGTCGCTTAAGTTTGAGGATGTTGGATTGGGTACGAAGGAAGTTGTCCTGGATGCATCTCTTCTTTATGAAGGCGCTCTGAACTGGGGCCACAAGGTGATCTAGCTTGACCGCCAACCTATTTGCGAGAAGCTTGGAGAAGATTTTGCCAACACTATGGATGAGACTGATAGGCCTATAATCCACGAGGTCCCTCGCATCCCGCTTCTTAGGGATAAGGATGATATTGGCCGAGTTCAACAGAGAGAAATGTGTTGAGTGTCCACTCGCAAACCACGCCGCCGCTGCAATCAAGTCATCTTTGATGATTTGCCAACAAGTACGGTAAAAGGTACCGTTGAATCCATCCGGCCCTGGGGCTTTATCTACCGGCATGGACCTAATGATCGCATAGATCTCCTCCTCCGTGAAAGGGGCTTCGAGCTCCAAGAGGTCTGGTCTTGGATGGACTAGATTGTCCCAAGCTAGAGTGATAGTCCTCGGGGTGGAGGAAGCTAGGTGATCCCCGAAGTAGCGGGAGCATTCCTGCTCTATCTGATGATGCTCAATAGCCGGCCCAGAAGGTGTGTCAAGAGAGTAAATGAGGTTCTTTTTCCTCCTGCTGGATGCCCTTAGATGGAAGAATTTAGTATTTGCATCCCCTAACCGGAGCCACGAGAGACGCGCACGCTGCTTGATGCGGATTTTTTCAATGGTTGCCGTGCCAGAATCCTAGCCTTTAGGGCCGACTGAGCTCCCTTCCAAGTCCGTCAAGACACGATATTCTTGGGCCTTGTCAAACAACAAAATCAACTCGCCGACGATTGCTATTTGAGTCGGACGGAAGGGATCTTTGTGCGGGCCCAAGAGGAGAGGGCCTTCGCCAGACGCTCCAACTTGATGTGCAATCTTTTGAAGGGATCGGCGCAGTTAAAGGTCGATCCCACGCGCTTTGGACTTGTGGTTGAGAAGCCTCCAAAGTAGTCCAAAAGTTCTCAAATCAAGATACGACAAACCGGGAGCTTGGGGTGGCCCCGATCGGAAGGGGGCATGGTGCGAACTTAAAGACGGAGACCAAGGAGGATGGAGTCCGAGAAGGCGAGTTCCCAAGACGTGGAATGTAAGGCCCTATCAATCCGGTAAGCGTTGGGTTGGCTCGCTCATTGCTCCAAGTGAAACGACGCCCAAAACCGAAGTTCCTTAAGACGAAGGCATGTATCGTCGTTAAAGCGCCCAACAAGCCCAGTCCACATTGAGTTGTTCTTATCTTCCGTTGCATGATTAGGTTGAAGTCGCCGATTAGCGACCAAGGTGTTTCGGGTGCCCCACAACATTTATGAGGCCATCAAGGAAGGCTAGCTTATGCACACGGTCTTGAGGACCGTACACCACTTGATCCACCACTCAAACGGGTCGAACACGCAGAATTTTCACGAGAGAGAACTCATCGATGGATGTATCCGAGATGGAGAATTCGAGCCCTTGATCGCTAGAAGGATGCCTCGCGTGTCCACAAGCAGGCGATGCACAAAGGAAACCGGTCCGCAAAGCTTGGCCTAAGCATGATCCATGGCCAAGCCGGTGTCCCAAAGATCAAGTTTAGTTTCTTGCAGCACACAATGTTTGCCCCGAGTTAACGACAAGGTTTTTAGGACGCCGATGCTTGGCGGAGTTGAGCCTCTAACGCTCCAATTAAGCAAACGCAGCCGATCCGATCTATTCATCAATCAGTAGGAGACAGCCAGGGGAGCCCATGGTGTAATCTTGATGTATCCGACGGGGGTAAGGGCGCCACATACAAAGGTGGGGCGGCACGCTTGAGAGGGCATTTGACCAATACACTTGCGGGCAGGCAGCCACACCCCAGGCAGTCCCTGAACAAAAGTGGTCAATCTTCATAAGGCACAAGCAGGCGACGACTAGGCGCTAGAGACCGAGCTCAGGCCGTGGCTTGAAGTCGACCACGGCAACGCCTAATGGTGAGGTTAGCCGCCACGCCATGGCGAGCCGCCGCTTCTGGGAGCGGCCGCGCCAGGATGGTGGAGAGGTCACGTGAAGAGGACGCCGGCGCCCATGGTGCCATGGCCTGAGCAATGCGCTCGCGTGCACGAGTCTCCACCGTGGTCTTGGTGACGTTCTCGACGGCGTAGGCGCTTCTGCTGCGATTTAATCGGGCGGTTGTTGATCTTGAGGCGACGTCGACATAAACTCGCAACACGCGCCGAGGAGCGAGTCCGTGATTGATTGCAAGAACTCATTTAGCTGTGTGTCAGTCTGGTTGGCCTGGTTGTCCATTGCCGGGGTTGCAAGCAGCGATGGAGGGCGCTGGGGGAACACCCCGCTGGAGGCGACATTGTCCATTGGGGGAGAAAGGGTGCCTCTTCGAGGATTTGGACCGCGGCAAAGGTGATGCAGACACATCCGCCTAGGATGCCCGTCCCCTCGCACGGCAAGGGCGAAGGCCGCGAAGAGGCGGGTCGAGGAGCGACCATCGGCAAAGAATCGCTATGATCGATCGCTCGAAGCTTTGCGGTCGGCCGCGCGGCGATCATGAACTAAACCGCTTCCACCGGGAGAGAGGGCGGTCGGCACGCGCTGGGCTCAATGTCGGTGAGGTAGGGTCCGACTCTCAAAGCACCATCGTCTCCGAAGGCCATCCGCTAGCCTGGTTGAGCGCTGAATGGCGTGCTCGGATAAAGAGGACGAAGCTTGAGTCGAGGTCGACCGGAAGAGAGGAGCCTCGGGAAGACGATGACAGACTTGAGCTTGGGCTCGATCTTCGTAAGGAGGTCCGTGATGATGAAACCGTGGCCTGAATCGCCCTTTCATGGTGGTGGTCACGCCCGACGCCGTCGGCGAAGTCGCCGTGTTGTCTTGGCGACGAGAATAGGACGCGATCGATGGCGCTTACCGTCGCGGTCGCCCTGCCGGTGATCACGGTCATGGTGGCGGCGATGACGCGGTGGAGAAGGTGAGCGTTCCCGGCGGTAGAAACGACGGGGCGGCTCATCGACTTGGCCCAGCTTCCATTCGATCTTGGCGACGCGCATTCGGCTGCCATAGCTGGCTTGGTGATGATGATCTTCCGACGTCTCCAACACATCAAGGTGGATGATGACGAGGGCCAAGCAGAACTCCATGGGACGCAAGGCTGCTGAGCCTTCGTCGCTGCCGTTTGACGTGGGACGCGCGATGGAGAGGCGGTGAGTCTTGGGGATGGTATCCGGATTGGCCGTCCATGCCCAGACGTTTAGGGTGGCGGTGTTGAGGAGGCGCGAGGACTCCTCCCCACGCACTGGAGCACGCATGCCGGGCCGATGATGCTCTCGACGACGCGGGGGCACCACGCATGCATCGGTATTCTTCCGTGCAGAGGCGGACTCGTGGCGGATGGGCGCTGGCGAGGAGGTGAACCGCGCGCCCACAATCTCAAGAGGATGTCGGTTGGCATGGCAGACGCGCCACGCCAACGGCTCGATCACGCCGCTCCCGGTGTCGGGTTAACGAGGAAGTCCTCCGGACGTGGTTGGAGACATGGACGTTGAAGTAGCAGCAATCCGCCGCCCCCATGGCCGCTGGCGAGCGGTCGTCGCCGCCGCCGAGGGCTCTGTCATTGGTTGCCTCGGAAGGAGGCCGTAGCCAGTGGAGGAAGCCGCCACCCACTGCGAATCAAGGAGGTTGTCGAGAGGACGCAGCCGCCCACTCTGCCGGGCGGTTCTCCGCCACCCAAGCTGGTCGATTGGGCGGGGAGATCTCGAGACGAACGAGGCGAGAGGTTTGGTGGTCAGTGGAGATTTGGGGCGGCGGCAGCTGGGCGCGATGTGGCCGGAACGGAAGCAGGCTCGGCATTTAACGGGATCCCGGCACTCTGCACGCAAGTGAGAGGTAGAGAGGCACCTGTAGCAGCGTCGGATCATCTCCTTCCTCCCGATGGCCAGAGCAGTAAGTTCATTGTGTTGGAAGGCGGGGGCAGAGGCGTCGAGCACGCGGTGAGATTTGACGCCACCAATGCTTTGGCTTAACAAGACACCAACCCGCCTTTCTTCTTCTCGCTGGTTGAATGCGCGGGCTCTCTCTCGCATCGGGACGAGGCGATTTAATCGCCACCTTCAAAGCACCAAAGAATCGCACGAGTGATTTCGCCATCTTGTCCAAATCGGCGGAGTTGACGGCCGCAGAGGCGAATCCTCCGGATCCGCGCCTTGAAGATCGAGGAGCGGCCGGTGGTGAGGCGAACCGACCGAGAGACCATTGGGGTACCAGATCCGCGATTTACATCCTTGTAGGTAAGCTGGCCAAACGGGTGGATTTGAGGCAGGGCTTGGGGGCGGGGCATGGCGGAGGGAGCGGACGGGCGAAAGAGGAAGGGGACGGAGCCATTGGCGCGGCGAGGGAGGGCGCGGAGGAGGTCGGGCGGCGGAGGAGGCGGGCGGAGGCGGCAGTCGGGCGGAGAGGATGCCGGGCGGCGGCGGCGTGGTGGTGGAGGCGAGGCCGAGGAGGCGCGTCGCCGATGGTGGCGGGGAGGCCGAGAGGAGGCGACGGCGGGGTCCGAGGGGGCGTCGGCGGGGGTCCGAGGGGCGAGGAGGCGGCGTCAGAGGTGGAGGGGACGGCGGCGGCGGCGGCGGGCGGTGGCGGCGGCGGCGGCGGAAGGGAAACCTAGTCGCCCCGCGGGTCGCACGCGGTGGGCTCGGCTGCCATGGGGGAACAAATCTTGATTTGCAAAATGCAAATATATGGCTAAACTAAGATCACATATGTGATTACGTTAATTTTCACATACCGGAGAACGCTGGATTGTTGCACGGCCTTGGAGACGCGGCGGAGCACGTCGACCTGGGCGCGCAGGTGGACGACGTAGTCCATGGCCTCGCGGAGCAGCGACACCTCATCCATGGCGTCCCCGCCGGGAATCACCTTCCTGAGCGCCATCGTCCTCCTCCTCACGAGCCTCCTCGCAATGTCGCCGCTATTGCTACCGCCGCCGCCGGCGTCTCTCCTTTTGCGGCAGCACCTCCTCACGATCTTCCTGCACCTCTGCGCCCTGCGCGCGCCGGCGGACGACGGCGCGGCCGCGGCGGCGGCGGCGGCGCTCGCCAGGATGGCCTTGGGCCACCTCGCGCCGCAGGCTCCGCGCGCCGCCGCCATGGCGATGTCGGCGGAGGACTTGACGGCGCGCTTCCTCTCGTGGAGGGTCATGGCGCCACTGCACGCCTGGAGGCCCAGGAGGAGGTTCTTGAGGAGGGCCTGCTTGAAGCACCTGGTGCTTGTGCTGGCATCGCCATTGCTGCTGCTCGGGCCTTGCATGTCTGGCTAGTCTAGCTCTACCTACCAATTCTCTTCTGCTCGAGAGCAAAGAGGCAGGAAATGTTGCTGGATTGGTTGCAGGAGCAGCAAGGCCTCTCTTGCTGCTTAAATATGTGCCTCCTCCTCTCCTGCCTGTGGGAGTGTGGGTGTGGGCTCAGGCACTGCACGCATGAGGCCTAAACACTAAAACACAGTGTCTCATGATTCATGAAGCAGCAGATAACATTGGTCATTATCTCATGAAACACAGTGGCTCAGAAGTCTCCTTTGCAATGAATTAACCACGAGAACAATGTGATCCAATTAACCGAAGATAATTAACCAATAACTAAGCAGAAGGAGGCATGCAGTGATCAATGTGTGCATGCATGCATTGGCCTAATCGGCGAGGGGGGCGTCCTCCGTCTCCGTGTCGAGATCACACGAGGACGCCCGGCGCTGCATGAAAGGGAGGGGCGGACAAGGAGCACATGGCCGCACATGTAGCGTTGGCACTTGGCGGCACGGCACGCCAGCGCCTCTGCGCAGCGGGATGGCCATGCCCATGTGTGTTGACGCGCACATGTGATGGGCTCTGCGGCTACTATACCTCGCGAGCTAGCTACCTCCGGATCGATCGACGGATGCTCACTCTCACTGTCTCACTGTCACAGCCTCGCTCGCTCACTCTCAGCTCAGCTCAGCTCGTGTGTGCTGCAGCTTGCTAGCCAGCCAGCTCGGCGTTGGCAAGTGGCAAAACGCCAAAACCTAATTGCGATCTGTTCATCGACCACGTTGGGGGCATGCACTTCTGACCACGACCTCAAAATTTACTATTTACGTGTCTAAATTTATTATTCTCAATTCGAAAACTTGATCAGGGTCAGCATCTAGGGCCAGTAATAATCATGCTCCCTCGGCTTCCTTTGCTGCAACGAAATTTTGGATGACTATGGTAATTCGTAAAAACAACTTGTTGTCAACTCTTTACCGGCGATTCAGTAATTTAGCCCAAAACAACTTCTAAAGTGATAAAAACAAAACAAATCAAACCAGGCCGACTTTTCAAAGCCGCTTTTGGAAGCACTCGTGTTTAAGCTTTCAACGATCCACCAATTCAGTTCAGATTTGATGACCATTGACAATGTTATAAACTCCTTATCGATGATTTATAGCAATTCAAGGAAAAATCATGAAGCAGCTATTAAAAACTCTCTAAAATAAATCGAACCAAATAACCCGATCTTTTTTAAACGATCTCAGTGATATTCAGGGCCTTCCTGAGTTTTTTGGGGCCTGGAGCGAAATTATAAACGGATGCCCCCTAACACAAGTATCAAATATTTTTATACGCGTGTGTTTACGTCGTCTACCATTTTATCTAAATACTCTTGATCCATGCATGCATGCAATCACACACACATATGACTGCAAAGCCTATTCTAGTTCTTGTGGCATCGAATCAGGTTGCTTAATTAAGAGGAGGGTGAGCTAGCTTGTACACAGAGGAGGACATATTTCATTAGGATCATAATTTGAGCTCAAGGTCCAGATCTTGTGGATCATCTGAGTTCATACTCATCTATCGATTGGTTTAGATCGTGATGTCTCTTCAAGTAAAGCTCCTACGATTAATGGACAACAATGAATTACATACAGAATAATTAACACACTAAAATAGTAAGTACTCCTACTGGAGGGTGGGCCCCTGGGCTTGGGGGGCCCGGGGCGCAGGCACCGCTCGCCCCCCTCAGGCACGGCCCTGGTGATATTCAGCTCGGCCTCTCAGAAGTCAGAACAACCTAGGCACGTACCACCATCGTTCGACGTCCTAGCTCGTAGCTAGGGCCTTGTTCTTTTAGCACGTAGCCTATATGTTGCACTGGCGTATTAAAAAATAGTTTTAGGATCTTTGGAATGACTACTAAAAGCCACGAAAAAATAGTTACAAATTACCGCAACATGTAGGCCGTATAAAAATAACAAAATTTGCTAAAGCAAATACGCAACCGGTACATAAACGCTGAAAAGAACATGGCCTAGGCATGTCGATCCTGAAGGGAAGGTTCCCGGGAGCAAGGGCGACGGAGCCATGGACGCATGCACGGCGTGGCAGGGGCAGCTCCCTCTCCTTCAACCACGAGCTGCTCTGGGAAAGGCAGGCATGCAGGCGGCTGCCTCACATGGCGCTCACATGGCGTTTGTTCGATCGGGGGCATGCACAGCTTTGGGGGCGTGCACATGCATGCATTCACCCCTTTCACTCGCGGCGCCTCCGTCTCGGACAGACACGGTTGGTTTTAGCTCAGGGCATGCCTGTAGTGCTGCAGATTGCAGCCATGCATTGCATGCAGTACTAGCAGTGCCTCGTCAGAGGCCGAAAGCGTTTTAATTTGCCGCGTTCTTCCTGTCATGGCTGTGGGAAGCAAGATGGGCTATCTGGGGGTACAGAAGAAACTAACCATTGTCTCGTTCTCACGTTACCGCCGACGACTTTTGATCGACTCTAAGAAGACCATGTCCAAGGGAGTCCCTTCTGAGGCCAAATCCCCTTCGCGAAGAAATTCTGATGCTTCAACAGAATCTCGTCGTGATTTTCGTCAGAAGAAATTTCTTCCTGCATTCCTTTTAGAACGAGATTCTCTCTTCGTTTTCTTCGTAAATTTCTTCGAAGGGATGCCGTTGAAGATGGTAGAAAATGAAGGGAACGAATATGAGAAAAAGAATGGGGAAGAGAATGAAATGAAGGGAATATGGTTGGAGATGATCTGTGCTTCCGCTGCATGATTTTTTTTAATAGATATCTTATCACCGAATCGAAAAGTCAAATGTGTTGTTTTTGTGCCCCACAAATGTGTGTCCCAAATCTATGAAAAGAAAACAGACTATGAAGCGGATCGTACAGGGTAGTGCCTCATCGGAGGCCGAAAGCATTGGGCTGCATTTTAATTTGCGGCGACTTTCCTGTCATGGCTGTGGGAAGCAAGATGAACATTTGAGGTACAGAAGAAACTAACCCTTGTCTCTCGTTCTCACATTACCAACGACTTCTGATTAATTACCCATAACTAATTATAATGGTGCTTCCGCTGCATGATTTTTTTTAACGATCCAAGCTTAGCTTGAGAGTTTTTATGTCTTCAGATTGGGAAGACAAGTTTCCTTTGGTGTCTGTTTTGAAACCTCCTAGAGTTTTATCTGACCATTGTCCTTTACTGTTGAGAGAGGGGAGGAGTGGAGGCTTCAACCCTGGGTCTTTCAAATTTAATATGAACTGGTTGAATCAAGATGATTTTTTGCAGGTGGTGTCAAGTGTTTGGGAGAATTCCTTTTCGGGTGAGGATAGTATTTTAGTTTTTAAAAGAAAGATTAAAAAAGTTAAACAAAAGTTAAAGGGGTGGGGTGGTCATAGATGGGGGTTAATAAAAAAAGGAAGGAGTTTATCTGTCAGCAGCTGAAATATTTAGAGGATTGGGAAGAGTGGAGTTGTTTAGATGATGTTCAGGTTGGGGTTAGAGTAGATTTGTTGACTGAGCTTTATTCTTTATATGAGGAGGAAGAAATTCAATGGCATACAAATTCTCAGGAGAATTGGTTGCTTAAAGGGGATTTCAATACTTCTTATTTTCATAAGGTTGCTAGTGGGAAATAAACAAAGAAGCTGAAAGAGGATCCTAAGGCCTAGAGGGGGGGGGGGTGAATAGGCATTTTTAATTTATTTTTCGATTATTCTCAATTAAGCATCATATTAAGAATCACCCAATCCTAGTTGCAATTATCAAATAAGCGGAAGCGATAAACAATTACAAGGCAACTAAGACATGGCATTCAATTTAACACAAGCAATGCAATAAGAGTAAGTGCGGAAATAAAAAGAGAGGGAGACATGGAATTTGTTTGACCGAAGTTCGGAGCCGCAACTCCTACTCTCCGTTGAGACTACCCCTTGCGCACAAGGACCGGCTCGCTCTCGAGCCTCACGCCTCACTTACTCCCGGTAGTCGTTCCGCCACTCCGGCGAGGTGGACTCCGTCACCCGTACACCGACTCGAGAGTAGCCACACGCCAAGACCTACTCCCAAGCCCTCGCCTCCACGAAGGATGTCTTCAAAAGTAACAAGCCCGAAACGCCCCGATCATGCCTGATCGAAAGACTTCCATGAAACTCGGTGTTGGGGTTTAAATGATTTGTGGCTTCGGATGATTTGTGGGTGGAGGAATGGCTCTAGAACACCTAATTGATGAGCTATGAATGTGGTAGGTGAAGTGGAGCAAACAAACCTCAAAATAGCCACCACTAGATAGGTATTTATAGCCCCAAGAGTAAAACTAGCTGTTGCCCCGGAAGGGACAAAAGACTAGCCGTTAGCCTCTACGGACGCCGTCCGACAAAGGTTTACTCGCTCACGAAAGCGGTTTGTCGGACGCCGTCCTGTCCCCACCGGACGCCGTCCGACAGCAAGGAATGCCGACGCGCTAAAAACCACCGGACGCTCTCAGCCCTCTCTCAGACGCCGTCCGACGGCGAAAAGGCCAGAAATTGAACTTCATCGGACGCCGTCCGGTAACCACCGGACGCCGTCCGACAGTGCGCATTGCAGGCTGTTTTGGCTGGTCGGACGCTGTCCGGCGACGCCCGGACGCCGTCCGACAGAGGGGATTTTCGGATAAAAGATTTGAAATAGTGTGTGGGAGAGTTTAGGGTATTTCTTCTCTCTAGAAATCTCACGAAGGGATATTTGGGTATTTTTAGAAGCGGTGGACTACGGAAACCGAGTTTTCGAGAATTCGCAAAGATCCGGCAAGATCCGAGATATTCAAACCCCTTTTGAAATCCGACGAAAAACAGAAAATAAAACCTAATTACTCCTAATCTATACGTGACCTCTTCTCTCGCCTTGGCCACGCACTTGAAACCCTGAGCACTCACAAATTTGTCGTCGCTTCGAATTAGGGTTTGCAAAAACGCCGAGTCTTCGCTAGGGTTCTGAGAAGTCCAAAAACCCCCTAGCACTTTATACTAATTAATTTGACATCAATGCCACTAATAAAAATTAGGGCTCAACGATGCTCACAGAAGCTAATTGAAAATTTTAAGGAGGATTCTCAGGTGATCCAGGGGGATCAAAATTTATTAAAATATGCTTCGAATTATTACAAAAAGCTGTTTGGGCATAGCCAGTGGAGTCCTATTTGTTTTAAAGAGGGGATTTGGGGTGTAGATGAAAAAGTTTCAGAGTTGAAAAATGAGCTGTTAATTGCTAAGTTTACCGAGGAGGAAGTGTACAAAGCTCTATGCTCAATGGGGTCTAATAAGGCCCCTGGCCATGATGGTGTGCCAGTGGAATTTTATAAAGTTTGTTGGCCTATACTTAAAAAAAGATATTATAGCTATGTTTGATGATTTTTCCTGTGATAGAATGGATATTTCGCGGTTAAATCTTGGGGTTATACTCTTATTCCTAAGGGTGTTGGTGTTGAGAAAATTACACAATATAGACCTATTTGCCTTTTAAATACTATTTATAAATTGTTTACCAAGGTGTTGTTGGTGAGATTGGAAAAGGTGATGGATAGGATTATTTCCAAAAATCAGAGTGCTTTCATAAAAGGTAGGGACATTCTAGATGGTATTTTAGTTCTCCATGAGGTTATCCATGAAACTAAAAGAAACTCATGTAGGGTAGTGATTAAATTGGATTTTGAAAAGGCTTATGATAAAGTGAGGTGGGATTTCATATTTCAATGTTTGGAGCTGAGAGGATTTCACCCTATTGTTTGTAATTGGATTATTAAGATTGTTTCCAAAGATACATTGAGTGTAAATATTAATGGGAAGAATAGTGAGTATTTTGAAAGTCATCAAGGGGTGAGACAGGGGATCCATTGCCTCCTCTTCTTTTTAATGTGGTAGCTGATGGTTTAAGCAAAATGATTCAGTTGGCAAAGGAAAATGGTTTAGTCGAGGGTTTGGCTGAGAATTTTTTAGATGGGGGTTTAGTGAACCTTCAATATGCAGATGATACTATTTTATGTGTTAAGAATGAGGTTTTTGGGGCTGTTAATTTGAAACTTCTATTAGTTCTTTTTGAAAATTGCTCTGGTCTCAAAATAAATTTTGAGAAAAGTGAGATAGTCACGATTAATGGAGATGAGGAAATGGATAGGTTATATTCTGAAATATTCACTTGTTCTGTGGGTGTCTTTCCTATTAAATATTTAGGGGTTCCTGTTGGAGTGCATAGGATTAGAGTTAGAGATTGGAGTTTTTTAGAGGCTAAGATGGAGAAGAATTGGCTAACTGGAAGAGTAAATGCTTATCTATTGGTGGTCATCTTGTTCTTTTGAATGCTTCTCTTTCTAGTGTGGTGGTGTATTTCATGTCTATTTTCTTGATTCCCAAAATGGTGTTGTATAAATTAGACAAAATCAGGAGGTCTTTCTTGTGGCAGGGTGGGTCTACTAGAAAAAATATCATTTGCTTAGATGAAAAAAGTTGTGTAAACCTAAGAGGGCAGGAGGGTTGGGTATTCGTCGGTTAAGAGAAATGAATATCAGTTTGATTTCGAATTGGTGTTCGAAGCTAGATTCTGACAAGGAGAGTCTTTGGAAATAGTTGGTGTTAAATAAATGTTAGAAATAAACCCATTTCTCAAATTAAAATTAGAAATCAGGATTCAGCTGTTTGGAAGAATATCATGGTTACTAGAGATTATTATTTGTGTAAAAGGGTGGTGTCGTTGGGAGACGGCAAATTAGTTGATTTTTGAAAGGATGTTTGGTTGTGGGATTCCTCTTTGGAAGTTAGATGCCCAGATTTGTTTGCTCTTTGTGATTATCATAATATCTCGGTGTTTGAGGCAAAGCAAAGGGATTGGGATCTTTCTTTCAAACGTTGGCTTGACTCTGAGTTGCTTAGTTTGTGGTGTAATCTGATTGATGAGTGTAGGACAGCAAGTTTTTCAGGGGGGCCAGATACTTTCAATTGGAGAGATGGTAATTCAAAAGTTGGTTTCTCAGTAAAGAGAATGTATGATTTTGTTAGTGGCTGGAATAGAGTTTATATTAGATGGCCACAGCTGATCTGGCGAGTCAAAGTTCCTCTGAAAATTAAAGTTTTTGTCTGGTTAGTTTTTCATAAAGCTATTTTAACTAAAAATCAATTGGTTAAAAGAGGTTGGAATGGGAGTCCTTTTTGTTTTTTCTGTTCTGGTTTTGAAGATGTGGACCATTTGTTTTTTCGGTGTTCGATTGCGCGAGCAATTTGGAGTGTGGTAGCTTCCTGTTTTCGGTCTGCTATCCGACCGATGAGCTTGGAGGGTTCTTTTAGATTGTTTCATCAGGTTTGGCCTGAAGGCAAAAGTTTGTCGGGGGTGTACATTTTTGCCATTATTTGGGCCAATTGGTTGGCGCGTAACAAATGGTGTTTTCAAGGTCAGGTTGTGCATTCCCCTTTATCGATATTACATTCTGCATGTGCATTGGTATACTATTGGGCAGGTCTTTATCCGGAAGGGGAAAGATAGAGCCTTCGTCTAGGTGTGGATCAACTAAAGAAGGTTCTTCAGAAGATGGCTAAAGATCAAGATGATGGAGGCTTGATTTTGGATTCTGAGAGTATGGGCAAAAAGGGGGCTGATTGATAAATATGAAGATCTTTGGTTTTAATATTTCTAGGGTGGCAGTTAAAACTGGTGTTTGGTGGTGTGTCTTACAGTTTGAGGCCGGATGTAAAAGTATTGGGATTTATTTTGTGCTGCTGTTTTTGTAATATCTCAATGTTGGTCTTTAATTGGCAGTGGTGGTTGGTTTGAACGTTGTGTCTATTTTGTTACTGAACTCTGTAAATTCTGTTCTTGGGAATGGAATTGGGGTAAAGCCCCTTTTGCAAAAAAAAAATCGAAGCTTAGCTGGCTTAAACTATGGAGGTTGAAGAGATACATATACAGGGGTGGGGGACGTTAGCGCTCCCTGATTGGTGAACGCTTGCAGCTAGCCTTGGACAAGGGGTCTAGCCGTCTGTGATGCAAATGAGAAAGAGATTGCAAAAAGTCCACCGTACGAAGAATCAAATGACAGTTCCTCCTCAGATGATGGGAGGATGATGACGGGGGTGATGGCGAGGGTGACGGTGATGACGGGGTTGATGGCGAGGGTGGCGGTGATGAAGGGGGTGATGGTGAGGGTGGCGCTGATGACGGGGGTGATGGCGAGGGTGGTAACGAATCAAGCTACCATCCTGTGACCAAATTTTACTCACAAGATTCACCTCCTATCTCGCAGAGAGCCACTAGGCATCTGTCCTCCAGGTCTAGAAGGGGCAAGCAAGACAACCCGCAAGACTAGGATAACTCAAGCTCTATGAGTGGTACATATACGGATTATAATTTTTGTCCTCCCCTACATCCTCATCCAAATCCACACATGAGGTTGGTATATGAATAAAAAATACCAGATTACTATGCAACTCTCTATCAAAGTTGGCAGGACAATGCTTGGACCATAGGGCTGAGTTGAGATGAATTTAAGATAGACTTAATAAACAACCATGGGCTAATAGTCATGTATAAAGAGGAGTACTCCATAGCATAGCCTAATGTTGGATTTGGATTTGACCAATATTATCGATAGAACTTACAACGGTAATATTCTTGTATGTCTCATTTGTAACATCCATTTCTGTTATAACATGCATGTGTGATTTCTTGTATGTCTCATTAATTTGTAGGTTCCACTGCCACATGAATCAACGAATGAGAAGGTTTGAATTTTGAACTTGCAATGTGTGGCAATTTTAATTGATGGTATGCTTGTTACGTTTGTTTTATATCCCTATAATGTGTGGTAAATTGATACAATTGAGAAGGTTTTAACTTGCAATGTGTGTCAAATTGATGCAATGTCTCATTTGTATGTCCTTATAATTTTTCTTTTTTTTAAAATTTTTTCTTTTTTTCTTATTTTTGCTCTAATTTTTCTATTGTCTGCTAATACCGCTCGGCTAGCCGAGCTAACCGATCGGTTAGCCGACCAAGCCGTTTTTCGTATTCAAATTTGAGTTCGTCCGGCTTTTGCTCGAAATTTCCGGTTAGCCGCGAAAACCGACTGGCTAGCCGAGTCGATCGTCCGTCGGTTTTTGCCCTCGGCCATGCACCTCGATGCGCGGGAGCACCGTCGTCACCTGGACCTCGCGCCATGTTTTATAGAAATGGATCACAAGAAGCTAGATCATCACTAAACATGACCCTCATGGCTTGGCTCTGAGTGCCTCGTACTCGTATGGGAAAAGAGCGACAGCGAGAGACTATTGCACAAAAACCAGCATGTGTCCGGCAACATTCCAAAGAGAGCAAATCACCAAAATGAAAAGAAAATCATGCACTTTTATTCCTTCTCTAGACAGTACGTACGCAGGTAGCTAATCATTCATATCATTTGATGAGGTTAGTGATGGCCGTGCACACGATGGCTATCCGCACCGCGTCCGCGCTCTGCCGCCGGAGCGGCGACGGGACGACGCCGGCGTTGGCGAAGGCGCCATCGCACTGGCGCGCGATGGACACGGCCTCCGCCGCCTTCTGCTTCCCCGCCGCGTAGTCGCGGGCGTTGATGGAGTCGTACGCCCCCGCGAACGCGTAGCCCATCAGGTCGTACAGCTTCTCGCAGCGCTCCAGCGCCGCCCGCCGCGGCGCGCCGCCGGCTCGCCCCTTGTCCTTGGCGAGCATGCCCCTGATGTCGTACAGCGCGTCGCCCGCGATGACGACGCCCACGTCGGCGGACACCTTGGCCAGGCCCCACGTGTCGGCGTCGGGGCTGAGGTGGTGCACGCTCAGCCTCCCCACGCAGAAGGCGTAGTCCACGCGCTTGTCGCTGCTTGCCGCCGCCCGGCACGTCGTGACCACGGTCGCGTCGACGGCGCCGCTCAGCGTGAGGACGACGACGGCCATCGCCGCCGCCATGGCTGCAAGAAGGCGAGCCGTGTACGGCCCCATCGATCGATCTTACTTGGCTTCGCGAATCGCAACGAAACTATATGAGTGTGTGTGGTGAGTGGCAGTGGTGAGTGTTGACCTGTACCATGGGGGCTGCCTCTCGGTGCCCTTTTTATAAGCCGATTTGTACCTGCACTCGAAGATTAGGCAAGTTCTACATAAAAGAAAGACATAAAAACAAACAAATAATATGGGTTTCTTTTTATGTCTATATTTCTGGGTAAATAATGAATTATCGCTAGCTGTTGGGCTTGGGTGCATGCGTTTCATGCATTAATTGTGAAATAAACAGACAAACTTGTGCTAGCTAGCTAGTAGATCAGACGTGTCGACCATGGCCAAGAAAATACAAGGTGTTCTACGTACGTTTAATTTGGGAGCTTCTGGGTTACATGACGACATTGCATTTCGATGACACTATGGAATGCATTGGCACGCACAAATGGAATTCATTCATTAGCACGCACAAATGGAATGCAATTATGGTAATTAATTAATTAATTCATTAGCACGCACAAATGGAATGCAATTAACTCACGCATAAACGCATTACAACCACCGTGAGGAAAAAATAGAATGAAATTTATGACATCCTCTATTTTATCGTATGTCACTTATATATTTAAAACCTTAAAAATAAAATAAAAGTAAATTGTTATATACAAAAAAAACCTAGTTTAAACTACTTTAAATTAGGTTTAAACCAAAACCATAAAAAATATTTTAGGAAAATTCTAAAAAATTCCCATAAATCTTAGAAGCCATCATTTAGATACCCTCAAAATTTTAAGTCCAAAGCCTAATGCTAGCCTGTGATTCCGTAGAGTGTTGCCGTTCTGCCGGAAGCTCGTCAAACCCATGAAATGATGAGCGAACGTGATAAAACCAAGACCAAACTTGGATGATAGTTATTTGAGGCCCAAACCTGTCCCAAGCCAGAAGCCCAAGTCGAAATTCGCGGATTTGTGAAAAATTCCCAATTTAGGGTAGTTCTAAACCTACTCGGATTAGAATTTAAACCCAATTCAAATTCTACCCACTAAGAGCATCCCCAGCAGGGCCTTCAAATTTCCCTCTATCGCTACAGTAATTGCTACAGTAACTGCTACAGTGCAAACTCACCCTCACATAGACCAAGTTCCCTCCTATTGCATTTGAAAATTTTTGAAATAGAGGCCATTTTAGGGGGTGTGATGGGGATGCTCTAAGGGCCTGACCTAGGTCGACCAACATAGTACATATACACCCCAAGATCCCCCTCAACTCCACAACTCGTGCAAACCCCAGATACAAACTCTAGCCGTCGAGAACCCTAGCCCCAAGGTGGTTTTCGAGGTAGATCTCTCTGTGACATGCCCAAACCCGTGTGTAGATGCCACCATGGTGTAGAGCTCGTCAAGGCAGTCCAGATGGATACCTGGTTCATCGGTTTTGATGGAGAAACGCTCCATAAATAGCTCGCCGAAGTTTTGGCAGCCCTGCCACCTCCGTCGCCGCCGACATCGCTGCCGACGATCGCCACCGCTACCTTGACCCGCACCTCCCGCTCCCAACCGCGTGCCGCCACTGCCCCGCCCGCCGCCGCGCCGGCCCCACGCACAAGACGCGCATCGCTGCACCGCGCCATGCCACGCGTCGGTGCCACATTGGCCGCCGCCGAACCATGCCGCGCCACGCGCCGCCTCCACCGCCACTCCCGCGCGTGCAGCACGCCGCCCAATTGCCATGCCACGCGTGGCAAAAACAGCGTCGCAGCCTGGCCACTGTCCCAGCAGCAGCCATGTGTCGCCAAGATCGCCACGCGCTGCGTTGCACACCTCGCGCCGCCATGTGTTGCCCATTCATTGCCGCCGTGCGCCTTCGTCGGTTAGGACCGGTTCGGCCGGTTAAACTGGTTTAATCTTTTCTGTCTTTTCTAATTTTCTCCAAGCTTACAGAAATTGTTTAGGGAGCATTCGAACTCTAAATTGGATGATTCCAGAGCCATTAAATCTCACAAATAGCCTAGAATTTTATATATTTATTTGAGTTATATGTTCTATTGATAATTTTTCTGTTCTTATGTATTTGCATCTACGTGTAGATCGTTCGTGTTCACGCTGTTCGACTTTTTCCAGGAGCTTTCTGAAGGAGGTTCGCAAGACCCAGGCAAGATAGATTGCATCTTGCTTTCTTATTTTTGCAAAACTCACCCGTTAATTATTTTATTTACTTTTCTCATGCATGAAATGATGGGAAGGGTAAGGATCTTAATTATTCACACTGAGTCATCTACCCTGTAAATTTAGCCATTTATGCCTTAGTTATTTTTCTAGCCTATCCTTGTGCATAGATTCTAGTGCTCGTGGGTTATTAGTTGTTAGGTTATTCATCATTTAATCTTGTGGCTTGGTATAATTGGAGGTGTTGTTTTACTTTAGTAACCTAATTAACTGAAACCTACGTGGCGTGAGTTGACTAAAGGTGGCAAGTCGGATGGTTTTGTGGAATAAGGATTGTGTGGTGATAGTCACCTTGGTCTAAGGACCCTTGACGTGTGCTTATCCGGCCAAATCATACAAGCGCAACCATAGGTGCTAGCTCTAGCATGTCGGTCAACATGTGCTAGTCCTGGCTTAGTACGTAGTTAGGAAAAACTATTAACACACTTTACTTTGAAAAGATCGGCCAGCAGTCTGTCGGCTCAAGAGGGGACCCGAGTTGACGAAACCTTAGAGGGGTATCGGTGTTAACATAAGAAATTAACTAATGAATCGCCTTGTATCGTTACTTGGTCTAGACTCCAAAGAAAGAGGCAAGACACAAAAGTATCAATAGGCTTATGGGTAAAGTGTGCTACACTCTACAGAGGTTAAAACTATCATGATAGTCGTTCCCACGATCATGGGAGGGGAGGAAGGTTGTACATGGTAGTCTCATGTGTTAATCAATAACTTGATGGGTTGGTTTTGTTTGAGTTATTCGAGGCTTGTGCAGTTCTGCAGAGGGTTTTCGAAGCCGAGCTCTGTGTGTTTACTTTGGGAATTTATTCATTATTATTTGTTCAACAAATGCTTTTGCAACACTTTAATTAATTTGAATAGAATAGGTGTTTATGCAAATTAGCCATCCTGTTCTTGTTTATATCCTTGCATTCATTATAAGTATTATTGCTAATAGGCTGTTTGGTTGGCCGTATTTACAGAGATTTGCATCTACAGATGCAGAATCTTGCTTTTTCTTGTGTTTGGTTGCCTGCATCTGGTTTTGAGCCTGACTCTGTGGATGCAAGATTCTTCATGCAGCCTGGCTCTGGAGAAACACAGAAAATGAGCGTTTCTCTGGATGCAACGTTTGACGGCCTCGTGTTCTGTGCATGGGGCCACAGTCAGTCACCATATCAAGCCATGCATGGACTGCGAACGTGGCAAGTAAGTTTTTATTTTTTTTTCCTTTTTTTGTTTGCATCTTTTTATTAGCATATCCGATTACCGAACCGATTCCAAAAATGGATTTATGACATTTTTTCGAACAAAACTTGACCACACTAGTTATATAAATTTCAAAATAATTAAATTTTAAAATATTCACCAACTAAACACTCAACCAAACACTGTCTATGCATCTGCACATCCCGTATCTCACCAGCCTGGCTGAGTCGGACGGACCAGGCTCGTGAGAGAAGGCAACCAAACAGCCTATAAGTAGCCGTGTACTCACTATACAAACCACAGATATATATTTGTTCAGGAGAAGACTCGAGTCCGGGCCCATAGGATCAGGCGGATTCTGTACCGGATTTCGATCAAGATTAATTTTCGCTCAAGGGTCGGATTGGAGCATCGTCATACTCTATTCCGCTGCATTATTTGAATTTTCGCAACTCTGAACTATATTATTTGGTCTTATTCAAACTATTATAATAAGTGATTGTGCTACAATTACTTTTGCATTATTATGTTAATTTCATAGTTAATTGTGATTGTGTGATGATGTTCAACAATTGTCGTTCATGAGTTTACTAGCATTGATCTCTGGACTAGCAATCAATCATGAGTGGACCCTGGTGAAGCCGGGGTTGTGACAAAATTAATCACACATGCACGCATTCTAATCGCGTTGGTTTTTGGGAAGGGCAAATTCCACCCAATCAACCGGCCTTTGAGCCTAAGTCTTGTCCGTCCATATGGTAGCTTCTATAAAATCAACCCATTGGACCGGTGGGATTTATGATCCGTCAAATAGAATGATGAGATTTATGACCCGTCAAAATATAAAATGGAATAAACAATTTTATTTAAATATTTTAAAATACTTTTATTATTTTTACATAAACTTATCCCTTTTAAATATTGTTGAAATAAGTTTATAAAAGACTTTCTAATAAATTCATATTTTCTAATTTTTAAAAATAATGTTGAAAATATTTTATAATATATTCAATAAATCCATCTTTTCCAATATATTTTAGAAAAATCAATAAGGATATATCACCAAATCCTATATAATTACACTTCCAAATTAGTTTATGCAGAAATGTTTTATGCGAAAACTCCTTCTCTCAATTTATTTATGCCAAAATTCTCGCCTTTACTCTACCTAAATCAAAACTTCTGATATTTAAAATAAATTCTTTAAAATATTTTCATGTCGAAAGACTACACAATGGCCGAAAAAACGAGTCAAACCCCAAGTCAACCCTCGGAAGTCACTTTGGCACAAAATCTAGCTGCCATGGAAGGGAACAGAAATGAAGCTACGGAAACATAAAATCAACTTCTACGACAAATAATCGAAAGGTTGCCAACCAGAAGACCCAATGACATGATTGGCTTAGGAACAAGATGTGATTTTCAGAAAACTAAGCCAACAACCTTTGCATCTTCCATAGACCCCCTACAAGCTGATAATTGGTTCAGGGATATAAAGAGAAAAGACATATGAAGGGTATGCCCACCTGGACACTACACGCCTCGCAAAACACACGTGCACCCTGACATAGGAGCATGTTCCAATAGTCAAATTCAAACAGTTTTATGAGCATGTTTCAGTAAAGACAATCAAAATGTTCCAATCATCTAATGACAATGTTTCAATAGACAATTGAAAATTAGATGTTTCAACAATTATATGAGCATTTTTCAGTAGGGTGATGGCGATGGAAACATTCTCTTTGTGTATATGAGAATCCATAAATAGTACAAAGTCGAACATTCGCTTCAGCGAGCTGCCACGCGTCATCGCCGGTTTGCCACGTTGCCACGCGTCGTTCGCAGCTGTCCGATCGCGCGCTCCAGGCAGATCCGACCATCCGTTTTATTTTTACGTATAAAACGATTTTTTCACGCAGATATCAGGTATGCGGGTGGTTTGGCCAGTTGGTTAGCTCAGCCAGTTGGTCACTTGGGAGCCTCGGGTTCGAATCCCGCGTGCCCCCGTTTTTTCTCCTTTTCCTGAGGGCTGGCTTCCCAGCAGCTGCCGTGTTTTTTCGGCATTAAAGCGCCACAAAGCGCTGCG
Organism: Raddia guianensis; assembly: GCA_036346415.1. NCBI lineage: Eukaryota > Viridiplantae > Streptophyta > Magnoliopsida > Poales > Poaceae > Raddia > Raddia guianensis. The sequence goes on along the minus strand of CM070539.1, from coordinate 5,238,465 downwards.
ACTGAGACTAGTGTTCAAAATATTCCAGCACTTGTGACAATGTTTCAATGGGTCAATTGCAAGGTTTTAGTCTGTGTATAATCATTTTCCAGTAGATTACTTGTATTATTGCACTATGCAAATTCAATTGCTCTAGTAGTTATATACAAATGTTCAAGTCGGTAATGGAATTCTACATTCAGGCACAGGGGCGGATCCACCGGTGGGTCTGGGGGGCTCTAGCCCCTTACGCGGTATATGACAGTAGAGCCCCCCTAGCCCCCCTATAATTTTTAGTGTAAAATATAAAGAAAGCAGGGACTAGACTGTAGATTTAGGCCTTGAGCCAATTAGGTCAGCCCCTCCTATTATTTTTGTCTGCGTCCGCCCCTGTTCAAGCAGATGCATCTTGTATGATGCATGACAGTGGACCCAGTTTTACACGGTTTTGCATGGGGCGGTTGCGCGACAACTATTTTTCTACGCGTACGGACGTTACGAATTACACGGTGCGGGGGCATGCATTTTTAAAATTGAAATTGTAAAATTTGAATTTGAATCACAAAAAGTTTTGCGTTGGATTTTTTAAATAGATTCGTATCAAATTGAAAATTTTACAAACACATTCAAAATTAAAATTATTTTTTCAATTTGAATGCTAATTTAAGATCAATTTCAAAATTTGGATTTTTTGAATTTATTTCTAAAGTATTTTTCCATAATTTTTAGGTAATGTGGATGCCATCTCATTGAAAAATACTTTGCGTGTCAGTCGTCTTGGTAGTCAACGATCACTTAACGGTTGACCTAACAGATATTGAGCTATGGTGCAAACAAAGCAAACTTTTATGAGGCAATAAAATAATTTACTTTAAGGATTGCGATGCTTGCATAGGATTGTTTTGCAATTGCGATCTTGGGAGTGAGATATTGTTGTTTAGAAACTACTATCTTGGTTCTCTGTATATGCGTGTTCTGTATAACCAGAACGCTATAAGTGAGATATTGCATCTCTCTTTGTTGTAATTTTTCCCTCTAGCCTTCTTGCTTGGAAACCATTTCTCGCATGGTAAGTGAATAGTGTGTTTTTAAGGGTGGTATAACGGGGCTATTGGGGATGCTCGGACACTGGTAGTTCTAAACAAAATATAACATTGACATCATTGCATTTAAAGTAATCCAAGTCTAGTATAACAAGTACACTCAAAAAGCTCGAAAACTATTTTTATTATAGCCTGAAAAATTGCGCATCCTTAGTAGAGTTCGTAGAGTCCAAAAAATTGTTAAAAATTACTTTTAAAATGTTCAAAAGAACACCAATATCTTTTTAAAATACTCCCTCCTTTTTTTTGTTTGATGCCTTTTACTTTTTACCACGTCTTTGACCATTCGCCTTATTCAAAAATTTAGTACAAAGATGTAAAAAAAGGTCATATTTAAAGCATCTCTATTGATAAAAAAGGTCATATTTAAGGTCATATTTAACAACAAAATAAATGATATTTAAAAAAATTGAATAAGACGAATGGTCAAAGGCGTGTCCAAAAGTCAAAGGTGTCAAACAAAAAAAACGAAGGTAGTAGTTACCAAACGTGCAAGCGTTTGGCTTATAAAAATAATAAATAATTCACTTAAAAGTCACATTATGATTTTATGCTTCTTTGTGTGATTTAATTTGAGACTACAATCTCAATGAATTTTATGCACCACATCATGATCTCTGCTCGGACCCATGCATACATCCATTCATTCATCGTTCATTGTTCATTTGGTTGGAGGCTCGATCTCGAGTTGTTTTCCAAGTGTGGTAATCGTAATATATTGTTGTTAATAAATATTGATGCTTTTAATTATGTCAAGGGAATAGAACAATGGTGCATACATATAGCTTATCCTACATCACATCACATCATTTCTCCTGCATTATCATCCTCATCTTCGGATAAGTAGTGCACATATATATATAATTTACTGGCTATCCGGACCACTGCACCTGTCCGGTTCATTTCAGCTTATTGTTAGATTATTACAATTTACCACAGGATTATTCTATTTTTTTATAATGTAAACACTTTAACGTTCGTGGTCATTTTGGAAGATCCTAACGTTTCAAAACGTAATTTTAGCTATCATTTCAGTCTCTCCAGACCTCAGCCCTTATAAAAAAATTAACAACTTTTAAAATTATAGTCCGTAGCAAATTTTAAGCTAGAAAGAAGTGAACAAGGGCATCAGTAATGACGAAAATGGGGTTTTTATTAGTGATACTCGTTCGATAACTTTTAGAAATTTAAATTTTCTACATATAATTGGTGATAATATAAAAGAGGGGTAGCGTGGATCAAGTTTGAAAGCTAAATTTTAACAAAATTTATCCAAAAAATCATGCGAATAAAATGTACGACATCCGACTAATTTTCTTATGGAGGAGGCCAATAAATGTCGATGGGGTTATATTAATTGCTCATACTTGTTCAAAAATTTAAAATAAAAAAATAAAAAATTTCTACCGATAATTGGTGGTAATATTAAAGCCAGTAACATGGATCAAGTTTCTACGCTAAATTCTGACGAAAGGTCGAAAAAAAACTATTTGAATCAAATATTTGAGATAAACGCCGGTCCCATATGGATCAAGAATCCGCGCTAAACTAATTCTGACGAAAAGGCCATATGAAAATTCATTCAAACCAATTATTCATCAGGATGTGGCTCATCTATATATACGAGCGGAGCTCACGCGCTTCGCGCGTGGGTGAAGCCCGTGCAGTGTAATCTGTTAGCATCATGCGATTCAGTTTATGTTGCCGTTGGTTTGGCAAAGGGCCTTGTTTTTTAGAGCTCAATTTGAAACCTTTCATTATAGTCTCTTTTTCCTGTTCACTATGAGTTTTTGTAAATCATATGGCTGTACAGCAGTCATGTGTGATATCAATGGTATTTGTGCTATGATGTAACTTTGTGTGGACCTAATATGCTGAAAAGATAGTGCAAATTGTATTATACAATGGAAGCTCTGCTGCATACTTCATGCATAATATACAAGACAGCAAGAGTATTTTTGGACAGCAACTTATATTACATAAAGATGTCTTGGAGATGATATTGATGCTGTCCAGTTAGGCTTGCAGCTTGCTAAGTGAGTAGAACTATTATAAATACGGTCATAAACATAGCCAAAAGGGAGGATGATGTCCAAAATATGAGGCATTTGACATTGCAATATGACCAATTGACTGTGGTCATAGGGGCCTCACCATATAAAGAAGCCAGAGTGATACAAGGTGAAAGTACAATAGTTTTTTGCTGCTGGTGCCTAAGGTGTCATTAGGCTGACCATCTATGTATCTTTAGGAGTTTGGAACAGCTTCCTCTTTGCCGTGGTTGCTGTTGCAGGGGAGGGGTCGGTAGCAGGTCTGCAAGGAAGTCAACAATAGTTATTTTTAGAGCTGTACTGTCAATCTCTATATGTAGGAATGTTTCTTGCTATACCTCTTTCCTTTATGGGTGTCAGCAATATTGCTTGGTTCAGGTGGTGGAGTAGCTGTTAGCAATGGTTCGTTTATGTCGACGACAGCGGGGCTTGCTTCCTACATATGGCCGTGTTGAAATTGAGGAGTCACAAAGTAAGAATGAATGATGTAGTGAGCATGTACTTACAGTTTGGGTTTCGCTACTGCCATGTTGTGAGGGAGTAGCAGCCGCTGGCTCTAGTAATCTTTGGGCTGAATGAGTCGTGACAAAGCTAAGTGTGTCTTGATGAAATGTTCTCTCTGTGATTTTGTGGTGATGTCAAATTGCTTTCCAAATAGGTTCTTAATCTGTGGAGGCACCATATTTTCGTGTGTTGGTATGTTGACAGTAGGGCATGGAGAGGAAGGCCAATGAGTTGTTCAGCTAAGTTTCCAAAAATTTGATTTGAGTCATTTAGCGGTTGGTGCATCAACTTCGGATGGATCGAGAACGTCGAAGGTGATCTAATAACTGGTGCATAAACCATGTTGTTATAATGTCTGTAGAGATGTTTTGGTTACACTATCTTGTAATTGAGAAATGTAGTAGTATGCGCTGCGTGGAGTGGACGTTAACACGCCACATGAAGGACATTGCATGGAACCATCGCGGTGCTGAAGCATCTTTCTGCATCTCCCATAGGAATCATACCACCAGCGCCGTCCAGCGGTGAGGCCTTTTATAGCTATGCGGACACTATATATGTTGCCCTGTTTGCAAACAGCTTGTATAGTGAGCAAGCCTAAAAATAATAGAATGCGGGAAGCAAGCAATATGATTACCAATGCCTCATGTGGGTTTAGATCAGCAAGGTGCATACAGTAGTGGCGACTATTTCAGTTGCAGAAGGAGGTTGGGGTTTCGAAGTGATTTCTGTAATCTGCCCTGCAAATCTACGACACATGCAGTACATGGGTTAGCATATAGCTGTAATCATATAGTTGTTGCGGAATACAGCTGGTTGTTACATTATTAGCAGCTTGTTGTTTATTTATGTTGAGCATAGTTAGTGGCATGCATGGGAAAATAACAAGGGAAGGAGTGACAGCTATTGTACCTGTCCTGAAGAACGATAATGTCAGGTAACGGTGCATTTACATACCACGCTGTACGGCTAGAGCTTTGCAGGTACGTTTCATCTATGGAAAACAGTAGCATATATATTAACATGTGATGTCTATGACTCTATGCCGCATAGTCCAAAAAGATTAAGAGGAAATAATTTAGAGACCATTTCGTGTAGCCACAGTTAGGCCGACAAACAGGACAACCATAGTTGTGTTGCGTGATTACTCTATAAGTGTTTGCTGATCGATATGGATCGCATGATGGCCCCATAATACCAGTTTGAGGGTATGGCTGCAAGAATAGCAATCGATAATGGTTGCAACAGAAGCACTGCAGTTGTTGACAAGGCGGTAAACTTTGCGAAGGAATGACTTTTTCTACGGTGAATGGCAGAAACAGTTACCTTCCATCTGTAACTAATATGTCACGGACTGGTGTAGGCATGCCTTTTACAGAGGCAGATCTAATCGGATCAATTGAGGATATCATTGCGATAATATCTACAGTGGAAGCAATATACAGGTTAGAATTGCTATTAGCTGCTGTATTATATTTGGTGTTTACGTGCATTGCATTATTTCATACCTGTCAAGAGTTCTTTATTATCAGCCCTGTCCTGCAGCCTGTCAAATGGAACAGGGCTATATGCATAAAGGGGAAATAATTCAGGAATAACCGGGATACGCTGGAGCGTAGTAAATGGTGTGAATCTTGCCATGTATGGGCCACAAACAGGTCTATAGGACTGCCTAGCATCAGCAACTTGAAAATATTGTACGTGGTATAGAGCTCCTTCTTCTAAGTGCATTCTAAACTTGTTGCTGATTTTTTTAGGAATTTGGTTGTCCATAGCTGTGCCCTGAGATAGGATAGGAGTGTGTAATGAAGAGAGAAAACTGGCAAACAATGTTAGGCAGGTGCATAATGTACATAAAGAAGGTTGACTTGCCTCTTCATCGATCATGACCATGTCTAGGCTTTGATCTTTACTGAGATCAACAGCCTCGTCGAAGGTAGAAAATCGAATCAATCTCACACGGACACGCCATTTGTGAGGGTAGGCTTAACTTGTCCGAGAGGAGAGTACTGCATCTATTAGCAGAAATAGGAAATGATTGCATCTATTAGCAGAAATAGGAAATGATTAAGACATAGGAGGTATTAAACGTAAACAGCAGCTAACCTAACCAATGAATGATAGCTACTGATTCATTTCATTCGGAACAAATAACAAAAGCATCAGAAAAAGCCACTGGCTACAATGGGTTGACGACAAAATGAGACAAAACGGCGAATAAGGACGGAATCCCAGAAAAGCATATCAGGCCGACAGTAAATTTGGTTTGACCCTAACAGCAGACAGTACATTCACTCTATAATATGTATTGCCAGTATGTGAGCCTACAAGAGGCCAAGTTTTGGCAATCGAAAGGACGAAAGGGAGAACGATGAAGAACAACAATGGTAATAAACAAATGAAAAAACAAAATCAACAATATGTGTATGATGAAGGACGGAGAAGAACGGGAGCATGCTCGGCTATGGTAAGCAGAATGCTGCTAATGGTGATGTTTACCTGGTCGAAGTGTCGCCGATGAATGCAGATGCAAGAAGCAGATAAACAGCAACCTAGAGCCGGACGGTAAAGTGTGTAGCGATGGGCTGCGGAGAAATAAATGTTTGGTGCGTCCTGTACGGTAATGAGAAGATAAACATTACAGAATGTGGAACTGTAGCACACACCTGTCGTGGACACGTTGCAAGGCAAGGCTTGGCTGGGTACACATGCATGCAGCAAATACACGTATCACTGACCATATTTTGTAGCGGTCAAATCTGGTAGCACTGTATAACATAAAAGGTAATATTAAATTTGTAAGACACAATGGCAAACAAAAGATAGCTTAATCAGCGCTTATCTGTTTTTTCAACAGAAACAAAGCTTTTTTTTAACGTACATGTAAATGACGGTAGCAATTTTTGAAGACAGGATGATGATTTTCTAGTGTACTGTAGCGTTTTGTTCCCATATAATCTGTGAGCTTTTAAAAAGAGGTTTAAATGGAATAAAAAAATAATTTAAAGTTTTTTTGAGGATCTTTAAGAGTAGTACTAAAGATTTGAGAGAAATTAATATGAATTATGACATCTGTGGAATACAATGCTTCAGAATATTATTATTGCTTAATGTACGTTAAAACATGATGTAAAGATGGCACTATGCACTATTCATTTTTGAGGCACTGTGAGGCAAATTCTCACAAACTTGATCTTAGTATGCCGTAAGTCATTTTGTTTGTTTAATGCAGCACCACACGTACCTTTTATGCTGTTTGTCTTAGAGCAAGGAATAAATCTAACGTATCATAGGAATTTGGTAAATACAGTGCCTGTCACTGACCATGCTATAACCTATAATAGGGACAAGAGATTTTATGGGCGGTCATTAGTATGGGGCAACATGAAATAACTATTTTAAATTGTAAGGTTGTTTTTTTAGAAAACTTTGAATCCAAAAGGAGTTCAATATAAAAGAGACCATTTTCTAAAGATATGCAGGTAAAATGTGCATCTTGAATTTTAAAAAAGGGATGTAAGATAGAAGTTTTTTTTTTGTGCATTGCAACGGCTCATGTTTTTTTGAAAGATGTTAAGTGGTCAAATTAAACTAAGAGAAGAGCTCATGTGAATTTCCTGTTGGTCATTCTCTGAACAATGTATGTTGTGATTTTATAAATAGCCGCACGTAAGCAATGCTTATTTGGTCATGTACATTAATTGAATCTGGTCGTGTGAACATGTCAGTTTGAGCAGATGTAAGTGAAACATAGGAGCAGCGATATTATTAAGTGAAAAGAGGATAAATGTATATAGCACGGTGTAAGTATCCATATAGTTGTGCCTAGTTTAGCATCTATCTTTCATATTCTGCTCAAAGCATTGGGATCCTATAAAAGCTTGATCTTAAAATCGGATGAATCAGATAGCTGATTGTCAATATTGATATGGCAAGATATAAACGAGAAATTAAGTGTTTTTGAAGTACATAAACGGCAATCAGATGCATTGCACAGTTTTTTTTTTGTGCGCGTTATTGACGACAGGGTAGTCTAACCGGGAGCAATGTGAATAGGGAGAAAAAGCAAGTTCAGATATGAAGCACAAATGATAGATATAATAAAACCGTTTTTATGAGAGGCCAGAAAGACACAAATAAGATTCTTTAGGTATTTGAGGAAAGAAAAGCAAGTAGGACAAAATATGAGCATCATTGGATAGAAACGACTATAATATAACCTGGGAGGAAGATAAACTGGTGACTCAAGTAGCAGTACATAATGAGGGCGTGCTTCATGGATCCTATCCTGTGGTAAATTAAAAAGGGGAGAAAGACATCATTATCTGTTAGGAACCATTACAATGTGACCTGACAGGAAGACAAATTGGTGGCCGAAGTAGTAGCAAGCAGCAGTGACCTGTTCCATTGACTCCACCCTGCGATGTCAATATACAGAGCATTAAGCATGGACAGATCCCACATATTACAACAACAGGCAATGACTGACAATAAAACCTAAGAAAAGGGTGTGATATATTGGTAAGATAACATACCTTCATGCTGAATTAGACAAAGGGCAAGATTTCTTCATAGACTATGTTGGCTGTTGTATTGGAAACTTGATTGTTGTGATCTACAATTAAAATTTTCAGCCCGGTCTTATGACACACTCTAGATATAGCAACATATAACTGACCATGTGTAAACACTGGAGTCTTCAAATACACACCTATAGTGGATAATGTCTGGCCTTGACATTTATTTATTGTCATCGCATATGAGAGTCTAAGAGGGAACTGACGGCGCTTGAGAGTAAATGGCCATTTGTGTGCCTTAGTGGTGAGTACAACCCGAGGAACACAAACTAACTGGCCAGCATTGCTCCCTGTCATGATTTTTCCTTCTACGATAGTATTACCAAGACGCGTGATAATCAAACGTGTGCCATTGCAAAGTCCAAGTGTTTGATTGATATTTCGCAGAAGCATGACCGGAGCACCTACCTTGCAATAAAAAAAATTGGTATAATAAACCATTAAGCGTAGCATCTTTATTGAAATCAAAATTTGTGGGAGCTCTAGTCCATGCACCTATTTTTAAGCGGAGCGCATGTGCTGGGAAATTATTAATAGCGATGGTATTTAAAAATTCAGGAGGATAAAGAAGCTGAACATCTGCGGGATGGTCTTGAGCAGACCGATTGTATCATAGCTAAGGTATTCTTTGATGAAGTCGGCCTCGCTGATAACATGATATGATTTATGTCATCCACCACCGCATTGGTTGGGCAAACTATAGCTCGCTGTGCTAAGTATACCGGATTGGAGAAACAGGCCCTAAAATCGTCATAAATGGCATCACAAATGGCTGCATCAGTGTCTCCACTAGGCCATATGAGGAGATCATTGGGAATAACAACATTACTGCTGTCAGAAGAAGGGAAAACATGTCCAACAGTGGCACGTCCTTCGCCGATATCAAGAATCCACTGAGCAAATTCAAGCATCTCCAACTTTTGCTGCTCCGATAAGGAAGGATTCATCAATCGCATATTCACAGTAAGACGCATAACCTGCACTTGCCACCAGAGTGGTGATTTGATAAGAGAAGCCTGAATGACATCCGTACGGCCACCACGCTCGACAACCGGCAATACTTGTCTAAAGTCTCCTCCAAAAAGGATAGGCTTACCGCCGAATGGTTTGTCAGCATTAGAAGGGTCCTTGCGGCCTAGTAAATCACGTAATCCTTGATCGAGAGCCTCTATACAATGTCTATGTGCCATTGGAGCTTCATCCCAGAGAATAAGAGTGGTTTTGACGATGAGATCGCCAAGCTGAGAACATCTTCCTATAGAGCAACTGCTTGATGCATCTACCTCTATGGGTATGCGGAACCGAGAATGAGCTGTTCGACCTCCAGGCAACAATAAAGCTGCCACACCTGAAGATGCAACTGCTAACACTATGTGACCTTCGGATCGCAGTTTAGCAATAATAGATTTCCATAAGAATGTCTTGCCTGTTCCACCATGGCCAGACACAAAGTAAAGGCATGGTCTCTTTTCAGCAATACTGGACAGAACTGTGTGAAAAATATGAAGCTGTTCATCATTTAACATATTGTACATACTGCTGGACTGCAAAGCAAGTTGTTCCTTATCATAGGACAGTTCTTCCAACATGAGTCGATTGCTTTCAATTGGACAAGACATCGGTGGTGGCTGAGGCAAGCCATAGGCCTAAAGAGTCATGTTGTTAGAGCTGAACATTAAGTCTAGATCTTGCAGTAGCCTATCTTGCAATATTTGAGATGGTATAGATTCATTGACATGATTATGAACACACCGAATATTATACGCTATGTCATCTACCATATATCTCCAATATTTATCATAGAGGGCACGTGGATCTCCCACATCACAGTGAAGTAGAATAGCCATAAACAAAGACCTTAACTGCTGTGAGGATGCCCATGTAATTGCTTCATCAAAAACAAGAGCCCACTCGTCGTCATCGCTGATGAGTCCTCTAGCTTTGCAAGCTGCACGAAAGGTGCTGTGCACAGTGCCGTTGTAAGTCCTTACATCAGTATAATTAGCAGCTCCTTTCACAACCATAAGGAGCATCCTCAAATAAAATAATTCACCAGCATTGGGATGGACATGCCTGAGTCTACCAACTTTTGGTCCCCTTTTCCTCATACACCATCTCTTTTCGTTGGCGTACCATGTCCACTCAGATGGGAACTCACAATATGTAAGGTGTCGGGCACAAGGATATTGCTGGTTTGTTGTGAACCATTCAGTCAGCATAGTCCTGGTAGAAGCGGGGTCTTGTAAAATGTTGGACAGATGGCGATTTTCAGAATATGTGACAGTGTTCATGCTGGGCAAGTGAACAATAAGCCTCTCAACAGCTGGAAATCTTGCATGAATATCATATCCCCATGTCCTCCAATATGCCTCACAAGCTGACAGATACCTAGCATTGATATACTGAGCAATCTCATCCACAGTTTCAGTGCTATTAGGAGTATATTCAGAGGAAGTAGCTCTTGAAGAAGAGGCCTCAACAGGTGTTCCTGCTGCAAAATGCATAGCCTGAGAAGGACCAGCAGAGGCGCTTGTAAGCGGAGTGGAAGGAAGCTGGCTGATTGACCTGGCAGCTTGTGCAGCGAGGGAACTACAATGAAACCGGGTGGCAGGAGAAACAGTTTGGACGGCCGCTTGCATAGCAATAGCTGCATGGTCAGGGCCTTTGGTGACATACTTGAAAAGATATTTAATAAGATGTGTGCCAATACACCATTCGACATTAATATGAGCCTGAAACTTTTTAAGCAAATGCGGGCTATAAGGAACAACCCATCTATTATCAAGCCTAATCTTGCCTCGGGTCACAAATCTGTCATCTTGACGACGGCGATATAAAGGATACCCTTGTGAATCAAAAGCGCTCTGATCCCGAAAATGCTTTGGGTATCCTTTTGAACATCTTCCTCTCACCATGCAAGAGCTAGAAGGATTGAGCTCACCGCATGGGCCATGGATCATGAACTCATCAACCAAGGCATAAGCAAGTGGATCGGTAACTACGTCCGGTATCTCTGCTGAAATAAATGAATTTACTAACTCAGCAGATACCTCTTTGTCCATTACTAACCAAATAATATTATGCGAATGTGGAAGCCCTCTTTTCTGAAACTCAATACTATGCATAACTATGAATTACAAAAATAACAAAAGATCAGTTGCATGAAACAATACTTGTATAGGAAACCTAAATGAAGTAAATTGAGATGAAAAACTACAGACCTGCACGGATTTTTCCAAAAGTGCGGCCATTCCTAACATCAGACAGGAATTCTTTTTCTTTCATATGGGATACTCTTGTGACTATATCAGGCCTATCTGATGGCCTCTGGCCTCTCTCATAGGAAATAGCTCTCCCAATTTCTAGCCATTTAGGACTGCAAGTGAAAGTTGTAAACAATTGGGGACAGCCATAAACTCGACATATAGCTAAGGCATCTTGACAGTTCTGTGTCATATAACGTTTTCCACCAGTGAAGCTAGCTGGCAAATGTTGACACAAAAAGTTAGCTTCTCGCGAACACACGTACCGAAGCGTCAACTCTGGGGTTGTGTCGCAAAAAGGAAAACCAAGCGTGCCAGTCAATTTGACCTATAAATTAACAAGGAGAAAATTGTCAGTAAATTAACCCTAATCGGCTTTTGAAATAGCCAGATCAGGTTTTTCTATAATCGGCTTTGAAATATCCGATTATAGATTCTATCGGTTTCAGGTCCGATAGAGCAAATGAATACAGAATAATAATCAAATTTAAATCTCTTATTTCTTTTTGGTATTTTTGGTATAATATTAGCAATAAACCTTCACATCAGCGCATTAGATCAAATCGAGAAATAGATTAGAATAGATTGGCCAGGCCAAGATAGTATTCAAATCTAAAGCTAGATGTAAGCCAATAAACCGATTTAAAGATTTAAAGACTAATAGGATAGATGTAACACCAATTGGCAAACATTAACAGATGCAAATCCCCAAACAAGACATATACAAGATCGACTAAACGAGACAGTTGTATACATCGAATTTAGCGAAACATATGAAATACTTGATGATTAGCATTACATGATAAACACATATCACAGATCGATTACATCGAGACAGTGCAATATGCGAGAACATATCAAAGATCGGAAAATCCCGAGACAGTCTGATATGCTTTGTATACACGAGATTAATATGATGCAGCCATGCATAAGGGTTACAAGGAGAGAATCGATTATTTCATCAAGATAGCTCTACCTGCGAGTTGAAGCCTTTCGACGAAGTCGATCGGATTCGAGAAATTGTTTTGTGTATTGAGTGTTGTCGATTTCTACCGAGACTTAAAGGCCTATTTATAGTGTTACAAAGTCGATACCGATACGACCTATTCTATTGCGTAGCGCTTCTGATCAAATCGTATCTCTTCCGGCCCATCGGTATTCTTCAATATGTCCTCCCCTTCGCTGATGCAGCCCATTTCTGATTTGGCCCAACATATTCGGTCTCTTTTGAATATCTGATTTTCTGCCAAATTTGGGTGTCAACAGCAAAATAACCTTCACGCCAACGTCCCTCCCACTTGCATCACCTCTTGCTACTGCATCAGATATTCCTTGATAAGTTTCTGTGCGAAGCTTATGTTGGTTGAAATAAAAATAGGACAGCCTATTTGCCTCCACACAAGAATAGGCATCAACGGTCATCTGTTCAGATAGTCTTCCATAGCAAGTAGACTGATTTGGATGGTCGCGCCGATAATGGGCTTCGTATCGATAGTATTCTAACATAGTTATGTCTTGTCGACTCGCCGAGCGACGACCATCAACATTCCTTAACTTGATGCCTGGATGATAGCCAATATCTCCATAAGGAAATAACAAGGGATATTGCAATGCCATGAGGCTAGGATGCACAGGCGAAACATGTTGGAAAGTATCATCATGGGCCTGGACAATAATATCATACTGTGAATTGTGCGGACCCATATCGCCAACAAGAAGAGCGGCTAACTCGGACACAGCTGGCAAAGAATATACGCCACGAGCCTGTCTTACTGATCCTATGAGCCTTATGGCAATTTCAGGAGCCTGTTGCGATAATAATCGATCATGCGCAAGCCTGAATTTTTGGACAATAGGATTGTGAGTATCCAGCATCGCCAGTAACTCTTCGAGCAATACAGGTCTAGAGACGGAATAACATCGTCTCTATCACCGAAAATACCCATTCTATTATCGATTTCATGAGCGGTATCATAAATGTATAATTGGGCAAATTCGCCGAGAACCCGTAGGGGCAAAAGAGAGCCAATAACATGATGGGCGACACCATTGATTCGAAAATGCATGGCCCGAACCTACATTGATACTTGATCAACATTAACCCCAATAGATGTGAAAGCCAAGATAGAGTTATATTGCCGACAAAGAGGCATGAAGCTGGCTGGCGAGGTTGTGGCACATCAAAAGACATGAGCCTATCTAAAGGAGGAGGAAAGGGACGGTGTGGCGAGATATATATCCTCCCTTCACGACAACACGAAGCATAGGCAGATGCACCGTCTGAGGAAGAGGTCGGCTTAGCTAGCTTCTCTTCATTCCAAAACAAGGCACCACAATGACGACATTCATTCGTTGGACCGAAATAATAAGATCTTCCAATAAAAGAGGCTGAAAAATACAGGCATAAACCAAAAGGGCACACACATGGGGTACAAACTAAAATGAAATATTTAATGCAAGGGGCAGGAAGGCGCACCAAAAAATTCTAACCTTTTAATGTCTCGATTTCATTGCGGCGCGCCAAAAATGACGGTGGACAGGTTATAAGAAGAGTAATGTAGTCCAAAGAAGGGGAAAAGGACACAGAACCTAAAATTTTGTGACCAGAAGGAAAAAGCATGAAAAACATAAAACAACAAAAGAATATTTGGAAGATACGTGCATTATGAGTAAGGCAAGGAAAAGTACCATGTGGAGAAGCATGGGGAGAGAACAAGTTATCCACATGACGAACCGATGATTGAATGTCGGCATGACGCATGTCTGTTGAGGCAACATACAGATAAATGTCAAGGACAGGGCGGTTTGCTGCACTAACAATAAACGAATATAGAGATGGTCGGCAACAGCCGAATACGGGGAACAGATAGACGACAAACGAATATGGACGCCATGGGTGACAAAGGAACAGAACAAAAAATGAAAAGAAAGAAAGAACAAAACAAAAATGTATAATAACACTGTGTTCTATGCTGCGCATGAAAAGAAGGCATTCACCTAGGATCGATGACAGTTGGGTCGATGACGAAGCATGATCGACAGCGTGGGCAGCACCTACATTTTTTATGAAACGACATGTAAGAACCGATATCGAAAAGGACAAGATGTTGAACAGAGACACATAGGAAAGCAATTACGTCTGTGAGCAGCCCTTGCTCAAAGGTAGGTACGTCTGTAAGCACGATTTGCTTTAGCCTTAGCCTGCGTGATGTGCATGTCGAAACCTAAAAAAAAGACGGCCCCAAATAGGAATGACAACAGGACGAATCAGATAAAAACACAAAAAGAAACAGTGGCATATAAACTAGCTGCGGAAGAAGGCTCGTAAGAACGGCAATACATTGCAATGAAGCAGAAGCGACGGTGAGGCATGATAGGCGTGAAGGAAGCACAATCGAGCGGTGCAATCGAGGCGGACGACGAGGCATAGCTGTGTGGAGAGAACGAAGAGGAGGAAGAAGATAAACAAACAAGGCGTTATTGCGTAACCAAAGACGAGAGGTAGAGAAAGGGCGCATAAAGTGAGCTAAAAGCGACTAAGAACTGGGAAAAAACAATCGCACCACAAAAAAAAAGAAAGGCAAATGAGCACGGCATCTGCGGCAATAGCACCAAACTCATTAGCACCAATAAACTGACCAACATGGCCACAAACGCTGCCGTACTTACAGATGGCTCAAACCTAGAAATGTAAAAAAAAGGAGAGAGTGAACAAAAGAATGCCGATATGGAGGCAACGCGATGCATCAATTGTCGATATCAAATGGCACAACAAACAAACAAATCAAAGCTTACGATAAAGAGGCACAGAACACAAACTGAAGCGGAGAACACGGATTCCCCAAATGAGAGGGTACTATCGCACGAACCCAATAAGTAAAACAATTAGAAACCAAAGAGGCACAAACAAGGACGACACAACCGGTGAGGACGCAAAATTGGGAAGAAAATTTGCTGCAACAGGTGATGCAAAACAGCGGCTATGCAACAGGTGCTAGATCTTCTCCACGTGTCCTCAGTTGCCCTTGGTCTTGGCCCAGTATTAGTCCTCTGTTTCATCGACTCATCCGCAATTGGGCGGAAGAAGCAGGGAAAAAAACGAGGCGGCAGCAGCAGCGGCGCGCGCCGCCAGTGTCGCTCCCCTCTGCGTGCTACGCCGCCGCCAGATAACTTCGCCCAAACCCCGACGAGCTCCCTCTGGTTCAATCACACGCGCCCTAACTCCATCGAGGTAAGGATGAGCTCCTCCCTCTAGGTTTTTTGGTAAAATTTTGGCACGTATCCATCTCTTCTTAGCAGTGTTCTTATCAATCTTTTTTTTATCAATCTCGGTATCTCTTATCAATCTCTTGTTTTTCTATGTAGAAAGAATCAGAGCATCCTTGCTTGAGTTAAACCTAGAGCCTAGAGGGAGTTTGATCCATGGAGGGTTCAGCCGCCGTCGAGTTTGAAGATGGCCACAACTCGTTGGATACACCGCCGGTGCTCTCGATGACGGCCGATGATCAGCATGCTAGGGTTAACCGATGCATAGACTTCTCTTCCACCGAGGTGGTCTCACCAATTGAGGTAATCAGCATTTAAAATATTGATTTTCAAGGTGAAAAAACTCTTCAGCATGTTGTGGGATCAAGTTATTTTTCTTTTGATCAAAATGTCAATTTATTAAATTTTTATGTAAACTGCAGGGGGACAATGAACATGTTGATACTCCGCTTGTTCCTAAAGTTGGAATGGTTTTTGAATCTGAGGATGATGCATATGTGTGGTATAACACGTATGCCAGAAAGACTGGGTTTAGTATTAGGAAGAGCTTAACAAGACGGCGGCCCGATAAAACTATATGGCAGAAGCATATAGTTTGTAGCAATGAAGGAGAGCGAAGTACCAACAACGAGACTTTGAATGAAAATGCTACTACGAGGACCGGTTGCAATGCTCGTGTTCAATTCAATATTTCTCGAGAGGGTATTTGGAAGGTGCAAAAGGTTGTTCTCGAGCACAATCACTATCTTGCTAGTCCAAATAAGGTACACATGTTGAGGTCACAACGACATATTGAAGATGCCGACAAACAACTGATTAGTCAAATACGGGAAGCCGGAATGACACCATCACAAGTGTATGAGTTTTTTAAGCAGTGGTATGGAGGAGGAGCGGAGAAGGTACCATTCACAAGGATGGATTGCAATAATCAGATTGGTCGTGAGCGTAGGAAGTATTTGGCACACAATGATGCCCAAACACTGTTGGATTACTTGAAAAAGAAGTAGTCCGAGGATCCTTCCTTTTACTATGCCATACAGTTAGATGAAGAAGATGGTCAGATAGCAAATTTCTTTTGGGCAGATGGTCAATCAATCATGGATTATGCATGCTTCGGTGATGCTCTGTCATTCGACACCACATTTCAAACTAACAAGTTTGAAAAGCCTTTTGCCCCACTTCTTGGAACCAACCATCATAAGCAGACAATTATTTTTGGGGCTACACTGTTATACAATGAGACCATTGAGTCATTTGTTTGGCTATTTGAGTCATTCTTAGATGCAATGTCCGGTAAGCATCCTAGCACAATCTTCACAGATCAAGATGCTGCCATGTCAGCAGCAATTAGCATCGTATTTCCGAACACAAGGCATCGCCTTTGCTTGTGGCATATTTATCAAAATGCTGCTAAACATCTTAGCCATGTAATATGTGATCATCCTCATTTTCTTGCTGATTTTAAGAAGTGTGTCTATGAAGAAAGGTCAGAAGCACACTTTAACAAGTTATGGCATGAACTGTTGAGTAGTTATAAACTTGAGGAGAACACATGGCTGAAAAACCTATATGAATTGCGGGCAAAGTGGGCTGCCGTGTTCCGTGACTCTTTTACTGACTCATTTATCTAGAAGCATGCTCTTTTGTATGTAGTAGGCAAGCATGCTCTTTTGTATTTATATAGTAGGATTCATCTAGATGCATGCTCTTTTGTATGTAGTAGCAAACATGCTCTTTTGTATTTATAATATAGTAGGGTTCATCTAGATGCATGCTCTTTTGTATTTATATAGTAGGGTTCAATTAATGTGCTCTGCTTCAATTTCAAAGGAATGTATATATGGATTCATTGCTTGCAATGAATGTTAGGTTCTTCGCACAATCTTGATGCCATTTTTGGAATGATGAATTTTTGGTTTCCTCTAGGTTCATGCACTAGCAAGGTTATAATTTCTGAACTTTCCTCTAGGTGCTGTTTTGTTGATTTATTGTTGACATTGATGAGGCTATACTTAACATCAAGTGATAATCTGGACACAATTTCTTAACATTGGCACAAAAACAACAGGAAGATTGCATAAATTTCTTGACATTGGACACAATTTCTTGACATTAGCAAAAAACAACAGGAAGATTACATAAATTTCTTGACATTGCACACAATTTCTTGACAGTGCTCTCAATTTTCAGATTCAGTCTCGGTATTCTAAAATCCAAGGGAAAAGACAATACATTAATCTGAAGCAATACAAGAGATTTCTATTTCAACCCTATTTCAGTAATTGTATCATTGAATGGCAGGCCTGAATATGAAGCAATACAAGAATCTGAAGCAAGCCAAGAATCTATATTGCCAGAAATAGCAGGACTGAATACAAATTCATTTCAGATGAATACAAATTCATTTCAGGTTGAACCAGCCCCACATGGTACATAATAAGGGTCTCATACATAACCAGAAGTACAAATGCAACCTGAACAACCTGTACATTACAAGTGCAAAATTACAAGCTGAACAAAGCCAATTTTCAAATACAACCTAAACAACCTGTTGTACACTCCAACCTGAACATTACAGCCAATTTTCAGTAAATTACAACCTGAACATTCCATGCAATCAATAACAAATTCTCTGAAACAAGTCCAAAATCCACATGTTTCCCTGCTAACTACTAAGAATCCTCTTGAAGGTCACAGAGGCAGGGAGGAGGACCAACTGGCGCCGTCGGTGGTAGGCCGTCCTCCCTCTTGGCCGGTGGCGCCGGCGATGGTAGGCCCGTGCTGGAGCCAGCGCTGGCGACTTGCTAAGTGGCTGCAGCTTGAGGATGGTGCGAGATGGGGAGGCGACGCAGCTCCTCGGCGGCCTGGAGTGTCATGGAGCCGACCTCGCGAGGCGGAGCAGCTCCTCCTCGGCGGCCAATAGGCGGGGAGGTCTGGAAGATCTGGAGGCGACGGGGGGAGGCGTAGGCGAATCCACATCGTGGCGGCGGCGGCGAGGCGTTCGGAGGATCTGGAGGCGACGGGATGGCTGGAGGCGCCGGCGGCGGGGAGTCGGAGGTGAGGCGACGTGGCGCCGGCGGCGGGGTATCGGAAGCGAGGAGATGTGGCGCCGGAGGTGCGGGCGTCGGAGTCGGGGCGAGGGACGACGGAGTTGGGGTGACGGGGCGAGGGGCGGCGGAGGGGAGGGTAGGGAGGCGCGGGATCAGGGATCAGGGAGGCAATGGGGAGAGGGCCTCAAGGCAGCTAAGGACACGTGGAGAAGATCTAGCACCTGTTGCATAGCCGCTGTTTTGCATCACCTGTTGCAGCAAATTTTCTTCCCAAAATTGGCTGCTCAGATAGACGGCGGTAGATATGCAACAAACACGGCCGACTGCTCACGGAACGAACAGATTAGACAAAAGGATGTGGTGCGATCTCTCCAACTGAACATCTGAGAACCAATAGACACTCGTAGAAAAATTTTATAAAAGGTATACCTTTCAACCTTAGGTGGAAGCTCTGGCAATCAATCCTGGATCCCGACCTAAGAAAATGTAATGAAATATTTCAATCTAAAAAGGTTTTGTTGCAAGAGAAAACCGGACTGTCCATCAATATGCCGAGTCAAGGAGGCAGAGGCGGTTAGGGAGGGAGCCGCCAGCAGTCGAGGCGAAGAGTGTGGACGGCGACCTTCGGTTTGGAGGTGACGCCTCTGCGGCACCGGCGCGGAGGAGAAGTCCAGCCTGCAGCAGCGAGGCGAGGCGCACACGCGTTGGAGAGGAGGTCGGCAACGACCAATATCTGAGGCGTCGGCGCATGGTGGCGGCGGGGAGGCACGTGACGACGTGGGCGAGGAAGAGTAAGGGAGCGGTGGCGGTGGGCGTGTGGATTCGGTGTGGCGAGGGTAGCGGCAGATTAAGACCGCTCGTCCGGATCTATCGAGGACGAGGCCGCCCATTGCGCGTTCTGGCGGAGGAGGCCTTGAGGAAAGCAGGAGGGCGGGCGGCACGGAGGAGGAGGCGGACCAGTGGCGAGGCAAGGAGCAAGCGGCGGTGGCGAGATGGGAAAAAGCGCCTTGAGAGGAAAAGGGAGCTGTCGGGGAGGGAAGCGAGGGAATGGCGCGGTGGCGTGAAGCTGGCTAGGGTTTCGGCGGCGTCCGCGTGGGACGGAGTGGCATGGCGGGTAATTTCCAACAACGGTGTACTTAGGAAGCGCAAAAGGCCATGTGTGAAGGCAATAAACGTTGGGGGTTAGTGAAAGGCTGGCGAGGTGCGGGAGTACTACCTAGGGAGCCGGGCTCGAATTCACGGGGATGGAAAACTAAAATCATAAACAACAAGGGTTTTTTCGCAAACCGGTCCCCCCGGGAGGACGCGAATCGGGCGGCTGGGACGGGAGACACGCGGGCCGGTCGGACGGCCGAGATTTTTGGAGTGACGTGGCCACGCGAGGGTGAGTCTTAGGGAGGCGTTATATAGCGCCGCAGGCAAATAGCTCTCATAGTGCGCTTTGAAATGTGTATAGGATATTAGGATGTGGGCCACATCGATGCAAAGTATGGATGATGCATCATTGATTGTGCCCATGGGCCGCAGGCTTTCGTTCCGGGCATGCAGCAGCAGGACGGCATCCGTGTGTCCGAATCTTGGCGCGCATGCGACCGTGATGATATGGGATGCACAGACACAGTGGCGGATCCATTGTTCGAAAACTGAGGATGTACGGTTATACGATTTTTTAATGCGTAATAGAAGCATCACTATCATATAAATTGACACGTAATATTTTCCAATTTTTAATAAACCTTATACGGGTGACTAATATCTATAACTAGATTATAAAAATTTATGAGCGTGGCCCCTCAAATACCGGCCACCCCTAGGACCGCTTTGTAGTCTGCTCCTCCGTTAATTGTGCCACTATAGCTGCGTGGAGCTCATGTGTCAATGACACAACAACTGCATAGAATGTTTCTCATGCAAGCCTTGCCTTGCAACTGTTCGCTCCCCTTAGCATAGGGGTGGAAAATGGAAACGGAATATCCGTATTATCCGACATCCGTATTCGAAAAAACACTATTCGTATCCGATGTTATCCGTATTCGAATACAAACACTATCCGTATCCGACGCTATCCGTATTCGCAAAAATGATATCCGTATTCGCATTGTTCATATCCGTATCCGATGTTGAAGTCTTGATTTATATCTAGGATGAGACAAAAACATTCGAAAAAGGTGATATCCGAAACCACATTCGTATCCGAGGATATCCGGATTTGTATTCGGGTATATCCGTATTCGAATATGAGATTATCCGAATCCGTATTAGTATTCGCTTAAAAAATATGGATACAAATACGGTAAAGGCACTATCTGATCCGTATCCGATCCGTTTCCACCCCTACCTTAGCAACTTGGGAGGGTGTGCAGATTACACGGCAGTTGATAATTTTTTTCTTATGGCATTTCCCTTGGATGGACAAAAAGATTTCGGGCATGTCCCGCGAACGCCTGGCAAACATATATTGTCGTAGTTGTGGCACCAAGTCTTGACAGCTACCAAATTTTTTTAGATATCTAACCTAAACAAACATATACAAAAAACCTTAATGATTTTTAATACATGTACATCGATTATAAAAAAACTGGTCAAATATCCATGCATCGCTACCAAAACACAAAAAAGGCTAAGTAGCAAGGTGGTAACACAAAAAGTGGCATTTTACAAGTGTTGCCACAGATCCGCCCACGAGGTGGCGTTGGATCTGAGGTGGATCAGGCGACGTTGTTGGCTTTCTCTAATGATTGTTCTTCAGAGGGCTGTGACAACGGTGTCTTTGATGGAGTGGTCACACAAGATTAGATTGTCGGTGTTGGATAAGATCTACTCATCGGAGGATCACCATCACCTCAGGCATGAGCTAGATCTCTATAAAGCAGGCAAGCAAAGTCTTCACTTATATTTTGCAATAGTTTCTTGAGTTAGATATGTCAAGAGCTGGATGCTTGAATCCTAAACTTCATCTTGTGTTTCATCATGAAGTTGGAGAAGAAGCATATCTCAAGAGGTGCTATATTCCTATCTTTTTGAGAGGGTAATTTTTTTTGAGAGAGATTTACATTCATGTCTTTTTTCTAAAAGCTTACCTCTGATATAAGTATTAAATTTTGTTGTAACACTCTTTGACAAGAGTAAAGGATAAGATGATGTGTACGCTGCACAAACCTTTTTTGGGGCTAGTGGGTTGCATCATGCTCTTTATTTTTTTTTTTTAAGGAGTTAGTGGTTCTTATGGTTGTGACTCAATGGTTTATGTTTTAGGTCTTGTTCTTTTCAGCTGAAACTAACTGAAAAATTTTAATCTTAAAAGTTATGATCCCTCGAGAGAGGTTTTGCATGGTTTAAAAAATTATAAAAAATATTTTATAGGCTTCGAGAAAAATCATTTAAAGTCTCATAAAAATATGGGAGGCACAATTAGACAGGCGCCTGCAATTTCAGCATTTGTGCAGACACATGCCACGTACATGCATGCACACCTCGCGCAAAAAAAATCCACTATCGCAAAACATTTTTTCAATAAATGGAAATGTGGAAAAACAATAGAAATTTAGTGGAATTTTTTGCACTTGCACGATTTCGCAAATTATACGAGCAAAAAATCTCTCGACATGAAAAACAAAAAACAAAATAAAATTTATAATACACAGAAAACAAAAGAAATCTATAGTAAACAGAAAACAAAATAAATCTATAATAGACATAAAACAAAATATATCTATACAAAAATCAACCTCGCGCAAAAAATTCCACTATCGCGAAGCGTTTCTTCCATAAATGCAAATGTGAAAAAACAGTAGAAAGAAGGTGGAATTTTTTGCGCCTGCACGTTTTGGCTAATTGCAGGCGCCTGCATCCCCAATAGCAATTGCGTAAAAATATAAGGCTTTAGTTTGTCTTGCAACTTCTATTATTACCCCGGTCTGCTCTAAAATCTTCAATTTACTCCTCGGCTTCACGCTGTGCATCCCTTCAGGGCTTGAACTGGTCGCAGTTGTTCTGCTCGCCTGCTCAGCCTCGGTTTGAACGCTTCGTTCCGGTCCAGCAATTGGCGCCACGCCGACGCGCGCGACCCGGCACCTCCCCTCGCGCCACTGCCGCTCACTACAACTGACCACGCCCCAGTGCCAGGAAGACGATGACGCCGGCGCCGCCATGGGAGGAGGAGAGGCGAAGCGTTCGACGACCACCGCCGCGCTGCTCGTGCTCGCCGCCTGCAACCTCGCGCTCGCGCTCTCCAGGCTCTCCCCGCCGGCTAGCGCCCACGGCGAGCCGGCGGCGGCGGAGGACGCCGTGGCGTACGCCGCGTCCGTGGCCTCCTCAGTCCTCGCCGCCTGCTTGGCCTCCGCCGCCCGGGGAGGGCTCCTCTCCGTCGCGTGGACGCGGCCGGCCGCGACGGCGCTCTACATCGAGCTCCTGACGACGGCCATGGCGGCGCTCTTGCTCACGCTCAGAGCGTTCCTGGCCGCGGCGAGCGGCACGGCGGCGCCGGCGGGGCTCCTGGCCGTGGCCGCGTCGGCTGCGCTCGTCGGGTGGCTCGGGCCGGTGCTGTTCGCGCACTCCGACATCGCCTGCAGGATGAGCCTCGTCGTCGCCGCCGTGGAGGAGGGCCGCGAGGCCGTGCCGCCGTCGACAGGGCCGAGGAGCTCGTCGCTGGGCGCAGGGCGCGCGGCATCGCCGTCACCGCCGCGGCCACCGCCATCGAGCGGGCGCCCGCATGGTGCTGCGGGGGCGGCGCGCCGGCCTTGGTCGTCGGCGCGGCGGTTCTTGCGGCGAAGCTCGTCGCGTGCTACGCCGTCTCGGCGTTCTACTACGAGTGCAGGAGCCGACATCACAAGAGCAGCAGCAGCAAAAGATAAAAGCTTGAAGGGATTGTAAAATGCAGTGACACTGGTTGCGACCGCGAGCTTCCAATGGTAGTTTATGAGACTGAGGCAGATGAATTGGACAGTGCATTTAACTGGTTCAGATTGACATAAACAATCAAAAACTTTTTAAGTGTTTTGCTGTTTTCATGGACTATTTGTTCCTTTTATTGCTGAGATTCCGAAGGCCAGACAAGTCACTCAAACCAACCCCATAAACGTTGCAAGAATTATAGGCACATTGAATTACACTGGAGATTTGGTTTCGGAGTCTGTTTCATCAAACTGAGACTGTACTGCTGGCATGTTTTATCAAAATGAAGCAGATAAAAAAGCGCCAAACATCGGTAGGTTCTAAACAAACAAGCTTTTTAATACCGGTAGTCCGGTACCACCTATTGAATCATAACATCAGTCAAACACACTAGCACAGTTCAGCAAAAAAGATTTTTAAAAAAGCAGGTAGAGCATTGAGCTAGCGTAATTACCGAGTACTGACTAATCGTACCAACAGAACTGTTACAACTCGCAAGTTTAAGAAGCAACCAGAAGGTACAATATATGGAGCAATTTGCGAATGGTAGACCCACTCTGGCCTTGATATAATCTGCAAAGGATAAATTCTGGTCAGTCTATCCAGCATTCAAATTCACAGATAAAGCAACATTGTGCCAATGGTTTCTTCTTGCATATACAAGAATTTCTAGCTGAGAAAGTGATCGTTCATCTAAAGC
Source organism: Raddia guianensis (assembly GCA_036346415.1). NCBI lineage: Eukaryota > Viridiplantae > Streptophyta > Magnoliopsida > Poales > Poaceae > Raddia > Raddia guianensis. The sequence continues at coordinate 5,214,079 of CM070539.1, read as the reverse complement.
TCTCCAAGATATATCTGTTTGTCACTGCCGCAAGATCCAATGACAGGCTCAGTGGGATGGAAAGCAGTCTCATTGACAGAACCGTTGTGTCCAGGAAGCTTGTACAAGATCCTCCTCGATGTTGTGTCCCAGATGTAGACCATACGATCAGCACTCCCAGCAGTGACCTTGCGATTATCAGGCGACCAGCTACACTTCAATAGGTTCTTCTCAAAGTTATGCTGATGTCCAGTTAGGGTCTTGATGTTTCGGTTCTCTGGTGCGTAAGGGCGCAAATCCCAGATTTTGAGCTCATTGTCCATTGCATTGGTGAGGAGGTAAGACCCATCGGGACTAAGCTGCATTCCAGTTATCATGTCTTGATGCCCTTTGAGATATTCTGTAACTTCATTCTTGCGAAGATCCCACCACTTTACATCATTGTCCAGGCCACCACTGAAAACCTTATCTGCTGCCTCTGAGAAGCTAACAGCAGTGATCTGGTACTTGTCGGGAAGTGTTTGGATAGCCCCTCTTTGACGCAAATCCCAGAGCTTTGCAGTCCCGTCATCCGATCCACTCACAACAAGAGGTGGCCACTTCCGTGCAGGACAACATGAGTTGACAAACGATGAGTGCTCAGCCATCTTCTTAACTTGCTTGCCAGTCTCAACATCCCACACCCTCACTGTCTTGTCAGGGCTTGCAGAGATGATCTGGGTCCCATCAGTGGTCCACTGGAGGTCAAGAATAGCATTCTTGTGCCCTCTCAGTACCATGTAGTTCTTACAGTCACCATGGACATACCACAAGAAGATATCCTTGTCATGAGAACCTGATGCTATCACAGTTCCAGCAGGGTTGAACTTCATGCAGTAGACAGCACTCTGGTGACCTGTGAGCAGCATTATTGGTGCTTCTAGACTGGATGTGCGTTGTTTCCCACTAGGCCCAAGAGCTTGGTTAGGATGCTGTTGAACATTAGCCAACTCCATTCCTGGCCTTGGGGCTGCTAGTGCCAAAGAATTGTTGCCAGGAACGGAGAACATCCTGAAGTCTGTAGTTCCTGTGGCAAACATGCATATATAAGAAGATTGCAACAATCGAACACCCTACCCAGTTCAATCTTGACAAGCGCAAAAGCATGCAGGAAGAAACAAGCAATCATAGGACAAATACACAAAGAGGATCACAGTAATCGCTATACATGATATCAGTCACTGTCAATCATAGGACAAGAATGTTTAACCCAATCCAGACACCGATAGGAAAGCGATAATTCAATTCAATTTTAGGTGAAAATGTAAAAACATAAAAAAAAAAATCCATCAGAGAAGCATCAATAGTTTTTTTCTACTAAGTTGACATAAAGGGAAAATCTAGGCAAAACAACTTCACAGAAATACAACAGCACATGGATATCCAGATATCGAACTGAATGCGATGTTAGCCTGCAAACATGAAGTGCTAGAGTAGAAGGTTAGAAGCAGTAAAGCACTGGAAGCTAGATCCCTATGTTGGAATTGTTGGCCAAGTGTTGATACCAAGACAACAATTAAAAAATATTAATGTTCCTTTTGATAAATCCACTCATGGATGATGGAATGGAACTAGATTGGTTTATGGCGCTGTAGCTAGCGAACATTGGCACTATCCACCATGTGTGTGCACACAGCTGCGGGTTGCTGTGTTAGGGCAGGAGAAATGGAATCCCGCGGCATGCTAAAGTTGTAGCATCCATCCTAGCCAAGGAAATATCTTTTTTCACCATTCTTTAAGCTTGGTGCTATTCCTTTCCCCTGATGTTCAGAATGAAAAACAAAACTATTTCACTTGGAATTGCTGATACATAGAAATCGGGGATAACAATGTTGGCCCAGGCTCCTCTTGGTGAAGTCTCACACGTCCTTCCTCTCTTTGAAATACTCAAAGCGACAAACACATACACAAACTCAGTATTTGGTGCTCGTCTGCTAAGTGCTAACGAGGGATTTGGTTATTTGCTACTCTCAATAAGTGGCTTCGCAAAAATGTCATTCTGCCCAACTGTCATAAACACAGATGATTCCCCATGTCATTCAGAGACGAGTGGCATTTTAGTGAAGCCTAACCAAATTTCCCAATACTTACAGCCCTAAGCGTTTTCTTTTATAATTCACTTGGCTCCACTTGACTAAACTTGCACATCTATCTCTTGATTCGGACTGACCAAACTAACTAGCATGGACCTCATCAAACAATGCCAAGATTAATTTCCCAACAAACAAACTTTCCATACTAACAGCTGCACAAATTCGAGTTTTAGCGCTAAAGACTTCAAATTACGAGTATTAAAAGCTGGAATGGAATTGCTGGAAAGAAATCGTCCTCTGGATTAGAGACGGGATCCAAGCCAAAATAAATCTACCATGCGCACAGGTAGGGGGGGTTTCTACATACAGCTGCACCCACCACTGGCGGATCCACCTCCCGGGCAGGGGAGGCAGCTGCCATGGCTCCCATGGATGTGCAAGGACGGGTACCTGCTGCAGCCGCCGGAGACCTAGCGGAGGGGGCGCCCACAGCCGCGTCGTCCGGGGAGTAGAACGGCGGCGGCGCAGGCAAGGAGAGGAGGAGAACGGTGGCGGCGCACGGAAGGAGAGGAAGGCCAGCGTCGTCGCTGGCGGCGTGGGGAGGATCCCAGGAGGGTCAGCTGGGAAGCGAGCGGCGCAACCGCGCGAGCAAGGGGCAATTGTGCGATTTAGGGTTTCCCAAATTGGCCACCTTGGGCTGTGGGCCTGTGGTCCGTTACGCATGTCGCCACAAGGAACAAGCATGGCAGCGTGTTTGAGCAAAATTGGGTTTAAAGAAAGGGGCAGGAAAAATTCGTGGAACTATGGAAGTTAGATTAGGGGTTTGTTCTTTTCGGCGTATCGTTGGGTTGACATATTACTGTAACAATTTTAAAAGCCCTAAAAAATAGGTCTAAAGATTAAAAAATAAAAAATAGTTTTATGAACTTTGCAAAGACTACTAAAAACCATGAAAATATCGTTACAAATTATGATAGCATATAGGCTATATAAAAATAACAAATTAGCTGCAGTACGTAACACTGAAAAGAACAATGCCTAGGTGGGTCTTCTGGATATCGAATTCTCAAATATTCTACATTTAACTTATAAATTATGCCCTCTAGAGATTGAATTCTCTCCATTTAAGTTATAAATTCTTCACCCTTTGTATATCCTCTAAATAGATAAGGGAGTTTATTTCCTTATTTTTCAATTCCTTTTCTCTTCTTGTAATTCCCACCCACCAAACACCTCCCAACCAAATGCAACAAGAGATCTAAGCAGTGGCAAAGACTTGTGGACCAAGCCAAGACTAGAAATGTCATGATAAATATAGCAAAAGTCCCAATTTAAGCAACTCTCAACTGAGTTAGGTCGGTCCTCGAATTATCACAAATCTGTTGGTCCCTTGACCGGTCAAGGTAGTGGTTTTTGGGTGGTTCTGCAAATGTTCGTCCATGTAAGCGGTTTAAGCTTATGTGACAAACACTTCGCAAACATGTGGTGCCCCTCTCTAATATTTATCTACTAACACTTTTTCTCCCCCCTTCCTCCCTCTGCCTCTCTTTCTCTTTCTATTTCTCTCTCCCTCCGTCACTCCCCCCTCCATTGTCGCTCTCCTCTTCTGCCACCGCCACCGCCACTCCCTGCTTCCACTTCTCCTCCACAGCTCCTCCTCCCCTACTTCTGCTTCATCGCCGCTCCTTTACTACCAACACTCCTCGACTACCGTCGGTGATCCTTTCCCACCACCTTCTCTCCACTGTCGACTCTGCCCTCCTCCACCCTTCTTCCTAGCAACGCCCTCCTTTCTCATTGATGCTAAGGGAAAAAAAATCAAAGGAAGCGGGCCAATGGCATGGAACAAGGAAGCGAGACAAGATGGCAGGGCGACACAAAGGAGCAAGGGAGGGAGCCTGAGACGGCGGGGGCAACCTAGAGCCTTAGAACATCGCCAACAGGATCTCTATAATTTATCCTCTATATTCCTTTTCTAAATCACTATTCGTTACCTATATTTCCATGCTCTCTAGCAGAGTCTCTATTCTCGAAAAGATATCTCTAAATACAGAGAGTCTGGAGAGAGTCTAAATTTAAAGACTGAGAGAGACTCTACCGAAACATTATAGAGACTGAGGCGGTACACAATAGTGTTTAAGGGATTTTTTTAGGGAACCTATTAGCAATGCTCTTAGGACAGGTCGATTGCGAGGTGGTAGGACCTAACATCGAAGTAGGAAAGGGAGGCCGAGGCGGTGGAGGGCCATGCTGAAGCAAGGAATCGAGCCGGAGGTTGGGGGATTTTTTTCATTGTTTGCCCAAAAAAAATATCAGAATTCCAAAAATGCCATCGATTTTTCCAATTATCGAAAATACCCCTCGGCGCCATAGCGGATGGCGCCTACCTCCCTCGGCGCCATTGCCGACGGCGCCCACCTCCTCTAGGGAATTTTTTCACTGTTTGCCCCAAAAAAATATCGGAATTCCAAAAATGCCATCCAAATTTTTCGAAATACAAAAAATGCCCCTTGGCACCACAGGGGAGCGTGCCAAGGCCCAGGGCGCTTAGGTCTAGGCGCCACGGCCCAAGGCGCCATGGCCCACAGCGCCACGGCCCGCGGCGCCAAGGCCCGCGGCGCCATGTACATAAATATGGGTTTATTAAAAAAAATCGGCCATGCGCCATGGTTTTTAAAATAAAATGTTTTACTGTATTTTTATTAAATATGGGTTTAGAAATATTAAATGGAAATTGTGAAATCAAAATAATTAGAGATTAAATGTAATATTTTTATATGGGTTTAGAAATAAGTTGGGACAGAAAAATGTATTTGAACGTGTAATTAGAAATTAAATTCCAGTCATACCTTTTTTTCGAATGTGTATTGAACGTTCAATTACAACCCAATCATACATTGCAGGCTGGGGACGAAGGGATTCAGTGGTTCATCAACGTAGATAATGTGTACAATATGTGTATCTACGTTGACAAACCCACTGAGTCCCTTGTCCGTAGGTGGACATCGAACTCGGATAGGAATGTGTATCGCAAGAATGCATTAGAAGCTGAGGACGAAAAGAATTAGCGGGTTCATCAATGTTGATATTGTTTATAACAGGCGTATCAACATTGACAAACCCACTGATTCCCTTGTCCACAGGTAGACCATAGAACTTTGGGAAGTTGGTAACTTCTTCCTAGGATGTGGTATTTATAGACTCCGTTGGAGCGGAAGGCGCTCTCCGTGATGGCGCCATTGGCACAACTCTTGAATGTGTGGCATGCAATGTATTGATTATGTCGGAGGCGGTGCAGAAAAGTAAAGCGGGCTCAGAGTTAGGCCACTATCAGCATTGTGCATGCATGTTATTGTAGATGTCAGTGGCAGTGCCCATCGACGGAGAAAGAATGGCCCCGACATCGAAAGGAGCTCTAGCGGATGGCGCCATTGCCACTACTTTCGATGGTGCAGGGTGAAGTTACTATAAGGACTGTGGCTGTAGGGTCTTGTCTCCGTCAGCTGCTGTGCCCACCGACAGAGAGAGAAGGGTGACATCGAAAGGCGCTCTCCGTGAAAGCGCCATTGGCACAAGTCTTGAAAGTGCAGCATGCAATGTGTTGATTATGTCGGAGGCCGATGAAGAAAAGTATAGCGGGCTCAGAGTCAGATCACTATCAGCATTGTACAGGGTAAGGTCACTCTCAGGACTGTGCATGGCATCGAAAGGCGCTCTTGCCGATGGCGCCATTATCATCCGTTCATCTATAAAGTGATCCGTTTAGTGATTGTGACATATAGAAGCGAGAACAATGTCTGGGAAGCGACAACGCACCGGAAAGCATGTAGCGGAGCAGTATGAAGCTCCATTCAATCAAGCTGGTGGATGGAACCAAGGTGGTGGACCATCCACAAATATCCCCCAGAACTCGTTCTCGCGAGTGAAGCTGTATCAAGCTCCATTCAATCAAGTTGGTGAATGGAACCAAGTTGACGCACCATCAACGAATATCCCTTAAACTCGTTCCAGCGGAATGAAGCTCCGCCTAGTTCTTGGGTGAAAATTAGAACTCGTATTCGATTTTTATATATAATCCTTAGAGTGGCGGTTGTTAATATAGTTCTTCAGGTGGATGGCGCGCGGGAAAAACCTTCCTGCGGAGGAGTTGAAGAAACTAGACACGCTCACGGAAACCGGCGTGGCGAAAAAAGCGGCGGCGGCAAGCCGGTGCATCGGTAGACTCGAACCTCGATTCAGCCCGTGATCGGTAGGCAGGCCGGGGCAGGATTCCGCCGATTTTAGCAGTGGCGGGCAGAACTTCCAGACCGGGCGAACTCGGGCGGTTTCGAGCCCGGCGCCCGGTAGGCGGACTCGAACTGGTTTTTCGGGACCGGGCTTTTCGAGCCGACCGAAGCTTGACCGACCGGGGTTTGAACAGTCTAGAAAAGCTGTCAATCAAGATGCCGATCTGGAGAGAAAGATGGCCGTAGTGAATATGGCGACCCAATTAGCCGATCTCGACCATGAAGCGAGCTCTCCAAAGAAGCGACATATCGATTGAATGACGGCCTTCCGCTCGCCTCTGTGAATGGCCCAAAAGCTGAGCGGAGGAGGATGAATACTACTGATGGCGGCGGCGATGGCGAAGATGAGTAGATTGTCTGCCGTGAGAAAATGTATCATATACAATTCCCTAAAAGCATGTTTCGTCGATAAGTATGCATGCTCGTTGTCGTGACGAACAAAGTCCCTGAAATCGGCGAAGGGGACATTCTCTCGAGACATCTGAGCCATCATGTCGACGCCTTCATTGACGTTACTCCGGTGCTCATCGATCTACGCACAGAAAATATCTTGTCAATGCTCGGATAAAAGCTAAGTAATTGGTAATATTGAAACTTGTTGTACACCGCCTTACCGCCAGGTGCAGGGACGATCCAAGGGTGGAGGAGTAAGTAGACGTCACACACTCGTGGTGAGGCGTCCTTAAATCAATCAGGACAAGCAGACACACATGGGTGTGCGCTTGGTACCAATCGAGGTAGGCTATGTAGTTCACGAGGCAGTGTGGTCCATCCCACGGAACTAGGTCATTGGGAGCCCCCTCCCACTCGTCCACCCACTTCTGCATCTTTTGCAGCCATGTCGAATTCTTTGGGTTCCCTCCACGACGGGTGTACCTACGGTGAGGAAAAAAAATTATTTAGCAGATTAATAATATTCATTCTTTAATTATCGAGCAGATTAATAATTATTCATTCTATAAACCTCTATGACGGCTCTATAGTCTATACCGTACCTACGCACGCGGTTTGGTACCCTAGCACCGAAGGGTACATGGAAGTCCTGGCATAGGCCGAACTATCCTATCACACGGTGCAGACAGTGGTTCTCCACAAAAACATCGTACACCACCTTGCGCCGTGTGAGTCAGAAGTGACTGTCCTGGCCACACAGAGGGGAAAGCCCTCGGGAAGCTCGAGAGTACATCTGACCTGACGCGTGGTATGGCTCCCACACAACCTCCGCGTCCTTCAAGTGGTCCAAGTGCTCTATGAAGTACTCGTAAACAGACACCACGGCATGCCTCGCCCAAGTAACCTGAAATGCATGACACGGTGAGCCATCATAAACATACAAATAGCAATGGAATGAATACAAATTCTTACCTGACGCCGGCACCAAAGAGAACCAACAGTCGGGCCATACTAGGGTACCTCATCGTAGAAAGCTTCACCGTATGGTGATGCGTCCACGCTCGGACGTCCAATTGTGAAGCGCTCCAACGACCACAGCATCATAAGTATGGGGCATCCACTGAGAATTGAATCCGTACCATTTCGGCGGCAGGCAAGGCAAAAGGCCTCGGCGTGGCGACAAGGACCGCGGATCCCGGTATGCTCGGGGACATCGCCAAAGTTTCTCTCTGCAATGACACGCGCGATTGGAATGAAGCGCGCATCCACGAAGCCACCGTTTGAGTTGGTGAACATCACCCACCCAAACAACCAGAGAAGATAAGCCTCCAGGTGACGAGCCACCTGGTACGGCGTGGGATCATCCACCATCCTGTTCAACTGCCAAAAAATGCACGTTTGAATCGACTGCCTATTACCATAAATAATTGAAAACTACAAACAACTATGAAAACAATAAAAATAACTTAAAAGCAAAGCATTGCATGACATATTATACCTCGAACTGCTCTAGCCACTATAACGTCGGACCCCGCTTCTTTTTCTCATGTATGGCCGGCTCTTCTGCTTCTTTCTCTGGCGCCACTACATTGTGGAACCGTGCTTATAGGTCCTGTACCCAGTCGTACTCCACTGGAAGGTCGTGCAGCACCAACGCCCTCCCTCGCAGTGGGAGACCCAACAACATCGCCACATCCTGCAAGGTGAGTGCCATCTCGCGCCGCGGTAGGTGGAAAGTGTGGAGTCTCCGACGCATATGATCGACCAATGCGGTCGACAAGTGCACATTCAGCGGGAGCGTGGTGAGTCTTTGCAAGAACTCCGCACCACCGCCCTCCTCCGGCTCGTCCCGGTCTCGCCCGTCGATCTGCATCATCGACAAGAGGAGAAGCCTAGCTGTCGCGGTTTTGCAATACATGACATATATTATCATAATTTGACGATAACAATTTTTTATATACTTTAAAAACCCAAGTTAAATTACCGTTACCTGTCAATCCACCTCATCAAGTGCCGGACACTACGCGGTGGCGACACCTCAACACGCTCATCGCAACCCTCTCATACTGCGCTTGTATGCTCGGTGCGTATGATCTATCCTTGAATCGAGGAGTTACAGGTCACCTCGGTCATACACCGTCGAACATTAATTAACATATAGGTCATCTGACGAGAGCGGATAATAAAAGACATTATCCATTAAAAAATTCTATGAAAATTAGTGCATACAAATGCAAAGAAATATGAAATAATGCAAATCATTACATGGCATTCTTGCGACTTAAGTACATTACGTGGAATCAAATTAGCACTCACACCCTACAGGTAATTTACATGTTTGTTGAGAAGATACATTATCATCGGAACACATTACACGTTCCGCTGTGGGCATTTATCTCTCCTATGACCAACTTCATTACACATGCCACATCGCCGTAATTTTACTCCTATCTGAGACTCGCCCCTTGTTCATAGCAGGGAAGAGGGGTCGTCGTCAAAGCCGTCGCATCCATAGCGACATGGGCCGAGTCTCGGAGAGGTAAGCTGCGATGATGTTATGCAGATGCGATGTGTGATAGATGTGATATGTGAAATTAAATGTCAATTTGATAATAATCTTAGACCGGAGATTCTCTCTAAAGGGTTGCCTGGTTCTGAGTTGATAACATGCATTCTCTCTTGGCGGATGGTGACGAGATCCAAATGCAATGCTTTGTTTTCAAGTTATTTTCATTGTTTTCGCAGTTGTTTGTAGTTTTCAATTATTTATGGTAATAGACAGTCGATTCAAACGTGTATTTTTTTTGTAGTTGAACAGGATGGTGGATGATCCCACGCCGTACCAGGTGGCTCGCCACCTGGAGGCTTATCTCCTCTGGTTGTTCGGGTGGGTGATGTTCACCAACTCGAACGGTGGCTTCGTGGACGCGCGCTTCATTCCAATCACGCGTGCCATTGTAGAGGGAAACATTGGCGATGTCCCCGAGTACAGCTAGCTATCTGCGGCCCTTGCTGCCACGCTCAGAGGGCTTTGTCTTGCGGATTCAATGCTCAATGGATGCCCCATGCTTTGATGATGTGGTCGCTAGAGCGCTTTACAATTGGACGTCTGAGCGTGGACGCATCACCATATGGTGAAGCTTTCTACGGGGAGGCACCCGAGGATGGCCCGACTGTTGGTTCTCTTTTTGCCGACGTCAGGTAAGAATTTATATGCATTCCATTGCTATTTGTATGTTTATGATGGCTCACCGCGTCATACATTTTAGATTACCTGGGCGAGGCATGTCGTGGTGTATGTTTACGAGTACTTCGTGGAGCGCTTGGACCACTTGAAGGACACGGAGGTTGTGTGGAAGCCATACCACGCGTCAGGTCAGATGTACCCTCAAACTCCCCGAGGCTTTTCCCCTCTGTGTGGCCAGGACAGACACTTCTGGCTCACACGGCGTAAAGTGGTGTACGACGTTTTTGTGGAGGACCATTGTCCGCACCGTGTGATGTGACAGTTCAGACTACGCTAGGACTTCCTGTACCCTTCGGTGCTAGGGTACCAGACCGCGTGCATAGGTAAAGTATACACTACATAGCCATTGTAGAGGTTTATAGAATGAATAATTATTAATCTGCTCGATAATTAAAGAATGAACATTATTAATCTGCTAAATAATTTGTTTCCCTCACCGTAGGTACACCCGTCATGGAGGGAACCCCAAGAATTCGACATGGCTGCAAAAGATGCAGAAGTGGGTGGACGAGTGGGAGGGGGCTCCCAATAACCTTGGTTCCGTGGGATGGACCACACTGCCCCGTAAACTACATAGCCTACCTCGACTGGTACCAGGCGCGCACCCATATGCGTCTGCTTGTCCTGGTTGACGAAGGGGACGCCCCCAGCCGCCGAGTGTGACGTCTACTTACTCCCCCACCCTTGGATCGTCTCTGCACCTGACGGTAAGGCCGTGTACAACAAGTTTCAATATTACCAATTACTTAGCTTTTACCCGAGCATTGATAAGATATTTTCCGTGCGTAGATCGATGAGCACCGGAGTATGTCAACGAAGCCGTCGACATGATGACTCGGATGTCTCGAGAGAATGTCCCCTTCACCGATTTCAGAGACTTTGTTCATCACGACAATGAGTATGCATGCTTATCGACGAAACATGCTTTTAGGAAATTGTATATGATACATTTCTTCAAGGCAGGTCAATCTACTCATCTTCGTCGCTGTCGCTGCCATCGTAGTATTCATCCTTGCTCCGTTCAGCTTCGGGCCATTCACCGTAGGCGAGTGGAAGGCGGTCGCTGTCCACTTATATGTCGTCGGCTTCTTCGGAGAGCTCGGCTTCATGGCTGAGATCGGCTAATTCAGGGTCGTCATATTCACTACGGTCATCTTCCTCTCCGTGCCGGCCTCCTGGATTGACAGTTTCATCAACTCCTCCGCAGGAAGGTTTTCCCACGTGCCATCCACCTGAAGAACTATATTAACAACCGCCACTCTAAGGATAACATATAAAAATCGAACAAGAGTTCTAATTTTCACTCAAGAACTAGGCGGAGCTTCGTTCCGCTGGAACGAATTTAGGGGATATTCGTTGATGGTGCGCCAACTTGGTTCCATCCACCAACTTGATTGAATGAAGCTTGATACGGCTCCACTCGCGGAAACGAGTTCTAGGGATATTCGTGGATGGTCCACCATCTTGGTTCCATCCACCAACTTGATTGAATGGAGCTTCATCCTGCTCCGCTACATGCTTTTCGGTACGCTGTCGCTTTCTAGACATTTTTCTCGCTTCTATGTGTCACAATCACTAAACGGGTCACTTTATAGATGAACGGATGACAATGGCACCATCGGCAAGAGCGCCTTCCGATGCCATGCACAGTCCAAAGAGTGACCTTACCCTGCACAATGCTGATAATAACCTGACTCTGAACCCGCTATACTTTTCTGCACCGCCTTCGACATAATCAACATATTGCATGCTGCACCTTCAAGACTTGTGCTAATGGCGTTTTCACGGAGAGCGTCTTCCGATGTCACCCTTCTCTCTCTGTCAGTGGGCACTGCAGCTAACGGAGACAAGACCCTACAGCCACAGTCTTTATAGTAACTTCACCATGCACCATCGAAAGTAGTGGCAATGGCGCCATCCACTAGAGCGTCTTTCGATGTCGGGTCCATTCTCTTTCCGTCGGTGGGCACTGCCGCTGATATCTACAATAACATACATACACAGTGCTGATAGTAGCCTAACTCTGAGCCCGCTTGACTTGTCTGCACCACCTCTAACATAATCAATACATTGCATGCCGCATCTTCAAGAGTTGTGCCAATGGCACCATCGCGGAGAGCGCCTTCTGATGTCACCCCTTTCTCTCTGTCGGTGGACACTGCAACTGACATTGATGATACCATTCATGCAAAGTGATGATAGTGACCTAACCCAGCAGACGCCCTCACCTAGAGCGCCTTTCCATCGAAACTTTTCCATTCTCTCTCCGTCGGTAGACGCATGCATGCCTTTGACAAAGGGAGGCGACAGCCTTCTGGCGTAAAGCATTTATACAATACTGTACATTTCATAATTGACATAATAGGGCTCTCGGCCAAAGCGCCTTTCACTCCAACGGAGTCTATAAATACCACATCCTAGCAAAAAGAAGCTACAAACTTCACAAAGTTCCATGGCCTACCTGCTGACAAAGAGATAAGTGAGTTTATCAATGTTGATACGACTGTTATAAACAGTATCAACATTGATGAACCCGCTAATTCCTTTCGTCCCCAGCTTCCAATGCACCCTAACAATACACATTGCTATCCGAGTTCGATGTCCACCTGCGAACAAGGGACTCAGTGGGTTTGTCAACGTAGATACACATGTTGTACACATTATCTACGTTGATAAACCCACTGAATCCTTTTGTCCCCAGCCTGCAATGTATGATTGGGTTGTAATTGAACGTTCAATATATCCCCAGCCTGCAATGTATGATTGGGTCGCAATTGAACATTCAATACACATTCAGAAAAGAGGTATGACTGAAATTTAATTTCTAATTACACGTTCAAATACATTTTTCTGTCCCAACTTATTTCTAAACCCATATAAAAAATATTACATTTAATCTCTAATTATTTCGATTTCATAATTTTCATTTAATATTTCTAAACCCATATTTAATAAATTACAGTAAAACATTTTATTTTAAAACCATGGCGCGTGGCAGATTTTTTTTAATAAACCCATATTTATGTAACATAGCGCCGCGGGCCGTGGCGCCTAGGCCCATGGCGCATGGCGCCCTAGGCCGTGGCGCCTAGCCCTAGGCGCTCTGGGCCATGGCGCCTAGTCCAGGAGCCGTCACCGTTGGCACTTAAATGGGCCTTGGCACGCTCTCCTATGGTGCCAAGGGGCATTTTTTGTATTTAAAAAAATTGGATGACATTTTTGGAATTCCAATATTTTTTTTAGACAAACAGTGAAAAAAATCAGTTTGGGGTGTGGCAACGGGGAGGGAGGAAGCCATGGCGGCGCGAAAGGGAGGGAACCCAGGGTGGCGAGGCAGGTTGTCGAGGCGAGCCAACGTGTCGGAGCAGGGAGGAATGCCGAGGTGGTAGGGCCATAGACCATAGTCCACTACCGAATCGGAGCTGTTGTTGCCGAAGGATCACCAGAGCGCGTCGGCACAAGCTGCTGCGCACTTTCCTGCGGTCCTGCCAGATTAGTGATCAGCAGCAATTCACCATGTATAACCCTTGCATGGCAGCGCTAATGCCTACCAGCAATTCAGTAAACGAACGATGACAACCAGGTTTTTTTCCCCCTCATAGCAGGTTACTTCAAGGTCTACTCAGAATCAGGTGTTGCGAAATCCGCAAGTCTAACAGCAAAAATGCTCTAAAAAAACACAGAAGAGAACTCTCTTTAACAGCGCGAAGAAATATTCAAATAGGTCAACAAACTACGGGTGCCTACTTTAAGACACAGAACTGTCCACGCAATTCTTTGCTCATGTATGGCCCCCAAGCTAGTCGCTATTCTTCATCCTTCATCCTGGAAAAGAAGCAGCACAATGGGCTGGTAAGCATAGTGTGTCAACTGACTACTCCTATATGCTAGATAGAATAAAATACAGTGCTTCTATTAAATGAGAAATAGAGAGGTTCCACCAAGTTCTACAGTAATACCATGAGTAATGAACGCCCAGGTTAACACATCCAAGTAGAAAAGTTACTTCTATATTTTAAAATGAGACACACACATCATAATCACACAATAACCCATGCATTACCAATTCTGGTCGTAAACTACTAAACTATACAGCGAAAAAAAGGAATAACCCAATGCTTCAAACAGTTTTTCGCAAGATATTCAACGTCTGGTTCCAGAGTTGATAGAATCCATTCTTTCACCAAAACAATTAGGAAGGCAATATTAATACCAATTCCTCAAACAGACGAAGATCTAGTGCAACTGAAGACCGTGCACCTTATATGCATCCAAAAAGTGCATTGATCAACACTGAAACAAGTTGGCATAGATGTATATGATAAATCAAGTTGTGCTTAACTATGTTAGGTTTCAACAGCAGATGCCAACTGGTAATTTGTTACAAGCATGCCCTGGCCCTTCTACGGGCTATGAACCCATGGTACTGTGCAGAAGGAGAGGGGGTTGGAGCCAGGGAGCATGCCGAGTCATCGGCCTGCAGGTTGATTGATATCCTAGGGGAGGCAATTATCTGCATTAATAATCATGCCTTGCATGAGTGAATTAGTTATGTATTTCCTTGCATGAGTGAATTAGTTATGTATTTCCTTGCATGAGTGAATTAGTTATGTATTTCCTTGCATGGGCCAATTAGTCCCTTAGGCACTCCCAATGCATCCTAGTCAGCCGTTTCTATAAGTGCCAACTACGATTAAAAGATGAGGTGGATGGTTAGTTAATGAGGTGAAAGAGAAGCATCGTCTCTTATTTATAGGAGATGGTCTGCATATGGCTTTCTAGGCCAAATAACCTGTAAAAATTAACATCGGGAGAAGATCACTGTTTTGAATCCATCCACAAGGATCAGGTGCGGCGGCCTTCCATTTCTTGGCCACATATGTGTTTTATGCAGAACACCCATGTGCTGCTTGGCCACATTTTGTAATAATTAATATTGGAGACAACAGGTAGAAACTGCCAACTAGGATTACAGTCTCTAAATAAGCATTTAGGCCTTGTTCTTTTCAGCGTATCGTTGCGTTGGCGTAATACTGTAGCAAATTTGAAAGCCCTCGAAAAAAGGTCTAAAGATTATAAAAAATTAATTAAAAAATTGTTTTAGAATCTTTGAAAGGACTACTAATAGTCACAAAAAAATCGTTACAAATTATCACAACATATAGGCTATATAAAAATAACAAAATTTGCTACAGTAATACGCAACAGCACGATACGCTAAAAAGAACAAGGCCTTAATATTTTCTCTCGACCCCTAGAAACAACTAAAGAGGAGGTAATTCCCTTATTGTTAGGAAAGTTTACTTTATCTCAGAGTTTGTAGGCACAAACAACTATATAAGAAGAAGAAAACCAATGAAAATGGCATGCTTCAGTGCTTCACTGTGCCACAAAACCAGTACCTCAGGCGGTGGCTCCGACTAACAATCAACTACCCAGGCGCTGCCACCGACAAGTGGTCAGTGGATCCATGCAGCTTTTATCGGTCCATAATTCCAACCATAACAGTGGAAACTACCACGGCTTAAAACACTTAATTTGAAGTCTACAAACTTACTGCATCAAATACTAATACTACTGTAGTTACTTTTCTAACCATGTTTCAAGTAGTATTCCAATAAGGGTGGACATAGCTTCATACATCCAATGAAAACCATCAACTCAACTAAGCTGCTAATCTGTAAAACTAAATCCATCAGAGCATCTATTTCATAATTAACTGGCGCGTTCAGTTGCGAACAAAGAATCACCCAAAGATCCCCAACTGTCATGCATGAGCATGACAGCATGAGGTAAAAATCTTCTGACCAATTCCCGCATAATTGGGTCATATTCCACAAGCATACGCGCAGGCACAAATTTGGCAATCAAACTGAACAGTCAGATCAGTCGATTAGTCGAGATTTGCCACCCCACCGCACATCCCAATCTCCACGGCGTTCAATTCCAAAACCACAAATCCACAAAAAAACAGAAGAGGCGCGAGCGCCTCAGATCGACAAAATCACACTGCAAAGCAACTGGATCTGACGTAGATGCGAGCGAGGGCGGGAGAGACGGAGATGCGGGTGCAATACCTAGCCGGACCCGACGATGATGTTGTTGATGGGGATGAAGATGAGCTTGACGAAGAAGCCGACGAAGCCCATGACGACGAACCCGATCGCCGTCCGCACCGCCACCTTGGTGAACTCTGCACGCCGGAACCGCGCAAGAAGAAACCCCCGTCAGATCTGGCCCCAAAGTCCCAAACCGAGACGGAATTTGAGCGGAAGGACGGACGAGAGCTCCTACCCTTGCGGTCGGGCTTGTGGCAGCGCTTGACGAGACGGAAGCTGTCCTTGGCGAACTCGCGGAGGGGATCCACCACGGAGTCGACCGCGTCCATGGCGACCTGCCGAGATCTCGAGACGAGCTGGCGGGAGGGAAGTAGGCAAATAGCCTAGTTCGTTTCGCGTGTGCCTTCTTTTCTCCTTGGTTCGTCTCGCGAGTGGGTTTCACTGTGATTTTAAAACGTCAAGACTCAAGGGTGGCATATTGAGTTAAAAAAAAAAACTAATTTGATTTCTCGGTCAAATTTGTTTCTATAGTAAACAAACTCAAAATAATTTAAAAAATTGCAAAACACCCGTGCAGTATAGGGGATATTCATATACCACTTGTAAGAATTTTTATTCCAGTCATACACCCACAAAATTTATTTGTTTTCATATATCTGCTTGGGAGCCACTTGTACAGTTGACCGTCCAATTTCGGCTCATTGGCTAGACTAATAGGCTTGCTGGCTTGGCTCACTTTCGGCTAATAGCCTGTATGGTTTTTGCGGTGCCGCACAGTCGATAGGCCCGACCAATTGCATTGATCGTGCGATTCTGACATGTCGTCACTCGGCGAAGACAATAGATGGAGGCGGCGCTTCGCGGGATCAGGGAAAGCTGACGGAGTAGCGTGAGAAGAGGATCAACACTATGCTGTTGGGCTTGTTCGTGGTGATACTAGGTGGCGGTCGTCAGAGCAGCAGCGTGAGATCGACGTCATAATATAGCTTTCTATGTCGGTTAGAGCGGGAAAGAAAGGCATGGGGGAAGTGAGCCGGGACAGCGAGCCGATTAGGCTAGCCAACAAACCGAAATTGGACGGTCAACTTTACAAATGGCTCCCAAGTAGGTCTATGAAAACAAATAAAATTTTTGGGTGTGTGACTGGAATAAAAATTCTTGCAAGTAGGTATATGAAAATCCCCTATATTGCAAGTGTGTTTTTACAATTTTCCTAATAATTACATAATAACGTAAACAAAATGGACCAGATTCAATAAATAAATTCAAACCCTCTCCAACTCCAGCTTAACATTCGGTTCAATTTAATAATAATGTAAACAAAATGGGCCAGATTCAATAAACAAATTCAAAACACTCTCAACTCCAGCTTAACATTCGGTTCACTTTAACTCAACCAACTTATTTCATTCAGCTCGATCATTTTGAACATTTTTTTTACAAAAGCACATGCTACGATGATCTTGTATGTCAAGCCATATCGTGGGGTTCATAATGATTTCGTCAAAATAGAGGCGGACAATGCTCATGTAGCAAGAGATGTAAAAAAGCACACGAAGGAAATGGTACATGAAATTGTAACATACTATACCTCAGACCAACATTCACACAGAAATAGAGAAGATCATAACATGCTGCCCTCTAGCGTTGATGATATGATATTAATTGGAGTAACTCATCACAACAAGTTGAGCAGAATAATATGTCAAAATTTTATCTGTCACTCGTTCTTCTCGTTCGTCTACGATCTTATCCCAGGAGAAACAGAGAGCAGAGAAAAAGAGCATCGACCCCAGCTAATATTTGGTCGTTTCTCTCGCTACCAGCAACCTCCGGTTGCTGCTGAGGGGGCGGGGGGCAGATCTGAGATAAGAGATGTATATGGGTAAGGGTAAGTGAGTGTTGGTTTTTTGGTCATTTGGCTCGGTAGTGATGATGGCGTTGGTTTCGCTCAAGTTTAGGGATGCTTATGCAATGATCTGGATTCTGAACGCAATGGGAAAGGAGCTTGCTTCTTGGCACTCTGCGTCATCATTCTTGTAAGCGTTTCAAGATTTGTGATTTAGACATTAGCGTTGACGGTGTGGGGACTACAAGTCATGGAGTCGTCGGGCTTCCATTACTGGTAAGAGATTCAATCAGGGGCGGACCCACCAAGGGGGCTGGTGGGGCCGTGGCCCCACCTAAAATTTTTGACCCCACTTATACCTATGTTGGAGTAGGGAGCAAATATCTGATAAATTAGGTCCTAAGTGGGGCAGAAAATGTGATAAACCGGCCTCGGGCCACCACGATTCGGCCCAACGAGCCCCACCCTAATCCCCATCGGCCCAAAGAATTTCACCGCCAAATACCCTAGCCAAAGCCCCTCCCCGCTCTGCCCGCCCTCGCCTCTCCTCGATCCTGGCCACGCCATTCTAAGCCCCACGACGCCACGCAAGACTTCGTCTTCACCGACTCACCCATTGTCGCCGACGCCATTACAGGTTAACGCTGTCACTCATACCGAGGCCCCGACGCCCACCGCTTCGCCATCGACGCCACGGCGCGTGCTGCTCGCAGAATCGCGACACCGACGCCTTCCCGCGGCCCGTGTGGCGCCGTGCTGGCTCGCCGCCGCTGGTCGCCACGCTGCACGCCGCCGCCATTGTCTTGCCACGACGCCCACTATCAAGATCAAGGCCCATCGCCACTCGCCAACAGCCCACTGTACTTCTCAAATCTTAATGTCTCTCTGTCTCTCACTCTCTCTCAATAATGTTAGATTGCTAGGTTTAGTGATTAGCGTTATTTGATTTAATTTACAGAGGTGCTAGTGCTTGGCAAATTGGTATTATTACTTAGCTTCTATGTGTTCGAACTATGTTTAAGTTTTCTTGTCTTTTTGTTAGTAATTTTAATATCCAATGGATGCGATCATTAACTAGTGTGCTTATTATTGTTGTTGTGTTTATATAGTTTAACTAGTATGCGGCGTATTAAGATAACGGTAGACAAAACTAATTTTAGGCTTGCCCTACCTACATTTTGATCCTGCGTCCGCCACTGGATTCAATAATTAGATATAAGAGTTGGTTTGGGGCTCGGGTGGCGACAGATCCAGCGTTGACAATAGCGGATTACGGTGGCATTTCTTTGGCTTTGTCCTCTAAGTTGGTTGACAACATTAAAGCTACCTCTAGCTTCGATCTTTTCATATATATTTCCGTGGGGTTTAGGCTACAGGAGGAGGAGCCAAAGGCGCTGTCGTTGTTCTTCCCTCCTATAGATTGTGTCAACAAAGATCACAGTAGAGTTGAGAGTTGCTTAATTTGGCTTAGCTCTACAATTCCTTGTGTTATCTTGTCTGTAGACAAGGGTGGCAAGCCGATCCAATGAATGTAGTTTTGGCCGATTATCGATCAATTTGAAATTATAAAAAGAATCAAATTCAAGATCGTTATTTGTTTATTATTGGTCGATTAACAAAAGAACCAAAATTCGGAAACGATCGATATTGGTTCGACTGATGTCCGAGTGTTCTTAAAAGTTAACATCCGATAGATTTTCAGACGATTTTTAACAGAGGCCGTCGCAATCATCTAGTGATGCCTACGGAATGATATTTCGAATCTTGTCTACATTTTTTTTCACTAATAAGAACGCAAAAAAGAAAACTCTAGTTTTAAGGTGCGACCGGCAGAAGATCAGCGCATTATTGTGAAGAAAATGAAAATGTAAAGACACCGAATGAAAAAGACTATCAGAACTTCCTCTTGTCACTCTACAATTGGTTCAGCTTTTGTGATAAAGGAGTCAGCAATTGTAGTTTATTAAAGCTATGGGTCAACAAGAGGGAAAAGGTAAGCCTATACCTCTGCTATGTACCTAAATGGCAACAAATGTACATGGCATCAGGGGAACATCTGAACTTCTGCAAATTGTGTGGAAGCCCAGAGACACCCCTCCACCCCTCTGACAAGTGGGAGCCATGTGGAAAAAAGTGGCAAAAATTAATATCAAGCAAACCATGTTTGCTCCAATTGCAATTTCAAGCAATCAGTCGAATCAGCCAACCAGCATGAGAGCAACCGTCCTTTTACTCCCTAGTCAATAGCCCATCAGTTTGTGTACCTTCAGCCAGCAGGAGCTCCTAGCCTCACAGTTCATGTGGTCCAATGATGACCAGTCTCAACAGCTATGACTTTATCACACTTTCATTGGGCATCAATACCATTATGCTCAGGAAGATTTGGAGTTAATCTTCGTCGCAAACCATCATGCTCAAGTATAGCAGGTATAAACTTAAGTGGGTCAGCATTTTCAGATCCCATGCCTTTCTCAGAGTCTAACGTGGCAGTCGTGTCATCCCTTTGGTAACTGCTTCCATTTATATCACGCGTGCAATCACTGTCATTCTCCTCTCCATATCTGGCATTCTTGGTGCCCAAAATTGAACGCCCATTTTCATCAACGTGGCCGTTTACATCAACAGAAGATGTGTGTAGTAACACAGTGCCATCAGTTGTGCAATCTGATCTCCTGCTCTCTTGTACCTGGTCTGGCAACACTGCATCATGAATAGATGTTTGCTCTGTGAAAATGTCTGGGCTAGTTTTCTGATCATGCAGAAAGCTTGTGGAGGCTGCTGGCTCCCTACAATGCTTTGTAGAGAGCCCGAGAGAGATGAGCGGCCTCTCCCCTTCGCTGCTTCCAGAAGTAGGATTATTAACTAATTTATTGTTGCCATTTACAAAGAATGATGTTGGTTTGCCATTACTAAATGGCAAATCATTGCTTTTGACTGATTTATCTTTTTCAAGAAAGGCACGGGTTAAGAATGACATGTCCCCTTTGCATTCTTTTGCTGGGAAATCCAGTGCCTTCGGTTTACCATTGCTTGTGTTACTCCAATTTATGTTGCGTCCTGAAGGTTCTCTGTAAGGCCTTGGACTAAAACCATGAGAAACAGAAGGCACAACTTGCATGTCTGCATGCAAGGAAGCATTGCTAGATTGTGTATCACCATTTACAAGCAAGTGGCTGCCATTACTGGATTTTGCAAACAAATCTCCATTGCACTGTGCAATTCCATTGGAAGCATGGTCACCACAGGAGCTGCCAACAACATCTTGCTCAGACCTGCTGAGATGTCCATTGCAATAACCATTTAACTTTAGGGAGGAAGCAGCTCTGTTGTCACCAATTCGACCCTCGTCCACTAAAGAAGACTTCTTTCTTGAGGGCTTGTCAAGGAAACCAAAAGAAAACAGTGGTTTTGGTTTTCCTGCCATCCTGTTCTCCAAGGTTTCACTCCTTGCCACTCCAACTGAATCACCGAAGATAGGTTGCTGTTGCTCATTCAATCTTTCAACATCTGTGACAGGTTCAGAATCAACTTCAGGTTGTTGCTGCTCATTCAATCTTTCGACTTCTGTGCCAGCTTCAGAATCAACTTCAGGTTGTTGCTGCTCATTCAATCTTTCGACTTCTGTGCCAGCTTCAGAATCAACTTCAGGTTGTTGCTGCTCATTCAATCTTTCAACTTCTATGCCAGCTTCAGAATCAATTTCCATGTAGTCAGCTGAATCAATACATGAGGCAGGTTCTTCACATTGCTCTGCAGAGGAATGAATCGAGGATGCTGTGCAGTTGTCAACATGCAGAGATCTCACAGTAGAAGAGTCTTCTAGGGGAGAACCTGAACCTCCAGCAGCCTGGTCAGGGGCATGTGATACTGATGAAACTGGCAGATGTAGTTTTTTGTTGGAACTGGATTTCTCTCTCTCAATGCTCATATGCAAATCCAAGTCAGACTGCTGGTCCGTGGTATCCATTTTATGCAAATATCTGTTGTTGAGTTCAGATTCCTCACTTAAATCCTTTAAAGGCTTAAAAAATGATTCATGGTTTAATGACATGGCCTCTGGCATCAAATGATTTTGTCCTTTTGAAGGAGGCGTTTTGCATTGCTTCTGCTGCTTTAGCGGTTCTTTGACAGCAATAAGTGGCTTAGGACGAGCTGTCCTCCTGCAGAGTCAGAGGAGAAAGAAAAGTTTGTCAGAGCACAAGGGCAGAAGGAGCATGTATTGCTAGCAATCTCAGACAAGTAATACTATTTAAATTTAAAAAAGGTGGATTAATTGCAGGGAACAGCTACAAATTTAGAATGTGAACACAAATATTGTAAACATGGTAAAGCAAGAAATTTAATTGATTATGACAATTCCACCAGACAGCTGCAAATCTGAAATGGTGAGATTAAATGAGACAACAACAGAGCAAACAGAAAACAAGTATGTGTTATTGGTCTCTTTCTTAGGCCTAAAAGAGAATATGAATTCTACCATACAAACTATCATATCTGGTTGATAATGAAGAAACTAATTAGTAATTACATAATTCTGAGGATAAGAAATGCAAACAACAGCAAGAAAGTAGATACGATCCATTCAAGCTGGCATCAGGTAGCAACATAAACATAGAGTTCGATTATGTTAAATTATACATGTGTGTATCTTTCCCTTTCAACGGGCATTAGCACCCAAAGGGAACAGAGAAATAGATGAGAACAGTCATTGTAACAACAGTTACCTGCTATATAGAAGCATATAAGCACCTTGAGCATGTACTTCCTCCTCGTCAACAATCATAACCTATAAATTGAAGAAAGCAGGCAGATCAGTTCCATTTATGGGTTATGATACAAGTATTTGTCTGATCATTCCACTAGAGGTGTACACGTACCTTGCAGTCATCAATTCTAAACCAACGTCCTCGACAATCTTTGATGTAGCATATATAATGACCAAAAAATGAGGCATTCAGCATATCCAAATGAACAACAACAGCATAGAGATCATACAGGTCACTTCCATCTGTGGTACTCATGTATGGCGTTAGATCTAACTTCATGGGGAACGTGACTCTCTTGTTCAATTTTCCAAATCTACCACTCTGTGATAAAATAGAATAGAAATTTATTATGCAAGCCGTCCTAATACAAGGTCATTGATACAATTCTAATAAGCCAGTGTCCTGACCTGGAATCTTTTGAGAGTAATAGTGAGTATATTTGGAGCTTGATGAACAGTGAGATGCTTCCGTGCTTTCACATAGTCATTGCATCTGCATTGAAGTAATCGTATAATATGTCAAATGAAAAGGTGGCGTTTGATTGAGATTTTTCATTATGGTTAATACTTCAATCTGAGTCTACAGATTCTGAATAAAAGAGTGTTAGCAAAAAAAATAAGGGATTCGAACAAGAAATTATGCATCATAATTGATACTATAAGTACATGAAGCTGGGAAAAATATAAGCGGCAAGAAAGAAAATATTATGTTTGCCAAATTATGGCTAATGGTTGTACTTGAAGACATTCTTCATAATCAAAATACTCCAATTTTAAGCAATAAGTACATTTAAATTTAAATTTAGAAACTATATAATGAGAATTTAGTGACCAAACAACATTGTTAAAGCCATTTGAGATAATGGATGTAACAAGAGATTTGAAACAGAAAAAATGGGGATCATTTTGCACTCATCCTGAACAAGCTGATTTCAGCAGGAGCTCAAACTAAACAAATTGAGAAATAGACATAATCACATTATTATGGGTGCAGCACTGCAACTAGAAGAGATTTTCTGATCGACCAGATATTTTCGACCAACTGAATCAATTTCAATAGTTTCTCTGATATCCCAATGGTTTTTCCGGATACAGATAAGGATATGGCTATGGAGCATAGATATGTGACTGGTACGAGAATAAATAAGTTTTGTTTGGATAACAACCTGATCTCTTAAGGATATTATCCGAACAAAACCTCTCACATGACACACCTTTCTCTTTCGGCTTTCACCCGCATACTCACCAAGCGCCATGCCAAACTTGGTTACTGTTTACTGGTTAGGTCACTAACACAAAGCCTGGTTTTGTCATTAATGCAACACAAGGCAACACGGCCACATTTGTCTGACAATGCAGGTTTGGCCACTAATTGCACGTTGATCATATATCACTGCCCTGTTATATGTGTTATAAATTATCTCTATGTATTATCCAACTAAAAATATTTGTATTTGTATTTACATAAATCCAATCTGTATCCGCTCCGTATTCGTAACTAATTGTCTAATATTATTTGTAGCCATATCCATATTCTTGTCCGACACCATTCTTATCCATTTAAAAATATGCATATGGAATAAATGATATCCAACTGTATCCAATCCGATTACATCCCTACATATTATGACCCTACAGATATGAGTGAGCAATGAAGAAAAACACACTTACCCATCACATTTGTACTTATTATCTCCGTCGAGCCACTCTACAGCAGTGAACTGATCCAAGCATTCTTCCAAGGATCCAGCATCACCTTGAATTTCAACAGTCAAATCCATCATATTATCATAGCGATTTGAGACCATTCCACATGCGGTACATTGAACCTGCACATGCCCTTTTATTTAGGCTCTTGACACATTTGATGAATTGTAACATATGCATACTGCATACTGAAAGACAGGTGTCATTAGGAATTTAAAGATGAGTGAAAAAATTGAGTGATCACAAAGCTAAACCATTGGATGTAAATTCACATCTTAGTTTTAAAGTGGAAACAGAAAAAACCTGTGATTGCAGACGACCACCAAAAATGTGCTGAATAAGAGTTGTCTCCTGGGTGCTAAGATCTACAGCCTTCTCACCTCCAAATTCATCAAGGCAAGCTGATTGCATCTTATCTACTGCAAACCTATAAATAGAACACAAATCATACAGCACTGATGGTAATCAAAATGAGAGCAAAACCACATAAAATCAACCAAAGAAGGTATTCACCTCATGAATTCATGAGCATCCTCCTGCCTACCAAAGCCAAGGTTGCCACCAATATTTGGTAAATGAGAAAGAATGTTTGTTGGAGCAAATGGGTGTAAACTTTCGCTTGCTCTTTGAATATGACATTGCAGCTCGCACAAGAAACACCAATCTTCATGTCTCCTAGAACCTGAAACATAGATAAGTTAAAAATTGTTAAGAATAAACTAGATGTCAGTTCATAGTCATTTTAAGTCAACCACTTACATTCCCTACTATGATTCTTTCCTAACAGATAGGCCACAAGTGGCCTCGTGCATGAAAGGCATTGTAAAACCACATTGGCAAAGCAACTGCATAAAATAAAGGACATTTGTTAGATGGATTTAAGGGAGAATATTTTTGAGGAAAAAGTGGGTGGAAGATAGTACCTGTTGCCACAATTCACCAGTCCACAAGGTAAAAACTGTAGGTCCTTCCATTCATACAGCTTTAGAAATTCATCATAAGGAAATATAACCTGTGTATAAAATGTGCGTGAAAAATGTTAAAGATATACCCTGTCCATGCTGCATGGTCGTTTCTGAGTTAAGAGCACAATTACTTACTTTGTTGAATTTTCCATGGGAAGGCACTAATGAAATGCAACCAAAACCAGATGACTTCTTGCTGTTGGCCTCACCTCCACAGGAAGGCACTAATGATTTTTTCAGTTGTTTACACTTGAATTTGTGGTCAGATCGCCAATGCTTTGACTGGCAGTCTTCAGAACTGAACAGGAGCATAAACTGTGAGAAGTATACTCAAGAGAAATATAGTGTGTGATAAAAATGAAAAACAGGTTTTAGTGATTGTGAGTTGTGACATTGTGTATCATGAAATCACCGATGCCTAGTACACAGCAAAACATTTGGGAACACAAAGCACAAAATTTAGGACAAGTTTCAGTCTAATATCATCTGTTGCTCATGAGTCTATTCAATCAGCTGCTAGAATAATCTTTCCTAAAAAACTCCTAGAATCACACCAAGGGTATAGCAGATTAGCAGCACCCTGAAAAAATAAAATTTTCAATTTCCATATGGCCCATCATTACCAAAAGAACAAAATCACACAAAATATATGTCCAAGATGAACTTCATTATGGTTTCAATAAAATCAGGCACATAACCTCTTAAACAAATAAACTTTTTGTTTGTGTTGTTTGATATGTGGGTATGATCAACATCTAAATAAAAAAATTCATAAGAACAGAAAAAAAAATTTGCCACCAAGACATACTAATAGATAGATAGTAGATAGGCAAACACTTGGTAGATAGGCAAACACTTGAGCAATCTTGAACTGTCCAAAAAAAATGTAATAACATTAGTGACTTTAAAATGCTAACTTTCCCACCGCCCTGTGCATAAAATTTAATACTCATGAGACATGCATCACACCAACAATTTACTCACGACAAAACCGAAAATATCATCTTGATCTCCTATAACTATCACTACAAGCTTAGCAAAACCAAACTATTCATACTAATTCACAAGAACCCAAAGTAAAAAATTAAGTATATGAATTACAAAAACAATAAGACAAGCTTCCAATACACTGCAAAAATCAGAAAATATACAGCACAGTAACTATGTAATATCCACACTTTTGCCACTCTTTTCAAGCATCATTGCTTTATTGTTCTCCAAATATGCCTCAGAGAATATTACCTAATATTACCAGCACTGTTTGATGCACTGAAACTAGCGGAGGGAGAGGGGATTCACAACATCAAACTCATTTGCAGTCTTCATATGCATTGGAGGAAACTAGCCATCAATTTACACATTAGTAATACTGGCTCATGCTGTCAATACACTAAAACTCGTCAAAACACCCAGTTAATGAGACACAGAAATTCCTCTCCAGCTGCAGCAACTATATTCAAGACGACAAACAAGAACCTAAATGTTCGGTAAAATTCATTACAAGTAAACAACAAAAGCATATATATTAAACAAAACAACCACGCAGCAAGCTCATATATTGTCTGCATACAAGCTGCAGATACCCCCGCGCGATCAGAAAGCAATTGTGTATAACCGTACAATTTTCACCGGAACTCGGTAGGATAAAGATCACATGAAGCGCTGGAAGCCTGGAACATTACAAGTAACAGGGATGGGGAGGAAGAGGAGGGCAGGCACTCACCAGTACCGGACGCGCTTGCACCCAGAACACTTCTTGGTGCTGGTGCTCCCGCACTCAGCGCACGGCGGAGCGACCCCGCCGGCGGCCTGCTCCTGCTCCTGCTCCTGCGCCATGAGCCCCTGATTCCCCCGAGGCGAAATCGGGTAGGCGATCGGGCTGTGGTGATGATCGTCGTAGGAGGCGGCGAACCCCGCCGCGTCGACGACGAAGTACCGCGACGCGGCGCGACGCACGGCGACGATGGCGGCCGAGAACAGGACGAGGCCGACCACCGCCGCCTGAATCACCGCCGAGAGATCGAGTCCCAGGCCCGCGCCGCCGCCTCCGCCACCCCCCAGCATCTAATATAGCCGGGCCCTAGGGTTAGGGTTCCGGGCCCAGCAGCCGCCACCGACCATCCGACTCGGGCCCGGCCTGCGTGCCCGCGCCCGAACCCACCAAGCCCGAGCACCGATCAGGTCGCGCCGCGCCGCGCCGCGCGCCGCACCGCCTCCGCCACACTCTCTCAGCCGGAGCTGGAAGGGGAAGCCGCTGCCGCTGCCGCGCACTCGCGCTCCTCCTGGCGCGGTTCCGGGGTAACTGACGCGCGGGGCCCGGTGGTGCGGGCCCGCCTGGCAGTGGGAGCGAGTCAACCGCGGTCGCGGGAACGGTGGGAAAAGGATAGAGAAGCGAGGCCTCGTCTTGTGTTCTGTCTTGTTCGCTCTGCTTCTCCTCGGCTCATGCGTCCATGCAGCGGGCAGGTGTACGGACGCGAGCTCTGCCTCTTGGATTGCTCCTTCCTTCTAGGCACAAGAACAAGGCAGAGAAGGTGAGAGACTTCTAGGAACAGCTGGATCACTGTGGAATGACTTTGACTCTATTTGATTCGCGGTTTGGATGGGTATTATTTGATTGGACCAAAACTTGTTATTTTTATACAGACTATTTATCTTAACATTTTACAATACACTTTTCGAGACTCGGTAGTTTTTTTAAATAAAATAATTTAAAATAATTTTTAGCGTTTCCATGCTTTTTTTTAAATGCTCTTAACTTTTGACTCAACCCAACCTAAACAAACTGAATCATCATTCCGGTATTGTTCTTTTCCAAAAGTAGCTGAAAATTTTGATCTAAAACATTTGTGACACATTGAGAGAAGTCTTGGAAAGTCCAAAACATTATTAAAAATTATTTTAGAAACTCTAAGGAGAATCATTTAGAACAGCACAAAAATAAATAGTATAAAACACTATATCATTTGGTTTGAACAAAATAACAAGCTAAATTTTAATTTAGTTTAATTTAATAAAAAAAAGAACAAGGCCTGAACGACACCTCTTGCTATTTTATCGGTAAGCAAAAAATTCCTACTCCATAAAAGGACTAGATTTTTTTTATGTAGTTTTGACAACAGTGAGTTAAGCACACACGCACACGATAACTCGGTTTGTACAGAGCAACACGCATACGGAAGGTATTTTAAAAATAGAAATTACAATGAAATGCCATATTTTCATTTTTGCATCTATTTTTTAGCAAACCCGGCCCAGTTTTGTTTTTTTTTTTGAAAGGTTATTTGTAATTTGTTTTTTAAAAATACCATATTGAGAACCTATGTCCCTATTGATTAAACGATTAGCAAGGCTAGTTTTGGAAGGAGCATCAGGTTAGTAGATAGCTATCTCCCTCGTTCTTTCACTTGTTTGCGAGAGCTCGACATAGAATCGTAGAAGGATGTAGCTCGATTAGTATAATATTAACAAAAGTGCCGTACGCAAAGATAGCCACCAAGGACACGTTATAATCAATGGCGAGTTAAGCTTATAAATGGAGAATTTTTCTCAAATAAATCATCCATCCTATATTTAAAACATCCCTAATTAATTTATTCTAGGTGACAAAGCGGCAAATTTAGCAGAATTTATATACATTAAAAAAACGCATGCATGCGTGCGATCACTTGCCCCTCGCTAGCTCGCCCTCTCCACTTTATTTATGCACAAAAAATGGCTATATCCACGTTATTTATGTACAAAATGACTAGAAATTAAGATACCCGTCAATACTCATTAACACCAATTGCAAGCCCAACTAACAACCACCAAATTAAGTCTATAAGAAAACACAGCAAAGCGAGGGACGCAAAGTCGGCGCCTGTAAACTGTCACTGCTTGCTACATGCCGTGTCCATTAGCTCCTGAACTGCCATGAATCTTGTGTTGTTTTTCGCCGTTCGGCCACGCGCGTCCACCCCGGCATCGATCGTCGTCGCCGTCCCTACTCACCGGAGAGCGCCCCGAGCAGATCAATCTATGATGCCACCGCTGGCGGATTATCACGGCGACCCGGCATTAGTGGAATGGGCTCTCTTTGGTTCGCGGTTGGATTCGGTTTTGTTCGATCGAGCTAAAAGTTAAAAGTTTTTTTTTAAAAAAAAAGGTACGAAAAGGCTAAAAAAATTTCTTTGAGATTTTTAAGTAAAACTATACAAAGTCTTAAAAAAAATTATAAAATGGTACACCAAATAATCGGTATAAAAAATTTTAATCCATCCCAACAAAATATACCTAACCACAAACCAAAGCTCCGGAAAGCGAGCGGCCGAAGCATCGACCAGACTCCAGAGGACCACGTCTCCGCACGGCGAGGTCTCAACGATGAACAACAATCTAATTCTCGGTGTATAATTACCCGGCATCGAGATAGATCCCTCGACGGCGTGCAGGCCGGTCTTCGGCGGCGAGGTCGATTCATGAGTAATTTAACACTGCTTGGAGTGGTTTATGCGTAATTTTAGCTGTTTGCAGTGTTGTTAAAAAGCCGCTTCTCGGAGTTTCTTCGGGCTTTTCATAGCAAATTCCATGTTCAGTGTTCATGGATCCGAGAGTATTGCAGTAATTTGTTTTCCATTTTTAGAGGGTTTTTTTAAAAAATATATTATTCAGCTTCAGCATGACCCGAGATAGAAAACAGGTAGAAAAAGAAAAGGAGAAATCCAGAGACGGTCAGGTCAGGGAAGGCCCATGGAGAGGCCCATGCAAGCAGTAGACGTCCACTTAAAAGCCCATGATGAGCAAGAACATCTTTATGTCCCAGGACAGTGCTTACTGAACAGCATAGTTTGCTTAGGTAAGATAATTGACTTTCAAGCAATCCGAAATGTTGATAAAAAGAATGAATGGTTTACAAAAAAAATAATCTACTGTAAAGAGTCAAATGCAATATTTGTTGGAAATCTTTTTTTAGGTTTAACATAATGATAAGATAAATCACAATAAACTTAATTAACCAACAAAGCTTAACAGAAAGCATCAGTAGTATAAAATAGGTATGCATGTAGCCGCAACACATGTACATATCATGCTCAAACTCAGTAGGTCTACCCACGTCAACAAAAAAACAACCCGCACCGCACGGTAGGAAAGCACACAGCTATCTGCCTCGGACTCGTAGCTGAGGATATATGAAGATGACCTCGTTATTGCTATGTTGTAGCCGGTGTAGATCGCAACGTATTCATCATCTCTTGGTGAAAGATATCGACTGCGTAGGGTTTCGGAGACCTGCTCTCCGCCTCTCCCGCTATGCAGTGCATGTGAAAGAACGAGATGGAGCGGGCTATTTGTGTCCAAATCGACAGCTAATGGCAGTTATAAACACATCAAAAGAGAGGATTATTCTTCTAGCAGGTCATTGAACAGATTCCCTAGGACAACATAACGTCCTAGCATTTTGATCTATTTTAGCGGGCTTGTTCCACTGCATGAATAACCCCCTGGATTGCTGTAAAAGTGAGGATGAGTTATCCTACATGTCATCTAGTTAGGTGACCAGCTAGCAAGACAAAATAATCCACCCGCCCAACGGATGATGCCACCCTTATATCGATGCCGAATCTTAGAAAATAAAACAAAATTACAAAAGAAAGTTGCACCTCTAGTTAGGTGACCCGCTGGAGATGCAAAATAATCCACCTACCTGACGAATGACGCCACCCTTATAT
This sequence comes from Raddia guianensis, assembly GCA_036346415.1. Lineage (NCBI taxonomy): Eukaryota > Viridiplantae > Streptophyta > Magnoliopsida > Poales > Poaceae > Raddia > Raddia guianensis. The sequence continues at coordinate 5,183,049 of CM070539.1, read as the reverse complement.
CGACGCCGGATTTTGGAGAATTAAAAAGAACTACAAAAGAGGTGCGCCTGCACAAGCATGAGAGATTATTTTTGAGTTTTGACAAATCATTCATGTAGGTACCGTGCGCATGCGTCGCCGAGCCTGAGCCCAACGAGGCGTGTGGGTTTTCCCTAGTTTTAGGACTAAGGTTCAGTTCTTTGCCGCCATGTTTGAGCACTGCTCAAAGCATGGCCTTACCGTGCCAGGTTCTAAAATCCCAAGAAAAATAAGGATAACTATGAAAAATAAGGATAACTAATTGTAAGGAGAGAATCCATAGTAAAAACCGTAATGAGCTGCTTATATGCGGGTAAATACTCCATATAGGATACCACGAGTAATATATTTAATTATCTGTAATGCTTCGATCTGGCGTGACCCAATACAAGGGCTCCAAATTTACTTGATCTTGATCTGGTCAACACAGCGACTAGCAAGAAAAAAGTGTGTTTCATTTTTGCCCATTTAAATTTCTCATTTTTGTCTCTATTTCATCTGGAGTCCGAAATGCATAGAACAAATTTCATAATTCATCTAAAATCCTAATTAACTCATTTTAAATACTTTTTATTTTTTAAAATTTTAATTATTTTTCATTAGCCAAATTGTTTCAACAGTATATACAAATTGTTTCCAATAGGCTAAACTAGTTGTTTCAGCAGGCTACACATATTGTTCCAATAGAAAAAAAACTAATTGTTACACTTGGATAGACATATCGTTCCAGTATGCTAAACTAATTGTTTCAACAGGCCAAAAATATTGTTCTAATAGGCTAAACCAATTGTTTCAATAGACTAGATAGATTGTTCCAACAGGCTAAACTAATTGTTTCAACATGCCAGACATATTGTTTCAATAGGTTGTACAAATTGTTTCATCAGTCTAGACAAATTGTTTCAATAGGCTAAACTAGTTGTTTCAGCAGACTATATATATTGTTTCAATAGGCTAAACTAATTGTTTTAGCATGCTATATACATTGTTCCAATAGGCTAAACCAACTGTTTCACTTGGTTATACGTCCACTAGGCAACAGTAATTGTTTCAGCAGACTAGCCATATTGTTTCAACAGACTAAACTAATTGTTTCATTAGGATAACAAATTGTTTCAGTAACTTTTTAAGCAACTTTGGTCTTGTTTTGTTCGTAAAAATACGAGAAACGCAATGGTGCAAACGGTTCGTGCATTGGAGCAATCAGTCAAAATCTATAGCCGTCGAAAAAGAAAACTGAAAAGAATCTTTTCGCTGACATCAGCATTGACATCACTGCATGCATGCAAACAGGAGGCTTTTTCGCGGGTTCACGGCGTGCGCATTGTGGTGGGCTGGGCCGGGCCGGGCCCAAGTCCAAGCCTTTAATTATTATATACAATATTCTTAATCTCAAAGTCATTCGCCTGCTTGTTTGACGTCGGCGCTTACATGCTGGATCACCTCGAGCTCATACTTTACCGGCTCTTGTCTGTCAAGGAGTGATGGATCTAGCACTAGAGTTTTGGGGATCTCTGCAGATAACAAGTCGAGAATGTGTGGTCCGGAGGAAGAGGTGGCGCGCTTTGAGGTTTGATCGCTCACATAGTCACATGAACATGATGAGCTGCTCCACCCACACACACGGGGCCTTCGGCTTGGGGAGCAACGCGCGGGGCAAGCGGCTACGCGCCCCGAGGCGGCTAATCCGTGCTTAATTAGCTCGCTGATTACTGTAGAACCTATAGAACTCGCCCTGCAGATTAGCTTAAAACCGCAGCTTGATTAGTTAAAGCTGCACGGAGCAATGGAGCAGGCAAAGCCTCTCCTGTCGCCGTGCCAGCTAACCACACCAGGATGGACGTCAGGACGTGTCTCGCTGTCTCCAATCGCCTCGCATCAACCGGGAGAATTTGTAGCCTCCCTTTGCTCTCGTTTTCAAGCGGTTAGTTAACCAAGAAACAGGCTACTCCACCATTATCTGCTCGCTGTAATGGCATCTGATTCTCAGCGAACGAGGCTGCTTTTATACCTCACAAATCTTTGATACAATAATTTTTTTTTTGGTGTCGTGTGGAGTTGCGAAAACTAAAAAAAATAGATTCAACAAAAGGATTATGAAAGTGGGCCTTAATTTTGTATAAATATCCTACACTTTTCTAAACAATGGTAGTTTCAGAAACTATAGTTTTGCTTTGGAATCAAGAAAAAGTCGATTTGGCGGTCTAAACTATTGCTCTTCGTCTATGTAATCACTTAATTGTAAAACTAGGTATTCTGCTTTATAATATGCAAAGTTTACTAATTAATGCATACAAACTATAGTTTCAATCATCTTTATTTTGAGCTTAGTTCCTAGGAACTACAATAAATTCGTTTGCATGGTTTTATTGGGGCAAAACTTTGATATAGACAAAGGACAAGTGAAATAACTAGCTAGCCACAATCAAAGTAAGAAAAAATGGTGTGGGGGTGTAGTTGCAAAAAAAAGGCTTAAACCAAAAAGGGGTTATGAATTGTGCATAGACGTGTATCCAAACACCTAACACTTTTTTAAAAAATGGTAATATCAAAAACCATAGTTTTGCTTTGGAACCACGAAAAAGTGTACTTGACCCAGTCAAAACTGTTGTCCTTCTTCTATATAACATTGAAATATAAAACTAGGTATTATGACCCATATACTAAACATTATCAGATGAATAACCCTTTAGTTTTTAAAACCAAATCTGTCCTCAAACCTATCCTATCTTTGAGCTACTGAACGCTGGGCATCGGGAGCACACGCGCCGTCGTGCTCCTAAACTACCTGGTTTTGGTTCCGAAGCACATCATCAGCTACCATGGCTGAAGCATCATTGGGTTGCTCGTCATCACCGTCTTCGACTTCTGCAGTTTTGGCCATAAAGTGATAAGATATCTTGTAGTTGACAGTTTGCAGTGGGAGTGATGACTGTGTCGTCATAGAAACGAGCGAGGTGGCCCGCGCGTTTGCGTGCCTAGATTTGTTTTGGTATATTGTGTTTATCTCTAACTCATAATCTATCTCTAACATAGTCCTCGGGCCGCCGTGTATCGGGCCGGCACGGCCCGGTCAACACTTCGGGCCATGCCGGGCCAGCATGAACTGCCAAAAGTCAGGCACGACAGGGCCCAAAATCCCGATGGACCGCAATCGGGCCGGGCCGGGCCGAGCACGGCACGTCCGACAAAACAGAGAGATAAATGAATTTTTATAAATTTATACGTTACTCAAATGAAAAATTTGTCTATACAAAAAAGATGTGTCTTGAAATTCTCTACAACGTTCATGTAGAACATAAATTCATCTGAGTAGCGGAATATCTCGAAAAATGTTAATTACCGAAATGGGTCATGTGTGTTCTAAAACAGCCAGCGCACTAAATATTTTTTTATAAATTCATGCATTGCTCAAATGAAAAATTTATCTACATGAAAAAGATGCGTCTTCAAATTCTCTAAAACTTTTATATAGATATAAAATTCATCCGAGCAACAAAAGACCACTAAAAATATAAATTACTAACTCGTGCCTCAGTTCAGGCCGTGCCGAGCGGCCCGTCGTGCCGGCTTCTCAGGCCCGGCATGGCACGGCAATCGGGCCTGGCCGTCATGGCCCAAAAAATTTTGTGCCGGGCCGTGCTTTGGGCCGACAAAATCGGGCCGTACTCGGGCTGGCCCATAAAAGCACGACCCAATTCTCAGGACTACTCTAACATATCAGATCGGATTTAGAGTTTATCTCTAATATATTATATCAACTTTAGTATTTAATTTGAATTTCTAATATTTTCTTTTAATCTAAGCCGCATAGATCTTTTATTTTTTTTCTTTGATTAATCTATCCCGTTATAATTTGGTCCCACAGTTGATTGAACGGATAAAATAACCATATTATATCATCTTTAGTATTTAATCCGAATTTCTAATATTCTTCTTTTAATCTAAGCCGTTATAATCTGGCCCCACAAAATCAACGGCATAGATCTTTTATTTTTTTCTTGATTTATATGAGAATTTCTTTGATTGACCTTGGCCGTTATAATTTGGTCCCACCGTTGATCGGATGGCAGAAATAATTTGGATGATGTGGACGAACGTGGTGCCTTCTTTTTCCCCTCCTTTATATATATAATAGACAAAAGTTACTAACGAATTCGATGACATAATCTAATATGTCAACCTTCTCCGCGGATAGAGCATTGCTATTGAAAGCATTCTCATCCTCCTAAAGCATGACAATTTGCTTCATGGCAGCTTTTTTTTTGTCCGTATAAGAAAGAGCTAGTAAATTGCTAGTACTTCGGGCTTTCGCCAGATTTGAAAGGAAAAGTCGGACACTGTGCGACCTGCTGGGTGGTGGAGCCATACGCGGATCCATTGTAGTTACTACGCTCGCAGTTGAGTCAGTGACCACGCCATGAAGGATACTGCACGGGATCCCAATCCTACCATTAGCGTCATCAGTGACGTGACATATTCTGCTCGTGCTATCAGTCTGCTAGCTATGCCGTCGCTGTGGCAAGTACTGCGTTAAATTCGCGAAAACGTACATCATATGTGGTCCAAGATCGCGGGGGCTTTTTTTGAGAAAAGAAAGAGAGTAACATCACGCTGGCTCTTGCAAGAGGGCCTTCATGCTATGCAAGTCAAACCCTCAAGCACATCGATACATTAAACAGGGACCTCACTCCTTATCGGTTGGCTAAAAATAAAAAACGATTGGCTAAAAATTTAAAAAATAGTTGAAGTTTGGGAAACGCTACACTGCGTGAGTCCGGCGCCTCCGGCGCTGCGCGCGCGCCTAACGCGGGGGAGGGGGCACTGCCACTGTGCGCATGCAAGGGCGTGGGGCCCACATCATTTTTTTCTTTCGGCGACCATAATTTTTAACTGGGTGCTCCAATCCACAAACCGTTTGCGCCAACGTGTTCCTCGTATTTTTTCGAACAAAACAAGATATATGTTGCCATATAACTCTTCAAACTCACCTGGTGAAACCTGGGTTTCGCCTACTAAACTTGGGTTTCGTCAAACCCTCAAGCACATCGATACATTAAACAGGGACCTCACTCCTTATCGGTTGGCTAAAAATAAAAAACGATTGGCTAAAAATTTAAAAAATAGTTGAAGTTTGGGAAACGCTACATCTGCGTGAAGTCCGGCGCCTCCGTGCTACAAGCTAGCTTAACTTGAGTGAGGAGGGCCTTGCCCATGCGCATGCAAGGGCGTGGGGCCCACATCATTTTTTTCTTTCGGCGACCATAATTTTTAACTGGGTGCTCCAATCCACAAACCGTTTGCGCCAACGTGTTCCTCGTATTTTTTCGAACAAAACAAGATATATGTTGCCATATAACTCTTCAAACTCACCTGGTGAAACCTGGGTTTCGCCTACTAAACTTGGGTTTCGTCTACTGAAACTTGGATTTCATATTCGGTAAACTTGCTGAACTGCCAAGTTTCATCAAGTTTCAACAGGTCTCATACAAGTTTCTTTAAATTTCATCAGGTCAATTCAAGTTTCAACAGGTTTCATCCAAGTTTCATCAGGTTACATCGAAGTTTCATCCAAGTTTCATCAGGTTTCATCAGCACACGACCAAGTTTCGCTAGTATAGATGTAAGTTTCATAAGTGCCTTCTCATAGTTCACATTAAAAAATTAAAAAAGTGAAAAAAATCAAAAAATTCAAAAAGTATTTAAAATGGGTTGCTCTCAATTTTAGAAGAATTATGAAATTTATTCCACGCATTTTGAACACTGTTTGAATTTTGTACAAAAATCAGAAGTTTAATTGGATTTTTAATCAAAGGACGACTAGCTAGCTGCCTTGCCTGGAACGCACGCAGAGGACGCGGGAGCGCTCATGCAGTGCGTAGGATCGGAGCGGTAGCGGTGATCCAGCACCTCAGCTTGGTCCGGACTGAGCGCTCGCCATTGAAGTTTTCTATACTAGTAGATAATTAAATTTACATTTGTTGTAAAAAAATTGTAAAAAGGAAAACACTCTGAGCGGACGACTACGCCTGTCCGACCCATGAAAGACGCCTGAAAGGCGCCAGCAAGCCTTGGCTTGATGTGAGGTGTGGCCCACGGGCATTTTTTTTTTCGGCAACCATAATTTTTGACTGGGTGTTCCAATTCACAAACCGTTTGAGCCAACGTGTTCCTCATATTTTTTCGAACAAAACAAGATGTATGTTGCCATATAACTCTTTAAACTTATCTGGTGAAACTTGGGGTTTGCCTACTGAAACTTGGGTTTCGCTAGTAAAACTTGGGTTTCATACTCGTAAAACTTTGCCGAACTGTCAAGTTTCATCCAAGTTTTTTCAAGTTTCATCAAGTTTCAACAAGTTTCACCCAAGTTTCATCAGGTTACATCGAAGTTTCATCCAAGTTTCATCACGTTTCATCAGCACACGGCCAAGTTTTATCAATACACGGCCAAGTTTCGCTAGTATAGATATAAGTTTCCTAAGTACCTTCTCCTAGTTCACATCAAAAAATCGAAAAAGTGAAAAAATTTAAAAATTTAAAAAGTATTTAAAATGGGTTGCTCTCGATTTTAGAAGAATTATGAGATTTATTTCACGCATTTTGAACACTGTTTGAATTTTGTACAAAAATCAGAAGTTTAATCGGAATTTTAGTCAATCGATCGACTAACTAGTCGCTGCCTCGCTGGGAAAGCCACGTACGCGGGAGCGCGGGCGCGTGCGTTGGATTGGCTCGGTAGCCGCCGATCTAACGGGCGCTGTTGGTCTGGTGCGCCAGCATCCGGACGGACGTCCGGACGCTGGCGCTCGCCTTGTAAAAAACAACTTAGATGATATTTTTAGTTGTTGAATGTTTCATTTAAAAGGGAAAACAAGTGGCTACCTAGAGAACTGAATGTATGTGCCAATATAGCACATAAACTTTTATACTACTATTTTATAGCATCGAACCATATGTAAATTTAGTTATTTACTAGTGTAAATACGTTGATTGAAATTTCATTTATTTTCAGACGACTGATAGGAAGCAATTATGTTGCTATATTTTTAAAAGATAAGTCCATTTTATACGTATATACCTCTGAGTAAATCCGTGTAACCTCTAAACTTTGGGAATCCATGTAACCGTTATTAACTTTAAAAAACAGAGCAAATAAACCAAAAAATGATTTAGTCTTCATCCAATTTTTAATGATAATAAGTCCATTTTACCTACCTTAAATGATTGAAAAATTCCACCAAACTGGAAAAATATTGATTTACAAAATTGCAAAAAAACGTTAGGTTCAAAATTTTAATGTGAACAAAACTATTGCACTTTCAAATCAAAATATTATCATTTTTAATAACATTAAATTTCATTTATAGAATAATATAAAAAACTTCACCATTTTAAAGTATTTAATGTTATTTATAAAATTATAAAATATAGTTCCTAAATTTTTACAGTCCAATAAACCCGGCAAACTAAACAATAATTTTTAAGTGGGATATTTTGTGTAATTTTCAAGAACAAATTGACTCTAGGGAGTCGTAGGGTTTGTTTGACTTCTTCAACTATTTATTGGACTGGGCACAATTAAATTGTTAAGTAAAGTTAAATACCACACAAGGGATTATTTACTCTAGCTTTTATAGTCAAAGAGATTATTTAGACCATTGTATAAAACACATCGGGAGACAAATTGTTATTAGGATTTGCTAAATAGCAGTTATCCGCTTTTTGTTTTTTAGCAGTCAACTATCTTTTTCAGTTTGTATATACTGTTTTCCCATTTAGTGCAATAGTGGAAGTCGGCTTAGCTGACTTATTTGACTCATCTGTCCATTGACTTATCTTTGTTTAAATTAAGAAAATTATTTTTGAATCTGACTTTTCTATCTCATAGACTTATCTAAAACCTCTAATATACAAGTTAAACGAAGTGGATCGGACTCTCGAGACTAACTCAAGGAAATAAGTCAAATCAGTAGATAAATCAAATAAAATAAGCTGAGAAAAACATGATCTTAGTTATTTCATATTGAAAAAAAAATACTTACTTGTATAAACTGAAATCATTTTTAAGAATTTTCATTGATCGATTGTTTGTAGTTGATTTTGATAGAAATTATGTCCGAGTCCTTCAGGGAATTTTTTGGGCTAACTACGTGAATATGGAGTATATATTTTATAACTTTCAATAGAATTTGATATGTATAGTTTTTTATTATCTTTAATATGTGTGGACTAACTTTGGGTAAATGAAAAGCAACCACCTAATTTGCTTGGTACAAATAACGGGAGCATTTGTGCCACTTATTTGACACATATAACCTTTGTGGCTCATATGTGTTGTTTTTAAAAGAAGTGGAGTAATAGATAAAAACTCTCACACGTCTATTTAAGATACACATGGCCAGGGAAACTTAACTACGAAAGTTGACATCGGTGACCATTGACAAATGACACTAGCAGAGTAGCAGTTCTCATCACTCGCCGAGATGCTTTCCAAGACTATCCACGTCAGAGAAGAACTGGGCAAACGCAGCCTCCGACGAGCCCCCTTCATCCAGCGCCGCCGCTGCCTCTTTCTTCATCACCGCCGCGCGCGCTCTGAGCTCCCTCCCTTCCTGGGTCTCCATCACCATCCTCACCTTCGCGCCAAGCTCGTCAGCCTTGATAAATCCCGAGCTGTACCCCTGCAGCTCCACCGCGACGCCCATGTCCTCCGTCATGAACACCTTGTTCATCTTCTGCTCCGCGCCCAACGGCCAGCAAAGCATCGGCACCCCCGCCGTGACGCCCTCCAGCGTCGAGTTCCACCCGCAGTGCGTCACGAACGCGCCGGTCGACGGGTGGCGGAGCACGTCCACCTGCGGCGCCCATGACTTGACGACGAGGCCCCTGTCCTTGGTTCGCTCCAGGAACCCCTCCGGCAGGAGCGCGTCGAGGTCCGGCTCCGGGCGTTGCTCCAAGTACCTCTTCGGCCCGTCGTTGCTGGTCGGCGCGCGCACGATCCAGAGGAATCGCTGCCCGGATCTCTCCAGGCCGACGGCGACCTCCGCGAGCTGGTCCTCGGAGAGCGCGCCCTTGCTTCCGAAGCAGAGGAACACGACGCTCTGCTCCGGCTGCGCGTCCAGCCACGCGAGGCACTCGTGCCTCTCCGCTTTGTCGTCATCGTTCGCGCCGGCCTTGCCTATCAACGGCCCGACGCAGTAGATCGGAGGCAGCGCCCGGCCGGGGACGCAGAGCGGGTCCCTGAAAGCCTGCACCGCCCGGCTCTCCAAGTACTCGAACGTGTTCACCAGGACGCCCATGGTGTCCGTGTTGCGCCTCCAGACGTCCATCATGGCCTTGCACATCTCGTCTTCGGGCGGGAGCTCGACCATCTCCTTGATGAAATGAGACGCCGGCATTGGCGGGGTGCCGAGGAAATCGAGGGGCGTGTCCCCCAGCTCCTTCAGGCTCGCCTGCCTTTGGGCAAGCACCGTCGGCAGCTGGGTTAGGACGGACAGGGTCGCGGCGGCCGAGGCGAAGAACGTGTAGACCGGGACACCGACCTTCGCGCCGGCGTCGATGGCGGCGACGCAGAACATGTCGATGACAAGGGAGTGCAGCCTCTGCCGTGGGATGGAGCGGAGGAAGGTCTCCAGTAGCTCGTTGTACTTGCCGAGGAGCTCCAGAATGAGGGCGAACGGGTGCCTGCCGGAGTTGGCGAAGTCCGGAGCAGGGAGGGACGGGAGTACATGGAATGAGATGGACGGGTTGGAGGCGGCGATGCGCTCGACTACGGCGGCGGCGGAGTCGGTGTCGGACGACTTGATGGGCGGCTCGACGAGCACCATGGTGACGTCGTAGCCGAGTCTGAGGAAGGCCTTGGCGAGCTCCGTCATAGGGACGACGTGGCCGACGCCGACGCCGGGGTACAGAACGACGGTCTGTTTCATGGCTGCTAGCAAGTGGGCTACTACAGCAAGATTGGAAGAAAATTACAGATGCTGCGTGGACTGGGTTGGGGATACGGCGTAGTGCGCTGCGCATGTTTATAGCCGTCTACTGCCTTGGTCGAGAAGGCGTATACTCGTCACCGGAGACTTGCGAGTTGCGAGTCAAAAGATCCCTCCTTGCTGGATACGATGGTTTGAATTTAATTTAATAGTAAAAAAGAACGACGCTATCGGTGATATTCTAGCAAGTGATCTTTTATTATCGCTGGCTAGGATGATTCCTACCTGCTTCCGGTCTGGATAATTAGCTACCTTCCGGAAGAAGCAAGGCAGAGCAACTCCAGCAGCTCCTCTATATTTCCCCTCTAAAACACTATTAGCGTCCCCTCTATCCATCCCTCTAAAATTCCTTCAGAACTTACACTACCCTCTAAAAGATTCCTTCTCTCCAGCAGCCCCTCTATAAATGCTACAGTAGTTTTCAGGAGCTCCTGGAGTTGCTCAGTACGTGTGAGTGATGATCTAATCGCTGATAATATCTTGCAGCCGAGCAGTCACATGTATGATAAAAATACTTGTAGTGCAAGCATAGGTTAAATAGGGGTCAAGCATCTGCATCATCAGAAGTTATAAATCCACTCTATAATATTATTTATTACATACTTTATTCATTTCTTCGTACTAAAATTTCTTTCTCTTCGATAGACACTATTTTTACACACTTTATTTTACTGTTTTCTATGCAAATGCTCTAATGAACGAACATGTACAACTGTACAAGCGGCAATGGTGATAGAAAGGACCAAACTAGAACGATAATGATGAGGTTCACACTTTACAACTATTGAGAGGATGCATCAACAGAGCATATGATATAATCTTAACTAAAATTATGTTCTGAACTCAGATGGTGCCTGTGCACCACCCTAACATAACCCAGTTCAAGCGCTGCAGCGCTGAAGTATGAGCCCTGGTGGTAGGCACATTTTCTCTCCATTAGACTATCTACGATAACGTACCTAAAATTAAGATACTTGTTGTCGACGGTTGAGATAACGATCTCAAGTCGCTAAGGTTCTTGAAGATTGAGATAGTAGACACGTCAAACAATGCGAACAGCAACGAACAGGAGACAGGGGTTTTTATCCTGGTTCAGGCCTCTCGAGAGAGATAATAGCCCTACGTCCAGCCTTTCTTATATATCAGAGATGAATACAAGAGGTGGCTCGGCGAGACGAACAAGTCTCGGCGAGATTATGGATGTACAGGAAGCAATATGCAAGGGCCTTGTCGTAAAACTCGTCCCTCTACACGCCGTAGGGGCTTGGTTTATATAGTACAGAGCAAACCGATCTACCGAGGGAATATCGGGCCGGGCTAACTACCAGATCGTAACGAACTCAGTACATGCCAAATATATCCCGAGGCAGATAAGGCATACTCCTAGTCCTGGGGATCACGACTCCTAATCCAATCCGGGAAACCAACATCCGGGTCTTCACGTAGCCGTGGAGGACTCCTGTTCAAGACGGACTCAAACACGATTCCTTGGCCGTTACGCATCATGCCAGCCAGGAGGCTGTTCGGCAAGATGCATATGGGCCAGATAGAACCTTCCAGGGAGCTGGGCCCTGGTAGGCTGTTTGATCGGGCCGTCAGGGAGTGGGCCATGGCAATGGGCTGTGATTTTATCCCCGACAGCTAGCCCCCGAGACTCAAGTGGAAGGACTCACTAGAGTGGGGTCATCCTCTTGAGACTCCAAGTTACGAAGAGGGTATATTTCCTGCTACAAAGACGTGCAACAGGCGACCGAACAGGTTATGTTTCAACCGAACAATACTTGTTCGGGACCGAACAAACCCGCCCGGTGCCGAGCAACTCTGTTGCATCGAGCGAGGAACGACATCCGCCGAGCGAGTACCCACCCTCGATCTGTAAATCGGAAGAAGTGAGGTGAATCATCTCTCGAGGTGAACGTCATCAAGGAGGATTGGATTCTTAGTAGTGAAGAGCGTACCACCGCATCCGGTAAGATCAGATCTTCCGGGAGAATGAACATAACAAGTCGCGAGACGGACTCGTGCTGCTGCATCCAGACATTCAGATGCCTTGGAAAAGATAGGGGAACCACATCTCGGGCTAGAGCTTGCTCGAGAAAATAGAGATTGCGCTCTCGAGCGAATGTCGCGCTCAGGAGCGAAGGTGATGTGCCCTCATACGTAGATCGTGTGCCAGGAGCAGACAATGCATACGAGGGGGAAGGTGACCCAGTCCCCGAGCGTAGAGCTCGCCAAAGGAACCAAGTAAGGAGATCTAGTCCCCGAGCACGGAGCTCGTTAAAGGAACCAGAAAGTGCGACCAGGCGAAGACCCGGTAGGAGCCCGCGCTCCGGGCGAAGAGCTGCCCGGTGCGAGGTGATCCAGCCCCCGAGCACGGAGCTCGTCGCGGGGACTAGATGCGCGCTCCGGACGAAGAGCTGCCCGGTGCGAGGTGAATCACAACCCGATGCAGTCAGAGCAGCAAGAAAACGTGTGAAATCAACACTTTACCCATGACGTATTCCTTGCGACAGTGTAAGCGTTGTCTTGGCAAGTGCAGAACCGACGCTTGGAGTGCCCGTTGCGATGAGAATCGGCTTACGATGGGCAGGACTCTGTTGGTGGCGCACTACCTTAACCTAGCCGAACTGTGAAGGTCAGTGCCGGGCAAAGGCGAGAAATCATACGCGGGTGAAGTGAATCAGTCCCCGGGCATGCGTGGAGCAAACCCGAGAAAAGAGGGATGCAGACATCGACTTTGGTGGGGAATCCTGGAACCTCGCCGCGACCATCATCGGAGTCTGATGTTCCCCGTTCCTGTATTTCCTGCAGAAGACAAACAAGAAACGAGCCAGCAAGGGGAAAAAGAGAGCAAGAAAAGGCTCCAAGAAGAGCAAAGCGAGTTTTAGAAAACACGCAAAAGACGACCTACCCGCACATGACATAATTTTTTCCGGGTACGTCCCTTGATAGCGTTAGTGTCACCGCGGCGAATGCGGAACCGACGCCAGGAGTGCCCGTTGCGATGAGAATCGGCTTACGGTGGGCAGGACTCCGTTGGTGGTGCATTGCTCTGGATTACCGTGCCAGGAAGGACGTAGCATGGATAAAAAAAGACGTGTGCGGGAAGTGCAGCCCCGCTGTGGCTAAGACCGCTAACCAGGGAAGGCGAACGGGACCTTAGCCGCAGGCAAGACGTGCGAGGCGAAATATTATCCGGGCATGGACCCGTGCAGCGTTGATGTCGCCTCGGCGGGTGCGAAACCAGCGCCAGGAGTGCCCGTTGCGATGAGAATCGGCTTGCGGTGGGCATGCCCGTTGCGATGAGAATTGGCTTACGGTGGGCAAAACTCCATCGGTGGTGCACCGCTTCGGTTAACCGGAGCCGTACAGGTCGTCGCCAGATAAAAAGACATGCTCGCACGCGGGGAGCGCTACGGGAGCGAAAGACCAACGAGGTTTTGGAAAACCAACGCTAAGGAAAGGAACTGGAAAACTGAAAACGTACCAGGGTTGCCGAGATTCAGCTCGAGTCCCAACCGACCGAGGAGAGAGATCCTCCGAGGAGCCGGGCCGAGCGACTCAAGACCGCCGAAAGCGGCGCTGAATCGAGCGAGAGTCGACCGAGCGACTTTTCTCGCAAAAAAAGAAAGAAAAGACAAGGACGAACAGAAACCAAGAGCAAGGCGACAGCGCTAGAAAGTTTTAAGAAAACCGGTAGAACGCTTAGCCTAACTCCCAGGCCCCGTTGTGCAGCTGCTCGAGGACCTGAATTTGCGAACTCGAACAGGTGCACAAGAGAAAGAGCGACGCCTAACCCCGATGCAGACGATGCATGAAGACCTGAACTTGCCACTCCAAGCACGTGCGTAGAGAGTTAGAGCGACACCCGTATCCTGATCAACTCGTTCCAGGAATTGTTCGTTAACGTAAGCTAAGCGATTCGAAGGTAACCGAACAAGGAAAGTGCCTCGCGCGGAGGGCTTACGAGCGAGCTTTGCCAAGTGGGCGTGCCGTGAGCTGTAAGTGCCTCTCGCAGCGGAGGGCTTACGAGAGCGTAATTAGCTTGAGGTCGGATGTCGCGTTCGCAACTCTAAGTTTAGGAACTTGTTGAAACCAGATCTGGCGGGAAAACCCTTAAGATCTGCGGAGCCCGAGTTCGCAGGACCGGCGACCATCAAGTGTTACAGAGAGAAAGAGTAGTGCGAAAAGACAAGCGGTGAGGAGGACCGCAGGGGCCGCGAGCATTCACCGCTCAATGGGTTGAACTTTACATGGCGGCCGAGAGACTTGGACGAACTAAAGCGCGAAATTTAAGAAAAGGCGCTGGCTAGGAAGCGAAAGACCTACGAGGAACTTACGAAGGTGGTTGATGTTCCAAGTCTTTGGTCGACTCTCTCCGTCATCCACCGCCAGCGAACAGCCCCAGATCCGGAAGGAGTTTTGATCCGGTCCCGAGCACGGAGCTCATCGCGGGGACGACGCGCGCCGGACGAAGAGCGCCCGGCGAAGTGATCCGATCCACGAGCACGGAGCTCGGAACCAGATCTCGAAGGCAATCAAGATCGAAGGATCGATCCGATCTGGCGGGGAAGAGACATCACGCCTTCCGAGTCGTAGTCCTCGGGAGAATCTCTGGTCGCCGATAGAGTTCGACATGCTCGTCTGCGTCTCCCACGGACGGCGCTAAGCGCCGACGGTTGAGATAACGATCTCAAGTCGCTAAGGTTCTTGAAGATTGAGATAGGAGACACGCCAAACAATGCGACGAAAGAACGAGCGAGAGGCAGTGGTTTTATCACGGTTCAGCCTCTCGAGAGATAATAGCCCTCGCCGGCCTTTCTTATATATCAGAGATGAATACAAGAGGTGGCTCGGCGAGACGAACAAGTCTCGGCGAGATTATGGATGTACAGGAAGCAATATGCAAGGGCCTTGTCGTAAAACTCGTCCCTCTACACGCCGTAGGGGCTTGGTTTATATAGTACAGAGCAAACCGATCTACCGAGGGAATATAGGGCCGGGCTAACTACCAGATCGTAACGAACTCAATACTTGCCAAATATATCCCGAGGCAGATAAGGCATACTCCTAGTCTTGGGGATCACGACTCCTAATCCAATCCGGGAAACCAATGTCCGGGTCTTCACGTAGCCGTGGAGGACTCCTGTTCGAGACGGACTCAAACACGATTCCTTGGCCGTTACGCATCATGCCAGCCAGGAGGCTGTTCGGCAAGATGCATATGGGCCAGATAGAACCTTCTAGGGAGCTGGGCCCTGGTAGGCTGTTTGATCGGGCCGTCAGGGAGTGGGCCATGGCAATGGGCCGTGATTTTATCCCCGACACTTGTATACTCTTTTACGTTCCTACCCACAAAAAAGATTCACCATGATCATCCGTAGAAGAAGCTGTAAAATAAAGTGTGTAGAGATAGAGTGTCTGTTGAAGAAAATAAATATTTTAGAGTGTAGTGTAAAGTGTGAAGGAATTTTAGAGGAAAGAATAGAGTGTGCGGTGAATAGTGTTATATAGTGGGTATTTCAAGCTCAAGGTGAAGATGGTAATTCTACTTGTTCCAATAGAAGGGCCAAGTATCTTGATGGTGATGATCTCAACGTGACGCTGATGGTGGTTCTTAATGTCATCGTCTGTCGTCGTACCCTACCCTCACGCACGAGGAGACTATTTATATATGTGTATAAACCTAGAAAGATAAACATATACGTGGTAACTAATCCCTATAATTATGTGACATGTTGGTCGTCTTAGAACACTAACGCGCTCCATCATCACGGGTCGGGCCGTCACATTGAGGAAGACTTAATCGCCAAGCATTCTGATGCCTTGTTCAACACGCTACTAAGCAGCGCCTAGTCTGACGCGCTGTGTAACATCCCAAATTTTAAAACCCATTTGGCACGTTAATAATTTCCTAAATTGCATAATTTTAAAATCACAAAATAGTTATTATATAGTGCACCATGGCATCATCATCATTGCATGCATTGCATTTAAATTGGAAAATTGATTTAAACTTTTCAAAGCATGCAACCTTGGTGGAAAAATTTAATAACTTGTTTAATGCATTTTATATTCTCATCAAAGCCAACTCTTAATATTTTAATTTATTCTGGAATAATATTTTCTAAAAAGCTAAAGTCATGGCTTATATATTCAAGAGAGTATTTGAAAATAAAGGCCCTGTGGAAAAATCAGGAAATTTCAAAACATTTAAACCCTTCTCGGCCCAAGCCGGCCCAATTCCCCCTCTCCTTTTCTTTTCCCATCGCTCCTCTTTCCTCTGGTTGGGCCTTGTGCGCTCATTTACTTCCTTGTTGCCGGTTGCCACTCATTTCATGCCGCCTCCTTCCTTGCGCCGCGAAGACGTGGTGCCACCGACGGGTGGGCCCGCCTTGTCAGTCCCTCCTTCTTCCCCCTCTGTTTTCTTCTCCCCGCGGCACGCCCTGTTCGCCAGTCACCGCCTCTGTTCTCCCTCTCACCCGTGAGCTCGCTGGCTCGTCTCTCCAGGCGCATGCTCATTCCCATTGCCTCCTCCCAGACCCCCCTTCCCTCTCCGCTATTCCCGATCTGCTCGCCGGCCTAACCCGTGACGCCGCCGAGCTCCCCAACACGCCACCGGCCGGAATCCGCGACGGCGCTCGCCAACCCTCGCGGGTCGTGTCAAAACCCTCTCGGGCGAAGCATGCTTATAAAAGAGGAACTGCTCCCACGTTTTTCCCCGCCTTGCGCCGACACATTTCCCTTCCCCCGAGCCGGTGAGCCCCTTCCCCGTTCCACCGTAGTTTCCCGTCCGGTTTCCCCGCCTCGTCTCTTCCCTCTGAACCGCGTATCCCTTGAACTTGATCGCAGGAAGTTCCAGAGAAGTTCGCATCCAAGGGAGTGAAGCCGCGTGATCCGAGCGTGTCCCCGGAGCCGACGCCGCCGTCCTCTCGGAGAATCTGCCACCTCGCTGCTCCCTTCGACCCGGAGAGTTCAAAGGTAGCCCCTCCACCTCTCCTCATTCTCATTCCCGGAGTATTTGGGACCCGCGGCCGTGCATTCCGTCGCCGCCGCGTTGCCGTGACGTTGCCGCCGCCACGAACCGCCGCGCCGCGTGCGCCGTCCATCTCTCGGAATGCTAGCACCCCCATTGTGCCCGCCTTGCTCTCACCTCGCTCTGTGCACACCCAATAGAGCCCTGGTGGCCGGAGCAGTCGCCGCCGTTGGCCGCACCGCCGCCGGGTTCCTCTCCCCTGTTTTTCCCCTTCTTGGCCTGCGGTGCCACCGACAGGTGGGACCCGCCAGTCAGCCGCGCCTCTGCATCACCTCGCCCGCGCGGTGCCCGGCAGCGTCGCTGATGGGCCGTTCGGCCGAGCCGGCCCATCGAGTGGTCCCCCTTTTCCTCTTATTTTCATTTTGCAGTTTCTGATTAAAAACCTTATTTGGTACTTTATAGCAATAAGCAAAAATAGATTTTGTGCTATTTAAATTCTATAAAAATTAGTGCAAATGCTTTAATAGTTTCTAGACCCAGGAAAATTATATATGTGCATGTCTTGCATGTAGAATTCATTTGTTGGTTAAATAACTATCTTTAGGTGCATTATTTCATGTGGCTTGATAATTGTCATAATATTTCTTTTAGATAAAAATGCATTAAGAGTTTGCTGCATGTTCCATTACTTAAAAACAGCAAGTCATGAAATACCTTGCTTATGTGTGATGTATTGCCTTGCATGTGCGTGTGCGCGTTTAGGAGGTCAAGCCCCCGAAGACCCGATCGACGACGTCCCCTTCGTTTTCCCCGGAACCGATCAAGGAAAGTCCCCTTCGATCATATCGTGAAGCCATTTTCGGTTATTTAGAAAATGTTTACTAGACTTGAAAGTATGCATGCTAGTTTAAAAATGATAAATGACGTATTTACTAGAATTAGATATCATGCCAAATAGAAAGGTAAGAGATATGGTAGGATTAACCCTAAGGCTAAAATATATATACAAATTGCTCTTATTTAAATACTCTATTGTGGTAGGATAAATGATGCTTAAAAATCTTTTATGCGGAATGATTCAATCATTTTTGTGAAATGAGAAGTATTGTTGAGAAATGTTTGGAAAAGGGTGACTTAAAGATAGCGCATCAAGGGTGATGCTTAGTAGGAAATGATTTTCCTCTTACCCCTAAAACTTTCCGACTAGGGAGATATTTTGTCGGTTGGTGCAGTGTGGCACCGTTTTGAAACTGGGCTAAAATGTCAAATCTCTCTTAGTCTAAGGACTGCTCATCCTATGATCCTATGAACTGAGCCATAACAGTACGACCTCGAGTCCCGGTATGGGACGGGCCCGATCGTTGGCCCTCGTGGTTGGCGGTCTTGTGGCGAAACACCGTCTGGGTGCGTAGCCTCTCGAGGGTAAGGCGTACCCACTCTGCAGAGTTAAAACTGTCATGATAGCCGTGCTCGCGGTTATGAGCGTGCGAAAGGACTGATTATATGGTAGCTTCTTCATTTCAAAACCAATTTAGAAAAGGGTTTTGAACAAAGGATTTGAGATGAGTAAGGATTTGAGAAGGATTTCGTTTGAGCTAGGTGCCACCGGCGATATTCCGGATTGGTGACGGCCTACCGAAAAGTGTCGCGCGGAATGGACCTAGCCGGTTTGAGAAAAGAAAATAAGAAAGGATTTTGTTCTCGCTATGGCACTGAGGCCAAGTGGCGAGAACCGTTTGAGAAGAGCCCAAAGAAAACGATTAAGATTTATTGTTTCTAATTTGCTTTGCTAAAACTAGGCTAATAAATGCATTTTCGCAAAATATCCTAAGCTTTCCTTGTACTAAACCACATTTGCATAATTCCGGACTTGTGAGTACAATTTGTACTCACCCTCTTTTTCTTCCTTCTCTTGTCAAAACTTCAACAGCTGGTCCATCCGAGTATGGACCGCCTTCCGAGGAGGAGGACTCGGACTACGTACGTCGAGGAGGCGTTTTCCGATGAAGAATGTGAAGACTAGGGTTGCGCGTTCTTACAGCCCTCGTGCCTGTGGGATGGATAAGTATCTAGATATTGTATTAGGCATGTATCTCCGTGTACTCTGATTTGCGGCCTGCGAGCCGTTGTATGTGTTTGTTTGTACTGGACTATGTTCCCGCTTGTAATAATAAAATCGTTGGCAATGTTCCGTTTCTGTATATCTGTGTGTACTAGCCATGATCCTTAGGACTAGTACGTGTTTACGCAGGTGGAATCTGATCTTATAAATCGGGTGCCGACACGCTACCTATCATCCCGGGTAGCCATATGCTCACGGGTGACAGGTAAAAAGGCACCCGGGAACATCAGGAGGTGTTTCACTCTCCAAGAGTGACAAAACTTAATCCCGACGGGTTGATTTTTGCGCTAAAACATTATTTTGCTCTTCAAATGCATTTTTGTTTGCAATGTGAAATATTCTGTTTATTTTTACGGAACACATGCAGAATTACCTAGAACATATTTCGTTTCTTTTGTGAAACATTGTTCAATTGGATCGAGACAACTTGTACAACAACTAAACATTTTGTTCTCTCGTAAAACAACACTCATTCCTCTTATTATACATCACTCGTTTAGATTTAGGTTGAATTATCCCAAATAACTGTAATATTTCATATGTTGATGCAAAAGGTTTTAGTTCTTATGCTTCGTTCTAATGGTTCACTAGATTATGTTCTAATAATTCGACGTACATGCTTCAGATCAGACATGGATCTGTAGTCTTTTTCTTAATTGCGATTAAAGAAAACTAGGAATCCTTACAATGGTCTTGTTTGTTTGAGTTTGAAAATTGCTGAAAACTTTAATAGAAAGAGGTTGTGATCCTTTGAAAGGTGTCTTAAAGAGTTGAAAAAAACGTCAAAAAATTATTTCACGAATTCTTAAAAAACTATTTAAAACCCATAGTACATCCTTTAGCTTATATAAAAATAACAATTTTTTTGTTTTATTTACATGTGCCCAACTACCCTATGTATTCTATCGTCGTTATCTCAATATCCACCATCCACCAATAGCACGATGAACCACGAGACGATGAGAAGAAGAAGAAAGCTCAATGGCTTAATTAAATGTGTTCGGCGCATTTACACGCGAATGTAATTCACCACAATTGTTAACACAGATGTCTAGCCAACCTGACCACGAAACGTAATTTAATAGAAACTTACATTTTAATGTAATAATAAAATACAAATGTTTTTCTTTTTTTTTGTGTGTTCTTTATACACGGGCACATCCACAAACTTTTTATCGTTTGTGTGGAATGCGTGACACATATAAAATATAGGACACAATCAAACAGAGAGAAACATTGAATTTGTTCTCAAACTTCAGTGTTTAGATCGCTCTATTTAAGAACGCACTTTCTCAACCATGGGACACATACAGGTACGCGGGACTCCCCGATCCTGAGGTGGCTCCTCCTGCAACAAAATCACTTTCTCAACAAATAACAATGGTGATAGACAAATCAAGACAATACATGAGCCGCATCGAGCCTACATCCCTTGCCACTAAATCTAATTCCTCACTAAAGCAACCTAACCGTCAAAATCAGTAGAGGTCAAATCTGGACAGCAGCGTAAAATAGCTACTATATCCTTAATCGCAAATCTGGGCGGCGACTCCTCCTCCAACCAAGCCACCTCCACCGGCGCCCTCGCCGGCCGCCGCCGCCGACGGCTAGCCACGGCGGCGAAGGCCCTCCCTCCCCTCCCCTCCTCCCTCCCCTTCCTTCTTGCGGCGGCGCGCGGGTAGCCTCGCGGCGGCTCGTCCTCCTCCTTCGGCCAGCGTCCCTTCGCCGGTCGACGGCCGAATGGTCGGATTCGGCAATCGGAGGTGGCGGATCCGGAGGTGTGGCGGCGGATCTACCGATGTGGCGGTGGCGTGGCTTGGCCTGTTCGGGCTGCGCGGCGTGGTTCGGCCGGTGCCGATGGCGATGCCCTCGGTGGCGGCGGCGGCGCCGTTAGTGCCCCTCCGCCGTGGCCCTTGGTGGCGCCGTCATCGGTGGTCGGTGGTCAGCGGCGGCCGTTGCGGCGTTGGCTGGCGGCTTTTGCGTCGGCTAGCGGCTCCGGTGGCGGCCGTCTGTGGTCGCTGGCCTCGTTTTGCTGCTGGGCGGTCGGCGTCCTTCTCTTCGGCTTCGACAGCTCCGACGGTTTCTCGGAGTTGGTGGTTGGCTGTGGGGGGAGGATTGCGGAAGTTAGGTGTATCCATTCAGATCTGGCCGATGTACCACAGGTTGATTCCCATGGGTGATCTGGCGGTTCATCGTCGGTGCTGATCTTGGATGGCTAAGCGGCTACTTCTCGTAATGGCGTCTTCATCTTTTGCAGTGGCTCTCATACCAAACCACAGACCTGTGTCACCTTGGCATCGACTCATAGTTTCGCTTACCTGTGTGACTCATCCCGTCTTCAGTTTGATCCTGCGGATTTTGGGCGTGTGCCTGTTAGCTATTTCGCGACACTGTTGTCGTGGGTGTGTGACTGAAGAAGGTATGCTTGTCGCAGAGTTCGTGGCTGTTTGCAGTTGGCCAAGGTTGGGAAGTATGGCAGCAACTGGCTTGGAAAGTTGGGGAGGTAGCACTGGGGACTTCGTTTGGGTGGTGCTTTTTGGTACCAGTTCGTCAACTCCAGAGAGAAATCCCTAGATCTGACCTTAGTTGGTTGTATCTGGCAATGTTGGCAATGTTTGTCTCCCTTTGTTGAAGGCATTGTCTGGAGTTCGAGGAATTTCTCGACAAGGTGAAAACCTATGCTCTGACCTTTGCTGGTTGGATCATGGCAGCGGTGGCACGCTTGCGTGTCATTTCCTTCTTGGAGGCGTTGTTTTTGGAGGACTCTCTCGTGATCTAAGTGTTGCTATGATGGGGCTTGATTTTGAAGACTTCGTTGTGGTGTAGTTTGCTTCGGCGTGATATTTGTTGTCATGTCATTTTTTTTCTTTAATTTTTTTTAGGCTGTGTGCATCCTAACTATGCAGAGGCCGGTTGTGGTCTTAGTGTGATTGTATCTTCTCGATGTAATTGTTTAAGATCAATAAAACTTCCATTGTCAAAAAAAAAAAAATCTGATTCTCACGTTCTCGGGCTCTACAAAAAACTTGGAATATAAGCTATGATCTTTACAACAAAAACTGCTCTAAATCTTGACCTAAATTACCCAAATCAAGCTCACAAACTGTTGTACTTGTAGCCTCTGGCAAGCTATTGAACTCAATCCGGTTGATTAAGAACCCACAAATCCAAAGCTAATACCTTATCCTCCGATGACAGAACACAAGAGAAAAATATAGATCCGTTATCCTCCGATGAACCCTAGGGCAGATCGAGCACGACCAGCAGAGCAACTAGGGTAGAGCAGCGGCTAGAGAGTAGCTAGGGGTGCTTAATTGAGAAGAAAAACAATTTAATTTTTTACTCATTTTACAAATTAATAATGAGTATATCGTAAATTTAGGTTTTGTTCTTTTGAGCTGGTCTGAACAGCTGAACAACTGAACGGGTGAAATGATTGATTTTCGATAACTTCTTAAGGTAGTCTCGAGATTCCAATATATTTGTTTCAACTTGCTTTTTAAAGTATTAGAATAGAATCCATATTCGAAATAGCGGAAAACGGATTCAAAAACCCCAAACCACATGTTTTTTTAAAACGTAGATAAACCGTTAAACTGTTAAGCCGTTAAGCAGAAAAGAGCACAGCCTTAACCTTATTGCACATTCTAAGCGTATAGCTGTATTTCGCTTGCAGATGATTGCACTAAATTTTAAAAGACTAAAGCCAGGTTGTTCAGATAAGTTAGACTAATCTTTTTCTCAAAAAAAAAAAGTTAGACTAATCCATTATTTTCCATGTGGACTTGGGATGTCAGATACACAACTCGCCGCTTTCGGCGACTCTTTTCATTACTCTGTCCAATTATCTTTCCAAAGCAAACTAGAAATATTTACTCAATACTCCATATAAAAGTTCTATTTTATAGTTGTATTAGTATTAGTACATCAAAAGGACGATGAATTATGTTTGTACTCTTGTACTACGTGTGCGTGGAGTTTAGCTTGCTTGTGCGTGGAGTTCAGCTTGCCAGGCCACTGATAGGTTCCCTAAATTTCGAGCTGTATATTCTAATTTTTAAATATTTTTCCAGTTCTTTTTTATACTTTACAGTAGAGTCATTATTTCTAAAAAGATAAGGAGATTGGATAGAGACTCTAACATGTAGACTGAGGGAGTTTAAATTTAGAGACTGATGTAGAGACTATGCTGAATGATTATAGAGATTGAGATTGTCCCAATAGTGTTATAGAGCACCTAGCATGCTGTAACGTTTGCAACTGTGCTGATTAACAAGTCGTAGGTTTTGTTTAAGGTGGGGCTGTCTATTGAACAGTCAACTGTTTTTATAATTACCTATCAGTCGATTTTCTGGACCGTTGGATTGAGATCCAACGGTCCAGATCAACGTCGCCTCCCTCTCTCTCTCTCTCTCTCTCTCTCTCTCTCTCTACTTTCCCCTTCCCTTCCCCTCCCCTCCAGCCCACGACCCGACCTCCCTGCTCCCTCCTCCTCCTCCTCCCCGCCGCCCGCCATCGCCGGGTGGCTGGCCGCCGGCGCCTAGCCGCCCGCCACCCAACCTCCCGCCGACGCCGCTTCCGCCCACCCTAACCCGGTTGCCGCCTCCACCCCCCGCCACCGCCGCCCCAACCGCTTTTCCCGTCCCGGCTCGGCGCCACCGCCGCCTCGCCGCCGCCTCACTCCATCCCACTAATCGCTGGACGCCGCCTCCTGGCCATCCTCTAAGCCAGTGGCACCCCGAACCCTAACCCGAACCACACCTAAATCCTAACCATCCATGGCGGCGGCAGCGGCTCGGCGGCGGGAGAGGAGGAGGTCGCCGGAGAGGAGGAAGACGGAGGGGAGGAGGTCGCCGAAGGGGAGGAGGAGGATCGACTGAAAAAAAAGGGTAAATTTCAGTCGACTGTTCATTAGCAATTTCCTTTGTGGGGGTAAATATAATGGATAGGACGTAGCCTCTACACCAGAAGACCCGATAGTGTACACGGCCAAGGATAAGTTGCAGATATATATACAACGCAAATACTAATGCACACATGCTAAAATATTTGGAAATAGAAAGCTTTAACTAACTCTATGCTAGCTAATCCTCAAGGACTGACGAAAAGCAAATGATACTGGCAAAACAAATGTGCCTCGCACGACGTACATTAGACTAATGCCACTAAACAACTTTCAAAAGATTAAATTAATGCAATTAAACACCTTCAAAAGATCCGTGTGTTTGAACAATGATTTATTCAAGTTGTCTGTCACTTTGATGGATCCAAGTTTTGCTTATGTACAAATGAGAACTTATTTTTGCAGGAGATACATCAAATTCTGAATAAAGAATCACAATGAAAGTATGATCCCATTGTAAGAAATTGAAGGAGTATTGGCTTAGAAAAATCTTCCAAATGTTGTAAAGAATCACAAAGAATGAAATTATAAATAATACTATGATGTAAATTTGATATGCTCCTCACAATGATTAAGCAAAAGCTATATGATCACAACTTAAAATAATTGAAAGCCTTTTTAAAAGATACACCCGAACTATATATAGTGTGCCATTCATTTCTCTTGATATAGATAGCTCAGTGGTACACCTAGAGGGTAAGATGATTAATATATCTACAGGACACAATAAATTGGTGGCTTATACAGTTATACTGTAACACTACTCTTTTGAGGCACGATCAAATAACACTTTAGTTTGATACCCATTTGCTCCATCACACTATTCGCATCCTACGTGAACTTCTCAGTTGAACCAGGCTGTATGAGCCGAGCCAGGCTGATTGGAGCCAGGCTGAGATGATGCAAATGGTTGTTGTTTGGTTAGGTGTATGAGATTGTACAGGCTGCGTAGAGATATTGTTTGGTTGACTGCACTAAGGAGAGAATGGCATGGAGAAATTCAAAAGAGGGATCAAATATATTTAAAAATAAATTCTAGAAAATCAAAATAAAAAATCAATTACAAAAATTCAAAATTCAAAAAAAAGTATCATAAATAAATAAATTCAAAAATAAAAATTTTAAACTTTTAAAAATTTATATGGCAAGTGTTGTTTCGTTTTGTTCGAAAAAACATCAATAACCCATTTTTGAAATCAGACCGGTAATCGAAAATACTAATCAAAAGATATAGCAAATAAATGAATCAAATGTGTCGCGCGCGGGGTTGTTGCTGCATCCGCAGAGCCTAGCTCTGGGGAAACGCCCAATTTGGTCGTATCTTCAGAGCCTGGCCCGAAGGAGGTAATTGCATCTAGAGAGTCTAGTTCAAATGGGTGAGAAGGCAACCAAACACCATAGTTTTGTATCTATAGATGCAAAACTCCTTGTATGCAGGCAACCAAACAGCCTATAAAATATTCAAATAAACATAAAGAAAATAATAAAAAAAGTTCTGAGGTGCTAAATACAAGTGTATTCAACTCCTCAAATTGTGAACTCCATGATCTAGGATATTAATTCCAAAATAAAACAAATTAGAAAATGTTCAAAATGAAATTTTAAAAAATACAAATCATTCGAGAAGATCCAAAAAATATTATGGTGTTAAATACATTTTTATTTGGCACATAAAATTTTGAACTAAATGATTTAGCATTTAAATACCAAATTAAAAAGCATTCATGAATTTTAAATTTGTTTGCATTTGGAATATCATATATTAAATTGTGGAGTTTATAACTCAACGTGGTGAATAAAAAGCGTATTTGACACCTCAAATTTTTTTCTGGGCTTTTTGGAATGTTTTTAATTTAGTTTTGAATTTTTTAACATTTCTTATTTTATTTTATTTTGGCATTTCATAACCTAGTTTATGGGGTTTCCAATTGAGGAGTTGAACACACTTATAGTTTGCACATGAAATCTTTTTTGGATTCTTTATGATTTTATTTTTTATTTTAAATATTGTGATGGAGCAGATTAGTATCAAATTATAGTGTTATTTGGTCGTGACTAAAAAAGTAGTGTTATGGCATAAGCCACTAATTTGCAATGTCCTATAGACAATTTTCCCAATTGTTTTTTTGTGTGTATTGTTATTTGTTTTTTTATTAATTATGTTGGTCATACGGATCAAATGGCTATAGATTACATGTACATACACAATTTAGTGCGTATTTAATCTCCAATTGCACGGGAGGTAGGGGAATATCACATAGTTTTCCTCCCTTCATATCCACCTCTCTGCCTCATCAGCTAGGCAAGCGCCGCGTATGGAGAAAGCTAAGCGTGAAGGCAACCACCTTGCACGTTCTAAGATGCGAAGCTTTAGTTACTGTGACCATTAAGTGCTCAATGATAACTTATTAACAACTCAATTACTAGCTAATCTATTCTAGATGCACATGGGAGCCTCAGTGTTGCCTGTTTTTTTGTGTGGTAACGAATTTTAAAAGAAGGAGGAAACAAGTTGATCAAATGGCATACCTGTTTACGTTTTTTAAAAATGAGATTGTTTAGTCTTTTTATCTCGTTTGCTCCAATTCTGTCCAATGTTTAGTTTTTTTTTTTTTTATCTTTAGTTTGGTTGGGGGTTTGGTCTTGTGTGAGCTCTATGTGCATCCCCATTTTTCTGGCAGTTGACTTTTTCGAAGGGAAATTTTTTTTGCAGGTTAACACATCAAGTTGCTCACCATCACATGTTTGAGACCATGAAAATGTGGTCACATATACTCACATGAACGAACACGGTGGGAGACTGGGATCTTTTCTTTTTTGCAACTAGGCTGCTGATTAATTTTCCTTTGTGGTAGCTGGTTAATGCCACCTCCAACAATTTCATCCACTAGGCTGCCTAATGTTGCCAAAATATATTTCTTTTAATATGATGTACACCACATATTCCATTTTCTTCAATTAATTATATACTCTTGATTAGTAATGACGTGTTTAATTTATTTGTTTTTATCATCTCCATACAAATAAATACTATTGACTTGTTCCACCAAATTTTGAGTTGGACGGCCTGTCCATTTTGTTTTGTTCTCTTTAAAAATGGAAGGTTATTGGAAAATCGGTTGCTATTTAATTACTTAGTTTGGATTGAAACCGCATCCCCCTATTAAGCTGCATTATCTAACTAGTTCACCGAAAAGGTTAATATGATCTCTGACTCTTAAACCATATTAAGTCGCATACTCTAACCAATTCACCCAAAACTTTAAATTGATGGGGAAGGGTGGACAATTTACTTATACTTTCTATTAGAAAGAGAGAGAATGTGCATCATCAATAAAAATCACATACCATCGATTAGCCCCTTTCGAAACGAAGGGAGCAGGTTCCCATACATCAGAATGAACCAAATCAAAGGGACGAGCCGATACAGAGTCACTAGTAGGGAAATGCAGCTGTAGCTGTTTGCCAAGCTTACAGCCCTGACAGGGGAGGGAGGTATCACGAGAAACCTTCCTAAGAACACCACGACGCAAAAGAGAACACAATCTCGACTCAAACATGTGACCTAACCGGCGATGCCACTGAGCAAAACTGGCGGAAGTGGTGGTGGTGAAGACAGTGGCATCAGAAGCGCTGATCGACTGGTTGGGGAAGGTGGTGGTGGAAGCGGAAGTGGAAGGAAGACGAAGCCAGTCGAGAGCCCACAACGTAGGGGAGTCACGGATCCGCCGGCCAAGACCAACAAGGGTCCCTGTACTGCAAGCCTGGATAAAACAGAAATCAGGCTCAAGAGTGATGCTAAAACCCATATCAGTGAGCTGACCAGCAGAAATCAATTGCATAGTAAGGCAAGGCACACGGGAAACATCTGGAACAAGAAAAGAAGAGGTGTG
Source organism: Raddia guianensis (assembly GCA_036346415.1). Taxonomy (NCBI): domain Eukaryota; kingdom Viridiplantae; phylum Streptophyta; class Magnoliopsida; order Poales; family Poaceae; genus Raddia; species Raddia guianensis. The sequence goes on along the minus strand of CM070539.1, from coordinate 5,155,145 downwards.
AAGAGTGCCCTTTCCAGCAACTGATAGAGGTGACCCGTTAGCAGTTTTGACAAAGACAGGAGTGACTGGAGACCACAATGGGTGAAGGTGAGTGGAATCATATGTCATATGGAAAGAAGCCCCGGATTCAAGGTACCAAGTACCTGAATCAGCTGAGATACCTGAAGCAACTGAGGGAGCCTGGTAAGTCGTGGCAGCGGACGCGGTGGGAGGCCGAGTGTCGAGACGAAGCTCAAGACGCGCAAGGCGATTAGTGAGAGCCTGAGCCCACACCGGAGCCTCAGGAGGAGCAGAGCCAGGAGTGCTCCTAGAGGTGGAGCTGCCAAAGGTGCCACTCTGCGTCTTGAGGTGCTTCCTGCACTGCTGAATGGTGTGACCTGTCTTCTTGCAGTAGTTGCAGAAGGAGCGAGCGCCGGAGCCTCCAGCCTGTGTAGGAGCAGAAGTACCCCCCTGCGACCAAGCCGCCTGCTGGTGCGGGGAGAGTAGCAACAGGGCCACCTGCTGGTGCTGGGAGCAGCAGCTGGGTCACCGGAACAGCTGTCGGTGTCGCCGAGGTGCCCAGCACGGTCGCAGGCGAGGAGAGGACACCCCGAAGACGAGTCTCCTCAGCACGAGCCTGAGTCAGAGCCTCAGTGAGCGACGGCAGCGGTGTGCGGGCCAGGAGCTGAGCCCGAAGTGACTCAAACTCCGGACGAAGGCGACTGAGGAACTGGAAGACTCGTGCACCGAGCCGGTGATTCCGTAGACGAACGCACGTGGCGCAGGAGGGATCCGGGGACGGCTCCAGAGAATCCAGCCGACGGTAGACATCACAGAACCGTCTGTGGAAATCGTTGACAGTAGAGTCCTGCTGCTGAAGAGCCCCAGCCAAACGCAAGAGTGATGTGTAGAGCGCCTGGCTGCTCGGCTGGTACTGGGCCTGAACGTAGTCACACATCAGACGAGCGGATGCCAGGGAGACCACATCCAGGGCAAGGTCCGTGCGCATGCTGCCAACAAGAGCAGCAACAGCGCGAGCCTCAGAAGCACGCCAGTCCTCCAACCAGTGAGCAGCAGCCGTGTATGCCTCAAGGGCCTGCTCGTAGAGGTCCTGCTGAGCAACGGGTACCGGTTGACCATCGGCACCTGGCTGAGGCGACACTGGGACAGCAGGAAGCGCCGGGGGCAGGGAGGCACCGATGAGATGGCCCCAGAGGCGCTGGCTGTCAAGGCACACACGGAGCAGCTTGGACCACTCGCGGAAGTTGGAGCCATCGAATTGGATCGGCGGTAGGGCAACGGGGCCAAGCACACGAGAGGAAGTTGCCATGGTAGTGTGCTGGACAGCGGAGAGGGGTGGTCGCCGGCGAGCTTGCCGGTGTAGAGTTTGACGGCGATGAGAAGGGGACCACCCAGCGGCGTCCTCTCACGAGCAGGGACGACGGCGGCCTCTCCCGCCGAGCAGGGGACGACCCAGAGACGGCCTCTCCCAGCCCGAGCAGGGGCCGTTCGACGGGGTCCGAGGGAGGGAGAGGCGACGACGCGGCGACGCTGGTCGGGCGGCGAGGAGCATGGGCCGTTCGACGGGTCCGAGGGAGGAGAGCGGTGACGCTGCTCAGTGGCGGCGACGGACGACGCGCGTCAGCGGCGACGGGCGACAGCGGCGACGGCAAGCGTGGGTCCGAGGTGGGAGAGGAAGAGGAGGCGCCACGGAGGAGAACTCCATGACAGCGGCGCCGCCCGTGATGAGCCAATGGCAGTGCAGATTAGTGGTGGGGAAACTCTAAACCTGAGCTCTTGGTACCATGTTAGAAAGAGAGAGAATGTGCAGCTTGTATTGAATTGGGCCCCAAATGGGCTAGAAGTACATGTACAAGAAAAGGGAAAATATACAGAAAACCCCTTATACATGTGCTATTTTAACACTTTCAACACCCCCAACCAATTAAGAATTATCTATGGCTTACCAAAATTCGATTGGTAATTTTTTCAGGAGAGATAAGAGGTATCATTTGGAAGAGAAATGACATGAATTACGCAAATAGATTAAACAGGGAATTAGGATTAGTTAATTGCTTTCCTGCATAAACACTTGAGGAATGAAAAGATCGAGGCACCCTTCTAATCCAACAGTTTATATCTAAAATTAATACACTACCAATCTATTATATTCTTAGCGTGTATCGTAAAAGGGTCCGTACTACTGAGCCTTATAATCAGTTTTGGCTCAAGAAATTTCCAACAAGGTCAAATTTGAAAATTATATCACGGGTTAACCGAACGTTTATGAAATTATTATATTGAACACATTTTGCTCAAAAATATTTTTTGCTCAAAAATCAGTGAGCACACCAACTAGGAGACGTTTCTATATTATCTTTCAGTACAACGCTCACATGCCGAGCTTTGTTTTGTTGAAATTCTCCCCCTTTCCCCCCCAAAAGCAGCTTTGCTACATCGTCCATATATAGTTTGTGCGCTAAAGCGATGGTAGTGGCCTGCAAGTAGTAGTGAAATTAAACTAAAATAACTGGCTTCTCCAGGGTCTCAGCCTAGCTGCTTGTCCGACTTCTTCTGTGGCAAGGGCAAATCTAGCTGTTGCGACGCATTAGATTATAGCTTCTTGGCCATTAGCACAAGTGAGCTATTACTTATATATAATACAAATGCCAAAATATAGCCTAACCAGCTGTGCACTTTTGCAGAAGAAATGTTTGCAGTACATGACCAGCTGCAGACTTGCAGCATTGCCAAAAAGATCATTTCTACTTAATTAACTGCAAAACTAGCTTAAAAAGACCCGAGTGCAATACTGGCCCCAGCACATTGGTAGTATGTATTGCCGCATGTCGTAGTTTTTATATGGTCAGCGGCTGCAGGAATCAAGCTGGCAGCACGTTAGATTATGGTTGCTTGGCCTCTTGTGAAACAGTGCATTATTGTGCAGGTTGCCTTAGCATCCGATTAAGAGGCAGAGCAGAGCGCTTTAGCAGCAGCTGCATGTATGATGGTACACTTTGCAAATGCAAGTGGGACAGTGGCTTTAAACTGTTGTTAGATAATTACCACTGAACATATCAAGTACTAGGACATGGCCAAGTTGGTGAGTAACTGAGTGGTGCTGGATAATGTAAGTCTACTTGTAGGCAAGCATGTTCAGTCTCTTGTCTTTCAAGGTGTTTGTTCTTGAGAGCTGGCTCTTCTTCTGAATCTAGCTAGTTCAGTGGGATAGATTCACGCCTAGTCTAGCCTCCAGGTTAATCTCATTTGCATCTTCCAAACTGAAGTTATTCAGGTTTTGATGTATCATTTTTGTTTGCAAATAATTTGACATTTTTGAGCTTGGACAGGATTCAGGGGGATCCTAGGTAAGTGTGGGTAAGTGTGACACGTCACAAAGGTGCCAACACATTTCTTCTCAAAAACTAACTAAAAGTCAAAGATGCTAAGTAATAATCTACCAAAAGTTAGCGTAGATTGCGTAGTGGTAACATGATTACAGGAACCACTCCATTTCCGGGATAAAGGTAGTTACTTAACTACTTATCGACAATCCTCAGGATTTCCTGCGGAAACAGCTACTAGATTCTCTGTCTCGGTCTATATGTCACAAGATAAACTCGCCTGATTGTAGGTTTATTCCTTTAGACCGTCATGAATCTCGCCTGATTGTGAGATTTTCTAGTATTTTAGAATCAATACGTGGCTTTGTTTAACTCTGTTTTAATATAATAATATATCTCTTTTTACTCTTGGGTAGGTTTTGGTTATTTGGCTGAAACACTTTAATTGCACAAATTACAGCGCAAACGGATGAGCAATTGCTTGGGTTTTATTTCTTGATATCGTTAATTTTCTGGCTCCACGTCCGTACCTAGTGGCGCCATTGTTAGGCTCTCCATGAGGACCTACATCATTGTTATTCTAATCACTCCAAAGATCAATTGGGCCATCGCAATTCACAAGCATTTGCACACATATTAACCTCGAAGCTGTGTTTGGTAGGGATCTAGTGAGACAATGCTGGCACGATGCCAGCACCACTTATCATGGCCGGACTAACATATTCACCCAACTTGTCATTCTGATTCCGTTGATTAGCATGGAATATTAATCAAGAAGATAATACCGTCTTTAGGGCGCACGTTTTAAGGAGAGGAGATGGCAATTAATACTGTATTATTGCTTCAGTGGGATGCAATGAACCTTGTGCTTTGGTCTTTGGGGGAAAGAGAAAATAGCACCGTCATTTGATTGGAACTGGCCTCCAAAAACAATCTACCAATCCATCATTCAATAACCCTACTTGTCAGTGATGGTTCTCTTTTGGGTTACTATTCAAAGAACACAGGCTTTCAGCTCAGTGTTATTAACGATGGATGTATGTGTTCTCCTTCCTGTGACTGCTTCATGCCGTGGATGGGCCAGAAATTCCCAGCAATTCTAGTGTGTAAGCTGAGGGAGCAAGAGTAAACACATTTTTTTTCCTCATCATACAGCGAATCAGCTTCCCTTAACTGATTAAGCGTCTCTGGATTTGTCATTATGCTGAGCACAAATGGACATAACAGTGCTGCTGTGCAATTATGAAGTCAACAGCTCTGCAAGTTTGTTCCTGACGGAGAAAAAAATCTAGGTAAATTACATAAATTGTACTTTCTTATTGTTTCTTCTTATTTTCAATTTTAAGTACACCTTATCAAGTGGATGCTATCTTTCTATGAAATAATATGACGAAATGTTTTTTTTATTGCAAACTGTTTGCCGTTCTTTTCTTTGCAACTTGAGCACATAGGTTACTCTAATGGTCATTGTGGGGGGACAACTAATGGTCACATGATCATCACGACATAAAGCCTATTCCTGACAGATTAATGCCTATCTTTTAAAATGCTTTGGCTTTTGATTTGGCTTTTGGATGTTGCTTCTCAAAATCTCAAACTTACAAGTGAAGTATTTTTTATTATAAGAAAGTGAGAAACAATATAATCCAACAGGCTAACACCACACCAGTAGTATTCATTTTAGCCGTTAGTATTCATTTCCCAGCGGAACGAGCCACCTTCCCCATCAAGTACCTCGGTCTGCCCCTTTCGGTCAAGCGCCTGCGTCACGTTCACTTTCAACCGCTCATCGACAAAGTAGCTTCAAGACTTGCTGGTCGGCGCGGCCCGCTCATGTCCAAAGGCGGTCTATTGACCATGCTCAAGGCTGTTCTGTCTGCTTTACCAACCTACATCTTGTCCATCATCAAACCACCGCTCTCAGTTTTAAAGAAAATTGACTCGCTCAGACGTGGTTGGCTGTGGAAAGGGACTGACTCGGCCATGGGTGGGGGCAGAGTGAATTGGAGTGTAGTCTGCTCCTCGGTCCCCTTGGGAGGCCTGGGGGTCCCGGACCTCATCAGCTTCTCTAGAGCGTTAAGACTGCGTTGGTTGCTGCTTGGCAGGAGCCCCTCTCCTCTAGCCTCGGGCGATCGCCTTGCCCCCAACCTGGAGGCTGATTTAGCTCTGCTAAGGGTCGGATCTTCGGCAAAACTGGGCAATGGCTCTTCCCTCCTCTTCTGGACAGACCACTGGCTATCCGGTTGCACGCCCAGGCACCTAGCTCCACATCTTTTCAAGGCCTCAACCCGTAAGAACAGATCGGTGCTTGATGCTTTAACAAACAACAACTGGATCATGGACTTGCGATAAAACCTCACCTCGCAAATGATCCCAGAGCTCATTTCGCTCCTCCGACAGCTCGCCCAAATCCAGCTGACTCCCGACACACCAGATTAGACAACCTGGTGTCTCACCTCAGACGAAAGTTTCTCGGTCAAGTCGACTTACTTGATCCAATTCGCTGGCCGGTCGCCAAAGCCGGACCTGTAGAAAGCTTGGAAGCTCTGGGCACTGTCCGAGTGCAAATTCTCGACGTTGCTTCACAGAAGAGTCTTCACGGCAAACGCCTTGCTCCGTCACCAGCTGCCGAACAACTATTTCTGCCCGCTTTGCAGACGAAACCTGGAAACTCCAAAACACCTTTTTCTACAGTGCCACTTCAGTGTCACAGTGTGGACGATACTGGCCTCTCTGCTAAACACCCCGCGCCTCAACCCCTTAGGCTGGACTCAGACTGCCTGCATTGCGAATTGGTGGTCCATCGACGTTTTGCAAGGAAGCCCCCCCAACAGCGCCCTCTCGGTTTCAACGGCCATCATCTAGCACCTTTGGATCGAGCGAAACAATCGCATCTTCCGCCAAGAGGAGAAACCCCCCTCAATTTTCCTTAGCTTTCTTCTTGATGACCTATGGCTCTGGGTGGCCGCGGGGCCCCTTTTGTAACTAGCTAACTTCTTTTTGAGGCCCACGGGGGGAGAGACCTGATCTCCCCCCACGCTGTAATTCTTCTCACTCTTTGATTAATACATGGCGGCTCTTCTGCCCTTTGCTTCAAAAAAAAATTTAGCAGTTAGTGTAGCAACTAGAATACTTTACAACTCTACAAACCATCAACAGATTGTTTGGAACAATAACATGGCTGCATCTGGGCTTCCAGTGTTTCAGAAGTGGCTTCAAAAAGTCAGACCGTTATGACATTTAAGTTTTGAGTGCTTTAAGAATGGGCCTTTTTAGAAACAAACCTTTTTAATTAATAAACCAATTAATAAACCAAAGTTTTTTTTTGTTTGACCTTTATGATTTTTTAATGGTGCAGAAGTTGGAAGCGGCTATAATTAGGTAACCATGAATTGGTTGTTGGGAAGGAGTTAGTAGCGAGGAGGGGATACCTCCATCCGACGACAAAAAATGATTTTGATATTCTATATTTTGTTCAAAATATTTAAAAATTCAAGAATAATTTAAAATTTACTATATTGTAAATATGATGTAATCCTGATCTACTTTTTTGACATTTATATAAAAAGTTTACAGTTTTTTAGTTTACACATGGCTCTATCCCTTTTGCCTTATTTACTTATGCTTGTCTACTTATTTCCTTATCTTTGTTTTGAAAACATAAATGCTTTGATATTTTTTGTTCTTTTTTTTGGTCGAAGATGCATCATATATCCCTAAAAAACAAATCAAGCAAAGTGTGTTGAACTATCAAAACCAATTTAGCAAGCTCTTGAGGTTCAACTTATCAACAAATAAATATAGTATTAGGGAATCAGATAAGTTTAAAAGAAAATAAACAAATATTTACCCTAAAACTAGCCAAAAATTTCGGGTAGCGTAATGAGCCGAATGTCTGATCTTAGCAAAAGAATCAGATGGCTGGTGAGCAGCAAAGCAACCATTTTTTTCCTGTTGGTCTGGTTGAGAGAGAGTATAAGGGGGAAGAGAAATGTGTGTAGATTGAGGAGCAACACAATAATAGGGAGATTTGATTATTTGTCACTCTCAACATTGGCGCTCGCTAAAATACTACTCTGGCCCACATGTAATACACATAGACGGTCCCACATGTAATACACACAAGGGTGGCATTTTAGCGAGCGCCAATGTTGGGAGTGGCAAATCATCAATTTTTTCCAATACATAGCGTGGTTGCCTCTTGCGTGGGATGGACAGTGGTGGAATCGGAGGGAGAGGGGTGGCGTTGCACACTAGAGACACAAAATGCATCAGGTAGCGAGGTGAGGCGAGGCACCGTCTGTTTTGCAGAGGAAGAGTGTTGAATTCATCAGCGAATCCGCTGCAGGATGTATGCGCTGCAGCAATCTTGAAAAACTTGCATTCAAATTTCTATGATAGCATTATGATTTTTTTGGTCTTTTTTAAATTTTTAAAGGCTTAATAGAAAGCAGCAAATGTGTGGACTGAGATGTCCATGTATGGCTTGCGATGGCGCATTCGACGACAGCTGTGGTCGCCTCTGCGCGCAGGTAGGGCTGGACCAAAAGCTCAGGCTCGACGAGCTATATAAAATCGAATCGAGCTCGGTTCAAGCTCGGATCGAGCTTGAATGCTAAATGAGCCGATCTCGAGCCCGACCCCGAGCTCGAACTCGATCCCGAGCCTTCATCGATCAACCAAGCCTGAATAATTATCATTGCATAATATATTTCTCTCTTTAAATCCAATTCTTCAACCGATTCGAGCCGAGCTCGAGCTTGAAATCGAGTTCAGCCGAGCTCATATAGTCTCATCTTTCTCTTAAAACAGCACAGATCCCTTCATTCGAGCTCAACCGAGCCGATCTCGAACCTAGTCGAGCTCTCATCGAGCCCAATCTCGAGCTTGACCTAAAACTCGATGCTGGTTCAAACCAAACCCTAGTCGAGCTCGAGCCTAACCGAGCTCGAGCTTTGACAGCCTAGGCCCTATACATTTTAGCTTAACGTAGCGTATCGTGGTATTTCAACAAAATTTGAGTATAAAAATATGTTTAAATATTATAAAAAATAAGTAAAAATAGTTTTTAAGTTCTTTAAGAGAACTACTAAAACCTGAGAAAAATCATTGCAAATTATTACACCAAATTGACTATATAAAAAACTGAAATGTGCAAAGCATAAGCTCGTTCACGATCAGTCGAATCCACCCCTATGCTCAGGCAAGCGATCCCCATTTTTCACAGAAGCAGGCGGTCCAGGTGGCGTCTTGACGCGCCAATAATGGCCGATTGATCTTTAGAAAAGTTTTGTTATTTTTGTTTCACCATGTAAAAAAATAAATAAAAATCATAAATATTCTCTAATGCATGTTTATTTCCACCCAATTTTTTATATTGCTATACAACATTTATACATCTAGATTTTTCTTTAAAAAACGTTTATATAAATGAATATTGATCATATAGATTCGAATAAAATACATGTGAGAACTGGCACTGATTAGAGAATATTTATAATATTTAATTATTTTTTCTATTTTTTTACATGATGAAATAAAAATAACAAGTTTTTACAGAAGATCTAACGCTGGCCATTGGAGGCCAGAACTGCCCATTGGATGGGAGCGCATCCAACGCCCGTCGGACCGCCCCCGTGTTCTTTTTCACAACCCAGCCGCCATTTAGAAACTCCATCTCCCTCCTCCGCCTCCGCCGCCGCCGCTTGCTCCGCCAATTTTTAAACCCCCCCCCGCGTAGCTTCTCACCGCGCCCACCTCCACCACCAGACGGCGGCGACCAGATCGGCCGGAGAAAAAATATTGCGGCCGCGGAGGAGGAGGGCTGCGCGGCTCCCCTTTTCTTTTCTTTTTTTCCTCTCGTCGCCCCCCCGCTTCCTCGCGCGCGCGCACATGGCCCGTGGGCGCGATTCCTTGCACCCGCTTCCGCCCCCTCGCCCGCGCATTTTTATACTATTTCCGATCACATGGCCGCGCCCCCATCTTGCACCGCTCGCTGCCATTAGATCCTCCGCGAGCTCCACCGCCCCCCCTGCTCGCTCGCTCCGTGCACTGCGTCGCATCGCATTGACCGCCCCTCCTGCTCGCGCCCTGCTCCTCTCGCCCCCGCCCGTCGCGGCCGTGGCGAGCCCCCGCGCCGCAGGAGGGAGGCGCTCTCGAGCTCGGGCCCTGTTTCTTTGAGGTGGGTGGCGCGATCTTTGATTGTGTTGTGGCTTGTGAGATTTCTTGATCGGAAGCGCGATTTGGCCGAGCTGTTTGGTTTTGGGTGTTTTTTTTTCTTGTGAGTTTGTTGTTTGATCGGGTGGAAGTTGAGAGGTGGAGGACTTGGTGTTGAGCGTCCCGGTGGCAGTGGCTTTCGTTGGCATTCTGTCGAATGGGTTGCGCACACGGAACAGCGGAGCAAGGCAGAAGGAGGCTGAGCGCTACCAGGATCGATTTTCGACGTGTTTGCTGTTTCTTTCTTGATTGTTTTTTGTGTGGCGTTCTCTGGTGCTGAAATGTCTGTATGTTTGATTTGATTCGTAGTGATTCGGGCCTGATATTTTGGGGAGTTCACTAATTTTTTTGGGTAAGGGAGTTCGGTCAATGAAGGTTGAGCGCTGTGCTTGATGTTGTGATTGCTGTTGCCGAGTAGAATCTTAGATTCGGTTAAGTACCTTTTTCACTGTATTCCCTTGATCCCAAGATACTCTCCAGCTGCTTTGAAGAAAGAAAGGTGCCATCTTTACGGGTTGGAATTTCATCAAAAGGAGAGCTTCATGTCTGCTTTTGATGCTGCAGTGCTGAGTGTTTTCTTGGTTATAGCGAAGCTTCTATTCTAGAAGGCATTGCATGAAAGCTATTTTTTTTCCCCTGAAGAAACATGAAAGCTGAATTGCTTTTTTTTTTTTTGGCATTTTTGCTACAGAGTTCATTTTTATTAGTGTGCATTTTGCGTTCTGTATACTCAAAATCATAATGCCTTCTGTTAATCATTTTTTCAGTTTCTTCAGCACATTCAGTTAACTTCATAATTCAATGGATCGTTTCTTGTCATATCTAATTTGACCACCTGTCATGATCAATTACCTTAATTTGGCACGGAGTTGCAAATGGGATGCTGATGCAGACAATTAAGAAATACCTACTAACCCTCTCTTTCTCTCTCTACAGATTGGTGGGCAAACGAATTATTCTACTTTAACTATTCTCAGAGCATTGGGATCATTGAAATTTCAAGTGAAAACCAGTTTTTATGAGCTGCGGTTCGCAATAACAACTCTTGGGCACAACAATCACGGATGTTTGAGTGAGATTTCAATGTGACAAGGTAACTAACAGTGCTTGTTATTAAGAAAGATGGGGGAGGAATACCTGACTGAACCTGAGGATGAGGTCGCACCATCAATGTGGCCTGAGAACATAGGGGATAAACACCAGAAGCAGTTCAAAATGGAGAACCTTGGGAAGGACCAAGATGCACTTAAGGATGTTGATTTTCGTGAGAAGCCTCCTCACGTGGATTTTGAGCGGCTTATGGAAATGGCAAAATCTGAAAAAGGTGTTTCTCAAATGCAATACTTTGTGAAGCATTGGGAATATAAGAGGGCCAATACTGCTCGGCTTCTGAATGAAGAGCTTGGTCTTCTTTCCCAACAGAGGAAAGAGATTGAACAAAAGAAGCAACAAATCTTGGAGGAGCAACGCTTTCAGGATGAGAGTTATTATGCTGTGAAGCGGCAAGTACCAATACTAGATGAAGTTTACAATGATGAATGGAAACCTTCAAGCAAAAGGAGTGATGGACATGCTCATAATCAAGAGCTCAAAATAGATGCAGAGTACGACAGTATTTCTTATTGGAAAGAGAGAGCGATGCAGCTAGAAAAAACCCTCGAGGCAAGCCTTCAAAGGGAGCGTTCATTGGAGATAAAGTTGGAGGAAGGTATAAAGAATCTTCAGTCACAGACACCAGTGGACGAATTCTCTGAATTATTAAACCGGGCTGATTACTTCTTGCACTTAATTCTTCAAAGTGCTCCTATTGTTATTGCTCATCAGGTACGTTTTTATCTATATCCACACCTGTTACAACTTAATACATACATTTATATGTCATTTCAAACAAGGCACATGATGGATCAGTAAAAATGAACTTGATTATAGGTTATAGATAGATGGTTTATACTCTCTCTTATTCTTCTTTTCAGGATGATGAATTACGCTATCGTTTCATATTTAATCACTACCCAACACTCGCTGATGAGGTAAGTTGATACATTTCACCTCGCCATTTAATGTTCTTGCTTCATACTGTACAGTGCTCCTTTATCCTGAACTCAAGTAGTTTCCTATATCGCAATTTTGGCTGAAGCATAGCTTATTTTTCAGGATGTTATTGGTAAGACAGACTATGAGATATTGTCAGGTGAGGGTATAGAAGAGATGAACAATGTCAAGAGACAGGTTATGAATACGGGTATAGCGACTAAGAGAGAGTTTGTATTTAATACACCGCTGTTTGGAGCAAAGACCTTTGTGACATACATTGAACCAGTTTTCAGCAAAACTGGGAACACAATTGGCGTGAACTATGTTGCAATGGACATAACAGATCAGGTGCTTTGTTGAACTCAAATTTTATCATATATGATTCTTCAATTCCCTTTCTTTCTGAATCTTGGGAAATATAAAATATAATTAGAGCATGTTCAGAGTGGCTGAGTTGGAGTAAGGAGATTGTTAAGCTGGACTTTAAGATGTTTTTAATCTACTTCTCAAAGCTGGTCTTTTTCGTTTTTGCTATTTTTAGAAACTTCTAAAGGTGGGTGTATGTTAGGGGAAAAAACTAGACTGAAAAGCCACTCTGAACATGCTGTTAGTGTCTGGGTTTTATTTTGAGACTGTATTGCCTTTTGTTTCTTTTGGTTCTAGTGTGCAAATGTACAATTTTCCCCTTGTTAGAAATGGTCTCACTATCCTTGTATCTCTCCATGGGTTTAATAAGATTGAAGCTGCAACTAAAATTTCACTTTCATCCAATGGAAGTATGTTGATTGCCAACTCTTTTGGAAGTAGCTTCTTCTTGTTGGCTTGTCGCTAATTGGCATTTTACATGTTATATCATATGGATAGATTTATAGTTTTGATTTTGGCGTTGTGCATTGAAACCTTCTTGCACTTATTGCACATACTATTCTTTAAAGAATTTCTCACGTGAGTTTAGACACTTATTTTTATTTAGAAAAAGTTCCCTTATCAAACTGTGTTTTGTATGTTACATGCTGTTCTACAGTTTGTTCTATGATTCTGAACAGCAATCCATCTACTTCTTTGTACTTAGGTTAAAACAAGAGAGAAAATGGCAGACATAAGGGTCAAAGAAGCTGTCCAAAAAGCCAAGGAAACAGAACTTAGCAGATCTCTTCACATAACAGGTTTACATTTTTCGTAATATTAGTTGTTCCCAAAGATATAATTATATACTGAATACTTGCACAAAGATATAATTATATACTGAATACTTGCACTTACCTAATGCTGCAGAGGAAACAATGCGAGCAAAACAAATGTTAGCCACCATGTCCCATGAAATCAGATCTCCTCTTTCAGGGGTTCTTAGCATGGCCGAAATTCTTGCAACTAGCAAACTGAATAAAGAACAATATCAATTGGTAGAAGTTATGCTATCCTCTGGAGACCTCGTACTGCAATTGATCAATGACATCCTTGATCTTTCCAAAGTGGAGTCAGGTAATTGAAATCACATAATATTCAAGTGAAAGACTTTTCTTTGTTTTCAAGTTCCTTCTAGGATTTTCTGGATGGAAAACATGTTGCAGGGACATAATTTATACATCAAAGTCAAACATGAAATTTCTGAGAGTAAACATGAATTTTGGTACTTGTTTCAAACAATTATTTCAAAAGCTGGTTGATGCATTACTATTTGTTGCTTAAATTATCTATGTTCCTTTCTTGTTTCTAAGACACTTGAAATATGAAGTAATTTGTTTCTGCATGTGTTATTTCAGGAGCTATGAAACTAGAATCTACAACATTTAGACCAAGGGAAGTTATTAAACATGTACTTCAAACTGCTGTAGCATCTCTGAAGAAGGAATTGGTTCTTGAAGGGTGCATAGGTGATGATGTTCCATTTGAGGTATTGAGGATTAATTGTGCTTTGTTCTGCACATTTTTTTGTCTGTAATCTTCAGGTTCTGTATCCATGTATTTACAATTTGTGTTAAGAATGAAAAGATGTACCTGCATATAAAATCTAGGTATTCAGTTGACTAAAAAAATTGCACAGTTCATTTCAACGTTTTTTTTTAATATTGGTATAGGTCATTGGCGATGTGCTAAGGATTCGCCAGATTCTGACTAATCTGATCAGGTAAGGCTTTTGTGTTTATATATTCTTAAGGCATACTAGCGCTCTTAAAGGTCATGTGCTTGGACACATCGTAAAATATGTGTCTGATGATATTTGGTATTTGGAACCATTCCAGCAATGCAGTGAAGTTTACACATGAAGGGAAGGTTGGGGTAAATCTTCATATTGTAGATAGGCAGATGCTGGGATGCAGGATAGAAAACGGGCAACTTCAAAAGAAAGCCCATCCTGCGAACCCAGTTACTACTGCTACAGAAAATTCTGCTGCTTCTCCAATAAACTGTGATAAAGATACTTTGCATTGCTCCAATCACGAAGATGCTTGTCAGAATGGCACTGCATCAAATGAAAACTTCGGGGAGCATCATGAGGGAGAAGTTGTTTGGCTCTGCTGCGATGTATATGACACTGGAATAGGAATACCAGGTTTGGCCTGATATTTATTGATTATCCCTAATGCATGGTTTTCTTCTGCATACCTCACTTTATGGAGAAACTTTTTGCAATGTGTGGAACATGTTTTGTCTATTTTTCTGATCCTTTCAACTTACGATCACGTGCAGAGAAGTCCTTACCGTTGCTATTCAAAAGGTATATGCAAGCCAGTACCGATCATGCTAGGAAATATGGTGGGACAGGACTTGGTCTTGCAATCTGCAAGCAGTTGGTACGAATTTTTTCAATTCTGGTTCATTGATTCATCTAAAATATACAATTTATGTGTTATTGTGTTTGTTTTGTCTCCGTATGATAAATAGTTATGCATGTACACCAGTATCTGGAAATACAACAGTTTAAACTAGAAAGCAGGTCCACAGAAACTTATAAAAGTGTGATAACCGTGTTTTCACAACGATTCAGGTGGAATTGATGGGTGGTAATTTAACTGTGGTCAGTAAAGAGAATGAAGGATCAACATTTACATTTATGCTGCCTTGCAAAATTCCTGTAAAAGAGGAACACAGTGATGGTCCAGATGAAGTTGCCACTTCTTGTAATGATTTTACCTCCAGTGATATTGAAGGCTCTTTTCTTTTCAAGCCACAAGTTCGACCTTCTTGTTTGTCACCTGGAGTTTCAATAATGAACAACACCAAGTTGTTTGGTGGCAAGCTTGTATGCTATGATCCTCCTAACATATTAGAGGGTCATAAGCCATTCACAAATGGTTTCCCATCAGTGGAACATAGTTCTGCATGCTGTACCTCTGCTGCTTGTCAATCAAATGGTCCATATGTTAGGAGCAGAGCCGAAGAACAACATGATAACTTAATGCTCTTTGAACTGAGTCAGACTGAACGGGTTTCAAGTTCCCGAGGTGATGCAACATCAATTTCAGGGGCTAGCATTCAGATGGAAAGGAAACCAAGCAAAGTTCTTGAAGAGCAATTACTTAACAAGAAATCCAAGTGTTCTCCACATAGCAACAAGACAAAGATCCTCCTTGTTGAAGATAACAAGGTCAACATAATAGTGGCAAAATCAATGTTGGAGCAGCTGGGCCACCGAATAGACATAGTACATAATGGACTGGAAGCAATCCGTGCAGTACAGCAGCATCAGTATGATCTTATTCTGATGGTATGAGAATAATTTTTCTGTGATCTCACTATGAATTTTATATTTCTAGCATCAACTTTGGCTACTCATGCAGTCATGCTACTTCATCAGTTCATCCATATATAATTTGTCACTTCATTCTCGATTGCTTCTCCTCACGACTGACTTTGATGCAAAAACAATAGCGCAATTCCCTGAGGACGTTAAGTTCACGTCAAACTGTCCAGCCGTTCCAATAGCTACATGTTTTGTATGAATAGAACATTTGAACCTTTTAGTTTTAGGCAATCCTTTTAGTTTAGGCAATGAGACATACTGTTGTGGTCGACGGGGAGGTCTCGCCGGCAATGAGTGGGTCCGCGAATGGCACGGGGATAAGCCACGCGTGGAGCGGTGGTGGAACTTAATTTTTTTTACTGCTTAGCTAATCCAATGGCTGGCTGGTTCTTTATATAGAAAGACCGCCTAACAACTCAATCTAGAAAATAGCATATTACTAACAAACATATCTCAAGGATAACTAACCAACGATGAACTATCTTATCTGAATAATTAATTTATCCATCATTTGGGATAATGTTCACGCGTATGAACAGTATGCGTGAACTGTAATTTCAGGGCGCCTAGCCCTTTTGGGCTCGCATACTGCACATAAAACACACATCAATTTGGACTTAGGCCTCGTTCTTTTCAGCGTATCGTACCGTTGCGTATTACTGTAACAAATTTTGTTATTTTTATATAGCCTATATGTTGTCATAATTTGCGACGATTTTTTCGTGACTTTGAGTAGTCGTTCCAAAGATTCTAAAACTATTTTTTTATAATCTTTAGACCTCGTTTTGAGGGCTCTCAAATTTGCTACGGTAATACGCCAACGCAACGATACGCTGAAAAGAACAAGGCCTTAACTATAGGCAGGTTTATTCAAATCACCAATTGGCTTGGTTCATACTGCATATAGGTTGGCAATTCAGATTTCTTCCAAGCTTCATGGGGTTATCTCATGTTGTTGAGAATGATTTGCTGTCCTCACCAATCACCAATGAATCAGTATAAGTGTTTTTTTTGGTATTCCGGACTACCTAAAATAAATTTAAATTATGGCAACGTCTCATGTTGTGATGTCAATATTGGTATATCGGGGTAGCTCTATGAAACCAAGTGAAAACATTTAGCATATATTAACCTTTTGCTTCTATTCTTCTGCCTAAACTGCTCCTGGTGTCTGCTTGACAGGATGTTCACATGCCAGAAATGGATGGGCTGCAAGCCACTAGATTTATTCGTTCTTTCGAGGATACTGGTTTTTGGGACGTTTCTGTAAAGCCTGACAACGATCAAATGAAGGCGGACTCAGCTATTTCTTCTGACTGTGAACACACAGAAATGAAAGGGAAGAGAGTTCCAATAATTGCAGTAAGTCACTTTTTAAGCAACCCCAAATTTATGTTATCCTGGATCTCCAACAGCTTTGCCATTGTTCCCATGCAACTTCATAACTTTTATGTTTTCTTTATCATACATTCATATGCAAAACAAACTTTCAAAGGCTTATATTAAGAGTGATCAATATGCCCATAGGGCATGTGGTTTTTTGGATAATTGACGTACGCTTGGAAAGAACGCAATTGAAGATTAACTTGAGGATTTACTTTACTGATCAAAAGTGAAAGTGTGTTTGTCTTCGTTTGACATTTTTAACCACCTAAATGCTGTGGTTTTGGAGACTTTTCATCCTCTTCCTGGTCATGAAACTTGCTTTCCTATTTATTTGAACAAGAATTCATGGAATTTCCTTATGCTTTTGTGAAATCCATGTTTCACTTTTGATAATGGGGATTAGGGACTATAGTTAAATCCATGTTTTTTCTGGGATACTGTGACCCATGATAATGTCTTGATGCGTTGCAGATGACAGCAAATTCATTCGCGGAGAGCGCCGATGTGTGCCTTGCTGCAGGCATGGACTCCTACATATCTAAGCCAGTGAACTTCCAAAATATAAAAGAATGCCTACAACGTTATTGCCATCTCAATGACTAACCAATCGTTGTAAGTAGAAAGGTAATTTGTAGCTTAGGAAAGTTTTTGGAATCATATTGGCCTTCTCTTGTAAATCTCACTCTCGATGCATCAGAAATGCACAATAAATATAGTGTATCCTGTCTTCTCAACCAAATCTTACCACTGGGAGACAGAGACAGAGCTCTTTTTTTGGAGAGCCTGCTGACCTAGCCCCATCAGTAAGATCACATAGCAACTTGGAACTTTAGAGTTCTCGTTTGTTGTATGAGACATCAGACGTGGTATTGTGTCCCCTGTATATAATTCTCATGGAGGTTCTTATCCTCTAGCAACTATCACATCTATCTGTATCGTGAGATACAATTGATTTATGATGATGTGATGTAGAATTAAAGCTGTCATATTTCTGATGTAAACGGCTACCGACGTGTATGTACACCCCAAATCTTTAAAGCTGTCATCTTTCTGATGTAAAACGGACTATCGATTTATGTATAACCTAAATATTTGTGCTTCAAAGCTGTCATCTTTCTGATGTGAAACTTATTTAAATTGTTTCGGCTCAAATATTTGGGTATTGTCATAAAAAAGGAATCGGTTGTCTCAAGCTACCATCTTTTTTCTTGTTGTCAGTGCTGCTGCTTAGTGAAAAAAGGGTCAAAGTACTGGCAAACATTTCCTGTTTCTTTCATGAGCAATCAATTTTTGTTTTCAATACTTCATTTCTTACCCTAGTAATTAGTGAATGCTGTGGATATATATTTGAGTCATGAGTGACGACCTGCCCTTTTAGCTATAAATATGATAGGTGGCGTACTGCCTCACTGCCTGACTCTGTATACAGTGACTCTGAACTCAGCTATGCTGCTGCTGAAAACATTGGTTTCATGATAACTGCAGCTCCATTAGAAGTTTCTTGTGTTTTTATTCTAGGGAATCGTGCTTCCACATTCTTCGCATCATGCTATATGTGAATACTTGGTACCTGTTAACGTCTAGTTGTTAGGTCAACGGCAAAAAACAATTTAAGCAATAATAACTGCACTGTCCTTAAAGATTTCTCATCAAGAAAATGTCCATAGATTCTTGTATCTATCCTGCCCGCAGTAAATTCTTAGTCGGAGCACTGGCTAAAGCAATTCAGATGTTTTGGACAAGGTGACCTAGAAAAGGCTACATGGATCACCCCAAAAGATAAGAAAGTCTAAATAATCTCTTCCAGATCATTATGTTGGATTAAAGAAGCCATCACCTAGACAAACCCACATTACTTTTCTGATGGGGACCTGCACTAAGCCCAGTGTTACTTATATTCCCCTTCCTGTTGCTGACAAGAGATTTGCATCAAATCTTCTTCTTCTTCCTTCCTTCCATGCTCAAGCATGAGGCATCATTTCTTAATTGCAGTATCTTTTCCTGGCAGATGATGAGATTATCACAGAGCCTCTGCATAAAGATTTGGTTCTGATGTTGGCATTGTTTATTCCTGCCTGCAAGTGTTGGTGTCACTAGCAGCAGTGAAAGGGGCATGAAGAAAGGGACCTTGCAGTGGCATGGATAAAGCTCTCTCCTCTTAAGATTAGGGGAAAGTTGTTTCTTCAGCAGTGCAGAGCAGTTGAGCACAAGGGCTGCATGAGCCAAGGTTGATGTACCATGAATTGAGCTTGTGGACGACGGCGTACGTCTCTGTCATGCATTGTTCTCGCAACCCGGTTTCGTCATCTTGACGGTGATCGATCATGGGAGGTGGCAACAGATCAGCAGCCATTTCTACCAGTGAGCTTCCGTTGCATGGTGCTCTCTTCAGGTACCAAAGGGAGCCAAGTTGGTGGCATATGCTTTGGTGGATGCATCATGCATGGACCTTGCCTTCCTGATTCCTATACCCTGCCTGATAAGCAGCCCTTCTGCAACATGTGCTGCAACTCAAGAACATGCATGCATCAGAAGTCTGTATTTATTCAGTAGATGTTTTATTTTACACACCCAAAAGGAGAAGCTAAGGTTTGTAGTCTTCAGAAAATTGGATCAATGCCCTGGAAGTCTGCAACAACCAGGTTATTGATCTTTCTTGAAGCTGGTATCTCTCTAAAGCATCAGATGCTCACCATCATCATCATCATGAACTCACTAGGAAGCGCACCAAAGACACCAGCCGATGCATCTGATCTGACAGATTCGTCTTCTTTCTCGTTGCAGACACAGTTTCATAATACCTGAGCTGAACAAGGTAGGGAAGTTTCCTGCATTCCTCAAATCCAAATCCAAGCAGCACAGAATCTGCAGCCCACAGGAGGAGGGGCTTCTCTCTCTCTCTCTCTCTTTGTGAGGGTGCAAATGGCGGTTTGGATAGCTTTTGGCCACTTGATCCTCGCATCCTCCAACCCGGCATCGACACGTGGTCGCCGAGGAGGATGCCAATGGCTGAATGCTGAAGATGTTTCACCCAAATCATTGTACAGCAATTGAACACAGTGTTAGATGCAACGCAATTGTATCCGACGATTCTGAAAACATGCTAGGACAGTGACGAGATTGTGCATGCATACTTGCATAGCCGATGCAGATTCAGCTCACGGAAAATGCTACCAGATGGGGACTTGCATACATGCAGCGGGATTCCTTGTATTCTTCACGTCAACTGGACAGCCATACATTTTGTGTTATTGCATGGTTTAGTGCAGCACAACTTAAACTACCCTGTGTCGGAGTAGGCGCAACACTATTCAGACTTGATAGTGATATATTTCCATGGTATCTAAATTGTCAACAGGCTGCACGCGTATAGTAGTACTTGTATTTTTCTTTTGCAAAACAAAAGGTATTCTCTCGTGTCAAAAACAGATCTCGTACGTTTTTATACATGAAAATCTCACATAAGTAGATGTGTCTCGAAAATAGTATTATTCTTTTATTGACCATATGTATATATAAAAGTAAACACATCATCAGTTCCAAACCGCCAATTGGTGCTGTTTTATGTACCGACGTGCCATTTGAAACCAACACATATGATCCATTCTTTTTGTCCGTTTATGGCTAAAATCTACGCAGATATATTTTAAAATATTTTTAATTTGCTATCCTACCATTTTTTTATTTATGTGTAGAACTAGCACAAATATATTTTAAAATATTTTTAAATTTGTTAGCCTGTGCTAGGCTAGCTACCAGATACACTACCATAGCTATATATCTACACCCAGATGTTGACGATGATCTCACATAGAGATTAGAGGAGTTACCACCACCATCATCATCTAAGGCACGGTGGGGCTATCTAGGGGGTCGCATGAGGTGCCACATCGTTGAATCTTCGCATCGATAACACCTACCTCATCCGACAATGATTCCCTCACCTCCGACAAGAGAGTGGTCTCCTCCTCGTTGTCGCTGTCCCCCACCTCCTTGGACTTGTTACAACATGATCAATGGAGGTCTAACTTAATCCGTTCTAATATTGTACCAAATAAAATAAAAGAAATGAAAAATATAGATGAATAATAGCTGAATAGCACTGTTACGTCGATCTAAATTACTCCCTCCGTTTCAAAATATAAGGCGTGCATGTATTTCGAAAAGTCAACATTTGTAACTTTTGATTAAAAATTAAGATAAATATATATATATGTTTAGTGTTGCGCATGTCATATAGTTGGATTCATATTTGAAAATACTTTTATATGATGTTAATTTTATAGTTATTGATAATATATTGTGAGAGCAAATAATGGTCAAAGTTCTGCGTTAAAGACCGCGTCAAAAAATTATATGCCTTATATTTTGAAACGGAGGGAGTAGAACAAGGTCGGTGATGCACTCCGCGGTGAGTCTGCACACCGAACTATTCAAAGACGGAACCACATCACCACTTAGGGGCTCCTCGACCGGCTCCTCGTGGGGCTCCCAATAGTTGGCCATGGAGAGACCGGCAACGCGATAAGACGGGTTGAGAGGGCATCGAAGGCAGAGACGGCCGGGTCCATGACAACAAATTAAGACACCAGCAGCATCATATTGTGTATATACACATATCCACCGAAGAACCGGCATTAATGACTTTTATACATGTAAATATAACTTATTTGCTGTGATGACATCCGTCTAATTACTTAATGAAATCATGGGTTTGGGATATGCAGCATCATTTATTCAGCACAAGCAGAAGGCAGGTCAGCAAGCACTACGGTGCAGGTCCAAATCAAAAGCTTATTGGCAAGGCGTGCAAAACAAACGGAGAAATGTTCTTGTCCAGTGAAAACACACAATACACACATATATAATATAATTCGCTGCATTATTGGTATATCTTACGTAACGTGGACACACGATCTGTTACAAAGAAACGACCTAATAAAGGCGCACCACGCTCGCATGGACCCGAAACATCTTTTTAAATTTTGCTTCTATCTACGTGAGAAATAATACAAAATATCCTATAACTCAAGCTCAATAAACGGGACTCGCTCTTATTTATGGTTTGATTTTGATCGTAATCGAAAAAGTTAAGCACCATTAGAAAAAACACGAAAAGGCTAAAAAAATATAAAAATATTTTAAAGATTTTTTAAAAACCTTACAAAGTTTCAAAATTCTTTTATGAAAGATTACATTAAAAGTTTTGCCTGATCAGCTGCCATTGGTGTGTTACAAGAGGGAGGTGTTGTGTGTATGCTCTACCTTCCTTTAGAGGACTTTTAAGACCTATCTATACTAGAGAGAGAGAGAGAGAGAGAGAGAGAGAGAGAGAAGTCGAATTCCTTCTTGCAAAAGGCATAGCTTATGGACAACTTGATCTTTTGGCGTTTGTCATTGTGGTCTCACCTCTCATCACTTCAGTGTG
This sequence comes from Raddia guianensis, assembly GCA_036346415.1. NCBI lineage: Eukaryota > Viridiplantae > Streptophyta > Magnoliopsida > Poales > Poaceae > Raddia > Raddia guianensis. The sequence goes on along the minus strand of CM070539.1, from coordinate 5,133,013 downwards.
CCCCGATCAAGGGACAAGCATCCTGTAAGACGTTCTGCGCGGCAGCCACACGACTACCTCCTGACAGGAGGGCATATTGCGCAAGCAACAGGGATAGTCTTGACCCGTCAACGGCATGCGGGACCAGACCACGCATACATCATCCAATACTGAATTCTAACTGACATGTGAGACCCATGTTTTAAAAAAATACAAAGGAAGATGCCATGGGTAAGAGTATACATGGCAATATACCTTCCACTTCGACAACTTGGTGGCAATACCACCCTTAAAAACTACCTGAATGGGTTACCTGGCAGGAATGAAGTGTACATCCTATCATATATAGCTGAGAGAGAATTAAACCTTTTTCTTTCAGCAATACTTATTCATATATTACGAGGATGATGTCCGTATGATGTAAGCATTCAACGGAAATCTAATTCCTAGGGTCCTCCATTTTCTTTTGAGTCAATGGATAGCAAATTGAGCAAAAAAAAAAAATGCAAACCTAACTATACTTGCGTAACGTAGGCATCCAATTCGTTACGAAGAAACAACCTAATAAAGGCAGTATACGCATGTATGCACGATGCGTGCATGGGTTGGAGTTAGTGTGATGTCACGAGCCGTTATGTCGTTACGTATACAGTGCCGTTGCCACATGATGGGATCTGCCGTAGAAGCGGCCACGGAGTCTCCCGCTGGGCCCCACCACCCAGGGACTTTTTTTTTTTGAGGAAAGGGCAAAAGGATTGTCTTTACTTGATTATAAAAAGGAGGGCCGGAGGCAAGAATGCAGAGCCGTAAAAAAAAGGGTGGAAAAAAGTAAGACGCCCCACCCAGACGTTAAAAGGGGGGTTAACTAATTACAAGATTGGCCCCTGCCGCGTCCTAGAGGCGTAGGTCATCGAGAATAGAGCTCAAGAAAAGCGACATCGGCCGGTCGCAGCCGCGGAAGATGCGATTGTTCCGTTCTAACCAAAGGTGCCATAAAGTTGCGAGAGTGGCAGAGGCGGCCCCGCTGACCATTTGTCCTTGAATGTCCAACCTCCACCACGTGGGGAGGCAATCTATGTGAGACTACATGGAGGGGCAAAGCCTTGGCGAACGCAGCTTGACGGAGATATGAGTCCACGCCTGGTTGGAGAAACTGCAGGTGAGGAAGAGGTGATCCGGGGTCTCCAAATTTCTTTGACAAAGCGGACAGAAGTAGTTGTTGGGGATCCCTTTCCTCAAAAGAGAGTCAGCTGTGAAGATCTTCCGCTGAAAGAGCATCCACCCGAAGAGTTTGCATTTGGAGGGGGCCCATTACTTCCACAAGCGATGGTTGTCCGACGAAGTTCTCCCGATAAACTGCAGGTGGTAAGCGGAGGCCACGAAGTAGTCCCCGGAGGGAGAGAAACGCCATATGGCATGGTTCTCCGTCTTTGAAGGGCGCGATCTGCTGTAGAACCTTTGGAGGAGGGTAAGCGACTCATGACCATGGAAGGAAGGAAATTTATTGGAGATCGATGACCAGTTCCCATTGAAAAGCGTCTGAGCAACAGATCTGTTTTTCCTGGTAGAGACGGCGAACAGCCGCGGGGCAATATCCTGCGGCTGTTGCCCATCAAGTCAGGCATCCCTCCAGAAGGAAATGGACTGGCACGCTTGTGTTAGAGCATCCCCAACAGAGCCTCTATCCCACCCTGTAAAACACTATTTATCTGTTAGCACCGGCAACAGCAAACCAGAGTGCAACAAGATGGGCTCTACGCACGTGCAAAACCATGTGGGAGTAGAACGAAAATTACTATTTTTCACTGCGGTTGAGCACTTGGTTCATTGCGATTGAGTTTATGATGGTGCACTTATGAAACATATGATATAATCCTAACTTATTTTTTTTCTTCACTCTAACGTGCCTGCACATCACCTTAGAGCATGTATAATGGTTTAGATAACGGTTGTTTCTAACTATTGCCATGTCACCTAGAGATAAGTGACAACACTAGAGATAGCATTACAATGGTAGAGATAACTGGATGTTTTTATTGATAATTTACTCACATACAAAGTTTCTTAATTCTCATGTAGAGTCGACTCTTGTTTTGGAGACGGCTCAAATATATATGCATGTTCTCTCTCCTGCATGTCATCACATATCCTATATGATAGACTTTAAAAATGGCTTAGAAACTGTTGAGCTGGGCTTATTGTACATGCTCTAACCTACCTTCGCCTCGTGCAAATGTTTTACTGGCAGCTGGGGACGTGATCATCTAAGTCATTACAGAAAATTCTCCATCTTATGGTAATACTGGTACGCAATGTAGCATACACACACGACCATTCGAAATGCTATACTCCCTTCGTTTCACTATATTTTCTATGGCAGCGAAAAAATATGTTTCATAATGTTTGTCCATTGCGAATACCAAAAGTGTATTTGTTGTGATGTTTCCACTCTTTGTCACTCAATTAAATGCTTAGCAAGAAGAAAAGTAGTTGAAATATGCTATTAAAAAGGGGTATAATGGTCTTTGCACATGGTTTTTTTTCTTGAAATTACTACTCTCTTGGTCAGTGCGCATGGTGTGTTATGTACAAACATAACGAAACAGAGGGAGTAACTATAATATTACATGAACCACGGATTTTGCAAGAGGCGATATAATTATCGTACGTGTTTTTTTTTTTTATAAAAAACAATCAAATGCGAGTTAGAAGACTAGCTACTAGTGTTGAATAAATTGACAAGAAACACTCCTCGACCCTAAAGGAGTACGTTATACAAGAAAACCACAAACTTGGGAAAATATAGTTTACTTAAAAAAAATAGATAGGATTCAGGACCATGGGGGCGTGTAACAGTGCGGACTCCAAAATTTTAGAGGCAGGTGTTTCTAGAGAGCTCATCTCACCCCGTATAGGAAGGCATATAGCTCATCGCTAGTGTGATCCTTCTTTTTTTTTTTTGGATGAAACTGAATCATTGGCAGTATTATTAAAGACCAACATTTGTTGTTCCCGAAAAAAAAAAGAAAGGAAAGAAATGATATTTTTGGCAGCATTCCATTGGTCACCGGCCCGGGCTCGATCGACTTTATGAGATACACGTCTACATATGAAAATGTGCCCCTGGAAGATATATACATACACGCCACAAGATTGCTGTGGTTGAACTCGATGATCATGCGCAAAAATATTGATTGCCACCTCATCTATCCACGTCGAATATTTGAAGCCAATTAAGCTAGGTATCTTCTGTAGTCCTCCTAGCTAGAGCCTGGAGTTTTTTTTTTCATCATTGTAAGGCGTGCCAAATTGGCTCAGTTCACATCGGGTTCGAAATATGTATTTTTTTTATTTGTCAAGAAGACAAATTAATGGACAAACATAAAGGGTGAGCTAGAGAGTTTTGTATCAAGTAATACTCTAAATATAAACTAACTTGCCAAATGTCCAGCTCAGTTGCTCAGTTCGGTGTGGTGGTGTGCGATTTGAGTTTGAATTATGGGTTTCGTATTTAATTAGAAGTTTTTTATCCTCAAGTCGCGCTACGCTACCCTGTTTATAAAAGAGGACGAGAATCGAAGAAAGGTTTTTGGGACTGATAAAAATTTGGTAATGTTCTAGAACAAACAGCTGCCCGGCCCATGGATTATGGATATATATATCTGTCTAAAAAATTAGTGCTTTAACAACCGTCGAACTACATACATAACCGCACCGTCCAAAATCTAATACAAAGTCACGTGTCACTTGTGGCACTAACTAGGAGTAATTAGTAAACTTGCATGCAACTTCACTGTTTGCATGCATGAGGTCGACGACGAGCAGGCGTCAAATCAGGTTGATATTTTCTGTGCTAGAAGTCAAAACCAGCATGATTTTAACACGAATCCGAACCGAATGCGACACGTACGCCCCGCAGCACTTGTACCGTTGCTCGGACAAAACCACATAACCACCCAATTAGGGCTCGCGACATGTGAGCGTCGACCCACATGATGCTAATTAAAGCAGGCAAGAGGGAAACACTCTAATTAAGCTAGCTGACTAGCTAGCTGCTACCTGCTTGTGAGCTCCATCTCAGCAGAAACCGACTGCACGGCATTAATATGGAATACTAGTACAGTTTAATTAGCACTAAAAGTAACCCATGGTCTGATGATTGGATTCCTACCTCAATGGTGGAATCAGTCACCCATGACAATTGACATAGCAAGGGAAAATATCTATACCACTTGATAAAGGTGGCATAGACGCGCGCGTTGGTGTTTGGTAGCTAACTAATTAATCTTCTTTGGTCTCCAAAGGTTAATATATTAACTATACTTCATTCCTTCCAAGTTGATTATTTTCCCCTTTTATCTACATACGGCGGCACATACACGCAGAGGAAGAGAAAAAGGGAGTATATCTTTAGTTTTTTTACATGGTTTCTATCGGTATGTACTCTAAAATTAAAGCATATACAAAACAATTGACAAGGGCATTTCATTGTATGTTGCCTAAAATTAAAATGGTAAGTGTTTACGCCTAAAAATTAAAATGGTAAGTGTTTGCGAACCAATCCTATATAATAAGATTATATGAGACAAATGTTCTAATTGGCATGCATACATTGTTCTATTGTGATTTGTGAAGGGTCCTAACCGTCATATCACAGAGGGTCCTAACCATTATTCAGCTCACCAAGATTGATCTCCTAAACTGGGAGGCGGCGTTCGGCCCAATCGACCAAAGCTAGTTAACTTTCTTGAGCAGTGTCTTGGTATTTTGGCTGTCTTTTTGTCTACTCTAGTATAGTCTTTTTCTTGTGTTTTGTGTTTTTCTGTTTCTCTCTCTCTGTATCAAATATCTGTACTTCTTCCACTTAGATTCAGGTAGAGCTCCTGCCTTCCTTTCAAAAAAAAATTATCACAGAGGTGCAAGGACTCAATTCTTGACAATCTGTGAAATAATATCACATTGTATAGAAACATTAGCAGTGTTACATGTGAATTTGGACGGTTCATAGATTGTTGCTGGAAAGCGCTTACCAAACCCTTTGAACGCTTCACCAGTAGCAGGCCAGATTTCTCGCGTACGTAGATGGACGATGTTAGCGAGGGTATTTCAGTCTTTAGCTGTAATCATATTCTAATCGATGGCGACACAACTATACAAGTACGAGTGCATGACTGCTGCATGCAAAGTTCACTCCCGTGACAGCGCAATACACCGCTATAGAACCACATATCGGACTATATATCGGTGTCAAAAGATCAGTCGTGCTGCACTCCGTCCGAACCACCAGGACCAAGCCATCTGGCGTTTCTCCGCAGACGGGAACTTCTCTGTTCGCTCAGCGCACCGCATGCAATTCATTGGAAGGACATCTCCGACAGCGCTAGCGCTAATCTGGAAGCAGTGGGCGCCCTCCAAGTGCAAGTTTTTGCTTGGACGTTGCTCCTAAGGAGGGTTTCGACTGCTGACGCCCTCCTGCGAAGGGGTCTGCCGAATAACTACTTTTGCGTCCTCTGCCTGAGATGCCTGGAGACCCCAGAACACCTCTTCCTCGAGTGTCCCTTCTCCTCCCGCATTTGGGATCTCCTGGCTGACAGGCTTAACGCCCCATGCCTACTACGGTCTACGTGGACCCACACTGATGATCTCAACGCCTGGTGGACCGAGGACATCCTGCAATCCAACCTTGCCTCGGGTCTAGGATCGGTAGTGCTAGCAACTTTATGGCATCTCTGGTTCGAAAGGAACAATCGCATATTCAACTCGAGAGAGTTACCGCTGATGATCTTTTTTGATTTGCTTCTGGAGGTCCTGCGCCTTTGGGTGGCAGCAGGCGTCCGTTTTGTAATAAGTTAACTCAATTGTAACGCGCGTCCAGAGGGAATGCGCCTAAACCTCCCCCTATATTTTGACCGTGTAACCTTCCTTTTGAATTAATTCAAGGCAGTTCTCCTGCCTTTTCCTAAAAAAAAAATAAAAAAAAAATATCGGTGTTAGTTCTAAACTGACACACCTGTCTATTTTCCAACCAACACAATACAATTAGCAGATGATTCATTCTCTGTATTGATTTATGACTAGAACGGATACATATGTATTTTAAAATATTTTTAAAATTAGCTAGCTCTTGTGGCTCGCGAGTAGTTCGGACTCAGCTCGAAAAAAATTCTATATCCATTTTATATATAGAAAAGTTTGTATCTACCACACCAAAAAAGGGGCAGCGCCAGGCGTCAGTGACGCCTGGCGCTCGGTCCGGACGTGCCTGCGCCATTCGATCTCCGCCACCGTGCCAATCCGACGAGCTGCGTGCGCGCGCCTGCCTGCTAGCCCAACGACTAGATAACCAGCGCTCGGTTGATTAGTTTTCCAAATAAACTTCTGATTTTTGTACAAAATTCAAACAGTGTCCAAAATGCGTGAAATAAATTTCGTAATTCTTCTAAAATTGAGAGCAACCCATTTTAAATACTTTTTGAATTTTTTTGATTTTTTTCACTTTTTTGATTTTTTTTATGTGAACTAGAAAAATGCACTTATGAAACTTACATCTATACTAGCGAAACTTGGCTGTGTGCTGATGAAACTTGGTCGTGTTCCGATGAAACCTGGATGAAACTTCGATGTAACCTGATGAAACTTGGATGAAACCTGTTAAAACTTGAATTGACCTAATGAAACTTGAAGAAACTTGTATGAGACCTATTGAAACTTGATGAAATTTGCATTAAACCTGATGAAACTTGACAGTTCGAAAAGCTTAATGAATATGAAAATCAAGTTTCAGTAGGCGCAACCCAAGTTTCAGTAGGCGAAACCCAAGTTTCACCAGATAAGTCTGAGGAGTTATATGGTAACATATATTTTGTTTTATTCGAAAAAATATGAGGAACGCGTTGGCGCAAACGGTTTATGGATTGGAGCACCCAGTCAAAAAATATGATCGTTGAAAGAAAAAAAGCCGGCGGGCCCGCCCTGCATGGCACTGTGCCGCTGCCCCCCAGCCCGTTACGCGCGCGCCAAGTGCGGGAGTCCGGAGGCGCCGGACTCCCGCACTGTAGCCTTTCCGCCAAAAAAGAGATAATAGAAATTTGAATAAAAATAATAAAAAACATCTTTGTTAATTTAAAGATTGACACAAATCTAGCAACGTAATTTATACGGGTACCTCTGCACGAAAGTACCTGACAAGAGGGTGAAGGGAGTTGCATGCTGACATGCAGAACAATTTGTTACATGCATGGCATCACGAGTACTTAAAAAAAAAAAGGAAACTTTTTTATATTACTACAATATAGACACGTACAAACGTTAACGTCAGTAGTTAATTTCTCTCACGAAAATCCACCACCACATATTCACATGTACGTATTTTTCTAAGCCCAGCTAGCTATATATTCTCCCTGTAACTTTATCCGCGACATGTTTAGCCGATGAGTAGCTAGAGAACATTTTATGTGTAGAATCGGGACACCGGTCACACCGATGGCCGATGTCCCACACGTATCGGCCATGTTGTGCAAAAATACAAGGGCTAGCTAGCTAGCACGGTCCAATATATCCAATTCCTTATTTGTTGTGGATAAGCGGGGCATTTAACAACAGGTCATCCCAAAATATCACTCGAGCATATGTGTCATAGATACATAAATGAAACATGTTACCAATCGCCATTCACCTTAGCTTTGAAATGTCCATTACCCCTAGGCAAATATGTCAGAAATCATTCAAAAATATGTCAATTGTCATTCAAATTAGCTTTGAAATGTCTTGAGGCAAAATAAACAAGCAAAGGAGCACTTTTTTGGTGCACACTATATGCTAAGGGAGCATACTTAAATAAGAGGACTACACCCTAGCAAAAAGTAGCTGGAAAGATTTATGAGGGAATATATGTTGTAGTTAAAAGCAAGCTTACAGGAGTACTACACTACTAGTAAAGTATCTAGTTAACTTGGATATATGTGTTCATTTCTATAATCTAGAGTATCATTCCATTGGGGCCTCTCCACTCATGAGACCTGTCACGCTAGCTAGCTAAATTAAGCTTGCTGACGTAATCCACACTGATTTGTTGTAGGTAAAGCTCCACTAAGCGATGGATTAAGCTAGCTAATTGATGCTTACGGATAAGGGCATGGCCTGTGCTACTGGCAACCTAGATAACATATATATGTGCCTAGGCCCTGGAACAGATATGGCTGAAAACAACCGGTTTCAAGAGTTTTGAATTTAATGCACTAGCCATCCGTGGTCGTTACGTTAGGGAAAAAAAAAGGTGTTAAAAAACTTAGAGAAGCTTACATAAAAAAAACTTAGAGAAGCGGTTTTATGCAGAAGCCGGCATGATTGGTAGTCAAAATAATTTGTACTGTGCTAGCCCTCTTTTCAGGGCTAAAAGACCACTGGAGAGGTTAGTCATATATCACTCAAAATATATATGCAATGCATAAACTTAAATAAAAAAGAAAAAAATATTGTTTTGGTGTCTTGTAGCTAGAAAATGTTATTTAGGATTGTGTGATTATGCGTACGGCAAGAAAGCTATCGTTAAAATGCATAATAAGTTAAAATACATAGCAGATAGATTCGCCAATGAAAATGGTTACTGTTGCCACCAATCAACAATGGACACATATATCTAAAATGCCACCCTTTGTTACCAACATATCTCTGTCTTTGCATTAATTTAGTTCAACTAATCAAGAAGGAAGATGCTTACGTACGTCCTAAACCATATCATTAACTCCCTTTTTGTTTTCTGTTTGGAGTCTGCCAATAATAAGTGCACAACTCAATCATTCTTGTACAGTCCTAGATGATCTCTTTCTCCCTGTATCCGCTCGCGCGTTCATGTGCATTATATCTGTCCACGCACACGCGCACACTTACGCACGGGTAGCCGATGATTAAATTGCTCAAAAATTATATTGTTTTGGATGTCAATGTAGTCGTTGAAACACAAATTTTTAATCACTAATTCTGATTTTTAATATATTTAATTATTTGTAAAATGTAATAAATTTTAAATGAAGATATGCTACTTATGTTATGTAATCAATTTTAAAAGTATCAGTGAAAAATGTTCCGAAAGTTTTCAATACATGAGAGGACCAATATGATCAAGGATATAAGGGGCTACTAGGAGAGTCCAGGAGCGCACCCCCTCCCCCTCCCCCATATCCATATACATTCTAGTTTGCATGTTAAATTTAGAAGTTTTTTTTACAACATGGTACCTAGAGGTACCTCTAATCACAACCATCGATCAATTTACATCCAAGGACTAGGATGAGAAATGAGATGGTACACTACTTCCTAGTACCTTACATCTATTCATTTTGGTATCTTGTGGTTAACAAAAGGGCATATTAAGATGATTATCTCCGTGATCTCTTCTTTCCTCCCAAGTAACCCAGTTCAAGATAGATCCGTCGTTGGCCATCGTTGTCTTTACACCGTCGATAATTCAACTCTAGTGACAACGGTGAGGCGGCTGTGGCCAGCGGTGAGGCAATAGCAGTGACCAGCATCTGAGGCAATAAGAGGGAGAAGCTACAAGGGATAGATGCATGAGGGAGACATCTGAAATTTGCAAATCATTAAATGTGCACCTACATGACATGGTACGTTGTGGTAACTCTCAAAGGGTAGTAAAATGTCCTTAATTAAATAGCAAAATTCTAAAATTCTTGTATATACATGGATTTGCAAGTTAAAATCATACAAAAGTTGTTAGATATGCACACATTTACAAGTTTAAATATAGAAAAAAAAGTTATATTTAATTGACCTCTCAATACTAAGAAGGCCCGCCTCGGTGTAATTCTCTAAGTCCGTCTTGAGTACGACATAATTGTGCTAATGCTCAAAGGGGATAATCATCTTAATATCTCAGAATTACGATATTGCTGCTAAATACTAGTATAATACAACTTTTTATATCCTACTAGTGAGCAGATCTTGATCAATATTCAATAGCAAGGCTTCAGCTTAATTAACTACTCTTGTGTGCAGACACGTGGTAGAATCTATGGCCAAACTGTTCACAACCCCATGCCAGAGGAAACTTGCAATCATCTTGGCATGCACTCATCCCTGATTCCACCCAACTAAGAATCCACCTTAATTATCTACTTTAATAGAACACCCACATAACCCAGCTTGCTTAATTAATCACCTAATTAACTAGAGTAGAGTTCACAACACACACTTGCCCCCACCAAAAACCCTTCCCCCCATTTGTCTTTTCTTACTCCTTGGCTTCACACACATATTTGTATATGAGTTTTAAGTATGGTGTGTATGTGTGCACTCCCCAATTCTCCAACCTCTATAAATACCTCTCACTCCCTCTCACCATTTCGCACTCCATCCTCAAGAGAAGGAAGAAAGCACTAGGCACTAGCATTCCTCTTCTCTCAAGCTAGAAGCAACATCGATCGACACAAGCAAGCTCAGCTAAAGTGAAGCTCAACTCAACTGCAAGGCCAGGGGCTCGCGCCATGAGGCCAGGAGCCGAGTTCGCCATGGTGCACGGCGCGCCGACGGCGGCGGCGCCGCACGCGCCGGCGGCGAACGGGACGGCGCACTCACCGTGGCAGTCGCCGGTGCCGTACCTCTTCGGCGGGCTGGCGGCGATGCTGGGGCTCATCGCCTTCGCGCTGCTCATCCTGGCGTGCTCCTATTGGAAGCTCTCGGGGTACCTCGACGGCGGCTCGGGTGCCGACGAGGCCGGCGGCCAGGAGGGGGAGGCTGGCGACGGGAAGGGCTCGGCGGCCGGCGCCGCCAGGCCGGCCGTGGGGTTCCTGGAGCACGTGGTGGTCATCATGGCCGGCGAGGAGCGGCCGACGTTCCTCGCCACGCCGGCGACGAGCCGAGCCGTCATGGAGCTCGAGACCGCGCCGGCGGTGAGCCCCTACGGCGGCGGCGGCACCGAAGGCTGCTCGGAAGAGGAGAAGAAGAAGGTGGAGGAAAGCTGCGAGGAAAGTTCGCAGTCGCAGCTGCAGCTCGGAGGCCACAGCGCCGACGCCGGCGCTGCAAGCCGGGGCCTTGAGAGCAGCAGCACGACGGCGCAGCAAGAAAGCAAGCAATAAAAAAAAAAAACTGTTTTTTAATCTTTTTTCTCCTCTCTCTCTCTGGTGATCACTCTGCTTCTCTCTTTTTCCTCTCCTTTTTCTTGACGGTTTTAGATTTAGCTGGACATGTGAATTCATGGCGTGATTGGTTGGGCGAATTGTGAAATGAAGCGCAGAACTACTCAAAATTTTGCAAGCTGAAAACAAATGTGATCTGCCTTGTGTATACTCTTGATTAATTTGCTAATATCTGCCAGAGAAACTGGTACGTTTTGTAGTCGTTGAATAAGCAAGTGATTAGCGACAATTGCGATCAATTGGTTAAGTGGGTGTTTGTCCGGCCTCGTTACTTTTGGTGCGTCTCTTTAACTTTCATCGGAGCCATCGATTGTCTCAGATTTAATGGTTATGATAAAGTGGTGCCCTTGATACCGTTAGAATACATATGTTTTAACCTATGTAATATTAGTTTCTAACGATCTCTAAGACCCATGTACAAAAGGGTGAGCTTCACCTATGTGAATGCTCAATTCTCGCATTAAGTGTAGCTTGCTTTTGCAATTATTTTTCTCTCCAATTTTTTGGTAAGTACAAAGTTAGACAAGATGGGGTCAAATATCAGACCGGATAAGGTTGGGTCAAGTACCAAGTTAGACATGTTTCGTGTCTTGTGTGTCTTGTCTAACTTGCATGTCAATCTAACTTGTCAACTTAATGGTATCCTATATTTGGATGACCTTTTCCTGTGTGCCTATAAATACCAATCCCTCTGCTCTAGCGTGCATTGGAAAGGGGAGAGCAGGTCTTCGAACCCTCCACTGTTGAGATCCTGCACCGAGAGACGGTGAATACGATTTCAAAAAGCACCAGGAGCGACTGCTCCCTGTTGTCTGCTTCAACAATGTCGATTACTTCATCTACGTTGCGAGTTGTGTCGGCTACATCATCGCAACAATAGGTAATCATCATCAATCATCGGTTTCAAGTCCGAGATAAATAGGTACATGCTTTCCAACCCGTGCGGGGGTCATTTCCTATGTTGTTGGATTATTCTGTGGATTATTTGGTTATTCTGTGGAACTTATGGATGAGTATATACATGAATGATACGTATGTTGCATCTACACGTTGACATGCATATCTAGTTATACATATGCTTATTGTTAGCTTGTTATTTAAGCATGTCATGATCTATTAAGTAATGAAGTTAAATCTAAAAGTGTACTTGTTTACAACGGATATCTCTCTAAAATTTTTGGTGCCTTAGTATTATGGCCACATATGTGATTTTTTCTCTTTATTCCTTTCTTCTCTGCTCTCTAACTCATCTTAGTGCAGGTGTTGTCATTGTCAGGCCCTCGCGAGAGCGTTGCCGACACCACCGCCACTTGTGTGCGACATCATTATTGCCGTTCATGTATGTCACTACCGCGTTTGTGAGCATCGCTGCCGTTGGATGAGCTCGTGAGCCGTCACCGCCATTGACGAGCTTGTGCCCCTTGCGCCACAGCCACCGTTGATGAGCTCATGTACGCACGCCGCCAACATGCTTGTGCACACGCACCGCCATTACTCGTGCATGTTGCCGCCGGTCGGTGATACGTGTGTAAGAGAGGACAGAGGAGATAGGTGAAGAAAGAAGATCCTTTTTATCCAGGTGGAGACTCGATTTGATTAGTTACCACTTGATACCTTATATCTCTTCATATCTTATCCGAAAACAGTACAAATTATCATTGGTTAAGGTTCTGTTCTTTTGAGCTAATCTGAATAGCTAAACAACTGAACGGCTGAAATGACTGAATTTCAAGAGCTTATCAAGGTAGTCTCGATATTCAGATCCATTTCATTGACTTGCCTTTTAAGCGTTAGTACCTGTCGGAGATAAAATCACGGCCCATTGCCATGACCCACTCCCTGACGGCCTAATCGAACAGCTTCGTAGAGCCTGTTTCCTAGAGGGCTCTTTCAGGCCTATGTGCATCTTGCCGAACAGCTTTCTGGTTGGCACGGTGCGTAACGGCCTAAGCTTCATGTTCGAGTCCGACTCGAGTAAGAGTTTTGCACGGCTACGTGAAGACCCGGACGTAGTTTTTCGGATTGGAACAAACGTCGTGATCCCCAAAAATTGGAGTATACCTTATCTACCTCAGGATGTATTTGGCATGTATAAGAGTTCGTTACGCTCTCGTAGCCCGGCCCGATTATCCCTCGGTAAGTCAGTTGTTCAACACTATATAAACCAAGCCCCTACGGCGGATAGAGGGCCCCGAGGAGACCGCAAGCCAAGATCACATATTACTTCTTGTACACCCAGCATCTCGTCGAGATCTGTTCGTCTCGCCGAGTTCCCTGTTGTAATCCTCTTTCTCATAAAGAAGCACTGGACGTAGGGTTATTATCTCCTCGGAGAGGCCTGAACCAGGATAAAAACCCTGTGTCTGCTCGTTACTCGTTGATTGCTGTTTGCCTTGCTCGGCAGTGTCTTCTATCTCCCTTTCTCAAGAAGCTTAGTTGACTTGGGACCGATATCCCAACCGTCGATAGTACCCATCTTTAAAACAGTAAAAAAACAGACTAAAAAACCCAAAGTATATGCCTTTTTAAAACGTAGATAACTCGTTAAGCTATGAAGCTGAAAAAAAAACGTTGCCTAACTGTTCTAAACCGATATAAAACGAACCAAGTTTTTTCTTACAAAGACATTACCACTCGGTTGGCGTTAAACTTTGCCGTGGAGTAACTCCCCTGGAAAAGGAAAAGCAGAGAATGAGACGTGGAAAACTAAGTCTTCTTTAAAAAATAACTGAAAATTGAATTTGCTTGCTTGTTCATGCAGAAGACCAACTTTTCCATTCCATGCCATCGTATCTTTATACTGATCTTTGCGGTTTTTTACCGAAATATGTTGCTGAAAATGTCACAAACGTAGGGTGCTGTTCATCTCATGCCTTCTTCTTCCCAGCATATGCTTCGATACCAGTAAGAGTGTAAGGTGTCTCTCTGGGTCTTTGGGGCGTACATGGCTCACGGGCCATGACTGTGCCACAACGATTAACAAGCACAAGTGCACAAGTGCACCCGCATTTCACTCTGGCTTGCAAACATAGCGCATGAACAGAGAGTTAGATGAGGTCGTCAGGAGCGAAACATTTTGTGAAAACTGTTGTGCTCTGTGGCTCTGTACCCGTGCAGAGCACAGCACAGCAGAGTGGGTTAATTATTCACTCACTCAAGCCCAGTGTCAAGCTCATCGTTGACTGTTGAAGTGTTGATTGGTAATTGCACTAGTTTCTAACATTGTTCTTCGGCAAAAACACACCACACATGCATGGCGTAGCTGTGAGCCTGTGAAGTTTTGACCTCAGCAGTGGAGAAAAATTGGACTCATGCTTCAGCTTCTTGGGTCTTGGTCACCCAACCCAAGTAGCATAAAAACCAACTGATACATGCTTCACGTTGCGTTGGATTCGCCCCCGATACGCGACGACATTGACGAACTCTCAGCTCGATTCCAGGAACGAAAGGCAGCAGCAGTGGCGCAGCCAGACGATACGTGCGGACGTGGCGAGCTCACCGCTCCTTGTTAGCTCCAACCATGCCTCTCATCCCCATGATGCTACTTGACAACGTGTATCATACAGTATAGTTCCTTCGCTTTTCTTATTTATTGCTGTTTACTATTGTACATATCCATTTACTATTCGTCTTATTAAAAAATTTGATGCAAATATGAAAAATATGTCATATTTGAAGTGCCTTTAATGATAAAATAAATAATACTTAAATACTCTCTCTCCGTTTTTTTTGTTTGACGCCTTGACTTTTGGACACGTCTTTTACCATTCGTTTTATTCAAAAATTTAGTGCAAACATATAAAAAATAAATTATGCTTAAAGTATCTTTATTTATAAAACAAACCACAACAAAATAAATGATATTTACATAATTTTTTTGAATAAGACGAATGGTCAAAGGCGTGTCCAAAAGTCAAAAACGTCAAACAAAAAAGAACGGAGGGAGTAGTTTTTTAAAAAATAAGACGAATAGTCAAAGGATATGTCTAAAAGTCAACAGCGACAAATAAAAAAAAATAGAGGGAGTACCATCATACCATTGTTGTCCATAATCATGCTCAATCCCCCTTCTATATAAGGCTCTCGACAAATTTATAAACATAGGATCATGCTTTAAGATTCGTGCTCTCTCCTCTTCTCTAGCATGTTCTTTTGAAGGGTAATACTTTGGACCAGCCGCCCAGAAGCGTCGGGCACTCAAGCGGATGGGCCTAACATTGTGTGTTATCTTTCTCCTTTGTGAATTGCGATGTGTGTTTTCTTTCACTGTTCCATTATTTCATTTTCCTACACAAGCTCTCTTTGCATGCTCTCGCATGAAAGGTCAGGGCATTTTGTCTTATGGGTGCTAGGCCGCGTCGGCCGCAACGAAGGTCCTGTAGGGTTCCGGCGCCGCCATGGTGGCTTGCCACGCGGGAAGGTGGTCATCGGGGCGCGGCTCCGGCGGAGAGGAGGAGAGGGTGAAAGGAGGAAGAATTATCCGATTGCTTTTCTGGTAAAGTTAGGAGGAAGTTTTCGCAGAAATACCTTATGGGGCAAGGTGGAATCTTAACACAAATCTTGACGCAGATCATGTGGTTGTGAATGAGCTTGGAACCATACCGCTCCATGGTTTTGCATTTCTGGATACTAGCGCGGTCGCTGTTGGCCACGCATGCGGAGGGCCTGAAAGAAGCGAAGGAGAGGAAGAGACAAGGAGAAATCAGTCGGCTGAGAAACAGCAAAACTGTTACTTTTTTTCTCTCAAGCTTATATACCCGACGCGGTGGCCACAAAATGTATCCAGAGCCGTATCTACTGAGAAAATCGTTCGTTTAATTTGATACTCGTATTCCCTCAAACGAATCCCAAGACAAGGATGGATCCGAGGTACGTGCGTGGCATTACAACGGCGGCTTCATTCCATTCCCAGCTGGGCCGGTCGCGAGCAGCCAAGTCCGGTGGGCAACCAAGAACAGTGCCTCTCTTGGGACAGAGGAATGGAATTTTCAGGGAGCTCTCCTGAGTCCTGATCCCTCCCCCGATCCGTTCCCATTCCGCCCGGGATTCGGATTCCTATATATATATATGGTTCTTGGCAGTGGAAGGGCACCTGAACGAAGCACCGGGAATTTGGGAGGGCAGGCCTGCCTGATCCTGGGATTAGATGCCTCTGCACTGCACTGCACTGCACTGCATGCATGCATGCCACTGAGTGCGAGTGTGAGTGCCCCTTCTCTTCTTCCAACTTGTTGCTCTGGATTTCATTCTGTGGGAAAGGGGACGCCTTGATGATCAGTGCCCATAACCGAGGCTTGATCCTGCGGTGTCGATGTGTCATGAGCAGCTTTTGGTGGAAGGTTGGTTGGATAAGTTTGTGTGTGTGCGCGCATCCGAATTCAGTGGAAGAAGAACAACTAGCAATGCTTGCGCATTGAGCTTAGGGATGCAAATGGGTTGGTCCTAGGGCCATCTTTGATCCTCCCTAGTTTATTTATTTGTACTAAATAGATTAGAAATCAAATTTTTAGTACAAACAAACGAACTAAAGAGGACCAAAGATGGCCCTAGGGTCAGCCCATTTGCATCCCTAATTGAGTTTCATTATCTTTTGTAAAACTCGGGTTCCCTTTGGTTCGAGGGAATTAGGAGGGGCGAGAATTAAGTAGGAAAAATAAATTCTCTTGTTTGATTACAGGACAGAGAAAAAAGGATACAAAATTTGTAACTTAAATGAAGATGGTTCAATTTTATAAATGACCCCATAAATCAATTCTTATATATTTTTTAAAAGTAATTAGAGAGTAGAGTTATGCGTGTAGACCATTCGAGGCAAAATGGGAAGAGGATTTAGTTGATTTTTTTTTGAAAGAACTAGCAGGAGCACTGCCTGATTACTTTATAGAAGAGAATGAAAAGTACAGAGTTTCGCTTTACAAGATTTTGGTTAAGCACTCGCCCTCGGTCACAGTCGCTTAGAAGAGCGACGCCGAGCAGAATCTACTCTATATAGAAAAATCCCTTATCCATGATCATCGTCACCGAACGCTAAAACTCTATTATGCAAATCAGTTCTTATAAACATGATAACCTCCCTGAAGGACGCGTAGTCTTGTTGGAGATTTAGTTGATTTTAAAGGTTGATGTTTTTTGTTGTCCGAAAGCATATCTCCTCCTTTGTTGTCCTTGTATTACTAGGACGGGCTTTGAGATCCGTACAAGTACCCTCTGTTGCAGTCCGTATTGGGCTAGCTGCTCGATGGTCTCGACAGCTCGGCGAAGCAGTGCCCTGCACGGTTGTGTTGCTAGGTGGCATGGTTCGATAGGTCGAGATGGCAAGGCGGCTGCACCACGACTCGTTGGGTTAAGGGTGCGTCCGGTGTGGCATGCAGCGCCACGAGAAGACAAACGCGTACGTAACCATGGGCTGATGGGCCTCGAGCTAGAGATGGGCTGCGCTCGCCACGAAACATTGTGCTATTTTTGGGCTCAAATCCCGGTCCGCTACGCCGGCTTCTTTTCCTCGGCTTTTAATGGCAACGCGAAAGACGGGTCGCATGTCCTATTTTTAATTATTTTTTTATTGTAAGTACGGACTGTTACAAAGGCCTATTAGCTCAGCCGGTAGAGCGTTGTTCTTGATTTGAGACAAAGGTCGCGGGTTCGAAACCTGCATAGGCCAATTTTTTTAAAAAATCTGTTTATGAAGGAATAGAATAGATGCTAATTCTCATAGATTTGGCCCTTGTTGCAAAAACGTCTCTAAAAATATACTTAACAAGTAAGATCTTCTCTTGGATGACTCTATTAAGATATTCATTTGGAATGCCGTTGCAAATTGTTTTCAGTAAACTTCGGACCTATCACTGTTCAGAAATCTTTTGTTTGGTTTAATAAAATTTGGCCGAGCATCCCTTTCAGACTTGCATCCTGTGAGGTGGTGGTGTCTAGTTTGCGTGTTGTCTTCGGTCTCTCGGTCATGCATCCCTTGTGGTGGTGACAGTTCATCGAGCATCCCGCATGGCGGTGGCCTATGGTGGCGACGATGCTCCGTGCATCCCGCAAAGTGGTGATGGCTTAGTTGGCTCTAGGCACCTTGCTTTCTAGCCGAGCATCCCTTGTATTGTTGGGGTCTGGAGGTTGCCTTGGGCCTGTCTTCGGCGGTGTGTTCTTCCTTTGTAACGTTCATCGTGCATCCTATACGTGGGTCATGTCCGGCGTCGTGGTGGTGGGCAGCCCTTTGTATTGCCTAGGTGGTGGCGGTCCGTTTTTTCGGCCATGCATCCCTTTCGATTTTGTTAGTGGCTTCTGTTCTCTCTTGGTGTTGTATTATTTTTTTTCTTCTTAATAAAATGGTAGAGCGCATGCCTCGTTTGTTCAAAAAAAATTTGGCCGAGAGGCAAAGATCTTGAGGTGGTTTGTATTGCTGCAATTCTTTGGGCTAGATGGAAGATTAGGCAAAGATCTAGCACCGGATCTGGTGGGGCTCTAGCCCACCTACGTTATCTATGACAGTGGAGCCCTATCTTAGACCCACCTATGCCGACACTAACCTAGCACCGGATGTGGTGGGACTCTAACCCCATCTATGATGTCTATGACAGTGGAGCCCCATCTTAGACCCACCTATAGGTTTTAATATAAAATAGAAGAGAAAAAGGAGCTAAAATTTATATTTGACTCTTGAGCTAAATTTCAGCCTCTCCTATTAATTTTTGTTTGCGTTTGCCCATGTTTGTAGGGAGGGAGGTCTTATAGAGATGGGGAGTCCTTGTGCTATGAAAAGAAAGACAGATTAATGTCCTGCCTTTGTTGTGTGACACTACCACTTGGATCTCACGCAGTCAGGGTCCATATATCAGGGTCATTGCAGCAGGTTGCGGTTGCACTCTTGGCCTTGTTCTTTTCGGCGTATCGTTGCGTTGGCGTATTACTGTAGCAAATTTGAGAGCTATTAAAATGAGGTCTAAAGATTATTAAAAAATAATTAAAAAATAGTTTTAGAATATTTGGAACGACTACTAAAAGTCACGAAAAAATCGTCGCAAATTATGACAACATATAGGCTATATAAAAATAACAAAATTTGCTACAGTAATACGCAACGGTACGATACGCTGAAAAGAACAAGGCCCTTGCATCGCCACGTGCTAGCTGCCAGCTCTTAGCTCGCCGCTCGGCTGTGCTCTGTGCGAATTTTTAATTTTTTTATATTTTTTCTTATTCGTTTATGCAAAATTATACCTCGGATAGAAAATTAGACACAAATAGACGCCGGTCGCACCTTCAATTCGCGACAACCCCACCTGTCGCACTTTGGACGCACGATAGGTTAGTGAGAAGACGGCGCAGGAGAGCCAGGCACTAGTCGTGCCTTCAATTCGCGACTGGTACTGTAGCTACAGTACCAGGCACTATTCATCAAACTTCTTTAATCTGTTACCACTTCATACCATATCCAACTTACACGAAACAAATTTTGAAATTCATGTAAAATCCTAAAGAACCCATTTTACAAACTTTCAATTTTTTTGATTTTTTTTGAATTTCGAATTTACACTTGAATTTGTTTTTGAATTTTTGAATTTTGAATTTCGAAAATTCAAAGTATGAAAAATGGGTTTTTCAGGATTTTACATGAATTTTAAAATTTGTTTCGTGTAAATTGGATATGGTATGAAATATTAAACTTCCAATTTACACGAAACAGATTTTAAAATTCATGTAAAATCATGAAGAACCCATTTTTCATACATTTCAAAAATTCAAAAACAAATTCAAGTGTAAATTCGAAATTCAAAATTCAAAAAAATTTAAAAAATTTGAAAGTTTGAAAAATGGGTTCTTTAAGATTTTACATGAATTTCGAAATTTGTTTCGTGTAAGTTGGATATGGTATGAAGTGGTAACAAATAAAAGAAGTTTGATGAATAGTGTTTGGTACTGTAGCTACAGTACTAGCCGCGAATTGAAGGCAAACTAGTGCCTGGCTCTCCTGCGCCGTCTTCTCACCAACCTATCGTGTGCCCAAAGTGCGACAGGTGGGGTTGTTGCGAATTGATGGTGCGACCGGCGTCTATTTGTGTCTAATTTTCTATCCGAAGTATAATTTTGCATAAACGAATAAAAAAATAAAAATTCTGCTCTGCGCTGCATGCCTTGGCCCATCCGAATCGGAGAAGACAAACGCGTACGTAACCATGGGCCTCGAGCAATAGATGGGCTGCGCTAGCCACGAGAACATTGGGCTATCTTTGGGCTCAAATCCCGGTCCGCTACGCCGTCTTTTTTTTCCTCGGCTTTTAATGGCGACGCGAAAGAGGGATCGCACGTCCTATTTTCAATTGTTTTTTATTGTAAGTACGGACCTTGTTTTTTAAGATAAATAAGTACGGACTGTTACAAAGGCCTATTAGCTCAGCCGGTAGAGCATTGTTCTAATTTGTGACAAAGGTCGCGGGTTCGAAACCAGCATAGGCCAAAGTTTTTTTTTTTTTTTTTTTCTGGATAGCTGGGTTGCCCAAGTGAGTTTACAAGAAGCGATGGTACGTGGTATATGGATGTTAGGTAAAAGAATCTGTTTATAAATCAATAGAATAGGTGCTAATTCTCATAGATTTGGCCCTTGTTTCAAAACCGTCTGTAAAAATAGGCTTAACAAATTAAGATCTTCGTTTGGATGACATTATTAAGATCTTTATTTGGAATGCCATTGCAAATTGACATTAAACTGCGGACCTATCACGATTCAGCAATCTTTTGTTTGGTTTAATAAAATTTGGCCGAGAGGCAAAGATCTTAGGGTGGTTTGTATTGCTGCAGTTCTAGAGTGATGATTCAGAGACTTGTGTTGATGTCAGTATATCTCTAGTGTGATGATTGAAAAAACATAATTTTATCTATGTTTTGAACAAGGCGAGTGCCAGGCGTAATTTTATCTATGTTTTGAACAAGGCGAGTGCCAGGCGTCGGAGGCACCGAGCAGATCCGACGCGCCTCTGTGCTTCCCCGCGTGTATAGACTAGTTGACACCACATAGTTGTTAGTGGGTCAGTTGATTAAATTTTTAATTAAACTTCTGATTTTTTTATAAAATTCAAATAGTGTTTAAAATGTGTGGAATAAATTTCATAATTCTTCTAAAATCGAGAGCAACCCATTTTAAATACTTTTAAATTTTTTGCTTTTTTCATTTTTTTAATTTTTTTGATGTGAAAACTAGAAGAAGGCACTTATGAAACTTACACCTATACTAGAGAAACTTGGCTGTGTGCTTATGAAACTTGACCGTGTGCTGATGAAATTTGGATGAAACTTCGTTGTGACCTGATGAAACTTGGATGAAACCTGTTGAAACTTGAATTGACCTGATGAAACTTGAAGAAACTTGGATGAAACCTATTGAAACTTGATGAAACTTGTAATAAACCTTATGAAACTTGACAGTTCGGCGCGTTTAACGAATATGAAATCTAAGTTTCAGTAGGCGAAACCCAAGTTTCACCAGATAAGTTTGAAGAGTTATATGGCAACATATATCTTGTTTTGTTCATAAAAATACGAGGAACACGTTGGTGCAAACGGTTTGTGGATTAGAGCACCCAAACAAAAATTATGGTCATTCAAAAAAAATGATGTGGGCCCCGCGCCCTTGCATGCACACGCCGTGGGGAAAAAAGAGTTCGCGCGCGAGCGCCTGCACGAGTCCGGAGCATCGGACTCCCTCACCAAAGTGTTTCCCTTTGAACAATGTATATTGCTGATGTTGTATTTTTTTTCAATTAAATTGTTAGGTTTTCCACTGATCGGTGTTGTCGAAAACGCATGTTACATGAGTGGGAAAATGTTCAATTATGCCATAAACTTGTTAGCTTTTTCATGGTAGTAAACTGGTCTAGTTAGCAGAAGGTATCACTTTCAATTATTAAGGAAATATTTGTTTGTTCATCAACATGGAAGTTCAACTTCCAAATCGACTGCTTTTCTAAATCTTTAAAAAATTTATACTGCCTAACAAAATAGATATACTAACGCCGATCCTATTCTTGGCAGTCCGATGATGGGGATTTGACAGCCGTGCTCTGTGTGAAATTGATCGTGCACATGGATCACTCGTCAATGCCTGCTAGGTGGCAAAACAAGGCTTGCTCTGCATTAGACCTGCTCATGGGCAGCCCGCCTCGGCAAGCCCAACCCGCTCAATTCCAAAAAAGCCTGAACCGACTCGGTCGACCAGTGCATCAGGCCTACCTCGGGCCTCGATTTGAAACCTAACCACAGGGTCGGGCCTATACCAGGCCCAAGAAAATTGTGCAATCAGTTGTGGCTAGGTCGGGTTTCCGAGCTTTGGTCCAGGTTTTCGAGCTTTGGAACAGACTCAGCCCTGAATTTGAGGCCTGATGCATCAAACCAGGCCTGGTTTGGGTTAAGATCACACAGGACCGGGCTTTTCCAAGCCCGGATAGAAGCTCAGTCTGACCTAAGGTTTGGTCAGGTCTCCACAGTCCATGCATGCCGCTACCGTTCGATCGTCATCTCCCTCCGGCCACATCAAGCCGGGTCAACGCGAGGCCTTGCGCTGCATGCATGCAGATGGCACACGAAGGTTTCTCCCTTTCCTGCCGGCCATGGACGGTTTTGGAGCTTATATGCCAACGCGATGAGTACCTCTTCACTCACGCCTCACCTCCTTGCCAACTTCGTTCGCTCCAAGGCAGCACATCGATCCCAAGCACGCAGCTAGCGCAGCCGCGCGAGCCGAAGTCTCGATCTGTCTTCTCTGTACCCACTCCCAAGTCCCAGGTGAGGCGCTTCCGGCGAGGGGTCGCCATGGGCGCCGCCGTGAGCTCCTGCTGCGGCTCCGAGAAGGTCGAGCAAGGGTACGTACGTGATTGATTAAATTCCTTGTCACCGAGACGAACAATTGATTGATTTCTGCAATGGGAGTGTGATTTTTTGTGGTTAATGTGTGGTTAATTAAATAAGTAGGTGTGTGAGCGCGTCGATGAGCAGCACGTGGAGGATATTCAGCTACAAGGAGCTGCACGCGGCGACGAGCGGGTTCAGCGAGGAGAAGAAGCTCGGGGAGGGGGGGTTCGGCAGCGTGTACTGGGGGAAGACGTCGGACGGGCTGCAGGTGGCGGTGAAGAGGCTGAAGGCGGCGAACAACTCCAAGGCGGAGATGGAGTTCGCGGTGGAGGTGGAGGTGCTGGCCCGGGTGCGCCACCGCAACCTGCTCGGCCTCCGCGGCTACTGCGCCGGCGCCGACCACCGCATGATCGTCTACGACTACATGCCCAACCTCAGCCTCCTCTCCCACCTCCACGGCCAGTTCGCCGCCGACGTCCGCCTCGACTGGCGCCGCCGCATGGACGTCGCCGTCGGCTCCGCCGAGGGCCTCGTGTAAGTACCATCCACTCTCGTGCATTTAGCTCGATGAAGACGATGATCATGGCGGATGATCATGAATGCATGCATGCAGGTACTTGCACCACGAGGTGACGCCGCACATCATCCACCGGGACATCAAGGCGAGCAACGTGCTGCTGGACTCGGACTTCGCGCCGCTGGTGGCCGACTTCGGGTTCGCGAAGCTGGTGCCGGAGGGGGTGTCGCACATGACCACCCGGGTGAAGGGTACCCTGGGGTACCTGGCGCCGGAGTACGCCATGTGGGGCAAGGTCTCCGGCGCCTGCGACGTCTACAGCTTCGGCATCCTCCTCCTCGAGCTCGTCTCCGGCCGCAAGCCCATCGAGCGCCTCCCCTCCGGCGCCAAGCGCACCATCACCGAGTGGGCCGAGCCCCTCATCGCCCGCGGCCGCCTCGCCGACCTCGCTGACCCGCGCCTCCGCTCAGCCTTCGACGCCGCCCAGCTCGCCCGCGTCGTCGAGGTAGCCGCGCTCTGCGTCCAGGGGGACCCCGACCGCCGCCCGGACATGCGCTCCGTTGCGCGCGTCCTCCGGGGGGACGCCGGCACCGGCGCCGACGTCGGCCGCCCGCCGGTCAGGATCGCCAGCGTCAAGTACGCCGACCATCTCATGGAGATGGACGACAAGAGCAGCGCGTACTACGGCGAGGGGGAGGACGAAGACGACGACGAGGTTGACGACGAAGACGACGAGGAGGTGGAGGAGTACTCGCTGATGGACGACAAGAGCAGCATCAACTTCGGGGCGTTTGGCGCCATGCCGCTCCAGAAGATGCATGACCCCTACGCCAAGAGGTAATTTGGAGGGGATGGCATCAACATCTGAACAGTATCTCTGATAATGTACTGCATGCGTGAGATTAACTGGCAATTGATTTGGTGAATGTAATCCTGTGTTCAGTTAGTCTCGGGGTTTTATTTGGTTAATTTATCTGCCGTGTTTTGTCTTCAATCTTTTTGTAATTTGTGGAGGCTGGGATTAAGTCCTTGTATGCTAAATTTTCGTTTGTTCTGAACTTCCAACAGTACTATAGCTGGTGTCATCTGTAGAGATCACTCGCTTCCAGTGTAGATATATGCTCTCATTTCATACAGTTTCTAGTCTCTGTCAAGGACATTACCTTACATTGCATTACATTACATTACATTAATAGTTTGTTAAAGCACGGTTAACTTAATGCTACAACACAAATATCTTGGTGCTGGGTGCATCTGAACAAGTGGAATTATTGGATTGCTGAGTAAAATTGTTGGTGGGTTGTGGCTGCTATTTGCCTCGAAACGTTCACAACTTTTGGATCTAGCACTTGGCGCTTGACAGTAAAGGTAGTGGCGAAGCATATACAGCTGCTGCGCTGCAGCTCAAGACCAGTGAGGCAGCGACTTCAGTCTCCTTTTCGATGTAGTACTTGCACTCGGCAGAACTGCAGCTATGCCTGAGCTATCCTATGTTCCTAACCTCATAAGCCCTGGCATCCATGTTGGGATAATTATGTTTCAGAATTGTGACAATATTTTGGGCCAATTAGAGATGGGCCATGCGACCGAATGGTTATACATATAGCATCTCCAATAGTCATTCTATCCTCCCCCACCCCCTAAAACACTATTGGATGGAATAGGAGTGTGATGTGTCCTCAATCAGACTAGATGTTGATTCGAGTTACAACATACTATTGTAGGTTTACTATTGCAATTAATCGTACATATCCATTCCTTTAAATCAAACAAAACGGATTAATTTTGTTTCTATTTTTGACTGTACATGCAGTATAATTACATTGCTAATCACCTAAACAAATGTTTAAATTTACAATATGCCATCTCAAGTGTTTTGTGTACGTAAAATTGTTCTTCTAGGCAAATCATATATTACACTGCGGCACCTACATGTATCATGTATGTGCACATTGCTCCAATGCCTCTTTGATTCAGCTTAAACGAAAAGTTATTAGTTCTCAAAAACGGCTTTAAAAGGATAAAAAGTATATTAAAAATAGTTTTTAAGATCTTTGATCGCAAATACTACAACGTATGATTTTTACAGAAATTATAGTTTTTATTTAATGTTATTTAAGCTCAAGCAGGGCCTCAGTGCAGTGCTCTCCGGAGTCTGGACATAAGCAACATTCGTTTCACCCATCATTTGAAATGATAAATTTTCAAGCTAATCGCCTAAATTGAAACATCGTAAAATTGAATCCTATGCACATGTAAATTTCCGCTTCAACGATTAAAAATCTATCGTTCCGTGCTTCAAAACAAAAAAAAAATGAACGAGCTATTTGCTATGCTAATAAGCAGTAAGCACTACTCTTGAATGCAGAATACATCTCCCCTTCGATCATGTGCCTTTTCCCAGATTAATCTGTACACAAGCCCGATCAAAACAGCAGGAGATCATACCGGTGGCGACAGCTAATTAACCATCGGTTAAAGGGGATTACCAATTTACCATAAGTTTTAGATCATTGGCGATTCATTGGCGGCTAATACAGTTTCATGGGGATCCAGCACCAAAAATAAAGCGTGCTAATTCTGGCAAAACATATGTACTACTAGTGCATTATACATCACTAGCGCGATCGAGCTAGCTCAAGCAAAGAGTGAGAGTACATGGGATTACTATTTACTAGTCCCCTACACATATCATCACCATCAATATAGTACACAAGCAAGGTGGCGCGCGGCGCCGGCCGATCGATCAGAAGGACGGCACGACGCCGTAGGCGAAGTCGAACATGTACGACGAAGGCACGGCGGCCTCGCCGTCGCCGTCGCCGTCGGCCTCGTCGGCGTCGGCGTCGTGGTCGGCGCGCTTGGCGAAGCGGCCCTTGATGCGCGGCCGCGTCTCGGCGTACGCCTTCCGGGACGCGTACCGGATGGTCTTCTCGAACCTCCGGTTCTTCCGCTTCTCCCGGTACCTCATCAGCCTCGCCTCACGCCCCTCCCCCATCGCCGCCGCAGCCGCCCGCGCCGCCGCCGCCATCTCCCCCGGCTCCGGCACCACCCCCACCTCCACCGACGAGACCTGAATACGAAGCCAAATCAAGCTCCAGATCAGTACGGTACGTTTTTGCGTGTGCAGCGGAAAGGAGGGATCTTGGTCGAGCTCTTACGCTGTGGCTCGCCGGAGTCGCCGTGTACGGCGGCATGTACTGCTGAGGCTTGGGCCGGGTGAAGTCGAGCTCGATGCTCCCGCCGCCGCCACCGCCGGCGAAGATGGCATCCGGCACGACGCCGACCTCCGACGAGGAGCCCTGGGAGGAAGAAGGGGAGGGATCAATCAGCAAGGCGTTGATCCACGAGGTATCGGGAGAAGGCGAAAAGTTTTGTGACTCACGCTGTGTGCGAGTGAGGTGGCCGTGTAAGAGCTGTAGGACGGCTTGGCGCCGGCGAGGCCGCACGTGAAATCGATCTCGACGGCGGCGCCGGCTCCGGCGCCGTTGGGTACGACGCTGTCGGCGTGCGGGAAGCGCGCGAACTCGACGTTGAGGTAGGGGTCCAGGTCGGAGAAGAGGTAGTCCAGCTTCATGTCCTTGGCCTCCACGTTAAGGTTCAGCGCGTGGTGGTGGTGCTCCGCCGGCGGCGGCGGCGCCACGGCGCGGTGGGCCTTCTCCTCAACGTCAGCCTCGCCGGCGGCGCCGAACAGCATCGCCTCCGCCGCGTCGGCTGCGGCGGCGGCCGAGCCGATGGGCGCGATGGGGACGCGCGCGTGGCGGCGCGCGAGCGGGTTGGCGTCGTGGATGTCGGCGTCGCAGGCGGCGCAGAGCACGGCGGCGTCGGCCTTGCAGGTGACGGCGGCGGGGCGAGCTCGCAGACCTCGCACATCCACACGCGCTCGTGCCCCGCCCGCGCGTGCGCCGGCCGCGCGTCGCACGACGTGCACAGGAACGCGCCGCCGCACGTGCGGCAGTGCACCGCCGCCGGCGACGCCTCGCACGTGCCGCAACGCCGGCCCCCCACGCCCCAGTACTTGTGCAGCTCCATCATCCCGCACCGCGCCGCCGCCGCCGCCGCCCAAAAAAAAACACTCTCGCCGGCAATGGAGGAGACGAGGTGGGGAGAGGGCGCGCGCGCAGGCGTAGTAGTGGTGAGAGGCGAGAGGGGGTGGTGGTAGATGTAGTAGGAGTAGGTGGGAGACGGTGACGTGGCAAGTCGGGACACGTGGTGGGCCGGGAGCCAAGCGAAATGGCGGGTATAAATTATAGTGGGGGAAGATGATTTTGAGGGGGTGGGGGTGGGCCCGGAGGTCGATTTTATGCTTGTGAGGGGGTCGGTGGGCCCCGCGCACGAGATATCTGCGTCAGGTCGCGTCTGCTCTGGAGGGATGGCCTATATTGGCTGCCTTTTCGGGGGAGCCAACCGGTATGGGACTAATCCTCACGGTGATGCGGGATTACGCGCCGTGGGGTAGACGGCCAGGCCGCGCGTCCGAGCCCAGCTGGGCTCTTGGGCCTAGTTAATAAGTTCGGCGTCGCAGCAGTCGTACGCCGCGTCTCGTACTCTCCTGTGCGCTCTGCTCTCTCCCACCAATAGCAGTGGCGATTTGGATTTTGTTCCTTTCACCTGACCGTGACAGCGTGATTATCCAGAGCAAGGTTTTACCAGTGGTTTGGGCCTTGTTTGTTTCAGATTAAATTAAATTAAATTAAATAAAAATTTGTTATTTTTGTATAAGCCAAATGATGTAATGTTATGTAGTCATTCTTGTGGAGTTTTAAATAGTACTTCTTAATGTTTGTAAAATAATTTTTTCATAATTTTTTGAAATCGTTAAAACGTATTTTGAGGGGGGTCACAAATTTGCTACAATGAAACGTAACTCTACATTAATCTGAAACAAACAAGGCCTTGGTTTATATTTTTCTTCACCGTAGCATTTCCATTTCCTGTAAAAAAAAGAACGAATTGAACTAATCTTTTTTCGGTGTGGAGTTCCTTCTCGCCCCATGGCTCGTCCAAGCTAATGGTGATAGGCTGATAATGAGGACTATATTTTGCCAGATAAGATAGCTTCTCGTACTTAGATTTTAAATTTATGCAAGACTCATGTTCAGCCTGTGGTCCTATTTTATCTTGTTGTAGTTGAATGGCCAAAATGGTAGCATTCAATGTTAGAATAATTATGGGGTTGGCCCATTTAATTATTTTAATAGAAATTCCAAGAGACCCATTTAATACTAGGAGTTATGAAAACGGTTTAGTACCGTACAGGAAATTGGGAGGAGAATATCTCAACTTAAATAGTTGGATTGTGGTTCTCCCAATTAAGAAAAGAGAGAAAAGAGAAAGGCGCAGGCGAAGCTCTCCCGAGCCGAGCGACCTCTCCTCCGGGCATGGCCTTGGCGACCTCTCTCCGTAACCAGCGACTTAATGGTGGTGTAATGACGTCCGATTACGTAACGGACGACTTAATGGCCGATGTAATGGCGTCCGTTACTAGTGCTTGATGGCGCCTATAAAAGCATGAGCACTCGCATGCTGTGAGAATGGTGCTCGCTTCTCAAGAGCTCTCTCCGCACATTCCATTATTCCATCAGAAGGCCGCTGCTTTTGCGTTTCGCCTCTGTTTCCTTGCGCACAAGGAAGCGGAGAAGCGAGCCTCGAACCTCGTCCTTCTCGAGATCCCTTTCGGGATAAGGCCGATAAGGTTTTAGGAGCGTTCTTCACGCGATCGCCGAGTTCTTCGTCCCTGGATCGTTGGCGAGGCGCTGTACATCTACACTACACCGACGTTCGACTGCATCGATCTCTACACTGCATCAACACTTCACTGCAACAACTTGTGATCGTCTACACCGACCGTCATGACGAATAACAATGAACAAGTCATTGTTCCGCCTGCGCCTGTGCCCGTGGTGGCACCGGCTCAAGGGTATATTCACTTATACCATGCCTTTATTTGGCTTGTTTCTTGTTCATTAGCCTTTGTGTATGAGATAGATAATTCGTTATTATCTAGTACCTTTGGTTATGAACTTGAAATATTCAATTGGCTAATTATGATTTACCTAATTTTGTGGATTAAGAACTTGAGAAAATTCCTAATATTTCCAACAATCCAAAAACCTTAATCTAGGAATTTTACAAATATTGGTTTCGCTGCCGCACTTAAGCCAACGGTATTTGACGACGCAAATTACAAGCGTTGGCGCGCCAAGATGATTTTATGGTTGACTGCCATGAACGTGTATCACGTTCGCATAAAGGCAAGCCACAGTAGGAAGGATGGCTCTCTCCGGCAGAGAGTGTCTTGCAGTGCGGATAACTTGTTTAGAGGCGCCGTGATTAGCGTTTTGGGAGAAAATCTTGTTGATGTGTATATGATTTTGCCTAGTGGTAAAGAAATGTGGGATGCACTTGAGGCAAAATTTGGAGTTTCTAACGCGGGTAGCGAGCTCTATGTCATGGAGCAGTTTCATGACTATAAGATGGTCGATGACCATTCTGTAGTAGAACAAACTCATGAGGTGCAAGCTCTCGCAAAAGAACTTGAGAATTTTAAATGTGCATTGCCAGACAAGTTTGTGGCGGGATGCATTATTGCAAAGCTGCCACCTTTTTGGAGGGATTTTGCCACTACTCTAAAACATAAGAGACAAGAGTTCAGCGTTGCTGGCCTCATTGGGTCTCTAGATGTTGAGGAGAAGGCAAGGGCAAAAGATACACGTGGGAAAGAAAGTTCTAGTGCCAATGTGGTACAAAAGAAAACCTTTCAATTCAACAAGAATAAAAACAAGTCTGAAAAGCCTGACAACAAGAACAAAGCCAATCAAACTACTAGCTTCAAGAAGAAGAAGAATAAAGGGAAGGGAAACTGCTTTGTCTGTAATGGTACTGATCACTGGGCTAAGGATTGACCTGATCGTAAAGACAAGCAGAAAAAATCCGCCAACGTTGTTATTGGCAACATCGAGGCAGAACATCGGGTATGTAACAAGTACTCTACCGTTCTTTCAGTATGTCGTTCACCTGATTGGTGGATTGACACAGGGGCCAATATACATGCTTGTGCTGATAGATCCCTATTTTCTTCTTACCAGGTCGCAGGGGCTACCTCCGTGTTGATGGGGAATAGGTCGTAGGCATTTGTACGTGGAGTCGGCACTGTTGACTTGAAGTTTACTTCAGGCAAAGTGGTGCGACTGAGTAACGTACAACATGTGCCCGCGATAAATAAGAACCTTGTCAGCGGATCTCTATTATGTAGAGATGGTTTTAAGCTAGTTTTTGAATCCAATAAATGTGTTATTTCTAAGTTTGGAAATTTTATTGGAAAAGGCTATGAGAGCGGAGGCTTGTTCCGCTTATCTTTGATGGACATGAATAATGAGATTAATCATGTTTATGATCATGAGACTAATGTTTGGCATTCACGACTTTGTCATGTTAATCTTGGTTGTATGATGCGGATGGCCGGTATGGATTTAATCCCAAAATTTATCCAAGTCAAAAGTTCTAAGTGTCAAGTGTGTGTGCAATCTAAGCAACCTCGCAAGCCTCACAAGGCAGCAGAGGCGAGAAACTTGTCACCATTAGAACTAGTTCATACCGATTTGTGCGAGATGAGCGGGAGTTGACGAAGGGTGGTAAGAGGTATTTCATGACTTTGATTGATGATTCTACTAGATTTTGCTACGTGTATTTATTAAAGTCTAAAGATGAGGCTTTTCACTATTTTAAGATTTATAAAGTCAAGTCGAGAACCAACTTGATAGGAAAATCAAAGCGGGTTAGGTCGATCGTGGTGGAGAATATTTTTCTAGTGATTTTAATAAATTTGCGAGGAACTTGGAATAATCCATGAGAGGGCGCCTCCTATTCTCCCCGATCAAGCGGGTTGCCGAAAGAAAGAACCGTACTCTAACCGATATGGTTAACGCCATGTTAGAAACATCGGGACTTTCCAAGGAATGGTGGGGTGAGGCTATATTGACTGCTTGTCATGTCCTAAATAGGGTTCCTACAAAGAATAAAGAAATCACACCATTCGAGGAATGGGAGAGAAAAGATTAAATCTCACTTATTTACGTGCTTGGAATTTGTTTGGCTAAGGTTAATGTGCCTGTCCCAAAGAAGCGTAAACTTGTACCAAAAACCGTTGATTGTGTCTTCATTGGTTATGCTTTTCACAGTGTTAGATATAGGTTCTTAATAATGAAATCTGGAGTACCTGATATGTATGAAGGTACAATCTTAGAGTCCAATGATGCCACATTCTTTGAGGACATATTTCCTATGAAAGAGACACTTAGCTCATCTGGCCAAGAATCTATCTTCTCTCCTAAACCTTCCACTCCTATACAAATTGAACCCACTTTTGAGGAAAATCCAATAGATGAAGACAATGAAGTAACTCGAAAGAGTAAGAGACAAAAGACCGCAAAGTCTTTTGGTGATGACTTAATTGTATATCTAGTGGATGATACTCCAAGAACCATTGAGGAGGCTTATTCATCTCAGGACGCTGACTATTGGAAGGAAGCGGTCCAGAGTGAGATGGATTCCATCCTGAGCAATGGAACTTGGGAAGTTATTGATCGTCCATATGGGTGTAAACCTGTAGGATATAAGTGGGTGTTCAAGAAGAAGCTGAGGCCTGATGGTACAATTGAAAAGTACAAGGCAAGGCTTGTGGCCAAGGGTTATACCCAGAAAGAAGACGAGGACTTCTTTGATACTTACTCACCTGTTGCCAGATTGATCACTATTAGAGTACTACTATCCATGGCTGCCTCCTATTGTCTGATCGTTCATCAGATAGACGTAAAGACGGCTTTCCTTAATGGAGAGTTGGAAGAGAAAATCTATATGGATCAGCCAGATGGATTTGTAGTAAAGGGTCATGAAGGAAAAGTGTGTAGGTTGTTGAAGTCTCTGTATGGCCTTAAGCAAGCACCTAAGCAGTGGCACGAGAAGTTCGACAGAACTTTAACATCTGACGGCTTTGTTGTGAATGAAGCTGACAAATGTGTGTATTACCGCTATGGTGGGGGTGAAGGAGTGATTTTGTGTCTGTATGTTGATGACATACTGATCTTCGGGACGAACCTTAATGTGATTAAGGAAGTCAAGGACTTTTCGTCATGAATTTTGAAATAAAAGATTTGGGAGTAGCGGATGTCATCTTAAACATTAAGTTGTTAAGAGAAGATGATGGTGGGATAACTCTTGAGCAGTCTCATTACGTGGAAAAGGTGTTGAGTCGCTTTGGCTTTAGCGATTGTAAACCTGCTCCAACGCCATATGATCCAAGTGTGCTATTACGAAAGAACCAACGTATAGCAAATGATCAATTGAGATATTCCCAAATCATTGGTTCACTGATGTATTTAGCTAGTGCAACAAGACCTGATATCTCGTTTGCTGTGAGCAAACTTAGCCGGTTTGTTTTAAATCCGGGAGATGATCATTGGCATGCTCTTGAGAGAGTGATGCGTTATCTAAAGGGGACATCAAGTTATGGTATTCACTACACCGGGTACCCAAGGGTACTAGAGGGTTATAGTGATTCAAACTGGATATCCGATCTCGATGAAATAAAGGCCACAAGTGAATTTGTATTCACATTGGGTGGTGGAGCCATTTCTGGAAGTCTTGCAAGCGAGACCATCTTAACGAGGTCTACAATGGAAGCGAACTTACAAACATTGGACCTCGCTACTATGGAAGCCGATTGGTGCGTGAACTTGTGATGGACTTACGGTAGTTGAAAAATCGGTGTTCGCTATCCTTTTGAACTGTGACAATCGACGGTGATTGCCAAGGTGAGCAGTTCAAAGGATAACATGAAGTCATCAAGGCACGTTAAGAGGCGATTGAAGTCTGTCAGAAGATGAGAAACTCCGGAGTTATAGCATTGGACTATGTCCGACGGGCTAAAACTGGCAGATCCTTTACAAAGGGACTATCACGAAATGTGATAGATGAAGCATCAAGAGAGATGGGCTTGAGACCCACATGAAAGTCATGTCTTAGTGGTAACTCATCCTATTTGATCGGAGATCCCGTGAATTAGGATGTTGAGACAAGCTAGTGACTGGCCGAGAGGAGAATACTTTTGTACTTAACCCACTCCGTTTGAGATGCACTACTCTCCTATTCTGTATGGCAGGTTGGTTATACCTTAATGTGTTCCGAGTGGCTTTTAACAAAGCAGAGATGTTGTCCTACAGAACATCTTATGAGGAATACACCTATATGAGCTCGACTGCTAGTCACAGTCTATGAGATTTGGTGATCTCTAGAGGCTCATGAAAGGCAAAGGACTATGACTTATACGCTCCAAACCGAGGGGATGCATTTAGCAGCCTAGTATCAGTAAAGGACTTTGGTGAAACTCGTTCGCAGAAAACTATCAATTCAAGGCTTAGTCCATTGTTCAGTTGTGGATGAGTGTAACCTTTGTTCTAGGTGGAAGTTCAACTTAACAGTCTCCATCGAAACATTGGTATATTAAACTACAGTGGAACTGAGAGTATTTCAAATGTGCCTATGAAATTTGGTGGGGATTGTTAGAATAATTATGGGATTGGCCCATTTAATTATTTTAATAGAAATTCCAAGAGACCCATTTAATACTAGGAGTTATGAAAACGGTTTAGTACCGTACGGGAAATTGGGAGGAGAATATCTCAACTTAAATAGTTGGATTGTGGTTCTCCCAATTAAGAAAAGAGAGAAAAGAGAAAGGCGCGGGCGAGCTCTCCCCGAGCCGGGCGACCTCTCCTCGGGCATGGGCGAGCTCTCCCCGAGCACGGGCGATCTCTCCTCGAGCACGGGCGAGCTCTCCCCGAGCCGGGCGACCTCTCCCCGAGCACGGGCGATCTCTCCTCGAGCACGGGCGAGCTCTCCCCGAGCCGGGCGACCTCTCCCCGAGCATGAGCGATCTCTCCTCGAGCACGGGCGACCTCACCCCGAGCACGGACGACCTCTCCCCGTAACCGACGACTTAATGGCTGGTGTAATGACGTCCGTTACGTAACGGACGACTTAATGGCCAGATGTAATAACGTCCGTTACTAGTGCTTGATGGCACCTATAAAAGCATGAGCACCTCGTCCTGTGAGAATGGTGCTCGCTCTCAAGAGCTCTCTCTCCCGCATATTTCATTCTTCCATCTCAGAAGGCTGCTGCGTTTTGCGTTCCCGCTCTGCTTCTTCTTGCGCGCACAGGAAGCGGAGGAAGCGAGCCCTCCGAACCTCGTCCTTCTCGAGATCCCGCTCGGGATAAGGCCGATAAGGTTTTTGGGAGCGTTCTCACGCGATCGCCGAGTTCTTCGTCCTGGATCGTATGGCGAGGAGACGCCTGTACATCTACACTACACCGACGTTCGACTGCATCGATCTCTACACTGCATCAACACTTCACTGCAACAACTTGTGATCGTCTACACCGACCGTCATGGCGAACAACAATGAACAAGTCATTGTTCCGCCTGCGCCTGTGTCCGTGGTGGCACCGGCTCAAGGGTATATTCACATATACCATGCCTTTATTTGGCTTGTTTCTTGTTCATTAGCCTTTGTGTATGAGATAGATAATTCGTTATTATCTAGTACCTTTGGTTATAAACTTGAAATATTCAATTGGCTAATTATGATTTACCTAATTTTGTGGATTAAGAACTTGAGAAAATTCCTAATATTTCCAACATTCAAGAGCTTCCGGGAGTTGTTTTATGAAGTTGGAAGTCTTATTTTGACTGATTTTTAAGAGTTTTGAGAATTGGCTTTACCGCTTTGAGAAATTCAAGAAACAGGTTTTTTTAATAAGCTAAAGCGCTGGGCCGGAGGAGTTAAAATAATGAGCCATTAGTCATGCATCAAGGTTGTCTTCTATAAACACCTTGGCTGTTTGGTGCGAGATCAGATCAGTACTACATTAATCATTATGGTATCACTCCTAATAAAAGTTTATTCTTTGAGGTATCAAAAACTAGAGTGGACAGACATGGTATCTTGGGCGCTAGCTCATGTGGTGTGTGAGAACTGATAAGATAAGATATTTCGAAAGCAACCTCTCTCCTAGGTCACTTGCTGCAGCCACTATAATTCCTAAAAGCTGGAAAAGACAAAGGTTAGCTTTGCAGGCCTGACGCTGTCAGCTGCACCGTTAGGGGATTAGGATTAGCAGCCTCTCATCGTACCGTAATTAGCCGGTGATTCGCTGCCCGTCGACGTCTCGCCAGCTTCCTCTGCCGCCTCAGCAGATCAGGGCCCAGGAGAAATGTCGAGATTACCCTCCGCTGCAATGGTCCAGCAATGACGAACTGGATGCCGTCATCTCGGAAAGGACGCGGATCCGGTGCGGCCGCGGCCCATGTGGCCCTGCCGCTGGCCCAACTGGCCCGCGGGTCAACCGCGTCACGTCGCCTCGCGCTAGGCTGGTGCCATGCTGCCTGCGACTGCGAGGATCGAGGATGCGTTCGGATCCGCACGATCTAATTAGTAGTGCCATGATGGGCAGATGATAGCAACGCCTTTCATAAAGGAGGCTGAGGCTGTGTGGCTCCTGATGAATCATGGTTTACCGTGTGGTTTTGTAAACGCTGTGATTGGATTAGTCCTTGGTTTTGTCCCGCTGGAGATGCATGGGCATGGACGGTTCAGATGTGCACGGGGAGATTCGAGCTTTGAAATGCGGTTTCAAGAGCTTATATTTTAACTTCTTTGTTATTTCTTTTTTATCACGAAAGATATCGATTGCCTGTCGTCATTTCATGGGCTCTGTTTTGATCCTACAACTGACGTCTTCATTAGTATCACAATTTCTCTAAAGCATTAGCCTCAAATAACGAAAGGTATCTTTATTGGATATATATTACTTGCCCTTCTAGAGTGACATCTTCCTTCTCGTGTTTAGCAAGACCGCAGTTGTGTCTAATTTATTCAGGTTTCGTCCTACTAAGTCTAAAACCCTTCGATCTTAGAGTTTGTCTCCACTACTCCAATTTTCTATTTACCCAACTTCTACTCTCATCAATTAGCACCACATCATCGGTAAAGAAGATACACCAAGGGCTGTCTCCTTGTATGTTTTAGTAACCTCATTCACCAAAATAAATAAATAAATAAATAAATAAGGGGTTAAGCTGACCTTTAATGTAGCCCTATACTAACAGAGAAGTCACACTTATCATAATATTGTTGTACACATCCTTAATAAGGGTTACATATTTTATTGGGACTTTGTGTTTCTCTTATGCAATCAAGATTATGGTGCAATCATCGTGCAACCAAACTACCAAAAGTTGTAAAAAAATTCTAAAAAAATTTGTAGATATACTCTTCAACTTACTCTACCTCTGTATAAAATTTCAAGTTCAAATTTATCCTATATTGAAAGTTACAAAAAAGATAATTTTCTATCGGTTTTGAACTCACCAAACATGTCAGTTTTTTTCTTTTTTTTATAACTCTTAATGTAAAATGAATTTTTCTTTGAAACTTCATACATAGATAGAGTAAATAATGAAGTACATCTACAATTTTTTTAGAATTTTTTATAACTTTTGATAGTTCGGTTGCACGATGGTTACACCGTAAGTCTGATTGCACATGATATGTTCCCTTTCTTAATACCTTGTCATAGGCTTTATTTGTTAAATTAAATTAAATTAATTAAAATTTGTTATTTTTATAAGCCAAATGATGTAACACTTTATAATATTTTGTGGGGTTTTAAATAGTTTTTCTTCCTGTTTGAAAAATATTTTTTCATAATTCTTTGAAGTTTTTCGAGGGGTCACATCTTTTTTAGATTAAAGTTTTGTGCAACTTTCAGCTCAAACAAATAAGGCCATAA
Source organism: Raddia guianensis (assembly GCA_036346415.1). NCBI lineage: Eukaryota > Viridiplantae > Streptophyta > Magnoliopsida > Poales > Poaceae > Raddia > Raddia guianensis. Next base: position 5,095,666 of record CM070539.1, on the reverse strand, counting down.
TTAATGGCTCGAGAAATGATAGTTTGACATAGAAAAATGCATGGTCGCAATCTATTAACCGTACGTAAGGTGATCAAAAGCATTGTCGCTGCTTGTTAATTTCATACAGTATCGGTTGATTTTTTGTTCATGCCATATACTCCCTCCAGTTCAAAAAGCTTGACTTTTGAATATCGATGTGGTCCGCGTAATTCAACTTAAGACATCGAATTGGAAGTCGACACCTTAAAGTAGATTGGTACATCCCATCAATGGCATTGCTTGAATTGCTATTTAGAAATAGGGTCGTTCTCAAGCTTAACTTCAGCCCAAACAACGTTGTCCATCCAAAATTCAGTGGCTGGCATTAGTTAGGACTGGATGATGTTAGCCTTTGTTCATCTAGCTAGCTAGGCTATCTAGCGTGCACCGAGTAAACGAGATACCTCGGACGTGTTCAACGCAATAATTAACGAGGCTATCAATGGTAAATTAGCTTTACAAAAGTTACATTTGTTTACTTGAAAATACTTGTGTGTAGGTTATTTTATAACCTATTAAATTATTGAAGCACATAGAATAAAATTACAATAGCCCTTTAAATTTATGGCAAATCTCATTTAGGTCTTCGAACTTGGACTTTTGCTCCCTTTAAACTTGAATCAATTTATATCATGACCTCAAATCTTTAGGTTTTCGTTGTTAGATGACACGGTCATCGCACTGGACGTTGGATTAATTGGGAGGGGAAAGATATGTCTTTGATAGCCACTTTGATAGCCACTTAAGGGAGCCGATGGCTGTTTTGGGCCAAGATGGGCCACACTACACCACGGTAAGCCGTCTATATATGCACACTTAACAGCCATAAAGAAAAACGCTATTGAGAAAAACTATTTATTAATTGCTTGTGGCTAGTGCAGCACATGTTTTGTGCTGTCGTTTCTCTAGTACTGTATTTAGTAATTGTCGTGGTATATAGTGGCATATGTTAAACGTCATGTTTGATCAATATGCTAGCACATTGTAAAACCATCTCTTTGAAGACCATTTTCTCTTGGCAAAGAGATTCTAGTCCCTTATGATCAATTGATGTCACACCAACCCTATCATGTATAACTTTATTATGATCTCATCCATTGTAACAAAAGCATCTCTATTACGCTTAACTGCTGGACAGCAAAAGATGATAAGAAAAGACACATACACAATCATATTATGCCTAGAGAGTTACAATAGGTTCAAGCTGAGCAGTGGCGGACACGGGTGCTATTTGTGGCGCACTAGAGGGAGCCCTTGCCGAGCAGCCGAGTGGCCTCAAGGAAGACCGGAAAGCGGAAGAGGAAGTGCATGCTCGTCAATACTGCCATCACCATCTGTGAGTCAGTGAGAAGGTGAAGGGCTGGAGAAGGAAGCTATTTACTGACTAATAGCGGTATCAATAAATTTACCACTAAGAGAATTACAGATTTCATAAATAAAAATCCAGCAATATTGTCATATTCGATACACATAAATAAGACTTGATCATCAGCAACATGTAGAAGATTAATATAGCTCTGATTTTCAATATGAATCAGCATGACAATAGACAAGCAGGTGATATCAAGTAACATGATTCACTAGATTGACAGTTCTGCTACTGTAAAATGACAGAGTTCAGTTTGCCCAATCTCAAATTTCAGTATCCATAAGCTTAGCACTGACTGCTCCTAGTCTTCGTATTAAATCAAGAATGCATGTTGTTGAATCAGCATGTATCCTCTGTATATCAGAAATAAAGAACTAATTATTTGATTAGAGAAATACTCCCACAACGCAGCAGTAAAGAAATGGACCAAGATATGATTAGATAATGTAATTTGATAAAACAAGAAACAGGATGACTGAAACATCGAGAATTATATTATAGCTGACCACAGACGGACATGGGCAAAAGCGCGTGCATCACCAAGAGCTACTGAATCGAGAAAGAACATGCTCGATCCCAGCGCTCACGGAAAAATACCCGAAATAATCAACAGTTAAATAAAAATTAATAAAATATTCTACTGTAAAAGGAAATTATGAAAATATCCTCGGATCCCGCCACCCCGGGCGGCGGCCGCCATCACAGACTGGCGGTAATGAAGCCGCCACTCGGACTGACATATATTGAGCCGCCGCCACCGGGGTGGCAGTATTAGCTGCCGCCACACCGGACGGCCGCACTCATTGCCGCCCCCGGTGGCTACTGACACCATTGTCCCTAATTAACCGGGGCCAAACAAAGCGGTCGTAAAAAAATATTAAAATAATGTTCCACCGACAAAATAGTGTCGAAAAAAATAATAAAAAAATCCTCACCGACAAAATAGTGTCCAAAAAATAATAAAATAATTCTCACCGACAAAATAGTGTTGAGTTTTTAATTAATCAAATAGTAATTGCATGATTTACGCTAATTAATACTGATTAGAGGTCACAGTGATCACAAAATTGATTCTATATATATCGCGTCGTGCCGTTCGCCTTCACACACGCAGCACTCTCGCTTTCAGTTAATTTCACACACGCGCAGGCTTCACACGCAGAGCGGCCTTCACACACGCACTCTCTCGCTTTCAGTTCACACACACGCGCAGGCTTCACCGCAGAGTAGCCTTCACACACTCACTCTCTCGCTTTCAGTTCTTTTCAGTTCGTTCAGTTCAGGTATATTATTCGCTGATACCTCAGTTGAGGATTCATCAGGAGTGTGACTTCGCTAATATTTTATGCTTTCAGCGTGAGGGAATATTTTGGAATTTAAATTTGATGTACTTGCTAAATTAGTGTTATTGCGGTACGTATATGCAAGAGTTAATTTTGACATAATAATATTCTATGCTAATATTATTTGCAGTGTTGTATGCTAATCTTGCCATATTAGTACTTAATATTGCATGTATATATTGATATGTGAGGGCTATCTGACTATACTGATGTTGGCATAGTATGTTGTTAATGGTAATTAAACTAATCACCATCACGTAATTAATTAATTAAACTAAGCACCAAAGACTTAGGTCTTGCTTTTATTTTGTTATTAATTTTGCACGCAAGCTTAGTATACGCACCAATTAGAGCAGAAGAAACAAGATACACCGATTCTGAAGGTAACAAGTACATACGGTGATAGTTTAATATGACCACTTAATTTCGTATATTACGTGTAATTTACACGCTTGTTTTAATTTTTCAGGAACTTTGAACCGATCGATCTTATAACCGTCAGTGCGCATTTTATAGTTAACATAAACTTGTTGTGTTAGGTTAATTTAAAATATGATTAGTGATTAATTAGTTCGTAAGGAGAGAAAATGATGTACAAATATAATGGAAATTAGTGAATTTTTATACATGTAATATATGAATGTTTAAATTTTAATTGCGTCTGACGTAAAATTATATATAATTAGCGACAAATTAACGCTAGTGTGCGTACTTAAAAAGAGTGACTAAATTTTTCATGTAGTAATTTTCTTGTTAGCTTAATTAAACATAATAGGAAATGAATCTATATTTTGCATGCAAATAGTAATACAATTGTATGTATTTTAATGACATTTTACTTAATAATTAGGGTCTTTGGAGTATTAGTGGAGTTGCTATATTGTATGTTCACCCTTATTTACACGTATTATGTATTAAACACGTAAGCTAACATTTTATGTAATGTTTGAAATAATAGTTAAATATAAAACAAACTTATATTTAATATTAATATGAATGAACACGTGCATATTCTGGGCGTAAATGGAGCAAGATGACTATTTTTACGGAGATGCACCGTGCCAATGCAAGGGAATTTTGTAAGCATGCACACTTGCGACCATTTGCGACCACAATAACATTGCCAATAGAATTGCCAATCTTTGGCGAGGGTTATAGCTCGAAATCTCCGTATAAACCGTCATGAATACAAACTTGTTCTACACGGTGTTAGGCAATGTCAGGTTTCAAATAGTTCAATGTACGTATACAACCTGTGGCCACTGAGAAATAAGTCAGTTTGGACGTACTATGTTAATAAGGCAGTAGAAGAGGGGTACCACTTAGGTGTGTACGTGCTGCCTGAGGCAAGACAATCGGAGGCGGGGCCTAGCAACACCGTAGAAGAGAGTGCACATGAGGAAGTGCCGGAAGGGTATGCGGAGGACCCAATTGGTAGTATGCCATCGCCCGGTGTCGAGGCATTCGGCATGGGCACGGATCCGGATATCTCAATGGAGGAAGGAAAGATAGATGCACATGCGTTAGGGGATGATTTCGATGAAGGGGATGAAGACGATGTCGAAGAAGAGGACGACCCGATGCCCGCCATAGCGTATTATCGCGCTCTGGATGCTTCGAATTGGGTGATCGGGGATCACTCGAATATTTCCAGATGGGGGTATATGCATAATGACATAACAGTGGGTCAAGAGTTTAGCACGAAGGATGAGGTCATACACTTCATCAGCAACTTTGGTGTCACAACACGGCGCGAGCACTCCGTGGCACGGTCCGGACCGGCCGTGTACGAGGTGAAGTGCGTGAAGAAGCCGGAGTGCTCATTCCATGTTCGGGTCCATCGCCCAAAATATGAGCACCACTTCATAATCAGTAGGTACGAGCCGCACACGTGTACGGAGGAGTTGGTACGCAATATTAGCAGTAATGTGGACTCGAAGTTCATAGCGCAGATGTTGCTAAGCGCTATTCAAGCCGATATCTCAATGAAACCACACTCCATAATGGCGAGGTGCGTAACCGCACCGGCATGTCGATTACATATCACCAAGCATGGCGAGCCAAGCAAAAGGCTTTGAAATTGTTGTTCGGGATTATAAGGAGTCGTATAATTGGGCTCCCGTCTCCTCCGCAAGATCAGGAGACCAATCACAGGACATGCTATGTTTACGCCCATGAGGTGTATATCTCCCGATGGAAGTGTCGCACCCAACCACTTCTACGATCGCTACTGTTTTGGTCTTTTGGCGATGCATAGAGGCCTTTCAGCATTGTCGTCCTGTCATTTGTGTCGATGGGACATTCCTCACGGTAGGTACTATGGTGCTCTCGACGGCACTTGGAGTTGACGGAACAACCGGATATTGCCTCGGCATTTGCTTTTGTGGAGAGCGAGAACAATGACGGTGGTTGTGGTTTCTAACTCTTCGAAGATTCACGTTGTCACGGATCGTCACGGAGTGTCGTCATTTCGACCGCCACCGGGGAATCCTACATGGTGTAAGCTTGTATTGTCCACGGTGATGCCCCAATGTGGCGGACGTTCGTTCTCGATGGTGCATGCGTCACCGGGGCGAATCTATACACCGCATTCAAGAATAAGCCCTAGTGAAGAAATTCAAGACAATGTGCATACAAAACCAACAGCGCAAATTCAATGCGCTTTTCAATGATATTAACGAACGTGTCGGGAAAATGGTCGCAGAAGAGCAAAGCACATCGGGGTTCAAATACTAGAGGCGAGCAAGTCGACTCTCGTAGTAAAATTACTTTTGCTCGATGGATAAGCGCAAAAACCGGCGGAGAAATGGGCTCGTACATGACAATCGATGGCGCCCGATAAGTGGTAGATTTATTTACAATGTTAGTTTCCATTCCGTTCGATCGTAAATTTAAGAAGTCTCGTATTGCGATATACGGTGATGACGACGAACATAGTGAGTCGTATAATAATGTGCTACGAGGAGTCTGTGCCCGCCAATATGCACTATCATTGAGATGATCTTTTTAGGACAAGAGATTATTTCGCGACCGAGAAATGGCGGCCATGCAAATCACAAGCACTTTCTCCCCTCGCGTCGAAGCCATCCTCTGAGGCGTCGGCGAAATCTCGAGTTCCACCGCGACGTCAATATATGACCGTATGAATAACATATTCAATGTGGATCGCAAGCGAAAGTACATGAGCGGATTTAGCGCCGGAGATAATCAACAAAAGTGCCAACTTGGCGAGATGAGGCTGTATGCACTTGCAATAAACCCGCCTCGAACACATCCCATGCTCGCGCGTCATGGCGGCATGTCGAGATCTTGCGGCAGCGATGGCACCCAATCGTCTCTCCGTACTATTCGATGAATGCAATTAGGCAAACATGGGCACCCAAGATGCGACCAATTAATCGAGGGGATATAAAAACTCGAAGGGCCTACCTTCCATCCATTCCCCACTCTGGCGTGTTGCACAAGGTAGACCGCGACTGGCGCGTTTGAAGGTGACATGGATCTTTGCCGATGGAGGAGATGGTTTGCGTCATTGTCGGCTATGTAAGCAACCAGACATGACCGTAGGCTTGTCCAAATCAGGGATGAGTCCTACAATATCATTCTGGCAATTCTTGTATCACTGTCATATTTTAATAAAAGAGTTGTATTCGTTATATCCTCACTTCTTGTTTAACTGTCGTACAATATTATTCTGGCTATTGTCACTTCTAAGTTTTAACAAAAGACTTGTATTCGTCACTGTCACATGATGTTTTACTATTTGTCGTATGTAATAACTATAATATTTTCTTGCAGTATAGACAATGGAGGTTCCACAGTTCTTCTCCATGACGGATGACTCCGGCCATAGGTCGCAGAAATGGGTGCAGGGCAATGAACAGGTTTGCATGTTTCATAAAAATTATCTCATATTAACATGGTTAGCTAACATTATGATATTATTATTTGTAGATGCAAACATTACGATTGAGGGCATCACGACAAATCAAACAATTGGATGCCCGCTTTTGGATATTCCTTGCCCTTGCCGGACTATTGCCGTGGGCACTCACTGTTAATGGGGTCCCACAAGGAAATGACCGTCTGACACCGCTACCAAGACTAGACCCGGGCCTTATCACCGCACTGGTCGACCGCTGGCGTCCTGAGACGCACACGTTCCACTTACCGGTCGGTGAGATGACAATTACATTGAAGGATGTGGCCATGCTCACAGGGTTGCCCATCTCTGGACGGATCTTCGTTGTCAACAAACCAAGCAGGCAAACATGGAAAAATTATGTCGAAGAAAGGTGAGTGTCTACTTTTTCACTTGCAAATTTGTAATTAGTACATAAATTTACCCTATGAAATATTATTCTAAATGCTGCAGTTTGAAGTTGAATATAATGGAAGCGACCGTGGTGTTTCGATCTCATGGCTCGAGCACCTTGACGAGGCTGGTCCGTGTCCGATCAATGTGAAGAAGCGATCGATTGCGGCATTACGAGGTGTATCTGTACTACCTCCTCGCCGGCGTCATGTTCACAAATGGCAACGGTGACTGCATACCCCCTCACCTAATCTTCGTAGCTCGAGAGCTATGCAACGAAGTTTTATTTAATGAGGACTACGAGCCGTACAGTTGGGGTCTGCCGTATTGGCCGATACATACCGGGAGTTATGTGTCGCATGCCATCGGTCAGCCCCGAATGCAGTGTTTGGGGGTTGTCCTCTCCTCATCCAATTATGGTCGTGGAGTTATTTGCCACTAAATCGTCCAAACACGCCAGTACGATACTATCCTGTTCATGTAGACGCCGATTTGACCCCCCCGGCATGTAGACCAACAATGGGATATAGATGGTTGCATGCGAAGTTGCGATGGCTGAGAGAATTAGTAGACAGGGCGTCTTACACGCGGCTTGTGTCAGACCTAGACCTTCTGGTACATGACCAAGTTACGTGGGAACCATTCTGCCATCTGGCAACCTATGATATTGCCACGGGGGCTGGCGGCTAGCGTGTCGAGAGTGTAGACTATTGGATGACGACCTGTTATCTAGTCTGCATGAATGTCGTCGAAGGATACTCGTCGGAACGCGTTCAACGGCAATTTGGCTACCGGCAAACATTTCCACTTCCACCTGCTCGGCATCCGGGCAACTCCCATGGGTATACATCATAAGTTAAATATTTCGAATATATTTGTACCACTCATAATATAGCGTACAAGTGTTTTTTCAGACTTAGTTCAACCGGGCGCAATCGTGATTGGGCCCACGTCCCTAACGCCCACATCGGCGGTGGTGAGTTATCTTGACGAAGTGTGGTACCTGATGGAGCCGCACGCGAGGCGATATTTGGGGTACATGGAATGGTACCGCCCAAGGACCAGATGTCGACTGCGATACCACGCAAAGAAGAAGACCGCCGACAACCGGAGGTTATGCCCAACGAGTCCATGTTCGCACGACGTGCGCTCTCCGATAGTTTCATCTATATTGCGTACTTCATACCTCCTTCGAATACCATATGACATGGTTGATGCGAACCACGGAGGTCGATTCGTTGCATGGCCATGCAACGGAGCTTGTATCGCAAACCACAATGGACCGACCAATCTTCTTCAAATTCATTGAGGGCCCTCATTAGAAGAGCGGGATCTCGGCTTACGGGAGCGATTAGGGGGGTCGGCGGGCATAGATCGCGCACAGATCGCGAAAGGGATACCCCGATCCGAGAAGAATCTGTGCACCGCATAACCGATTCACCACCTCCTCCAGTATCTGCTGCTCCTGCGAGATCACAGTCCATGGACAGGCGTACACCACCGGGTTCAGTTCCACGCCGACAATCTCAACCTCCCGAGCCTCTACATCGACACCCTTCCAACACAGCGCCCACCATTCTTCAACTCCGGTGGGCCAGTCATGAGGAGGGATTGATATTAACGTAGCGCCGTCTTGAAACCTCGATGACTATCGCAAAGACACAAGATACCCAATTTGATGCAAATTGGACAAACATGGGAGGATCAATCTTTGGATAGTGCATTTGCATCCAACCTTAGCTTTCAAGATATCTTGGGCGGATGCAACATTCCTATACCAGATCCGACATACCAGGGGGTCTAGCGGCAAACTCCCATGGGGTCCCTTCAAATTTGCAACACGGGAGCAAACCCCTATGCGGTCCCTCCACGGGTTGTGCACGCCAAGCCACCCCTTATGAACAAAGCATGATGGGGTTTTCCATATTTTGGTGGGTCTGCGTACGCCATAAGTTCACAGACTGGGTATATCCCAACCGCGGACCAAACTGATGATCAAATTCGGTTTGGACCTTCTCAGGTTGCTGGACAGCGTACGACGCATCCACCTGACCATTACACCCCAAGTGCATACACGACAAGGGGTCGTCGGCGCTAAGTGTAATAATGTAATTGATGGACTTATGTTATTATGTGCATTGGCGGTTTGGCCATGAAATTATTCTCCATACAATTATTAACATTGCATTGACCATTATGGCGATTAGTGACGTTGCATTTACTACTACTTCGCACTTACCACATACCGTTAACAAGTCTATGCACGACACGTCTATTCACATGACAAGATTCACTTTACGTGTATTTAATGTTTTTATTTATCTCATAGCTTCTAACTTTACAAAATTTAGTTTGCCGTACAAACGACTATTAACACTTGCTAAAATTTTAAATTTGCAATTTTGTAAATTTACATACAATTTTGAGTTTTAAAATGTATATTCACATGCTTATACATGTATCAAATTTTACTTCGCCCATATATTTATCATATATATTAAAATTATAGGGAGAAGCTATCCGGTCACATGTGTATATAAATACATCGATATTATACATATATTATAATGTATATATGCCATATGCTATCCGGTCACATGTGTATATAAATATACGCCACGTACATGCAACGTGGCATGGGAGAAAGGTCTAGGTATTTGTGGTCTTCGTCTCGGTCGGTCAACGGAGCAAATTGAGCGGAAGGTGCGGCGAGAAGCGTGTGCGTGTGTGATCGTGGTTCATGTCATTGTCATCTTACGAGCTCACTGCACTGGAAAAATTGTGGGAGGCTTTCTTCGAACGAAACCTACCTCCCAACGTAAATTATTTTATACATGCCATTTTACTAATCAATTATCAATAAAATTACACGCCACCTACTACATATTATCAATAAAATTATCAATAAGGTGCAGCGAGAAGCGTGTGCGTGTGTGATCGTGGTTCATGTCATTGTCATCTTACGAGCTCACTGCACTGAAAAAATTGTGGGAGGCTTTCTTCCAATGAAACCTACCTCCCAACGTAAATTATTTTAGACATGCCATTTTACTAATCAATTATCAATAAAATTACACGCCACCTACTACATATTTTTGGACAACTATAATAATTTAGTATATATTTATCATATATTTATATTAAAATATAATATTAGTAAAATGGGGCAGTATACATATATAACACATGCTGTATATACACATATATCACATGCAATACGGGCAAGAAGGCATGACACACTAAAGGTGGCGGCAATGAGCTGCGGCCGTCCGGGTGGCGGCGGCTGTGCCTGCCACCCGGTGGCGGTAACTCATTGCGGCCGCCCAGTGGTGGCGGCTTCAGTGCTGGCCGTGCCGATGGCGGACGCCACCGGTGGCGGGACCCGAGGATATTTTCGTAATTTTCTTTTACAGTGGATTATTCTATTAATTTTCTATTTTACTGTTGATTATTTCGGGTATTTTTCCAGCGCTCACAGCACCACAACGAGGAACCGAACCACGAACCAGAGAATACAGCTAGGTTTTTTTATTTTTTTTAAAAAAAGGAAAAGCGAAGAGGAGAACTTCTAGAGCGCGGATCAAGGCTGTAGCTATGTCGTCCGGAAACAGATCCTCTGACATATGGTATGGTGATATTAAGTCACTGACATGTGAGCCTTCGGAGCGTGGCATCCACATGTTAGTAGTAACTCGCATGTCAGAGGGGGAATGTCAGAGGATCTGCGTCCCTTCTATACATGTGACGTGCTAAGCGCCTCCTTGGGCATGGCCGCCACATCCATCTTCTTTTCTCCCCTTCCTCCCGGTGAGACAAGGCAGGATCTTGGGCATTCCCAATACCACGTCCATATTTCCCCTATCTTATCCCTATTCATCTATTTTTTAATCATTATCCTATCTACCATTACATTTTTCTCTGTTATATTTTATTACCTATCTACTGATACAGTGATTTGAGGAAAAAAAAATAGGGGGAGGAAAGGGATAACATTGGGAATGCTCTCAGCAATGCTGCACGAGGCATGGCCAACGACAAGCCTAAGAGGGACTACCGACAAACAAATATCACATATACCAAATATCTGGTTTTTGAAATTTTTCAACCTAAATGAAAATGTGGGACAATTAAAACCTATGATGCCCTTTATTCTAAAAATATATATACACAAGATGTATGGCATGTAACATTAGCTGTGGGGGGTGAAGGATTTCATGGAATAATATATGCTGTATAAAAAAATCTAGTGGAATGTCAAATGTGACATCTGTCGTCACTGTAATTTGGTTGAGCTGTTTTGAATGGTGCCATCCAACGCTATAGTATTTTTTTGTTTGGTTGGCATTAGTAGGAATGTAGGATTCGTTCGTCCTAGTTTATGAGATCATCCCATAGCTTCTCGAGATTTTATAGCCACATATCGGCTTGATTTTTTATTAGGGTGTGATGCATGTGCACATGCATTTTTTCACTCCGATGCTTATACCGGTTGTTCCAGGATAAATTCCAGCTCACGCAAATGAATTGATCAAAGACCATATCATTCTACGAACCAAAACGAAAAAAAAAAACACGAAGAGCATCGTCTCGCATAATTTTAAAACAACCAAACAGTGGTATGGCATCTCAAAAATCATCCAGAATAGTCCGGAAAGCCGCAACCAAACACATGGCGCGTGCCCTAGCCCCTAGCTATACACATACACGGCTTGCATTGCATACGTTTGTGCGCCTCATGGCGGTACACCTCCCTTCCGTCCGCACGGGATTCGGGAGGTGGGGCCCAGGGCAACACAACCGGAGGCGGGGCCCACCCTCCCCGTGCCGGTTAAGCTCTCTTCACGTGATTTCCGCGTTTCTAGCGGGTGATTTGGATTTGGAGGCGTCGCCGTGGCCGTGATGCGAAAACCTCATAATAACTTTCCCATCGCGGAATTTTCCAGACGCGCCGCGGCGTTTGGCGATGGCTTATTGGCTTGGCCCCTCGCTTCTACGAGCGGACGTGCCACGTGTCACGTGTGCTCGGCGCAAGATTTGTTTGGCCAAACCCCAAGCGTGGCTAAAAGCTGCCGGTACATTTAAGCGTATCATTATCCTGTCGTTACCTTGTATGAGTGAGATCATAGGACTGAATTACTATTTACTAAACTTTAACTACAAGACACGGGGCTGAAAATATATGCGACGTTTTAGTCCTGTGAGGTGCGTGGACTTGCTTATCGCTTAAAACTGTGGTAGTCCGTTTTGTCCGACTTGTTTTTTAACTTTTTAATTGGTAAGGGTCTGATCTTGTCAACTCGATCATCTGTCTTATTTGACTCATCTATCTATTTACTTATTTTCTTTAACGAAAGAATTTGAATATGATTTTTTCTGTCTTAAAAACTCGTCCAAAACTCTAAAACATATATATATAAATCAAATGAATAAAACATATATAAATCAAATGAATAGATAAGTTAAATAAATAAATCTATTAAATAAGGTAAGGTAAGGTAAACTTGAAATGCTCTGGAAACTTGAAATGCTAGTGTTTACCCTTCTAGCTTACTAGTGTCCTAGATAACTACTGAATCAAGCATCTTTAGTCGAGCCGTGATCTGAACAGTGTTAACGTGCGACGATGTATAAATAGGGGGGAAATTCATAGGGTTAAAGTAGCGTGTAGGCCCCCTCCAACCATAAAACCATGCAATATTGAACTCGAGTTCTCTCGTTTTGATATCATATAAAGTTGTATGCACCAACTATTTTTTGGCAAATAGAATTGTTTTAAAGGTATATTTGATCTACCTACATGGAAAACATGAAAAGAATCTCAGAATAAATGTAAGTTAAGACTTGATATAGGATGAAAGAGAGCCAGAGAGAAAATACTTATTTAAATTTTTTTTATTATTATTTGAAATCATTTTATTGAAGTAATCTTACAAATTAAACACTTCTATACATATTTGTTGCCATAAAATATACGAAGCACATGCACACGAGAAAACTTGGTGCGCGAGAAGCTAACACAATGACATCAAATCAGACACTGGCACCACCTTGGTACCTCAAAATCTCAGCGATTTGCATAGCATAATTGCGAATCTTAAGCATGTTTAAACTGGTTTAAATGTATTCATTTAGCCAGTTTATCTATTCGGTCTCGCACACACAATTGATCTTAACCTAGCCACTCCGAGCATGCTCTTTACCTTCCAACCGCGCGTGGATATTCCTCTTTTTGCTCGCTGCATCCGTGTTCCGTCCTCAGAGAGCCATGAAGAAGTAGATTTACGCATGCAGCGCGCGCGGGACGGCACGGCACAGCACAGCACAGCAATAGCAAGCTGGCCCTGTGGTAGTGAGGTGGTCGCTAGTGCGTGCGCACAGTGGTATACGTGCGACGCTGCGACGTCTGCGTCTCTGATCGTTTCACCGAGATTGTCGCGGCATGATCGATAGTGTGCGCTCGGCATTGCTTGCTCCCCGAATTAGCTGCATCGTGCTAGCTGGGGTGTGTGTGCATGCGTGGAAAAAGACTGGACGAGCCTGGTGCCCTGGTTACTCACTGTTCCTCGGAAATCTGGGAGTCGGTCTTTCTTTTAGATCTCTCAAAACTTAGAAGAACCAATCACATGGGCATACATCTCTCAAATCTAGCACGAATCTTAGTGTGGAATTGAGGGCATAGATAATAAGAGGGAATCCATCTATGGGGGTGGACGCATTTTCGGCAGGATGAATAAAAAAGAATTGTGCCACTATGGGTTGCATCAAGCGAATGATACTATTATCTTATGCAAGATATATGGAATGAATCAGTGGATCGCCTGGCTATGTTTTCGGACGAGGTTGTCAAAAACATTCTTTTCAAAGTTTGAGTGTGTTTTTGAACTAAAGGAAAGAAGCTCTGTCATTTCATTTAAGAAAAAAAAATACATATATGCATTAGCACAAAGAGAGCAAAACACCACCACTGCTCTAGGGACCGGAGCAGCCAATAGGATCTTTGCCACAGACCTCGGACCAAGCATACTAAAAGGCTACTTCATAAGAGAGGAAACTACTTTATAAGATATATTACAGCAACAACATCAAAACAAGAGTACTAGAAAAGAATTAACACCTTAGGAAGAAGCAATGACGCTCAACTTTCATGAATCAAGTGTTCTGCGAAGATTTCAATGACCCCATCGTCGATCTTGTCATCCTTACTAACATACTCTACCTCTTTCAGCAATTTCACCCTATCTCACAGCCTGGCAATGGGAGTCGGATGAGAGGACGACGTTTGTGGAGCAACCAACTTGGATCAAGTTTTCAACCATGGTGGATCATACTAGCATCATGACCAAATTAAGTCCCAGGAGTGGAGACAGTGAAGTGAAACACTCCACCATTTCATGATTTGAATAGAGCCATCTAAAGCAGTTGCCAAACAGTCGAGAAGAAGCTTTTGTAGCTTTCAAAGCCACCTTGTGCACTTTCAACTATTGCAGAGGAGAGCTTGTAAGAGCACTCCGACGTTCTCTACAAAAAACCTCAACCCAGTCCTCATCATCACCCACAGTCGATGGTTCCACCTCAATATATTGATGGTGGAGGGTGGGACATGTGGCATTGAGCTAGAGTCGCATGTAGGGACTGGTGGAAGTGCGGGGGGAGGTTGGTATTGGTGGTGGTCGAGTCTCTTGAGGCATATTGCACCTCCGCAATGGCACCGAGGATGATGGAGCAATAACAATGACCCTTCTACTTTGTGATATGGATTTTTCTACCAAGTCGCACGCAAATAAGGTTGACAAACCCCTTAACGACACTAGCGTTAGAGGCATATAACAACTCACAAATCTTACTGATCCTCTTGTCAATGTCGACGATGGTGTTGCCGTTGGCAAGGGGCCTTTTGCAACGGGAGGATCCTCCTACCTCCGGAGTAGTGGAGACACACGGGAGCCCTGTGGAGAAGAGAGCAATGATAGTCATGGACAACAAAACGTAAGTTCGTGCCGAGCTGGAGGCCTAGCAGGAGGTGGAGATGCTGGATTTGGAAGCACCACAAAGAAGGGCTCATATTGATCAGATCTAATGTCAACTGCTTTCAAGACTGGTGGTGGAGGGACCAAATAGGTGGCACTGAATGCGGTGGTCATGCAACGCGCCTATCAACGACTGCCCACCCATAGATATGGAGGTTCTTCCGTGGCAAAAGTCTCAGACATGCATCAACAATGGCGATGAGCCTCATGAGGTATTGGTGACCACCAATGAAGCTTGAACTTGAACCCCTAGCTTGACAGCAGTGCTGAAGGCAGCGCTGAACAGCGACGGAGCTCTTGTGGGTCCTCCTACCACTGTGGTGACGATGATCTATGAACAACACACTAGGTGTCGCCCATCTAGGCGAAGATGGCTAAAGGGGGTAGCGGTGGCGGCTAGGGGTGAGGAGGTAATCGTGGCTAGGGGAAGAGGTGGTGGCGGCGTGCCGATTAGCGAGGAGATAGGCTGTTGGAATAATTAGCACTTTCAGGTTTATTTTTAATCAAGAGATATAACATGCACAACGTCTGAGAGATAGATAAAACAGGTTGAAACCACAGAAGCACAACCTAGATACACATGCAGAAAACTACACGTATATCTCTCTGGTGTACTCACGAAGTTGATGACTTACTGGACGTGGTCGTCGTCGCCGTATGATACGAGTTGCGGCGAGGTTTGGTTCTGGTTCTCCAAATCTGACGCTGTGTTGGAGAAGGTGGTGCCGACGTAGATCGCGACGGCGTAGTGGAAGAAGTCCTCGCGAAGTGGAAGAAGGAAGCAGCGAGCAGTCGCGCCGAGCGCTTCCCAAAAACCTGATTCGCCTTACCCGGTGCAGGAGCTCGAGGGCGATCGGTTCCGAAAACCTGCTCTCCCGAACGGCGGTGCACGTCGGCGCACGGGATGGGGAAGAACCGAAGCGGGGAAAAGGTCTCCAGTTCAGTATATCTAGAGAAATATTGAAAGCAGAAACTCCTACGGCAGCGCAACGAATTCTCAAATGCATTACCAGCAGTTGCAAGAGCATTTAACAAGCAAGCAAAACAACAGACACAAGCATAAACATCGCATTTCGCGTTCAGTTCTTGATATATCATTCACGAATGGTTTGTCCTGATGGACTGAAAAACGTGATTATACCCTTAATCCTGCATGCTAGGTAAGCTTGCAAAAAAAAAAAATACTCATGCCAACATAGCAGAAAACATTTTATGGGAATCTACCTACTTGCTCTAAAGCTTAAGAAAGACAAACTCCTCCACGGATGGTGTCTCGCCAATCAACTTGAGAGCTTCCTTAGTAGGCTCCTCATCGACCCCAATGGCCATTATGGCCTGCTTTCCTGGAGCAGTCCTTCCAACACTCATAAAATTCACATTTACATTCATCTCTCCCAAGATCGATCCCACCTTTCCAATGATGCCCGGCTGGTCAACTTGGCGGCATAGTATTAGGTTGCCCTCAAGACTAACATCCACACTAAAAGGACCAACGAGTGTGAGATGTGGTGCACCATCCTTAACCTTTCCCTCCACTTTGACGTCACCAGCGTCAGATAATGCACCATCAAATTTAGACTCCACATTGGCAAGATGGACCTGGATAGAGTCTAGAGGGTTCTCAGGAGAGCCATCAAGGAAAACTCTCTCTTCAATTATCTGTAGTCCTCTTTGTTTGGCGACATAATCAGCATTGACAATGTTAACGAATGCACTTGAAATGGGTTCAACAATTCCTTTGGTGACCATAGCACGAAGAATTCTTGTGTCCAAGTCATCAGGGTCTCTAGCTGATGAATAGACAACCTTGACTCCTTTGATCCCACTTCCACCAGCTACAAGTCGCACGGCAAGCCGACCCAGCTTCTCAGCAAGGACAGCATATGTGGATAAATCAGATAAAATCTGTGGGAAGAGATGAATTGTTTCATTGTAAAGAGATTGGACAATAATGATGGTGATACAAGAATTTTGACCATGGCAACGAAAGTACCTCAGCAGGGACAATTGGGGCATTAACAGCAGTAGCAGCCAATTCACCTTTCAATGCATCGATAACAGCCTCTGCAATTTCAAGGGCTACACCTTCCTATATAAGAACAGAATATAAATTTAATAGGGTAAACTAGTTCAAAGGTTGTTACAAACAAACAGCAAACCTGTGCTTCTGTTGTGCTAGCTCCAAGGTGTGGCGTGACTGTGACATTTTCATGATGAACTAGCTTGCTGTCTTTCGGTGGTGGCTCCTCAGTGAATACATCAAGTGCCGCCTGACTCATACCTCAAAGCAATCGTGAAAAAGGCTAAATAAACCTTTCTGACAAAAAATACATTTCTATTTACGTTAAACAACACAATGGACAGAGAATAATGATATCAAGTTTATGACAACTATTCAATAATGCTATGCATTATCAACATCCAAAATGGCCAAGACGAAAAGAATTACCTGTGCAACAGTTCCATTCTCAAGTGCTCTCAGCAATGCTTCTTCATCAACTACCCCGCCCCTTGCAACATTAATAATCCTTACACCTTTTTTCATTTTCGCAAAAGTTTCGTCATTGAAAAGTTTAGTCGTCGATGGTGTAAGAGGCATATGCAGTGATATGAAGTCTGCATTAGAGATAGCTTCATCAAATGATACAAGATCTACACCAATTGCCCGGGCTCTATCAACAGGAGCATATGGGTCATGGGCAATGATATCCATTCCAAGCCCTTTTGCACGTCGAGCCACCTCAGAGCCAACCTTTCCAAAGCCCATAATAGCTAGTGTCTTTCCCACCAAGGAAACACCAACATATTTATTTCGTTGCCATTTGCCTACATATGCAAAGCAAATCAAGATAATATCTTAGTCACTTACTGCATATGTTATATTTATAGCACAATGATACGTCGCCGCTGTTACATAAGCATTTCACATCAGTTGAAATATTTTCGGGCAAACTTGCAGTGTTGATAAAAAAGAGGTGTTCTGAACACAACAAGGCATGTTTCTTGCTCTGACTAACTCAAATGTATACAGGTTATTATTGAATTTCAATTTTCTATGGTAGATGATATGCTGGAATCTAGCAACAACAACAAAGAAACTAAAACAAGGATTAATTCATAGAGCAACAGGGAAAAAACTACTATGTTAGCCGCAAGATTGTTATTAAATAGTTGAATCTATTATCCTGAGTTGGCTATGGTTGATAGTTGACATTATTCATGTCTGACTAAAAGCTGTGTTTTAGTCACTTAAAGGCTGCGGCTAAGCCAAAATCTGTACTTATGGTTGAAGTTGTTTGCATGGCCTTTTATTCACAAGTGGTAAGTTACTGCAATTGCATGGTGCTATAAAGCCAACTGCTTGGACACCCGAACATGCATAATTTCATTTCTTTGGGGCCACAGATGCTCTGCTTGCTTAATAATTCCTCGTCCACAATTGCTTCACATGGTTTTTTTTTAATCTGCGAATCTGTCCAATTTTAAGGTCAGTTGCTCTGCTTATTTGGGGCTACAGCTGCTCTGGTTGCTCAATTCCTCATTCACAATTGCTTCACATGGCAATTTTTTTAAAATCTACTAATTCGACCAATTTTAAGGTCAATTGCTTGAGATCTGTGTAAGTTTGCCATTTATATTGGTGGGATCAAGCTTTATCTAGAACCTGTCCAATTTTCTAATTTACTTTTAGGTAAAGTTGCTTAAGAACTCATGTCTTCATTTGTACCTAATGCATAAACGCATGTGTCTATACATGGTACAATACACAGCTTAAACTCATGTAGACACTCAATGCAAACACTCCTAACTGCCATATATATCGTGCAGATTTTGTGTCTCCGTTTGCAAAGCACGGGCACCATGCTAGTAATAAAATAAGCATAGTGGTAAACATAAAATGTGCTAAATTTAATCAACCAAAATTGTGCATCGACCAGAAAAATTCTACGATAATCTTCGTCTCTTCGATGTGCATTGGGCTGCACCTTGATATGGGGATGCACTTAGTCCCGTATGCAACAACCACATCAATTTTAAGGCACGGTAAGAAAAGATAACACAGAAGCGAGGGCGTACCGGCCTTGAGCGATGCGTCCGCCTGCGCGACATTGCGGGCCATGGAGGCGAGGAGCGCGATGGCGTGCTCCGCGGCGGCGACGGTGTTGGCGGTGGGGGCGTTGACGACGAGGCAGCCGGCCTCGGTGGCGGCCTGGAGGTCCACGTTGTCGATGCCCACGCCGGCGCGGCCGACGACGCGCAGCCGGCCGCGCCCCGCCTCGAGCACCTCCCGCGTCACCCGCGTGGCGCTGCGCACCACCAGCGCGTCCACCAGCGACACCTTGGCGCGCAGCTCCTCCGCCGTGAGCTCGTACGCGCAGTCCACGTTCGCGAACGCGCGCAGCAGGTCCAGCCCCGCCGACCCCAGCTTCTCCGTCACCAGCACCGTCGGCCGCCCGGCCGCCGCCGCGACCCCCGCCCTGGCCGCCGGGGACAGCGCCGGAGCGAGGGTTGCGCGGAGGCGACCCCGACGGAGCGGAAAGGCGGCGCGCGAGGCCAAGGCTCCGGTGGGCTCAGGTGCCGTGACCGCGGCGGTGGACTGCGGCGTGGTGAGGAGGTGGCGAGGCGGCGTCGCCAAGGCCATGGCGTACAGGTGTCGTCGCGTGTGTGATTCGAGAGGGGTGAAGTGGAATCGGGATCTGGTTTGTTTATTCACGTTTCCTTACTGCGGATGCTTTGTGATGTGTGGTGTGGTGTGGCCGCCAGTTCGTGGAGACGAGCGAGAAACGATGGAGTTGCGTGTGTTCAGAACTTCAACTCGACCAATGTTTGGAACGAACATCACAATGGCTATCTAGTATCTATGGTAACTAACTAGCTCAAGCTATTTTTAGATTAACAATATTTTGAAACATCTATAAAAAAAACTTAAATGAATCAAGACGATATGTACAAGATCTGGCATAACGTATCAACCCAGTTATTTTGAGACACAAAAGCTTCGAGACATAATGTGCCACGGCATCGGAGACCTTAGACGGTGGACAAGGAACAGACAGTGCCGATGTCAATAGGAACAATGGTATGCAACGCCAAGCCATACGTGGGAGAGTGCTTACAAGAGGTGGTACCACGCGAGGGAGACACAGTCATGGGGAAGGACTAAAGGGGGCGATAGCCATGGGATACTACCTCCGTTTTTTTATTTGACTCCTTTGACTTTATACGCCTTTGACCATTCGTCTTATTCAAATTATTTTTGTAAATATCATTTATTTTGTAATGATTTGTTTTATCAATGGAGGTACTTTAAATATGCCTTATTATTTTACATCTTTGCACTAAATTTTTGAATAAGACGAATGGTCAAACACATGCCAAAAAGTCAAAGGCGTCAAACAAAAAAAAACGGAGGGAGTAGTAATAACAGATCAAAGGCATTTTATGGGGAATTTTGGTGGAGACAGATAATAGGGGAGGACAAGAAGTTGGTGAGGGAGAGGAGAGACAAGGCTAGGAGAGGTGAGACTGTGAGAGGTGAAGGGAAGACCAAGAGTCTGGATCGATTGATGGTTAGATAGGGTTAAGATTGGTTTTCATGAGATTGGCTGACTTAAGTTGGAATTGTATATCATGCCAGATCAACTCGACATGGTCATATTGTGGCCTATGCATGACCCAATTATGCTGTCATGGCCGATCAAGCATTGTGTTGGGCCAAAAAGTGCCCCTAGGGCATGTGGTAAGATGCTTGATTGTGAAGCCTACCATCTGATTCCAAATCCCTAGTGGGGCAATAAAATTATGGGTCTCACTTTGAGAGTGTGTTATAGCCGTGAGACCGAAACATCAAATTCCCCACGGTATCCTTTAAAAAAAGCATTGTGTTGTGCCATGTTGGGAGATTAATGAGAGTTTTGAGGCTTGACTTTTGGGATGGGGTTTGAAAGAAAAAAATGCTGGCTTGGCCATCGTCATCACAACAAAGACGGTGAGCAGCCGACGAGGTTCTGGTAGCAGCTAGCGGCATCTACCCAGTTGGTCTTGCGATGTTCCCAGTCGAAGTAGAAGCGCCGCCGCCGCCTTGAAGGCGAAGTGGATGCGACTGAGGTGAATCCTTCCGCCATGGTGGCGCTCAAGGAATCGTCGTCGCCGTCCATGCACGGACGTGCCAACCAAGCATCACCCAGTCGAGGTGAGAACCGGAGGACGAGGCCTCATCTCCATCTCCGAGTGCTGGATGAGGCGATAAGTACATAGGCTGCACAGGAGACAACATGTTGATCTATGTGGTTAAGGAATATGGCTTTCTTTTACGACATGTTTAGAAATGAATGATGGAAAATATGGGGGAAGAATCTTATTTAGAGCCCTCTTGCTAAGAAATTTCCCTCCGTTTAAGTGGTAATTCTCTTCTCTCCGTACTTCCCTTCAACCAAACAAGGGATTAACTTCTCTAAATCTAAATTTTTCCTTCTCTAATTTATTTTTCTTTCAGCCGTAGAAGAACTTGAATTTTAGAATTGAAGGTTCGTGATATGATATAAGACTTCTCGGTTTCAATCATTTTTAGAATTTTTAGAAATGAATATATCATTCTATTTGGTAGACAGAATGGTAAAGATTTCATCTTACAGTAGCTTGCTATACAAAAGCTAATAGAAAAGGACCATGGTTGCAGAGAGTTGGGAAATCGGGACGAAGGCGACGGTTGATCGGATTTAGGGATGCAAATGGATCGACCTTAGGGTCACTTTTAGCCCACTTTAGTTTATTTGTTTGTACTAAAAACTTGATTCCTAATCTATTTAATACAAATAAATGAACTAGAGAGGTCCAAAGGTGGCCTTAGTCCCTAATCGGATCGAGCACTGAAGGTTTAAGTGGCAGGCTGATGGGATCGGATTGGATTCGACCCAACCAATCCCATGTGGGCCGGATAGAGTTTGGGATCTCGTTTTCGACCCACACAACCGCAATTATTAAGTGGGCCAGACTCCAGAGCTGCAATCAGTACAGTACACGGCTAAGGGCAGCACCGCCTCCCAAATTTGCGGCTGCATGGGCCGAAATGAGTCTTGCAGGCCCAGTCTCTAATGACAGCGAACGCTCATATATCGCGGCTCAACACATGAACCGTACGTGTACGTGCGTGCATATAGCAGCGATGCTATGGGCGCGATTAATATGCGGGTTGCCCGGTGTAAATACTAGAATAGAACAGAGATTTTGTACAAGTTTATAGTCGTCTGGGCCATGACAAGCATTATGGTAGTTCGATTTGTTTCACGTGTGTAGCCATATTGGTCATGGTATCTATTGAGCTGCATGCTCTACCAATTCACCTAAAAGCTTAAGCTTCTCCCCAAGGCTTCAAAGCTTAAGCTTCTCCCCAAGGCTTCAAACGTGGAATAGAGTGGGCGACTTATTTAATTGCGCCGGCCAGGACTCGAACTCGAGACCTCTGGCTCTGATACCATATTGAGCTGCATGCCTACCAATTCACCCAAAAGCTTAAGCTGGTGAGGAAAGGAGGGCAATTCACTTATACTTCAACAGTATCTCTTCATATAGTTTCTATCACAAATTTAGTCCAGTTAAATTTGCTTCTTATATATACTCCCTCCGGTATGATATTTTCTGCCGTTTTACAAGATCTCACATATCAAGGAGTGATTAATTACAGTGTATAAGTAACACAAAGTGCTCCATAGTACTTGTGATTTTTTTTGGTTCCTCATGTAATATTTATCTAAAATATAAACACCTTAGTAAGCATATCTTTGCATTGTAATATAACTTTTTTGGTTAGGTATTTAATGACATGACAACATTCTCTCTATTAGTATTGATGTATAAGCACCTTGCATTGTACATGGTCTTAAAATAAGCATCCATCCTAACTGATGCCGTTATCTTCTAAAGTGCATGTGTTTCTGCTGCGTAGGCACGAGCGAAGAGCCATCACACGAAGTAAGGATGAAAATATAGGTGGGGGCAAGTCTAGAATTTCCTTTGTCTACCGTTGGCCAAATACACTGCAAACTAGTTAAACTATAGAAACACAATAGTACTAAACACACTAGTTTATGATCACATCCATTAGATATTCAAATCACCAACAATGGGCCACCCATCATGCTACTTACATGCTAAAATATCAAAAATCTGCTCTGTACTCTAACTAGGTATAAATGAGCTCTAAAATTTTAGGTGGGGCCGAGGCCCCGCCAGCCCTCATGTAGGGTTCGTCCCTGATCAAACGAATCGCACAATTCCAAACCCTATGAGAAAACATGATTTCCGGTGGGGAAATTGTCGCATAATAGGATCAAAATCTCAGCGTGAAAATTGAAGCCAAAATTTAAACTTGCAAGTTTAAAAAAGTACAAAACAAAAAAATCTCTCTCTAAAACCAAACGATTTCCTGAAAAACTAGTTATTTTAAAGAAGACCAAATATTTTTTTTTCCAACTCAATTTTTCATTTAAGCCGAACGATTTTCGTGGTGAAATTTTCTCGTGAAACTGAACTAATTTTTGAGAAACCTAGCTAATTCTATTTTTCCGCTCACTGTACTCAATTTAGATATTAAAAACTAAAATTTTAGCAAGAAAAAATGACGGGGAATCAAAACTCGGGTCGAAGCAGATTTATTACACCGAAAAAGACGGGGTTTATAATCCGACCCGCGTGAATAAAGCCATGGAAAAGAAAGGTGGGCTTGCGGCTGCGGCAGAATAATGTCTTACTATGAACTAGGAAAACATTCCGATTCCAATTCTCGGAACAGGATGCATGTAAGAGCGATACCGATGCCTTTGTGCTCTAAATCCCTATGATCATTGATCGAGAATTGAACTGTTTAAATACATATATGGATTCTCCAACCGGCCTTATAATGCTTGAAAAGAACAGTAAATTACAACCAGAAGTCCAGAACCACGCATCTATCTGCATGATCGATGCATGCAACTTGGTGCTCGATCCAGAAGGAAATCATCTGGTGGGCTACGTGGTCACTGGTCAGCTTGCACAAGTGGCCTCGATTCCTGCTTGCAACTGTGATTAGTTTACACAACGCAGCATCATATATCATCCTGCCCCGATGCGTATGCTAGCTGCTATAGCCTATGGCCGGCGATATATGCCCCAGCTGATGGGTACGAGCTTGCAATTTGCAACTAGAACTCTTTTTTTTGAGTCAAATGCGGCACTTTATAGATCAGATAACATCAACCAGAAGTGCTTCCCGAATACAATCCGGGGTTAAAGATTTGTAAATATTACAACCCGATAGCTCAGCATTGCGAGCCAAAATATGTGCCGCCACATTTGACAGACGGTTGACATGTTTCACCACACAGCTAGTGAAGAGATTTAGATAGTACTTAATGTCCCCAATGACACAACCCAGCAAAGACCGATCCCTGGTAGAAGAGTTAATTCTGTTAACAACACCGAGGCAATCTGAGTGCAAGATGATCTTTGAAAAGCCCTCCGCCTTGGCCAAGCCGAGAGCCCGCCTGACAGCCATCGCCTCCGCCAAGTCAGGGGGGGGGGGTAGCATGGGGGAGGAACTCGTTGCCAGCTAGGAGGCAA
Organism: Raddia guianensis; assembly: GCA_036346415.1. Lineage (NCBI taxonomy): Eukaryota > Viridiplantae > Streptophyta > Magnoliopsida > Poales > Poaceae > Raddia > Raddia guianensis. The sequence continues at coordinate 5,070,991 of CM070539.1, read as the reverse complement.
CGCCCCAAGAAATCCCTGAACACGAAACCAAGTCCGGGCCAGGCTCCTTTGAAAATGGCAGCATCTGTGTTGATGAGCACAGTACCTGCTGGCGGTGGAGTCCATAGCTGAGGAGTAGATGGACGATCACACACGGTAGCGATCGTCTCCTTAGCACAAGTCTTTGCAAGATCATATTAGTGTAAGCAAAAACCTTCTGGACCGTTCTGCGAGGATCCCCAAGCGAGTGATTATGAAGAGCCTCATTCCGAGCAGTCCAAATGTGCCAAAAAGTTACGGCCAGGGCCGTGAGGTCGGCAGCATTTCCTCGCGTCAAGAAGTCAAGAATCCAATGTTTTAAGGAGACCATATTCTTCCTCCGCAGACGCACAGAGAACAACGTCTTGACAAAATCCCAAACAGACTTTGCAAAAGGGCACCGAATGAAGACATGATCAACTGAGTCATCCCTGTTACAGAAGACACAGCCTTCCGAAGCTGCAATATGGCGCCGCCTGAGCTGGTCGCCTGTCGGGAGGCAGTCATGAACCCCCCGCCAAAGAGTGATCTTCATTTTGCTAGGTGCATTGATCTTCCGAAGAGCCCTCCAAGCTTTGCAATCACCATCAAAGCATGAGCTAGAGCCCCTACCATCCGCACTTCGCCTTGACCAAAAGAGATTTGAGCGACTCAAATTATAAGCCGAGCGGACCGAGTACAAGCCACTCCTGGTATGTGGCCAAGCAACTAGAACTGGGAGGCATCCACAGCTAACTAATCCTCTGTCTCCAAGTCTGCAATTTGGATGCATCTCATTGATCAGTGAGTGGAGGATAAAAATTAGTGGTTCGGTTATTCCACTTCCATGTGAGCTTTGGGGCCGAGTTTTTTTTTTTATAAAATAATGAAAATAGTTTCGGCCTCCACGTATACATGGTTAATTTGTCTTGCAATTTTTAAGATACATCTAGATAGGAATGAGCAGACAAAAGGCTAGGAAGGTAAGAAAAATCATATCCAAAATCAATCCGAATAATTCTTTTATTTGTTCTCTCAATCCAAAGTTGTTGAAGAACTTCGTGACCCCTTTCTCCAATATATGGCACGCCTATTGTATAACCGCTCCGTTATCTTTCATTCGTAGCAACACTTAGTGTGTCAACCAACAAGCTCCCCAAAAATACCCCGTGAAATGGAAACATTCTCTTTTTTTTTTTATGAAAATAACATCATTTCGTCATAGCTATATAGATCAAAACTGAGTTGTGCCAATTAGAATTTGTGTTTTATTACGGAGACCAAAATCATAATGCCTGCCTCTCGTATGTATGGGCATGTGAGGAACATGAAAACCTAGAAACAAGGACTATTCTCCAAATAGATCAAGTAAGTTGGTAACAAGAAGGCACGTGGGTCGCTCGGCCGGTTGGTTAGCTTAGCCTGTTCGTGAGCTCAGCGCCCCGGGTTCGAATCCCGCCTCCGTTGTTTTTTTTCACATCAAAAAGTTGGTAATAAGAAAAAAGATGTTCAAAAAAAAAAAAAACTGGCTCCCTTGCCAACCCCTCTTTGCTAGTTTGCTAAAACTGGCTCCCTTGCCAACCCCTCTTTGCTAGTTTGCTACACTATCTCTGGTTAAAATGACACCTCTGTCCAAATACTATCAGTGAAAACGTAAGCCTCCAAATATCTTTATTAGAATACAAGATATTTTAATTAATTAACTTCATGTACATTGATTGAACAGTAAACTGTCATGTTTTGTGGTACTTCTAATAAAATATACCCTGCCCATTTTTCAAATGAATATGACTCAAAATACACACAAAATGTTGTCAATCTAATAGATTTTGTCTAACAGAAGCCCTACGCATAGACATATTTAGAGGGATGGTATTAACAACTTCTCCTATAATTAAGATTTTAATCCTTACTATTGCAAAGAGATTTGAGTGCTTGTCCCTTAGGAATGAATGCGCCAACTATCTTCACAAAATTTAACATGTGAATATTTTAAATTTTTAAAGAACCAACCAACTGAAGAAGATATTAACATCGAAAATGCTTCCGGTTGAACGTCCGACAGCAACGGACGCTACGCGCGTGGGCCGGCTCCGCACGTTGGGCCGAGACGCGCACACGCGCTTGGCTAGAATCTCCCCACGCTCGCTTTTCCTTGCTCCACGCTGTTCCCGCGCTGCATAGTTGGTCGTTGATCCAGTAATCAATGGTCAGCCTCCCGCACGACTAGATAACATACGTGCATGTCTTTTTTGCGTTCATTTTTTTATCTTTTTTATTTGAAGTCTAAATTGCGTAGTACAAATTTTATAATTCATCTAAATTTCTAATGAATCCATTTTAAATACTTTTTCATTTTTTGATTTTTTATTGATAAAATTGTTTCAGTAGGCAAGATAGATTGTTCCGACACAGCTACACTCATTGTTCCGGCAGACTGAATACATTGTCCCAAAGGGTATAATTGTTCCACGAGGCAAATATAATTGTTCCCGAAAAGGCAAATATAATTGTTTCCACAGACAAATATAATTGTTCCACGAAGCAAATATAATTGTTCCTCTGAGCAAATATAATTGTTCCACGAGGCAAATATAATTGTTTCAGAGACAAATATAATTGTTCCCTAGCAGTGTGTGTTTTTGTTCCACATGTATAACCTGTTGTTCTATCATTATTTTTGTTCCAGAGTATGTGTTTTTTGTTCCACACATATAACATGTTGTTCCATCATTCTTTTTGTTCCACATGTGTTTTTTGTTCCAAAGGTGTGTGTTTTTGTTCCACATGTATAACATGTTGTTCCATCATTATTTTCTGTCTCAAGATGTATGTTTTTGTTCCACACATGTAACATGTTGTTCCATCATTTATTTTTTCTATTCGAGTGTGTGTTTTTATTCCACATGTATAACCTGTTGTTCCATCATTATTTTTGTTCCAAAGATGTATGTTTTTTGTTCCACACATATAACATGTTGTTCCATCATTATTTTTGTTCCACATGTATTTTTACATTCCAGAAGGTGTGTTTTTTGTTCCACATGTATAACCTATTGTTCCATCATTATTTTTGTTCCAAAGAAGTGTGTGTTTTTTGTTCCACACATATAACATGTTGTTCCATCATTTATTTTTTCATTCGAGAGTGTGTTTTTTATTCCACATGTATAACATGATGTTCCATCATTTTTTGTTCCAAAGCGATGTGTGTTTTTTGTTCCCAAAGGTAAATATAGCAAATATAAGCGTTCCACGAGGCAAATATAATTATTCCCAATAGCAAATATAATCGTTTCCAAAAGGCAAATACAATTGTTTCGATACAATACAATTGGTCCCACAAGCAAATTAATTGTTCCCAAAGAAAAATATAATTGTTCGAAGGCAAATACAAGCTGCTTTCATGAGCAAATATAATTGTTCCTACAAGAAAATATAACGGTTTCACGAGAGAAATATAATTGTTCCCAAAGGTAAATACGATTGTTCTCACAGTTAAATATAATTGTTCCATAAGGCAAATATATTGTTCCAACAGGTATACAAATTGTTTCATCAGAACTAGATATTTGTTGTTCCAATTAGGGGGTTTAGCCTTTTGTTGCAGCAGACCAAATACAGTGTTCCAATAGGTATACTAGTTTGTTCCATAATGTTAGACGTATTTGTTCCAAATGGCTTAAGCACATTTGTTCCAGAAGACCAAATATCAAATTGTCCATCAGACCGACTTATTGTTCCAACAGACTATTTTAATTGTTCCGTTAGTATTGAAAATTGTTCCAGTAAAATTTATATAACAACATGGATCTTGTTTTGTTCGTTAAAATGGCACAAACACGCTGGTGAAAACGGTTTGTGGATTGGAGCTCACAGTCAAAAGTTATGGCCGTTGAAAGAAAAAACGAAAAAAGGAAACTTGTGGACTATGGAGGCAAAAATTGTTGAAGACATGCACCGTGTAGAAAGTAGCATGCATGCAGTGCGTGAGTGCCGGGGAAAAAGTTTACATGCATGCAGTGTTGCGCCTTGTGCGTCTTGGTGAGACAAAAGTAGCATTTGCATATATGCAAGAGCACGCGGAGAATTGCGGCTCGAGGCAGGCGTAGTTAAATTTGGGCGGTGAGCGTCCGATCGCGCGGACGTGCGTCGGACGGCCGACCAGTAGCAGCGCCCTATTAACATTCATAATATCTTTCTAAAATTAAGTTTTCTATAGATTTTGAAAAAAATGCAAAGATTTTTTTTTTTAAAAAAAAGCTACCAAACGTCAAAATATTTGGTTTGAAAAGAGAATAAATTTATCGTATCAATTAGTACAGCATAAACTTAAGCGGAGAACATGGCTGTCGTTTTCAAATCATGTCAAAGGTACTACGAATTAGGTAAAACCGTAATAGGAGTTCGCTTCTCTCAATAAAATACACCGGCTTTCTGTACGACCGATGAGTAGTATATTCCCTTCCCTTCCCCCACGACAATCACAATATTCTGCTGCTAAATAATCTTTTCCTCTCTGATCAAACACTAGAGTGCTCGCTAAGCTGTCCTTGTTCAGCATACGTGTTAAGCTGCCATCCTCACACAGCCACCGTCAGGCAAGACCACCGCACCTTCGCCAGCAACTAAACTAGTAGTGGAGCACTACTCACTCTGAATCCAAGAACAGGACGAGGTAAGCTTCAGCGTGCAGCGCAGTGGCATTTTCTTAGCTGCAAATCTTGTCCTTTCTCCCCCCATTAATTCCTGCATAAACAAAGGTTCATCGATCTATAATTCTATATATATCCAGGTCCAGCTTCTGAGCTGGTCATGGCAGCTGCTATAAAAATTGAGGCGAGTGTGAGGTTCAGTTCAGTTCAGTTCAGTTCAGACATCAGATCGCCGCAGCGTGGGCACAGGCGGGCAGCGCACACGCGCAAGCACATCACCTGAACCTGTGAGCTCAGCCCCAGCTGTGTCTCGCGATGTAAACACGAGCTGCTGTCTTGTTTAGGCCTCGTTTGTTTCAGATTAACGTAGCGTTGCGTTTCGCTGTAGCAAATTTGTGACCCCCTCAAAATACGTCTTAACGAGTTCAAAAAATTATGAAAAAAATATTTTACAAACTTTAAGAAGTACTATTTAAAACCCCACAAGAATGACTACAAAACATTACATCATTTGGCTTATACAAAAATAACAAAATTTCATTTAATTTAATTTAATTTAATTTAATCTGAAACAAACAAGGTCTTAGTAGCGCCCATCATTTGGATTTGCTTCTTTAATGTGGGTTAGTGGGTACAGTAGAGCAGTGCAGCTCGTCCCGTCGCGCACGCTTCCTTGCTTATGTTCTTCGTGTTCCTCGCTTCTTCTCGGAGGAAAAATATGCAGGTTTTGTTCGACGTTAAAACCATCCGTGAACTATTCCATCTATATTTATATACTATTTAATTATTATTACTTTATTTTTTATTTCTCTTATATTTTAATTTCAACGTTACTACTACAATATTGATTTTACCAAATAGAGAACAAATGGGTTTTATAGGTTGCACCGATGAATTCCATCGAAGACGATATTTTGTTGGCTGGTTTAATGAAATTCTTTTTATGCATGCAGCCAGGAATAAACCAAGTAATCTAAGGAAACAAACAAAGCAAAATGAGCAAAAAAGAAAAAAAAAAAGAAGGCGAAATCGAGCCAAACGGGGAGAGCGTAGTGTATGGGCGGCCCTACCACGCACGCCGCTGTTTACGCCTTTGCCATCCCTCCAGGCCTCCACCACAAGCAAAGACTCTCATGTCGCCATCGCGACATGATTAGCCCTCGGAACAAAAGAATGAAAAAAAAAAGAAGCGTGCTACGCATAGACAAAGGGCGAGGAGATATCAAATTCCTACTGCCTTTTCTCTCCCCTTGGCGATCACATGACAATACGACATGAGGGAGGGGGAGGCTGCGTGAGACGAGCACGAACTGGCGAGGGGATTGGCCAGCTCCGTCGAATCAACCGATGGGGTTCTGGGAGTGGGACGTGGCATCGCCGCATCGGCGATTTGGCCAAGCCGCCCAATCCCATCGCCGCCGCCGCTTGCTTTCGCCTTTCGCTTCGCAAGTAAAATCGCCTTGTTTTTTTTTTTGAGAAGGGATATTTCATTACTAGTGTAAAAGACCAAACAGATTACAGAGTGGACCTCCGAAAAAAGCAAGAAAACAATGAAGTTCAGTCAGGGCCCATCTGGCAATAAAGTTCCGCTATCCCTCTTCACGACGGCCACCACCGCCAGGAAGATACACGGCGACAAAACGGCAGACATGCCGGCAACGTCTCCTCCAAAGACCAAACCACCTCACGGGGGAGAACCACACGTAGAGGTCTGGAAGAAACGGTGAGACCTCGTAGACCTCAGACAACTGCTTCGCTGCCTTTATCAACGAACTGTAGCACATGGAGGCCTCACCGATGGCCGGAGGAAGCTGGTTGCGAGCGCCACCAATTTCGAGGAAGACGAAAGCCGGATCAAGAAAGCCCCGATGTCGTCGCCACCCCCAGCACTGGCACAGCCCCAGAGAAAGACAGCGGCTAGGGTCTCCACCCCAAGTCCGCAGCACGGTCCGCCACGCCGAGGGATACCTCCGTGGGGAACACAAAGCACCGGCCACCTCCTTCGGCCTCGACCCCGTCGGAGCGCAGAAAGAGACACCGAGCCACTTTACCACCGCCGGATCCAGAAGGGAACCCGGCGCAAAAGCCCTAAGACAGCCGCCACCGACGGCATGGAAGGAGGGGCGGCTCCACGCGGCCTCGACAGACACGCCCCCTGGAAAACCGCCATCCACCACCACCGCCACCAGTGCCAACACACAAACGTCCACCACCGAGAGGTCGGGTCGTCCAATCGGAGGTGAAGACCAACACCGACAACTCCCCTCAATTGCCGGCGCTGCCGCCAACCAAGAGGAGCAAGTAGGTGACCAAAAGACCCCCTGGACACGGCGCCATAGCCGAATCCCGGCGGTAGACCTAGACCCTACTAACCCTAACCCTAGACTACTAGCACAGGCCCCACCCCCAACCCCGGCCACCACCGCCCCCCCAGTGGTCAGATCCGCCGCCGCCCGCCCGGAGGCAAGGGCCGACCAGATCTGGGCACACACGGACGGCGAGGAGGAGAGAAAGGGAAGGAACAAGAGGACGAGCACCTGGAGGAGGAGGAAGGGAGGGAGGAGGGAGGAGAGCCGGGGTCCTCCCTCTCTCATCTCCGGCGAGGACGCCGGAGAGAGAGAGAGAGAGGGGCCCGGCAGGGTCGGCGCTCCTGCGGCTCCTCTTCGCCGCTCAGTCGCGAGAGCTTTTCGTGTGCCTTTGGGAGCTCACGCAGAAAACCTCTTTAGTAAAATCGCCTTGTTTTGTGCTGCTCGGCGAGCGCGAGCGAGCAGCCACTAGGGCTGGGCATTCGGTTTATCCGGTTCTTTCGGTTCGGTTCTTTCGGTATTTTAAAAATTCGGTATCCGAAAAATGACTACCAAAATTTTGCTGAAAAAAACTACTACCGAAAACTGAAATACCGAATTATTTCGGTACGGTATTTCAGTATTTCGGTAGTGCTAGACTTGAGGAAGAGGCGCCATTGAAAAGGCCACGTCGCCGCCGTGAAGGAACGGACTCATCACTTGGACCACGCCACCGACCGCGTGGTAGAGGGCGATGAGCGGCGCCGCCCGCTGGCGTCAGATCCGGAGAAGAGGAGGTCACGGCCACCGGATCCACCGCCGAGGTCCAGAGGAGTAGCCGTCATGCAGGGGCGGCCGCCGCCAGCATGGATCCGGAGGAAATGGCGGCGCTGCACTTGGATCCAGAGGGAGGATGGCGGCGTGGTGGAAAGGGCGGGGGAGGCGTGGTGGAGAGGGCACAGGCGACGGCGCGGCGCCTCTGGGATGCGCCGTCGTGGCCTTGTGGGTGGGTGGAGGAGGGCAGGAGGCCGCCGCCTCGCCTGGGTTGGGGATTGGGTTGGGGAGAGACGGAGAGGGAGAGTAGTGACTAGGGTTTTGGCCTTTTGGGGAACCGTCTGCTGAGAGGGTCGGTGGGCTGGGCTGAGTTAAATGGGCCACAAGACAAAATAGGCCTTATAGGCTGCTATTGTTTGGTATTTCGGTTTTTTCTGATCTACTACCGAAACCGAACCGAAATAATCGGTATTCTGAAAATAAAAACCGAAACCGAACCGAAATACCGAAAAAACCGAAAAATTCGATTTGTTCGGTTCGGTTCGGTTCGGTTTTTCGGTTTCGGTACAAATGTGCCCACCCCTAGCAGCCACCCATATGTTCTTTCGCTCCATCACGCGTGTTGCTAAATGTGACAAATCCTGGGTGATTGGCCACGGGACATTCTCTTGCTTTTTTTTTTTTTTTTTGAGAGAGCTCATAGCACTTTATTACTCATCGTAATCAGAGATTACATGAGTAATTCTGATATTTGGTTGGTCACGTACCGGATCAAAATTTCAGAAGTCGACCCAAACTACACTCATTTCTCACGGATCTGCTACCAACCCATTTTCTAGCACACACTTGCACATCATAGATAAATTAGGGGAGTGCTCATCCCACCGACCAAAAGGGGACATTCTCTTGCTCTTCAGTGGTGTTATGAAGCCAGAGTTTCAGCAAATTTTCGCTAAAACCCTATCAGAAAATGGAGAAGACCGTGATGTAAATCGTTGGCAACAGATTGGGAGAACGGCTTTGGTTAGTGCTCACTTCGCAGCTCTTCTGATCACACAACTTTGTGAGCCGTGTCAATTTCGCACCGTTTTTTTTTTTCCCTTCCTTCCGTCTCTGTCTTTTCACCGGAAGTGGATGGAGTACAGTAGTACAATACGCACGTACTGAAGTACGCGACAAATCTCCAAAAGAAAGGAGAAAAAAAAAATCTACTACTAGTACTATTCTGGCCCTCGTAGACTGGTACTGGTAAGTGGTAACAGTAATTGTAGTTTCGGACACGCTTCCTCTGCTCTACAAGTGAGAACCTCCGGAACCTGGAAGTGGTAAATGGGGAAATGACCGTCAAGCCCCAGGCTCCTCTCACTGGCAAGTGGGTCCCACGTGGCAGGCCCGAGCGAGCTACGGCAACGAGCGGCCACCCACCTGACCATTCCGTCCTCCGGTTGGGCGCCTGCGCCCAGCAGCGAGCCGCGCGGGCAGCGTCACGTGCCGATGACAGGTGGGGCCACAGGGGACGCGGCGTGCCACCGACAGGCGGGCCAGGCGGTGAGGCGGTGGCGCGGCCGCTCCGGCGAGGGCGAGGCGACGTGCGGCGGCGGCGCGTCAGGCGTAGAGGACCTGGGCGTTGCACGGCGCGAGGCCGGCGAACTCGGCGGGGCCCTTGACCACCTCCCAGTCCACCCGCTCGTCGTCGCCGCCGCGCGCGGCGGACACCGTCCCGACGGCGACGTCGAGGCCGGCGCCCACCACGTATATCCTCAGCATCCCGCCGCCGACCTCCTCCACCTCGCCGGCGACGACGTGCGGCCGCCTCACCTCCCGCGGCACCCCGCCGCCGGCGACCAGCCGCCACTCGTCGCGCCGCTCGTCGTACCGCTTTAGCCTCCACTCTCCATACTCCGCGACAATATACATCCGGCCAGCGGCGACGGCGCAGGAGCCAGTCCACCCTTCCCGCATCCCTCGCGCCATCTCCGACCACGAGTCCGCCGTTGCGTCGTACACCGCACCGCGCGGCGCGCGCTCGAACGGCCACGCCCACCCCTCCGTCACATACAGCTTGCCGCCGGCAGCCGCAGCGTCGTACCTCGCCACGGCGGCACCGCGTCGCGTCGTCGCCGCAGCCCACGTTCCCTTCTCCGGGTCGAACACCTCCGCCTCCCCATCCTCACCGGCCACCACCACCCGCCCTTCCACCTCTCCGGCAGCCATGTAACCCCTCGCCGTCCTCATGGCCGGAGCCTCCTCCCAGCCGTTCCTCGCCGCGCTGTACACCGCCACGCTTCTCACCGCCTTCTCGCCGCTTTCCTCCACGCCCCCGATCACATAGATCTCGCCGCGGCGGGGGAGCCCCACCACCGCGAACGACCCAGCGGCGCCGCCGCCGGGGACGGGAGGCAGCAGCAGCCACCGCCGGGAGAAGGAGTCGAGCGCCTGGCACTGGAGGCGGCGGGAGACGGGGTCGAACGCGAACGCGAAGAGGAACGGCAGCGCGAGCGCCCCCGACGCCGCCGGCGGGAACACCGGCGGCTTCGCCGGCGTGTCGGAGAGGAAGCGGTTCCAAGTGGAGGAGACGGTGCGGAAGAGGCGGTGGTAGAGGAAGGGCAGGTGGAGGAGGCACTTCTCGGCGACCTCCTCGGGCAGGCCGGGGATGAGCTCCATCACCTCCACGCCGGCCTCCTCGCCGGCGTCCAGCACCTGCTGCTTGCTCATCGACGAGAAGCCCATGGCCGCGCGAGCTCGGGCTGGAGCCTTTCGCGTCGGATTCGGAGCGATTTGCGATGGTTTTTTCTCCCCTTTTTTTAGCCTAGCTCGCGGTTGGGTTTGGGGGATTTGGGAATGGAGAGGAGTGGTGCGGAATTTATAGAGGTGGGTCTGCGAGTGAGGCAGACGGGGCCCACGGGGGAGCGGGTGGTGGCCTTGCTGGCGTCTGTCTCGTACTAGTTGCGCCCTGTGAGATGCAGAAATTCGTATCTGCGGCAGATTTTTAACCGGGCGTTTGCCTCGGCTTTGGCCCTGTAAAATTAAGGCTCGCTTCTTTTCAGCTTAACGGTTTAACTACTTAAGTGCATATATAGCAGAGGCTGTATCAAACCCCTGCATCAGGCGTTTGACAGCCGTGCCGGCCCGCCCGCGTCTCTGCTATTTTTGAATTTTTGGCTCGCGTGTACTGTAGCTACAGTAAATACCGATCCTGCTGGGGATGCTCTAACAGTTTATCAACTTATTTACGTTTTGAAAAGGCATTTTTTTTTTAGTTTTTTATTCCATTTTTTCGATGTTTTGAAGGTGGGTTCTAACACTTACGAAATGGATCCAAATCTCGAGACTATCTCGAGAAGCTCTCAAAGCTCAGTTATTTCAGCCGTTCAGATGAGCTCAAAAGAACATCTTATTTGATTTATTTAACTTACCTAATATTTACTTATCTTTATTTTTTAAAAAAAATTGAATCCAATTTTTCTAACTCAAAGACTTGTCTAAATGTTTTAAAACACAAGTTGAACGAACTGGATTGGACTCTCAAAACTACCTGAAAAAGATAAGTAAAATTAATAAATAAATCAAATAAATAGATAGGTCCATATAAGATAAGGATAACAGGGCCTAAAACGGATTTGCTTTATGGCTGTGGACGTCTGATATGGTTGGACGCTGGCTTTTTTATAGTTTAAACTTTAAACTCATTAAAATTTTCTATCTTGAATTTTTTTTTGAAAGTTATATGTTTTAGTACTCCGTAGCCATTTTTTAAGCCTTAGTAGTTTGGGATTGTAGGACGGAGACGACGAGTAGGCGAAGGGTTACTAATGACGACGAGTTTGATGCGTATGATGATTGGGCCTCGTCGAATTCATGAAGAAATGGCTGAATTTGGGAGAAGATGGGTGAAGAGGCTAGAGATTGAAGAAGAAGGATATTTTGAATTAGGACATGACCTTGGTACGTTCGAAACATGGGTTTAGTCGTGATAAAACCTTGGGTTCTGCATATTGAATCATTTGGTTCTGCCTACTGAAACATTACGATCTTCTCCATCAAAACTTTTGTTTCACCCTACTAAAACATCTCATTTGCTCTCATGTAGCATTTGGTTTTAACATACTAAAACATTTTTTAGGTTTGCCTTATTGCAACATTTATCTCTACCCACTAAAACATTTGGGGTTACCTGTTGCAACATTCGGTCCTGCCTAGTGAAATATCTGGGTTTGTCTGTTGCAACATTCTGTTCTACCACTGAAATTTTTTGGGTTGCCCGTTTCAACAATTTGTTCTACCCAGTGAAACATTTGGATTGCCCGTTTCAACATTCGATTCAGCCTACCGCAACATTTGGGACTTCCAACCGGATGTTGCTAAGTGCTAAAAGTGTCAATTATATTGTGAGATTGGATTTTAAGACTTGTTTTTTTTAGAAAAGATCGGATTAGATAAATCGTAGCCGGTAATAAAGCCGAATTTAAGAGTGTTCATTGGTGGCCTTAAGATTTTTGAAACAAAATAACTAAAAATAAAAGGTAATAAAATAATTAAAGAGAAAAGCTATAAAAAATATGTTTTAATCGGGCTTCAATGCTTAGATCAGGCATGTTCTTTAATTATTTTATAGCTTTTCAAGTAATATGAACAGTCCACAAATAGTTGGCACAAAAATTCATTCTTTTGAATATTACAAAGTAATGCTTAAATCATTGAATCAAGTAATATGAACAGTCCACAAATAGTTGGCACAAAAATTCATTCTTTTGAAACTAAACCGTGCATGCCCTAAAATTTTGAATGTGTATTAAGTAGTATGCATGTTTAGATGAGTTGATAAAAAAACCTAAACAATGAGAAAATTTAGGTAAATTCACGTATGCTTCCAACACCCAGCTTAGAAGCTCCCCCAGACGTGGAATAAAAATGAACCACATTTTTATTTAAATTGCAATCTATTTATGACTCAAGCAGATAGTTTTAATATCCATGGCGGAGCTTGGATACAAAATTATAGAGGAACGGCTCTATATTTGCAAAATTTGGAGGGACTAAATAGCTAAATTATACATAAATTCTTCATAAACAGTAGATCATTATGGAAAATAATTTTGTGGAGGGATCAAACACTCTCTGAGCCCACTTTGATCCTAGAAAAAATTCTGCCTCCGGTAATATCATATATAGGTTGCTTGCATTGATCCGATCACTTAAAAGTTCAACTTAATGGTGTAGGTTGAACCAGGAGGTATGCCATTATAGCCGTGTGGGTGTCTGACTGTCACCGTTAACCTTGGCTTTCGACGTTTGCAGTAAGCTCCTGCCCTGATGTTAACTCAACTGTCACGAGGGCACGAGGCTGATACCCAGAGACGCCAAGTGTGGTGAGAGTTTGGAGCTGGCGCCTTGGAAGCTTGCGTTCCCAGAGCTGCTGTGTTCTGGGCTTGTGCCTCATGCGTTCACGAGCTATTTTAGCTTGATCTGACGAGGCCAAGACGAGGCATGCTGCGCCGTTGCTATCCGGGGCGTGGTGGGCCCGGGGAGGTGCATGCACCCGTAGCACAGCCCAGTGGGCCGGCCGGGCGCCGAGCGTGCTCCCAAAGGAAAGAGGACCTACGCGGGGTCGGCGCGTGCGTGGGCCCGGCCCTGAAACCCATTATGTTTTCCCACTCTCTCTCCGGCTCTGTTCTTCTCGGCGTCGAATTTTAAGATCTTTGATATAAACACTAAAAATATTGAAAAATCGTTACAAATTATTACGACATATAGGATATATGAAAATATCAAATTTTGTTTCAGTAAAACTCAACTCAACTTTACGCCGAAAAGAACAAAGCCTTCCTCTCACACACTCTCTCCCTCCAATTCCCTTTTGCTTCGGTTTTTTTTTTTTTTTTGAACTTTGCTTCGTTTTCATTAGGTGGCCGTACCGTACACACCGCCATGGCGCCATGCCTGCCTTGGGTTTTCTCTCTTTTAGTATTATTTTTTTCGCTTCTTCTTTACGGGTTTCGACGTCTCGTTGTGTGAAGGTGACGTGCTCGCAAGCTTCGGAGTTGGGAGGCTTTGGGCATGGCGGCATGCACCGACTTCTCCCGGACCGACGCGCCGCGGTTTGACACGTGAGGGGAGGCGTGAGCTCCCATGGAATGATGAGCTCGACACTAGCCTAGTTGCGCGTGCAGACGTGCCCGTTTGTCGTCTCAATTCGGGTGCATCTCCCACCGCAAGGACTTGCCGGCAAAGCAAACCATGTGTGTACTACATTGGGCGAAAAAAAAAATCTCTCCACTCAATTTGCATATTTTAAATTAGCACATAGATTTTAAATTAGAAATATGACTGAGAACATTCTACGAGAAAATTGTTCGTAAATGCATGAGAAAATTGTGAATAAATAAGCTAGCGTAGACAAAAAAAAAATCAATAAATTCATATGCATGCCTTATGCTTTTTTCTTTTTTATGCAATACATATAGTTTGAATGATCTTGTTTTTAACTCTCTAAAATTAAGATGCCTTCCCTTTAGTATACATTTTACCATAAGCAATAGTAATTTACAGCTTCAACTACGGATACTCTAAGGTGTGCATGCAATATGTTTCCTTCTTTACCCTTATTTATTGAACAATTTTTTCTCATTCATTTATAGAAAAATCTCTCCCATCATGTCTTATCCCATATTTTCAATACATTTATGCTAAAAAAACATTTATAGCATGGGTAGCATGTTCATATTTTCTTAATTTTCTCTTGATTTCACACCTTGCATAATCTATGTGTCAATTAAAAATACGTGTTACATAAAAAAGAGGGAGTATTTCTGAACAAGATCATTAAATTCAAATGTTGGGGAGGGAGTGGCAGGGGCGGTAATAGGCCACTAGTCGCTGGAGGTCACAAGGAGAGGGGTGGCACCAACATCTGGAGAAGAAGGGAGCGACGGCGGCATGCAAAAGCATCAATGAGAGAGGGAAGAGAGAGGAGGAAAGAGGAAGAAGAGGGTAAGGGCAAAATCGTTTCAACACGAAAATACAGGTCTACATGTGTGTCGTGTGTCGAAAATGGTGGCATTTTTACCATTGCACATGTATTGTAATGGTAATTATGATAGGAGCAACTCTATAGTGGCATTTCTATCATTTCATAATTTAGCAGTTTCATCTATCTAATTAACCTTTTTTATACCCGATATCTTCTCTAAGTTATCCCATATCATGCGTAGTAATACATGAACATGGCAAGCATGGACTCTCAATATATTTTTTTTGAGAACAAAGTAGTGTACACTTTCATAATTTCAGAAATTCACCGAAGTGATTTTTATCCCTTTAGGGGTTTAAGATGATTAAGAATCCGTGAGCTCGAGACACATGCCATGTGTGTGTGCTATTTGAGTGATAACGACGACTTTCTCGTTTAGCACTGGACCGGTGTATAACAAACTGTGCATGCACATCGATCGCAATGTCGGCATGTACTGTGACTGTGAATGAGTCCACCGAACGCCAGGAATTTTAAAACCATTCAGACTAATTATTTAGTTCCCTTCTCCATTTACTTTTTATATTAATTTTTTTTATTTGCTACCATCTTCAGCGGCTTTCATTGAAAGAAAATGATAATAGAAAATGAAGAAAACCTCTTTCTATAGAAAATAAAAAGATAATCTCTTTTCAAAAAAGAAAAAGGTGAAGAGAATTTGTTGGAGTAGTTTAAAGAAACCAGTTTCGCTTTGCTAAGAAAAAATAGGATATGAGAAGAAACCATATTCAATCACTTCGCAGAGAGAATTTGTTAAAGCACTTGAATTTGTTCAAACAGTTTTCGTAAACCAGCTACCAATGGTGTATACATTACCGCGCATGAAAAAAAAAAAGGGATCAGCTTATGGCTAGCTACACACGACGGGATTAATTTGGATCAGTTTCTTTCTAGTGCGGTTGACTACCGAGTCGATTTGGATCCACCGATATAAAATAGAAGTCCATGATGTGATTCATAAATTAATCACGTCTAAACTTCGCAAAAGTCAATGAGTTAACAAAACACACCGACTGAAAGCTAGCAGTAGCAGAGTGAAGTCTCTTGGTCATTATATCTTGCATCATCTGGGCGCATACCATCGACTTGGGGGAAATTATTGGGTCGAAATAGATTAGATTTTCTCTCCCAGCATTTGGAGTGAGAGCTACTAGCAATGGTGGTCAATGGTATAATTAGCTGACGCTCAACGACAACCATTTTTTCCTTAAGTTTTCGTAGGAACGAAGTACTCGATCCTCCCTTGAATTTTTTTTATAAGGCGCCAATATATTATATGGTGATAAGTAATATTTGTAAACTTTAACCAAAAAAATATTATATATAGATCTGGAAAAAATTTATTCCTTGAATTTTTTATAACGATCCAATGTATTACATAGTGATAATTAATAGAGAATATATCCTGTGCAAACGGCCTTCCCGTGCAAACGCCGTGCAAACCAACTAGCAAAAGTCATGAAAAATTCTGAAAAAAATCATACACGTACTTCAAGTCATACTCCACGTATATATAAAATTTCAAGTTTAAATTCGCTATATTTTAGCAGTAAACAAAAAGAAAATTTTCTTTTTTTTATGTATAAATATAGCGAATTTGAACTTGAAATTTTATATATAGGTGAGTATGACTTGAAGTACTTGTATGATTTTTTTCAGAAGTTTTCATGACTTTTGCTAATTGGTTTGAACAATTTCAATAATTTTAAGCTTACATATGTGATATGTTCTCTAATTAATATTTGTAAACTTTAACCAACAATTTATTATATATAGATCAGGAAAAAAAGTTCAAATATGGTTTTGAGTATTTCCCAGTTTTGTTTTCCCTATTGATAATTAACGGCCGAAATATGAGCTTTGCCCGAATATTTGGTTTCACTCGATTTCAGAGCTTACAAAAATGGTTTTAAAATTAAAAATGAAAGCGTCGAGCTTTGTGAAATGATGATAAGCCACGTCACAAGATGAGTTTTTTCTTGGAAGGTGCTCAATTCATTCAAGGGTGGTGAGACCCTTATCGACTCTGCCGAAGCGTTGAACACTAATCAGCAGCAAAGGTGCGACTGAACCGTGGCTAGCGATGGAGGAACATATAGAGAGCTAGCGTCGCCAAGAAAAATGTCGATGACGATCTCCATCCGCACTGTATCGCTGTCATCACGAAGGCCAACGATGCAGGAGCAAGAACAAAAGGTTGTCTCCTTCGCGTACCTCCATATATATAGGCTTGTCGGCGAACCGGCCGAGAGTTGTGGATTTGACACCGAGGAGCCTTGCCATCAGAAAATCGATGATTACTAGAACAAAAGCCCTAACTACCACCAGTCTAAACCTATTAGAACCACCACCTCTACACATCCCTCTTAGAGAAAACCTAGCATAAGCTCTAAAACTTGCTGCAAATAGCTGTTATGCAAATTTAGAGTTTCGCTGCAAATTTCCTTCACACTTTACACTGCACTTTAAAAGATTCCTTCGTCCTATGAGACACTCTATATATTTAATGCAGCAACTTTTACAGCTTTTTCTAACTTTGCTACCCTGAAGGCCAGGACCCCTTAATTTCTCCTTGTCGCCACCGGCCTCGCCAGCGATGGAGACGAACATATTGCGACCGTGAGAGCCAGAATGTTTATTAATTTTAACACCACTCAAATTCGATGACTATGATTTAAACGACGCGCGTACACATTTAAAGGCCATCTACATCTTATAATGCAGAGATCGAAACTTTGCTGTCCTAGTTTGACTTGATATATACATCGCACCAAAGTCAAATTATTATCACGAAATCAATAGAGCTAGCAGTACATATATATCACCGTCAGATCGCAGCTAATTTCGCTACCGATACCAAGCGAAGATCGAAGGAAGCTAGACGACCGAGCGCGCGTGCATGGATTAACAAACGAGCCGGCATCAATGCATCATGCGCGCGGAGAGAGAGAGAGAGAGAGAGAGAGAGAGAGAGAGAGAGAGAGAGAGAGCGCAAATTCTGGTCAAAGCAGGAACAAAACCAGGAGGGGACGTAGGACGATCGAGCAGATGGATTCTACACTCCACTCGCAGCTTCTGCTTCGACAGTAGCTAGCTAGCTGCCGAGATATGCGCAATTAGCGGACTGTGATGACGGGAGAAGCCGTCGATGAAATCTGCGGGATTCCATGCATGGGGCGAGGCAGGCCAGGGCCGCAGGGGTGCAAACGATCGATCAGCTATGATGATATGGTTCGAACTTTCATCGGTGGGATCTCACTTAGATCTATTCAATACTGGCATCAACAATGACATCGTGCCTCCCATCAAATGTCGGATTTAATTAAGGCACCGAAGCGAAATACGAATCGAAAGTTGCACAAATTCGGACTCGGATGAAAGCACGGGATTTTCACGTCGTATTTGCAACCCCAGAGCCCTAGGGCGAGGCGATGGGCTTCGGCGCGGGTGGCCGCCGCCGCGAAAACGACGGGGAGCTAGCTCTCCCTCTCAAGCTGTAATGAGGCGGGAGACCCGGCGATCGAGCGCACACTTGCGCGCGGATTAGGTCGGGCATCGGCGTCCGCACCGACGACGACATGGATGGCCGGGGCGGAAAATCGCGGTGCCGCCCACGATTTGTGGTGCGTATTCACCGGGCGCGGACAGGGACGTCGTCGTCGTCGACGTCGTGGTGGTGGTCGCCGACGCCGAGCCGTTCGCTCGCGGATCGCACGCAAGTAGATAAGGATCGGCGAACCATATGTGTATGTATCCCGTACGTCGGCGTCGCGGCTATAGGCGTGAAAGCTACTGCGGTTGATGCATCGTCGTCATCGATCGCGTGCCATATATATATGGCTGACAGGGGAGATTAGAGAAGTGTTCTGGAGAAGCCATATGGTAGGTTTTCAGTTTGCGAAAATTAGGGAACCCTGACATTCGATTCGAGTTAATTACGCGTGGATCAAAGTACATATAGATATAGTTTTAGTTTTTAAAAAAAAATAAAGAGAGAATGAAGTTAAGAGACGACGTATAGGCAGTTAACTATGCTGCTCATCCGAGGCAATGCCAAAGTAGGTGTTTAGAGAGACGATTAAAAAAGAAAATATTTTCTCTACCTAAGATAAAAGTTAGCATCTAGTACTTAATTTAATGAGAAGAGATGCTTAACTAAACAGCAATGTTTAGGGGATGCTTAGTATAATTCATAAAATATAGGCACATGCATGTTTATCTTAATTTGCATTAATTGCAATGGAGTAGCTTTATTGTTTAGGTGTGTAGTGCCATTCAATGTTCGCTCTACTTAAACACTAGTGCATAAACAACTCTTACATCGTACATGGCCTTAAAATGTCCTAATGTGGATGCACCTTTTAGGCCTCGTTCTTTTCAGCGTATCGTTGCGTTTACAGACATCAGAAGAAATTTGAGAAATTTCTTAAAATGGGGTCTAAAGATTATAAAAATATAATTAAAAATAGTTTTAGAATCTTTGGAACGACTACTATAAGTCACGAAAAAATCATCGCAAATTATGACAACATATAGGCTATATAAAAATAACAAAATTTCTTCTGATGTCTGTAATGATGCGATCATTTGAAAAGAACAAGGCCTTAGTCCTTTACGAGTTCAAATTGAGTAATAACCAAAGTGTCCAATCCAACCATAGCCATGCAACAAACGTAGAATGGTAGAGGGTTCGATCTTTTCAAGGGGAAAATTGGCAGAATGCCACTCAATTCGTTGCCAGATTGCAAAATGCCACTCAATTGGTATGTCTTCTCTAAAATAACACTGAGTCAGCCAATTCTATTCCTATTTGCCATTTTCCCATTTCTTTCGCTTTTCATCCTCTTTTCCACCATTTTTTAGCCTGAAAATGTTGTGAATACCCATTTTGCCCCTGATCATTTTGCTTGAACTGGCTTTCATTTTCCCTATCGGGTCCGTGGTTTACCATTCACATTTCTCAAGCTAGGGTTAGGGCCGACGGCGACTCGCGGCCGACTGCGACGTGCGGCCGACGGCGACTCACGGCGGCGTCGAGCAAGTGCAGGCGGATGGGTCGGCGTCGTGCGGGCTGGGGTGGCGCCGCGCGGGTTGGTGTGGTCATACATATGGCAGCACAGCTCCGATATGTGACATTGCTTCACAAGCAAAAGTGATGTGTTTTGTTCAGAGCAGCTAGATAGCCGGGATGCAGAACATGCAAGAAGAATGGCCGGCAATTACGTATAGGTGCTGGCTTGCTGGGCAGGGGCAAAATGGGTACTTCACAACATTTCCTAGGTGGAGAAGGATGAAAAAGGGAAAGAAACGGGAAAATGGCAAATGGGAACAGAATTGGCTAACTCAGTGTCATTTTAGAGAAGACATACCAATTGAGTGGCATTTTGCAATCTGGCAACGAATTGAGTGGCATTCTGCCAATTTCCCCTCAATTCCTTTTCAAGCAAGCAAAGTCTTTAAATGACCTAGAAAGGCTAGGATTGTAGTAGTGGGACAATCAATGTTATGTTCATTTGGCACATTGCTAAAGTAACAATGGAGGTCTTACTGCTAGGATCAACAAGTTGAGCTTGCTACATCATGTGTAGGCTGGTCCTGCCATCTGTTGGGATTGATTTTAGACTTGGATGTCCACACGATCTCTAATTAGGTTTATCCCAAATTAAGCTTATCTTTATTTAAGGTAGTGTCTTTGCAAGGGAGAGGGTTTGTTGCGGCTATGATCTAATCGTGCCACGTCGACTAAGTCGATCACGCCATCAAACCCTAATATCCGTACACCCAACCCAATCTTGTGGTTTGGTGTTGAAGTTTTCAGGAAAACCAATGCTGCTGCCATATTCAAGAGCACTGATGAGATCATCACTGCTACCGTACGTCTCCCTACGACGTCTACAATTGTTGCGTCATTTCTTCACCGCACAGGCTAAACTAGCCAAACCAAGCTAGCTACCGGCCGGGAATGGCATCTATAAGCAATGGTGATTGCCTAAGCTAATTTTGCATCATGTGTTCTGTGTTCTTGCAATTAGACTAAACTAATTAAATTAGGTTTCAGATTATTCCTGACACAATCTACCCTAATTTTTGCCACCTTTGCAAATCCGTTTATTTAGTGTCTTGCATGCTCTTGTATGGAGGGATCCAGTTTATGTTCTGCAGGTACAGCCAACTAGGGCGTGTTTACGCAGCCTTGGCATTAAAATAGATGATACAGAGTAAATAAAACTCGAAAGTGTTTTGATTTGCTATGCTCCCGCTATATATGGACGGCATGTATCATTAATTCATTGGTTAAGAACATTACAGTAGAATATTTCTGGCATTGTTCGCTTGTGCTGAAACCAGCACTACGTTTTAATATAAAAAATGTGTAGGCCTTTAACAGAAGACTTGAGGAGTCTAAAAGAATATTAAAAATGATATTTAGATCTTTGGGAATGAACCACTTAAACCTCATAAAAATTATTACTTCTTTCATTTCGCTATATTTGTCGATGGCCTTCGGAGAATTCGTTTCAAATTGTTCATCCATTGTAGTAGCAAAAAATGCTTTATGATCAATTTTAATGGTAAAGTTGGTTAAACCGTTGTTTTCAAAAAAGTTTAAATGTATGCGGCCAACAAAATTGATGTAGCATGGTCATCGCAATGCACTTTTGCAATTGAGTTTGTGGCTTCTTTGTCTGTGCGCTACATTTAGTGTGGACAAATACTCCATTTTAAAATATAGTTGTTTTTGACATTTGCACGGTCTCTAAAATGTAGCTTTGACCATCAAATGCTACTACAACTTATTTATAAAATTTAATTAAATTGTAATAATAAGAAAAATCCTTTCAACACGAATATATCTAGATGATTATTATATGTTTAATCTAAATAGTTCAAAAGTTTTTTTTACAGATAATGTGTTAAATATTTGACTTACGACAAGTATAAGAGCATATCCAATGGTATGCTAACTTGGATTGGAGTTAGAAATATTAATCGGTTTTTTCTCTCTTCTATTTTAACGCTACGATGCTAAATTTACAGTAAGTTAGATTACCATTGGACTTACCCTAAAACGACTACTATTTTAAAATAGAGGTAATATAGGGAAACAGAGGGAGTTGTATAGCGTGCTAGAGCGTTTTGGTTATAAAAAATAACAAATTTATGGTGTTTGCTTTTGATTTTAATTTAACATGAAAAGAATTCACTCACCGACGGCTGAGTCGTGGCTACCTATCGACGGATAGCTGTGTGGCGTCTTTGTCAAAGTTTTTATTAGTTGAACTATTTTCATCACATGTTTTGATCCCGATGTAATTCACGCATTATCCGACTAGCACCTTCTCATCCATAATGTACTAGTTTATAGGATGACCGGTATCCGTTTTCTCATCATTAATGAATACCTATATACTCTTGTGTTACTTGTTTTTTCACTTCTCACATTTGTATCTATATACTCTTGTGTTACTTATCCGAATGTACCCGACCACCCGTTCGCTAGCCGCAGGGGCCGTCGCCGTGCAATGTGGTCGCGCCTCCGCAGTTGGTAGGGCGGAGCCCTCGCAAACACAGGAGTCTTCCGACCACGACCTGCATCGTCATTCGTCTGTACGCGCCTGCCTTCTCGGCGGCGCCGGCGGGCGTGGCGGCCAATCCGGCGGGACACGCATGCCTCCACTCATGTCTCATCAGCTCTGTCCTTGGCGGCGAAGGCGGCCGTGCCCCACTGCGGTCTGCGGTTGCGTGGTTGCGGCCTGGTTTTCATAAACAGCAACGCGTGTCCCGCACTGCATGATTACTACGACTAAGCTGGCTCTTTAGCCAAAGCAGGACAGCAGGACGCCTCAAAATAAATAAAAAAAAAAAAAAAGAGAAAAGAAAATAAAATAAAACATTTTCTAACCGTCTATCAATTTTTTTTTAAATAAACCAGTTAGGTTTCCACCATATTTCGTACCAACGATGATTTCGTAAGCCTCTGGATTCAAAGCTCTTTGAATGCTCTTTCCTACTGTTTCTTCGGCCTCGGACCTCCTTTATCGGCTTCCCTCTATTTTCCCATCCTCCTACTCTGCTTGCCGCTGCCGCACTCTAAGCCAGGCTCCTCCCATCTCCTCATCTTGTCCCTAAATCACCACTGTCCCACACCGGCAAGTTCTCCTATTCTCTTAGATTTTTTAGTTTCTATTTTCATAAAGAAATTCCAATGCACAGTGCTTCAAACTATGCGATAGTGTTGTTTCTAAGAACTTCTTTAACTTATACAATATTTGAATTTAATTTGGTTATGTAAACCAAGCGGTTTTGCAAATATTATGTCAGGCATTCTAGTATGCCACCAAATCCACATAAATAAGCATAATTTGGAGAATCTTAGGTGCATTTGAGAGCATTGTCAGTTTAGCGAAGGTGGAAAGGGAAGTAGTGCTAATGCTTTGTGTGGCTAATCCTTTAACACCACCTTCAATTCTTGCAAACAAAATGATGAACAGATCCATCAGTAATTCATTCCCCTCGTTTAGATCAAACGAAGATATCAGCAATAGCGTTATTAATTTATACATTTTTTTTGAAGGAACTGTTTAACCTCATTGAAAGGTAGAAGAGTTTAAGTTACAGGATAACGCCATGACCCAACAAGAGGTTGTCGTCGAAGATGCGTCTATTACGCTCGAGCCAAATGTGAAGAGGTTGCCATCAAGATGGAGACCATGGCCTTTTTGACCGTGGGGCACGAGCCATCGATAGCGTCTTCCCTCCAAAATTTTATACATATAGAAAGTATGGAAGGTAACAGGAGGAACACCAAGGAACATTCAACACATGATAGTGGTGATCGACAAAAATGTAGTGGGGGTGGCGATCTTGCACGACATGATACGGCTTGATAGGCATTACACATCTACATCCAAACCAAGAATGGTTTAGTTCACTATTAAGTTCTCTGCTTTCCTAGACATCCAAGCTCTTTTCTATGCTCTATTTCACCGAATACCTACTACTTTGCCAATGATCCAACTCATTTATTGTGTGATGTCTTTCTTAGTGGGAAATGGTAAAAAAAAAATACAGAGCAGAGATGAGTAGAAGTCAACGAAATGTGTGTAAGATGTCTACATTTTTTTTAGGCATTCGTGGATGGGCCCTCATAAGTTTAGGTTTAGTAATTTTGCTCCTCCATCTTTTAATTGATTGTTGTCAATTATTTTTTTAAATGTTTGATTCTATTCCACGTTAGAAACATTTCTGCTATTTCGATTTAAGTGGTCATAATCTCTGTCCACTCCTCTTTTCATTCCAAATTCTTCAATAAAACCGATACAATTGATTGAGTTGTGAGATCCTAGATGACGAAACGGATGAAGTGTTAAGCTCTAATAAGCGACTTTAAACATCTTAAAAACCTCATACGTCTGAATCAAACAAGCCACATTTACTGACATGAATTTGAGCGCATCACTATACAATTAAGGTCTTGTCTTTACGACTTCAATTAAAATTAAAAACCACTCTCTAAAAAATTAGAGATCTTTCTACGACTTGTATCAAAACATGTAGCCAACCTAAAATTTTATGATCTTTCCACAGCCAAAAATGAAACATGTAGCCACCGGAAGAGTTTTACCAAAGGCTTTAATCATGGCGGCCGTGAGATCCAAGAAGGCCGTATTTGATGACGATGGTGCTCGGTCCAAACGGATCCGGTGGCAATGTGACTCAAGGAGGCTGGAGACAACGGTGGCAGTGCTCGGCAAGGATGGATCTGGTGACCAGGGGCGAAGCCAAGGCCCGAGCAGGGTGGGCAACTGCTCGGGCTCCCGCAGAGAAAGGCAGCGTGCACTGGGCGCTGCGCGGCTGCAGCCTGCAGCGCTGAGCTCGTACCGACGGGCTATGCCTTCTTAAGCTTGTACCGATGAGCTGCTGCCTGCTTAGATAAAATATTAGATCAACAGCCTGCAACTGTTGGGATGGCAGTCTGGTCCGCTAATGTGCTGGGGCCGTCCTAAAAAGAAACCAGCAAATAGCATTATTCCATTACGGGGACTACAGTAAACCACAACAAACCAGATTGCGCGATAGGCTTAGATATGATTGGTTCAATCCTTTGATGATATGCTACACCGAGAGAAATATATTCAAAACACACTTGATAATGCTACTATAATGCGGCGGTTTCGAAACATACTCGTATTAGACATGATTAGCAAATTTGGGACGTGATACTTTTCAATACTCTCTATTTTGTGGTAATCTCCTTTTTTTCTTGCAGATTGTCTTATTCTTATGGGGTGTTCATGTTGTCATCCATCGTAATCAAAATATTTAACTTTTGTTATCAAATTTTGTTAGTGTGTGCAATTGTTATCAAATTTCGTGAGCATATGCAATTGTTTGGTATTTGTTCTTTCGTGCATCATAGCTATGCCCAGGCTCTTCTAACATTCTGGCTCCGCCACTGCTGGTGACGCTACAGCCTACGGAGGTTGGATCCATTGGCGAGGCTCCGGAGGGCGGATCCGAAGATGGTGGTGACGTCGGAGCGTGGAAAGAAAAGGAGGGGCGGTGGATACGAGCAGACAACCAAACGTTTGCTTGTGCGGGCCAAGCTCGGTGATGCAGCGCAACCAAACGCCACGCTCTACACTGTTGTAGCCTAACTTTGGCGATGCTGGTCGGCCTAGCTAGGCTCAGCCGAGCTCGAATGCGAGCTAACATGCTCTTAGTGGGTTTTATGATTGAATTGTAATAAAAATAAGTAGTCCAAATTATATTTTGAAAACCGTGTGTGACAATATAAAATGAGTATATATATGTAACAATTAGAGCAACATTTTGCAATTGGCTTTAGGGATAAAAGAAAAATCAGCCCATATTTCTGTCACGAAGAAAAGGGAAGAGAATTCAGGGTATCTTTCCGAATGTACTGTTGCCTGTCGCTGGAGGATCGCTTGACGAAACCACTCAGACAGACAGGACGCGAGTAGACGCAGGGTTCAAGATACCGAGAGATCCTCACGCCCGCTACAATGTCATTTGCCATTCAGCGACATACTGTCACTCACCACTGAATTTTTGTCTGACGAGATAGTGGCAGCAATGAAGCATACCCTCACTAGAATTCGACAGCTTAACCCGCTGCTGGAACTGGATCTTGCATGGCAACGATCCGAGGTCGTGGGGGGATATGCTGTGGTAATATCCCATATTCCCAGCGCATGAACTGACGGGTTACGTCTCTGAGTCTTTTCATTTCTCCAGTCTCCAGAAGTGAAGCTCGTGTCGTCCTGAGGTTTGTTTTCAGGGGGCCGTGAAAGATTTATCTTCCAAGGATGTTAAGTTTAGTGCAGGAAGTGAACTGTTTTCTCTGAAATTCCTGCAAAATTCATGTGAAACTCCTATGTTCCAAACAAAGTGGTTGTCAAATCGAGCAGCTTGGATCTTGGCGAAAAAATTTTAGTGGATGCCATGCATGGACGGTAGGCTTGCCTGCTTACATGAGTCGCGTGGTTTTAGATGATCCTGCTGCGCCGTTGTGCACTAATAATTAGGGCTTGATATTTTGTGAGAAGAAATTCGTCAGTATGCACATCGTACAGGACTACAGGGATTTCTGGTTGCAACACGATGTGATGGGAGATGGCAGGAATCATGGGACCTGTCTGTTGCACGGATCGATTCGGTTTCAAGAATGTTGAAATTTGGCGCACTGTGTGTGAATTTTGATTCCTTTCTTATCACTGAAGGAGAAAGATGAGCTGACGTGAGTCTAACAATGCATGCAGTAATTTCTGATAGAAACTTAGAATGACATGTTCTGAACTGAGTTCTTCTGAATTTGTTTTCGTTGTTGCTGGCAGATCATTTTGAGCCGCCGCGTATTAAAATTCATTCATGCAAGTGGATTCTTGCCGAATTATTAGGAGAAGCCGATCGAGCAGCTACCATTAAAAATGAATGTCTCAGAAAAAAAATAAAGATCAATTCCCTGCAGGGTGTCCGAGGCTCCGAGCAGAAAGCTGTGGCAAGCAGCCGCAATTACAGACTAGATTAGTAATGAACTAGTGGCCAACAGAATCACTCACCATCAGAGCAACCATCTCATAAACAATGCATCCTCCTGTCTCATGCATCAATTACACACCAATATTATATAGCTGCTCACATTCTTTAGCTCCAATCTTTCACCCACAAAAAGAAGCATTCTTTTAGCTCTTTTTCCTTCAGTTTATTTGCTTGGCGCCCCTTTTGGGTGCTGCTTTATGCAAAGGTGTAGGCAACGCATAGCAGCCTCATCAACATGATTGATGTGGTTCCTTGATGCATGCAAGTTGCTTTCCCACTCCCTGCTAGTGCTGCGCACTGCATGGTTGTCTGAGCTCAATCAAGCAGCTAATGACAACTCACATGACCACAAAACCATGATCTAGCTCGATTCCAGTGATCATTAAGCTATAGGACAAGTGAGACAGTTTAGGCCTATTTGCGATCTTTTCGGTGAGGGAGAGAAGCTTATGATCATGCCTGTATAACTACTTCACCACAATGCCACTAGCTCGTTTTCATTATTCATCCACGTTTTCATTATTCATCCACTGGGTTCAGTAGCCATAAACAAATCGTCCAGAGGATCCCCACAAGATTGGGTTAGATACACTAGAAGATGAGTGAAATCGTGCTCTGCACAATAAACACTTGCCAAATTTGAGATTTGACTATGCGACAATGGCGTTGTTTACTTGTTCTTTCAGTTCAGATAGGCACGTTAGGGTTATATTCCGATTAGCTTATCCCTGCCATGATCTAATGACAGAAGCAGCGCAATCATCAAGGAGCCATATACAAAGATAATTATATGTAGCCTTGCCATGCCAGCCGCGCATGTGGATTGCATCGATCGATCCATCTCTCCTCTCTCAAAACGAGGAAAAAAAGAAGCCGGATTTGACGAGATCTTGGGTAGGTGCATGCATGCATTGATGCATGTCTCTCTCTAGAACATTCGTTGGCAATGATGGTCGATCGATCCACGCGATGTGTAGATCGATCTCGAGTCGATTATTTATTTATTTATTTTGGCGCCAAACCGGTGAGACGAACGGAGCAACGACGTCATGGCGGATTCTTGAGAGAGTCGACACCATGATTCGGGGGGGGAGAGAGAGAGAGAGAGAGAGAGAGAGAGTCTAAGCCAAATCTACAGACGCAGAGTCCCGACGGACGGCTGCCGGGTTCTGTCAGGAGGAACATGGCGGGTGTCGGCGATCGAGAGAGCGCGGTGCGGCGGAGCATGCAGCGCGGTGCGGCTGCATGTGCGGCGGCGAAGTGGTTGCCCTTGCCCCGAGACGCGCGGCCGGCCGGGCTCGCGCGCGAGACACGCGAGCATGCGTCGTGCGGTGGGGGGAGACGACGGGGATGGTGGCGGCGGCTGCGTCCACGGGGATGGAGATGGAGGTGGAGGTGGAGGCGGGGCGCGCGTGCCTCGTCTTTTGGGGATAGCGTGGTCTAGGCCGGTGTGCGGCGGAGGGAGGTGGTGCCGCGAGGGGGGAGGCAGCCAGCGGGGCGTGCCGCCGCGGAGCTCAACATGGTGGCGACCGCTCCCCCGGTAGGGACGGGAGAGCAGTACCGGGCCCCTTGCAATGAACAATGTACTCACCCTGTTGCAAAATAGTATCCACCGTTTTAAAGCTATTAAGATTGAGAACATAAAAATTTTACTGATAGATTCATCTTGAAATACCTTCATAATATTATAATTTTTAATGTGTTATAAATAAATTTAATTTTTTGATCAAAGTTGGAATTTGAAGACCATGTCAATGTCCAAAATGTTTTGGAGATCCTCTGCCGTTGTGAACAACCCACATGTCAGTGAAATAATGGCCCTCTTCAGTTACGGCAAATTATGCGCACCCTCGTTCAAAATGACTATTATTTCACAATGAAGAAAGTAATTTTTCTAGGTTAGTCTATATTGTTTTTTTTTACTTTGGCACTGTTTTTGTATTCCATATAATCTTTTGGAAGGAGAGAAATTGATGAATATTTTACCAAGAGTACAACTTGGTGTGTTGTGTGTTTTGATTCATCAAAGAAGATGTAATGAACCGTACGTTGGTGTTTGGCGGCGATGACCATGGTTAGCTCACGGATGATGTGTTTCCGTTCTTTTTACTTTGATCGGAGGTGGTACTCGTGGTTCCGGCATGCAAATCTCCCTGTAAATTGTTTGTTTTTTATGTTCCATCTTTAATGGAATCGGCGGAATATGTTTTTCCTGCTTCAGCCTTACAGCCCAAAACGCAGTCAGCCCGGTTAACCGTATGTTGATTGGGCTTGCTACCCTATCTCCACACAGAATAAAAAAGTTCAGGCCCATCTACAGATCTGTTTGTGTAATTTGGCCCCATCGCCACGTCCAGAGCTGGGAATCCAAGCATCCAATACACCGGCCCATTAACTAGACAACCCGTGACACGTAACAGTGCCACTACTTGTCTACCTCCCTCCCTCCTCCCTTCCCTAGCCCACCGCCATGGCCGCCGTTTCCACGACGCGCCTGCACCTCACCGCAGCCGCCGCCCTCCTCCTCCTCGTGCCCGCGCTCGTCGCCGCGCAGTCCCGCCCCTTCGGAGGTAGCGCGCGCGTGCCTCGTTGGCGGGGGGACGCTCGCGGGATCCGGCTGCGGTGGCTGATTCGTGTCTGTGTGTGACTGCGTGGTGTCGCAGGGGCGCCGCCGGGATACGCGAGGTACGTGGTCGACGCGGCGGCGATGCCGGAGGAGGAGGAGTACGACTACATCGTGGTGGGCGGGTTCGTGAGGACGCTCGGCATGGCAGACCCTGCCCGGCAAAGGCATGATTGGGTTCGGCCCATCGGCCCGTTGGATCAGATAAAAAGGCACCTCAGTCCACCCATCACCTGATTCCCCATCCGACCCTAGGGCGGCGACTGGCGATGGGGCGATCCGACCCTAACCCTACTAGAACAGAGGAAGGAAAAAAAAAGTTGGAGCCCCAGAAATTGCCGTTCTGATCTCCTAATTTCCCATCTCATGTGATTCTGATTCTTCTCTTCAGGTCGAGGTCGCCCAAAATCCCTAGCGGGCGCGCAGCGGAACAGAGGCCGGCGATGTGGCTCGTTGGTTGCGCCGCCGGATCTCGGCGACGAAATCGGGCGAATAACGTAAGCTACTCCTTTCTTCCGCCTGGCCTCAGATCAGTTTCTTCCTTTCTTCTTCAATTCAATTCAGTTTTATTTTCCTCTCTTCAGTTTTATTTTTTTTATTTTTTATAAAAAAAGAGAGTTTTTTTTTTTTTTTGGATTTCAACGAATCGGGGGAGGACTCCAAGTCCGATTCGGGTACTACTGGTGTAGGTTTTGTGATTATAAATAGATAAGAGTAATAGGGTAAAGCAAAACCAAATCATAAATCCGCCGCCGGTGCAGTTCGTTTCTGGAGTTGTTGAAGTATACTTACTGTATTTAATAATTGTTGGTTCACGCAACGCAACGCAGGACTTTGACACTAAGATGCTGCGCAAAATCTACAGGAGGAGGAGGAGGAGGCTAATCGGTCTCGACATACCAGACGAGATCCTTGTGGAGATCCTTGTCCGTCTGCCAGTGAAAGCTATTCTGCGCTTTAAGTCCGTCTGCAAGGCATGGCATGCTATCATCTCCCATCCATCATTCACCCCCTTGCATCTCCAGCAATCTGCCTCCAGGCACGGGCAGCAGCCGTCCTTCCTCGTTGCCCCGCATACCATGGAATCCATCGATAAAGTCAGGGGCTTGGAGCCTTGCAACCTTCACTCCTACCAATGGCAGGAAGGGCAGCGCGGTGTGACCCCTGTGTATGCCAGGGATTTTGGGACTGACTTGGTGTTCAGAATGTCGCACTGCGACGGCCTCGTGATGGTACCCACTAGCTCCGGCGTGTATGTCATCAACCCAGCGACCGGTGATTTCCTCATGCTGCCTGATTGCCAGGAGGATCAGAATTCGATCGTAGCGACGGTAGGCTTCGGGCTTGATCCTTGCTCCAACAAATACAAGGTCGCTCACTACTTCTACCGCTCCGTAGATGCTTCCAAGGGGACCTATGATGCGGGCATGGAAGTGTTCACTATTGGTGGTTCTCGTTGGAGGGAGGCAATGGAGGTTCCACCATACCCACTTCATAGCTTTCGGGCTGTCGTATACTCCAAGGCCAGAGGGTCTCTGTTCTGGCATATCTCTGAGGACCTCCTCAAGAAGCAGCCTCCACAGGGCATCCTTCGCTTCGGTTTAGATGACGAGGCGTTTAGTTTTGTCCCCAAACCTTACTTGGAACCTGACATGCAACCATTTCAGTTACTGGAGCTAGGTGAACAGTTGTGCCTAGTTCAGTACCTATCGACGAAGCTAGTGATCTGGGCGCTTACAGATGATGTTAACGATATGTGGTATCGACGGTACGCCATGGACATGTCCATTTTATGGGGGATATCTGAATATCAGCTGCTAACCTTGCCACTTGCCATGCTCAACAACGATGGTATACTAGTTAAATATGGTAATAATCTAGTCCGCTTCAATCTGGGAAGTGAAGGCGAGTATACAAAGCAACTTGCTGTTCTCGATCAAATTAGGTACCCGGATCCAAAAGGAGGGAGCATGTCGAAGCATGGCTCGGAATTCTACTACTTCGATGTAGTCCCGTATATGGAGAGCCTTGTTCCTTTAAGATCAGATCAGGATCAGGAGCATAATATTGATCTCTGTTTATTTGAGGGATTATGAACTGCACCGATCTCTGTTTATTTTATTTAAGGAATCCAAAAGTGAACTGCACCGATGACTATTTTGTGGACTATTTATTTATTGTTCGCCAATCTCTGTTTCCCTCTTGCTATGTAGCATATAGTATATTTATTTGAGGGATTATGAACATCATAACTGAGCTTTTGCTATAAATCTATTTACCTTTTGGATATTTATAAGAGCGTTAAAAGGGCAGCTTAATTTCCTGCTTCTGCCCCGTCCTCGTACTTGATTCAGAAGGTGAAAACGTTTCTTGAATGGTGGTTTTTTCTGTCTTTTACCATCTCTGCAACAAGTTTAGTCGCAGTTCTCTTACTGAACCAAACGCCGGCGCGCTTTATTGTATTGTACAAGTGCTGCATTGCCCTCCAGTGTACATGTAAACTTTCTGAGACGTCTGTGCCTATAATTTACCCTATATTAATTTCCTTGGAAGTCTTTTTAACTTATGCAGGCCATGCATCTGGTTGGATGAATATGTGATGTTTCCTCAAAAAAAAATCATGAATCGATGTTGTTTTCTCTAAACAAAGTATTAAGTATTGTTGCTGGCGATGCAGACCAGCAGCATGATAACTTTTTTTTTTTTAACCAAGCGAACTGTTTTTAGATGAGTATACAATTCTGCAATTCCGAAATGTACATAATAGTTTTTTTGTTTCTTTCGAGAGAATCAAGTAAAGATGGAGTTGTATTATTGCAGTCAATCAGAACCATTTTCTAAAATCTGAATCATTCCGAGCCAACCTGAACAAGTTGAGATACTGTTGTAAATCCCCTAGGTCGGCCCAGTGTGCCCTGCCTGGCAACGGCGTGCGCCACGCGTGGGCCCCACCAAGGGCCGGCGGCTCGGGCAGTTGTGGGCACACCGAATTTACGTTTTCCGCTATAAATATATGAGAGAGCCCAATTATGATCAATAAAGTTTCCACCCTCGCGTGTTCTCTCTACTTCTTCTGTCCCTGTGATTGATCGATTGTTTGGTGTGACGTGCTGATACCGATCCTGTCTTATGCATCAATTACACACCAATATTATATAGCAGCTCACATTCTTTAGCTCCAATCTTTCACCCACAGAAAGAAGCATTCTTTTAGCTTTTTGTCCTTCAGTTTATTTGCTTGGCTCCCCTTTTGGCTGCTGCTTTATGCAAAGATGTGTAGGCAACGCATAGCAGCCTCATCAACATGATTGATGCGGTTCCCCTTTGATGCATGCAGGTTGCTTTCCCACTCCCCCTGATAGTGTTGCTGACTGCATGGCTGTCTGAGCTCAATTAAGCAGCTAATCACAACTCACATGATCACAAAACCATGATCTAGCTTGATCATTAAGCTCTAGGGCAAGTGAGACAGTTTAGGCCTACCTGCGATCTTTTCGGTAAGGGAGAGAGAAGCTTATGATCATGCCTGTATAACTAGTTGGCCACAATGCCACTAGCTCGTTTTCATTATTCATCCACTGGGTTCAGTAGCCACAAACAAATCGTCCAGAGGATCCCCACATGATTGGATTAGATACACCTGGAAGATGAGTGAAATCGTGCTCCTCTGCACAATAACCACTTGCCAAATTTGAGATTTGACTATGCAACAATGGCGTTGTTTACTTGTTCTTTTAGTTCAGATAGGCACGTTAGGACTATATTCCGATTAGCTTATCCCTACAATGATCTAATGATAGAAGCAGCGCAATCATCAAGGAGCCACATACAAATATAATTATATGTAGCCATGCCATGCCAGCCGCGCATGTGGACTGCATCGATCCATCGATCTCACCTCTCAAAACGAGGAAAAAAAAGAAGCCGGATTTGACGAGATCTTGGATAGGTGCATGCATGCATTGATGCATGTCTCTCTCGAGAACATTCGTTGGCAATGAAATCGATCGATCCGCGAGACGTGTAGATCGATCTCGAGTCGATTATTTAATTTTTTTTGGCGCCAAACTGGTGGGACGAACGAAGCAACAACGTCATGGCGGATTCTTGAGAGAGACGACACCATGATTCGAGGGGAGAGAGAAAGAGAAAGAGAGAGGCAGAATCTGAGCCAAATCTACAGACTCAGAGTTCCAACGGGCGGCTGTCGGATGCTGTCAGGGCAAACATGGCGGGTGTCGGCGATCGAGAGAGGGCGGAGCATGCAGTGCGGTGCGGCGGCGGGTGTGTTGCCCCGAGTCTTGCGCGCGGCCGGGCTCGCACGCAAGACACGCGGGCATGCGTCGTGCGGTGGGGGGGAGACGACGGCGACGGCGGCTGCGGCCGCAGGCGTGCTCGGCGCATTCGCGCGGCGGCGGGGGTGGAGGTGGATGTGAGCGCGGGCACGCGTGCCTCGTGTTTTGGGGACAGCGCGGTCTAGGCCGGTGCCGCGCGGGGAGAGGCAGCCAACGGGGCGTGCTGCCGCGGAGCTCTACATGGTGGCGACCTGGGGGAGAACAGTACCCCTTGCAGTGAACAATGTACTCGCTCCGTTACAAAATAGTACTATTTGTTTTAAACTTGCCCTAAATTAAAGTTTTAAATTTTAATTTATAGAGAATTTTTAAACTATTTAGATTGAGAACATAAAAATTGTATAGATAAGTTCGTCTTGAAAATAACTTTCATAATATTATAATTTTTAATATATTATAAATAGATTTTTAAAATTTTTTGTGGTCATTGTACTTTGGAGATCTTACCAATGTTCAAAATGACTATTACTCCTATTTCATAATGGAGGAACTATTTTTTTTAGGTTTTGCTGAATAGCGGTCATCTTATTTTTTAGTTTTAGACTATTTTTTCGATTAGTCCACATTGTTTTTAATTTTACATTTCTTGTAATTTTTGGAAGGTGAGAAACAGATGAATTTTTTTTACCAAAGAGTACAATTCGGTGGATCGCGTGTTAGGGTTCATCAAAGAAGTAAATATGTAATTAACCGTATGTTGGCGTTTGACAGTGATGACCATGGCTAGCTCACGGATGCTGTGTTCCCGTTCTTTTTACTTTCATCGGAGGTGGGACTCGTGGTTTCGGCGGGCAAATCTCCCTGTAAATTGTTTGTTTTTTCTGTTCCATCTTTAATTGATCGAAAACACTACTGTCCGAGCATCCGGCGCTTCGGACGCGCTTGCGCTTGTGAGCTGCACGGCCCACGAGAGGAGACCCTGGCTGCGCGCCTGTTTTTTTTTTTTAACGCGCGCACCGCGGGGGGCCCACGCACGGGGGAAGCAGTGCGCTGCTGGTTCCCACTTTGAGACGTGCAGGTCTTTTGCACGATGGGGCCCATGGGGGCAGGGGGATGGCAGAGAGGGATTTTCTGTGCATGGCAACGTATGGGTCGGGATGCAGTAGAGTTTTTTTAGCTTTTGCACCGTTGAAACTTCAAATCCGTCTAATGAAAGCTGAATATTTTCTAACGAAACTTGACTTTTAGCCAAGTTTCATCGGTATTTAGCCAAGTTTCGATAATACTTTTTTTCAAGTTTCATCGGTTCTAGCCAAGTTTCAATGGTTTTTTATTCAAATTTCAACAGTAATTTAATAAGTTTCGTTGGGTTTCCTCAAGATTCATCGGTTTTTAGCCAAGTTCTTCAAGTTTCATCGGTTCTAGCCAGGTTTCAATGGTTTTTATTCAAGTTTCAACAATAATTTAAGAACTTTCCTCAAGTTCCATCATTAAGTTGTCAAGTTTTCATTAGTAGGTTCTCAAGTTTCATTGATAGGTTTTCAAGTTTCATCAGTAGGTTCTCAAGTTTCATTACTAGTTTCTCAAATTTCATTAGTATTTTCTTTAAGTTTCAGTGACACCCAACGAATTTTTATTTGGTCCAAGGTCCAACCCACTGCATGCAAGATTCCCCTG
Source organism: Raddia guianensis (assembly GCA_036346415.1). Classification (NCBI taxonomy): domain Eukaryota; kingdom Viridiplantae; phylum Streptophyta; class Magnoliopsida; order Poales; family Poaceae; genus Raddia; species Raddia guianensis. The sequence continues at coordinate 5,035,592 of CM070539.1, read as the reverse complement.
TAGCTTTTTGAGGGATTCACATTAGGGGTGTGTCGACGGTTGAGATAACGATCTCAAGTCACTAAGGTTCTTGAAGATTGAGATAGGAGACACGCCAAACAATGCGAACAGCAACGAACAAGGAGATAGGGTTTTTATCCTGGTTCAGGCCTCTCGGGAGAGATAATAGCCCTACGTCCAGCCTTTCTTATATATCAGAGGTGAATACAAGAGGTGGCTCGGCGAGACGAACAAGTCTCGGCGAGATTATGGGCGTACAAGTGCGATAGCGCAATGATCTGATGTATACGAGGTGCTAAGATGCAAAAGCTCTTGGTCAGGGTCCCGCTAAACGTCATAGAGGCCCTGTTTATATAGTGCAGAGCAAACCGACCTACCGAGGGAATATCGGGCCAGGCTAACTACGAGATTACAACGAACTCAACGTGCCAAATATATCCCGAGGCAGATAAGGCATACTCCTAGTCTTGGAGATCACGACTCCTATTCCAATCCGGGAAACCACGTCCGGGTCTTCACGTAGCCGTGCAGAACTTCTGTTCGAGACGGACTCAAACATGATTTCTTGGCCGTTACGCATCACGCCAGCCAAGAAGCTGTTCGGCAAGATGCATATGGGCCAGATAGAATCTTCCAGGGAGCTGGGCCCTGGTAGGCTGTTCGAGTGGGCCGTCAGGGAGTGGGCCATGGCAATGGGCCGTAATTTAATCCCCGACAGCTAGCCCCCGAGACTCAAGTGGAAGGACTCACTAGAGTGGGGTCGTCCACTTGAGACTCAAAGTCACGAAGAGGTTATTTTTCCTGCTACAAAGACGTGCAACAGGCGACCGAACAGGTTATGTTTCAACCGAACAGGACTTGTTCGGGATCGAACAAACCCGATCAGTGCCGAGCAACTCTGTTGCGTCGAACAGGGAACGACATCTGTCCGAGTAGAATACTCAGCCTTAAGTGAGATGAATCATCTCCTTGAAGCTGAATGTCATCAAGCAGGGATTGGATTCTTGGTAGTGAAGAGCGTACCGTCGCATCCGGTAAGATCAGTTTTTCCGGGAGAATGAACTTAGCAAGTCGCGAGACGGACTCGTGCTGCTGCATCTAGGTATAAAGATACCTAGAAAAGTATGAACGAAAATAGGGGAATCACCTCTCGGGCTAGAGCTTGCTCGAGGAAATAGAGATTGCGCTCTCGAGCAAACGTTATGCTCTGGAGCGAAGGTGATGCGCCCCCAAACATAGATTGTGTGCCAGGAGCAGACAATGCATACGAGGGGGAAGATGACCCAGTCCTCGAGCGTAGAGCTCGCCAAAGGAACCAAGTAAGGCGATCTAGTCCCCGAGCACGGAGCTCGTTAAAGGAACCAGAAAGTACGACCAGGCGAAGACGCACGGTAGAGAACTGCGCCCGCAAAGAGTCGCCGTTCGAGGCGATCCGGCCCCGAAAGCACGGAGCTCGTCGCGGAGACGATGATCTGGCCTCGGCGAAGAACCGTCCGCGCGATGTGAATCACAACCCGATGCAGTCAGAGCCGCCAGAGAACGTGTGAAATCAACGCTTTACCCATGACGTATTCCTTGCGCAGTGTTAGCGTTGTCTTGACAAGTGCAGAACCGACGCTTGGAGTGCCCGTTGCGATGAGAATCGGCTTACGGTGGACATGCCCGTTGCGATGAGAATCGGCTTACGGTGGGCAGGACCCCATTGGTGGCGCACTACCTTGATTTAGCCAAACTGTGAAAGTCAGTGCCGAGCAAAGGCGAGAAATCATACGCGGGTGAAGTGAATCAGTCCCTGGGCATACGCGGAGCAAAACTCGGGAAGAGAGGGATGCAAACGTCGGTTTTGGTGGCGAAGCCTGTAACCTCGCCGCGACCATCACCGGAGTCTGACGTTACCCGTTCCTGAATTTTCTGCAGAAAACAAACAAGAAACGAGACAGCAAGGGAAAAAAGAGAGCAAGGACAGGCTCTAAGAAGAGCAAAGCGAGTTTTGGAAAACACGCTAAAGACGACCTACCCGCACAAGACATAATTTTTTCCGGGTACGTCCCCCAATAGCGTTAGTGTCACCTCGGCGAATACGGAACCGACGCCAGGAGTGCCCGTTGCGATGAGAATCGGCTTACGGTGGGCAGAACTACGTTGGTGTTGCATTGCTTCGGATTACCGTGCAAGGAAGGACGTAGCATGGATAAAAAAGACATGTGCGGACAAGTGCAATCCCGCTGTGGCTAAGACCGCTAACCAGGGAAGGCGATCGGGACCTTAGCCGCAGGCAAAACGTGCGAGGCGAAATCTTATCCGGGCATGGACCCGTGTAGCGTTGGTGTCGCCTCGGCGGGTGCGGAACCAGCGCCAGGAGTGCCCGTCGCGATGAGAATCAGCTTATGGTGGGCATGCCCGTTGCGATGAGAATCGGCTTACGGTGGGTAGAACTCCATCGGTGGTGCACCGCTTCGGTTAACCGGAGCCGTACAGGTCATCGCCAGATAAAAAGTCATGCTTGTACGCGGGGAGCGCTACGGGAGCGAAAGACCAACGAGGTTTTGGAAAACCAACGCTAAGTAAAGGAACTGGAAAACTGAAAACGTACCGGGGTTGCCGAAATTCAGATCAAGTCCTAACTGACCGAGGAGAAACAGTCCTCCGAGGAGCTGGCCGAGCAGCTTAAGACCGCCGAGCAGCGCTTCAATCAGAGCGAGAGTCTGATCTAGCAGTTTTTCTGCAAAAAAGAGCAGCAAAAGACAAGTACGAACAGGAAATCAAGAGCAAGACGAACAGCGCTAGAAAGTTTTAAGAAAACCGGTAGAACGCTTAGCCTATCTCCCAGCCCCCGTTGTGCAGCTGCTCGAGGACCTGAGTTTGCGAACTCGAACAGATGCACAAGAGAAAGAGCGACGCCCTAGCCCCCGGTACGGATGATGCATGAAGACCTGAACTTGCGACTTCAAGCACGTGCGTAGAGAGTTAGAGCGGCACCCGTATTCTGATCGACTCGTTTCAGGAACTGCTCGTTAATGTAAGTTAGGCGATTCCGAAGGTAACCGAACAAGTAAAGTGCTTACGCAGCAGGCTTACGAGCGAGCTTTGCCAAGTGGTTGTGCCGTGAGCGGTAAGTGCCTCTCCGCGGAGGCTTACGAGCGAGCTTAGCCGCAAAGGTGGATGCCGTGTTACGCAACTCTGAGTTTAGAAACTTGTTGAAACAAGATACGGGCAGGGAAAACCCATAAGATTGCGGAGCCAAGAGTTCGCAAGACCGGGCAGCCATCAATTGTTACCAGAGAGAAAGAGTACTCTGAGAAGACGAGTGGTGAGAAGGGCCGCAGAGGGCCACGAACATTCACCGTTCAATGGGTTGAACTTTACATGGTAGCCCGAGGGACTTGGACGAACTAAGACGCGAAATTTGAGAAAAAGCGCGAAGTTAGGAAACGAAAGATCTACACGAGGAACTTACGAAGCTGGTCGATGTTCCAAGTCTTTGGTCACTCTCTCCGTCACCCACCGCCAGCGGTAACGGCCGGGATTCGAATGAGTTTTGATCCGGCCCCGAGCGGAGCTCATCGCGGGGACAGACGCCGCTTCTGGGCGAAGAGCCGCCTGCCGAGGAGATCCGATCCCGAACACGGAGCTGGGAACCAGATCTGGAAGGCGATCAAGATCGAAGGGATCGATCCGATCTGGCAGAGGAAGAGACATCCTGCCCTTCTGAGTCGTAGTCCTCAGGGAGAACCTCCTGGTCGCTGATAGAGCTCGATATGCTCGATTTGCGTGTCCCCACGGTCGGCGCCAGCTGTCGACGGTTGAGATAACGATCTCAAGTCGCTAAGGTTCTTGAAGATTGAGATAGGAGAGACGCCAAACAATGCGAACAGCAACGAACAGGGAGACAGGGTTTTTTATCCTGATTCAGGCTTCTCGGGAGAGATAATAGCCCTACGTCCAACCTTTCTTATATATCAGAGGTGAATACAAGAGGTGGCTCGGCGAGACGAACAAGTCTCGGCGAGATTATGGGTGTACAAGTGCGATAGCGCAATGATCTGATGTCTACGAGGTGCTAAGATGCAAAAGCTCTTGGCCAGGGTCCCGCTAAACATCATAGGGGTCCTGTTTATATAGTGCAGAGCAAACCGACCTATCGAGAGAATATCGGGCCGGGCTAACTACGAGATTACAACGAACTCAACATACCAAATATATCCCGAGGCAGATAAGGCATACTCCTAGTCTTGGAGATCACGACTCCTATTCCAATCCGGGAAACCACGTCCGGGTCTTCACGTAGCCGTGCAGAACTCCTGTTCGAGACGGACTCAAACATGATTACTTGGCCGTTACGCATCACGCCGGCCAAGAAGCTGTTCGGCAAGATGCATATGGGCCAGATAGAACCTTCCAGGGAGCTGGGCCCTGATAGGCTGTTCGAGTGAGCCATCAGGGAGTGGGCCATGGCAATGGGCCGTAATTTAATCCCCGACAGGGTGTAAAATGGATACAAATAATCCGAATTTTCCGACATCCGTATCCGAAAAATGGGATATCTGTATTCGGACTATCCGTATCCGAATAGGAAACGGATACGAATACGGATACTATTTGGATTTTTTTTCCCGGATACGGATACGAATAACTAGATATGGATACGGATACGGATACTATCCGTATCCGAATTGTAATGGTGGTCATGCTGGACGTGGAACAAATATTGACTATATTTCTAATTAAGTACTTATTGCTCGTTTTGTACCTGATGCTTGATATATATACACATATATATACCCCATGCTCCTAAGCATCAGTGACTTGAAACTAATGTAAGGCGTAAAAGATAAATGTTGACATGTTGCCTTGTTTTTTTGCTGATGTGCTGAAGCTGTAGAATATTCGTATCCGATCGAATTGAGTAGATATTCGGTCCATATTCGTATTCGCTATGCTATCCGATTCGTATTCGTATCCTAGAGGTATCCGAATCCGTATCCGGAAAAAAAAAATGGATACGGATATGGTAAGGGTGCTATCCGATCCGTATCTGATCCGTTTTCACCCCTAATTCACATGCTCGCTTGTTTGGAAAAAAATTCTATGCGGACCGTCCGCGATGAGCTCAGGTGCGGACCCGCCTCCGATTCGCGACAGGTGTCTCCGCACCGATCTCGGCGCGCCCCAGCCCCACGACTCTGCTTCTTCCCCAGGACGACTCGCTCACGGTCTCACCTGCCCCAAATCGCGCCTCTCCCGCCCCCAAATCGCGCCTCTCCTCCCTCTCGAAGCCCTAACCCCGCCAGCGCCGCTGCCTCGTCGTCCTCGTCCGGTGCCGCCGCCTACGCCTCGTCCTCCGCCACCGCCGCGGCCAGGAGCTCCCTGGCAATGGAGCCTCTACAACCGGTGGGTTGTCCCTTCCATGGAGTTGCTACCTTCAGGAGTGCTTCAACCGTGTTAATGGAAGATGCAGCTCGAAAAAGTTCAAGCAGTAGCAGTTTTTGTATCAAATCTTGGAACTACTCGTCGATTTTTGTTTCAAATCAGCAGCTTGTAATTTTTCTTACTAATGAAATTGATGACCTGTACTCAGTTGTCATATAGAATTCTGAAATTTATAGGCAAATTGATGACCTGTACTCAGTTGAACAAGTGATTTGCTCCAGTTTAGTTGGCAGCGGCTTGTGAACAAGTGATGTACTCCCTGTATCTGTTTCAGAATATATATGGCGTCAGCTGTTGCTTTCAAGGTTCTTTATGAATGGAATTATCATAGTGTCAATTATGAAGTAATGCTTCACCAATTCATGAATTCAATTGCAGCTCCAATGTACAAATTCAGATAAGAAACAGAGGGGCTGGACAACACGAATTATGAAATGCTCTTGGAAAAAAAGCTACATCGGGATTCAAATGGATCTTGTTTTTACACAAAAGCTACAAGTTTGTAAAGAAAGAGCAGGAGAGCAGAATTCTAGAATTGCATATGAATTGCAGTTATGTATGAAAATATATAGCAGCATTTTCAGTTTGGCAAGAGTTATATGCTTGACTGAATTTTAAAGCTGAACTCAGAATGGCTAAAACAAGATAACTGAATAGAGTACATCTCTCCAAAAAGATATGCTATACTGGAAAAAGGATCCTTTACTTCATCTGGGTGATAAACCATGCTACTTCTTTGTTCAAAAAAAAAATTCTGAGTTACATAATGGAATTGCATATGAATTGCATTACATAATGACTTCTATGAAAATTCTGAGCATTAGCCCCTGTTTTTTCAGAGTAGCATCAGTCCAGAGGAATTATGCACTTCTGGATTGACAGTTTCATAAAGTATGAAGTTTAAAAAGCTGAATCTGAAGCATCAAGTCATTGAGTACATAATCCACTAGTGCATTCTAAATTTCTGAAGTTTGAAAAACTGAAATTTCTCAGCAACACAACACTAGTGCATTCTGAATTTCTCAGTACATATATACATCCACAACACAACTCAGTACATACATAATCCTATCATACAGCAGAAAGGATTCTCATGGTAAATTCTCATAAGGTCTTGAGATACAACTTTAGAGTATAAGCTGATTACAAAATGCATAAAGCCATGAGATACAAATTCAAAACCATAAATAGTTCACCGAGTACAAATTCAGAACCAACAATTACAAGCTTTCAGACATCAATACAAGTTGTTGGCGTTCAATCTTGCTATATCCAAGCACCAAGTTACATCATACCATCCTCTGCTATATCCAATTTTTCCAATCTGATGCTCAATTTTAGAGTTTTGGGCAGCTGCACCTAGCTCTATTGTGCAACAGCTCTGCTCTGCTACTGCAGCCATCTCGTTGGCATAGCGAGAGACCTCACGGCTTGACGTGTCGAGGATACAGCGCCCTCCTGGCGGCTCGGGAGCAAGGGAGAGCCACGCATCGGGCCTCCCCGGCGGCACGATGGTGGTGGCGGTGACCTCCTCGATGGCAGTGGCGGCGGATGACTCGGCGGCGAGCGACGGCAAGAGAGCTGTTGGGGGGTGCTGGGGGAGGGGCAGAGAGGCGGCACTCGCCGGCGCCGCGCCATTCCAGCTCCGTTGCGATGGCTCCATGGCGGTGGATGAGCGGTTGTGAGTTAGGGTTAGGGTTGCGGCAGCGGAAGGACGGCGAGATGCCGGAGGGGCGGGAGCCGGCGGTGGTGGGGCGCGGTGGTGGTGAGCGGGATTAGGGGAATCGGGGATGAAGGAGGAGCCCGGCTGCTGCTGCTGCGCTGAGATTGGGAATTCCACGCGTCGCTCATCCGGTCCGAGTTCGCACGGAGCGGCAATGCGGACGGTCCGCATAGAATTTTTTTTCCGCTTTTTTGGGGTGAGGGGAGGGGCACACGTTGCTTAGGAGCTGACAGCGCTCGAGATTCGGCGGAACAACCTCCCATGATGGTTAAAAAAAAAAGAACAAGTTTTTCCCACTTCGGGCTAGAAGCCCAAAACGCAGTTAGCCCGGTTAACCATATGTTGATTAGGCTTGCTATCCTATCTCCATACAAAAAGAAAATTCAGGCCCAGCTGCAGACTGTATGTGTAATTGGGCCTCACCGCCACGTCCAGTCGAGAGATGGGAATCCAAACATCGGCCCATTAGTAGACAATCCGAGGCCGTGACACGCAACAGTGCCACTACTTTTCAACCTTCCGTCCTCCTCGTCCTCAACTCCCGTTTGGCCGTTTCCCTCCACTCCCCAACTGCCGCACTCTTCGTCTTCTCCGCGCCTCCCACCAAAACCCGAACCACCTCGTCCCCAAACCCTAGCCCACCGCCATGGCCGCCATTTCCATAACGCGCCTGAACCTCACCGCAGCCGTCGCCCTTCTCCTCCACCTCGTGCCCGCGCTCGTCGCCGCGCAGTCCCGCCCCTTCGGAGGTAGCGCGCGCGTGCCTCGTTGGCGGGGGGAAGCTCGCGGGATCCGGCTGCGGTGGCTGATTCGTGTCTGTGTGTGACTGCGTGGTGTCGCAGGGGCGCCGCCGGGATACGCGCGGTACGTGGTCGACGCGGCGGCGATGCCGGAGGAGGAGGAGTACGACTACATCGTGGTGGGCGGCGGCACGGCGGGGTGCCCGCTCGCGGCGACGCTGGCCGGGCCCGGGGGCGGCCGCGTGCTGCTGCTCGAGCGCGGCGGCGCGCCCGGCGAGTTCCCGGTGCTCGCGACCGCGGGCGGGTTCGTGAGGACGCTCGCCATGGCGGACCCTGCGCCGGAGTCGGACGCCCCCGCGCAGGCCTTCACGTCCGAGGACGGCGTCCCGAACGTGCGCGCCCGCGTGCTCGGTGGCGGCACGGCGATCAATGCGGGCTTCTATTCGCGTGCGCATCCGGACTGGTTTCGCGGCCACGGGGAGGTCCGTGAATCCTCCATCCTTCTCTGAATTTTAATGCTTTGGTGCTATTGCCGTATGCTCGTGCTGTGTGCATCTGTGCTTAGTCGTCCAATGACAATGAGAACATGCTCTTAGTTGATTTGCTTGGTAATGAATTTGATCATGTAGAGTTGAGTAATAAAAGTTTTTTTTATCAAAAATTGGAGATTCAGGGCGCTGAGGCGACAAATTGGGACATGCGGCTGGTGAATGCATCATATGAGTGGGTGGAGCGAGAATTGACGTTCCAGCCAGTGGTGCGTGGGTGGCAGGCGGCTTTGCGAGCTGGGCTGCTGGAAGCTAATGTGACGCCATGGAATGGCTTCACTGTAGACCATGTCGTTGGCACTAAGATTGGTGCCACCACGTTTGATGCATCAGGCCGCCGGCACAGTGCTGCGGACCTCCTTGCCTTTGCCCGTCCTGGCCGTCTCCGTGTTGCTGTCCGTGCAACTGTTACTCGTGTGATCACCAATCCCATTGACCCTGGTGAGAAATGCACTCCCTGTTTTATCATGGAACATCCCCCACTTCATTGCCTGCTACTTTCTGTTCACTGCGGCACTTCGGAAAAATGAATTTGTACAACAGTTCAGCAGATAACTGCATTGTTATTAAATTGTGGGCGCTTGGTATGGCTATTAGAGTTTGTACTTTTTTTTTGTTCTATTCACTTATCAGTAATTGACTATGTAGGAGTAGGAGTACTTGCATTGGTTTCTGCTTCCATTTGTTTGGTCATTTTTAGAGAAAGGAGTACTACACCTTGGTTCACTTATGTAGATACCAAATTTGATGCAACAAATTCTATTGGTTTGATCATGCTTTATGCCAATCATCCGCTTGATGATATTCTAAAAGAAGTCATGCACACTGTAATGCATGATACGATCATTATGGCATTTTGGGACACACCTATGAAGGCTATGATAGCTAACTGTCTAGATTAGAGCTTATTTCTAGGCAGGGGAGAATTTCAGTATGATTTTTTTTTTGAAGGTAGCAATAGAAACTAATAACCAGTGGTTACTGGTTTTTTCAAATGAAAATATTTTATACTGCAAATCTGCCCAAAAGTCTATGACATTTGTTATGTGCAGCATGTGGGCCCAAAAGGCTAGGCGTGCTGAAATTACTGTTCACTCGCATTGTTCACACGCGCGAACAGTAACCCAAGGATGAATTAGTTAGTTATTTAGATAATATTGTTAGTTAGTTATCATTGAGATAAGATTGTTAATAATCTGCTATTTTCTATAAGAAGTTATTGGGGCAGTCTTTCTATATAAAGGACCAATTCGGTCATTGAATTTGCTAAATAGTAAAGAAAGGATTAACATTGCCACCTTAAAGGCCTAAAAGGCCTTTTTAGTTAGCCTTAAAGGCCTGCTTGATTGGTGACTAACCTTGCCACCTTGCCACACCTCATGTTAGACAAGTTAGGTATGTGTTTGGTCCATTGCGACACTTGTGGCAAGATTTCTCTTTTTCTGTGCAGGTCCCATATGTAGGTGATTTAGGAATGTGTGGCAACATTCCCTTAGTCAAGCCAAAGTGTGGTGGAGATAATTAGTCACAAAATGTGTGGCTTGTCACACTTGACTAATATTAGGTTAGGCAAAGTTAATTGTGAACCAAACATGTCCTTAGCCCACACCGCGCCACACACTGCCCTCGCTCATCGTCGGCGACACCTCCTCGTGGCCACAAAAGAATGTCACTGGGTTAGCTCCTTCCCATGCTAACTATATTTCTATTTCTCCTGAACTAATGGTCTTTCATGAACCCGCGCATATATTTTGGTTTAAACTGTTTAAGTATGAGTGAGTGAATTCTGCCCTTTTGTTGTATTTGTCCAGCTGCACGCCGTGGAAGGTCTCCACAACCAGCAGTAGCAGCATTTGGTGTTGTGTACCAAGATCGTCTTCTCCAGCAGCATCAATCCCGGTTGCGCCCCGGTGGGGAGGTTATACTTTCTGCAGGACCCCTAGGGAGCCCACAGTTGCTGCTTCTCAGTGGCATTGGCCCTGCTAGTGATCTTACCTCCCTAGGCATCCCTGTTTCTGCTGATGTCGCAGATGTCGGCAAGCATATGTTTGACAACCCTCGGAATGGCATCTCCATCATCCCATCAGCCCCTATTGATCACTCCCTTATCCAGGTAGTTGGCATCCCTTCTGCTAATGGAACTGCCTCCTACCTTGAGGCTGCATCATACATTGTCCCCCTTGCTCCCATGCTACGCCCTGCTGGACCTTTTATTAGCTCGTCTTCACCACTCTATGTTACTGTGGCAACTATCATGGAAAAAGTTCCTGGCCCATTATCTGAGGGTTCACTCTGGCTTTCGTCATCCAATCCCTTGGAGAGCCCCGCTGTGCGCTTCAACTACTTCAGCCGCCCCGAGGACATGGCACGTTGTGTTGCGGGTGTGCGCCGTGTTGCAGAACTGCTTGAAAGCAGGACGATGGACATATTTCGTTCAGCACTGGGATCATTGAGCCAAGGTAGGAGAGGGCCTGTCAGGAGGGACTTCAGGATTGTTGGGGCAGCACTGCCAATCGACTGGAGCACAAACGATACAGCTGTGGGGGATTTCTGCCAGCAGACTGTGGCAACGTTATGGCATTATCATGGAGGGTGCGTAGCTGGAAGTGTGGTCGACAGGGACTTCCGCGTGATTAGCGTGCGCGCGCTTCGCGTGGTGGACGGATCAACGTTCAGTGAGACTCCTGGGACAAATCCTCAAGCCACAATCATGATGATGGGAAGGTATGGATTGAAATAGCTCTTGTACATTCATTTTAGCAAAAACCTTGTCTGTGTAGCTTAATCTGGACCCATTTTTTAACAACGTATAGTGGTAATTGACATGACTGCCTTGCTCATTGACATCTACAGGTATGTAGGGCAGAAGATGATTGACGGGCGACACGGAAGGCAAGTCAAAAGATCATCAGAACCATCCTCCAATGCTTGAGCAAGCATTTCAATGCGGTCATACGAAGCGCACCATATTTCTTCTCTGGCACATATAACTATTGTTACTTTTTTGCTTAAGGTATACAGTGTATAGAGTTAATAGCATGGGCCTTGCTTGTTTCAGATTAAATTAAATTAAATTAAATAAAAATTTGTTATTTTTGTATAAGCCAAATGATGTAATGTTTTGTAGTCATTCTTGTGGGGTTTTAAATAGTACTTCTTAAAGTTTGTAAAATATTTTTGTCAGAATTTTTTGAGCTCGTTAAAACGTATTTTGAGGGGGTCACAAATTTGCTACGGTAAAACGCAACTCTAAGTTAATTTGAAACAGACAAGGCCCAGCGAATGATTCTGTGTAGAGTGACAGCACGTGGGAAGCGGACATGCCTAGAAATACGATTTTGATGTTCTGACGTGTGCCTGGCTTGTAAAGACGTGCCAGTTGCATAGGGGGTAACTGCACATCAATACGATGAATGTTTTTAGCCTTAAATCAGTAGACAAGATGTCCATTATAAACTATTTTATAAAATTTAGAGTAAAATACACGGGTGGTTCTTAAACTGTTAGTCGATTCTCATCTAAGTCTCCATTTTTTGAAACTGCGGTTTTTGGTTCCTAATTTTTTTAAGTAGGTCCGCCTCGGTCCAAACTTGCTACGTGACAGCTTTAAAGCTGATGTGGTGTTAAAATGTCACGTAAATTAGTTTTAAAAAGGGGAAAATTATTTTTTAAAAAATAAAAATTGGGGAATCATTTTAAAAAACATAAAAAATGTGGGAAATTATTTTTTTAAAACATTAAAATGGAAAAACTAAAATCATTAAAAACGTATAGAAAATATCAAAAGAATCATAATAATATGGGAAAATCATTAAAAATAGGAAAATCAATAAAAAATCATGGAAATCATTATAAAGCATAAACATAAGAAAAGAAAACCTTGTCCTAGCTCATTGCGCCAGAGTTGTACATTAGACTTTTTTTTTTTGTTTTATGCGTTGGATTGCCATGGCAAATTCATTTAAACAATCTTTTCCAATAAGGTGATGGGTCACATATCTAAAATCTGAACATCCCAAACAGAACCGAAATGTGACTCTTCCATACTGACCAAGTCACCATAATAATATCTTCTATGATTAATTCCTTGCGGGCTTGTGTCTGCATGATATGAAAGCACTTCAAAAACTATGAATGTCTGAGGAAGGACCGACAATACGACGAATTTTGAAATAGTGCATTCATTAAAAGGAGCTTCTTGCACTATCAAGCGGATAGCTGTGCTATGAGATTCAGGCTACATAGCCCGACACTTTTTTCTGAAAAAAAACTCCTCTTTATCTACATAGTCCTACTAGCTTTTGCCCACTACCTCTTCCGATTCCCCTAACTTTAGTGCTACAGGTGGTGGTGACACGCATAGGTGGATCCCAATTGGTTGGCACCTAGGTCAATTCTGGTCACTGATGAAGCGATGAGAGGACAACCGTTGTAGAGAAGTGAGGGGATGGAGAGGGAGAGTAAGGCGAAGCCTACTGGTCGACAGCAAGAGGGCAGCTGTTGGTGATTGATAAACGGCCCACCTTGTAGCAAGCCTTAGGCTGATCCCGTACCGGCCCACCACGCGAACAGAGGACCAGACAGGCCGTTCCTGACCGTACTAAGGAAGCCGCCTAACTCGTTTGCGGCGTCCCCGGGCTTGACTAGGTCAAACCGTGCGGCACCATGTCCCTCCCGGGCTATCCCGTAGCCCGGGAGAAGGTCCCTCGAGTGATCCGCTCGCTCGTGGGCAGGTGGCGACAACTGTCATGGCCCACCGTGCTTTCTCCGGCCTTGACCGGAGGAAAACCGTATCTCCCAGGGACCCCCAGCCCGAGAAAGTACGCGCGGACAGTCCGTCTTGTCGTTTGCCCTCTTTGGCAGGCAGCAGATGGTTGTTACGCTACGCGATGCCCTCAACGGGTGGCGCAGAGCTGGCTCGGTCCAGTCAAGGCTATTTTGGGGGTAAAGGAAAAGTGCTTTCCCTTTAAAGAAGTTCTCCCCCTTGAACGGGCATGTTAAGACAAACACGTGTCCAGTACTAACCCAACCAGTTTCTCCCTGCAGGCTCGATACCCGACAGGACCCTAGAACGAGACAAGAACCTCGCCACTAAGGCAAAGACCAGCGCGGGGCCCGCCGTATCAGCCTCGGGCGGTCCACGGCGCCTATAAAAGGAGGATTCCTAGACGTTGCAAGGGGCGGCCAACTCAACACCCGAAATCCCTGATCCGATTCCACCTGGCCCGAGCACAAGCAACATTGGCATCCGAAGCTTCCTCCACGAGTAGCCTTAGCCTTTAGCCGTCACCACTGTAAGCTCGGGATCGGCGCCTCCAAGTCCGATCCGGCGCCTCATCTGCTTTTCCACCTTATAGTCAACAAGATCGAGTAGAGCTATTACCGGCGGTGGGGGTTCGAACGTGGTAAATCACTTGTGTCTCCACGGTTTGCATCGTTCCTCTCTGTCTTCCCACAAGACTGAAGGATCATGCGGATCACCAAGTCGCGTCAGCTTAGTCCGAGAAGACCGCGGCTGAGCCCTCGCAGTTCGGCCGCCACCCGGCCGCCGAGAAGGGTCGTCGTTAGGCCTCACACCAACTACAAACTCGTCTGCCGGTCCGTGGACCCGCTGCTCTTCAGGAGCGCGATTCCCAGACACCGACAGCAGCCAAACTAGAGAAAGGAGGGGGAGCGAGAGAGAGAGAGTAAACTGGCGTATAGAGACGGGGCCTTTGGGTTTGCCGCTATGCTATGATTGGATCAATTGGTCGTCAAAAAGGGGCTGTATTTGAGGAGGAAGGGGATGAAGAAGGAGAGAAAGGAAGGAAAGGGAGGACTACATGCATGGTTTCAAATCAACTCGAGGGATTTTTTTTAAAGAAACATGGAGGAGAAACACCAGGTTGGTGCACAACTAATAGAGGGATAGTGTAGGGAGGTTCGCTTGTAAGTTGTAACTGTTAAAGGACTATGCAATGTTGAAAATTTATAGCCAATGGATATTATGCGCATGTTTAGATCCTTTGTTAGATCTTGCCTAATCTCAGTAAGCAAGGTTAGGTGTTTAGTACAAGATAAAAAGGTTGCTTTGCTTAACAAACTAACTTGTCTTGGTAATTTACTATAAAAAATTGTCTTAATAAGGAAAACCAATGAGAAAAGCTAAATTAGTTATTTTAAACGAGCAAGGGTTATGCATCATGTGAGGAACTACATGGAGAAAATTTTAAATTTTCATTTAAAATTTCTGTTCAAAACCGAAAAAAATGCAAATCCACCTTTCTTTTGCTTCAAAAAGATTTTCAATAAAATTTCCAATTTTTGAAAAAAACATAATCACAAATTTTTTCTTGACAACTTTTTTGGCAAAAATGCTAAAAAAACAAAAGCGGAAAATCACATTCCAAATTTTAACAAGTTTTTCACTAAAAAATAGGACAAACAAATCAAAAAGATCAAATGTCAGTGAGGGTGAAAGGGGGGAAGCACTGTGGATCGCCGCCATCTTCCTCCTCGCCGACAGTTGCCACGCCGCCTTCTTCTTTGTCCCACGCGACCGCCACGGCCACCACGAGTTTTTTTGGTTAAGCTTAGGATTTGGGTTGGGGGTGGGGATCTCCGTGCTGTCGGGCTTAAAGGGATGGTTGGGGGAGGCAGCGACCTGACGGTTGGTTGGGGATGCAGTGAGGGTGGCGGCGGCGTCGGAGCTGTGGGAGGGGGTGAAGGCGGTTGGCGCGGCGGTGGCGGGGGTGAAGGCACCGGCCGGGTTAGGGTGGACGGGGCGGGACGACGGAGGAAGGGAGTTGGGAGCGGAGCGGCCAATGGCGAGGGCGTCGCCGACCGGGGTGGCGGCGGCGACGGCAAGGGTGGAGGAGGAGGAGTGCGGAGCGGCACTAAGGCGAGGGTGAGGGTGAGGAGTGTCGCGGGGGGATTGAGGGAAGAATGTGAGGGAGATAAATGGGAGGTGGGAGAAGATCTCAGCCGTCGGATCTTAATCAAACAGCTGAAAATTCGCCTGGGAAGCCCTACACAAGGGCAGTCAACTGCCAGGCAGTCCATCCCCAGTTGTAATTATTGGTATGTAAGAATAAATTAGAAGGATTTGTAGAGTAGCGATGAGAACGAGGTTGTTCATTTCCACGCACTCAAATTCATTCTCCGAAATCGGCATTTGGTAGGTTGTATTGGGCTGCATATCAAGATTATCTACGCGACTCTACGTCTCACGGCGCATCGGCCGAATCAAAAGTTTATCCTCAAAAACAAATGATTTTAGCACATAATGACCTTTTTTTTTCGTGGATCCGCTTTTTAAGGGCTAGCTCGACCACGGATGATCACCTCATATCGTGGCTGTGTGCCCACCGCCATTGCCCAGCCAGTCTTATTCCCTCTCCTTGTTGATCTTCTTCCTCCTCCGGCGAGCCAGCCATCTTACTCCTTCGCGAGCAGGCATGACGGCATGGGCGCATGCATGATCTTACGGTTGGCAGCTGAGCAATGCCCGGCTCTGATGGAACAGCTGCTCGGAGCTCGACGCCTGTAGCTCACCACGTCGTCCCTGCACGAGGCGTCGCTGCCATTAGCGCGATACACTACACCAATAGCAGTGTGTACTCGGCCATGCGTTCAGTTCAGCGTCCAATTAATTTGCTGATGAGCTCGATCCTTTTCACCATGTACGAACAGAAAGCCATACACATGCATCCACTGTGTGGACCGAATTTAATTCAAGCTTGAGCTTAATTTGTTGATGCAAATGGGTTTAATTGCGCTTATGTTGCGAGACAAGAGGAGGCGGCGGCTACGTACGGTCAGGATGGATCGGCTGTTTGTCTGCTCGTCCTTGTGCCGCCGATAATTGGCAGATGCATGCAAGCAAGCGGTGCGTGATTCAGACGACACATGCATGCCTTCCTGCGGTTGCTTGCTGTGTGCGCGCTGTTTGACGTTGCGTATAGACATCTGCAACGTATAAACATGATAGAATTTGTCTTTTATTATCATTGCAAAATGAGGTAACTACAGTGTTGAAGAACAAACTCAAGATCGCGCAATCTAAACCCATCCATACTAAAAATGAAATGTGCGGCTAATTTATAATTGATATATACTTTTTTTTTCTTCTAAATTTGTCTTTTATTATAGTTGATATGTTTTTTTTCTAATTCTGAAGTTGACATATCCTTTTTTTTCCTTGTATGTATGTGAGATTTTTTTTTACTAACGTGATGACTCTCTTTAACTCTGCTTTGACGTAATAATAGTTACGTGATAGAGAGAAGGCCCATCCATCGAATCAATTCCTGCTAGTCCACATGTATGAGGAGAAGAATCTCGTACGTCGGGGAGTTAGCATTTCATCACACATGGTGAAGTCTCAACAACTAGGGTCTGGTGAAGTATAGACTGACGGATCAATATATCACTACAGTGTCCACCACGTCCCTTTATGTAGTCTATTGCTCTATTGGTGTGAGGTTTAACTTGCAACCAGTAGCGGAGCATAGTGAGGATTAGCTTGAGTGCCCCCCGCGATAATCTCAAAAACTATGTATATAACATTGAGTATGTAGTGTTATTTATGCTTAAATATCAATCATACATCGAAGCTCCACCACTGCTTAGAGGCCCAACAAGTAATAAAGTTTATCTTCGCTACCAAGGCCTCGACCACCGCATCGATCACTACCTTCGACCATCGCGATCCACCACTGACTCCATGTTGTGCCCCTACCCAACCATCACCGCGACTCTTTATATTGGCTAAGATGTGTCTGTGTAGAGTGGTACTCCGATAGTTAACATTGGCCAAATATATCTAGCTCTTTTCCGATGCATATGTACTAAATTACTTACAGTGATCAATATACTGAAAAGCTCTATTCGTCTTGGCTTAGACGTGTACTCTATTATTAAATTTCGTGTGTTGGCTTGTTCATACAAAAGTTTAAGCCGATAGAATTAAGAAGAGACTAATTAAGCCATAAGATCATCGTCAATGGCGTTCTAACTTAAGACGTTGCAGCCACTATTCACACATCTTTTTTACTATTCATCTATATTTCTCTCTCTACTATTTAATTTGCTACGGAGTTAGGATGTTTTAAATTAGGACGTATTGGACATGGCTAGGAGGCTGCTTAGAACCTCTGATCCTGTACACGTTGAATTCACCCCACGTGCTGCCCAGTCCTATGAAAGTCCAGTCGATAAATGCAAGAGATGGGCAATATAATAGATCATATATCCTTTTACACGTACTACTGCAGATGCACGACGGGGACATGAGCATTGACCGCTCGGTTCGTTTCTGGGACCATCTGATGCGCGGTGGACCGTCCATCGCCGTTGCACTTACACCGACGACGGGGATCGATCGATGGGTGGACGCATTGAATGGCCACTTGACCACTTCACTCTCGCAGTTCTCGGGGAGGAGGAGCACGCAGCTTGTGCCTAGCTTGTTTGTTTCATATTAATGTTGAGTTACGTTTTACTGTAGTAAATTTGTGACCCACTCGAAATATGCTTTAAAAAATTTAAAAATTATGAAAAAAATATTTTGCGAAATCTAAGAAGAACTATTTAAAACCCCACAAAAATAACTACAAAATATTACAACATTTGGCCTATACAAAAATAACAAATTTTTATTTAATTTAATTTAATTTAATTTAATCTAAAACAAACAAGGCATTGGCTTCATCGGCAGGCAGCTGCTATCTTTTTTTTTTGAGGTAACGAGCAGGAGCACTGCCATTTCATTAAAGCAGAAGAACGAACTGTACAACATATACAAAGAGAGAAGAGAGGGAGGAGATAGGGGGAGGGCTCAACCTAGGAAATTATAGGCGAGGAGGCGCAACTTGCGAAACGGACAAGGTCTGATTATGGAAGATGAGCCTATTACGCTCCTTTCAGATTTCCCAGATCACATGGATAATGATGCTATTGAGAGATCTCGCAGTAGTGTTAGGAATACCATGCTGACTGTAGGTCTACCAGTCGCAGAAGCTAACCAGGCTGGTAGAAGAGGGTTGGTGACCCAGCTGCTGCCTTCTCGATCCCATGTCGCGCTCTCTCACAAATACTACTAGCTCGTGTGTCACTTAAGACACTAACTACTACTACTAGCTTCGCCTGCCAACTACCTTTGTATCCTTGCTCGATCGAGCTGTCACAAATTAAAGGATGGTGATCTATCGATCGAGCTCCGAGCTCGCGATGGCGCTGTCCATGGAAGTCGATGAAATATATTATATATCATCGTGATGTAGAACGGAGGAACGTGGCGATGAAGTCGCCGTGGTGTGCCCACAAAGCAGTCCATTTAATTATGGTCGATCGAAGATCGAACTAAATCGAATGGATATACATATATTTGGTCAAAACACTATAGCAAAAGATTGATCCATAAGAGAGAGAGGTGGGCGATGAGATCTTCGTTTACACGTTCGGAAGCATACATGGAAAGGAGGAAATAAGAATATGATAAAAAAAATTACAAGAATCTCACCTAGCCTACTAAATTTTATTTTATTTTCCGGCACGCCAAACTTGTATCTGCTCCAAAAACCACGCCGTCGTAATTTATTTAAAATTTGAGGTGGTTGTCCTGTGTCTAATAAACTCTAGCATGACAATCAAATAAAACATGGTTAACTGCTAAGACCTCCATACCATCTTCTTCTCCTTTCATATCTCGCTGACACAATCTCCTCTCTCTCACACACACAATTGGAATTGCAAATATTTCTGACAAGAAAATGCCCGGAGCCAGTCACGTACCCCCTCTGGTCACAACTCACAAATACCTATATATAGTTCAAAGAATGCACAGGTCAAAAATTTTAAACTTTATCTATGAATATTTGTAAACTATTTATAGTTATTGCCTATATGAAAAATTATATGTATAGATTTTCCTCAGAAGCTTATTATTATTATTATTATTGTTGTTGTTGTTGTTGTTGTTTGTCGGGGATAAAATCACGGTCTATTGTTATGGCCCACTCCCTGACGGCCCAATCGAATAGCCTACTAGGGCCCAGCTCCCTGGAAGGTTCTATCAGGCCCATGTGCATCTTGCCGAACAGCTTCCTGGCTGACGTGGTGCGTAGTGGTCAAGGAATCGTGTTTGAGTCCGTCTCGAACAAGAGTTCTGCACGGCTACGTGAAGACCCGGACGTTGGTTTCCCGGATTGGATTAGGAGTCGTGATCCCAAAGACTAGGAGTATGCCTTATCTGCCTCGGGATGTATTTGGCATGTATTGAGTTCGTTTCGATCTCGTAGTTAGCCCGGCCCGATATTCCCTCGGTAGGTCGGGTTGCTCACCACTATATAAACAAAGCCCCTACGACGTGTAGAGGACGAAGCATCATTGTATTGTCGCATACTACTCGCCGAGACTTGTTCGTCTCGCCAAGCCACCTCTTGTATTCATCTTTGATATATAAGAAAGGCTGGACGTAGGGCTATTATCTCTCCCGAGAGGCCTGAACCAGGATAAAACCCCGCTCTGCTCGTTCTTTGTTCGTGGTTGTTTGGCGTGTCTCCTATCTCAATTTTCAAGAACCTTAGCGACTTGATATCGATATCTCAACCGTCGACAGTTGGCGCCGACCGTGGGGACCTCGCAGATCGAACATGTTGAACTCTATCAGCGACCAGGAGATTCTCCCTGAGGACTACGGCTCAGAAGGGCAGGATGTCTCTTCCCCTGCCAGATCGGATAGATCCCTTCGATCTTGATCACCTTCCAAATCTGGTTCCTTCCGTACTCGGGGACTGGATCAAAACTCCTTCCGGATCCCGGGGCTGTTCGCCTGGCAGTGGATGACGGGAGAGAGCTGACCAGCACTTGGAACATCGACCAGCTTCGTAAGTTCCTCGTGTAGGTCTTTCGTTTCCTAGCTTCGCGCTTTTTCTTAAATTTCGCGCCTTAGTTCGTCCAAGTCTATCGGGCTGCCATGTAAAGTTCAACCCATTAAGCGATGAATGCTCGCGGCCCCCTGCGGTCCTCCTCACCACTTGTCTTCTCAGACTACTCTTTCTCTCTGGTAACACTTGATGGCTGCCCGGTCTTGCGAACTCTTGGCTCCGCAATCTTTAAGGTTTCCCTGCCCGTATCTAGTTTCAACGAGTTCCTAAATTCAGAGTTGCGTAACACGGCTTCGGCCTTGCGGCTAAGCTCGCTCGTAAGCCCTCCATGGCAGAGGCACTTACCGCTCACGGCACGACCACTTGGCAAAGCTCGCTCGTAAGCCCTCCGCGGCGAGGCACTTTCCTTGTTCGGTTACCTTCGAATCGTCTAACTTACGTTAACGGCGGTTCTCGAACGAGTCGATCAGATACGGTGTCGCTCTAACTCTCTACGCGACGTGCTTGAAGTCACAAGTTCAGGTCTTCATGCATCGTCTGCACGGGCTAGGGCGTCGCTCTTTCTCTTGTGCACCTGTTCGAGTTCGCAAACTCAGGTCCTCGAGCAGCTGCACAACGGGGGCTGGGAGTTAGGCTAAGCGTTCTACCGGTTTTTCTTAAAATTTTCTAGCGCTGTTCGCCTTGCTCTTGATTTCCTGTTCGTCCTTGTCTTTTGCTGCTCTCTTTTTGCGGAAAAGTCGCTCGAAAAGATGCTCGGTCGACTCTCGCTCGATTCAAGCGCCTTTCGGCGGTCTTGAGCTGCTCGGCCAGCTCCTCGAAAGACTCCCTCTCCTCGGTCAGTTGGGACTTGAACTAAATTTCGGCAACCCCGGTACGTTTTCAGTTTTCCAGTTCCTTTTCTTTGTGATGGTTTTCCAAAATCTCGTTGGTCTTTCGCTCCCATAGCGCTCCCCGCGTACGAGCATGTCTTTTTATCTGGCGACGACCTGTACGGCTCCGGTTAACCGAAGCGGTGCACCACCGAGGGAGTTTCTGCCCACCGTAAGCCGATTCTCATCGCAACGGGCATGCCCACCGTAAGCCGATTCTCATCGCAACGGGCACTTCTGGCGCTGGTTCCGCACTCGCCGAGGCGACACCAACGCTATACGGGTCCAAGCCCGGATAAGATTTCGCCTCGCACGTTTCGCCTGCGGCTAAGGTCCCAATCGCCTTCCCTGGTTAGCGGTCTTAGCCACAGCGGGACTGCACTTGCCCGCACACGTCTTTTTTATCCATGCTACGTCCTTCTTGGCACGGTAATCCGAAGCAATGCACCACCAACGGAGTTTTGCCCATCGTAAGCCGATTCTCATCGCAACGGGCACTTCTAGCGTCGGTTCCGCATTCGCCGCGGTGACACTAACGCTATCGGAGGACGTACACGGGCAAAAATTATGTCTTGTGCGGGTAGGTCGTCTTTTGCGTGTTTTTCAAAACTCGCTTTGCTCTTCTTAGAACCTTTTCTTGCTCTCTTTTTCCCTTTGCTGGCTTGTTTCTTGTTTGTCTTTTGCAGGAAATACAGGAACGGGGAACGTCAGACTCCGGTGATGGTCGTGGCGAGATTCCAGGTTCCCTACCAAAACCGATGTCTGCATCCCTCTCTTCCTGGGTACGCTCCGCGCGTGCCCGGGGACTGATTCACTCCACCCGCGTATGATTTCTTGCCTTTGCCCGGTACTGACCTTCACAGTTCGGCTAAGTCAAGATAGTGCGCCACCTGTGAGTCCCGCCCACCGTAGTCGATTCTCATCATAACGGGCATGCCCACCGTAGTCGATTCTCATCGCAACGGACACTCAAGCGTCGGTTCGACTTGCCAAGACAACGCTAACATCGCTTATTGCGTGGAATACGTCATGGGTAAAGCGTTGATTTCACACGTTCTCTTGCGGCTCTGACTGCATCGGGTTGTGATTCACCTCGTATCGGGCAGTTCTTCGCCCAGAGCGTGCATCTGGTCCCCGCGACGAGCTCCGTGCTCAGGGGCTGGATCACCTCGCACCGGGCAGCTCTTCGCCGAGCGCAGTCCTACCGAATGCGTCTTCGCTGGTCGTATTTTTTCGGTTCCTTTAACGAGCTCCGTGCTCGGGGACTAGATCTCTTTACCTGGTTCTTCCGACGAGCTCTACACTCTGGGACTGGGTCACCTTTCCCATTTGTATGCATTGTCTGCTCCTAGCACACGATCTACGTCTGGGGGCACATCACCTTCGCTCCTGAGCGCAACATTCGCTCGAGAGCGCAATCTCTATTTCCTCGGCAAGCTCTAACCCGAGAGGTGATTTTCCTATTTCTGTTCATGCATTCCTAGGTATCTTTATACCTGGATGCAGCATCACGAGTACATCTCGCGACTTGCTATGTTCATTCTCCCGGAAGATCTGATCTTACCGGATGCGGTGGTACGCTCTTCACTACTAAGAATCCAATCCCTCCTTGGTGACGTTCAGCCTCAAGGAGATGATTCACCCCACTTCTTCCGATTTCAGACGAGGGTGGGTATTCGCTTCGGACAGATGTCGTTTCGCTCGACGCAATGAGTTGCTCGGCCTTCGATCGGGTTTGTTCGATCCCGGACAAGTCCTGTTCGGTGGAACCATAACCTGTTCGGTCACTTGTTGTATGTCCTTGTAGCAGCATAGTTTCTCTCTTTGTGACTTTGAGTCTCAAGAGGATGACCCCACTCTAGTGAGTCCTTCCACTTGAGTCTCGGGGGCTAGCTGTCGGGGATAAAATCACGGCCTATTGCTATGGCCCACTCCCTGACGGCCCAATCGAATAGCCTACTAAGGCCCAGCTCCCTGGAAGGTTCTATCAGGCCCATGTGCATCTTGCCGAACAGCTTCCTGGCTGGCGTGGTGCGTAGTGGCCAAGGAATCGTGTTTGAGTCCGTCTCGAACAAGAGTTCTGCACAGCTACGTGAAGACCCGGACGTTGGTTTCCCGGATTGGATTAGGAGTCGTGATCCCCAAGACTAGGAGTATGCCTTATCTGCCTCGGGATGTATTTGGCATGTACTGAGTTCGTTTCGATCTCGTAGTTAGCCCGGCCTGATATTCCCTCGGTAGGTCGGGTTGCTCACCACTATATAAACAGAGCCCCTACGACGTGTAGAGGGCGAAGCATCATTGTATCGTCACATACTACTCGCCGAGACTTGTTCGTCTCGCCGAGCCACCTCTTGTATTCATCTTTGATATATAAGAAAGGCTGAACGTAGGGCTATTATCTCTTCCGATAGGCCTGAACCAGGATAAAAATCCTGTCTCCTGTTCGTTGCTGTTCGTGGTTGTTTGGCATGTCTCATATCTCAATCTTCAAGAACCTTAGCGACTTGAGATCGATATCTCAACCGTCGACATTGTTGTTGTTGTTGTTGTTGTAGTAGTAGTAGTAGAAAATTACATTGGTAATTAGTGATATAGGTATAGATTTACTTATGTGTAAAGAACAGTTATTTGTTTTGTTTTTTTGGACAAATGGCAGGAGAGAAGAACAGTTATCTGTGACCAGAGGGTATCTTTGAAGTGGTCAGTGATCCCAAAGGGCGTTGTTTACTCAACGGCTGTCAGTGAAAGCACTTCAGTGACACAGTGCCACTGCATGGTTGCGCTTGCACGTACCCAGCGATTCTGATAGCAAAGATCGATCATAGTAGTTAATATTGCTTCCGTTCTTGTTTCGGCTAACACTGTGCTTTAATAGAAAACTATAGTACCTAGCTACCTATTTGGACTCCATTAATTCTGAAGGGTACACTCTAAGCAATAAAAATGACAATATTAATTGGGTGTCGAATTATTTAGTTAGCCATCATCCACAGCTAGCCTGCAGTTCAGTTAGCTATATATGTGCTCAGGGGCCCTGCTATCTAGTAGGCATTTGCTAAACAAATCACTAGATGATTATATGTTGTGACTAAAAAAACTGTGCGATTCTTAATTTCTTAAGTGTTTCATAAATCGTCTTCTTTTTAGGGTCGGACCACCTTAATTAGGCTGGTTGCATAGTCGCCTCAGCATACTCGGAATCGTACAACATGAGCATGACAACCGAGAAAGTTCTCAATAAAAGTAGAGATGTATCCCTTGGATGCATAGTTATCCATGGGATTGAGATTGCCTGACAATTTGCTAAATCATACTTGATTGCTAGTTGTCTAGAAAATCTAAAACTGATAATTGAAGCCGGACTGAGAATGTGTTTTTAAGCGGGAGGATTGAGAATGTTTAACATTCTTGTGATTTGGATGATATTGTCGAGAAACAACATTAGAAAGTCAAAGCATTTAAAAACAATCAAGTAATATAAGAAAAAAGTATGAGAATGTTTAACATTTTTAGAGTTAAAAAAGACTCCGTCGCCTAGTAATTAGCAAAAAATAAAAAATGTATACTCATAATATGTTCTTCCTCCACTGGAGGCAGGGAAGATACAGGTCGAGTGCAGCGATGCTGAAAATCAATAGCATTCTCGGGAACACATTTCAAAGTAAGTTATGAGATTGGGGGGAAATCACTTCGAAGTGAATGCATTAGGTGCCAAAAACGGAAACGAGTTAAATTCTCCGGTTGCTATCCGAAAACGAAATGTCCTGTACAAAGGGCAGGGCCATAATAAAGGGCGTGCCACTGTGCCAGTTCTGAACTTGAACAGCATGGTCGTACCCTGTAGCAGTCTAGGTTCCTGGCAGTTTTAGTTTTAGTTTTTTTTTTTTTGTTGAGAAATTGGTTTCTGGCAGCTGAAGGCTTCCATAAGGTTCCAACTCGTACATAACTGATTGCAACGGCGATTGATCGTTCCGAAAATTCAGGGCACGCTATGCATCAGAACAAGGACTGATCAAAGCCACAAACTGTGTCCTCTGTCTTTGCCAGCAAAGTAAACGCCGTGCATGTAGGAGAGTCAGCAAGTGCTGGGAGGAGTTATATATACTGCAGCAACAATAGAAAACGCTATTCATATTTCATGCATTGTAAGAAAATGTTGCTTACATAGAGAAGGGACTAATTAGCACTCGGTAGGATAAAACGTTCCTATTTTCTGCCGGCTATAAAGTTCTATCGATCTGTACATTCTTCTGCCCAATACCCCCTGGTTTCCTGCGTTTTTATCCTCTTCAACATTGTCCTTTTAAAAAGTGTACCAATTAATTGCTTGGCTACGTTTTTATGCACTGACAAATGGTGATTGGATTTCAAACCTCTCCCATCCATCTACTGCCCAGGAAATCTTGCAATTGGCACAGCTCTGGGCTCTAATAACCCAGGGTGCCCAGTTAGATCAGGAGCAGGACAGCTTGGTTTCGAGGACAGCTCGTCCTCTGTACTTGTTGAAATGTGTGGAAGGAGCGCAATCTTTGAAGACAAGTACCCCTCGGTTGCTCAAACATTCCAAGTTTTGAAGCGTGACGTATTGAACTGGATGATCGCATTCGAGGTTGACGATCACGGATAGTTTTCTTAGTTGTATTTTGCAGCTTTTCACTATTGCTTCTTCTTCATTCCTTTAGGTAGTTGACTTTGCACATAATCTTTACTCTTTCATCTCAAAGGAATCGACAGGGCCGCTGTCAATCATTAGGAAAAAAATGGATTTCACCTATGATATGCATGGTAGCACAACGTGCCTCTCTTTGCGACACACTCCTATGCTAAGTATGCCCTGCCCCTCTTTTGATTACCTGTTTTAGTTTAGTTTGTATTATAGTTAAAAAATTAATGACATTTAAAAAGAGATATGGGAAGACTGAACAAATCATTTAAAAAAATTTAAGATCTTTTAAGAAAAGCTTATAAAAATTAAAAATATATTTTAAAATATCACACTGCATGACCTGTGTAAAAACAACAA
Source organism: Raddia guianensis (assembly GCA_036346415.1). Taxonomy (NCBI): domain Eukaryota; kingdom Viridiplantae; phylum Streptophyta; class Magnoliopsida; order Poales; family Poaceae; genus Raddia; species Raddia guianensis. The sequence goes on along the minus strand of CM070539.1, from coordinate 5,009,389 downwards.
AATTTTTAAACAGAACTAAACTAAAGCTAACGCTTTAAATTTCACCAATGACATGGTAACGCTTCGCTGTGCTGAATGTACGTCGGTCTTGCCTCGCTCGTGTCCTATCAGCCAATTAAATGGACTGGACAGACCACACGGCCGGAGCGGCACGTCGCGCTACACCTCGCGCTCGCGGACTCGTAGCACCACCGCGCGCTCGCCACGACGCCGCGCCCGCGCGCGCACCAGCGCCTCCTATAAGATGCCCCTCCTCCTCTCCCCGGCCGCATCGACGAAGACGACGGAGAAGACGCCGCCATGATCAGCGAGCGAGCGCTGATGGCTGCGCCGGCGAGGGCGGAGGCGAAGGCGGAGGGGCTCCTGCGGGGCGCGTGCGCGGCGCTGGCGCTGGCGGCGGCGCTGCTGGTGGGGCTGAGCACGCAGACGGAGACGGTGCTGCTCATCAGGAAGAAGGCCACGGTGAAGGACGTCCAGGCCCTCTGGTAAGCACCAAGCCCCACCCTCACTTCACCTCGCTTCACTTCACTTCACTTCACACGTGCGTGCGTGCGTGCGTGCGAGCCGAGGTATGTGTGTGTTATGTGCGAGCGTGTGAGCATGCGTGAACCGTGCGTACGTGCGTGTGCAAGGGTGTTGGCGGTGGCGGCCGGCGCGGCGGCCGGGTACCACCTGCTGCAGCTCCTCAAGTGCTTCTACCTCGGCCGCTTAGCCGAGAACCCCTTCCGGAACAGCAGGGCCATGGCCTGGATTTGCCTCATCCTCGACGAGGTAATTAACCTCTTCTTAAGTTCTTATAATGCTCTTGTTTTTTTTGCTTTTGCAAGATCGTTTCTTTAGTTTTGCTTAGCCACCTTATAAAACTCTGGAATCTAGAATAACCGAATCAAATGTCTAGACTTTATTTGATCTTAAGGTCTAATATACCTCTGTCAGACCATGACTAATGCTTTTTCTAACCTACAATGAACTTAACAAATTCAGCATTATTAATTAGATTTTTTCTCTCTTCTATTTATTGATGTAGTTAATTTTATTGCTGTAGTGCTAAGTTCATAGTTAGATTAGCATTGCTCATGCTTTCGGCCGGTTGTAAGTATATTCATTTATGTTCGTCAGAGCGACTTTAGACACATTTTTTTTTTTGAAGGCCAGCTTAAGCTGACGATTTCATTAAAGGAGAAAAGAACTTACAGAGACAGGGAGTTAGCCTGGATGAAGACCAGGCACGCACACACGCACACATCGGCCGGCACACACACCCTGCCGAGGCCCGACACACATAGCCTGCCGAGCTAGGCCAAACAACCAGACTGATTACTCACGAAGAAGGGCAGCCATCCTAGCCGCCGACCACAATTGAAGCTCCGCGATCCAATGTCGGCACCCGATTTACAAGATCGGATTCCACCTACGTAAACCCGTACTAGTCCCAAGGATCATGGCTAGTACACACAGATATCGTAAACGAACAGGCTAACGATATTATTATTACAAACGGAACATAGTCCAAGATAAACAACATACAACGGCTCGCAGGCCGCAAATCAGAGTACACAACGATACAAGCCTAATACAACATCTAGAATTTTATTCATCCCACAGGCACGGAGGCTGTAGGAACGCGCAACCCTAATCTTCATACTCTTCATCGGAGAACGCCTCGACGTAATCCGGTCCTCCTCCTGACGGCGGGCCATACTCGGATGGACCAATTGTTGAAATTTTGAAAAGAGAGGGAGAAAAGGATGGTGAGTACAAATTGTACTGCAAGTCGGAATTATGCAAATGCGGTTCCGTACAAGGAAGGTTTAGGATATTTGCGGAAATCGCAGTTATTTAACCTAGTTTTGACAAAGCAATTTCGAAACTTTAAATCTCAACATTTCCTATGGGCTCTTCTCAAACGGTTCTCGCCACTTGGCCTCAGTGCCATAGCAAGAACAAAATTCTTTCTTCTTTTCTTTTTCAAACTCGCTAGGTCCATTCCACGTGACACTTCCGATAGGCCGATACCCATTTCGAATATCACCGGTGGCACCTAGCTCAAACGAAATCCTTCTCAAATCCTTACTCATCTCAAATCCTTTCTTCCAAATCCCCTTTTCTAAATTTATTTTAAAATGAAGAAACTACCATATAATCAGTCCTTGGCGCTCATAACCGCGAGCACGGCTATCATGACGCTTTTAACTCTGCAGAGGAGTACGCTTTACCCTCGAGAGGCTACGCACCAGACGATGTTTCGCCACAAGACCATCAACCACGAGGGCCAACGATCGGGTCCGTCCCATACCGGAGCTCGAGGTCGATCAGTAATGGCTCGATTCATAGGATCATAGGATGAGCAGTCCTTAGACTAGGGAAGATTTGATATTTTAGCCCGCTTTTAAAACATGGTGCCCTCTCGCACCAACCGACAAAATATCTCCTAGTCGGAAAGATTTTGGGGTAAGAGGAAAATCATTTCCTACTCAAAGATCACCCTTGATGCGCTATCTTTAAATCACCCTTTTCCAACCATTTCTCAAAACATTCACCTTTCACACAAATGATTGAATCGTTCCGCATAAATGATTTTAAGCATTTATCCTACCACAATCAAAGCATATAAATAAGAGCAATTCATATTTTAGCCTTAGGTTTAATCCTACCATAGTTCTTACCCTTCTATTCGGTCATGCTAACTAAGTCTAGGAAATACGGCATTAATCTTTTAAACTAGCATGCATATTTTCAAGTCTAATAAATATTTTCTAAATAACCGAAAATGGCTTCTCAATATGATCAAAGGGGGGACTTGCCTTGATCGGTTCCGGGGAAAGTGAAGGGGACGTCGTCGATCGGGTCTTCGGGAGCTTGACCTCCTAAACGCGCACACGCATGCAAAGCAATACAACACACATAAGCAAAATATTTCATGTCATGCTGTTTTTAGGTAATGGGACATACAACAACTTTTAATGCATTTTGTTAAAAGAGAGATCATGCCAAATGACTTATGCGCGAATGCAATGATGCCATTATTAATCCAAGAATACTTCTAACAAATGCATGCTGCATGAATGGCATGACAACAATTATTTCTTAAGGTCCAGGGACTTGTAAAGTATTTTATTTTCATTTAAAAGGGATAATATGACCATTTCCCACATACACATGAAATGATGCACCTAGAACTTATCTATTTAGCTAAAAATGGATTCCACATGCAAGACATGTAAATGCGTATTTTTCTAGGGTCCAGGAGTGGTTAAAGCATTTGTCTGAATTTTTATAGAATTTTCACAGCACAAAAAGCAAATTTTAACTAAAGGTTTTAAGATACTACACAATGGTTTAACCAGAAATTAGAAAAGAATTAAAAGAAAAAGGGGGGTCTCGATCGGTCGGCTCGCCGAACGGCCAAGGCGCAAGCCTTCAGCACACATGGGCGAGGGCGCTAGGTCTGCTGATCGATCGGCGGGTCCCACCGTCGGTGGCACCATGATGGCAAAGGGAAAACAGAGGAGACTCCCGGCGGCGGCGACGAAGCACGCGGCGGCGACGACGCTGGCCACCGGGGTTCAAATGGGTGCGCTGGGAGTGACATTTGGGCGAGGCGAACACTAAGGTCGTCTCGGCAGCGCCGGAAATGCACGGAGGCGTCGGCGCAACAGAGCATGGCGGCGGAATCCTCACGGTACCCACGGCGCCGGCGAGGAAGGGGATCAAACCCGATTCCCTCGACTTCAAGCAACGATGGAGAGGGGCGAAACGCTTGGTGAGCTCACCGGGACGGAAGGGATGGCCAGGCGGCGGGACCACGACGGTGGCAACGGCGCGAGCTCCGGGATGCGCGCGGATCACACGGCGTCGATCCTCCTGGCGCAAGCTTTTTTGGGCGACTGCGGATCACCAAGGAGGGCATGGATTAGGAGGAAGAGGCGAGGCAAAAGGAAAGAGGAACAGCGGCAAGGCGATGACGATCGACAACGCACGGCTCGGATCGCGACAAGGCGGCGGTGGCTGGCGGCGGTCAATAGGGTAGCAAGACTTATTTATAGGCGAGCTCCGCCGGAACGTATTCAATGCGACGCGGGGTTGGCGATCGCCGGTGTGATTCCGCCAATGCCGTGAAGGGAATGCATTGAACGCGATGGCGCCGAGGTGGTTCGGCGGCGATAAGACAAGAAGGGTAGGGGACGGAGAGGGTCCGCGGAGGAGTGTAGGCGGCAATCCGTGGGAAAAAGGAGCCATGGCGGCCTGGGAAGGAGGAGAGAGTACAATGCAATGGCGGTTTAACAGAGGAGGGGAACAGGGGGAGAGAGGAGGAAGGGATGACAAGGCGGGGCCCACATGGCGGTGGTACTGCGCCTCATGGCGCAAAGGCTGCTGGTCTGGCAAGGGCTGGGTCAAGGCCAAGGTCGGTGGAATGGGCCATGCTGCTCTCAAACCAACCAGAGGAAGAGAGGAGGGGAAAAGAAAAGGAAAGGGAAAGATGGGCGAGACTTCAATGAGAGGAAATAAGATGTTTTGAAATTTTGATTTCCAAAGAACCTATATTCTCCAAAACCTTTTTAACATATTAATTATTTTGGGAAATATTATTTTGTTTCCCAAAATTTATAATACATTTTGAATAACCTCACAAGGGTATTGGTTTTAAGAAAATATTATTTTAAACCAATTACCAAAATTTTCCACCAAAGGGCATAGACTTGGAAAATTTAAATTATTTTTCTAATCTAAATGCAATGCATGAAGTGATGATGCAATAATGAGTGATTTAACATTTTTAAATCATGCACTTAAGAAATTATTAACGTGCCAAATTGGTTTTAAAAAATTGGGATGTTACATCCAATCGCCTAGAAGTTGAGGTAGTTGCCGTGCTCGTCCTTCGAACAAGCGCCTGTTGCGTTCACCCCAGATCATCCAAAGCGTGAGCATGACAGCTGTGCCCACTCGCTTCACCATGTCTCTGGTGAGGTGGCCAAGACGGTCCTCCCACCACTGACTTAGCCAGGACGTCCGTGTCCAAGTCGACGGAGCCAACGCCGGACAAGCAGACAAGACTCCGACATCAGTCCAAAGCGATCTCGAAAACTGACACTCTAGAAAAAGGTGGTTCGTGATCGCAATCGAAACGTTGCAGAGGGGGCAAAAAAGGTTGTTAGGCCATCCCCGTCGCTGCAGGCGATCTGCCATCCAAAGCCGATGTTGTGCAAGGAGCCAGCTGAAGATCTTGCATTTCATCGGCGCCTTAGACACGTTAATTAGGTGAAACAATATCACTACATCCATTTCCTAGCCCTATGCAAAGGAAATAAATTTTTCGTTGCCTTTTTCTATTGAGATTCTTGTTGCCTAGAATACATGGTTTTCAATCTCATCTGCGGCCGTAGACCTCATTGCGAGTCGCGCTAGGGTCTCGTCGTCGTCCCCTCCTTCTGCGGTGGCACGCTCTTCTTCCTGTGCGTGGCGTGTTGTGCTTAGCTTGTCTTCACCACTCTCGGCGGTTGTGGCTTGCCCCCTTGTTGGTCTTTAGCTTTGTCGCTGGGTGTCGTGCCAGCGGTGGCTGGCTTGGGTTTGTGTGCGTTCGTTGTGGTGCCTCATTGTTGCCACCCCCCTCTCTCTCTCCCTCTCTCCTTTCTTCCTTGCACATATGTACAGTTTTTCATCGTCTTTACTGAAATGGCAGAGCTTCTGCCCGTTAGCTCAAAAAAAAAAAATCTCTAGGTCCTTCATCCATTGAGTTGAGTCTCGTCACCTCAACGCTCTCAAAGCCTCATGTTGGATAGCAAACCATTATTGTTGAGCACAATAATGCAGATTTTTCTACTTTTCTTATCGATTTGTCCACTTCTTTGTAAATACTTCCTCCGTTTTTTGACGCCTTTACTTTTAGAAACATCTTTGATCATTCATCTTATTATAAAATTTAGTGCAAACAATGCAAAAAAAATGCTTAATGTATGTTTATTGATAAAATAAATCACAACAAAATAAATGATATTTACATAGTTTTGAATAAGACGAATGGTAAAAGATGCGTTCAATAGTTGAAACGTCAAAAAAAAAAAAACTAAGGGAGTAACATGCGATGTACTTAGCAGCTTATTAATTGCTTGATGAGGACACGAACATGTAATAACTCACGATGAGAAACGGTTGGTACTGAACTGTCATGTGATCCTAGCGTAATAACACTTGGCTTCAATGGTGTACTCAGTTAACATCGATCTATTCACAACTGGGTAAACCTTTGCCTATAGCGCACGGCACGGCACAAATACTCCCGGCACTAACGCTTAAAACGAAAACTGTAGTGTATGTACTTGTTGCTGCTCTGAAAATGCTACTGCGTATATGCTTGGACCTATTCATGTACGAACTGACCAAGATTAGAGAGCGAGCGAGCGAGCGAGAGAGAGAGAGAGAGAGAGAGAGAGCTTGTATACACCACTGCTCTTCATTTATGCACAGCAAAATCGACAATGGTGTTTCTGGCTGTCTGTGCTACGTTAATGAATCTAGTTAATCACAGAGAAATTTCATCAAAAGATTTTCACAATATTATGACTTCAAAATTAAATTCAAGTGTTTTGCTAAGCTAGTCTTTAGAGCACAAGCTTCTACAGAAAAGAAGCATGTATATATTCCTATAAGGTAGGAGTATCAACAAAATCTCTTTGGAATTCCAGTATTTCTGAACTGAAACGCGCTCCAGTCAGTGTGAACTGTGAGCGCTTGCATTAGAGCACATTCAATGCTCAAGGGAGTTTAGAACACCCCTCGAGCTGGACAGTGAGGTGTGAGGGCCCTGCTACCTGCTAGTCCTTCGGTCCCTCGCCAACAACCAGATTCGTATAACAGCGGCACAGCTGCAAGCAGGGCAACTTGATGGCGAAGTGTGCTCGCTGTAGCTTAACGTAGCGTTTCAACAAAATTGAGAGTATTTAAAAGTCGTTTAAATATTATAAAAAAATAATTTAAAAATAGTTTTAGGATCTTTATGAGAACTACTAAAAACTTGAGAAAAATCATTACAAATTATTACACCAAATAGGCTATATAAAAAAGATAAGATTTGTTGAAACGCTACGCTACGCTACACTAAGCTGAAATGTACAAGGCAGTCTCTCTCTTTTCTCTGTAGAGGCGATTGGGCAATTGGCATAAAAACAATAATATAGATCTAACTTAGATCATCCTCACACTATTCAGTTACCATTTATCTATATTTACATCTATTCTACTCTCTCCGTTCTTTTTTATTTGACACTTTTGACTTTTGCACATGTTTTTGACAATTCGACTTATTAAAAAACTATGTAAATATCATTAATTTTATTGTGATTTGTTTTATCTTTAGAGACACTTTAAACATGACTTATATTTTTGCATGTTTGCACTAATATTTTGAATAAGACAAATGGTCAAATACGTGTCCAAAATTAAGTCAAAGGCGTCAAATAAAAAAATGGATGTAATACTTTTTTTTCTACGGTAGTGGATCAATTTAACTTGGATCTTCATTGGAGATGCTCTAAAATTGTGTGCCTTGGGCCATCTTCAATGCCAACTATAAATTGAAAATCATATCCATTGTTCACACCATTTTTTATTATTTATTCATATTTCTCTCCTTTTTCTTTTCGCTACAGTACTTAGGATTTGGTTAGGATAGGGATAGCATCAGATCTGCACCTACTACATGATGAAGCAATTTGATCTAATAGCTATAGCACACCCTCAGTCATGAATATGATGCGGTTTTTTTTTGTCCCCGTAGAATGGGAACTCTGATGGTGGAATTTATACTGAAACACCTTCTAATCATCGAAAATCTTGTGCCCAATGTTCACAGACGCTTCATGTATGCTTCATGTTTGTGTGCATTGTTCACAGGCGCTTCATGTTTGCTTCATGTGTGACTCTAGAGTAAATAATCAAACTTGTAATTGTGATATATATTTTAATCTAATCGTCGATATAATTATGTTGCTTGTGTATTTTAGTAAATTTAAAGTAATCTAGCCTGCTAGATTAAAAGGAGAGAGCGATTTATATTCATTCATATATATTCCATCTTAATTAGGGTTTTAGAGGCTATCGTATAAATAGCATAAGAAATTGAAAGTGATCTAACCTGTTAGACCAAAGGAAGCAGAGGACCCATGTTCATGTTTGCAATTGCACGACGCCGGCCGGTGGCGGCGCTCGCTGCATGCAGGGGTGCGCGTACATGACGTTCGCGGCGACGGTGGCGGCGGCGCAGGCGTGCGTGGTGGCGCTGGAGGGCGCGCACGCGCTGCAGTGGACGAAGCTCTGCAACATCTACACCCGCTTCTGCGAGCAGGTCGGCGGCAGCCTCGCCTGCGGCATGCTCGCCGCCGCCGGCACCGCGCTGCTCTCCGCCGTCTCCGCGCGCAACCTCTTCCGCCTCTACCCCGCGGCCTTCCCGCGCCGGCCCACCAGCGCACTCCACTCCAGCAAGTAGGCCGGGGCCCCGGTGCTCGGCCCACACGAGGCCCGTCTGTGCTTCGTATTGGTCCTGTCTTATTTTATTTTTAGTACAAAAGGACATGACTACGTAATGTACTACTGCGGTGTGTTTCGCCTAAAAAGAATGTGTTGCAGAGTATATATGGAGAATCAAAGGCTCATAGTTGTATGAAATCATTGCTACAATGCTGTCTTGTCCGATACACGATTAGCCAATCTTGCATATCAACGACTTATATTTCTCATATTCGGGAAGAAGCTAAGTGGGCAGGATTTCCCTTTATTTGAACGCTCTGATCCAAAAGGTGTTGGCTCTTGAAAGCCAATATGCAGGGACTAGGGAGTTGAAAATAAATTCAAGAAGAACAATGATAATGGGATATAAATGTTAATCAGCAGGCTGCTTGGAAAAAGTCTCTATGGCGCAGTGGCGGGCGCAGGTTTTTAGATTTGGGTGTGCGAGATTTAAAAAATTTGTAACGGCAGCGTCACAATACAAAATTTTCTAACGGCAACATCAAAATACAAATTTTTCCAAAGGCAACATCAAAATACAAATTGTTAATAATAACGACATAATTTCAATTCCCAAATATACAACACAATTCTCAAAATTAAAAAGTAAAAATTAGCACTCAATAGATTTTCATTTACCAAGCATTATGATTTTCATTTCTTGAGTCTCTAAATATAAGAATTATAACTAAGGGTCAACGGTAATTTAGAAATTAGGGTTGGGTAAACTACCTGGCATAGTGCCTTTGGATCTAGACAATTGCCAGTTGGGCGCCTGCCCGCCTAGGCTGTCAGGCATGAGGAGAGGCTGGGAGGGGCGTCACTGCCCCTGGTCGTCGGCCGCCGCCCAGCCGGAGTGGCGGTGCATCGCGCGCTGACGAGCCACGGGGAGAATCGCTCGTTGCCAAGGGCGGGTTCGGCGAGAGGGGCACCGCCGCACGCCGGAAGCAATCTAGGGGAGTGTCGACGGTTGAGATAACGATCTCAAGTCGCTAAGGTTCTTTAGAAGTGAGATGGGAGACACGCCGAACAACCACGAACAACAACGAACAGGAGATAGGGGTTTTTATCCTGGTTCAGGCCTTTCGGGAGAGATAATAGCCCTACGTCCAACATTTCTTATATATCAGAGGTGAATACAAGAGGTGGCTCGACGAGACGAACAAGTCTCGGCGAGATTAGGTGTGTACAAGCAAAGATCAGGTGTCTACCAGATGCTAAAAGCCAGATTCAAGTCCCCTCTACACGCCGTAGGGGCCTTGTTTATATAGTGCAAAGCAAACCGACCTACCGAGGGAATATCGGGCCGGGCTAACTACGAGATCGTAACGAACTCAGTACATGCCAAATATATCCCGAGGTAGATAAGGCATGCTCCTAGTCTTGGGGATCACGACTTTAATTTCAATCCGGGAAACCACGCCCGGGTCTTCACGTAGCCGTGCAGAACTCCTGTTCGAGACGGACTCAAACACGATTCCTTGGCCATTACGCATCGTGCCAGCCAAGAGGCTGTTCGGCAGGATGCACATGGGCTTGATAGAACCTTCCAGGGAGCTGGGCCCTGGTAGGCTGTTCGATTGGGCCGTCAGGGAGTGGGCCATGGCAATGGGCCGTAATTTTATCCCCGACAGGGAGGGCTTGACGGACGGGGACAACAACCGGATGGCGGTGCCCGGCGGCGAACTGACGCGGTGGCGACATGGGCGCATGGCGCTGGCGCTTGGGACTGGAGTTGGGAGGGCTTGGGCGGTGGCGCAGGGCACTCCCCTCTCTGGATGAGAGAAGCCAAGAGGGAGAGGGTTCAGGCGATAGAGCGCTCAGCGCTGGCCTTTTGGCCTTGGGCCTGGCTGCTAGTGCTTGGATGGATGAATTGGGCTAGACGGCTTGAAGAAATGGGCCGCCGATGGTGGAGTGACTTAGATGTTCGGTCTGAGACGAGACCTGGAGTACTATGGGCTGAATACTAAGGGGTGTTAACTGAATTTTTCTACAAAAAAATTTGGGTGTACATCTGTACACCTTTGGGCTTTACTGGGCCCGCCCCTGCTATGGTGGATCAGATGTAGTCTGTGTCAGTTACCTATGTAATGTCTAATCCATAATCGAGTTGTTGTTTTGTGAGGTTTGGACTTTCAAATGTTTGGGGTCTCTTTTATAAGAACTCTTTTCGCTGAGCCTAGTGGTTATATGTTAGTCCTATGTAATAGCGTGTGTCACATATGAACACCGGTTTGTTTCCGTTGTCGATTGATAATGGAAATCAGGGAATACCCCTTATAGAAAAAAAATGATAATAAGGTCAATTAAGTCGGGATTGGATTATGTTGTGATGGCATCATCCGGCCTTACAGGTGTGGGCCTGAGAGTTTACCTTGGGCACTGGACCTAGGAAGAACTTGGTTTACGTGGCCCACGGGTAAGGACCGTCTCCGGCTCGAAGGCCCAGAAGGCTTGTGCTATCATTGGCCCACGAGCGTGGCCTCTTGTAGAGCTCAGACTCTAATCTCTGAACAGCAAATGCAACCAGATTTTCGATATTCTCCTCCAAGAGAATCATATTTGAGCCGACCCCACCAACGAGAAGACCCGACGGGTTGCCTTTGAGCCGACCCCACATGCACATGAATATGTGAGGAATTGAGCATGTACAAAGTGTTGAGTGATCATGTAAGTTAGAGCTTATCTTTGGGAGTCTCTTATTATACACTACATAGAAAATTACACCTTGTTTGGTTGTGTGTGTCAGTCATCACCATGGAACATGGTATGCTCTATGTACAATAGGAGCTTTCAAGCCATTTCTAGGTCAGCCTAACAGCACGGGGCTAGACAATTGAGTCATGTCAGTTAGGCCGTCACTCTTGCTTCTATGTTCAGCTTAGCATGCTATTTACTCTCTCCGTTTTAAATTATAGTTCATGATGCCTTTTGACCATTCATTTTATTAAAAAATATAGTACAAACAGGGAAAAATATAAGTAATGCGTAAAATATGTTTAATGATCAAACAAATCACAACAAAATAAATAATATTTAGATATATTTTTGGAATAAGACGAATGGTCAAATTATATATTTTACCATTACTTATATATATATATATATATATATATATATATATATATATATATAGAGAGAGAGAGAGAGAGAGAGAGCCTGCAGCACGGATCACGGATCGTGGCATGCTTCAACGCGTTTTGAAATTTGAGATGTCTAACAATGATCAGAACCGTTGATCTTGTTCGTCTCATTGAAATGTAGTAGATAACCAAGTTTAAGTATTTTTAAAATTTATTTACTATTTGTTTCTATTTTAAAAATCAACTTTTTGACGCATTGGGACTAATTGGAAGGCTAAGTTGATTTTGAAAATAGGAAACAAATAGTAAATAAATTCAAAAAATACTTAAACTTGATCACTGGCTACATTTTAGTGAGACTAACAAGATCAACTGTTCGATCATTGTTAAGATCTCGATTTCAAAACGAAGTTAGAAAGACAGATCTCTCCGCTTCTGCAAGCACGCTAACATTCTCTCTCTCTCTCTCTCTCTCTATATATATATATATATATATATATATATAAATAATTTTTTTTTTCTCCAGACGGTATGCTTATCTTCTCAACAATATTTAGAAAGAGCACCCGAACTTTGACGCGAACCAAGTAAGAACATTTGCCTGGAGTTTCGGAAATTGCTATCCCTGAACAGAGGGATTCAATTGAAACATGATATGCATTATAATCAGCCTTGTTGTCAAAAAACAGTATCTATACATGACACAATACACATACGGACATACCGTACAAACAAACGCAATGTATAACTTAACCATCTAAAAAGAATTGATCTCGTATGGCGGCTCTTCTATACGTATTATTGCCATTTCGTGAAGAATATCTAATGCTTTTTGACAATTGTGGGTGAGGTGGGAAAACAACATCGGACTTAGCTTTTGGACTGTGTGCTGCTACCGCTGGGAATGCTGCCGGCGGCAAGCTTCGCTCTCAGGTCCTTCCTTAGAATCTTGCCAGAGGGACTCTTTGGAATTGACTCCGCAAAGAAAACTTTGTTGATCCTCTTGTAGAAGACGACCTGTCATATTGCAAAAGAACTTGCTGAAGAATCCGCATCATTGTAAGTAACTTGGAACTGAACTGGTTAAGGTACATAAAGCGATGCAAACAATTTATGCTTTTTTTTATTGATGTATTGGTAGCATGAGTCTTGTAAAAAAGTGTTACTGGTTAGTCGACAATTGAGTATTTGGAAAGATGGAGAACTTGGAGTTACCTCCTTTGCAACAAATTGCTTGATCTCGTTCTCGCTGATCTCAGAACCTTCAATCCGCACTATGAATGATACTGGGACTTCACCAGCAACTTCATCGATCATCCTACAACAATTGAACACCAATCAACCAAATAGTTCTAATGTGGTGTGGACCAAGTCAGCTAATGTTACTTTAGACAATGAACAAACTTACGGTACAACAGCAGCATCCTTAATTTCAGGGTGTGTGATGAGAAGGGCTTCAAGTTCAGCAGGAGGTACTTGGAATCCCTTATATTTGATTATCTCCTTGAGTCTGTCAACGATGAAAATCTCATCATCGTCATCAACATAACCAATATCTCCGGTGTGCAGCCAACCGTCCTTGTCAATAGTATTTTTTGTGGCCTCCGGGTCATTCAGATAACCTGCGAATCATAGGCTTAGTCGTTTGCGTTTAAGTCATACCCTCAAACTGATGCACACTAAGAATCACATTTGTTAACTCACACAAACCGGTCTTATCAATGCTTGATCACGTGTCTGGTATATTCTGCTTGGATGAAACACCAACATCGTCCAAATCAAGAGCTAGAATTTTACTGAGTGCTAACTTTCGGTTTTAAACTTGGTAGACGTATGCTACCTGGTGGTAATTTGTTTACTTTGTTTAATTCATGCTTGCAACTTGCGACCCAGAAATAATGTGTCCACTTCTTGATATTCACATATTGCCATGCAGACAACTATTGGTGAAAGCAACATGCTGAATGTATCCTAATTCTCAGATATACATTACAGATTTTTTTCTAGCAATTTAGTTTTCATTTTCTGTTTGTGTAGTTTTCAAATAGGACAGATCAACACCCCTAGTATTAAAAGTACAAAAAGGGATACATCAATACCATAGGCCACTAGTTTGAAAACGTGATGATTTCTATACAATATCTAGTAACGAGTGAGGTGGCCTGCGTGTTTGCGCGGCTATATTTGTTTTGGTATATAGTATTTATCTCTAACTCATAATCTATCTCTAACATATCAGATCGGATTTAGAGTTTATCTCTAATATATTATATCAACTTTAGTATTTAATATGAATTTCTAATATTTTCTTTTAATCTAAGCCACATAGATCTTTTATTTTTTTCTTTGATTAATCTACCCCGTTATAATTTGGTCCCACAGTTGATTGAAGAGATAACATAACCATATTATATCATCTTTAGTATTTAATCCGAATTTCTAATATTCTTCTTTTAATCTAAGCCGTTATAATCCGACCCCACAAAAACCAAAGGCATAGATCTTTTTTTTTTCTTGATTTATGTGAGAATTTCTTTGATTGATCTTGACCGTTATAATTTGATCCCACCATTAATCGAACGGCTGAAATAATCTGAGTGATGTGAACTAACATGGTGGCTTCTTTTTCCCATCCTTTATATACATAACTAGCATGATGACCCGCGCAATTGCGTGGCTAGATTTATTAACTCTTTTCTATTACCTATCGTATTGAGTATGAACTCTACTTTTCTATTATTTTTTATTCTGAATTTTTATTTTTTATATTTACGAACTCTTTTCTATTATCTGTCATATTGGATACGAACTCTTTTCTATTATTTATCGTATTGAATACGGATCCTTTATTTTTTATATTTACGGACTATTTTGTAACATCTGTCGTGTTGGATAGGAACTCTTTCCTATTATTTGCCGTATCGGATACGAATCCTTCTTTTTTAATCTAGATCTAGACAGTTATAATCTAGTCCCACCATTGAACGAACGTGGTGACTTCTTTTTCCCCTCCTTTATATATGTAACGAGCGAGGTGGCCCCCGCGTTTGCGCTGCAAGATTTGTTTCGACATGTAGAGTTTATCTCTAACTCATAATCTATCTCTAACATATCAGATCGGATTTAGAGTTTATCTCTAATATATTATATCAACTTTAGTATTTAATATGAATTTCTAATATTTTCTTTTAATCTAAGCCACATAGATCTTTATTCTTTAGTATATAATTTGAATTTCTAATATTTTCTTTTAATCTAAGCCACATAGATCTTTTATTCTTTAGTATATAATTTGGATTTCTAATATTCTTCTTTTAATCTAAGCCGTTATAATCCAACCCCACAAAATCAACGGCATAGATCTTTTATTTTTTTCTTGATTTATGTGAGAATTTCTTTGTTTAGTATATAATCCGAATTTCTAATATTCTTCTTTTAATCTAAGCCGTTATAATCCGGCCCCACAAAATCAACGGCATAGATCTTTTATTTTTTCTTGATTTATGTGATAATTTCTTTGATTAGTATATAATCCGAATTTCTAATATTCTTCTTTTAATCTAAGCCGTTATAATCCGGCTCCACAAAATCAACGGCATAGATCTTTTATTTTTTTGATTTATGTGAGAATTTCTTTGATTAGTATTTAATCCGAATTTCTAATATTCTTCTTTTAATCTAAGCCGTTATAATCCGGCCCCACAAAATCAACGGCATAGATCTTTTTTTTTTTTACGTGAGAATTTTTTTGATTGATCTTGGCCGTTATAATTTGGTCCCACAGTTGATCGAACGGTTGAAATAATTTGGATGATGTGGACTAACGTGGTGGCTTCTTTCTTTTTCCCTCCTTTAAATATATAATAGATAGATAGATAGATTTCCACATGGGCACATGGGTGATCAACTACTGATCACAGAACAGCCTGTTGCCATGATGGATGCCATACCACACGAGGAACGCACTAGACATTCCATTTCACCAAATCTACTACATTTTGCAGGTGGCAAAGAACCATTAGCGAAGTGCTTAGGACACAGAGAGACAGCCTTTCAGCCTTTGGCATACTGTGTGACGGATACAACTTACAGACTAAGGAAAATGTTTAAAAGAAAAGGGAAAAATATTGCTTCGAGATATCTTAAATTTGTGATAAATCTAAACGTTGGTCACTTTCCAAAAAAAGATAAAAAAAACGTAAATTGATTTTAATGATAGGTAGAGTATAAATATAGGTTTCCTGAAAAACAGAAGAGCGCCAGAAGCAAAGCTATCTAGCTAGTTTGTTCTAGATTCCAACAACTGTTGCAAATGCTTTCATTAAGGTCTTTCACATGGCCAGCGTGCTGTATCAATGAATGCAAGCTATTAAAGTATGGACCATATAGATGATGCCAAATTCGATTCTCTCTAGCTCATTGCACTTCTGGAACCCCAACTGGACATAGAACATAGTTAGAAGAAACAATTGATTATATACCTTCCTTTTATTAAAGTTTTTTGAGGCACCTCCATAGTATATGCCTTTCTTTATGGAGCAATTTAATGTAGCATTCTACCTTACACTAATTTTAGACCGTAATAGAGTGAAGTCAAATTGGTGACACATCAAAATTGTATCTTTTTCATTCTTTAAAAAAATTAAAAAATTATGGCCAAACTTTTCTCTTTCAATAGCTGGCCCAACCTTATCAACTGGAGTCTTTGTAGGTCCCATTTGCCAACCCGCAAACTTAGAGATTGACAGCTCTTTTGGCGGATTATATGATGTACCAAACTGAAAGGGACTTAGCTCGGTTTTAGCACCCCAAAAACTCCCATTTTAAAGATGGACGAAAATGGTGGTTGGCACTGGTCATATCATTTGGAAACTGAGCAAGCCGTTAATTAGTGACCTTGATAACCTGCCGCCATGACCATCTTCGGTGTGTTGGGAGAATCCGGGGTTGAAGATGGAGATAAAAGACCGTTAGGTATTGTGTCGAATATGTGTACGAGTAGGTTACAAGGACTCTGTGTAGTAATAGATAGGGTTGGATTAGTGTTAGAGTCGGACTCTATCCAAGCCTTCACTATATAAAGGGAGGCAGCCCTGATGTAATCAAGACAACGACTTCATAATAGTAGCATAGGCAAGAGGAGGTCTGCAGCCGGCATATGATCGTGACCTGGTTAGCCGGTATGCTGCGGTATTATGGATTGGGGAGGAGCACCCATAGTCAGAGCCCTGCAGATATAGGCGAAAGCTGAACTGCGTTACCAAACATAGTGTTTTCTGGTGTCGTTCGTGATCTTGCATCGGCGCATATCCTAACAAGTGGTATCAGAGCTTAGTTGACGAGGTTGGTCATACAAAAGATCTAGGAAGAGACACGAGGTTTGTGCATACATGAGCGCCGCAGAAAACGTCCTATCGACGCAAGGTGGAGCATAGCGGCGATCGGCGATTCGATCGGTGGTGTCAGACACTTCAGGCAGGAGGCTCGAACCGTTCGATGGGCTATCGTTGGCAGGGGTTGACCAGACGTGGCGATCAGGCTGACAAAGTAGTCGGCAAGGTTGGCAGGCGACGACCTCGGCGTTCGCGATCAGACCGGCAAACACGGATGGATGCCGGATAGATCAGAACGGCGGGAGCAGTGATGCGACCGGATGTTGCACAGAAGGCGCTGCATCACAACACTGAGGGCGAAGCTGTGTCGTGGATACGGATAGCCAGGGTGCGACACGTTTTGCTATGCACGGACGTAGTGCACGGTGACAGACTGAGAAGCCTACTCGAGGACTCCAAGGTTGAATCTAGAGGTACAGATTCAAATGGAGTCAAACAAATATCCAAAGAAGGAAGCAACCAGAGGCCGGGTACAAAGTTCGCACAAGACGCTGGAACGACTTCAAGGTGAAGAAACCATATTCTCCAAGGTGGAGTTTGTTAGGTATTGTGTCGAATATGTATACGAGTAGGATACAAGGACTCTATGTTGTAATAGGCAGGGTTGGATTAGTGTTAGAGTCGGACTCTATCTAGGCCTCCACTATATAAAGAGAGACAGCCCTGGTGTAATCAAGACAACGACTTTATAATAGTAGCATAGGCAAGAGGAGGTCTGCGGTCGGCATGTGGTCGTGACCTGGTTAGCCGATATGCTGCAGTATTATGGATTGGGGAGAAGCGCCATAGTCAGAGCCCCGCAGATGTAACCGAAAGCTAAACTACATTACCAAACATCGTGTTTCCTGATGTCGTTCGTGATCTTGCATCAGCGCATATCCTAATAATTGTTGGGTTTAGTCCCACATCGATTATTGGTGATGGGGAAGCACAACTTAAAAGATGGAGGCACCCCTCTCCCACCAGGCTAGTCTTTTGGGCTGAGTTGGGTCAGGATCTAGGTTGTGCTTCTAGTTGGGCCAATAGATGTGGAGACCTGGACTCGAGACCAGATGTTGGTCTAAGGGGTAGCCGGATCGCTGGTAGGCCATGAGATGGCAGGATCACAGCAGGCTTCAACAAGTGGTATCAGAGCCAGAGCCATGGTCGGTAACCCGAAACGTCTTCATAAGATCGCACGGTGTAGGACAGATGATCCGATGTGTAATGGGGAAGATTGTTGGGTTTAGTCCCACATCGGTTATTGGTGATGGGGGAGTACAACTTAAAAGATGGAGGCACCCTTCTCCCATCAGGCTAGTTTTTTGGGCTGAGTTGGGTCAGGACCTGGGTTGTGCTTCTAATTGGGCCAATAGATGTGGGGACTTGGGCCGAGACCAGGTGTTGGTCTTAGGGGGAGCCGGATCACTGGCGGGCCATGAGATGACAGAATCGCAGCGGGCTTCAACAATCGGTATCAGAGCCTAGTTAGCCTGTCTGGTTCTAGACATTTTCGGCCCAATGTGTGAGGTGGAGATTATTAGAATAGTCCCATATTGAAAGAGGGAAGACCTCAGCATGATTTATAAGGGTGAGGGTGCACCCTCTCATTGAGCTAGCTTTTTTGGGGAAGATGTAGTCCAAGAGACCTAAAGCCTCATCAAGCTCTTGATATCGTTGAGCTGCATATACGCGGCGAGCCAACGACTTCCGGGGTGCTTTCGGCTAGCGTGTCATATGGACGGCCCGGCCAACAAAGACTATAGTGCCCTTCGTAATAAACGGTTAGATTTAAATTATACTACCGCCACCGATAATGTATCATTAAAGAGCCCTATTGGCCTATTCTATCATTTGATTGAGAGAGAGATTACACAGGGGGAAGGGGGCAGAGTTAAGGATTTGATTAACTAATGACAAAACCAGGTGTGCTCTCCCTCTTTCACACGCTAGTCAAGGCCTCAAGGGATTCTGGGAGTATGCATGCCTGCATCTAAGCTGTCTTTTCAGCGAAGAATCCATTGGAGGCGAGGAACGAACACTACGGAGTTCCCACGTATATTAGGTGATAAAAATGGGATAAAAATGCCTAGTTGATCTCTCAATCCATTATTGAGTTTTTCTCAGCCTTGGCAAACCGAGAATGATTTGCTACCAAGTAGCAACGTGCCTGCGTAGCATGTTGGAATTCGGATGCTAAGAACCGTGTTCTCGGCTGCCAACCCGAGCACGGTTCTCATGGCCGACCGCTAATTTCAATCAAACATTTTGAATTCAAACAAAAAGGCAATAAAGAGGTAGACAAAATTTCAACCAAAATACTTTTTGGACAAAATTCATGAAAACCAAATATTCCGGAAGCGGTTGATCCATGTTAATATAATAGGACGTGTCACAGAAGGAAATTATATCTGGATGGTGGTTAGGTTAGATCGAGTAGGTTACCAACTACCTAGCAGGACATGCGTCCAACTGCAACATTTGGCCAGCGAAAGTGAGAATTTTTGGTGCAGCTAACTACCAGTAGCCGGTTTAGTCTACGTTAGCTAGAGACCAAGCTAAAACTCAAAACACTATTCCAACAGAGTCACACAGAAGGGGCCAATAATTTAGTGCTGGAGACCGGTCTATTTCCCAAGCAATCATAAGCTAGGACAATCCCCAAGCGAAGAAATTAACTACGAACTAGTGGACTAGTCCGTCACTCCAAGAAGCATGTGCTGTTGTCCACATGACCACAGTCCCTAGAATTGACTCGTGACTACTTTCCTCACGTAAGTAACACAGGTCTAACTAAAATATTAAGCGACAAAAAAGGGTTCACCATGCTGTCACGAGGTCTCAATGACAACCTAAAGCCACATTCTGGGATGATATCTCTATCAGTCGGTGACGGCTCAAAGCAACAGGCCCAAGCTAAAGGCCAGAACGACATACTTTGCCAGTAGCTCGGCGTAAAAATAAGGAAACGAGAAAGATTGTTGTACGCACCTTTCATGATTTGTTCTCCACGGATGCAAATCTCCCCTGACTGGTTCCGGCCCAGGGACGCGCCGGTGTCAGGTTCGACAATCTTCAGCTCCGCGTTTCTGACGACGGTGCCGCACGACCCGGACTTGACCTCAAATGGCTCCTTAGCGAAGGCCAGGCACATGGCGAGCACGGGCCCAGCCTCAGTCATCCCATAGCCCTGTTGAAATCGAGAGGTAATTCAGGAGCAAACTCACATTTTTGCAAGGAAATTTTGACATGGCAAGCACCACCACGCCACGAGGACACTGCATCACCCAATTTCAGAACTGTATGTAGCGATATTAATGAACCAACGAGTCAGGATGGTGCTTTGGCATCCGTGGTGGCACTTGTCCACCCAAAAATCTGACGAAAGGTGGTTAGTCCAAATGCTTTCTTAGAGAGACAGCAACCGGGGTCATGAGGGTGGCGTGGCGTGTGCTTCCGACCTTTCACCGCACACAGCTCGCATTCGCGTCCCCAATTCACGATCTGGACACAGCGCACAGACATCTCGATGCGTAAAGGCGTCATGCGTCTCCCTTCACACGGTTGAGACGTCGCCTTAACATGCAGCCCAAGCAACCCCAGGGGCAATTTCAATCAGCTGCCCTACTTTCGCAGCCAAAAGCTCGACGCTACCACCCACCTACTGCTCCCCCAACCAGCTCGCCTACTGGCCATTAGACCATCAGCCAAATAAATCCATCCTCTATATGCTGTATGCTCCCCCTGAGCGGCTAAGCCCCAACAACCACTTATCTTTCCACATCTTTGAGGTCACTGGCAAACCGAAGATTCCATATAGAACTTGTACCTACTAGTACGGTAGTACCGAGGACGTGCATCGGCCATCAGTGCATGACAATCAATACTGAAAGCGGCGTACGTTTGCTGGAGTGGCATGGCATGATCAGAGGAGATGGATGGATGAATGAACAAACCTGGCCGAGGATGGCGTTGGGGATCTTGGCCATGAAGGAGTCCTGCAGGTCCTTGCCCATGGGGGCGGCGCCGGACATGACCATGCGGATGGAGGCGAGGTCGGCGGCGGCGACGCGGGGGCTCTTGGCGATCTCGACGACGATGGGCGGGACGAAGGGCGCGATGGTGACGCCGTGCTCGCGCACCAGGTCGACCAGCGCGCCGAGGTCGAACTTGCGCATGATCACGATGGCCGACCCGGCGCGCAGCCCGGCCAGAAGCACCGAGTTGAGCGAGTAGATGTGGAACAGCGGCAGCACGCACAGCAGCACGTCCTCCTTGCTGAAGTACAGGTTCGGGTTCTCCCCATCCACCTGCACCCGAAATGAGCCCAAAAATTGAATTCAAAGACGAGCTCCAAAATTTTAAACATTTACCGCCACCGCCATCATACACCGGCACGAATCTCAGCGCGGAACAGAGTGTCGAGCAGGCAGCAAATGACCAGTGGGCCCAGTGGAAGCCCTGGTCCGTTTAACGAGATCGCGAAGCCCAATTAACGACTAGTGGGTGTTAATGATCACTCGCTTGGCGCCGACAAAAAAAAAAGCGCGATGAATCAAAAAAATGTGTGTCCCAAGCTGGAAAGCGTAAACGCCACTCTCAGTCTCAGCCCGCAAGCGCAGAGAGGGGAAATCCCCCCAAAGTTCAGCGCGTCGGAAGAGAAATTGGCAGCGAGAGAATGGTGCGGCGGCGGAAGCACGGCTCACCTGCTGCGCGACGCTGGTGACGAGGCTGCGGTGCGTGAGCATGACGCCCTTGGGCATCCCGGTGGTGCCCGAGGAGTACGGCAGCGCGACGACGTCGTCAGGGTGGACGTCCTCGTCGTCGGCGGGCGGGTCGCCGGGGGTGGCCTCCCCCAGCAGGGCCTCCCTGAAGCCGAGGCAGCCGTCGAAGTCGCCGTCGACGGCGACCACGGGGATTCCGCGCTCGGCGGCGAACCCGCGCACCTTCTCGACGGCGCAGGCCTCGGTGACGATCAGCTTGGTACCCGCCGCCGCCGCCTGCCGGTGGATCTCGTGCGGGGTGTAGAACGGGTTGGCGGTCGTGGTCGCCGCGCCCAGCCGCGCGGCGCCGAGGAAGACGAAGGCGAACTCGGGGCAGTTGCGCAGCAGGTTCATGACCACGTCGCCCTTGCCCACGCCCAGCCGCCGCAGCCCCGCCGCCGCCCGCCGGGAGAGCTCCTCCACCTCGGCGTACGTGTACACCGCACCGCTCTGCCCGTCGATGAGGCAGGGGCGGGAGGCCACCTCGGGGAGCCGCTCGAAGCAGTAGGCCTGCAGAGTAAGGTGGCTCGGGATCTCGATGTCGGGGAGCTTGGACCGGAACACCACCTCCGGCACCGGCACCGCCGCCGCCGCCGCCTCCGCCGCGACGGAGCCCATCGATCTCGCCGCCGATGCGATCTCCGGGCAAGATTAATCAGTGTGGGCGAGGTGGGGGCGGAATTACGTGCGCGTAGTCGCCGTCTCCGCTCCTGGGAGAGAAAGGAATGGGGGGCGGGCTTCATATACCGCCGCGGCCGGAGAGGAAGGGTTGGTGGGAGACAGCTCGGAGAGCATGACGTGTGGGGCCCGCGCGGCGGTGGGACGGGGTAACTTCTCCGGTCTCCGGCGACGCGGAGCGCCGGGGTTGGTGATGCACCGAGGAGGCAAGCGACGGTAGTCAGTGGGATTGGCGTGGGTGGGTGGGTTGACTGCGAAGGGCGGTGCCACGTCAGGGAAGCTTGACCATTTTTACCCTGCCACTCCACAAATCTATTTTTACCTGTTTGATTGACAAAAAATCTAAAATAATATAAAAAAAATGAAGAGCTCTCGAAAGAGGCTCGAAAAGGATACACATTTTTACATTGAAAGTGTATTAGGGCAAGTATTTAGTGGTAACCGATAAATTCTACTTTTAATAAAACCGCTTGCGTCAGATCCCTCGGATGATCTCCATGCATTTCTTTTTTTTTTTTTAATATAAACGCCGCTTTCGTCCACAGCTAGGAAACACTCCTCAAGCACATGATATTTTTTTTCAGTGCTACACGTGGGAGAGGGTCCCGCCATGTCACATACATACTTGCCGCTCTATGCTTGCTCTTTTCCTCACCGCTCTCTATTTTCAATTTCTTCTATTTCAACCTCTCTCCCTATATATGACAAACAAGGATGAGCGATTTTGCTGGACACATTTGTAGAAGAAAACGACGAGAAGAAGGTCCATTCTTATTTTTCGTATGTAGCCTCATACATATGAAACTTGGTTTTTGTCCGTAAAACTCTATGTTTGTTCTCGTGAACTTTCTTATTTGTATTAGAAGGTCCATCCCCTATTTTTAATGGAAACGCACAAATATATTTGTCAAATTTGGTGTTTCCCGTTGAACTTTGTATTTGTTGTCATGAAACTTTCTTATTCACATTAGGAGATCTATCTCCATTTTTTGTGGGACCTCAGAAAAACTAAGTTTCGCATGTACATTCCTAAGGTTCATCAGTATATTTTGTAAGTTTACATATACTTTTTTCTTGTTGCATTATCATTTAGTCAAGTTGTGTTGTACTCTCAGGATTTATCAGCAGTTGCCAAAGGTTTATCGGTCTTTTTTCAATGTTCATCAATAGCTTCATGTTTCAGTCCTTTTTTCCCAAGGTTCATGAGGCTTCGTGCATTTTCATAGGTATATTTGTCAAGGTTCATATAAATATTTTGCGAGGTCGCACATCTACTTTTCTAAAGTTCCATGACGTCATGCTGACATTCGCCATGGGAAGATTCCCACTAGACGTCTTACTTGTGACGTCCGCCTACTTTTAATCTTGGCCTCTGTTTCATCCATCAATGGCATTGTTTGCTCATGGCTTAAACCCCCCCCCCCCCCCCCCCGAGACCACAATCCAGTTCACAATCCAATCCGATCTAATCCACCATCCGATCTGGTCCAAACTCCACAATTCAATCCAATCCAACCCCATGACCATCCCAACACTATCCGATCATCGCAACACGATTGTTGATGGATGAACCAAAGGCCAAGACTAAAAGTAGCATTTGATCAACTTTCAACGTTCACACTTTTTTGTAGTAAAGATAATTGATTTCTTAAATTCATAGCGGAGCACGTGCACTCGCCTAGTATATTTAAAAGTAACTTAAGATATTTAAGAAGAATTATTAAAACCCTCGGAGAAATAACCGCAGAATGTTTGCTTCTAGTAGCGTACACAAAAATAGCATATTTCTAACAATAAATTTTGATTTTGATTTAAGGTGAACCAAACCAGACATTTGTCAATTTGAATTGAACACTTGAACCAAACGTGTCGGGTTCCTTCTCGCAATGCCGTTCGAAGTTTTTTAACCGGGCTGTAAGGAACAGGTCTCGCTGTATGTAACGGTAGAGTTCATGGTTTGAGGCATGGGCCAATACCCGCTTGTTCCAGGCCATCTTGACTACCGGACACGGGCAGTGCTCTCTCTGCTTGGGCAAGCTCGTCAGGCCATCGACGGTGCAGAATCGGACGCATCTCTCTGGTAGGATCAGGCCAGTGGGACCCAGCTAGGGGCAAGCTGCAAGGTGGTGAAATTATTTTTTTTATAAATTTATTTTTTATTCTTTATGCAAAAATACATCCCGAGTTAAACTTTAGACAGATCTAGGTCTCTGTCGTGCTTTGAAACCGCAATCAAGCGGCGATCGCTCATTGAAAGTACGATAACTTGCTGAGACCAACGACGTTTAACGGATGCTACATATCACTAGGCGATCGTGAGACCAATTAACGATAGGGCCTCCAGGAATGTACGTACACCAATTAACGATTTCTCCAGGAACGTACGTACAGAGTTTGATTCTTCTTATATCTATTAATATTGTTAGAATATGCGTCAATGCAAGATCACGAACGACACCAAGAGACACGATGTTTGGTAACGCAGTTCGGTTTTCGCCTACATCTGCGGGGCTCTGACTATGGGCGCTCCTCTCCAATCCATTATACCGCAGCACACCGGCTAACCAGGTCACGGCCACATGTCGGCCGCTGACCTCCTCTTGCCTATGCTACTATTATGGAGTCGTTGTCATGGTTACACCAGGGCTGTCTCCCTTTATATAGTGGAGGCCTCGATAGAGTCCGACTCTAACACTAACCAACCCTGCCTATTACAATACAGAGTCTATGTAACCTATTCGTACACATATTCGACACAATACCTAACAAATATTTCATACCATATCTAATTTACACGAAACAAATTTTAAAATTCATGTAAAATCCTAATGAACCCATTTTTTAAACTTTTATTATTTTACATTTTTTTGAATTTTGAATTTACATGAAAAAATTAAAAAATTGAAAGTTTAATATTTTATACCATATCCAATTTACACGAAACAAATTTTAAAATTCATGTAAAATCCTAAAGAACTCATTTTTTAAACTTTCAATTTTTAGTTTTTTGTTCGAATTTTGTATTTTGAATTTACAAGAAAACAATTTAAAAATTGAATGTTTAATATTTCATACCATATCAATTTACGAAACAAATTTTAAAATTCATGTAAAATCCTAAAGAACCCATTTTTAAACTTTCAATTTTAAATTTTTAATTTTACATGAATTTTAAATTTTAAAATTCAAAATTCAAAATTCAAAAAAAAAATTAAAAAAAATGAAAGTTTAAAAAATGGGTTCTTTAGGATTTTACATGAATTTTAAAATTTGTTTCGTGTAAATTGGATATGGTATGAAACATTAATAGATATCAAACTCTGTACGTATGTTGCCTGGAGTACGTACAGATCGGCCCTATCGTTAATTGAAACCACGATCGTTGTAGCGTCCGTTATTGTCAGCCTGCAACCTCTCTCTCAGCAAGCTATCGTGTTTTCAATGAGCAACCGCCGCTTGATTGCAGTTTCAAAGCACGATAGGGGGCCTACATCTGTCTAAAGTTCAACTCGGGATGTATTTTTGCATAAAGAATAAAAAAAAATTATAAAATTTTTCTTCGCAAGGTGATGGCACTGCTTGCTGGCGGCGGCTGGTGGGCCGTGGGCTATGGGCTATGGGCCTTGAGCCGTGGGCCTCGCCGGAGAGTTTTTGGTGGTGGGCTGAACGGTCACCTGGTCGCCTGTCGGTCAGTGGAGCGCTGGCCTAGGCGGCAGTTACCAACAAGGCAAGGCAAACAACCCAAGCAGGTATCATGTCGGCACCCGATTTACGATATCGGATTCCACCTGCGTAAACCCATACTAGTCCCAAGGATCATGGCTAGTACACACAGATATACAGAAACGGAACAGTGCCAACGATATCATTAGTACAAACGGGAACATAGTCCAGTACAAACACATACAACGGCTCGCAGACCGCAAATCAGAGTACACGGAGATACAGGCCTAATACAATATCTAAATATTTATCCATCCCACAGGCACGAGGGCTGTAGGAACGCGCAACCCTAGTCTTCATAATCTTCATCAAACAACGCCTCCTCGACGTAGTCTGGATCCTCCTCCTCGGAAGGCGGGCCATACTCAGATGGACCAGCTGTTGAAATTTTAAAAAAAAAGAGGGGGAAGAAAAAGGAGGGTGAGTACAAATTGTACTCGCAAGTCCGAAATTATGCAAGTGCGGGTTCAGTACAAGGAGAGCTTAGGTTATTTGCGGAAATGCATTTATTTGACCTAGTTTTGACAAAGCAATTTCGAAACTTTAAATCTCAACATTTTCTTTGGGCTCTTCGCAAACGGTTCTCGCCACTTGGCCTCAGTGCCTTAGCGAGAACAAACTTCTTTCTTCTTTTCTTTTCTCAAACCGGCTAGGTCCATTCCATACGACACTTTCCGATAGGCCGTCACCCATTCGAATATCGCGGTGACCCCTAGCTCAAAATTCTTTCTTCTTTTCTTTTCTCAAATTTGCTAGTTCGGTTTTCAGCGTGATACTTTTCGATAGGCCGTCGCCCATTTCGAATATCACCGGTGGCTGCCAGCTCATAAAATCCTTCTCAAAACCTTTCTCAAATCCTTTACTCAACTCAAATCCTTTGTTCAAAAACCCTTTTTCGAAATGGTTTTAAATGAAGAATCTACCATATAATCGGTCCCATCTTGCGCTCATAACGCGAGCACGGCTATCATGATAGTTTTAACTCTGCAGAGTGGGTACGCTTTACCCTCGAGAGGCTACGCACCCATTCGATGTTTCGCCACAAGACCATCAACCACGAGGGCCAACGATCGGGTCCGTCCCATACCGGAGCTCGAGGTCGTACTGTAATGGCTCCGTTCGTAGGATTATAGGATGAGCAGTCCTTAGACTAGGGGAGATTTTATATTTTAGCCCAGTAAAACCCGGTGCCATACTGCACCAACTGACAAAAATATCTCCCTAGTCGGAAAGATTTTGGGGGTAAGAGGAAAATCTTTTCCTATCAAGCATCACCCTTGATGCGCTATCCTTTAAATCATCCTTCCCCAAACATTTCTCAACAATATCTCATTTCACACAAATGATTGTATCATTCCGCATAAATGATTTTTAAGCAGTTATCCTACCTCAACAAGGCGTTTAAATATGAGCAATTCATATTTTTAACCTTAGGTTTATCCTACCATATTTCTTACCTTTTCTATTTGGCATGATACCTAATTCTAGTACATACGGCATTTAATATTTTTAAAGTAGCATGCACATTTTCAAGTCTAGCAAATCTTTTCTAAATAACCAAAATGGCTTCACAATATGATCGAAGGGGGACTTGCCTTGGCCGGATTTCGGGTACGACTGATCATCGGCAGCAGATCGGTCTACGGGCCTTTCGGATCCTAATCCCTAGCAACGCACCATACATACAAAGCATACAAAAACACACTCAATACAAATTATTTTTATAAACTTTTAGTTTTATGCAAATCATGAAAATCATTTTTATAATATTTGTTTATAATAAAATCATTTGTTTTAAACCATATGCGATAATGAATCCTTTTATGCTAATGATGCATTTTAGGAAAATCATCTTGATGCAAAATCATGCTCAGAGGTAAATAATTTTTTACAACTTTTTAGAAAGTGGTTTTGCATTTTGATTTTATTGCATTTATTACAATTTAGAGGGTTTTATATAATTTTTTTTAAAAAAAGGTTTTAATAATTTAAAAACTGCAGCACATGCAGGCACAAATCATACAACTCAGGTATCGAAAATATTTGTCTTATGCACATAATGTATGAAAACGATTTCTATGCACATGAACGAATGCTCCTAGTATTTTTAGTCTTTTAAAAATGTACAAGGCAAAATATACCCTAACATCACTACACAAGATTTTAATATGACAAATGCTCCTAACAAGGTTATCATTTTATATAAAAAAAATAAAATACCTCAAAGTCTTTGCCATAATTACTTTTTAGCATTTTACATGGCATTTGCTATTTTTAACAAAATGATTTAGCTCGGGTTGAATTTTTAAACTTAAAATCAGAGGGGAGTACCTCCTCATTTGCTGGCGGGCCGGCCCGGGGCACAAGGCCCATCCAGGCAACAGAGGGCAAGGGCGAGGCTACGCCTCCTCGCCGCCTCTCGGCCGAATGGCGCGAGGATAGAGGAGATGGCGGAGAGCTCCGTGGCGGAGATCGATTCGGGCCGGGAGAGCACGAGGAAGCCGAGGCAAACTCGTGGCGGGCGGATTTGCCGGCGGTGAAGCGAGGCGGCGCCATGAGGAGGTGCTCTGGCGTCCGGACGGCTCGACGGACTGGACACCAAAAGCAAGAGAGGTTTGAGTGCGGGAAGGAGAAGATCTTTGGTGGCGCGACGGCTCGGAGGTTGGCTCACCGACGAGACCTCAATCCGTGAAAATTGCGCCGCCGGTGGCACAATGGCGAGGGAAGCGGGAAACTAGCGGCGGCTTAAATAGAGTGGGCGGTGTGGTCATTGCGACATTGAAGGGCTACTGCGAGCAGCCAAGCCAATGGCCGCGGAGAGGACGGTCTTGTGGCGCCTGAGGAGGATGGATCGACGGCGGCCATCTTGAGAGTCAATCAGCAGACGAGGTGGCATCATTGAAGGGACCGGGAAGGAGTGATTGGGGCGACGCGTGGGGCGAGCCATCAATGCCTCGGGACGGAGGACGAACCGCGGCGACGACTCACAGCGGCGACACAGAGGAGCAGGGGAGAAGAAGACAGGAAGAAGGAGAGGGAGCCGACAAGGCGACCCACATGTCGGCGGCTCCATGGCGCTAGCGCAGCGCAGCGAGCAGGCTGCTGCAGAGGCTGGGCGGCGGCTCTCATGGAAGAGATCATGGCTTGGTGAGGCGGATTAGGCGATCTGGCGTGACAGCCCATCGAGAGGAGAAGAGAGCGGGAAAGGAAAACCGAGGGCTGGTGCGGCTGCTGCCCAACAACTTGTTGGGAGAAGAGGTGGCGGGAGAGAAGAAAAAGGAAAGGGGATGGAAATGGGCCGTGGCTGCTTGGCCCACCAGAGAGAGAGAGGGAGGAAAGAAGAAGGAAAAGCGAGCAGGCCGACTGGCCGAGAATTTGAATATGAGGTTTTGAATTTTCATTTGAACTTTTATTTTCCAAAAACTTTTAACATAATAATACTTTAGGAAATAAATTTTGTTTTCCCAACATTCCAATTAAATTCAAAATGGGGTTTGGCCTAAAGGAATATACTATGCACCTTTAAACAAAATATTATATATATATTCTTTTATTTTTTTATTATTTTTTTTTAAAAAAAGAATTTCACCTTGAGATTTGCTTCAAGAAAATATTATATACCAAATGCCATATTTTTCTATCAAGATATAACTTTGAAAAGTTAAATCATTCCCCTTAATTAAATGCAATGCATGCGATGATGATGCTATGATGCAAGTTTAAATAAATGATTTGCGATTTTAAATCATGCGTTTTAAGAAATTAATAATGTGCCAAATTAGTTTTAAAATTTGGGATGTTACATATCACCTCTCCCTAAACCCTAGACGTGCTTGCCAACCGCTTCGTTCATCCCCCTTCGTCGCCATTTGTCTCCGCCTCAGCCCTCAGGCAGCCGCAGCCGCACGCCCCATTCTCCTCCTCCGATGGCGGTATCATCTCTCCCCTCTCTCTCCTCTGTGCGTGTGGTAGCATCTGTGTGGTGGCTGCAAATTTGACGGCCTCTTAATGTTGGATCTCGATTTTAGATTGAGCCGCGCGATTCTTGTTGGTATACTAGTGGAGTAAGCGGGCCCATGGCCCGCCGGTTCGGAGATCAGTTACGGTAGCCATCATCCGGTAATGCATTTCTATATAGCATGACAACCAAACAAAACAGACATACAATGCAATTTGAACAACACATGTGGCACATCTTAAAACCTTTAGTGCAAGATATAATTTGGATGAGAAATATATCTTAAACATATCGCATAGCCTGATGAGAAATATATGTACCCATCAAAGCTAGCGGGGAAAAATCATAGTAACCGATAACACATCACAGCAAAAAAAAATAAGACTCATAAATTTCTAAGCTGCTAGGTAGCCACCGTATCAGATAATGTAGTGCGATCTAAACAACCAAGATGCAAGTTAACCTTTTAAAGTTAATACAACCAATTGTTGGCGCCTCCGCACCATGTTGTTGTAGGGCTTGAAGCTTTTTGCTGCTTGGCCTTCTCCACTAATGGCTTTAGTTACTCCCTCTCCTCCGCCAGAAAAGGCAAAATATAAGTCATGCTCTAAATTACATTTAATGACAAACAAAACACAACAAAATAAATAGTAATGCTACAAAATTATAAGGTCACATAGTCCTTAATCCATTGTTTGTATCTTGAATGAGAAAGAATAGAACTGTTAATTGCATTAAACACTTATAATAATGAACTAATAGGAAGTAATATTCAGACATGTATTAACTAACAGAGTAACTCTCAAAGATTAAAAAAATTTAATTCTTGATATATAATTCCACATATATTATCGATGCACATGTTTTAGAACAATTTATACCTAG
This sequence comes from Raddia guianensis, assembly GCA_036346415.1. Lineage (NCBI taxonomy): Eukaryota > Viridiplantae > Streptophyta > Magnoliopsida > Poales > Poaceae > Raddia > Raddia guianensis. The sequence continues at coordinate 4,978,422 of CM070539.1, read as the reverse complement.
GTTGGAACATATGTACATGTCTACCGGACGTGGCCATGACTGATTTGAGAGAGCTATCAAGTACAGCGTTGTATGAAATATTAACTAATACATATAATACAGTTGGGCTAAAGAATAAAGCAACCTCCAGAGTTACAAAATTCATATTAATCACACCCATCCCACATATACATATGGTCTACTTTCTACATCCAACATTTGAGCTTTCAATTTAAAGAAGTCTGGACAGTTTTTCATCGCTCAATACTTGGCATAGAGACTGATTCTCACTAGAAAATTGAACCCTGGCTCTGTTACGAATGAATACCTTGACAGCATCTCTAGCTAGTTTTTTTCCTCAAAAAAAATGGATGAGATATATGACAAAATTCACATGAAGTTATCTTCTGGAAAAAAGAAGATGGTTAAGAGAACGGCATCTAATAAGGTTCAAGGTCAATGACTCATTTGTACTGAGATGGAGTGCTGTAGGTATGATGACAGCTGAACTCATTTTACTTTACCAAACACAGAATGATTAAGCCCAAGGTTCTTTGCATCAGGTTCTTCAATTAGCTGAGCATTTGTCGTGGTAATTTGGAGTTAGACTAAGAGGTAAGAAGTACCGAGAGATACTAGATAAGTAACACTTTTCATATTTTCAAATTATCCTTTCCTCTCTTCTCTCTTTCTTTGTTCTCTCTCCTCGCGGCCTCCAGTCACTTTGCCACGCTATTGCGGCCACTAAGCCAAGCCATTGCCGACCACTGCAGCACTGCCACCGCCAATGCACGCGGGTGAGGTTAGGCAGGGTCGCATGAACATTGTTGGGCGATGAATACATCTAGGTTGGTGGTGGCACGTTGTACTAGTGAATGAGATAAAGGAGGAAGTAAAGGAGGAGAAAGAAGATGTTGGAATCTCTTATTTACCTCTTAACGTGGTGTCACCTCATTTATCCATTGGATCGGATGTAACCAGAGGCTCTGATAAAAAATACAAAAAGTATCCTAACTATGATAAAATTGTTCCAAGTTGAATGCTTGATGAAGTTTTACTCTTCACTTTCTTTTACTTAACAATTTTTTTATTAATTCCATTCAGGCAATCTTTTTTATAGTTGTGCTTGTCCACATTGCGCATTTACAAAAGGGTTGTCATCAACTATTTACTTTTTTGATTTAATTGTCCTAAACAGAAAGATGCAAAAGGTCAATTTCCAAATAACAGGGGGTGAAAGTTGATTGAACTGACTAAATACAAATCAACTAAAATTTTGCATGTGGATTCGTGAACCCTCCCTCCTGCTTTCTGCTTAGGTGTCGTCAGCCAGTGACTCCTCGACTGCCTCCGCATGGAGGAGGTTGTGGCCTCGGGATTGGTGTTGTCGGTCAGTGACTTCGCTTGCTACAGCTTTGTCCTCGTACGACGTCAAGATGAGGGTGCGTTGGGTGAAAGCCCCACCCTGCTGCTTGGACTAGAGGTGGCGACACCTTTCTGGTGTCGTTTCCCTCCTTGGAGGTGTCGTCGTTGGTGCCTCCTCTCTAGTCTCTAGGTAAAAACCCGAGTTATGAATGGGCCACAACGATGTTTTTTCATTGTCGCTTCCTTGTTGAAGGTGTCGTTGTAAGAATCGGTGGCCTCGAAGGGGGGGGGGGGGGTGAAGAGGACACTACCACGCTAATTTCAAGTATCTTCGCCCTTTTTTGTACTTTTATCGTCTAACTAAATGAGCTTAGAATAAGACAACTAAAGCAACTAGATGACTATGCTAATCGAGCTATCAAGCTAAGACTAAACGATTGAGTGGAAACGAGTAAAACTAACTAGACTAAGCAAAGATAGCCGAAGCAAATAATATTGTGGGAATATAAATACGAAAGTGACAAAAAGAAGGGTCACCGATTTTTTAACGAGGTTCGGTGCAAAGCACCTACTCCTCGATGCCGAATCCCTCAAAGAGAGACCGGGACCCTCTCGTCCCGTGCCGGCAATCCACTTGGTAGGCTTTTAGGCCGATGGGCCAAGGCTCTCCTCCGACCCGATACACCGAGGCCGAGTTCCGTCACAAGTCGACGGCTACTCGACACCCCGACGTCTTGGAAAGGCGTCGACCTCCGCGAAGGAGGTGTTTGTACAAGCGATGCTCGACAGAGTCCGGTCTTCACACGGACACGACAGGGACTTGGTCGCTTGCTCGTCCCGGCAACTTCCCGGAGTTGTAGACGCATGGCTTCCACGGTCTTCAAGCACGGTGAAGAAGGAAGCACCTGGTTCCCGTACCGGGTGACCCCGCCCGTGGCGAGGCTTTCGTTGGTGAAGCTTAATGTGTTGATGAAGTGGTACACGCAAGACGGAGGCTTGGACGTCAAAGCTCGGGGACGGCAAGATGAGGACTCAACACCAGCAAGTGAGACCCAAAGAGCACACACGAGGAAACAACTGGGAGACCCCAAAGCCCTTGCCAAATCCCGCGGAAAAACCAAGCCAAACCATGGGAGGAACAAGGGGAGACCTTTGCTTACCTTCCCTCTCCTCTCCTCTCTCTCTCAAACCCTAACCCTAGGTGTAGAGGCCATGAGAGGAGACACCATGGGGAGGAGCTCTCTCATGAACACAAGAGGTGGGGGCAAAAATAATGAGCCCTCTCAGCTTCTAAGGCATCCCCCGAGTGCCTTATATAACCCCTAGCCCGCGTGCGACACGTGTCGACCATCCAGCGAAACACAGTTCAAACAGACAGCCAGGATTGGTTCGGGTCTGGCTCGACTTCCTCATCGGACGCGTCCGGTGAGCTCACCGGACGCGTCCAGTGAACCTGACTGGGCGCGCCGGTCCAACGCACAGAAGGTGTTCGACTCAATGCCTGCCCCGCATCGGACGCGTCCGATCACTCATCGGACGCGTCCGGTCAACTGACCGTACGAAGAGACCCCTAAATGACCCCTTCTGGAGATGCCCTCACCGGACCGTCCGGTGGTCACCGGACCCGGACGGTCCAGTGCTCATCGGACGCGTCCGGTGTGGCCTGTCTGTGTGCTGGCCCATCGGGCAGCCTCTCTCTTCTCCTCTCTATCCCCTAGGATTCCATGGCTTGTTCGGTTAGGCTTTTTGGCGGTTTCTTGAACTCGGATATGGATGACACCTCACCGGATAAGACCAAATCATTTCGAACCAACCCGGGTGGCTTTGGGCGGGAGTTTTCGCACCTAACACATTTGATCGACTTGGTGGCTACGAAAACCTTCCCCGGATACGACAGCTCGCCTCGGATGCTTTCGGGCCCACCCGGTGGCATCGACTCCTAGTCACTACCCCCTCGGACACCTGGCACTCTCTCGGACGTTCTCGAAGGATCTAGACCCACCTAGACTTAGCCAGGAGAAACGATGACTCGAGTGCTCAATGGGACCGACCTGCCAGAGACTGCGACTCGCACCTGTCATGCTCGAGCCTCGGACACACACGCAACCAAAATCATTAAGAGAATATGCTAGGCAAAATAAGATCCTTAGGTTGACGTGGCACCAAATGCCAAAACACCTAGACCTAGAGTCTAAGAAAGAGTCATGCTCTAACTGGGACCGTCATGCTCGTCGACAAGCCCAAAGGTGACGACGCCTCTCTTTGCTCCCCTATCTGATCAAATCTAAGCTCATATCTCGATATTCTGTCTCTTGGTTGTTTTAAGAGATTGATTACTTTTAATTTTTAGAAATTATTCATTGGGTTCACTGCTCTGTTGATTTTAATTTTTAGAAATTATACATTGGGTTCACTGCTCTGTTGGTTAATCACTCTCTTCAAAAGCAGCTGATTCTTGCTATTAAATTCCCCTTTTCAAAGAATCTAATCATGCTTTCTCTTTTTAACCATGCATAACAATTTGTTTCTACAATTTCAGAAGTGATCCTTCGTAGAAGCTTTTCAGAGAAGGTTAGGATGTATAGTGGGGGTGGCTGCGCGGGGGTGGCGGTGGGCCGCACGGAGCTGCTGGAGGGGGCGGCACTAGGGGTCGCTGCGTCACGGCTCGTTAGAGCATCTCCAATGGTTATAGCCAGTTGCTAGCTACAGTGCTCACGTGGACCTCCACCTCAGCAAAAAAATAATAATTTGAGGATCCACATGTATTAATTAACGAATATAAAATGCAGCAGCAGCGTACGTTAGTATTAGTATATTGCAGCAGCAGCAGGTTGCGTTGATGTGATTGGCCGGCCTTTCCTGCAGGACCACTCATGCGTTGGATGTTGTGCTATCGCCGGGCGCTTGCAGTAGCGCCGACGCCAAGCCAGGTGACTTCCTATCTCCTCCATCTCAGCAAATAATTCTATGTGTAAAGCTTATAGTCAGCTGACTAGGACCCATTGGAGATGCTCTTAGAGGGGGCAGCGAAGGTGGGCTGCCTCGCCACGGGTCATTGGGGACAGCGTCGGGGCCGGCCACGAGGGGAGCACCAAGGCGAGGCGTCGAAGCATCGAGGTGAGGCGTTGCTGTAGGCGTTGAGAGGCATCTCCGGCTTTGGAGGCTTCGATTTGAGGATAGAGCGCTTTGCAATCAAATCTCATTATTTCAATATTACACCACGCTGTGAAATTTCTTTTGCCCAAAAACCATTATTTGTTCATGTATTGAGATATGGATGCAAATCTTTGACCTTTTTTCTTTGTTTCCTGTTGCATATCACACTGGCATCCAATGATATAAGCTATTGTTTTTTTTTTCTTTTTCCTTTGAACACTACCTAGCGATGTCATTTATATAAGCAATTGCTTTTTCCATGGAAGTAATTGATTCATGAAGCTTCAAGAATAGTTTTGAGAGGAAGTGAAGTCACTCCATGCAAAATGACTGGCACTATGCCCGTTATATGGCTCCTAAAAAAGAGTGAAATAAAAATTAGCCTGGTCAAACAGTGTTCTTTCTCAATTTTTTATATCTCTTAATCCGTTATAATGCAAAAGCTAATTTTATTTTTCAATACCTCTCTTAATTTTATTTCTCCCGTTGCAACGCACGAGTATTTCTGCTAGTCATACAAAATTCTAAAAAACTTTAAAACATTAGAAAATCATAAAAATCCATATTTTTATATTTTGTGATTTTTCCTAATTTTTTTTTATCTTTTTCTCCCTTCTTTTATGTTTCCTTAGGTTTTTTATTTATTTTTTAATGTTTTTAAGATTTTTTAGTGATTTTTATGACTTTTTGTATTTTTTGAAGAATAATTATGTTTTTCATGATGTTTTAAGGTTTTTTATGATTTTTTTAGAATTTTTTACTCCACGTGGGCTGCTGATATGTGTGCTTGGGAGCTATCCGAGCCACTTAAACAATTTTAGGTACTTCAATGTGCAGTTTCCCCGATTTTGGACCTATCTGACCGCACAAGACAACTTTAGGTATCTACGGTGCATTTTACTCTTTAAATAAGACGAATGGTTAAAAGACATAAAAAAATCAACAATAAATTATAATTTGAAATGGAAGGAGTAATTTTTTAATCTCCTAAGGTGGACTTTTGTAGAGCTCCTAGGGTGGAGGGTATAGATGTTTTGTGTGAAACATCAAATATATCGTACCATGTGAAACACATGAAACACTGATAGAAAACACCACATAAAACACTAGTGAAATATTACACATGAAATGTTCATAACACATCTAAGACGTGTAATAATTTTCTGGCTAGGTGAACAAGAATCGCAGACTAAACATCATTAATCGGATTAAAGGAATTGCATGAACAAAAAGTGCGATGCTTCAATTTCAATAGCATACAGAACAATATAAGTGCTACACAATCAGAAGATACAGCTTCAGAATTGGACCAAGCAAGGAAAGTATACAGATTCCTAAATTGGCACCAAATAGCAATGATAGCATACTCTGGTCGGATCCAATTTGGCACAACCAAGACTATGCAGAATCCCGCTTATTGGAGAAGCAGGTGAAAGCAAATTCTGCTTATTGGTTCTCTTGGATTCTGCTTATAAATGTTATTAGCTGCTGCAAGATCGTCTCATTTGGCACAACTTTTGCCATTTTTTTTTGGAGAAGCTGAAATATATAAGCAGCCAAATTGGGCGTCAGGCTAGTTGATCACCTGCGTGCTGAATGCAGTAGGAGAGACAGTTCACGATAGTACACGGGCGCCTTAGGTCGCTGCCTCCATCTGCAATGTTGTACCCATCCATCGTAACCGTGCTAATATTCTCACGATAACCAAATCCGAAGTAGAGAGTATCAGCAGCGACAAAGGGAAAGGCCTGTGTTGATACAGAAATTGCACGGCACATGCCCATGAACAAGGCGCGCCCATTGAAGCCCTTGACTGGGATGAGGACCCCAGCATCTAAATCCACTCTGCACACCTCAAACTTCCGGTTCAGGCATCCAGCGTAATTGCCCCAGCGTATCGTTCGGTGCAGCAGCAAAAGCTCCCCACCATTGTCTATCAGGTGAAGGGTGTCCGACATTCGGGTAAAACAAAATAAGGGCTTAACCGCCATCACAAGTGATGGCGGCTTCTGATCTGAACTGATTTTGAGTTCCATCACTCCCTTGCTGGCGGCACAGTAGAAGCGGCCAGCAAATGGCAAAGTCGAGTGGATGAATATGTCCTCGCTGACGATGGTCCAGCTCTCATCGCCAGGCTTAGCGATGGCAAGCACCCTGGGCTTAAAGAAATTGACTACCACCGTGGAGACATCAGCAACAAGACCCACAGAATCCACTTCAAGACATTCTCCCAACTTGTGTCCCCGACACATCTGCTCCCTTTGCTGCCATCTTAGGAGTGCCGTGGTGGGAGGTCGGTGAGCCGGCGAGTGAGCGGGTTTAGCAGGCGGATCAAGAAGGAAGGCTCGTGGAAGAGCAGCAGGAAGGTGTTGAGGAATCTCGCTACTGGGTGTAGTCTGAGGTATAAACATGGACAATCAATCACAAAGAAAAATCAACATCACAGATGACACAGAGATATAAGGTGGAGCTTCTCTTTATTATTTTTCAGATTTGTTATACAATGGGTGCTCCATCTCTTCTTTTATAGTACTGCTTAGGGTTTAGGCCAGGTCTAAATGTGGGCCCCACCGAGGAAGCCACCGGCCGGCTGTCAGACCCGGCCTAGATGACCGAGTCCTATTGTGTTATACAGTACTAGTCCCAGAAGATCATGGCTAGTACACACATAAACAGAACTGATATATTGCCTTCGAATTACATTATTACAACATAGGGGACTACGGGTCCCAAAAGGAGTCACAATTTAATACATCAAGCACGGCACGCAGGCCGAGATACAGAGTTACACAGACGGTCACACAGGGACCTAACATAGCGTGGCTTATTCTAGCTAGCTGGCTATTCCACAGGCAACGGCGGTAGGAAACACGCAACCCTACTCTTCGTCGTCGTAGTCCTCCTCCTCCTCGTAGTCCGGGTCCTCCTCGAAAGCAGAGTCGTAGGGAGCTCATGGTATTGAAATTTTGGGAAGAGGGGAAGGGAAAAACAAGAGTGGGTACAAAGGTACTCCGCAAGTCGGGAATATATGCGGATGGGGGTTTAGTACAAATGGACGGTTTAGGTGGTTTTGCAGAAATGCATTTTTCATTTTTCCTAATTTATAAAAGCAATACTCAGAAAGCTTTGCATCTCCAATCTTTATCTTTTAGGGGCTCCTTCTCAAATTCTCTCGCCAATTGGCCACGGCCATAGCGACTTTCTTCCTCAGTCTCTTCCGTTACGGGAATTACTCGAAGAGGTTAGGCCCAACAGCGAGCATTTCATGATAGGTCAACCCAATTCATGATGCAAGCAGTAGTACCTATCTCAAGATCAAAACTCTTTCTTAACCACCTTTACTCGACTCAAATCCTTTTGAAAATCCCCGGTTTTAGGAAAAGAAGAGCTACCATATGAACAGTTCCTTCGCATGCTCATAACCGCGAGCACGGCTATCATGATAGTTTTAACTCTGCAGAGGGTGCGCTTTCCCTCGAGAGGCTACGCACCGAGTGTTTAGCCACACAAGCCGTTAGACTCAAACACTAACGGCGACCGCCAGGAGTCTCCGTCGAGGTTTTGACTAACAACTAAGCCCGTCCCATAACAGGACTCGAGGTCGCACTGTATGGCTCAGTTCGTAGGATCATAGGATGAACAGTCCTTAAATTAGAAGAGAGACGATATTTTAGCCCCGTTTTCTCAAGTAGTGCCTTCTTGCACCGGACCAGCAAAAGTCTCTCCCTAGTCGGAGGTATTTTAGGGGAAGAGAGTAAAATCATTTTCTAGCCCATGGCATTGCCCACAATGCGCATACTTTCTCAAACCATTTCTCGAAACCCTTCTCAAACCATTCCTTATCACAATATTTATTTTCACACACAAGAGTTATAAGGTCATCGCGATAGAAATCATTTTTAGGCATTTTTCCCTAACATCAATGGAATGTAATTATATACATAAGATTTATTGTAAGTCCTTATGGTTAAGCCTATCACTAGTCTTACCACGATTATCTAGGTTGCATAACTAATAACTAGTAAATACGACGCTTTTACTTTTTAATTTAGCATGCAAGTTTTCAAGATCTAATAAATCGTTTTTAAAACGGAACAAAATGGCTCACAGTATGGTCAAGGGAGGGGGGACTTGCCTTGGTCGGACGACAGGTAGGAACAACCAGCGACGTCGGACGGGTCTACAGCACATTGGCCTCCTACTCGAGCACAATCCAAGCATACAAATGAAAATAACAGCACATCAGACATAAAATGTTTTTATGCACTTTATTTAAAGAGAAAGATGTTAATTTCTTTTGTATGCACATGAAATAATGGAACCTAAGCACTAGAACTAATATGAATGCAATGGTTACAAGGGTGCAAAATTGATTTAGTATTTTTATAAAATCCAGATTGTTGCAAAGTATTTTTGAGAATTTTTACAGAATTTTGGAATGGCTTTTGATATATTCTACAAAATCTTTTCTGCTAGAATCTATTGCATTCGCTTTTGAAAATAAAAATAAAAATAAAAGGCCGGCTTGGCCAGTCGGTCCAGCACGGAGAGAGGCCCACGGCCCGGCACCGGCTCGGGACTTCCTCCCCAAATCCCCCCCATCGTCGTCAACCTCGGGCCGAGGCGACGGCGAGCGAGCGGCAGGCGAACCCGACTACGGCGACCGATTCAGCGGGAGAGGAAGAGGGGCGACAGCGATGCTAATGAAGGTCTCGGTGGCGAACGAGGCTCACCCTGAGAGGTCACATGACGGAGGATGCGGCGGCAGAGGAAGCCTTGGCGGCGGCGGCGTCCCGAGCTCCGGCGACGGCGCGGACTTCTGATGACACCTGTGAGAAGGGAGACTGTGAGGAAGAGGCGGTGGGTGACGGAGGAGAGGGCAAGGAGGGCGAGCTCACCAAGGAGAAGGGTCGGCACGCACGGCGCTAAGCGAGGTGACATTGGAGGGCACAGGGCGGCTTTATAGGCGAAGAGGGCATCTTTCGCCACCCACCGCCATGAAAGCCCAGCGTGCGAAAAGACATCATTGTTGAGCAATAGCGGCGGCGAGGCGACGACGCCGCAGAGGCGCACTTGGAGGGCGAGGATGGCGCCCAGAGGTCAAGGGCACGGTCTCGGGGTAATAGGTGGCACCAAGCGTCTGACGGGCGATTGGCGGAGGTAAGCGGTGGAGTAATAAGCTAAGCGGCAACACGACGGGGAGTTATGGCGGGCGTGGCGGTTTCATAGAAGCAGAGGCGGTCGGGCGAGGCATGATCGGGCGCAGCGGAGGCGAGGCAATGCGGACTGCTGCGGGCTGTGGCGGCGGCACGCGGCATGGGAGTGAGAAGGAGGGGAAGGGGCTGCAGGAGAGCGAGGCGAGAGAGAGAGCCGAGAGCGAGACACACTCGCGAGGAAGGGAAAACGACGGGAAGGATCGACCGGTGGGACCCGTCGGTCAGCGAGGGCGATGGAGAGGCGAGGCGCTGACCCTCGTGGCCGGCAACGGTGGCTGGTTGGCGCGAGAATGGCCGGGAAGTGGGCCAGCAGGGGAGAACAGAGGCGGGAGGAGAGAGCTGGGCCGGGGAAAAACTCGGCCCGAGAGGAGAAGAGATTTCTCTTTTTATTTTCAAATCTTGTTTTCTCTTTTCTTCTTTCAAAAGTTTAACAAAATTATTTTAAATACTTTTAAACAACTGACACCCAAGACAATGATTTTCACTTTAAAATTACTGACTCAAACCAATCCCAGAAGGTTGCATGCAATGATGATGCCAAGATGATTTTCAATGCTTAAATGGTTTTAATATTTTAATTATGCATTTTAATGAAATTATTAACGTGCCAAATTTGGTTTTGAAAATTTGGGATGTTATAAACCTCCCCCCCTTAAGGAGAATCTCATCCCCGAGATTGATTCTTTGGGAAGCTTGACTCAGGAACTCGGTGCGAAGGTCTTCTTCACGCCCCCACGTAACCACGCCTCGAGTGGTTACTCCTTGAACACGGCAAAGCCGAAACATTTTTCTCCGGGTTTTGCGCACAGCCACATCCAGAACCTTGACCGGATATTCTTTAAGTGTTAAATCAGGCTGCAGGTCTGCCTTATCCAAAGGTAACTGCTCTTCAGGCACACGAAGGCACTTCTTTAATTGAGATACATGGAACACGTTGTGCACATCAGACAGATGCTCAGGTAGCTCCAACTGGTACGCCACTTCGCCTCTACGGGCTAAGATTTGAAAGGGACCAATATATCTTGGAGCTAGTTTGCCACTCACACGGAATCGACACATGCCTTTAAGAGGGGACACGCGTAGATACACAAAATCTCCTTTGGCAAACTTCAGGTCACGCCGACGCTTATCGGCGTAACTTTTCGTCTTGGTAGCCGCCTTGACCTTTCTGGATTAGCTTTACTTGCTCTTGACCTCTTGCAAAATATCCAAACCAAACACTTTGGTTTCACCGGTCTCCTGCCAAGTCAATGAGTACGGCATTTTCTGCCATACAAGGCTTCATAGGGTGCCATTTGGATACTTGACTGATGACTGTTGTTATAAGCAAACTCCGCAAACGGCAACTGCTTATCCCAGCTAATTGGGTTGGCTAGGGCACATGCCCGCAACATGTCCTCAAGGATTTGATTCACTCTTTCAGTTTGACCATCGGTCTGGGGGTGAAAAGCAGTACTGAAATTCAGATGGGTTCCAAGCGACTCATGGAGCTTGTCCTAGAATTTGGAGGTGAACTGGGTACCTCGGTCAGAGACAATCTTCTTTGGCACCCCATGCAAACAGACTATCTTGCTCATGTATAATTCAGCCAACTTGCCTCCGGTGAGGTGGTTCGGACAGGGATGAAGTGTGCAACTTTGGTGAGGCGATCGACGATTACCCAGATGGAGTCATAGCCGGATTGAGTTTTTGGCAACCCGACAATGAAGTCCATCCCCACTTCTTCCCACTTCCATTCAGAATCTTGGCGGTTACACAGTGCAGACCGTGAGCCTCGATGCTCGGCCTTCACTCTTTGGCAGATGTCGCAGAGAGCGACATACTCAGCAATCTCCCTTTTCATTCCAGTCCACCAATAGGTGGTTTTCAGATCAGCATACATCTTGTTTTTGTCTTTTCTTCTTTCAAAAGTTTAACAAAATTATTTTAAATACTTTTAAACAACTGACACCCAAGACAATGATTTTCACTTTAAAATTACTGACTCAAACCAATCCCAGAAGGTTGCATGCAATGATGATGCCAAGATGATTTTCAATGCTTAAATGGTTTTAATATTTTAATTATGCATTTTAATGAAATTATTAACGTGCCAAATTTGGTTTTGAAAATTTGGGATGTTACACTGCCCTAGTCTTGGCCGTGTGCATGGCAAACCTACCTAGCCGATAGGGCTCCCCCTATAGGTGGTTTCCCAACACTCCCCCTTAGACCATGCCAGCGAGATGCATATGGCTCATCAAAACTCCATCCAAAAACTCAGTGAAAAAAAAGAATTGGAGAAAGAGTACATAGCATATGTTTGCCGTGCGCACGATTTGCCTCATTAAAAATCTTATGTGAGAAAACTTCAGAGAAAAACTCACCAAGGAAAAAAGAGTACAAATCACCCAACATTACATTCAATTTTCTAGATCGAGTTGGGTACTCCGGCTTCTTGTTAAAGTTTTAATTCAGAGCGTGTGAATTATCTCCTCTGAATTCAACACTTCTTTGAGCCTGATCATTCCAATGCCCCTAACACACCTTTCAAAGGAGGCGGTAGGTAATGATTTAGTGAACAGGTCAGCCAAATTCTCACATGATTTGGTGTGCTGGATACTTATTTCGTTCAGTTTATGTGGTTCATACGCATAAAAGAACTTGGGATCGATATGTTTAATGAGATTATTTTTCACATAACCCATTTGCATTTGTGCAACACAAGCGGCATTATCTTCATAGATAATTGTTGGGTTTGCTCAATAGGTAATCCACATGACTGCAGGATGTGGGATGTGTTTCACCATTCTTCTTAACCATGCACATTCACGAGATGCTTCATATAATGCAATGATTTTCGAGTGGTTTGTGGACATAGCTACTAGCGTCTGTTTGGATGACTTCCATGACATTGCAGTGCCACCACATAGGAAAATATACCTAATTTATGATTTACCAGTTTGTGACTTCCATGGCATTCTCATTCAGGAGATCTAATTCTCTCCCTAATGAGAAGGTCATGGTCGCAATCGAGCGGAACACAGCGAACGTCAATGGCTTCGATCCGTGGGCGACTCGCCGATAAGCCTCTCAAGATCCATTCAAGAGGTGTGGCGGCGGTGGATGGGGAAGCAGCGTTCTCCTCTTTTCACACGAGCCACCAGCAGGTGGGTACGGCATGCTGTGGGCAGGTTAGCGGTGGCTACGTGAATTAGAGAGAGGAAACGACGGCAGGTTGGCGGCGGCTGCGTGAAATAGAGAGAGGGAACAGCGGTGGGCTCGGCTCCAGCGAGCCATCGGGTTTGGCTCCGACGAGGCGCCGTGGAGGGCGGCGGCGCGGCGGCGAGCTGCGGCAGCAAACAATGGCGGCGTGGGAGGCTGGACGATGAGGCAAGGAGTAGCGGGGCAGGGCGGAGGCGCCGCGCTTGTGGCGGCGGCGCAAGGAAGAGCGGAGCGATGCAGAGGCCTGTGTGTGTCCTGGACGAGGACGAGGGGTACAAACGTATTTTCGCCTCTTAATTTTTTCAAAGTGGTCGGAAACGACATGTCTTTCAGATCGGAGGGAGTACTACTTTGTCCGGACAATAATTAATCAGAAAGGCTGTGCGTCGGAAGGCCGGCGCGGTCCGGACCAGCGCGGCGTGAGGGAAAGGCGCAGGACTAACACACTGTGCGCATGCAGGGGTGGGGCCCACGGGATTTTTTCCTTTCGGCAACCATAATTTTTGACTGGGTACTCCAATCCACAAACCGTTTGCGCCAACGTGTTCCTCGTATTTTTACGAACAAAACAAGATATATGTTGCCATATAACTCCTCAAACTTATCAGATGAAACTTGGGTTTCGCCTACTGAAACTTGGCTTTCATAATCGTTAAACTTGCCGAGCTGTCTAGTTTCGTCAGGTTTCATCCAAGTTTCATCAGATCAATCCAAGTTTCTTCAAGTTTCATCAGGTCAGTTCAAGTTTCAACAGGTTTCATCCAAGTTTCATCAGGTTACATCAAAGTTTCATCAAAGTTTCATCAGATTTCATCAGCATACTGTCAAGTTTCATCAGCACACGGTCAAGTTTCGCTAGTATAGATGTAAGTTTCATAAGTGCCTTCTCCTAGTTTCACATAAAAAATTTGAAAAAGTGAAAAAAATTAAAAAATTAAAAAGTATTTAAAATGAGTTGCTGTCGATTTTAGAAGAATTATAAAATTTATTCCGCACATTTTGAACACTGTTTGAATTTTGTACAAAAATCAGAAGTTTAATAGGAATTTTGATCTAATGCACTCCTAGTTATCTGGTCGCTGGAACGCTGGGACGTGGGCGCACGGCATCACATTGGATTGGCGCGGTGGCGTTCATCGGACGGCGCAGATTGGTCTAGCGCAAGCGTCAGGCGTCGGACGTCCGACGCCTGGCGCTCGCCATAATTAATTCAAAGGTTGTCTTTAATTAAAAAGTGCATAAGCAAGGAACAGAAAGCATGCTAACTGCACAGTTCGAGTCAAGAAAAAAAAACTACACTACAAATCAAACTACTTGAGTACTGTAAGAATCTATTCTTCTCTGCATAAAAAAATCTATTTGCTTTTTTCTGCGAAAGAATCTATTCTTTTTTGCTTATTCGTAAGCATACGAAGGAACTTGTTTCACTATATCAAAGAGCATAAATGGTTGACAACATAGTTGTATTATATTAAAAATCTTTCTTTCCTCTTCCTACCGCATACACGGCTATAATTATTATGGGCATGTTAGCCAATGCTTATGTTTGGATTGCAACCATTGAATGGTAAGATTTTCTTTCTCCATTGGCATTCTCTTCCTCCAATGGCAACTTTTGCTATCAATGGTAAGATTCTCTTCTTCCATTAGCATTCTCTTCCTCCATTAGCAACTTTTGCCATCCTAGTTCATTTTTGAGCCATTGGCTTGCCAATTCATTCTCTTCCTCCATTGGCATTCTCTTCCTCCATTGGCAACTTTTGCCATCCTAGTTTATTTTTAAGCCATTGGCTTGCCAATTCATTGGCTAAGGAATTGCTTGCCTCCATTGGCAACTCTATTGGCAACTTTTGCCATCCTAGTTCATTTTTGAGCCATTGGCTAAGAAATTGCTTGCCAACTCATTGACTTTCTATATTGGCCAATTCATTGGCATGACAAGTTGGGGGCAAATTTGGTGGTGAACCAAACAAGCCCTATATATTCTTTTCATTTCTTTAGACTCTTCTTTCTGCATCTCTTTCCTTTCCATTGCGAGTAAAATCTTTTCATTTCTTTAGACTCTTCTTTTTGCATCTCTTTCCTTTCCATTGCGAGTAAAAGGGAACAGCAGCATATGTTCATTGGTATCCTACAGTGTGTTGGATATAATCTTGACATTTACCATGTAAAGGATATTAATTAGGTAATAGTTAGGTGCATGCACTCATGTTGGCTAGAAAAAGCAAAGTTGAACTTGTCTACTTAGTGTATTTGTCATGAGTTGTTAAGTATGAGTTGTATATGAGCTAATAGGAAAAGTTGTAGTTGAGTTATTATCTAGATGTTATTAAATGTCACATAGTTGTCCATGAGTTGTATAAGGCTCTTGAAGCCTATAAATAGATAGTCATGCTTGTAACCTAAGGGGTGTAGAGAAGAGAATAGAGGTAATACTAGTAGCCATGTAATAAGCTTCTGTTATGAGTTTATCTTTGTGCCTTCTTCTTGGGAGAGTTCTTTGTGAGCTCCTGTGGCCAACAATTGGTATCAGAGCCAGATTGGTTTCTAGGAAGAGTCTTTCCCAAAGAAAGAAAAGCGAAGCGATGTGACATGATCTTTGTCTGACAAAAAAAGGTGCGTGGGGCATCTAGGATGCTGCCATGCCAGGTGCATCGATGCTTGCCGTCACCAGTTTCGCGCAGGCCAAGACGGCACCAAGATGATGGTGGTCGTGCTGCATATAGTGAGGAAGGTTGGTGGCTTGATGCTACCAGCGGAAGGCCTATCAGAGGCGGGCGACGAGTTCGTGAAGTGAAGCTAGACGTTGCGGGGCAAGTGCTCAGGAGGGTACGTAGATCCTGTGTGGGTTAACATAGTAGGTTCCTTATGTGAGAACCAGACCCTGTGTGGGTTATTGTTGTTTCTCTGTGTGAGAAACGCACTCTGTGTGAGCCATGAGATTGTTCCTCTGTGTGAGTTACAATCATTGGTGTAGATTCTCTGTGTGAGAATCAGACCCTGTGTGGGTTATAGTTGTTTCTCTGTGTGGGAAACAGACTCTGTGTGAGTTGTGCTGCATATAGTGAGGAAGGTTGGTGGCTTGATGCTGCCAGCGGAAGGCTTATCAGAGGCGGGCAACGAGTTCGTGAAGTGAAGCTGGACGTTGCGGGGCAAGTGCTTAGGAGGGTACGCAGATCCTGTGTGGGTCAAAATAGTAGGTTCCATATGTGAGAACCAGACCCTATGTGGGTTATTGTTGTTTCTCTGTGTGAGAAACGCACTCTGTGTGTAACACCCCAACCTAACTAGGTTCGGGATATTACTAACTCTACTAAAAATTAGAAATTTCGGCAGCATCTTCTTTGTTTATATGGACATCCACGATAGGCAATTTAACAAACAGAAGCACAATTATCATCATCCATCGACAACAAGAATATAATCGACAATAACATAAATCCCAATCATAGGACCACCTCATCCCAACTGGAGCCAACATCATATACCAAACCACCATTACCGTTAACGACGACGACGAAGATAATAACCAAAGAGCAAACCATTTAACCAATAAACAAAATAAACATCCATCTCCACAAGACAAGAATAACGAATAGTCCTCTAAATAGCCTAGGAAATGAGATAACTCAATTTAAATCTAACAATCATAATAATTTGTGGGTTCATGTGCCAAACTGATCTGTTTTACACCCTCCCATGCATGTCGTTTTCAAGATCACCTAAAAATCAAATAAAGCAAGAGTGAGTATCGAAGAATACTCAGCAAAGTATATGTATAAACATCTAGAACGACAATAAAGTAACAATGAGAAATCCATCCATATCAACTCGTATCAACATCCCACACAATCCTCTGCTCATGCAATGCAATGCACATGCACATGTCTTCATTAAGCTTATACCGGTATAGCTAGGTGCACACTCGTCGATGTGACACCTTATACTCCAGAGCACTCCGGACTAGCCACTTTTGACTTTCTCACCGACCTCACCGGACTAGTCAAAAGTGACTTTCTCACCGACCTGGCTCATATGCAGATATGATGCAATAAGGTCTCCAGTGTCATTCAACTCTCATACAACTTCACTATATACAAGTAAAAAAACCAAATTACTCAAGTAAGCATCATATAGCTGTTAGAAACAACCACCAATCGATATCAAAGACAAGACAATAATTTTACAGGCAATCTACTCTCAATAAGCAACATGCTTAACATATACTTGCCTTTAGCCGCGAGAATTGGGATGCGTAGACGGCACCGATCCCGCACCAACGCCTACATTATAAAGTATTGATTCTCAATACAACGGTGCCTAAGAGGACAATATATATATATATATATATATATATATATATATATATATATATATATATATATATATATATATAGGTATCTATACTACATCTATGTGTAGATTAGCTTATTCTACACCTAGACCATCCCACCATAATATAAAATCAGGCCTAACCCACGATCTGGATCCAGATCCATCCCCGCTTGCGTGCGTGGCTGCGTGCTTGCCAAGCAGTTCGCCGCCGCCCGTCCGCCGACGAGCCGCGCCGCCTCCCCGACGCCGCCGCCGCCTCCTCGCCCGCGCCGCCGTAGCCGCCCGCCGCCTCCCGCCGCAGCCCCCCCTCTATCCGATCCGAGGTCGGCGCAACTGGTCGGAGAGGAGGCTGTGCGGGCGCCGGCGTCGTGAGATCGGAGGTGGCGTGGTGGAGGCGGCCTTGGCAGGCGCCGGCGCGGGAGAGCGAGGCGGCGTCGAACGGCAGGGCGACACGCCGGCCGTGGGCGTTGAGATGGTGGCGGCGTCGGGACGGCGTCAGCGATGAAACCTAAAGCGGCGGCCGTGGAGGTTGAGGGCATGGCGGCGGGCGTGGAGGAAGTCGTGGCGATGGCCTTGGCGTGGCGGGCGGCACGGCGCGGACGGGCCGAGGCGGCGCCAGACGAGGAGGAGGCAGGGGCTGCGCCGATCTTGAAGGCGGCGGGGCGGCGCGCCGGTCTGGAAGGCGGCGGGGAGGCGCCGGCGTTGATGAAGACGGGGGCGGCATCGGAGGAAACCACAAGAGCAGATTCGTCCCTCCCGAGCTCCTATGGCCACCTCGTTGTTGTCCACCAACATGTAGTGTGATTAAGACAGTAATTAATAGTAAAAATGTTGTTGATAAGTTTTGTGTCCATTTTTATGTGTTTTTGTTTTTTACTTTGCATTACTAGAATCGTAATCACCTGTAATTGGTCGCCAACTATATTTGTATCCATGCTTATATTGGAAGAAATGCAAAGTAATCATTGTTTAATCACAATTACGATCTCTAAGTAATGTAAGTAATGAAAAGTAACTTAAAAAAACAGGTACCACAAAAGTAATTACGAGCATTCAAGAATTACTTCCAAAGAAGACAATTACTTCCCTTTACTCTCGAAACTCAATCCAAATTGCCTGGCTAAATGCGATTACGGTCGTTCTTTAATTTTTACTGTCGATTTTTTATGCAAATTACTACCGATTCTGGTGGGATTATTCCTGTTTTTTTGGTGCATTAAATGCAAGTGCGGGAAAACAGAACGTGGAGAATTACCCGCCTGGGCAGTTCCAACGCACTGCGCGCTTGGTAGCGAGCCCATTGTGTGGCCTGGTGGACGCGTGCTGCACGGGGCGACCTGGGTGTAGATTACTGTAATAGGTGTAGATTAGGGGCTCCCTATATATATATATATAGAG
The DNA here is from genome assembly GCA_036346415.1 of Raddia guianensis. NCBI lineage: Eukaryota > Viridiplantae > Streptophyta > Magnoliopsida > Poales > Poaceae > Raddia > Raddia guianensis. The sequence continues at coordinate 4,959,769 of CM070539.1, read as the reverse complement.
AGAGAGAGAATGGTAGCGTCTTGTAGAAAGCGAGATCGCTGCCGATGCACCGTAGCGTTTTCAAATCGAGATCTTTAACAATTGATCTGAACAGTTGATCTTGTTCGTCTTATTGAAATGTAGCCGGTGACCAAGTTTAGTATTTTTTGAATTTATTTACTATTTGTTTTCTATTTACAAAAATCAGCTTTTTGAATGCACCACGACTAATTGGAAGGCTGATTTTTGAAAATAAGAAATAAATAGTAAATAAATTCAAAAAATATAAACTTGGTCAAACATTTCAATAAGATTTAACAAGATCAACGATTCGGATCGATTGTTAGGCATCTCGAATTTCAGCAGCGTTGGGAGCATCTGAGAGCCTCCGTTCAAGCACGCTAGCCATTCTCTATATATATACACACGAGCCCTAATCTACCCCTAGGGGTAGATTAAGCCTAATCTACCCAAATTAGGCGGTCCGTGGCGTACCAACCAAAAACCAGGCGGCGGCGTCAGTTCGACAAGAAGTCATAGTAATTGAAACGAATGAATTTGGCTTTGGTAAGTAAATAGGTCGCATGTGGTGCCTAAAATTGTGGGAGCATTAACTACTGGTTTTCAAGCGTATCCTACCTCGTTTTTTCGATTTAATTTTTGATTAAGTAGATCCGATGGTTAAATCCTTTTCAACATCGTATTCTTTGGTATTTTTCAAACAAAACAAGATCTTGGTTGCCATATGAATCGAAATATTTTAAAAATATCAATTTGAACATGATTACGATTTGAAAGTAATTACTAGTAATCGAGATGAATGTCTTGTCGTATGATAGTAATCCATGTTTTGTAGGTTCGGCCGATTACTTAGCGATAATTCAATTCTTCGCCATTTTTTGGACAAAAACTGATATGAATTGAGATTCCATCGATTACTTTCCATTCCTCCAAAATTACATTCTTAAAAAGGAGAAAAATACATTCACAAGGCGATTACTTAGCATTACTTCGATAATCAACACGGATCGATTACTTCACATTACTTCCGATAATCAACACAGATCGATTACTTCAGCATTACTTCTCTAGTAATCAAAAGTAATGGAGCAGCGGAGGAGCCGTGAACAAGGTCGGGGAGGCGGCGACGGCGGTGCCGTGTGTGAGGAGGATGGTCGGAGATGCCATCGCTGGCGCCGTCAGTCACCGTGGCGATTTGGGACGGCGGCGTCTGAGGAAGGTGGGGGCAGGGCCAGCGGCGCCGAATCCGGCGTTCGCGGGGTCGAGAGCAGATCCGCGGCAACGACGATCGAAGCCTTGATGACCAGCGTCAGCAGAGGTCGGGAGGCGGCCGCGGCAGCGTCGAGTGGGGAGCGAGCCGGTGGCGTCGAGGCGGGCGGCGGTGGCATCGGGAGGAAGCGAGCGGCGGCGTCGAAGCGGCGGCAGCGTGGCAGCAGCGTCGAGGGGCGGCGTCAGCGTTAGGCGGCGGCGTCAGCGGAGGAGGCCGAGGCGTCGGCGGGGCAACACGGATCGGGCCGGGCGGCTCTTAGCGTCGTGGAAGTGGAGAGGACGGGCGGCGCTGGCTTAGTCGTCGAGCCGAGGCAATGGCGGGGGCATCATCCGGCGGGCAGCGCGGGCGAGAAGAGCAAGGCGGCGGCGTCGGAAAAAGCGGGGTCGAGGGCGGCGGACGTCGGGAAAAGCGGTCGGGAAGCGGCGGCGACGAAGCGGGCGGCGGTTGCGTCGAAGCGCCGGCGACGGAGGCGGCGGCGTCGGGCGGCGTCGGGGGGCGGTGGCGTGGATCAAGAGAATGGGGAGAGAGAGAAAATGGGAGGAGAACGTGGGGATGAGTTATTTAAACTACCAGCCACACGTTCAAATCAAGGAATTGGTGGGTGAACAAGTGGCTCACAAAGCAGTGGGTGTAGATTAGGCTTAATCTACCCTTGAGGTAGATTAGGATATATATATATATATATATATATATATATATATATATATATATATATATATATATATATAGAGAGAGAGAGAGAGAGAGAGATTTGCTAGTGTACACTCAGTATACGGATCCTCAAGTAATTTGATGGGTTTTGAAATCGAGAACTTTAGTGATTGATCAAACCGTTGATCTTGTTCATCTTGTCAAAACGTAGCCACCAACCAAGCTTCGTATTTTTTTGAATTTGTTTGCTATTTGTTTTCTAATTTTGTTTGCTATTAGAAAACAAATAGCAAACAAATTCAAAAAAATACGAAACTTGGTTGGTGGCTACGTTTTGACAAGATGAACAAGATCAACGTTTGGATCAATCACTAAAGTTCTCAAATTTTAAAAACCCATCGAAGTTCACGGAGGATCCGTACACTCGAGTGTACACTAGCAAATATATATATATATATACACACACACACACACACACACACACACACACACACACACACACACACACACACACACACACACACACACACACACACACACACACCAAACCGACGATCCCTCCACTCCAAACTAACCCTTCTAGGACCACCGCAACCCGGAAAATCGAAAAAGTATTGTTCTGAACAGCAGCACTAAAATCGACATATCTCCCAAACCACTTGTCCGTTCTTAGCGTTCTTGTACTTGAAACGAAGCTAAGACTTACACGCACAATTTCCGTAATAAGGGTACATTCTGAATCCTAGCCTAGAAGGACCAAAACCTTGTCTGAGCCTGCTGCAAACTAGATTCATCCCTAAAACTTTAATTCCATCCATTAATCCTCACTCATCCACGAAATCCATCTTCTAGTGAGAGGAAAACACAGAGGGACTCATCTAATTGCATCATTAGAATAACTATCAACCCTAGTTTCTCCAACCTCGCCATCCACAACCATTGCTGCCCCTCTCCTTCCTCCTCGCTTCTAGCTAGCACAAATCCCCATACCCTTCTCCATCTTCCCTCTTCTTCCTACTGCCTTCACCACACTACCTACAAGCGGATCGACGGCGAATGCCAAACAGTGGCGGTTACCTTGTGTGCACAGAGCGATGACGGCGGCGGCACAGCACGACGGTGTCGGCTGCACGGCGGAGGCATGGACGGCGGCGGCGTGGCCCCTAGATGGTAGAAGCGGCGGCGGCGAAAGCGGCGACCGCAGGCGCCACAGTGGCGTGGCTCTGGGCGGAAGACGGCGGCGGCTTGCCCTCGGGAGGAACCGTCGGGTTCCCTCCCCCATCGCCTCTTAATACCACTAAGTGGGCCGGGCTAGAAGAAAGCCCAACGGGCTATCACACTGTGTGAGTCATAAGATTGTTCCTCTGTGTGAGTTACAATCATTGGTGTAGGTTCTCTGTGTGAGAATCAGACCCTGTGTGGGTTATAGTTGTTTCTCTATGTGGGAAATAGGCTGTGTGAGTCGTGAGATTGTTCCTCTGTATGAGTTACAATCATTAGTGTGGATGTTCTGTGTGAGTATCATATGGAGAAAAATGTCACTTTGTGTGACAAGTGAAGATCGGACTTGAAGTAGATGAAGGTGTCTTCTACAAAGAAGATTGCTGCTGTGTGTGGCCAAAAAACAATGGTTGATCCATCTGGTGAGAGATGTCAAGATTAAGGGAGAGATTGTTGGATATAATTTTGGCATTTACCATGTAAAGGATATTAATTAGGTAATAGTTAGGTGCATGCACTCATGTTGGCTAGAAAAAGCAAAGTTGAACTTGTCTACTTAGTGTATGTACATTGTAGAAGTTCTTAGAAAATGCTAGTAGCTAGATATTAGTTGTCATGAGTTGTCAAGTATGAGTTGTATATGAGCTAATAGGAAAAGTTGTAGTTGAGTTGTCATCTAGATATTATTAGATGTCACATAGTTGTCCATGAGTTGTATAAGGCTCTTGAAACCTATAAATAGATAGTCATGCTTGTAACCTAAGGGGTGTAGAGAAGAGAATAGAGGCAATACTAGTAGCCATGTAATAAGCTTCTGTTATGAGTTTATCTTTGTGCCTCCTTCTTGGGAGAGTTCTTTGTGAGCTCCTGTGGCCAACACTGTGCAATAGATCCAGGTGTCCTTCTATCAGCTTTCAGAAGCATCTTTCGATTGAGATTAAACCACTAAAGAGAGCTTTCTTTTTAAACTGTTACTTCTCTACCACACAAAAGATCCTACGCCAACTCCCACTCTAACCGGGGTCAGGCCATAGCTCCTAGGCCAAGGCATCGGATATTCCTAAGGGCAGCAGGTGGTCCAAACCAAAGACCGTTGAAACACCTAAAGTAGAAGTTTATTAACAAAAGAGTACTGACGCTACAAGTAATGTTTTGTGGATCAAACAAACTCCTATTGACATACTCAAACCATACCTGTTTTCATCTATGTCCACCTACTCTAACATGAAACATGCTGTGGTTTACTTACTATAAGAGGAGCATCACCAAATCCACGGAAACAAACCAGTTTGAGTTCATTAACAGATCAACAATTCATGTGCATTCGGAGTACTTAGCACGTAATTTCAAACTCAAGTTGGCATAAGCCCTACAGACAAACATACCACCTGTTGTTTAAAGTAGCGAGCAAGATTTACAGGTAAACACACAAGTTTCTAATCCATTTTTGGACCTCTTGTTTAATGTAGGCTCACCAGCACTCCACCTGAAACCAGCCAAATAAATTTTGGCTCGAAAAGATCAGCCAATAAATTCATGCAGCAGTGTACTAACATAGATTAACTACTACAGAATCTGGATAGTTTGCAACAAAAATCACATAAAAAGAATTACTCCTAACAAGATCAAGGGCTAGAATTTAAGTTCTTATAAATAAAAGAATACCTTAGAGGAATATGGAATACAGCTTGAATAAACTTCTTCAGGAAGATCAGTCTCAAATACTTTCCAGTATGGTCTGGTAGTGTAACAAATGCTATATTTGTACTGCATATTCTTAGAAATATATGCCATTTGTGAGTCATACTATACCTACTGTATGTTATGTTCCTACAAAAAACAAAAATTTGATACTTGGTGCCAAAAGGGGCAGTGTAGGGAACCTACAGGTTATGCAGCATAAAATCTTAAATTTGAACCTTGGGTCACTTATTTCCAAGTATATATGCTACTGTCAGTGCATAGCTGTACATATACAACATCCACCAGATCATATAATATACAGTTGTAGATAAGTGACTGGATTTGTGTATTTGATGGGATTTTATATGCCTAATTGCCTTTGGTTGGGATAACGTCATGTGAATTTTCTCTGCCTTGGTTCGGGTCAGTGCACTGCTGGTGCACCAGTGGGCCGGGGCGGGTCAAGGTTTTGTACATCCGGGGACTAGCCGGGTCGGGGTAGGATGGATGTTGAGAATGGGTGGGACGGGTCGGGTAGAGTTGAGGCTTGACCTGGTCCCGCCCCGCCTCATTAAAAACTCTAAACATAAGGTGTGGCAAAATTAGGCAAAGCTAACCTCCAACCAAATAACTCGATATGCGAATACAATGATTATCCAGTCAATCATATGATTACTTTCTTATAATTTCACCATTAGTTCTGTTACTTATTTTTCAAGGCTTATAATTTAGCAGCTATGAAATTGCCAATATGGGAATTAGCCAACAGGAGAATGGACATGTATATGTGTAATGTGTGGCTTGAGAATTTTTGAGACCATATTTTTTTGGCTGCGGGTGATCTAACTAGTCGATTTAGGTGTTGTGCTGGTTTCTTAAAAAAAAACTTCTGCACCATAGCCGTTGCTCAAACTAGAACCTATGCACCGACTGTGCCGGGTTTGAAAAAGCCCGCTCCCACCGGACCGTGCCCAAGCCCATCTCGGCCCAACCAATCGGGCTTCAAAAACGGGGCCAAAACCAGCCCAACTACAATTTAGGCGTTGTTTATTTCAGTGTTTAATAAAGTTGAGTTTTACTGTAGCAAAAATTGAGAGTTCTAAAAAATACTCTAATAATTCAAAAAAGTAATTAAAAAAATATTTTTACAATATTGATAAGAATTACAAATTACTACAACATGTAAGCTATATAAAAATAACAAAATTTGATATAGTAAAATTTAACTTAACTTTAAGCTGAAACAAACACGGATGGGCCTAGGCTCGGCCGGCCCGACAAGAACGGACGGGCCGGGCGCTGGACCGGGCTGGCCAGGCCTCGCTGGCCCATTGTGACCTTGTCCGATGTCCATATTGCCGATGCCTGATGCTCGTCGGCTCCTCCACGACGCCGCCAGGCCGCCGCCTCTGTCCGCCTCGCTCGCTTGTTGCCTCCTCGTCGGCACTGCCTCGCTGCTGTGCGTTGCCTCGTTGGCGCCGCCTCGCCGCCGTGCGTTGCCTCACCTATGGTAACGCTGCCTCACCTCCTCTGGGTCCCAGATCCAGTGCCGCCTCTCTCTCTCTCTCTCTCTCGCTTGTTGCCTCTCTCTCTCTCTCTCTCTCTCTCTCTCTCGCTTGTTGCCTCCTCGTTGGCGCCGCGGCGCCGCCTCGCCGCCGTGCGTTGCCTCACCTATGGTACCGGTGAGGAACCTCCTCTGGATCCCAGATCCATGGTTAAGGGGTGTGCTGTTTGTAGTCTTGTTCCCCTACAAGAAAAGAACTGGGTTAAAGACCCTGCTTGTGAACATGCGAGCTGTAGGGAATGCAATCCCGTGCTATACGTATGTGGAAAGTGCTAGTCGATGAGTAGAATGCCTAGTTGAAACAAGCGTGGGTCTTTCGCATGAGGAATTCACTTCTTTTCCTGGTATTGAGTCATAAAAAGCATTAACTACATTATGGGGAAGAACGCTACTTCAATAAGGCAATTCCTGAATCTAAGAAAGAGAACTCTTAGTTGAAAAAGCTAGGATTGAGAAATCTCGCTCGCTCGCTCGCGTTTGGTTTCCCCCCTGTCGTGTGATCTCGGATTTGATCCGAATTCGATGGAATAGTTTGTGTGTTTTTTCAATAAATATAATATAATTTTTTATTTTATTTTGATGATGAACCCTAAATCTCTTGAACATTCACGGGAGCCTGGGCAGCTACCCACCCCCCCCCCCCCATCCGCCACTGACCGTTTTCAATATGTTGTGATTGGATCTTTCCCAGATAGTAATATAGTATCTATGAGTTATCTAAGTAAACGAGTCTGAGTTTTTGAGATAATGTGACTTCTAGCCTAGAAATTCTATTATCTGTTGTAAAATGGTAACCTAGGGGAAGACAGGCCAGTGATACCAAACGAGAGAGGTATCATTTGACAAGTTGCCCTTGTAGATTTGTGTCTCGATCATCCTGTATATGGATCTGGTTTGCAATAATAACCAATGTGAACTTAAGGCATAACTCAGCAACGATACTTGTCATCTGAATTCAACAAACTGATATATCTTATCCTTATGAGATGAATCTTCCTGATAAGAAATCGTTGTGTTTATGCTTCTTTTTTTGTCAAAAGGGAGAAGATTTCTTAGTTTCCATTAACAAAAACGGAAACCACATTTACCCATCAATCTACGATACAAAACTACTTAAACAATTGCACTGCATTCTCTTTCTCCAAAGAGAGATGCACACCCTGATCCACTTATACCTGACTTGACTATCCAATATCCATAACAACCGTAATGAAGTAGAGTAGCAGAAACACATAGGACTGAACATCACATTCAAGTCGACTATGACACACAGGAAAAAAAGGTATTTGCTTCCTTGATTTACAGTGTTAATTTATCCCAGAACCAGCAGCAACAAGAAATTGTTTGCCATCATGGTTATTTTAATCTGTAAGATTTGTGTGCCCTGTTGTAAAACATCTAATAATATCCATGCTTAGCTGGAGCACCACCCATACACTTGGCTCGAATTCAACCAAAACTTCAATTGAGAAATCCATATCTGTTTACACCTTTACATATCTTCACAAAACATAACAACTGACCTTATGTGTAGTGATTACTTATTTCTTTCAGATACTTGTTGGTTGCTCATGTTATCTTTTTTTTACTGTTTCAGGCTGTGCCAGTTAACCCAAAACCATTCTTAAACAACTTAACAGGGAAGCCTGTGATCGTGAAGCTTAAGTGGGGCATGGAGTACAAAGGTATTTTTATTGGTTTTCCTCACTTTTTAGTTCTATCCGTTAATTTCTCTCCAGATATTTCATTCTTGTATGTGTCATCAGTTGTACTAATTTATAAATGGTTTCTTTTCTACTCTAGGATATCTTGCTTCAGTGGACTCCTATATGAATCTACAGGTATATTTCACACTTCAATTAACTAAGATTTTCTTATTTATACCTGCTTTACTTCTACTTTTTTTTCTGTTCTGGCTTGGCTATTCTATCTAGCTGAGCCATTCATTCCTTTTTATGAAAGAAAGATAAGGGGGCAGAACATAGAAAAAAAAACAAACGTATTCAATAAGCAAAAGGAGAGAGAGAGGGATTCGAACCCTCGATAGTTCCTAGAACTATACCGGTTTTCAAGACCGGAGCTATCAACCACTCAGCCATCTCTCCACAGCCTAATTTCTATTTTATTCCTACAAATAGAACATTACCATATGAAATAGAAACATCTCATACACAAGTCTTCCTTAGATAAGTATCTGTATACTATACACACGGATATAGGATCTGCTATATCCGCGTATGAAATAAGACTAAAGTCCCTCCCCTCAACCCCATATCCAAATAAAAAAATGGTAAGTAATAAGCAGTGTTCGCCTAGACGTGAGTCTAGACGGTCTAGACGGCTTCTAGACGCTGGACGTCGGCCTTCCGTCCAGTCTAGGCCCTGGTCGCAAGAGCTAGACGCCTAGACCGTCTAGACGGTCAAAAACGGTCCTGGACGGTCTAGATGGGTGAATTGAACGGCGCTGGACACGACTAGACGATGAATACGACTGTCTAGACGCACGTCTAGGCAATTGCACTTTGACTAAATGACATATGGGGGTGAATCTCTGTCTTATTCCTCTACTTCTCCCTTGCGCCCTTGCCTCTACCAAGGCACCAAGGCTCCAAATTCCAATACTCCAAGCTGCACTGCAACACGGCATTACAACTAGCACTAGTAGTCTATCATAGTAGCACTTTTGTTAGCATATTTGCTTGTATTTTTCCTCCTACAGTAGAAAACGTCTAATTCGTCTAGACACGTCTAATTGTCGTTTAAACCGTCTAAAGGTCGGTCGCCGTCTGTCTAGCGTCTAGGTGAACACTGGTAATAAGTTTTAAAGAGAAGAATCAATGGATTTATGATTAAACCCCTCCTACTTCTTGTATTTCAGTACAATTTTGGTTAAGTGAGGGATCAAATATGTAGTCAACATTTGATGGTAGCTTCGAGGATTAGAAATATGACTATTGCTTTCCAATTAGCTTTTTTTGCATTAATTGCGATTTTCTCAGTGTTGGTAATTAGTGTACCTCTTGTATTTGCTTCTCCTTATGGTTGGTCAAATAATAAAAATGTTGTATTTTCCGGTACATCATTATGGATTGGACTAGTCCTTTTGGTAGCTATTCTGATTTCTCTCATTTCTTAAATTTGCATACATGATGGAGGCAACTGCATTGTTTCGTTATTTCACAGCATTAGTAAAGATTTAGAGCTATTCTCCTTTGAATATGGATGAACAGAAAGAAACTTTGTTACTTACGCCTTCTAGTTTCTACTGTTTGCAGCTTGCTAATGCAGAGGAATACATTGACGGGCAGTTCTCTGGAAATCTGGGGGAGATACTAATAAGGTAATTTATTCATAAGGTTTTTTGTTTATCAAAGAGCAGAAGCAGTATGTGGCCATATGTTTTGGTGTTATTTCACATATAAAGCTCACATGCTCTGTTATGTATGAAGTCGGTATCCTTAATTTTATACAACAATTTGGTAGGGCCTTTATAGTCCTGTGAGCCAACAAGCTGTAGCAGATGTGGCAGTAGCTTATATTCTTGGCAATGTAGCTTTTATACGTGATGTATTTATTTGTTATCCAGAGAATCAACTTCCAAATGCTCAACTGCGACACCTATTTTGAATTGCTGTTTTCTGATCAATCTACAGATGCAACAACGTTCTGTACCTCCGAGGTGTTCCAGAGGATGCAGAGATAGAAGACGCAGACTGAAGAATGCATGTGTGGATCGTTCCTAGGTCGAATCATGTTGTTCGCAGCTGACATTTTAAAAAGACGCCTGCTTAGCTCGTCTCCATCGTTGGACAAATGTTAACTGGAGAAGAGTCTTTATTTAATCTTGGTTGATCGTACCATGCATAATGGTGTGATGTTTAAAATGTGTTGGCAGTATTTGCGCAATTTGACTTATGTTTGCACGGGGTGCGGTTTATTTGCAGTGTCTTTCTGAATTGCTGACCACCCAAACGTATGATACGTGGCGCAATGTTTACGGTCGATTTAGACTACTCCTAACGAAATTCGTACAAAACGTAGTATAGTTGCTAATATTTGAGCTCAGTGTGGTCGAATTTCGTGCGTTCCTAACGAAGTACAATTTTCATTGGTTCCCAAATCCCAACCTGAAGCCACCTGCTTGGCACCTGCAAATGCGCAACGAACCAGTCACCTATTGCTACTAGGCAACCACCAAGCAACTCTCTGATCTGTTTTTTTTTTTTTACAAAAAAAACTCTGATCTGCTAGCCCATGTGTCACGGGCGGAGTAAAACGGGTTGGATATCGGTCTTCCTGTATGTAAACACAAATTCTCCCTTTGATTAGGAATCAAATATGGATTAACTCTTCCTTTGATTTGGAGTCGAATCTGCATTAAAAATATTCCATCTAGTTCAACTCTAAATACTAATGTGGGCGGTGTATATATGTCAATGTATGCTGAAATACATTTTCCATTATCTAAAAAATTTGGATACTAAGAGGACTTGAGAGTCTATCATGACATAAGTGGACAAGCTAACCGGAGAGCAATTCTCTCTCTCTTTTTTTTTTACGATAAGAGACAAATAAGTTCTATGTGTTTGGTTTTGTGTATCTAGTTGAACCTGTACGAGATAATATAAAATGGGTAGGACGATCTTGTATGGGATAATTGAGGTAGGTTGATAAAAAAAAAAGTTTGGTTCCTTAGATGGATCCTACACCGTGTGGTTCAACCAAATTTACTGAGTGAAATGGTGCAACATAGAAAAATAATATTCTTGTATCTCATCATCCCGGGATGGTACATCACCCAACTAAATACATAGATATAACCATATTTTTAGGTTTTTTAGCGACACCTATTCAATTAATCCTCAAATTTAAATTCCATAGATATGCATTCCGCGACGGAGAATCAAGACAGTAAATTAAGAAGGCAACTGCCAGCGCTCTTCATATTTCAAATTTTCAATCCACAGACGCAATTAAGGAACAAGAACCAGCACAAGTATGTTTCTCCGGCGAATTAATCCAACTCGATCTACTGCATGGGAAGAAAAAACTAAACAAATGCGAACTTTTTAGAGACAACTAAGACGAACCAGATTAAGATGCATGCGTTCATGCACGCACGTATGGATGATACCTGCAGAGCAGATTGGTTAACCTACAAGTGGTACCCTAGCATGCACGCCATTCCCATGGCCACACCAAACCCGGACCACCAACCCATCAACGGCGCCACCGCATGACCATGCGACGGCGCCGGCGCCGCCGCAGCCTGATCGGGAGCCTCGGGACTTGGCACCGCCGCTACCGGCATCGACGCCGGCGCCGGCACCGGCGCTGGGGACGGGGCAGCAGCCATTGGCCTCATCCTCGGCGGCGGCGGCGGCGGCCTCGGCCTGGTGATGACGCCGGGAGGCACGACGAAGTTGCTGATCTGGAGCACCGATATGTTGTACGGCTTCGCGGCCACGGCCCTCGTGAACGTGGCGTTCACCAGCGCGCCGGGCGCTGCGGAGGCGAACACCACCCCGCCGGCGCCGGCGCTGATGGTCAGGAACCCGGCGCGGCGGCGCGCGGCGCCGCTGGCCTGGAAGAGCGTGGTGGCGACGGTGGGGCGTCCGCCGCGCTGCAGCGCCGCCAGCTTCGCCGCGTCGAGGTAGTCGAGTACGACGTGGACGGAGACGAGCTCGACGAGCGCCGCCCGCGGCAGCCTGGAGCTCCGGCGGAGCAGCCAGTCCACGGCGGTATTGTCCGGGACGAGCACCGTCACGGCCGAGCGATTGTTCACCTCGCCGGCGACCCGCGTCTTCGTGAGCAGGAAGTTGAACAGGCTGAACTCCGGGAACCGGTCGAGCATCTCCGTCACATTAAAGCCACCGCCGCCGGCCGCCGCGACCGCCGCCGCCGGGAAGAGGAGGAAGAGGAGCACGAGCAGAGAGTGCCTAGGAGCCATATGCTTGCACCTACGTTGCTATCCTAGTAATAAACGCCTACCTCGTATCAGTAGTTCAGTGAAGTGCAGGTGGGCGGCTATAAATGCAAAGATGAGTGTCCACGTGGCAGAAGAAGAGTGACGATAGGCTGAAGAGTTGGGAGGGGATCGAGACTCTGACCACTTCAAGGGGGGCGGGCGATGCGATGCATATGGTTTGCCTGGAAGCCCATACAACTCTTGGGCCAAGAGCAGAAATGGGCCTGGGCCGAATTTGTGAAGAGTTATTTTTTGGAGACAGACGAGGCCCGAGGCCGGCCGTGAGTTTGTGGAATTTTCGTGACACCTCACAAAACCAGGCATTCGCTACCGATCAGCTTATGTCAACGTCGCCCACTGTTTTCGTTGTAATCTATTTGGCAACATGTCAGGTCGACAAGACGTGCAGTGTGCAAACATATGTAGATTTCAGTGGCAGGCATGCATGCATGGTCGTGAATATTCATTCGCATGCAAATGGGCAATCATGCAGAGACTACACGATAGATATAACAAATGCATATCACTCTTCCAATTATTCTACTGAAGAAATTAACCATGTGTAAACATAGAGCTGCACAGCATAAAATCCAACCGCCATGGAAAACCGCTAACCCTCTGTTTCCCTTTTATCAAAACCATGCATGGAATTATGGAAACCCGCAAAATAGGACAAAATCCACTTGGAAAAGACAAATACGGGGCTGAAAACCGGCCGGTCTCACACAAAACTCTTAACTATTTCTCGCAAAACAGATTTTTTTTTTTTTTACAAAACTTACAATGAATATATGTGTGTGCGCGCGTGTGTGTGGCACAATGCAAGGTGAACACACTAGAACACATATATACTGTAACATGTAAGTCGACGTCCAAATAATAATGTGGCACGTTCGTATTGTGCTGGATGAAATAATGTTTATCTGGATAAAATAACTTGATAAAAACAAAAGCTATTTTTTTAAAAAAAATGTCAAACGATTCAAATTCATCGGCACCATTATTATATGAATTTCTACAAACTTTTGACACCAAGAATAATTTAAACGCAAATAGTAACAATTGAACGGTTTAAAACCACGGTTCACCAATTAAACATCATAGCAGTCACCAATCACCGGCTAATTAAAACAGATTTCGAGCGGTTAACCATATATGTCTTTTCAAACCATGCACGTACGTGTCCAACTATACACACATATATACCATGCGATCGATGTACGCTGCCACTACTACGTCAACTAGCTAGTTATTCAAGCCAAGTCAAGCCGACCTGTATTATATATGGCTGTACGTACGTATACGTCGCGTCCAAACATGTACATGTCCTTAAAACCGTGCACGTGTACGCCCCCGCTCGAAGAAGCTAGGAGGCGCAGCACATGCACGGACGCGACATTGCGATCAAGCTAGCTAGCGGCCAGTCCATTCCTGCCCATCGTGCAAGTCTAGAACGGCCTCTAGATCGACCTAGCTCATCATGTGTGTATATAACATGCATATATGTGTATATGCATGCATTCATTCGAGATAATATTCTCTAGATGTGTGTGTGAGAGAGAACAGGGCTAGATTGTTTCATCAGGATGGAGAAATCGATAGATAATGTAGTTTAATTACGTGGGGATAAGGGGGGAAACTGGCGTTAATTATTTGGTTTCAGGCAGAGGGAGCGCATGCGCAGGTCGCCGGGACGTGGCACATCGTGCTGCTCCAAGGGTTAATCCATCGGCAGTGCAGCGCAAATTAACTATTGAGCTGCATGCCCTAACCAATTCACCCAAAAGCTTAAGCTGATAGGGAAAGGAGGGCAATTCACTTATCTCAACACTCCCACGCGTCTGAGCTCCCCGGCACCTCAAACGTGGAATAGAGTGGGCGACTTATTTAATTGCGCCGGTCAGGACTCGAACTCGAGACCTCTGGCTCTGATACCATATTGGAGAATAGGTTTTGCGGAATAGATGTGTTGTATTGATCAATGGAGGAATATATATAGAGTACAGAAGATGGGCCTCCCCAAGGCCGTATTGTTCACGTGTTTGCTGTAGCACGTGATTGAGTTAGTTAGGGGTTAGTTTGGATTAGATAAGATCAACTGGTTAGGAGATAAGGTTAGTTAGATGCCTTTCTTAGAGGCCAAGTCTTTTATCCCTATAAAAGGGATGGTCCTGTATCTTTCTTTGGCATCCAAATAATGAATCCAAATTAAGAGCAGATCTCATAGACGGTGGCTCCGATAACAGCTAAGGCGTTGCCGACGATAAACGGTCGTCTCGCCCGCGTCAAGGGCCGTATCAATTTGGTATCAGAGCCGGACGATCCCTCGGGATGGCGCTCCGCTCTTGGTATTTCGAGCGGCGTGCTTTCGACCCACCTAGTTCGGACCACTACTACGAGCGGCTCAACAAGGAGCAATCCATCGGTGATCTCGTGGATCTGAAAAAGGGTGAAGGCCGCGTCAACGACTATGCTCACGAGTTCCAGCGGCTGCTTAGCCGCGCACCGCGGATGAGGAGAGAAGACGAGATCGATGCCTTCATCGCGGGTCTACCTGCGACATCGGCAAGAGTTGTTCGTCGTGCTCGGCCGCGAGACCTTACAGACGCCATATACTTGGCGTGTGAGGCAGAGCGCGAGGAAGATGTCCGGATCGCGAAGGTGGCACCGGCCCGACGTCGTCTGGCGTTTAGTTGCGGGGCTGCCGAGCAGGCCAAGGCTAGCGTGACAAAGCTGACGACGCCCATCACCAACTTGGCCGCAAAGATCGACGACCTCGCCAAAAAGGTCGCAAACCTCGTCAAGGTGTTTGACAAGACGGTGGCGGCGCCCGCCGATCCAGCGCAGGAGATGTCCGACGCCAGCGTGGCGCTAGCTCTCACTAGCGCGCCCCCTGGGATCGGAACCGACGGCGACACCAACACCGACGTCGCCAACGACATCAAGCATCATGAAGATGGTTCTACTGACATCGTCTTTCCGGTCTTCTCTCGAGAGATGGCTCCCAAGGCGACAAAGGGACAACCGGAACGACCTCACGGCACCTGGTCCTACGTCGCTCGACGTCTTCCTCCACGTCAAGCGCACCCGCAACGACCACGACATCGTCATCACCAACCGAAGGACCGTGTGCTTCTTTGTTTAAGACGGCCTCGTCGTCGGCGATGAAGACGCTGCGGCTTCAACATCGACGTCAAAGCCTCGGGCGTCGGCGTTTCAACCTTGAGGACAAGGTTGCTTCGAAGAGGGGAGTAATGTTATGGTCGGGCCCACACAGCCACCGTGGTACTGTTCACGCGCACTATAGCGCGTACTGTTCACGAGGTTAATGTAGCGCGTATTGTTCACGTGTTTGCTGTAGCACGTGATTGAGTTAGTTAGGGGTTAGTTTGGATTAGATAAGATCAACTGGTTAGGAGATAAGGTTAGTTAGATGCCTTTCTTAGAGGCCGAGTCTTTTATCCCTATAAAAGGGATGGTCCTGTATCTTTCTTTGGCATCCAAATAATGAATCCAAATTAAGAGCAGATCTCATAGACGGTGGCTCCGATAACAGCTAAGGCGTTGCCGACGATAAACGGTCGTCTCGCCCGCGTCAAGGGCCGTATCAATTTGGATGACATTGTCCTGACAGCCTCCTCGACTGCTCTCCTGGACAGGACCGTTGCTGCCCTTCAGCGTGAGTTCTCTCTCAAAGATCTGGGGCCCCTGCATCATTTCTTGGGAGTCTCGGTTCGATCCACGATCTGGTGGCTGCATCTCTCACGAAGGATGATACATTCGGATATTCTGGACCGTGCCAGCATGTCAAATTGCAAGCCCTGCAACACTCCGGTGGACACTCAGTCCAAGCTCTCTGCTGATGGAGCTCTTGTCTCTGACGCGACACTCTACCGCAGTTTAGCAGGTGCTCTTCAGTATCTTACATTCACCCGGCCAGATATCACTTATGCTGTCCAGCAGGTCTGCCTCTTCATGCATGATCCCCGGGAGCCTCACTTTGCTGCCCTCAAGCGCATCCTTCGCTACCTTCAGGGCACACTTGAGCTTGGTCATTCTGCATCGTCATCGAGGTTGTTGATCTCACTTGTCTACTCGAGATGTCGTGGGCGGTGTCCTGACACCCGTAAGTCGACCTCAGGCTACGGCGTGTTCCTCGGTGACAACCTGGTCTCCTGGTCCTCTAAGCGCCAGCACACTGTCTCCCGCTCCAGCGCTGAGGCAGAATACCGCGCCGTCGCCAATGGTGTGGCTGAAGCGTCTTGGCTCTGGCGGCTTCTCCGGGAGCTTCACGGCCCCTTCGTCGAGCTACCGTCAGATATCTGCGACAACGTCGTATGGTCTACCTCTCCACCAACCCAAAGTCAAGACCAGCAAGCGCACCAAGCATGTCGAGATCGACCTCCACTTCGTCCGAGAGCGGGTGGCTCTTGGTCAGGTCCGCGTTCTCCATGTCCCGACATCATCGCAGTACGCCGACATCTTCACCAAGGGGCTGCCCACTTCGGTCTTCACCGAGTTTCGGTCCAGCCTGAATGTTCGTGCTACTACCGTTCCGACTGCGGGGGAGTGATGGACACTTTGTTTGATGGACACTTTGTTTTTCCTGCGGGGGAGTGTGTGTTTGCTTTGTATCAGTCTTGACCGCTTAGTGCCGTTCAGACTGCAGGGGAGTGTTAGAGTATATGGGCATTGGGGAGGCCCATCTTCTGTACTCTATATATATTCCTCCATTGATCAATACAACACATCTATTCCGCAAAACCTATTCTCCAACATTAACATGTACACAGGATGCTGCATGAATGGCAGCACCGCCTGTACGTGTCTATGCTCGGCGGACAATTCAAGACTTCCATTTTTTATGAAAGTGTGAACGGCCAGATACAAACTCTGCTGGAGAGGATGAAAATATAGGGAGCAAATAGTGATTTAGAGAAAGGATATAGAGAACGAAATATGGAGATCCTGCTGGCGATGCTCTAAGATGAAATATATAGGTTATTAGGAAGGAAAACACGCTGAGCGCGCGGTTAATGATTAGGACGAAAAGCGCGCTACACGCGGTGTTCATGATTAATGAGTCAAATTGAAAAAGAAAATTTCAATTATAAAAAGAAAATAATAATATTAAAAAATTTCAATTGCTAGAAGGAAAAAGGAGGAAAGGAACAATATTTGAAAGAAATTATAAAGGGGAAAAGAGTAAAGGAATAATGTTCGAAAATTTCAATAGTTCGAAAATTTTAATAATTCTTCAAGTTTTCATGGTTTTTTTGGATGAGCCTTTTGGTTCATGCCTGGTTCTATTTTTTTTTTACATTTTTAACGGTCTTTTTAAAAAAGAAGTATAAGAAGGGGGAAAGAGCAAAGAAATATTTTTAAAAATTTATTTTTTTCCGGTACTTTGGAAATTCTCAAACTTTTTGTGGATTCTTTTGGCCCAATCACGGTTACATTTGCTATCTATTTTCATGCTAGGACGTAGGACAACAAAATAGAAAAAGGAAGAAATATAACCTAAATAGGAAAGAACAAACTATTTTTAAAATTTGAACCGCAAAAAATGTCGGGAGACATCCAAGCTTTGTATGAATGTTCTTTGTGCATGCATGTTCTATTTTTGCAAACTTTGATTATTTTTTTTTTGGATTTTTCGACCTAAGAAACAAAATAGAGAAGGGGAAAAGGCGAGAGGGCGCAACTCGAAGGAGGAATGTGGCGCAGGAGGGGAAATTGCTGAAGCTCGGCCCCATGGGGCAGCCGAAGAAGATCAAGACGACGCCGTTGCTCTCCAACCCTCGCCGCCATCCTCTACTACGTCAACATGGTCGGAATCCGCGTGGCGGCAAAGCGGTGCGTCTGCGGCGTCGGCTCTTTGCGTTCGACCGGTCACCGGCGGCGGCACGATCATCGACGCGGGACAATGTTCACGCGTCTCTCGCGGTGTGTACGCCGCGCGTCGCGATGCATTCGCGGCAAGGTGCACGCACGCCGGTGGCGCGCGCCGCTCGGCGGGTTCGACACGTGCTTCAACGTGAGCGCCTCGGCCGTCTCGGTGCCGACGATCGCGTTCATGTTCACCGGCGCGGCCGCCATGACGCTGCCGGAGGAGAACGTCATGATCCACAGCTCGTCGGGCGGCGACGTCGCGTGCCTAGCGATGGCGGCCGGGCCCTCGGACGGCGTGAACGCGGCGCTCAACGTGCTGGCCAGTATGCAGCAGCAGAACCACCGCCTGCCCGTTCGGCGTCGCTAATGGCCGCGTCGGGTTCTCCCGCGAGTTCTGCACAGCCTGATCAACGTGGCCACTGTCCAAGATTCCAAGTATCCATATGTTCACGGTGGGTTCGGAAATTTGGCCTAGCAATTTTACGTATATGTGTTGAGTGAATATTTTAAATATTATGTGATGAAGTGACTTTTCAATTTATTTATTGGACTAGCTTTGGACTAATGATTTTTGGTGAGATTTGGATATATCTCTATCTCTATCTCTATCTCTACTATATTAAAGCACCTTGTGGTCGTGACGGTAGTTCGAACTTACAATCTGAGCCCTCAGATGACATCCAATCCAACGCACCACGTGCGCTCGAAACCCAGCCGCAGCACACAGCCCCTCACTCCCTCACCGCCGCACGTATGCATCCCAAAAACCCTAACCTCCTGCCCGATCCCACCCCGCTCTCCATGTGTCGCCTCCTCCTCCCCTTCCCCATCGTTGCCCCCGCCCGATCCCGCCACCGCCCCTCTGCTCTTCTCCATGGCTCCCCTCCTCCTCCCCTTCCCCATCGACCCTGCCGCCCCGATCCCTCTCCCTGGCGGTGGGAGCTCGCTGTCGGCGTCTCCTCCGGTCCTCCCCCATCGGATCCAACGACCCCAACAGCCACCATCATCGAATCCGGTGAGCCTCACCATTGCCGGCACTGGATATGGCTTCCCCGACCGCGCCGCCGCCGGATCGGACGACACCGACCACCGCCATCGCCGGATCCGACGACCCCGACCTCCGCCGCCGCCCTCGTCCCCGACCGAACCCCTCCTTCCCTCTTGCCCGAAACCCGACATGCCACCTCCGCCCGTTCGTCTCCCCTCCTCTCCTCCCCTCCCCTCCCCCTACCCGTCTGCTCTGCTTTCTCCCTCTCGTCTTCTCTAGCCCGCGCCGCCATGGAGGGCGGAAGAAGTCGGAGCTACACCTTGCGCCACCATCATTGGTCGTCTCTAGGAGCCACTCGGAGACCAGATTGGGTATTTCCTCTTCCCCTATCTTTGTTCATCTTCTTTTTATTTTAGTGAGGGATTCCTCTTTTATAGATGACTCTTTTTTTAGGGATTTCTCTTTTTTTACCTGGCTCACTGGATGGATTTGGTGATGCTAATGCATAGGACATGACAATGCTTTTGATTTTTTGCTTCTATTGGTTGGTTTGCCCATGAAGAGAATCGTCACTGCTCCCTTGCCAATGCTCGGATGTCCAGCTCCAAAACTATTGCTGTGTGCTCCCATTGTAGGTGATGATTTACATGCATCTTATATGGTAAACTGCCTCTAATCCCTATAGCCCTACCGAATAAGGGCATTCAAATACATATATATGCTATTACTATCTTTGCTGCCTCACAAATATCTATAGAAATGGTAGGCAAAGATATAGTTGTTTAGTGCATTTTAGGTTTATGTGCATTGTCATTATCTCTAGAAAGTCCTTTACGTTTACTGTTATATATGTTGAACAAGTGCTTGCTGTTATGTATATCTTGAAAAAGGAAATCCTTTATGTTTCCATCGTTGGATGTGTTGCATAGCATGTTTTCCTTTTGTTCTCCTTGCTTTGAACATTCATAGCTAAAGTGCATAGTACGTACATGATCATTTAAATGATAGGCCTTTTTTTTTTGCAATATCACTAGACCAGATTATTATGTTGTTCACATGTATGCCTGCAACATAATAGCTTCGTTTAGCCAGAGTGTGATAGTATTCTAAGCTTCATTGCTTTTATCTATGGCCCAAGATGAAGACGAAATTCTAATGTGCTCTTTATGACGGTTGTTAACTTGTTATTTATGTAGTAGTTTCCAGCTGTTGTAGGATGTCGTTATTGTTTTAGAGGCTTAAAAATATTTGTTCTTTTCTTTCTTACATTCAGGACATAGTGCTCGAGATCTCTGCAAAAATACCAGCCCTTTTTGTCAAGGGATTTGTTGTTTGGGATGGATTTCTCATGGGTTAATGGGCTGCATCACTGTTCCACTCAGGTTTGTGATTCTGACGACTAGCGAGACATTATTGATAAGAGGCAATGATGGTGATGGGCTGAGTCACTATTGTAAGTTTTTAGATTCTTTGAAACATAATACGCCTTTTTTGTTGAATGGCTTAGCTTCCTAATGCTAGGCAGCCAGGAAACTAGGCCTTTGTGTCTATATATAGATATCTGAACAAAATGTCCGCATCGTTCTACAAAAAGCAATAACTGAGTTTTCCCTTCTTTTCTTTTGCAGTGCTGAAATTCAACCACAACTTACTACTCTACTATCCTTGCAAGGTTGGTGTCTTCTCCTTGAAAGGTTCTTCTCTATATATTGCCTGTTAATTCTGAGGTGTTTATAGATTGCCTGTTAATTATGAGGTGCTTTCATATATAAGAGGCTACTAATGTCTGATTTGTTCAGTCGTAAGCAGATTTTGCATATTGTTGCATGCTATATTGCATATTTGCATTCATCGAGTATTGAATATATAGTCTTCGTTTCATTTATTATTGTTGCATGGTTCCTTTTAAACGGCAAAACACATTTTTCTTCTTTCATAATCTGACAGTGCATGCCATCTCCATTATATGATGCAGTATGATCCTCTACACCGACCAAATAGCGGCTTCCATCTCCGGCGGCGCGGCGCAACAACCTTCATCTCCGGATGCGCACCGCCCCCATTCTTCCCATCGCCATGCCAACAAGGTATTCGCTTGTTATTCGTTTACCTTTTGTTCATTTGATTAAAGTCTTGTGACGTCCAAAATCTATTGATATTATCCGTAGTTAAATTTGTTCATATGTGCTAGGATTTTGAGATCCTGTACAGACTAGAAAGCCATCTTATTTTCCTCATTTGTACCGTGAGATTGCTATCTCATTTATTTCGATTTTGGGAAAATTTCAGCGGAAGTTTCTTATTGATTGGTGGATCAGACCTGCAGTGAATCATTCATACTGATTGGTGAGATTAGTATTACAGTGTGTGTTAGTAACATGACTATTTTTATTACAAAAATTTTATTTCTCTTATTACTATTTCTTTGCATTTTTGTGTGGTTTTAAGCATGCCAGTTCTTAGGAATTTGTTGGTTCTTTATGAGAAAATCAAAGGCCAAGGAGTTTGGATTTCAGCATGAGACTATTATGCATGAAAGACTCCATGTTTATGTGTATTACATGGCATTGGTTGACAACCTGGATGTACTAATTGTCATGTGTGGTTGATCTCAGCTTGCCTTCCCTTATTAATTTGGAAGTTATTTTCTGTTCAGTGAATAACCTAAGACAATAGTAATTCCAATTGTCGGTCATATTTGCATAAAAACGTTCATCTATTACTTGTGCCTGCAGGTGGCTTTTTACTACCATTCTCTACTGTTTTCTTTTTCAATTTATCCAATGATAACTATTGTGGCTGTTAGTTTTCTAAAAGTTGGGACCTTCAGATTTTACTTGCAATTCAAACATGATTGATACATACCATACCTGGATCATATTAATTGCCTTTTCTAATGGAAAGTGTTTTCTTTAAACTGGTGGCAATGCAAGAGTTGGTGTATGTAAGTGTTTTCTTTCTAATGCAAGAGTTGCCTTTTCTAATGCAAGTGTTTTCTTTCTCTCCTCAATGGCAGAAGCCCTCAGATGTATGTCATTTTATTCTCATGTGATTGCATTGCATTGCACATCTTTTTATTTTGTCTCAAGAGCCTATTATAGTGTATAATACTATTATTTGAGTTGGCCATCTAATTTCATTATCTGTACATACACACTATTATGTACAATCTTTTGGGGATACTGAATGGTGCTTGTTTCCATTTGTTTTCACACGAAAATCCTTTTATTTTAGGGGCTGGGTAAATTTGATGACGTTGAGCTAATTCACAATGATGGTAGCCCTTGTTGTACTAAGTACTTTCTCAAAAGAAGCTGATGAAAACATTGGGAATGGAGTGCAATTGCCGAGTGGAGTGGAGTGGAGTGGTCCTGTGCATGAACTGGAGTATGACATGGTGTGGGGTAGGGGTGGGAGTTTTTGTCCGTATCCAAGATATCCGAGTTATCCGAATTAAATAGACAACATATTTTAAAAAAGTATTTAGACCGTTTTATTAACCTTCAATCCAAAAACAAAAATATGAGTTGTATGGGAAAAAACTATAATGTATATGTATCTATCCGAGCCAAAAACCTCTATCCGAATGATCCGAATAGGATCCATTTCCACCCCTAGTGTGGGGTGATGTACATGAAGGTGCTGGTCGATTGCAAAGAACTTGTTTGGTCATGTCGATTGCCGGTTGATGTGTAGGAACTGACTTGTTTTCATTTTTTTCCTAGCTGTACATGATCAAGGAGAGGAAGCCGATGGAGATGAGGACTCTCACGTTGCTGGAGATCAGCAGGGTATGTTCAGAGTACTCTATCTTTTGCCGTTTAGAGTAAGTTCAGATTGTCGGGTTGCTATAGTATACGACTTTCCTTTGTCATGATTCAGAATAGGAGTAGTTCATGATTTCACTCTATTGTTGGATTGCTATAGTACCTGCTATAATTGGATTTTGCATCTAATCATGATTTCACTATATTGTTGGATTGCTATAGTACCCGATTTTGCAACTGATCACGATTTCACTCTATTGTCAGATTTTTATTTAACAATTCAGACCAGCTTGCATATTCAGTTTGCAAATGTCAGTTTCAGTTAGTATTTTCATTTAACATTTTCATTTAGTATTTCTAGATCAGCTAGCATTTCCAGTTAGCAATTTTAGCTAGCATTTTCAGTCAGTTTGCAGATACAGTAGTTTCAGTCAGCTTTTTTAGTTAACATTTTCAGTTAGTACTTTCAGATCACTTAGCATTTCCAGTTAGCAATTTTAGTTAGCATCTTCAGTTAACATTTTCAGTTAGTACTTTCAGATCACTTGTTTTCTCTATATGTGAAAATAACATTCGTTGCGCATATTTCTTAAAATTTTTAGTTAGGACACTCGATGATGATGGTCTCCCAATCTATGACAGGGAGGGGAAAACACTGCTTGGTATAGTTGGATGCATACCATAGGTACAATCACTTATCATTGTTGGATGCATACCATAGGTACAACCAGTTATCATTTTTTACCGTAGAGACAATAGGATAGGACTAGATCGCATTGTTGGATTCATACAATCAGTTATCATTTTTTATTATAGAAGGAAATTATGGTAGACGCTAAACAAGAACAATGTGAAAACTCATTTTTTAATTTTATTTTCAAATTCTTAACCCAAATCCGGAATCAATGTCAAAGATTATTACTGAAAACTCAAGTGAGGAGTTCTTGTATTCATTGAGTAATTATTGTGCTCTTTAGGTAACCTTAAAAATATCTTTTATGGCTTATCACACATTCGGTGATCATTATACTATGATGTTACATATAATGTTCTTGAGTTAATACTCATTAAAACCATTGATCGTACAATTCGGTCACCCTTTTGTTCATTTGTTTTATTTGTGAACTTTCTGCATATCTTACTCTTTATATCCAGGGTTTTGTTGAGGACCAATTTGTCGTTGGGTTAATTGCTCGGGTAGTTGAAGAAGGGATAGCTGTTATAAAGCCTATGGGTATTATGGTATTCAACATGGGAGGTCGACCAAGACAAGGTGTCTGTGAACGCTTATTTCGACATCGTGGATTCCACATTACAAAACTGGCGGAGACTGGGGTTTAGCACACCCTTTCATTGCACGCGGTGCTTTCATCGATCGATACAACGGCGCTTTGATTCCATGCATGTAAAACGAAGCGACGCGCATGACCCACCGAGAAAACAGCGGGTTGCTAATGGTAGTTATGCTATGCGATGATCAATTCTGGATTTCTTTTTTCACCTTATTCGTTGATATTAGTGGATGAAGAGAGTGGATAGCTCTTTATTATTAGATCATTATGCTGTCATGGTTTATACGAAAAAGAAGGAAGCTCGCGGCCAACACAACAGTTCAGATGCTCAATTGTCTGGGCATTTTTATATTTTTTAATTGACAGCTCTTTATTTTTATATAGAAACTTTTGTAAAGATTTTATTTAGTTTCAATATAAAACAAAACATGTCAATATTTATGACCTTATCACTGATACTATATTACAGTTTCTTCACTGGTCCAGTATTTGCATCTTATGCCATTTTATTATCTAGAATCTATCTGAAAGGATATTTAGCGGTTTGTGTAATATTTTTATAGTAGCAACAATAGAATTTTTAAAGCTACACATTTTCCCTTCAATTCTAATACAATGCATCTTTTGTGTGTGTGTGTGTACACAAGAAAGCTGCAAGTTTCATAGGCCCCATGTTCATATTATTTATGCCCTTAGATTCATGGCAACAACAGTAACACAAGTCGCATATAGTTAATGCCGATTAGGTAAAGTATAAGCTAATTCTCATATAGCAAGAGAACATCTGTAATTATAAATCAAAGAGAATTAACACTAGGTTACTTTTTCTATCCTTTTATAGTTTCTTGTAACTGCTCCTTTATCTATGCTCTTTATTTTTGAGAAATGGATAATTTCATTCTTATCAAAATACCATTTTGTAGAAAGGTCCATGGCCAAAAGCCAAATTACAAATGAGTTCACAAAATTGTGAAGGTCCATACACTGCCACCGTCGAAGTGGAAGGACGTCATGCTCTATGTCGCTGCCGCCCACATCTCCTCTATCCTCATACACACAGGGAGACGGGAAAGAAGAACAAAATCATGAATAATAGTGGTAGCACAATTACCCGTCATGGCTACCCTTGAGGAATACGAAACCGAGTAGCTATCGTTTCTTTATCTGCGCCCTTATAGTTTTTTCTTGTAGGTGGATACCTCCACACTAAACATTTTTTTGATAAAACATAAATTTCATTGCTTATGCACTTTTTATATTATTTGCTTATATTTTCATTGCCACACTCTCGATCTGAGATGATCTCACATGTAACGATTTTCCTCCAAATCATCCTTTGTGCTTATATATTTTTCTACGAATTATGTTTTCCTTTCATCCCTTTATTGTCCATGGCAGAGCACGGGCATTGTACTAGTGTATGTATACACTTTAAACAACTACTGCTTTCAATTTTCGTGAATTTTGTTGAACTGATCTATTATGTTCAACATCATATTCATGAGATCAACGTTGCCAGCAATCTTCTTGATCAAGAAACAGCAGCTAAGACAATAGATGCTAGGGAAACCTTTACCTCTCCTGTGTGTGTACTATAAACAACTACTGCTTTCAATTTTCATGAATTTTTTGTTGGACTTATCTACTGTGTTCGACAATACATTCATCAGATCATTGTTGCCAGCAAGTTTCCTGCTGAAAAAAACATACCGAAGACAACAGATGAGCTTCCTGATCAAGAGATAACAGTGAAGATAGCAACTGATGCTGGGACAACCTGTATGGCTGTATCCCTCTGGTATGTATCCACTTTATCCTCATTAACCTGGTTAGATATATAGATACTATAAACAACTACTGCTTTCAATTTTCATAAATTTTGTTGGACTGATCTGCTAAGTTCGACAATATATTCATCAGAGCAATGCTGCCAGCAAGCTTCTCGATCAAGAAACAACAGGGGAGACAACAACAGATAGCTTCCTAATCAAGAGATAACAGTGAAGACAGCAACTGATGCTGGGACAGTGAAGACAACAGTTGATGCTGGGACATCCTGCATCCCTCTGGTATGTATTCACCTTACCCCCATTAACCTGGTTAGATAGATACTGTAAACAACTACTGCTTTCAATTTTCATAAATTTTGTTGGACTGATCTGCTAAGTTCGACAATATATTCATCAGAGCAATGTTGCCACCAAGCTTCTTGATCAAGAAACGACAGGGGAAACAACAACAGGTGCTGGGATAACTTGTTCCCCTCCCGTACGTATCCACTTTATCTTAACCAAAATAACAACTGTTTTCAAAACAACTACTGTTTTTCATGAACTGATCGCCCTCCATGCCTCCAATTTAATATTTCATGTAACTTATTTACATTTTTTTTCCAGATTTGCGGCACTAATATCTTTGAGCTTAAATGGAAGTGCCCTTGTCCTGGCATGGTTTGGAGAGAGTCGAAATCCGTATCTCAAGACTGGTCAACCTGACGTGGCTATTACTACCAACAACACCATGGAGTGTCTGCGTTGCAAGCACTATATTAGAATACAACGTACTTTTGGGTAAGACAAGGTATTAGGTAGTTGTACAACTGTATCGGTGTGCATTGGTGGGCTTAGATGGTTCAGCACGGATTAGATGGGTTTTGTTTTTCTTCTGACTTTGTGCAGCAGGTGGGTTGGGTTGTTCCAGTTGGTTTGAACAAGTTAGCTTATTTCACTTAAAACGAGACTAAGCGACCCGATCAGGGCCGTTCCTAATGTTTTAAGGGCCCTAGGGCGAGACTAAAATATGTCATTTTAAATTTAATTTTAAATTTTAATTTCTAATTACTTAATACATTAAATATTTTTGTGCTTAAGAACTATTCTCTTAGCTAGCGAATCATAAATTAATAATGAACTAAACATCTGTAAATGACATGGCTTGATTGAGAGACTCATTATTACAAATGACTACTATATTATAGATTTAATAATATAACAAAATATTTATAGATCTTTTATATCTAGCCCACTCCTTTTCTCAAGCACACTGACCATGTACTTAACCTATCTATACATAATCATTCACAGACTTATAAAAGATACTCTAAAGCACATCAATTTATAAATGTGTTAACAATATTGGATTATTGCCACATTGTAAAATCTAGTTCATCCGTATACAAATATCTCCTAAAATATCTATATTCTATGTAGTTCTTAAAATTGTTATAAAAGAATATATCTAATAGTCATTATTCATTATGTAAATTACTAAAATATCTATGTATAGACATACTTTTTATACAAATAATGCAACCGAATCTTGGATGATCAGCTTGTGTCGGTGATAGGACAATCGAGGTATGGATGGGCGAGACGTGGATGTGTTCGGTCTTTGTCATGCTCCATCTAGATGTTGCTATGGTTAATAACTTGCACACGTACCACTTAGGTGACTCACAATGACATCGAAAGCACATGGGCCTAGGATCCTAGGAAACGAGAGAATTGTATCAAGATGAAACCTAATAATATTATACCTTGACTGAAGCGCAACACTGTTATGCCCTAATGTTGTAGTGACATCGTTACACAAATCAAACTACTCATTGCTCAACTGCTCACAATCGAAAACCACACCTCGATGGTCACAACAATTCAGAAGCCCTCGTCATGTCAATTTATTGTTGATCCTACGAGCCAATAACACCTCGTATTCTTTGGCAAAGCCAAAACCTTAGGTGGTTAGGCCGCTTTATACAACCATTATATCTATATTCTTTCTACTAAGTAATGCATGCCTTTATAGAAAATGAAATGGTAGTGGACTCACTAGCTCACAACGACTAAATACTATGTTGTTATGACTAATTGGCTAGCGACTAGGCCAATTTAACGGACTATTTTTGGTTGATATATGAGCTCCCTAGTACTCCCTCTCGTCATAAATATTTGGCGTTGGAGATGCATGGTGGCCAATGTTTAAAACTTGAGTTATGAATACCTTTTAAAATTTTAGATTAGCTACATACAAATAATATGTAGATTCATTTCGAAAAGTACTTCAACAATATTATATTTTTTATGGATTTCATAGATAAACTATAATGATAACTAGTGACTTTGCTTTGTAAACTAAAAAGTTTAAACCACAAATATTTGTTACTAATAGAAGTACTTACTAATACCTACTAACTATATGGCCGGGGCCTCCAAAATTGGGGACCCTTGGCGGTCGCACCAAGTGCCCCTCTATCTGGACCGGCCCTGGACCCGACGCTCGGTTGTGCAGCATGTCACAAGCATCCTTCTCCTTTGTAGAGCTGATCTCAAAAGTTTTTGGCGCTTGAGATGGTCCGATACTCCTTGCTACTCTTCTTAATTTCTATCTGTAATCTGCTCCTCTTAAACGGGATCTTAGCTAGATAGATCTGACGTGTCAAGTTTTGTTTGTAAAAAAGATTGAGAAGATGGTTTACCCGACCCGGATTTTCCACCCATAGCTGCGGTTCCAGGCACATGGATTGTCGTCCGATGGATTTCGAGATTCCTGTCTGTTCTGACCGGCCAACCGCACAGCTGTGGATTTTTTAATCTTTAAAACTCGCCCAGCTCTCTTTTCTTGCTTGAGCACAATAGAAGCTCCTGAAATGCATCATCCATTCAACCTCACAATACTTCCTCCAGATTTCCTCCTCTCTTCTCTCTCCCCATCACAATGGATGCTCCTGTAAACACCAAGCTCAGCGATTAGTGGTTAGATTTTTTTCTTCCTAACCATTTTTGTGAATCTTGTCTGAAATTGGGTTTCTCAATATGCCGCCAATGCTCCCGCACTCCCAGACGAAGTGCATCGTACATTCGTACCCGGTTGTGGATCCAACATTTGTTCATCCCCTTCTCTACTCCACATCGACCTCTCTGTTGTGGTCGTGTTTGGTTGTCTGCATTAGTGGAGCCAGACTCATACGAGCTATTGTTTGGTTGCTTATTTATGTGTCTCCCCATGCCTTGCATGCATCCTAACCTGCATCCCACCAGCCAGGCCCATGGGAAACGATCAAAATCTACGTTTTCCCACAGCCTGACTCAGCGGATGCAATTGCATCTCGGGGAACAGGATCCACCCCTCGTACAGCCAACCAAACAAATGTTCGGTGGCTCGTGCGAGCCGGGCCACCCTAGATGTAGGCAACCAAACACACCATTAGCCGGTCCTCCGCGTTCCTCTTGCCCCAGTCTCCCGCCGCTAGACCCAGGGAGCGAGCGCCTTAGGACAGTTCATCACCTCATCCAGCTGTACTACTACTACCCATCCTCAATAAGCTCAGAGGACAATGGATTTGATTGGGTTCGTTCAGGTTCTATGATTTGATTTCTTTGCGATTTGATGCCATTCTCATTGAGATTTGGTTCTTCTTGCTAGTTTTTTTTTTAAGACTATGTATCATGAACATCGTGTTTTCCCCTTTTACTTCAAGCGATCCCCTCTTGGCTGTATATCCGAATCAGTTGGGGGACTGATTTTCTTTTTCAACAATGTCATGATCCCATCTCAAAATAATATAACTCAAGTTGGCGGCCGAGCACTTGCAATCAAGAATCCCTTCAGCGTCGACATTGATCATTTGAATTAAGTCTCTGATGCAGTAGGTTAGTTCCAATCAAGGTGCAAAGATATCATATATCATACCAAGCCCAAACTTCAACCTATCTCACCAACAGTGGTGATGTGGAGAAGTTGGTTCCCACCAGGCGTTCGCCGGGCCTTCAAGAAGGTGAGAAGCGAGCAACGCCTTCTCGCTCTCAGGGCAGCGAATCAACTCGAGCTTGCGAGTGATTACCCTCAGCCAATCTTCAGCTTCCATTGGCTCGGTGGTTTGGGAGAACCGAGGAGGGTCGGTCCTCATGAATGCAACAAGGTGATTTCGGTCTTGACGACGACGATCAGCAATTTGGTTGTTGAGCACCTGGCACACAATCTAGTATGCTTCTTTGTGGGGTAACGCGGTGAAAATTGCCAACAATCCGGTCCAACATTCGCGCACGAAGCATATTGACGTCCGTCATTACTTCCTTCAGGATCACGTGATGAAGGGCGACATTGTGTTGGATCATGTGCGAACGGAGGACCAGCTTGCCGACATTTTCACTAAGCCACTCGACGAGGCACGCTTTTGCAAGCTAAGAAATGAACTTAACATACTATATAATATTGCATGAGACGTGAGTTGAGACAGTCCATGTGCTTTGCTTGTTATACTTGCTCTGGATCATGCCCTAGTGTGAAATTTATGTGATCTTGATAGCAATCTCATGTGTTGACTGTCGCTCGTTCAATATGTGCTTTAATTCAAATCCATATGAAAATTGAACCCTTGAGCATGTGTTAGGTTGCCAAAGCCCTTGGTTTCTTTTTGTTGCTTGACTCTATTTGAATGAGCTTGTGCATCTAGTTCTAGGGATGCTATCTACCTGTCACTTGTCTTATGCCTTGACTAGAATTGAGCAATCTTTGAGAAATGCTGAGCAAAATTGAAAACATGGCGAGAGGGCGTTGCTGTCGGACGCCTGGTCGGTGTGCGTGGCGCCCGCGGATTGGCCAAGGAGCGCTGCCGCGCGGGACAGAATCTGTGCACCATCTGCAGGCGCCAATCCTGAAGACGATGAGGTAGGTGGATCCATCGCGGGTTCAGCGCATGGATTAGTTTCATCTGCTGTTCCAAATAATTAGTGTCCGAATCATTAGCCAATGGACCAGCTAAAAATTCATCCCTAGTCCTAGGATGAAGCAAAGTGGGAGGAAGGAGTAGAATTTCAGATCTCAACCGCGCTCCAGCATTGGGGTGTAATTTGGAAAAGGGGAAAATATTTTCACCAAAGACTACATCCCTGGATATATAGATGCGACCTGTGGAGACATATAAACATTTAAACCCCTTGTGCATATTGCTGTAGCCAAGTCCTTTGAGCGAAATGCGAGCTTGCGACTATTGTAAGGATGTAAATTAATCATAGAAAACAACAAAAAAAAAACACACATGCCAAGCAGTCAACAAAGTAAAAAAAATAACATAGACTAACTAGAAAAATAGTCACCTGTCTAAAACTAAAAAAAACAGGTGACTGCTATTTAGCAAAACCAATATTTAAAAGTGTACTAGCTAGGCTTTGTCCTTCACATGACGTAGAGACCGGGAAATAAAATCCATTATCTCAAAAAAGGTTACATATCCCCACTTAATTATATGCTAAAATAAATCATATTCTTTTTAAAAAAAACTATAGGTTTTGTCTTAGAGATTGTAGCAGCTTCTAACACTATAAACACTACGGGGAAAAACACTGAGCTAGCTAGAATTAGAGGCCAGCAGACACTACGGGGAAAAAAAAACCCTCCGAGCTAGATTTTTTGGAACTAGTTGGCAAGGATCATATATTGGAAGTGAAACAAAATGTTTCAAAAGAATATGTATAATTAGCACGCGCGGTGTTTGGAAAAGATGCCCGCAATAAGCAAAATCAATGAGGGCTAAATTATAAAGCATGTTCTCTCCACGCAAAACATCCATCAAGCAGTCTTTTGTGATACCGATCTTAAGAATTATGGATGCTCTTTACCTAGCTCAGATGCAAATTAAGCATGTTAGTTCATAGGGATTTCCCGTCTATCATCATCACCAACTGATACATGGGCTATATATCTCTCCATTGGATGCAGAAGTAGCTCAGTATTTCTTACATTTATATCTAGTTCCTAAAAAAGAACTGAAAGATGATATTCATATCTCTTAACACAATATAGCTGGAAAAAATTAACAACATAAAATTTTACTTTCTGAGTAAACACTATGTTTTGATATTTTTATGAATAAATTAATGTGTCGTCAATAAAGTGCATAGGCTTTCAGCCAACATTTTCACTAAAATATCGATCATAAAAATAAAAAAAGTAAATTGAAATTAAAGTATTGTGCAAATTGATTTATTTGGCAATATTTACATAGCTTAAATAAAAACAAAATTTCATAAATGGCACAAACAACAATATCCAAACAAGTGCGATGGCTCCAAGGCAAGAGATCGGTACGTTGCTGATGGCACACGCGCAATTAGAAGCTTCTCCCGTGGCATATAAAAAAATGTCCCCGAAGAAAAAGCTAGACCCATACCTGCACAAGTAAGCTTCTGAGGGATTTCCGATTTCCGAAGCAGATCTATACAGACACGCGCACGCAGCGTACCGCTGACAAGAGCCATCTGAAAAACAATTCGCATGCATATATTTGCAGGACATGTATGTCACCCATCACTTTAACGCTGCTTGTCGTTCAGCCCCTTGGCAGCTGCAAAATCTAAATATTTGCCGACCGTCAGAAAGCATACGTGGATAGCCAGGCAGTCACGAACTCAGGATTGATCTGACGCAGGAGCGTATGCATGCATGCATGCTTGCAAGATATGATCAAAACATGCATGTGTCCATGCATATGTAAATCTAAATATATGTTCCCTGCTGCCCCTTCTTGTTTCCCAGCACCATCGCATGCAATATTGCAATATGCAGTCACTGACCGTGACCGGCCATCGACCATCACCCTAGCACTACTTCAAGTCCACTGTCCAGATCATCCACTGGCCGGTTTCGATCCTCTAACGTACGTTCCCAAGAGAGGAGAAGTATACTACTCTAAGAGAGGTGACATTGTTAATTAGGTAATGCTGAAATATGCACGTTATTTCCCCCAAGAAGAATAGTATAGTATGGTTCAGTTTTCAGTAACGAGCGCGCTCGATCTACGTACGCACGCCTGTGGTAGCATGCATGCCGGCCTTGTATATTCGATGTTGTTTTGTCTTAGTCCTAGTCCTTTTGCATCGATTTTGAGTGTTCTTTTTCGTCATCAAGATATACTTACTTGACAACTATGGTCATTTGACTAGTTATGCTTGCTAAAGTATATACGTATAATAATACTAGGTAAAAGTATAGTAGCCTCCAGTTTGTGAAAACCGTTCACGATGATTTTCATTTTTCACCGAAGTGAGGCGTTCCATTCTATATTTTTTTGCATAAAGTTTTTCACAATCCAAACTGGATCGTATGTTTTAGTCCCCGATAAATAAATGAGCTCATAAAAATTACCCACGTGTTTTAGGCCATTTAACATAAGTTCTAGGTTGCTCTAAAAAAATTATAAGTTCTAGGATTTTCTTGCATTCTCAGTAGTATGGAAACAAGAGAAAATTATATCAACATTAAAAAGTTGATGAAAATTTATGTGATCTCAAAAAACTATAAAGAACTCAAATATAAAATTTATTTTCTATTTCATCAAACACTTTTATGCAAAATCTATACCGAGGACATGCCTAAAGTGGCTTAAGCTTAATTTTTTAAAATATTGCCATTTCAAGTCTAGCTTTTTTTTATTATCGTGGTGTCACCTCTAAAAACTCTTAAAAATAACATAAACGAATCAAACCAGCTTCAACAATTTTTCAAAATCGAGCTACACTTCAGCTCGCTTCAGCTCAGTCATGTTATTCATTGAACTCAACCACCACTCACACATGCTCCAAACATGTTCTACTTTGGTTAAAACTCTCTTAACTAGGAGTGACGATACTCCCCTCGACTAATACCCCTAACCAATACCTGTCTATACTCAACAATACCCCAAACCGATATACCTGATACAACTGATAGGCGATAGTACCCCCAACCCGATACCCCTTGATACTCCTAATCTCAATCCGATACCTCGAGACTCGATGATACCCCCAAAAATGAACATTGATACCCTCTTATGGATACCTCTTGATACTCAATGATACATTCAATACTAGACGATACAATGATACTAGACGATATACCCAACCCAATATCTCAAATACTCAACTTGATAACATTGATACTCAAAATGATACATGACAATACCCTCAACCTGATACTAAAAGAATCTAATAGGCATAGGGGGTGAATAGGCAATTTTAAATTTCTTTGTTAAGTGGAGACATTAGTCAAATTTAAACAACAAAGACAACTAGCAATAAATGCTACCACAATCGACAAACAACAACAATAAGGGTAAATGCATAAATTAAATTACGGAAAGCAAAGGAGGCAAGAGCAATTTTTTCCATAGTTCAGAACTAAACTCCTATTCCATGTTGACGCAAATCCTTGATCACAAGGACCAACTCCCACTCGATCCTACCACCTCATCTCTACTCAGGTAGTCTTTCGCGGCTCCGACAAGGTGGACTCTGAAACCTTGTACACTGACTTGCAGGCTTCCACAAACGCTAGGCAAGCTCCTCAATCCCACGTCTCCAAATTGTCTAGAGGATGAAATCCCGAAGAGTAATAAGCCCCAAGTGTCTTGATCGCGTCGAATCAAGAGCTTCACACAATGCACAACCAACTAGGGAAGAGAGACACCTGGATGATGGACTCTAAGCTCTAGTGCTCTTAATAGCTATGGGGTGGGTATCTCTCACTCTATGAATGCTGAAAACCTCACCTAGATGGCCTACATAGCTCCTTAAATAGCCTACACCTCAAAAACTAGCCGTTGAGAGGGAGAATCTCGCTGAAACTAGTCGTTGGAGGTCCACCGGATTTAGTCCAGTTAAGCAAAATGCCCTAGGTTCGATCACAAGCGGACCCTAGGACCTTTCCCACAACACACGACACTATTGGACTCAGTCCAATGGCAACCGGATGGTCTGATAGACACTGAAACGTGCCAGTTTGGAGTGATTAGACTTTCCACAGAGTCGAGTCCACTAGACACATGGCACTTGACCCCACCGGACAAAGTGTAGTGACCACTGGATATAGTCTGGTGGGACATAGAACCAAACACACCCTAAACCCTAAGACACACCGCTCTATCGTACACAGTCTAGTGTCCACTGGACACAATCCCGTGGATCACAAAGGGCAGCAAACGAGCTCAAACAAGCTCTACAACCTATGACAACTTCGCACACTCTCTTCAAACCTACTCTAAGGCTAAGAAACACAATCAAGATTAGTGTGCATCATGAAAGCTTGAGATCCGACATGACCACCTACACCTTGGACCCCCTTGATAGAACGATCAAATGAAAATCCGCCAACCTTAAAGCTACTCTGACGACCCCTCTCAATGCCCGGGTCATAGCTTTGCCTTCACGAGTCCAACTTTCCTTAATGTCATCATCATCACTAGGGTTTCAAGAAAAAACATGAACATCATTGTGAACCTTGATCACTTTCACATTGCCATCAATACCAAAACCACAATCATCAACAAATAGGACATGAGATGCTTACAGATACCCTCGATGCTCGACTATACCCTTGATACTCAAATTGATACACGACAAATACCTCAAATACTCAACCCCATATTTCTAACTCGATACCTCTGTTACTCGACCCGATATACAATGACACCCCCTCGATACTCATCCCAACCCCCTTGATGCTCGGTGATACCTAATTCGTGTTGTTGTGGTGTTAACTCTTGAGGCTCATACCTTAACTTGTATCACATATATAATATAACCCTGCAATGAAGGATAGATCCATGCCATGTACGACCAATTGATACTCCTCTAGTTATGCATACACAGTAAGACCGCGTGCATGCCAGAATGTGCACACATCAGAAGCTAAACACATGGGTAGTGGCTGAGCACGCGAAAATTAAGCCAGAGCACAGAATACGCAGCAAGAGGACGCATGCGTATGGTGAGAACACGCGACGCAGGAAGATATGTGCATCGTGTTTTTTGGATCGCCTATCTACACTGTTTGTACCTGATCGGAACGATATGCCATCATCTGGTTGCCCCCTTTACAGAATGGACGACAATTTTTTACCGAAGTGAGGTGTGTTCAATCCACATTTTTGCATAAAGTTTTCTCTCAATCCAAATTAGATTGTATATTTAGTCCCTGATAAATTTATGAGCTCATAAAAATTACCCACATAATTTAGGCCATTTAACAAAATTTCTAGGATATTCTTTTTCAGTGGTACGGAAGGAAGAGAAAATTATATCAACATTACAAAATTTGAGAAAAATTTATATGAGCTAATAAAACTATAAATAACCCAAATATACAATTTATTTTCTATTTCATCAAACACTTTTATGCAAAATATAGAACGAAGACATGTTCGAAGTGGCTTACACTTAATTGAAAAAATAATTTGGCTTTTGACATTTTTATTATCATGAAGCCACCTCTATAAACTCTTAAAAATAACATAAACAAAAAAACTAGCTTCAAGAAACAAATTTAAGAATCTCAAAGTTCGACTTAATATTAAGCTCGTTACAACTCAGTCAACTTATTTAGCCATATATTCTACTTTGGTTAGAACCCTCTTAACCTTGTTAAAGGATCACTGGTGAACCGTTCAGGAACAAAAAATAGACCTTTTCATTCACAACAAAACGTGGGGAATAATTATTCCTATGCACGCGGACGTGTCACTCAAAATTATCGAGAAACATTAATCGGTTCCACTAGCTAGCGTGGAATTTAGGTATTATCCATGGCATTCTGAAAAAAAAACTAAGCTTCAATATGTTATACTTCAACGTACTAAAAAATCTTTGTTAAAATCTTCGGGTGTGTTTGGCAACATAGTTTGAAAAAAAAAATATAGTCTTGTAATACATAGAGTTTTCAAACATGTGTAACTATGGTTTCAACAAACTCCATTTAAATGTAATGGTCATTGAAACGATAACATGGTTTCATGGTTTTGAGGATTCAAGCTTGGCGAAAATAGAACGTAGGCAAAGAGCCAACCATTAGTAAAAAAAATAGCTAGGCTTTGGAATTACAAATGCTTAAAGAATACCACAGCCTTATGCTAAACAATGGTTTTAAAAGCAAGTTTTTATTAATTACCCCATGGTAAGATCACAAGCTATAGTATTGCGCCTGTGTACCATCTAAATTGTGTGTTACCAAATATAAGATATAATTTGAATAATCGTTGCTATATTAATGAGGCGTTTTCTCATATATTAATGAGGCGTTTAAACGGGCCGTGCTCGTGCCGGCCCAGTGGGCCGGGGTGGCGGCCCAAACACGGCACGGGACATCATGCCTTGCCTAGTGCCGGCCCGCAGCCCGTTTTGCACGGCCCATTTAGCCAACTACACACACAGACGCCCCTATACTATTTATCCACGGAAGGAGTAGATTCTTACTCTTTTATCCCACCGGTAAAAGATCTATCCGTCAAATGCGCTATGTATGACTGAACCACTCGCAACTCGCAAGCGGGAGCAATACTGCTACAGCAAGTACTTCAGATCATGTCCAATTTAATGAGTATAAAGTACTCCTGCGCGCGTCCTACCACACTACTGCAGGGCTTGGCGTAGAGAGCAAACAAAAAGCTAGCTAGGGCTGCATGCGAGGGAACAGCGGCCTCCATTTCGGTCAAGGAGACCGCCCATAAGACCCCATGAAACGCCTCCACGTTGTCGACCATTACTACTCACATCTCCCATCTTTGGATTCTCAAGACGAGCCTAGGCTTAAACAAATCCACCTTTGCTCCTATCCCTGAATCACTCTCGTTAATTAATCCAACTCTCCTTGGCTCTTGTGCTAGCTCTCTCCCCCCTCTCTCCCCTCTAATTTTTGGACGCATTCCAGCCAAGCGATAGATGTGCATTCTCAAATGTGCAAGCAAGCCGGCCGCGTGTGTGTGCAGGCAGTGCAGCACATTCAGCTAGCTTCTCTATATATACCACACTTAACTATTCTCCCATTCCTCTCCTAAGTCCTAAGCACAGCACAGGTCTACATCAATAGCTGTAGCTCACATTCCTTGCACCCTCTCATATATACTCATAGGCTCATACTACACTGGTCAAGGCACACCACCATGGACATGGACATGAGCTCAACTTACCCTCACCATTGGCTCTCCTTCTCCCTCTCCAACAACAACTACCACCATGGCCTCCTTGAGGCCTTGTCCAACTCCTCATCTGCGCCTCCACTTGGTAAAAAACCAACACCACCAAGATATATAGATCATAGATATGGTGTGCACATCATTGTGCATGCTAATTAATCTGTGTGCTTTTGTGTTGGGATGTTTTGCTTGTTACTCACATGCATCATGTATGATCAAAATATGCTGCTCTAGGAGAGGAAGGGCCGGTGGAGGAGGCGCCTAAGATGGAGGACTTCCTCGGCGGCGGCGGCGGCGGCTCGCCGGCGGTGGCCGCGGAGGATCAGCTTGGCTGCGGCGAGCTGGGTAGCATCGCCGCCGGGTTCTTGCGCCGGTATCCGGCGCCGGGGACTCCGGAGAACCAAGGTGCGGTGACCATCGCGATGGCGACCGACGCGGCGGTGGAGTCCGATCAGGCCAGGAGGCCAGCCGAGACGTTCGGCCAGCGGACGTCCATCTATCGTGGTGTCACTAGGTATTAATTTACACACAGGATGCTCCTTAATCCTGATCAATTCCTAGCTAGTTTCCTACCTATCCTATAAGGATGATAATCTACTCTCTTCTTTGAGAAATATGATAATCTAGCTACTCTAGGTGCATGCATGAGTTACATGTGGAATCAATGATACTTGAAATATTACTAGTCACTAATAATGAAAAAAGTTGATGAGAAATTTAATGGCAATGAGATTAACTGCCCAAATAGCTCTTTTGCCCAAGTTTTATATGTAGTACTACTTACTTGTAATGAAAAAAGTTGATGAGAGAAGTTTAATGGCGAGATTAGTTGCCCAAATAGCTATTTTATTTCGAAGTTATATAGTGCTACTTATAATGAAAATTAGAACTTGACGAGAAATTTAATTGCAATGAGATGAACTGCCCAAACAGCTACTTTGCCAAGTTTTTTCTTGTTGATTTCATGTTGTTTGGGTATTTGGGGAATATGCATCAGGCACCGATGGACGGGGAGATACGAGGCGCACCTGTGGGACAACAGCTGCCGCCGGGAAGGCCAAAGCCGCAAAGGCCGCCAAGGTATATGCATGCATGTCACTGCCTTGTCCAAGAAATCTATAAAGCACGTACAAATGCACTCTGATTACTAACATTATTAGCTTCTTCTCTTTGCAACTTTCTGATCTAATTGCTGGCATCTCGGTGGCACTTCATCAGTCTACTTAGGTGAGTGATTAGTTGTCGCATCCAGTTTTAGCTTCGTTAGCACCAGGAATGGTAAAATAAAAAGCCCAAGCTGACTTTACTGAAAAAATGGGGGCAAAATATATACAGGAGGTTATGACAAGGAAGAGAAGGCAGCGAGAGCTTACGACCTCGCCGCTCTGAAGTACTGGGGCCCGACCACCACCACGAACTTCCCGGTAATTTAAATCCATAACGCCTTCAAGATCGACACTACCATTCATTCCATGCATGCATGTCGTTGTAGCATTACGCATGCTGATCACTGATGAATCAATGTACGTACGTATATGCATACATACATACGTGCCTGCGTCTCCGTAGGTGTCCAACTACGACAAGGAGCTGGAGGAGATGAAGGCGATGACGCGGCAGGAGTTCATCGCGTCGCTGCGCAGGTGAATCAGAAATTCAGAATAAGCAATAGCTAGCGACCAGCTCGCATGCATGCTCAGGGCAGCAGCAGCAGCAGCAGCACACACTGACGCAGTCTTTCTCCACGTACACACCTTGCCGTACGCGTGCATATATGCACGCACAGCTGCATGTGCTGATCTGCTTTTACTACCTTGGTTCTCAGTTCTCACATGTCGACCTCTTTGTGTTCCTACTCTTTTTTTCTGTCAGAAAGAGCAGCGGCTTCTCACGAGGAGCCTCCATCTACAGAGGAGTAACAAGGTATATAGTTCAGAGCTTTTTTTTTCATACACAAATGAGCATGCAAAAGAAAATGTACTGTAATAGTATAATGTAGTAGTCTGAAGTTTGATGAACTTTCAAATGTGAAGCACCGGATGCATGCATGCGTGCAAAAGACTTTTGGTCAAATCTTTGTAATCTTTGTGACATTGGGAGCTTTATGTTTGATATATAGGCATCACCAGCATGGCCGGTGGCAGGCGAGGATCGGCAGGGTGGCCGGAAACAAGGACCTGTATCTGGGCACTTTCAGTAAGCTTTCTTGATTTTACACTGGCATCTGACAATCCTTGCACACCCACAAAGGCTTCACTTTGCATGTACGGATGTACCAATTGCTTACCCATGAAAGCAAATTCAAATTAGAGATTTTGAGTTCGTCCATTCATATTTTGAGTGTCTGCGCCACAGGCACACAGGAGGAGGCCGCGGAGGCGTACGACATCGCGGCGATCAAGTTCCGCGGGCTCAACGCCGTGACCAACTTCGACATGAGCCGCTACGACGTCGTGAGCATCCTCAACAGCGACCTTCCGGTGGGCGGCGGCGCGGCCGCCCGCGCCTCCAAGTTCCCGCCGGACTCGCTGCCGCCGGCGGGCGCAGGCGCAATCGCCGGCGTCGTGTCGTCGCCGCCTGCTATGCCGCCGTCCGAGAAGGACTACTGGTCCCTTCTTGCACTGCACTACCAGCAGCAGCAGCAGCAGCAGCAGCAACAGTTTCCAGCTTCTGCATTTGAGACGTACGGCTCCGGCGTGAACGTGGACTTCACCATGGGCACGAGCAGCCACAGCGGCAGCAACAACAGCAATGGTGCCATGTGGGGCACCACCGGTGCACTGGGACAAGAAGACGGCAGCAACAGGCACAGCCACAGCTATGCCAGCAACATTCCTTATGCTGCTGCTGCTGCTGCTATGGTTTCTAGATCAGCTGGCTATGAGGGCTCCACCGGTAACAATGGGACCTGGGTCACCAGTAACACCAGCACAGCTCCTCAGTTCTACAACTATCTGTTTGGAATGGAGTAGGTGATCATCTGACTGGCTAATGGCTGAAAAAGATCAGAGTGATAGGCCTAGGACTAATTAACATGGAACTGATCAAAATTTTGGCTGCTGCATGCCTTGCATGAGGGAGTGCAATGCATCCTTCTGCTATTTTTTCCTTCCTAACGTAGTCCTGTAGCAGGGAACTCATGTATCACCAGGCATTTCTAATTCGGCTTCTTTTTAGTTGGTCAGCTACAGT
Organism: Raddia guianensis; assembly: GCA_036346415.1. Taxonomy (NCBI): domain Eukaryota; kingdom Viridiplantae; phylum Streptophyta; class Magnoliopsida; order Poales; family Poaceae; genus Raddia; species Raddia guianensis. The sequence goes on along the minus strand of CM070539.1, from coordinate 4,918,342 downwards.
TATGTGTTTGCAAAGTATATCCATCTTCTTCCAAACATTCTAAACTTGCGCCAGGTGAGTAGCAGTAGAACAGTAGTAGCATTCAAAGATAAACGGGTGCATACGTACTTTATTCCAACTAGATCCTTGTGGGGAAGATCAGCGGAGCATGCACTAACTGGAATATGGAACGCTGCAGTGCACTGTCACGAATTACCCAACGGAAAGAACAATGGATATGGAGTAATATGGATTCCCCCAAACAACATAATCACATAAACTGTGTTAAAAATTAAGAAGAGATAAATTTGCGCAAAAGTATATGTTTGCCACGAACAGTTTCCCGATTCCCATGCAGTCAGCACTCAGCAGTAATGGTTCATGGCATATAAATGGAATTAAGAAGAAAAAAAATGCATTTTGGTAAGGAATCTGGATAACCATCACCAGCAAGGATAACTATCTTCTGCACCAGCAAGGACACATGATAATAATCTTGTGAAGCATCAGAGGACATGTCCTATCTTATCTGACATTCAGGTATTATATAATGCCAATAAATTCCAGCGAGGTTCACAAAATTTTAGTTTATTATCAACTTGCTGCACCAGCTAGTGCCGTGGTGCAGTGGACTATAGGATGCGCCAAAGGAGTACAAAACAGGTAGTTGACGAGAGTATTCCACAAAATTGTAGTAATAGAAAATAAGTCTAAATGAACAATAGAACTTTCGGGTTTGCATAAAAAACGAAACGAGCCACCATATGGATAAATGCGCCAGAACAGTATGCTAGTATGGAGAAGATGGCTGTCAGAAGTACAGTACAATATTGTAGTACGTAGCAAACAAGTCCAATTCTAAGGTACAATTATCAGAATTTTTTTGAACTAAGATTATCAGAGTTTCATGAAAAAAGTAAAGGACACGCCAAATTTGACTAGTGCTTTCCTTCTTGTAAAAAATGCAGGCACACAACAATAGCCGATAGTAATATAAAGCAAGAACAAACGGCGTCAATACGTTAATTGGAGATATTTCTAGTAAATTATATATAAAAAAAGTTCTCCATCATTGATTATGGTGGGACCAGATTATAACGGCTTAAATTTAATTTAGCTAATAAATAAATGTGTTGCGAACATAAGGCTCCTAATATTAGAAGACTAACGTGCTTACAGCTCAAAAATGACAAAAAACCACTCAGCGAGAGCTTACTAAGATGGCTACGGGCCTACGGCTACTTCAGATCACAATACAATGAAGATTATATAAGCATAAAGTGCAAAACTTGGAGGTGGAAAGTAGTAGAAAACTTACGTTCACTCATCATACGATAAGAAAATGATGTATGCATTTCAAACATAGCAGTAAAAAAAACCGGTGCAATAAAGTTATTATGTTCTAATTAAAAGGCTAGAGATCATACCATATATTTACTGAAGAAAAGTCCAAACCATCAATACAGTGGGTCTTGAATTATAATTGAATAAATCATAAGTTTTAAAGTTGAATTTAATGAAAACTAAATACCATCAATAATAATTACACAAATTTTTATTGAAATTAATATGCCTAATATATATAATTACGATTTAACAAATTTAGTCGCACAAATACGTGGACCACTATGCTAGCTAGACCGCTAGTTATCAGTAAGTTTAAGGCTGGTGATCCCATTTCCTCTGTAAATTAAGTATGATAGCAATCAGTTCATCTGTACATGGAATAAAGTGAGGAGTTCCACATGGGATCAAGGACAAGTAGCCTATATTAAGCTAGCCTTCAAGATTCTTACTGGGGACATTGCACACATTTGTAGACTATCTAGCCCATGAGGGGCCTAAAACTACTACTTAATTCACTCCTTTTGATAAGCTTGCTGGGGGGACTTGCATGAAGACGCAACGTACGTAGGGGTTAATTACCCCCCTTTCTCTCACTAAGCAGTTGACCAGTCAAAAAAATGAGGCAGTGAGAATCGAACTACATGTACGAACGGTCACTTGATCCTTTGAATCCTTGTTTCTCCTTTGCCCCCATTGAACCAAACTACCCTTCCTCACATCTATCCATGAACTGTAATAACCACGTTACCTCACGCATGGCTGAAGGTTTTTCCTTTCTGCTTTATGTACCTGTCCCCTCTGAGTCTCACAAATCCTAGCATATCCAGCATAATTTACTAGATACGACAGCTCTTCCATTGACTAAATGGGAGTATAGTTCAGTGGTTTCCAGAGCTAAGCCAAAAAAAAGAGGAAATTTACTGGCAGCTTCATAGCTAGTAAAAGTGAGATGTGGTGAACAAAAATTGAGTACTGGTATTATAAATCTCCTCACGTACTAGCTAGTTTGTGTGTGCATTCCAACTTGCAAGGTATCAGCGTGCGGAATTATATACAGATTGGCGTAAATCCAAAGGGTGAGTCTAGTTTCTAACTACCACAACTAGGCACTCGTTACAAGGAACCTTGGAGGATTATATCAGGAATATAGTGTGGACCAAGGTGCATGCAACGTTAGGGTACTTAATAGAATGTCAGGAAAAAAACAGTGCTATTTTGAATTTGATTGAATGTTCATGTAGTACATAACTATTATACTATGTGTAATAACAGGTATCAGCAATAGGAATAAATGCAATCCCTACAATGCTAAACATTTTTTAGCTGAAAGATAGATTAAATAATACACTCAAAAGTCTCAAATTAACCTTCTAATAACGAAAAATCAATATGGAAACCAGACATTGCATTGTTTAATTTAGAAAAAGTTAAGTTTGACCAACTGGCAACAGGCAAATTAACAAGACAAAATTAAAAGGTCTATGTTTTAAATATACTTTAGGATGTCTTTTTTTGACACATACAGATTCACACCCTGCAGATTCTCTCATGAGCGCTTTGATGTTCCACACTCCATAAATTAAGGTAGATGAACACTTTTTGCTAAGAAAAAGATGATTGCCAAAGTGGGCCATTAGTCAAATATAACACTGTATAAAGGTACTACTACTTCCTTTGGTTGTATGTGGGGAGCCTTTCCCTTGGTTTTAGAAAGAGATTGTTTGGTTGCCTCTTTTATCATATTTCAAACAGGAAGTTTTGTCGGGCCAGACATTCCATTTGAGTTGTTCTCCAACATTGTGCAAGCTGTACCCCAAGAAAGCTATCATGCATCAAAATTGAGGAGATTGAAAAACAAATGGACTAATATGTCAATTTTTGCTTTTTCCGTTTTTCATCAAATCCATGTATGCTTTAGCAGATTTAACCTACGTGAACAAAACAAATGCAAATCGAAATTACGAAAACCCGTTAATTTGTTTGGACAAAAAGTCATTTGTATATACAAAAATAAAATGAAACAGTAAAATTCTATTCTAAATTATTAAATTATTAGCAACAGTATATAAGCTGGCACTGCGGCACACTACTAGGGAATAAGCTTTCTCAAGCGGTTAAAAAAAAAGAATCAAACTTCTACAAGCGGTTTAATACCTCAAAACAGTCTCAAGCCAAAAAATGACCTCTAGAAGCGGTTGGGGGTACGATCCGCTTCTAAAGACCTAAAATCCTAAGCGGTTTGTGTCCCCAACCGCTGCTATACCTCTACAAGCGGTTGGGAACACGAACCGCTTAGGATGCTTGGCTTTACAAACGGTTTAATAGCCCCAACCGCTTCTAGAGGCCCATTTTTCGAATAGATAAAAGGAAAGCTCCCCCCATTCTGTCAGATAACGCGCGTGGGTGGGTTGGCTAGCTGGGTGAGGTATTTGCCTTTTTACACTCTATTACAAGCGGTTCTCTAAACCGCTTGTGATGCTCTGCGAGGCATCAGTCGCGATTACTTACAAGGGGGCTTACCAACCGCTTGGGAAGCCTTTTTCCCTGGTAGTGGGAAACGATAGTAAACATGACTACCCAAACCGTCAAGATAAAAAGAAAAACCGTTGGGAGAAGTCAGTCTCGTGTCAAGAGAGGAATGTAGTCTCGTCTGTTTGGCCGTCAAGAAAGTTAATCTCGACCACTAAATATAAGGTAGCCGAGACAGATAGGGTTGTCGCTGTCAGGAGTTGGACGGTGTCTCTCTCCTTGGCCATGTGATGATCGTCGAGAGAGAGCAATACATATCTTGACGGCTCACTTTAGCCGGTTGAGAGAAAGACCGGTGGGGCCACATGCAATGGTGCGGGTTGGCTCCTCTGTTTCGATGGCCTAACGGTTGTCGTTGAGAGTAGCTAATGGCATTACTTTTCAAACGTGGGGGAAGGACCAAGTGCATGTATATTGACGGCCGGTGTTTTTAATTGTCAAGAAATATTTTTCACTCGACGGTTACTTTGTGGAGATGTCATTCGACTGTTTTATGGTGGCCGTCGAAATATACACGAGCACTTTAATGTGCGGTTGTTTTCCGTAGTGACGAGATCATGCATGTTTTTTGAAAACAAAATATACTTCTTACCAGTAAGGCAGTAAGAACATATTGACAACGCAGCAATGCTCTCCAAAAACATCTGAGACCTTATAATGGCATCTATTAATATGCTTCTTATTGTAACCTTCCACGCTGGGACCAGGGTGAGCAAAAGATACACAATTTGCAAATGGGCCTCAATCATAGTCCAGCGCGTGCCTAATGAAGACAAAGCATCATGTGCTAGATCAAGCAGCTAATAATCTATGCAGTCGGATACGCTAGAAGAATCTTAGACAAAGTGTGCAGTGTGCTGCTCCTCGAATTTCGTTTATTAAGAATGCAGTGTGCCATAAACCTATTAAATATAAAATGATCAATATGCAACCCAAAATTAGTAGCTTAAATATATATATATATATATATATATATATATATATATATATATATATATATATATATATATATATATATATATATATATATATATACTATTGCAGTTACACTTATTATTACAGCCTAGAGGAAGGTTCCAGCTTCCAAGTAGTGCTAATGATACCATGGACCTGGAGTTATTCGTTTGCAAAATAAGCTATTTCAAACAGACGAGGAAAACCGAAAGCCATTCCTACATATTACATAATAATTGTCCCACCGTCATAGCTTGAAGGAGAAGATAGCTGATGGTTTCACTGTCTCTACATAGTCGACACAGCTAGAAGAATCCCTCCACATGTGATGTGCCAGCACCCGCGCACATGAATTGGGAGACAACAATTAGGGTTTGGTGGAAGAGAAAAACTAAAAACAGATACCTCTTAAGCTTCCACCATTTCCCTTTATATAGCCTTTTAGTGGGCCCCTACGCTATAGGCCCAACAAGGTGTAAGGTCCATTTCCTACGTGTTCTATGAAACTCACATCATAAGTGGCCTGCCATCATTGAGCATGCGACTCAAGCGACTCATGATTGTTTTTGGTCATAAAACCCAACAGTTTTGGCAGCACCCAAGAATCCCACACGGCGGTGGCACCTAACATCTTGGTTGCGCACTAGCGCAACCGAGAGTGGTGGTGATTGACATGGTTGAACGGTAGGGCTTTGGTTGCCCTGAGTTGCTTGGCTTTGTTCTGTTGAGAACTACCACTTGGTTGGGTTGCATTCTATCCCTCTCTCCTCTTCTTTTTCTTTGTCTATAACATATAATCCCACACGGCGGTGGCACCTAGCATCTTGGTTGTGCACTAGCGCAACCGAGAGTGGTGGTGATTGACACGGTTGAACAGTAGGGCTTTGGTTGCCCTGAGTTGCTTGGCTTTGTTCTGTTGAGAACTACCACTTGGTTAGGTTGTATTCTGTCCCCCTCTCCTCTTCTTTTTCTTTGTCTATAACATATAATCCTCTATTTGTTGAAATGACATTGTTGTTGTCCTTTGCGTTAAAAAAATTATGCACCAAAAACCTATATTACCTTTGAAAAATATGGATAAATGTAAAGTACAATTGAGAAGTCTTTGAACCGAAGGTCTTGCTGTCCATACATGCAGATAGAAGAACCCCGACATCTTGTCAATCGACATGAATTTTGTTTCATGTATTGTTGCATCATTGTTCGATTCAATGAGTATAGTTCATAAAATTGATATGAGAATAGTTAGTACATAAATTCAAAACATGACAATTGAAACTTGCATCGCTATTAGAAGAGATGGGATTGGGAAATACACAATTTTGCTCAATACCAAATTTCAAATAGAGACTCAAGTCAAGGCCTCATGTGTCTCGATGCAAATATGCAACCTACTTTACTTAAATACACAAATAGTCTGATCACTAGTACTATAGAAACTAAGGAGAATCATTTTTAACACGATATCGTAGACATTGAACTCTACAATATTGCATACGTGAAAGAACACTTAACCTGCCATATAATGTGTTAATATTTTAATCCTGAAATATATGAAATTGTTTTTGATGACATGCCTGCCTCAATGATTTCAGCATACACTCTGAGATAGGTAGATTCAATCACACAACTTGTTCACCTTTTCATAAAATCTCTAGACTATATGTGTTTGACCTTATGATGCTTCTGGAAAAGAATTTTCTTGTGTCCAACTTTGGGCATGCTTTTGTACATCTAGGGACATATTCAACTAGTTACCAGATAAAGAAATGTGCAAGCATGGGGATGGAATAACCAACAAAAATACTTCCTCCTGTCATAAAAACAAGTCGCTGTTGACTTTTAGACACGGTTTTGACCATTCGTCTTATTAAAAAAACTACGTAATTTATCATTTATTTTGCTATGATTTGTTTTATCATTAAAGTTACTTTAAGTATGATTTATATTTACGAATGTTTGCACTAAATTTTTGAATAAGACGAATGGTCAAAGGTATGCCCAAAAGTCAACGACGACTTGTTTTTGTGACCGGAGGTAGTAGCATAAAACAAACATCTTGAGTTATTTTTAAGTTTACTCAGTTAATATTTCAAAGACTGGACAGAATCAATTAATCCAAAACATCCCGTGCCATAAATTATTATCAATTGAGGATTTCAAAGAAATAGGTGGTAAATGACACTCGAAGCAGTGCTCTCACCTGGAAATGTGAGTGGCCCAATCGGCCACCAAATTGGCCCAACAACATTCGGGCCCGGAGAAAAAACTTGAGCACCGCCAGTGCGTGAGTTCGTGACCCAACTGCCATAAGGCCCAGAATCACAGCCGTGGCAGAGTTGAAAACACAAGGCCCACCACCGGGAGGCGGGGACTCGGAGAGAGAGAGAACAGCAGTGATGAGTAGTAATATCCACGAGAAGAAGGCGCCCCAAATTTAGAACGTTTTTACCGCAGCAACCGCAATTTTTTTACCACTTGCCAAATCCAACGTGCGTTCCAAATTAGCCTCGGTTTATTTTTGGGACGCGTTTATTTTTGTCTTCCCTCCACTTCCCCTCGTCTCATCTCTCTCTCTCTCCACCCCCTCTCCTCCAACCATGGAGCCAGCGGGCGGCGATCCCACGCCGTCGCCGTCCGGCGGCGCGTCACCGCCGCCCCCTCCTCCCCCGCCGGGAGGGTGGCTGGCCGGGATCGTCTCCGGCGCCGGCCGGCTCCTCGCGGCCGTGCTCGGCCCCGACTCCTCCGCCTCCGGCTCCACCACGACCGCCGCGTCGGACGGGGCCTCGCCGTCAGCCTCTTCCTCGCCGCAGTCGCCCCGGCCTCCTCGCGCGCGCAGCGAGGGTTACAGTGGCGGTGCCACCGGTACGCGAGCCCCCTCCGAGTTATGCTTCGAAGTTGGCGCCATTAAGGCTGTCGACGCCATGCCAAATTTCCTATCGAAACTTTTCTTTTTTCAATTTCTCCAGTAAGTTTCCGCTCAAAAAAAAAAAATCTTCATTTAGTGGGTTTCAGTTTATTGCCGTACATGTGGTTACGGAAGTTTATTTCTTCAATAATCTCAATGGCTGCTACATGCAGTCGTCTACAATAGAAATTATAGAATGGGAAATTGGATGTTTGACGTCCTGTTTGGATGTTATTGTTCCTTGATATAGAAATGTCGTTGATGGGCTAAGTGCATTGTCACAAATTTTTTAGTGCATTGTGCCATTGGCACTTAAGCCTCTGTTCCCCAAGGCCCCGCCTAGGTGCTCGGCCACCTGGGGGATTTTTCCCGCCTATACGGGAAGTCGGGAATAGGCACTGGGTCCCATTGAGCCGCCCGCTGCGCGTAGCGCATAGGGGAACATTGTAAAACCACTTATAAATGGGTGCTCCTATGAGGCGCCTCTTTTGTCATTTGCTTGTAATTTCCTGCGCTATGCGTTTTATTTTGACTGCATGTGGTTTTTGGTGGCCTTTTATTATTTACCACCAACTGGGCCTGAATGTCATAAGAGCACTCACTGCAGAGTCTTGAATCCTATCCGTGTCCTCATTCATTGCATAGTCTTGTAGCCTTTTAATGCCCTCGCTTTTGAGTTTTGACAAATGAGATTCAAAAGCTTCACAGGTTCTGCGATGCAAGGCTTTTTTTTATTACTCTGTTATGAAATAGTAGTTGTTTTACACATTGATACGGTCTCCAAAATAGAACTTGACCATAAAAAACTTTTAAAATTTATTTATAATGTATTAAAATTATAATATAATGAAAGTTCTTTTCAAGACGAAACAATTTTTATGTTCTCAAACTATGGATAAAGGCCTTGTTTGTTTCAGCTTAAATTAAATTTAATTAAATGAAAAATTGTGATTTTTCTATAAGACAAATGATGTAATATTTTGTAGTTATTTTTGTGGGGTTTTAAATAGTTCTTTTTAGAGTTCGTATTTTTTTTTATAATTTTTTGAACTTTTTAAGGCGTCTTTCTAGGGGTCACAACTTTTTCATATTAAAGTTTCCAGCAAATTTCAGCTCAAACAAACAAGAACAAAGTTTAAATAGTTTAAAAGTTCTCCATGGATAAAGTTTAAAACTTTGGCTTAGGACAAGTTTAAAACGAGTACTATTTCATAACGGAGGGATTATGTTATATAAACATTTATTCGATTTGTTTTTGAGACATTTCATTAGCAATTTCAACTTTTTTAACAAATGGGTTTGAGAAACCAAAGCATTTTTGTCTTTTAAAAATAGTCCTGGTTTATAATCCTAAGCTAGCTGAAAAGAACAGTCATGGTCTGGCCAGACTGGAACCTGTCAGTAATTTCAGCTTAAATTAGGGTCTGTTTCAGTAATTGTCACAAAGCTCAGGACCTCAATGTTAAAGCATAAACATTTTTATTTATTCTGTCACCTAGTCGGAGTTGCAGGCCATTCTTTTCTATATCATGAAATTCATGATTAGTATGTTTTTTAGGACAAAATGATGTGGTTTTGAAAAACGTGAAAAGAAAAGAATGACTCAAATTGCTTTGTTTTTTTCCCCTCAAAAATTGCTTTGTAATTTCTGAACTTAAATCTGTAGGAAGAGGTTCTTTATTTACACCTTTCACTTGCTACTTCCTGAAGATGTGTCTTTTCCCCTTAGGTGCTTGTCTTTTGCTCAGCTTTGAAAAACATATCTTGCTCAATTTTTATTGTTTATTCTATTAGATTTTAAGCCAAATTCATAAATATTATTGTTCTTGACTTGAGTTAGATGATTATTTGATTATTTCTTTCCTAAAATGTTGTGTACTTTTTTGCGCATTTTATTCAACAACTCACATCTGAATAAATTCATTACTATGTAATGTGCTATGTGACGATTTCTTGTATTTCACAGATCATGGTAATTCCCTTCTCTTTCAACCACCAAATAATCAGTTAAACCAGGTATTCACAGATCTACATTTTGTTTTTGGCAAACTGCATTCCCATTAAATTCTAGACAAACATATTTCTCAATGGGTTTCGAAGTAAGGTTTTAGATTTATATGAATTTCATACATTGAAGTCATGCACATTTTTTTGCATGATTTTAGGATGAAAAAGAGACCATTATGAAAGACTATACCGAGGGATCCCTAGCAATAGTCTCGGAGATAGAGCCGAAGGATGCCATAATACAGTTGCTTATGCAGGAGACCTATTCAAGGTATTATATACCTTGTATGTTTTGTTCAAAAAATATACCTTGTATGTCTTGTTTCCTTCCACTTATATCCTTGAAGTGTTATTTTATTTGCATTTTTTCTTTGTGATGTTGTATTACTACTTATTTCTCAATTATATTTTTTATTATGACCTAATAGGGCATTTGTTGACATAGTTGGGCTTATGCAAAGTTTCCAGGATACTTTTTTTGTCTTGTCTTGTTGGCATTTGTGTTAAAACAGATAGAAGTTCCTCCATGCCAAACTCTCAAACATTTGTGTGTTCATTATATTTATAATTTATCAAACGTATGTAGTTAAGCACGACAACACGCTATATGTTTTGTCTTGGGAAAATGGTGCTACCAGAGCACATGTTGGATTGTGATGTACATTTGTTGTAGCATGCTTTCACAACAATTGCTGCTTAGTTCCATTCCATCATCATCTACCCTTGTTTAAAACTTGTTGAAATGATGACACTTAGTGTGGTAATTTTTCAAAATAAGTTACGCTTTATCAGTCCAGCCTGCGTGCCATGATAAAAAGCAGCTTGAAGTTGGCACTGGTGATGATTTTTTATTCTGTTAGCTGGTTCTTCAATTCTGGAAAAAAAAACTAACATTCCGTCGTGATGTTTTCTAAAACTAAATTACTAGTATAACATATGGTTTTAATTTTTTTTTTAATGGCAGGTCTGAGTGCAGCACACTAATAAAGATAATTCAAGATCGGGTTGTGAACCCAGATTCCAATGAAGTTGTTGATGCCCTTGATCTTCCAATCAATCGGAAGGATGGTGGACAAGCAATTGTTGGACATTCTTCATTTATTCCAAATTTATCCTCACCTGCAACTTCAACTCTTCCGATGCATGGCTATGGTTTTGATTATAGTGCTGCTATAGGCGCAGCTCCGACATTAACTCCCACCGATAAGATTCAGTCTGTGAGTGCCCTTTGCTTGTCAGAAATCTAAATTGGTGTGTTGTATGGTAACTCAAGGCGATAGGATTACAGTCCTGTTTGTACTGCACTTATTTGGAATTGAATGCTTCGTTCTTTCTCTAAGGGTATTCATCTATTAAGTATGACAGTTTTATCACTGAAATGATAAATTTTACCTCTGTATACTTGCAGGTTCTGAAGCGAAGTTACTCTGTTGCAGGGGATACTCCCAAGGACATTCGAAGAGTAAGACCAAAGATTAATGGGAATCCATTAAACATTTCAAAATTCAAGCAAGTTGATGTTATTAGAAATCATCCAGGTAGAGATTACAAATTTGCTTCGGTAATTTATTGAGAAAGGATGTTAAGCCCTGAGAACAATTTGTATTACTTTTACTCACCATCTAAAGTGTTGTGAAAAATTTACTGTTAAGGATCATAATACATTTGATAATCTTTCAGGAGATGAGAAGAAAGTATTATCGGCTATTCCCCTTCTTGGGACCAATAATTTAGGAAGTTCTAACATTATTTCAAAAGCTGAAAATGCTGAAGAAATATTAGGTGTCCCTAGCAAACCTTCAGCTATAACATCACAACCATTTGATTCAAGTTATTCCCAAGTTGTTGGTGATCAGAAAAATCATGATTTTACAATTTTAAATTCATGTTCTAGCAAGGTACTGAAACCCCACCATACACATTATTTGCTGCCTCTTTCTTCTATATCAGTTAATTCTCAAAATGTGGCAATATGTTCTGACATGACAGATAATACTAACTTTTACCATAGGAACTGAAGAACGGCTTTCCTTTGAAAGTGGAACCTGTGGATGTTTTAATTCCTTTTGAGCAGAAGATGGTAGACTTGACATATCAAAAGCACAAACGTATGTTGTCATCTTTGAATTTTCTATGTTTAATGACTGGTGAAATATTTGTATGACTACTATTCGTTAACATCATTTAATTTTGTTGCTTCCTCTTTAGCAGTTGCTGTATGCGATGATTCAAATTCTGTCTCAAAATTAATGTTTAAGGAGGACATTGAGGCTGCACCCAGGTATGTTTATATTGCAGTGACTGCTCTTTTTCATTAGAACTCAGAATATTTGACTTGCTCTGGATCAGTCTGCTTTTTTGCTGAATTGAAATTTCATGACAAGTTGTGATCACAGCTATCATGCTATGTTATCAGCTCATATGTTATAGCATTGCCTATGTTGCAGTGCATCTACAATATAATAATATTATATATTTGTGGAGCACCTGTTTTTTTGTTAATCATGAGCCATCATCGTTGATGTTAATGCTGTGCTAGGGACCATTTGTGTTGCCGAACAGTTGTAATATTTGACGACACAACAAACAAACTGCTTTGCTACTTGCTAGGGTCCATTTGTGCTGGTTTAGCTGTTTGGTTTGATTTATATTATTTAAGGTAAAAGAAGTCACTCGGAAAGTGAAGTAGTATGTGCATCTATTTCAGCTTGCCGATGGACCTGCAGCTACAAAATGGTTCAACGAACCGCAGGAGAAAACAGTCCAACTTGCAGAAGACTACAACTAAAAGGTCACCTGCTAAGGGCTTGCGTCGTAAAAATAACAATATCATGGTCAAATCAGAGACCGACTTCCTAGAGCAAAGCAAGCTGGAATTGGAGCAAGATCCAGACTGGAGCTATAGTCCTGTAAAGAGACCTGTTGGGAGGCCAAGGAAAGCGAAATAAAGTCAGATTCTGTCCACGTACTACCTAATGGATGGTAACTTGTCATCACTGCTGAAGAACCTGAAAATTCACAAGGCACAACCCTACTAGAACATTGTGTATATTTACTCTTGTAAATATATATGTGTTCTTGTTGACATGGGTAATTAGTTATTTAGAGGGAGAAGGGAAAGGAGTCGAGGATGGCACTGCCGTGCCATGCCCCTGGTCTAACCAATGCATAGCCAATCATGCCATTTTAGGGAGTAGCATACATAGCATAGTACTTTAGTTCCATGTATTTTTGATTCCTTCAGTCTTGTAAACTCAAGTCTGTTTATTGTGTTGTTTCATCATCAAAATATAATCTCTTCCTGTTTGCTAGCTGCTACCGTGCTTACTGGAGAGAATACCAGATAGAAAAGAATACAAACATTGCGCAGGTGTGGAAAACGGGTGAGTTGCAAACTTTCATATGGAATTCACCACACTTACATACTCATAATATCTGAAATTCCTAAGAGCATCCCTAGCAGGGCCGTCAAATTTTCCTGCATCGCTACAGTAATTGCTACAGTACAAACTGCTACTCACATGGACCAAATTCCCTCCTAATGCATTTGAAAATTTTTGAAATAGAGGTCATTTTGGGGGGGTGTGATGGGGATGCTCTAATCCTTTGATGTGTGGAAAACGGAGGAAACTCTTAACTGACGGTGTGCAAGGTTACTACTGCGTGGTGATAATCAGTTTTTTTAACTAATGGGTACGAGGAGCTCTACCATTTCATTAAAAAAAAAAGTGAATAAAAAACAAGCACCAGCTTTAAAAAAAAACCAACACCATAAGAGCTATTTTGAGAGTAGCCAATACAACCTTAGCCAAAGTCCCCTAGCAACCTAGGGGGTGTTAACACACAAGCTACTCCCTAGGCGGAGAGACTACTACACCAACACGAAGAGGACTAAAGAAGATTAGTGCCTCAGGAATTGATAAGAACACTCGATGTTGCATGAATCAAGCGTGCGGTTGACCAAAGAGAGACAGAAGGGGGGTGTATAAAGGTCTCAACAACCCAATCATTGATTTTGTCATCTTTACTAACACAACCCATCTCTGTTGGAAACTTTAGTGTTGCTATTCAATCTAGCAAGACAGGGCGACAATTGTGTAGCAATCAACTTGCATAAAGTTATCAACCAAGGTGGTTTGGATTGCTTACACTTGTCTAGCCCATGAACACTAGGGCATAAGGCAGCCAAAGAAGCCTTTGAGGAAGTAATACCTTAAGCGATTGCATCATCCTGCTGAGGCGACCTTGGCTCCTGTGGAAGGTGCAGAAGGAGGTGGAGATCCAGTGCATCGTCAAGCAAAGGCGAAGCCGACTCCTCAAGGAGAGGAAGCAGAAGTGGAAGGTGATCCACCTCACCGTCTAGTAAAGGCGGCTTCTCGGGGAGAGGAAGGGGATCATCCGCTCCAACTTCAGACGAGGGTCTCGCTAATTTCTCATAGATAGGATCGATGATGCCAACAGGAGATTTCTTGGTGCTGATGGAAGGGCAAGAGGTGCAACCAACAAGGTCCACTTTGAGACAATGCTCGAAAAAAACTCCACTGAAAGGGTACCAAGCAAAACATGGAGATTCACACAAATAACACGGGCAACGCCCATTGTCGAGATCAACAAAGGCATTGTGTGCCTCATGGAGGTCTCTTTGTTTTCTTGAATGGATGCGTCATTCTTCATCAGGAGAGGGAAGGAAGTTTAAAAAGGAGATAGAGGCGAAGCACACGAAGATGATGAAGGTCGAGAAACTAGCTTGTAGAGGTGAACGATCCGACGACACCAATAAGCAACATGACCAAAGCGCCAACACTGAAGAAAAAAAGTGGTTTCTGACATTCAACCAGTTAATGATCTACAGAAAGACATTTAAAGCATTTGGCGAACCAGGTGAAATAAGACGGTGGAGGCCAATAATCACGATTATTGTGCTTATCGTCATGGCTTGATAGGGATTTTTGGCAGAGAAATTGATCCAAATTTAAAACTTAAGACTTCAAATTTGAAACAGTGAAAAAAATTCAAAATTTGAGTTTCGATAGTTGATATGGTCAAATTTAAAAACACGGATAAAATTTCAAACTGAAAGCAAGTCAATATTGTTGGCCACCGATCAATATTTTGCCCATTTTGAGCTCAGATTTCAAATTTGGCAAACCAATTCTGCACCCTTTATTTTCTTCTGATTTCGATTTGTTTTGTGAAGTCACGATTACCACACGATTTCTCCACACGGACAATCGCCAATCGGCAAGTTTGATCGGACTCGCATCAATGGCGCTGGATTGCTGCGACTTGGAGTTCGTCTCGTCTCATCCTCCCGCCAACTCCCGTCCACCCGCTGCCGCCACCGCATCCCAAAACCCCATCCTCTTCTCCCCCCACCCCCATGATCGGCGGCCACGCCCCCACCCGCGGCTCGCTCATGATCCACTCGCCGTCGTAGCCCGAGCCCTTCGAGCAGGCTGCCGGCGAGGCGGCGATGGAGGCCACCGGCCGCGGGGTGTTCCCGAACAAGCCCACCCTCCCGTCCGGCCCCAAGAAGCGGCCTCCGCACACGGCGGCCACCCCGCTGCTCCCCGCCACGCCGCCGCCGCCGTCGCCGTCGTCGCTCCCGCTCGACTCCCTCCTCCTCCACCTCACCGCCGCCCCGGCTCCGGCTCCGGCCCCCGCCCGCGCCGGCCGCACCCCACCCCGACCCCGCCGCAGTCGTTCCTCTCCCCCGCCGCGCAGTCCCTCGTGCGCGACGTCTCCTCGCAGCCGCTCCCGTCATTGCCCGCGTTCCTCGCCTCCCGCCGCGACGAGCTCCTGCGCGCCGACATCCCCTCCCTGCTCAAGGCGCTCGAGCTCTCCGGGCACTGGGAGTGGGCCCTCGCGCTCCTCCGCTGGGCGCGAGGCGAGGGCGCCGCCGACGCAGCCGCGCTCGAGATGGTCGTCCGCGCGCTCGGCCGCGAGGGCCAGCACGACGCCGTCTGCGCCCTGCTCGACGAAATGCCGCTCCCGCCCGGGCCCCGCCTCGACGTCCGCGCCTACACCACCGTGCTGCACGCGCTCTCCCGCGCCGGCCGCTACGAGCGCGCGGTCGAGCTCTTCGCGGAGCTCCGGCGCCAGGGGGTGGCGCCCACGCTCGTCACCTACAACGTCGTGCTCGACGTGTACGGGAGGATGGGGCGCTCGTGGCCGCGCATCGTCGCGCTGCTGGAGGAAATGCGCGCCGAGGGGGTCGAGCCCGATGACTTCACCGCCAGCACGGTGATCGCCGCGTGTGGCCGGGACGGACTCGCGGAAGAGGCGGTGGCCTTCTTCCAAGACCTCAAGGCCCGTGGACACGCGCCGTGCGTGGTCACCTACAATGCGCTCATGCAAGTGTTTGGGAAGGCTGGGAACTACACGGAGGCGCTGCGGGTGCTCAAGGAGATGGAGGAGAGCGGCTGCCAGCCTGATGCCGTCACATACAACGAGCTTGCCGGGACATATGCCAGGGCTGGCTTCCATGAGGAAGCTGCCAAGTGCCTCGATACAATGGCAGACAATGGGCTATTGCCAAACACATTCACTTACAATACCGTGATGACGGCATACGGGAATGTCGGGAAGGTGGACGAGGCGCTCGCCCTGTTCGATCGGATGAAGAAGAACGGGTGCGTCCCGAATGTGAACACATACAATCTTATTCTTGGAATGCTGGGGAAGAAATCAAGGTTCGCCGTGATGCTGGAGATGCTTGGAGAGATGTCCAGGAGCGGATGCACGCCGAATCGGGTGACATGGAACACAATGCTGGCCGTCTGCGGGAAGCGGGGCATGGAGGATTATGTCACCCGTGTGCTCGAGGGGATGAAGCCTTGTGGGTTTGAGCTGAGCCGAGACACCTTCAACACACTGATATCTGCCTATGGTCGGTGTGGTTCAAGAGCCAACGCCTTCAAGATGTATGATGAAATGATTGGTGCTGGCTTCGCCCCTTGCCTCACCACATACAATGCATTGCTGAATGTGCTATCACGGCAAGGAGATTGGACCGCTGCTCAGTCCATCATAGGCGAGATGAAGAGCAAGGGATTCAAGCCAAACGATCAGTCATTCTCACTACTGCTCCAGTGTCATGCGAAGGGGGGCAATGCGGCTGGCATTGAGGCCATCGAAAAAGAAGTTTATGCAGGTGCCATCTTCCCGAGCTGGGTTATTTTGAGAACCCTCGTGATCGCCAACTTCAAGTGCCGAAGATTGAGGGGAATCGAGAAGGCATTTCAAGAGGTGAAGGCGCGGGGTTACAAGCCCGACCTCGTCATATTCAACTCCATGCTCTCAATGTATGCAAAGAACGGGATGTACAGCAAGGCCACCAAGATGTTCGATTCGATCAAGCAGAGCGGGCTGACCCCTGACCTGATCACCTACAACAGCTTGATGGACATGTATGCGAAAAGCAACGAGTCCTGGGAAGCCGAGAAGCTGCTGAAACAGCTCAAGAGCTCCAAGGTGAAGCCTGACGTCGTGTCGTACAACACCGTGATCAACGGGTTCTGCAAGCAAGGGCTGATCAAAGAAGCTCAGAGGATCCTCTCCGAGATGATCGCCGACGGCATGGCTCCCTGCGTCGTGACCTATCACACGCTCGTCGGAGGATACGCTAGCCTGGAGATGTTCAGCGAGGCTCGAGAGGTCGTCAGCTACATGATCCATCACAACCTGGCGCCGATGGAGCTGACGTACAGGAGGGTGGTCGACAGCTACTGCAAAGCCAAGCGGTACGAGGAAGCTCGTGACTTCCTGTCTGAAATATCAGAAACTGACCTCAATTTTGACAAGAAGCTGCTGCGCGCGCTCGCAGCCCGTGTAGAGGATGCTCAATTTGGAAGATAAGTATGACATTGCACACATACCAAAGGAGGAAGCTGCAAGTTTTGACAGTGTGGTGTTAATTTACCTGTGACAGTGTACAGTGTACTTATGGAGTCATACTCCGCTGAACAGGTGTTATTAGGTCACAAGTGTGAAAAGTCTGAATTATGAAATAGCTCCAGATGTATCGTTTCATCGTTTGGTTTTACAGTGTATAGAGCTCAGTAATTTAGTTGAACTCGATATTTGGTGAGTTTGTGACTATGAAATGGCTATCGGTCGCTGAACGCGATAGACGCGAGCTACAGTTCATAAATGCTATGGCCTATTCATGCGTGAGTAGCCTGATGGAGTGATGGGTGATGGTCTGATTACTGTGATGGAGCTTAAACGGCATCAGGTCCTGGCCATGCTTCATAACTGAAAAAATAGGCGCCATGAAAATACATGCCAGTGCCACTCAACCAAAGGAAGATAACGTGGACTTGACCGAAATGAGTACTAAATACTTTTGAAGAGTTCTCTAGGTATAGCTCAAAATTGTGAGCATCTATTGTTATCGCGAAATGGCCGGGTTTTGCCTATTCGCCAAACGATGTTTTTTTTAAGTTTGAACTAGACCTGATCACGGGAAGCCCGGCCAGACTTGTGCATTGGGCCGGGTTCGGGCCTCAATTCGGAGCCCGGTCGTCGGGCTGGGCCGGGCCCGAGTTCGGTTTTTTCGCGATGTAAGCCATGGCCAAGCCAGGCTGCGGGCTTCGGAATGGGCTCAAGCCCGATTTTCGAGCCCGACGCACCGGGTCGGCCTAGGCTCAGGCCTGGTCCCATAGAACCGGGCTTTTCCAAGCCCGACCGGGCCCAGCCTTTGATCAGATCTAGTCTGAACTACGCATGCACAAGTGAACATACGAGGGCTTAACCTTACTAAATTTTTTTGAAGCTTCAGCCCTGGTGGTGAACATGCACAAGTGTCAAGCACGTTCCAATAATGTCCGATGATCAACCGATATTATTGCTATAATTATTGACATGTTCCAATAATTAATTTGCTATTCCGATAACTCCATGTGGCATGTTTCAACCGATAGAACCATGTTCTTGTGGTATATTGTATTGTTCCAACAACGTAGTATATATGCTTAGAACAAATTGGCTATATTTAGAATAAGCATTCGATTTTTTTATATCGGACATCCGAACCATAGTGGGATCCTAATATTTATATTAAAATAAGGGAGGCACTATTTGGCAGGCGCCTGCAATTTCAACATTTGCGCAGGCACATGCCGTGTACATGCATGTAGATCTCGCACAAAAAAATTCCACTATCACAAAATATTTTTTTCAATATTAAAAATATGGAAAAACAGTAGAAAATTAGTGAAATTTTTTGCTCCTGCACGATTTCGCAAATTATACGAGCAAAAAATCTCTCAACGTGAAAAACAGAAAACAAAATAAAATTTATCATATACAGAAAATAAAAGAAATCTATAATAAATAGAAAACAAAATAAATCTATAATAAACATAAAACAAAATATATCTATACAAAATCGGCGCCATCAAAAAAATTCCACTATCGCGAAGCGTTTCTTCCATAAATGCAAATGTGAAAAAACAGTAGAAAGAAAGTGAAATTTTTTGCGTCTGTACGTTTTGGCTAATTGCAAGCGCCTGCAAAATAGCAATTGAGTTAAAATAATTATAAATCTATATACTTATATTACAAAACCATGGTTTTAAATTTATTTGGTCCACGAGCCTAGCAGCACGAGTCCACTCCTGTATTTGGCATATTGGAACGCGAGCGAGACCATTTACCCCGCCCCGCGCTACGCGACGCCACGGCTGCCGGCTCACCTCGCTGTTGCTTGCTGCTCCGCTCCGCTTCACTCCACTCCACGCGGCCACGCCTCGCTCCCCCGCTGATTTCCTCTCGCCCCCACCCCCCGCTCTCGCACGCTCGGCGCGCGCGCGCGGGATGGATTCGCTCCGCCTCCGGCCGTCGCCGCTCCTCTGCGCGCCGCGCGCCGCTGCCGCTGCCGCTGCCGCCGCCGCTAGCCGGCGAGGTGAGTTCCTCGGGCTCCACCGCCGTTCCCTGTCGCATGTTTCGTTCCCCCCCGGTCCCCTGCTTCCGAGCGGCGGGGAGAGGAAGCGCGGGAGTCTAGCGCCTTTCGGTAGCTTCCCTGCCGGCTGAGCGCTCGGCGGAGCCGCGGAGGCGCGTGCGGGCTGCGGCCGGCGCGCGCGTCCTCCATTAATATCGGTGCTCGCACCGGCTTCATGAGAAGAAAGGGAGGAGTGCGGGCGCGCCAGATGCGGTCCTCGTTCCCTGCAGGCGGCGACGCGGCGAGAAGAGTTGCGAATGGCATATTGGCATGGATGAACCGAGGTTGAAGACGGTGGTTGGGAACATGGGGCGGAGATTAGTTAGTTAAACTTGAACTTTTGGGTGTTTAGACTGGCTGGCCGATCTCTTTTACAGCCTATATAGATGGAGTATCGCCTGAGCCAATATCACAAGCTATCGAGCGACTAACCAATCCTAACTCCAAATCGTCCAAATCGGCAGTGCCGCGGTTGGCGGGTGCTATGTCGAGTCGGTGAGCAGCCGGGCACTGCAGCACTGCATCGAGCCATCGAGCACACCGCATGCATAGCAATAGCAGCCAAGGCACTGAGCTCGAGCAAGGGCACCACACTGAAAAAGACAGGTTACTTACTGACTGGCTTCTTGGTGTTCTAGAACAGGTTGGCTGCTTGCTGGTTTGGTTACTAGTGAGTATGATACAGTGATGAAATAGGTTCAATGATTTTTTAGGTTGTTTTCACTAGAAAGTTACAAAAAAATTTTATTGAATTTTGTTTTTGTCTCATTGAAATAAGTTTATCTATGAAACTATAAATTATTAAATTATGTTGTAGGTGTATTAAGTCGTGTTTAGACTCAGTAGCTT
The DNA here is from genome assembly GCA_036346415.1 of Raddia guianensis. NCBI lineage: Eukaryota > Viridiplantae > Streptophyta > Magnoliopsida > Poales > Poaceae > Raddia > Raddia guianensis. The sequence goes on along the minus strand of CM070539.1, from coordinate 4,897,826 downwards.
GATTGATTTCAACCGCTTTATACTTCGAACCAAATGCTTTGGGGTTTTCTAAATCGATTCTTAGAACTATTGAATGACAAAACACAATAAGCTTATATAAAAATTTCTCGAAGCCTAGCAGTTCGGTTGTGTACGTTCAAGAGCTATGTGAAGAGAATTTGGGATCCCAACTCCCAAAGCCTAGCACCACCTCTAAAATTTTCCTGCGTATAAGCACCGAACCCGAATCAGTCACTGAGGTATTGAGCGGTCGGCATGTGATGCAGTGATGATGCTTTGTTAGATGCTGTATCTTCTTAGATAAGGTAGATAATGGGTCTGATTGGTTGGGGTGGTGTGCTCAAAGTGTTCTGTGGCTGATGGTCTGAAATTCTGAATGACTGCTATTGGGTGTTTTTTGGGTAATCTGTAAGCTCTAAGTTAGTTGTGGTTTCTCTTTTGGGAATGGTCATAGTAGCTTAAGCTCTTTTATTTTCGATGTCATAGTAAGATTTTTGTAATGAGCTGGTTATCTGCTATTTGCAACAGACAGGATGACTGTCGTCTCCATAATCTAAAAAAATGTCTTCAAAATCTTAGGTGTTATGTACCTATGTTAGGTAAATGTGCATATCAATCAACTAGGAGTCTAGGACTAACTGAATTTCTGGAAGAAAAGAAAAGGTATAACACGTGACGAGTAGTTCATGTGAAGAACATGAACAGAGAAAGTGAAGATTGGTCTGTATTAAAGACAGCTTTAGGTAATATAAGTACGTCTTACTATTTTAACATGGGAGATTTTAAACATGCCCCTAAATTATTTTAGACCATTGATATGGTTCAATCCAATGGGTTTGGTTAGATCTTAACCTAATAGGGGTTAAGTTTTAAGTGGTCAACAATGGTAAGTCATCAATCAATTTAATTTTCATTGATGCATGCATGAAAAGTCATTAATTCGTTGGATCTCCATCCATGCATGATAAAAAGTCAATGCTCTAATCAATACTCTTCATGGCAGACTCACATATCTTTCCATGGATGAATAGATATACAGACGGTCATGATTAGAACTTTCTAATTCTTCCGATCCTTACAAATGTGAAAATTCATTTTTTTTCCACTTCATTTTTTCAAAAAATCAACTAAAAAAATTAAAAATTTGAGAATTGAAACTCAAACTTTACATTTACAATTTCAGATCTAAAATTTTGGATTTTTTGGGTTGTTCAAATTTGAATTAGGGACTTGAATTCTGAATATGATTTTTTAAATATTTTTATACCCTCAAAATGAAATCGAATTTTGAAAGTTAAAATATTACACAATTCAAATATGATTATTTATTTTAAAAAATTCGAAAGTCTTTTAATTGGATTTTTCAAATTTAAAACCTAAGTTTCAAATTTTGAATATTTCGAATCACTATTCCCTTTAGAATTCTAATATGGTAGGTATGGACACAAAGAAATTGATTTCGATTTAGGTTTTTGATTTGGTTTCCAAATTCTAATAGATGAAAATAAGGCAAATCCATAATAAAAAGGGGAAAGTGAGGCGTACTCACCTCCTTTGTGGCCATGTGGGAAATGCTAAATTCAATGGTGTTGACCCCTAGAGGGTTACATGGTGTGCCGTATTTTATTGGCGTAGCGTGTCTTGTACTAATTGTATATGATATGATATTGCATTAGTTTATAAATGCTCTTGGAGACTTGGACCCATGGCTCTAGGTGTTCTTCAGTGTGAGGTCCGAAGCGTTGTCAAACTTGCACCACCTCTAAATTTGCCCCGTGTAAGCAACTGAAGAGAGCAAATTAGCTGTGCCAGATTTGGTGCTCAAAAGCTTTCATGTCATAAGCCTTTTCTTGGAATCTCAAGTCAGAAGGGGAAGTGACTTTTAGCAAAATGATGTTATGAACTTGTCGGTTTTGACAGGAACGAGCTGCAGGTTCTGCATGGAAAGGTTTGTGTAGGTTCCAAGGTGACGTTGAGGCCTTGACAATTGCAATTAAGCAGGCGTGCCAATTATGTTACACAAAAATAGATGTTCTGAAGGCTTCCTGAATCCTGTTATATAACAATTGGTCTCATGATTTTTTCCTATGCTTCTCTGCCCAAATGTTTTTTTTTTTTTTTGCTTCTGCGAAATTCGCTATTGTCCTAACTGAAGTGGTGGTGCAAGTACCACAACGAGGCTGTCATGTATTTTGGGCACTTCCTCTATGTTATGTGACAAACACAATCAATTGACTAGACGGACGTGGTGGCTGCAACGGCTCCTGCTTTAATAATATACTGTAATAGATTATCAGATAAAAGATATGGCGAGATTTCATGTAGAAGCGGAACTTTGTTCCATTATCTAAAAAAAGATATGGCGAGATTTGCATAGTCATGTATCATTGCATTCTGGATGAGTTTTTGTCTTTGTTTATTGACATAGCTTTGAAATATTGAACTTGCAGATCATTTTTTACCATTATTTTGTTCTATCCAACAAAATGGTAAAGGGCGAGTTTCTTTGTCCAGCCAAGGGACCCAAAACCCTACCTTTAATCACTGTCGGAAATTCTTTGACCAGAAATCTTCCTACCATTGGATATCACATCAATCAATAAATACTTGTGCAAATGCTTCGGGGCAATCACTACAGTCTGGACCTGAATCACATGATCCTGCAACTGCAAGCATCTGGAAGCCAATATCATCTTCTTTGGATGCATTTTATAGGTTTTCTCGACCACATACTGTCATAGGAACAGTTAAGTCGTGCTTCTATGATGATTCATTTTGATTAACTACTGCATAAGATCTTCTGATGAATCTATCACACTTACATTTTGATTTCCATTCTCTCCCTGATCTAAGAGAAACATCTCTGGTTCACTCAGGCACTAAGCATAGTCTCAGTTTCCCTACTGGCTGTTGAGAGCTTGTCTGATATTTCTCCCTTGTTCCTCACTGGTTTGCTGGAGGTACAACTTTGAGCAGCACTTTCTTTTATAAAGATAAAATGCATTGTTTTAAAATGCTGCGTTTTTAATTTCTATGTAGGCAGTGGTGGCCGCTCTTTTCATGAACATATATATTGTTGGATTGAATCAGGTGTTTGACATAGAAATAGACAAGGTTTGATAACTGTAATCTCAAGTGTTTAGGCTATTCCTTATTATCTCTGCTAAAACTTATTGAGAGTTAATGTTGGTGCCTCACCAGGTTAACAAGCCGACTCTTCCACTGGCATCTGGGGAATATTCTGCTGCAACTGGGGTTGCAATAGTATCAATATTTGCTGCTATGGTAACTAAGCCATTTCTCTTTTTCTAAAAAAGGTCTGGGATTCATATAGCTGTGTTATCCAGAATTTTGCCCAGTTCACGGACTGGTGGCACCTTGTGGCCTTGTCGCTTCCTAAAGCGAGCAAGCAGGCCTTCAGCGGTTTCGTCATTTACACTGCTTGGAACCTTTGGAAGGAGCGTAACCGGCGTCTCTTCCAAGGCATGGCGCTCTCGCCGCCTTGTTAGTCAGTGTTATCCTAGATGACCTCTCCTGTTGGGAGAGTGCCCAAGCGTAACATAGTCTTCAGGGTGTGCTGGCCTGTGGTCCTTGTATATAACCTTGTACAGTTGCTCCTCCTTATTTAATAGAATGGGCAGTGCTCCTACCCTTTTGCTCAAAAAAAAAAAAGAAGACTAGACTTAATTTTTTAATTACTACACAGAGAAAAGTCTATTGCCATTGGTATTATAGTTTGTGCTAATATTGACAAGTAAATTTTAATAATATTGATAATAAGGCTCTTTGGTGATAGTCCTCTCAGACTAATTCAATAGCATGTGCGGTGTGCATTGCAGAGCTTTGGCCTTGGATGGGTTGTTGGATCACAGCCTCTGTTTTGGGCTCTTTTCATTAGCTTTGTTCTTGGCACTGCTTATTCAATCAATGTAAGAGCCTCTCTTTATGATCGTCAATTTGCCATCTGCCATCTTTAGATGTATATTTCTGTGTTATGATGTTGACATGTTGCTTCTTCTGCTACAATATAAAAAGGAGTGTGACAATTGCCCTCTCTACCCTCTTCTTCAAGGAAACTAGAATGCCTATGACAGCCGCAAACATATTTTACTTTTTTTAACACATGTTATTTTTACTTCAACATGGCATGAAAGAGTAGCATTGAAAGGTTTTGCAATCCACCTTTGTGTGACATGCAAACTAAATGGGCTGCTGTATTACTGATGAATTGAGGGATAAAAAATGACGCTTTTCGTAAATGGCGGAACAATGAATACTTACAATTTTTATGCTAAAAAGTAATAATGGATCTTTTAAGAAAAAACTGCAAATGAAATGACTGTTTTCTTTTGCAGATGTTTTTACTCCTGAATAGGAATCTCACCTTTTCTAGTGTTCTGCATACATTTATTCCCATTATTACCTAATTAAATATAGCTGAAATTTCTGTTTTGGTCCTCTGCAGCTGCCATACTTTCGATGGAAACGATTTGCTGTTGTTGCAGCACTGTGCATATTAGCAGTGCGTGCAGTGATTGTTCAACTAGCATTTTTTCTCCACATTCAGGTAAGTCTTTTGATTTAAACGTTGAAAACAAAAACAAACCTCTATTTAAAAGGGGGGAAGTTGCAAACACCCCTCAGAAGTTAGTAAAAGTTTGATTTACCTCCCTGCAAGTTTTTTTGTGGTAGTGGTCTCCCTCGGTGCTCCCCTTCACACATTTTTTCAGGTTGACCTAGACCCTGGCGTGCAAACTTGGCTATGGATCATGTGTTCTGATGTAGGGTGGTTAGTTAGACAGTAACTTTTGCTTCGTTTCTTTGTCACCGCGTGGGTTGTTACTTAGCCAACAATTCTTCAGGTCACAGGGGGTGGTATGCTCCCCCTACAATAGTCCTGGAGAGCAACATAGGGGGGGACAACACGACCCCTTGAACTAACAATCTAGCGGACTTGCCATACAAGCAGCGTGCTATAGTAGTAATCTTCCATTAGTCAACACTGTTTGAATAGTGACATACTTGTTGAATATGCCGGTGTTCCTTTCTTTCCAAATGCACCAGTTGGAATGAAGGATTAGGTGGTCCACCTGCTGGAGCCGTTAACGGTGAACATCTCTTTTCAGGGCTTTGGTTAGGGCCGAGTAGATAGGGCAGCTCCCATGCCATCCAAAGATAAGTGCATCTGCTGAAACACTCTGCTGCAAATCTGTTTGGCAAAAGCACAACAAAAAAGGAGGCGATCCATTGTTTCTTTGGAAGTGCCACACATTACGCAAATTGGGTTATGACTTATGAGGCCAACCCCAAGCAGCCAGCATGGCAGCAACCTTCCAAGTTAGTGGGAATGGAGTCATCAGGGGAACATGTTAGATGTTAATGTAAAATGTGTGTATATATCTGAATGTATCAGACCCTATCTGGCCCATGTAGCCCATATAGCCCATGTATGGACTTGAACACAACCAAGCACTAGTGATAAGGCAAGTAATAGTACAAGAATACTTGTAGGGGGTAAATTGATTGGCTTCTTCGAGGATATTTGCATTGTCCCCAAAAATAACAAGTATGAGCATCCAATTGTAATTTCATTTTCATGTGGTCTGTTAACATGTTGACTGCCTTATATGAATTATGTTGCATTGCTTGTCCTTTTATCATATCAGACATTTGTTTTTAGAAGACCGGCTGTCTTTTCGAGGCCATTGATATTTGCAACTGCGTTCATGACTTTCTTCTCAGTTGTAATAGCATTGTTCAAGGTAATGGTCCCTAGTTTCTGTATTTTAATTCCTTGAAATAATATGGCACCAAAGGAGCATGTCTTCAGTCTTCACTAACATTGTCTGAATTGCATTCTCTACCGCTGTATACTTTCACTCCATGTATTTATATTGATCTGCTAAGAAGACATTCATTTTGTTTCACTGCTTTCAGTATAAAAAATATTTTCAAGATATTTTCCATTTTCTGTAGGATATACCTGATATTGAAGGGGACCGAATTTTTGGAATACGATCTTTCAGTGTTCGATTAGGTCAAAATAAGGTTAGCAAAAGTAAGAAATAAAAATTGGTAAGACTTGCTCTTGGACTTACTGATTTGTACCTTCAAGCAGGTTTTCTGGATTTGTGTTGGTCTGCTTGAGATGGCATATGGTGTTGCAATATTGATGGGAGCTACTTCTTCCTGCTTGTGGAGCAAATCTGTAACTGTACGAATCACATCTCGCAGATTCAGCAGCACTTGAATCATTGTATTTGTAACTGCTGATATTTTTTTAATCTTTGCAAAGTACTCCTTCCGTTTCAAAATATAAGGCGTGCATGTATTTAGAAAAGTCAACGTTTGTAACTTTTGACTAAAAATTAAGATAAATATATATATGTTTAGTGTTGCGCATGTCATATAGTTGGATTCATATTTGAAAATACTTTTATATGATGTTAATTTTATAGTTATTGATAATATATTGTGAGAGCACATAATGGTCAAAGTTCTGCATTAAAGACCGCGTCAAAAAATTATATGCCTTATATTTTGAAACGGAGGGAGTAGTAACTAGTGTGAGTAATAGGCTGATCGTTGACATGAATTAATTGCCATCACTACTAACATCTCTGGTGATTTCTGAAGGTTTTTCTTTCAGTTATAATTGATAAAGAAATGGGTATGGGTCTATTGAATCGATAACGATACCTGCAAAGTAATCTTTTTTTATATAATGGAAATAGGTTCCGGCCTTTACATCGTGAGATGTACACAGCCAAAGCACAATCACAACTCACAACGTACACCTGCTTGTTTTGCATTGCAATGTTGTCAGTCAGAATTCCCCCCCAAATGTTTTTCTAGCTATGTTGGTTTATGCATATGGTTTTGCAGGTCGCTGGCCATGCGATCCTTGCCACGATACTATGGAATTCTGCACGATCAGTTGACTTGACAAGCAAAGCTACAATAACATCCTTCTACATGTTTATCTGGAAGGTAACCAACAACTTGGGGGCACCTATTCTTAATATTTCTCCCAGATACGGCATCCTCTTTAAAATTCCTTCTAGGCTTTAGTGTGCTGTCCAATTCAATTAGTTAACCTTCTGTACCTGGCATAATACCCTGTTAACTGCTAACATTTACTCCTCACATGTCTCTGCAGCTGTTCTACGCGGAATACTTGCTCATTCCTCTGGTAAGATGAGGACGGCTCTACGGAAGAAATTCAGTGCCAGAGTAAACACGTGCTCATTCCCGTTTGAAAATCGGAACACTAGGATTGGCTACGGTCTATACCCAATAAAATTCCCTGATCTTTCTCAGTACACTCTTGATGTTCCAGCCAGCTGATCTATCTGTAAAGACGGACAACCTCCCAACTCCCAACGTACCCAAGAATTTACCAGGTGAGCAGGGGATGCTAATAAACTATTGCAGTTGATGCTGGGAATAAAGCTCGCCCGTTCCATTCTGCTGTAAATACCATATGACCTTACATTCCATCTGTACCTTGACTTCGAGTGGCATCTCGATGTCAGCTGATTTTTCTCTTGGGGTCAGGATCCTGTTATTCTTCATGGAATCGCTGCAGTTCATGTTTTTTACAGTGTCCCTAATACTCGTCGTCCACGGATTTTATCAAATTTTTGCCCTTGCATGGTCTCATGTGCCGCGACAATCTCATTTGGTTTTGCTCATGCGAATGGCAGCGCAGCCAGTGCTAATGAATGCAGGAATTATGTACCAGGAGGGCAGGAGGAAATCTTGTGTTTTTATATCGCGAGTTTGTCTTGTCACTGTAGTTTTCACTGACCGCACGTACTTATTATTAATTAGTTACTACTAGCTAGGGTGCATGGTCTTGAGGATATGTACCGATGCTAAATTCGAGTCCGATAAACATGTCTTTTGGGGGGTTTCGTTTAAGACCTACCGACATAATTTTGCACTATTTTACTTGCTCTAAGGGCATCTTTCGGCTCCATCAGTCGTTCTGTCCTATCTCTATTCATTTACAATGCGTTGAAACATTGCACCAACACTATTTTTGCCTCATTTACTATTTATGTCCCAACGACAGCCTTAATACTATTTTCACTCTATATATTGACTACTAATTTTGCTACAAATCATTCAATATTCAGTGTCCCATTACTATTTACCTCAATAGCGTGTTCCAAATTCTCTAGCCACAGTGTTGAGGCACCCCGGATGAGGTGATCAAAATAGGTAGGGGGATGAATATAGAATTGTACTGTATTTAATCCAATAGCAATCTTATTTGGTTGTCCCTTGAATTTTGAGTCGGGAGCTTTGGGACTACTTTTGTGATAAGGGGCCTCTTTGATAGCTTGTTTTAGTTTAGTTTTTGTTGGGATTGCAACTTTTGTTATTTTTATATATACCATTCACTTTATTTTTTGATAATATTTTTTTATAACTTTGTAGGCTTTTTCTTAAAGATCTCAAAAATATTTTTTTTAATAATTTATGTAGCCTTTTCATACCACTTTCAAAGGTGGTCAAATTTCCCAACTAAAACTAAACAAGCTATCAAAGAGGGCCAAGATTGACTGGCCTGGCTTTCGTCTACTGGGAGGCGACCGGGGTGGCGCTGTCGGCATTATGCGGCAGGGGAGCCGGGCTGTGGTAACGACAGTGGAGGCGCCAACGGCGTCCAACAACCGGGGAGGTGCGGACCACGTTGGACAGTGGTGGTGTCCGAGATATAGGTAGTGTTATAACCCTAGGTGATTTGTGGGCTGGAAGCCCATCCCAAACCCTAGGGGTATTATGGGTAAAACCAAATGTAGGCTGGGCTATATATATGAAACCCATTGTATACAAGAGAGATCTATCAATAAATATTATTGTGCTTGACTTTGCTCTCTCTAGATCTGTGTCTCCTATTATTATGATTGTGTTTGCGTGTGTGCGACGACTGTTTTACAATAGGTACAATGTCGTGCCGTTGGCCAATGACATAGGACGGCTACCAGGCCACTGGTGGCTTTGAGAGCCACGTGAGCCTGCTAGCAAGGTCCACATGGCAGCGAACCAAAACTACGTCGATGACCTATGTAGTGCCGACAACATAGCTTATCCGGCCATAATGCCAGGCCACGGGCGGGCTTGGCACGGGAGCCTCCCAACCGTTACTAGATGACCATTAGAGGAGATCCATGTCGGTGGGCAACTAACAGCCGAGGACATAAGTTAGCATGTGTCATCGGCACACAGAAACTATACAACACAGTGTGCATCCCCCAATTTCGGCAATGCTGTCGCAGCTACAAGGGTTTTTTGGTCAATTTTCGGGGTGAAATATGGGGCTCTACATGTTCAATAATCTATTCCAAGTTATTTCTTATTTATGTGTCACATAGAGTTCTTCGATCGCTACGAACTGCGTTGTCTTGAGCTATAAAACGAGTGACTCATAGAACCCTCCTCGTCGAACAATTAGTTCTATAGGACCATGGTATGTTAACCAGTGACCATTTAATAATTCTAGTGCCAAGTACAACCATTCTAATTTTTTGTGTGTTTTTCTAGAATTTTTTAATTGAAGAATAACATTTTTAATGAATTTATAAAGGTAAAAATAGATTTAAATAGAAATGGCAGTGTCGTGGGCCAAAGGTGTGGCTGATGATACTGACCCCATATGGCAACCACTAGCTGCTAGCTGCTTTGTGGTACTAGCCTCATATGGTCCCATAGAAGGCTCTGTGTCGGCGCTCAAACACAAGCCACCGACTGAAATCGCATCCGAGCCTAGCTGCAAGGCCACGGGAGCCTCTTAGCCGGGCCTAGTTGGCAGTAAGAGGAGGGTTATGTCGTCGGAAGCACACCATGCCGATAACACTGATCGCACCGCCCATTGTCATGTGGGGCCTCATTGAAGTGCCTCTATGCGGACCGTTATCTTGCCGCGAGAGAGTGGGGTTGTGTCATTGACCTTTGTTTAGCTTACAACCCAAAGCCTCTATGTTCTAGCCGCCAGCACCGAGTCTTTTTTGCTTAGCGGTTGTTGGCGACGACACAAAATTTTGGCCAATGAGCCTAAGCTCGTATCCTATAGTGTGCCTCCTATTAATGAAAAAGATTAGGTTAAAAACTATAGTATTGCAATAAGAATGAACGTGAAATAGCTAAGAGTATGTATGTAGTACAAAAAAGTCGATCCAAATCCTTCGTGTAACAGTTCCATGATGGTCATTTGCAGCTAACTTGTAGTGTTTCCTCCTCAATGCGGGTTGAGAAACACCTTGCACCACTGCTGTCGCTAGACGACCTTAGCACGATTTGTATGACATGTCGTAAAATCCAAATAAGATTTTGACCGCATAATCCCATTGTTCTCCGAGTGCACGTCTGATCACTATGCAACAACAGGGTTACACTGACGAAATTCCATTCGGTTACTATGACCTGCCATAAAAACCCCGCTAAAACCATCAAGGATGGCGTGGTAGAGGTCGATTGAGGAGGGGTGGGTGGGTGGTGGCATCGAGGCGACGATGTGGTGGGAAGTGAAATTAGGGTAGAATTGAAGCGTGCGCGCACAAGGTAAGGAGGCAACACAGTTTTGTCGGTTGGCAATGGTAAATGCCATGTGTAGCAATTTTTTCGATGCTAGCCGACAAAATTGTGCCACCTCACCCTCCAACCGTGATGTGCTGGTAAATTATTTTTTAAATCTATTTTATCAGTAGGAACTAGCCAATTACTTTAAATATTTATTTTATATAGGCCAACGAAATTGTTAAATTGAGAGATTCTATGGTTTAGAATTCAAATAGATACATCAAGTGTTCGCTGCTTGTTTCTGGTTAGAGTATGTACATCTTAGCAGTCCCTAAACCATCTCTAAGCAGTTCATGTAAGCTAATTGATGATGTGGAGGAGAGAGTATGTGCCTAGATATTTGAGCCGTCTCTTATGCAAGAGTCGACTCTACACAATAACTATCTATAAAAACGTGCGTCCATCTCTACCATCATATATGTTATCTTTAAGTCATTTCTAGTGTTGTCTCTAGGTGACATGACAATATTTAGTGATAGTTGTTGTATCAACCATTGAACATGCTCTTATGATAGGATACACCAAGTGTTCTATTCTACTAAAAAAACCCGCTAGTACGACATGGTATACCTATTATATTGTCTCATCGTGGCATTGATTTATCCAATGTCGACATCCACCACTGTTCACAACCTAGATTAACACACGTCAGTGACATTTGGAACAATGCAGATGAATTCACGGTACCTCTACGAATTTTTTTTTTTTACAAAAGAGCATTTACTTCCCAAAGAGGCCATTATTTTGGAGAAACTCCATAAAGACAATTGATTGCAAACCCTCCCTGTTGCGCGGCGGTTAAAACCCTCGTGGGCCCGTGGGCACCGGTGGGCCCAGCGGCACGTACGCGAGGCGGGAAGACATCCGGGGCCCGGTGGGCCAGTTGAAACCCTCGCGGGAGAGGGGCAGCCAGTTAAAACCCTCGTGGGCCCGGTGGGGTTGGGAAGACATCCGGGGCCCGGTGGGCCGCGGGCGCCATGAAAGGGCCGAGGCCTCTTTATTACTCTACTAGGCCCGCTGCTCCTCCGCCGGCAGCGAATCGCGCGGCGGTACGGCGCCGGATCTTCGCGAACAGTTGGGTGCGGAACCCCGGATCGACCCGTCCATCATCGTTCGTCGATCGCCTCATTATTGCCCGCGCTGCATCTGGATTCGAGCGCGCTATACGTACGTGCGTGCATGCATGCATGCTAAATTAGGGTGCGTTTGATTCGGTTCTCGCTAGCTTGCTCTGGCTAGCTAGGGTTTAGTCTGTGAGCCGAAAGTTTAATCTGAAAAAATTGTGACTCTCGAAAGACGCCTTGTAGAGGGTTTGAAAAACGATGAAAAAATTATTTTCTTGTTGAAACCGTACCCTGTGGCATAAACATGAAATATTTTCTAAAACAATCATATTAATAAATCACGCCACCAACTAAAAACATGTATTAGGAACCGTAACAACTTATGTTGTGCGAAACCAAATAATTGAAGCACGAAACCATCCCATCCTAGATAGCTATGGATTATGTACAGTACGAGAAATCAAACGAATTTATCATCTCATCCCACCCTGGCCCTAAAAATTTACCTATCATCCTATCCTAACAAACACGCACATTACTACGAAAAGACTCCTCCATTTCAGCAGTATAGTGAGGAGTCCTGCATGGAGCCTGTGCGCGAGTGACTGGATGCGGCCGGCGGTTGTACGCGCGCGGAGCAGATCGCCGGCCGGCGTGGAAGAAGGAAGCCAGGCATGCATGCAATAAGCGGCCGGATCGCGCGAAGAGCGCGCGCGCGCGGCCCAGCGCATTAACTCGCCGGCTGCCCGGCCCGGCTGCCCGCCGTTTCGCCGGCACGGTGACTGCACGCCACAGTGCCGCCATAAACCCCCAACTCCTCGCCGGCACGTGACGTAGGCCAGCCCTAGCTAGGAGAGGGCGCGCGCGCGCGCGTACTGCGACATGAATTCATGGCCGCGCGCGTGGGGCTAGCTATATGCTATACAGCGCTAGCTAGCTAGCTAGCTCGTCTTCGCCGCCGGCGCCATGCACCTTCCCGCGCCGAAACGATGGGGGGCAAATGGCAATATGCATCGCCGGCCGGCGGCGGCGCCGCCGGTGGCCGACTGTCGGAGCAGCGCGCGCGTGTTCCGGCGCGCACGCACGTACCTGCAGCTAGCTGCTCACCAAGACGCTAGCTTGCTACTACCATGCATGCATACCTGCACTGCACAGGTGGTTTCATTCACGTATGGAGTACTGTATATAACTATATATACTCCATGTTCATGAGATCAGATCGAGGTCTCGGCATCTTCGGGCCTCGATCGGATGGGGGCATGGATGGACCGGGCTTTTATCTGTGAATTTACTCAAGGGCATTAATTTGGTAGGCTCTACGTAGCAGCAGCTCCATGCATGTTAGTGTATGCATGTTGGTTGGGTTAGCTGCCTGTACATCCAATAACTGGTTTGCCCGGGCTTGGACCAGATTGTAACTTTAGGTAGTTTACACTATCTCCGCTCCCTTGTAACTTAGTGGTCAAATTTTTACGTCTGGAGGCTTCGTCGATATCCAAAACATTGCATATATTAATTCTTAAAACAATGGGAGTACTTGGCTAGGAATTTTATAGAAGACAATAAAGCTCTAGGAAATATGCCTGAAAAATATCAATTTGAGTTATATACTCTTTTGGCTCAACATGATTAATTAATTAGATAAATTAGCCAATATTGAGTGAGAGATAGGAGTGTTGGGTACTTAAGAGTAGAGCTTGGAATTGGGTCGGCCTTTTTTTGTGTCCCGAGCATGGCTCGATTTCAATGTCTTGAAGCATGACCCAACGTGAAAAGAAATGAACCGTCCTAGATGGCATGCTAGTCGGGCGAAATCGACCTAGCTGCCGTTCTAGGTCCGGCATGCCCTGAATTTGCCCAAATATATTTGTGTTTTTAAGGTATTCATTTGCTCGTATCAATTTGTATTGTACAGGAAGGTTGTAGAGAGTTTTCAAGCATTCCATATGGCTAGACAACAATTCCATTTGAGAAATGTATGAATTTATAAAAAAAACATTTAGTACGCTACATATTTTCACGGCCACACCACCTTCCCTAGTCATTTGTCTTTTTCAAAGACTTTCTATACGCTCGTGCATTGCTTTCTCCTATGTGTCATGCTTAGGCCAGCGTAGCCCAACGGCGACCCAACATGTCTTTGGACCATGCCGAGCCTTCTTGATGCTCGACAAGACACAAATATATAGATGATCGGGCCAATCCAGGCCGACCTGTTTTGCACCGGCCCAAGGCACAACAGGCCCAGACCATGCCGGCCCAACATGACTCATTTCCCAATTCTACTCAGGAGTCGAAGTCGACCAATATTATTTAAAAGGTGTTTTTTGCAAAAAAAGAAGAAGAAGAAGAAGAAGAATAATAAGAAGAAAGGCGTCCTATTCAGAGAGACCAGGGTTTTTAATCCAAATACATTTATGCAAACAGATCGTACCTACGGCGCGGTACCATCTGTATAGTTTAAAACTTCCGCTTCTTCTGTGCGCTTGGGAAGCTTCGTCTGGACTAGCTAGATGAGGGTACAGAGTAAACGGGGCCTTACGTCCAGACTGTGCGACACTGACATCATCATCATCATCATCGTATATACATCATGCATCCGTCCAGCATGCGTGCATGCAGCGTCCGCTCCATTTCCGGTCAGTCACACGGCGAGCATGCACATATACCTTGTCAGGCCGTGCCGGCGACGCCACACTGTTGCGCCCAAGCGTGCATCGATCGCCACGGCCGGCCGGCGGCGAGGGCGCTCGTATTGCCGCCGTCTTCCATACCGTTGATTCGGGCGAGCGCGGTCTCGCCGTCCGGCCACGCACACGCGCGAGCGACGGCGCGGCATTGAAGCATCGCTGTTCACCGTAGTCGTCCCGGGCGGGCTCCCGGCCGCGCTCCGGCCGGCCGGCGACCCATGCATGCATGCATTCCATATCAGAGAAGTACCGCCTCGATCCATGGCTAATTAATTGGCCCAGTGACGTCTCGTCCGGCTGGGCCCCCAGCACGCGCGTAAGCAGCGCACACGGCCAGGCCACTGTTGCGTCTCGACCCTCTTTCGCGACAAGACTACCCATGGTGTGTGAGGGCATCTCCACTGATCCAGCCAATCAGCAGGTATAAGCAAACACATGTCATACATACATACATACATACATGCATACATACATATGTGTGTGTATAGATAAGCATACAAACAATCTTTTCGATGGATTAGCTATAACATTCTCTAAAAATTAAAATGCACCGGTGGCCCTCGAACTTGGCAGGGGGTATCATCCGGCCCCGAACTTAAAACCAAATTATTCGGTCTCTAAACTTGGCAGACGGGTGTCATCCAGTCCCCGAACTTGCACGGGATGTCATTCGGTCCCGAACTCGAAACCACTATTCGGGTCCCGAACTTGGCACGGGTGTCATCCAGTCCCTCAACTTGGCAGGGTGTCATCCGGGTCCCCAAACTCAAAAAAGTTTTATAAGATTTATAAAATTTATCCTAATTTTCATGATCTTCCCATAGTTTTATAAGATTTTTTTTCCTTTTTTATGATATTTCTAAATATTGTATACTTGTTTTTGAATGTTTTAATGACTTTCTAAAATTTATATTTTTTTTCTTTTTTTTTTGGATTTTTAATGATTTTTTTCTAAATTTTTTTGAGTTTGGGGACCTGGATGACACACCTACCAAGTTTAGGGACCTGGATGACACCCCGTGTGTAACATCCCAAATTTTCAAAACCAAATTTGGCACGTTAATAATTTCATTAAAATGCATAATTAAAATATTAAACTATTTAAGTGTTGAAAAACATCATGGCATCATCATTGCATGTAACCGTTTTGAAAATGGGTTGGGTCATTAATTTTTAAAGGTATAAATATTTTCATGGGTGCATTTAGAAGCTTTCAAACCCATGTGAATTTGTCAAAACCTATTTAATATTTGACCTTTGAATAATTATTTAGAAAGAAGAAAAGAAAAACAAAACTAGAAAAAATAGAAAACGTTCCTCTTTCTCACCTTTTCTCTCTGTTGGGTCCAAGTCCTCTGTCCTCTCCGTGCTTTTCTCGTGCTTTGAGCTTATCTCTACCGTGACTCAAATTGCCGCTGTGAGTTACTCCATCCAACGCCGCTGCTTGCTGCACGCACGCGCTCTGCACCCGCACCTCTTCCTTTATTATTTTCCTCTGTGCCCGCCGCTATGCGAGTTAATCCCTCGCAGCCCAGCGTGCGTCGTCGGTGCACAGAGACCACGCCACGCCAAGCATACGACCTCGCCGTCGTGTCTTTGCGGTTGTTGTGCAATAGCACTGTGTCTTCGCTGCCTCATGTATTGTGCCACCCGTCGGAGTAAAGTCCGACGCTGGCAGCGTGCTCTTTCTCACTATAAAGCTCGTGTTCTGCTTCTCCTTATCCAAAGTGCCTGCCGTGTTTCTCCTCGGTAAGCTCGCTTATTCCCCGCCTTCGCCATTTCTTCGTCGTTCCTCACTTGTTTCCTCTCATCTTCCCTACCGCAGCGTCGAAGTAGTCCGGAGCAGCACCAAGTCAAGAAGGAAGTTGTCATTGTAGCACTCGATTCGCCGTCGCCGGTAAGCTTCGCTCATCTCTAGGTGCATATGAGCTTGGGAAGATGATCCCGGGTGGTCGTAGTCTCCCTGCGTGTGCCATGTTGAGCTAGAGCTTCCATGGAAGCCATGCGAGCTAGTTAGAACGTGTATTGTAGCTATGTATAAAAATACGCACGTCAGGCTTGGTCGGCGGATCACCGCTATAGGGTCCTTTGAGGCGCTGAGTCGAGAGGAATCCATTTTGCGATCGGTTTGTCGAACGGAGGTCGCCACCGCCGCCTAGCCGAGCTCTAGTGTGCTCCAATGGAGTTGTCTGTGTGTGCTGTGTGCATGCATATGGCTAGCTAGAGGTAGAAGAAGAAGTGCTTTGAGATTAGTGCTTTTGTGTGTGGCTCGATGAGTGGAAACGTATTCGAGCGAATACGCTTCCGAGTTCAAAGCGCACACATAAATATAATCCAAAATTTAATAACTCTCTATTAATATTAATACCTATAAAAATAAAAATTAAGCTAATCATTTTTCATTAACTAGCAAATAATGAATGATTTTCAAAAACCTTAGAAAAATGATGAAAATATTATTTTGATGCATACACTTGATTTAATAAAAATATAAAATAGTTATGCATGCATCACATTTCCATGCATATTTATTTCGTGCATGATTTTCAAACCAAAAATTGCATATAAATATTTTTCTATCTGATGGATGTTTATATTATGCTGTATGTGTTGTCCGCGTGGTTAGACCCGTCCATCGTCGCCGGTTGCTCCTACCCGTCATCTGACCAAGGCAAGTCCCCCTTTGATCATATTGTGAAGCCATTTTCGGTTATTTAGAAAATGTTTATTAGACTTGAAAATATGCATGCTAGTTTAAAAGATAAATGCCGTATTTGCTAGAATTAGTTATTATGCCAATTAGAAAGGTAAGAGATATGTTAGGATCAAACCTAAGGCTAAAATATGAATTGCTCTTATTTAAATACCTTGTTGAGGTAGGATAAAGGCTTAAAACTATTTATGCGGAATGATTCAATCATTTGTGTGAACTGAGAATATTGTTGAGAAATGTTTGGGAAAGGATGATTTAAAGATAGCGCATCAAGGGTGATGCTTAATAGGAAATGATTTTCCTCTTATCCCAAAATCTTTCCGACTAGGGAGATATTTTGTCAGTTGGTGCAGTATGGCACCGGTTTGAAAATTGGGCTAAAATATAAACTCTCCCTAGTCTAAGGACTGCTCATCCTATAATCCTATGAACTGAGCCATTACTGATGCGACCTCGAGCCCGGTATGGGGACGGGCCCGATCGTTGGCCCTCGAGGTTGATGGTCTTGTGGCGAAACATCGTGCAGGTGCGTAGCCTCTCGAGGTAAAGCGTACCCACTCGCAGAGTTAAAACTGTCATGATAGCCGTGTTTCATGTTATGAGCGCTGAAGGACTGATTATATGGTAGCTCCTTCATTTTAAAACCAATTTAGAAAAGGGTTTTGAATAAATGATTTGAGATGAGTAAGGTTTGAGAAGGATTTCGTTTGAGCTAGGGGCCACCGGTGATATTCGAAATGGGTAACGGCCTATCGGAAAGTGTCGCATGGAATGGACCTAGCGGTTTTGAGAAAAGAAAAGAAGAAAGGATTTTGTTCTTGCTATGGCACTGAGGCCAAGTGGCGAGAACCGTTTGAGAAAAGCCCAAAGAAAATATGGAGATTCAATGTTTCTAAATCGCTTTGTCAAAACTAGGCTAATAACTGCAATTTCCGCAAAACTGCCCAAGCCATCCATTTGTACTAAACCCCATCAGCATATATCCTCGACTTGCTGAGTACCTTTGTACTCACCCCTATTTCTCCTTCCCCTCTTCCAAAATTTTCAACAGTCGAGGAGGCTCCCTACGACTCGCCATCCGAGGAGGACCCGGACTTCGAGGAGGAGGAGGACTTCGAGGACGAAGAGTAGGGTTGTGTCCTGCCTGCCGCTGTGGAATAGTCTAGCTGCTAGAATAAATCGTGCCATGTTAGGCTCCTGCGTTACCGTGTGTGTAACGCTGTATCTTGGCCTGCGTGCCGTGCTTGATGTATTAAACTGTGACTTCCTGTGGGACGCTTAGTCCCCTATGTTGTAATAATGTAACTCGAAGGCAATGTACCATTATTGTTGTTAAATTGTGTGTGCTAGCCATGATCTTCTGGGACTAGTACTGTATGCACAATTAGGATTCGGTCAATTAGACCGGGTTCTGACACCGTGCCAAGTTCAGGGACCCGAATGGCTGGTTTCTGAGTTCGGGGACCGGAATGACACCCCGTGCCAAGTTTAAGGACCCGAATAGCTGGTTTTCTAAGTTCGGGGACCGGGATGACACCCTCTGCCAAGTTCGAGAGCCGCTGGTGCATTTTACTCAAAAATTAATATGGACCCATATATAATAGAGTGTATGTATCTTGTAATCCGCTATAGACCGACTCCTATTTAAGAGCTAATTAATTTTTCTCTCTTCTCTCCTCCATATAAATAAAAAGGGTGAGATGGTATCCTTAACTAGCTGATCTGATATTATTAGAGATCAAGGGCCGGTCCTGGCATTTTGGGCCGGGGGCCCGTGGCGAAAACTTATATGGTGAAAATTTCTTCTAACAGTTTCTGATGCAAAGTCATCGATTATTCTATTGATATCAATCTCGTCCAATAACTTCTTCTCGATGCATAAAGTCGCCAAATCATTTAACCTCTCTTGCGTCATTGTTGATCTCAAATAGTTCTTCAACAATTTCAATTTTGAAAAGCTTCTTTCAGCCGATGCAACAGTCACAGGCACAGTAAATAAGATTCGATAAGCAATGGAGACACTAGGATAACAATCCACATCTCTGACATGCTCGAAAATCTCCATAGTAGACAATACGCCATTTGGCAAAGTGAATTTCAAAATCTTTAATTCAGAAATAAGATCATGTACCTCAATATCAGATGAACCATCATGAGAGAAAGTGTTTTTCAAATTTAGTGCAACACTCTTCAAGTTCGCTATCATTTAATGACTTCAGGGTGTTTGAACTCAATAAAAATCTGAATATATCTTTAAACACCATGAGTTCTTCAAATCTGATCTCCAAAGAAGTGATCGCCATATCAACTAAAACAAAAAAATATTTAATTCAAAAACTCTCTCAGCTTCTAGGATTTTTTTTCTTGGGAATTAATTTCATCAAATTGTTTCTTCCTCACGGCACGACGCTTTACTGGAAATGACGCGAGGGCCAAAGGCCAAAGCCCATAGTATACTTGCATACCTGGGGGACCCCATGACTTTGGGGGCCCAGGGTGGCCGCCCACCCAGCCCCCTTCCCCTAGGGCCGGCCCTGTTAGAGATGTCCTAAAGACGATTCAAAACCATCGTTACAGGCACCATCAAGGTATGATACAATGATACATTGTGTGATTCTTAAAAGAATGGTACAAAGGATAACTATTAAACTACGATACGATATATAATCTTTGGATGTGCTGCTCCCAACGATATATAAATCATCTTTCCTTCTCTGTTGCTTCATCTCACAACGTCAAACATATCTCTCCCCCCTTTATCTAATCTTTATATATCTCCCCTAGGCCCCTATCGATCTCCACTCTCTCTCTCTCTCTCTCTCTCTCTCTCTCTCTCTCTCTCTCTCTCTCTCTCTCTCGCTGCTTTCGTCGGCACCGCCACTTGCTCACTGCTAGCGCAGCCGCCAATGCTCTCTTTTCTCTCGTGTACCCTATCCTCTTCGTCTTCGACTCCTCCCCCTAAACCCCCATCTAAGCACTTGATATCTAAGATTAAAGAGCTAATCAAGGCAATTATGAGTTCATGGGATGAAGACTACTTTCAGCTCACGGGACAATTGTGATCCCCTCCTAGAGCTTGCTGCATGAGGGGCTTGTCACTCCATTGCAAGGAGAGAGGAGGGCTATATAGAGAAGATGTATAGTGTAGTTTGGTTTGAAACATAACACGCAGTTCGATCCTCAATCATCCCTTCTTTTTCCTCGTGATGCCAAAAAAACTTTCTTAGAAAAGAAACCTTCAAAAATGTTAAAATAATTTCATACCAAGGACACAAACAAGATTTACATATTTTCATAAAATTAAAATCCTTAAAAATTTTGAATTTCCAATCATAATCATGAAAGTTTAAAAATAAACTTTTTTACAAAGGCACTATTATTTCTAATAATTTTGAAAGATTATTATGCTCACTCTTTTTACTAGGCGGCTTGAAAATTTTAAAATGACAAAAATGGTACCATATTTCATGCAAAGGATCTTTTAAAAGTTTTATGTAAATCTAAAACTTAAAATAATTATCAGAATTTTCAATTTTAAAATCATGGGCATAAAAATAAAAAACAAACACTTTTAAAAAATGAAACCATAATTTCAAGGCAAGAACCTACTAAAAATTATATAGACAATGAAACCATAGCGTCACATCAAAGATCCATACAAAAATTAGGTATTTCCATTTTGAAAGATTCATAGAATAATTATTCCATTCACTCTTCTACCTAGCTTGCATAAAAAATCCAAACAAAAAAAAAATGCAAATTCCATTTCATGCCAAGTGCCATTAAATAGATCTAGGCATTTCTATAAATTTTAAAATTTATCGAACTCTATAATTAAAAAAGCATCCTCAAGAAAAAAATGGAGTCTTCAAAAAAGATAAAATTGAACCATATCATCATGGCAAGGATCCATAAAAAAATTTAGTATTTTTAATATATTATAAGTTATCCCCCAAAAAGAAAGCTTAAAATATTGAAAGCTAGAAAAACTTGGAAAAAAATAGAAACATAATTTCATGGAAAGGGTCTGTGAAAATTTTGGCTATTTACAAGACTGTTAGAATTCCAAAATTTTGAATTTAGAAATCTTTCAGAGTGAAAAATACCAAAATGATAAAATTTGTATAGAGTAACATTTTCTTTGCTAACTTTCTTCCTGTTTAATTGTGGAAATTCAGCTATCTTAATCTAATTTGCTTCGTTTTTACCTGTTTTTGTCGGTTAGGTTGTTTATTGCTATTTTTTTCTAAATCCAAAATTATCCATACCACGTAATTTGAATTTTTTTGCTCTTTGCTATCATCATTACAAATATGGACAACGGTGGTAGGTAAATCTATGCGCCAGTGGCACGTGATCATCTCCGGTGTTTATAAACATGAGTCGTGTTTGGTGGTACTAATCTCGAGGTTTACCAGTACTTACTGAATTTTTTTTTTCAAGATTTATCAGTAGTTTGTTTAAGTTACAACAATTATTTTCTAAAATTCATCATGTTTTTCACATGTTTTATATGTATATTAATTAAATATATTTTTAATACATGTCAATTAAATATGTTTTCCACATGCCAATATATTTTTAAATATCTTTAAATTATTTTTCTAAGAATTTATACTACGTAACTTCAGGAAAGTGGATAGTTTTTCTTCATTCAAGAAAATATAGGCGCATTTGCATGCATGCACATGCATGCACGTACATACATAAATGTGATTAAAGTACGTGTACGCCGCTGCCGCGAGGATTTCGGGGTGAACAGTTTCAGTATAGACGTGTACCCATGGATCGATGGTTGTCGTCTCCTCCGCTGCTCCCATTCAAGCCCGGCAGATCGACCACGTGTCACGCGTACGGCGGCGTCTGCGAGCAACTGACAAGTGGGTCCACAGCACATGCCCAGATTATACTCGCACACATGCATGATATACACGTCATTAATCATCTTAGAGACAGGTCAGCTAGCTGGTTGCAATGGGCATACGTGCTGCTACTGCAGACACGTACTCCCTTCGTTTCAAATTATAGTTCATCGTTGACTTCTGGATATTCTATTTTATCATTTGTTTTATTAAAATTATATCTAAATATTATTTATTTTGTTGTGATTTGTTTTATCATTAAACATATTTTAAGTATAACTTATATTTTTCTATGTTTGTACTATTTTTTTGAATAAGACGATTGATTAAAAGGCGTCTTGAAAAGTTAACAGTGAACTTATAATTTAAAACGGAGGGAGTCTACGTTAAGAACGTAGCTCCAAATTTGGGTAGGTCCGATCTAAGTGGTCAGCGCTTAGCTAAGCTGCTCGCACTGCAGCGCGTACATGTACATCCCTAGCGTTTGTACGCCTACTCGCGCGTAGCCGATGCTTTCACACGCAATTAATGCACATATGTGTACGTATCCGCATACGTATATGTTTGCATGCATGAGTGCATGTTCAGACATCATTTAGCTAGCTAGCAAAATAGAGAGATTGGTTTTTCATATATTAAACGAGCGAGGTGGCCCGCATGTTTGTGCGGCTATAGATTTGTTTTGGTATATAGTGTTTATCTCTAACTCATAATCTATCTCTAATATATCAGATTGGATTTAGAGTTTATCTCTAATATATTATGTCAACTTTAGTATTTCATATGAATTTCTAATATTTTCTTTTAATCTAAGCCGCATAGATCTTTTATTTTTTCTTGATTTATGTGATAATTTTCTGATTAATCTATGCCGAATTTCTAATATTCTTCTTTTAATCTAAGCCGTTATAATCCGGCCCCACAAAATCAATGGCATAGATCTTTTATTTTTTTTTTTGATTTATGTGAGAATTTCTTTGATTGATTTAGGCCGTTATAATTTGGTCCCACCGTTGATCGAACGGCTAAAATAATCTGGATGATGTGGACTAACGTGATGGCTTCTTTTTCCCCTTCTTTATATATATAATAGATAAATGAGTACCATGTCTCGCGAATGTTACATAGATAAAGTTATTTTGAAAAATATGATTTAAAAAAATTCTAATATGCGCAGGCATGTAGCTCTTGGTTATATTTAACGAGCAAGGTGACCCGCACGTTTGTGCGGCTAGATTTGTGTTAAGATATAGATAATATTATCAGATTAGATTTAGAGTTTATCTCTAATATATAGATCAGCTTCAGTAGTTTGTTATAGAGGTTAATATTGACCGCTAAATTTACATAATAATATCCATATTCAACGATGTAGATTTTTCTTTTTTATATGATTAACGTGAGAATTTCTACTATTTTTCGATTAACGTGGGAATTTCTACGATTTTAGGATTAATGTGGTGGCTCTGTTTAACTCTGTAGATAGATAGATAGATTAATTAATACAGTGTATGACTACTCTAAAAGATATGTTCGTTAATAACTCTGAACTTACTCCTTGCATGTCAGGGAGACACAGATGATGTGCTAGCCAAACAGGTGGTGAATGGCCGCATGAGTAATGCCTACTCTTGTTAAGAAAACATTCCCCTTAAGGCATAATTTAAAGAATAAATAATGCCAGTAGTATGGATTAAGATTTATTCATGCCATAGCATTTAAAACCTGTTTTGATCATTTAAGTACCTTCATCTATTTGTTATCAGAGTTAATGCTGTTTTAAGGCTTCCACGATCATCGATACGATGCTATAAAAATCACAAACATCAATTTCTCGCCCTAAAATTTTACATGGTCCGGAGAGTTACGCTGATAGAGTTCAGGTATATATGTTTTGTGATTTGTCACCCTAGAGCTTGCTGTAAATGTCGTCTCAAAGAGGGGCAGAGAATTGAGTACGTGAGCATGAAAAATTTAATCAAGATCGATAAGAAAAAACACCCATGTCTTTGCAGGCTTGCGGTATTAGTTATTGTTTGAAATTGGAAAAGCATGAATAAACTTACATGAAGGGATCAACTAGAGAATCTGCAAATTCAACCTTCCAAATTGTAGTTCACTATTGATTTTTAGAGAAGCCTTTTGACCATTCACCTTATTCAAAAAAATAGTGTAAACATGCAAAAATATAAGTCATGCTTAAAATATGTATGATAAAACAAATCACAACAGGATAAATAATATTTACATATATTTTTTTGAATAAGACGAATGGTTAAATAAAATATCCAAAAGTCAACAGTCAACTACAATTTGGAACGTAGGGAGTATATATGAAGGGAGTGTGAACGTGGAGGCGGAATCTGCTTGCTTGTTGGGGCGGCCAAGGGTGGTCGCCGCAAGCTAAGCACGGGCGTCTAGCTAGGTGGAGCAACCGGACGGGGCGGCCGCGCGCAAGGTGGAGGATCCGCACAACCAAGAGGAGCATGCCCATGGGGAGCATGAGGCAGCTTGGGTGATATCGAATAAGGCTATGAAAATTTTAGCGTGCGTTGAGCTTGGTGGTGAGTTTATTGACTAGCCGGATGCTTGGGTTGGACCGATCGGACGGTTGGGTCAAACTGTCCGGCACGTGGTACAACGTGGGTTGTATTTGTCAAGTTAGCTTCTGGACCAGGTGGATGGTTTGATCGGACCATATGGTGTGGTGTCTGGCGCGCGCGGACTGCGGTAGTGCAATCCATGTGTTTGTGTGGCCCTATCAGGCCAGACCGTCAGGCATACCAAACCAGTCGGGCCAAAAGTGAGAGGCCCAAGTTGTTGTGAAGATCATAGTCTACCAAGGGAGAGGTGAAGGGCTACCACTAGTGACCAGAAGTAATGCCCATCTTTGTGAAGTGTGCTCCAACGGTGAGGTGGTGTCCTCAAGGCACGCTGGTGGCAGCGGACTGCATTGTGGTGGGTGGCTTACGTAGGTGTTAGCTGGGAGGGAGGTTATCTAGCTATCTTGAGTTCTTAATACAAAAAAACCTCTTCCTAAGAGTGCTCTAGCGCTAGCTAGTCAGGGAAGTTCACTATGCCACATGGGCTCTTAATTGGTGCCTTTCTTTTTCTTGCATAGCACATATCTATAAATAGTACAAAGCTGAGCACGAGCTACGGTTGCTCGCCATGTGGCTCGCCTCCCCGCCCAGCGCCACCACAGTCGTCCAATCGCGCGCACCGGTCAGATCTGGTCGTCCGTTCGATTTTTAGGTATAAAACGATTTTTTCCGCGCAGATACCAGGCATGCGGGTGGTTTGGCCGGTTGGTTATCCCAGCCGGTTTGTCATTTGGGAGCCGCAGGTTCAAATCCTGTTTTTTCCCCATGGGCGCGCTTTTTCCCCGGCTTCGCCGCGCGGTGCCGCGTCCCTCCCGCGCGCTGCCGCGTTTTGGCCGGCCTCGCGCGCCCGTCGCATTTCTGGCCGCCTCGCGCGCCACGGGCGCGCCTACGCAACTAGTTATATATATACCCTGAATGCATGAGTGACGCCGTTATACTGCCATTGCATTGACGGTTTAAATTCCTTTAATTAATTATTTGTATTACACACCGACGACAGGGGTTCCCTACACATAGTGCGTACTGTATATGACTCGAGACATGACGCTGCATGTGCAGGGTAATAATACTTGGCCGCATGTTATCCACTGAGAGATGGCTGCATGCATGGCTGCATGGCACTGAGCGTCCGGCCGTTCTGTTCACATTAGAAATGGCGCCAAATCTCTCACTGCTACGTGATGATTGATCATTCCATGCAGCAAGCATCATCAATCCCAGCAGCTTATCACATCGCTAGATCGATATCTTGCTTACAGCATGCATGTACGTAGGACGTGCACGATGTGTGTAAAAAGTGCAACTAACTGAGAGTGTTGCATGCTTTGGTATCAATATTAGTTTTACCTATTGTAATATTGAAATGACATCATACAGAATGTGATTGATGTGTTTGCTAATTCAGTGTGCTTTGTGAATAAATTGTAATATTAACGGGTGCTAGCTAGCTCAAAGTTATATTTGAAAGACGGTGCGGGCGATCCAAAACGTTTCCATTCTCCATCGGCCATCGGTACGTACCTATAGCTTGGCATGCCTGCACGCAGTCCCCTACCATTAATGCTCGAAGATACCCTAATTACTGGGAGATCACGGCCGAGATCTTCTGCGACGGAGCCTGCCGCCGGCTGCTCGGCCGGCCGTTCAGAGCGCCGCAGCCAATAAGAGGGGGAATATCTGCTCGATCATTAGCGCGCTGAGTAAATTTAATAAGACTAGCTGCTGCTTGCATTGCATTGCATTGCATCGCATCGCATCAAATCGCATCGCATGCATGGATCGATCGATCGGCGCCTGCATCATGCAGACATAATGCTGCAGGCTGACACTGCTGCGACTGCGATCGAGGGGTGAAGTGAGCGTACGCTGTTCTTGCAGGCGTAATTAATCACGCGAATTTAAATCCACGTAACACCCGCGCGCCAGCGAGCGAGCGAGCGAGCCGCAGTAATTAGCCGCGTAAAAAAAAACCTCAAGATAAGAACTGTAGCTAGCAAGTACTCGCACGGATCGAGTAAGTGTAGTGCTAGAAGCTTGGCTCATGCTGGCCAGTGGTTAATTACCAACTGCTAGCTGCACGCATGTATTTGCTGGGCAGTTTTTTTTTTTTTTTTTGCTGCCGGTTTGCGAGATTAATTGAGTAGTGATTGATTCTAGCTATAGTTGACTTTCACGTTTGGTACTTGCAGAATCATCATGGAGGGGCCATTAACGCGCTGAAGTTAATTTTGATGCGAGGAATAGCTGCTCTTTTTTTGAAAAAATTAAATAATACCCCATACCTTGAGAAATTGACGGGATAGAAAACCGACAAATTAAACCTCCAATCTTCTTCCTCGTGTCACCGACTTCCTCCTTTCTCACACATCATCAACCATAGGTGAGCACACCGGTGCCACCCCATCCCGTGGTTAATTAGCGTTGGGGATTGGGTTTAGAGGTGTGCTCCTCGTTCCCCTCTAGGCTTAGACAGAAGTCAGGGAAGTGGCAGCTCAGCAGTAACGCAACTACTTTAACCTCTCTTACCGTTGGGCTGCCACCATTGGTGCAACATTTTGGAAGTAGTAACTATTTTTTCGCTGATTTTGGATAACTCGTTCGATTTTGGTATTTGTCGGTCCATTAAAATTAAGGAGGGGTTTCAATTGATTTATAAATAACTAGATTAAGATCTAGCTGATAGATTCCCATACCTCCATATTTTGACATATTTTGATTCACCTCTGCTTTGCTTCCAAAACTTCTCTTCTCAACCATCACCGCTCTGCTAGCTTCTTGAGCCCCCACTGCCATTACGTAGTTCTGCCAATGGATAAAGAGTCGTCAATTCAGGGTTACCACACATCCTAGAGCTTAGAGGAAGGCTAGGTCAACAGAATCACCAAAGTGAAAGTGGCGGTGTTAATTGCTTTGATGATGGGAATTAGGAGGGCGGTAGGTGTAAAAGAGTCAGGACTATTTTCAGTGGAAAAATTTTGCTTATGTCACTAGAAAGTTGTGCAATATCATGTTTGCCACCATAAAATTGGATTTCATAAATTTTCCATCACTTTTTAATGTTTAGTTTTATTTTTGACACTGTCGTCGGTTTCGTCTTTTTACCGTCAGTTAAATGACCTTTTTCCCTTGGTTCAACTAATAAAAAATAGTTTTAGAAAATTATAGAGAGTTTATGAAAATATGAGAAAAATTCTAATTTTTTAAGAAGAGAAAATTCTAGATATGGAATAAATTCAAATGTTTTTTGTAATTGATTTATTTAACATAAAATATATCTCTTAATAGGATTTTAAAATATTTAAATCACGACAGTAGCAAAAACAAAATGAAACATTCAAAATCGATGATAAATTCAAAAAAGTGCTGCTATATGATTGCAAATTTAATATTGCATAAACTTTTAGTGTCATAGATATTTTTTTTTCTTTTTACTGGGTGTGTGGAGCGGGGGACTTTGCTGTGATGGGTGGGTGCCAGGGGGGAGGGAAATTATATGGCATAGGGTGCCAGTGGCACCCAAGACATAAGGGTAGAGAGAGAGACTGAGAGAGGGATGAGATAGAGAGAGATAGAGAGAGAGAGAGATAGAGAGGAAAAGGGGTGCCATATGGCTTATATGGCATAGGGTGCCATATAATTTCTCTCTTGCAAAGCAGCACGTTGCACTGGAGAGGATCGAAATGAGGCGAACATACATGATAGGCAACGACGCCAACAGTATAGCTATCTTGCTAGCTCGAACTTAGATGATCGTTGGAACATTGTGGATCTACGCTTGGTATCTGATTGGATCATTGTATCAACTGCAGTCTGATCAATTAGGTACATGTCTGCTTGAGCTAACTAATTAAGGTTCAAACATATGGTTAAATTTGCGGGAAAATATATAGCTAGCTAGCTAGCTAGCTAGCTCAACCATCCCACTGAATTCGATGAAACCAGCTAGCCCAGTTAACCTAATGGCCGAGCAATCACGATCGACCATACAGACATACAGTGTACGTTGACATGCAAAATTTTACCCCAGGTAATTGTCGTCGCTACTGAGCGCGTACTGCGTCTGCTCCAAACGCTCTCAGGAACTTGCCCATGCAAACGTACTCGTGTCAGAAAGAGCACACGTACGTACGAATGGCTTAAACGCCGTGTGGACGTGCGTGCGTTCATGCATATACATGCAATGCACATATATAGATACTGCACGTACATACATTGACAGTAAACGGCACACTCCTCCAAAGTTCTTACCGCCGTAAAATATACTCCATAAACTTACCGATCCCTAGTGGTGACAGCACTGAGCACGCACGTACGTACGCACGTACGGTTTTATTTACCGTGCACGGGCGGACAGATCGAGGCGCGCCCAGCGCCGCCAACACACTGAGAGATCTAGTACATGTCGCTAGAGATCGAGAAGCTGCATGCTCGAGACCCAAGACCCAAGAGGATCGGAGTACGTAGGATCATCGTGCATGCATGCATGCATGCATGCATGTCTCGCCATTAAAGAGCCCATGCAATGCAGATCGATCGATCGAGCTGCCTCTGCCGCTGCATGCCTGGATAGCTACACGTACGTGTGCTTACTGCCACGTGCCCGTGCTGCGTATATACACCAGCTTAATTGTGCTGTACGCACGTACGTACGTACGCGCTGCTCGTAATTAAAAACAATTTGCATGCATGCATGCCGCGCGCACCGCGTTACGGCCACAGCGGCTACGTACGCCATGTGAATTGTGTATCATCTCGATCGGGCCCGATTTTTGTATGAGTATGGCCATGCATATCGACATGCATGCTCGTATGTATGTACCTGAGCGTATATCCCATACTGTTGAGGTATTAAATTGACGCTAGCGACAATGAGCTTGGCAGCTAGCCAGTCCTAAAAAAAAAAAAAAAATGAGCTAGCTTGCCAAGATGCATAATGCCGGGGCATATATATATATATATATGATATAAAATGTATGAATTGATCCATTCAAGTTATATATAGTCCCTTGATGATCTAGGGCATGTGGCGTAATGTTGTTTAATTATATTGTCAAAAAAGCGATGCAAATTAGAAAATGGACGTGTGCTCTTTACACGTACTGCCTTGCTAGCTAACTAGCTAGGACGTTAGTGTCAAAAATAATTAACTAGTATTGTGTCTTGGAAAATGCCACGTTTTTAAAAGGCAAATTTAAACACTAATTACTATACGTTGCAATTAATTTATAAACCCACTAGAATATGATACTACGAACATATTAATTTGTTGAGACAAATGTGCTTATACGATTTTTCATGGACCATTATAAATATTTGAAAAGATTCCATATATTGCTAAAGTCTTAAGAAGTTGGCTTGTACGTATCTAACAATACATGCACGTGTATTAGCGACGGGAGGGGATATATCGATGGACACTCCATGCGATCGACCGGAGAGAGTGAAGCTTGCATTCCAATATTGTATATCTCTCTCCATATCAATATTCTATGAGCATAGTAGATTCGTTAGGGCAAGTACCGGCTACCTAGCAAGCCTCCTTAAATATCTCGATCTGATGCCAGATCTAGCTTCTCCCCACTGGATTTAGGATTTTGCATGCCTCCCCCGTTTAATTCAATGGAGGTAAGCTAGCACATAGTAATGCCATCACCTTGCACATATATTAGCATTTCATGATCTGCTTTTCCCCTTATTTTATTGCTATTGTTTCTTGTTCTTTTAGAATTGCTATGTGGGGATCCGGTGATTCAGTCCCACAGCTATAAACCACTCTCGAGTGTGGCATGAATTTTCATTGCCCTACATTTGCTCCCACAACTACCCTCGAGTGAGACTCGGATTTTCATTGTCCCTGTATACGGTCCCGCGGCTATAAACCACCTTCGAGCGAGATTCAAATTTTCATGGTTTATATGGGGACTCGAACCATAAGGTGGCCTTCACAGCCAAAGCATTCCATCACCAAGGTGTTAGCTTGTTCTCTCATATTGTTTCTTGTTATGAGAGAGAGGGGTACACTACGATACATGCACTACACAAAAAGGGCACATATTTGTGTGCTAGAGTTCAAAACGGTCATCTGTGTCGTTTTTTGAATCAGCAGAAACAGAGGTCGGTCTTGAATTCCGGCAAAAAAATGTCATATGTTTTGATTCTAGCCACAAATCAGTAAAATAATCAGTGATCTATGTTGGTTCATGACTAGGACATAGATGCGGATTTTTTGAAACAAGATTTTTGGTATAAAAACAGTGGAAATTAAAAATAAAATGTTTTCCAACCATAAATTGTGTTCATACGAAGTATTCACATTTCGCACAATTTTTGGCACGAAATCCAAACATTGTATTTCCTAGGAATCAAAGTGTTGAGACCTCTTGACTCTAACATCACCTTTTTAACCATCGTACCCATATCATTTTCTGACTTGAATTGGATTTGCATACCTTTGATCGATCTTCATTTTTTAAATCTTCAAACAATTTTTTATGCATGTAAATGACATTAAAAAGAAGAGCTTTCAACTACATTGTTGTCGGTGTAATAAATACCAGGGAGTGAAGAGTCCTGAGAAGATCAAGCGGGCCCCACGCGTCATGTGGGCGATCAGGGCCCCACGCGTCAGGCGGGCGACCAGGCCCCAACGTGTGGGCGAGCCCATCAGTGCGCCGGGCGAGGGCCCCATGCGTCAGGCGGGCGTGTGGGCGAGCCCCTCGGCGCGCGTAGGGCCTCCCACTGTCAAGCGGGCCCGTGTGGCGGAGCGTTCAAAGGAGTCTTCGACGAAGGCTCCCCTCGCTGCGAAGCGACGAGCGCATTAACGCGACATCACGCGCGGATAGACGGTGAAGAGATGATTACCGCACTGATGACCCTCGCAGCTTGAGCGGGCCATCATCGTGGCGCAGTGGAATTGACCGGCAGAGAGAAGGTTTGCTTAAGATGGCCGCCCGCGTCAGGAGGAGCAGGCTGGGCCCCACCCGCAGTCTCACCGGTGTGGATCAGGCGGGTCGAGGCCACTGCGGCACGCGAGGCGGCGAGCTGTGGCGTAAGGCGGCGACACGCTTTTCGCCTCTCTCTGTCGTGTCTTGTCGATTATCGAGAGTATCTGATCGCTTACCCCTCGGCTCTCCGTCGGTTCGAGGCTTGTATAAAAGGAGAGGAGAGAGAGGGGAGGGAAGAGTTTTTCACGTTTTTAGGAGGTACGTGCGCTTCGAACACACAGTTCGCGAGCATTCTGTAAACCACATTCCATTCAACCACAACCAGAAGAGCGAAAGCTCAGCAGGAGTAGGACTATTACCCGCAAGGGGGTCCGAACCTGGGTAATCCCCGTGTGTTGCTCTTTGCTGCGCCCACCGCTCAATCGAACCGAGCACGGCTGATCGGCTAGCAGGAGAGAAATCTGACTAGGGGTGTGATCCGCAGTGGTTGAGCGGATAACACGCCGTCAGTGGCGCGCCAGGTAGGGGAGCGCTAGCATCAGTTCTTGCTCTTCGACTTCATCAATGGCGGATCAGCAGTCCGCGATGGACCAGGAGACGGCCGCTAGAGCCGTGGCCACGGCCTCGGCCGCGGCAATGGCGGTGGATCAGCCGGCGGCGATCGCCCGCCAAGTTAGCGGCGCTGGCCACGGAGGAGTGCACTCAAAGACAGAACCTCCATGCGGCGTGGCCTCGCTGACAACCCATCGGTGTCGGTGACTCCGGACTCCCCGGCGGCTCCGTGGTTGGCCAGTTTGGCCCGCTACGTTGACGCCGCCGCGGCGGTGGTGCAGGTTTCGGGAGGCGCGAGAGCCGGCGTTTCCGCTTACTCCCGTTCTTTCTTGCCCCCGCGCTCCTCTCGCAGATCTCTGGCGGAGGGGGCGGGGCAGATGACAGAGTCAGCGACTCTCACGGGTTCGCCAGCGGCGACAAAGGGCGGGATCTCCGGTCCCACTTGGAGGACCGCCATCTACGACAGGGAGAAGACCTGCGCGACAAGCTCCGCAGGTGGCACGACCGGGTGCGCGATCGCGCCGATGCTGCCGCCCGTGGGGACCAGGAGGGTTCCCACGACGCTGCCTCCGTCGAGGAGGGAGGTGCCTCTTCGGCGCCGTCCGGACGGCGGGCACAATGAGCCGTAGCACGATCCAGAGCAGAGGCTCGAAGTCGGTGCCGCGCCTTTTCAAAGGAGTGCGCGCGTCCGATGGCGGAGAGGTTCCGCCCACCCCATCGAGAAGTATGACGGCTCCACCAACCTCGACGAAGTTCTTGCAGATCTACACTACGGTGATGCGGCCGGTGGAGGGTCGGGAAGGTTCGGCGAACTACTTCCTGCAGTCCTCATCAAGTGAGTCCGCTCTTGGCTCATGAACCCGCCCCGAGTCCGGTGGGGTCGTGGAAGGAGCTCTCGGAGCTCTTCATCACCAACTTCGAGGGACGTTTGAGCAGCCCGAGTCGAGGACGACCTCCACAACGTGGGAGCGAAGAAGAAGGGAGAGCGCCGCGACTACATCCGCGCTTGACCACGTTCGCAATACCATCCCTGACATCTCCATCGACGCCGTTGTCGCGGCATTCAGGAGAGGCGCCCGAGACCCTAGGGTCAAGGAGAAGATGGCCACCCGCAAGATCAAGACGACGGAAGAGCTTTTCACCATGGCGCACAAGTGCGCTCTCCAGACGGAGGCTCGCTTCTGCCCGGCTGCA
This sequence comes from Raddia guianensis, assembly GCA_036346415.1. Taxonomy (NCBI): domain Eukaryota; kingdom Viridiplantae; phylum Streptophyta; class Magnoliopsida; order Poales; family Poaceae; genus Raddia; species Raddia guianensis. The sequence continues at coordinate 4,864,617 of CM070539.1, read as the reverse complement.
CGGGCGGGGACAGCTGCAGGCGGCGAAGCCGGGACCTCGAGAAATCCCGGCGGTAAGGACAAGAAGAAGCGCAAGGCGGCCGAGACCGGGCAGGTCATGGCCGCCGAGCGCGACGACGACGACGACGACGAAGACGGCGGCGGCACGCGCGGCAGCGCGCGCGGGCGTAAGAAAGGAGGAGGCATGTGGAGGAGGCGGCGGCGGCGGCGGAGAACGGTCCCAGCGAGGGCGGCGAGGCGACCGCCGTGATCACCTGGCGGCCTCGCGCCGCGACGACGGCGAGACCGCCGTCCCCGCGAGTGGAGCGGGGGGGCTTACTGTCCCATTCACCGCAATAGCTCCCACGACTTGGCGGATTGCCATGTCGTCAACAAGTTGGTGGACAAGCGCGTCCACGAGCAGCAGCAGGCGTCCGGCAGCGGCAAGGGCATGGAAACGGCTTCGCTTGGTTTCCAACAGGCGGAGCGCGAAGTTGCCGTCGTCCACGGCGGATCGGTCACCTATCCGTCCTACGCTTGCTTTAAGCGCGCGATGAGGGAGTGTGCGCCGCCGCGTTCGGCTTTGGGTCGGCCGAGGTACCGGGCGTGGTCGAGCAACCGATCGCGTTCGGTCAAGCCGATCACCCGGCCAAGACCGCCACAGGCATCTCCCGATCGTGGTTGCGCCCACGGTCCGGAATGTAAAGCTAGGGCGGTGCCGATAGACGAAGGAGTTCCTCAACCTCTCGTCCGCCGGTCGCCAAGGCGCCCAAATCCAGCGGCGAGAGCTTCGACCGGCGCCCGTTCTTCGCATCGCCGGGCCGAGTCCGTCTCATTGGCGCGTCGACCTCCGGTGACGTTTGAGGTTCGACAACTTCCGCACCGAGATGCTTGAGTTCGAGGTGGCGGACTTTGACCTCCCCTACAACGCCATACTGGGTCGGCCGGCGCTGACCAAGTTCATGGCGGCTTGCCACTATGCGTACATGGTGGTGAAGATCCCAGGGCCAGCCGGCTCCATCGTCTTGAAAGTGGACCGCCCGGAGGCGCTCCGCTGCGACAAGGACGCTCTCGCTTTGGCGGGGGCAATCAGCACCCAGAAGGCCGAGGCTTCGACTCTGGGAGCTCCTCCGGCGAAGACCCGTGCCTCCCCTGGTTCGTCCGCGAAGGTTAAGGCGGTCTCCCTGAGTGAGTCAGACCCGGCGAAGACCGTTCGGGTGGGCGCCTCTCGGCGCCAAATAGGAAAGCGCTTCGTCTCCTTCCTCCGATCTAACGCAGACGTGTTTGCATGGCAACCGTCCGACATGGTCGGGTCCGTGGAGGTGATTGAGCACAAATTAGCGGCGCTCCCGGCGCCGACCGGTCATGCAAAAGGTCGGAAGCGATCGGTGGAGCGCCGAAGTTATCCGCCAGAGGTGGACAAGCTTTAAGGGCGGGGTCGTTCGCGATGTCGCCCATCCCCGGTGGCTCGCGAACCCCGTCCTCGTCAAGAAATCCAACGGGCGGTGGAGGATGTGCGTGGACTTCACCGACCTCAACAAGGCGTGCCCGAAGGACCCGTACCCGCTGCCCCGCATTGATCTCATCGTTGACTCTACAAATGGGTGCGGCGGTGTGCTTTACGGATGCGTACTCTGGGTACCACCAGATTAGCATGGCCGAAGAAGATGAAGACAAGACCTCCTTCGTGACGCCCATGGGCGTCTACTGCTATACAAGGATAGCATTCGGACTGAAGAATGCAGGCCCAACCTATCAAAGGGCCATGCACATCGCTCATCGCCCTCAAATAGGGTGGAACCTGGAGGTGTACGTCGACAACTTGGTGGTGAAGTCCAAGAAGGCGGAGGAATTGATCGGCGACCTGGAAGAAACCTTCGCCAACTTGAGGAAGTACTGCATCAAGCTCAACCACGAGAAATGTGTATTCGCCGTTCCGTCGGGCAAGCTGCTAGGCTTCCTCGTCTCCCAGAGGGGGATTGAGGCGAACCCGGACAAGATCGCGGCAATCGAGAACATGAAGCCCCCGACGCGACTTCGGCAGGAGAACATGAAGCCCCCGACGCGACTTGGCGCGATGCACGGTGCTTGGTGGGTCGCTTGACCTCTACGGGCGCTTTATAGCTCGCTGAGGATAAAAGTCTTCCACTACTCAAGCTCTCAAGAAGACCAACCAGTTCGAGTGGACGGCGGAGGCGCAGGAGGTGTTCGGACGGGTGAAGAAGTATCTAACTTCCCGCCTGCTTTGGTCGCCGGACCGGACGAGCCACGATCCTTTATGTCGGCGAACCCCAGTGGTCAGCGGTCTTTGGTGGCGGAAGAGAAGGTGTTGGCGCCCATTTACTACATCAAGAAAGTCCTCCACGACGCCGAAACAAGGTACACGCAGCACAGAAGATGCTCTACGCGTCTTGTGGCGTCCGAAGCTGCGTCACTATTTCGGGCGAAATCACCGATCGACCAAGTACCCCTTGCGGGAGATCCAAGTGGGCCATGGAGCCGCGAATTCGACCTCAAATTAACTCTCCGAACGGCCATCAAAGGGCAAGCTCGCGGAGTTCGTCGCCGAGTGGACTCGGCGACGCAGAGTCAAGACGATACCCTCGCCGTGGACTCTCTTCTTCGACGGTTCGCTCGACTTGAAATTTGGGGCGGTGTCGCTCGTGTCTTCCACCGGCGACATTGTCCGGCACTGGTGGTGCTTGAGTTCAGCGCTACCAACAACGCCGCGAGTACGGCGGCTCGTCGGCTGGGCTCGTGGTGGCTTCAACCACGGGCATCCGTATTTACAAGTCAAAGGCGACTCTCTCCTGGTCATCAACCAGGCGAGGAAGGATTTCACCTGCTCGGATCCCGTCATGGCGGCCTACCTGGCGGAGGTGCGCCGGTTGGAGCGGCATTTCGAGGGTTTGGGCTTCGCGCACGTCCCTCGCCGCGACAACTATATGGCGGATGAACTGTCCCAGATTGCCTCGTCAAAGGCACCTGTTCCGGCTGGGGTTTTTGAAGAAAGACTCACGCGGCCGTCTGTCGCAGCCCCCGATTCTGGTGGGGACGACACCTTTCCTGGCGCAGCTCCCACATCTGGAGGAGACGTCACTAATCCTGCCACAGCTCCCCGGTTGGAGGGAGGAGGCGGAAGAACTGGTGAGACGGTTGAGGCGGAAATGCCAGGCCAGTTAGAGTACGTCGGCGACAATGCGAACGTCGTCACACTCGTCCGGGAAGGTCAGTGGATGGATCGAGATCCAGCCTACCGCGGACGGAGTGATCCCGACGATGACGCGCTTACCGAGAAGATAGCGCGCAAGGCGCAAGCGCCACGCCCGGTAGGTGGGGACCAGACGGCGGCGCAAACGGAGTTCTACCGGCGCGCCACTCGGAAGCGGGAGTGCAATCCTCTCTGAGATCCATAGAGGCGTGTGCGGGAGCTATTCAGGGAGCCGGGCGTTGGTTGGAAAGGTCTTCCGCCACGGCTTCTATTGGCCTATTGCCCTCTAGGATGCCTTCGAGCTGGTGAGGAGATGCGAAGCATGCCAGTTTCATGCTAAGCAGATCCACCGACCGGTCCAGGCGCTGCAAACCATTCCACTCTCCTGGCCGTTCGCGGTCTGGGGGCTAGACATCCTGGGCCCGTTCCCGCGGGCAACCGGAGGTTACACACATCTGTTCGTCGCCGTCGACAAGTTCACCAAGTGGGTGGAGGCATCGCCCGTCCCGGCGATCACGTCCGCTGCTGCCATAAAGTTTATGAAGAGCATCTTCGTTCGGTTTGGCGTCGCCAACAGGATCATCACCGACAACGGCGCGCGATTCAAGAGCGCCGATTTCAGGATCGTGCGAAGAGCTGGGTACCAAGCTGTGCTTCGCCTCCGTTGCACATCCGAAGAGCAATGGGCAAGTGGAGCGGGCAAACGCAGAAGTACTCAGAGGACTCAAAACAAGGGCTCTCGACCGTCTAGAGAAGCGCGGCAAGCGCTGGGCGGAAGAAGTCCCCACCATATTATGGGCGCTGCGGACAACTCCCAACAGAGCCACCGGCGAGACCCCTTTCTTCCTGGTGTATGGCTCAGAAGCGGTGCTCCCATCAGAGCTCGCCTTTGGGTCCCCAAGGGTGGCGGCGTTCAGCGAAGACGAGACCCGACCGTCCAGATGAAGTAAATCTCCTGGAGGAGATCAGAGACAGGGCGGCGATCCGGGCCGCCAGGTGCCAGCAGGCGTTGCGCCGTTATCAAGCAAGGCGAGTGTGCGAGAGGATACTGGCAGTGGGCGACCTCGTTCTGCGCAAAATCCAAGCGCAGGCTGGGCGCAACAAACTGTCTCCCCTGTGGGAGGGCCCCTTCAAGGTGGTCTTAGTCTCCCGCCCAGGCTCAGTCAGGCCCGCCTTCGAGGATGGTCGCGAGGTGGCGAACACTTGGAACGTCGAGCAGCTGAGGAAGTTCTACCCGTAGGTAGCTGTTCCAAGAGCTTTTTTGGCACTTCTTTGGAGCCGAGCGGCGAGGTCTTCATCCTTCCCCGCTCGTCTCGGGGGCTGCATTGTACAAAGCCATCTTCAATAAAAAGATAAGTTCTGTCTCTCTGTGGGCATCTGTTCTTTTTCGCCTTAAGTCTGTTAGAAAGCATTCTGTTGACAGCTGGTAGCGAAAAAGTACTTAAGGCTGATGGCCCCTTAGTTGCAAGGGCGAACGCTTAAATTTGCGGCTGGGCGAGGCGAGGCGGACGGAAGGCGGGTTCTAGCCTGGTGTGTCGGCTCGGTCTGGGCAATGCGCCAACGGCGGCACCGGTGTCTAGACCACTTCCGGAAGCTAAACTCTCGCCACGTAACGTTTAAAGTCGGTTTGCCAAGAAGCCATAAGGGTTGAAGTAACCAGATGCCTAAGGAAAAAGCGCTCACTTTCAGCAAAATGTTCTGTCTAAAGCTTGTGGCGATCAGTTGCGTAGCCTCAAAAAGTCTGTTAGAAAGCATTCTATTGAAAGCTGGTAGCGAAAAAGTATTTAAGACTGATGGTCCCATAGTTGTAAAGGCGAACGCTTAAACTTGCGGCTGGGCGAGGCGAGGCGGACGGAAGGCGGGTTCTAGCCTGGTGTGTCGGCTCGGTCTGGGCAATGCGCCAACGACGGCACCGGCGTCTAGACCACTTCCGGAAGCTAAGCTCTCGCCACATAACGTTTAAGGTCGGTTTGCCGAGAGGCCGTAAGGGTTGAAGTAACCTGATGCCTAAGGAAAAAGCACTCACTCTCAATAGAACGCCCTGTCTAAAACTTTTTGCGTTCGGGTGCCCCAGTTCTTTTCGCAAATAAGAGTTTGCGCGAAGTTTGATCGAGACTCACGGCAAAGAGCAAAAGTTTGCATTAACAGGGTTTGTATAGAAAAAATAAAAAGAAGATGAGTGAGTTCGTCTACTCCTCGTCTTCGTCTTCCTCGCCCTCTGCCGGCGCAGCGCCGCCCATCATTGAGACACGGTTGGCGGCGGCGTCAACCCGCGACTGCTCAAACCGGTCCAGTTGGCGCGAAGGCTCCCCGGTGGCGGCGTCGAGGTCAAACGCGGCGTTTTGGGCAAGCCAGTTGCCCAAGATGAACCGCGCTGCTTCGAGAACGCCGTGGCGACCGTCTTCGATCGCCCGCGCCCGCGTCACCACCGGGAGATCGCGCAAGGCCTCGGCGGCGCGCCCCACGGCCCCAAAGATATCACTGCGGCGGTCTCTCCAATGGAGAGTACAAGGTAACGCCCAGCGGGTACAGGACGTCCCTGGAGCTGCGGTAGGCGCCGCGCAACATGTCGGCGAGGACCCGAAGACGCTCGGAGTGCTCCGCGCGGAGGTCTTCGACGGTTTTGGTGGCCGAGGCGGCTGCGGCTTGCGCCGCCCCAGCCTCGCGCGCCGCCGTCTCCCTCTGGCGACCTCCGCCTCGGCGCGCGCGGCTTCGCCGACGGTCCGCGACGCAGGTTAAAGCGCCTTCCGTGCCGCCAGTGTGGGCAAGGCACGGAGCGCCGGCGAGCGCCTAACGCCGGCGGCGATGGCGCCCACGGCGTTGGCGTCGGCGCGCAACGGTCGAAGGTTCTTCCGCCTCGTCTCGCGCGATCTCCGCTGGCGAGAGGCCTCGCCTCCGTCGAAGGAGCCGCGGCGAAGAAATTTGGCGGGTCGCGGGATGGAGCTTGAGGCCCAGCGTCCGCTCTATCCAATGAAGATAAATGTAAACAGGTTCGTATGCGAAACATGCGGCATGCTAACCCTAACGTAAAGTGTGCATAAGTACGAGAAAGGTACTGGCGCGCGCGCCTGTAAAGCGAAGGTCGAAGGGGCAGCGCTGCCGCTTGGTTGCGGAAGCAGCGTGGCGGCGCCGTCACGGTTGGCACCGTTGGAAGCGGTATGGCGCGAAGCGGCGCCAAGACAGAAGCGCCGGCGCAATGGCGCGGCCGGCGAAAGCGGCGAAGCGCCGCGCAGGAGCGCGTCGGCGCAGAGGAGAGAAGAAACGGCGCAGCGGCGCCAGTTCCGAAGAGTCGCCGCGCTCGCCCGATGGCGAGCGGCGGCGGCAGCAGCAGGCTCCCACCGGAGGGGACCGAGGCGCGCGAAGCTTCAGGACTGGAGGGGCGAGCTCTCTTTGGGCTCCCCTTCCCCTCCTTGTCGTCGTCGGCGAGGATGAGGCGGCGCTTCCCGAGAGCGCGATCGGAGTCGGCCGCCACGCCAGGAGCGGCAGCGGCCGCAGAAGCTTTGGCGGCCGCTGGAGGCGGTTCGCGGATCTGCAGTGGTCCCCGGGCCACTTGGACCGCGGGACCAGAGACCTCCATGGAGGGCAGCCCACGCAAGTACTGGTTGCGCTCCTGTGGGTCCCAGTCGCAGAGGGGGCGGATGGTCTCCGGCAAAGAGATATCGCCGGTTGGCGCGGTCAAGAGTCCCGCCAGCCACTGCCGGAGCACGTTCTCCGGCACGTTCCCTGCGGCTGGGCACAAGAGAGAAGAAGAAACCATAAGTCACAAGGTGTCAAAAGAAGAGACATTCCAAAAAGACAAGAAACCCAAAAGGATGAAGGAGCATTTACCTCCGGGGACAAGGCGGGCTCCATCGTCATCGCCATAGTACTGCCAGGCGGGGCGAACCCTCATGCGGAGCGGGCAGAGGCGGCGCCGCAAGAAATCCGCCACAACGTGGGTTCCGGTGAGCCCGTTCTTGGCGGAGCTCGGCGATCGCCCATCATCTCCTCGGCTCGGCTGAAGTCGCCGACGGAGACCCCCAGCTGGCAAGGGATTCCGCAGGACCCTCGGGGAGGTCAAGGTCGTCGCAGCCGCTGGAGTCCTCCACGTACAGCCATTGACGGTGCCAGTCCTTCCAGTTGGACTTGACCGTGACCGGGAGGAAGGCGGCGGCGTCGCGGAGCGTGAAGTAGCAGCTTCCAATGGCCCCGCTCGGGCGCGATTTCGCGTGCAGCGTGAAGAGCCGGCGTCAGAGCGGGAGGTTCGGCATTGTCCCTACGAACATCTCGCAGAGGTGGACGAAGATGGTCAGGGCCACGATAGAATTGGGGGGAAGGTGCGTCGCCTGGATCTCGTAGAAGGCGAGCACCGCCAAGAAAAACTCCGAGTACGGCGGGACAAGCCCCGGCAGCATCGCCCAAGTGAAGGTCACAATCTCCCCGTCGCGGGGGCTTGGCACTATGGTGCCGGCGCGGAACCGGACGGAGGTGAGCGGCACGAACCCTTGGAGCCGCGTCGCCACATCCTCGTCGACAGTAGAGGCAGGCAAAGCAGGCCCAGACGGTGGCGCGTCCGCGCGGCTACCCTTGCTGCGTTTGGGCGCCATGGAAAAGCGGTGGAGGAGTTGACGAAAAAAGAAGGCTCTGTGGCAGCGGCGAAGAAGGTGAAGGACAGTTTGAGGACTTAGCGTGCGGAAGGATTGGTCGCGGCGCCAAGAGGAGTATTTATAAGCAGGGCGCGCTGGTGCGACGGTTTGGATTCCGACCCCACGCGCGCGCCATCATTGCCCCGCGCGTTTCGATTTCCCGCGAAAAGCGGCGTGGTTCCCCAAGGAAGATCGTGCGCAGGTGGAGAATCAGGCGTACGGCCGCCGCAGAAGGTGAGCCCCCCACGATTCGTCTCCCACCGCACAAGAAACGGAAAAAGTGTCTGTGCGACGGTTCGCGTATCACGGTGGACCCGGGGGCTACTGTCGGTATAATAAATACCAGGGTGTGAAGAGTCCTGAGAAGATCAAGCGGGCGAGGGCCCCACGCGTCAGGCGGGCGACCAGGCCCCAACGTGTGGGCGAGCCCATCAGTGCGCCGGACGAGGGCCCCATGCGTCAGGCGGGCGTGTGGGCGAGCCCCTCGGCGCGCGTAGGGCCTCCCACTGTCAAGCGGGGCCCGTGTGGCAGGGAGCGTTCCGAAAGGAGTCTTCTGGGCGAAGGCTCCCCCTGCTGCGAAGAACGAGCGCATTTAATGCGACATCACGCGCGGATAGACGGCTGAAGAGATGATTACCGCTTCTGATGACCCTGCAGCTGGCGGTTTGTCGCTGTGGCGCAGCGGAATTGACCGGCAGAGAGAAGGTTTGCTTAAGATGGCCGCCCGCGTTAGGAGGAGCAGGCTGGGCCCCACCCGCAGACTCACCGGTGTGACTGTGCGGGTCAGAGGCCACTTGCGAAGCACGCGAGGGCGGGGCCGCGCGGCGTGGGCAACGACACGTTTTTCGTCTCTCCTGTCGTGTCTTGTCAGTGTACTGAGAGTACTGTACTGCCTACCCCCTCGGCTATCTCCGTCGGTTCGAGGCTTGTGTAAAAGGAGAGGAGAGAGAGGGGAGGGAAGAGTTTTTCACGTTTTTAGAAGGTACGTGCGCTTCGAACACACAGTTCGCGAGCATTCTGTAAACCACATTCCATTCAACCACAACCAGAAGAGCGAAAGCTCAGCAGGAGTAGGACTATTACCCCCAAGGGGGTCCGAACCTGGGTAATCCCCGTGTGTTGCTCTTTGCTGCGCCCACCGCTCAATCGAACCGAGCACGGCTGATCGGCTAGCAGGAGAGAAATCTGACTAGGGGTGTGATCCGCAGTGGTTGAGCGGAGAACACGCCGTCAATTGTTATAAGTATCGTCGAAGCCTACAATTTCCATGTAAATTTATTTTCTATCCGACTTCATTTAGGTATATGTATTTATTCAAATGAAAAATATGTCAACTCCAAAGTGGTAGATCTCCTTGAGACCTAAAATTACATATAAAGTTTGTTTTTATCCAAGCTTGTATGAAAAATATGAAATTTAGAAGATTTAATTTTTTTGGAAATTGCACATCTCTGTCGGTTCATGACTAGAATCGACAAAGATGAATATTTGTGCCGATTCTAGACACGAACTAACAAAGACAGGTCTGCATTGATTCATAGCTACAACCAACGTAGATGTATCTGTATTGGTTGTAACCACGAATTGGCACAAATCATACTCACTCATCTATACCGGTTTTTGGTTAAAACCGATACAAATGTGTTTGTTTTGCCCTTCCCTTTACGGACCGTAATATGATATATGTCGCCGGTTTATTATGAACCACCGTTAGGGCCGGACAAAAGCTCGTTTTATAGATTTTGGGGACAATTTTAATTTACATCCGATTCAATTCTGAATTGTTCTAACATTAAATTAGTCGATTTTAGACAAACTTAAAATGCACTTGGGCTCGGCTCAGCTCAAAAGCTTGATTGTAAAGTTACCCCATCAAAAATAACTAAAATCATATAGAATCAATTCATGTCAATTTTTTTAAAAAAAACTCGAAATGAGCTCGCGTCCACGGTCCACCCCTAACCGGCGCCAGAAATAAGCCGGTACATATAACAGTTTTCGGCGCGATGACACTACGTAATAATATATACATTCATGTGTGCTACAAGGATCGGGTACGTACTCGTCTCACTCAAAGCCGGTAACATGCAGAATCACGTATACCATACTGCTCGCTCGCTAGCTCGATCGTGCGGTACAGTGTACGGGCGCTAGTGCGTGCGTGTCTGCGACCGATCCAGCTGCGATGATACGTGTTTGCCTGTGTACTCAACAGTCTTGTGTCGATGGTCGACCATCGAGAGAAGGCTTTCTCTACTGTTCAGAGGTTAATGTCTCAACGGTTTTGGTCATTACTCGAGAAATTCAGTGCATGTGGTAGTGAAGCCATCTAACTATCTCAGGGAAGCCCTCTAATAAGGAAGTTCAATAGTTCTCGAAGCGAAAACAACGAACCCTGAGGAAGTTGATCAGCAGGGGGTATATATGATCCGAGATGAGATTCCACTGCTTGGGCAGCGTTTTACCTTCTGCAATGAGAGGGTGAATCCGACCCTCATCCGCATTGATCGGGCCTTCTATAGTGCGAGCTGGGACTCCTCCTTCCTTCCGCCACCATTTTTTTGACATTTCTACTTATTGGTTGTCTTGTTGTTAATTTTGTTATAAATTTGGTTTGTAAGTGTTTTAAGAGGTTTTGGGCAAATTATATGGATCTATTTTATAACTTTCAATGTTCTATAATTTTTAAGTATACGTTGATTAATGTTGGATTAATATTTTTAAGTATCAAAAACCTAAAAAGCTATCACCTCTTACTAAGTCGGTCCCATGTTTTTTTTCCCTTTCACAAATCAGAAGCTTCATCGAATGTTGCCAGTTCCTTGTTACTACGGTCAGTGTTACAACGACCCGGCAGCGACTCCGGCAACCTGCATGCATGCATATGCAATTATCCTTGTGGTAACTACTACAGACGTACGCGCAACCTGCAAGTGTACCAGTTCACTGCTGCTGCAGCTGCTGTATTTACCGTGCGTACGTCCGTACGTAGGGGTATGCGTACGCCGATCGTATAAACGACGTCGGGCCGGTTCCGTTCTATTTTTTACCGCCTGCTCAATTACTAATTCTACCCCAAATTGCACGCGATGAGCCGTGAGCGTTAATTGAGCACGCAGAAGCAGGCAGCAGTCACTGTACATAACGATACGGTAAAAAAAAAAAAAAACAACAACAATGGCAGATCGAGCTTCAGAAGGCGAGGGCCTTGGCTGCTTGCCTGTGGGCTGTGGCAACCCTCTTGTCAGTTTTCTGAAAAGAGAAAGGAAGGCTTAACGGCCGGTAGATCTGCTCCAACTCTGGGTCCTTTTTTTTTCCTCGATTGAAACACACAGGTTTGTCTTGTGTTTTCATGCATGTACGTACACACAACGCAACTACTCAAGGGCATGGTATTGGCAGGGACTATAGGGACTGTATGTGCATGGTGCTACTGCTGTTTTCGCTCCAACACATTCATCAAGTAATCAAGTGCATGCCGCCATGCATTGGATATGGATTGAAAATTAATTGGATAGTAGTTAATCTTGCAATGGTCAAGAACTATATATGACTGTCAAGATTTTAGGTCGTCTGGTTGATCTGTGACGAAGGATTTTTATCTTTCTCTCTCTCTCTCTTAGCGTGATATTTGTTTGCCATTTTATTTTGGTTTTAGCCTTTTCTCTATAATAAGCGTTTTCTTTGTCTAATGGTCATATAAATTCTGATAGGTGTACGTACATACCCGAAGTTACTTTCATTATATATGAAAAATGTGTTTATTTGATTGGTAGCACAGTTCATATATACATCTTCTAATTACAAAATTCCACTGTATATATGCACGGGTAAACTTAAGCGGTTTTGCTTAAACTCAGGCGACTGGGCACGCCGCCGCAGCCGCCGACGGGTGGGCCCGGCTCAGGCAGCGCGTGCCGATCGCTGGCTGCAGCCACTCCCAAACTTAAGTATGTGGGGATACCCTCATATAAATAAAAAAAATGCAGCGCCACGTATGACATATCACCCTTTGAATCGGTTGCAAAGATAACACTGCTGGAGTGTTGTTTAAGTGGTTAATGCAAAATGTATCGTCTCTGACTGTCATACGTAATACTGTACATCTGTGCAGTCAATCCCAAGGGCTGAGATCCACCCCTATTAATCCTATAGTAAATATAATATTTAAATATTTACTTAGAGAAATTCTACATAAATTAGAAGAAAAAGATCTATACCATGGATTATAGTGAGATCAGATTATTACGACTTAGGGTCAAATAAAGAGCCCATATCGACTACGATAATAAAATATAAGGAATTTTTGGGATAAAATATAATGGAAAAAAGAGTTAGTATCAACTACAAGACTATTAAAAAGGTCATATAAACTAAATTAAAAATAAATAAATTTAACATAAAAAGTAGAAAATGTGTTATCTAGAGCTTTCTTATAGCTAGTACCCATTACTTCACATAGATATTTTTAAAATTTTAAACAATTTTATTTTCCAAATATTTAAATATTTTTATTTAATTAATTTGATTGGGTCCAAGGATATCAGAAACTAAATTTTATTTTTCATAAATATTTAATATGATTTCCTATGGATATTAGTATTAATATTAATTTAGATCGGTCCACGTCGATGCTAACATGGCATTGATGTGGCGCTACATGCGGAAAACCAAACGAGATACCATCCATATTTGCAAAACCTGCTCGCAAAGGCAGTTTCGACCGGTCAAAGGACCAAAATATACCATTTTGAAACCCTTGGAGCGATTCTCCCCTGGGTTTGCACCTAAGAGCATCTCCAAGGGAACAACTCGGCAGGCTATAAGGATTCCACCTGATCTTTTTGCTTACGTGGAGGAGAGAATGAGAGGAAAAAGATAGAGACTAGCTCTTAACCAAGAGTCAGTCTATAGCGGATTACAAGGTGCATGGCATCTATTACATATAGATCCATATTAATTTTAGAAGCCAAAGATATAGCCAAATCATTGGAGATGTTGTATATAAGTTATCTATAGATGACATGGAGCTTTCTTATAGCTAGTAGCTGGCTCTACCGTTGGAGATGCTCTAAGGTGCCAAAATGATGCTCGGCCAAAAGTTGAGGAATGAATTGCATTTTTTTCTATAAAAGATCAAATCATTAAGTAACTATTTGATTTTTCACTGTGCGCGTTTCTGGATTACAGGATTAACTAACCAATTGATACAAAACAGTGGCTGTTGAGCTGTGGCATGGGATGAAAGTCTTTATAGTAGGTGATTTTGTTTTATGGATTCATCAATCGGCATTCAACTGTCCACATTTAAATTAACGGCATCAATTGCAATTATATTAGGTGATGTGCATGTTTGTTGTTAAGGCCACGCGCCATCAAAATTTGTACTATGAGAAATTCAACATTGTTGCCAACTGTATGAATAATGCGAAGGACTAAGGCCACGAGCCTGAGACCGTGCTTTGGCGCGACACATCATTGCATCTTATGTGTAGGACTTATGTGCACGACTTTCATCGATATGATAGTACTCTTGCATTGGCAAATCTAACCAAAACCTACACGATAACTAAAAAAAATCAATCGAGAAATGACGAGGAAAAAATATACTCCGTATGTTAATACAACACGACTGCATATCCATAAGATGTGTTTGCTTTCCAAGTGTAGCTCAATTTTTATTGGGTGCGACACCTCATCGGTTGCATTTACATTAGTCAATAACTAAATTTACATATAGTTTGATATTATAAAAATATGCAACAATCTAGTTATGATATTTCTTAGCTATTAGTACAAGTTTATTCGAAAGAAAAAAATAAAATAGATAAGAAGCTATACAATCAAGGTATGAGTCAAAATACAGTAGTATATAAACTTTTTACAATTAAATTGTACAGTTTATTATTACATTGAACCATGTGTAAATTTAGTTATTTACTAATGTAAATTGTCAACCGAGCTTTCATCTATTTTTAAGAAGTGACTGATAGGAAGCGATCCTGTTTTTTATTAGCAAGCTACCTGGCTATCTACGTGAGCAAAAAAAAATCTTGATTGAGATTTGGCTAGCTCTCATCATCTCGTAGGTTTTTTTCTTTTTTTTGTTTTGAACAAATGGCAGGAGAGCTGCCTTGTATTGATAAAAAATAGAGAAATTGCAGGGTGGGGAGATAAAGACCCCACTTCCCGTGGGCCAAAGATAAAGAGCTAACTAATTACAAAAGGGGCTCAGGGCTCAGACAGACTCACAGAGATGCAGGTCGTCAATAAAAGGGGCTCTCGCAAGTTTTTCTTGCTGCTTCTACTTTCTAGTCCTTGCTAGCTCATGTGCCTTTTTAATCTATCATTAGTCATATGTGCATGATAGGCCATTTAGCACGTAACCTAAATGTTGAACAGTTAAGAGAGAGAAATCTCAAAGGGGTGCTGGCACAGCTCGATCGGGGTAGAAGCCAATCGAGAAACCAGACACAGGCTTGCCCTACAGCACGCTACAGAAGGGTGGTGAAACAACTACCTGCCCCTGCCTCTGCCCCTGCCTCTGCCCTTGCCTCGCCCCTTTGTTGAATTCTGCACAGGAAACAGAAAACATCATATCACAGCTTGATCAGAGCTCTCTATCTCTCTCACTCTCTCTCTCTCCATCGATCGTACAGATGCATATCATGTCTCTCGCTAGCTATCAGCTTTCTATCTGATACTTGGACCGGATTTCATGCATGCAAAAGGCCAAGATTGATCCATGCATGCAGTGCCTGCGTATTGCATCGCATGCATGCTAGCTAAGGTGCAGGCCGGGATCAGCTCTCGTGCTGGCCAGCACTGTCGATCTCAACCTAACGACACAACGAGTGTACGTTTCTCTCGGCAAAGAGAGGAAACGAAAGAGCAGAGAGAGAGAGGAACAAGGTCATGTCATGTACGTACGTGTCGATCGACCTCTCACTGCCAAATTAACCAGTGTATACGTACCTACGCACATAACTGCATAATTAATCTTGTCCCCTAAGCATCGACCCAACTAAAACTCTTGGTAATTAAGATTAGCACAGATAGGTTAATTAATTAGTTAGCACGCGATTTTCCTGAGTTAACACAGAGAGAAATGGCGAGAGGAGGAAGGGCACTGCATGTACTAGCTAGCTCCTCTCCGAGCGTTTCTCTCTCCAAAACAACCGCGGCGACTTGTTGCACCGAAAGAGCAAGCCCCTCCTCCTCTCTCTCTCTACACAGTGTGGCAGCTGACACATGCCATGCCACTACCGGACAAGCAACACGCCAAGAGTTAACACCAACGGACACGCACTCTCTCTCCTCTCCTCTCTCACACACACACTCACTCTCTCTCTCTACACTCCCTCTCAGTACACATTGCCCTCTCTCTCACACACACACACTCACTTTCTCTCTCTACACCTCTCTCAGTACACATTGCCCTCTCTGTGTGTGTGTGTCTCTCTCTCCACTGCCTTTTTAACCACCCCTGCAGAGCCTCCTCCACTTACACACAGCCAGTGAGCCACGCACCATACTGACACGGCTTGCGAGCTAGCCAGCCACTCACCACTCACCAGCCACCAGCCACCACCACCTCCGCTCCCGTTCTTGGCTGCTGCATCGATCGGCGGCGCGCCGGCGACCATGATGAGCGGGAGGATGAACACGGCGGCGGCGACGGGCGAAGAGTTCCCGTTCGCGGCCATGCAGCAGCCGCCGCCGTACGTCGGGTTCGAGACCGGCATGGCGGCGGCGGGCGGCGGGCAGCGCGTCGCGGGGATGCAGCACCACCTGTACGACAACTTCGACTTCGCGGCGGCGGCGGCGGCGATGCAGTTCCAGGAGCAGCACCAGCTGATGGGGATGCCACCGCCCATGGCGCCGCCGCCCATGCCGTTGCCGCTGCAGATGCCGATGCCGATGCCCGGCGACATGTACCCGGCGCTGGGGATCGTGAAGCGCGAGTCCGGCGCTGGCGGCGCCGGCGCCGGCGCGGGGAGGATCGGGCTGAACCTGGGGCGGCGCACCTACTTCTCCCCCGGCGACATGCTGGCCGTGGACCGGCTGCTGATGCGTTCCCGGCTCGGCGGCGTCTTCGGGCTCGGCTTCGGCGGCGCGCACCACCAGCCGCCGCGCTGCCAGGCCGAGGGCTGCAAGGCCGACCTCTCCGGCGCCAAGCACTACCACCGCCGCCACAAGGTCTGCGAGTACCACGCCAAGGCCTCCGTCGTCGCCGCCGGCGGCAAGCAGCAGCGCTTCTGCCAGCAATGCAGCAGGTAATTAACAACTTAACAAGATCATTCACCTTGCCCTAGCTACCTATTATATCTAGTAATCCATTATTACTGTTCTTAATCTTGCATTAGCCTAGAAGTTAGCTAGCCATATATAGGGTGGGGTGGACAGACACAATGGAAGCTGTTCGAGAGCTGGAGTCCGAGTCGTCGTCTACCTCCAGCTCGGAGCTAGACGCACGTCACGTCACGTACGCATCGATCTGTGCTCCTTGTCTGTCTGCCGCCATGGAAGGCTGTGGCAAGCTGCCAAGCTCAGAGCTAGCGCAGCAGAGAGACGACCAGTCTCGCGTCTAAACAGACACACGAGAACACTGGGCAATGCCATGCGCCATGCCATGCATGCACCGATCGATGCAGCCCATTTTTGCTCTGGGCTTCTCGGGATCGACGGAGACAAGATCCTGCAAGAAAAAGCTTAGGATCATGCAACACACCAAGAGAGAGAGAGAGAGAGAGAGAGAGAGAGACTGATCGATGAGAGAGAATCCAAAGGGCAGAGGAGGGGAAAAGGCTGCGTGCCTTGGCTGACCAGCTGCAGAGTCAGCCTTGGCCGCCATGAGCGTATCTCTCTGCGCTTGCTTGCTTGCTTTTCTCTTTATCCCTGCATTGACCACTGCACAGCGGCAGCAGGGCTAGACCAGACCAGCTATAGAAGAGTACACTACTACTAGTACGTACCACGCGAAGTATGGTTAGGATTAGATGGCTTGTACGTTCGTTGCACGCTAATGAGTTTGCATTAGTGCGCCATGATGCAATTGCATATTTGATAGTAGCTTATTATGTGATAGCTTAAAGATTGTGTTTTTTCTTTTGGTGTTGTTTTTGGCCTTGATCCGCCAGGTTCCACGTCCTCACGGAGTTTGACGAGGCCAAGAGGAGCTGCCGGAAGCGGCTCGCCGAGCACAACCGCCGCCGGAGGAAGCCCGCGGCGGCGGCGGCAGGCAAGGACTCATCGGCGCCGCCTTCCAAGAAGCCGAACTCCGGCAGCGCTATGGCGAGCTCCTACACCACTGATAACAAGGGTAATTAAGCATCATGCACCTTGACTCCTTGAGCAGTACAGTGTACAGAGTACAATTCTATCCCCCACGATAGTTTAGCATTAACTCCTATTAAATTATCTTAATTGTAACTTATGAGCAGCCTTGAGCGCTGCCAAGTCGACCATCTCGTCCAACACGAGCGTGATCAGCTGCCTGGACCAGAGCAAGGCGGCGCGGCCGACCCTCACCCTCGGCGCGCCGCCGGACAAGACGGCGAAGGACCAGCTCAGCACCATGCTCCAGGTCCAGGCCGCCGCCGCCGCCGCCGGACACCACCAGGTCCACCACCACCACCACCTCCAGGAGCAGCACTTCATAACCTCTCTCGTGCAGAACAGCAGCAACAACAATGGCGGCGGCGGCGCCGCCGGCAGCAACCACAACATCTTGTCGTGCTCCTCGGTGTGCTCCAGCGCGCTGCCGTCGGCCAATGGCGAGGTCTCGGACCAAAACAACAACAACGCCGGCCACAATGGCGGCAACAACATGCATCTCTTCGAGGTCGACTTCATGTAGATGCAGATGAAGCAATTTGAGCATATGCATGAGCATGACCTAGTGCATCGATCGATCCAGCCTTTGTGTGTAGGTAAAAGAAAAAAAGGAGAGCAACAAAAGGGTATAATTAAAGTATGAGCATAAGAGTGAGCTACCGAGTGATGAATAGGGTAGTTCGACTAGCTGCAGGCTGGCTGGTTAATTAGCTTGCTTGGCTAATTAATTAATCCGGCCTTGATTCCTTTTCAATTTTCTCTCTTCAATTTCTTCCTTAATTTCTTACCTGTGATGTGTACTGCAAGCATACGCCTTTCTATTGCCATCCTGTTTAATTTAGAGGGAAATAACGTTGTGCTAATTTCTATTTTCCTTTAGTTCCTTGTCAGTTGCTGCCATTAACTCAGCTCATGGTCTTGCATTTGCATGCATGCTTTGCAATAGTAGTTGTAGTAAATATCTGATTTAATCCAGTAACAGAGACAAGACTAGCTCCAAAAATATAATTACTGTTCCAGGTCCCAACACATTACTCCAGAATCTTTTTGGATCTGCCGTTGGCGCCCGATTCTGACCATCAAGTTACTGTTCTTATTTTTTTAATGGGTTTATTTTTGGAGGGAGACCATGGGAGTAATTAACACTTATTGCATGTGAAAATCGGAGCCCCACATATGCTGTGCATGGGGGTGTATGTATGAAACCTTAAATTTCTAGCTAGGGCTACGTACGCGCCCGGCATGCATGTCCCTGGAGTTCATTAAATCCGATCTTCACTCGGATCCTCCACACTAAATTATCCATATTTTTTCTATTTTTTTTTGTGTGCTTGAATGTGTGAGTGACTGTGGAATCTACCTCCAGATACGTCGTAAATAAACCTAGTCGATTGTAACTAGAAATCGTACATTGTTTTTATTTCATCGTATGGTGGCTCCACATGTACATGCACTGGGGGTTTGAATGCGGACTGGCCCCATGGGCGAATTGTGGCGCGAAGATCTAGCCATTGCGCTGGTAGTAATTCCATGGAAGCTCATCGATCCAGGCCGGGCTTGCATGTATTGGCGCCATGGCAAATGCTGGCTCGATCTTGATCGATCATATCGCCGATGATCCTGTGGCCGGCCAGGACCACGCATTGAAGTGGCGTACTTATTTCGAGCTTGTACACGCACACATGCATATGTACATGTGTGTACGTGCTCAATCGCATGTATATATATATGCTCGATCGAGGATGAG
This sequence comes from Raddia guianensis, assembly GCA_036346415.1. NCBI lineage: Eukaryota > Viridiplantae > Streptophyta > Magnoliopsida > Poales > Poaceae > Raddia > Raddia guianensis. The sequence continues at coordinate 4,845,720 of CM070539.1, read as the reverse complement.
GAAGAGGAGCGCGACGGATCATGACCAAGCTACATCCGTCGATCAGACTTGTATGGTTAATTCAGAGGTAGATGTTTTTATCCGCATTCACCCTTTAGAGCATGTACAGCAGGGGCTGTATCAAGGCCTTGTGTCTCTGCTTTTGTTTGAATTTTTCACCCGCGTTTACTGTAGCTACAGTAATATCGGGGGCCTGCTAGGGATGCTCAAGATCGTTGGATGTTGGATCCACTAAGTAAAATAAATTGTCAAATATAGTTTAACGAGCATGGTGCCCTGACAGTTTCTACGTCTAAATTTATCTCAATCTTTCAATTTGACATGAACACTTTTATCTATTATTCTATATTCCAATTTTATGCATTTTTTTGTCTTTTTCCTGTAGCAGACATGAATTTTTTTTAGTTTAAGTTTAACATGTACTCTTATTTCTATTACTTTTAAATTCAAATTTTTATCTAGTTTTCATGTAGTTGCTACGAACTCCTTTTTCTTTAATATGGTATAAAGTATTATTTCTATTATTTTAGTCCAAATCTTTTTTTTTGCTGTAGTTCATATGAAATCATCTTTTTTGTCTAAACCATTATAATTCGGGACCATAACAATCAATGTTGTATATCTTTATTTTTCGTTCCAATTAATATGGAAATATCTAGAATTTTAGGATTAATGTGGTGGCTCCGTTGGACTTTGTTTTAATTATATAACGAGCAGGATGTCCCGTATATTTCTATGGTTAGATTTGTGTCGATCTTTAGCCTAATATGAATATTTTTTATTACGAAATTATGTATTTTTTATTGTAAATGATATGAAGCCTTCCTTTTAACATGACATGGATTTTTTTATTATTCTTATTCTAAATTTCTATTATTTTTCAATAAATATGAACTCTTCTTTTAATCTAAATTGTTATAGTCTAATCCACTATAATTACAAAGCAGATTTTTTATGTTATCTTCATTTAACATGGAATTCCTAGTATTTTTCAATTAACATGTGAATCTATCTACTTATATATATAAAGCAGAAGAAACAAAGCAATCACATTAATCCTAAAATCCTATAAATTTCCACATTAATCGAAAAAGCTAGAGATTCTCATGTTAATAAAAAAAAGGAAACATCTGGATAATATTATGTAAATATTGAAAAGATCTAGATCGTTAATTATGGACAATATTAGGAAAACGAAAACACCACAATGGCCACGTCAGTTGATCAATATATTAGAGAGATAAACTTTAAATCTGATATGATATATTAGAGATAGATTATGAGTTAGAGATTACCCTAAAAATGATTATGATTTAGAGATAAACTCTATATGCTGACACAAATCTAGCTCCGCAAGCGCATGGGCCACCTTACTTGTCTGCTTATATATATATAAAGCAAAAGAAAACGGAGCCACCACATTAATCCTAAAATCCTAGAAATTCCCACATTAATCAAAAATTATTATAAATTCTCATGTTAATCAGGAAAAATGAAAGATCTACATCGTTGAATGTGGATAATATTATGTAAATCTAGCGGTCAATATTGAAAAGATCTAGATTGTTGATTATTAGAGATAAACTCTAAATCTGATCTGATATATTAGAGATAGATTATGAGTTGTAGATTACCCTAAAAAATGATTATGAGTTAGAGATAAACTCTTTGTGCTGACACAAATTTAGTCTCGCAAATGTGTGGGCCTTTCATTTGCTCGTTATTTATTATACTAAGGTAGAGTTAAACGGAGCCACCATATGAACTGTAAAATACTAAAAAAATCTCACATTAATTGAAGAGAAAAAAAGGATATACGTACACCGTTGATTATTGTGGGTCCAAATAACGTTTCAGATTAAGACTACGATAATTAATTAAATATAAAAAAATAACCAGAGGGCCTCGGTTTGGGGCACCTGCCCTTGGTGCATTCGCCTCCTCCGCAGGCGTGGCTCTGCCTGTGGCAATGAGCTGCTGGCTAGGTGGGCAATGCAGCGTACGGGGCATCTCGGCGAGACGCACACCAAATCTACTTGTCAGTGCTTCCCATGTCCGCGCGTCCCCTGTACGTACGCGTGCCTGCATCTGCATCTGCATCGATCGAGCTACGAGATCACGTCACGGCGAAACCGACTCTGCAATGATCTGCAGCGTGCCCGCAGAATGGTCAGCTAGCCTCTCCTCTACGTCCATCCTAGCTCTTGCCAACTCGATCTCTTGCATGTGACTTTATATATATATACATATGTTACGAGCATGTGTGTATGCGCGTATATATATGCGTGTGTGTAAATGTACAGGTTGGCACGTACGTGTGTGTGTATCATGTATGTGTGTCCTGGCGGTAGCGTCGGTCGGGCCGGTGTCACGTGCATGCATGCATGCGGCGCTGCCTGCCTGGGCGGTGTGTAGTGTACGTGTGCGATCGGCCGAGCTCAGCTGTGACTTGAGAAAAGCAGGCAGGCCGAACGATCGATGGTGTGCAGTGAACAACTATACATCACTGCCAGTGCCAGTGCCAGTGCTTGCTCGATCGCATGATGCAGACCAGCTGCTAGTGATCTCTCTCTATCTCTCTCGCTAACTCGCTCTCTACCCCTCTTTGTGTTTGTGTGTGTGCATGTGTCAGTTCAGTGAGTGATCGGGGGTGGCGATTTCCGATTATGGAAGAGAACAGTGATCAGTACGTACTGGCTAGCGCGCCGTGCGTTTTCTGCAGATTTTGCATGCATGGGCAACAAAAAATCGACCCAGACACAACCATGCATCGATTGCACGGCCAATGACCCCAACAGTGCTCACCAACACAGTGGACGGTTCGTTCGTTGCCCGGGAGCCGGTATACATCAGTCAATCGTCTTTTTTTTGTCATTTTATTTTTTAAACTTTATTGCACTGACAGTGAATACTTCCCCGGTTACAAATAATTGGCGTCGGTTTTGATTTTGCACGGTCACAAATATTTGGCGTCGGTTTGATTTTGCACGGTCTTCAAAATACGACTTTGATCACTGGTTACCATGTTAGTTTATTTATAAACCCACTAAAATTTTAATATTATTAGAGTACTTTTGGAAACAAATCTACGCACACTATTTTTGTGTATCCTGTCTAAATATTTAAAAGGTAAACGGCGATAATATCGCAACACCCAAAAATACGTGAATACAATGCCATTCAACTAGGACAGGTAACGAGAGAAATATATAAGACAGCACCTACATCGTTGTTACCAAACAGCTCATCAGCAACAGAGGACATCCAAAATAGACCTGATCACTGGCCGGGTCGAGTCGGGCTTGAAACAGCTCGGTCCCGCAGGAACAAACCCGAGCCCAACCAGGCCCGAAGCGTTGGGCTTCAATTTTGGGTTCAAACCGGCCCCAAAGTCCTGCCCGGACACGGCTTGTGCACTGATCGGGCCGGGCTTTTTCGTGCTGGGTCGGTGTTGGCGATTCTTACGCTCTTAGAAATTAAACCGCAAGCGGACGGATATCGCTTGTAGTTTTCACCTAGGAGTATTCCAAGGTATCGAATCCACAGAAAACGAGGAAGAAAGATAATTCTAATATCTATATTATTGAGATACCAACCAGCTAGCTAAGGGGTAAATATGATACGATAAATAGACTGGTGACACACACACACACACACTAAGTAGAGTGCTACAATAATTAGGCAGACAGTTGGGAGGACAACGAGACGGGTTTAATAAGTTCGTAAATGTTGTGTGATTCAGTTTATTGAGAGAGCTTGGGCGATAACGATCAGTGGTTCACTTAATATTCGTCGTCGGAGCTCGGACATTCACTACCACCCGCTATCCTGAATTGGAATTCCGAATAGTTATGGCTCTACTGGTCCAAAGCCGGACGCCGTGGGTTACGCACGAGATAATTAATATCTACGGATGGATAGGGCTATCACCACCTACCACTTATATGTGGGCCCGGGTGTAAACCGAGTTAGTCCTAGTCTCAGAAACCACGTCTGCTACTATTTCTAATCAACCTTCCTCGGATCCTAGGAAGATGATCTAGGTTCAATACTTGGGCTCTTTCAGTATATGAGTGAGAACCTAAATTGATTCCAGACAAATACAAGCTACCGGTAAGGTTAATCCACACAACTCATATAGTAGATATGCTCAATCTCAAATAAAGCTCAACACATAATAAAATGAATGAAGTGATCCCACTAATTAAATAAATAATTAGGAAAGGGTACAAGAGCTATTACACAAATTCCTGAAGACACTTCCAGAACTCCGAGGCTTTAACTCGACTCAACTCTAACTCCCAACTAATCTACTCTAACTAAAGAGCAACTCTAAGCGAAGTGGATAAAGTGAAGTGTGGTGTTGTGTAAGTGAGGTGAGGTGAGGGGGTCCTTTTATAGTGTTCCGGAGCTAATGAGAGGGTGTCACGGCATATGACACTTGTCATCTTGCCACCCTCCAAAGGGGGAATCCAAAGGGCATCTGAGGTGGGTCGGTCGGCCGGCCCACCCTTTTCATCATCTGGCCGCCAATTTTTTCTGGGATGCTTCATCAATGGTGTAGATCATCTCTCCAAATCGGTTTTGTTAATTGACTCCGGCAAGTAATGGTTCCTTTAGAATCCTATGCTCTCTTTGTGAAGGAAGTACATCCATCGGATCAAACCGACTTGAACGGACGACGGGGATGTCTTCATTGGATACTCTTTAGTCACCCGACCAAGTTTGGGGTCGATTGGCCACAAATGTGGGTCGGCCGGCCTAGGGTGGGTCGGCCGGCCTGCACTTTTCTCCGGTTCGGCTCCGGTTTTCTCTAGTTTGACCCTGAGGACAAATACTCACCAAAACTTGTGGAAATTTATAAGTTTAAAATAAAATGTTAGTATAAACCATGATTTTCTCCCATATGACAGGAATATCGGCGTATGTTGGCGTACTTTATTGGATGCCAACAGTCGGGCCAAGCTGCCTATGAACAGGTCTAATCTAGAAATATAAACAATGGGAGTATTTCGCCATAGCCTGGTCATTAAACAAAGCACAATGCAGGACAAACAAAGACAAAGGGGGCCATTTCGGTGGCTTAAACATGAAGAGATCTCTGCAATATGACCCCGCAAGGTAATTTTATCGACGTACTCCGTTTTAAAATACAAGATGTATAATTTTTTTAATATGGTTTCCTTTTTTAAACATAGAATTTTGGCCTTAATTTATTTCACAGCACATCATCAAAAACTAAAAAATTAACATCATATGGAAGTATTTCCAAATAAGAATCCAATTACATCACACGTATAACACTAAATATATACGTTTTTAACTTACTTATTAGTCAGAAGTTACAAACTTTGACTTTTTAATACATGCACGTCTTATATATTGAAATGGAGGGAGTACATACAAAGAAGGCCGATGGCAAAAAGAAGGGAAAGCCGATCCAGCATCCCACAATGGAGAAATTAAGGTTCAAGATCAAATTCATTTTATACTAAGAGTTCAAAAAAATATAACAAATTTGAATAGTTTTATATTGATAGAATTTTTTTATAACTCTTGATATATTTGAACTTACAAATTGATAGGTAGATTCATAAGTACATCTATGAAATTTTTAAAAATTTTCATAGTGTGCATGGTGTATGGAAAGCCCTGTATTGCCATATAATTAGTAGTCAAATGTTCATCCATAACCCGGTGACCGGTGTCGATGTGATTTCTATGAACCTGAGGAGTATTCCCCACCGGACCTACGAGCTTCTAGCAAAAAAAAACTTCTGGACCGTATGGAAAGCCCTGTATTGCCATATAATTAGTAGTCAAATGTTCATCCATAACCCGGTGACCGGTGTCAATGTGCTTTCTATGAACCTAAGGAGTATTCCCCACCGGACCTACGAGCTTCTAGCAAAAAAAAAACTTCTGGACCGTGCGAAGAATTAACAGGCCTTATCACTGCGTGATACTGCCTGAGCTGGACAGCCCATTTAACGGTGAGTTGGGCCCTCCAAATGAGCAAGCTGGGCTTAGAGTCAAAATAAACGGCCCGTCCACAACTCAGGTGAGGCGATCGGAGTACTCGTCCCTCCTGCGGATGCAGCGGAGCAGCTCAGCCTCCAATCACCAGTCGACTTGCTCGTATAGACACGTCTCAGCTGGCCGCTCTCATCGTTCTCGTACAGGCCAGATGATCCAACTGTGACAAATGGATGAACGATGTCCCGTTTAAGAGCCAACCAACGGGATAGATAGAACCTATACCCACATGCTTCTTCGTCCTCAATCCTCACTTTCACTTTCACTTTCACTTTCTCTATGGGCTGGTTAGGAGCGCTGGTAAGCGAACCTGCAACTAGTCATGGGCTACGATTCATTGCTGGATGGTCATGGGCCTGTTATTGCCTATGGGCCTGCTGCCTTGTATATTTGTTTTTAGGGGCCCTCATAATTTGGGGCCCCTGTGCGGCGCACAGCCCGCACAGGCCTTGGGCCGAGCCTGCATATTGTTAATGGCATAGGGAAGATTACATTATTTATAATGACATATATGATTATATGTAGGTTAATTGGATGGTTGCCAATGCAAAACTTTGAAATTCAAGATTTGCCATAAGTACTTTTATAAATATATAAATTTGCCATCACATGGATCTATGCCACTATGTGAATCTTAAAGCACACCCCTTGGTTTGAAATTGGAAACTTGGTTGACCGCTAAAAAACTGAAAAAAGCCGGTGGCCACTGTTCCGCAAATCCGTAACAAAACAATTTGGCTTCGCTCTATGACTTTTTGGTGTGCGAAAAATTGAGCCGTTCTGGACGGGCCAGATGGTCAGAACTAAGAAGGTCCAGAACTCCAGATCGATGAGCTCTTGAGCTAGCCAGGTCCAACCTGCTCTGCTGTACAAGCCAGAGCACAATCAAGAACCGGAGATAGAAGAAGCGAGAGAAGGAAGATGCTTGCTTCATTTGTTCAAAACTATACAAGCTTTTATACACATTGCCCGGCTGGTTGCAGCGTGCAGCGGCGCAGGAGCAGAGCACACGCCATGGCCTCGAGAACTCGTCATGTCAATGCAAGCAGCAAGTCGCAACTAGCTGGGCATTGGCCGCCACAGAAGTCGGCGTTGATGCCGCAGCCTCAACGCGCGGCGGCGGCGCGGCGTGACCGGACGGGCCAGAACGGCGGCAGCCTCCAGAACGGCCGCTTCCGCTGCTTGGCCGCGCCGCCGCCGCCGGCGAGCTCCTTCTCCGAGCTCAGCATGTTCCACATCACCTGCACGTCCTGGTACCCGCAGGTCTGCACGTCCTGGTGGAGGCTCAGGATCCCGCACTCTGCATCGCCATCAACCCCGTTCCAAAGAGTAAAAACCAAGCAGTGATTGGTACTTAAATTACAAGGAAATCCGGTTGCATTGTGCCAAAAAAAAGAAAGAAAGAAAGACAATGTGATGAGCTGCAACATTGCAACAACCACCATGAGGGTCACAAGATTGGGTGGTCCAGAGCATGATTGTCCGCATGTACTCCGGATGGGCGGCTCGAAGCAAGAGATAACGTGACGCCGATTCTTCGCGCCCATGGACCATTACCGAATCCCTGACTGATTTGTTTGTTTCTTGTGATTTTTTTTCCTTCGTTGCGATAAAGCCTGAAGCTTTTTGTGACAGCATAAGTTAGACACGCCTAGATCTACCGACATTGCAAAGAACTGCGCGTTTCCCTGAAGAATCTCGAGTCTAATGCACCAATTGAAGAAGAAGAAGGTTTAAAGATTTGATTGCATATCCGCATTGTGCTAATCTTAAACGTAGAATGGGTCACTACAGTTCGGTTCTTGTTTCTGTGCTGGCTCAGAGTGATTAGCGCTCCAAGAGAATGGGGGCCACGACGACGGTGTAAGAGCAGAGTAGGAGGGGGCGGGGCTGCCCGGTGGCTTACCGCCCTTGCGGACGCGCGCGCGGGCGGCGGCGACGGCGAGCCAGGCGCGGCGCACGGGCGCGACCACCCTCGCGCGCCACCACGCCATGACGCGCGTCCCGATCTGCTGCCGCCGACGCCTCGCCGGCTGCCGAGCCTCGCCGCTGTCGCCGGCGCACGCCTCCGCCGGCCGCCGCGGCCGGCAGCCCAGCCTCGCCGTGGTTGGCACCCGCCGCCGCAGGCTCGCGAGGAGCCCGTCTCTGCCTTCCCTTCTGAGTTCTGACCTGTCCCTGAGCCTCTTTACACTACACACCACCGTGCGTTTTATATAACGAACAGCTAGTGATAATACAAGTAGTAATTAACTCCCATCGTTTTGTACTGTCATGGCTCATTTTATAATATCTATGCGTTGCTTCGGAATTTCAAACAAAGAACAAAATAACATGTTCGTGAAAGTATATATACATTGACCAACAGAAATTAAGTATATTTTCGTGCAAGTATATTCCTGATAATACAAGTAATAATAATATACATAGTCCCTTATTACTCCTAGTCTCCCACCAAGTTTTCTATTGCCATCGGGCTCATTTTACCATTACCCATAGCACCAGCGATAGTTTCTGATCAACATCGCAGCGGCCAACAACCAACCAGTGATTGATGAAATGCCAGTAGCATCACAGTCACATGCGCAAGCAGAGCAGAGGATTGGGTTGGTTTTTCTTCAGATTGTTCATCGTTTTTTTTATGGTTGGTTTCAGATTTGACACGATCTGTTCCTTGGCGGTTGAGGTGGAGACTGGAGAGGGCTCGGGCTCTGGAATTCACGTGCCCTCCCCCACAAAATCATTTCGGAATCCGGATGCCGTCGGAGTCGGTGCATCCGCGGCAAGTGGGGCGTTTCTTCTGCTCCATCCCGTGCCGCCTCCCAATGGCGGCGCGAAACGTCTGTTGATCTCGGAAATGGGATTGGGATTGGGATACCGGCGACCTGCATTTGGGCGGCAAGAACATGGCAACCAGAACGAGCATTGGATAGGACGGTTCAGTAGCTGGCAATGGCATTTGGATTTAAGTTAACATTTTTTATTTTGGATTTTTGTTCAGTAAATCAAGTTATACGAGTAGCAATGAAAATATAAATCTAGGAAAAAAAAATACAGATTTGGTCCTTAGAGCATCCCCAGCAGGGGAGCCATCTCGGCCTGCATCAGCGCCGGCAAACGCGTGCGCCGCAAGCATGCACGCCAGCCCGCCGTCCGCCGCAACGCAGTTTAAATTTTTTTTCCCGCCCACGACGTGCGCTGATGCCGGCGCTTGTGATAGCTCCCCTGCTGAGGATGCTCTTAAGCGATGTCAGTTCACCCATTTTAGTTCTTGAACTCTAGAAAAAAAAGAGTTGACTTGATTCTCAAATTATTAAAGCCGAACACAAATGGTCCCTACCAAGTCAACAATGGAATCGACCGGCTAAAAGTGCTTTTACTCGGATGGTATATGTATTTTTACATAGAAATTTCATGGCATCCTAACTAAACTATATATTCAAGTTTCTAAAAAAAAGGGGCCTCCTAGAACCAAGCTTTCTCAAAACCAGTTTGCTTTAGAGATCAGTTTGCCGGGCCGAGCAACCTCGATGCGTTCCATGATTCGATAATCATCGTTTATTATTTTTTTTATAAAAGATAATCGTCGTTCTGGGGAACCCTGCTAAGGCAGTAGTACTAACCGTGATCAGCTGTAACATGATGTGATCTCGACCGTGCAGTCGCAGTCTGCCGGCCGGCCTGCGTTTGCTGGACGACGACCTATGGATTGGAGATGTCGCCCTGTCCTTCGTGCCGTGCAAGCACTGCCAGCCAGGCCTCCTGCACAGAGATGATCACTGGTTTTATTAGTGAAATCTTTGTTGCGGGTACGGATTAACAAATGATCGATCTCAAAAGCATGCAGCACTTGATCTTTCTTCATGTGACGTGCCCCTGATTGCGAGGTACCAGCAAAGTCTGGATTTTTTGCTCAGTGCCCAACAGTCCATGCATCCTGTTGTTGGCTGCCGATGTAACACACTGGCATTGCATCTACGGAGTGAGGCTATAGATGCAAACGGGGACGGATGATAGCAGGAGCCTTGCCGCCCTATGCTCCATGTATATTGCTCATGTATGTGCTAGCAGTAACTCATCGAATCGACAAGGATTTGCATGTTGAAATAGTGGAAACAATTGCCAAAAATGCCTAAACGCATGGGCTTGTACGATAGAAGTGTTAAAGGCACGAAAAAAATATTACACATTTATTTGCAATTTAAAATAGTTAAAAACTGTCAAAACTGTTGAATACACATGCGTTTCTAGGAAGGCCAGTCCAGGGCATGCGCGAGATGTGCGGCCGCACAAGGCCCACATACTAAGAGGGTCCATGAAAACCATCTCATGAGCACAATATAAACTTCTTTTGATCAATTCCCTACGGTGCAAACAAAGTCATTAAGTTAGGATGTTTTTAACTGCATACCATTTTGACTTTATTTTGCTTCCACACTATTTTTTCCATATTTGACTTTTCTGTCTACTACGATGCTATAATTTTAGCCAGATTGTAAACTTTGTTCTAATTTCACACCAAGCCTCAAAAGTTCTAGGGCCGGCCCTGGTTTCCTGGACACTTAAAATTTCCCACTCACAATGAATGGTTTACCATCATGGTTTCCCTAGGCTATATTCAAAATAGTCGTCATTATTATTGTTGAAACCGTTGTCAGCATGCAAATCAGTTTGGCTGCCTAGACAGCGCCTATTGCAAATTTTTGTGTGTACGAGATTAGAATAACTTCAAAATAAGGCTTCACCTAGACCATCTAGACGGTCCCTCTCCACCCGCTCAGTGCTTACCACTGATGAGTCAAGAAATGACAGATTCTTAAATGACAACCTTTAGGGTAGTAAACCCTTAAAATATATTTGCTCACTGCGTCTCTGGATGCAAATGGTTGTTATGTTGATGGATGTTGCTGTGGCTTTCGTAGCCGAAGTGAGATCAAGGAATGTACCTGGAAAACTATCATGTCAAGAGGACCACGTAATAGTGGCGGACAAGACTAGTCATAACAAATGTCCCGTTTAGCATGCTAATCCACAGCCATGTGATCTGAAGGAGAAGCAGGAACCTGACAGCACCTCAACAGGATGATAGCATCCTAAGACAATCAGCCGGTTGGTATCATATGATTTCCTGCGCAATCAACATCAGAGTCGAACACTGCAAAAGGGGTGAGGATTGGTTAATATTTATCTTATGCATAAGTTGTAAGGCAACCACATGCACTATTTAGAATGCTCAGCATCTAGCTAGGTCAACAAAACACATCCACCACTGTGTAGCTATAGTTTGGCAAACAGTTCACATTCAGTACATCCATAGCAAAATACTGTCCAGTGCTTATCCAGACTCCACAAAATGACAACGGCTAACCTTTCAACGCTACAAATGCATTATCACAACCAAAATCAGTCAAGGGGGCAAGCAGACAGACCCTGCAACAATGATTTCAACATGATTAAAGAGTTGTCAACAGGAACATTCCATAAATGGTTTACGTATGTGCTTTCACATGCAACCAACACTAAGCTTGTTCTGGAATAGAGCATACTGTGTGATCCATCATCCATCACACCGAAGACTAGAAAAGGTCTCACTCTTACCGGTGTACAGTATAAGGACATAAGGACATAAGTCACATAAAAGTTAACTAGCAAAGAACCCCGCACGTTGCGCAGGGCCCTAAGGGTATAAGATACGTTTATGTCAAATATAAAAGAATTGTTGTAAAAATACATCATCTGATGGACAACCAACAATTTATACAGTAGCAGAAGCGAATGCAATGTCTTTTCCATTAAGTTCGGAAAAGGTCTTTCTTGGCAGAGGAGTGAACCCACCAAACAGACCCCAGAATTCACCAGCATCAGCATCTGCCATCAACTTCCCATCCTCTGGTTGAAAGAGTATATTATAATTATGAAAAAGAAAAGGACTCTGTCCATTTTAAACATATTGCCCAGAAGTGAACTTACCAACTGCAGCTACTTCACATTTGCCCTCATGGTTCGTGTCTTTGAGATACTGCACAACCTCAAGGGCTTTAGCCCTCTCCTGAATACTTGAATTTGATCCATTGAATTGGAATATCTTGGACTTTGTATCTAAGATAAATATGTCATCATGGTTGAGTGATGATCGTAAAAAAGGAACCTGCGGGAGAGAACACAATGTGACATTTGTACTTGGCAGTGATCACCATACAAGGACAGAAGAAAATATTGACCTCTTTGACATGAATTGTATGTTTTCCTCTGCAGACAAATAATCGTGTCACATGCTCCCGCTCATTTATTTCAGTATGCCTGAAACCAGATGCAACCCCACCTTCCTCTGGTATAATGCAAGGTTTAAAATATGATAGAAATTTCTCTGTTTCATTTTCCTGTACTTCACGATATTGAACAGCACGTCCACCAAGAGCAGCATCCAGTTCCACAGTCTTGATTGCAGCTGTACCAGCTTCATCCTGTCCATTAATTGAAATGCAATAAGTACATATGCTATTTCATTTTCTAGGCCATTGGGGAAAAATTAGAGTGAAACGTAACAGCAAACCTAACTGGTATCTTTACCAAGCCAATAATGAATATCATGCCGGAAAGAACCATTTTTAAGGGCAGATGTCTGTTCCAATGACAAAATAACTATTAACACCCTAAAATAAATATTAATCCAAACATAATTTTAAAAATAGTAATAAAAAAGAATACCGATATTACTATATAAGGTAAACAGGATACTGAAATAATCTAACAAATTAGAAAAGAACATCGGTAATGGAAAGCAGGGCTTAATAATTAATAAATGTGAGGAATAAGAACAATTGCATAGCTGACATCAGACAGCTCTAAAAAATTCCTATAAAATAATAGCAGGAATTAGGTGCATTTTATAATTTGAAGAGGTAGAGTACCTTCAATATCACATAGGAATCTCCTGTGAAAAACTTCCCATATGATTCCCTGGGAACAGGAACAGCTTGTAGTTTTTCAATCCGCCATATCTCCAATCCGCTGATGTTTGTTAAGGATAACTGTAGAGATAAGTCAACAAGCACCATATCGAGAAACATAATTAAATGTGAATGTAAGACTTACAGCACCATGCCAACCTAATCTATCCACTTACTTTTTAGTGCAGTGCTTTCCCAGTCACAGACTAACAATTCATCAAATGTGTAGTTGACCTATAAGTAAACTAAAAAAATCATATATTGGATATAATAGGCACCATAAATTCAAAACAATAGTGCGTAATAATAATGTCTAGTGAGAGAGTTGAAATCATCTGACATTCCTGGAAATCTGGAATAAAACGATAGAAAAACGAAAAAGATAATGTGATATGTGGCAAATAAAAAACTGAAGGATACTCCATTTGACCAGCCCCTTGAAAAACAGGATCCACTTCTCTCATTGAAACTGCCATAGTACCTCTAGTTCTTGCCGGACTAGTCTTTGGTGCCTTTTGCTTCAAGAAAGAAGAGAATGTGTGCTGAAAACAGAGATATCATAAATCAAGTGTCAGGGACTCCATTTATAACAATGAGAAAGTTTTGCCCGTTAAACGAATAATTGACAAGAATATCCATAAGAGATTACTGAGCTAGCAGAGCTAGTGAAAACCCCCTAGGTGAGATAAACAAGATGCCCTTGATGAACAACACTAAGTTTCCTAGGCAAACATTTAGAATCCAAGAATAGGTGCCTGTTTTACCTTTGCTTGTGCTGTCCAGATGGCTTCAAACTATTTTGGATCAGTCTTGGAGGAAACCTTAACGAGGGCACGCTTGCTTGAAGAATTTATTTACTTTTTAACAACTATGGAGGAGAGCAACCAACGACAACACATGCGCTGCGAAAGATGGCAATGAAATAAGGGGCTTGCAGCCGAGCCGGTGACAAGGCACCCCTGTGGTTGCCACCTCAAATTACTTAATCACATGGCGCACACAACCTCTCCTCGCCAAGGAACCTACACCGCTGGATGCAACTTGAATGGTAAGGATGCATGAACAAACACCAACCACCACTACAGCCTTTTGAGTAGTAAATAAGAGATACAGATGATGTGGCAGTGGGTTGAGCAACTTTGTGAATGGCATGGTATAGAACTGTAGTAAAATGATAGAGATACCTGAGTAAAATTGATACGAAGTCAGTACACTACAATAATATATTCACATAATGATGGTATATACCCAGGCACATACTAGCCTTTCAAACTCTAATATGCAACAGGACTTACTTTGGAGAGAACAGTCAGTGGTTCTACTGCAATCCCGAGGTGACATTACAATGCCGACCTAACGATCAAGTAATCAATACTAGATGCAATTGGTGACAACTGCAGTATCGCATGAGCTGTGTATTTTACAAGATATTTTGTGTGTTTTCAGTCCAAATCAAGTCATCAATAGATTGAGTACAATCAATATCTTGAAGAGTAATCTTGCCAAGAAGTAGATCGCTTGCATGCATGGAGCACAAGGGGAGGCATTTCTTGTTCAGACTCTCGTGAATGGCACTTAGTCCTTGGACCCACTTCTTCCCATTTAAAGGATCTATGTTTAGGCGATTCTGTAGCAAACGTACTCGGTAAAGCAAAGTGTCTGTTTGACCACAAAAATGTGCCAGGCAAGGATAGGAAGTGTCATCAACTGCTAGTCTCACCAAGATCATTGTCAAGGTGCCATCCACAGGCTTCGGATCAGAGAGGTTCTTATCACCCATCATCTTCACCTCCCGCTCTGTTGGGAAGTGCACTTCTGCCACTCCATTGTCATTTATCATCTTCAAATCCTTCGTGTAATGGCTAATTGTTTGCCTCTTGGTACACTCATGCTTCTCTGCTAGTGTCAAGAAGCAGGAGAACCTTAGGTGGTAGCTGACAGCCGTCTTGACCATCTTGAAATTCTGACAGCAGCAGAAGAAATCTAGCCACCTCCTCCCAACGCCAGCATACCACTTGATGATATCCGCATCATCCAAACATATAAGTAGCTTGATCGGTCGTGGCCGTCCCGTGGAATTTGTGAACCCAGCCAACTTTACTGCTTTCCTTACAAGCTCTATCGGTGCATTGACCCTCATCATCAACTCGGTCAAGTCCTCAACAGTCCTCTTCTCATATTGTCTCTCTTCCTCCTCCTCTGCTAGCTTCTCCTTTTCCTCAGCCATGTCCTGGCCACTAACAGGCATCAAGAAACTGTCGATTGCCTCTCGAAACTTGTCATAAGACTCCACCAATTCTGTTGGCAACTGATCTCTCACCCTGCTTAATGACAAAAAGTCACCTGATGTGAGCAGTTGGTGCCAATATATACAATGCTCCTGTGATTTGAAGTATGCAGCCACTGCTTCATCTGCCCATCCCTTGAATGTCTGCTGCACTTCATCCTCGATATGGAAACCAAACTCGAATTCATGCCCCCGCCTAACCTTCTTGAACAAATGGTTCAGTATCTTCAATCCAAGCTTCTTCCTCCGTGTCTCCCGTGCATTCCTCAGCTCCTCTGCCTTTGCTGCCTTCATCTTCAGATACTTTTTCCTGGCCCTCTTCGCCTTCTCTGACATGGGCGGGTGCATGACTGATGGCGGCACAGCTTGGAGCTCCATGCCCAGGAAATCCATCTTCTCAGATACGGCACTGTGGATTGAGCTCCCAGACCTGTCCACCTTCACCTCCAAATTCCCCTCCAAGACTGCAAGGACCCTATCCCTCACCTCAATTGTGAGCATCTTCGACCCCGATGTCACGACCAGCATTTCATCAAGATACCGCACCGCATACACTCTCACAGGCCTATGCAGAACGCTGTCATCCTTAAGTCTAGGATTCTTCTTGTGCACCTCCTCCCGGATGGCCATCACCTCTCTATCCACAGGATCAAAAAATATATTCATCAGTGTAGAGGTGAGGTCCGACTCCTGGGGCAGCCCACGGCCAAGCTCGCAGCCGCCCAGCTCGAACGCTACCGCATTGGATGCAAACAACTCGCTCAGGAAGTCCAAGAACCCAGGGTCGTCGACCTTACTGGAGATGGCGTCCAGGAGGCGGCGGATGTGGCGGGGGCCAAATGGCTGCCGCGGGATGGCGATGCGGAAGAACCAGGAAGCGTTGGGTATGGATCGGAGGTAGCGGACGGCGGTGTGGCGGGCGCGGTAGGCGAAGGTGGCGGCGCGTGGGGCAAAGATGGCGTCGAGCGCGGACGCCGCGGAGAGCATCGCGAGGCGGAGCGGGAGGGTGGGGAGGGGGAGCGGCTGGCCCTTGAGCCGGGAAGGGGGAGGAGGTGGATGTGGGAGGAAGGTGAGGGGAGCGCGGCGGCGGTGGGAAGAGGAGGGAGCTGGGTCGTCGGGGAGGGGAGGGAGGGGTGGGAACGGCGGTGGAGGAGGAGAGCGGAGGAGAGGAGGAGGGAGGGGTGGGAGAGGAGCGGGAGGAGGGAGTGGAAGCGGCGGCTGGAGGTGGAGTAGTGGTCGCGGCGGAGGAGGAGCTCGAGCTCCGCGGCGAAGAGCGGCGCCGGTGAGGTGGACAGGGCTGTGGCGGTGGCGGTGGCGGTGGAGAGCGTGCGGGCCGTGGTGAGGAAAAGGGCGCGGCGGCGCACGCGGGCGAGGCGGGGGAGCATGTGCGGCGCGTGGAGGCGGCCGCCGGCGGCGGCGGCTTCGTTCGATTCCCGAGCCGAACCGGCTGTTCCAGTTACAACTTACAAGTGGGCCGGCCCATTTTAGTTAAGAGAAATCTCTACTATTATAAAGCACCTTGTGGTGGTGGTGGTGGTGGTGGTGATAGTTCGAACTTTCAACCGAAACGTCCATCTCGCGTGTTGCAATCTGCTCTACTCCGTCCGATCTACTTTTGCCAATACCACGATCCACTCGCCCTTTGATTTTGGATCGCGAGTAACTCCCCGTCTCTCCCTTTCATGAGTTCGCCTTCCTAAAAAGCTCCGCCTCCGCGCCGCCCTTGCTCTCTCCTCCACCGCCTCCCTCTCCCACCGCCCCTTCTCATGGCGCCACTGGTAAGTCCCTCCGCCCCCGCTTGCCGCCTCTCTCTCTCTCTCTCTCTCTCTGCATGTGTTCCTTTGCGTCAGCCTTCCTCTCTCCTCTGCCACCCTCCTCTCTCCCGCCTCTCTCAGTGCCAAGTAAGCCCTCTCTCTCTCTCTCTCTCTCTCTCTCTCTCTCTCTCTCGGCTGCAAGGAATCATCGCTCTGAAGAAGCAGCGGGTCCACTGACCTAGCAGAGCAGTTTGTAGTTAGTGTGAGGCCCAACGACAACCCTTCTCAATAACCGGGTGGCGGCCGAGCCTACAGAGGCTCAGGCCCCGCGGTCTTCTCGGACTAAGCCTGAGGCGACTTGGTGATCCGTGTATGGATCTTTCGTACAGTGGGAAGACGGAGAGAAAAGATACGAACTGTAAAGACACAAGCGATTTACCCTGGTTCGAGCCCCCACCGCCGGGTAACACCTCTACTCCAGTCTTGTTGATTATATGGTGGAAAACAGTACAGAGGTGCCGAGATCGGACCTAGAGGCGCCAATCCCGAGCTTACAGTGGTGACGGCTAAAGGCTAAGACTACTTGTGGAGGAAGCTTCGGAGGCTAATGTCGCTTGTGCTTGGACCAGGTGGAATCGGATCAGGGACTTCGGGTGTTGAGTTGGCCGTCCTTGCAATATCGAGAATCCTCCTTTTATAGGCGTCATGGACCGCCCGAGGTCGTCTGGCGGGCCCAGCTGGTCTTTGCTTTAGTGGCGAGGTTCTTGTCTCGTTCTAGGGTCTGTCGGTGCATCGAGCCTGCGAGGAGAGGCCGGTCGGGTTAATCTTGAACACGTGTTTGTCTTAACATGCCCGTTCGAGGAAGAACCTCTTTAGGGAAAGCACTTTCCTTTATCCCCAATATGGCCTTGGATCGACCGAAAAGCTCTGCGCCACCCGTTAGAGGCGTCGCGAAGCTAACAACCATCTCGCCGCCGCCAAAGAGGCGGCGACGACAAGGCGGATTGTTTCAGCGTACTTACAGACCGCCGGGTTCTGGGAGACACAGTTTTCTCCGGTCAAGGCGAAGAAAGCACGTGAGCCATAGCGGTTATCGCCACCCCCCTACGGGTGGCGGATCACCGAGGACCTTCTTCCGGTGAGGATAGCAGGGAGGACATGGCGCCGCACGGGTTTGACCTAGTCAAGCCCGGGACAGCCATGAGCGAAGTTAGGTGGCTTCTTTAGTACGGCCAGGGATAGCCTGCTTGGTCCTCTGCTTGTGTGGTGGGCCGGTACGGAATCGGCCCAAGGCCTGCTTCAAGATAAGCCGTTTACTAATCATCAACAGCCAGCCCCCGAGCCTCGAGCGGGTCGCGTAACGAGCCGGTCTGAGGTTTAAAGAAAAAACCCTTACCACGCGCCGCGCGGGAAGATTTGGTTCGGGAGCCGAAGTCCTAGGCATTGAATTTGATTTGACAGGGGAGCGGAGCAGTTACCCCCTTTTGGGCACGATTTCCACGGCTTCCGTTCCGACTGCTATCCCCTCTTATAAGGCAGCGCTCCA
Source organism: Raddia guianensis (assembly GCA_036346415.1). Classification (NCBI taxonomy): domain Eukaryota; kingdom Viridiplantae; phylum Streptophyta; class Magnoliopsida; order Poales; family Poaceae; genus Raddia; species Raddia guianensis. The sequence continues at coordinate 4,827,150 of CM070539.1, read as the reverse complement.
GGGGGAACTCCTTACTGCGGAACCATCCTCCTCGTTTTTTCCTCTTCGTCTTCCCAAATCACCCCTCGCATTCTTACTTCCCGCCTCCCGCCGCCATGGTTCTCATTGGAGACAGCACCTTGACGAGGGAGAGGATGAAGGAGCTGGAGAGGGACGGCTTCTTGAAGCCGGGCTCGTGGAGGCTCCCAGGCGCGGAGCAAGAGCCAAGGCCGGAACCCGATGAATTGGTATGCTTCGAGAGCTCGGCCATCTGTGGGTTTCGTGTGCCAGAATCTCAGTTCATCACCGACTTCTTTGCCTTCACGGAGCTGAGGCCAGAGAACCTGTCCCCACAATCCTATGTTCATCTGTCAATCTTCGCATTCCTGTGTGAGGCGCACTGCGGGGTTCGGCCGACGGTGAGCCTCCTCCAGCACTTTTTCGAATTGAAGCCGGTCGGCCGCCGAGTGGGCAACGGCGGGGTTTTCTACCTGACCGCGCGCCGAGCCCGGGGGAGCCAGTCGTACCCTGAGTACGAGGTGAGGACGAAGGTCGATGGTTGGGCCCGGCGGTGGTTCTACTCGAACGCGGGGCTCGACTGAATACTCATGCGCCACGGATACACCAATCTTCCGGTGGGCGAGCCCCACCGGAGGATCAAGCCACCGAGGTCGACATTAAAGAGCTTATTGGGGCGGCTTGACAGGCTCGAGGTCGTCGTTAGCTGTCGACCGGATCGGCCATTGAGGCGCCAGCTGATCGTCGGCGACATGGATGGTTGGGAGGATCCCGACGGGACTTCCATGAAGGTAGGCGTGAGTTGCTTTCTTGCGCGTCGATCTCGAGTTGGGATACGTCAGAATCGGCGTCGCCGAGGCCTCGCAGTCTCTCAAACCGCGAGGTCAGCGGTCGCGAGGATGTTGCTACCTGGACAAGACTCTCGCCGTATCACGGTTTGTGAAGGACAAACCGTCCGAGGTAAGTGCCAGCAGTGTTCGATTGAATTCTCACCGTGCGCTCCTTGAGGTTTTGATGAGGCGCACTTTTGTTCTGCGGCGGACGTGGAAGATGGTTGACAGACCACTCGGGCCGCTGGCTCGATCGAGGCCCTCGCCGGTGGAGCGCCGGTGGCATCCGGTGGCGCCGGTCCGTTGCCGACGGCGAGTAAGGGAAAAACGGCACCTCGAGCGGCCACGGCGGGCTCAAGACTGGCGGTCTGATGATGCACGGAAAAGCGCAAGCGCCCGCGCAGGTGAGCTTCCATTCTCCAACACGGGTTGAGCGCTAGGCACCAGCGGCCCTTAAGCCTTCATGCCGTGTGTGTTCAGGGCGCAGCGCCTACGAAGAAGAGGAGGACGTACCAGCCAGCTCCAGAAAGTGATGACGAGGAGGTTGTGGTAGCGTCTGATCCGCCGCCAGCGACAGTCCCGCGACGAGGACCTACGAGGAAGGTTCCCGCAGGGCGTAAGGGAGCGGCTTTGCTCACCTCGAGCCGTGCCAGCGGGCTGGAGACAGAGCTTTTTCTCCGCCCTACGCCAGGGGTATACGAAGGCACCGAGCTCGAGCCGGCGCGTGAGTTTCCCGCGCTACATGCTATCACTCCGTTTCTCGTGTCTGACCGCCGTGCCTTCTGTTGCAGTGCGTAGCGCTAAAGTGGTCACCGAGGTGTTGCTTCCCTCTGCTGAGGCCGTGGCGATTGAAGACGAGCCGGTCGATCCTACCGGAGGGGCGCCTTTGCTGCGGCAGCTGGAGGCCGCCGGGCTAGCGAAGGATGAGGCAGCTGAGCCTAAAGGAGATGCGCTTAAGATAGCGCAGCTAGAGGTCGCCGGGCTGGCGGAGCTGAAGGGCAAGAATCAACCGACCCGCGGAGGATCAAGATACTGCCTACCGACGGCGGTGTTGGATGCTTCCGCGGAGATTGCGGAGACGGTGCAAGTCGTCATAAGTGATGATCCCGTGTGGATTACGCCCTTGCGCGTGGAAGGGCGTACGGCGCACGGGTGGTGGCCGATCGACCGCAGGGGGATCGCCGACTATTTCAAGACCCCAGTTGGAAAGGCCCTTCCGACATCGGCCGGCGGATCTTCGCTTGGTTAGTGGACTGGCGGTCCGCGTGCTCACGCCGGACAGATGGACAAGCGTGGTGATGCCTAGCGTGGCTCCGCTAGCATCTGCGGGCTGGATTTCTGTCACTCCAGAATGGGTGGAAGAACAGGACGCCGCCAGGTCGCAGGAAGCCGGCCGGACAGATCGCCACATCAAAGCCTCGCCTATTCCGGGCTAGAGGATCCACACAAGCTTCGTGGCGGCTAAGTGGACGGTGGGCGAGCTAAAGGCCAGCGTTGATAAGGGCCGGGCTCGGCTTGGCGAGCCGTCTTGGCCGAGAGGCGGCCACCGCAAAGGCGAAAATGGTGGCAACCAAGTTGGAGGACGCCGAGAGAAGAAGGCGGCATGGTGGGACGACAGCCTTGCTTCGATTCTTGCGCCGCGCCGCTACTGCGTGCCGAGCCGCCGGAGGAAGGTGGTGAGAATCGGTCGTTGCCCGCCTCTACATTGCTGAGGGGCTCACGCCCCGGGTCAAGGGAGGCTTGCAGATTATCGCATGGCGAGGACATGGGATATGCTCGCTCACACCAAAAAGGTGGCACTCTTGACCCTGCGCGTTACTCTTAAGTACCGAATTTCTTGTGCCTTGACTTAGTTTTTCCTGTTTCAGCTTTACGCGCTTATCGCCGGCTCGTCGTCGCTAACGGAGGCGATGGGCGGGCAAGCAGATGATGACGCGGCGAGGATCGAGCATCTCTCCGTCGAGCTAGCGCGAGCCCGGGCCCAGGCAAAGCGCGCAGACGGGCTCACTGCCGAGATCGATGCCGTGCTGCTGCGTATCATCGAGCTAACATCTACTGAAGGCAATGCAGAGAAGGAACAAGAGGTTCTGACGAGGCTTGCTCGAGCTCGGGAGGTGGAGGAAGCCGTGAAGATCAAGCTCAGCGGCTCATGAAGAAGCGGACGGGCTCGGATCCTTTTGACGAGGAGTATAAGCGCAGAGGCGGCCGCCAACGAGCTAGCGGCTACCAAGTCGACCATAACTCCATCGTTCAGGCTCGAGGAAACTTGTAGTAAGCTCGGCATGAAACTACCATCTTTGCTGAAAGCAAGGCGAAGTCCGTGGCGTAGTCGGAAGCCTTGAAGAAGCAGAGAGAGAGCTTGCGAAGCCGGGTCAAATTGCGCCAAGAGCGAGCGACATGGCGCGCGAGCCATAGAGTTGCTTCAGCGCAGACGCGAATCCGGATTTAGAAATCGAGCTAGAGAGGCTCGGTGCGGCAAAGACCGAGTAGTCGACCCGGCCCATGACTCCGGGCTCCGCGCCACATACCTTTGTGTATTTTCCTTCGCACGCCTGTCTAATCAAAAAACATTGCGTAATGCGTGGTGGTGAAAGGCTTAGCCATTTTTTTATTTATCATGTCAAGTCGACGTCTTGTGAGCTCTGCGCGCAAATATAGTGCCTCGCCGACGGGAAGTACTGGTTGGCTTGGCACAGATCTGGAGGTGAAACCGTCCGCACGGTTCATGCTCCCAAACCTAAACCACGAGGCGGGCCGTGAAAGTATCGCCGAGCCTTGCTGCTGCGGGTGGACCACACCTATCGATAGGCTCGACCGTAATGATTCCTCTCACGCCATCGACGGCGGGGCCAAAGCGCGTGTCGTCGCGGCGGCGAAGCGGTTGGTATTCCATGAGGCGGCGCGTGCGCTCGCGTCTCCTCACTTCGGGTAGTGGGTTTTAATTGTTTCGCCTTCGCCAGCGGCGACGCGGGTAACTTCGCGGCGACGGACATCGCGCAATTACCGGCCTATATTAGAGCGAGGCGACGGGCGCGCTTGTATCATTCCACTTATCTCTTCCCACCTTAAGACAGAGAAACGAGGTCCTCGGTCGGGGGAGAGATAGGGAAAAACAACATAAGAGAGAGCGGGAAGGGCATGGCTTCGACGCCGACTCGACGATCTCTTCGATTGGCTACTAGCGAGATCGGGATCGCCACCATTGCCTCTCTGCGGGCTGATCCGGCCAGGCGAGAGGGTGAATGTATCACCCGATCATAGCGAGCCAGAAGAAGATCTTGGCGTCAAGACGCCCAAATCAGCCGCCAAGCGAAGGAGCGGCGATAGCGTGGCGGCGCGTTAAATGGGGAAAGCGGTAGCGGTGCAAATTGCCGCCGATACGCGTCGCCGCCCATCTTGGCGGCGGAGGAAGAGGAAGCTTTGATGTTGCCGCGGTGCTGCGGAAGAGCTCTGCCGCATGTCGCGGCAGGACAGAGATCGAAGCGTCGCGGGGGCCATCATAGCGGCGCGCCTCCATCGCTTAGGATTCCGTCAACCACCGGCCGGAGGAAACGTCATCCGAGCGGCCGGGGCCCTTAGTGCCGCGGACTCGACGCGCCTTCTTCGCCGCGTCGTCTTGGCGGAGTCTTCGCCCACCGACTGTCGCATGGCCTTGTTGGTAGGGGCGATGGAGTAGCGTTAAACTCTTGGGCGCCGTCGCGGTAGTAGTAGCGGTGCCTCTTTTTATGATAGTCCAGATGGCGAGGCCTCCTTTTGGTTGTAGAATCCCTTTGCTCTGTAAAATCCTTCTTATGTGGAATGTTTCTTTGGTGAGTCCGTCACTTTTGGCCATCAATCCTTTCTCTTGTGCAAATTTGCGAGTCTGTAATACAAAAAACAGAGGAACTAGGTGAACAGTAACGAAGTTCTGAGGAGAACTTAGGAAATCGGAGCGAACTGATCGCTACTTAGAAAGATTTGTTTTTGTTGCGCCTAATCATCCAGCCCCGGGCCGTGGCCAAGTCCAAGTGCGATCTTGGAGTTGGGCGCGGTTTAGAGACTAGAGTGATTTAGAAAAATTCACGCGAACTCTTAACCCCTAACCGTTGAAATTGCGCAAAAGTGCAGGCCTTCCGAAATTAAGGACTTGAAAAAACTCGCGAAAATCCTCAATTTCGAGCTTTGGCGGGTCGCAGCGACGATCTTGGCCCAATGAAGCTAAAGGAACTCGGTGCAAAAACCTTCACCGAACGTCAGCTGCGGGCCAAGTTAACCATCCAAACAATCCTGACGTGGGCTTACTGTACCTTTGGGTCATGGAATTCCACATTGCGCGGAGATTCACTAGGGTGCGAGAGATCGGCTTATCCCGTCGTGGAAATGCTTCGGAATGCTTTATCCTTAGCCATCGGGCTTTTGGCCACGGGCTTGCTTGGAACGGTCAAGACTTAGACCGGTGTGACTCGCGAATGGGGGAAAGGGGTTTTTTTTTTGAATTGAATTGAATTGAAATGAAGGAAACTTACAACCTGATTATGCGTAGAAGCGTCGCAGAAGGGAGATATTCCATGAGCTAGGGAGCTCGCTCCGTCCTGCCCGACAAGGCGTCTCGAGCCCGTCGTCTTCGCGCTAACTACTTTGTACGGTCCCTCCGATTTGGGGCTGAGCTTGTTGGAGCCTGCAAGGTTCTGAATGCGTCGTAGAACCAGGTCTCCTACTTGCAGGGTCCTCGTGTATGCGTACGTCTTTGCGGTCAGCGACGACGCAGGATACCGGTAGGCCGCACCAAGTAGGGATTGCTTCATGGCAGCGCCTCAAGTAAGTCGAGGTCAAGCTGCCGCTCCTCGTCGTTGACCACGAAGATGGCGAAGTCAACGCGATCGGACCCTAGTCTCATTTCTGCTGGGAGGACTGCTTCCGAGCCATAGACGAGTCGGAAGGAGTTTCTCCAGAATCGGTTGGTCGTTGTCCGGACGCCAGAGGATCGACGGTAGCTCGTCGACCCAACCTTCTTGTTTGGCCTTGAGGCGTCGTGAGACTCGCTTTTTGATGCCTTGGACTAACTGTCCGTTAGCTCGTTCAGCTGCGTCGTTGCTCTGTGGGTGGGCCACAGAGGCCAAGGCGAGCTTCATGCCGATTTCCTCGCAGTAATCGTTGAATTCCCGGCTCGTGAATTGGGTGCCATTGTCAGCGATGATTCTGTTGGGCACGCCAAACCTTGAGACGATGCTTCGGAAAAAACATACCGCGGCGATTGCAGTGATGTTGGAGACCGGCTCGGCCTCAATCCACTTGGTGAAGGTGTCGATGGCTACGAATAAGTATGTTTTGCCACCAAGACCTTTGGGGAACGGTCCTAAGAGGTCCATGCCCCAAACCGCGAACGGCCACGTTAGTGGAATGGTTTGCGGCTCATACGCGGCAAAAAGTCGTCATCCGCGATGATCTTGGCAAGCTTCGCAGCGCTTAACAAAACCTGCGTCGCTCATCATTTGTGGGCCAATAATAGCCCATACTGAAATGCTTTGCCGACGAGGGTTACGTGTGAGGCGTCTTGCGCCGCAGATGCTCGTGGATGTCGGCGAAGGTACTTACCTTCTTCTTGGGTAACGACTTGCAAAGCACGCCGTTAGCACTTTCTTGATAACGAGCCCCGTCGAGCACGCAGAAGCTCGGGCTCGCTTTTTAGCTGAACGCCAGCAAACATCCTCGGGCAATGTCCTCTGCTCCAAGAAGTGGATGAGTGGCGTCATCCAGAGGTGCTTTGCTCGAGGAATGAGGCGAAGACGGATGTCTCGGTTTGGGGTAACCGAGCGTCCCTTTGCCTCCTCTTCGGAGGAATGGAGGCTTCAAAAGGTCTGCACTAGCACCTCCGTGGGCAGTTCTTGTGAGATCCGAGCTTGGCGAGCCTATCGGCCTCGCCATTCTCTCCCCTCGAATATAGCTGATTTGAAGCTCAAAAACTCTCCAGCTTCCTCACTTCCGCCAGTACAGCGCCATCGAAGTCGTCGGTTGTCGAAACTCCTCCCCGACTGGCAGACGACGAGCTGCGAATCCCCTTCGCAACAAGTCGTTTAATGTCGGCGCGGCGCATGCTCGAGGGGCCCGCAATTAGGGCTTCATACTCTGGCGTTGTTCGTAGCCGCAAAGTGTATTTGTATGGCGTCTTTGGAGTCGCTCTCCGTTGGGGAGATGAGAACGATACCACATCGATCGCTCGGTGGTGTGAACCATCAAAGGACGAGTCCACCGAGCTTCTCGCCTGTCTTGGCACGGAGAGCCTCTCTCCCTTTCGTCCGAACTGGTCAATTCTGCGACGAAATCAGCGGGGCACGGGCCTTGATCGCGGTTCAAGACACAAACGGATGTCGAATTCACCCACTCGACTCCCACCAGCGACCGGCCGATGGCCTCCGGGTTTCGGAGAATGTCCTTGATCGGGTAAGTAGTCGGGACAACGACTTGGTGGGCTTAAATAGTGGCGCAACTTGCGCGAGGCCATCGACAAAGCGTAGTACGATTTCGAAGGTCGGGATAGAGCTCTTTAGCCCGGTGAGTACTTCGCTCACATAGTAGATTTGCCGCCCCTTCTCGTTCTCTCGCCAAGACCGCGACTTGCGGCGTTTGATGTCACCGAGAGGTATAGCGGAGGGCTTCCCGAGCTTGGGAGTAGTGAGGGCGGTAGCGAGGCGAGATCTTGCTTGAGTTGCAAAAACGCCGCCTCGCTTCCTCGATCCACTCGAAACTATCGTACTTGCGCAGAGTTTGCGAAAAGCGCGCCGGTCTCAAGGCGGAGATGAAGCGGCTTAAGGCCGCCATTTTGCCGTGAGGACTGGATGTCCTTTACATGTGTCGGCGACCTCATCTTTTCGACAGCCTCGATCTTTTCGGGGTTCGCACCGATGCTCGCCCGCCGATTCGTAGCCTAGGAGCATGCGGACTTGACACCAAAGACGCACTTCTCGGGTTTAACTTGACCGGTCTTTGTCTCGGTATCAAAGGTCTCATTTAGGTCGGACACGTGGTCACAGGCGTCTTTGCTCTTGACTACGATATCGCCGACGAGATTTCTCGTTGCGCCCTATTTGATCGAGGAGAGTTTTTTGCATGAGATTTGGAGCGTGGCGCCCGGCATTTCGAGACCGAAGGACATGGTCGTATAGCAAAATGTGCGAAAAGGCGTTACAAAGGCGGTTTTTTCTTCGTCCTCTTTACACAACGCGATCGATGGTAACGGAATAAGCATCCGAAACTCATCAAAATTGAATCGTCGTAGTGTCAACTAGGCGATCTATCGTGGAAGGGAAAGTTATCCTTGGGGCGGCGGAATTAAGGTCGCGGATGATCGACACACATCGCCACTTGCCTCCTTTCTTACGGGCGACGACAGGGTTCGCAAGCCAATCGGAGTTGAACCGTGGATGAAGCCCGCTCGAAGCGACTTGCCGAGCTGGTCTTGATGATCTTGGCCTTCGATCGGGGACACGCCTCGACCTTTGCCTTACGGTTTCTTGTCGGTAGGACAGCTAGCTTGTGCTCGATCACCTCCTTGGGACACGGGCATATTGGACGGTTCCCATGCAAACAACGTCCTTGTTAGCCGGAGGAAGGTAATGAGCTCGAGTTCCTATTGAGGCTCGAGGTTGTCCCCGTGGACCACCTTGGGGGTCGACTCTGTGAGGGCGACGGTCTTGGTGGGCTCCTGCGGTGCAGTGCCACCTTAGGGCGCTACTGTGGAGCGCTCCTTGCAGCTGGGACCACAGGTAGGAGCTGTCCTACCATGGCAGTAGCCATGTCGTCTGCAATCGAGGGCCGTCTTGTGGTTGCCCGGACGGTGATGACTCCCTTGGGTGCCAAGCATCTTGAGCGATGGTAGGCGTGGTGGGAGACCGCCATGAACTTGGAGGCGGGCGCCCTAAGATGGCGTTGTAAGGAGCTCTGTTTCCACCACCTCGAAGGTGATGTACTCCGTCCGGAAGTTGGCGGAGGAGCCGAACGTGACGGGTAGCATGACACGCCTAACGGGGCGGCGACGCGATCTGGGACAATCCGTGGAAAGGGACGGTGATGTCCTTGATCTTGGAGCCTTGGGACCTGCATGAGGCCTAAGACGCTTATTTGTGATGATGTCCAATGAGCTCCCGCATCCACGAGGACTTGGTCGACCCGGTATTGCCAATGGTAGAGGCGAGCACCGCGGAGGCGCTGGGTTTGGAGAGCCGGCCAGACGATCTGTCACCGAAAAGGTGATGGCTGGCTGGACCAAGGCAGGATTCGCTGCTGGCTCGCCATGGAGATGTGGAGGACCTCCGGACGCGACCTTGAGCTTCATGGCGAGAGGTGTGGCCGGCGCCCCGCCAAAGATGACGGCGGCGTGGCTACGCGAGCCGTGAAAACTCGATCATGGCATGCTGGGGTGCGCGCGGCGCGCGACCGCGCCCTCGGGTAGCAGGCATGGGTTTGCGGCCGTAGAAGTCCTCCGGTGGCGGGCCCATGTGCGGCGATTCGTAGCTCATGGCGGGCGTTGATGAAAGCGGCGCAGAAGAGGTGGGGTCGTGGGCTGGTCCTCACCTTGGTTCTGCTTCTTTGTGGGACGGAAGGCCGACCTTGGGTGCCCCGCCGCCACGTGGCCTACCCATTGGGGGAGGGGCTGCGGCCTGGCCAGTAGCGGATCTTTGCAGCGAGCAGACGCCGAGGCGGCGTGTTGGCAGAGGGGCGTGGTGGCGGGCACTCGGTGGTCGGGTTCGGACGGTGGCGATGAACTTAACGGCCGCTCCTCGCCGCTTCTTCTTCTTCTTGTCCACCTCGGCTTTACGAGCCCTCGCCGACCTTGGCCTTCTTCTTCGACGGCCCTCTTGCGCTCCACCGCCTCGGGCGTTGGCGTAGAGAGGCGGCGCGGGAAGAGCTCACTCATGTGTTGACCGGGTGGAGCTCGAGGTCCTCGGTGTAGCGCGGTCCCTCACACCATCCTTGAAGGCCTCGATGATGGCCTCATCTCGAGATGAGGATTGTGTTGCGGGCTCGACGAACCGCACACAAGTCACGGAGACTCTCATCGTCTCGCTGTACTACGAGCTTGAGATCCAGGCGCGCCAGGCGGCGTAGCATCCCCGAAGCTTCGTGCGGAGGCATCCTGCGTTGTGACCAATGCGGATAGAACCGGGCCGTTGGTTGAACGGCCGGAGTTGGGCCATGCCCTCGAGCAACGTGAGGAAATAGTTGACCATGCCGGCCTCATCTCCCCATAACTTTCGGATGGCGGTGGTGTAGCGGATAGGAACTCCTTGGGATTCTTGCTCCGTCGAACTTCTCAATGGGCGGGTTTGAACCTCGGGGCTACGGCGCTTCAGCGGAGAGCGAGAGAAGGCAGAGCACCTGGCGCTGCCTTCGGGGAGAGGTATCCGGCGTGGGCCCAGCGAAAAACACTCGCCGGGCGTCTGACGAGCCGCCGGCGGAGGAGGCCGTCTGGAGTGGCGCGAACGATCGCAATGCGGCGGGCTGGCGCTTTGGTACCGTGGTCGGATCGGTTTCGCGCCATGTGTCCGGATGATCACCGCCGTTCGCTCGATATCGGTCGATGCCACGGTAATGGTACCAGCCTTGGCGATGGCGGACCCAATCCGTCATGGTGAAACCACGGGTCCTTCTCCAAGTCGCGAACGATCAGCGGCGATGGCGCTTCGCTTTGGCGGCGCAAGAGCGGGTTGGTCATTGTCTCAATGAGGGGGTCGGCCATTTGGCGATCCCGGCGTCTGGTGGCGGCGATCCTCTCTCGAGATCCCATCCATGACGTGGCGGGCGGCATCATTGAAGAACTTTCGCCTCGTGCGCGACGGCAAGCGGTGCGCTGGCTTCCTCGTCCTCGGCGTTGCCGTCAACGCGCCGCCAAGACGCAGCGACGGGGCGTCGAGGTCAGGAACGTCCGGTGTCGCGGCAGAGGCGGCGGTGTCACCAGCGATTCGAACTCCACGGAGTCTCGGCGACATGGGCGACGGAGGGTCCAGCTCGGGAGCGACTCCTGGGCGAAACTCTACCCTAGGGCGAGAGAGGTATCAACCTCCATCTCGTCGGCCCGCTTCGGCGAGGTACTCTCGCGCCCGGCCGTCAGACGACGGACCACATCGTCCAGTCATCGCGACTCATCGAACTCGAGGTCCAGACCTCGTCGCCGTTCGGAACCTCGGCGTGTCGAGGAGCGAGTCTTGAGGGCTAGCCATGGGCCCCACGGTGGCGCCGGTTGTCGGCGTCTGGGAATCGCGCTCTGAAGAGCGGCGGGTCCGCTTGCCGTGAGCGAGTTTGTAGTTGGTGTGAGGCCCAACGACAACCCTTCTCGGCGGCGGGTGGCGGCCGAGCCTCTGAGGGCTCAGGCAGCGGTCTTCTCGGACTAAGCTCGAGGCGACTTGGTGATCCGTGTATGGATCTTTTCAGATGGGAAGACGGAGAGAAAAGATCTGGCTGTAAAGACACAAGCGATTTACCCTGGTTCGAGCCCCCACCACGGCAATTACTCTACTCCAGTCTTGTTGATTATATGGTGGAAAACAGTACAGAGGTGCCGAGATTGGACCTAGAGGCGCCGATCCCGAGCTTACAGTGGTGACGGCTAACGGCTAAGACTACTTGTGGAGGAAGCTTCGGAGGCTAATGTCGCTTGTGCTTGGACCAGGTGGAATCGGATCAGGGACTTCGGGTGTTGAGTTGGCCGTCCCTTGCAATGTCCAGGAATCCTCCTTTTATAGGCGTCGCGGACCGCCCGAGGCTGATACGGCGGGCCCCGCGCTGGTCTTTGCTTTAGTGGCGAGGTTCTTGTCTCGTTCTAGGGTCCTGTTGGGTATCGAGCCTGCAGGGAAAGGCTGGTCGGGTTAGTACTGAACACGTGTTTGTTTTAACATGCCCGTTCAAGGGGAAGAACCTCTTTAGGGGAAAAGCACTTTCCCTTTATCCCCAATATGGCCTTGGTGGACCGAAGCGACTCTGCGCCACCGTTAGAGGCGTCGCGTATGAACAACCATCCGCCGCTGCCAAAGAGGCGGCGACAAGACGGATTGTTCAGCGTACTTCCGGCCATGGTTCTGGGAGACACAGTTTTCTCCGGTCCACGGTGAGCCATGACAATTGTCGCCATTCACCACTTGCGGGTGGCGGATCACCGAGACCTTCTCCGGACCGAGGATAGCAGGAGAGGACATGGCGCCGCAGGTTTGATCTAGTCAAGCCCGGGACAGCCATGAGCGAGTTAGGTGGCTTCTTTAGTACGGCCAAGTATAGCCTGCTTGGTCCTCTGCTTGTGTGGTGGGCCGGTACGGAATCAGCCCAAGGCCTGCTTCAAGATAAGCCGTTTACTAATCATCAACACTCTCTCTCTCTGCGCGTGCGTTCCACCCCCGCACCGCCCCTTCCTCTCTCATCTCATGCCCTGCAAGGACAGGGAGAACCCTAGCCGCTCTACTGTAGCCGCCGGAGCATCCTCCTTCCTCAAGCCGTTGCCGTTGCCATTGCCACCGCCGCTCCCTCCCCATGCCCTCATCTCGTGTGCTCCCCGCTGCCACCGGCTCTCCTCCTCTTCACGGACCCTTCCATATCAGGGCTAGATCCGATGATGTCTGTGCCGGATCCATCCCTCCGACCACATCGCCGCCTCCGCAAAGCCAACCCATGTCGGATTTGCTGTTGTTTGGGCCTGATCAAATTTACTGTTGTTTGCGCAGCCTTATTAGGGGTTACTTCTCTGATTGTTCAAATAGGTTTTCTCCCTTCTTAGGGGAGTCTCTGAACTGAAGGATGCTCTCTGGGGTGGTTCCTTGATCTTCCAGCATTCTGTTTCGACTTTGACAGCCTTACTCTGTACTTATCAGCACTCATCCTTCTGTTTATTGCATAAAAAACTCTATGTGCTAACTTTATTGATCGCTCTCTTTAAGCAGAGAACACGTCTGGTAGAAAATTTGCAAGCTACACCGTGTTTAAGGGAAAGGCTGCACTTTCTATGCGCCCTGTACTTCCCAATTTCAGCAAAATACAATTACGATGTGTTACTTCTAATATATAATTTATATGTTTTATCCTATTTTATCAGTCTAGAGGATCTCGTGTGAACAAAAATGGATCAGTAATGCTGACTTTTTTCCCAGCTGTTGGACAAAGGAAGTATGACTATACAAAGAAACAGGTAACAATAATGTAAAATTAGCTGTGAAAATTAGTGGCATGCAGGCTAATTAGTAGTCATAACAAATTTTGTGTTCGTATTTGTGGGATGACCAGAGTAAGTATAGTTCCATTACCTATTGGCTATCACTTTTATGTTGCCTATTCACTCAAATCAGAAGTTGCAAACTTTACATTTTAACACGCACATTACAAAGTGCAAATGAATTCGTAAAGATGTAATGTATGATTCTATTCGTTGTCAGGTGATGCTTGATTGTCGATTAATCTTATTGGTTTGATATGTATATCATAATAGATCTTCTCTGTCTTTAAATGTACTTTTGAAGCGGTCACAACCTCATCTTTGGTGGTAGTCTGGTACATGCTTATCTATCCCTGTAAATTATTTTTCAGCATGTGTACCTTGCTTTGAAAGTGAGTGGCTAGAGATCAAATTCTTTGCTTGGAAACTCGGACTTCTTTTTACAAGTTGAAGATGACACAATCATATCTAGATTTTAAAAATATAAAGGACCATATAATTGTTTTGTAATTTCAAATTCCTTTATGTCACTAGAGACGATGTCGTTGCTATGGACAATTTGTATTTTTATGTTGACATTGCTAATTTTTCGTGATCGTAATTTTTTGCCTTCGCACACCGAAATTAAAAATTATGCGCCCGCCACTGTCACCCCTTCGTCCATCCTCCGGTGTCGCTCCTCCGGCCTCCCTTCGGCTTTCCTGCTCCCAATCTGCGTTCTAAATAGGTGGGTACCTCTCATCTCAATCTCCACTTATTCTCATCGATAGATGCCCCAAGGTTTTTATCCATCTTTTCCTTGAGTTTTCATTGTCCATCAGTTGGTGTGTGGCTATGTGGGTCTGGACAAGGCTCTGTATGGCTGACTTTAGTACAGGCTCCATGTTGACTAATCATAGTATTTTGGATTTTTTAATCACCAAATTGGAGATGTCACGTGCTACTGTGCTAGGATGGTCATATGATTTTTTGGGACTGAACAGTTTGTTTCCCCATGTTGTTCAGATGAGTGCACTTATGTGCTTATCTATCGACCTAAAACATTTACCCGAATTTTTAACAATAACTGGATTTGTACAGTGAGCTTTTTGATTAAAAAAAGAAGATGAGGCTACCATTAGTGATCCACTAAAATTTCATGGTAATTATTAAATGTGTGACTACCTATACACAAGCGGTACTATCACCAAGTATCTAATGCTTTTCTCACAAGCACTCAGTCTCACTGTTTGCCTCCCTCTGATTAAATCTTTCAAATAGGATCACCAACATGTTAATTGCCTCAGGGACCTTCCTGATTGTCTTTCACAAACATACTACAATAATGTAAATTTTTCCACCCAGATTGGTCTGATTGCCATGCACTTTGATTTTGGCTCTCCACCATCGTTAGAAAGCACCAAGAATTTAATGGTTTTCCTTTTAACTACTTGTTGTTAGCCTTTTGCTAATCACATCTTTGCAATAGCAAGAGGGTGGCATGGAATTTTTAGATAATCATGGCACCTCAGGATTTTAGATGAAATTAAACATTGGAAGGAAGCCTTTATTTTAGATGAAATTAAACTTTGATTACTGAACCTGCAGGTGATGCAGCTCCCTTCCTACATGATAATAGTCTAGCTGAGTATCGTTCTATGTCCTAATGTAAGTAATGTGTTGTATTAGGTAACTGTCGATAGGCTTAACAAAAAAAAATGCAAAGTTAAATTTGGAGGGATGGTTGACTACCAGTGTATATTCATATTGCAACTTTTTTCCCTCCAAGAATGATTACCCTTAGTGCTGCCACTAATTTGGCCAGTTGTATTGTTTTGACAAAATGCACCGGATGAAAGATTGTTAATCAACAAACTATAGGGTGCACGAAGAAGCCGTGTATTGCACTTCTCCATGGATCCGTGCCGTGTGTTCAGGCCGTTTACAGAACTCCTCCTCTTGGCAATGACAGTGGATACTTTCTGAATATAAGTAAGTTATTTCAGATTGCATTTCTAAGTTTTAGCCGCTTTTTTGAAATTTCATTTCAACGAGAAACTTATTAGAAAAAAATTAGCTCTATAATTGCTACTGACAAAAAAAGTTGGAACTCTTTCAAGCTTTGTTTCTGTTTCTATTCGACAAAGCAAGAGTTTTTTGTTAAAAAAATACGCAATGATACTACTAAACGAAGTCTATTTTAATGAAGATTCTAATGTTCCTAAATTCTATGGATGGCTTTCTACTTATTAATTGTTTTCTATTTTCACGATGGTCAATCTCTGACCTCACCATGAAGTAAACTACATTGTGAGCAACACATTACCATTGACTAAAAACATGATGTACCATGAAGTACCCTGCTAGCCAAACAACCTGCATTCATTTAGTTTATGACCTTGTGCTATGATGTTTCTTGTTTCTATAATTTATGCGAGTTCATAAGGATGACCAGTATAGGTATGTGAGTTCAGTAATAATTTATGTACGTGAGTTCACAAGGATTGTAGCCATGCCTACCGCAATTTTGCTTTGCCTTATGGCCTTGTGCTATGCAGTTTATCGGCTTTGAAAATGTTGATGGATGATGGAAGAAAAGAAATCCAGTTGTTGATGACACTACATGCTAGATATTTTTGGTTGCTTTCAGATTGGCTTACTCTTTTTTCTCAAGCAGACAAGCAGTGCTAAGCACTAACTTGATTCATCGACTATTTAACAGGTTGAATTCTCTTGAAAGGAGACGGCACTACGCTAATGGCGAACATGTAAGGGATGAGCGTTCATTATAAAACATATAAAATATCTTGTATTATTGTGTCATTACAATTCCGTTGATAAAGCTTGCTCAAGGATTGTTGCAAAAACGGGTCTTATTTGTTTGCCTAGGCAATGAGATCAGCAAGTAGATATCATCATCATTCGTTTTGTATTTTCTACTAAAAACTTTCTGTTTTGATGACCTGTACGTGCTAAATCTATAATTCTTCACATATTTTTGTTTAACAGGTTACATGCCCTCTGTATCACTGTATGGCATTCAAGGACAATGGCATGGAAGCAAGACATTTATAGATTTGTTAGTAGGAGATCGATAGTTTTTTAGGCTGCTAGCCAAACAACCTGCATTCATTCAGTTTATGACCTTGTGCTATGATGTACTATACAAAACTATCATCCCCAAAGGGGTAAAACAATTGCTTAATGGAAAGGATGTCTAAACCATTCATGCCTATATATTTTTCTACGAATTATGTTTTCTTTTCATTCCTTTATGGTCTGTGGCAGAGCACGGGCATTTTACTAGTTATATAAAAACGGTAATGTTTCCGATCGGTTGACCGCTCCAATCGGACGCCTTTTAATTGGGCTAGGCCCGACGGCCCACCCCTTTTTTTTTAGAAAGGGATAATACTCCATTTATATCAAATATTCTTTTACAGAAAGACCTCCGACCAAAAACCAAATTACAACCGAGTACATAAAGGACCTGACTATAAAAAAAATAGAGATCTAGCGATTCTCCATACACCGCCATCGCCGAAAACAAAGATCGTCGTGTTCTGCGCTGTTGTCGTCTCCATCACCTCTGGCCTCATCCACATAGGGAAATGGAAAGGAAGATCAAAATCAACAATAGTAGTGGTAGCACAAATACTCGTCATGGTTGCACATGAGGTAGGCATCGAACAACAATTTTCGATCACTGTCATCATCGTCCTCAAAATTGATGGCATTTGAATTCTCCCCGACTCATCCCAGATCTTGCCCCTTTCCATGACTCTACTAACAAGAACGGCCCACCATCGTTGAGATCTAGACCTCACTACGTCGCCGCCGCAAATATTCGATCCCCGCCGGGGCTCTCCATCTTCCTCATCCGCGTCGTCATCGACTCGAGCAAGTCTCTTATTGGCTAAAACGAAGAAAGGAAGTGAAAGAGGATCCTAAGGCCTAGAGGGGGGTGAATAGGCAATTTTAAATTCTTTTGATTATTCTCAATTAAGCATCATATTAATGATCACCCAATCCTAGTTGCAATTGACAAGTAAGCGGAAGCGACAAGCAATTACGAGGTAACTAAGACATGGCATACAATTAAACACAAGCGATGCAAGAAAAGTAAGTGCGGGAAATAAATGAGAGAGTGACACGGTGTTTGTTTGACCAAGTTCGAGTCAAGAACTCCTACTCTCCGTTGAGGCTACCCTTGCGACAAGGACCGGCTCGCCTCGAGCCTAGCGCCTCACTCACTCACGGTAGTCGTTCACCACTCCGCGAGGTGGACTCACACCAGACACCGACTCGAGAGTAGCCACACGCCAAGGCCTACTCCCAAGCCCTCGCCTCCACGAAGGATGTCTTCAAAAGTAACAAGTCCAAAACGCCCCAATCATGCCGGATCGAAGGACTTCCATGAAGCTCGGTGTTGGGGTTTAATGATTTGTGGCTTTGGATGCTTTGTGGGTGGAGGAATGGCTCTAGAACACCTAATTGATGAGCTATGAATGTGGTAGGTGAAATGGAGCAGCAAACCTCAAAATAGTCAGCCACTAGGTAGGTATTTATAGCCCCAAGAGCAAAACTAGCCATTGCCCCTCGGAAGAGGACAAAAAGACTAGCCGTTAGCCTCTACCGGACGCCGTCCGACGGGCACCGGACGTCGTCCGACAGCGGCAACTGCTCATAAAAAACAGCTGATCGGACGCCGTCCGACAGTGCAGATGCAAAGGATCGGACGCCCCCCAGACGCCGTCCGACAGCGGAAAGGATCCAAATATGAACTCTATCGGACGCCGTCCAGAACCACGGACGCCGTCCGACAAAGGAGCTTGCAAAGGAGTTAGGCTAACCGGACGACCCCTGCACGCCGTCCACCGAAAAGGGCCTCGGTTTAACCTTACGGACGCCGTCCGACAAAGTGTGTACTATTTGGGATTTTGATGGTGGACGCCGTCTTTTTCGCACGCCGTCCGACAGAAGGAATTTTCGGACAAAACAGTGAGGGTGGAAATTTAGGTGGGTTTCTTTCTCTCTAGAAATCTCACAAAGGGTTATTTGGGTATGTTTATAAGAGGTGGACTACGGAAACCGAGTTTTCAAGAATTCGCAAGGATCCGGCATAGTCCGAGATATTCGAACCCCTTTTGAAATCCGACGAAAAATAGGAAATAAACCTAACTACTCCTAATCTATATGTGACCTCTTCTCTCGCCCGGTCACGCACTTGAAATCTTGGAGCAGCTCAGAAAATTGTCGACGCTTCAAATTAGGGTTTATCAAAGACGCCGAGTCTTCGCTAGGGTTCCGAGAAGTCCAAAAACCCCCTAGCACTTATTATTTATTTATTTTGTCATCAATGCCACTAATAAAAATTAGGGCTCAACGATGCTCACAGGAAGAAACACACCTTATTGCTCCATTTGCTCACGAAGAAAACTCAAATGCCAAGGAGTATTCGCTACAAATCCTCCCACAGAAGCTCCTGGCCCGTCCCCCCACGATCACCTACCGAATCCACACTTCGTCGGCCATCGAAGGCAGGGACACGACGTGACCGAGAGGGACGAGCATGAACGCTCTATGAGTTTCCCCTGATCCTAAAATCTTGCGGCTTCATAGCACCACCCGTGTAAGCACTCCTTCTGGTATCACTCGCTACCTTGCTCCCTTGTGTCTGGTTTCGTCTCCATTCTCTCTGCGTGTCGACGGACCTAAAGTTAGAACATGCCAAATAATATTCATATCTTTTTTACTATTTATATATATAATTATTATATTTTATTTGCTACAGTACTAGAACGTTTGAGAATTCATTGAAGATGCCAATAGGTTGCTTGACGGCCGCCAAAGGCAGTCGGAGCCCTCGACGCGCCTCCTTCTCCACCACCTCCCCATTTTTCTCTCATCCTCTTGTGTGGTGCATCCTCTCCAGCAAGCTCTTTCAAAAAATTAGATGACCGGATCCGGCAAGCACGACAGGGACTTGCTAGATTTGAGGAGAAAGACAATTAAGAGAAGGAACATCGTCATTTTTCCAAAACAAAAAAAAACATCACACATATATACATATGGTACTATTGGACGTGAAAATTTCATTTTTTCTTAAAAATATATTGATGCTGATATTTTATTTATCGCATTACTCAATGGATTTTATGTCATTTACGTGAAACAAAAAAAAAGATAATTATCCAACGAGTAGCCGATGATCACTTAACTAATTTGCAATGGCGACTTCTGCTTTTAAACTATGATGTTCTAGGATTGAAACCTAGCTTATAACTAAGGATTAATGCGGTTTTACTAGCATTGTGGTTGCAATAATTGTCGTTATGTAATAAAGTACCCTTTAACATATGAAATAATCCAACTATGTAATGGTTTGCACTAGACTATTGATGTAGGGACTAGTGCAAGGCATGTCTACCCTCGAAAGTTAAGTGTTTGCTAAGGGTAGTATTGGATGCAGGGACTAATGTAGGGCGTGTCTACCCTCGAAAGGTAAGTATTTGTTGACGATAGTATTGGATGCAGCCCGACAGCTCTCACTACTCTCGCTCATGTTGCTCGCAGCTGCTCTCATTCACTCTGCTCATTGGTTGGACAGTGTGTCCTCGCCAGCATGACACCAGTGGATCTCCACACTCACACTGCCAATCTTTAAACTATATCACCCTCTCTCCTCTCTCTCCTATATATGCATGCTCCCTCTATATCTCTTCTCTCTATTTCATTTCCCCATCCCTTTCCATCTACCATCTCTACTTTCCCAACGAGCTCATTCGATGAGTTTGATGAGCATGACGAGGAGCTCGTCAGATTGAGAAAAAACGGTGCAAATAGGTCTGTCATCATTTTTTCTTGCTTTGAAGCGTCATATGTGTACGTATGGAACATTCAAGTTTAGTTGTTGAAACATCACTTTTGTTCTCGCAAAACATCTTGCTTTGTATGAGATGGATGAACCAGCGTGGAGCATGATGTTTTTTATTAGTTTTTTGCATGCTCCATCAGTTCTTTTAGCATATTCCATCATGTCTTTTGACATAATCCAAAAGTTTTTTTTTTTGACATGTTCGAACATTGGCCGACCATGTTTCATTGTATTCTACAAGTTCTTTTGACATGTTCCAATGCTTCTCTTTGGCATGTTCCTATATTAGAAAACCATGCTTCATCTTGTACTATCAACATAATAGCATGTTTTAGTAGGCATAATAAAATGTTCTAACAATACATTGTGTATATTCCACAAGTAGTATGTCTATGTTTGGAATAAATTGTCTATGTTTAGAACAAGCATCTGATGGTTACATCCAATCCATAGCGGCTCTCATGTAAAAACCGCCCACAAATGTAGTTATGTTCAGTAAAAGGATAAAAAATGTACTACTTCAAAACCACGAGGATAGATCTTGCCCAGTTTTACACCTTACGGACCATATTGGTGCATGTGCGAAAGTTGAGAGATCAAATTAGTTTTTTTTTTCAAAAATAAGCGTACATATTGTTCAATAGACCTCATACGTTGTGATAGGATAGTCTCTAGTAAGACAGCGAGTGGTCAGTTGATTTTAGAAGGGGTGGCCAGTTTCTTTTAAAAGGGATTACAAGTCACGTTTTGCACAGGCTAAACAACGTGACGGGATGGGAAAAACGCCGAGAACCGAAAAACCGAACCGAACCAAACCGAAAACCGAATATTTATAGTATTTTGGGTTCAGTTTGGTTCCTTTTTCCTTGCTATTCAGTTATACGAGTTTGGTTCGATTCCCCACAGTCCAGTGTACTATTTATTGCAGAACCCGAAATACCCAAAAAAATCGAACCCCACCTCACAGTCCAATTAACTATTTATTGCAGAGCCCAAATTACCCAAAAAAACGAACCCGAAATGCTAGGGACTACTGTCAAACTTTAATTGAAATGATTTGAAACCGACAACCGAATAGACCGAACCGAAATATTTTGAGTAAAAGGGTTTGGTTGCATAAATTTTGTTAATAATTTCAGTTCTCATTTTTTAAGAAACAAATAGACCGTACGAAAAAAAGAATAAACTGACTGCCTGGTCCTAGATGGGTGTTGGCGCCTTGCCCCCTCCAACAATATATATAGCCCAGTTCTTTTCAGAAATAAGTTATAGCCCACTTAATTAGATTTGAGAGTTTCGTGGTCTTTGCTTTTACTCAGCTGCTACATTATTGCCTTGCTAGATATGTCGACTCTGACCTCCTCATTTCCAACATACCATTCATTTTCGGAGGCAGCAACTTAACATTATCTCCGAATATAATGTGAAAAAAAAAATTGTCGGGATAGCGTGCCTCCAAATATACTCGCAAGTTTCCATGATTAGAGAGGGTAAGACACTGTCAGCATGAAAATGTGAACCGACAGCCTGGATAGACCGACTAAAGTCCATTGACAATAATCTAACGTAAAAAAATTATTATGGTAAGCACTCACTGCAAGCCAGGAGCCAGGAGCTCGCAGATGGTAATACTTGACCCACACGAATGATTCATTAAGGAAGTAAATTGGAAATACAAGACAAACAGCCACTGGAAAATATTTTACAACCTCTTTTGTACACCATTTTCCGTTGCCTACAGTACATCAGATGTCTAGCCCTTATTAAGTTCTCTAGCTTGAAAAAACAAAACAAATCTGGGGTTTTAAGGTGGGAAAGGATTGCAAGCTCACAACCAAACCTGTGACCTTGGAATGGAAAGAATCGGAGTAACTGGACCGCTAATGCAGCAATCCAACACAACATGAAAAATTGTCAGAGAACAACACAATTCAGGAGCATGAGCAGCTAAAAACTCACTGGTCCTGCTCCTATGAAACCTACCAAGGGTCCCTTGACCCAGATAGGGTACATTTACAATGACTCTTACCGTTGCATTCAGTGCAAGAGATCCTGAAGTGCCTGTGGCAAATAAGATTGAACTTTGAAAACCAATCTCGTCATTGTTCTTTCACTTGGAAGAGATAACTGTCTGTTTCACAGAAGTAGATTTCAAAACAGCTGAAGTGCAATCTTGAGCCTGTTCTGCTTCCATCTTGGTAGCTTTGCAAAAGCCTCCTTTGTCATCCCAAACTTCTCCCTGAACTCCGCCAACGATAGATATGTCTGTGCAGCGTGCCAGTGTAGCAATGTTATTGTCAGGTTTCAAGGATGCGGCTTAGCCAATAGAATCAGAACAAAATTTACCTCACGCCTGGTTACATCAATGTCAGTAGCAGGATCGGTGGAAGATGTCCTCAAGCGTTCATATGGGTACACAGGAAGCCCTTCCTCATCTTCTGGCTGGCCTTCCTTTGCATCTTCCGGTATTGTTGGAGTTACATTTTGACTATCCTTCACAGGGCTACTCTCCTTGGCATTTGCCTCTGGTTTAGGTTTGCTCACTTCAGGTTGGGGTTTGTTTGCGTCAGGGCTCGCTTGAAACCAAAACAACAGATCATATAAGAGAAGCATGTTCGAAATTTAAATACATCTCCTTTCTAAGGATGCTAGCGTACCTTTAATTGATTTTGGTATGAGATTTGCCCTGGGCCGCTCGAAAGAAGCAGAAATTGCAGCAATTGATGCAGCCCTCGGTGTCGGCTTTGCAGAATCAGGGGATGCTGACTTTAGGATTGGTTTTCTAACAACTGGAGGAGGAGTTGATAGATTTCGAGTATTTGGATTCTCAAAGTTAGCAGCCAATGCATTGAATGCAGGTGATCTTCCTCTAACTCTTACACGGTCAGGACTGAAAGACATGCTTCTGGACCGCTGAGATTTATCAGGTACACTGGATCTTCCAGTGTGTGATGAAGTTGTTGGCCTTCTTTTAGGTTTCTACAGATTACATAACAAAGAGTTAACTTTACTCTACAAACAACATTAGGCAATTGAACTCTTCTGAAAAAAAGCATGTGCCACCTAGTCACGTCAATTTGCTACCATAGTAAATTCAGCCTCCCTCTTTGTGGCTTGCAAAAAAAAAAGGCAAATCACTTTCAAAATATAGCTATTGAAACATGACACAATGGTGTCACACGGTTATCCTAGAGAGTGCCAACCCATAACCTTTCCAAAAACTTTTTTTTCATGTCTATAGGGATGCAAATGGGTTGGCCCTAGAGTCACCTTTGGCCCTCACTAGTTTATTTATTTGTACTGAATAGATTAGGAATCAAGTTTTCAGTATAAACAAATGAACTAGAGAGGGCCAAAGGTGGCCCTAGGGTCGACCCATTTGCATCCCTACATGTCTACCATAACTTTTAACAAACTCATGATAGCCATGCCAAAAATGTGGATCCAGTCAGTCTCACCTTTGTTTGTAACCATCTAACAAAGCATGATAACAAACAATTTAAGAGATTCAAAAGCTAAACAAGACAATAATCAATATTAGGTACAAAAATCTTACATCTAATCTTGGTTTTACTCCATCCCTCACAATAGACAGCCTCCTTTCAAATGAATTGCCATGCATCTGAAACAATTTATAAGACAGCACACGAGGTTGGCACCTGAAGTTGACACAATATAAACTGTTTGAACCAAAGAGGAAAATGCTTACGCCTGATTTTGCAGATTCCCACATGAAGAACCTGGTGAAAAACTGTGGCTCGCTTCCTTCGGTGATGACATAAAGTGGTGTTTCTTGAGATAAATTCTCCATTAGAATGTCAAGTTCTAGAAATTTCTGGCAGAAGTAGAAAAAAGAAGTTTTGACAATCCAATGCAAATTTAGAGAACTTTCACCGTTATAGCATTCTGCAAAAAAAACTCATGATATTATCGTATACCTCTCCAATGCTCAAAGCCTGGGCTCGTAATTTTGTGTCCACATGCTGCCCAACCCATATGAAGACACATGAATGACAGTCCAAAATAAATATGTCCTCTGTCATCAGATCATCTTGACTGAAGTTGAATATTTCTCTAACCTGCAACAGCAGCAAACCAGCATTAATTTTTTTAACAGGTAAACTTATTTTCATAATAATAACATATGAACTTTAGAATTGCTCACCTTAAACACCCCTTCATTACCCCCATGAATGTCGCAGAGAACATTGATTCGAAAAGAGAACACACAGATAAGTAAGGTACACATTGAACAATAAAGGCCACATATAAGAGAAACCTTATGAACCTCTCTTACCTTTTGAAAAAGTACAAGAGAACAAATGAGGATCACGTTCTTGATCTCTCCCAATCTTCTGGCTGGGGTATTCAGACTTCACTCCAAGTAACTTCCAAAATTGATCATATTCTGATCCTTCCTTAAGCAATCTGGATTGAACATTTGGCTGCATATAATATATTGGATGAGCAGAGGGGAAAGGGTCAGTGTTATGATAGTTTATTTGATAAAAGCATATCAATGAAAACTGTTAAAAGCTCAAGTAAAATTACATGCAGGATCTACAGAACATTTGTCATGCTGATATATAAGTTGGGAGATGTTGGGAAGCACGTAAGTCAGGCAGTAAATATTTACAGCAATAACTACGCCAAACTTAAAGGCATGCTGTAAAATTGTAAATACTGTCACATGGAATTGGCTTGATGCTAGTCAGGTATGTTGAAGGAAGTATATTGTGGAAAATGTACCTAGATCACCAGAAAATATGAATTATGCTGTATGAGATTGCGCATTGTATTGTCCATGTACCAAAGAAATAAGAAAACATTAAACACATCCACATGTTGCACATGAACTCAGATGGCTTATGTAAATAGTTATTTAATATTTTAAAACAATGTTTAATAGTCACTGATACAGCCATGGCCCACACAGGCATGAACAGTACGTGGTGTTACTGTAGCGCGGAACAGTACGAGGAGCTGCTGCCTGTTGCTGTGGCGTGGCTGTTCCTTAGGTTTAGGCCTTTGGATAATTATCTTAGTCTTTATCTCTTTTCAGTTAGCAAGCTGTTTAGCTTTCCCTTTTTTTAGCATCTATTGTTAGGTGTGGCCATCGGCCAGGTGCTCTTGGAGCCTTAATAAATAAGAGAAGAGAAGGAAAGAGGAGGCACGTTGGATGCCAAGTAAATTCAGTCTAGGCACTGCCGACGATAACCGGCCGGTGGCTCCGTACAGCCGAAGGCGCTGGCTTCGACAACAGCCCGCTTAGCCCGCGTCAAGGGCCGTACCCGTTGCGTGCTGATCTAGCACGTAACAGTCACTAACTACCATGAACTGGGAAATAAACACAAACCACGCCATTGAACTGTCATATCAAAAAAACAAGTCAAGAATTAGTGACCACGTAGAATATGATCAT
Organism: Raddia guianensis; assembly: GCA_036346415.1. Taxonomy (NCBI): domain Eukaryota; kingdom Viridiplantae; phylum Streptophyta; class Magnoliopsida; order Poales; family Poaceae; genus Raddia; species Raddia guianensis. Next base: position 4,801,873 of record CM070539.1, on the reverse strand, counting down.
TTGAACAATCACACGCATCCACATGAAATATTCATGTTGAGTAGCATTCCTCAGACCTTGATCACGTCTAGCTGCCTCTCTGCAAGCTCTTGGTCCATTGATGAGCTTAGGTTCCCAATCCATGTAAATACTGTATCTCCATCATGTAGTATGTAACAATAAGAAGAGTTCAGTGATGGTGCTGCCTGGCAAGAAGTATACACACATTCTGGTTAGATAAAGTGGTCATAATATGAACATGATGCCTTGTCCAGTGAATACAGATTGAAACAGAAAGTACCGTATCAACTTGAATTGCTTGCATGTTTTCTGGTCCTGAACCTTGGATGCGGAAAAGCGCAATCCCATTTTCTGAATATTTATCATCCTCAATGTCATTCTCTGAAACAAATTTCTTATAACCAGTACTAGCACCACCCTGCATTTATTAGGACTTTTAACATACATATGTGCAATAATCATGTTGCCACTGTAAAGAGATAAACTAAAAAAGGGCAGAGGCGCTTTATTAAAGGAACTAGTAAAAAGGCCAACCTTGAATATAACCAAATTCTGAAATATTGAGAAAAACTCGGCTGGTTCTTTTCCTTCATAAAGACGAACCTGAGGTAACCAGAGAATTTTAATATTGAGTGGACTCAAATTTTATGTATCTGCCAAACAAAGCTGGAAAAGTTTTACCAGAACTGCCTGAAATTTTAGAGACTCAACCATCTTGTTAGCAAGTGAAATGGCTTCAGTCCTCTCCTCCTAAATCAAAGAAACATGTGATTAGGTAATTATTCTACACACGCACACCAAATCCAAAAATAATGCAGATACCGGTAGGGTACTGTCAATGGCAAAAAGATAGATGCACAGTGCACTCATACTCGCCAAGACCATCTCATATGCCTAAAAATGCTGTGCCATAATATTTTCAACAATAAAAAAAAATATCCATAAGGGCAAAAAAGAAAGGTCACTTATCAGTTATCACAATGAAAAAAACTGTTTTTTTTCATTGTTAGCATAGTACAGGTTTGCATTGCATGAAGAAAGATACCCAATTCATAAGAACACTCGTGTGTAGCCTAGATTACTGTACAGGGAAAAAACAGGGAAGCAGGATAATCATAATTTACTAATTCCCCTGAGTCAGGTCAATCCTGTACAATAGCACAACAATTATGCATTACCACTGTTTTAAACCATGTGTTACTAGAAATGTTGGAAAATGCTTCAAAAAGTTACCTGAACACTCTTTTTTCCAGACCAAGTACCAATAAGACATTCCTCTCCATCATCACCAGGGTAGGTATATTGAAAGATATAGCAATCTCCACTGTAGAACTTGCATTGCTCAGAGAATGAGAGAAAAGTTTTTTCGCTTTCATTTACTCGCCAAACCTGTAAGACATACCTGACTTCAGATCCATATGTCTAAGTGAAATTTGGCAACAATCTTATTCTAGAGTATAAATGGTATTCTTCACAAGATTTTGCAAACAAGAATGCAACAGAGATGTGGACTTCATTTGATAGTAAATCTTTACCAAGAAAATATATTAACTGACCTGCAAGTTGCCTGTGCAATCAATTTGAGGTTGAGGCTCTTCCTTCACTGGGGCAGCTTTTGCTGGACCCTTAAAATTAAATCCCTGCCGCTTAAGAAGAGCTACAGTAGAAAATTTATTTAAATATAAATTTTGATAGTGACAGAAAATAAAACAAAAACTAACTTAACTACTGGCATAATAGATGCTAACCTGCAACTTTTCCTCTGCTCTCATCTGACACAACTGCATCAGCTTTCTTGGGCCATTTATCAAACTTTGATCGGAACATGACAGTCTCAAATCCTTCCATCAGACGAATAATATGAGATTTTGGCCGATTTTCTTCACGAAGTAATTCCTGCAGAAGTGAAAATCGAATGTTTTATATCTTCACAAAGAGACAGAGAGAGGTATTTAAAGGGGAAAATAAAGGGGAAAAAATAATGCCAGTAAGATGATGATTTTGAACTATATGAATATAAATAATATGCAACACCGGATTTATTGTAATTCTAGCAAAAATAGATGATGTACCCTTGTAGTCACAGGGAACTATCTTATACGTAAACTGTAAAGCTGAACTGTCTGGTGTTAAAGAAACTTTTCGTACACTTAAATTTGAACTCAGCTCAGAGATAAGTATCATTTTGACAACATGAATTATCACCATAAAATTCCAAATAACCAAACTTTGCTCATAACATAGCTGGACAGTGTTTTGGATTTTAACACACCTCAGCAGCAGATCCTGCTCGTTTCCTCTCTTCAAGTGATGTTTCTCTACCCATCCAGACGTAAATTTCAGATCCACAGTCCAGCAGATAGCACTTTGTTGAATCTAGCAGATCTCTCGTCAGAAGTTCACAATCTACATGAACTTTTTGGCCTTTCATGACACTGAAAATACACCAAAACAATCAGTAGAAAAAACATGTAACGTAAAAAAAATACGAGAGTAGATTTACTGTAAAAAGAATTAAATTTCCCCAGGATTTGTGTCCTGTGATATATTACCTGAGCAGCTTTGAAGGGAATGCAATGTCTTTTCCATTAAGTTCGGAAAAGGTCTTTCTTGGCAGAGGAGCGAACCCACCAAACAGACCCCAGAATTCACCAGCATCAGCATCTGCCATCAACTTCCCATCCTCTGGTTCAAAGAGTATATTATAATAATGAAAAAGAAAAGGACTTTATCCATTTTAAACATATTGCCCAGAAGTGGACTTACCAACTGCAGCTACTTCACATTTGCCCTCATGGTTCGTGTCTTTGAGATACTGCACAACCTCAAGGGCTTTAGCCCTCTCCTGAATACTTGAATTTGATCCATTGAATTGGAATATCTTGGACTTTGTATCTAAAATAAATATGTCATCATGGTTGAGTGATGATCGTGAAAAAGGAACCTGTGGGAGAGAACACAATGTGACATTTGTACTTGGTAGTGATCACCATACAAGGACAGAAGAAAATACTGACCTCTTTGACATGAACTGTATGTTTTCCTCTGCAGACAAATAATCGTGTCACATGCTCCCGCTCATTGATTTCAGTATGCCTGAAACCAGATGCAACCCCACCTTCTTCTGGTATAATGCAAGGTTTAAAATATGATAGAAATTTCTCTGTTTCATTTCCCTGTACTTCACGATATTGAACAGCACGTCCACCAAGAGCAGCATCCAGTTCCACAGTCTTGATTGCAGCTGTACCAGCTTCATCCTATCCATTAATTGAAATGCAATAAGTACATATGCTATTTCATTTTCTAGGCCATTGGGGAAAAATTAGAGTGCAAACCTGACTGGTATCTTTACCAAGCCAATAATGAATATCATGCCGGAAAGAACCATTTTTAAGGGCAGATGTCTGTTCCAATGACAAAATAACTATTAACACCATAAAATAAATAATAATCCAAACATAATTTTAAAATAGTAATAAAAAAGAATACCGATATTACTATATAACGTAAACAGAATACTGAAATAATCTAACAAATTAGAAAAGAACATCGGTAATGGAAAGCAGGTCTTAATAATTAATAAATGTGAGCAATAAGAAACAATTGCATAGCTGACATCAGACAGCTCTAAAAAATTCCTATAAACTAAGTGCAGGAATTAGGTGCATTTTATAATTTGAAGAGGTTGAGTACCTTCAATATCACATAGGAATCTCCTGTGAAAAACTTCCCATATGATTCCCTGGGAACAGGAACAGCTTGTAGTTTTTCAATCCGCCATATCTCCAATCCGCTAATGTTTGTTAAGAATAACTGTAGAGATAAGTCAACAAGCACCATATCGAGAAACATAATTAAATGTGAATGTAAGACTTACAGCACCATGCCAACCTAATCTATCCACTTACTTTTTAGTGCAGTGCTTTCTCAGTCACAGATTAACAATTCATCAAATGTGTCGTTGACCTATAAGTGTGCTAAAAAAATCGTCCATTGGATATAATAGGCCCCATAAATTCAAAACAATAGTGCGTAATAATAATGTCTAGTGAGAGAGTTGAAATCATCTGACATTCCTGGAAATCTGGAATAAAACGATAGAAAAACGAAAAAAATATAATGTGATATGTGGCAAAAAAAAAAACTGAAGGATACTCCTTTTGACCAGCCCCTTGAAAAACAGGATCCACTTCTCTCATTGAAACTGCCATAGTACCTCTAGTTCTTGCCGGACTAGTCTTTGGTGCCTTTTGTTTCAAGAAAGAAGAGAATGTGTGCTGAAAACAGAGATATCATAAATCAAGTGTCAGGGACTCCATTTATAACAATGAGAAAGTTTTGCCCGTTAAACGAATTATTGAGAAGACTATCCATAAGAGATTACTGAGCTATCAGAGCTAGTGAAAACCCCCCAGGTGAGACAAACAAAACATGATGTCCTTGATGAACAACACTAAGTTTCCTAGGCAAACATTTCGCTGAGAGCAACACGATAGCAAATTCCTAAGATTTTGCCATAATAAGGGCAAATGGCGTCTTCCCATGCAATTAACTGTTTGGTAATTGCTAGACCTGAGGCCTGCCCCAATACACTGATTGCAGTTCCAGCAATAGACATATAAAAAAAATTGAGTTGGCATAACGTTGAGCTAACATCCTGAGCTCATCTGGGTCTAATCAAACAATATCATCTGGCTTCAACTATACACCAAAAGTTGCTCTTATCCAATCAGCCATGCAGTGCGCCGCAAGCATAAGATTTGAAATCAACGGTTCAAATTCACCAAAATTGAGACAAATTGGCACATCCTTTTTCAGTATCAACATCCAGTCTGCAACAAAGACTATATCTCAAAACATCCCACCCAGGTTTTAACAGAGCTGTTTCAATCAGAACAAACGTCCCAAGTAAGTGTGTGGACATACTTGGAAATCCAGTTCCTAAACAAGATTTTAGCATCACGAAAATCAAACTACTATCAGGTTTTTTATATCCATATGCTGAAGGTATATCCAAATTGAAGCAACTCCCAACGTACATTCCCCAATACCATATGCCCAATCAGATCAGCCTAAAAGGTCAAAAGCAAAATCCAAGAAATGTGTCGTTTCTTGTGCAATTCGAAGCCAGAATCCCAATGTCCAAACCTGGCGTCCTAGGATCCGACAAACAATCCATATCCTGCTCAATAAATACAAAACCAAAAGAACACGAGAATTTTTTTTTGTTGCATGATCCCAAAGTTCCGACACAGATTAACAGAAGAACAATTTCACCGCATCAAATGGAAATCAATCTTAGCTGGACAGCCAAATCTACCCAAAAAAAAAATAATCAGCACCGAAATCAACACTAACGCCATGAAGTAGCAAATGGCAGAGAATCGAGTTCCCGCCACCCAGATCCGACTCCAACTGCCGCACGACGAACGAGGCACCAAGCAGCTTCTCCCAATCGCCTCCAATTCAACGCGCAATCGAAACAGAAGGCGTGCCATCAATGCCAACGCCAACGAATCCCATTTCGCGGACGGAATCACGCCACGAAGAACCCCACCCGTTGCCGCGTAAAACCCACCCCTCCCAATCCGTACATCGGAATCCGACGAACTCAACGCCCACGCGCGGCGCCCCTCGCCGAATTCCCGCGCCCCAGATCCGAGCCACCCCCAGCACGGGGAAGCTCCTCCCAAACAAGCACCCCCGTACCTTCGTCGCGGCCATGGCCCGGACCCAGATCCGCCCCGGAGCAGCGCGCGCCCGCCCGCACAAACCCCCTCGCCTCCGCCCGCAGGAGCACCGCGCCGATCAGACCGCCTTAACAACCCCCACCGCGGCCGCCATTAAACAAATCCCACCCCCACCCCACATCGCGGTCGCGGAGACCAAACAAAAAAATCCCCAGAAAATCCGTCGAAATGGGGTTCGGCAGCACCTGCGTCGAGGGGCGGCGTCGAATCGTGGGGAGGACTAGACTATAGCGATCCCGCCCGCGCGGTTGCTGTCGCTGATCTCGTCAGCGCGCAGGCGCCGGCGCTGGCTGGCACAGGGATCGCTCGCCTTTCGCCGAAAGCGAGGTGAGTTCGCGCAATAATTTATCGCCTCGAATTATTGGAGGCGGGGGGGCGAGGCGTGCTCGCCACTACGGAGGAGGAGGACGACGACGAGGTGGCGGTGGAGGAGGTGGTGGTGGTGGAATTCTTATGGGAGCTCGCGCTATATATATTTTCCGGGATTCCTCGCGCTGCGCCGCCGCCGTCGCGCGGTGGCTGGCGGCCGGTGGGATCCTGCCGGCGTGAGGACAGGTCTCACAGGTGTGTGTATATGTGTGCATCAGTGCATGGTTGGGTGCTCGGGGGCTGGACGTATGCGACGCCAACGGCGTAGAGAAGAATTAACGGCGTTACGGCCAGCTAGGTAAAAGCGATAAAGGGAACGGTAGGCTGTTGAAAATGAGATCTCGACAATTTTTTTTTTTGTTCTTGTCAAGAGTTTCTTTTGTCAATGGCTTGAAGGTGGCAAACAGTAGACAAATAAACGATGAGAAGAGAGCTATGTTTGGTCGCTTTCCATTGAATAACCATTATTCAAACATTGCGCAATTTTAAAATACGTTAGGATGATCAAGAGATGTCGGGTTGGAGGATTCGGCGATTCGCATGCCTCCACTGCGATGACATAGGTCATCTTTGGCTTTGAGTAGACCATGACGTGGTGTGATAGCCGTTTGAGATTGTTCATCGTGTACTATTTTGATTGGTGTCCTGTGGTTTTATGATAATATAATGTGAAATAATGGACTTATATCATTCTACCTCCTAGCATTATAATTTTGAAAATCTTCCATATTTGGAAAGAAGTTTTCTTGTACAGTACATTATAGATGTGGCACGAAAGAAGACTTTAAATTAGCCCACCAATTAGACAATTAGCATTGTGACTACAAAATATTATACATTTAGAAAATAATTTTCCTATGACATACAGTATAGACGTGGCGCGGGAAAAAAAGCCTCAAACTTATCCAGTCATTAGCAATGTAGCTACGAAAAATTACGCATTTGGAAACATACTTTTTGTGCCACTGGTCATATATATGCGGTGGGAAAAAGACTTTACTTAAGCTTCACCACCGTAATTACAGAAGATTAATTAGAGTTGATCTGATTAACCAATAAATTTATTTGTTTATAAGCTAAACTTTAAAAGCGTCCGGAACCGCTTTATCAAATTTATCTTTTAGAGGTTTGAGACGTGTTTTAGAGGGCTCAAAAACAAATGCATTTGATTTTTAGATAACGTAGATTAGACAAGCTTAAACTAGAAGTTCTTTTAATTACGCCGTTTGTCCAGCATTACAGAATTATTACTGTTACGAAACAACGCATTCGGAAGGAATCTTCCGCTCCTTGTTCCATTCTAGGAAGAACTCGCCGCCGCCGCACTGGCAATCTGCCAATCTCATACCAACAGGCAAGCAAAAAAGGCCCGAGCCACGAACGTTTGGCGTCGAGCCGAGCTGGCTCAGTTGCGGCCGCCGCGCGCCGTGCTGAGCTGCCCGGCGCCTGGGGCCCACCCATCCAGCCCCCAAAAGAAATGGGGGGTCGCGTTGCGAACTCGCGAGTCGTGGGCAAGCCGAAAGGCGACGGGGGCCGTTCGATAAGTCCATGGCCATTCATGGAGGTCGGCCGCCGCCCACGGCCCGCTGAGAAGAAGAAGCGGAGAGCGAGAGGGCGGAGACGAGATGGCGAGCGAGTGGAGCTACCCGGTCGGGAGAAGGGACGGGGCGCCTCTGCTGCGCGGTGTACGAGCGAGCGGAACGGTGGTACGCTTTCCTGCTCGTTCGTGGCGTGGACCACATGCCTGACCTCTGGGCGATAGACGCCGGTGTGGATCTATACACCATGTCCTGAGAATCGACCATCCATCTTCCAACGGTTGAGTGATAAGCACCACTTCGGCTCGCATCAGTGGTTATTGGCCTACGTATCGCTCTTTTATCGAGCAATCGCATTTAGACACCTATTATTTTTTCGCAATTGCTATTTTGCAGGCGTCTGCAATTAGCCAAAACATGCAGGCGCAAAAAATTTCACTTTCTTTATATTGTTTTTCCACATTTGTATTTATGGAAGAAACGCTTCGCGATAGCGAAATTTTTTGCGCGAGGTCGTTTTTTATAGATATATTTGTTTTATGTTTATTATAAATTTATTTTGTTTTCTGTTTATTATAGATTTCTTTTATTTTCTAATTTGCGACATCGTGCAGGCGCAAGAAAATCCACTAATTTTCGACTGTTTTTTCACATTTCCAATATTAGAAAAAATGTTTTGCGATAGTGAAACTTTTTTTTGCGAGGTCTGCACGCATGTACACGGCATGCGTCTGCACAAATGCTGAAATTACAGGCGCCTGCCAAATAGTGCTCCCTTATTTTTTGTGTAAAACATGACAAAGACCATAATTTTGTAATAACAACTAAAAATAAGAAAAAGTAAAAAAACAGTATAAACAATGGTCGCTGATTGTCAGTGGGCCATGACCCATCTAAAGCCAAACCAATGTGGCCCACTACCCACACCTAGCAGGATTTTTTTATTTTCAAATTATATGCCTCACCCGTTTTTTACATGCCTGTCGCTCGGGCCACAGGAGATCGCCTGAGCAATGAGTGACGAGCACCCCGCCATCGGCGCCGGGGGGAGGGGCACACCTATCACCAATGTCATGGGCAAATGGTGAGAGTAGAAGCTCATGGCGACGAAGGTGGGCGAGGAGGAGGAGGAGATGAGTTCAGCAACATCGTCGATCTGGTCGAGGAGGAGCTTGAAGGCAAGCGCGTAGGGATGGGCGGCGCCGGCATCTGACACTGCTATCCACATGGGAGATAGCTGGCTGTGAGGCAGAGGAGGTGCTACGCATGTTGGCCACAATGGTTCTATCGCGTCGGCAGCAGTGCTGTGGCCGGGCCTTCCGCATGGCGCGTGAGGGAAGCGAGGTGGGAGACAGGGATGAGGAAGGGGAGGCTAAGCAAAGAGTCGCGTCGTCACTATTGCTGAGAAGCTCGCTAGGGAGGGGGAGGTTCACTGCCGCTGTCGCTTATGGAGATGCCTGTGGAGGTTCACCGTCGCCATTGCCAAGAAAGCCATTGTCACCAAGAAGCCTAGACAGTTGTCGTTGTCGGTCTCTCCACCACCCCTGCCGTTGTCCGCTACCTCCTCTCACTGGGGGGCGATGAATGTGCTACCTTCCATGGTGCTGACGGCGGGGCAACTCGTTGCCCATGGCTTGGACGATCGCACATGGCCTTGGCGACGGAATCTCAAAATCTGCAAAAATCTGACTAGGACATAGTATGGTTTTAATAAACTGAATAAAAATAACATAAAATAAAATTTCTGCCTAGCACAACATACTAGGCAGCAGCTGGGCTAAACATAGGGATGCAAATGGACCGACCCTAGGGTCATCTTTCGCCTTCACTTGTTCATTTATTTGTTTGTACTAAAAACTTGATTTCTAATCCATTTAGTACAAATAAATAAACTAGTGAGATGGTCAAAGATGACCCTAGGGCCAACCCATTTGCATCCCTAGCTAAACAAACTCATATATATGGACCTCTCTCCTGGCCCGGCTAGCTCCAACGGCCGCGCGGCACAGCAATCAATACCAATCTGACTTGTGACATGCAGGCATCGATCCGATGAATGGTCCGGACTCCGGACTCCGGCGCTAGCACAGACCAGAACCAGATAATTGCACTGCAGCGTCGTCTCGCCCTCGCACTCACACCGTCACGGCCCGGCAGCCGCGGAGAGAGTGCCCGCGCGGGCACATTGAAGAGCAGCAGACGTAGAGTTTTTTTCTTTCTTTTTTTTTGCGCACCACAACTACTGCACTTTCTCTCTTCTCTTGTCCACTCACTCGACTGGCCAGTGACTACAATTAAAAGGATTAAATTGCAAATGACACTATACATGTAGCCGGCTACAGACATCCCAGCTCCTAAGCCACGCGCACGTTCTGCATGGCTCATGCATGCCCAAGACGTACCTCAGATCTAAGAGCATCGCCAGCAGGTTCTCTATATTTCGTTCTCTATATCCCTTTTCTAAATCACTATTCGTTCTCTATATTTTTATCATCTCCAGCAGAGTCTCTATCCTTAAAAAGATATAGAGATTCTCTAGAGAATATCTAAATTTAGAGACTCTTATGGATGCTCAGAGCATCTTCAAGAGAACTCTTAAAACACATCTCCTATTTTTTAAAAATACGGAGTCCCAACAATTTAAGGACCCCTTATTAACTGCTTAGTTCTAATAGACTGCTTAAATTTATAGGGGACTACATAGCTAGTCCCTAGGAATAGGGGGTATGTATGAGATTTAGAAAGATGAGAGAGAATTTAGGGGGAAAATAAGGGCTCTTTTAGAGTTGTTTTTCTTGCTACAACCTCATAAAAATAGCTAGGAGGTGTGTTTAAAGCACAGCAAAAAGAAAATTCGATGATTTATACTAAAAATCATCGTAATTTTCTCTTTGTTCTTGCTAAAATATAAAGAATTTGAACTTAAAATTTTATATATAGGTGGAGCATGACTTGAAGTACGTGTATAATTTTATTCAGAATTTTTCATGACTTTTGCTAGTTGGGTTGTACAGAGATTGCACGGGAACCCCGATTGCACCGGATACGTTCTCCTCATATACTCCACCCGCCAAACTTCGCACGACTTGAAAGTTGCAACTAACCTGCATGTATCTTGCGGCCACTGCTTACCACCGTGGCTCCGTCTTATGCACGGAGGACTCGCGCCTCGCTTGCAGAGTTGCAGTTGCAATCCTGAGGACTCGGGCTTGCTAGGCCTAGCTCAGCCATGCTGAATCGACCAGAGCTCACGGCTCTCTACATGCACACATACTAACTCAAAAGCTACATCTGCATGCAAGTCTGCATGGTCTCTACAGGGCAAACGTTGCTGCTTCCCCCGACCCCGATGGCGTCCGCGCCGCCGCTCCCGTGGCGCCTCGCCGTCCCGCTCCTCGCCTTCGTCTCCGTCCCGTTCCTCCTCCCGCTCGTCCTCCCCTTCTTCCGACGCCCCTCCACCCCCTCCTCGCGGGCGCTCTCCCTCCACCGCCTCGACTGGCTCCCATCCCCACCACCTCACATGCCGCCGCCGCCGCCGAAGATACAACCGCCGGAGGAGGCGGCGGGCGGCGGCGAGGCTGCAGGCGAAATGTGCGATCTGTTCGACGGGGGGTGGGTGCGCGACGAGGAGGCGCGGCCGCTGTACGCGCCGGGGACGTGCCCCTACGTCGACGAGGCGTACGCCTGCGCGGCGAACGGCCGGCCGGACGCCGGCTACACGCAATGGCGCTGGGCGCCGCGCCATTGCCGCCTCCCCAGGTACCCCCTGTTGGATTAATTAGCACTTTCAGGTTTATTTTAATCAGGAGATATAACACGCACAACTACTGATTGATAGTTAAACAGGTTGAAACCACAGAAGCACAACCTAGATACACGTGCAGAAGAAATACACGTATATCTCTCTGGTGAACTTGCGAAGGAGATGACTTACTGGACTTGGTCGTCGTCGCCATACAAGACGAGTTGCGGCGAGTGCGGTTCGATTCTCCGAATCTGACGCCGTGTTGGAGAAGGTGGTGCCGACGCAGATCGCGACGGCGTAGTGGAAGAAGTCCTCGCGAAGCGAAGAAGAAGAATGAGCGATCGCCGAAGCGCTTCCAAAAACTCGATTCGCCCTACCGGTGCAGGAGCTCGAGGCGATCGGTTCGGAGACTGCTCTCCCGAACGGCGGTGCACGCCGCAAGACGGATGGGAAGAGCGAAGCGGCGGCGCAGAGAGGGAGGTGGCAAACCCTAGGGGCGATCTGATCTGATCCCTCTGGACGGTGCAGCGGCAGATTTATATAGCAAAACGCGTGAGACAAACGGATCATGAAACGGACCGCAACCGAGTCCAACACGATTTGCATATTCCATATCTGACCCGCAAAATCCGGAGAGTAAAAGAAATAAAACTGCAAAAAGAGGCTGCGTCTGCGCAAGCACGAGGGTCCGGTTTCGGCGGACCATTCACGCAGGTGCCGTGCGCACGCGCCGCCCCGGCGAGGCGAGCGAGCGCGTGTGATTCTCTATTTCTCTTTCCCATCACATTCTCTAGTGGGAGAGAGCAAGCTCCACTATTTAAGCATGTCCTCCACTCCTCCCACTAGCAATATGGTACTAAAGAAATTTCACATGCCTCATGCATACATGGGCCTTTGAGATTTTTCAGAAATTATTTAGATATTAAATGGGCCAGGCCCAATAATTCTAACAATCCCCCACCAGATCTCAAAGTCCCATCAAGTTTGCCTGTTCCCAAAACTGTTTATATACCAGTGTTTCGGTGACAATGGATTATGCCTTGAATTGCACCTAGACATTTAAGTTACACCCATTCACAACTTGGACAATGGACTACGCCTTGAATTGCAAGTTTTGTGTGAACAAGTTTCACTCAAAGCCAACTGATACTTGGCTGCCAATAGGCTACCCCGCGGGTGGAGCATATAAGTCGTACTCCATGGTCTCTTTATGAGCTTACTAGAAATTACCCAAGTCTCATAGACTGCGACTTCCAACAGTTGGGCTCATATAGGTGTATTCTTTCAAGATGCTCTGTAGGATGACATCTTCGCTAATTAAAGCCAACAGAACAACATTAAGGCAAATACCAACCTGCCATACAGATTTCGAGAGTATTGCATCTCACATGGAATGGGTTAGAATATACTCTCATCCAGCTAACCAATAGCTTGTTTTTCCCAGGACCTAATTCACGGGATCTCCGATCATATAGGCTGGGTTACCGCTATGGTGTAACTCACGTGGGTCTCATACCCAGTTCCCTCGATGCATTGTCTATCACACACCGTGATAAACCCTTTGTAAAAGGATCTGCCAGGTTTTTAGCCGTTTGGATATAATCCAACGCTATCACTCCGGAGTTTCTCAATTTCCTGACAGACTTCAGTCGTCTTTTCACATGTCTTGAGGACTTCATGTTGTCCTTAGAACTGTTCACCTTGACAATCACTGTTTGATTATCACAGTTCATAAGGATAGCCGAATCGACTTTTCAACCACGGAAGATCCATCAAGAGTTCACGCAACCACTCGCTTCAACAAGGGGCGTGTCCAAAGCGATCAATTCGCTTCCATTGTTGAGCGTGTCAAGATAGTCTGTTTGTAAGACCTCCACGAGACTGCTCCGCCACCATGAGTGAACACATATCCACTTGTGGTCTTTATCTCATCGTCGATATCCAATTGGAATCACTATACCCTTCGGTATTGTTGGGTATCCCGTATAGTGCAAACCAAAATTTGTAGTACCCCTCAGATAGCGCATTACTCTTTCGAGTGCTCGTCAATGATCATCTCCCGGATTAGAAGTAAACCGGCTCAACTTGCTAACAGCAAACGAGATGTCTGGCCTTGTAGCGCTAACTAGGTACATGAGTGACCCGATGATTTGAGAGTAAGTCAACTGATCTCTAGCAATTCTCTTTTTCTTTCGAAGCACAATGCTAGGATCATAGGGTGTTGGAGAAGTTTTGCAATCAGCAAAGCCAAAGCGATTTAAAACTTTTTCCACATAATGGGATTGCGACAAAGTGATCCCATCCTCACCTTTCAGTAGCTTGATATTCAAGATTACATCAGCCTCTCCCAGATCTTTCATATCAAAATTTTGAGACAAGAAAGACTTGATCTCGTGAACCACATCAAGACTTGTCCCAAAAATTAATATGTCATCCACATAGAGACATAAAATAACATACAGCCCCCACCATACCGATAATATACACATTTATCGGCCTCATTCACGACAAAGCCATGAAGTTAAAGTTCGTCGAACTTCTCATGCCATTGCTTAGGAGCTTGTTTCAGGCCATACAAAGATTTCAATAACCTACACATCTTGCCTTCTTGACCTTCTACTACAAATCCATCAGGCTGATCCATATAGATCTCCTCGTCCAACTCTCCATTTAGGAAGCTGTCTTAACGTCCATTTGATGAACAATAAGACCATGTGAGGTAGCCAAGGAAAGTAGTACACGAATTGTAGTCAATCTAGCCACAGGTGAATATGTATCAAAGAAATCTTCGTCTTCTTTTTGGGTATAACCCTTGGCCACAAGCCGAGCCTTATACTTTTCAATAGTACCATCAGGCCTAAACTTCTTCTTAAATATCCATTTACACCCTACAGGTTTGCAACCATAAGGTAGTTCTGTGAGTTCCCAAGTCTGATTCGCAAGAATGGAATCCATCTCACTACGAACCGCCTCTTTCCAGTAGTCCGCATCAGGGGATGCAAACGCTTCTGAAATCGACGTGGGAGTGTCATCCACGAGGTACACAGTGAAGTCATCACCAAAGGATTTTGCAATCCTCTGTCTCTTGCTCCTCCTCGGAGCCTCACCGTCATCCTCCTCAGGATTTTCCTCAGGTGTTGGTTCAGGATATTCAATTTGAGTAGAAGGTTAGGAATTATCTCATTAGTTTTACCGAAGCGCTATGCTCAATTTTCATAGGAAAGATGTTCTCAAAGAAAGTAGCATCATTAGACTCCATGATCGTGCCAATGACATGTCGACACCTCGATCTTATCACCAAAACCTCATCGCTAACGCTACGAGGAGCATAACCCAGATGGACACAATCTACTGTCTTAGGCCCAAGCTTGCGCTTCTTTGTGATTGGCACATTTACTTTCGCCAAACAACCCCAAGTGCGCAGATAAGAAAGTGATGGCTTTCTCCCCTTTCATATTTCATATGGGGTTTTCTCCTTATTCTTTGCAGGGACTTTATTCAGGACATGACATGCAGTCAACACGGCCTCCCCCCACCATGCCTTAGATAAACCCGCAGTGTCTAATATGGCATTCACCAAATCAGTTAGAGTGCGGTTCTTTCTTTCAGCCACTCCGTTTGATTGGGATGAATAGGGAGGCGTCCTCTCATGAATAATTCCATTTTCCGCACAGAATAAGTCGAACTCACTAGAGAAATACTCTCCACCACGATCCGACCTAAGTCTCTTAATTTTCCTGTCTAACTGGTTTTCAACCTCAGCCTTATAGATTTTAAAGAAGTCTAGAGCCTCGTCTTTAGTTTTCAACAGATACACATAGCAATATCTAGAAGCACCATCAATCAGAGTCATGAAATATCTCTTTCCACCCTTTGTCAACACACCATTCATCTCACAAATATCAGAATCTATGAGCTCTAGAGGTGCCAAATTTCTCTCTCGGCGGCCTTATGAGGCTTACGAGGTTGCTTTGATTGCACACAAGTCCGGCACTTAGAACCTTTGACGATGGGAAATTTAGGATTAAGCCCATACTATGGCAAGCGAGACATAGAACCAAAATTAACATGACATAAACGTGAGTGCCAAACATCGACCTCACTCTCAATAGCATGATCACAAATATGGTTCACAACTTTATGACAATTATCGAAAGGGAAAAGCGGAACAAGCCTCGCGACTCATAACCTTTGCCAATAAACAAACCATGTTTCGACAAGACTACCTTATTGGACTCAAACACCACTTTAAACCCATCTCTGCAGAGAAGGGACCCACGACCAGTTCTTATTGATTGAGGGACATGTGACGTTCTTCATTTGCACGATCTTCCCAAGTAAACTTCAGATCTACCGTGCCAACACCAAGAACGAAGCATTGGACCCGTTCCCCATCAAAACAGGTGAACCGGGCTGCTCGATAAGAAGTGAACATTGAAATGTCAGAACACACATGCACATTAGCCCCAGTATCAATCCACCAATCGGTAGACTGATTCACTGAAAGAACAGTAGGTAAAACATACCCATCGGTTCCCTCACCAGTGTCGCCAATGGTCACATTGACAGACTTTGAAGTCTGCCCAGGATTGCCCTTTTTGTCTTTGCGGTTTGGACACTTCTTCGCCCAGTGCCCAACCTCACCACAAATCCAAAGCAAGGCATCTCATCCTTGTTCAACTTCTTTTCTTGAATCCGATGGTTTGCTTGATTTTATTCTTCCTTTGTTCTTACCATGTCTTTGGACAACATTGGCGCTGGATCGTCCCTCGACTCCTTTCCCAGGTGCATCTTTAGCCCGAGCTTTCTCTTCAACATCTAGAGACGCGATCAACCCCTCAACGGAGATCCTCTTGTCTCTTATGTTTTAGAGATGTGGCAAAGTTTCTCCACGAAGGAGGTAACTTGGCAATAATGCCCCCAGGCACAAACTTATCGGGTAACTTACACTTAAGGAGTTCGAGTTCCCTCATAATGACCAGTATCTCATGAGTCTGTTCGACAACAGAACGGTTATCAACCATCTTGAAGTCGTGGTACTGCTCCATGACATACAGTTCACTGCCAGCGTCAGATGCACCGAATTTATTATTCAGCGCATCCCATATCTCTTTCGCATCTGTGATGTTCATATACACATCACACAGACGGTCAGAGAACACACTAAGAAGCGCACCATGAAAAGTGTGGTGGCCTCCTCGAACTCTTTCTCCTTTTTAGGAGTTAGGGTTCCTACGGTTTGCCATCCTTTACCCAATTACGTTCATAGTCATACCACAATTTGCACCTTTACTTGCCATCTCTTGAAATTTACTCTACCGAATTTCTCCCGGTTTGAGCATCACAAAGCGAGCCATCGATAAACCAAAGTGCCTAATGATCGTGTTTTTGGATTGTTGGATTAATTAGCACTTTCGGGTTTATTTTAATCGGAGATATAACACGCACAACTCTTGATTGATAGTTAAACAAAGTTGAAACCACGAAGCACAACCTAGATACGTGCGTAAGAAATACACGATATCTCTCGGTGAACTTGCGAAGGAGATGACTTCTCGGACTTGGTCGTCGTCGCCAGACGCAGACGAGTTGCGGCGAGGTCGGTTCGATTCTCCGAATCTGACGCCGTGTTGGAGAAGGTGGTGCCGACGCAGATCGCGACGGCGTAGTGGAAGAAGTCCTCGCGAAGCGGAAGAAGGAAGCAATGGCGGTCGCGAAGCGCTTCCCAAAAACTTGATTTGCCCTACCCGGTGCAGGAGCTCGAGGGCGATCGGTTCCGGAGACCTGCTCTCCCGAACGGCGGTGCACGCCGGCGCATGGGATGGGGAAGAGCCGAAGCGGCGGCGCAGCAGAGGGAGGTGGCAAACCCTAGGGGCGATCTGATCTGATCCCTCTAGACGGTGCAGCGGCAGATTTATATAGCAAAACGCGTGAGACAAACGGATCACGAAACGGGCCGCAACCGAGTCCAACACGATTTGCATATTCTATATCTGACCCGGGACGGTGCAGCGGCAGATTTATATAGCAAAACGCGTGAGACAAACGGATCACGAAACGGGCCGCAACCGAGTCCAACACGATTTGCATATTCCATATCTGACCCGCAAAATCCGGAGAGCAAAAGAAATAAAATCGTAAAAGAGGCTGCGTCTGCGCAAGAAGCACGAGGGTCCGGTTTCGGCGGACCATTCACGAGAACGCGCGTCGCCCGGCCGGAGCCCGACCTGCTGAAAGCAAGCACGCGTGTGATTCTCTATTCTCTTCCCATCACATTCTCTAGTGGGAGAGCAAGCTCCACTATTTAAGCGTGTCCTCCACTCCTCCCACTAAAGAATATAGATTAAAGAAATTTCGCGTATACCGTACATACATGGACCTTTGAGATTTTTCATGAATTATTTAGATATTAAATGGGCCGGACCTAATAATTCTAACACCCCCCAGCCAACAGGAACGTATGCGTCCACGACGACGAGTCGACCACTCCGGCCATGGCTGATCCGCTCACTAGCTAGGTGACCCGTAGGTTCAACGCGACGGATTTCTTGGAGAGGCTGCGGGGCAAGCGGCTGATGCTCGTCGGCGACTCCATGAATCGCAACCAGTTCGAGTCCATGCTCTGCATCCTGCGCGAGGCCCTCCCCGACAAGACCAGGATGCTCGAGACGCACGGCTACAGGATCTCCAAAGGCCGGGGCTACTTCGTCTTCAAGTTCTTGGTAACGAATTGAAACCGCATGCCGTCGCAGCTCAGATTAACTCTCGCCGAAGCTCGCTCACCGGGCACGCCGCCGCGCCGCCGTATTCCTGGACAAACTGTAGGATTACGACTGCACCGTCGAGTTCGTGCGCTCGCATTTCCTCGTCCGCGAAGGGGTTCGCGTCAACCGGCAGGGGAACTCCAACCCGATCCTCCAGATCGACCGCATCGACAAGACGGCCAGCCGGTGGAGGAAGGCGGACGTCGTCGTCTTCAACACCGGCCACTGGTGGACGCACGGCAAGACGGCGAGAGGGTGCGCGCCCAAACTGCATATGAATTACTAAATTCGTAATTAATTCCTCTTTGATTCTTGAAACCGATTTCGAATTGCGCGCACGCGCAGCAAGAACTACTACAAAGAAGGAGACACGATCTACCCCCAGTTCGACTCGACGGAAGCTTACCGGAGAGCCCTGAGGACATGGGGGCGGTGGGTGGACAAGAACATGGACCCGGCGAGGAGCGTGGTGTTCTACCGCGGGTACTCGACGGCGCACTTCAGGGGAGGGGGCTGGGACTCCGGCGGATCGTGCAGCGGCGAGACGGAGCCGGCGTTCCGGGGCGCGGTGGTGGACAGCTACCCGCCGAAGATGAGGGTGGCGGAGGAGGTGATCGGCGGGATGCGGTTCCCGGTGCGGGTGCTGAACGTGACGAGGCTGACCAACTTCCGCAAGGACGGGCACCCGTCGGCGTACGGCAGGGCGCCGCAGGGGAGGAAGAAGGTGTCCAGGAGGAAGCAGGACTGCAGCCACTGGTGCCTCCCCGGTGTGCCGGACGCGTGGAACGAGCTCATCTACGCCTCCCTCGTCTTGGACCCCAAGCCCAGATCGTGGAAGCATCGATGAGAGAGCAAAAGAGCAGCCTTTTTTTTTTCGCCATGCCTACTTTGCAGGCGCCTGCACTCGCGCAAAACATGTAGACGCATGCACTCGCGCGCATGCACAGCCAGTATTGCAGGCGCCGGACACCAGCGCTAAAAGTTCCAGTCTTTTAAAACATTTCTTCCAGTGAATAGAAACGTGGAATAACAATATAAATTTAGTGGAACTTTTAGTTTTTTTGTTTATTATTATTTTTTGTTTATTATAGGTTTATTTTTGTTGTTTTGTTTATTATAGATTTATTTTGTTTTCTGTTTATTATATATTTATACTGTTTTTATTATATATTTATTTTGATTTTTGTTTATTATAGATTTATTTTGTTTTTGTTTATTATGTATTTATTTTTGTTATAGCTAAATCATGTAAATCGTGTCGGCGCTAAAAGTTTCAGTAAATTTGTACTGTTTTTCCACCTTTTCAGTTACCGGAAGAAACGTTATATTTCGGTGGAAGTTTCGGCGCCTGCACGTTTGACTAAATTGCAGGCGCCTGCAAACTAGTCTATCCCTTTTTTTTCCCTCCTCCATTTTTATTCTGTCTCGCTTTGAGCTGATGGGCAAACTGTCGATTAATTTATGGTCAGCCTACTTACATATGGCATGTTAATTTGGCAGGAAGTTTCGTTTCTCTAGCACATTATTTCTACAAATTTGCTAAATAGTAGTCATCCTTTTTTTTCGTTTTTAACGCACAAGTAGTTTTTAAGTTTTTCTACACTATTTTTCACTTAGTTCGATAGTGGAAATTTATTTATTTTATATTTTTTAAAAATATACGTATATAAGTTGACATCAATTTTTTAAATTTGATTGTCTGGTTTGATGTTAAATTTGCCAGAAATTTGGTTTTGAGGTTTTTTTTGGGAGGAGGGATAATTTAGCTAACTACATAGATATATCTTATAACTTCCAATAGAACTAGCAAGGTGACCCGCACACTTGCGCAAGTAGATTTATTAAGTTGCATTTAACAAAAAAAAGGGTGCTACTAGGCAACAGCGATCCGTTAGAGAATTGTTGTTTCATTAAGTTGCATTTAACAAAAAAAAGGGTGCTACTAGGCAACAGCGATCCGTTAGAGAATTGTTGTTTCATATAGGCCCTCTTTGATACCTTGTTTAGTTCTAGTTTAGTTGTGGTTGGGAAAATTTGACTATTTTGTATAGGTCATATACTTTATTTTTTGAAAATAATTTTTTTAGGACTTTGTAGGGTTTTTCTCAAAGATCTCAAGAATATTTTTTTAATAATTTATTTAGCTTTTTCAAAGCACATTCAAAGATGGTCAAATTTTTCCAACCACAACTAAACTACAACTAAACAAGGTATCAAAGAGGGCCATAGTTTCACGGTCAGAGCATCCTATTTTCTTCGTTGAGTGCTTCTCTACTAGTCTCAGGGTGGTCTACTCTTCATGCTTCAAATCTTTAGATCACATTCTAGTTTCCACCTGCAGTTAGATGTCTCGCTATATGTGTCCATTGATTGCTTTCTTACAATCTTCGAGTTGTCTACGTACTATTTGAACTTCTAATCTCTCCATCAACGACAATTAAAACAATTTAAACGTTAGCCATTATGATTCATTAATTTTGTGATAGTTCTTTATATAAAGCTAATGGAGTGTAGAGATAAACATAAAGCTTGTTTTCAAGCTTCCCAAAAGCTGAGACTAATGTACAAAAGGATATAAAGATGATGTCAGGAGGTATCATGTCAACATGAAACTAAATAAAACTTCACTTAACTTTATAAATTATACGAAACTACATAAAATTTTCTAAGATAATTTATGAAGCTTTCTAGAACCACATGGTGAAATAACATGAAACTGCATGAAATCATATGAAACTATTTGAAGAAACTACATAAAATCACGTAAAACTACTTCAATATATTAATCAGTTGAAACTTGAAAGCATTCTAACCAATCAGTTGGCTAGCATACTCCTATTTTTTAAAAGAGTAAATTTTACCAGCGGTCCTTAAACTTGTCCCGAGTTTTCATCTAGGTCCCGGTACTCTTAAATTGCACTTTTGGCATCCTGAATTTGCATGGGAGTTTCATCTAGGCCCAAAAGCCTCTCCAAAATCATAAATTTATTTTAAAAAGAATAAAAATGTATAGAAAATTATAAAAAATCTAAAAAATCATAAAACAAATTTCAGAAAACCATAAAAATTCTAAAAAAGTAGAAATTCATAGACTTTTAGAAAATCATTAAATATTCTAAAAAATGAAAATTTAAAAATATCAAGAAAAATCATAAATAATTTATGAAATTATAAAAACACAAAAATCATAAAAAATTATAGGAAAATATAGGAAATCATTAAACATTAGAAAATAATCATACAAAATTTGTAAAATTAAAAAATGGTCAGTACAAATCATAAAATTCAACACTCTAGGCTCCCACGTGCCATGGCAAGCTTCTCAAGCCCACACAGCTGACACAAATGTCAGCTAGTTGACACACAAATTTGTGTCTTACATGATTTTTCATTTTTTAATGAAATTTTAATTTTTTATGATTTTTTAGAATATTTAATTATTTTATAAATTTCTATGATTTTCTATGATTTTTTAGAATTTTTTATGGTTTTCTAGAATTTGTTTTAAGATTTTCTAGATTTTTTATAATTTTCTATATATTTTTATTCTTTTTCAAATAAATTTATGATTTTGGAGAGGCTTTTAGGCCTAGATGAAACTTCCATGCAAGTTCAGGGTGCCAGAAGTGTAATTTGAGAGTACTGGGATCTAGATGAGAACTCGGGACAAGTCTAAGGACCGTTGATGAAATTTACTCTTTTTATAAAGAGGATTCATACAACAAACAATGGCCACGGTGGCACGTCGGTCTGGTGCACAGGCAGCACAAGCTAGCCAGAGCTGTTGGCACTTGGCACACCACTGAAGACGGAAGTTTGAACCTTACTTGTATTATCTACGTAAATCACACGTGAATACGTATTCCCAAATGTGCGTAATCCATAGCTCAAGGCTACTACAAGTTCGCCCTGGGCAGGGGGAATGTCGAGACTCGAGAACCACCGCCGTCTTCCCCCAAACCAGGCAAACAGCTCACCGTCTTTGGGCTCTACGCGTCTCGACCTCGCCGGAGGCTGCATCACGATGGCGGCGGTGCTCGGCCGGCGATTCGGCGTGGCGGCGGCCGCGGCGGCGTTCATGGCCCTCGCGGCGTTCGGATCCGCCTCGGAGTCCGCGTCCAAGTCGGCCTTCGTGAAGTCCACCGTCTCATCCCACGACGTCGTCATCTTCTCCAAGTCCTACTGCCCGTACGGCCCCCTAACCCTTCGATACGCATCTCTTCTGCCTCTTTCGCACAGATTAATTCTAGCTTGCAGAGTTGCGCCGATCTAGACATTGCTGGTCAAAATTGTGTGGGCAAGGATATAACCCCTGAGGGACGGAGTGAATATCTCCTCTTTTGCACGATCCAATTGTGGAATAATGGAGTGTTCTTGGATTTGTAGTGAAAGCAGATTTGAAATTATATGAAGTTGGAGATAAGTACTGATGGCTAGTGTTGTACTGAAACAATGAGTTACTGACTTACTGATGTCATCTGCCTCTATGCTGTGGTTCAAGTGTTACCTGCCTTGCAAGTTGCAAATTTCGGTAATTGGTACACTATGTGATAGGAGAGTGGCTTTCACTTTTACTCTACTTCTTCAGTTGTTTGATCTGAAAAAGGACTGCTTGTTCTGGTTGGGGCTGTTCGTTGGTTACAAGTCCCACTCAGGCCATTTGAACCGTAACCCAGTTAACCCGTACAAGGAATTGGTTACTTTGTAACCTGTGTAAACCTTAAACCCACTGGTTTGGACTCATGAACAGGCCTAGTTCTGGTGTAGTCAATTTAATCAAGCCTCTGTTTTACATAAAAAAGGAAGAATTCAGTTTTCTTGCTCATCTCCTTTTAGAATGTTGAATTTGTCAGGTAAATATTATTGCAGGTTAACTTGCCAGAATTCTTGCGAGTACAAGCAGAGAAGCTAAGCTCAAATATCTTTATAAAGCTGAAACTCCAATATAGTCATATGTGAAATGAAAATGTACCGACACAGTCAGATGATATGAATGAACATATGAACATTATGGATCAATTGTTTAAAAACCTAACCACCTACCTTTATCCACCATTTACATGTTGTTGCGCTGTGGTAGAAACCATATCTTACAGAAGTACTCAATTTTGCAGCTATTGTAAGAGAGCAAAAACTGTGTTCAAGGAACTTCAATTGAAGAAGGAACCCTATGTTGTGGAGCTTGATCAGCGAGGTTTGTTGTACAGTAAATTTTGTATTGCTAACATATTATCTTTTATTCCGCTTAACGCAATCATGCGTTGTTATTTTATTATGCTATTTGTTTTTCAAATTGTAAACGATGTTGTCTTTAATTTATACTGTTTTGTCCCTTTGTTCTCAGACCTAGGTAACCTGTGCATATGTTTTCAGCTTTTAGCCATGTTTTTCCCTTACTAGAACCATGGAGGTTTCATAGTTCAATTGTCGCTTGTGGTCTTACGTAATGCACTTTTAAAATGCCATCACATATTGAAAGAATGGCATTCAAATTACTTTCCGATACCTTGTGATGAAGGACACAATATGGTGAAAAAGTAATGTGATACCTTCCGATAATCGACTAGGAAAAGATGTGCTAACATGAAAGAGGACATCAACAAACTGATGGAGAAAGTATGGTGTTAAGCTCTTAAGGATGGATCCTTTCCCCTACCTGTTTGCTCCCGCTCCCATATTAAGTGAAATGATCAATTAACACTAGAAATAGCCAATCGTCTCTACCATAATTTTTTTTTGTCGGCTTTAACCCTTGGTCATCTGTACCCGTTGTTGTTGGACCTGTCTTTTTGCGGTATATGTATTGTTCTTAAATCTGTGACAATAGGACACCCAATATTTTTTATGATGGAACAATTATTCTGGTTTCATTGCAGAGGATGGTTGGGAGATTCAGGATGCCTTATCTGACATGGTTGGCAGGCGCACTGTCCCTCAAGTTTTTGTCAATGGGAAGCACTTGGGAGGCTCTGATGGTAGTGTTTCTGCTCACAAATCAAATATTGTAAGGATTTAACTGGACTCTATTTCAAAGCCAACTCCTAACTTTTTAAAAAATTGTCATGAAAAAATGCAGATACTGTTGAGGCGTATGAAAGTGGGAAGCTGGCTAAACTTTTGAACATTGGAGTCAAAGATGATCTTTGAATGCCAATTTAGAATCAAGGACGCTCACTTGTTTTGAGATTACCGCGGGATTGCTATGCAATATTACGCAACCCCGAGTCTTACATTTATGTAGGATCTGTCACTGAAATTTTCCCAGTTTTATATCCTTTAAGCCATACTTTGTGATAGACCCTCCATTATCTCGCAAATCAAATTATCAGTTGCATTGCAAGCACAAGCGCCAGACTATTCCTGCGTTACCATGCAGACATACTCACCAACCAATATGAATGTGTGATATCAGTTCATAAACCAAGTCCATTGCACTTCCAGTAGGGCTCAATGCTATTGTTTGGATTGTTCACAGCTGTAGGTTAAGATAAGAGGCTTCCGGCGTAAAGCCTGATGCCCTGGTTCCAACTTCCAACAATCCATTCGACCAGCCGTCTTCATGACAGTCGATGGAATCGTAGAGCTGCACGGCTGCACCTTCACCTTAAATTCCAGTGAGGAATCCGACGAAGAGCAGTTTCCTGCCGTCGTGCAGGATCTCCGATGCATGTGCGCTGTACATGCTTGTGTTCGTATGTGCATTGATCATGAACGGTACAGCCAGCCGTGCTCTACACTTGGCCTCGAGCTCTCGAAACAAATATTCTACGCTTTTTTTTCATTTTAAATTAAATTTAAATTTAGCTTGTTGTGTAATCTTTGTAGTTTTTTTTGCTACTGAAAAAAGTTATAAGGTTTATTGCTACTTGAAAAAATTGTATCGCTTTCCTCTCGCCCCCCCTCTCTCTCTCTCTCTCTCTCTCTCTCTCTCTCTCTTGTCTGGGCTTAAGGCCCAATTCGATATGCACCTTCACCGGCATCTGCGACGCAAGAGCTCCAAATTTTAGTAGGATCCGATTCTTGTGAGGATCGGAGGCAGAAAAGAACGGGGCAGCACACATCTAATGACTAACATCACCTCCAAAACCATCTCCAATTTGCTGGATCACTCCCAAGTTTATCGGTATATATTGCTGACATGCCCCCAAAATTCAAACCAAATGATGAATCTTATCTTAATTGGAGAAGACGGGTAACCAACCTCCTCCTCCTTCGAGCCTTTGCAAATGTCCCCCTCGTGCCAAAACCAAACAATGTAGTAATTTGTAGTTATTTTTTCTGGTGTTTTAAATGATTCTTCTTAAGGCTCTTTACATAATTTTTAAAATATTTGTTTCATCTTTCCGAGGCCTTCCTCGAGGGTAGGGATGGAAACGAGCCGAGCCCGAGCGAGCCAACCTCTAGCTCGGCTCGGCTCGGCTCGTTCGTTACCAAGCCGAGCCCGAGCCGAGCTGAGTAAAGGGCCCGAGCTGAAAAGCAGGCTCGACTCGGCTCGTTGGTGGCTCGCGAGCTGCTCACGAGTGCTCGCGAGCCAGGGAACACATTGGTCTCCCAACCTTATAAGGCATTAACCATTGTAAAATATAAGTTGGCATTATATATATGAGTATCAAAATGACTTGTGCATGCATATGTGGGTTTTGGGCTATTTTATGGCCCCTTTTGGCAATAGGATATGTCATTTTCTAATGGTTAAGAGATAGAATAAATAGTATTAGCATGTAAACGAGCCAAAACGAGCCGAGCCCAAGCGAGCCAACCTCTCGCTCGGCTCGGCTCGGCTCGCCAATGGCCTCGAGCTGGAAATGAGGCTCGGCTCGTGCTCGTCTACAAACGAGCCGAGCTTTTATCGAGCCGTGCCCGAGCAGCTCGCGAGCTTCGAGCTAAAGTTCCAGCCCTACTCGAGGGTTACAACTGTCGACGGTTGGGATATCGGTCCCAAGTCAACTAAGGTTCTTGAGAAGGGGAGATAGAAGACACTGCCGAGCAAGGCAAACAGCAATCAACGAGTAACGAGCAGACACAAAGTTTTTATCCTGGTTCCGGCCTCTTCGGGGAGATAACAACCCTACGTCCAGTGCTTCTTTATATGAGAAAGGATTACAAGAGGGAACTCGGCGAGACGAACAGGTCTCAACGAGATTATGGGTGTATAAGAAGTAATATGCGATGATTCGCCTTTCAGGTCCCCTCTACACGTCGTAGGGGCCTTGTTTTTATAGTGTTGAACAACCGACCTATCGAGGGATAATAGGGTCGGGCTGAGGACGTAACGGACTCGTACACATACCAAATACATCCCGAGGTAGATAAGATATACTCCAATTATTGGGGATCACGACGTCTGCTCCAATCCGAGAAACTACGTCCGGGTCTTCACGTAGCCGTGCAAAACTCTTGCTCAAGTCAGACTCAAGCACGAAGTCTAGGCCACCACGCACCGTGCCAACCAGGAAGCTGTTCAGCAGGATGCACATGGGCCTGAAAGAGCCCTCTAGGGAGCAGACCCTAGGAGGCTATTCAATTGGGCCGCCAGGGAGTGGGCCATGGCAATGGACCGTGATTTTATCCCCGACAACAACTTTTTTGGATTAAAACCTTGAGCTACTTTGAGCTGAAAAGAACAAGACCTTAATCATTAAAAGAACCTCTAACAAAAAAAATTTAGCATGTAAGTTTCTACATGGGCATAATATTATTTTTTGCATGTTTAGATTCTACACCATTTTCCGAATTTTTACATATGTTTTTGAGTTTTCTATGTTTTTTTAGTATTTATAGTTTTCTCTTATTTCAAGAAGGAAAAATATATTTCGTAATTGCTTGATCTATTTAATTGACAAAAGAATCTCTAAAAAATTAGCATGTAAATCTGTACACGAACATAATGTTTTTTGCATATTTAGATTCTACACCTTTTTGACCTTTTATATTTGTTTTTAGTTTCTATGATTTTCTAATATTTATTAATTTGTTCTCAAATTTGATTACTACAAAATCTGACTAACTAGGACATGACGTCAGCGAAAAACTAGGTTGGTTTTGGTTTGAATGGGTCATTTCTTCGGTACAAAAAGTTGAACGAGGTAGGCTACCTGTTTTATGAGCTAAAGAGAAAAAAAAAACTAGATTCGCTTAATAGTTTTTTTTTTTTTTGGGAGATTCGCTTAATAGTTGAAGGGGCTTTCTCCAGCTAGTGACCGTTATTAGCAATCCACCAGGTAGCTATTAACTGCAGCTAGCCTAAACAATCACTGCAGACACGGATTGGTTTCACGGGACGGGACCGAATTAACCTCTTTCCTAAATTTTTTTACCACCTCTAGGTCCAATCCAAATCAAACTAGACGAACACACCAGCCCTACTACTTATCTGACAGACGCTGACACTTAAAAGCAAAGCTGAACAGTCCAACCAAAGCCGGCACCTTTTGGGCCGAAAAGCCGGCCTATGTCCCGGGCCCATCCTGCATCCCATCCCGTCCCATGCCCACTTGCCCCAAGCACACTGGCACAGTGCAGAATCACAGTGCAGGTGCTCACTTCCCAGCTCAAAAACACACACTTACAGCCAGATCAGCCGGTGGGTAGCTAAACACTTGCATATTCCATTCCCTTATTCTTTTCCCCCATGGGGGGGCGCTGGCTTTAAACCTTTTTAGGCCTTTTGGCACCTCGAATCATCAAAAGGGAACAAGAGCAAACATGCCAAACCTGATGAGGGGGTGGAAGAGCATGTGATGTGCAAAAGCAAGCGCAAATTAGAGGCGGAGGCGCCACCTTTCCTGAATGTCAAAACGGACGCCAATAGGAGCTGCGTAGTGCATGCTCGATCGATCATGATGTGCATGATGGGGGAAGCAATTCTGTCTGGTGCAAACGGTGGGGATCTTGTGTTCTTGTTCTTGCCTTGTGAAGTTGTGATAGCTACCTGACCTTGAGCTGCTCTCGCTTCTCTCGGGTCCTTGTGTTCTTCGAGCAAGCACCGGCTTCTCGAAATTAACCGCTTCTCAATTCACGGCAAGTCCATCCGTTTTTCCGTGATATGTCTTCACAAAATCCTGCATTCTACACGAGGGCTCTGGGAACGGTAAAAAAGTGATTTTTTTTCTCAGTTTTTTTATAAAAAAAACTGTAGAATTGAGGGCACCAAAGTACAGGGCCGGGGTACAAGGACGCAGGGCCAGATGACATGTGCCGGCCGGACGAAATGATGCGGTGTGCTCCTGCATGCGGCGAGCGCAGTGCAGTGACAGTGAGCCCTTATTTCCTTCCTCCTCCTCGTCCTCCTCTCACGCACGAATCGTACAGCATCAACAAAAAGCGACATGCCATCATTGATGCTCCGCCATGCACACCGGCGAGCCAGCATTCCCAATTCAGCCGCCGCCGCCCCTGACTTCCAGGACTGTCTCATCTCATCATCCTTGCCATCCTGCATACTACCACTACCAGACATATACACTTAACTAGTCATTAGGAGTAATTAAGTCTACATCACAGCTAATCAACCGTAGAAAATCTCCACTATACACTGCCCAAGCTAATTAAAAGACCTGGTCTGATCTTATAACTGTGGTCAATTTTGTTGACGTCGCATTCGGCTTTGTCCGCACCGATTGCAGTTGTACATAGTAATATAGCTGGTGATTTTTCCACACCGATTGCAATTGTACATTGTCAGACCCGCCTATCATCTACAATTCGCCAACCGATGCCCCTTGCCAGCGCTCCATTGCGTTTGGAAGCATTGGGCTCCGTCAAAGTGCAGATTCTTTCTGTGGCTCCTACTGCTTCAACGCGTCTCGCGGACGCTCTTTAACGCGGGCACCTCCTGAATACCTACTTCTGCCAACTTTGTCTGTGCAGCCTGGAGACCCCTGAGCATCTCTTCCTCCATTGTGAGTACAGTGTTTTTGTTTGGGAGCGTCTAGCCCTCTAGCCTCCCAGCTTTGTGGGATGGTGACATTCTCCAAGGTAGGCCCCCGAAAGACACTCTATCAATCATCTCCGAGACCATCTGCCATATATGGCTGGAGCAAAATAACAGGGTTTTCCGCTTAGCTGAGCGTCCCCGCCTCATTTTCCTCCAGCACATTACCGACGAGCTGCAGCTTTGGATGGCCGCAAGGACTAATTTTGTAATTACTTAACTAACTAGTCCTTACCCCTGGGGGAGGGTGCCGGCCATCCCCCACCTGTAATCTCTCCCGTTTTGATTAATAGATGGCAATTCTGCCCTTTGCCCAAAAAAAATAGCCGGTGATTTTTCTGCTTTACAAAGTCTAGAAAAATACGTAAATGCACGAATTCTTGCATCACTTGAAAGGAACAGTTAATAATCTGAATTAATGGTTTTGATCGGTCTGGATTATTTCTAAATAACCTCCTGCAATTCTCACACTGAAACACCATGACCCAATGAAGGAGAAAGGGCCAAAAGGAGTAAAAAAGATGCCAGGAAACTCGAAACAAAGGGTTTCAACTTTGGGTAAAGGGAAATAGCTTTGCTTATCATCCAAGACACAAATAGGTGGCCTCCTGGAGCGTAGTGGGGAACATCCATGCATGCACACGTACAAGCAGCTAGGCGCTAGCAGCTCACCTCCACTACATACACACACACACACCAGTACATCACCCATCGATATATCTATATTTGTAGGCGTTGAATCGATAAACCATCATTTTTAACCGTCTTAAAAATCTCAGAAAAGAAAGCTCGAGTTCTAGCCTCGAATATTGTCGCGGCAGCAAAAGGACGAGAAGAAACATGCACGTTTTGTCATGTACCAAATCGTAGCTAGATAATATATGTTCTGATCTGACGCATTTGTGCTAGCAGCTAGCGTCTTTGCCTGCCCGTCTTCTTCTTCCTTCGGCTCTTCCCTCGGGACGCGAATGTAGCGGATATATAAGCGGATAAGCCATTTGTTCTTCCCCACTAACCAGAAATTATGGAAGGCTAATTGGCGCCAGCACCTTTTTTTTTAAAAAAAAAAAATACTCCCTCCATTCTAAAATATAAGACATGCATGTTTTTTCAAAAGTCAATGTTTGAAATGTTTGACTAATAATTAAGCAAAAAATGTATATGTTTTAGTATATGCATGTAATATATCTAGATCCATATTTAAAAGTACTTTGATATGATGTTAGTTTTGTAGTTGCTAATGACATATTTTGAAAAAAATTAACGGTCAAAGTTATATTTTAAAGACTGTGATAAAAAATTATATGTCCTATATTTTAGAACGGAGGGAGTGTCAATGTCACATTCGGTGTGTTTTGAGTTTATATCCCATTAGCTTTGCTTCCACGCTTGACCATGTCGACGTGTTTCTCCACCCGTATATATTGAGTTGATCGAAAAATGTCCTAACCTAGAGGTGCCAAAATAAGGGAGCTAGATATATATAACATAATCGAGGGATCTGGTATATCGAACTGATCGAGCTTCCTAAAATAAAAA
This sequence comes from Raddia guianensis, assembly GCA_036346415.1. Lineage (NCBI taxonomy): Eukaryota > Viridiplantae > Streptophyta > Magnoliopsida > Poales > Poaceae > Raddia > Raddia guianensis. The sequence goes on along the minus strand of CM070539.1, from coordinate 4,771,232 downwards.
AACTAAAATTCATAACAAGGATGCTCGTTGTCCTGCGCAATTTCATAGCTAGCTTTATATAGTTGATAGTGGCTTTTTATATTGAATTTATGTTTCTTAATTGTTTTGATATGGACTCATTTTATAGTTTGTAGTTGACATAGTCCCTTATTTTTATTATTTTTTATTTTAACTCTATTTTTTTAATGTAGTTCACATGGACTCATTCTTTTAATCTAAACATTATAAACTGATCCCACTTTAATCAAGGGAATCATTTTTTTTTTGCAGTAGCATGTAAGGAATTTATCCTACACAAAATTGACCAATTTCGAAAAGTAGGGAAGCGGCAAGGTCAAAACATCACTCAATTCCAATAGTCCAATTCCAATAGTCTTGACGAAGAGTTTTTCCATAGGCACTACTAAAGACATAACAACGTAGTCGTTTATGGGTCTTTTGGTTGCCAAATGAGTTAAATCTGACATGTACAAGTGGCTCGTGCTTTCATCGTGTTTGTTCGATCGAACGTTGCCCCATGCTCCGGATCCATCCATAACCCTCCCATCTTTGGATCCATCCATTATGCCACTCCTTTCGAAGTTCCCATCCAGGTTTATTCGGCCAGTGCCAAGGTTGTCCTGCCTAGATCTAGCCACCAATTCGTCCGGCCCGAATTCAATCGCTATCGAGTTCATCAGAGCTTCCTACCCAAGAATATGTGTTCATCAAAGCTCTCTAGCATGGTGGTTGTGTTTGTTGAAGCTCTTGTTGTCAGTTTGTTGATCCCACCGTGTCCCCTCGTTGATCGGGCCGGCCAGACTCAAGTGAAATGGACGCCATGAACGTTTCACAGAACTAGACCTTGTACATGGCTTTGCGTTGTGGGGAAGGGGGCTAACTTAATTTGGTCCCAACGCCAAGCAACCAAACGCACGTCGCTTGGCTCGCCCAAGCTAGGCTAGAGCTAGCCAGTCAACCAAAACACACCTTATGTATTTCTGAATTTTTGTGGATCGCCGCTGTCAGCATTCGTTGCCTCTAAATTAAATATATATAAGTGAATGCTTCGATATATATTTGCCAGGCGAGAGCTAGTCAGCTGTCAACCAAAACACACCTTATGTGTTTTTGAAATTTTGTGGGTCACTGCTATCAGCATCCATTGTCTCTAAATTAAATATATATAAGTGAATGCTTCAAAATTTGCATTGCAAGGTCAGCATAGAGTATCCAGCTCCCAGGGGCGTGACTTGGTATCCAATCAAGCTCGTTTGGAGCGTTCAAGCTGAGCCCAAATGTAGGTTCTTCATCCGAACCCTTTGTCGTCAGAGAATCAACACAGCTGATGTCCTAGCCCGCAAGGGTTGGCCCCCATAAAGCGCTTGCGTTCTATGTAGTACCATCCCAGAGTTAGACGAGCGCCTATGCTGATCTAAGTAGTGTCCCTTCTCCCCGCAATTTCGGTTCGTCTCCCTACAGACATGCACATCCCCCGCCTTCACCACCTTTTCTGGAGTGATAGGAGGTTTGATCCCAAGACACTACTTTGCAAAGGAGGCTCAATGGTCATATTAGCAACTTGGCATCCGTGGAAGGAGAAAAACTGTCGCCTTTTTTTAGGGGATCTTCTGAACAGTCGAGCAAGCACTTATCTTGGTCAAGGATGACCGATCTTCGTGGGACATAGCTATGCTTTCTCCCTAGAGCACCGTTGAGCATCAAATAGTTGCTTGTTTCATTTGGTCTTGGGGTTGCACCGTCCCAAACCTCTCTCTTATACATATGATTTTTGCTCTTATTATTTAATGAAACGACAACGCTTTTGTTCATTCTCTCTCAAAAAAAAAAACAACCTAGAGTCACCTTTGAATGCACAAACGATGCCGTCTCTATATTTTGTGTTTCAATAGTTTTCGAAGTTTAGTTTTTACAGGCTCTCCAAAAACACCACCACTCGTCTCGACCTAAGGAAAAAAAAACTTATTTCAGAGCTACGAGAGCACTACTACTGGTCGAACACGAAGAATATAGTACCAAGTTTTTGACGTATCCACAGTCCACACACAGACACAGCTATACATACAGTGGATCGATTGATTATGCTACGTACCACATACATACAGCTCTACGCTTATACAGTGGGCTGATTGATTGTGCTGCCTGCCTGCCTGCCTCCTTCACACTCGGATCCAGAGAATAAGAAAATTATATCTCGTACGATCAATTATGCATGAACAGTTGAGAAATGGGCGAATCATTAAGCCCTGGCCCTGCCGAAAGCTCAGATCTGGGCGCCATTTACTGCTTTTTTTCCCCCCTTCAGATCTGTTCTGCCCTCTGAATCCTGCTCTGCTCAGCTCATGCATGCATCTTTGTTTATCGGTGCCCAAACGACCGCAGCAAGAGGACACACTTTGGAAGCTCACGTCAACCCCCTTTCCTCTCTCTCTCTATTGATAACTACAGCCACACCACATTCAGATAATGACACCTTCTTCTTCTTTTTTTAGATAATGAAAAAAATTCAGCCTCTGTATCTGTCGATGTAGATGTATACGGTCTAAATACACGTTGCAATCGTCTCATTGCATATAAATATTGGAGTACGCATGAAAAATGTAACAAATTAGTCTGGTCTCTGAACTGGCCTGTTATTAAATTTCCATACATGGTTGAAGAGGAGAAAAATTAAGCACGCTTGAATTAAGGTAAGCAAAAGTACGCAAATTTAGATCACACTGTTCAATTGACACTTTTTTTTTTCTTTGAGAACATGGAGGAGCAAGAACAAATTGACCACTTGAAATTTAAACTGTGGGTTTGCGGAGTCGATCATTGAAGAAATGAGTTCTGTGTTCGTACCCCACCATTAATGCATCAGTTTTTGCGCGCGAAGAGACAATCGCCCGCAGCCAGGAAGATATGTACAATTTCATTATGATTTGATTTCAAATCTGAGAGAGAGAGAACGCACGCTTGGGGTGGGGTTCGTGGTGGCCAGCCAATTCCGTCGTTGCTTGCTTGATGTAGCCAGCCACGGATGATCAATTCTTGCACCGGCGGCGACAATTAATGGTGCGCCGGCGCCGGCGACGACGACGGTGAGGCGGTGAGCCGGGCGATATGGATCAAGAACTGACGCGTCACATTGAGCGATACAGCGAGGGGAGAGGGACAGATCGATCACCCCACGGCGTGCACCCGGATCTTCTTGGCGGCGGGCTGGCACGGCGGCGCAGGCGAGGCCGCGGCGGCGGCGCGCGGCACGAACACGGCGGCGAGGTCGTGCGGCACGGGGAAGAACGGCCGCCTCGGCGGCGGGCGGCGCCCGCAGCGGTGCTTTCTCTTCGCCGCCGGCCGCGGCTTCCGCGGCGCTGGAGGGCACACCGTCGCCGGCGGCAGCGCGCTCGCGCCCGACGTCGGCGTGGCGCAGCCACTCTCCGCCGCGACGCCTTCTTCCCCACCATCTCGCCGCCTCGCGGTGGATCCGCTCGCCATTACCGGCGTGACGCCGCCGACCTCCTCGCCGCCGTCTCGCCGTGTCTGCACCATCGCGACGCTCTCCCTCGGCGTAGCGCCGTCGGCTCCGCCGCCGCTCACGGCCGTTCGGATCGGCCGGAGCGCCGCCAATTCCGGCAGCTCGAGCTCGGCGCCCATTGAAGTGGCTAAACAGATGCACCCAAATTGCTAGCTTGCTAGAAGTAGATAGATAGCTAGGTCAAGACCCCAGAGCGAGAGCTCGGTGCGCGCCTGAATTGCAGCTTGCTAGTAGCTAGCTAGTGTGGCAGCATGTGTGCTCTTTTGTAGCCGTCGTCGTCGTCGTCGGTGGCGGCCGGCAGGCGTGGAGGCGAGGAGGAGATGGACGTGATGATGATGGCAAAGGGGAGGGAGAGCCCGGCAAGCTAAAGGAGAGATATCAGAGAGAGCAACAGAATCATATGCAGGCAGGCAGTTGCAAAACAAAAGGGTGAGTACATGTTAAATAGTCATAGCATAGAGAGAGAGAGTGAAGGAGAGAGAATGGCAATGCAGTCCAGGAGAGAGAATGGCAATGCAAGGGGGTGGTGCAAATGATTGTGGGAGGAATGAGAGGGTGGTGAAACTTTTGGATGGAGTAGATCGCACCCTCTTCTCTGCATGATCCATCTCTCTCTCTAGGCCCTGTTCTTTTCGGTGTATGTACCGTTACGTATTACTGCAACAAATTTTGTTAGTATTTTTTATATAGCCTATATGTTGTGATAATTTGTAACTATTTTTCGTGACTTTTAGTAGTTATTCCAAAAATTCTAAAACTATTTTTTAATTATTATTTTTATAATCTTTAGACCTTATTTCGAGGGCTCTCAAATTTGCTACAGTAATACGTCAACGCAACGATACACTGAAAGGAACAAGGGAGGCCTAGAGATGCCTCTCCCTTTCTCTCTCCATGTCCTCTCTGCTTGCATGCTTGCACCAGAAAAAGGGTTAAATACGGGTCAGGAGCAGGCAGCGGTAACAGATGGATCAGTGCATTGCAGCCGTGCAGAGCGGAGTTTTTACCGCCGGTTCATTCAAGCATATGCGAAGCATGCAGCTCTCAGCAACTGGAGTTTATCTATGGACTAGTGTAATAAATGTGCTTGCTTTGACAACCAGCCTCAAGAATGTTGTTGCTCGAATATATGTGCTTCCTATAGGTTCCAGGTGTGGCAGGAGCAGCCGGCATGTACGTACGTACACCAGCCTTTGTGCATTTTGACGCCTACGCTGGTACGGCACGTGTTGTCGACTATCGAGTAACCAAAGGTCCGGTCTTCACATATCTTTAAAAAGATTAGTTCTAGTACTACCTCTATTTTTTTGTTTGACGTTTTTGACCTTTTGACACGCCTTTAACTATTCGTCTTATTTAAATTATTTTTGTAAATATCATTTATTTTGTCGTGATTTGTTTTATCAATAGAGGTATTTTAAATATATTTTATTTTTTACATCTTTGCACTACATTTTTTAATAAGACGAATGGTCAAAGACGTGTCAAAAAGTCAAAGATGTCAAACAAAAAAAAACGGAGGAAGTAACTCATAAGGTTGTGAATTTGTGAAATAAGTGATTTGCTGTCATACGTGTTGTACGTGTCGTGTCGTGTCGAGATGACATTCAGATCCCATGTATGATTTGCCACTACACGTGTAGTCAACGATATACATGAAGTTGTGTTGACATCCAAAATTTAAAATAGCTGGTGCTTTTGGAAGACTATGGAACCAAACCGACTTGGAGGAGAAAGATATGGACTGAAATGAGCGCAAAAGAAAGTTTTTAAATTGGCTAGCGCAAAAAAGGAAAGGGAGAGGTATGGTCGGCCTGACCAGTAAGACTATTCAAATCGCATTATTAGATATTAGTATTACTGGAAAGATATAAATGAAACTATGACGGATAGACATTATGTATAAATACTTGGCCTCTCGGCCGTCCCTGTAAAGAAATATCGAGCATCTTCAATCAATATAATTACTTATCTTTATATTATCATCTACTTTTGTCGTATTAGTACTAGTTTTGAATAGTTTTGCTGTATTCTGTTTATGATCGACGTGTCGTGCATCGCCTTATCGAACGACTTACAGGTATGCTAGATTCCATGACAAATTAAAGAACTGAGACAAGTTAAACTTGCGGGACGCTGCAGAATAATTTTTTATTTTTAACCCTTTTGAAATAGATATTTTATTTTAAACCCCGGGTCAAAAGTTTTTTCAAATCTAACCTTTTGGCGCTATTCTACCTTGCGTGGCAAATTCATCTTCGCCGCATAAGCGGATGGCGCTAACAAGTACATGTTGCTTGCATTAAGCGGATGGTATGCAAGACCGCCCATTTGTCATTCTATCGGTGCCGCCGCCGGGGCCAATGGCGACCATCTCGGCTTTGGCGCAAGAAGATGAATTTGCTGCACAAGGCGGTGGCGCAAAAGGGTTAGATTTGCAAATTCTTCAGCCCGGAGATTAAAATTAAAATAATTTTTTAAAAAAGGTTAAAAAATAAATTTTTTTTCGACGCTGCACTCTCGTTTTATACTAAGCTCCAAACTCCCGATAGATCCCACGCATGCATCTATCAATGGTTACTGAGTTAATCAAGTGACTGATTTGTATCAGGTGGTTGAGCTACGCGGCTGGCACCAAGTACGTACGTGCCAACGTACACCAGCTCGACGACCACTGTAGATTGCCAGCATGTAACTATAGCTTGGACTAACTGCTCTCTGAGCTCTGGTACATACTGGCATGAAGGTTAGATGGCTCTCATTAATTAATTTTGACAAGTTGCATGCAGCATGCATGCATCACGTACGGTACGGGTCGAGCTCCCTTCTTTTTCCTTTTAAAAAAATACTGTTCTAAGGTACAAGAAATTAAAATTTAAAACATTTAGATAGGCATAGAGAAATCATATGCTTAGAAACATCCAAAAAACACATTTTAGAAATAATATAATTTTGGGAAAAGGTTTTCTTACTTTTCCAACCGAGGAAGCTAATGTGCACATTAGCTGACATCACAATAATATAAATATAAAAACTATATGAAACCACATGGAACTTAATTCCTGAAACCACCTGATGTAATTACGTACATAAGACTATCGAAAACTTAGTTTCATTAATTGGAATGATTTTTAATGGATCATTGTTGGCTAGCATATATCTCGATGTAATTTAGGTGGGTTCTTTAAATGTATTAAAAGGATATATTGATCAGTGCTGTATTTTCAAGACCATATAAAATTGTTGACGTGCACCTTTTTTACACAAAGAAAGGTGATCTGGCTCGTTCATTGAGCAAGAAGCAAAATGAAACAAAACTATTTACAGGGGCTGTGCAAGGTCGAGCCATGCATGTGCACTTTAAAGGAGACATTTTTATTGGTTGCAAATATACTAGCGAAGGCAGCAAAGACCGTCGGTGCGCCTAAAGCGACTGCTTGCACAAGCAGCAAAAAAAAAATCTATCGGAGGCCACAATTGCGCACAAGGGAAAAAAAATCGGTGTACAGAAGATCGCTGCTGCGTGGCGGGAAAGAAAATCGATCGAGGCCATCGCTTTGTTGTCTTGCAGCAGAGAAAAAATCGGCGAAGCGGCTAGAGCGGGAATCGAACCGCTGCCGGCGGAGCGAAGGCAACGCTGCCTAGCCAACTCGCCGAAGTGCCCGAGTCGGCATGAAGCTAACCGTTTTTTTGCTTTTAAAGATTGGTTTCATATGAACGGTCAGATGTCGCTGGCTAAAGCGATCGGACGGGCACGGACTGCCGGGCAACGTGGCCATGCGGGGGCAGGCTCGCGGGCAAGGGGGCGACGTGGAGGCAGAGGGAGGCGGCATGTACGCGGTTTGTAGTATAACATTGATAATGCTTAAGTAAGACGAATTTTTAGTGGAAGAAGTCTCTTTCTTACTTTCTACGATTATTTTTGCTTGATTAAGACAATTTTCTCGCGAAAGCATGCATTCTCTCTCTTACTTTCTGCAATTTCTTGGGTTCTTTGATAATTTTGGCCACACATATTCGTTTGCATGCCCATTGATCGGCACCTTTGCATCAATTCAACGGGAATGGATTAGAGAGAACAAGCATTTCTAATCGAAGAAGTTGCAAGTTGCAGGTAGCACCGTAGCAGTAAAAAGGTGAGGCAAACAGGAGTTAAAAGGCAGCTTTAACTCGTGCCTTAGCTGCTGGTTCATGTGCCCGTGTCATGGCTAGCTCATATATACTGCCTCTGGGCTCTGGTGCTATATATCTCTTTCTTTCCGTCCGGGACCACTGCCAGGTGGGTCCCGCCCTTGTAGCCGTAGTGGGCTGCACATCGGCACCGTGGGCCAGGGCGCTAATAATTCCCGCCCTGTGCCAATGATCGGGTAATCGCAGCCGTCCGATCGACCTCACGATCATAGTTACAACTTCTGGAATAAAAAATGCCCGATGCATTATATCCTCTAATTTCATTTTGTTAACATTTTCATATAATTTAATTATTACCGCATGGAGAAAATAAATCTCATTAATTTGAGCTACATATTTAGATCAGCCCTTCAACTAGAATAATTATGGAGTATTTACACATGCAATTCAGGCGCAAGTATATTTAAATCATAAGAGGTTTTAACCGTTGGATAACGAGTAATGGATAGCTTACATCGAGTTAATGCCTGTTATTGAAAAAAGTATATAGTGTGTATGTGATGATAAATACCTGGTATTAATTACGATGTACTAAAATTACCAATCTTGTCGCCGGTTGCAATAAAATGATTTGCTTCACTAAAATCAACCACCATGTCATCTATCGTAATAAACACGTTTTGTCATCTCGTATCATATCCGACCCCGGCTTCTAAATTTTTTTGAGAGGTCCGACCCCTCTAATTATTACAGTGTGTGCTAGCTAGTCTCTGTGTATACACCGCCATCAGTGCACTATCGCTCACGGCCGTATACCCACGACCAAGCCAAAGGATTACGACCTGTGGGAGGTCGCTCACACGACACGCTGCCTCGCACGTACGGTGCGTGATATTATCGATCGTCCACGACGAATCTGAACTGTATCATGTGATCATGAGACCCGCACATATTGTTATTCGAATTTTCTCATAACAAAAGCACGAATGCTTATCTACTGTATTTTGATTTAAAAGAGGTATTGATTTATACCGATCCATTTGCCAACGCGGATTCCAAGACCAAATAGATATAAAAAAACAAACTAAAAGGGATTAAAAACAGCAGCAATAGAAACCTAGAAATTATGGCCTTCCCAGGGGCGTAGGCCATGTCCCCGCGCCGTACGGAACCCTCGATCCTCGCGCGCGCGAGATCGATCCACGGCAGCTGGAGCCTGGAGCTGCAGGGTGAATTTAATGGCGGCGCATGCATACTGCATGGAGCCATGGGCGTCGCCACGCGGACATGTCCACAGGTGAAGCATGCGCGCGAGACACTATGCGAGTGCACGGCGAGGTGACGCCCAAACCGAGGGGGCACACGCCAATCTGCCACCCATATGCATATGCATATCCACATGCATGCACAGCTGCGAAATTATCCATATCATCGATCTGCTGCACCTCCGATCCTGCCCAGGTAACTGCCGTCTGAGCAGCGCGCAGGGCAAAGTCGTGTAATTTTTTTTAATGTAGGAATAATTTATTTTTTTGTTCGCCGTTAGGGTTGTGTATATAGGAATATTAGTTACATGGGTAGATCGATTTATCCCGAAGAATAATATTTATCGTAATATTTTAGTGAAATTTATAGGTACATGTATGCGGGTACAAGCATGCATAACCATATATAGGAGCGCGCTCCAAGGTTCATACACACACTCAGTTACCTTGATATGCCCCTTTTGCACATGACAACCCTCTCTCCTCCATCCCGGCTAAGCCACTCACTGGTGCCACCACCAGCGAAAGCTGGACGAGCAATCTGCAACTGCACCGGCTCGCGTTCAATCGACCGCACCGTTCGCCGCGCGCGTTGCGTTGCGTCCGGGCACACCGAGCCAACTTGGTCAGTGCATTGCTCCTGCAATAAGGTCATGTTTTGCCTGAGCGGTGGTCACTGCTGGTGGCTCTGGCAAGTGGTGGTTGGCTTGGCGAGGATTGATTGTATTTTATAAAATGTTAAATGGTCTTTTTTTAAAAAAAATAATGTGAGAAGTGAGTGGGGTCGATGTACTTAATTGGAGCCACATGCGCTTGTGGAGAATTCGATCAATTTTTGGAACATTATATTTTCGGTTGAAAACCAAAACCCCGGCGGAAGCATAGCTACATGTCCGGCTAACCGAGGAAATTAACCGAGTGGCTAATTTAAGTGACCAGTTCAGATAAATGGTAGCCGCTTGATAGACTGTTGCTAACTGTTCGGTTTTGCGATTAATTACTATATGAATGATTCTGGCCAGACATGTGCATGCAGGCGCGCATGAGCTCAGAATTGCTGTGGCATAAACCTTCTGGCTATCTAGGTTTCAGACTTTCAGTGACAGTAGTGTAACTGCTACTTATATTTTTACCGGCCAAAGCACTCTCTCTCTTCCTCTCTCTGCAAGACTACTGTTGGTGTCACATGGCCACTGTTGTCTTGCCTTGAGCTGGTAACTAAATAAGCTTCTCGTTAGGGTTAATGCCGACATAACCGAACAAAAGAGTTAGCTCTACCTTAACTACTCTCACTATTATGGACCAGCAGTAGTCTCCCCTCAAGCTAGCTGGCCAATAAGACAGATTAATAAGATGGACAACAATGCTGAGAGTAGAAAGTAGCTAGAATCAATGCACTCAGGCAGGACTGCAGGAGTACATTTTGATTCAAGTACATTTCCCTCCAAATTCTTGACTCTTCCTCTGGCTTTCCTGCAAGCAAACAAAAGATTAGATGGCCTCCTTAATCAATTAACCAGCACATTGATTTGCCATGAATATGGGGAGACTAGCTGGAGAGATCCTTCTGCCAGTCAGGTCTCTCTTGCTATAAATCTCCTCTCTTTATCTTTGGGACCAAATCAATACTCGCTGGGAGGGCAACAGCTATGCACACATATATATGGCTGATAAGATTACCAACAAATCCATGAAGATGAAGTCGACCGGCCCGTTTTCTTTCTTCTTTGATCGTCGTAGGACCACCTTCGAAGCCTGCTGCTCCAGATTCATGCACAGTACGTACGAACAAATTGGTAGTTGGAACATGTGCGCAACTTTGAATTGTTCATGACATCTCAAAACTATGACCCTTTCGGCCGGAAACAAAAAAACAAACAAACGAAATGGCTACTTGTTCCGTGTGCTCTCTACCGTTAATCCATGCATGGTCATAAACGACATATACAGATAGATATAGATAGAGAGAGATAATTTATACTCCATCCGGTCATGAAAACAAGTCACTGCTGACTTTCGAACACGCCTTTGACCATTCGTCTTATTCAAAAAACTACTCAAGTTATCATTTATTTTCTTATGATTTGTTTTATTATTAAAGGTACTTTAAACATAATTTATATTTACACATGTTTACAATAATTTTTTAAATAAGACGAATGGTTAAAGGCGTGTTCAAAAGTCAACGACGACTTGTTTTTATGACCGGATGTAGTACTTTATTCCTTCGTTCAGAAACGTATGCCGTTGTGAAAATCAGTACGGTCTAAAAAATATATGGTGGACGGCTAGAGAATTGCCGTCGACGTAATATGGTAGACGGTTTTGCCTTCGATCATATTTTTATGATCAACGGTTTATCTCGACGGCTTATGATGGACGGCAGGTCATTAATTTTAATTAGAATAGATGGCATTGTTGTTAGATTAAACGGCTTTCATCGTCCAAAACACAGGATTTTTTCGTGGTGTCGCTAATACCTCTGTGCCTTTGAAACGGTATATCTTTTTCATACGGTTTCCTTTTTTAATTAATTTCCAAGCAAGAAACAGAAATACGTAACACAGTTAATACACCTGAAAGACGTACACATGCAAGTCAAACAGACCTGCAAATTCCAGGAGGCACACAGATACGGCTTTCGTACGCGTTAATTAATTGTACATGGCTGCTGCGTACGGTTGTACACGTACAATATTACCGTGAAACGTACCTAGTTACGTACAAGTCTTATGGTCAAATTAATAATTGATGACTCGATCAGAAGGCAGTGTGGCACTATCTGATCCTTCAATTCTCCTCACATGCATGCTCCAGTCGTCGCGGTCAATGGAGTAAATATTAATCGCCCGGACAGGGAATTTTGTTACCGTACGTGTAATTAACTAATTAAATTTTGGATCGTGTGGATCGCGTGATATATATATACAGGGTGAAATTGGCTGGTTGATCTCGAATTCTCGACATACTATTTAAGTTTAAAATTGATCCACGCACATATGAACCAGGTGTGGTTGGAAATTAACGCCAGATAATTTAGAACGTAGCAGTTAGTTCCGCGAGTGTGTTCTTACACAATTTGTGTAAAATTAGTCCTTTCGCTAGCATTTCTTTTGTATTACCAGAGCATGCAGGCAGGCAGGCAATCTGTTTCGATCAGACCATCAGATATAGGGGTCACTAAAAGACAGTACTAAATAAACAATATTGATCTGGGACAGGGCACAGTCACACATACTGAAACACACACATATCGGCTTCAAAGATAATCTAAAGGGGTCTTAATTTGATTAAACATACACGCATCGCCAGATCGCCTCGCCTAAAATATACGGGCACAGCGTTGGCAACAGTGTTCGATTGATCGATATCGCACACTTGCATACGCACGCTTTCATTCCAGCCAACCAAAAATAGGCCATGCACGCGCCCTGCATGATGCGGCTGCGTCTGTTTTTTTTTTTCTTCAGCAAACTGCGTATGTAACGTTTGGTTTGGCTATGTTATGTTAAGCTGATCTGAACGACCAAACAGTTGAAATGGCTGAATTTGAAGAGCTTTTCAAGGCTGTCTCGAGATTCGGATCCATTTCGTTTAACTTGCTTTTTAAAATGTTAGAACGCATTTTCGATACAACGAAAAAAAGGACTAAAAAACCTAAAAATATGTCTGTTAAAAAATATAGATAAACAGTTAAGCTAAAAAAAAATAGAGCCTTAGTTGTCTATAGATGTTCAGAAATTCGTTGTTTAATTTATTTCATTAAAAAAACTTCGTTTCTTATATACATCTAACAACGCAGGGGTCCAGATCTTGTTTTAATTATCTACAATATAATATTTGATAAACAAAATTACTAGATAGTTTGGTTCGAAGAAATTATTTTTTAAACAGGATTCTACAGCAATACTCAAATCATGGCTTTGTAGTTTACTGCAAGTCGCTGCTCTCTCTGTCAAATAATTGCTCTACGAGTTAATTAAGGGTGTACAAACAATTTAGGTGCGGCCCCTAACTGTTTTTTTGTTTTCTTTAGGTTCAATGTGAAAGAGCAACATACGCACCTCCGCACGTGCTACGTACACACGGCGCTGCCACTGCTCCACTTGCACTCCAGTCCCTGCTCCCCTGCCGCATGTAAAGGTTTTACACCCTTCGGTTACAAAAAAGAAGTCGCCGTTGACTTTTAGACACGCCTTTGACCATTCATCTTATTCAAAAGAGTTATATAAATATTATTTATTTTGTTATGATTTGGTTTATTATTAAATGTATTTTAAGTATTACTTATGTTTTTACATATTTGAACTAATTTTTTGAATAAGACGAATGATCAAAGGCGTGTTCAAAAATCAACGGCGACTTCTTTTTTGTGACCGGAGGTAGTACTTCGTAGCATGCATGCTTGAGCCACACACACACAAAAAAAGGGATTGACATATTAACATCGTCGGCAAAGGACACCGACCCACGGATGATTTTAACGAGGAGCATGACGCACGTATGTCAATGGCGGTGTGGCCGGCCGTCGAAGCAGCGTCGCCGCGTCGGGCGGCGAGGACGGACGGCGCAGCCCGCGGCCGGCAGGGTCGCGGAGAAGATCATGGTGATTTAAGGGCACAACGCAGCTGCACGAAGGCTGGCATCCGCCGGCGATCGACGAACCGTGGCTACGCAGAGTGCGATGGTCCAATACTTTTTTTCAACATATTTTTGCAAGAGGGGAGCTCCCCATTTCCATTTAGTTAAAAACGGAAACAATATCCTCGAGCCTTTCAAACAGAACCTTAGGCCATGTTTGTTTCAGATTAATGTAGAGTTGTGTTTTACAGTAGCAAATTTGTGACCCCTCAAAATACGCTTTAACGAGTTCAAAAAATTATGAAAAATATTTTACAAACTTTAAGAAGTACTATTTAAAACCCCACAAGAATGACTACAAAACATTACACCATTTGGCTTATACAAAAATAACAAAAAAATATCAGAAACAGACAAAAGAAAGAATAGAGGGGGAGGTTGCACGATCCATGGCCTCACCGATCGCGCAACCACAAATCCCTGAACATAGAGTCTTACATCGGCAAACATAACTCCATCATCCCACAACAAAAGCTAAAAAATAACTAGAAAACGGGCATGCAGGCTCACAAAATCAACCAACCCAAAAGAGCACAACCAACAACCTAAGACACATCAAATTCTCCGATTGACGATTTCAACAGCGGTAACCCCTCCTACATTGGCCTTTTCTTTTCTTAAAATAAGAGTTCATATCGTATTAAAACAAAATTTTCATCTCAACTATGATAAAAACCAAAAATAAATATTTTGAAAAATAATAAAAATGAGTCTATATAAAATTACAATAAAAATTAAAATAGCATAAATTTAAAACAATAAAAAAGAGATCATATTAACTAGAAAACTAGGAGTTCATATCAACAACAATAAAAATACAAATTATAACAAAAATTTCATCCGTCGAGATTCAGGCCCTCTTTAATAGCTTGTTTAGTTGTAGTTTTTGTTGGGATTGCAACTTTTGTTATTTTATATACACCCACTACAGGAATCAAGTGCAATTTCGTAGGCCTAAAACCGATGAAATTAAGGCCAAAACTGACGAAAATAGCGTAATTTCGTCGGTTGACGAAATTAACCCGACGAAATATGGGCGACGAAATTACAAACCATTTCAAATTAATGTAATTTCGTCGTTTTCAGCAAGGCGACGAAATATGTTGAGCTGACGGTAGGACAGGTAGGATGGTGACGTGACATATGTATTTTTGTCGGCCTGGGCCGATGAAATTAATGTAATTTCGTCAGTTTTCCTGGTCGACAAAATATATTGAGCCGACGGCAGGACGGGCAGGTTGGTGACGTGGCATGGGTAATTTCGTCTGCCTAGGCCCATGAAATAAAAAATAATATTTAAATTAATTTCAATAATAAAAAATATTTAAATTAATTTCATCGGCCGAGGCCGATGAAAATAAATAAAAAAATGATTTTCTAAAATTATTTTCATCAGCCCAGGACGACAAAAATACCCTTTGGGAATATGGCCTGTGGATTTTTTCAAATGTAATTTCGTCGGCTCGTCAGGCCGATGAAATTATCATTAAAGTTTCGTCGGGCCCAGAAAACCGACAAAATTATGCTTATAATTTCATCGGTTTATAGAAGCCGACGAAATTATGTATATAATTTCATCGGTTGTTTTTTGGCCAACGAATTTTATTTGGACCGATGAAAAACACGTATTCCTGGAGTGACCATTCACTTTATTTTCTGAAAATATTTTTTTAGAACTTTGTAGAGTTTTTCTTAAAGATCTCAAAAATATTTTTAAAATAATTTATTTAGCTTTTTCATACCACTTTCAAAGGTGGTCAAATTTTCTCAACAAAAACTAAACCACAACAAACCAAGCTATCAAAGAGGGATCAAAGGAGATCGATCTCGACATGCATGCATGTCGAGGTTTCATCTGCATGTTTGTACCCTAGCTAGCAAGCAAGCTAGCCACACCTACGTACACGCTGACAAGCATGCATATATATCTAGTACACTGAGTACGTACGTACATCACAGCATGCAAACTAATCTGCATGCACTAATCTCTCTCCCAACAAAACCACATGTACAGATGCCTCCAAGGCTAGCTCCAATGAACAATCGATCAGGAGCACTGAGATACGGCCGGCCTAATTATAAGGCTACAAGACATACATATACAGCAAGTAGCCAAGTAGCAAGCTGAGCTCCAGCTCCAGTGGCACATTTGCAGCGGCTGCGTGTGTCGTCGAGGTTGACGACGACGGCGGCGTCCGGCGGCGGGCGGCGGCAGCAGCTAGCGTCCAAACATCGGATGCCCCTCGCCGTCGCCGGCCGGCGTACGTACGTACGCACAACTGCATGCAGTGTACGCTGTCGGGACAGCGATGGATGGGCCCCACGTACTGCCCATCATCGACCAGAAGCAGACAAAGCCCACTCCTGCTGCTGCCATGTGTGGCTTCCTTGCGCTCAGTACAGATTACTATTTACCGCTGCTGCTGCCCCGTGGTTATTTTTTTTTTTTTGAGCAAAAGGGCAGAAAAACTGCCATCTATTGATCAAATAAAGAAGAAAACAAAAATGGGGGAACAACGCCCCTCCCCCTAGGGCTTAAGGAGCAAAAAGGTAATTTACAGAAAAGAGGCTCCTGCGGCTTCCCAAAGCCGCAGTTCGTCAAGCAGGTTATGAAAGAGTGCGTCTCTGGCCCTGTCTACCTTACGAAAAATCCGGTTGTTGCGTTCCATCCAGAGGTACCACAGGGTCGCAGATACTAGGGACAAGGTCCCGGAAGCTGGGCTGACCTGAAGAATCACCTCTGACCACCACTGCGCTATAGTGAGCGGGCGTTGCCAGGTAGACGGTTGCAGGATGGGATTGTTCATCTGGATGGCCAGACGGTTCCAGATGAAGCGACTGAAGCTGCATTCCAAGAATAGGTGTTCTTGCGTTTCAAGGTTTCGGCGGCAGAGTGGGCGGAAGTAGTCGTTCGGGATGTGACGCCGTAACAAGGCGTCAGAAGTAAGAACGCGCCCTTGCAGTAACAGCCAAAGGAAGAACCTGCATTTGGATGGGGCCCAGTGACGCCAGGCGAGCAGAAAGTTGGAAAGACAGCGTCCAATAAATTGTAATTTGTAGGCCGAGCTGACAGTGAAAGTCCCATTTGGTCCGAAGAGCCAAGAGAGCTGGTCCTCCTCGTTCTCAACGAGAATGACTCGAGAGAGCCCCGCGGTTAATTAATTACCTACGCACCTATAGCTAGCTTCTGCTGCTTCTACCTTGAAATTATTTGGTTACGCGTTAAAACTGGGATTTAACCGTGTTGAAAGTTGAAAGTGTGAGTGAATTGCTTATCTTTCTTCATTATCAACTTAAACTTCTGAGCGAACTGATAGTGAATTCCTTATATTTCTTCATTATCAACTTAAACTTCTGAGCGAACTGGTCGGTACGTGCATGCAAGTTAATATGATATATCATAGTAAGAGGTCTTGATTTTGAGTTCTAATAGACGTAAATAAAATAAACGAGCATTTGTGCCAATCTTTAATTTGACATTAACTATTATTTTTAATCTTTTCTATTCAAAATTTATGCATTTTTCATTTTTTTCTTGTAGCTGATATGAACACTTCTTTTAATCTAAGATAGAATCATATTTCTATTATTTTTATTCCTATCTGATTTTTCATTTTGGATGACTTATTTAGCTAGGGAATTCCTCCTGTTTCTCGCCGATGCATATGATAGGAGGCTGATCAGTTTCAAAGCCTGCTTCTGGAGTGATCTCTAATTAACCTCCTGTCATTTGAGCAGGAGATAGAGTGAGAGATAATTATAACCATGGCAGTCTTGGCAGATCTATCAGAGCTAGCCACAGCTTCAGCTGAAGCAGATGTAGATCTGGAACATGGGTATACTGCTGCATCATTAGCCTCATACATGTTTAGTGTCCTTTTAACCAAAAGAACTTCCACTGCAGGATCTGCACAATTGTTCTTTCATCAGTAAAAAAAATTACTAGGGGCATATATAATCAGTATCATGTCTTAGCATAGGAGGCACGTACATATGCAACATACATATATGATCTGCGCGAGATCCGAGGCAGTCAGGCAGACAGCCCTTGGATAGTTTATTCCATTCATAAAACAAAGTTACATGGAAATATACCGAGCACGATTCCTTCGATTCGATCCCGGCTAGTCTTATCCAAAATCCCTTGCTTAAATCTGCAAATAAACTAAGTTAAAAGGCGTCCATTCCCGGAGCTAATTAATTAAACTCCATGATTTGGGCGGGTTCGTACAAAGCAAGCATGTGGGCGACACTTATTTGCATGGCAACCGGCAACGTGGCTGCGTGTACGACGCTAATCGTAATTAAATCGAGCTATTCTGGGCACGGGAATTCAATAAGAATTTCGTAACAATACTTTATATGAAAAAAAACTGTACTCCTATACTTTAATTACTGCTTTAACAATACTTTATATGAATTGGTAAAAAAACAGCGATCAAAATTTAACCTATGAGATCAAGAAATGTAATAGTCAGGCACTCGAAATCAGAGGAGTAAGTTTTTTTCACCATCTGCCCTAAATAAATGTTAAACAGGGTGCCAGAAGTAGTGCTAGGCCCGTCGTGCCTCGGGCCGGTGCAAAACGGGCCAGCACGGCCCGGTCAGCACTTCGGGCCATGCCGGGCTGGCACGGAGTGCCAAAGTCTAGACCCGGCACGGCCCAAAGCACGGCCGGGCCGGCTTCGATCGGGCAGGGCCGGCCTAAGCACGCACGAGTAAAATAACAGCAGGCAAAATAATTTTTTAGAAATTCATACATTACTCAAACGAAAAAGTTGTTTCTACAAAAAAGATGCGTCTCGAAATTATCTACAACTTTCGTGTTCAACCCAAATTCATCCGAGTAGCATAAGACCTCGAAAATTGCGAATTACCGAGGACGGTGCCGTCGGCCCGAAAGCAGGCAGCGACAAAAATATTTTTTATAAATTCATACATTGCTCAAATGAAAAACTTGTCTACATGAACGCCTCGACATTATCTACAACTTTCGTATTGAACAGAAATTGATCTGAGCAATGGAAGACCACGTAAAATATAAAAATCGACCAGACTCTATTCGGACCATCTTGCCCAAGCACGGCCGCGTCTGATCGGGTCGGGCCAGGCGGCACGTCGTGGCTGGTTTCAGTGCCCGCCCAAGACCCATTTTGGGCCGTGCCGCCCGCCCATCGAATCGTGCTGTGCCAAGCCACGGGCATGAAAAATCGAGCCATGCCCGTGCTAGCCCACCTGTCCCGGCCCATTCTCCCAGCACTAGCCAGAAGGTTCAAGATCGGTTACATGCAGGAGAAGGATATATCTCTCTCATCGTCATGGTCATGGAGTTCAACAGCTAGCATATCGTGTTTCTCTGTAACTAAGCTCATCATTTAGGTCCTATATAGTTGCAGAATAATTGTGTATTTCCCTGGTTGGTTGGTGCATAGATGAAAAGGTTGTATTTTCTTATTGAAAAGTTATGTTGTCTTTGTAAATGGGCATAGCTAGCTAGCTAGCAACCAGGCAGCTGGTATCCCCTGATCACAAGAAAAACTTGACCGGGGAAAATTCTCTGTTTGAATATGCTGTGATGTGCTCAAAAGGCATGTCTCAAAAAAGAAGCAGAGATATGCTTTAAAAAAAAACAAGCAGCAGAGATATGCTAAAAAGAAAAGTAGATTTTCTGAAGGGTCACCTCATCGACAGAAACCCACTGATTAATTAATTAAAGAGCTATATTATTGGCACGTAAAAAAAAATGCTCACCGACGAATGCCACTTTTACAAGGGCGCGCGCAACCAAATGACCAATTCTAGCAGGCAAAATAAAAGTTTTGTCGTTATCAAGCATTAGTGGATCCGTCAACTGCTAAAGCTAATGGAGTACTACTAATTGATTTTGAGCACCCCAGAAAGGTCATTTTCATGAAAGCCATGGCCTCCTTTTGCAGCTTAATTGGAAAACCGGCCCGCATCAAGACATAATTATTAAATCGATGCTAATCACATCAGGTGCACGTACGTGTATACACAGTGGCACTAGTACATCGATCACTGCTCTTTTCAGCTACACATCAAAGCAGGTGCACGTGTATACGTACACATCACTAGCTGCTCTATTCAGCGGCGTATCGATCACACGCATAAATGCATTCCTGCACATCCAAAAAAAATAAAATAAAGTTCACTAGCTCCCTTTCAAGAATGCACAGTGAAGAACTGCACGTCAGTCATCGATCATACTGACTGACGACGCTATCACGAGGCACGACTCATGAGAGCTAGTACGTACGTACGTACGTACGTGCTGCCAAGGCCGGCCATGCATGCATGCATGCAGTGGAGCGACAGATTCTAGGGCACTTTGCCGATCCGTCCATTGGCCGGGGCGAATCCTTCTCGGGCAGGGGGGTTCTTCCAGTGCCGATGTTGATGCGTCGTCGGCGTCCGTCTTTTGCTTCGCTTCGCCATGATGATCTATCAGTCATCGACCAGTGATTCGATCAGTGCATGCAAGCTAGGCTGCATGTTGCAGTTGCACCGGTTGTCGTCTCGGACAGATGGCCGATTGTCGCAACCCTGATACTCCTATGATACAATGAGCACATAGAGTACAACGTATATAGTCATGAAAACTTTCATGTCTCGATCGGTCACCGACTTATATAACATTATCAAAGTGATCAGAAAGAACGTCAAAAGCATTAATATGTGTGATCACGAAAGATCATGCATGCGGTGTTGTTTCCGAAAAAAAATAGTGCATGTGCATGGTCGACGCCAACATTCAACATTCAGGGTCACTACGGCATGAGTGTGGTAGAGCTATAGAGATGGATGGAGGAGGGGGAGGGGGAGGAGGAGCGGCGATGGATGGTGTCGCCGGTGGCTGGCCGTCAAGCCATGGCTGGCGCGTGCACATGGTCGGGTCTTGTGGCTAGATCAGTAGCCGATGCATGCCTGCTCGCTCGGCAAGTAGCATGATTTATTTCAGGAGGCTGAAACTATGTCTATGTTATTGAAAAATGTAATATACTTTATTTTTTATTATTAATTTGCTAAATAGTATAGTCACCTAATTTTTTTTTTGTTTTCGAGTTGTAAACCACTTTTCCATATTATTTTCCCACTTAGTTTGACAATAGAAATTTAGGTATTTTATATTAATTTTTTAACGTTATAAGCTAACATAAATTTTTTTAAGAAATCCTTTGATTGATGGGTATGTCGTTGTCTGTGCTAGAAATTTTGTTGGTAAGTTTTTTTTTTGGGAAGGGGGAGGGGGTTGGTTAAATACATGGATATATCTGGTAACTTCCAATAGAATTTGGTGTGCATGTTTTTGTTGTTTTTAAATATGTATTGACTAATTTTGAGTAGGTGACCGCCAAAATCATAAAAATCAACCACATGCCACTAGTTGTTTCCCATGTTCTTGTGAGTAATGGAGATATATAGGGGTTTGTCCCTTTCAAAAAATATAAATTTCTTCTCTATACATAAACATTCTGATTTTCTTTTTTGAAAAGTTCTCTCTCTCAAAGATCTTAAAAATAGTTAAAAAAAAATCTCAAACCCCAAACGGCCTAAATATCACTGTTTAATAGCTTTGAAGAGCCAGTATTTTAGTCATAGCCTACTATCCCACAAACATCAAATTTTTTTCTATATTTATTTTTTTTATTGTGAAGCTAGGTTCCTTGCCTTTTCTTTAGACAAAAATAGGCATTTGTCGTTCGGCAAATGAGTGATTGACCCATAAAGACGCAACATGTGGGTCCACTAGCACTGCTATACGCCGTTGGACCGAAGATGATGCCTCTAAAACTTGACACATATTACTCGATGGCTACGCGATAAGGAACATGTAGGCACATGTTGGCACCTATCATTCAACGATTAGGTCTTACATGTAGTCCAACAATCCAATCTCCTCTCCACTCATGTGACACCCTAAGATGTTATTGGGATAGGATCCAATTATCTTAAGTATTGCCTACTGGGCTATTGTTGTTGTGCCAGCGACAAACATTTTTATTTTTTAAAAAAATGCAAGCTATGTTGATTGATATATTTTGTGATGGAGCGATTTGTCAAATTATTGATAATATTTATGATTTATTCGACTAACGAGGCTAATAATTTTGTGAAGTTTTGGATATATGGTTATATTGATTTTGTAGAAAGTAAGAAAGAAGAAAGAAGAAGATATATATGATGCATGTGTACATGGACGTGGGCATATGCGTGGTGTATACATGCGGCGGCAGTCAGGTGTGATCAGTGCGGCCGGGATTAATGATGTGATTGGCAAGGTGATTAAGAAAAGGCTAGTTAGAACGGACGGCAGGAGATGCAGCTATGTGGGTCGTGTGTTGGTTTCGTATCCGGCCTACCAGGCCTTGTGGCCGGCGGACCAGGCGCCTGGTGCTGCTGCTGCGGTTATAAAAGGAAGACGAGACGACGGCGACGCAGCGTAATAGAGAAGAATACAGAGACGACAGCCGAGAGGATTTTAGGGTTCCACATGTAAACGACGGCTACGAAAATAAGGGAGATTAGAGAGAGATTAGAGAATGATTTGAGAGGAATAGAAAGAGAATTTTGCAATGAAGAGAGGCAGATGTGCGAGCGGTTGTGTTAGGTTTGCAGAAGCTATAGCAGGGCAGAAGATGCTAGGGAGGCGTAGCCAGGAGCTGTTGCAGAGCAAGGTAACACAGATCAGAGTAGGTCATCTGTATTTTTTTGTAAAAGGATTTGTTTGGGGAGGAGCGCCCAGAATCATTGGCTCATAGGGTAGGCAGGTGCCGAACTGCGTTATCAAACATATGTCTCCGGTACAAGTTCTCTAATCTTGCATGTGCTTGATCTATATCAATCGATTGTTTCCGCTTAGTTAGTGGTATTTAGTGCCTACGATCCTACAATTAAAAAAGGAGATGATATATGAGAAAAATCATGGACAGATAATTGTGAGTCTGGTAATCTTTTTCGCTTAAAACTAGTATCTTTCTCACATGGGCATATATTTTATATATTATATATTTATGGCCTACGTGTCTGTATTTACATGTCCATGAGCTTATTGTTTTCTTATAAACTTTTTACTCAACACTGAGTAGTTGATAATTACCTATGGGGCGGTTCATGAAATTTTGGAGTGTGGAATTAATTTGCTATACTATTTGTATTCACCTTGGATAATCGGTACTGCTTGGTAGGTGTGCATTTCATGGCATTTTTGCATGGTTCATATGTGTTTGTCCTTTATGTGTGTTTTGCCAAAGGGGGAGAGTGAGAGTTGTATGTGTGCTTTTTGTATGTGTGCATGAGTTCATGTGTGAGAGTATGTGTGCATTTGTGAGTTATTGCATTAGGTTTACTTTTAGTGCATGTGTCAGGGGGGAGAGGAGCATGTGTCAAGGGGGAAGTATAAAGGATAAAAAGAAGTGAGATTGAATTTGAATGGGCGTATTGTTAAATCACTCATCAAGGGGGAGATTGTTGAGTGAATATTTTAATATTGTGTGATGAGTTGATTTTCCAATCTACTAATATGGAACTAATGATTTTTGGTGAGATTTTGATATATATATATATATATATATATATATATATATATATATATATATATAGGAAGGCTATACACCCAGATGCGGATCTCTAAATACTCCCAAGTCGATTTTAAATCGAGATTACTATCGATCGATCCGAACCGTTGATCTTGTTCGTCTCACTGAAATGTAGCCAGTGACCAAGTTTCGTATTTTTTTGAATTTATTTACTATTTGTTTTTTATTTTCAAAAATCAGCTTTTTTGGACGCACCACGACTAATTGGAAGGCTGATTTTTGAAAATACGAAACAAATAGTAAAAAATTCAAAAAAATACGAAACTTGGTCACCGGCTACATTTTAGTGAGATGAACAAGATCAACGGTTCGGATCGATCGATAATAATCTCGGATTTTGAAAACGCGTAGAGTATACGGATCTCCTCAGACTCTGGGGTGTACGCTAGCATTTCTATATATATATATATATATATATATATATATATATATATATATATGATATATTTTGTAGGAAACAAGAAAGGAGAAAAGAAATAAGGAAAGGAAAGAAGAAAAAGAAAAAGAAAAAGAAAAGGAAAAAGAAAAACGTGCATAGTGCATGCATGTGTGTCAGTGTGTGCACATGCAGGCAGCCGTGTTGGTGCTGTGCGTGTGTGTGCATGCAAGCGGCGTGTAGGCCCAGCGAGGGCAGCAGGAGCGGAAGGCCCATGCGGCTGGAGGAGCTAGCGCGGGGTTTGCAGAAGGCCGGCGCAGAGCAAGGCGCACAGGTTGGCGGGCCGAGGCACGCGCGGAGGCCCAGGTGGGCGCAGCGCAGCTGCCAGGACGAACCGACATAGACGAACCGACATATTTTCACTGTAAAAGGAGACGAGTTGGCTCGGGATCACAGGAGTTTTAGGGTTTCCACGTGTTAATGACGGCTAAGAAAATTAGAAAAATTCCAGAGGTGATTAGAGAAGATTAGAGAGAGATTGGAGGAAGATTAGAAGAGATTTTATCAAGGAAGAGAGGCAGATGAGCAAGGGGTTGTGTTAGTCTTACAGAAGCTGTAGCAGGGCAGTAGACGTCGGACATCGGGTGAGGCGTAGCCAGGAGCTGTTGCAGAGTAAGGTAACTCAGACCAGAGCAGATCTGTATTTCTTTATAAAATGATTTGATTGGGGAGGAGCGCCCGGAATCATTGCCCCGCAGATGTAGATAGGTGCTGAACCGTGTTATCAAATGTGTGTCTCCGGTACGAGTTCTCTAATCTTGCATGTGCTTGATCTATATCAATCGATTGCTTCCGCTTAGTTAGGGGTATTTAGCGCCTACGATCCTACAAGCTAACACATATTTTTGCAATGATGATTAAAAAAGTACAAAAATAAAACCGCACATAGAGCTGGCTCACGGTCAGCCCTGTTCTAAGTTCTTAGAGATGGACACGAATTGCGGAAATGGACACAATTTGTTGAGTGATGGGCTCAGATTTGAGCTTTCATAGCTGTGGCGGAACGAACTAGTAGTATTTTACTTTGATTGAAACCAGCCCAGTAACGGTGCTTCTTTGAGCCTCTAAGCCTCCCATTTCGACCATAAAATGGCCCCCAATGTTAGTATTCTGGCCCGCTCTGCATAGGCTTCACTTGCCTATCCACATAATTCCTTTTCAATCTTGAGTGTTTTTATATTTCACCCCATTTAAAAGATGTTGAGGGATTAAGTTGACAAAAGGCTCGAGTTTCTTCACTAAACTAAAGAATAATATTTGGTAAAAAAAAATCAAAGGTAGTGTGAATCATAAGTATTTTCAAATAGTGACATATTGTAAAAGAGTGGAATTCTCTTCAATTGTTTGTACAATTACGGGGAGGTTGATGGAGTCCAAAACGACATTTCTAGTTTCCACGTAGGGGTGCAAACGCGCTGCAGGGCGCAGGCTGACGCCGTCACGCCGAGGACGGTCGTGACGGCCGAGTCCACGTCGTCGTCCGGCCGTCGGCATCGGTGTCCACGACGGGGCACGCCCGCTCCCGGGCGAGGTACGGCGGCGGCGGCGCGTCCAACGGCATGACCCCGCGCGCGTCCAACCTCACCGGCGTCGAGATCTACTCGCTGCAGACGTCCAGGGAGCCCAAGCCGAGCGCCTGGACAGCTTCAACCAGGCTGACTTCTACGCCATGTTTTCCGGCGGCAAGATGGCCAGCCCCATGGCGCAGCCCGCCGGTGGCGGCGCCGCCCACGCACAGGGCCTCGGCGAGTAGGTTGCCAACAAGTTCGCCTCCGGCAACGGCAGCAACGCGGCGGCGTACCCCGCGCCGAACCCCGGGATGATGCATGATGCCCGTGCCACGGTATATATGCATGCCCATCCATTACCACCAAATATAATCAACCAACAACGCTGCACTGTTGGGCTGTTTAGTGTCTTTCATCGGTGAGTTACGGCCCATCCCAAGGCCCATAAGTGATGTACATATATAGCAGGAAGCAATAGAGATCGTAGAGAATTCTCCGCAGCTCTACAGCCAAAATGATTATGTAAAAAAAAAAGATTTGCTAATTCTCAGACGTTTGAAAGTTTCTTAACTATCATCCATTTCAAAGTTGCACTCGAATAACACTAAAATTGCACGCTTACCAAGGTGCAATTTAGTATAAAATTGTTATTTATCAATAATCTATTTTATTGATTTGTTAAATACATATGCTCACATACTTTTTGTCTTCCCATGTTTAAGTCATCATGTTTTTTTCAATCAATCTAAAATTGGTCATCGGTAATACTAAAATTTGCACTTGTTAACAATGTGCAATTTTAGTATAGTTATAGTACAATTCTATCAAAATCGACTGACATTTATTTCTTTTTTAGGTGATTGTACGGTGGCCTAAAAAATTGATCTTGTAATGCACGCTTAAACTATTTTTGTATTCATTATTTTTCTTGATCCAATAGCTCAACAAACACTTACTACTTGCCATAAGGGGTGGACAATAAATACATCAAGACCATACATTTTTTTATCCAACGATCTAGCGACCTCGCATCGGTCCAATGTTCACTTACTCCTGGTTTACGGTGTAACTACTCAATGTAAGAGAAAATTGAGTTTTTGCCACACGAAACGTTGACATGTGGGCCCCGAATATATTTCCTGTATATCTTTCGTATTTGGCTCGTGTATTAGGCGAAAATGTCCCGAAATGGTAAATATGCGAGCGGAAATTGTTTACGGTGGTTTTTTTGCGAGCGTCACGCCGAATGTGGCAAATTTACTAGCGCCAACGTTTCGAGTGGCAAAAACACAATTTTCTCCTCAATGTAGGCAGGAACCAGTGTGTTGCCACCCCTGGTTTACGGTGTACTACTCAATTAATTTAGGCAGGAAGAGAGAAGCCAACATCAGCAGAGAATTCACATAAAAAAAATAAACAGAAACAGATCAATGTCCAAAGTCATCTCTCATTTGACGGGGGCAAGAACTTCAAATGGGCACTAATTAATGTGTAAGCTCTGTGCTGGTTGCTAAGTCAAACATAGCCAACCTTATGCAGTTAAACTAATCTCGGCAAGGAAGATGCGATTCCATTTGATTAACCTACGGACACACACACTTGCTTCGATCGGGTGCCTTGCTCGAGAGGTTCTTCAGGCCGCTGGACACTCTCGAACTGTCGAACATGGCTTTCAGAAGAGAAGAAGCACCTCCACCTCGAGAACAACACAAAATGTGGAAGACTTTTCCTTTCAAGGAAATGCTCCCTCCGGTCACAAAAAGAAGTCGCTGTTGATTTTTGCACACAACTTTGACCATTTGTCTTATTCAAAAAAATTTATAAATATATAAAATATAAGTCATACTTAAAATATATTTAACAATAAACTAAATCACAACAAAATAAATGATATTTACATTGCCCTTTTGAATCAGACCAATGGTCAAATATGTCCCCAAAAGTTAACGGCGACTTCTTTTCGTGACCGGAGTAGTATAATATTTCATGTACTCCCTCCATTCTAAAATTTTAATCGTCTTGATCACTGACACGATCTTAAAATATAACTTTGATCGCTAAAAATTCTCACAATTTGTTTATAAACTACGAATAAATTATAATATTAAGTAAGTTCTTTTCGAGATGAATCCATCTATATTAATGTTATGTCCTAAATCTAAATAGTTTATAAATTTTTTATAAATAAAGTTTCAAAAGTTTAACTTAATTAGGACAAGTCTAAAACAACTACAGGAGTATCAAATAATTATACACGTCAAGGAGAATAGATGCATTTATAGTATTGATCGTACATTGCCCATTGCCCAGCATGCTATACCATCTATAGGCCTTATTCTTTTCAACTTAAATTAAATTAAAATTTGTTATTTTTGTACAATCTAAATGATGTAGTACTTTGTAGTAATTTTTGTAGGGTTTAAATCATTCTTTTTAAAGTTACTTAAATAATTTTTCATATTTTTTTGAACTCTTCAAGGCCACTCTCAAGGGGTCACGATTTTTTCAGAATAAAACATTCAACAATTTTAAGCTAAAACAAACAAGGCCATTGCAAGACAATCTCTATTTCTACTATTATAAAGTCTCTTGTGGTGGTGGTGGTGGTGGGGATTTCACCAACTAGCATTCTCGGCCGTTTGATCTACTCATACTCGCATCGGACGGTCCAACTTTAACACCCCTCCCTCCGCGGCCCCGCGCTCCCAACCCTAATCCCCTCGTTCCCCCACGGCCGCCGACGCCTCCTCCCCCTCGCGTCGCCCCCGCCTCACCTCCATCTCTCCCCTGCGCCTCCCTCCCCCGCCAAAGCCTCGACCCCGTACCTCCTACACTGCCGCCGCCGTATCCTCTCCCTCGCTACGCCCCCGCATCTCACCTCCACCTCTTCCCTGCACCTCCCTCCCCCGCCAACGCCTCGACCCTGTAGCTCTTCCATTCACCTCAACCTGCCCCTCGATCCGCGGCTGAAGCTACATCGCAAGGATGGTAAGCCGCTCCTGGACTCCGACGCCCGCTACCCCTCGCCCGTGCCGGAGCAGCGCTACGACGACCTCAAGGATAACCTCGGCAATGTCAACGCCGGCACCCGCGTGGGCTGGAACCGTGACCGCTCCCCGACGCCCGTGCGCGGCGATGACGGCGCCGGGTCGTCGTCCAGCAGCGAAGCTGCTGCCCAAGAAGAGCGCTGGCGGCGGCGTGCCCGGGGATGGTTGGATGACTGGGGCGAGGAGGAAGCGACCGCCCTGGCAAAGCGCATCAGCTCCGGCCTCACTGAAACAACGACCTCACCCCTTATGATTTTCCATCATTACTTCATATGTGATTCTTTGAAAGATGCATCGTTATTTGAAATTTGCTGCCTTGTAAAAAAGACGGAAGTACATCTGGCTCAATTTGGTGGGCTTATTCATAATTTTTTAGAAGTGCATGGTTGTACTATTTTTCTCCTATGAAAATGAGCTAGGCTTTTTCCGTGACACTAAATTATATACTAGCACCAATTAAGATATTTATTGTTGCTTTCTATATTTTTTGGCGTGCTCACATACCTGACCTTGTCTAGGAAGAACTTGGGCGTAATGATCTTCTTCTGGTTTGCCCAGGCATCGCCGTTGGACTTGAGGATGCCTTGAGGATGCCCTCGCTGAAGAGGGGCTCGTGTGTGGCCTTGAGGTAGGAGCTCTTGCCGATGTTCATTGACACGCATGCTTACTTATGATTTGCAGAACTGGAGTTTGCAGGAAAGGTGTTGCTTCATAGGATTGAGATACGTATTGCCTTAAATTCGTGCCATTGAATTCCCAACAAAAGAATTGGAGAAGAGATTGTTAGGGGAAGATTGTTTGTTTGTTTCGAAGAGATTTTATCCTATTAGATCTCATATCGTTATCTCTTGTATTTAGAAATGCTAAAACTCATACCCCTAATTTTTTCTTAGTTATGCAATATAAGTGCACTATTTCTATATTAGGCTATGCTGAGGGGGATAAGACATATGTTCTAAAGTTGACATATAACTATGGTGTCCATAAATATGCCAAATGTCTAGGTTCTATGCAGTTTCTTTTTATGTGCATCAATTAGATTATAACATTAACATTTGTTTTGTTATTTTGCTCTTTTAATTGGAGTCTGCCATTTCCTATCTTAAAGAGGAAAGCATGTGGGTTCTACTATTGTGCATTATATATGATTCTTAGGTCTCCTTACTTTCAACTTATCCTTTTAACTTATCTACTCATCTTATCTTTTACTTGCAGGCAAATAAGTAATAAGTAAATAAGATAAGGCGAAGAGTGCCTTATTACTGTTAGTTTAGGCTTAGAATCATATTAAACGTTCTGCTGATTCAAAAAATTATATGACCTGGTGAGGTAAGCCTCTTGGCCTAAACAATAATAAGTAGACCCGATGGTCTTTTTATTGATCTCATGCGCTTAAGTGTTATATGATTCAACAACTACTTTTTGGATGCTAGATGTTCTCATATATATTATGCTTTCACGACGAGTCCTTCTTAACAAAACACATCCCATAATCTCTTGGAAGTGGTATGGATTGGTTCATAATACAAAAAAGTTAGGTAGCCTTGTTCAAAATTTATGGGGATGTGCATTATCATTTCATTTTGTTTGATCTTATTTAGTTTTGATAAAATGGTATAATCCTGTTTATAAGTTCCCTATTTTTCATGTTGCCATGCTAACTGTACTGGAATCCATTGGTGTTGGCAGGGAACTAATTTCAGGGCATAAAAAGATAGGAAGTTCCTGACTTAATCAAACATTAGGCTTAATCTACTAATTTGCTCCTAAGAACCCTGAATCCATTCTGTATGAATAGCATATCAGTTAGTGTGTGCTATCGATTTGTTGTGATCCAATTTAGTTACTAATTTTTATTCTCAGGTCAATAAAACAAGGAGGTTATGTCATGGATAGTTTTCAATGGCCTTTGCTACAAAATTCTCGTGAATCAAAGAACTGGGAATATAAGGTAAATCTGGCTTTCTACAAGTTCTTCTAAAGTTATAAGCAAAACATTTTTTTATTGCTTAGAATAGCAGTTGTTTTATTGTGGCTTATAGGATCTATACTTTGTAATCAGCTTATTGTTTTTCAGTGAACAAGTTTTCTCTACTTGAGTACATTTTATTGGGATTCTGTTTTAATTTCCTATCCGAAAACAATAAACCGGAGGATGGAAAAAGGATAGCAATAATGTTGGAATTTTCTCTGAACATATGGCACCTTTATCACATGGATCTATTTAACTTTTTGTTAAAAGTTTGTATGTTTGACTACCAATCAACCATTTTAATATTTGCATAGATGTCTTATCAGGATTGACCACCGGTTATAAAAATATTTTGTACCACACATTTGTTTTAAACCTCATGTTTTGTGCTCATAACACACTAATTATTCTAACTTGTCACATGACAAACATTGCTGGAAGGTAACTTGGTTATGCTACGTGACTCAAAACTTCTTTTAGGCCTTGATGTTTTTTTAGCAAGCTCGACTTTTTATCAGTGCCCTACTGCTTTGTTACTTTGGGAGTAACCGAGAGATTTGCTATATGATGCTTCCTTGCCAATGTGGGGGCCATTCCATATATGGCTACTGAACAATTTGGGTGTTCTCTCAGATAATATCATATTGATCCAAAACTGTTAAGGAAAAGGAGATTTGGGTTGCATGGAGAGCTAACTCAAACTGTTAAATTCCTCCTGAACTGACTTCCTTTTTCCTTCAGGGGTTGGAAAAAGAACTACTGAGATGGGCTTCCATTGGACCTAGGATTGGGCTACTGTCGTGAGCACTGCAGAGCCGCTGATTATAAATCAATGTACTCGTACTGCTACTGATTAATAAATAGCACTGGATTTTATTCTTAAAAAATGTTCAACGCCTGAATGCATGTGTTTAGTGTACAAATACCTCCACTAATCATAATATCTCTTTAAAAATTTGAATATTTGAAGGAAAAATCTTTTCTGCTCTTTTGTATATCCGTAGCAACACACGGATACAACTATTATTGTTTATATTTGTAAACTTGAAAGGCAGAGGAACAACCATCACAACCGATGTTTCAGATGTGTGGCTTCATTGTGTCTTGTTGCTGCAGAATGACATCAAAATATGCACCATCAGGATTCAGTGGAAGGTGCGCTCGTGTGGTCCAACGCCAGCAATGCGAAGGAATCATCCCTTCCCCTGCCCCCTCCCGTTAGCACTTAGCGCAGTGATCCTGATGTCTATTGGCCGCTTGGATCATCGACAATGTATGCCAGATTATATGCTTCTGTACTAAAATTAAATGTTGTGTTCAGATCTTCATTAGAAGGTCTAGCTTGCTTTCCAAAATTCGAATAATATGTTTAGATCTTCATTAGAAGGTCTAAATTGCTTTCCAAAATTCGAAGAATATTTTTACTAATGACATATGGATGTAGTCGAGCTGCCATACTACTATGTTTTAGTACTAGATATTCTCCGAGTAATTAGTATTTACTTCGTTTATTTTGTTTGACCCCTTTTACTTTTCGACGTGCCTTTAACCTTTCGTTTTATTAAAAAAACTATGTAAATATCAAAGCCAAATGGTTAAAGGCGTGTTTAAAAATTTAAGGCATCAAACAAAAAAAATGGAGGGAGTACTAAAATTCTTATGGTACAAGTCATTTATTGGTCTGTTTTAGCTTGGAACAACGCAATCTTAGCATATTAGTCCTTTTTGTTGTTGTGATGAACAAAACGATATAGGTACATAACACATGTGGGTGTCTCTGATAGTTTTTTTAAATTGATTTATAGTAAATTGATCGATTTATATATTCATCTTTTTCCTTTAGTTCCGTTGTAAGACACGGGCAATATACTAGTGTGTGATAAAACATAAAACCACAAGATATAGTAAATATCACAGGTATCTATTATATAATTAAACGCAATTGCTATTTTGCAGGCGCCTGCAATTAGCCAAAACGTGCAGGCGTAAAAAATTTCGCTTTCTTTCTACTGTTTTTCTACATTTGCATTTATGGAAGAAACGCTTCGCGAGGTCGATTTTTGTATAGATATATTTTGTTTTATGGTTATTATAGATTTATTTTGTTTTCTGTTTATTATAGATTTCTTTTATTTTCTGTATATTATAAATTTGATTTTGTTTTCTGTTTTTCACGCCGATGGATTTTTTGCTCGTATAATTTGCGAAATCGTGCAGGCGCAAAAAAAATTCCACTAATTTTCTAATGTTTTTCCACATTTTCAATATTGGGAAAAATGTTTTGCGATAGTAGAATTTTTTTGTGCGAGGTCTGTACGCATGTGCACGACATGTGGCACAAATGCTAAAATTGCAGGCACCTGCCAAATAGTGGCTTCCATAATTAAAACCTGTACTTTCATTTCTGTAGCTTTTTTCTCCTTGGGTTCGGACCTACCAGTAGCCATATAGCCATATAGGCACCCAAATAAGAGTGAATGCACATTTGCCCTTGGATTCTTCCTCCATACAACACCACCTTAATGACTAGTACTTAATTTAACATTTTAATAATTACTCGTATTACTAGCTAACAAAGCCTTGATGTCATCGTCACCATGGCCCCTCTCCTATATAGCGATGCCTGTGCTCTTCTTCACACACTTAGCGTCAGCTCGACCGGTCTCGTGTTTGACGGTGCAGGACAGTTAGATCGCCGGAGGGGAGTCTGGTGAGGAGGATCTCGATCGAACGTCGCCGGCGATGATCACCGGGCGCGACATCTATGACGTGCTGGCGGCGATCGTGCCGCTGTACGTGGCGATGTTCCTGGCCTACGGGTCGGTGCGGTGGTGGGGCATCTTCACGCCGGACCAGTGCTCCGGCATCAACCGCTTCGTCGCCGTCTTCGCCGTGCCGCTCCTCTCCTTCCACTTCATCTCCACCAACGACCCCTACGCCATGAACTACCGCTTCCTCGCCGCCGACTCGCTGCAGAAGCTCGTCATCCTCGCCGCCCTCGCGGTCTGGCACAACGTGCTCTCGCGCTACCGTTGCGGCGGCGGTGGCGGCGCCGCCGCCGCGTCGCTGGACTGGACCATCACGCTCTTCTCC
Source organism: Raddia guianensis (assembly GCA_036346415.1). NCBI lineage: Eukaryota > Viridiplantae > Streptophyta > Magnoliopsida > Poales > Poaceae > Raddia > Raddia guianensis. The sequence goes on along the minus strand of CM070539.1, from coordinate 4,738,002 downwards.
CTGGCGACGCTGCCCAACACGCTGGTGATGGGGATCCCGCTGCTGCGCGCCATGTACGGCGACTTCTCGGGGTCGCTCATGGTGCAGATCGTGGTGCTGCAGAGCGTGATCTGGTACACGCTGATGCTCTTCCTCTTCGAGTACCGCGGCGCCAAGGCGCTCATCTCGGAGCAGTTTCCGCCGGAGGTCGGCGCCAGCATCGCCTCGTTCCGGGTGGACTCCGACGTGGTCTCGCTCAACGGCCGCGACGCGCTGCAGGCCGACGCCGAGGTCGGCCGCGACGGCCGCGTCCACGTCGTCATCCGGCGGTCGGCGTCCGCGTCCACGACGGGGCACGCCCGCTCCCGGGCGGGCTACGGCGGCGGCGCGTCCAACGGCATGACCCCGCGCGCGTCCAACCTCACCGGCGTCGAGATCTACTCGCTGCAGACGTCGAGGGAGCCCACGCCGCGCGCCTCCAGCTTCAACCAGGCCGACTTCTACGCCATGTTCTCCGGCAGCAAGATGGCCAGCCCCATGGCGCAGCCCGCCGCCGCCCGCGCGCAGGGCCTCGACGAGCAGGTCGCCAACAAGTTCGCCTCCGGCAACGGCGGCAACGCTGCGGCGTACCCCGCGCCGAACCCTGGGATGATGCCCGCGCCACGGTATATATGCATGCCCATCCATTACCACTCAAATAATCGATCAACAATGCTGCACGTTTGCTCAAAACAAGTAGGTAATTTTTGAATGGAGAAATATGCTTGATTTAATCACGCCCGTAGTGTTATCTTGATCCTGTTATGTTAGATGAAAAAAAATCAATTTGTAAACGAATTCATCGATCGAAATGTACCATGAATCTTGCTGAGAAGAAGAACATCTTTGGGCAATGCTAGGAAGAAGGAGCTCGGGGGTTCGAACTCCAACTCGAACAAGGAGCTGCACATGTTCGTGTGGAGCTCCAGCGCGTCGCCGGTGTCGGAGGCCAACCTCCGGAACGCCGTTAACCACGCCGCCTCCACCGACTTCGCCGCAGCGCCGCCACTCGTAGACGGTGCCATTCCCAAGGGTACTAAGTACTAACGAACCACCAGCTCCTCTCCATTCAAATCACTCAGCGCGATGGATGCATGATCACAACTCACAACTCACAGCATGTATATACGCCTCAGGTGTGAGTGGCAGCGTGACGCCGGTGAAGAAGGAAGGAGGCGTGGCCAACGGCGGCGAGAGGGAGATCGAGGACGGGCTGAAGAGCCCCGCGGCGGGACTCGCCGGCAAGTTCCCGGTGTCGGGGTCCCCCTACGTGGCGCCGCGGAAGAAGGGCGCCGACGCGCCGCCGGGGCTGGAGGAGGCGGCGCACCCGATGCCGCCGACGAGCGTGATGACGCGCCTCATCCTCATCATGGTGTGGAGGAAGCTCATCCGCAACCCCAACACCTACTCCAGCCTCATCGGCCTCGTCTGGTCCCTCGTCTCATTCAGGTAATATTCATATTCATATTCATGTTCAAATTCATGTTCATATTTCAGATAAGAACATGGTTTCAAAGTTACATCAGGAGTTCAGGGCATGGTTCATCAATCTAGTATAATTTGCTTGGATTCAAATCTAGATTGCGATGGCTCGATGTCCATGGCTAGATTGCTTGTGCTCGTAGGATTATTAGCGTTGCATGCATGTGGGAGCACATGATCAGTACGTCGGTCTTGGATCTGGTCCGGCACATGTAGATGCATGCATGCATACATATGAGATGCAGGTTGGTCTTGGTCTTGTATGAGGCTCGGAGTTTAATTTGTAGCAGACCAAACCTACCAAATCAAACTGAGATTGCCGTGTTTGTCTCCACCCACCCAGACTATACACATGACTACATGAGCAACAACAATTCGCTAATATTTGGCTAATCACTACTAATTCATGGAGTATCATGCATGTGTACAAGACTAGATGAGAGCACAATGATGTGCATCCATCATTGTACTTTTTTATATCAGATGACACATCTAGAGGGTAAGTTCAGAAAGATAACAGGGCATTTTTAGGAGAGAGGGGCACATGCTGCAAGCATCTGTTGCATCGATTCTCTTGTCATGCAGATGGTGCAAATACTAATTAACAATTGGCATGTATTGACAATTTATTTTCTTTTCTCTTTTGAATTTTGGTCAGGTGGAATATCCAGATGCCTTCAATAATAAAAGGCTCCATATCTATACTGTCAGATGCAGGCTTGGGGATGGCGATGTTCAGCTTAGGTACAGTGTTGACACTTGATATGTAAATCATAAGCCATCTGATTTTTCTTCGCTTTCACCGAGAAATCCTAACGGTAGCATATGATATCCAGGCTTGTTCATGGCTCTGCAACCAAAGATCATCTCTTGTGGCAAGACCGTGGCGACGTTTGCAATGGCAGTGAGGTTCTTGACGGGGCCAGCGGTGATCGCGGCGACCTCCATCGCCATTGGGCTCCGGGGAGTGCTCTTGCATGTTGCCATTGTTCAGGTTGGCATGAACAGCAGATCACGATCTAAATCTACCTTTTGAAATCTCTTTCCAAAGTAGTAAAAGATCATTCTGATGAACCTTAACGTATGAACATGTGATCGACCAACAGGCAGCGCTTCCACAAGGTATCGTTCCGTTTGTATTTGCCAAGGAGTACAATTGCCACCCTCAAATACTCAGCACAGCGTAAGCAATTGGATGCTCAATCTTTTGTTCCTTGAATGATCTATGATACAATACACATTAAGCTCCTATTTTATCTTATAGTACTGAAAAAAAATCTGATATTTGTTTGTTTCTGAAATCTTCAGGGTTATTTTTGGAATGCTCATTGCGCTCCCGATCACAATACTCTATTATGTACTACTTGGAATATAGGGTGATCTTGAGGAAGTCAGAAAAATGGTAGAGAAAAAAAAGTAGGATTCTAGGATTCTTGAGATGCAAAATGAGCCTGCCCTGAAGATCTGAAGACGACGGCAGAAGAATAGGGGAGAGACTAAAGTAGGACCCTAGAGAGAAAATGCAAAGGAGAGATATCCAATATTCCAGATTTTTTATTTTTTATTTGCTACTGTTTTAGATCCAAAGTAAAGGGTAGTAGGGCTTTGAGTACGAATGAGTTCAACCATTAATTTGACAAGTTGGTACTATAGATTCCACGAGTTGATTCTTTTGTTCAGAGACACATGATCTACCCAAATTTTGCCTGATCTTAGCCATAAGCCCTGCAAAGACAAGTCTAACTTGCATCCTACATTGGGGTAAAGAAATACAAAGCGGTTCCCAAATTGCATGGCAGGATCACTCTGATGGTCTGGGGGAAAGAGCTAGTTGCTTCAGTTCAGTTCCTCAGACAGATCGTTCAGATAATTCAGAACTCTGAAGCTGCATCTGGCATCTAGTTACAGACTTGCAGCATTGTTTATTGGGTTGTAAAGGCGTTATGTTGTTGGCATCGAGGACTCCAAAGCAATGCATGCACGCACCTGCTAGCTTCTATGGATTCAACAGTGGATCCAGACGAGGGGAGTATCTTGTGATCTCTTCGATCTTCTTGCCGATTGTTTTTGTCCGCGGCAACAGTGTGAATTGATTAGTATTAATCAACTGTGGAGAGTCAAATGTTAGCTAGATGCACGGTCTGCTCACATGTGAAAGTTTCTTTCTTTTCTTTTTTTTTCGCTAGTGGGCTGTCCTTTGCTGCATGGAGCATGCATGACGATCTACAACATCCAAGCTCTGAATTGTTTAGTAGATGATTCACACCAACAAAGTTATCAGTAATAAGGGGACTGTTTATTCAACGGTCGGCTTTTTTTGTTTTTACCCATTAGTAGATTTTCTGGACCGTTGGATCTCATTCCAATTGCCTAGATCAGCCCCGCGTCCCCCCACTCTCTTTTACTTTCCCCTTTTCTCCTCCCCTCCACCGCCCGACAGCCCGACCCCCACGGCTCTGCTCCGCGCTCCTCCTCCTCCTCCCCCGCCGCCTCCGCCTCCGCCACCGCTCGCGGCCGGCGCCTAGCCGCCCGCAACCCAACCTCCCACTGCGACGCTGCCCCGCCCAACCTAACCCAGCCGTCGCCTCCACCCCCCGCCACCGCTGCCCCAACCGCCTTCCCCCTGTCCCGGCTCCAGTGGCAGGCGCCGCCGCCTCCGCCGTCACCCTCACTCCATCCCCCACCAACCGCCGGGCCGCCACCTCCTCCGGTCATCCCTCTAAGCCCGACGGCACCCCCGAACCTGAACCCCATCTAAACTCTAACCCATCCATGGCGGCGGGGCGGCAGCGGGAGAGGAGGAGGTCGCCGGAGGGGAGGAAGACGGAGGAGAGGAGGTCGCCGGAGGGGAGGAGCAGGATTGACGGAAAAAAAAAGGTAAATCTAAGTCGACTGTTAAATAGATTTTCTCATAATTTTATGCCGAAATTGAACTTGCTTATATCCTTCTAGATCCATTTAACACCTGAATTTGACCTAAAAATTAAATTGCAGTAAAATCTTGTACGCTAATTATTGTGTTCCTATAAAATATTAACGTGTTTGTTCACATATACAATATTTTCCCTACTTATCATACAAAGGATAGAATTAGAATGGCAAACATATAAGAGCGGAAAATTGACGCTACGACACCGCAAAAGTGGTGATTATGTTTTGTGATATCACGAAGTCGATGTTTCAGGATTTTTTTTTTGTTTCGTTTGTATTTTTAATTGTTTTGTTTTTAAAATGTATTCGGTTTTGGTATTTCAAATGCTTAGTTTTTTAAATTCATGGTGCAAGGAGATATATGCACTTGTATTTGGTAAATTTTTTATTTGCTCTTATATATATGTTATATATTTTTTTGAATATTTTTACCATCGTATAAATGTACTATGACATAGTACTCGAAATTTGCAATATTATTAGACAAAAAACTGATTTCAGAGTGATCATCATCTCTTTTGTAACTATCGTAGCACCAATTTTAAAATCGTTGAACTTGTAGTCAATCGAATAATCAATCATAATCACTAATGTAGTGGAACGACGGAAGTATCATAATCAATCACATAGTCCAGCTCTGGTTGCCAGGATGGCAATATTTCCCTCTACTCTTGGTCAAGCATTCCACGTCAGGCTTGGAATCTCAAGAAAGATACGGATCACATACACGAAATTATGCCGCTTGGCAGTGATTTTCTTTTTCCATCTAGAAGCGTACGCCAAGGATGCTTTCTTAAAGACAGTTTTTATAGCCCTTTCTATTAGAAGAAAGAAGACATTAAGGCTATTCCCAGTGGATGGTGTCATACTCCAAAATCCAAGACTGCCACGTAGGATACACAGTATCATACTACTTACATGATACACCCTCTTCAGTGCATAGTATCATGCTGCGGTATCCAAGATAGCATGTGTCTAGTAAATTTATATATGTGCTATGATCAAATGTACCATGTGAATCCTATGGTCACTTGTACTACGTTTGTTTTACTAGTACCGGTAGTTTAACACTCCGAATACAAATGATGAGTGGCACATTTAAAAAATACAATAATGATAAAATAGCAATATATTACACGTACTGGTATAGCTTTCACACACATTAGCTTTCACATGGATACAGACTAGTTCACACTTTCACTCATGAAGAACAGAAGTTCAATTTAATCCAAGCAAGTCCAGATTCAAAGTTTAATTTCATAGAACAGAAATGCAAAGTGCAGATGGTACTAACTAATTTCAGCATACATCAATTGTTGGTTCCAAACAGCTTAGCTGTCAGACTCTCAATTGCCTTCTCTCGAATTACCTTTGCTTGATCTGTCATCCCACTAGTGTCTTGACATAAGAGTGAATTCAGAACTTCTAACATTTTTGCCTCTTTCTGCTCTTTTGCAGCTTCCCGTGAAAGCCTTGCCGCTTCAAGCCTCTCATATGACAAACGTTGCTGAACCTCTGTCAATTGAATACGTTGATTCCTAACAGCAGTTTGGGCTTCAATTACTTTGTCTATTTTTTCACCAAGGAACACTACACCATCCGGGGCTTCCTGCTTCTTGCGCTTACCACTGCGTTCGGCCTTGGCTGCATCTCTCCCAATTGGGCGTTGTCCATCTTCTACATCTATAACATCTGAAGTACTATCTGCCTGCACTGATGACTTATTTTTCTCTTTCGCCATCAGATCCACATGTGCACACCATTTTGGCTGATTTTTGAGAGTCCTCCACCAGTGAATCAGCGTGAAGGGTTTTCCCTTCTCTGATTCAAACCACTTTAGTGCCTCATCCATCATTTGATCATCTGACATCCCACTTCCATGCTTTTTAAGAACACGAGACCAACAGTTGTTGACATGGCTGATTGTTGCCTTAAGGCGCTGCCAATGTTGCTTCAATCCATTAATATCTCTTTTACGGTCAGCTGGCGTGTTGCTGTTGAACTCATCTGCAACTTGACCCCAGAATTTCTCGTTCTTCTTGGCATTGCCGTCGATTGGGTCGTTAGAATGCTTCAACCAAGCACTTGCCTATAATATGTCCAAGAAATAAATTAAGTACCATTCTCAATAATGAATTAATTAGAGAAAGACAAGAAAAACTGATTACCAATCTAACTTCTTCATCATGTGTCCAATACAACCTCTTGGCACTCCTATCAACCTCGACGTTATTCTCATCATCAATGTCAATTGTCACATTTTTCTTAGTTCCTGCTGCCGAAGGCACTGGTGGAGTCCCTTTAGAAAAGGGTGCTGGTGGTGGTGAGAAAGAACCAAGGTTCTGAGTAGTACCAACAAAATGGAAATTTTCTGAAGATGCTTCAGGACCTTGACTGAATGGAGAAAAAGGTGGGCGCTGTAGATAATTTAGAAACCCACCAGGAGGATACAGCCTGAAATATCATTGACATTGCTACTTTCAGACCTTGCTAAAATTCAGACATTGCTACTGAGATACATCAGACCTAGCTACTATCAGACATTTACATCTAATATTTTTCACGCATGGATTCAGAAAAGGTACCATGGATTCACGCATGGGTTGGCCTGAGAAGAATCAACCTCGCCGGGACTACCAAAGGAGGAACCGGGCAACCAACCGGCTGCAGCAGCGGCAGGGGTACCTGGCCGTAAGCTAGGGATGGCTGCAGCCGCCCCAATCGGCGGAGACGGCGGTACTGGAGCTGGTGCAGTGGGTGCGTCCGCATGGTTGCGAGCCTTCTTCTTCCCCTTGGAATTGGAAGCCATGGATGCGAATGCCGGATTCAGGGGCGCGCCGCCGCTCTTGTTCTGCTGCAGATCGAATGAGGCGCATGGGAACGACAGAAATCAGGGGCGCGCCGCCGCCCTTGTCCTGCTGCGGATCGAATAGAGGAAGAGGCGCACGGGAACGGGAACGGGAGGAGTATTGGCGCCGGTCCGCGCGGGAAAGGAAAATTGGGCGCGAATTCTACGGACGGAGCGCGCCCAGCACACCGGATCCGCGCGAAAGGAAAAACGCGTCCGGAAGACACCGTAGACGTCCCCAGTGCGGTATCGTACCAAAACCAAGATGTTGGATACGGAGCCGGAGCGGTATCTCCAGGATGATACCGCTCTGCTCTCTCTCCTCTTTAACTCACATGCCACATCAGCAATCCGTCCTACGTGGCACGTATTAAATGCGTATGATACCATGCACTGGGAATAGCCTAAGAAACAACAATTACAGTGCCTCGATTGTACGCTGCATCTAATATTAGTTATCATTGTAAGTTGTTGATTTAACGCTGGGATCTTATATGCCATACAAACCAAAGCACATATATGTATACATCGCGAATTTTAGAGTCGGAACAGTTAATCCAAATTGGGATACCATAGAAATAACTTATCCTTGTGATGCGTGTTTTTTCATCGTTCTTTCATCCATCGATATCGTCCCTCTAGGGAGAAACCGAAAAAATTTGTGAACTGAGTATCCGTGAGGAATTTGATGTGAACTTAATGAATGTTGCAAATAGGAACATGAACTGGCTGTCATGAAACAAAATTTCTTGTTAAAAAAGAAAACAATATTTTACAAAAGCAAATAAAATACTTTATATTTTTTATGAGTTCATGAAAGCAAACAAAATATTACTCCCTCCGTTCCAAATTATAGGTCGTTTGACTTTTTTGACACGTACTTTGATCACTCGTCTTATTCAAATAATTAGTGAAAATATAAAAAAACTCAAGTCATTATTAAAGTACCTTTCATGATAGACTAAATCATAACAAAAATAAATTATAATTATAATTTTTTTTGAATAAGACGAATGATCAAAGTACGTGTCAAAAAAGTCAAACGACCTATAATTTGGAATGGAGGGAGTACACAACTGCGCAAAAATATATTTCAAATTTTTTTGGATGTGTTCGATAAGGTGCTTCCAACTAGCAAGAAAACATGCCGCCATGAGCTTGTCGTTGCAAGGCCGAGTTCTAGCACTACCCCATGACTTGCCCCTATTGTATCGTTGCCGCAGCTATCAGGACCACCACAAAACTATTGCAAGAGAGAGAGAGAGAGAGGGATGGGGGCACTACAGGAATCGCACAAAATCTCGACGGCTAATATTATTCTCGATGGCCAAAATAATGTCGTCGACATAGAAAACGTAATATCGACGGCCAAGTTTGCGCTGTCGTTATATGACGTTAGTCTCGACGGCCAAAACAAAGCCGTCGAGATAAGGTCGTCCAGGCCCGCGAGTGCGCTTTTTTTTTTTGGATTTCGCGAAGGCAGGAAGTGCCTATCTCGACGGCTAGGACTCCGCCGTCGAGAATAGTGTATGGGCCAGCCCATGACAATGCATCAATCTCGACGACCAGATTATGGCCGTCGATACTGTTTCATCTGCTCTACTAGTGGCTGGCCCATAGATTTTTTCATTATTTTAAAAATATTTCATAATTTGCAGAGATGTTTATTTACCAATTTAATTAAAAATGAGCGTAACTATTTGAATGCGCCTTGATGTCCCCTCGCCAAATTTTTTTCTTTTATATATAAAATTTGAATGAGCTGTCGGATATAGCCCTTGCTCACGATCAAACGGTCGCGAATGGACGGGGCGACGTGGCCACCCTGGCTGCGTAGGACTGTAGTGCGCGTCTAGCGCTTTGTATTGAGTAAAGAGCAGTGGCGGATCCACTGCTCGGGTAGGTGAAAGAGGATCCTAAGGCCTAGAGGGGGGGTGAATAGGCAATTTTAAATCTTTTTCGATTAATTGTTGATTAAGCATTAAATTAATAGTGACCCAATCCTAATGTCAATTGATACGCAAGCGGAAGCGATAAACAAGTTAATTAAGCAACTAAGACATGGCATCACAATCAACACAAGCAATGCAATAAGAGTAAGTGCGGGAATATAAATGAGAGGGAGACACGGTGTTTGTTTGACCGAAGTTCGGAGCCGCAACTCCTACTCTCCGTTGAGGCTACCCCTTGCGCACAAGGACCGGCTCGCTCTCAAGCCTCACGCCTCACTTACTTCCGGTAGTCGTTCCGCCACTCCGGCGAGGTGGACTCCGTCACCCGTACACCGACTCGAGAGTAGCCACACGCCAAGGCCTACTCCCAAGCCCTCGCCTCCACGAAGGATGTCTTCAAAAGTAACAAGCCCGAAACGCCCCGATCATGCCGGATCGAAGGTCTTCCATGAAGCTCGGTGTTGGGGTTTAATGATTTGTGGCTTTGAATTATTTGTGGGTGGAGGAATGGCTCTAGAACACCTAATTGATGAGCTATGAATGTGGTAGGTGAAGTGGAGCAGCAAACCTCAAAGTAGCCAGCCACTAGGTAGGTATTTACAGCCTCTAGAGCAAAACTAGCCGTTGCCCCTCGGAAGAGGACAAAAAGACTAGCCGTTAGCCTTTACCGGACGCCGTCCGACGGGCACCGGACGCCGTCCGACAGAGGCAATTGCTCACAAAAAATAGGTTTATCGGACGCTGTCCGGTCCCCACCGGACGCCGTCCGACAGCAAGGATCGCGCAAGCGCTGGAGCTACCGGACGCCCCCCAGACGCCGTCCGATAGCGAGAAACAGCCAAAATTGAACTTTATCGGACGCCGTCCGGTTACGACCGGACGCCGTCTGACAGTGAGTATTAATTTGGAATTTGGCTGGTCGGACGCCGTCTGGCTTTTCCAGACGCCGTCCGACAGAAGGGATTTTTCGGCTAAAAAGAGAGGGGGAAATTTAGGTGGGTTTCTCTCTCTCTAGAAATCTCACAAAGGAATATTTGGGTATTTTTAGAAGTGGTGGACTACGAAACCGAAGTTTTGAGAATTCGCAAAGATCGGCATAGTCCGAGATATTGAACCCTTTTGAAATCCGACGAAAAAACAGAAATAAACCTAACTACTCCTAATCTATCGTGACCTCTTCTCTCGCCTTGGGTCACGCACTTAAGACCTTGGAGCAGCTCGAGAAAATTGTCGACGCTTCAAATTAGGGTTTATGAAAAATCGCCGAGTCTTCGCTAGGGTTCCGAGAAGTCCAAAAAACCCCTAGCACTTAATATTTATTTATTTTGTCATCAATGTCACTAATAAAAATTAGGCCTCAACAATGCTCACAATCTCCCCCTTTGTGGTACTTGATGACAACCCAAGAGAGAATAAAATTTTTGAGCTGCAAAAGGGGTTAGTGCAATACAAACATGCGAGCAATTTTAAAAATAAGACAACCGCAACTCGACCACAAGGATGTGCAAATAAAGGAAGCTCCCCCTAAATTCATGCATAAATTTAAAAACACAGGCCAACACGGTTCAAATGACAAAAAAAACCAAACAGAGTAACAATCACAAACTTAACCGAGTATCGAGGCAACAAATAATATTACAGGTAAAAGCAAAACCTCGATCTCACTACCCACTACTAACCCTCTACTACTCTCTAACTTCTCCCCCTTTGTCACCAAGTGACACAAACGGAAAAAGGTCCTACTCTTGCTGATCTTGATCCATGTCGTCGCCTCCGTCATCTCCCTGGCCGCCGGAAGAGGAGCCCTGACCTCTGGGACGCTTGAACAAGGGCATATGAGCTGCAGAGGGTACCGACCGAGGTGAGGATGGATCATCATATAGCTGGGTCGGTTGAGGGTTTGGCAAAGAAAAGTTGAGATGGCGAGCGACTTCTCCACCATAAAATGAATCTTACCGGGAGGAGGATATGGCTGTGGTGGAGGCACAAAGGAAGGAGCAGGCCCGGAAGGAGGGTATACCCAAGGATGAACCGGTGGTGGGTAGGCAGGTGGGCGAGGAAAACTCTGAGTCTGCTGGTAAGTCTGATAGCTGTCATAAGCATGAGAATACCAAGCATATGGATTTGCCCCTTTTGGTACTGGCATAAACATTGCACTCATGTACTGGACCGCTGACTTGAACTCTGCAAATTCATCATTTAAGTAAGTCTGCTGCCCTGCCAGTTCTGTCATGTCACTGCGGGTGGCCGCTAGCTCTTCTTTTACCTCAGAGTGAAAGCTTCTCATTTCCGTGCACGGCCCCCTCATCTCACCTATCAAAGTGTCATACCAAGGAGGAGGTACTGCCGCAGAAGAACCAGCACCAGGCGCTGGCACAAATGGCTGCATTGGAGCAGCAGGAGCAAAAACAGGAGCTGGTGGAGGAGCATCATCACCAGGTCTACCCAACTTGGGCTTGCTCCCAAGTGAGTTCAAGAAATTCTTCATCTGATGCTTTTTGATTCTGTTTGTCCAGCTTCTTACTTCATCTGCAGAAACCTGCTGAGTCGTAAAAAGAAATAAGCCAATATAGGGAGCTAGAGGTAGTGCCCTATTGACTTCTCTGAATATTGTGTCATCCAGCTCTCCCATGAGGGTGGCGCCAATGTTTATAACTCTGCCTGTCATGAGATAAAGCATGAACCAACTGCAGATTGGTAAAATCCTGTCACGGTTGCCACCTCGAACAAATAAAGTGCTTTGAAGAATAAGGTTTATCGAGCGGGGCTCTGCCATCAGAACCGATTGGCCTTTCTATATTCAATTCTTCCTCATCAACGTCAATGTACATGAACCGTACTTCTTCAAGAGGAGGATATTTGCCCCTCCAGAGGGCATCTTCATAGCACACCTCATTTAAATCAGTGCCAGAGTCTGGAGTACCCAATGCGTGATTCATCTTGACCACTGATATCCCCGAACTCGTCCATCAATCGAGTGATAATAGTTCGACTCGACTCGTCCTCGGCAACCAAGAAAGTAGCAAAGAACTCACAGTTCCTCTCTTGACTCGTGTCAATTTCTTGTTGGAGATCAATTCTGCTAGGCCTGGTGTGGAGCTGAATATGGTCAGAACCTCAGGCCCTGCCACTGCTGTGATTTCACTCCAGTCAACACAATGAGGATCCTCGACTACCCTTTGGGAGCGAAAAGCACATGTAGAGTCGCTTCTGGAACTTGGTGTAGAAACGGAAGTCTTTGGTATACTCTCGCCTTTGGGGGAACCATCTGGCATATGAGACAGACCTTTTCTTCCTCAGTGTCTCCATAGACAATTTCAGAACTTGATCATCCACTGGGTCGTCCTCGGCGACCACTGTCTCAGTGACATCCTCATCTATGGGGTCCTCAACATAGTTGTCATCATCAGCATCCTCGGCGGTGGCAAAAGAAGATCCCGCCACCCGAGTCCAATGAAGTCCCTGATCAGGCTGCTGCTGAATATCCGCTCTAGTCACTCTACTTGGGCGAGGAGGAGCGGCACTGCTAGCCGTCTCATCTATGTAATCAGGATCGCCCTTACTGCCGCTGTCACAACGACCACTGAGGGTCCTGCTCAGAGCCTTCCCAAACTTCTTCAATGATTTCGACATGTTGAATTACTCCCTCTGACAAAGTGACCACTCTGACCCGAACGATCTTACTGCCGAATGCCACTGACCAACGATCCACTGACAAAGTGCCAACCCCACCACGAGACAACCCTGAACATGAACGCGGGAAAATCCTATTCAAAACCTAGAACTCGGTAAACGACGAAATTTGACGGGAAAAGAGGCGGGAAGCCGTTACCGAGCCCTAGAAGGGAAGGAGGAAGTCGCCGTGCGCGAGGAGATCGTCCCCAAGGCCCTTCCCGGTAAGGGAAAGGAGGGGAACTCGACGGAGACGAGGCGCACGAACGGAGCCGTCCACTTCCAATCCACGCGGAGGGAATCGAAGAGGACGACGAGGGGAGGCCGCCGGTGGTGGTGGAGGTCGCCGGAGGTTGCCGGAGAGTCTTCCTCGGTGAGGAGAAGCAGCAGGGGCGGCGCCGGTTTGGGAGGAGAGAGAAGATCAAATGAGGAGATAGGGAGACGGAGAGGTAAGATAAGTAGTAGTTCCGCACGGTTCGGCCCTGTCGGACGGTGTCCGACGGTGATCGGACGGCGTCCGACAGTACGGGTGCAGCGCACAGTGGACCTCGTCGGACGGGGTCGCAGAGAGGCCAGACGGCGTCCGAAAGCATTAGTGCGTCTTGAATCGACCTTTATCGGACGGCGTCCGGTCATTACCGGACGGCGTCCGACAGTACGAATTCAGCCCACACAATACCCTGTCGGACGGCGTCTGAGACTTTCCGGACGGCGTCCGATGGAGGTAAATTTCGCAGCTGCTTGCTCTTCTGACCAGTGGACCCCACCAATGCGAGAATTTTTATATAAAAATAATGTTTTGAAGTGTTGATCTCCATTTTGCTCAAAATTCAAAGGAAGATTCAAATGTGAGCAATTTGAAGTGATTTTCTAAGATTTTAATTTTGAAGGGATAAGATACTAAGTTGACAAATGAAACCAAATTAAATTCAAAAACCCAAATTTTGATCTTCGAGATCAAGAAAATGTGTGAACCCAAATTTTGCCTTGATTTCTCATATAGGCATGAAAATCGCGCATAGGGGTTCACTTTAGAGTTTAAGCACATGTTTTTGAATTTTGGCTCCTTTTCAAATATTTTCAACAAGTTTGATGCCATATGATTTTCAAGAGAAGAAATATGCATATGGAGCAAATTTTTCAAAGATGGATAAGATTTTCAAATTTAGAAGTTTGAAGTGATAAGACAATAAGGATAGTCTATTAAGTTCAAATTTGTTTTAGCTTGAAATATAGGACAAGAATGTGCTAACCCAAAATCAAATTTATCTTTTCACCACTAGAGGGAGTTTTGAGATCATGAGTTGAAACTAAACTCCCCCTAAATGTGACAAGGGTCAAAAGCAAATGGAAAAATTCAAATAAGACCCAAAAATCACAAAAACCAATCAACACGCATTTGATCTATCTAGTATGTTGAGTTCATTCCTTAATTTGCAAAACCGTGCCTCATCCAAGGGTTTGGTGAAAATATCCGCCAATTGGTCTTCCGTCAAGACGTAGGCAAGCACAACGTCACCCTTTGCAACATGGTCACGAATAAAGTGATGTCGGATGTCGATGTGCTTTGTACGGGAATGTTGGATCGGATTGTTGGCTATTTTCACCGCACTTTCATTATCGCATAGAAGTGGCACTTTTTCAAATTTTAGCCCAAAGTCACTAAGCATTCGAGTCATGTACAAGAGTTGAGCACAACAACTCCCCACCGCTACATATTCCGCTTCCGCGGTAGATAGCGCCACGGAGTTTTGCTTCCTCGAAGTCCATGACATGAGTGAGCGTCCTAGCAAGTGACAACCCCCCTAGGTGCTTTTACGATCAATTTTGCAACCGGCATAATCCGAGTCGGAATAGTCAAGAAGCTCAACACGCGCTCCCTTGGGGTACCAAAGTCCTAGGCTAGTCGTGAATTTTAGATATCTCAAAATGCGTTTTACGGCAACAAGATGCACTTCCTTAGGGGATGCTTGAAAGCGAGCACACATGCATACACTAAACATAATATCGGGTCGAGAAGCGGTAAGATAGAGAAGCGAACCGATCATGGAGCGATAAAGCTTTTGGTCCACGGGCTTTCCATCTTCATTCAAGTCAAGATGTCCATTAGTGGCCATTGGTGTTTTGATCGATTTGCAATCGTCCATAGAAAACCGCTTGAGGAGGTCCTTTGTGTATTTCTCTTGACAAATGAAGGTCCCTTCCCGCAGTTGCTTGATTTGAAATCTAAGGAAGAAGGTGAGTTCTCCAATCATCGACATTTCAAATTCCTTGGACATCATTTCTCCAAAGTCCTTGCATTTAAATTTGTTAGTGCATCCAAAAATAATATCATCCACATATATTTGACAAATAAATAAGTCATTTTCAATTAGTTTTAGAAACAATGTGGAATCAATCGCACCGGTTTTAAATCCCTTTTCTAAGAGGAAGTCCCTAAGACGCTCATACCATGCTCTAGGAGCTTGCTTGAGACCGTATAGCGCCTTAGTGAGCTTATAGACATGGTTTGGGTGTTTGAGGTTTTCAAAACCGGGCGGTTGCTCGACATAAACAAGTTCATCAATAAAACCATTTAGAAAAGCACTTTTGACATCCATTTGAAAAAGAGTTATGTTATAGAGAGAGGCGAATGCCAAGAGTAACCGTATAGCTTCAAGTCGAGCAACGGGGGCGTAGGTTTCTCCATAATCAAGACCTTCGATTTGAGTGAAACCTTGAGCCACCAATCTTGCTTTGTTTCGTATCACTTCACCGTTCTCATATTGTTTGTTGCGGTAGACCTATTTGGTTCCAATGACATTGTGGTCCTTCGGTCTTTCAACAAGTTCCCAAACTTCATTGCGGGTGAAGTTGTTCAATTCTTCATGCATGGCGTTCACCCAATCCGCATCCGCCAATGCCTCATCAATGGTCCTAGGCTCAACAATAGACACAAAGGCGTGATGTTCATAATAATTAGCGGTATGAGAACGGGTTCTTACGCCTTGATTGAGATTGCCAATGACTTGATCTAGGGGATGATCCTTGGAGAGAGTGCGGTGTTGTTGGACGGGTACTTGTAGATCAACGCCTCCCCCTTGAGCTTGATCAACTTCAAAGTTCGCATCTCCGTCCACCGTTTGATCTTGAGTTGTTGGAGAGGTGTCTTGAGCTTGATCATCGATGGAGGTGGTGGGAGTGATTAGTTCATCTTTTGGTGCCTCCGGTGAGGGTCGAATTTCCCCCAACTCCATGGCTTCATGCGGTGGCTCATCACCTACATTTCTTGTCAAATCTTGCTCATTTTGCAAGCCATTAGTTTCATCAAACTTGACATCATAGGCTTCCTCAACAAGCCCCGTAGAATTATTAAAAACTCGAAAAGCTTTTGAGCGAGAGGAGTACCCTAACATGATACCAACGTCACACCTCTTTTGGAACTTACCCAAGTGAATCCTTTTCTTATAGATGTATACCTTGCAACCGAAGACTCGAAAGTAAGAGATGTTGGGCCTTCGTCCTACTAATAGTTCGTATGAGGTCTTGTGAAGGAGTCGGTGGAGGTAGAGACGGTTGATGGCATGGCACGCCGTGTTGATGGCTTCCGCCCAAAAGGCATGCGGCGTGTTGTACTCGTCAAGCATTGATCTTGCCATCTCTATCAATGTACGGTTCTTCCTCTCCACCACTCCATTTTGTTGGGGAGTGTATGCCGCCGAGAATTCGTGCTTCACACCTAACTCATCACAAAATTCCTCGACATTTGTGTTAGTGAACTCGGTGCCATTATCACTCCTCACCTTTTTGATAAAAGAGTCAAATTCCTTTTGAGCTTTCAAAGCAAATCTTTTAAACACATCACCGGCAAGAGATTTGTTTGCATGGAAAAATACCCACGTGAAGCGAGAGAAATCATCGACAATCACATGACAATAAGAATTACCGCCTATGCTCGCATAGGTGGTTGGGCCAAATAAATCCATATGCAAAAGTTCAAGTGGTCGGGATGTAGACATGAAAGTCTTACTCGGATGAGAATTAGCCACTTGCTTGCCGGCTTGGCATGAGCTACATAAGCGATTTTTCTCGAATTTGACATCCTTCACTCCAACAACCAAGTTGTCTTTAAAAACCTTTTTCAAAGTGCCCATTCCAACATGTCCAAGACGTCTATGCCACAACCAACCAAGAGTGGTTTGAGCAATAAGACAAGTCTTGATTTGAGAAGATTCACGGTTTGAAAATCAACAAAATATAAGTTTTGAAACCGGGTGCCTTCAAATGCAACACTTTGATCCTTAGTGGAAACAACACGAACTCCGTTGATCGAAAAAAAACAATCAAAACCCAAATCGCATACTTGAGCAACGGAGAGGAGATTAAAGTTGCAAGCTTCCACCAAGAGCACATTAGAAATGGATAGGTCATTGGATATTGCAATTTTACCTATACCCTTTACCTTTCGCTTGGAGTTATCCCCAAATGTGATCTTGTGTTCGGGGTCCTTCTCATCCTCTAGTGAGGTGAACATACTTGAGCTATCGGTCATGTGTTGGGTGCAACCGCTATCAAATATCCAATGCCGGCCACCGCTCTTGTAGTTCACCTACACACACAAATTCAAACTTGGGTTTTAGGTACCCAAGACTTCTTCTTGGGTCCTTTTAAGTTAGTCATCAAGCATTTGGGCACCCAAATAGCCTTCACATCTTTCTTTTCATTGGGTGCACCAACATATTTAGCATAAATAGAGCCATTTTTCCTCATAAGCATGTAACTAGCATTAAGCACTTGAGTTTTAGACATGAATTGAGATGATTTTGTAAGAGGACAAGCAATGGCTTTGTGTTTATCATTTTTGCAAATATGGCAACGGGTCCCTCCCTTAACAAAAGTTAGCTTGAGCTTACCCCAACCGCCCTTGGGCAAATCCCCGGGATGAAATCCCAAACCATGCTTACCCAAGGTGTACCTTTGCTCCCGAAGCACCTTGTCAAGAGAGTTGTTCCCCACAAGCAATTTAGCCAAGCTAGAGTCTAGTTGCTCAATTCTATCCTTAAGAAGCAAATTTTCCTTAACTAGCTCATTAGCATATTTGGCAACACCACAAGTACCAATAGAACAAGCATTTTCATTTAACGTACTAGCACTAGTGGGTGTAGATGAGCTAGCATTAGGTGTGATGGTGGGTGACAAGCTCAAAGATGTGTCATGAGATAAGCTAAGTGAACCATCTATAATATCAATTAAATCACAAGTCACACCAACATCGTATTTTTCAATTGAGCAATCAAGAGGAGTTTCAACATCAACATTAGAGCTAGCAAGTTTGTTTTTTAGAATTTCAACTTGCAAATTTAGAGCTTCATAATCATCTTCTAGAGTTTCATGTTTTTCAAGCAAATTTTCAAATTCATTCGCAAGCTCTTTATGCACTTTCACTAGCTTCTTCCTCTTAGACTTTTCCTTCTCTAGAGCGTTATTCAAATCATCAATCAAAAGTTTAAGCTCACTTTTAGAGAGGTGCTCATGTGTTACCTTCTCCTCTAGTGCCATAAGACACATGGGAGGTGTGGGGTTGTCGATGGCGACTCCGGACACCTTGGTGTTTTCATTGTCGGAGGAATCCGCCCAAGAACCCTCATCATCGGTGATCCATTCCCCAATCACCTCTTCTTGTACATTAGCGATGAGACAAAGCTTTTGCTTGGGAAGAGCCGGATGAGCATTTTCTTTTATCGCAAGCCCGGCTAGCCCATGAGCTCTACCATCTTCTTCTTCGGAGGAGGATTGAGAGGACGATGAGCTTGAGCTATCTTCCTTCTTAGTCTTTTGACCGACAAGAGCTTTCTTCTTGTCCTTTGATTTGTGATCGCTCTTGTGGTAGTGACGGTACTTCTTCTTGTCGTCTTCCTCATCTTCCTCTTGATTCCTTGCCTTGTGCTTGTTCTTTTTGCTTCTTGGGCAATCCGCCGCCAAGTAACCCTTCTCTCCACATTCATAGCAACGCATCTCGGAGATAGGTCTTCGCCTTGAAGAGGATGATCCGCCGCGGAAGCTCATCTTTTTAATCAACTTTCTTGACCGCTTGACAAGGAGGGCCAATTCTTTAATCTCCGGAATTGCATCATCGGAGTCATCATCATCTTCTTCGACTTCGATCTTCTTCTTCCCACTTTTGGCTTTGGCGGGGAGAGCAATTAACTTCTTGTTGAGCGGAGACTCTTCACTTTCAAGAAGCCGCATCTCGTAAGAGTTGAGTTTCCCGAGAAGCTTTGTCGGTGTCATCTTCTTGAGTTTTGACTTGGATGCTCGAATTAAGGTCATAAGTGGATTGAAACTAAATGGCACAACATCAAGCATCTTCCGACAAATGTCAATGTCTTCCAAGACCTTCTTCTCCGAACATCCGGCAATTTCATTGACGATGGGGTTCAACCTAAGAAACATTTCGTTAACACTTTCATTAGGAAGCATCTTGAATTGATCAAATCTTTTTCTAGCACGAGATAGCTTCTCCTCAAGCATCTCGGCACTACCAACATGAATTTCTCTAAGATGCTTCCAAATGTCATAAGCTTTGGTGAGATTGCCAATGCTATCAAAAACTTCGGAAGACACACTAGAAAGTAGAGCATTTCTAGCAATGGCATTAAAGCGTTTGTACTTAGCATGAACTTCATCAAGAGCAATAGTTCCGACCGGAGGGTCCGGATAGCCGGTCTCACAAGCAACCCACACATCATAGCTAAGTGCTTCTAAGTAACATTGCATCCTAATTCTCCAATAGTTGTAGTTTGTCCCATCAAAGATAGGAGCTTTTCCAATTTCTATCCTAGGCCCCTCTTGAGCCATCTCCTAGCGGTGAAGCTAAAACCGGAGAACCTGGCTCTGATACCACTTGAAAGAGGATCCTAAGGCCTAGAGGGGGAGTGAATAGGCAATTTTAAATCTTTTTCGATTAATTGTTGATTAAGCATCAAATTAATAGTGACCCAATACTAGTGTCAATTGATACGCAAGCAGAAGCGATAAACAAGTTAATTAAGCAACTAAGACATGGCATCACAATCAACATAAGCAATGCAATAAGAGTAAGTGCGGGAATATAAATGAGAGGGAGACACGGTGTTTGTTTGACCGAAGTTCGGAGCCGCAACTCCTACTCTCCGTTGAGGCTACCCCTTGCGCACAAGGACCGGCTCGCTCTCGAGCCTCACGCCTCACTTACTCCCGGTAGTCGTTCCGCCACTCCGGCGAGGTGGACTCCGTCACCCGTACACCGACTCGAGAGTAGCCACACGCCAAGGCCTACTCCCAAGCCCTCGCCTCCACGAAGGATGTCTTCAAAAGTAACAAGCCCGAAACGCCCCGATCATGCCGGATCGAAGGTCTTCCATGAAGCTCGGTGTTGGGGTTTAATGATTTGTGGCTTTGGATTATTTGTGGGTGGAGGAATGGCTCTAGAACACCTAATTGATGAGCTATGAATGTGGTAGGTGAAGTGGAGCAGCAAACCTCAAAGTAGCCAGCCACTAGGTAGGTATTTATAGCCCCTAGAGCAAAACTAGCCGTTGCCCTCGGAAGAGGACAAAAAGACTAGCCGTTAGCCTCTACGGACGCCGTCCGACGGCACCGGACGCCGTCAAGCAGAGGCAATCTCCAAAAAATAGGTTTATCGGACGCCGTCTGTCCCTACGGACGCCGTCCGACAAGAAGAATCGCATAGAAGCGCTGAGCTACCGGACGCCCAGACGCCGTCCGACAAGGCAGTGAAACGCCAAAATTGAACTTTATCGGACGCCGTCCGGTTACGATCGGGCGCCGTCCGATAGTGAGTATTAATTTGGAATTTGGCTGGTCGGACGCCGTCTGGCTTTTCCAGACGCCGTCCGACAGAAGGGATTTTTCGGCTAAAAAGAGAGGGGGAAATTTAGGTGGGTTTCTCTCTCTCTAGAAATCTCACAAAGGAATATTTGGGTATTTTTAGAAGTGGTGGACTACGGAAACCGAGTTTTCGAGAATTCTCAAAGATCCGGCATAGTCCGAGATATTCGAACCCCTTTTGAAATCCGACGAAAAACAGGAAATAAACCTAACTACTCCTAATCTATACGTGACCTCTTCTCTCGCCCGGTCACGCACTTAAGACCTTGGAGCAGCTCAGAAAATTATCGACGCTTCAAATTGGGGTTTATGAAAAATCGCCGAGTCTTCGCTAGGGTTCCGAGAAGTCCAAAAACCCCCTAGCACTTAATATTTATTTATTTTGTTATCAATGCCACTAATAAAAATTAGGGCTCAACAATGCTGACAGTAGTGGTGCAGCTGCCCAGGCTCCGTGAATGTTCAAGGGATTTAGGGTTCATCATCAAAATAAAATAAAAAACTAAATTATATTTTTTGAAAAAACACACAGACTATTTCGTTGAATTCGGATAAAATCCGAGATCAAACGACAGGGGGAAAACCGAGAGAGAGAGAGAGAGAGAGAGAGAGAGAGAGAGAGAGAGAGAGAGGCGGCACTGGATGTGAGGCGGTGGTACTAGAGGCGAGGCAACTCACGGCGGCGAGGCGGCACAAACGAAGCAACGCACAACGGCGAGGCGGCGCCGACGAGGAGGCAATAAGCGAGCGAGGTGGACAGAGGCGGCGGCCTGGCGACGTCCTGTGGAGGCATCGACATTCGACGACATGGAGGACATCGGAAAGGAGCCAGCGAGACCTGACTAGCCCGGTCCAGCGCCTGGCCCATCCATTTGTTCGGCCGGCCAAGCCTAGCCCGTCCGTGTTTGTTTCCGTTTAAAGTTAAGTTAAATTTTACTATATCGAATTTTGTTGTTTTTATATAGCCTACATGTTGTAATAATTTGTTGTTCTTCTCAATATTGTAAAACTTTTTATTTTTTTTTAGAATTATTAGGGCACTTTTTGAGAACTTTTAATTTTTGCTACAGTAAAACTCATCTTTATTCAACGCTGAAACAAACAACGCCTAAATTGTAGTTGGACTAGACTTGGCCCTGTTTTGAAGCCCGATTGGTTGGGGAGATATGGGCTTGGGCCCGGTCCGTTGGGAGCGGGCTTTTTCAAGTTCGGCACAATCGATGCATAGGTCTAATTCGAGCAACAGCTATGGTGCAAAAGTTTTTTTTAAAGAAACCAGTACAACACCTAAATCAACTAGTTAACATCACCTGCAACCAAAATATAAATATGGTCTCAAAACCTATCGAGGCGCATATTACACATACACATGTCCATTCTCCTATTGGCAAGTTCACATAATGGCAATTTTGTAGCTGCTAAATTACAAGGCTTGAAAAATAAGTAACAGAACTAATAGTGAAATTATAAGAAAGTAATCATATGATCGACTGGATAATCATTATAGTTGCATATCGAGTTGTTTGGTTGGAGGTTATCTTTGCCTAATTTTGCCACACCTTATGTTTAGAGTTCTTAATGAGGTGGGGCGGGACTAGATCACCTCCCTTAGCGTTGCCATTTCAACTGGAATGCTCTCTCAAACGTGCCATTATGAGCACTTACGGGGAGAATACAAGGCAAATACGCTGAGAAATACGGGCTGATAGGTGGGTCCCACCTGTCAGCCCCTCCACCTTCTTCTTCCTCCCTCCTCTCTCTCTCTCTCTCTACTCGAGCCCCGTCGCCGCCCTGCACTAGCGCCGCCGCCGGAGCCCTGCCACCGCCAATGAAGCCGCCTCCTCCTTGTGCCTCCCCTCCTTGCCGCCTTGCCATGAGCTCGGTCGCCGCCACCTACATGCCGCCGCGCCTCTTGGGAAGGAGATGGCCGGGAAGCTAGGGAGGAGCGTCCGGAAGGAGACGTCCGTGGCGAAGGTGGCGAGGCGCACGGCGGAGGTGGGGCGGCGCTCATGGCGATGGTGGACGGAGGCCAAATTGGCCGGCGAGACGCACGGGGAAGGTGAGGGATACCTCAAGTTAGCTTTAGGACGCGGCCTAATGGATCAATTCGATTCATGCAAGCTCAATTTGGGATTTCGGCCATGGTGGCCGGAATTGGGGGAAAACGGGAGACCGGGCTCACCGGTGCTTCTCCGGTGAGGTCGTCGGCTCGGGGAGGTATTGGGAGACACGGCGGAGCTCTGGGATGTGAGATATCGAGGAGGTAGTTGAGGAACGAAGTTGTGCGGCGGCGTGGAGGGAGCAGCTCCGACGGCGGTGCTCAGGCAGGGCGACGGCAACTTCCGGACGGAGTACATCACCTTTGAGGTGGTGGAAACAGAGCTCCCCTACAACGCCATCTTGGGGCGCCCCGCGCTCTCCAAGTTCATGGCGGTCTCCCACCACGCCTATCACTGCCTGAAGATGCCGGCACCCAAGGGAGTCATCACCGTTCGGGGGAACCACAAGACGGCCCTCGATTGCATGACGAGACCATGCACTGCCATGGTAGGACAGCCTCCTACCCGTGGTCCCAGTGGCAAGGAGCGCTCCCCAAGCGCCCTAAGGTGGCACTGCAGCCGCAGAGCCCACTAAGACCGCTGTCCTCACGGAGTCGAGACCTCCAAGGTGGTCCACGTGGGGACAACCTCGAGCCTCAATAGGAACTCGAGCTCATTACCTTCCTCCGGGCTAACAAGGACGCGTTTGCATGGGAACCGTCCGATATGCACGGTGTCCCAAAGGAGGTGATCGAGCACAAAGCTAGCTGTCCGCCCGACAAGAAACCGTAAGGCGATGTCGAGGCGTGTCCCCGATCGAAGGCCAAGATCATCCAAGACCAGCTCGGCAAAAGCGCTTCGAGCGGGCTTCATCCGCAAGTTCAAGACTCCGATTGGCTTGCGAACCCGGTCGTCGCCCGAAGAAAGGAGGCAAGTGGCGCGATGTGTCGATCACCGAGACCTTAATTCCGCTTTGCCCCAAGGATAACTTTCCCTTCCACGATAGATCGGCTAGTTGACGCTTCTGGCAGATTCAAATTTTGATGAGTTTCTGGATGCTTATTCCGTTACCATCAGATCGCGTTGTGTATAGAGGACGAAGAAAAAACCGCCTTTGTAACGCCTTTCGGCACATTTTGCTATACGACCATGTCCTTCGGTCTCAGAAATGCTGGCGCCACGTTCCAGCGTCTCATGCAAAAAACTCTCCCTGATCAAATATGGCGCAACGTAGAAGTCTACGTCGACAATATCGTAGTCAAGAGCAAAGACGCCCGTGACCATGTGTCCGACCTAGCTGAGACCTTCGACAGCCTGAGACGGCACCGGGTCAAGTTAAATCCCGAGAAGTGCGTCTTTGGTGTCAAGTCCGGCATGCTTCTAGGCTACGTAATCGGCGGGGCGAGCATCGGTGCGAACCCCGAAAAGATCGAGGCCGTCGAAAAGATGAGGTCGCCGAGCTGTGCAAAAGGACATCCAGTCCCTCACGGGCAAAATGGCGGCCTTAAGCCGTTTCATCTCCGCTTTGAGACCGGCGCACCTTTACGCAAACTCCTGCGCATAAGCACGATAGTTTCGAGTGGATCGAGGAAGCCGACGCGTTTTCGCAACTCAAGCAATATCTCGCCTCGCCACCCATCCTCACTACTCCCAAGCTCGGGGAAGCCCTCCTGCTATACCTCTCGGTGACACCAAACGCCGCAAGTGCGGTGCTGGCAGTAGAACGAGAAGGGAAGCAGCAGCCCGTCTACTATGTGAGCGAAGTACTCACCGGGCCAAAGGAGCGCTATCCCGACCTTCAGAAACTGTGCTACGCTTTGCTGATGGCCTCGCGCAAGTTGCGTCACTATTTCCAAGCCCACCAAGTCGTTGTCCCGACTACTTACCCGATCAAGGACATTCTCCGAAACCCGGAGGCCCTTTGGCCGGGTCGCGCTGGCTGGGAGTCGAGCTGGTGAGTTCGACATCCGCCAGATCTCGAACGCGATCAAGGCCTGTGCCCTAGCTGATTCGTTCAGCAGAGTTGACTGTGCCGGATGAGCAAAGGTCTTGCTCTCCGTGTCAAGACGGGAGGAAGCTTCGGTGGACTCAGATTTTGATGGCTCACACCGGTCCCGGCGATCGTAATGCGTGCTCGTTCTCATTTCCCCAATGGAGAGCGACTCAAAGACGCTCATACAAATACACTTTGCGGCTACGAACAACGCCGCAGAGTATGAAGCCCTAATTGCGGGCCTAAGAGCATGCGCGCTGCGCCGACATTAAACGGCTTGTTGCGAAAGGGGATTCACAGCTCGTCGTCCGCCAGGTCAGGGAGGAGTTTCAGGCAACTGACGACTCGATGGCGCGGTACCTGGCGGAAGTGAGGAAACTGGAGAAGCGTTTCATGAGTTTCGAAATTAGCTACATTCCCAGGGAAGAGAATGGCGAAGCTGATAAGCTCGCCAAGCTCGGATCCTCACAAGAACCGCCCACGGGTGCTAGTCAAGCACCTTTGAAGTCCTCCATTCCCTCCGGAGAGGAGGCAAAGGGGACGTCTGTTACCCCCCAAACCGAGACGTCCGGTACTGTCTCACTCCTCGAGCAAAGCACCTCCTGGATGACGCCATTTATCCAGTTCTTGGAGCAGAGGACATTGCCCGAGGACGTTCTTTGGCGTTCGGCTAAAAAGGCGAGCCCGAGCTATCCGCTTTGCCGCACGGGGCTTCTTTGCATCAAGGGGTGCTAACGGCGTGCTTTGTAAGTCGTTATCCAAGAAAAAGGTAAGTACCTTCCGCCGACATTCACGAGGGCATCCGTATGCGCGACGCCTCATAGAACTCTCGTCGCAAAGCGTTCGCATGGGCTACTCATCGCCCATCGCGATGAGCGACGCAAGTTTTAGTTAAGCTGCGAAGCTTGCCAAGATTATCGCGCGGATGACGACCACCAGCGTATGAGCCGCAAACCATTCCACTAGCGTGGCCGTCCGCGGTTTGGGGCATGGACCTTTAGGACCGTTCTCCAAAGGTCTTGGTGACAAAACATACTTGTTCATAGCCATCGACACCTTCACCAAGTGGATTGAGGCCGAGCGGTCTCCAACATCACCGCAATCGCCGTGACGCGTTTTTCCAAGCATCGCCGCAAGGTTTGGCGTGCCCAATGTAATCATCACGACAATGGCACCCAATTCACAAGCCGGAGTTCAACGACATCGCGAGGAATCGACATGAAGTCGCTTTGGCTTCGTGGCCCACCCACGAGCAACGGCGCTTGTTGAACGAGCTAACGGACGATTAGTCCAAGGCATCAAAAGCGAGTCTCACGACGCCTCAAGGCCAAACAACAAGGTTGGGTCGACGAGCTACCGTCGATCCTCTGGCGGTCGAACAACGACCAAGACTCTGGGAGAAACTCCTTTCCGACTAGTCTATGGCTCAAGCGATCCTCCCAACGGAGATGAGACTAGATCCGATCGCGTTGACTTCGCCAGCTTCGTGGTCAACGACGAGGAGCGGCAGCTTGACCTCGACCTACTTGAGGCGCGCTGTGAGCAATCCCTACTTCGGGCTGCGGCCTACCAGCAATCCCTGCGTCGTTACGCGGCACGAAACGTACACATTTGGACCCTGCAAGTAGGAGACCTGGTTCTACGACGCATTCAGAACCTTGCAGGCTCCAACAAGCTCAGCCCCAAGTGGGAGGGACCGTACAAAGTAGTCGGTAGAAGACGACGGACTCGATGACGCCTTTGTCGACAAGGACGGGAACGAGCTCCCTAGCTCATGGAACATCTCCCTCCTGCGACGCTTCTACGCTTAATCAGGTCGTAAGTTTCCTTCATTTCAATTCGTTTCAACCCGAAAAAAAAAAACCCTTTCCCCCATTCGCGAGTCACGTTGGTCCAAGTCTTAAACAAGCCCGTGGCCAAAAGCCTGAACGCTAAGGATAAAGCATTCAGGAGCATTTCCACGACGGATAAGCCGATCTCGCACCCCAAATGAATCTCCGCGAATGTGAAATTCCGGTGGCCCAAAGGTGCAGGAAGCCCACGCCAGTTCGTTCGGATGGCTAACTTAGGCGCGGCCTTTCGGGGTCAAGGCTTTCTTGCTTTTTTTTCTTTTCCTAAGCCCTCGGCGTCACGGGCCCAAGATCATCGCGCAGCCCAACGGCTTCGGGGTTAGGGTTCGCGTGATTTTTCTAAATCACTTAGTCTCTAGACCGCGCCTAACTCCAAATTCAAGACTTTTCGGACTTGGCCACGGCCGAAATTTGGATGATTAGGCGCACCAAAAACAACCTTTTTTAAAGCAATCCGTTTGCCTAAACTTCTTAAGTTCGTCTCAGGACTTCGTTACTGTTCATCTAGTTTCTCTGTTTTCGCATTTCAGGATTCGCAAAATCGAACAGGAAAAAGAAGCGAACAAGCAAGCAGGAGCAGCACGATGGGATTTTCCCAAAAGAAATTGCATTTCGACAATTGGAAGATCTTACAAGAACAAGAGAAGGACGGGCTCCTAGTCTACCACAAAAGAGGGCGCCGCGCCACTACACCCACGGCGGCGCCCAAATCCTCTGATCCCTCGCCACGCCTACCAACAAGGCTGGCGACGAAGTGGCGGAACCTTGGACCTTTCGACGACGACGACGACTCCACTAAGCCGTGTCTTTGGCCAGAGGGTCCCGGCCTTCTGGTGGCGCCACGCCGGCCGGGACAGATCGCCTGACACCCACCGGTCTGCGCCAGACGACTCGCCATCGCCTCGGCCCCTCCCGCGCGGGCATTGATGGCCCGGCGCGTCTAAGCGCTGCCTCCTCCGCCGATAGTTCGTGAAATCCGTAGGCAGCGCATGCGGCGCCGCGATGATGGCCTCCGCAATCGCCCCAATCCCCTGCTCTACCATGACCCGCGGTGGAACTTCCTCTCGGTCCACCATGGGCTCTAGGGGAGCCTCTTCTTCCGCCCGCTGACGACGGCGCGCCCTCCTCCACCACGGCTAGGCAGCAGCATCCTCCTCCGCCAAGATGCGGCGGCGACGCGCATCATCGCAATCTGCGCCGCCACCGCGTCTCTCTCATCCTCCTCCGCCGCTGGCGACCGCTAACGCTTTAGCCATCTCTCGTCGGGCGAAGTTGGGCATATGCCGCCAATGCGCGGCTTGGCCTAATATGGCGAGAGCGCGAACGGCAAGAGCCACGGTGGCGGGCCCACGACCTCCTCCTCCTCCCTGCGGGCTGGATCGGCGGCGACGAGGAAGCGACGGATTTGGCTCGCGAACAAGGCTTCCATGAATGCACGCGATAGCGAGTTATAGTTGGAAGACATGGCTTCAAGCCCTCTTTCCCTTTCGCCGCCGCTCGCCTCGCCTGGTCCGAGCTCTGTTCGCTTATCCTAAGGCAAGCGCAGTAGGCGTAAGGTCACGCGACGTACACGCCCGCTTTATAGGCGGCGGTACTGACAACGCCCTGTTGCACCGCTGGCTACCGAGCGTCTGCTGCGCCAAGAGATGGGCAATTAAAACCCACTACCCAAAAGCCGGGAGACGCGAAGACGCGCCGCCTCATGAATACCTATCGCCGATCGCCGCCGCGACACGTGCCTCGACCCGCCGTCGGTGGTAGGGAGAAATCATTACTGGTCGAGCTCACCAGATAGGTGTGGCCCACCCGCAGCAGTAAGGCTCGGCGATGCTTTCACGGCCCGCCATGTGGTTTAGGCAGAGTGTGAACGCGGCGGGCGGTTTCGCCTCAGATCTGTGCCAAGCCAACCTGTACTTCCGTCGGCAGGGACCGTCTTTGTGGCGAGAGTTCACAAGACGCACGACTTGACATGATAAATAAAGAGAAAATGGCTACGCCTTTTCGCCACCACGCATTACGCAATGTTTTTCCGATCGACGGGCGTTCAAGGAAAATGCATAAAAGTATATGGCGCAAAGCCCGGAACAGTGGACCGGTCAAACCACGCCCGCCGCAACTTGAGCCCTCTAGCTCGTTCTCTAAGTCTCGGATCGCGTCTGCGCCGAGTAACTCTATGGCTCGTGCGGCCATATCGCTTTGTTCTCGGCGTAGCTTGACCCGGCTTCGCGAGCTCTTCCTCTGTCTTTTCAAGGCTTTCGACTCTGCTGCGGACTTAGCGGTTTAGCAGAACGTGGTACTTTCCATACCGAGTTATTTGCAAGCTTCTTCAAGCCCACGAACGATGGAGTTATGCTCGGACTTGGCGCCGCCACTCGTTGACGGCCGCCTCTGCGTTATACTCCTCGTCGAAAAGAATCCGTGCCTGTCCGCTTTTTCGCGAGCCGCCTGGCTTGAATCTTCACGGCTTCCTCCACCTCCCGAGCTCGAGCAAGCCTCGTCGTGACCTCCTGCTCCTTCTCTGCGCGTTGTCTTGGCGGTCGCTAGCTTCGGTGATGCGCTGGCGGCACGCACGGCGTCGACCTCGGCGGTGAGCTCGTCCGCGATTTTGCTTGGGCCCGGCTTGCGATAGCTCGGCGGAGAGACGCTCAATCCTCGCCAAGATCATCCTCTGCTGCCGCCCATCGCTTCCATCAGCGAAGACGAGCCAGCGATAAGCGTGTAAAGCTGGAACAGAAAAAAAAACCAAGTCAAAATGCAAGAAACTCAGTACTTAAGCGCAGAGAGCAGGGCCAAGGGCATCACCTTTCTGGTATGAGCGAGCATGTTCCACGTCCTCGCCGCGATGATGTTGCGCGTGCTCCCGCCAAGCCCGGGGGCGCGGATCCCATGCAGCGCCAAGGGTTGGCGGCCAACCTGTTCCTCGCCACCTCCCTCCAGCGACGCGGGGCCTGACAACGCCGGCAACGTAATTGGAAGCAAGGCTGGCGCCCACCGGGCCGCTCTTCTTCTCAAGATCTCCATCTTGGCCGCCACTCGCCTTTGACGCAAGGGCCCACCTTCGCCAAGACGGCTCGCCAAGCCGAGCCGGGCCCTTATCAACGCGTCCTTCACTCGTCCACCGCCCACTTAGCCGCCACGAGCTCGTGTGGATCCTCGGCCCGAATAGGCGGGTTTTGACGTGGCGATCTGTTCGACCAGCCTCCGCCGACTGGCAAAGATCTGTTCCTCCACCCATTACGGGTGACGGAATCCAGCCCGCAGATGCTAAGCGGGCCACGCTGGCATCACTACCCTTGTCCATCCGTCCGGCGTTAGTACGCGGACCGCCAGTCCGATTGACTAACAAAGATTCGCCGATCGGTGTTGAAGCGCTTTCACCGGGTCTTGAAATGATCGGCAACCCTGCGGTCAATTGGCCTCCACCGCGGCCAGGCGCCTTCCACGCGCAAGGGCGAATCCACACAGATCATCGCCGATGACGACTTCGCACCGTCTCGCAATCTCCGCTGAAGCGCCCAAGACCGCCGCCCCGAAGTGAACTTGGTCCTCCGCGGGTCACCGCTCCTTGCCCTTCGACCGCCAATCCAGTGGCCTCTAGTCTGCGCTTATCTGGAGCGCATTCCTCCGGTCCGCCATTTCGTCCTTAGTAAGCCCAGTGCCTCCCCGGCCGCTGCAAAGAAAGGCACTTCTCCCATAGGTTCGGCCGGCTCGTCTTCACCGCCTGCCTCAAGCGAGAAGGAAGCAGACTCGGTGGCTACTTTGCGCCACGACCGCAAGGAAAGGCACGGCAATGACACAAGAAACAGGTGATAGCATGAACGCAGAAACTTACGCCGCCGGTTCGAGCTCGGTGTCTTCGTACACCTGGCGAGGGGCGAAGAAAGAGCTCGTCTCCACTCGCCAACGCAGCTCGAGGTGAGCAAAGCCGCTCCTTGCACCCCGCAGAACCTTCCTCGAGGTCCTCGCCAGGCCATCGCCGGCAATGGCTCGACGCCAAGACAACCTCCTCATCGTCATTTGTCGAGTTGGGTGGCACGACCTCCTCTTCTTCGAGGGGCGCATACCGAGCACACACGGCGTGAAGACTTAAGGGCGGCGGTGCCTAGCACTCGGCCAGATTGGAGGATGGAGGCTCACCTGCGGCGTCGCGCGTTTTCCATGTGCATCTCTCAGACACGCCAGGCTTGAGCCCGCCGTGGCCGCCGAGGTGCCGTTTTCCCTTACTTGCCGTCGGCGACGGGACCGGCGACCCGCTGGATACCGCCGGCGTTCCCGCCAGCAAGGGCCCCTCGTTCGAGCCCGCAGCCTGAGCGGCCTGCCCAACCACCTTCCACGTCCGCTGAAGAACAAAAAGTGCGCCTTATCAAAACCTCAAGAAGAGCGACTACCGAGAAATTCAGTCGAACACCTGCTGGGCACTTACCTCGGACAGTTTGTCCTTCACAAGCCGTATGCGGCGAGGAGCCTTGTCCAAGGGTAGCAACATTCCTGCGACCCGCGCAACCTCGCGGTTTGAGAGACCTGCGAGGTCTCACTAACGGTTACAACGTATCCCAACTCGAGGTCAAACGCAAAGAAAGCAGCTTACGCCTACCTTCATAGAAGTCCCGGTCGGAATCCTCCCAACCATCCATGTCGCTGACACATCGCGCGCGGCGTCCCAGCGGGCTGATCCGGTGCTGGACAAAGCCAACGACGACCTCGTAGCCCGTCAAGCCGTCCTTAACGAGCTCTTTGATGACAGCCTCAGTGGCTTGATCCTCCGGCTGGGGCTCACTTCGCTGGAAGATTGGCGTGTCCGGCGCGGCCGCTGAGTATTCCAGGGTCGAGCCCCCGCGGTTCAGGTAGAACCACCGCCGGGCCCAACCGTCGACCTTCGTCCTCACCTCGTACTCAGGTACGTTGGCTCTGGGCTCGGCCTTGCGGTCGGGTAGAAAACCCGCCGTTGCCCACTCGGCCCAATCGACTTCAATTGAAAAAGTGCTTTGGAGGAGGCTCACCGTCGGCCGAATCCCGCAGTGCGCCTCACACAGGAATGCGAAGATTGACAGGTGGACATAGGATTGGGGGGACAGGTTCTCTGGCCTCAGCTCCGTGAAGGCAAAGAGGTCGGTGATGAACTGAGATTCTGGCACGCGAAACCCACAGATGGCCGAGCTCTCGAAGCATACCAACTCGTCGGGTTCCGGCCTTGGCTCTTGTTCCGCGCCTGGGAGCCTCCACGAACCCGGCTTCACAAAGCCGTCTCGCTCCAGCTCTTTCATCCTCTCCCTCGTCAGGGTGCTGTCTCCAATGAGAACCATGGCGGCGGGAGACGAGAAGTAAGAGAGAGAGGAGAAAGTTGAGATTTGAGAAGACGAAGAAAGGAAAAACAAGGGGGATGATTCTGCGATAAGGAGTTCCCCCCGAAAGCGTTGTCTTTTAAGAAGAAAGGGCGGAGGCCGTGGGAGTCGTGTCCAAAAAGGAAGGTAACCGCTCCGTTTTCCCGTCAGATCAAATTCAATGCCTAGGACTCGGCTCCGGACCAAATCTTCCAGCGGTAGCGTGGTGAGATTTTTCCTCTTCTTTAAACCTCGAGACCGGCTCGTTACGCGACCCGCTCGAGGCTCGGGGGCTAGCTGTTGGTGATTGACAAACGGCCCACCTTGAAGCAGGCCTTGGGCCGATCCTGCATCGATCCACCACGCGAACAGAGGACCAGGCAGCCGCTCCCCGTACTGCATTCAACGGCCGCCGACTTCGTTTGCGGTGTCTCCTGCTCGACTAGGTCAAACCCGTGCGACATCAGTGTCCTCCCGGGCTATCCGAGTCAGGAGAAGGTCCTCGGTGATCCGCTTCGCTCGTGGGCGGCGACGACAACCGTCATGGCCCGCCATGCTTTCTCCGGACTTGACCGAACGCGATCAGATCTTCCGGGACCCCAACCGGAGAGTACGCATGACGATCCGTCTTGTCGCTTGTCTCTTTGGCGGCGGCAGATGGTTGTTGCGCTACACGACGCTCTAACGGTGGCGCAGAGTCGCTTCGGTCCATCAAGGCTATATTAGGGATAAAGGAAAGTGCTTTCCTCTAAAGAAGTTCTCCCTTGAACAGCATGTCAAGACAAACACGTGTTCAAGATTAACCGGACCGACTTCTTCCCGCGGGCTCGATGCCCGACAGACCCTAGAACAAGACAAGAACCTCGCCACTAAAGCAAAGACCAGCGCGGGGCCCGCCAGATCGACCTCGGGCGCCCACGGCGCCTATAAAAGGAGGATTCCTGGATATTGCGAAGGGCGGCAAACTGATCACCCGAAATCCCTGATCCGATTCCACCTGGCTCGAGCATAAGCAACATTGGCATCCGAAGCTTCCTCCACAAGTAGCCTTAGCCTTTAGCTGTCATCACTCTGAAGTTCGGATTGGCGCCTAGGTCCGATCCGGCGCCTCATCGCTTTTCCACCATATAGTCAACAAGACTGGAGTAGAGCTATTACCCGGCAGTGGGGGCTCGAACCAGGGTAAATCACTTGTGTCTCCACGGTTTGCATCGTTCCTCTCTGTCCTCCCACAGTACGAAGGATCTGTACCCGGATCATCTAGTCGCACCAGGCCCTTGTCCGGGAAGACCGCGCGGCCCTAGCCTTCCGCAGGCTTGGCCGCCACCCGGGCTGCTGAGAAGGGTTGTCGTTGGGCCTCACACCAACTACAAATTCGTCAGCCGGTCCGTGGACCCGCTGCTTTTCAGGAGCGCGATTCCCAGACGCCGACACTCATAATGGCACGTTTGAGAGAGCATTCCAGTTGAAACGGCAACGGTGAGGAAGGTGATCGAAAAATGGAAAGCGCGGTTTCGGGGCATCGAAAAATGGCAACAGTGATATTAACCCTATTTTTAACAGGAAATGCTCCAAGTGCAAAAACAAAAACATTTACAGATATTTCAGGGAGTGTAGCCAATCTATACCTAATACTACAGAGAAGTGGCTAAGGGGATGCAAATCTAACTTGCAATGCATCAGGAAGACCAACGTGTTAGAGAAAACTATAATTGGTCATAAGTGCAACTTTCCCAGGTTTAAATTTGACCTATAACCATATGTAACAACACATAGGTATGTTGTCCATGCGTGCTGTGAGAGAGAAAGGTATCCTTACACAGGGATAGCCAAAAATAAGCTAAAATCATGGCTTCTTTGCTTGCAGCGGCTCCACTCTTTCATACCATCGTGAAATATAGGCTAAAAAAAGAGATCCTCGTGGGATTCATAAGCACATGGGGGGCAAGGCTCACGGGCGGCTGGTGATCGGTGGCGACTACTTACGGTAAGATCTCTTTCGTACACTTGTATATTATGATTGCAAAACCAACTGCTATATTATGCATGTTGCAGGCCTTCAAAGTATATGCCCGGGGTTCGGGTTAGCCAGAGCGGCGGTGAGACCCGTCGCTAGTTTGAGGAGTGCCTGCAGAGGGAGAGGGAGTAGCAGCAGAAGAGGCACGAGGAGGAGCAGGTCCACGATAGACAAATGATAAGGGCCATGTAGGAGAGTCTGAGGACAGCGCAGGAGGACTACGACAGAAGGCTTCAACAGCTTGAGGCGTTCGTCGCTGGGGTAACGCATTCGCACTTCGATTCTTTTTTATAGATGCATATCTTATCATGTGTACTAACGGAATCAAATATATGTGCAAGGCGGTCCAAGTGGTCACGCGGGGCTTGCAGGCAGCTCCTCAAGAAAACTCCTCCAACAAGTCGTGCCTGCCCGGTGTGTATGTCTCGACTGCTTGAGAAAAGCCGTCGATAAAGATAATCTCGACGGCCGGGTCATCGAAAAAGACTCTCTCTCTCTCGACCAAGCTGTCTTGACGGCTGGCCGTCGAGATTTATCTTTCTTGACGGTTACCATATCTATCTCGACGGCTTTGGCCGTCGAGAATTTGCGCGATCCGCGTAGTGGGGGGAGGATGAGTGGGAGGAGGACGATGAGAAGGGAGAAGTAGAATCTAGATTCATCACCTAGTGATAATGTTGGGTGGTGAAAATAGCAGGGAGGTTTCTTTGATATTGAAAGAAAGAACATTAAGGGGCGAGAGTAGTTTGGGAGGACAAGAGATGCAGCATGAGATATGAAGAGAGGAACAAAGCAAAAAAAGTAAGTGAAGTGTCAAGTGGTGTTAGATATGCTCGGACGCCCACATCAAAACAATGCCGATTTATCTTTCCTATTTCTAACTTTATGTCCTCTTGTTATATTTTTCTCGGGAGTACAAAAAGGTTATGATAAGGATATCATCGGTCTCTCTTGCTATTTTTTTGAGACATTGAATACTCTTCGCGTCTTGTCACATGACAACCTTATTTCTTCCTTTTGAGTAAAAAGGAGAGCTTTTGTTAAAGTCTGTTGGGGGAAAAAACTCAATAATACTACTTAGCTACATATATACATATGAAGTGATCGGACGAAAAAAACCAGCCAACTTGTGTCGTGGGGACCCACACATGTACTCTGTCTCACGCCTTTTTGGCCTTATTTGTTTGAGCTAAAAGTTATTGAAAACTTTAATCTGAAAAAGTTATGACCCCTCAAAAGACGTATTAAAGAGTTCAAAAAATTATAAAAATTTTATTTTACAAACTTTGAGAGGAATTATTTAAACCTATAAAAATGACTACAAAGTGGAGCATTAAATCATTTGGTTTATACGAAAATAATAATTTTTTATTTCATTTAGTTTAATTTAATTTGTTTTTTTAGCTCTGACAAGTGAAGGATGCATCACAGCATCAGTTCTCTCGTTTTGTTTTTGTCATCTGCTTGTATTAGTTGTGGCTGGAGCCCCGGACTAAGACACTGTTCTTTTGAGCTGATCTGAACGGCTGAAATGACTGAACTTTAAGAGCTTCTCGAGGTAGTCTCGAGATTGAAATCCATTTCGTTAAGCATTAGGACTCACCTTCAAAACAGCGAAAAAACGGACTAAAAAATTTAAAGCATATGTCTTTTAACGTAGATAAGCTGTTAAGTTGTTAAGCCGTTAAGCTGAAAAAAACTAGACCTAAGCCGTCCAACAGCCAGCTACCAACGTCAGTACGTATGTCATCACTTGCTAGCTACGCTCGCACGCGCTCTCTCCCTATCCTGCTCTATACTGAAATCTCCCTCATGGCTCTCATATTTGTTCCTTTATATATAATCCCCATCTCTACTCTCTATGCCTCTCTCCAATAAGGACAGGAAATGAGTTTGAGCGGCTTGACGGACAGATTCAACAAGCACGATATAGGTTCTCGCTAAATTTTAAAAAGACATCCAAAAAATATGCATCTACATTTCGCGTACAAAACATTATCCATTATGAAATATTCATGTTTGTACGATGAAATGTTGTTTTTTGCTCTTACAAAATACATTGCTTTTATGGGTTGAATTCTTTTAACAACATCGAAACATGATATTTCGTTGCATGTTTCATCGGTTCTTCACCCATGCTTCATAATGTTTTCATCGCTGCTTGACTATGTATCGTCAATTTTTTGTCTATAATTTTATCCATACATAGTCCATGTTTTAAAAGACGATCACCTTGAGAACGAGCGTCCAATTTCTTTTTTTGCTAGGACCAAATCCCTAGCACCTTCAAAAAAATCAGCATTAATTCTGCACTAGGAGATGCTTGGTTTCGTCGGAGCCTCCCCATTTTTGCACCCGACTTGAAGCTTGTGCGGCCTGCAATTTTAGATAAGATGTGAGTGCTATTGAACATGAATGCATGATGTTGTGCCCTCTAATGCCTCTATATTTCTTGTGAGATTGCTTGAGATTAATTGTGAATTTCGTATTAAGGCTGTTCAAATGTTCGAATGGTCAATTTTTGGACAAATTGATTTTTACCAAAGAATCAACATATGCTAAGATTTTCTTTTAATCGTTATGTGCGAATATTGTTCCAGACGTTTAATTGGTTAGGTTAAGTAAGATCTAGCGTTGTGCGGTGAAAATCTTGTCCAAAATGTTTGACAAAATTTGTGCTAACAATTGTGTACACGGAACTGAAGAATGGTAAGTGAGTAGTGACCAGTGATTATAGAAGTTTCATACCTCTGCTTTCCAATCTGTTCTCCAGACAACAAGTAGTAAAGCCAGTGTCTGGAGTGCAATTCCACAAAGCATGCCAGCCCAAATGCCCTGAGATTGCAAATCATGCATTGTCACAACAACGTAATATCATACAAATCCATGTGTGCGTGTCACCAATAGTTAAAATTGATCCCATCAATTACCGCAACTCCATAGTTTAATTTGTAGCCAAGAAGGTAGCCTAAGGGCAATCCGAAAACGTAGTAGCAGCCTACGTTGA
Organism: Raddia guianensis; assembly: GCA_036346415.1. Taxonomy (NCBI): domain Eukaryota; kingdom Viridiplantae; phylum Streptophyta; class Magnoliopsida; order Poales; family Poaceae; genus Raddia; species Raddia guianensis. The sequence goes on along the minus strand of CM070539.1, from coordinate 4,701,003 downwards.
TGTATGCAACGAGTCCTTGCCATCCACCCCCAATAGCAACCCCTGAATCATCGACCAAATAGTGCATGTCATCAGCTCTCAAGAGGTGCGCACAATAATAATCGGCTGCAGCAACAACCACTGAGGGCATCTCCAATGGTGCCATTTCAGCTAGTTATAACTCAGCTAGCTAGTTACTAATTTGTAGTCAGTCTATAGTTGATTTCAATGCAAGTGTACATTGTTACATATGTGACCATATTTAATTTTATAGGTCATGATAAAGCTAGTCCATTGAAAAGATTGCCTATAAAATATTTATAGATGACATGGAGTTTACTTATAGTTAGCAATTGACTACACCATTGGAGATGCCCTAAGAAATTGTGGAAGTTGCTTCATCGGTAAAATATGTTTGGAAACAACTTAACTTTGTCCGTTCCTAGCTTTTGCACGTAAAAAGGGCTATCTTTCCAAATCAAAAGCTCCAACTTCTCGAAGACGTTGAAGTTCGGAGTTCCAGCCATAGGCGCCGTTCCGAACAAGCTTAGGCCCTTTTTAATTCACGGTTGCGTGGGCTGCGGTCCTATTTTGGTTGTAGTTGGAAAAGTTAAAGGTTTTTAAAAAAGACTTGAAAAAGGTTAAAATATTTATTTTTTTAAAAAAATTGAGATCAAAGCCTCAAAAATATTACAAAATGCTACGTTAAATGGTATGCAAATAAATTTTGTGAACTGAACTAGAATTGTACTAGAACCGTGAATAAAGGCGACTTTGGTTGTGGTTATCTTTTATCTATAGTTGTACATATCTTATTCGAGCACTAGATGGGAGATTGGAACTTGGAAGGTAGGCATACATGTTGTCAGAGAAGCATATATACCTGAAACCACAGGCTGCACACTGTTGAGCAGCATGGTCAGCCCAAGCAGCAGTGCCATCTTGGACACAGCATGCTGCAGCTCCACATCGCCGGTGAATATGATGGGGAACTCGTGCCTGAAGACCAGTACGAGGGTCATGCAAAGCAGCCCAATCAGCAAGGACTCTACGATGACCACGATGACGGAGTACTTGGCAGCCCTTGGACGGCCGGAGCCAAGCTCATTTGAGACCCGGACGCTGAAATTCAGGAAGAGGTGAACACCAAGTAATAATCAAGGTATACATAATAGTAGTTATTTATGCCTCTGACCACATATATTTGTCACGGATCTCGTGTTATTGCAGTTTATTTTAGAAAACCGATAAAATTATAATATAAAAGTATTTTCGGAGCAAAGATACCCCTCTGGTTTTCATGTAGCAATTGTAAATATTTTTTCCTCAGGGTCCAGCCACGAGCAACAGAGATCCACTATCATATTGATGTAAATCGATGCAAACAAGTTGCATGAGAATGCAACTTATACAAACGGTCAAACTTGCATGTGAGAATTCCCCTTAAAACTAGAAAGTTAGAGAGGAAGAAAGCAACATAAAAGAGAAAAAGATAGAGATCAGGAATAGAGATAATAACCGAAATTAACTTGATGCACTTGCTAAAGATTTGTGACGAGGCTGGAACACGGTGCGTGGAGGCGCCATGTAAATATGACACATTTACTCATCACACTTGCAAAGCACACGTGACTATCTTGCATCGTATAGTCGTATTAAAAGACGACACAATGGACGACCTATCAAAATAAAGCAATCTAATGCACACCTAATTAAAAGTAAGACAAATATGCACGCATTCTCATCCTTAGGAGTCTCGTTAATACAATTATATTCAAATAAAAGTTCAAGTAATCAAACAAAAGCTCTGGGCAAAAATGGGCACAAAAAAAATTACTGCGGCAGAACTCTTACAAAAAATGCTTTATGAGTAGTTTTATTCTTTTTTATAATTAAAATCTAATGGACAAGATTTTAGATATGTTTTTTTGTTAAATCTAATTAAAAAAATTAATAGATGGTATTCAATTAAAATATAAACTTAGTTCCGCAAATTTTGTAATAAATTTAGTTTCGCAAATGCGAGGGTAACCCTATACCATGGTAGTTTCAATTATTAGAATAGAACCACGATTTACACGCTCCCTAATTTTGAAGTCCAAAAGGAATCAAGAACATGATGTGCGGTACTCTGTCTAGACCTTCTATACCAACCTAACTATTAATATATGGTGTCAGGTTCAAAATGGCAATGCATTATGCAGTTAAGTTTATTACATGTTTTTTTAAGAAGAAGTTGATTACTTGCTATCTTTTCAGATCTCGACATCTCGTGATGGATGATTTTTACCTGATGGCAGCATTGAGGCCTACGAAGATCGTACTCTGCCACACGTCTGTGCTGGAGCTGAAAATTCACAGCAGCAAAGCAAATGAGCCATCTTCGTGAGGATTATATACAGTACTCCCTCTGTCCCAAAATATAGGGCGTATAAAAATTTTCAAGACCAAGAAATACTCCCTCCGTCTACAAATGATCTACATATAAGCTTTTTTTTGTTTGTCCAGAAAAGATCTACGTATTAGCCTGTTTTAATTCCATGACGTTGTAATTAATTGCATTTCGAGGTGAGAGTTATGGCTGATGTGGACCTGCTACAAGCATGCAGTCCTTGGATTGATGGAAGGACACAACTTTTAGGGTGAGAGGCTAGAAGGAGTAAATGATGGCACAACTTTTGGAGCAATATTCCTGAGATTAAATGGGTAGTTGAACCGTTAATTGCTTTTCTTGGTCTTTGTGATTCCTCTTATATGTAGATCATTTGTGGACGGAGGGAGTAGTGTTTAAGAGAGTAAATCATTTTTAATTATCTCGTTACTTGAAGCATGCATCTCCTTCCCATGCACTTAATTAGCTTTAATAGTTAGAGCTAGCAAAAGCATGCACTTTATAGTGTGAATAGCTTAACTATGAGTTAATTGCTCGTCTCTTCCAAGGAAATAATGGGAAGACGTCTTATATTATGGGACAATTCAAAAAACTTATACGCTCTATATATTGGGACGGAAGGAGTAGTAAGCTAATGCTTTGTCATTTCGGATCATACACTATCAAAACTCATATTAATTAAAGCAATCTAATGCTTATACACCCTATATAAAGCAATCTACAGCTTTGTCATTCAAAAAAAACTTATACGCCCTATATATATATTTGTCATTTTTTAACAAGATCATACACTTGGTATTATTCTTTCGGGGTTTTGTATATTTTTTAAATATAAAAAGATTTTCAAAAATATAAAAAGAAATTATATGGTTTACACGAATAAATACGAACCGTACATCCCTTTAAATCTAACGGGTCGAAATGATTTCCTATACTAGCATGATAGTATTTTTACTACGATGCTAGTATGTGAAAAACTCTTTAAATAGATGGTCAGGTATGAATTATACCATCCTAATATATTTATCAATGTGTACCCTAAAATGCTCATCTTTTAACCTTTTTGAGCATTTTTTTTTTAAGCCGCTCAACTTTTCAAGCTAGCTAAAGGCAAATTTATTGCTAGCCCCAAATCGGTCCAGCCTCAAATTCACTGTGAACTTGCCCTAAAACCAATTGAACGTTTAATCCAAATTTAAGAAAGATTCCAATTTTATACGTGTCGCGTATTTATAAGAGAGGCCACATCAGCATTTATTCTATGTGGAAGAGAGAGAACGAGGAGAGAGAGTGGCGTCGGCGCTTGGTGAAGCGCCCGTCTCGCTTAGACTCCCAGGTGAGAAGCGACCGATTAAGCGCCTTCCTATTGACGAAGCAGTCGATAGCGGGATCAGCTACGCGTGAAAAGGGGATTTTTTTTTTCTCCGCCGCAAGGCACAAGCCATCTCTCCCCTCTGATTTCCCTCTTCCATTCCTAAATCGCTGGCTGCGCTCTCTTCCTCCGCCGTTCCCGGCCGCCGGCTACGCTCTCTCCCTCCGTCGTTCCCGGTCGGCTGCTGCACCCTCTCCCTCCGCCGTTCTTGGCTGGAGTCATGCCCTCTGTTTCCATCTCTTTCCCATCCGCCACGGAGAGAGAAAGAGCGCCCCAACGTCGGCGACAGCGATGGGGTCCGCCGCCGCCGCCGAGGTGATTGACCTCTCCGGTGACGGCGACAAGGGTCTCGCCCTGCGACAGTGTCGTCCCGCGCGGCATCAAGCCATACGAGCTACTGCATTAGTTCAATTGCTTAGACAAGATGGTCACTGGTTACTACACCTGCGCAGAGGAGCATTCCAATTTAGAGATTGTGAAATGCAGACACAAAAGTTAGAATCCGAATTGAAGGTATATTGCATATCTGTTGTGTTCATGAATATCTTCCATGATCCTAGGCTTTTTCGTTTTGCAGATTAGTGCATTTGAAAGGATTCATGGTTATATTTTCAATCTAAATCGGACATGGTTTTGGTATGGACTATCTGATTCTATAAAACTCTATACTCAAGCTATGGAAATGGAAGATTTATATCTGCTACTGAAGAGACTTATTGATTCAGTTGGTCTTCCCTCAAAATGTATAGTTGATGATTAGAAGACTTTCAATTGATTACGGTAGCAATCTTTGCAATCCGGAACATTGCGTGTTTGCTAAACTAAATAAAACTTTCACTTGTGAATGAATTATCAGTGCTTGGTTCAGTAAAACAAAAATGCTATTTCAGGTGCCATCTTACCATTTTTTAAGTGATATTGGTGCTATTTTAGGTGATATTGTGCCCACACAAATCGGCCACAAAGATCATGCTTACTATTGATCTTTGCCATCCTATTTTCCATGCAAGCATCATAATTGCTATAGCCATCCTTATATACTATCTATTGGACATGTTGTTGGCTCTAGTGCTGACGTGGGTGGCTCTTGTATCCAACTGCTATCTCTACCATTCGAGATGCTCTAAGAGGACCAGCTGTAGATGACCAGAATACCAGATCAGTTAGCAAGAAGCGATGTGTGTCGAACTGTGGATCCTACCAGATGCCAAGCGAGTCGATGGCGATTTGCGCGTCGTGGAGGTTGCCGGTGAGGAGGTTGATGAGGGTGAAGTACCATATCTCGAGGCAGAGCATGACCGCCGACTCGAGCGAGAGCTTGACGAAGGGCCACATGTCGCTGAACGCCGCCGCCGACCACCCCCTCCAGCCGCCGTCGCCGCCGCACCAGCCGACGACGTACGCGGCCTGCGCCAGCGCGATGGCCCAGAGCGAGACGTCGTACGCCGCGGCGGCGCCGGCGAGGCCCCCGCCGAGCGCGTAGACGAGGAGGTAGGCGAGGGCCGCGTGGAAGAGGAGGCCGGCGGCGCCGACCCAGGCGAGCACGCCGACCTTGCTCTGCGCCTGCAGGAACTTGGCCGCCGGGAAGTTGACGGCGAAGGCGAAGACGGAGGGGGCGATGTGGAGGCAGAACCTGCCGGCCTCGCGCGCCACGGCGGCGTCCTGGCCGGCGAGCAGCAGCAAAGGCTCGGCGAGCACGTAGAGCGGCACCATGAGGAGCGCCGCCGCGAGGAGGATGACCCACGACCGCTGCATGTACACGCCCAGCATCTCCACCTTCCCCGCGCCGAACGCCTGCCCGCACAGCGTCTCCAGCGCGCTCCCCATGCCCAGCTACGCCATGGCCATGGCCGCCGGTGAGCAACACTGAGCTGAGCTGAGCTAGACGCTGACACTGTGCTACATATATACTCACGAGGAAGCCGAAGGAGAAGACGGAGAAGACGGACATGCCGATGGTGGCGGCGGCGAGGGGGAGCTTGCCGAGGTGGCCGACGAGGACGGTGGTCAGCGCGTTCACGCCGAACAGGCCGATCATGGAGACGGCGACGGGCGCGCCGATGGCCCACAGCCGCTTGGACTCCTCCCACACCATCCGCGCAGCCTCCCCGGCGGCGCGGACGGCCGGCGCGTCGTGCTGGTCGCTGCCGAGGAGCGGAGTCGCCGCCGTCATACTCATAGCTTCTGCTTGAATTCAACGGGATCTGTTTCCTCGGCTCCCCGATCACGACGTATATAAAAGGACAGTTCTTTGAATGCTACGACCGTCATCCACGCCTCTAAATTTTGATCTCAGTAATTCTTTCTCCGATCCGAAACATAGTGACTCGTCGGTTGATTGAAAATGAAGAAAATTTCAGTAACGTTTTAATGTTAGTAAATAACTATTTATTGATGTAAATAAGTCGACTGGGATTCCATCTATTTTTAGACGACTTGTAGGGAATAACTCGTTTTCTTTTAATGCAAGATAGAAGTGCTAACACCGTTCGAAGCATTGTGAGCATGATCTCTAAATTTGGTCTCTTTATCTTCTTCATCAAACCACTATTTATTCACTATATTTCTATCATTTACAGTAGAGTCTCTGTTCAAAAGAGATATAGAGATTAAAGAAAAAAAATCTTTAAATCTAAAGGCAGACATACAAACTCTACTAGAGTTTTCCCTTTTAGAAACTCTATTGCTAATTCTCTTACAACAATCACTTAGAGCATTGACCTCTATGTATCGTTGCACTTTGTGATTGCTTATTTTTACCATTGATTGAAACTTGTGTTTTTTTAAGCTATATAAAATAATCTTTTTTGAAAAAACATAGCGCTTGAAAGAAAATGTAGTACTTTCGAACTAAATTAATTCTGGTATTTGTACGAAGAGATTTGCTATCAAATTACCAAAACAACGTACAATGGTCAAACCCACCAAAATTTAATCATAAAAATACCTAAAACAGTATATTCTAAAACTGCAGTTAAGAGTGAAGTTTCAAACATCCTAAAAATATCATGGTTTCTGTCAAATCATGATTTTGAAGCGAAACATTTTTTTATCATAAAAAACCTCATGATTTTAAAAATCATAGTAATATCTCAAAACTATGAAAATAGGCCATTACATATTTCCGTAGCAGCAATAAAAATATTTCTCTCCATGTAAAATTAAGAGTAAATTGCACTATAGCCCCCGGAAGTTGACACCTTGTTTCACTTAGCCCCGGAACTTGTATTTTACCTTATCGCCTCCTGAAAGTTGGCACCGTTTGCACGGAACTCCCCGAGCCGTTATATCCACCGTTAGATGATGACGTGGCGTTGACGTAGCGCTGATATGGCATGTAAAAATCAGAAAAAAAAATAGAATAACCATAAAAAATTCAGAAAAATCATAAAAAAATTATAATAATTCAAAAAACCATATAAAAATCAGAATAACCATATAATTAAAAAAATTCAAAAATTCATATAAATTGAAAAAAAAATTAAAATATAAAAATTCACAAAATATTAAAAAACCATGAAAAAATTCTACCTGACCTGATGCGCATGTCTACATCACCTTCACTAGCAGTAGTTGTTCGTCGTTCTGGTTAGGTCTACCTCATCTTCACTACCTCACCTCATCCGATGCACCTGTCTACCTGAATTTTTTGGATTGTTTGATTTTTTTGATGTTTACTTTTTATTTTTTATTTTTATAATATTTTAGATTTTTATATGATTTTCTAAATTGTTATATTTTTTTTCTTCTAAATTTCTATGAATTTTATGTTTTTTTATTTTCGATTTTTTTAATGTTTTTATGTTTTTAAAATTTTTATGAACTTTTAGTTTTTTATTTTTATGATTTTTCTAGTTTTATGAATTTTTAAATGTTTTTTTATTTTCTCTTATTTTTTATGATTTTTATGGTGGACATAACGGCTTGGGAGGTTCCGTGCAAACGGTGCCAACTTCCAGTGGACGATAAAGTACAAGTTAAGTGAAACAAGGTGCCAACTTTCGGGGGCTACAGTGCAATTTACTATAAAATTAAATAGCAAAAACACACCGTAGTTCTACCGCGTGACTGACATAGGCCACGTGTGCCTCCGTGTGTTCCGGCCTACGACTACATGACTGACATGGCCTCGGCTATCGTGGCACGTGTACGCATGGGCATTGATTAGCAGGCACAATCTCTCACGGCCACGGCCCAACGTGGTGGGCGTGGGCCTGATGGGTTGGAGTGTTTGACGTCGTCGACGAATTTTTAATTGCATGCAATGCAGCTGTCGTGCCGGATGGTAGCTGCATCACTGATTTATTTATTTATAAATAAAAAAGGACAGGAATACTAGCCTCCATTGATCGCAACTTTGCAATAAAAGAAAGATTAGCTTGAAGGGAAATGTTGCGATGAACACGAGAGGCGGAAAAAAAAAAGTTTTAGGAAACCGTATGAAATAAGCTATATGATCAGATGAACAAGAGTTTGGTTCGGTATAGAAACATTGTATAAGCGAGCTGAACTGGAGGGATAAGCTGGCTAAATTAGAGTGAATTAAATGTTAAGCCAAAATTTAAAAGGTTTTTGATCTTGTGTTTTGAAGCTAGCACGTTTCGTTTATATATTATTTTTAAGAACCTTTAAAGTTTACATCATGGTAATAAAAAATATAAATTAAAAATACCAAAACATTTTTTGTCGATTAATTAATATTAAACCACTCTAAACATGTTTTGTGTTCAAGACGATGAGTGGACCCTCGTTAAGACTATTCCCTAGTCCCTATACCTATGCTTGTCTTCTCAAACGTGTGCACTCTCTCTCCCTCTGCTTGAGTTAGCTCAAGAATTTGGTGCAAACCACAAGCTTCTGGGGCATGCATGGACTTCTCCTTTGTGAAAATAAAATAAATTTAAAGTTTCATTTTGTTTGTTTAATCTAACTTAGCTTATTTTAAATTTTATAAGACGAAGAGAACAAGACCTAAATCAAGTCTCTTATCCGTTCGATTCAATTGATAGGGTTATTCATGGGTGGGTTAGACCATAGTCGGTTGTTGCAGAATGCCATCCCGCACATTTGCCAACGGTGGTAATGGCGTCTGCACTTGTTGTTGGGTGTGTTTTTAAGCTGTTTTAGATGGAGACGGACCGTCCGTGTCAAGTCGATCCATGTTGTTTAAGAGTCCTTGTTCTTTGCGGTATGTCAGACCAATCCATTGTTTGCAGGGAACATAATGGTCTATAGCTTTGTTGAGGTAAGACTAACCATTAATTGTTCAATGGCATCTTAGTTGGTGGGTTCGGCCGATCTTTGGTGGGCCAGTGCGCCATAGGGTTCATGTGTGTGCCAGAATATCGTTATCGTGCTTGAGAGTAGGGATGACAATAATATCCACAGGTTCGGGTACCCACGGGTACCCGACCCGACCCGATGGGTCCGGGTATGGGTGTCATTTCTTATCTATGGATTTCCGGGTACGGGTACCCGAAATCAATGGGATGGGCATGGATATTGTTTTGTACCCATGGGTACCTAATGGATACCCAAAATAATTGAAAATAGTTGTTTATAGTCTGTGATTTAGTAATTAGTAGCTGTGACTTTAAATTTTTAGTTTATAGTTTGTGTGCTTATATATATTTCTCTCTAAATGTTAGCAACACATGTATTAAATGAAAATATAATTGGCTAATTGGTTGTTGTGTGATTTAATGTTCTATATTTAGTAACTCTGGAGTGTACGGGTATGGGTACCCGTTGGGTATCGGGTACTCGCAGGGTATGGGTATGGGTAACCCGTAGATAGAATCGGGCCCGGGTTTGGGTAATATCTTCGGGTATTGGGTATGGGTATGGCTCACACGTACCAGGTAATTGTTGGAAATATTAGGAATTTCCTCAATATTTTAATCCATAAAATTATGTAAATCATAATTAGACAATTGCCAGTTTCCAGTTCAAGACCAAAGGTACTAGATATAAAAATATCTATCTCATACGCAAAGGCTAATGAACAGGAAAACAAAGAGGCAAAAGCACGGTATAAACAAATATACCCTTGAGCCGGTGCCACCACGGGCACAGGCGCAGGCGGAACAATGACTTGTTTATTGTTGTTCGCCATGACGGTCGGTGTAGACGATCACAAGTTGTTGCAGTGAAGTGTTGATGCAGTGTAGAGATCGATGCAGTCGAACGTCGGTGCAGTGTAGATGTACATGTGCCTCCTTGCAACGATCCAGGGACGAAGAACTCGAGCAGTCGCGTGAGAACGCTCCCCAAAAACCTTATCGGCCTTCTATCCCGAGCAGGATCTCGAGAAGGACGAGGTTCCGGAGGCCTGCTCCCTCCGCTCCTTGTGCGCGCAAGGAAACAGAGGCGGGAATGCAAAACGGCAGCGCTACAGATGGAAGTATGGAATGTGCGGGAGAGAGAGAGCTCTTGAGGGCGAGAACCTTTTTCTTTTTTTTCACAGGGCGAGGAGCTCATGCTTTTATAGGCGCCAGGAAGAGAAGGTTCGTCGAACCTGGACGCCATCAAGCACTAGTAACGGACGTCATTACATCTGGCCATTAAGTCGTCCGCTACGTGAATCGGACGCCATTACACCACCATTAAGTCGCTTGATTTACGAGGAGAGGTCGCCCGTGCTCAGGGTGAGGTCACCCGTGCTCGAGGAGAGTTCGCCCGTGCCCGAGGAGAGCTCGCCCGGCTCGGAGAGAGCTCGCCCGTCTCGACACGTCACGCTCACGCCCACGCCTTTCTCTTTTCTTAATTGGGAGAACCACAATCCAACTATTTAAGTTGAGATATTCTCCTCCCAATTTCCCGAACGGTTTAGTATTAAATGGGCCTCTTGGAATTTCTATTAAAATAATTAAATGGGCCAACCCCATAATTATTCTAACAATCCCCACCAAATTTCATAGGCACATTTAAAATACTCTCAGTTCCACTGTAGTTTGATATACCAGTGTTTCGATGGAGACTGTTAAGTTGAACTTCCACCTAGAACAAAGGTTACACTCATCCACAACTGAACAATGGACTAAGCCTTGAATTGACAGTTTTGTGCGAACGAGTTTCACCAAAATCCTTTACTGATACTAGGCTGCTAAATGCATCCCCTCGGTTTGGAGCGTATAAGTCATACTCCTTTGCCTTTCATGAGCCTCTAGAGATCACCCAATCTCATAGACTGTGACTAGCAGTCGAGCTCATATAGGTGTATTCGTCATGAGATGTTCTGTAGGACAACATCTCTGCTTTATTAAAAGCCACTCGGAACACATTAAAGTATAACCAACCTGCCATACAGAATAGGAGAGTAGTGTATCTCAAACGGAGTGGGTTAAGTACAAAAGTACTCTCCTCTCAGCCAGTCACTAGCTTGTCTCAACATCCTAATTCACGGGATCTCCGATCAAATAGGATGAGTTACCACCAAGACATGATTTTCATGTGGGTCTCAAGCCCATCTCCCTTGATGCTTCATCTATCACATTTCGTGATAGTCCCTTTGTAAAGGATCGCCAGTTTTTAGCCGTGCGGACATAGTCCAATGCTATAACTCCGGAGTTTCTCATCTTCCGACAGACTTCAATCGCCTCTTAACGTGCCTTGATGACTTCATGTTATCCTTTGAACTGTTCACCTTGACAATCACCGTCGATTGTCACATTCACAAGGATAGCAGCACCGTTTTTCAACCACCGGTAAGTCCATCACAAGCTCACGCAGACCAATCGGCTTCCATAGTGGCGGTGTCTAATGCCGTGAGTTCGCTTCCATTGTAGACCTCGTTAAGATGGTGCGCTTGCAAGACTTCAGAAACAGCTCCACCACCCAATGTGAATACAAATCCACTTGTGGCTTTTATCTCATCAAGATCGGATATCCAGTTTGAATCACTATAACCCTCTAGTACCCTTGGATACCGGTGTAGTGAATACCATAACTTGATGTCCCTTTAGATAGCGCATCACTCTCTCAAGAGCATGCCAATGATCATCTCCGGATTTGAAACAAACCGCTAAGTTTGCTCACAAACAAACGAGATATCGTGTCTTGTTGCACTAGCTAAATACATCGATGAACCAATGATTTGGGAATATCTCAATTGATCCTTTGCTATACGTTGGTTCTTTCGTAATAGCACACTTGGATCATATGGCGTTGGAGCAGGTTTACAATCGTTAAAACCAAAGCGACTCAACACCTTTTCCACATAATGGGACTGCTCAAGAGTTATCCCACCATCATCTTCTCTTAACAACTTAATGTTTAAGATGACATCCGCTACTCCCAAATCTTTCATTTCAAAATTCGCGGACAGAAAGTCCTTGACTTCCTTAATCACATTAAGGTTCGTCCCGAAGATCAGTATGTCATCAACATACATACACAGAATCACTCCTTCACCCCCACCATAGCGGTAATACACATATTTGTCAGCTTCATTCACAACAAAGCCGGCAGATGTTAAAGTTTTGTCGAACTTCTCGTGCCACTGCTTAGGTGTTTGCTTAAGACCATACAAAGACTTCAACAACCTACACACTTTTCCTTCATGACCCTTTACTACAAATCCATCTGGCTGATCCATATAGATTTCCTCTTCCAACTCTCCATTAAGGAAAGCCGTCTTTACGTCCATCTGATGAACGATCAGACCGTAGGAGGCAGCCATGGATAGTAGTACTCTAATAGTGATCAATCTAGCAACAGGTGAGTAAGTATCAAAGAAGTCATCGCCTTCTTTCTGGGTATAACCCTTGGCCACAAGCCTTGCCTTATACTTTTCAATTGTACCATCAGGCCTCAGCTTCTTCTTGAACACCCACTTACATCCTACAGGTTTACACCCATATGGACGATCAATAACTTCCCAAGTTCCATTGCTCAGGATGGAATCCATCTCACTCGGACATGCCTTCCTTCCAATAGTCGGCGTCCGAAATGAATAAGCCTCCTCAATGGTTCTTGAGTATCATCCACTAGATATACAATGAAGTCATCACCAAAAGACTTTGCGGTCTTTTGTCTCTTACTCTTCGAGTTACTTCATTGTCTTCATCTATTGGATTTTCCTCAAAAGTGGGTTCAATTTGTATAGGAGTGGAAGGTTTAGGAGAGAAGATAGATTCTTGGCCGATGAGCTAAGTGTCTCTTTCATAGGGAATATGTCCTCAAAGAATGTGGCATCATTGGACTCTAAGATTGTACCTTCATACATATCAGGTACTTCAGATTTCACTATTAAGAACCTATATCCAACACTGTGAAAAGCATAACCAATGAAGACACAATCAACGGTTTTTGGTCCAAGTTTACGCTTCTTTGGGACAGGCACATTAGCCTTAGCCAAACAGCCCCAAGTATGTAAATAAGTGAGATTTAATCTTTTTCTCTCCCATTCCTCGAATAGTGTGATTTCTTTATTCTTTGTAGGAACCCTATTTAGGACATGACAAACAGTCAATATAGCCTCACCCCACCATTCCTTGGAAAGTCCCGATGTTTCTAACATGGCGTTAACCATAAAATCATCTTGGCGCGCCAACGCTTGTAATTTGCACCGTCAAATACAGTTGGCTTAAGTGCGGCAGCGAATCCAGTAGTTGTGAAATTCCTAGGATAAGGTTTTTGGATTGTTGGAAATATTAGGAATTTCCTAAATATTTTAATCCACAAAATTATGTAAATTATAATTAGACAATTGCCAGTTTCCAGTTCAAGACCAAAGGTACTAGATATAAAAATATCTATCTCATACGCAAAGGCTAATGAACAGGAAAACAAAGAGGCAAAAGCACGGTATAAACAAATATACCCTTGAGCCGGTGCCACCACGGGCACAGGCGCAGGCAGAACAATGACTTGTTCATTGTTGTTCACCATGACGGTCGGTGTAGACGATCACAAGTTGTTGCAGTGAAGTGTTGATGCAGTGTAGAGATCGATGCAGTCGAACGTCGGTGCAGTGTAGATGTACAGGTGCCTCCTTGCAACGATCCAGGGACGAAGAACTCGAGCAGTCGCGTGAGAACGCTCCCCAAAAACCTTATCGGCCTTTTATCCCGAGCAGGATCTCGAGAAGGACGAGGTTCCGGAGGCCTGCTCCCTCCGCTCCTTGTGCGCGCAAGGAAACAGAGGCGGGAATGCAAAACGACAGCGCTACAGATGGAAGTATGGAATGTGCGGGAGAGAGAGAGCTCTTGAGGGCGAGAACCTTTTTCCTTTTTTTCCATAGGGCGAGGAGCTCATGCTTTTATAGGCGCCAGGAAGAGAAGGTTCGTCGAACCTGGACGCCATCAAGCACTAGTAACGGACGTCATTACATCTGGCCATTAAGTCATCCGTTACGTAACGGACGTCATTACACCAGCCATTAAGTCGTCGGTTACGGGGAGAGGTCGCCCGTGCTCAGGGTGAGGTCGTCCGTGCTCGAGGAGAGTTCGCCCGTCTCGACACGTCACGCTCACGCCCACGCCTTTCTCTTTTCTCTCTTTTCTTAATTGGGAGAACCACAATCCAACTATTTAAGTTGAGATATTCTCCTCCCAATTTCCCGAACGGTTTAGTATTAAATAGGCCTCTTGGAATTTCTATTAAAATAATTAAATGGGCCAACCCCATAATTATTCTAACAGTAATACCCACCCGATTGCCATCCCTACTTGAGAGTGTGGCTATAGTTGGGGGGAGTGATACCTCTGATGACCGATTGATCCATCACATTCAACTACTAATAGCTTTTTTCGAGAGGGTATAAAGAAGGCACACACAACTCACCGCCTAACTCCTAACCCTAAACCAACATGCACGCATGCATCCTAACACACGCTATAGAAACAGTGATTGTCCCAAGTGACAGCAATTAAGCATCAAGGCACACGTGTGTACCTCTACAACTCTAAGAAAATCATAGGAAAAATGCGACACATAGAGCCAAACCTCGGGTTTGAATTTAATGGGTAGCGCTACCACTGCAGCCTCTACCATTAGACCAAAACCTTGTCCGCATAGCTTAGCTATGTTGATCTCTTCATGTGATGGACTGGTTCGTTTTGTGATGGATCGGTTCATATCTTCTTAACTTTGTCAACCTATGTCCAATGGCACGTTTTCTAGGAGGAGGCTATTTAGGATGCGTTTGGTTTACTCGTCCTTTTATATGTTTGGTCCAATGCAGAACTTAGATGTAACCTGATGAAACTTGGATGAAACCTGTTGAAACTTGATGAAACTTGACAATTCGACAAGTTTAACGAATATAAAATTCAAGTTTCAGTAGGCGAAACCCAAGTTTCACCAGGTAAGTTTGAAGATTTATATGGCAACATACATCTTGTTTTGTTCGTAAAAATACGAGGAACACGTTAGTGCAAACGGTTTGTGGATTAGAGTACCCATTTAAAATTTATGGCCATTAAAAGAAAAAAAAAGCTTGTGGGACCCACCTTGCATGGCTGCCCACACTATGGCCTCGTTCTTTTCAGCGTATCGTACCGTTGCGTATTACTGTAACAAATTTTGTTATTTTTATATAGCCCATATGTTGTGATAATTCGTAACGATTTTTTCGTGGCTTTTAGTAGTCCTTATAAAGATTATAAAACTATTTTTTAATTATTTTTATAATCTTTAGACCTCTTTTCGAGGGCTCTCAAATTTGCTATAATATTACGCCAACACAACGTTACGCTGAAAAGAACAAGACCTGTGCAACGTCGCTGCGTGCGTCCGGACGCCCGCACCGCAGCCTTTCCGTTTTAGAAACTCTATTGCTAATTCTCTTACTACCATCACTTAGAGCATTGATCTCTATGTATCGTTGCACTTTGTGATTGCTTATTTTTACCATTGATTGAAACTTGCGTTTTTTAAGCTATATAAAATAATCTTTTTTGAAAAAACATAGCGCTTTAAAGAAAATGCAGTACTTTCGATCTAAATTAATTCTGGTATTTGTACGAAGAGATTTGCTATCAAATTACCAAAACAACGTACAATGGTCAAACCCACCAAAATTTAATCATAAAAATACCTAAAACAGTATATTCTAAAACTTTAGTTTAGAGTGAAGTTTCAAATATTCTAAAAATACCATGGTTTCTTTTAAATCATGATTTCAAAACGAAACATTTTTTATCATTAAAAACCTCGTGATTTTAAAAAAATCATAGTAATATCTCAAAACTATGAAAATAGGCCTTTACAGATTTCCGTAGCAGCAATAAAAATATTTTTCTCCATGTAAAATTAAATAGCAAAAATACACCGTATCTACCGCGTGACTGACATTGGCCACGTGTGCCTCCGTGTGTTCCGGCCTACTCCTACATGACTGACATGGCCTCGGCTATCGTGGCACGTGTACGCATGGGCATTGATTAGCAGGCACAATCTCTCACGGCCACGGCCCAACGTGGTGGGCGTGGGCCTGATGGGTTGGAGTGTTTGACGTCGTCGACGAATTTTTAATTGCATGCAATGCAGCTGTCGTGCCGGATGGTAGCTGCATCACTGATTTATTTATTTATAAATAAAAAAGGGCAGGAATACTAGCCTCCATTGATCGCAACTTTGCAATAAAAGAAAGATTAGCTTGAAGGGAAATGTTGCGATGAACACGAGAGGCGGAAAAAAAAAAGTTGTAGGAAACCATAAGAAATAAGCTACTCCCTCCATTCCAAATTACAAGTCGTTTAACTTTTTTGACACGTACTTTGACCACTCGTCTTATTCAAATAATTAGTGAAAACATGAAAAAAACTCAAATCATTATTAAAGTACCTTTCATGATAGACTAAATCATAACAAAAATAAATTATAATTATAATTTTTTTTGAATAAGATGAATGATCAAAGTACGCGTCAAAAGAGTCAAACGACCTATAATTTGGAACGGAGGGAGTATATGATAAGATGAACAAGAGTTTGGTTCGGTATAGAAACATTGTATAAGTGAGCTGAACTGGATGGAAAAGTTGGTTAAATTAGAGTGAATTATAAGTTAAAATTTAAAAGGTTTTTGATCTTGTGTTTCGAAGCTAGTACGTTTCGTTTATATTATTTTTAAGAACCTTCAAAGTTTACATCATGATAATAAAAATATAAATTAAAAAGGCCAAAACATTTTTATCGATTAATATTAAACCACTCTAAACATGTTTAGTATTCGAGACGATGAGTGGACCCTCGTTAATACAATTCCCTAGCCCTTATACCTACGCTTGTCTTCTCAAACGTGTGCACTCTGTCTCCCTCTGCTTGAGTTAGCTCAAGAATTTGGTGCAAACCACAAGCTTCTGGGGCATGCATAGACTTCTTCTTTGTGAAAATAAAATAAATTTAAAGTTTCATTTTCTTTGTTTTATCTAACTTAGCTTATTTTAAATTTTATAAGACGAAGAGAATAAGACCTAAATCGAGTCTCTTATAATCGATAGGGTTATTCATGGGTGGGTTAGACGACAGTTGGTTGTTGCAGAATGCCATCCCGCACATTTGCCAACGGTGGTAATGGCGTCTGCACTTGTTGTTGGGCGTGTTTTTAAGCTATTTTAGTTGGAGACGGACCTTCGTGCCAGGTCAATCCATGTTGTTTAAGAGTCCTTGTTCTATGAGGTATGTCGGACCAATCCATTGTTTGGAGGGGACATAATGGTCTATAGCTTTGTCGAGGTAAGTCAAACCATTAATTGTTCAATGGCATCTTACTTGGTGGGTTCGGCCGATCTTTGGTGGACCAATGCGCCATAGGGTTCAAGTGTGTACCAGAATATCGTTATCGTGCTTGAGAGTGTGGCTATAGTTGGGGGGACTGATACTTTTGATGACTAACTGATCCATCACATCCAACTACTAATTGCTTTTTTTGAGAGGGTACAAAGAAGGCGCACACAACTCACCCCCTAACTCCTAACCCCTAAACCAACACGCATGTGTGCGCCCTAACACGCACTAGAAACAGTGACTATCCCAAGTGACAGCAATTAGGCATCAAGGCACACGTGTGTGTGTGTACCTCTACGACTCTAGGAAAATCATAGAAAAATGCAACACACAGAGACAAACCGGGGATTTGAATTCTGATGGCACTGCCACTGCAGTCTCTACCATTAGATCAAAGCCTTGTCCGCATAGCTTAGCTATGTTGGTCTCTTCATGTGATGGACTATTCGTTTTGTGATGGATCGGTTCATCTCTTCTTAACTTTGTCAACCTATGTCCAATGACACGTTTTCAGGGAGGAGGCTATTTAGGATGCGTTTGGTTTGCTCGTCCTTTTATGTGTTTGATTGTCACAATGCAGGACAGTTTCAGTGTTTGGTCGGATATTTTCAAATGACATGATCCTAGATGGTTTGGGCCAATACAAGAAATACTCTCTAAAGATGCTAGACGAGCTGATCGGGGATGAGAAAGGCAGACAAGCTCGTCCCGGTGGGAGGCTAGTCCTAGGAGAGCCGGTGAGCAGGCGGTACAATGGATGGATGTAGTTTTTGTAAAATTTTTTAATGAATTGTAATGACAATCAGTAGTCAAACGTGTATTTTGAAGACTTTGTTAATGTCTAAAACATCATGTTTTTATAAACCATAGGAACTAACTTGAGTAGAGCCTTCATCACAACGAAACTCCCCCATGATGCATGCGAAACCTAGACTCAAACGATTGCCAAGATGAAGTGATGAACTATCTCAAAGTGGTTTGACTTTTATGTGGCTTTCAACATTGCATATTACAATTCTCTTTGTTGCCTCATTGTGGAATTACTATTGGCATGTGACAGGGAGTATTTGATTTGAAAATCCGCGGAATTAATACTTGAGGTGCCGAGGATTGTTACGTTGGAATACAATAGAGAAATTAGATGAGATTCGCTCTACTTAAATTTAACTTGTATGTACGTAATTTATCCGGGTAGAACACACGTCAGAATAACTAGATTTATCTGGCAGGATTGGCTATGTAGGCTATTAACCTACATGATTAGATATTTAGATTGGAATTGATCTTGTATATACAGTCTGATCATGATGCACGTATCACATAAGTGTGCTTAGGACTAATGCATTTTAGACTCCCGCGTAACTGGCATGTGTTGGTCGTTGTTGGTAGCATGATTTAGGAATTCGACAGTTTGCCTAAAACAAGTAGGCCATATATAACAACTGTAAGTGGAATCTATAACCAGATCTCTACCCTCCAACATCTTATGCAATTTGTGACCAACACTACACATAAGATAGAAGAAGAACAGGGAGTAGACCGAATAGTCTAGAAACCCTGATAGTGCCTTCTCCTCGTAAGAGCTTCTACAATTGCGTGCACACGACCACAGCTCAACGTGGCAGCTCGAGCGTGCATCGGCATGGTCGCGCGCCGCTTAGACGGTTGTCGTCGGTATAGTGGAACTGATGTGTGGCGGCCGACTCAATGATGCAAGAGAGGAAGAGGAATAACACGATCAAGTAATAAAGAATATATAGTTTTTTTAAAAAATAATCATATAAAGGGTTGGATGTGACAATTGTGAATCTTGAGACGTACCATATGGTCGTGGATGTATATGAAGCCATGTACACATGTACAATTATTTTGAAAATCTTGCTGATTTTTTTTCCATAGGTAGTCTTGCTGAATGTTGATGCTGTGGCCGGTCGGCCGGAGTTCTCGACTGGAATGTTTGCCGTGGGCGTGCGCATCAGGTACAGCCGTACGGGTAGCGGAGTACGAGTGACGTGGCGAGGTCACGTGCTCACGTAGGGTGTGACACTGTCACTGCTTGGTTTCCATTCCATCTGCCATGTGCCAGGTTTAAAGGGCTTGGAAAAACCCGAAATGTTTAGTTCGTTTTTACGGATTTTTACCACTTGTGAAATCAGAAACGGCAGCAAGAGCCGGTGCTGAATGCAATAAAAACCCAACAATTTCAGGCATCCGTCCGCGGTAGAACACATGACGACATGACTACAACATAAGCAGGGGTCAAATCGATTGCACACCTCAATGGTAAAAAGAACCCGAAAAATAAAGCGACAATCAAGCTGCTAGATTAATTGCTAACAAGTTGGCACCAAGAACGAACGATCAGAGCACTGGATGATCACCAAAGGAGATGACAGATCTCCAAATTAAGCAAGGGGACATGGCACTATGGCAGATGATGCAAGGGATATATGGACGCCATTGCCGTGCTGCTTCTGGCTAGTCATGCACGATGGGCGGGTAGGTGACGAGGCGGCGGGCGCAGGCGGTGCAGGAGAACCTCCGCTTGGTCTCGAGGCAGAGCGGCAGGAAGCAGAGCACCCACTTGGCCTCCACGTCCGTCGCCGCCACCCCGCCGCCGCAGTACGGGCAGCTCCCCGGCGCCTTCTGCACCCCCAGCACCCTCTCCTCCTTCCCGCACAGCCTCGTTCCCGCCGCCTCCGCCGCCTCAGCAGCCGGCGGCGACCCCTCCATCACCGTCTCCCTCGGCTCCGGTGGTTTCAGGTTTCGCTCCGAGCAAGTGCGGGCCTATGAGGCTGTGCCGCTCTGTCCTCTGTCACTGCAGTAAACACGGTGTGATTTGACGCATGTGGGTTGCTGCGGCTGCATGGCGTGGGGGCGCGTTTGCTTGGGTCGATTTGGGCCGGGTCACATGCGCGGCGGCGTTGCGGTCTGCGCGCGTTGGGTTTGGCTTTGGCCCCCGGTGCTCCGTGACAAACCCTCCAGTGCGGGAAAGCTGTCTTCTCGCCGGAGCTTTGGTCGTGTCTGCGGTGATGGCCGCGTGAACCGGGCCGTCCGGCGGCGTGCCCATGGCCCGCCACCCGCGCCGTCTCGTCGCTGCGGCCACGGAGCGCTCTGTTTCTTCCTTTCTGTTCTCCTTTCGGCTTTCTGTTCCCGACAAAATTCCTCCGAGGTGGTTTCACTCAACTCTGCTTTCCTTTTCTTTGACATTTTATCACTTTGATTTTTTTTTTTGGGTAAATTTGTCCCTTCGCAGACACGTGAAATGATGTTGTTGTCCCCGTCTTCTTCTTTCGATCCGTCTTCGGCACAGATAGAGCTCCTTCACCCATCCGCTCCACGTCATCACACCGAGCTCCAGCACACGCACACACACTTCTACCGCAATCTCCGTGTCGTCGGCCCGAGCTGCGAAGCTCTGCCATAGCGAGACGACGTTTGATGTTGTGGCGCGGGCTCCAAGGCGAGACGATGGTGCTATGGCGGCGACAGCCTTGACAAACAAATGGCGGTTGCTATAGCGTCCAGGGGATGGGCTCAATGGTGAGATGACGGCTCTGTTTCTTTCAGCTTATAATCAGATTATAAGCTGCAGCTTAAAATTTATCATTTTTGTACCGGTTATATTTTGAAATATTTTATAGTTATTTTTTCGAAACTTTGCACAATTTGTCTCAAAGATCTCAAAAATATTTTTCATAATTTTTTTGGCTCTTTAAATCTTCTATAAAAACACTACAACCTTTTCAGATTATAATCTAACCACCCAAAGAAACACAGCCGACATCTTTTGTGATAATGGGAGACTAGACAATAGGGAGCATGAGGCCTGTCAGGGCCTTTGCTCCATGCCGATGACGACGTAGTTGTAGCTAGCGAGTGATACGCCAGACCACGTTTATTACAGGAAACGTGGCCGCGGCGGTCAGGTTCTTAGCTGAAGTTGTTAGTTTGTTTTCGTTTTCCTAGTTCTGGGGTTTCAAATCGCTTGTTAGTTGGATTTTTGGCTTAGCCATTGGTCGATGGAGTGATCCACATCCGTAGTATTGGTTAGGAGTTTGTTAGCGATTGTATCACTCAAGGAGCAAGAATAAAGGGGAAAGAAATGAGAAAAGGAGCACGTTTCAGGCCGCCACCAAATACCGCCTAGTCGTGTTTGGCGAATCCGATCGGTGGCTCGTTATAGCCAAGTTATCTTCGCGGTGACCACTCTCGGTGGCGACGGCGTCAGATCGCGCTTAACCGCGGTCATCGACCAGAACTGTATGCTGACCGACCCCATTCGAAGGACATATCAATTTGGTATCGAGCGACCTTCCTCGGCCTCGGCGGCCCCAACAACGGCATGACGAACGGAGATGACTGGAATCAAGAAAGGTTGAGCAAGGTGGAAGCCGGAGTGGAAGAGTCACAGATCTTGCACCGGTTGAGGTTCAGAAGAGTCTCAACGAGTTGGTACGTGCCCAGGGAAAGAAGCCGGCGGAACCAGTGGAAGAGGACGCGACCAGCGAGGGTCGTGAGGAGGGGCATCGCCGTGGTCACCTGCGGGGCCCAATTCAGAGGGGACGAGATGACAGGGAAGAGGATGATGGGGGTCGTCGTGGAGGCCGAGACTCAGATCGGTGGGTACCTCGAACCCCTAGGTATGATCTCGATTTGTATGATGGCGCTGAGGATCCCCTGCTCTGGCTCAAGCATTGTGAGCGATATGCTCGTGCCCATGACGTTCCAGGTAGTGGATGGGTCAGTATGGCTAGCCTCCATCTCAGAGGCGAGGCGCAGGAGGTGATGGATAATTGGGAGCAAGAAGGAGGAGTGATTACTTGGACTGATTTCTATGACACCTTTCTCCAAAGGTTTACACGCCAAGCAACAGTGGGTCCTTTAGGGGATTTGGTGAATTTGAAGCAGGGGGATGGCAGGGCTGATGATTATGCCCGAGAATTCCAAAAGAGGTTGGCACGAGCTAGAAGAATGAGGACTGCAGATCAAGTGGAGACTTTCACTGCAGGACTCTCTCCTACCCTTTCAGCTGATGTCAAGAGGGATCGTCCTCGAGACTTAGCTGATGCAATTGGATTGGCGCAAGATGCGGAACACCGGGAGGATTTGTGGCTTGCCAAGGCGGTGCAGGCCACCGGTAGACAACGGCCAGCTTTTAGCCGAGGAGTGGCGGCACAACCACCAGCCGTGACTCCCTCTGGCACAGGCTGGACGGCTCCAAAGGCAGCTTGGCCGGGCAGTACTACGCCGGCAATTTCGGGTGGTCGGACGGGGTCTTCACCAGCAGCCCGTCCCACTCCAACCGGATCACAGGCAGGTTCCTCGGCATCGGTCACCGGCCCATTCCGGCGTCGGTTGACTGCAGATGAGATGGCGGAGCGAAAAGCTAAGGGGCTTTGTTACAATTGTGATGAAGTATACCATCCTAGCTATCATCAGAACGCCTTTTCTACCTAGAGTGCGAGTGGAAGGCGAGGAGAAGGATGGAATTCGAGGAGGATGAGGAAGCACCACCCCTATCGCCTATGGCGAGACGGGGCCGCAAAAGGGATCAACTATGCAAGTTTGGATGACCATGTCGGGCGACCACTTAGGACTTTGCTTGACACGGCAAAGACCCACAACTTCCTCGGTGCATTCGCCGCTAGTCGATCAAAGTGGCACAAACAAGGAGCACCAACCAGCAAGTCCGAGTGGCAAATGGAGCCAATCTGCCTTGCTTGGGGTAGATTCTAGAGGATTTCACCATTGATCAAGACATTTTTCGCCCCTTTATGGTGATACCGCCGCATGGGTTTGATGCGATCTTTGGGAGTCTGATGGCTTCGTCCTCTTGGGGATATTAAGTGGAACTTTGACACTCTGAGCATGACGTTTAGTGATGGCAAGAGGGTAATCACACCGCAGGCATTGATGAGCGCCCACCTCGGGCGCTTGCCTTTCATTGCAGCGGACAAAGAAGGAATTGGAAGTTCTCTTGGGGGATTTCGACGACCTATTCCAGGAGCCACGTGGTTTACCTCCCTCCAGACATTGTGACCACCGGATATGCCTCAAGGAGGGCACAAATCCAGTGGTGGTAAGGCCTTATCGCTACCCCTACCGCCAAAAAGACGAGATCGAACGTCAGTGTGCTCAAATGCTTGAACAGGGTATCATTCGGCCAAGTCGTTCGCCTTTCTCTTCTCCGGTCCTTTTGGTGGCGAAAGAGGATGGTTCATGGCGACTCTGTGTGGACTATCGTGCCCTTAATGACATGACTATAAAGGATAAATTCCTTATTCCGGTCGTCGAGGAGCTCCTTGATGAGTTACATGGTGCACGGGTGTTCTCCAAGCTGGACCTCCGATCAGGCTATCACAGGTTCTCATGCGAGGGGAGGACGTTGAGAAGACAGCTTTTTGCACACACCATGGACATTATGAGTCCTTGGTCATGGCTTTCGGGTTGTGCAACGCCCCGTCGACTTTCCAAGCCCTGATGAACGAGGTACTATCTGATTTTCTACGGAAATTTGTTTTGGTCTTCTTCGACGACATCTTGGTGTACAGTGCCACTCTAGAGGAGCACTTGGTTCATCTACAACAAGTATTGGCACGCCTGAGGCTTCATTGCCTTTTCCTCAAGCCTTCCAAATGCGCCTTCAGCCAGGAAGCAGTGGGTTATCTTGGCCATGTCATCTCCAGCAAGGGGGTGGCCGTGAACCCGAAGAAGGTCCAGGATGTTGCCTCATGGTCTACTCCAAAGTCAGCGACGGCAGTGCGCAGTTTCTTGGGTTGGGCGGGCTATTATCGCCGTTTCATCAAATAATACGCGGTGGTGGCCGAACCCCTGACCAATCTTCTTCGCCGTCAAGAATTTAGGTGGTCAGAAGAAGCTGAGCATTCCTTTCAGGCCCTCAAAATAGCTCTGCAGACCGCCCCTGTTCTAAGTCTTCCTGATTTTGAAGCTACCTTTGTGGTGGAATGTGACGATCGGCACCGGCATTGAGCTATACTACGCCAGCGAGCATCCCATCGCATATTACAAGAAAGCGGTTGGCCGATCGCCACGCGCGATCGGGCGGCTTATGAGCGTGAACTCATCGGACTCTCCAAAGCCATTCACACCGGAGGCCATATTTGTGGGGAAGACCTTTTGTGGTCCGTATGATCATGCTAGTCTCAAATATCTTCTTGAATAAGCTCGATTACTCCTCCA
This sequence comes from Raddia guianensis, assembly GCA_036346415.1. Classification (NCBI taxonomy): domain Eukaryota; kingdom Viridiplantae; phylum Streptophyta; class Magnoliopsida; order Poales; family Poaceae; genus Raddia; species Raddia guianensis. The sequence goes on along the minus strand of CM070539.1, from coordinate 4,676,326 downwards.
CAACAGCGTTGGTGAGTAAGTTAATGGGATTTGATTTCTTTGTTGAGTATAAGCGATGCCACAACCGAAAGCGGCGGATGCCCTTTCCAGGTCTACGAGTCGCCGGCGATGTGGTGCCGCGTTGTCACCCGAGTGGCTCACCGATGTAGGTCTAGAGGGTCGAGCTCCGCGATCGTCTCCGAGATTCAAGAAGCGGCAGCGCCGCCCATCCCGCAACCGACTGTGTCAAGATCGATGGCAAGGCGACAAGCGGTTTGGTCTCATCCATGATGGTTTACTTTACAAGGATGGCCGTCTCTTCATCCCTCGACTTTGGACTTGGGAAGGCGGATCACGCAGACTTATCATGACTTGACTCATGAAGGATTCATAAGACTTTCCACCGGGTCAAACAACATTTCTATTGGGAGGGCGCCGCCAAACCGTGGAGCAATACATCGCTGAATGCGTGATCCGCCAACAAAGAAAAGATCAAGATTTCGGCCGCTATCGGTCTTCTCCAACCTCTCCCCATTCCATTGCATATTTGGTCGGATATCTCGATGGATTTTGTGGTTGGGCTACCTAAGTCTCATGGCATGTCAAACCTTATTGGTGGTCGTTGACCGTCTGTCCAAATACGGTCATTTCATAGCTCTCAAGGGACGACTTACAGCACCAAAGATGGTCGATGTTTTCTTTTGACAGGTAGTTCGGCTTCATGGAGTGCTCGAGACCATTGTCTCGACCGAGACCCTGTTTTCACCAAATACTTTTGGCAAGATCTCCTAAAGAGGTGTGGAACAAGCCTTCTCATGTCATCACCTATCATCCATGCATCGACGGACAAACAGAGGTTGTTAACCGCAAAGATCGAGATGTACCTCCTCCACGCCTCGCCACCGACAATCCTTCCTCATGGTCCAAGTGGCTACCTTGGGCGGAATTCGCTACAATTCTTCTTATCATTCGGACTTGGATGTCACCCTTTGAGCTAGTCTATGGATGAGCTCCTCCCGCTTGGTGCCATATTCAAGGTGCTACCACCATTGATGCAAGAGATCTGTTCCCTAGTGGACAGACGCGCCTTCGACTCGGGCTCGCCATCATCTTCTCCAAGCACAAAGCAGAATGAAGCGCTTCAGGATGGCCATCGCAGGAGGTTTCCTTCCAAGTGCAGATTGGGTTTGGTTGCGCCTTCACCTCACAGCAGCACTATCCTCCGCAACAAGGCTCACCACAAGCTCTCGCCGCTTATTTTGGCCCTTACTGTGTCGCGGCTTCGGGTGGGTGAAGTCGTGTACCGCTTGGCCGCCCGAGGGTGCTCGGATCCACAATGTCTTTCATGTGTTGTTGCTGGAAGCCTCAAGGGTACTCCTCCATCCACCGCACCACCACTTCCGAGCATGTCGAATGTCCAACCTCACCATCCGTCCAACTCCACATAAGCTCATGGCTCAACGCTTTTTACGTGGACACCGCCAATTTCTTGTTCGATGGGAAGGAGAGCTCAAGAGGAGGCTACATGGGTGGATGCGCTTGTCCCACGCCGCTCATATCCAAATTGCAAGCTTGAGGACAAGCTTGTTGTCGAGGGGAGATTGATCGCCGCACCACGTTTATTACAGAAACGTGGCATGGCGGTCGTGTTCTTAGTGAAGTTGTTAGTTTGTTTTCGTTTTCCTAGTTCGGGGTTTCAAATCGGTTGTTAGTTGGATTTTTGGCTTAGCTACCGGTCGATGGAGTGATCCACATCCGTAGCGTTCAGTTAGGAGTTTGTTAGCGATTGTATCACTCAAGGAGCAAGAATAAAAGGGAAAGAAATGAGAAAAGGAGCACGTTTCAGGCTGCCACCAAATACCGCCTAGGCGTCTTGCGTGAATCCGATCGGTGGCTCGTTATAGCCAAGTTATCTTCGCCGGTGACCACGGTGGTGGCGGTCAGTCAGATCGCGCTTAACGCTGGTCATCGACCAGAACTGTATGCATACCGATCCTATTCTGAAGGACATATCAGCGAGGGTGGCGACCTTGACAAGGGTGTAGGGAAGGACAGGAGAAAAAGCTCGTAAAGGGTGTCGCTAGAGGAACTTGAGGAAGGTGAGGTAAGAGGAGCTCGATGGCTGCAATGAAGACGACGATGGAGAGTGGCTTGCAGCTGATGGGGAGGCAGAGGTCGAGCTCTGGGTTTGAAGTTAGGCGCAACGAGATTATGGGAGAGGGACACGGTGGCAGCGACTATGGTGATGCATGTGGCTAGGGAGTGAGGCCATGGTGACGGAGTTGGGGTTCTACAAGTGCCAACCATGATGGCATGGGAGAGCACTGACAAGGTAGAAGGAGAGAAGTGCGAGGAGATGAAAGGCACAAGAGTCCTTTCCTTGTCAAAGAAAAGCTAAAATAGCATGAAAACAAGAAAATCAATGTTGTGAGTGATATCTTAATAAATTCTATGTAATAAAATTTAAATGAAGTTAAATACAAATGGTATTAAAGGTTCTTGCAGTTCCTCAAATCTTTAGGCGCTCAACGTTAATACTTTCACAACCCAAAACCGTATTGTTGTTTGGCTGGGTTGTACGAATGTAATCAGATTACAGTTAGCAGCAATCGGATCTGCAATACTTCTTGTTGGTTCGCCCATAATTCAGTACCGTATTGGATTCTCACAACTAACAACCATTACGTCTCAAAATGAGCGTTTCCTTTCTTTAAAAAAAAAGAGAGAGAGCACGCCATGTTCTTAAGCATGTCTAATTGTTGAAAGAGGCAAGGTCAATTTTAAAAGTCTCTCAACCATATATGACACTAGTTGAGAATTGAATGCATATATAGAAAAGTTACCATAAACACTTTGAAGTTTCTAGATCATCAAGTAACCATGAAAGTAGATATGACAAACTTTAGAAATGTGTAGAACCTTGTGTGTGCCATATCTAAAGTTAAGAACCTTGTGCGTGCCATATCTAAAGTTAGTTCCACATAATTATTTGCAAGGCAAGGTAGGTAAAGCATTGCCATTAGCATTTTAATATTTAAAATGCCGGTAATAAATTAAGCCACACCTAGTTTAATAACCCGAAAATAAAGTTATTCCTATTTTTTCTCCTAATTTTGGATTTATGCAAAATTATATTTTTGTTGGTGCTTGCCTTTGGGCCCTAGAAGCCTTTCTGCCTCTGGCCCAGCTAGGCTCTCTCCCTTCCCTCTCCTTCTAGCCCGAGGCCTTGAGCAGTTGAGCTAAGCCCGCCTCTATCCTGTTGGAGGCCTGAATAAAGCACTGACCCAACCCATGAACATCCGTGTTGGTGGCGACCTATAGAAGAGATGACCCTAAGAAATGTTTGCCATTTGGCTGAGGATTGATCGACAATACTCCGTCCGTTTTGAAATATAAGGCGTATACGTATATGTATGTATCAAAAAGTCAACGTTTGTAAATTTTGACAAATAATTAAGCAACAAACATATATGTTTAGTGTTATGCATATGCCATAGTTGGATTCATATTTAAAAGTACTTTTGTATGATGTTAATCTTATAGTTATTGATAATATATTGTAAGAGCTAATAATGGTCAAAATTTTAAACTAAAGATGTGTCAAAAACTTATACCATTTATCTTTTGGAACCAAGGGGGTAGTTCGTAATCACTATGCCGGGTGTCAAGTGCGCGAAATGAAAAAATCCATGGTCTTTGTGGTTTGCTACCAGTTTTGCATGCCTATCTTAGCTAACCTTAGTTGTCCCGTGACAATGTTTGTGGCAGGACAATTTTGTTTGGTCGATTACCATACGTAGCCATATATACGGCAAATTTTCCCTGGTATGCTGGTAGGTGTTTGATATCGACTTGAAAAATCGCCACACCGCTTGCAAGCGCTCTTTAGAAACCACTGTAAATTTGCCATTAGCAACGTTCAACCATATCTGTAAGAACACATCAGTAGATGAGATCAAGCATCCAATTTGGTGGCGAAATCTTAGCCCTAGAAGAGCAAACGGAGCGAGGGATTTGGCTGGAAGCAAGTGGTGTGGTGCTTACAGCTTCACGGGGAGCTCCGGTCAGCTCTGCTTCTCAGCTGCCGGGGAGCTTAAGCTCTAGCTAGTTCTGCCCTTCCCCATGCAATCGGAAGCAAATCCTCTACAGACTTTCCTTTGACTTTGGGTCCCTGACAGGTGGGGAATTACTGCAGACGATCTCGTTCGCATGCAACCACATACGCTAAGCTCCACACTAGCGCCGGCGAGCTCCTGCCTCCTCAGCCACGGCAACAACGCATGGGCTCCTGGATGTGGGTCTCATTTGGCGCTCCCTTGTGGTTGACGAGTTCCTTGATGGTAGCGGGCCTAAGTTGGTGTGGTGCGTCCTCAAGGTGCCGACGACGACGTTTGATGAGCTTTCGATGCCAGTATGCCTACAGGAAAATAGGATACATGGCACGATTGATGCGTGGGGATCAAATTGACATTAAGCTGTTGTGTCTTTTGTTAAATGGTTGGCACATGACATTTGCCTTTTCTTTCATTTTCCTCTTTTCCAAGCCTTTTTTCCTGGATTTTCGATGATGAAATGACCAAAATACCCTCGTCTTCTTCCTCCCTCCTTCCTTTCTCCATGACCGCTCTTTCCTCCATGGCTGCCGCTACTCCCCATGCCCCCCCCCCCCCCCCGAGCTCGCCATGGTAGCCAAGTGCGAGCTCACCGTGGCTGACGTTGTGCGCCATGGCACCACCTCCTTGTCGTCTTCCTCCTACTTGTCGGGCTCCGACGACCTAGAGCCCTAGACCATAACACACAGAGAGAGAGAGAGAGAGAGAGAGAGAGAGATGTAGGAGGAAGGAAGGAGGAAGAAAAGGCTAGGATAGAGGCTGACGGGATGGGCCCCAACTGTTGGTGGAAGATAGGAAAAATGTGAAAAGAAGATAGGAAAATGAATGAAATAGAGAAAATGGCCAGGAAATACCTAAAACGTTATGTGTCAAAGAAATTGATGTGTCCAGTGTCATTTAGAAGAAAGCGCATACCGATTTAATGTTAGTTTGACTTAGGCACATCAATTGGGTGTCATCCACCCTATTTATCCCGATGCCATCGGTTCGCTTTGGATCGATGACGTTCCTCCCTCGGTATCGGTGACGAGCCAATGAGGTTTCACTTTTAGATTCGTTCACTTGTTGATGACGATGACAACAACAGACATGCCTTCCTACTAAGGACTTGAGGGACAAGAGATAGTTGAGATTCTCGAGTGCGTTGTGTGGTAGTGGAGATTTGTGGCGACCAATTTATCGGCCACATTCGTTCTGAATTTTTCGATGGCAACCTAGTGAAGAGATGACCAACATTTATCAATAGTAACAAATCAAAATGTAGCCTAAGGCCATAAACAATGGTGTCCAATACATGTTCATGCTAGCTACATTATAATATCAAATTTTAATCCAACCCAAAAATCCACTAAATACGTACTTAAATTCACTTGTCAGAATCTCAAACTTTAGTTTCGGCCACAACTTGTGGGTTGTGGCTAGCAATGGACATACTATGCCACTTTTAACAAATGGCTTCGTCAAATGCCACTCTAGCCCACTATCTTTGACATAGATAGCCTCGCATGTCAATGAGAGAGGGGTAACATTTAGCAAAGTCACTACTTGAGAGTGGCGTTTTGACAATTCTTTCCTCTAAGTTTTACACTATTCAAACTCTTTTTCACTATTCATCCATATTTCTCTCTTATGTTTTAATTTTAGAACTTGCTACAGTGTCTGCGCTGGGCTAACTTATGTTGGCCCATATACTATCTGCCTCCTATTCACACCTTTTTTCACTGTTCATCTATATTTTTCCTATATTATTTTTTATTTGCTATAATATCAATCCGTCCTTACTTAGATCCCATTAGACATGCCCATTGGGGGCCTAACTTAGGACATGTTCGCGTCAGCTTATTTGTCTTTTTTTATCTTCGTTTAATTGCAAAACATTATTTTTAAAAACCTGCTTTTTTTTTCCTTGTTTAAGGGCTCTAAAATATAAGTCAAATGAAGGGCACTGAACTTTTGATTTTGTCTGACAAGCTCTTGAAGTTAAGAAATAAGCTAGATAAGCAAGTAGGTCAAATAAGATAAACTAAGTTAGTTTGTTCTAGTACTGTACCAAATAAAATAGTAGAGATGGAAACGTAGATTACCGAATAATACAGATTCAAATATATCGACCTATTCGTATTAAAAAAAATATAGTTAAAATATAAAACGAGTATATTGCACGTATCCGAACCATCTTCACCCTGGGCGTCCGCCCTCCGCCAGCAGTATTTCGAATCTGCGGACGGCCACCCACGCGCCCCAACCCCAACGGCTACCAAACGCGTCGGTGGCTGGCGCTGGGACCCACGTGCGCTCCTGGGCCCAGGCCCGGGCCCACCTGCCCATCTAGGCCGTGCTCTGGCGGGGCCCACCACACGTCAACGGTCGGATCGCTCGCTTCGCTTCGCTTGCCGCAGCCATTTTTTTTATTTCGGTTCGTTCTCGAGTCTCTCTCAAACTCGCAATTACTGCTTCCTCCTCTCCCCTCCCTGCATTGCCCCTCCCCCAAATCGAGAGCGCCCACGCCTAGGGTTTCCTCCCCCTCCCTCGCCGACCGGCGGTGGCCGCGCCCCTCCCCGCCGCCGCGGCCTCCGGCGCCTTGCCTTCCTCCCACCGCGGCGCGCCCCAATTCCTATCCCCTCCGCAGTCCGCACCCGTCCCTCCCCGATCCGGGGGGGAAGCGTCGGCGCTGATCGGTCGTCGCCTCCGTGCCTACCTCCCGGCTCGATCTCCTCCCTCGACCACCGGAGGCGGAGGCGGGAGCGCCGGACAGCATAGGGAGGGAGGGGCGGGCGGGCGGGCGGGCGGCACCTCTTGCGCCTGCTTTTCGTCGGCAGTAGGTGAGTAGTCGATTTCTTCCATCCGGGGGAGATGAGATCTTGACCGACCTCAGATTCGTCCGCATTAGTGTTTCGGATATGTAGGGAGGCGTTGATTGGTTGATCGATCTGGCCATTTCTCATTCTGAGCATAGACATGAGTGAATTTTGAGAGGGACGTTCGGTTCCTACCTAGTTCTCATACTTATTTGATTTAAAGTAGAGGCGCCCCTGCTGTGTTACTGTAATACTGCAAATATTATTTGGAACCAGCCATTGGATGTAGTCACCCTGGAGTGTGTGCGTGTGCCAACAGGGTAAGCTGAACCCATGCTCAGGCTATGTGTGTGATGTTTTTAGCAGGACTTGATTTTTTTGTACCTTCGTATAATCAATTTGGTAGTAAATTAGCTCACAAAAAGGGCACATTACTAGAATGTCAAATTGCAGTATGGCAGGACAATGAATGTACCCCTACAAACCACCAAATTGTTGTTCTGGTATAAATGCATTATTGCATCATTATTGGTTTCCTGATGTTTCACGTTTCTACCTAGTAGTAGTTGATTCTTTCAGGTGTAACTGAATGCAGAATTGTTTAGTACCACATAGTACCACAGTGTTTTGGTGCGAGTGTGCACTCACACATGTGGTTATGAAGGGACATAGGGAGGGGATAAAAGTTTATAATTCCAGTAGGAATCGTTTGTATTGTTTTTTAAATTATCAAAGTAGTCAATGGAGGATAAATTTAGTATAAGAGATGGCTCCTTTAAAGATTGAGAAAATTGCTATAGCATGGGACATGCAATGCATGCGTTTTATCTCAATCAAGTGGTCTGCCCGAAAAACCGAATTACGACAGGTGCCACTTTATAGATTGAGAAAATAGGAATAACCATTGCACATGGAATGCTTGGACTTCTATCTAGTTGCCAGCTTGCCTCTTGCGAGCATTACTTATGCATCCTCTCCAATGTAGCAGTTTTTCTTAGCATCATGGGATAACCACTTAATAATAATACGTATATTGGTTGACTGTTTATCCACTTGTTTCATATTTATTTATTTGAGTTGGAGAATAATATTTGCACTTTACCTAGGCAAGATGATTAAGTAGGTTGTAAAATCAAGATAAAAACGAGAGGGAACAATGGTACGACCCCACCCATACTTATTTGTAGAGAATGTGAGTTACTCATATAATGTGAGAGAGAAGATGCGATAAAAAATGTTGTACATGGGAAAATATCAATAAATTCACATACACATCATATAGTTTGGAACATATGCCTTCTATTTTAAATAAATTTGCAAAAACTATTTTAAATAAACACCATTTTAAAATTTAAAATGGTGTTTTAGTGTTTCAAGTTCTGTCCTAAATTTTAAAGTACTTAAGATATTCATCATTTCCCACTTCATATCACTTAGAATATTATAAATTTTGTACTGGATTCTTGAATTAAAGACGTAACTCCTGCTAATGTCTTTGCATTTGCTATTGATGCAATCATATCTAACTTCTAAATACCATTTTCTTGTAGGCTGGGTTTGGTGATTACTCCAGTTGCAGTGTGCTGAGGTTTTGTGGCCAATAAAGGTGCTTTCTTAACAACATAATTTCCAAGTGAAGTTGCGTCTTCTGTTATTGCTTCCATGGTGAGTACTAGAGAGTATTGTCATTTTAGGAATCGTTCATGATTGTAATGGGCTAATGGCATCACATGTTCTTGTCACTGAAGGCAACCAATGAGAACCTCCCACCAAATGTCATCAGGCAGTTGGCTAAAGAACTGAAGAATCTTGATGAGTCACCTCCAGAAGGGATTAAAGTTATTGTTAATGATGATGACTTTACCACCATTTTTGCTGATATTGAGGGTCCTGGTAAGACAATGTCAAGAAAAAATTGTTATACACCTGAAATTTTGGAGGCATGCACTTTAAATTTGCATGCCTGTTGCTATGCTGCGCATGCTCTCGTGCTTGCATATCGTGGTTATTCCATGTCTTTCTAACTCATTGCTTGTTTACAGTTAAGTATATATCAAACTTGTTCTTTCTGGTGGTGCCTATTGTAGAATGTGCTTTAACTTATAAAGTTTCTGTTTTTCCTATTGTGCTACTTTCTTTTTTTTTTTGTCATGATAATCTGAACCTCGATATGCTGCAGCTGGAACTCCATATGACAATGGAGTATTCCGCATGAAGCTGCTGTTATCTTGTGACTTTCCTCAGTCTCCCCCAAAAGGTAATCTTCTGAATGTTTCAGAATTGTTTGTAATCTTCTGAATGTTCCAAACTTGTTTGTACTTCTGAATGAATCCTTTAATTGTGGAAGTTTTTGGCCTTCTCCTTTGATTTGCAGGATTCTTCTTGACCAAGATTTTCCATCCAAACATAGCAACCAGTGGTGAGATATGTGTAAATACACTGAAGAAGGATTGGAATCCTAATCTTGGATTAAGGCATGTTCTGCTGGTAGGCTCAATTTTCAGCACACGCCAGCCTTTTTTTTTTTTTGCTGGTAGTAAATAGTAATGAATGTGTCTTGGATTAATGTGTCATTTTCGTTTTATTTTAACTTATCTTATCTTCCCATCTACAATGGGAAGGATGGCACCTAAGGCATGTTCTGTTGGTTAGCTCAATTTTCAGCACACGCCAGCCTTTATTTTGTTGGTAGTAATGAATGATTTCTTTGTAAGCAATTGCTAAGGTTGGACTTAGCATGGCAGCTGGGAACAAATTCCAACTGCTGTCACAACTTGGAATCTTAATACGGTTGCTTGTTGGCATTTCTGAAAGGTCGTGAGATGCCTTCTGATCGAACCATTCCCCGAATCTGCCCTTAATGAACAAGCGGGGAAGCTGTTACTTGAAAACTACGAGGAGTATGCACGACATGCAAGGTCAGCCTTGAACTTTATGTTACCAAATTTAGTGTATAGCTTTTTGACTTTTTTTTATTGGTCATAACCTAGGTTTTAAAGAAAAAACTAGTTGCTGAATACTGTTTGTCTCATCGTTTTTTATATGCAGGCTATACACTGGCATCCATGCACTTAAACCTAAGAATAAGGTCAAGAGTGGGGCCATTTCCGAATCAACCACAGCTCTTAATGTGGATCAGCCTAACTCTACCCTGAGCGAAAAAACACCATCTGCGCCAACATCATTTTCTACCAAAGCATTTGGCTCAAACTCTCAAGATCAGAATGCCCCACCTCTGAATCCTGTTGTAGGAGCACCGGCAGCACTCAAGAAGGATATCGGACCACTTGCTGCCAAAGTGCCTGCTGAGAAGAAGAGGATGGATGCAAGGAAGAAGAGCTTGAAGAGATTATAATAAAAACATCCGGAAGTGTTAAAGCGGTGTAGTGGTTAGTTAGAAATTTCATTTCATCATAAGCACCTGATTCACCAGATGCGTAGTGGAGCTGAAAAAAATAACGCGAGGGGCATCTGATGCAATGGCGTCTGTGGCAAAGATGTTTGTTGTTCGGGCTAAAAGGGGGGAATGTGAACTGGGCCTACCAGGAAAGAACTGCCTGCGCAATGGCAATTGTTTGGAAGAATACCGACTTTTATGTTGATTCTCCACTAGCCTTGTCGCTTGTGTTAATGTTTCTGTATCAGGTGTGGATAGTTTCATGCTTAGTGATGCAGAAGCTTTCGTTGACGATAATTTCAGTGCTGGAGTGTAGAAGTTGGATATTCAACGTGAACCAATGAACAGCTGACACAGACTGCATATAAGTAAGTAGCATCTTGTTCAGTGTAACCAGCAAGCTGATGAAAGGCACAAGTGAAGTCCTCATCGTAATGATCGATCATTCATCCAGCGATAAATCTTTTTCCTTTCGGTAAGTAGGGCTGGGTTCTAAATTGGAAACCATCATGAAATTTTCTGGTTGATTCTCGTGTTACCTTTACTTTAAGATGTGATTATTGGGCCACCTCAACTCTTTAGGTAATGGTAGTAGCCATCGACACTAAACTCCCCCACATAATTATCATAACCGCATATCTAGCACTCGTGTTCAAGAACCAAGCCGTGTCAAATTTCCACTTCCTTTCAAGATATGATTCATGTCAAAAGGACAGATTATGTTCTCTTTTCTTGTTCCCTTAAGCACTGTCTACACTCCACACGGCAATCTCTCCTGTAGTCTTCTAGATATAAGCTCCTGGCATGATGCTGGTAATCCTCTCGGAGCAACTTCTGCAGCTGGATAATTCTGCAGTGGACATAGAGGAGCTCTGGAAGGGAAAGAATCTTTTAGAGGATACTATAAATTGTGAAAAAAAATTTAGAGTGGTGGATAGATGAGATGTGAATGCTGTTTTAGAGAAGAGATATATAGAAAATCCGTTGCACTCCTTCGGCCCAATATTCGAAATAGATGATATTTTTGTACAATTTATACTTGTACTCCTTTCTACGCAATATGTTCAAAGTAACCATCAATGCTAGCTTGTAGGTGTTGATGTATTACCTTTTTTACCATTTTTTTGGCAAGCCATAAGCTTTACCATTTTGTAACATTTTTAAAGCATTTATTGTTTCTTCTTGAACCTCTAAAACCAGAAGAGCAAACCCTCGAAAAAGCCAAACGAAACCACAACAACCACCATCAACCAACAAAACATCCCAACTAAAGATCTGTCCATACCGACTGAAATAGTTGTCTTGAGACATATGGATAAGAAATGAGAGAGAATGGAGGAAGGGAAGGGAAGGGAGGAGGATGTGGCTTGGCCCACTCCTGATCTCGGCGAAGCCGTCGGAGAGTGAGAGGGAGGGACGGCGTAAATTACTTTGAAAAACCCAAAGTAAACAGACGTACGATTTCGACGTTTGCACGGCGTCAGAACGAAGTACCACTGGCCACTAGCCACTAGCCACGGACGCCAAGCTGCAAATCAGCAGCTGCTGATGGAGGCGCCCATGATGACCCACCCAAAGCTCTCGTGGCCCAAAGAGGATTCAGGAACTTTCGCACGCAGCTGCAAGCCTACAAGCACTAGGCTTTACGCCTTTTTTTGCCTCCCTCTCTTTCCGCTTTCTCGTTTCTTTTCTTATCCGCTTCTTCGCTTTGACTGGAGAGCAAAAGAAGCCAGGATCAATGGCTCCCAACAACACAAAAGAAGAGAAAAGAATAAGAGAAAGGGTGCACGACAGCAGATGCAGACGCAATCGTCGCCGTCACGGCTTGCAGCAGCAGACGATTAGTCTCTATGAACTCAACTTGATGTTTAGGTAATTAGGTTTACTCAAGTGTTCAGATAAGATAATGTCAAGTCCAAGCTTTAGAGACGGCAATGCTGTGAAATGAGACAAGCGTCTCCAGTGTCACGGAGGTGAAAAAAAAATTCTAACCGTGTAGGGGTATACCACTTGTTTCATCTGAAAAAACAGGAGGCACCGTTTCTATAATCCGTGCGAAGCGTGTTAGGATTTGGCGAGTTTCGTCAAGTGGGTGGTTTTTAAGACAAGAATCACGTGTGTGTGACAGGTCAAGTTTAGAGCTGAGGCTACTTGGATGGGAAGCGCGTCCTCTGTTTAGAGAAGTTAAAGGTCGTTATATATATTCTATTAATTTTGGATGTGCGGGACTGAGAAAAGCATATATATTAATTGTACCATATGATCGAATATCAGATATATAATAGGGATCATACTGTATCAACGTAGATATTGTATGATCGAGTGGATCGTGACCATTAGTTGTTGATCCATTGGTTCGGTCGAAGAAAAGACACAGTAAAATGTCCTCTTTCTTTTACCTCTATTGACAGACGGGTACTACATATATGCTTCCACTGAAACTATCTATAATTGGTCTATATAAAAAGTGATGATGGACCAATTTTTCCCCATTTTTATCTGAAGCAATTCGTTGAGACGGTGGAATCTAAAGTCCAAACATATAGCTTTCAGTAATTTGATAGTGAAAGCAACATCAAGATACGTATTGTACGAACGCTAATGTCAACGAATGTGATGTATAGCATATTCACATGTAATATATGTACCGGTGGTATGTACTACCCCTCCTTTCACTATATATGTCTATATATGGTCTCGGTAGCATTCATTGCAGATTGTTAATTTGTTTATCGTAGTAGCCAAGAATACTCCATAATCCATTTTAATGATACGATTGGTCAAACGGTTGTTTGCAAGAAAGCTTAAATGCATGCGGCTAATCAAATTCATACATGTAACTAACCAAATTCATTAATTGGAGATAGCATGGTCATTTCAATGCATTTTTTTCACTTGAGTTTATGTCTTTGGTGCGCAATAGTGGACGTGGACAGATATAACGAAACAAAGGGAGTACACGTTGCAAACTTGCTTCACCGTTAATTACTACCACCGCTAATCAAATGATCATGTAGCCCTAATTTTTTCTTAATTGACGACAGCTCTTGGTTTCTCCTAAGCCCTATCTAGAAGCCTAGAAAGAAAAAAGAAACCCGATCAAATGATCAAATCTGAGATTGGCTTGCTGAGCTAGGACGAATGTCCATCCGCCTCATGTGCGCCGTAGGTAACTAACGTTATCTAGCCGTCCTCCCAGGAAACCTAACACGATTTAATTAATTAATTAATTAAGCTAGCACCAGATCACAATACGTACTCGTTATCTAGTACTCATTATGCTGGTTGATCAGCTGATTAGTCAACTCTAGGAGGGATAAGGATTGCTTGCATGCATGCATCGATCATTAAGAACTCCATTAATTAGTTGCTCTATTGTGTCACTGCCTCACTGAATTAGTGTTCACCCATGTGCACAACAAGATGGTGACCTAGCTACTTGTCATTTGTCCTAATTAAAACGCCGCGTCATAATTAAGCTTGACACTTTTGAGGGTGCCACACTGAATACTTTGTAGCTTCCATGACATCGACCGTGGCAGCTAGGTAAAGACCCCAAGGAAACGGTAAATCTCTTTCTTAAAAATTGACGTACGTTGGTTCTACGCGCAACGGTCAGTCAATATCCGACTAGTTTAGCGTGGTCAACTGTCGACAAAACACTAATTGCGAGGTGGTTTCGTTGTCAGAAGGACGTAGTCATCGTGTGGACCGTAAAAACACGAGCACCTTATGGGCGACTTTGAAGTTGAACGAAGAAACCATTCCCTACTATCCATGTACAAACAAAAACATAAAATCCAAGCCTGAGTGTTCAGTCATTTCATACGCATTGACCAGAGATTTTGTGGCCATTCTTTGTTAATTGTGCATTGGCATTATCGTAGCATTCACAGAAAGCGGTCTAACACTGAGGTATCTCACGAGAAAAGAGAGTGCTAGGAGCATGCGGTCTGTAACCATTATGTATAGGTTGTTTAGTGAAGAGAAGTAGCGTCTAAACATAATAAGTACGGTGCCTACGTATAAATGAAATAGAATCAATTAAAATATTTTTTTTAATTACAGACATGAGTTTATTCTAAACACTAACAGAAAAACCACTAATTTTTTAAGCCAATTGTACATCCTAACTTAGTGCATCCATGCACGTTGCTTAGATGTTTGTAGAGTAAAATCCATGATTTTATCATTATGAGTGTCTATGACCTTGTTTGTTTCGGTTTAAATTAAATTAAATTAATTGAGGATTTGTTATCTCCCTCCCTCGCTTGTTTCCACTGTGTTTAATTATGACCTTGTTTGTTTATTTACCTCGTTTGTTTGCTGTGTTTACAACCTCCGGTTTAGGCCTTGTTTTTTCAACAGATGTCGTTGCGTTTTACAGACATCTTGTAGAAATTTGAGAAATTTCTAAAATGAGGTCTAAAGATTATAAAAAATAATTAAAAATAGTTTTAGAATCTTTGGAACACTACTAAAAGTCATAAAAAATCGTAAATTATTATAAAAACATATAAAGCTTATATAAAAATAATAAAAATTAGTGACAAGAATGTCTGTGACGGTATGATCTGTTGAAAAAACAAGCGCCTTAGGAGAGCAGCGCCACCATGCAACGCGGTAGTGCTTAGAGAGAGTTTTAGGCGCAGCTATTAGGTGCATTTTGGCTGGTGCAACGTGCAACGAGACAGGATAGAGCATGATCGCTCTCTTGAAACAATTTTTTCCCCCCTCTTTTGAAGCGTCACGTTCCTCATGCAATGCAATATATGTTGGTGTATATACGTAGGCACCCTCAGGGCTCAGGGGCTGTGCAGCACAGCTGCACAAGAAACAAAAGCACGCATGCCACTCAGATAGAGGCAAAAACAGCTCATAGCCACCCACACCTACACCTACACGCCGCAACAGGGAGGCCCGGCGCAGACAAGGATCCCCCGCGCACATGCCCTATGGGCGCCCCGGTCCACGCCCAGCCGGGCCGACGACCGCGCCGGCCCACGTCAGCTCGGGCTCATCCCCACACCCCAACGTGACGCGATACGTAGCGCCGTGCGCGCTCTGCTCTCGGCTCTAGGCTCGGCTCCGGGATTCCTAGCCGTCGTATCCGTGCTGCCTCGGGCTCTCGGCCGTCCGGCTAGACGGCTAGTGCAGTGCACGGAGAGTTGAGAGGGAGAGGATGCCCCCGGGGCTCGTTTCGTTTGGGGACCTGGGAGCTCGATTCCTTCCCGGGATCTTGGCCTGCTCCTTGGAATGCCAATCTGTATGGGATAATTTTTTTCAGGTCAATACATTGGTGCATTCCGCATCTTCAAGGGCGTCGAGCAACCTCTTTCGATCTTTTTAGACTCTCTCATCGATGACCTGCGCCTTTGAGAGGTTGCAGGAGCCAATTTTTGTAATTGTGTAGCTCATTGTGCACGCTTAGGGGTGAGCGTCCTTTTCTTTTCACCCCTTTTTTCTTTCTTTTTGTTGTTTTTAGCTTTTGTACAAAGGCTTCTGCCTTTTCATTTCTTCTATAATTAATACAAGGCAACTCTCCATTGGTGCATTTGGAAACCATGGAGGTAAGGCCTTTCTCCCCACCCCACCCCCCCACCCCCTCTTTTCTTCCGCTATCGTGAGAAACCTCCACCCTCTGTAGACTAGTGGATTTGTCGGGGAGCGGGTGGCGCTGTTCTTGGACAATTTGGACCCATGGGCCACGGTGGACGAAAACCACTGAGTATCAGCCTTGCCTCGAAAGCCACCACAACCATTCAGAAGTGATTTAAAGGTACTACATCGTTTAGCTCGTACAAGAATAACAAAATTTTAATTATTTTAATTAATTAAAGCCAACAAGAATAAGACTGAGATGAAACAGGTTGAACAAAAGTTTTACAGGATCATCAAAACTCTCGGACCACAACCTTCAACGTAAAAAAAAGAATACTCCCTCCGTTCCAAAAAAATGTCATTATAGCATTCAAACTGAGAGAATATTACTCAAGCGAAATGGCTCATATACCTATAGGTGGTTAGATTAAAGCTGGCTGATTAGAGAAAATAATCATAATAAATGCGTATTAAAAAAGGAGCACATGTAGCAGCATAATAGAAAAATACTTCATATATAATCAATGGAGTGGGACCCATAGTTTATGATGACATTCTTTCTTGGCGAGCGCTAGGCGTCGGACGTTCGGTCGGGGCGCTAGCGCCGGACCAGCCTCGGCCGTCCGATCGCGGCCATCTCGCTAATCCTACGCCACATTGCATTGCGCCAAGCGTCAATGCGTTCAATGACCGACTAGAAATGCAGTTGATCGTTTTTCCAATTAAACTTCTGATTTTTGTACAAAATCAAACAATGTTCAAAATGCGTGGAATAAATTTCATAATTCTTCTAAAATCGAGAGCAACCCATTTTAAATACTTTTAATTTTTAATTTTTCACTTTTTCAAATTTTTTATGTTAAACTAGGAGAAGGCACTTATGAAACTTACACATATACTTGCGAAACTTGACCGTGTGCTGATGAAACTTAGCCGTGTGCTGATAAAATCTGATGAAACTTTGATGTAACCTGATGAAACTTGGATGAAATCTGTTGAAACCTGAAGAAACTTGTATGAGATTTGTTGAAGCTTGATGAAACTTGCATTAAACCTGATGAAACTTGACAGTTCGGCAAGTTTAACGAATATGAAATCTAAGTTTTAGTAGGCGAAACCCAAGTTTCACCAGATAAGTTTGAAGAGTTATATGGCAACTTATATCTTATTTTGTTCGTAAAATACGAGGAACACGTTGGTGCAAACCATTTTTTGGATTAGAGTATTCAGTCAAAAATTATGGTCGTCGAAAGAAAAAATGCTTGTGGGACCCACCTACATAGTGCACACAGTGCAGCACCCCCACGTTGCGCGCAGCGCGCGGGAGCCGGACTCCCGGCTGAAAGTGTTTTCGTTCTTTTTTTTTTAACAAAATTCGAACGTAAAAATGTTGTTTTTTTTTTTTCTGTGGGAGGGGGGTATTTCTTAACCTGTATAGGCTCGTTCAACCAACCCAAAAAGACCCATGGCTCGGCTGGGCTGGTCGGCTCCGGCCGTAATAAAATCCCAATCATTTCCGTGCATTTTTTTTCCCGTCGGGATTCGCGGCGCCCACCTTTTCTACGCCCGCTGTTGCGTGCTCGCCCTGCTGCCGCGAGCAGTTGCTCGTCTCTCTCATCGTCATCTCCTCCTCCTCGCTTCCGTCCACTCCTCGACCACCTCCCCCCTCCCTCTCCTCGTCCCAGCGCGCGGAGCATTGCTGCGCCTCGCTGGATCTGATCGGGGCCCGGCTCGCGACGGCCCACGCGGAGCCGCGACCGGCGCATGCTGTGATCGGGGAGCGATGCGGCGAGCTCCGGCGCGCGGCGGGGGCGGGGGCGGGGCCCGCCTCCTGCTGGTGGCGCTGGCAGTGGCCGCGGCATTGGCGCCGCGGCTCGCGGGCGCGGACACCGTCGCCGCCGACGGTACGTGCGTCCGTGCTCCACTCGGCTCCGCTGCGCTCGGTGGTTGGCTTCAGCGCGAGCAGCATGTCGGCTTCGTCGTCGCTCGCTGCTCGTGCTGCTCGCGTGGCGTGCGTCGGCCGGTGGGTTCCGTGACTTCGGTCTCCACGACTCCTCGAGAATTTCGCCGGTGGGATCGGGGAGAAGCAGGGGATCGATTCTGTATGATACGCTGGTGCTTTCCAGTACTGCAGCGAGGCCGTGATTCTCGTAGTTTTTTTTTTTTGGTGGGTTTTAGCCTTCGCCTGCGGCCAACGACGCGCGGCGGCGGCGCGGTGTGATTATGTCGGTGGCGGCGGTTGGGCGGTGAGAAATGGGGGGGTCCCTCTGGTATCGTGGATTGGTCGCTGGTTCGACTCTGTGGGCGAGCTCTGCTCCTGCTGCTGTTCTGCAGCAGTGATCGGGAGCCGGGACCTCATGCGATTGCTATGGTTCTTGTTTCTAAATCATCAGTGTCAGTCACACGGGGGCTGCGACAAGTGTAATTCGGATTACTCGATGTTTTTAGTTGATTGGTAGCAATCGCTGTGTCACTTTCAGTAGGGATAACGAAAGGTACTTTTGAGGCTTATAGTATTGTGCTGCCCTGTGCTCTCTGTCTTATTGTCCTCGATGGTAATGGGAGAAAGAGATGCGTTGTTTGCATGCTGGATCGGTGGATGTTGATGGCATGCAGGAGAAAGTAATGGCAGATTGGCTATGTAAGTAGTCTTAGTTTAAGTTGCCATACTGATGAATCTGAAAAGTAGTGGCAACTGGGCATAATGTGTTACTGGTGAATGTAACACATGTTGATTCTCGTTGCTGTGGAGTCATCAGTCAATTTAGTGTAGATGTGGGATAGTGGTTTTCGAATTGGGGTATCCCTGGTGGCTTAAAGTGCATTGCTTTTCTTCTAATTGCTCTTCTTCAGTTCATTGTGCCCTTCAATGTATAGTTGTCACCATATGAATTTGCTAAGTGTCCCTCCTAATGCTAATGGTTTCCTTGTATTTCTCTTGTCATGTGTAGTTTCTGCTATAAACGGATTGTACATTGCACTGGGATCACCAACTCTTCCTGGATGGACTGCAAATGGTGGAGACCCCTGCGGCGGTGGTTGGCAGGGTATTGTTTGTACTGGCTCAAGTATAACTTCAATGTATGTCAGGTTCTTAATTGAACTTTCTTTCTCATGGTAAGTTGCTACATTTTGCACTCTTATCAACTCACCATTTCTAGAACCATGAATGCTGCAAACTTGGGAGGACAGCTTGGCAGCTTAGGGAACTTCACTTCAATCATCACCATGTAATAGTGCTATCACTGTACATTTACTCTTTCTTGTTTGAAGCTCATCTTCATATCCTTTTTACATTGTATCTATGTGTTTTCCAGTCAAAATTTGATGATTTTAGGACTTTTTTTTTTAAAAAAAAACTGCTTGTCTAATTTCTGCTCTCTTTTGCTCAAGGTCGTCTCTGACTGTTTCTGCTTATATATTTTTTTCCTGTAGAGATCTTAGTAACAATAACATTGGTGGAACTATACCAGAAGACCTACCTGTTACATTGAAGACTTTGTACGTGTTATTGATTGTTTCCGCAGCACATTCATTCTTTGAGGTTAATCATTTGACGGAATAATCTTGGTCCTTGTTGCCACAGTTTTATCTCTGCTAATCAGCTCACTGGAAGTATCCCCAGTTCATTGTCAAAACTTACAAATTTAACAGCCATGTAAAGTACTTCCTTTCTTTTCTTTACAGCAAGTATTATATTCATGCCAGTGTTCTTTGCAAAGCTCATATCTTGTGGTCCTTAATTTTGTAGGTCACTCAATGAAAATAACCTAAATGGAGAGCTTCCAGATGCTTTCGATTCACTTATTGGACTTGTAAATTTGTAAGTTGTGTCCTAGTTGGTTGCTCAAAGTAAAAATGCCCTGGTTTTCTACATTTGGGTGTGTTGTCAAGATGGTGTCTTGATTGATTGATGATAACATCTGAGCTTGCTTTACAGGGATGTTTCTTCCAACAACTTGGCTGGTGCTTTACCACCTTCAATGAAAAGCCTATCATCTTTGACTGCATTGTATGTTTACATGTTTTCTTGTCTTATTATCCTATCCTGTTTTCGGAATTAATTGTTTTCCTCATATGTTATTTGATAGGCACATTCAAGGCAATCATCTGTCTGGGACTCTAAATGTTTTGCAGGATCTCCCGCTGAAAGATTTGTAATCTCTTAATTACTTCTCCCTTCTCTCATGCTCGTTCAGTTATCTTGTCACATTAGTTTGTTCTCTTAAGGTTTTGTTGTTGCAGTACAATATCATTTGTGATCTATGTGGTTAAATTTGTTATGAAATATTTTAAAAAAAACTCATAGAACAAACATATCTTCTGTTGGTGGGATTCTAGACTCCTCAGATTTCTATCACTAATTTTATAAGGGATACAATATTCCAATTGTTCTCCAGAAAGATAGTTTGGGGGGACATTGTTTTTAAATAAACCATCAGCTTCGTGTTTGCCTTGAGAAGAATAGCCAAGTAGATTGTGTTTTTTAACACTCAAAAGCTAGAACGTTTTGAAATCTTTGCACAAAAGAGCAATAAATTTCAATTTTTTTACGCAACAGAACAACTAAGTTTAAAAGTCAACTGACCACCTCTTATTTCGTACCTTCTGGTAACAAGTCACAGTTCTCATGTGCATTCCATCTATTTCTGTATGCGATGGTAATGGTACCCCATTGTGATTTCTTCTTTCGAGAAGCCAATGCATGCTTCTTGTTTTGAGCAAACAGGGCAGGCGCTCTTACCATTTCATTAAGAAGATAGCGGATAATTACAGGGGGAGTGGGATACAACAGGGTCAGAGGGTTATGCGTTGAGGGGCATGCTTCTTATAACCACATTTTTAGACAAACACTTCATCAGCAATAAGAAGCCCTCCCATGTTACTTCCACACAATGCATCTGCTATGTTCTTGATTTTTAAACTGTTGGTGTTGAAATATTTCTGCAAATCATATACTGTTTGCATTTCTTATTAATTCCTTACTCTGAACAGGAATATAGAGAATAACTCGTTTTCTGGACCAGTGCCAGCGAAGTTACTGAACATACCCAACTTCAAGTGAGAAACCTTCTCCTTTTTTTTTCTCTATTCACCCACCTTTCTCTTAGACAGC
Source organism: Raddia guianensis (assembly GCA_036346415.1). Classification (NCBI taxonomy): domain Eukaryota; kingdom Viridiplantae; phylum Streptophyta; class Magnoliopsida; order Poales; family Poaceae; genus Raddia; species Raddia guianensis. Next base: position 4,655,323 of record CM070539.1, on the reverse strand, counting down.
CTCATTGAGATAGTCATTTTTTTTTTTTGGCGAAATTGAGAGTCATTACATTATCTACGTTGGTGTCATTTAATTTATTAAAGGACGAGATAATTAGTTTATCAATTTTGTATGGCTTGTTAAGTGACTAACGGTATTCCAGCGCAGAAAGGAAGGGAATCCATTTAATACCAGTATAGCCCCCTCTGCATCACCGCCTTCACCATCAACAGGACCAGCACCAGCTCCAACACCATCAGCACCAAAGCCAGATCCAACACCGACACCTACAGGTCCAGATCCGACACCAGTAGCATCACCTCCATCATCCCCTTCAGGACACCCTCCACAGCCTAAAACGCCCTCTAATTCTTCTGATGGATCAACTGCTAGAGACAGCACTTCATCATCTAGGAAACATAATTCATCAACTCTCAAAATTGTTGGATTTGTTCTTCTCGGAATAGTGCTGTTCATAGGTGTAGTCCTGCTGGTAATATTTTGTTTGTCCAAGTACCAAGAGAGACAGTCAAGACATGATTATAACAGAAGTCAGCTGGCAAGGGTGCATCATAGGGTTGAATCTGGTATCAAGTCATCTGCAATTCAACCAAGGGATGATATTAAAAAAGGTTAGCTTCTTTCTATATACCAGTAGTATCTAGGATGTTTTTTGGTGCTCCTGTAAGATGTTGTATTTGATTAACCCAGGTGAGGCCCTTGATAGGAGGGGACGGGAATTAAGTTTGTCAGCAACAGGTATGTACTATGTAGTCCTTGGAGCAAAGGGTAGTCTAGTTTATGCGTACTGTCACCTGTCATCAAGATAAGATGTTTAATAGTTGTGTGCAATTGATTGCAGCTCTCCCTAAAAAGCCTCCTGGAAATCAAAGTGAACACATAATTAATTTGGATCGAACCGATTCAGATCTTTTTGCAGTTGTTCCACCACCCCCTCCACCTCCACCTCCACCTCCGCCACCACTGCTACCTGTTCAAAAAGTTGTTGTAAATCCCGTTGTTCCTCCCGAAAAGAGAGATAGCCCCCCGCCAAGGGCAAGCACCCCAACTTCTGCCACACCCTTTTCTGTTGCATCTCTTCAGCAATATACAAGCAGTTTCAGAGAGGAGAATGTGATAAGAGAGAGCAGATTAGGAAAGGTATACCTAGCTGAGCTTCCTGAAGGCAAGGTACGAAGTGTTACTTATATTAATGATACAATGCAACTCACTACTATTTCAGTAACCAGTTCAGATATTGAGCCTATTTCTGCTGTTCTGCATAGTTATTGGAAGTTTTGAAGGTTGACAATCCCAATGGAAGAATATCAGTAGATGACTTTCTAGAACTGGTTGGACATATCTCGAAGATCAAGCATCCTAACATCCTTGAGTTTGTTGGATACTGTGCTGAATATGGACAGCGGTTACTTGTGTACAAGCACTTTAGTAGAAAAACTGTAGATGATGCACTTCATGATGGAGAAGAAATCGACAGTGTGCTATCATGGAATGCTCGCCTCCAAATTGCTCTTGGTTCAGGAAAAGCCTTGGAGTAAGTGAAATTATAGTTCTACATATCTGGTGTTCTTTTTTGAAAAAAATGTGGACTTTAATACTTCCAAATTATTTTTTTTTCCTGCAGGTATCTCCATGAAAGCTTCAAACCTCCAATTGTGCTCCGGAATTTCGAACCAGCTAATGTGCTCCTTGATAATAAATTCTCAGTATCTGTTGCTGAATGTGGACTGGCAGAACTGGTGCCATCAAGTTCTGTCACTCAGGTAATCCTGTTACTCTAATTGCAAAAACATGTTGGTTTGCATAAAAAATTGCATGTTTAGATTCCTCCAGTAAAGTACTTCCATATTATCATAATTTTATGGAATATTACACCAGAAATTATTGGCCAAAGTTGTATTTTAGGGACCTTGCCAATGTGACTATAGTTTCTTTAGTAAAGCCAATGTGACTATAGTTACCCGTTACCTTTTTAGGACACCAAGCAGGGAGGAGCTGTCAGGATCTTTTATTTTTTTCCCATCATGATCAAAGTATTTGAAGTGCTGGTCATATGCCTAATACAGTAAAAAGTTATAAGGGCATGATCAACGGGGGCCTAACTTAGGCTGTCTTAGTACTATAGCAAATAAAATAGAAGAGAGAGAAATTTAGATGGATAGTAAAAAGGAGTGTAAATAGTGGTCGTGTCGACCTAAGTTATGTCTGGGTTGGTGATGCTCTAATAGCATGTAACATTTTTGGAAAATTAGGGTATCAGGGGTGTTGATAATCAGCTTAGCTAATGAGGATGTGGTTGCACATTGCATGATGTGGCATTTCTGCACTCCTGTAGCTTCTTTTAACTGGTGGATATTAATCTTTTAGTTAGTCTATTAATATCAGTAAATCAATGTTCTTTGTTTTAAGGTTGTGGAAGTAGGGGTGAAAACGGGACGGATACGGATGGATAGTAGGTCATCCCGTATCCTACCCTAATGCAATTGACTCGGATTCGGGATCGGGTTCGGATAGTTGAAAATTGGAACGGATACAGGACGGGATCGGGTAATATTCGGGCGGGTAGAAAACGAATATCGGATATTATTCGGACGGATACATACGGATACCGGATACTTGTCGGATAGTCCGTGAATTACTCAACTCTTATACAATCCAAACATGCAACATAGCTCAATATAGTCACTCCATTCATGCAACATAGCTAAATATAGTCCAACAAATTAACATATAGTGCAAAACTTCAAATCACTCATTGGAAGGTACATCAATCTCAGCAATGTCATCCATATCCATGACACTGCCAATCAAAATCAAAATCAAAATCAAACAGAAATCACTTGAGCCATCTATACATCGTCAATCGATAGGGATGAACATGGTACTGTTACTGTGCAACTATGTTACCTTAGGCTGGCGGGCGGCGGCGGCTGGCGGCACTGGCGGGGCGGCGGCGCGGCGTTCGGCGGAGGGGAGGGCGGGCGGCGCTGGCGGCGATGGTGGCGTCGGGAGGAGCCGAGGCTGCTGCGGCGGAGCGCTGGCGAGGGCCGTGCCGGATGTCGGGATGGGCCACGGCGGCGCGCTGGCGGGCTTAGCGCCCGGCGGCGGCGGTCGCCGTCGCCGACCTAGGAGGCGGCGGTCGCCGTCGCCGACCTAGGAGGCGGCGGGGAGGCGGCGACTGGAGACGGGCGGCGGCGGTCACGCTCTGGAGTTGGCCTCCGCCTCACGGAGTCACGGGGACGGGCGGCTGTAGCCCTAAGGCACTAGTGATGTTGGGCTAATGGGCTTGGCGCTTGGGTAGTTGGGCAGCAGTAGGCCGGCTGTGTTCCATTGGGCCAAGGTAGGCCAAGAGACAAGGCCCAATGTCGCCTCCTCGCCTGGTGATACCCAGGTACCCGACGTTCGGGTACCCGTATCCGTCCGAGGGTCCCGGGTAATTGTCGGGTATTACTGATTCCGTATCCGCCCCGTATCCGAGGGTACAGTATCCGGGTACTACCCGTATCTGTCCCGAGTGTAAAATTACCCGTATCCGTATCCGATAAAGCGGGTTTTTTTCGCTACCCGTATCCGATACCCGACCCGGGTACCCGTCCCGTTTTCACCCCTATGTGGAAGTGAGGTTACTGCACTCTCATGGTGAATACGCATGCTTATATACTCATACAGTCATACATTGTCTGAAAAATGAGAAGTCTGGTAGTGCGGAATGGAGGATAATAGATAAACTTTCCTAGTAACTTCTTGGAATGATATTTTAGTATAGTAGCTGCTTTTTCCTTGATAACCTTTGACTAACATATTAGAAAAATGCTGGATAGCCCATTGATTGGAAAGAATTAAAGTTATCTACTAACGGTGATTGTTAATTAATTTAGTTTTTCAAAACATCAATTACTTTCCTATTTTTTTGATAGTGCTTCTCAGTTTGATCGCAAATATGTTAGATTTAGCGAATTTAATTTGGCCAGGCAGCGACAAATGCATCTGGTTATGCTGATGGAAATGACTAATTGTGTACCTACAACTGAAATATCTTTGTTCCAGTTGTCAGGTCGGATTCGTGCATTACTGAACTATGAAGCTCCTGAATTCCATGAATCTGGGAGCGTTACAGAACGAAGTGATGTTTACAGTTTTGGAGTAGTAATGCTAGAACTTCTTACTGGGCGTAAACCATATGATAGGTAAGAGCTTTAAATATCACATGCTTGACCAAGCTTCCCCCAATTGTTCTGTATCATCTTTTGTTTTGGATAATCAAGGAATGAACTCCTTTATTTTTTGAGCATTATGAACTCATTCACGTGCCTGTTTTCATTTGAAAAAAATGCAGTTCACGCCCTCGTGCTGAGCAACATCTTGTTAGATGGGCCAGTTCTCAGCTTCACGACATTGAATCCCTGTCCAAGATGGTGGACCCTTCTATACGAGGGCACTGTTTGGAGAAAGCATTGTCACGATTTGCTGACATAATCAGTCGCTGTATCCAGGTAATTTAATTTTATATTCTTCATTTATGCTAAGTTGCATTGGCTATGCATGCTATGCACTGTAGCACATACCTGAATCCTAACATCTTCTGCACAAAGCATTGTGACTAAAGGGATAACTCTTCTGTTCTGAAATGATCTTAATGCAGCGGGAGCCAGAATTCAGGCCACCAATGTCTGAAATTGTCCAAGACCTAGCTAGAATTGTAAATGCTACTGGTGAGGATTAGGAGTAGAAACAAATGAAAGGAATACTAATATCATGCGCCAAGTTGCCTGCTTATAAGATTTTGGGAAGATAAGTTTCTTTTAAGTAATATATGTGGGGGGGTTCTTGTCGCGCTTCTTGTGGGGGAAACTCATGGCAAGATCAATTTTCCCTGGTGTATGTCAGCTTGGAGCCTCAAATACACAGGAAAGGAGTGGAGGTGCAACCAACATGCACCTATTTGAAATTCATGCGTCATTTTTTTGGCAGACATGATTTATAACCCCTGTATTTTTGTAATATATTATTTTTAAGTGAATCGGATGGTGTAGATTAAAGTAGTGAAGGGCGGTTTACTGATCAAAGAATGTAGAGACAAATGCGCATGCATTGCTAATGCGCAACAAAGAACTGTAACAGGGATTGGACTATAGACGCGCATTGCAGCGCCAAATCAGCATGTACAGATGTACTTACATTCAACTTCAAAGCAAATCCAATTTGGAAGGCGAGGGTGGAAAACAAGTGCGAGGTATTCATGTGGCTACTCGTCCAAGGCCTTGTATATTTTAGCATAGCGTTTTACTGTAGCAAAATTTATCTTTTTTATATAGCCTATTTGGTGCAATAAATTTTAATGATTTTTCTCATGTGTTTTAGTAGTCCTATTAAAGATCCTAAAACTATTTTTTAATTTTTTTTTACAACATCTAAGCCCCTTTTAAAGACTCTCAAATTTTGCTACAATAAAACGCTAAGCTAAGCTGAAATGTACAGGGCCAAGACAGCTCACGGCGGACAGACGTCTTTGGTTAGGGCATGTACAATGCTACAACTCAGCTATCCCTAAGCTGTTTTTTTAAAATACCATGTCATAATTTTGCTGAGGTGGATGAGAGAGAGATAGGAGAGAGAAAAGAGCCATCGCTTGGTGAAGCGATGACACTGGCGCAACATACTAGGTCGTAATGATCGCTCATGTGACGAGTCGACAGGCGTTATACCAAGATCGTCAAGACCGATCGATTCTTGACCTTACAAGTGATTCCCATCGTCTCCCAAAATTTCTGCGTGTGCACCTTCTTCCTCCCCAAATTGAGCGCGCCTTCTTCCTCCCCAAATCGAGGTCGCCTTCTCCCTCCCCAAATCGGGGTGCTGCCTTCCTTCTCTCCCCAAATCGGGCATGCACTGTGTATAGAACTATCTCTAGATGACATGGCAAGCATCCTCAACAGCCCATCTATTCCACCCCTAAAACGTTATTTATACACACATGAATAGTGTTATGGGGTGTGATAGGGAGGCTGTTAGGGATGCTCAAGCAAAAAGCTCAAACAAACCACCAGGTTTTGGAACCCTCTTTTAAGAAGCCAAAAGCCACCAAAAAACCAATATGTACTGTGATCTGAGAAGCAAGTTTTTTGTGGCTTTTTTCAGAAGTAGCTTTTAGAGAAGCTGTAGCTCAAACAAACAGGGCCTTAGCAAAGAACTAGCCTCACAACTCTCTGTATGATGTTTGGTTGTATAATTGTATTGCTTTGTATTTTTGAAACCAATGGACAATAGATTTGATCAAACCCTGGATCGGGCCAGGTTTCGGGCTATGGTTATAAAAGCCCAGTTCCACGGGACCAAGCACGAGGCCAGCTCTGTGCGTCGGTCCTCGAATTTGGACCCAAGCCCAACTCAAAGCCCAAAAGCCCGTCTCGCCGTGTCTTATTGCTCAGCTTCCTCCGGCCCGAGCCTCGTTCGGTATGATGCCTGGGATTCAAATTGAAGCCTAAGCCTGGCCCGGTGCGGGATGGACCGGGCCAAAATTTTTTGGGCCAGGCTACCCATGAGCTGGTCTAACTGGCAGGTGCTCTACCTTTTAAAGGAAGAGAAATAAACAGTTTACAAGAGTTTAATTACACAATGATTGTTGCGTCTGTCCTAATTTCTAAAAGCAAAACCGAACCCGACTCGGCAAAACTAAGAAAAAACAAGTAGGTCGTTCCAGTCAGCTACTTGGTTATAGCTTCTCCGACCTAGAGGACAACGGAAAACGGATTATTTGTGCTGGTAGCCAAACTCTTCCGACAGTCTCGGGTAGAGCTGCCATACACTTATTAGCCATCAGGTTAGGGCAATTAAACATTGACTCCGCAGCTCCGCTTACCCATCTAAAAAAACTTCCGGGGAGTAGAGTTTAAACAGCCATTTCTGTTTGGACCAGCGATACTCGAGCCTGAATATCCTATTATTTCATTCTCGCCGGATGGACAAGCTGCCATAAATTAATGCCTCGTCAATTTGCCTTCTTTTTTACCTTGCTCCTTCTTAACATTTCTGCACGCAAGATCAGGCCCCTTGTTGATGCCTCACATGATGACAATTGGATTACGGGTCTACGCCCCCACTTCGCTTCTCTGCTCCTCGTAAGGTTCGGGAGCATGATCGCCACTGTGCATCTTGTCCCTGGGGCCAGGATCAGCGGGTTCTCAGTTAAATCGGCTTATGCCTTCCAATGCGTCGGCAACACAAGCAACCTACTCAACCCCGTCATCTAAAAAGCATGGACCCCCTCGAAGTGCAAATTCCTTGTCTGGTTGATCTTGCACACCAGGGTCCTGACATCTAATGCCTTCTTCGCCGACAGCTGCCAAATTGCTACTTCTCCCCCTAGGATACCACAGCCTCGAGTCTACAATGCACTTTTTTTTTTCTTTTCTAAAGGGTCAATTCAACATCTGCGTTTGGCAGGGCATCGCATCTTGGACGAACATCGGTGTTCTCAACCCTGACAATTGGGCCAACTGCTTGTGCTTCTCTCGGTGTGGTGGTTGGATGACATCCTGCTCCCCTTACCTCCAGGTCTCTCCAGACACACCAACTCCACCATCCTAGACGTCGTCTGAAACCTTTGGTTCGAGAGGAACTTCAGCATTCTTCGCCGGTCCAAGCGCCCTTTCTTAGGCCCTGTTCTTTTGAGCTGATCTAAACGGATGAACGGCTGAAATGACTGAACTTTGAGAGCTTCCCGAGATAGTCTCGAGGTTCGGATATATTTCGTTTGACTTGTTTTTTAAAGCGTTAGGACCCACTTTCAAAACAGCGAAAAACAGACTAAAAAAACTCAAATCATATGTGTTTTCAAAACGTAGATAAGTCGTTAAGCTGTTAAGCCATTAAGCTGTTAAGCTGAAAAGAACTGGGCCTCAGTCTTACTAAAGGTCATTAAAACCAACTTCCGTTTGTGGGAGTCGCTAATTTGTAGCCCTTTTTTCCCGTTGCCTTGTGAGCTAGGGCTGTAAATTTCTCTCTGTACCCCTTATATTTTATTTTTGAATAGAAGATAGTTCTCTTGTTTTTTACAAAAAAAAAAGGGCCACATTTTACATTTAAAACCCAGGCCTCATATCTTAAGGTACCACCCGGGAGCATATGCACACATTATGCCAAAAATGATGAGCGCAATTACATTTTGCCAACTAGTATTAATAAGGAAACATGCTCTTGCCAAAGTTTGCACTATATATGTACATACCACAAATGTAATTAATTAAAATGATGGTAATAAACTCTTGCTATATATGCTGCTAGTTAGTCAGCGCGCACATGCGAGTATGCGAGCATGATGCCAAAAAGGAACGCATTTTCATTTCGCCAACTGTATTTTTCTGGTCATCCTCACAGCCTGGGAGATCTGGAAGGAGCGTAATAGAAGAATTTTTCAGGGGCAGTAGTCCATGCCGGTGAATGGTGTAGTTGATCTTGTTAAGGAGGAATTATGACACGGCCACGGCCACCTCACTGCTTTTCTGTGTCGATTAGCTTTCTCCCCCCCCCACACCTCACCCCCCTTGTATTTATGTACAGTTTTCCCCCTCTGAATGAAATGCCAGAGCACCTGCCCTTTAGCTCAAAAAAACTATATTTTTCAACGAAACCAGTTCCTCCCAAAGTGTGCCTTGCACATTTGTAAACATATAGTACTCTTGAATAGCAAAAAATTTAATGGTGGCCAACTGCTAGTGGAATAGTATTGTGTCCTAGCCTCATATCAAATATTGTCGCACGCAAAGTGTACCAGCGTGTTTGGCAAATTAAGAGGGGGGCTGTGAAAGGAGAATGCAAAAGGGTAGGAGTTCATTCAGGTAGGGTCCCTCAAAGAAGTTCTATACTCTTCATTTAAATTTTAAATTCTCTCTCTATGTCCCTTCAAAGAAACAAGAGAGTTTGGACCTATGTGTCCGGGCTTAACCTTCCCCTGCGTGGACCTAGGTCGCCCTTTTCTTTCCTGCCACCTGCACGTGGCTCTAGTCCGTGGATCTCCCCCTCGAGGGGCTTTCAACCCCTCGTAGCGAAGAGATCCTCCTTTGGTGTTCTATGTGTGTGCCCTCCATGAAGATCCTCTGCTGGAATGTTTGCGGCCTAAACTCCGCGGCCAAACGCGATGTTGTCTCCTCCCTCGTTCGGTCCCACAATCCAACAATCCTTGCGATACAAGAGTCCAAGCTATCCAACCCAGACACCCAATTACTTATGAAAGTTTGCGGGCACAGACTTCGGGGTTTCTTACGATTATCGCCACCGCACCAGAGGGCCTTCTCCCTTCGATGATTCTCGTATGCGGCTCTCCCACCCGCTGATCCTCCAACACTCCGTCTCGCTCGGGTCTCGGCCTCGACGGGCAGCCCATTGGATCATATCCAATGTTTATGGGCCCTCCGCCGACCCGACAAAGAGTCCTTTCTTCAAGAGATGCAGACGTGGCCTCCCACTTCGTCGGCCCTTGGCTAATTCTCGGTGATTTCAACCTCGATTTACAAGGCTTCCGACAAAAACAACCTCAATCTCAACCGCGCCTCATGGCACGCTGCGTCCACATCGACGATCGCTTCCTCCGGGAGATTCACCTTTCCGGTCGCCGCTTCACCTGGAGTAATGAGCAGTCTAGTCCGACTCTAGTCAGACTAGACCGGGCCTTCGCCAATGCTGATTGGGAATTGCTCTTCCCCTCGACCTCCCTCCTACCGCTCTCCTCCACCACCTCGGACCACTGCCCTCTCCTCCTCACCGCAGAAAGGCTACCTCATCCACATAGGCGTTTTCGCTTTGAAAACTACTGGCTCAAGATTCCAAGATTCCTTGAAGTGGCCCAACAAGCCTGGTGCGAGGAACCCCCGAACATGCCCTCCCACCCACTGCTTCGCCTGAAATCCAAACTATCTCACATGCCTCAGCGCTTCGCTCCTGGAGTCACTCCCGTATCGGTGACATTAAACTCCAACTCTCTGTAGCTTCGGAAGTCATCCGCCTCTTGGACGTAGCCATGGAATCACGGGCCCTCTCGCCCGAGGAGATCTCCCTTCGTCGCCAACTCAAAGCATGTTTTTTTGGGGCTTAGTGTTATCGAGAAGATTATGTGGAAGCAACGTTCTCGTCTAACCTGGCTCAAACTTGGTGACGCAAACACCAAATACTTCCATTTGCGGGCGAATGGCAGACGCCAGAGAAATTGTATCCACTCCCTCCAAAGCCCCTCTGGTCTGTACACGGACTTCAATGATAAAGCCGCAACCCTATTTCATCACTTCAACTCCATCTTCGGTGAAGATGCCTCGGGAATCTGCTCCACCGCTACCCGGTCCTTCAATTGGGATTTTCTGGATCTACCCGTGGTCGACCTCTCCTCCCTCGATGGTCCACTAACTCTGGAAGAGCTCAAACAAGTCATCCTTTCCCTTCCGAATGACAAGGCCCCGGGCCCGGATGGCTTCTCCTGGAATTTTTACAAAGCCTGCTGGGACTTTATTTCGGCCGACCTTCTCGCGGCCCTCCAAAGCCTTTTCAATCTAGATGGCCGAGGATTGGAGGCGCTAAACAATGCTCATATAGTGCTGCTTCCGAAGAAGGAATGTCCCCTCTCAGCTTCAGACTACCGCCTCATCCACAGTCTGGGGAAACTCTTCACCAAAATCCTCTCCACTCGCCTCTCTCCACTCGCCTCGCCCCTTCATGGATGAACTCATCTCGCCGTGTCAAAGCGCGTTCATCAAAAAGAGGCACATCCAAGACAACTTCCTCCTCGTTCAAAACAAAGCCAAATCCCTACACAGATCTCACACCCCGGGCCTCTTTTTCAAGCTGGACCTGGAGAAAGCTTTTGACTCGGTGTCTTGGACGTATCTCCTCGACAACCTCCGTGCCCGTGGTTTCGGAGCCCGTTGGCGCGACTGGATATCCCTATCGCTTGCAACTTCGTCCTCCAGGGTTTTGCACAATGGCCAACCCACTGACACAATTCACCACCGCAGGGGCCTTCGCCAGGGGGACTCTCTATCCCCCTTGCTTTTCAACCTTGCCATCGAGCCCCTCATTGCCCTTCTGCAGCGCGCTACTGATGAGGGTGCTCTCTCGCAAGTTAGGGGAATCCAAAGCAATTCCAGAATTTCCCTCTTCGCGGACGATGCGGCAATCTTCACAGGACCCACCAAAGAAGATGTCTCTTCCTTGGCAATTATCCTCCAAGGGTTTGGAAACATCACAGGCCTCCGCACCAACTTCCACAAGAGTCAAGTCGTGCCAATCAGATGTGAAGGGCTTGATCTTGAGTGCACACTTCAGGATCTCCCAGCGCAAAGATCTGCCTTCCCAATCAAATACCTAGGGATCCCACTATCCATCAAGAAGCTTCGCCATGTCCACTTTCAACCCCTCATCGACAAGATCTCCACCAGGCTGGCTGGCTGGCGTGGCCCGCTCATGACCAAGGGAGGGAGGCTCACCCTCCTCAAGGCAGTTCTATCTGCACTCCCGACTTACATCCTGTCCGTTATCAAACCGCCGTCCTCAGTTCTCAAGAAAATCGACTCCATCCGAAGAAGTTGGCTATGGAAAGGCACGGACACTGCCTGTGGAGGGGGCAAGGTTAATCGAGTACGGCCTGCATTCTCCGACTCATTTGGGAGCACAGGGGTCTTGGACCTCTCCCGTTTCTCCAAGGCACTATGTCTACGTTGGCTTTGGCTACACAGGTCCTCCCCTCAATCGGTTGGGCTTCACACCTTCGCCGCCGAACTCGATCTCGCTTTACTACGCTGGGGACCACCGCCATATTCATAATGGCTCCTCCTTTCTTTTGGGAAGACCATCGGCTTTGGGATGCGCTCCAAAGCATCTTGCCTCGGTCTATTCGCCAGAATAATGAGGAAAAATGTAGCGATCGCGGATGCCATCACCAATAGCAATTGGGTTGCGGACCTAAGGAGAAACCTAGCTCCGGATATGATTCCTGAATTGATCTCGCTTCTTCGTCGAATTGTTCAAGTGACGCTGAACCCGTTGGAGCCTGACCAATTGATTTGGGGTTTCACTGTCGATGGAGTTTTTTCGGTCAAGTCACCTATCTCGCTTAATTCAAGGGCGTTGCAACACCTGCATTGCAAAAAATTTGGAAGCTCTGGGCCCCTTCGAAGTGCAAGTTCTTCCTTTGGCTACTGCTTCACAAGCGTGTCATGACAACAGACGCCCTACTGCGACGCCAATTGCCAAATGACTACTTCTGCCCTCTCTGCAAGCGAAACCTCGAAACACCAGAGCACCTATTCCTTCAGTGCAATTTCAGCTCCTTCATCTGGGCCCGGCTAGCGGAGGTGCTCAACACTCCACTAATCAATCCCTCAAGCTGGTTACTCCAAAACAACTTCAACAGCTGGTGGGCAGAAGACATCCTCCGAAGAGGCCCGTCCAGCGATGCCCTATCCGTTATCTCCAGCGTCATTTGGTACCTCTGGCTGGAGAGAAACAACCGCATTTTTCGATAAATTGATAGGCCCCGACCATTGTTTCTCCGCTTTTTGCTCGATGAGCTGCTACTCTGGTCAGTTGCAGGAGCCTTTTCCTATGTAATTAGCTAGTGCGTGCTTATGGCCCAAGGGGGAGGAGCCCTATCTCCCCCATCCTGTAAACCTTCTGCTCTTTTGATCAATACAAGGCAGTTCTCCTGCCCCTTTTGCTCAAAAACAAGAGAGTTCATTTCCCTCCAACCAAACGCACCATGTCACATTATCTGTGTTAGCTCTTAGTCTTGGCTCCACCACCGTTTAATTAATTATTACTACCCGGTTAATTCACTACAACCAGCTTTCGCTACATTGTCCGGTGAAACCGACGTGTTCAACAACTACCAAGAATCGAACAAGTCTGTAACTTCACAGCCATGAGAGTTGCAAACTGCTCGAGGACAGTGACAATGCCCGGTCCATTAGCCACGAGAATTAATTGCTAATTGCCCGGCCGGTGAACGAATCGCGACGTCGGTTTTGGAGCTGGAATTGTTCATCATGTCATGCCATGTGGCTGGTTGGCCACAGGTTGCATACAAGCTAGTATTGTTTTGTGAGGTTGGATTGGATGGATGCCACAAGCATGGGGTAACCACAGGACCCCTTCCATTATTTTTCCTTCAGAAAAAAATCTTCACTTGTAGAATTTGGATGATTAATTTAGGCTCTATTTTCTGTGGCTCTCCTTGTTTGATGAAAAGAAATGCATTACTTGGCATCAATTGGTGGATTCGGTTGTGTTGTGCCATGGACCATCCGAGATGCGTGGTTTATCACCACATGTGGCATGTGTACTCATCTCCGTCCTGTTGTTTGATGTGAATCGATGAACGAGTGAGCAGTTGTGCCAGACTGCCAGTTCTACATCAATCGATCCAACATGTATCTGAGCATTGAAAGATACTAACTCATGGCTTCAGTGCCTGCAGATTGAACTGAGGCATCCGGGTTAATTATTGACGAATGCGATCCGGCACGGGCGTATATCACAGTGTGATTGGATCGATCATTTGGATACTAGCTCTTGACCTAATGACAGCTTAACATGGGCTCAAGCGTCTATGTGCAAGGGAGATCATCTATCCTGTTACGTGCAGTGTACAAATTAAATACTCCATCCGTTCCAAAATATAAGACGTATTTTGACTCCATAAAAGTTTTTAAAGGTAGAGTTTAACTGTTAGATTCCTCTATTATATATTATGAATTGTTACAATATAATATTGTATCAAAAAGCACTTTGAAATATGAACAATTTGGTACAACTTTGGTATACTAACGATGCATATTATTTGATTTATTTATAGTCAAAATTTACTAAGTTTGACTTTTCTTTGGTCAAAATACGTCTTATATTTTGAAACGTAGGGAGTAGCTAAATATCCGTGATTTGATATGAATAATAGTTTTGCAGTATGTTACTTTTTATTTGTTTGACTTGATTTTATTCTTTTTATACTCCATTGCATCATACTCTCACACCCTCTGTTATGCTTGAATGACATCTTGACCGTTAGATGAGCGATGGATAGCATTTAACATAGTACCACCCATTTGTTTGCAATGCCTTGCTTATCAAAATAGGCCTTTCTGCAACCACGCTGAAAAACTGTACTCGTTGGCTCCGCGTCCACTACCATCGTTCACCTCTCACCGTGAAAGGCTTGATTTTTAACAGCATAGATTTACAATGATACAAATTACAACGTATAGCCCTGAGTAGAGGTACGTAGCGACCTTTATTTGAGTTGATAGAGTAGGAAGGAAGCTTCTTGTCCTGGACGAACTGACGATCACACGAGTCCAAACTCCAAAGGAATTTGTTCAGGTTGAGCCCAATTTTTCTGTGGTCAGCCGTTCATACATCTTCCTCGGTTCGTCAAACGGCAGAAACTCTCGGCCACGAGATCGATGAGATATTTGCTTTAGGAGGAGTATATACGTACGTAGGCGAATGCTTTTCAGGTACGTAATACACGTATATATAGCTCAGTGATGCTATGCCCGCCATCGCCGGCGAGAGCGACGTCGCGGCGTGGCGCGGACGGCACTCGTGGGCGGCGGCGCGCCGCTCTACTTGGCCGCCGTCGCGGTCTCGATCGTTGCCGCCGCGGCCCCCACGCGGCGGCGCCTCGGCCGCACGTCCCTGGGGCGCTCCGGTCATTCCTCCCCCCCTCGCCGAATCTGATCCGCCGACGAGGCGCCGCCACGTCGCCCGCGGCCGCGCTTGGTGCTCCCTGCTCAGCCATGCCCTTGCCCTGCCCTCGATTCGTTGGCAAGGCGACCTGTGCGGCTGTGCCTCGTTTGGAATGGACGTTTCTTTTGGCATGTATATTAATCTTATTTTGATTATAATTTGAAAATCTATTATCTTTGTACGATCCATGCTATAACATTTAGTCATTTTATATATATTTTTACAATCTATACATAATATAAAAATGAATAATGTTAAATATGGATATCAATCATACAAAATCAATATTATTGAATATAGTTTGGACCAGACATTATTCGTATAATTTATGAGAAAACATATTTAAAATATTATCAATATAGTAAGTTTAGTTAGGTGTTGTCTGTTGTAGAGTAGTGTCGTCTGCCAATGAGGTAGCATTGTCCCTGTTTTATTCGGCGGAAAGTCCGTCGTAATTATCTGCATCCATATCTAAACCCGTAAATCGGATATCATAAACCTATTAAAATCACTAGCTATCCAATTGGTTCGATCGGATGGATGATCCAAAAATATTTATACCATTTGCAACCCTACCGTGCGTGCAGGCGCGTGTAGTCTGAAATCTAATCTTATATTAGGAGTTTATTAGTAGCATATTTGGGGCTTGAATCCAAAAAAAAACTTTCCAACTCCTATTTTTACCGTCTCTGTTGAAGGAAACTGGAGACTTCAAAGCACCTTTTTCTGGATTGCGACTTTAGCGCCATCATCTGGCGTCGTGTGGCCACGCTCTTCAATGCCCCCGTCCTTGATTCGGCTACATGGAAGGGGGTCTACCTCAGCGTTTTGGGGGAGGATACCACCTTGCGATCTAGGTTTCATAAGGGTGTTCTCTCGATCATCTCTGGAACCATCTGGCACCTTTGAATCGAACGCAACAACCACACGGCCGGTGCCAATCTAGTTTCTTTGTAATTTAAGCTCGGTTGTGTTCAGTTTCCCCCCGGGGAAGGAAAAATCCTCCCGCTTTGTAAGACTCATTCCTTTTGATCGATAGATGGCATCCTCTGCTAAAAAAACAAAATCATATTTAAAATTAGCATTAAACACGTACGCGGCAAGCAGACTTGTTCTCAGGAGGACCACGAGGCCATCTGGATTCGTAGCCAATGCTCGAGTGGGACTCATCGATCGATCGATCGCTCGCGCGCCACGACACGACACGATCACACGACACGTCTCCGTGTGGCCTCGCTGTGTCAGTTCAGTTTACGTGATTCTCATTAACACTGCCCTAACAGCCTCCAAATGACGATTAGGCGGCCACTGTGATCCACACAATTGCACAGGTCTCGACGGCGGAGCACGCCGGCTGCCTAACTCCGGCGCTGGTTTCTCTGGCCCCCAGCATGGCACCGTGTCGCCTCTGCTCCCTTCTCGTAGGCTCAAGATATTTCCCCGTCTTTCTTCGTGTCGACGTGTAGGCAAGTTCCAGATATGTTTAATTAGGGTGATGGTAGGAGCGTCGGTAGGGTCGGGTGATGACTTTGTCGTTGCCGGTGAAGATGAGCCCGTTTCGAAGATCACCGTCCTTCATGTCGCATTGGTTTGCCAGATTTGGATGATGGGTGTGGAGGTGGAGGTGGTAACGACGGATGTAGCGGGTTTCCTAAACTACGTAGGAGGCGGCTTTGCCGATGCTGATGATGAGGTGTGCTGACTGGAGCTCGCCATCTGTCGATCTATGTTGTCCGTTAAGTGGTAATTAATAAAGAAAATTGATTCGATTTTGTGGAGGTTTCTTTTGGATGCTTCCGCTATTAGATGTTTTGGGGGAAGACTTCGATGATGGCCTTCTTTCCACGGAGGTTGCTACATCTCGCTGGAAGGGAGAAATTGTGGGTAGCAAAACTTGGAAATGTATGTTGTGGTGAGACTCCTGTAGTGATGGTGGTGGCTGCAACGCAGATGTGCACCAAAGACAAAGGCTTCATATCATCTTCTTTCTTTGTAGTTGAGGAGGAGGTTTGTGCTTTGATCTGATGTCATCTCTGATGCCGATGTTTGGAGAGGGATGAGCTACTTCTAGGAATTGTATGTCAACCATAGTAAGGACGTCGATGCAATTTATGTTTGATATAGTGATTTTTTTTGTAAGGTGGAAGTTCTCGATGGAATGAAATATCTTCCTTGTTCTTAAAAAAAACTTTGGGACAGGATCAACACCAAATTGGAATATATTGACTTTTTTTAAAATATTGCCTCTTTGTGCTTGTCCAAAACCTCTACGAAGGAGCAATCTTTTAAAAGGACGGCTGTATTATTTGTTATAATTTTTTGAATTTTTACCGGACAAAATCTAGAAATACCGAAATTAATTCATTCTAAACTCGGACATTAAATGTTTGCTCGTGGCTAACAAAGAGTAGACATATCTCTTTTCCTGAATGGAATCTCACTTCTTATTCTGCACGTTTTGATTGGTGCTCAAATTTGCCATTATAACATATCCGTATCACTTTTTTTTTTTTGATAAAGGAGGCTTTTATTGATATCAAGACAATTACATCAAGGTGATAAAATTATCTTAAGATCACTTCCAGCCTCTGCATCATTAGAATGCACACATCCTTCAAATTTTAGATAAAAGTACAGACACACTCTAATGACTATCAATCCGTATACTAAATCACCGCCCATGTGTCTGCGTAAAGAACTCCTTGACAACCTGCTCCAAATGTTGGCATGCCCCAACCACACATTCCCGTGACCCCGGCTTCTGAAGAATAGCCCAAATACGGAGCCAGTGGGAGACTAAGTAAATATCGGTATCACTGATACACCCGATTTTCACTTTACCAAAGGTAACGAAATGTAAATGGGAGAATGGGAGATGTCTCGGATACTAACATGTTTTACATGAGCCACAAAACAAATATCATCTATACCTCTAACCAAATTTTGTGCACAGTCTGGTGCAGCATGCAATGCAGTCCAGACATTGCCCCAGCACGAACATTGGTAGGCTTAGTTTGTTCACAAGCCTAGTCAAATCATCTGTGAATTATGATCCTATCGTACTATCGTAGCCTCCTAACAACAAGATTTAATACAGAAAAAAAACAAAGCCCCCACTAGTATAATTGTTTTTCTTGGTGATATCTGGCCAAGGAAAGACTGAAAAGGGAATCAAGAATGGGCCGTGCTGGGATGGGCTGGGCTTGGGCACGGCCCTACGAACACTCGTCCCAGCCCTCCTTGGCGGCGCGCCTCCTGGCGCGGGCGCGCCCCATCGACGACGCCACGGTCATGACATGCCTCGCCGGCACGTGCGCGCAAGCCTCCAGCCGCCGGAGCGTGTCGGCCTGGCCGTCGCCGTAGCCGGCGCCGGCGCAGGCGATGGCTCTGTCCGTCGCGACCTCCCACCACAGCGCGGCCGCCATCGCGACGCGCAGCGGGACGCGCGCCGCGGCGACGTCCCGGCCGAAAGACCGGAGCGCGCGGCCGGCAGCCGCGGCGCGCCGCCGCGCCACCCTGCCGGGAGGCCCATCCGCCTGGCCCACCCCTCCAGCACCGCGTCGCCGCGCGCGCGCCCCTTTGGCTTCCCCCTCCGGCGCGACGCCGGCGCCGAGTCGGCGGTGGACACGCACAAACTCGACGCCGCCGACGCCCCGGACTCACAGCCCACCTCCTCCTCCGCCGCCGCGACGCGCCAACGGCGGTGCCGCGACGCGAGGAAGTTGGCGCCGTGCACCTTGCCGTCGCACGCCGCGCAGAGGAACGCCGCGTCGGCCTCGCAGTGCACGGCCGCCGCCTCCCCGCAGAGCTCGCACGCCGCGCCGCGCCGCCTCATGCCGCCGCCACCCATCTCGCCAACGACGGCCAGGACGAAGCTACCAGCGGGTTGCTCTCCTCGGCTTGGCCCGGCGCGTATTTAAAGGGAGGCGCGCGGCGCTCGGCGCCACTCGCTAGCTCGGTCCCGACGACGACGACGACTCGTATCCACTCGCCTACACGTGCAGCTTCCATGGACGTGGAGGCGGAGCGCGACGTCCAGTTCCATACCATTCGTGTGGACGCGGAGGCCGAGCCGCTCGCGCACGCAGTTCGCGCCGTCCGTCGCCGTCACCGGCGCGCCCGTGCGCGATCGCGCGACACCTGGAGGCGTTTCCGTGGAGGCGTCGCCGCTTACTCCTCTGCTAGTGAGTAGTGACCGGCCGGCAGCGCAGGTGGTGGTGGCCATGGTTGATCGTGGAGCGGCCGGAGGCCGTTCGCCGATCGTATTCGTGGGTTGCGCGCCACGGATTGGCGGAAGTAGATGGGAGTCCGCCTTGTTTTCGAGAGCACGGATTTGTTGCGGTTGTTTACTTGTTTTTTGCCGAATTGATTGGGGATTTCGAATTTGTTGGGGAAGACAAAGAGGCTGTTCTAATTGGATAGAATATATACCGTAGATATCTTTTTTTTTTCCTAAGTACAAGTATGGATAATCTCATGATTCGATTATCTCTAGATCCATCCTTCTGACCTATATAAACTCCCCCTCCTCTCTACCTCCCCTCTCAAAACCCTAATTCCTCTTCTCCTCTTAGCCGTCGTCATCGGCTTCCGCTGTAACCATAGAATCTTCTCCCACGCCATCCACCAAATTCGCCTCTTTTTATTGAACCACATCAAGAAGGAGGCCCTCCCTCACCTCACAAACATTGGATTTCCTCCTATGCCACCAGATTAACATTGGATATCCTCCTACGCCACCAGATCTGCTTCCTTCCATCGAACCACCTCAAGGAATTGTGCCCACTCTACTTGATTCACCTTACGTTGAAAGATCTGAATAAAAAAAATTTGCATGATAAGTAGACCGAGCAATCGTCTCACTATCATCAGATATCTTTCCACACCATCAGATCCATCTTCTTTCTTGCCTCGCACCTCAACAAATGTCATATCATCCACCCTGTCCCATAGGCGTCTGATCTCCTGCGTCCTATAGGCGTCTGATCTCCTGCACCACCAGATCTATTTCTTTTTACGGCTGCAACCACCTCAAAAGCAAATCTATCTCACTTTGTCCATAGTAAGTGACCTCTACCTTTTGGCCTTATTCTTGGTGGTGGTTTTCATCATTAAATTTATCTTCTTTTCAATTGTTTTCTAAAAAATTAATATACTTGTTTCTTCTTGTCTCGTCGATCCATCAGTTAACCGTCCAAAGATTGTTTTTAAAGTCAAAGACAAATCTGTACTTTTCAATGATCCCATAGTTGCCGACCCTAAGGAGTTGAGAAGACAAGATCACCTCCCTGGAGCATGAAACTTTACACCGATCTATAGGTAAGAAAGGCAATTATAATTTTTTACATTTTTCAATCGCTTGTAAATTAGTAAATATTTTTTTTCTGAGCCGGTCATCTTTAAAGTTGTTTTGATCTAACCAAAAGCTAAGCATAACTAGGTTTAAGGCTTCGATCCAGGACTTTAAAGGTCGAAACAAGCTCCCAAACGGATAAGCTCAACCAAAATAAGGAAAATCATAAATCTCATGATAGCTTTTATGCACTTTTCAATAGAAATTACGAACGTCATCGTAAACAAACAGCATAGACAAAGGCAACTTTCGTGTTGGTTGTTTAAGTTGAGAAAAAATTGTATGGTCCCTAATCCTTCTATGTCATTACTAAATTTTCTCACCTCTGCGTGACATTGTGTTTTTATGTTGGTGTTCTCTTTCTATTCCATTAGGTAAATCTTCTTTTGTCTAACTTGCTAAAGTTGCTAAATATTCTAAAAATTATTTAAAATATCATAGTGGCATTAAATATCCGAAGCTCATACTTCCATAGTTGAATTTAGGCTGAAAATATTTATTAAAAGTTTATACTTACATATATGTTACTATAGAGATTGATATTTTTTAATCATTTAAACAACTCAAACAAACAAAAAATGATAAATTTGGCATGGAGGGGTAAGGGACCTTCTCTAGTGATAAGCAAAAATTTTGTCTTTGTTTAAAGTATTTTGGACATATTTTGTTAACGACCTTTGATTACCTTCCAAATATCAATCGTGTCTTTGTAATTTGGTCGATATTTGGATGGTAGTGAATGTTTGGCATGCCCTACCAAAACATTGGCGAGCCAACTCAATTGAACACACATAACGTCCATTCGAGGGTTCGGAAATATCATGTCGTTCGTTGGCGAGCCAATAAAAGGTGTGTTTGGGAGGAAAGGAGAGCGAGGGTGCAGAGTTCAACCACCCACACTAATGTGATATTGTCGACGGTTGGGATATCGGTCCCAAGTCAACTAAGGTTCTTGAGAAAGGAAGATAGAAGACACTGCCGAGCAAGGCAAACAGCAATCAACGAGCAACGAGCAGACATAGGGTTTTTATCCTGGTTCGGGCCTCTCCGGAGAGATAACAACCCTACGTCCAGCGCTTTTTTATATGAAAGAGGATTACAAGGAGGAACTCAGCGAGATGAGCAAGTCTCGACGAGATTCTAGGTGTACAGGAAGTAATATGCGATCTTGGATGCAAGATCTCACGATGTTCTGGTCCCTCTACGCGCCGTAGGGACCTTGTTTATATAGTGTTGAACAACCGACCTACCTGGAAATAATCGGGCCGGGCTATGAGAGCGTAACGAACTTGTATTCATGCCAAATACATCCCGAGGTAGATAAGGTAAACTCAAATTCTTAGAGATCACGACGTCTGCTCCAATCCGGGAAACTACGTCCGGGTCTTCACGTAGCCGTGCAGAACTTTGTTCGAGTCGGACTCAAACAAGAAGCCTAGGCCATTACGCACCGTGCCAGCCAGAAAGCTGTTCGGCAGGATGCACGACTTGAAAGAGCCCTCTAGGGAACATGCCCTAGGAGGCTGTTCGATTGGGCCATCAGGGAGTGGGCCATGATAATGGGTCGTGATTTTATCCCCGACAGATATCATGCCAACGCTAGATTAAGACAAATTTTACGACACGCTGAGGCCAACATGGCCCACCAACAGCACAATCATCTAGCCAGCTTGTTCATCTCAGTTGCATTTGAACTTCTTATTTTTATACTTATTTTGTACAATTTCCAAATTATATGACACAAATTTTATAACTTTTTATTTTTATTTTATTATGATATCAAGAACGAAATATAGTGAATTTATTTTTATTTTTGTTTAAATTGCACAATATAAATTTATAATTTCTAAAAAAATAAAAAAATTGTCCATCTTTATGATTTTTTTTCTGAATTTATTTCATTTTCTTTTGTATTTATCTCTTTAAACTCACCCTTGATGTTCCATTGGCAATATATTAAACAATGTCCTAAAAAATTTGACACTCTATTGATGTCAATTCAAACAGCACAAACTTGCCAACAAATGATCATGCACTCAATTGGTCAAGACTAATCTATTGGCATGGCTAGTCGAGTCATCAACCAAACACACCGTACAAGTAGAAGGGCCCATCGGCCGGGGAATAGCTAGCGACTAGATAGTATATGCAATAAAATGTGTTTATTTCATTTAACTTTCAACTTCATTATTTTATATCTCTTTATCTATCATCTAAATTCAGTAAAACAAAACCCATAATTCATCTGAAATCAATATTTAATCGCCTACAAAATTTTATAATTTTACGAGTTTGCTTTATTTATTTATTAATGGTAGATATATTCATCTAAAATCAAGATCTAGTCAACTATATAGAATATGCCATTGATTATTGATCATATTCTAACGCAATGTATTCACAGGGCATAACCATTCCATGCATCTTTCGACATGATAGTGGTTTTTTTTTTCTAACAATGGCTTCTCTTTATTGAATAGCTCGTGGTTAACTGCGGGAGAGAAGATTTCAGATTAGTTAAATAGTCAAGATCATTTGAGGTTATGCTTGTTAAGCACCAAACCATTGTATCCTCTTGATTTGTGGAACTCCGGCTGAAGTTTCGTTGGCTAAAGCTCTTTTTGCGGTTGAGATTGTGGTAGGGATTACATTCTTAGCCAAATAGATGACTTTAAAGTCCAATACACGCCTAGAGGAGTTCTACAGAGAACCTGTTTTATGCCAGAAGAAGGAATTCAAGTCATCTTTAATGAAAATTTTTGATACATCCTCAAACATGAGTTTGCGGACCATTGATGGTTGTTCAAATTCTACTTCAGAAGATGATTGTTATTTCCATAAACGGAGGAAGATAGACGGGAGCATGTTTCTTCCAACAAATGGAAATATGAAAGATAGTCCAACGACAAATTTTACGAGTTTTGGAGATGACTCATCCATGGTACAAAATGGTGATGGTATATCACTTACGGTTCCTTTGTCTGTAGAACCTTCAAATTTTGGAGCAGATGTTGCTGAATATACATATGCAGCAGAATATAAACAACACATAAAAACTACAATAGGAAGTGTTGGGAGCAATTCATTGGGATTACACTCTAGTGTAGATGGTAGACTGACACCATCTTCATCAAGCATGGCATCTTATATCAATCAAAAAATAAAGGATGATGGGAAGTGTTCATCACCTGATGAAAACTCTAAAAAATCAATCACAGAGTTATCTGCGAGGGATCTTTGCATCTCTATACTCAAAAGAGAGATGGTACTTACCAAAGAATCAGAGCAAAGCAGCATGTCAACTCATATAGTTCCTGATGATGATAAAAGCAACCATTTATTTGCGTGCAAGAGTTGTGGGATCATGGAAGATCCTTTGAATATGCTAATTTGTGATTGTTGCGAAGGAGCATTTCATTTGTCTTGCTGCTACCGTCGCATCAAGAAAAAACCAAATAATAGGTGGTATTGTCATGGTTGTTCAAGAAAGAAACATAAGAGGCGTCTTGAAAACTGGTTGAATCAAGATGGTTCATCCGAGAACATTCATAGACCTCGCCGAGGTCTTGGTCCCATAAGTGATATGTTGCTGGGTGTTGAACCATATGAAACTAAAGTTAGGATTGGTAGAGACTTTCAAGCAGAAGTTTCTGAATGGTCTGGACTTATTTGTAGGTATGATCACATGCTTTTGATAAAGTTTAATTTAGTCTCTGTTCTTTTCAGCTTAATAGCTTAATGTCTTATCGGCTTAATAACTTATCTAAGTTTTTTAAATACATATGTTTTAGGT
Source organism: Raddia guianensis (assembly GCA_036346415.1). Lineage (NCBI taxonomy): Eukaryota > Viridiplantae > Streptophyta > Magnoliopsida > Poales > Poaceae > Raddia > Raddia guianensis. The sequence continues at coordinate 4,631,450 of CM070539.1, read as the reverse complement.
TTTTTAGTCCATTTTTTCGTTGTCTCGAAGGTGGTCCTAACGCTTTAAAAGGCAAGTCAAACGAAATGGATCTGAATCTCGATATTATCTCGAGAAGCTCTTGAAATTCAGTCATTCCAGCTGTTCAGCTGTTCAGTCGTTCAGATCAACCCAAAAGAACAAAACCTTAATCTACCATTATCACTATGATTGGAGGGTTAGCTTCAACTTATGCAAAAAAAATCTCATTTATGAGATGGTAATATGCATGAGACTAACCCATAAGGCAGCGAATATCATAAAATAGAGTAGCTATTTTCAAGGAGTGACATGTTTGACACTTTGACTTGAAGCTTCTAGGATAGGGATTGAACAATTAACTAAAAGAACACAATGTTTGTGTTTAGGATATCCTTGGTGGCACCATATCCTGTGTACATAGGGGTTAAAAAAGTCATGAAAAAATCTCAAAAACTTGCAGATGTTCTAATGAACATGCTCTACCTACATATAAAGTTTAAAGATTAAATTAATTATATATCAAGAGTTATAAAAAAGAGAAAACTACATTAATTTTAAACTACTCAAAATTATCATTATTTTCTCTTTTTTATAACTCTTAATATATAATGAATTTGATATTCAAACTTTATACATAGGTAGAACAAACAATGAAGAATATGTATAAATTTTTTTAGTTTTTTTAATAACTTTTGTTAGTTGATGTACATGGGTTTACATGGGAACCCCTGTGTACACGGAATATGTTGCCATCCTTGGTATCCTATGTTTTTTTGGGTGACTTTTTTTTGGAAGATTTCCTGGCGATCTGCTGCTCAACAAATATGATGCATAGTATTTGGGGAGAGGTGTGATTGTTTTATTGATTCCCTGAAAATACCGGTATCTTTGACTTTTCATGTGCCTTTTGTCCTCTTTGATTATAATTTACTTGAGTTGCTTTATAAAATACAAATAATATGCAAATGATTTGAAATCCTGAAATTACATGTATATTTAACTTTTATGTCAAAGTGCAATTTTACATGTGTTGTTCTTTCTCACAACTTTGGCATTATTGAATAAAATCTCTACTCCCCATTGTTTATGCAGCAGTGAAGATCATTTTGATGAGCCCTCCGAACTTGATCCCGCAGAGATGACAATTCTGGGTGTAAGTCTTCAGCACATATAAATGATATCCATTGCAAATTTCCTTACTGGTTATCCTAGTCATGCTCCCTGACAAACACTCTGTTACTTGCAGCTTCCACAAGTGTGCAAGAACAAGAAAGCCAGCATTGGCCACTGGATTCAGTGCCAAGATGTCCTAGACACTGGAGTTGTTTGCAGCAAGTGGCGGAGGTATTGACCCAACTAAAACATATCATCCCTAATCTCTCTCTCTCTAAACATATCATCCCTAATCTCTCTCTCTCTCTCTCTCTCTCTCTCTCTCTCTCTCTCTCACTCACTCACTCACTCTCTCTCTCACACAAACCATACACATGATTTTGCTAGCTTTGTTGTTTGTTTTTGTTGACATCAATCATTAAGATATTCATGCTTCTCACTGCATGGGATGGATCTCTTGCAGGGCACCACTGTTTGTTGTTCAATCAAGCAATTGGGATTGTTCATGTTCAGTTATATGGGATCCAATTCATGCGGATTGTGCTGTTCCTCAGGTATGCTTGTGTAATCCTTTCCATTGGTTTGCCGTTGTTTTTGCTTTTTCATTACGGCCTTGTGGGAAGGCACATGCTTGTCTTACTTCACCTGCTAACTGCATCGAACACATTCTTCATAATTGATTGTACATCAATTATGTGGGTTGGTTATGTATGTTTTTTGTTGGCCTTGGTTTTTTGATCATAAAATGTATCTCGCATGTGCAAGCATATTTTAGGCATGAATTGAATTTTGAAGCAGTGGTTGAACTTCTCTGTGATAAGTGATAACACTCTAATTTCTACCTTACATTGTCGCAACATTCAGCAATTAAAACCGCTATTATTTTTGTACAAAGCTGAGTTCTAGATTATCTTCGTTGTAGGAGTTGGACACTGATGAAGTTCTTAAGCAGCTCAAGTATACAAATAAGGTATATTCATCTGATCCTAAACATGGCTATAATCAGCATATTCTTTTGCATCAAGTTCTTAAGCGCCGTTTCCTCAGACCACTGTTCTGATCACGCAAATAATAAGTTTTTTTTTTTGGCCTGATCAACGGATGTGTTTTGCTTGCTTGAATGAAAACTAAATTCCCCATCCTCTCTCTTCCTGTATCACTTTTTTCTCGTATACCGTGTGCTAGCAGAGCACCTGCCCTTTGCGTTCAAAAAATTAGTAATGCTGAAGCTCAATCAGTTGCTAAAAAGCAGCGTTGTTGAAGGAATAATTATTTGCTTCATTTCTTTATTTTTGCTGAAAAAATGGTGCAGAGAAGCAAATTTTGTGCTGCATTTTAGTTTTCACTGTGCTCATCAACTAAATATTGTTTACCTGACTGCAATATCCGTGTGCAAAGAAATTCGAATGTATCCTGTCATTTAAAAAAGAATGGTAGGGCAAAACAACTGTATTTACTAAGTGCATGGCATGCATTCACTGTGAAACTAGGCTGACTGATTTCTTCTGTGTAGCTGAAGAATCGATTGGCTAATCACAAACAGAAACACTGAAAGATGATCATTTGTCAGAAGTGAGCGGTGCATTTTTCAGATTTTGCTTTAGTATCTGCGTCTTGGATCACGTCTTTTGCCTAACAAATTTGATGGATGTGCACGTTCTTTCTAGCATATTTTGGAAATGGAGAAACATACAAAGATGGAGCCATTGCACAATACCGTTACAGACTTCGGACGAGAAGGGAGGTTTGCCGTGTGTACATATGCTGCCACCTTCAAATATCAGAATATTCATTTTGGTTGCTTCTTATAAAGAACAAAAGAAAAAAAATCGGTGCTTGAGGATTAGCAGTGAGGTTATTATTGAATGTCCCTTTTTCTTTTGGTTTTGAGATTAAAATCGGAGGTCATATGATGTAAGCCTGTAAATTCGTTAGCGAGAGCTGTGTCAAGCAGTTTTCTCATCTTTACTTGCGAGTGGCGTGATGGAAGATCACAATGGGATTTTAGTCATTTGATTGGAACGCTCGGCAGTCTGCAATGGGCTCTTGCATCACAATTTTTTTGGGATTGAGATTTTTCAGAAACAAAAGGGCAGGGCTCTGTGCAGGAGCGGAGCTTCTCAAGGATCGGACTGGGCTCTGGCTCCCATACGTTTTTTTTTTCTTCTAAATAGGTATAATACACTATAAATTGATATCAACTTGATAAAATAGCCCTCTATTTATCTTGTACTACCTCCGATCACACAAAAAAAGTCGCCGTTCACTTTTGGACACGCTTTTGACCGTTCGTCTTATTCAAAAATTTAGTTCAAATATGTAAAAATATAAGTAATACTTAAAATATATTTAATAATAAACCAAATCATAACAAAATAAATAATATTTATATAACTTTTTTGAATAAGACGAATGGTCAAAGGCGTGTCCAAAAGGCAACGACGACTTCTTTTTATGATCGGAAGGAGTACGATTTTGTTCCTGTAATTCTTCGTTGAAGCTCCGCCACAGGCTCTATCATTGCCGGTGGGACTTTATAGTTTATACGGTACACATGTGAGGGAGGGAGGGGGAGCGGGTAGATAGTACCACCTCCGTTTTTTTTGTTTGACGCCTTTGACTTTTGGACACGTCTTTGACCATTCGTCTTATTCAAATTATTTTTTAAAATATCATTTATTTTGTTGTGATTTGTTTTATCAATAGAGGTACTTTAAATATGACTTTTTTTACATCTTTGTACTAAATTTTTGAATAAGATAATCACAAAGACGCTTAAAAAGTCAAAAAGTCAAACAAAAAACGGAGGGAGTATATTTTGGATTGAGATGAATCGATATGAATGCACACACGCCCATAGTGTATTGATTAGGAGAATTCACCCGAGCAGACACGTAAGAACTACACCGCGGTAGCAATTACTTGGAAAGTAATCTGACCAGTTTCTTAAGACTTTTTTCTTAATACTACAAAAAAAATCGACTGAAACATAATTAAAAAGGGGAATCAATGTGCATCTTACGTCCGGACGGTTCGAATGCTATGTGGAGACGTGCTCATGCGAACTCCTTCCTTCACGGACAAGCTTGCTGACGCAAGTGGGTGAGCTTAGCATCTCTTCCCATCTCTCAATTTTGTCCTTTTTGTATTTCCTTGTGTTTTCTTCGCCGAGCATCTCTTCCCATCTCTCAATTTTGCTTCACACATGCACGCACGCAGTAGCACACACATGCGCAGAGGAGAGGAGACGGCTAAACCTCATCGGCGTTCCTCCGGCGTTGATGGTTGTCGGCTTGTCGCCTCTCCTTTCATCTCTCTCCCAATCTTTATCTCTATCTCTCTCTTTCATATGTCTTCCTTATGGATTCATCCGATAAGTTTGGCAAGGTTGGTGCCCTGCCAAATCCAGCGAGCACGACGTGAAGACTTGTTAGATCTGAAGAAGACAATTAGGAGAAGATGCATGCACATTTAACTTGAGCATGTACGTAGATTATATGCCTGGTGAATCTTTCTTTTGTTAATTTTTTTAATAATAGTGAAATAAGATGTTTCTTTCGTTCTTTTTCCATGTTTCATCATGTATTATTTCATATTGCACCAAATCAATCCTCGGGGGATAGTTGTTGCTGACGTCCTCCGACCTCGCCCTGTGGGCTCAAAGTGGCGTCTTAGGCCCAAGCCTAGGCAGAGCTCGGATTGCCTCTTCGGGAGTAATTGGACTTCATTTAGCGTAGCTCAAGCCACCTATGCTCGGGTTTAGGAATGCTCAAGATATTGCTCAGTGTGAGGTCCGACCCGTCTAGCCCTCACGGGCTTTGGATATGGCAAGTCTCGTGCACTGGCTACATGGAACCACGTAAATCTCTAAGTTTCCATGCTGGGTTTAGGGTTATGTGTATAATCGATGTGCTACCCAAGGCAACGTAGGTCAGTTTGTGTTCGACAAAATACTACACCGACTAGGGTTTATTAGCTGGCAGGTCGACACTATAAATACACCCTATATTGATCCTCGTGATAGTTCCCGTCTCCACACTACCCGCACGCACACCTTCATCAACACGGTCCGCATGCACCCTACGAGCGCAACCTAAACATAGCGTGATTTGCAAGATTAAGCAATTGGGCTTACAAAAGCACATCACAATATTCCAGAGTTTACAACTCAATGCGACTTGATCAAACTAAAGCAAGCATAAAAGCTTATAATTTATCTGCTAGAACATTGGACCATTGGATGCACATGTATCACTTAAGAGAAGCTATGTGGATATGGCCTGGCAAGGTAAAGCTTGTTCAGATTTTGTAGGGTCTCTCACCTGGTCATTTTGAAGGGAGGGAGGGGTAAGATAGTCTTTTCATTTGATTGATAAATATGGTCAATTATTTGAACAAAGACAAAAAAAAATCAATTGACTCAAGTGCTTTGAGGCATATCAGTACTGTTCTTATCAATTTTTCATCACAACTTTCCGCCATTCGTTCAAAAACAACTTCTCACCATGAGCTATGGGGATTTCCCGTTAAGGAGAAAATAGCCAATGTGCTCCCACAGTTTAGGTGTAACAGTTAATATGTCCTCCTATTCATTATAATTGTAGAAATACCTAAAGTTAATGGGTTAATCGATCGTTTGCCTTTTTCAAGGTTTTTATTCAAAGTTTACCGAATTCTCACCGTAAAATACCCATATTTCAAGTTTTAAAAATCATAGTGAGAAAAAAAAAGGCTGCTCAAAGGGGATGCCGATACTTCTTATTTTCACAAGATTGCTAATGGGAAAAAAAAAGGAAAAAGCTAATTGAAAATTTTAAGGATGATTCTCAAGTGATCCAGGGGGATCAAAATTTATTGGATTATGCTTCAAATTTTTATAAAAAGTTGTTTGGGCATAGTCAGTGGAGTCCTCTTCATTTTAGAGAAGAGATTTGGGGAGTTGATGAAAAAGTGTCAGAGATGGAAAATATTTTGTTAACTGCTAGTTTTAGTGAGGAAGAGGTGTATAAAGCTTTATGCTCTATGGGGTTAAATAAGGCCCCAGGTCCTGATGGTTTGCCAGTGGAATTTTATAAAATTTGTTGGCCTATTCTCAAAAAAGATATTCTAACTATGTTTGATGATTTTTTTAATGATAGAATGGACATTTCGAGGTTAAATTTTGGTGTTATAACTCTTATTCCTAAAGGTGATGGAGTTGAGAAAATTACTCAATATAGACCTATTTGCCTTTTAAATACCATTTATAAACTGTTTACCAAGGTGTTGACTATGAGGTTGGAGAAAGTGATGGATAGAATTATTTCCAAGAATCAGGGTGCCTTTTTAAAAGGTAGGGACATATTAGATGGTATTCTAGTCCTCCATGAGGTTATTCATGACACTAAGAAAAACTCTTGTGGGGTAGTGATTAAACTGAATTTTGAAAAGGCATATGATAAGGTAAGCTGGGATTTCTTATTTCATTGTTTGGAGTTAAGAGGTTTTCATCCAATTGTTTGTAATTGGATTATTAAAATTGTCTCTAAAGGTACTTTGAGTGTGAATATTAATGGGAAAAATAGTGGTTATTTTGAGAGCTACCAAGGAATGAGGCGGGGGGATCCTTTGTCCCCTCTTCTTTTTAATATAGTAGCTGATGGTTTGAACAAAATGATTCAGTTGGCTAAAAATAAGGGTTTGGTCAGTGGTTTGCCAGGGGAATTTTTAGATGGAGGTTTAGTGAATCTTCAATATGCAGACGATACTATTTTGTGTATAACAAATGAGGTGTTTGGGAATTGGATAGGATTTTTTCTGAGATATTCACTTGTTCGGTGGGTACTTTTCCTATTAAGTACTTAGGAGTCCCTGTTGGTGAACAGAAGATCAAAGTTAGAGATTGGAATTTTTTAGTTGCTAAGATGGAGAAGAAATTAGCTAGTTGGAAGGGCAATTGCTTATCAATTGGTGGTCGCCTTGTTCTTTTAAATGCCTCTCTGTCTAGTGTGGTAGTGTATTTCATGTCTCTTTTCTTGATTCCCAAAATGGTGTTATATAAATTGGATAAAATTAGGAGAGCTTTCTTGTGGCAGGGTGGTTCTATTAATAAAAAATACCATTTGATTAGATGGGATAAGCTGTGTAAACCTAAGAGAGCAGGGGGTTTGGGAATTCGTAGGTTAAGAGAAATGAATATTAGCTTGATTTCGAAGTGGTGGTGGAAGCTGGATTCTGAAAAGGAGAGTATTTGGAAGCAATTAGTGTTAAATAAGTACGTTAAAAATACGCCCTTCTTTCAGATTAGAGTTAGAAATAAGGATTCGACAGTCTGGAGGAATATCATGGTTGTTAGAGATTACTATTTGTGCAAAAGGGTGGTGGCAGTGGGAGATGGCAAATTAGTCGATTTCTGGAGAGATGTCTGGTTGGGGGAATCTTCTTTGAAAGATAGATATCCAGTTTTGTTTTCTCTTTGTGAATATCAAAATATTTCAGTGTTGGATGCTAAACAAATGGATTGGAACCTTTCTTTCAAACGCTGGCTCGATTATGATTGGTTTACTGTGTGGTCTAACCTGCTTGATGAGAGTAGGACAACTAGTTTTACAGGAGGTCATGATAATTTTACTTGGAAAAATGGTAATTCAAAAGTGGGATTCTTAGTTAAAAGAATGTATGATTTTGTTAGTGGCTGGGATAGAGTCTTTATTAGATGGCCTCAGTTGATTTGGTGTCAAAGTTCCTATGAAAATTAAAGTGTTTGCCTGGTTAGTATTCCATAAAGCTATTTTAACTAAAGACTTTATGATTAAGAGAGGTTGGAATGGAAATCCATGTTGCTTCTTCTGTTCTAATATGGAAGATGTGGAGCACTTATTTTTTCGGTGTTCGATTGCACGAGCTATTTGGAGTGTGATTGCTTCCTGTTTTGGGTCTGACAATAGACCAGTATCTCTGGAGGGCTCTTTTAGTTGGTTTCATCAGGTTTGGCCTGAAGGTAAAGGTCTGTCGGGGGTATGCATTTATGCTATTATTTGGTCCATTTGGTTGGCGCGCAACAATTGGTGTTTCCGAGGTCAGGTTGTACATTCTCCTTTATCGATATTACATTTTGCGTGTGCATTTGTATATTATTGGGCAGGGCTTTATCCGGAAGGAGAAAAAGAAAGCCTACGATTGGGAGTGGAGCATCTAAAGAAAGTTCTTCAGAAGATGGCCAAGGTTCAAGAAGGTGGATGTTTGAGCCTGGAGTCTGGGAGCATGGATAACAAAGGAGGCTGAATGATTTCTGATAAAGGATTCCTGGTCTTTCTAGTTTTTTGGATGATGGCTAATTTGGTGGTTTAGTCGGATGGTTTTTGGAAGTTTTTGTGGCTGGTTGTAAAAATGTTGGGCTTTATTTTGAGCGGCTGGTCTGTATTACCTTAACGCTGGATTTTAGTTGGCAGGGGTAGATGGTTTTATCATTGTGTTTTGTGTTTTGATACTGAACGTTGTAAAATTCTATTCTTATGGAATGGAATTGGTGTCAAGCCCCTATTGCAAAAAAAAAAATAGTGAGAAAAAAAATAAAACAATTAGAGTAGCCATGCATGCATGTTTTTGCATGAGTAGCCGCGGCGTGGCGTGGGTGATGAACAGAACAGGCGATCGAGCATTGCAAGCCAACCGCCGAAGCAGCCGGGTCGTGCCATTTCGCTCTACCAAGGCACGCCTCTTCTCCCTCCCCCCTCCGCTTCCCCTCTCATATTGGCGCGCCGCGCGCGTTGATTGATTGCCATCGTCCGCGCGTCCGTCCGTGCACGGCCGCTGAGGCTAGGGGCGCAGGGCACGGCTGCCATGGCGTCCGGCACCTGGCGCAAGGCCTACGGCGCGCTCAAGGACTCCACCAAGGTCGGCCTCGCCAACCTCAACAGCGAGTACAAGGTGATGATCTCCTCAAGAACCGAGGATCTAATTCCTTCTCCATCCACACCCAGATCGATCCTGAATTGCCTTGCATTCGTCCATCGCCAAGTGACTTCTCTGGATTGTTTCATCTCATTGGCGTCATGTGTGTGCGATCGATGCGTAGATCGATTGTCTTCTTGATGAAAGTGATTCCCAGCTTTCCCGTTTGCGATCTGCAATGTGTTCCTGTTCTTTGCAGGATTTGGACATCGCCATTGTGAAGGCGACGAACCACGAGGAGTGCCCGCCCAAGGAGCGGCACCTCAGGAGTGAGTGGTCCCTGTTCTTGGCGATGATGAGATGCAAATTCTCCAAGAATTCCTATTTTCAACGGACATTTCTAGGTTTGTTTTGTTGGGTGCAGAGATACTCTTTGCGACCTCCGCGAATTGCCCGCGAGCCGATGTCGTCTACTCCATATGCACATTGGCGAGGAGATTGTCCAAGACCAAGAACTGGATAGTGGGTCTTAATCCTTGATTGTTTGTGATAATGATCCTTGGATCAGCCATATGGATCCCATCTCTGTTGAAATATTCATTTGTTGCATAAAAGGGGTAAATATTTAGCAATGTTTTGGCTACAGGTTGCGTTGAAAACATTGATAGTGATACATAGATTATTAAGAGAAGGTGATGGGACATTCAAAGATGACTTCTTGACTTACTCGTATAGAGGAAATGTTTTGCAGATTCCACAGTTCAAGGATGACTCCAGTACTGTAGGTTGGTTCACAATGCACTGTTTTGAACATCAACTGTGTCTAGCCTTCTCTGTTCTTGTTGGGCATCTGAATAGACCATTTCCTCCCTCCTCTTTTTTGTCAGCTTGGGATTGTTCAGCTTGGGTTCGCACATATGCACTCTATCTATATGAACGGGTCGAGTGCTTTCGGGTTTTAAAATACGATATCGAAGCCGACCGTCTGATGAAATTGCCCCATGCTTCTGGCAAGGTAATACCAGCTTTCTAAGGTTGATGCTGACAAAATCTTACAGCCCTTGATGCCATTGTTACCTGCTGATTTGGTAGTCATGATTGTAATGTTGCAATGTTGAAAAATTTATTACAGGCACACAGTAGAACAAGGACCCTTCCATGCGCAGATCTTTTAGATCAGTTGCCTGCATTACAGAAACTGCTACTAAGGCTTATTTCTTGCCAGGTTTGGTTCTAATTTGATTCCACACACTTATCTGATATTATTGTCTTTTAATTCATCTTCTTCATTATTGCAGCCCGAAGGCGCAGCCTGCACAAATTACCTTGTACAATATGCATTAGCCCTTGTATGTTTCGATATGAGGTTTTTCTCTTCTTTTTTTTGTAACAAAATAGTAAGCATTTCTTGCTAATCTTATGGAGGTTTTATGGGTCTCAGGTTTTGAAAGAAAGCTTCAAAATATATTGTTCCATCAATGATGGCATCATCAATCTTGTCGACATGGTAAACCTGAAATCCTCCTCCAGAATGTTTTACATATGCCCATCATCCATTTGTGAACATAATTCCTGTTTTTTTTCCATCTGATATAGTATTTTGAGATGCCAAAATACGATGCTATTAAGGCCCTTGAAATTTATAAGCGAGCTGGCTATCAGGTGTATATACTCTCTGATTTTCTATATGTTGAGCTGAATAGTAGTGTATTTGGGAAACTAACTGGTTACTGGACTATCATGTTGCGATCTTTGGTTATTTCACAGGCAGAAAAGCTTTCTGCGTTTTACAATTACTGCAAACATCTTGAACTAGCCAGGACTTTTCAATTTCCTACTCTGAGACAGGTATGTTCATTCTCCATGTATTTCTTAATTGAAGAATTCTTCCCTATCTTGGCTTCCATAGGCTCAAAGAGGAGATCATTCATTACGCTGAGTACGCAACAAGTAGTGTAAATATGGGAGTCATTTAGGCTCCAATTGATAATAGCATACAGTTGCCTTTACATTTCTGTATATCGCTATGTATGCACTTCAGATACTCCATGTCCACCACTGAATCTCTGGTTACAGTGACTTAGTGATATGTTGATGAGTTACCAATGTGCAGCCACCTCCTTCATTCCTTGTAACAATGGAAGAGTACATCAGAGAAGCACCCCGTGCCAGCATCGCAAGTAAGAGCTTGGTGAGTGCGCTCACTGTTAGTATAAAAAAAATATTACTCCCGGCTTCAATCGAAAATGGCGGAGCTCCTGTACCTTTCACTAAAAAAACAGCAAAAGGGGCAAAAATCTACCCAAAGGCATCTACTGTCGTTTTGTTAATTCTCCCAATTGCTGAACCAGGAAAGCGAGGAGAAGAATTTACCTAGTGATAACGAAGATGGAACTCCACAAGAAACTGAGAAACCAATGCAGGAGGAGGAACAAGATCCTGCAGAGCCAGAAGAAGAGCTCCAGCCTATTGTCATCGTCGCAGAAGAAGAAGAAGTTCAGCCACTGGCAACCACTGGGGATCTATTAGTAATTCCAATCTATTCTGATCCATCTTCATTCCAAATCAGTGGTTCTAGTTCCGGTTTCTTTGGATCCATACATGCTTACTCCTAGGCTACGTGCAGAACATGGATGAAGTAAACCCCATGATTGTGGATCTTGAGGAAAGCAATGCACTGGCTCTTGCTATTGTTGCTCCAGGTACGTACTATACGTAACCTCAGATTCAGAAATTCATACACTTCTCATTTGGTTTATCAAAACTGCAGTAGTAGTTTTGTCGACAAAACAAAAGCAATCATGAATTCATGATAAAATAAGGTCTGCACTGGTGCTATGTCGAGTGTCGAGAAAGACTTTTTTGAGCGTATCAGTTTATGTGCTACTAAAATGCTGTATTTTGAATATCGAATAATGTAGGGAATGAAAGCAAGGTTTCAACCTCACAAAACTTATTTGCCATGGACAAGCCTGGGTGGGAACTAGCACTGGTATCTGCACCAAGCAGCCACACAAGTCGACCAGTTGACAACCAATTGGTACGTTTGTCTTGCTATCTTAGATTCACTCTGTTTGTAGGACTTCAGACTTTGATGATAAGAAAGAAGGTCCAAATTACAGAAAAGATAATCCAACAAAAATAACTAAAGTCATCAGAGTTGTATACCTTACCTGCATTTGCTCAACAGGCTGGGGGGTTTGACAAGCTATTGCTAGACAGCCTCTACGAAGATGAGGCAAGGAGGCAGCAAATAGCCAGTGTGACTTACACCGGCAGCATCGCAGCGAACCCATTTGATCCGAACGATCCATTTGCCATGTCCAATAGCTTCGCACCACCATCAAATGTCCAGTTAGCCATGTTGGCACAGCAGCAGCAGTATTACCAGGTACAGCAGCAACAATACTTTCAGGTGCACCAACAACAGCAAATGGCGATGATGCCGCCTCAAGCATACCACCAGCAGCAACAGCCTCAGTATTCCGCACCTCCATCTCACGCCGGGCCATCCAATCCGTTTGACGATCCATTCAGTAGCCTTGTTCCGATAGCAAATCCACCCAAGCAAAGCAACTCAAATTTAGGCTAAGATCACAGATTCTCTGCTGTATGTCGTGCTTTTTTTTTATCACACCTCTTTTCCAATTTTGAGGAGGCCTGTACAGTTCGAAACTTTTCTATGCTTCGATGATGCATTGCAAATTTGTAGTACTCGCATCGAGGAATTGATATGAACATTGCAATGTCATTATGTTACACAATTCTGAATACTGTCCCATGCAACTATATCAGCTAATGCGTAAGTGTGATGATGATGTGTTCATCATCATACTATGTGGAGAATCACAGGTTATGCTATTATGGTGAACTATTATAAGCTCTAACCACCAAACAAATATCACAAGATGGTGAGAAGGTAGCATTAAACCGTTAATCTTCATGTAGTGATAGTTTACATATAATCAGAAGATGGCATGAATTCAGTGTGCTCATGGTAGCACATGAATTCATGGGTTCTACAATTGTACAGTAGCAGAAAGACAAAAGATGAAACAGGAAGTCTTTTTCTTGATTGCCACTCCAGAAATCTATAAGCTTTTCTTGATCCCCTCTTCATCCAATGCAGAGAAATAGTACCTTCCATTTATTTCTCTTCAGCTGGATCTGCATCCTGTCTTGATCCCTCCACTTCATCCGGAGATTGGTCTGCAAAAAATTAAGGCACAGATTTAGATAAGGACGCAATGTGCGCGACAAGAAAAGACAGTATGATCATACAGCAAAGACTAGAGGCGGAAGCCACGTTAGCTTCAATCACGGAAGAGCACACCAAAACGACAAAAAGTAGCGGAATTGAAAAAAAAAATCTTTTCTAATTCTAGCTGTTCTTGTTCACTGCATGCAGCTGCGGAATCACTTCAGAATTGAGCAGTACGACCAAGAAGGGGGGAGGAAATGGAGGTCTCAGGAGTCAAGATAGTCAGATTCTTACCGTGGATGAAGTAGGCCGAGCAGGGGTGTCCGCGGGAGCCGGAGGCGACGGCGCGCGCCTCGTCGGCAGAGAGCACCGGCAGCAGAGGCCCCATCCCACCGCTGGTATTCAAGAGCGCGAGCAGCCCGCGGGCCAGGCCGGCGGGGCGCGGCGGCGCGTAGTAGGAGGTGCCCGGCCGGAACACCGCCCAGTCGGGCTCGGCCATCCGGGCCATGGCGCTATCGAGCGCCTCCTCGATCCGCCGCTCCGCCGCGTTCCCCTCCGCCGAAGTCGACGGCACGGCGGCCTCGACCTCGAGCAGCGTCGCCGCCCGGCGGCGGGCGTGGTGGTGCCGGCGGGCCGGGATCTCGCCGGGCCGCAGCGCCCCGAGGCGGCAGGCCAGGCCCGCGGCGCCGGCGCGGGAGGAGAAGAGCACGCGCGCCATGGACGCCGGCGCTGCACGCGGAGGCGGAGGCGGAGGCCGCGGTGGTCGGGAGTCGTGGCCGCGTGAGACGGTTCGAGGGGGAGCAGCCGAATTTGGCTTCCCTGAGCAGCTGGTGGTGCGGTGGCGTGGTGGGGTTGGGAGGTGGGTGGGTGCGGGCCGTAAATATAGTGGTAGGCCGGGGGCCTGGTCGGCCTCGTCTATTTGGGCTGGAATTCGGTTTGCTCCCACGGTTTCGCACGCCAGCACACGGATCCAGGTGGATATTGGAGTGCTTCCTAACGACACTTCATGGCTGAGGTTTTTTCCATTGGAACTATTGATTCAAATAAGAAAAGTTTATAAGAACAAACACAAAATTCAGCCGGCAAGTTTCACACGTACATTGATTAAGTTCCTTTGCGAGAAGGGGATGGATCTCATGATGCAAATAAAAAAGGTTCACGAGAACAGACACAAAGTTTCGACCGATGAAAGCCAACTTTCACACATACATTGGTGAGGTTCTACGCAAAAATGGGGGTACGAACCACCTCCTCGCTTTCTTATTTTTCCAATCTAACATGCCTATAGGTCATGTTTGCTAGATGTGGCCACCAAATACTTTCGAAACTCAATCATCGTCCTTTACCGAACAGAGATAAGATGAGGAATGGAAAGAGGAATAGATATGGGAAAGGGAAAACAAGAAATAGGAGATGATGCCGCTGCCAAGCATACAACTGATTGTAAGCAACGACACCGATGACAGCGACTACGCAACCATGGACGAGTACGTTTGGAGCTGTCGCGCGAGCACACTAGGGGCGTCTTCGGTAGCTCGTTTGTTGGCGTTCAGTTTAGTTCCAGTCCGCTGAACAAAAACGCGAACGCGCATTAAATGGCTGCGAACTGGAGACACTGCACTGCTGCGAACTAAAGACGCTGCACTATGTGTTCTGTCAACAAAAACATAACTAACGGCCCAAAAACGAGCTACCGAACAGGGCCTATAAATGAAAGAAAGAGATGAGATGTGAGAGCTTAAGAGAGAGATGCGGGGTCGCAAAAAAGTCAAAAAAGGGGAGACATGGAAGCCCACCCATGTGTTGCATGCTCGCGCATCTGGCCGACGCGTTCGAGCCCATCGGACAAGTCTGGAAGGGTATCCCGAATATTCATCGTGTTCTTAGCTTACAATTCAAATTATAGGCCACGCTATTCTTAGCACTTTGTAGTTATTTTTATGAGTCTTGTAGTGATTATTTTGTAATGATCTAAAAATCATTTTTTATATATTTTGAAACCTTTTTGAGCCGTTTTTCAAGGCCCTCAACTTTTTCTGATTTAAGCTCTCAATCAAACACAGCCATACAGTGAGTGAGAATTTTGTTAACTTTTTTGAAACGAAATGTCTTGGCCCCATCTATTTTTTTTAGATTTTAGATGTTTTTATTTAATATTGGAAAATATATTTTGATAGTTTTTGGGCTCTTTAGCCACTTATCAAATACCCACAACTTTCAGGAAAAAAATTTTATTATATTTTTTAAAAATGCTTTATACAAAAATAATCGACGGTTCAGAGATTAGACAAAAATAGTCGACTGTCGCTCTTTGGATGAACGATCGATAGAAAATCGTCCTCTGAACGGGCGACCGACCGGTGCTTCGGATAGGTTGTAGGTCTCTGAATGGGCGACCAAGGACGATTTTCTATCGATCGTTCATCCAAAGAGCGACAGTCTACTATTTTTGCCTAATCTCTGAACCGTCGATTATTTTTGTATAAAGCATTTTTAAAAAATATAATAAAATATTGTTTTCCAACTTTCAGATTACAAACCCACACTACATTTCCAGCTAAAAAATGCTAATCGGACGGAGCTAGACCTTGCCAAGTGGGCCGTGCCCAGTAGACCTTGCTGGATGGCAACTCCCCTAAGAGCATCCGTAACAGGCACTCTATAATACTGTAGCTCTGGATAAAGTGTCTGATGTCAGAAAGGAATCTTTTAGAGTGCAGTGTAAAGTCTGAAGAAAATTTAGAGGAAAGGGTAGAGGGACACTCTAATAATGAAATAGAGGGTGGGCATAGAGTAACAGATGTGGATGCTCTAACGGCCTGGGCTATGATGGCCCAGACTGGCCCACACCATTCCTCTCCCCTTCTCTTTCGCGCGACGCGCAAGCACCCACGCAAGGAACTCCTCTCGCGGCGGCGCGAAACCCCGAGCCGTTCGGTCGGCGAAGAAAGGGCTAGGGTTTCGTCCGCGGCCGCGGCGGCCGTGCGAGACATGTCGGCGTACGACGAGGTGGAGATCGAGGACATGGAGTGGAGCGCGGAGCTGGGGGCGTACACGTACCGGTGCCCTTGCGGCGACCTCTTCCAGATCACGCTCGCCGACCTCCGCCTCGGGGAGGAGATCGCGCGCTGCCCCTCCTGCTCCCTCTTCATCACCGTCGTCTACAACGCCGAGGACTTCGCCGACGCCAGGGAGCCGCAGAACCCGGCCCCGCCCCCCGTCGCCGTCGCCTGAGGTGCGCCGCGAAAAGGTGACGGTTTTGCGCAATTGGAACTCGTTGCTTCAATTGGGTCAAGTGGGAACTAGTAAAATTCTTAGCACAGGCGTCTGATTAGGAATATATACCAGACTAGCTTCAATTGCTCTCTTCGGTTACCCTATATAGCTTGGTTCGATTATTTTCTTATCCACCGTGCATTTGGGACCTGGTCAGGACTAGTTTGATCGGTGGAGGAAGGAGTGGAGACATTGATGCTAAGGATTTGAGTTTAAACCGCAGAACGTGAATATTTAATTTCTTGCTTTACCATGTAACATTTTTCGTTGATAGCTTAGGTTAGGTTAAATAGAGAGTCAGAGACTATGGAAGTATGTAGAATGTAACTGTAAAATTGGAACTGTGAATAAATGGATGGTAGTGAGCTTCAAGAATTTTCACCAGCTGATTGGTTGATGTGTGCATTGAATTTATTTTTTATTAGTTGTTTATTCATTGAAAAAAGCCTGCTGAAGTGCTGATTAATGTGGCATGATAGATTTTCCTTCTTGTGCTATTTGTTTATATAAACATTAGCTTTATTCAGTGGTTGTCCTTTGTATGCAGATCCTTTAGAGCTGGAATAGCCAATGTAGTAAGCAACTCCCAGTTTGTCTATAAAATGGAACCTTGTAGTTGTTCAGAATTTAACCACTGTATATACCTTGTTTTACCTGGGAGGATGATTTTACATTATGTTTGGCTAACGTTTGGTGCTTATTGGGAGTAGTTCTGGTTGAGTCTTTTTAGCTGAAGGCTCAGCTTTCTTAGGCATGTGCTTGCTTCATGTCCCTTCCAGTCTTAACATTTAATAAGGAGCATAAATCCATAACAAGCCCATAAGAACTTTAATTTTGTCATGCTAAGGCTATCTGTTGTCTATCTATTGTTTCATATTGGACCTAGTGTAGCTTGTAGGCTGTTATTTGTCCTGTATATAGTTCCGATATTACAAGGGGATGTAGAATCTGCATAGTTTGATTCTACTGTGAACTTCAGTAGTTCTTCTCAAGTGTAGCTCTTCTCAAGGGAGCTTGGTAGCTGTGTATTTGGGTTGACCCTTCTGCCCATTTTCCATTTTCTATTTTCTGTCTTCTCTGTTTACTTGTTCTGTTCCATGGAGTTCTCTCTTCGCCCTTGTAACTAACTTTATTCGATTTCTATCTTAGCATGGCACACAAGCCTGGCATATTCAAAAAAAAAAAAAGCGTTCAAACTGAATTGAAAATGCATTTTTCAACGTTTGTCGCATTGTCTTTCGGTCTCATCAGGTCTAACTAACGCTGAAGATTTCATAAAGCTTTGTTTTTATCTTCCTATTATTTTGGCAGTTTTTTAAAGAGATTTTGGCAGTTTTTGACCTTATCATCCTGCTTGCAGGACAACGGACAACGGAACACAGGAGCGTTTGTACTTCTAAGATGAGAAATTCCAAGACATCATATCAATCTTTAGTGACTGAATTAACTTATCTGTATGAGTAGTCACATTGCCAGTTTGTCACATGGCATCATGAATTGATCTTGCGGATTTTGTAAGGAAATCATAGAAGCTTCATTTAAACAAGGGTTAATTGGATAGATGCCACCGCTGAAGTTGGTTCGAGAAGTGTCATTCCTTTCTATAAATTTGCTACTATGAGGCTGTGTTGATCAGAAATACACCACTTCGGGCGGCACTTGGCATCTTTTGGCGAAAGTGGTTGATTTTGCCCTCGTCTTCTCTCCTTTTTCCTCCCTCCCCTCCACCTTCTTCTACAATCCTTCATTGATGCCCTCCGATCACCTTGCACTGTAGCTCGTCACCTCTTTGTCTTTGCTCCTCTGCTGTGGATGGATGAAAACGTTGTCATCCGCTCGAGCTCCGCCTCTGAGCCTACCTGATGTCTGTCGTTTATATAATACTTGCTTTATATATTTGATCACACATCCAGCATGTGATTGTGTGCATACTTATAAGAAAGCAAGCAAAAGGTGGGCTTAGGATGTGACCATATTGTAGCCAGCTGGAATGTGTAACTTAAGCGAGCAACGACTGACGGGATATGTACCATTACGACTTACTTCATATGGATCCTTTTTTTTTTAGAAAGTTGTTAAAAAAATTAAATCTGAAAAGGTTGTGACTCCTTGAGATGTTTTGGGGAGTCCAAAAAAATATTTTAAAAATATTTTAGAAACTTTAAGAACAACTATATAACATTCCACAAAAATAACTATAAAGTACTACATCATTTGGTTTATACAAACGATAAATTTTAATTTAATTTTATTTTATTTGAGCTGAAAAGAACAAAGCTGCCGAGGACTAGCCAGGGTTTGATATTTTGTTTTGATGTTGACATTTGCACCCTAGCGGTATCGAAATTCACACAAAAATGGATTAAATTCGAATTTAAGAAATTTGAATTTTATAAATCTAGCTTTGATTTTGTTGCGAGTTTTCTTGCCCATGTTGAGTTAGATTTTCAAAATTTAAAATTTTCCATGATTTTATGCCGCTGACTTGCCGTTTTGTGAATTGGCAAAATTTGGCAAATTTCAAATGAAATTGTTTGAAATTCGGAGACCTGAAGGCTGAGGATAACCACTTGGCAGAAACAAAGACACTGAATTGACAGAAGGAGCATAAGTACGGCGATTTTAAGCTACTGGAAACAAAGTTCACACTGGAAAACATAGCACACTTGACAACAAAGACGCCCTTTAAGCTATTGGCGTATTGCAAGTTCTTGTTGCTTACGCTCATCCTTGCTCTTTACTGAAGGCTTCAGATCTTAAGGTGCCAACTGCCCATGAATGCTGAGATCACAAAGGTTACTGCATTTTTCGCCATAGGATCACAAGGACACAAGCAGCAATCAAAGATACTTGGCAACTTTGCAATTAAGAAACCAAAAAGGAAATTAAAAAGAAACTTGGCAGTTCCATCGCTGGTCAGTCAACACTAGAGCAAACGATATAAAGTTGGATTGCTGGAGTCACTTCTTCACAACCAGTCCTAATATACAATTATGATTTTATCAGTTTACATGGTGCATATACAAATTATTTACCAAACAATCGGAGGTTTGTATATTGTCCATTTCTTACAACAAATCCATTGTCAAGTGAAAATGAGTGCCAAAGAAAAACTATAGACACATGAAACAAAAGTTATACCTGTACTAGTTAGAAACCACAAACAAATATAGTTGTCCTAGTTAGATACGGCGTAAAAGTTCACTGATCTTCCTGAGTTCTTTGAGAGCTGCTATCGCCTTAGCTTGCTCTGTGCTTCCTGGAACATTTTCCTGTGATTTATCCACTGTGGACAATTGTAAATTTGGTTGAAACAATAATTCAATTACCTGTCAAATAAGCTAGCAAATTAGCCAAAGAACAAAGAGCAAAACACAGTGATACCATCATTACCATGATATGGGCTTAAGGCTAAAGATATGTGATAATCAACACAGTTCCCAATTCTTTAATGTAATACATTACTCCCTCTAGTTTCATAAGTCGTGTCGTTTTGGAAAGGTTGAGGTCAAACATTTAGAACTTTGACTATCAATAACTTCTAAAAATATTTAGTTTGGAACTATGGAAGTCAAATATGTAGATTAATTTTAAAGAGTACTTTAATAAAATATTATTTTAAAAAACAATCCTACATTTTCCTGTCTTGTACTTTACTCAAACCCTACTGCTACAGTAATGGGACAAGAATTTGGGGCCAAGATGTGGCTAGCATTACACATGCCCTAGAAGGATATATGATCTACAGCAACACTAACACAAGGAATTTCAGCAAAAACATCAATTAAGCAAGAGCTTATAGGCCACTTTCATTTCTCCTTAAAATAACAATTACAGAATTGTATACTGTATGCCTTGCATTAAGTTACTTTCAAGTTTCAACTGGCAAAAGAAGTTTTCTACTTTAAAATTCATAATATATGGCTTCTGTGAAGCATGTTTACCTGTATGTTTTCAACCATTGATTTACCAAGAGACCTTAATGTTCCAATCAACTTATTATCAGCCACATTTGAACTTGAACCTACTTCAAATGTCTCTTTGTGGTCACCTTCACGTGCAGAGGAATTTTGGTTATCTTTCACCTTCGATTTTTCATCAACAAAACATATTCTATGCTGTTGAGTGGGTTGATTATCCACGAAACCAAATGTTTGATTTCCTGTTATTGTTACTTCATCAATCTTACCATTGTGTGCAAAGAGTGGATCAGCCTCAGTAACCACCTTATCACCATTTGAAACACATGGTTCTTCTGCATGATGAGTATCATGGTCATAATCAGTACCACATGACAACGAGGCACTGCTGCTCCACGATATATACCCGCTAGCTGCTCCAAGAGGATCTCTTGTTTCACCAGAAGTTGAGCAGTGACCATCAGGCTGGCCTGCCTCACACAGACTGTTTGAGTTACTCCTAGTAATCTCTGCAGTACCATAACCAGCATGATCCTTTTGTTCTATAGGCACACATGGTAAACTATTTATCAATTTTACAGGAACTGTATCAGCACTGTCAAGTTCATCAATAGACCGCCTAGTTGAAGTCAAATTATTGTTTTCAAAATTAGCATCATTGGTTCTGGAAACATTTGATTCTGTATTAGATAAGCTTCTTCTTAACAAGCTCCTTCTCTTCATCCTAATAATTGGACCACAACTTATTTTATCTGTTGACATCTGGAGCATCTTCCATGTCTCTTCCCAATAGTTGGGTGGAGTCAGGAGAGATTTTCCTCCGAGAGTAGATGAAGGAAGATTCGCTTCTAGAGCAAATGATTGCAATAGCTTGCCTTTCTCAATTAAGTTATTTAAGTCAATTTCTTCAGGAAAATTTAACAGTCTCACTAGGCAAGAAGTTGCATGTTCACTTCCGAGCAAGGAGGATCTGAGGTGAAGCATCATTGAGACTGCCATTGACAAAATTAGAGCACCACGGGGAGAACATAAAAATTTAAACTGATAGTCTGCTCTGCTCGTTATATCACTACAATATGAATGATTAGGAGAAGAGAAAATCTCATCCCAAATAAACAGCAGATTGTCTAGTGAAAATTCACGACCAAATAGAACTCGAAGCCATCGTAAGGCAAAGTACTGAGGTTCCACTCCCAACTCCACCAGATGACTGTGAAGAGAGGAATCCACAATAGCAAGCAAGTGATATATTGCAGATGATGCCTCCCTTACAGGTGTTAAACCAGTGCTTGATTCTGGTGCAGGACTGAGAGAATAAAAGTCAGTGATGGCAACCTCTCCTTGTGCACCATTCATTAAATTTTCAAACATACAGTAGGCATCATGCTCCAAAAACTTTTCAGATAAAATAATACCCAGCTCACCCTCTGCTCCATATGGATCATTTATCAAGAAAAGGTCCCTAGTATCAGGATCAAGATCATCCAAACTTCTAATTTTAGCTGTGCTGCCCTCAGCAGTGTTTGTTCTGTCACCTCTGTTCAGCTTTAACCTATCTGGAAATGTTTTGCCATCAAAATCATCACCTAAAAGTTCTTCATGAAGCCCGATGACTTTTTTGAAGTGCTGTACATCAGCATGAAGAACATAGAGTAGAGGAGCTAAGAGTTCATGCATTCCTGTAGAAGGGAAATTGTTTATGTTGACAAATGTGCAACAAGGACAGATATGTTTGGAGCAAGTAGAGATGAGAAAAGAATTCAATGAACTCCTATTGAGTTAAAATATTATCTAGCAGTTAAAACAGCATGTTGAGTTCCACATGTGGTTGAGAAGATGCACACCTATATTTACCTAGATGGATGAATGGCAGAAGTAATGTTTAATAGTTTGATGGCTCTAACAAACTTCAGACTACACGTGCTCATGTCAACTAACTCCACCAAAATTAAATTATCAATTGCATATATGTACAAACAGTCTCTGGTTGTAAAATGGCTCCACAACAGACATTGATTAAATACGAGGTCTATTAACCAATTCTCTTTGGCTACTAGGGTGTTTCTGTTTTACCTAGGCATATTGTGTTGCAGGATTGCTGCTTTATTTGGAATCTGTCGCTGTTAAGTCAGGTAAGAAGTGCACGATAATAGCTGAATACATGTTAATGACTTACCTTGTTTATATCCAAACTCTGGGTATCTAAGGCTCCACACTAACAGAATGCGTCCAAGCATGGACTGACATGTGCTTGTTTGGAAGAAGTCTCCCATTTCAGGATAAAGTCGGGACAAATCTTGGTTCAGCATTTTCTCTAGCTCCGCATTCCTGAAATATTGGCCCCAAGTGCTTTCTGCATTCACGATGTACAAAAATGATTACCCAAAAAATGCAACAAAAAGATGAGTTATTTGACTTGCTTTTCCAGAAAATTCCCACCGAACATGCAAAGATATCATTCTCTTACATTTCCCTAGGATAATGCCAAATCAAGAGAATGTATGATAGAGACAATACAGCAGTTTCTGCTGGTCGTAACTAGTCCATTATCAGTTTATCACCTGAAGGCTAAATTTATATTGCAATGAAACATAGTTGCTGGCATTTCAGCAGAACCACCAACCTCCTTCCCTCCTCTGTTTCTCAAGATACGGAATTTCCAAATTAACATCTCACCACCTTCTCTCCACTACCCACCCTGTTCTCATTAGTTATTCTAGCACTAGCCATTTGACCAAACAGTTGCTAACAAAAATTTAGCAATTTTTTATCAGTAACTACAGGAGGGCTAGTAATCTGCCCTGTGAATATCTTGTGCAACAATTTAATTCTACAAATATTCAAGTGAATGCAAAGTGTTGCAATTTGCAACCAATGGCAGCTCAGAGAACATGTACTTAAACTCTGAAAGGCAAAAGTTATAGCTACCTGGGTTCTGTGACAGTGGATTCTCCACAATAAGGTCGGGAGCACTTTCTTCATCCTTGGAAAGATGGGGATCTATTAACAGGCGCCGTCGCAGATTAGCGTATCTACAATAAACACGAATTCAAAGGCAGTAGTCAGAACCCACCAAACTGATAAATCTGTAATATTTGCCTCGTATTGAAAAGTGGAGTGATTCACAACAGCATGATACATCACTAGTTCACTACCCATTTAAATGCTCAAAGAAATGAAACTTCACATGATGATTAGCACGTGTGAAGCAGTGTCATTACAATCCAACACTCCGATAGCTCGGCAGTAGCCCATTACTACCATTCAGCCGAATTGAACACTAACACCAGAGCGACGGTATCAATGCCCAAGAAAAATCGGACCCTTTTTTTTTCCACGGACCGATCAAGAAACGATCGCTTGATCTAACAAACCACATACCGCAAAACAAAGGAAAGAACGGCTGCAAAGCTAAGCATTTAGAGCTAGGGCAATCTTCGTCGGAGCCAAAAGCATTGCAAGAAACAAGAGGTTCTCCGAGACCCGACCTCCGGCGGGAGTCCGCGGCTGCCCGGCGGAGCTCGTCGATGGGCACGGCGGCGGATCCGGGGATGACGCCGAGATCGGCGCGCCACCGGGCGCCGCGGAGGCCGGAGGAGAAGCGCCGCCTCGCCGGTGACTCCGGCATTGTCGCCCTGGCTCCGGCCTCCAGAGCAGACACGGAGAGGCAAGGAAGAAACGAACCAACCAGAACCAGAAGGATCGATTTGCGATCGCGGTGGACAGCCCAACGGCAACGAGGGGGGATTGGGATCGAGGAGGATGGGAGAGCGAGGCCTGGCAGGCCGTTCTTGGCTTGGGATTGGGAGATGGGGTGGGAAAAGGAAGGGAGGCGAGGTGCAGGGGAAAGCGAGGGAGAGCACGCACGTCCCCCTCCCTCCTCGGTGACATTTCCTTGGAACAGTCCTTCGGATGCAAATGCAACGAACTGTTCCCTCGGGCAAGTGATACCCGGTGCATCGGTTTCAATTTTTTTTTTAAAAAAAAAAAACACATTGTAGTTACTTCAAATTGTCCCATCATCTCACTTAGATTTTTAACTATCAAAATCAGAATATTTAAACTTCTGTATCAATTCTATCTTACAAAGGCCCTAACCAGGGCCACGTCTCCGCCCTCCGGTGCCTCCACGTATGGCTTTCTCGTGCCGCCACGTGATCCGAATAGCCACGACCGTTGGATCGCGAACCGGCAGTTAAATCCAGCCATTCATATATAATTATATATAAAACGATTTTTTTGACAGATTCTCAACAAGGCGGGTCGCTTGCTCGGTTGGTCTTCAGAGTTTCACTTCGGTTAGGTGGCCACGGTTCGAATCCTAGGCCCTCCCAGCTGATGCCCATTTTCGCACTTGGCACTAAGTGCGCGTAGCTCAGTTGGTTCATCTCAACCCACACCCACCTATAGACAATCCCACCTCCCTAACCTTTTCCTACTGCCACTGACATGTGGGCCTGGGGCGTGTGGGGCCCACATGTCAGTGACCCCAACTGCAGGGGAAGAACTGTAGAGGATACGCTTCCCACTTACTTGTAGGTGGTGGGTTCGAATCCCACCTCCCTAGATTTTTTCCATTTTTTTCTTTACATTTTTTGGGATGAAAAAAAGGAAAAAAAATAGGTCCTAATAGCTTCGTAAGCGTTTCATTTTTTTTACAATGCAGGAAAGACAAACAAAAAACTGGTGACAATATCATGGTGGGGCCCACAAAAAAGTTTGTTTTTTCTAATAATTATAGGTTTAGTTGGGAAATGAATTAAGAAATAAATCAATTTTTACTTTCGTTCTACCTTTTTATAGCCAACCAAAAAAAGACTAGGACAATTTTTTACCTTTTTATGGCCAACAAAAAAATAGGACAAATTTTTCGGAAGAATTTAAGAATAACATTTTTTTCTTTCTTTGTAACTTTTTATGGCCAACTTTAAAAAATCTTTTATAGCCAAAACTTTACAAAATAAAACCATAGCTTCATGGTGAGGGCCATAAAAATATTTAGGAATTAAAATAAAAACAAAAAACGCTACAAAATATGGAATCTCAACCAAGTTTCATGGTAAGGGCCTATAAAAGGATTTAGATGTTAGAGATAAATAGGTTTCAGTAAAAAAAAAAAAGAATGATGAAAATGAAATAAATTTTGTTGTGAGTATATAAAAATATTTATCCATTTCTCTTTTTTTTTGGATTCATAAAAAAGTTAGCAAATGCTTTATTACATCACTCTATCTGTTGTCCTTTTGGTGAGCATTAAATACTTTTCTAAGCACGATAAGTATATAATACTTATCTATGTTTTAGGGTTTCGAGTGAAAGAAAAAAGGAATGAAGGGTTTTGTATATAAACCCTATACCATACAATACTTTTAAATTATGAAATAAAAAACACTAAACCACTCATTTTAGCTTTTGTACTTGCTTAAAAAATTCTTCAGGACCAAAACATTATATAACTGAACCGTGATAAATAATGGGGATGAAGGATAAAAAAGATTTTGAAAAAAATATAATTATAGTCTAAAGTCAGCGGTCCGTGGAATAAAAAAATAAAAAACAAGGCTTAAATATGAAACTACAACCATGATTGCATGGTGAGGGTCCATCAAAATATTTAAGCGTTAAAAAAAATAGGCTTCACATAATTGATTGCATCATCATATACGTTCTAAATTTTCCTGTTTTTAAAAATTTTAGACTTTGCGCTTCAATGGGCTACTGATTTGAACCTGATCGAAATAAAACGTTAATATTTGTTTATGCTAATTCTTTAACACCGAGACCAATTGGATGGCGCGCCACGGGCGTGTTTACCGCGCTAGTATGTTTCATAGGCCATAGCAGGTCTAAGATCGATTTTGCAGCTCAAGACCACACGTGCGGCGGCAATTTTACAGTATGATCTCTATAAATAGATTTAGTCTTAAACAAAAGATTGACCATGCTCTGATCTTTATCCCACTGCAAAAGAGAAAAAACAAGGGAGAAGGATGAGATCCATTGGTCCCCCAACACTGCAACACTCCTTCTCTTTTTTATCTACAGTAGAGAGCAAGGGGCGACGATTCCAGTGTTTTCAATTTTGGTCGGTTCCCTCGCCTTTGGTGGCCACTTCGGTGACGTTAAGGAAAGGGAATTGATTGGGGAGATTTGTGTAGATTCCTAATCTAGTAGGTAAGGTAGTGGATCTTCTCCCTGATTAGATTGAATTTTGTTTCCTTATTAGTGAGGAATCCAACCGCAACCCCATGGACATTACCGTTGATTTTTTTTTGCCTTGCGGCTTTTAGAGTCTTCATCTCAGGCTACCATGGTGGAGGTGGTAGAGGCTGCATTCTCCTTCAAGCAACACTGGTGCAACCCATGTACTACAGTTTTATGTAGTTAATCGTCCGATGACACGGCAAATGGCTTTGGCAAGTTTTGGCATTGTAAACCTTGTGGATAACGGAGCAAGAGGTCGAAGGAGCTTGACGTGCGTAGAAAACCACCGATGCCAGAGAAGGGGAGCATGATGGCACAGGCCAACTAGCCCACCCTGCATGAGCATGTCTTCACATCCTACTGCTTTCTATTTATTGGGTTTGTTCTATTTTGGTGGGTTGTATTTTAGAAACTTTTTCAATCAATCAAAGACTTACCCAATCATTATATTTATTTGGTTTTCGTATTTTTAGTCTGTCGTAAAAATCAGAGAATCTTGTTCCAAAGGTTTTAGGATAGACATGTACAAACCCTAGACATGATCGGGTTTTGGGCTAGGCTCGGAAAAAACCCGACACTTTGGAGCCAGCCAAATTTTTCACCCAAAAGTCCAAAGCCCGGTCGAAAACCCAAGCCTGGCCTGATGGTCCGGCCCAACCCGGCCCAACAAATCTGTGCTGCGTTGGGGCCAGACTGCCCATGATGAGGTCTATGACCTTATTAGGGGGAAGAAGTCCATTTTACCCCCTTGAACTATCGCACAAGTTTAGTTTTCCCCCCTCAACTTTAAAACCGGACAAAACACTCCCCTCAACTATCAAAACCGGTACAAAATACCCTACTTTAAAACCATGGTGGTTTTGGATGACATAACATCTAGTCATCATTTTTCTAGAAAATAAATTTTAAAAAATCTAAAAATTATAGGAAGCTCAAAAATATAATAAAAATATGCACAACAATAGAAAAATACATAGAATCCAAATATGCAATAAAAGCGTAAAGTTTATGTGCATACTTAGTGCAAAAATTATTATTTTTATATAAGGTGTCTTATTTATTAAAAAAGTATTCAAGAAAATTTTGTTTGTTCTCTATAAAAATGGTGAAAAATATTTTAGTTTTGAGAATGATGTAGAAATTAATAAAACATAAAGATGCTATTTTGACCGTTGAATTTGATTTTTTAAAAAATACAATTGAAAGGTCAAAATAAATTAGAATTAGAATTTGAAAATATAAATTGAAAGGCAAAGTTAGCATCCTCTATTTCATCAGTTTCTCTCATTTTTCCTACAAGCCAAATTAAGTTTTCTTAAATACTTGATTTATTTATTCAATGAAATACATTATGTACTATTATGACGTATAAATACATACATAGAAAAGTATTTTCAATGAATATTTGGATTCTACCTATTTTGTACTTTTGGTATTTTTATTTTATTTTTTTGAGCTTCCTATGATTTTCTAGAAATTTTTTGAATTTATTTTCTAGAAAAAATGTTGATTAGGATGCCATGTCATCCAAAACCACCATGGTTTTGGGTGATGATTTTGTGACCTGGTTTTGATAATGGTGTGTTTTGTCCGGTTTTGAAGTTGAGGGGGGAAAACTGAACTTGTGCGATAATTCAAGAGGTAAAATGGACTTCTTTCGTATTAGGGTACACTGGTAACGAGTCGGCCGTGTCGCATCGAGCGCCGCGTGCGCAATGCACATGACACGAACACGATCCTCGCGACCTCGCGGCGCAGCGTTATCCTCTCGGACTCGCAGTCCCTGCACGTCCCGGATAAATGGCTGGACCGATCCATGGGCCAAGCCTCTCTCTCTCCTCACGCTTCTCCTCCTCCTCCTCCTCCTCTCGCGAGAAAAGCGACGGCGAGGGGCACGCGGAGGCCAGGGCGTAGTGGCGGTTCTCCGGCCGCGTCTCTCTTCTTCGCCTGCGTCCTTCCCCGCCTGCCCGCTCTTCTCCCGTGGCTGGTTCCGGCGGTAAAGGTGAGTTCTTTCGCAGGCTCTTCTGAGCAAGATACCTGAGCGGCTGACGCCGTGGTTCTCCTTCCATCGTTCTGTGCGAATCGCTCCGGTGGTTTTTCTGTAGATTGATCGCTGTACCGTCGCAAGATTAAGTGTTTATTCCCCTATAGGTTCTTGGTTCCGTGGCAAGTGTCAGGGGATTAAATCTTTATGGAACGGTTTGCGAGGCTGTTAGGTTTCCAGTTCATCTTGTGGTGATTGTCAGATGTGGCCTGTGTCGAATTAACAAATACTTGGTGTGCAAATAGAATTTTCTTGAGGGTTTCATCAGTAAAGATGCAATCTTTTAGTGCCTTGACTGTACATCTGAGCCTCTGAGATTGAATATGCAATGCTAATTCCTTTAAGAATCTGATTACAGAAATCAAATTGTCCACATGGGTATTGATTAATTCGGGCGTATGTCTATGAGAATCTTTTTTTGGGTGATCATACGATAATTTGTTCTTTTAAAAAGATGTAATTTAATTGGCATTATATTATATTTAGTACTTGACGCATGTACTGTTTTGGCATGGTAAAAAATGTTGTTTTAGTACCTATTTGGTGCAGTGCAGGTACAACATGTTACGCTAGTACTAATTCTGGCATTTTTTGTGGTTATCCATAAACATTAAAAACAACAATTCTGATATTGTTATCCAGCATATTTGAAGCCTGAAAAAATGATACCATGTATGCAACACTCGGTGAATTCCATTAGAACTATTTTTTTTTTGACGGGAAATACAGTAGGGAAGCCCCACTGCGAGATTTTATTAAAACAAAAGGAGAACAAAGGCTTGGCAACCTAATCGTTACCAAAGCCAAAAATTACAAAACTTGAGCTAGCCAATCTAAGAAACCTTGTTTAGTGCCATTAGAACTATTGTTTAGTGCCATGTAAAATGAACGGAGAATCTTTCTTGGATTCATATTCATTGGGCGCAAGTATGCCATTATGCAAAATCATCTCTCTCTCTTTTTCATTCTTGATGTATTCTTCACAATTTGGAGAAATGCTTGATTTCTCAGGGGCCTTGTTAGGAAAGCATCTTAATTGCTGTTGCTGTCATGGGTATGGAAAATTTTGTGAGTGCAACAAATCATCCATCAGGTATAGCATTGCCTTTGCCTTGGATAATATAATGTTATTGAATGGGGAAGTCAGAAATTGTCACAAACTTCTTTTAACAGAGTTGAATCTTACAAAACAGGTCTCATACGCCACGAGAATGGAACAGCAGAGGAAAAGAAAGGGCTACAAAACCTGAGGACAGAAATAATGATGGAAACCTGCCATGAAAGCAGGGATGGGGCAATCAGATGTCCTATACCACGCAAAAATGGCAGGTACACTACTGTTCTCATTACTCTGATCAATTTAGTTTTTCTGAGGTTTTTAATCTGAATCTTCTATCTATTAGAAATAATTTTAGAAAAAAAATCCAGTGGTCCTAAATGCACATTTCTATGAATCAACAAATTCAGTCGATATCAATGTATTGCTGCCTCAAATCATTTGGATCATCTCACTTTTGGCTGACATGTTCTCATTTGTATTTTACATGTTGCTTAGTTGACCATCAGCCTGCTTTGCTTTAATCTATAGATTTGCGTAATTGATTAGGTATCTAGTTAAGTTTGTGTTCTGATGTTTAACTACATTTATGTTTTATTTCATTATTCAGGTTGTACAAAGAGTATGATTTAAAGGCTACACAAGATCTCTGTGATTTCTTTGTGAGCAAGGTTAGTTTCTCTACATTTTTGTGCGATACTCATACCACATTGTTTGGGGTTTCTGAAATGTGTTTCTACTTTTCCGTTTGTAAGTTATCACATTTTTCATAAATTTTTTGTTCCTTTTTTTGAGGGTTTTTTTTTTAGTAAGCCTTAGGGACAGGTAAACAAAAAAAACGACCTTTACTTGCCACTCAATAAAGATGCTATTAACGAGCTAAAATTCGACAATCTGTAGGCTTCCCCTCCCCACCTTATGGGATCTCCTCCAGTTCGAGCAAGCAATCCTATTATCCATGATGCACAGTTCTGTGCAAGGAAGGTGCAAAGCATTGACCAGTCTCTAGGCATTCCTATACCAACGAAGAGTTGTAATGCTGGCTATTATGTGAGAGAAAGTTCTATCACAAAGGCTTGAAACTGCATTTACCAGGTTCATGACTGTTGAGAGGACATGCTTGGAGAACATCCCCCCTGAAGTTTGACTCTTTGTAACTCTGTTTGCCTCTGCAGGCCCAATTGTACATATGAGTTGTTGCTTTTTTGAAGCTGTCGTTTTCAAGTTTTGAGTCATGTCACTGACAATGTTGTACATATCTTTTTGATCAGTTTTTATGGGCAGGGAAGCTAGTTTTGGGGAATAAGTGCTGTTAATTTTGTTGTGGAGAAATGAGGTAACATGAATGGAAAATGTCGTCTTTCTTTATTTTTAAATTATTTATGGAGCCCTATCACTGTCCTTGTGTAATATTAAAAAAAGAAAAAAGAAAAAAAAAAGATGGATTGTTAGCTGGGCCGGCCCGAGCCCAGGCCAGCCCAGCTGCATCCCTGTTAAGGGGAAAGAGGGAGATGGGGATCGGTCTCCCCATCCCTTTCCGATCTCTCTGTCTCGCTCTCTCTCCCTCTCGCGGTTCCTCCCCCTTCACCAGCGCCACAACCTCCCACCCGTCCCTGGGCTCATCGCCGGTCACCGTCGTTGGGGCGCCGCTAGCCGCTGCGCCACCGTCGCCTCCCCTCCCCACGTCTTCCTCTCCTTCTCGGCGCTGCTCCGCCTTGGCCGGGAGGAGGTGAGGGGAAGTGGGCGGGTTGAGGTGAAGAAGATAAGGGGAGGGGTCGGTGGTGTGAAGAGGAAAGGGGCTTGCAATGGGAAGAGGAAGGAGAAGGCTGTGCAAGAAGAAGAAGATGGGAGCTAGGGTTTCGGTGCCAAGTTTTGTGGGTAACGACTCCTTAAGCCTTATTAATGCAATTTTGTTGTTCCTAGTGTTGCTTAGGCCCCGATCTATGAGAGCTAGCTATAGATTTGTTGGTGCGATATATGTGTTTTTGGGAGGGTCTATACAGCGAGCTTTAAGATGATTTTGAGCCAAATTTGTTGGGATTTAGGGCTCCGTTCTATGACCAAGAATGTGGGTGATGTCTTTAGCTTTCCGTAGAGTCCAAGAACATGATTTTTGGCTAAACGGTTTAGGAGTTATGGCCAAAACAGTGCTGCTGTCTGGTGTTGGCCATGTCGTGCTTTTGGGGTTTCCTAAGGCCAGTACGCTAGGCTTTGTCTCTACCGTTTAAGGGCCAATGGATAGTTCTATCTATCGCTCGAGTATGTGAGGCAGTGATTGACTGTTGTATGTGTATGACTATTGTAGGTGAAGTTGCTTCAGGGTCAGAGTCGGTGCCGTCGCAGCACCGCTCCTCAACGTGTGGTAACTAAGGCAAGTGCATGGTGGAAGGGGTGATCACGACGTGATACCCCATCCCCAACTAATACTTATCCCTAATTTGTATTCTTTTGGTTACGCTGTTGCATATGGTTAACACATGAGTGTGGGGTCTGGGCGAATGCGAGATACATGCAGGTTGATAAGTAATAATTGGCAATTTTCTCTACCTAGTGGATATGAAAGACCCTTAGTGTGATTAAGGGCCTAGAGATGATATGGGCTGATGGATGAGGAATAGATGGATTAGCTGTGTCATTGTTGAATTAGACTAGAGAAGGAGGAACCTAAAATACCCCATACCTTTATACTGGTTATAAGGTGGCTAACCCTTTTCTTTTGTCATGGAGGTGGCCTTAGCACCCGTTAAGTAAATATGTTCTACTCTACTGCAAGATGCCAACTAAGGAAATCTATTGAGATGATGATGGGTTGATGATGGTAATGACAATTATATGTTTTATGTTTCATGCATCCATGAAAGCATACATTCGAGCCAGGACGGTAAGAAAGTCATATATAAGTTAGTCCGGAGTGCCTTCGGGCCAGGACGGCGAGGAAGCTGTATATATGACTAATCCGGCGTGCTCTTGATAAAACCTACAGAGGTAGGCACCCTTTACGGGATGGCGGGGAAGACTCACTTCGGTGAGCACCTCCACGGGATGGAGTTAGAGCGTTACACCGATGGGTGTACACTCTGTTAGCGCGCTAAATGGAGACATTGCATTGCATTGCATTGCATTGCATCGCACTGCATTGCATTGATGAGCATCTGGATAGTGAGATGAATGGATGATTGGTTACTGAAAGGAATGGCTAATGAGGTTTTATGTTTTGTATTCTGTCTTTGTTATTATGCACTTGCTGAGTCTTGGACTCATACTTGCTTGTTTTATGTTTTTAGGTGAGCTCGATGGATCATGCATGGGAAGGGGTGTAGCTGCTCACTTTTGCTCGTTGCACTGAGCAATGATCACATTACCATTTATCCTAGATGTTTAAAGTTTGTAATGGCATATATGGTACAATTTGTTAGCGGGGTATGCTCCTAATTGTTGGGTTAACCTCCTCCGTCGTGCTGAAAATTCTATTGTTTGGTCTATACCAAGTTTGTCTGTCGTGGATGTCCATATAACCAGAGGAGGTGCTGTCGAAATTTAGAATATTTAGTAGAGTTAGTAGCATCTCGGGCTCCTAGGAAGCCGGGATGTTACACCTTGAGGATAGCAAAATCTGTGCGTAATCTTTCGAACGTGTAAAGGTAGTAGTAGCAGTTCGTTTTTTATTGTTGTAGAAGCCTTATGTTCACGGTCTACCTGCTAAATTCTGCGGACTACCTCCGATATCACAAATAAAATACTTTTGAGTGCCCAAATCGTTTATGCTAAAAAAAAAGCTCACAAATCGAACACATAATATTACGAGATCATGTGGCCCATCGCTGGAACAATGCAGAAGACCATACAGTACGTCACGCTCGTTTGCTTTCCAACCAACTTAAACATCATCTACAATGGTCTTGTGGCAACATGCATCACATTGTTTTTGTCTTCTGTACACGTTGTTTGGCCTTCTCTGCCTGCTGAATTGCTGATCTTTCTTCTGATGTCCATCAAACTTCAGTGGGACGATCTGCTTGATGTATGACGCCCCTGGGAAGTTTCTCATGTCCTTTGCAAGTGATCGGAGCTCCGTTAACCAATATGCGACATATTCGCCATCAGGATCATATGTCTTGGCCTGCAAAAGAATGTTCACTCATAGCCACAAATCACAAACTATTGAGGTATGAATAGTATTGTACTACAGACAGCCATGCTCTAGTATTAGCAACATCCAAAGCTTATGAGTGATATAGTTGATGCGCAAAACCTACAATTTCACACCACACTTGCAACTTTAACTTTCTAGTATGCTACAATTCTTTATGGTAGCCTGATAAGTTTTAGGTCTTGCCAATGATGTATTCAGGTGTTGTTTGTCTTAAATCTTCATGCTTACTTGTTTAGGGATACTGAAGTATCGATCTTCTCGTGGATCATTGCCAACTCCTGTCACAGAACGGCGATAGCAATTCGGTCAGTTCCAGCCTGTCAGTATATGTAGGCGAGCTTCCACTTTTTCTCGCATTCATTTGCTTTGATCGTGGCTATCAACTATAAAGGAATTTCCAATTAGATACAAGAAAATACTAACCAGCTCCATATGTCCAATTACCATAATTTGAAGCAGGGTCATAATCCAACAGGCATGTTTCGAACCATTCAGCTCCCATTCGCCAATCGATACCCATGTCTCGAACAAGAAATGAGCAAACAATCTGAAGACAAGAGATGGGAGAGATGAACGATTGTGGAAGATGGCCTGCATAGTTCAGCCCTCGTGCTGTCACACAGCTGATATGATAGGATGTCATATGTTACCTGACGGCCACGGTTAGACATGAAACCAGTGGATGAAAGCTCCTTCATGTTGGCATCAATCAGAGGGTAGCTGGGATTAATCATGACACGATTCAGAGGGTTACCACGATAGGATTCAGAAGGTATGAACAATAGCTCAATTTCTGGGAAATGGAACAGTTTGGGCTTTCGAGTACCATACCCGGTTCGACCATCTCTCCAAGATTCAAATAATGCCATATCTTGACTCCACTTGGACACTACATTCCTTGGACCTCCTAAAACATTTTTAAAAAGAAATTATACCTTCTCGCCAGCCAAATGCAACTGTTTTTTTACCAGCTGAAATAGATGTGCAGTCTTATCACGATGAATGAGGGAAGAATTCAAAATGTTGCATTTTTCATAATACAAATGTAAATCTTTACCTAGATGAAAAATGGAGTTCCCATATTTTGCTGAAAGAAATCTGAAATAGTCTCTCCATATGAGCTCAAATAAAACCCTGAAAACTTTGCTATATCAGGAAAGGCATTCCATTTTTATATGAATCAGAACATGCCTTACAAACAACTTAAACATGAATTAGCTCAGCAACATCATAACTCTCATTCTCAACTAGGGGAACATATGCTGTGCAATCACGCTTACGGTGCAATCACCGTGCAATCGAACTATCAAAGTTGTAAAAAATTCTAAAAAAATTTATACATATACTCTTCAACTTACTCTATCTCTAGATAAAATTTTAAGTTCAAATTCATTATATATTGAAAGTTACAAAAAAAATCTATCAATTTTGAACTTATCAAAACTTTCCGTTTTTTCTTTTTTATAACTCTTAATATATAATGAATTTTTCTTTGAAGCTTCTTACATAGATAGAGTAAACAATGAAGTACATGTACAAATTCTTTCAGAATTTTTTATAACTTTTGATAGTTCGATTGTACGGTGATTGCACCGAAAGCGTGATTGCACAGCATATGTTCTCCTCAACTAGTGCCAGCTAATGCTATAGGGAATAAATAATGCTACGTAGTAGTAACTATCATAAGGCACACTCACCAGTACGTGGAATCATTTGCTACCCTCTGCTTCTCGTATCTCTTTACCTGCATCATGGTGGCCGTACATGTAGGCATTGGACGGAGCTTATGGATTATGATCAGTGAAGGCAATCATGAAATAACTACCTCTTCGCAAATATAGCGCGGTGAAAGACTGCCAGAAGCAAGCCAAGGAGAGAACTTGCTGGAGTAGTCTGGACCTAGCATGCCATTCCTGGTCTCTTTGTAGACTTTCAACTGATCCTTCTTCCAGAAGTATTCATGAACTCTTCCCAGAGCTGCACTCTCCCCTCCTACAAAATGCATTCCTTTCTCTGACTAGAGAAGAAAGCAGAACGAGCCTATTGTCACAAAAAAATCAGACATCTACCTAAAGCACAATGGAGTACTGAAAATTAGTAGAATAATGAAAATTGTTGCCTTTTTCACACTTAGACCCAGTGACTCCAGTGTTGGTACTGTCCCCCACCCTCCAATCTCATCTAGGCCAGAACTAGGGGGTGGCCCGAGCGACGGTGGCAACTTGCTGCAGCTCCGAACTAAAGACTTCGATTCAACTGCCTGGAGAAAGCATCAACATCTTGCACCTACGATTTACAACAGTCGATTCCAAGAAAGATTCTACCTTTCTGAATTGCGTGTATACGTCTGGCAAGTTGCTCACGGGGAACGGGAGGTCATCGATATGGTACATCGTTGATCCCCATATGAGCTGCAGCTTGGGTGCTAGAGGTTTCTTCTGGTCAGGTGCTCTTCCCTGAGGGATGACCACCTTCTCCAAGCCTCTGCGTACGGCGCGCTCCACGAGGAGTTCCTCGCTGCAGGTTTCCTTATGAGCATAGACCTGGTGATACGCCAGTTACTGCCTTAATCTTAGGTGCCTAACATGGTTTTAGTACTTGAATACCAAAAATTCCATACTAATTGGTTCAGTGATATGATTGTGTAGATTACGAAGATGGACTTACTGTGTGTGCACTGACAGCCTTTGCAATTGAAGGGAGGATGTCTTCTGGCTTGCCATCCCGGACAAGCAAGTCAAGACCTCGTTTCCTCAGATTCTGCTTCAGATCTCTCACACACTCTATCAAGAACTGCGCCCTCAATGCTGGAACAACAAATCGAATCAAATCCTATTTACCTCAAGAAACCAATGATTACGCAGGCCAAAGGATCACCAGACAAACAGTTCTACACAATGCAACAAGATTTCCATTCCAATGAGGCCAAGATTGGAGTGATCCCAAATGCAGCAAGGAGGCGAGCCAGCACCCTATGCTCTTCTCTTCTCTCACCTCCAGTCTTGGGGAACCCGAAGTGGTGCGTGCTCCCCCCAAAGACGCGGGGATCGACGCAGTACACCGGAAGCACCGCCCCAGAGGCCGCCCACGCGCGCGCCAGCGCCTCGTTGTCGAGGACCCGGAGGTCGTTCCGGAACCACACGACGGCCACGCCTGCGCCACCCCTCCTCATCTCCGGCGAGGCGTGCCTCCGGAAGGCCTCGTCGGCAGCGGCGCCGGTCTCGTCGCCGCCGAGGGAAGGCACCACCGCGCCGCCGCCGCCGCTCGCGGGCCGGAGGGCGGAGGTCGAGCACGAGGCCGCGCTCATGGCGGGGAGGAGGACGCGCAGCTTTCCGGCGGCTGGCTTGGGAAGGAGGAGGGATCGGCGATTGAGAGGGAACGAGGAGGAGGAGGAGGAGAGGTGGAGCATTTCTTGGACCGGGAGTTGAGGTTTTTGAGAAGTGAGGGGGTGAATCGAAAAATGTGCGCGCGGGACGGGAGGAAGGTGGAGGGAAGAGTGGGGAGAGGTGCCACGTGTGCAGATTGGAGTGGTCCTACGTGGCTGGATGTGGGCCTGAAACCCTGAACTGAAGGAGGTGGGTTCTGGATTTTGTGGGCCCGAGTAGCGCAAGCCTAGTGGGCCCAGACTTCAGTGTCAGCAGCATTCTGGGAATTTTGCTCTGAAGAAAAGCATTCTGGGAAATTTTTTTTTATGATATGCTCCTCTGTTTTTTTTACGTTTTTGACTTTTGTATATGACTTTGACCATTTGTTTTATTTAAAATTTTAGTGCAAACATGCAAAAAAAGTAATGTTTAAATTATCTTTATTAATAAAATAAATCACAACAAAATAAATGATATTTACATAATTTTTTTGAATAAGACGAATGTTCAAAAGCGTGTCCAAAAATAAAAAGCGTCAAACAAAAAAGAATGGAGGGAGTAGCATTTTGTATTTTTTTTTTTGGGATAGATATTGTGTGAACCGAAAGTTGTTTTAAAGACCCGAGATAGCAATGGTCCGGCAGATTTGTTGAACACAAAATGTAAGTGCATATGCCAAGCATTTTTTTTTTTGGAAAAAAATAGAGGAAATTCCATATTCCGAATATGAATATCCCCTCTCTATCATACAATGTATTCAGTTATGTCTAGCAACCACAGGATCAGAACTCTGGAAGTAAAATAGGGTCCCTCCATCACAAATGCATGTTGATTTTTTTCTTCCAAAAATGTTAGTTTGAGATAGGAATAGTCAGGCTTTGAAAATTTTAGCTACATATATATATTTCAAATATTTGGATTGGATGCGCGTAGCTTCATCAAGAAAAGTACTTATCTGTTATCATGGTTTAATGAATTTTACAAAATAAATTGTAACAACAATTAGTTATCAAAGTTAAATTCTAAAAACCGTTTTAGTATCCCAAACATGTGTTTTGTAGCCAGAGAGCATATGCCAAAATTTACAGTATAAGATCCACTCTGTAGTGTCAAAAAACAATAATATCATAAAACTGTGTCGTACTTCTCCTGTTATCGTTTTGTCTACAAAAGAATGGATTATACAATAACAATTTCACAGATTTGACCAAAAAAAAAATCTGTTCTCCAAGAGCCAGGGGCTAATAAGGCCAAGAAACTGGGAAAAAAAGGAGTGAAGAGCTAAAGGAAATGTTTAGAATGCACAATAGCTTACATCCATGGCAGGGTCATTGCTATAAAAACCCCCGGCAGCTGTCCTAACCAGTGAGGCAGTGACTGAACTACAAGCCCTTGTAATTGCTGCAGCGATAACCTGTCTTGGTAGGCCGAGATCTGTGTTTCCAAGCTGAGTATTGATTGATTTCATTTCACAATTTACATAAAGAGAAAAAAATGCTTGCGGGCTTGAGACCATATGCTGAGTGCGAAGAATCATGTTCAAGTCAAACAGACGTGTAACTGGTGAATATCTTTTGTAGGTTGTCACGAGCTTCTGGATAAAATTTTCTAGCAAAAAGGTAGCATGGTCTCTTCGATCCATTCCACAAACATGACTTCCGCGTCACAAGTTTCTGCAAGAGGAAGAGAACCACACATCAGCATTTGCAGATGTTACATTTTTTTTTTAAAAAAAAAGACATTGCTAAAAGAGTGTTTGAAGTTGGAAATTCCATTGTGTCATATACTCATAAGAGCAAAACTAAGTTCGTGTTCAACAGCGAAGCATTTGAAACAAAGCAAGTAATATCTAAAATGAAAATTTTATTTGGTGTTTGTGCGATGGTCAAATATTGATGACAGATTGCTGTGCTTACCTTGTCATCACTTGTTACATGGAAGTTCTCATCAATGGCCTATACCACAGCAACGTACATCAGCATATGAACATAAAGATTGCAGCAAGTCAAATAGAAAGTTCAGTTCATCTGGAAATAAAAATATGTCAAGCAAGGTAAAAACATACTGTTATGTTCTTTAAGAGATTATAGGTGACATCTGCAGCTCTATATGACCTTGGATGCCATTTCCCCTCAGACCAATCAACATGTGTAACAGACCAATTGGCTATTCCGCCAGGATCTACCATCTGAAGTAAAGTAAAAGGACTTAGCAAGAAAATCAACTAAGCGAGATGTAAATGCCACTCCAACAAACTCTAAATACTGACATTAAATAGGGTTGGCAAATAATGCTCGTCAGCGATGCAGTTACGCCCATCCGCTGGCTGTAAATCATAGGAGAAAAGTTAATTCCTTTTCATCAATCGGTTGCCAAAAAAAACACTCCAAACATTAGAATTCAGAAAATCACAACTACTGCACACACTCCAATGCTTACATCTTAGGAGGTAATTAGACCACAAGGAATGTATGCAGTTGGATCCCAAGCCAATTAAATCTATGTAGCATGCTTGACATAATAAAAACTATTCTTCAGTCCATTGTGACTTATTTTGTGAGTTCGGGGGTACTGGTTGAAAGACCCTTTTAACATTTTCACCAAATTTTTTGTAATAAAATTCCACTGTAGCAGTTATGAATTTTATATTGAAACAGTGTAAACATGCACGAATATCACCATCAACCTTACAGTGAAACAAAAATATAAATTCATTTACCATTCATTGTATGCATGTTTTCTATTGGGATAACTGGTATCTACTTCCATTCTATCAACAGAAGATAGTAACTTCTAAAAAGTAACAAACCTTGCAATATAGCTTGAACTTCTTGTAGTAAAGGCTATCTGCCAGAATCAGTAAGGCATGCCTCCGTGTAATTGCAAACCACTATAATACAAACAACAATTTACAGAAGAAAGCATGTAAGATTATATTTCAATACTAAATTGCCAAGCTCTGAACATGTTGGTTTTATATGATGTAAAATGCTTGTGAATATTCCAGTAAAGAAATGAACTTCATAGCAGCAAACATTCTATAACCTAGCAATTTATTTTAGAAAAATCTGTACCTGAGCACCCTTTCTGAAGTTCCTCTCCTCTATTTCTGGAAGCATCTC
Organism: Raddia guianensis; assembly: GCA_036346415.1. Taxonomy (NCBI): domain Eukaryota; kingdom Viridiplantae; phylum Streptophyta; class Magnoliopsida; order Poales; family Poaceae; genus Raddia; species Raddia guianensis. Next base: position 4,591,123 of record CM070539.1, on the reverse strand, counting down.
AACGGAATACCTTCCATTCCCATGTGGACCAGGATCCAGGAAGCTGACAAAAGATAAAGGCAGACAGAAATTAAAATACATGGACATGAACAACTTCAGCGATGACACCAAAGTAAATACTAATCAATGACATTCTTGTGGTATTGATCACATGCCAACATCAACCGTTTCACTAACTCCCCTTTACTTCCTTCTTCTAAAAATGACAAATGAAATATGAGTTCCTATGTTCTTACCAATCAATGAAGCTAACATTCGTTCCCATCAGATAATTATACACATAATCAAATGAATGCAGTGGAACACAGCTGCACCAAAATCGAAAAACGATTTCAGCATGGTGAATGAAATTATATAAAAAGGCGAGTCATCCATAATCAGAAGTAAGAACCTATCAGAAAGCAAGACAAAAAATTGGTTATCAACATCTTCCAGTGCGTTCGCTAATAGTCTCTTCTCTGCATCAATCATTGATATCTTCCCCCATACTACCTGCACAGCAAGTACATATTCTGTTCAAATCAAACCATCAGACTTGCAACACCAATCAATAGAGTGACCTGACAGAAGAGAAGCCTACTAATTATTAAGAGGTCCTTCAATTTGCAAAAGTTAGTAAACTAAGCAACTAGCAGTAGTTTTATGGGAGGCGTCTCAGTCCAAATTGATATTGCTGTCCTTAGAAGAGATGGGCCTCAAGCCCTCAATAATCAAGATACAAGCAATATTACAAATTACACAGCATACTTCCTTGTCAAAAAAAACCCTATGTTGGCGTACAATCTATTAAATTATTTTCTATCTTATCATAGGAATTGGGATTGATACAGTAACTTTTTAATGAAAGCATTTTTTATCAATTTATATGCTCAAAGTAGATATGAGCAAGGAACCAAACATTGCTCGGTTAGCGGTGGGTTTTGTCGACAATAAATACCCCATCCAACCAGGCTCGAACCTAGGTGCCTACTTTCTTTCTTAAATGAATACTAGAGCACCTGGCCAAATTTCAAAACAAAACAAGAGGTTAATACGAGCTCCTGCTATGTCCTGTAATGTGTAGCAATTGTTTAGTCGTTCCTGCCTTGCTGGTTGCTTAGCACATTGACCACTCATGGAGAGAGACTTTCTTCTATACATAAGCTTTGCAAATATAATAGGCAGCTCTCGATACATCGATGATAAAGCACATAGGTTTAGATAAAACATTAAATACAAAAAACCTATAAAGAACAGATGAAAATTATACCGCGTCACTGTGAATATCTCGGCCAACAAACAAAGAACTAGAATGCACAGGCTTTTCCCGTGATGCATGCACATAGATGGAGTATCGTCCCTCATGACCCTGTATAGAGAAGTAAAACATGATCATTTTTTTTTAAGTTGACATGGGTAAACACAAGCAATATGTTATTATTACATATAGACGTGCAAACAGTCAGTAGCAAGGTGGGAGGAGATTCTAGTGATTAGTAATAGCAAGATAGTACTATTGGCTTTGTTAAAAAGTTTGGCTTAACCTATGTATGAAGGTAATAATAAAATCCTCAACGTTTTCTACTGCTCAAAGATTTATGATGATCCTCCGATAAAAATGTGGGTCAAATCACTATCTAAAAAGAAAAAAAAAAGATAAAAAGATACAATCAGTAATTCAGTTCAACAAGCCCATTTGTTTGCCTAGCTGTATATTTATATCAGAAAAACACTGATTGTGCCTTCCCACGGTCACACATTGAAGTTAAAGGAAACCATGTATACACCTTAAAAGGCACACCAAAAACAAATATAAATCGGACAAACCTGTAAAAATTTCTCCCACAACTTCTCGAAGGGCAAAGAACCAGGTGTTAAGAACATTAGAGCGATTTTTGGATTCTTTGACATGGACATGGGCATTGCAAGGATATCCCTGAGGACTACGGATGAAACGATTTCCTCATCAGTCCGCTCCCTGCGAATAGCAGGCAGCCAATCCTTGAAAGGTGCACATACACTAGAAGCAGAGAGGTAGCATTGTGAGTAGCGCCGCGGTGGATACACATATGCCCCAATCAACACAACACAAACCAGGGACAAAAGCACAATTATCCACATGGGCTTCTTGGCAGTGGCCCGGTGGCGTTGAGGTGCCATAACAGTCATGCCTTTACTGTGCCACTGCCACAGTTAATATACTTCTATCTCCTCTGCAGCCTCAGATCATCTAAATTTCATCACCATCAAACCGCAGCACTTCTGACGTGATGCTACTACACCCGCGTATGATAAAATTCCAGCCAAGTGGCTCCTTCCTGCATTTTGTGATACTAGGTAAGCATAGAGCATTAAATCCAACACACGACAAAGCAACAAGCAAGAAGCATGCATTCTACCAATCAAATGTATCAAGATTTGGCCATACGAACAAACTCTAGCTCAAATCAAATGTACCAATCACATGCACCAAGCTAGCTAATGGTTGATCTAGCTCAAATTCTAATGCCCCTAGCACGTGATTCAGCTGCGACCAATTCTGACACCACCCGTCGGGCCAATGCACTGGCGGATCCACCACCCCATGGATGTGCAAGGAGGAGATCCCCGGTACCTGCTGCAGTCGCCGCCGGAGGTCACGACCACGGCCTGCCCGGAGAGCGAAGCCAGGAGATCTGGGAGCTGGGGGAGGCCGGACGTACGCGGGGACGGCACCGGCGCCGGCGGGGGCAAGGAGCCAGGGACAGAGACCACGAGCGCGGGCGCGGGCGCGGGCGCGGGGCGCGTCGATGCAGCGATCCGGCGGCGTTGACTTCGGAGGCCCGCGTCCCGGACTCCCGGCGCCGCCGCCGCCGCTTGGATCTGGCCTCCGCTCCGGGCTCGACGGGGCTCCCTCCCGCGCGCGCCGGCGCTGGTTGACCGGCAGCGAGGCTGATGGGTGATGGCGGCTACGAGCGCCCGCTGTCAGCGATGGCAAAGTACACCTTGGCTGCTGGGTTCGGGTTCCACGAGCGCAATGGCGGTGGTGGTGCTGTTCATTACAGTATTTTATTGGGGATTTTATTTGGTTAGTTTTTTAAGAGGAACTTGTTTGAAGTGGATGCGAGTTCGAGTTGCTACTTGCCATGCCAGGACGCAATTAATCCTTCTGCAATGTTGGGTTTGTGCAATTTTGAGCTGCTATGTTGCCGGCTTGCCGGTGGCATGTGATTGCCTCAATTCGGTGATTAGTGTGCGTTTAGAGTGGTTTCAGCCTAGTTTTCTATTGTCAAAATTTTTTTATAAACTCTTAAAAGTAATATAAACAAAGCGGGCCATCCTATAAAAAAATGGACTTAAAATATTTTAAATGCTAACTGAGCATTCAATGTATTTCAACTCAACCGCTTTGAACCAAGGTTTATCAGACTGCGTTTTCCTAAAAATCGTTGCCCAATGGTTTGTCGGCTAGACGAGAAAATCGATCAGCCAGGAGCTAGGATCTACGTCCTAATGAAGCGATATATTGTGATTCGAAGAAATGAAAATACCGAACCCTCCCGGCGATGAACTCCACTTTTTGGAGTGGAAAATAATCATGTCCACTCATTGAGGAAATGACCAATTTTCTCTTTTATATTATGTTCGCTTGTGCCATCTGAAACTATTTTTTTTTTTTCACAACGTGGCTACCACACGATATTCTAGTGGCCAACATTGTATCGGAGAGGTAACAAAAAAACTTTATCTAAGAGTATTTTTTCTAAAAAAATAGCCTCTTGTTTTACGAAAAGAATGTTAACCTCAAATGTGTGCTTAATAACGCTGCCGATAATCTAAAAGTTGATTTCATTTGCTTAATAACGCTCAGATTTTCTGTTACCCTTTGGCACAACCGTACGAGCATGAAAGTGCAATTTTTGTACAATAAAGTACGAAAGCGGTAGCCGCCGAAGCATATTCACGCGGTGCCAAGGAAAGAACCTGACCTATCTGATTACCTGTTCACATTCCAGAAGCACCGTACCTAGACGGTCTCAAGTCTGAACAACGAAGCACTACAAAATACAAATCATCCAGATGATCTGTCTAGCCAAAAAAAAGGGATCAATAATTCCACCTCCAAAAAAATTGTCGCTAGTCTCATGCGTTTTGGGTTTTCAGAACAATCCTAAACAGAAAACGAAAGTGATTTTCAGGATGGTCCATTTTAACAAGCAAGCATCCAAACAAAGACGGATATAGGAGTAGACAAGAGTTTGGTATGGTGGCCTGGTCGGTGCCTGGGTGGGTGGATGCTGCTGCTTCCACCACTCTGCATTCCCCATGATTCCAAGAGGAACTCGTGCATCAGCTTGCTTCCAAGATTTCCATCCATGGCAGATGGGCAGTAGTACAGGACTACAGGTATGTGCCTTGCCCGGTCCAGGTTCACAGCATCGAATCGCTGGATGATCCACAAGGACCGGTCAAGTTATGTTATTGAATTTTTTTAGTTCGAGGTTGAAACATCGGTTATGCTAATCGAAAATCGGTGGATTTCAACTGGTAGAATTGTCTGAGGTTGAAAATATCGACCGGTCGGTTCATTGATTGATTTCGACCGGTAATTGACTAGTATTTTTTGAGCAAGGATAGTTGACCAGTATTGCTTGATCGTTCGTAAAAACCTATCAAATTTAGTTCTTCATCTGAATTCAAGGTCGAAACTTGGCAGTTTGTCTAAAAGCAAGACAATGACGTTTTATACTAAACCTTATAGAGACACCATAGTGAGGACACCCAGGCCAATCTCCACATCGGGGAAGATTAGGAGATAAAGACAAATGACCTTTGTATACTAAATCTTATACTTAACGCTATTCATCAGTTTTTTTTTCTCTCCTATTTTATTCTATCGGCACTATTCATTACTTTAAGTTAGGATAGCACTGATCATGCTTACGCGAGTTGTGCCACCCAAAGTGCGGCCATGAAAGACTAGGGAGCAAAGAGGATCCCCTCGCCTCCTTAGCACCAACAAGGTCAGCAGAATAAAACTCCTCTGTCTGATATGGCTGGTAATATCGCATTGCATATTTGCATAGCTCCTCACATGTAGAAAAGTTACAAATAGTGCCAGTGACACATCAGTGTTGTTTGAATCATACCAGTAAAAGATGCAACCAGCCAACCACCACGATCGAGGTAAGAGTGGTAGACATCCATATAAACAAGGAAGTCGTTCCAAAAAAAACAAAACAAAGGGAAGCCGTTCCAAAACAAAACAAAAAACAAGGGAAGTCGTGCCTGATAGTCTGATACACATTGGCCGCTCGTCTTTTGAAATCACAGAAAAATAATGGCAAACAAATATAGATATTATAGATGCTCAAGTAAATTGACATCGAGCTTATTCAACTATGGACATGCCCACCGGTATCTTACAATAAATAATGGTACACCAATAAAAGAATGTGTCCATTCAGCACTGAGGGCCAAACAAGGTAACTATTAGAAAGGCAGTGCCGACGCCAAAAATAACAATAATCTGCGACGTAATTCACATCTACAACCTCAGGGTGAAGCAAAGCAAATTGCTCCCTAGTCATTTGAAACATTTGGTAACCCTTATTCTTTAGATGAAATATACAATATTTTACCTAGCTTCATCTTCTAAGTTGCGGAAACCGGTGGTGAGGTCATCATACAATATCTTGAATTTCGCGACTAAAGCTTCTTCACCTTCTGCGGGGTCCTCAAACTTTTGAGATCTGTTGTATAGAAAGATAGTGTTTAGCAATAACATTGTCGATACATCATTGAAATGAAAACCACCAAATAAGCAATTTAGCATTGATTTTGAATACCAAATTGGGATACTTACACAAGGCGATAAAATAGATCACCCATGCGATGCTTTATAACAGTGTAGGTTATCTTTTGTCCATCAGCATTAGCTGCTCGCTCCACAGCCTGCAAGACAAACATATATTAAGAAGCAAACTCCAATTATGTTTCTTTCCAGTATGATGTATTAAAATAATCTTCCTTAACCGTTTCACCTATGAATACTAGAACTAAAAGAAAGTGTTGCCCCACCCATGTACACAACTCACATTCCCAAAATAAGCTTGGCAAAGCACCATTTTCCTTTTTTTTTTTTGTGCACAACTATATGTTTATTGTATGGACAAAATTCAAGTTTCTAATCACTGCTAGGCTACGCAATGCTAATTCCTTATTTGAGTATGTTTATCCCTCAGCATCAGTGCAGTGTGCACCAGCTGACAAAAGAACACATTGAACAAAAGTTTCACGTGGCTTAACCTTAGTTTTGTTTTATCATAAACAGTTCATTTAACTCCAGGTCTGTTACCCTTAAGACTTATCCTCACCATCAAGCTGAGGTGTCCACCTCAGCATTCTGCCATGACGAGGCACTGAGTGTCCAAGCCAATGAACTTCAGTAAAGTAAACCATATATCATATACCTGTAGTTTAGTGAAAGTTTGTTTCAACCTAGGACTTTGTTCAACTGGGGTTTTAAGTATAAATTGTACCATCCATATTTTAGCCTCCAAAGATATTTGACTGAAATAGATATCAGCATGCAGTTCCAGACAGGAGCAGAGCATGATAGAATAGTTCTTACTGGAACTGATAAAGCATCAAATTATCAATCATTTTCTGCAAAATACCCTTATCTGGCATGTTCAGAGTGGCTAAGCTTAATGAATAAGCTGGCAAAGCTGAAGTGGGTTGAATATTAACCTCAACTTCGAGAGGTTTTTGAATCCACTTATCGAAGCTGGTCCATCTCATTTATGTTACTTTTAAGAGTTTTTAGAGGTGGCTTTCATGATAGGAAAAAAACTGGACTAAAAAATCAAATTGGATTTCTGACCAGATAAGCTTAAGCCAATCTAAACATACTCAGAGAAAAGGCCACCTTCGCGATGTCATTAAAACACACACCCTTGATGTCATTAAAACACACCCTTCAAAGGTTCATACCTCAAAATTCAAACATCTTTTGCTAGTGCAACTGAAGCTTAAAGAGCAAAAAGATTAAAAATAAGCGGGGTTACCTGATTCGCTAACGTATTGAAATGAATAATGTTGCGCATCATCCAAACAGATTTGTAGAATGGGCAGAACTTGTCATATCTGTTTCATGAGTAATCATGGTCAGAATTAAAAAGTTAGGCATTTACAGAACAGGAAATCCATATAGATCAGACAGGCTAGGGTATCACTCACGGTGTAAATGCATTCTGTGCCAAGTAATCTTCCCTTAAGAGCTTGGCAGTCTCCAGTGTAATCTTGTCTGTTTCTGCCAGTGCATCTTTACCAACAAGCTGGAAATTTGGTAAGAATTAAGTCCAAAATATGAGGCAGCAATTACATACACAAAACACAAAAGCAAGCACCAATTAAATCTCTACGTGGAAATTTTTCAAATTTACAGTAACACTGAAATTTGAATCAAAGTGTTTAAACAATCCAAAGTCCATGCAATAACATGTTTTAACTTTGAATAAACACACAGGTGAAATCTCAAACAATGACATGCGTAACATAAGCAAGTTTAAATGTTTCGAATATTGCTTCTCAGATTGAGGTCCTTAGCAAGTGAGGCAAAAAGATAAATGCTTCTACTATTGCTTCTCAGATTGGAATCTTCGCAAGTCAGACAGTAAAAAAAAAAGAATACCTGAACAATTTCATTTAGATCATCCTCTCTCTGTAATACTTCACGTGCTTTTGTTCTAATATCAATAAAATCTGGATCAAACTTTTCATAGAAGGACTCCAAAGCCTACAGAGCAGAAGATAATATAATATAACACAACCTCAAGAAGAAGCATCCTTTTAATGCATAAAAAAAACATATATGTATCGCAAAAGCAAATAGTAACTGTTCAATGGGAGGAAAACATTACTGGAAATAAACTAACATCCAAGCATAATGACAGCTAACAGGCTAAACATGTGTACGGAAGAAATGTAATGGCGTTTAAGTCTCCCCTCATGATTCATTCACCATGTAACAAATTACTGTGTACGCATTTGGTGCACTACATACACATAAGATGTACCATAAATATGAGATGCCAACACAGTACTAGGAATCATTCAGGTGTCAAATGTAACAGAAGAACAGTCGAAATGACCAACCTGGGCTACACACAGAATCTTAAAAGACTTGCTACAACAATTTTCAAAATAATCTAAGACTCTAATTCCCAAGACTTAAACACCAACAGTCCCAACGGACCTACTTAATCATCAAGAAAGCTTCAGAATTTCGGATTACACAAGCCAATTCACAATTGTTAGGCATCATCTGGAGTTCACTGTTCTGTTCTAAAGAGGGCACTACATATTGAGGTGTTGAAAAAATTCTATTGGTGGTCTCTTTTCTTCTAATTTATGTTTTGTTACAGATATTTCAGAGAGACTGCAATTGTTTTGGGTGCTAGGCAAGTAAGGAATAACCTTGGAGTATTTTGAGTAAGAAATGAGCCAATTTACAGATGGAAAATGCTTTCTTTGAGCCAGCTTCTTATCCAATCCCCAGAAGACCTGCAATTTAGAGCAGTTAGTAGTATCAAATCAACAAAGATGATGTCAGTAAAGTTGGGCCGAAAGGTTATAGTAGTCTTAAGTCTAGTGATTTCCTTACCTGCACAATACTAAGGGTTGCAGAGGTAACAGGATCTGAAAAATCGCCTCCAGGAGGAGAGACAGCACCAACAATTGTGACACTACCTGTCCGATCTGGACTGCCAAGACATTTAACCTTACCAGCACGCTCATAAAAGGATGCCAGACGTGCAGCCAAATATGCAGGGTAACCACTATCTGCGGGCATTTCAGCCTGGAGCATGTTGACCACACCATTAGTTTGAAAGTTCACATTAGTTCAGAGTAAAGCAGCAATCAATACATATGCAAGAGCAACTTTGACTCCAAATAAATTTGTAGTAGTTAAATGCTTTATCAGTAAGTATTTTCATGAATGATGTATCAGTGAAAGATTTTACTTCTCTGGTTCTACAAATTCGTTCTGCCATTTGCAATGCTATTCTTGAAACTATAGGGTATGCCAACTACCAATGGATTCCTCATTCCTTAACAACAATAAGCTACCAAAATGGAAAGAAATAAACAGTACTAATTATAATCCTGGATCAAAACAATGAGAACAAATTAAACCCCAACAGTGAAACATGTTACCAGGAACTTTTGCACCAGAGAGTAGTTGCATGAGTTCAAAATAAGGCAACAAAAGAGAGTGTAAACAGAGAGAAAGCACCATACCAAACGTCCTGAAATCTCACGCAATGCTTCAGCCCATCGAGAAGTGGAATCAGCCATCATACTAACATTATAGCCCATGTCACGGAAGTATTCAGCAATCGTGATTCCTGTGGAAAAAGGAAAAAAGGGAATATAACATCAGATGTACAGCAGCAAACTAGACACACTGAACCAAGTTGATGAAATCCATTCACTACAAGATCTAGGATACCAAGTTCCCATCACAAAACTGAATTATAGCAAAGTGATCGGTGAAGCAAAACAAGCTGCGCTAGTAGAAAGATCAAATATGAGTATATCCACAACGCTCTACTAAAAATACACGACGACAAACAAACACAGATCCCAGGAATATGTCTACAGATGCCTATCCCTTCCTGTGCTTGGCGCTTTTACTTTTTTACATGTTGAGTTTTCCAATCTGTGCCATGCAACCTCAGTGAATCTAAAACTAACCAGTAAGTAAACAGATAACAACTAGGCAAGCCACAAGCTCGCAACAATTCCACAATAAGACAATAATCAGACAAGTATGCTTTCTAGTAGGTGACTCAATCTGGTTGAGAAAAGGAGCTACAGAAGATGGGAATTCATTCCAATACTAATGGAAAGTAAATATAAGTATGTTACCTGTATAAATGGAAGCTTCACGGGCAGCAACAGGCATGTTGGAGGTGTTAGCTACAAGTGTTGTTCTCTTCATGACTGACTCTTCACGTCCATCAGGCAATGTCATTGTCAGTTGCGGGAAATCCATAAGGACCTCAGCCATTTCATTGCCTCTTTCCCCACAGCCCACGTAAACCACAGCTTCAGAATTGGAGTACTGCATAACGTAACTTGCGTCAGTAAAAGGCTAATGTCCACAACTGGACAAAAATAGCAGTTAAGAAACAAAAGTGGAACAGCCATAAGACCTTCGAAAGTGCTTGACTAATGACAGTTTTTCCGCAACCAAATGCTCCAGGAATTGCACATGTTCCTCCAAGCACAGAGGGAAACAGCGCATCAAGTACACGCTGAAACCAAGACAGGAGATATCATAAGTTCATGATATTTGGTGCATTCAGCAAATAGAACACTTCTATAGAGGACATGGTCTTGAGTAGGTAGTTCCATCTACCTGTCCTGTTAGAAGAGGCGTATCAGCAGCAAGCTTTGACGAAACAGGCCTTGGTGAACGCACAGGCCATGTCTGCAAAGAAGAAATATGGCAGTTATTCAGAAGTGCATAAACATGATGACTTCAAGCTGATGAAGGTAAGATGTTTTACGTGGAGCATGGTAAATTGCTTTTTGATGCCCTGAAATTCCAATTCCAGCACCGTATCCTGCATATATTGCAATAGTGCATCAAATAAAGTCAAGCATAAAGAAGAAGAAATGAAGCACAGAAGCAGCAAGCCTTGAAGTAACAGCTACAAACCTGCAAACTGTACTGACCAGCAGGGGCAATGTAACTTATTTTCCCCATAGAACCAGGAGGAAGACCAACATGGTGTTGCATCAATGTATTCTCAAATACAGTCTGAAAGGCAGTACGGCAATATGCGTATAAAAGTTGACAACAGGCATCCACAGATTGCAGAAGAAAGAACTTAACCTTCAACAAGAGTCCAATGCAGTAAATTATAAAAAAGGAAAAATTAGATGTCTTGCTAACTCACAGCATATAGATCTCCACCAGTAATCGCATCTCCAACACCTGAGACAAATTACCATTTTTTAAAAAAAATTTTTTGGTCCAGGACAAAACTTGGAAAGGGGTATGACAGCACCATGCTTTGCTTGTATAGCAACACGCATTACCTAGCTTCTTTGGCTGAAATTCCCACAGCTGATCTTTATCAAGGGCAGGGACTGAAACTCCACGTGGTATATACACATCTCCAGATTTAATAGCAATAGTTTTTAGAGGGCGCTGCAAAAGGAAGATAGAAAGGTCATATCTGATATCATCAGAACAGAAATTCTATTAGTAAAGCCTAATACATGTGTGTCTATCACATTTTTATTACCTGGATCCCATCAAAAATGTTTCCAAGAATGCCTGGTCCTAATTCAACTGAAAGAGGCTGCATGAAAACAGGCAGTCATGATGCGTTAACATTGGGAAAAAAATTATTTGCAAAATGCACACAGAAATCAGCAATCATTACACCTTTCTCGTTCTCAACACCGGATCATTAACCATCAGCCCAGCTGTTTCCTCATAAACTGCAAGACAGTAGTGACAGATAAAATTTGTGAAACCCATGTTGTATATTCTCTTAGGGAAAAATACACACTGATGTGAAAAAATGGCAATCTGCCATACCTTGAATTGTAGCTGAATCACCCTCAAGACGAATAATTTCCCCAATGAGGTTATCATAACCGACCCGAACCAGTTCATACATGGCAGCACCACCCATTCCATCAGCCACAACCACAGGTCCAGAGACCTAGAACATTACATTGTTGAAGTGAAACAAAGCATCATGAGTCATGACCCAATAAAAACACATCATAGTGTATGATACATGATTTCATAAGAGGCAGAAGTACAAACTAACTAATGACCAACGAATCATCTTACTGGACCGAACCCTAAGCGCAATCCTGGAATGCGACCAGGGTTTCCGTCTGGTTCTAATTAAACCCCAATCACAACCACCCGGACTACCGGGGTGCAGCTTAATCATGGAAACCAGCTCGATCACAGTGGTTCCACACTATGCTGGCCAGCTGAGAACACACTTCAACACATCGATCCATGCAAGTAACCATGATGCAAACAACACCAGAATCATAAATTCAACCGCCCAGTTCAGCCACTACCCCACCGATCCAGCTTGATCCAAACACCTCGTAATTCTCACCAGAGCAGCATGGCAAGACGCAAGCACGGATACGGACAGCACAACAACGTCGTTAGTCGCATGATCGAGACAACACCAAAATCCACCAGAGAGTAGCGCCACGCTACAACGATCCAGAAACAACCCGATTCCAAAACGAGGCTACCGCATCCACGCATCAGAGAGAGTCGGACACGAGGAGCGGAGACTTGAGACCAATGACCCAAACGGCGAGGGGAAGAGGAGGAGGAGGAGGCAAACCTTGCGGACGTAGCCGTACTCGCTCTCCTTCTCGGAGTCCTCGAAGGTCGTGACGCGGTCGCCGTACGCCATGGTCGCTCGCCGGCGGCAGCTGCAGATCAAGGAGGAAGGGGAGAGGCGGGTCTCGCTCGGCTCGATCTGGGCTGGACTCTGGAAGAAGGAAGAAGCGATGGAGAAGGGGGCCACGATTGCAGAGGCGGATATTCTTTTAGTTTTTTATTTTATTTTTCGCCTTAAAATCTTGAATCGATTCTTAATTATTTCTTTTTTGTCCTTGCTGCAATTTTTTTTATTTTGCTATAGCTATCAATGATGTTGCTGGGCTCTGCGCTGCGACACTGACATGTGGGCTACGTGTCATGCCCGTAGTGGAATCGGATGGATGAATAATGGACAGAGTCGCCAAGAAAAAAATGCAATAATTGAATTTCATGCAAAAGGTTAAGGACAACCTTTTTTAAAATAAGGAGATAATCAGATAAGTGATCCAATGGTTTAGTTTGTTAACTATCATAGCAAAGTTTGATTATTATTTCCGGAGGGAAAAAACACAGGTGATGTGGTCATGTACTCATGTCTCCTTGAAACAAAGCATCTTCACCACACCCATAGATCTAAAATAATATAAAAATATGTGAAAAATAAAATTTAAAACTCTTAATAGGTCAGGATATCAGATCTATAATGTTTTCTTTTGAAGCTGTAAATTCCACGAATTTGTATATAAATTTTGATCCTCCCAAATGTACTCATTTTTTTTTATCTCGAATTACTATGCTAGGGCTGAAAATTTTTGGCATAATGTAATCTGAAAAGGTAAGAACCCTCTTTTTGAGATTTAGACTTGGTGAAAAATATTGAAGTGGTTTTGAAATTTGAGAGAAGAACCACTCTTAAAAATGATAAATTCGTATATTCTAATCTGACTTTAAACTGGACACATCACAGATCAAACCACTGAGCTACGGCCCACAGGGTATCCATGAGTTGGTCCAGCCCATTGCGAAACCAGGGCACCTTGACTAGCTGGTGCGGGCCGAAAGCCCATGAGACGGCGTGGTAAGATCACACATTCGCACGCACGCGGGTCGCGCCGCAGCACGTCTCCGGCGGCCTCGCCACCGCCACCGCCACCGCCTCCTCCCTGCTGCTCCATCCCCGTGAGCCGCGGCCGGCGGAGGCGCACGAGCTCGCGGCGGTGCCGTACGGGCCGGGGCGGAAGCGCGTCCACGGAGGTATGCTGCTCATTCCTCGCTTCTCCCCTTGGCCCCAACTCGGGTGTGTAGTGTACTGATACCATCACTGATGAAGCCACGGAATCCCTACGATTGGATGCAGGATACCCGTAATCTACAGCCAAATCTCCTGATTTTTCTACTGGTTGTGTAGGGTTCACCCATAAAGGACACTGTAGATAGTAGCTGTTATAATTTTTTTTTTATACAAAAGGAATATATATAAAAGGCGCTTATAATTGAGGCACTGATTTCTACTTTATTGTTGTTATAATTAAGGAACCATTTTGTGTATAAATAAAAGCGTCAATTGTTGCTTCCATGCTTCAGTACATCAGCCCACGCACAGTATAACAAGCCCCAGTTTGTGGTTAACACTTTGCAACCACCTCAGATCACCAATCCGACCCAAAAATGGTACTCCCTTTGTCCACAAATGATCTACATTTAAAAAAAATAACAAAGACCAAGAAAAGCAATTAAAGGATTAACTACCCATTTAATGTTAGGAATATTGATGCGAAAGTAGTGTCATCACTTACTCCTTCTAGCCTCTCACCCCAAAAGTTGTATCCTCACACCAATCCAAAACTTCTTGTAGCAGACCCACAACAGCCATAACTCTCACCTCCACATGCAATTAACTACAGCCTCATGCAATTAAAACCAGGCTAAAACGTAGATCTTTTCTAGACAAATAAAAAAAGCTTATATGTCGATCATTTGTGAACGGAGGGAGTACTAATTACAACTAGAGAATGATTTAGATAAGCCCCATACTGGAAAGGGAAAATTGAGCCATACAGACTGCAACACTCAACGCGAGGACTGGCTTCACCGCTTCGGTACCTTGGTTGTTCATGAACGTAGATATGTTTCCTCTTTTTCCTTGCAATTCCACATTAACGTATCTTCCAGTTTCTTATGGGTACCTACATGAGAGGGAATGGACCGGATTGATGAGGTTAGGCGCATAAAAGTGAAACATGATGTGAGTTTTGCTGGGTGACGGTGCATTGCTATCCTGGTATATACACAATGTAGCATTAATTAGCATAATTTCCTGAGCTGAGAGCATAACGTAAAAGTCTTCCTCATTAAATGCACAAAGAAGTTAGTGATCTCATTGTAATGAATCTGCAAATTCTATCACCTCCACTGCCTTTTATTGAAACTTTTGTCCTTCAAAGTACACTATCCTGGGCTAATAACCAAATGGGGACTTCAGCCCTCAGTGGAACTTCCGCTTTCTTATTTCCTGCATTTCTGGGGAGCTTGTGGCGCTCTATCTAAGACAATTATAACTGCACTTCACAGTGCATTGTTGCTTGGATTCTGCTCCATATGACCAATTCACTTACATTATAGCCTGGTTTTGTCCAATATAATTAACAATTTTTCCCTCTCAGATAAGGATGAGTCTCCTGCTAACTTCCTGTTCCAAGATAGGACAATCCTCACACATGACACACCACCATCGTGATAGTATCCCCATGAGTCCGTGACCTTAGTCATATATTCAGTATGCACTACTTTACAATTTGAGTAATCAAGAGACTTGATGGCCTATGCTTGTGATGTCTGTTGGTTTAATTGGAAGTGCAAAACTGAATATGATGTTAAGTTGTTTTCAAAATTAGTATGTTGGACTAATCCATAGAAATTATTTTTTATTTATGGGTGTATTTTCATGTCAGGTAAACATGACCCCTGAAGGCCTAATCCTTCATTTGTTAACACTCTTCAGCCTGGCTTGTTATGCTGACGTGTCTATATGCTTAAAGAGGAACATGATGTAATCTCATTTGCAGGTTATGACACCTTGTATCAATGCCATATCCAACTCTGTCACCGCCAGTTGACAATGATTAATCAAATTTGAATCAACTGTAGACGGTTATGGATGAACCAAGATAATCACAACACCTTCCTAGCTAAAATAAGACTTAACGTGATATTATCAATCCCACCCACATATCCTTGGATTACACGGACATGCAATGCATGCATGACCTGCACGCTAAATGTAAACCATGCAACAGCCTCACGTGAGAGAAAAAGAACAAGATGTAGCCAAGAACAACTTGCCGGGAAAGATCAGCATGGATGCAGAATTGGGATTCATGTGCTTCCTTGAAACATGCATTCATATACCCGGCAAGTCATCCTTGGCTGCATTCCGCTCTTTATCTCGTTTCACGTATGGCCATTGACAGTCATAACTCTCAACTATTATTGGGTAATAAGTACCGAACTGAACTTCTCTAGGATGCAGTTGCACACTGGCTGCTGCTTGCTATCTAGGCTGTGTGCCTTGAACCGCTTCTTTGAGTGCTTGATCCTTCTGAGTTGCTATATATAGACTTCTAAAAGTATACCATCGTGATCTATTTTGCCTCCTTTGTCATGAAACTTTATCAAAGGTGATGCTTGATTCTTCTGGTTGGAAATTTTAGGTTTGATACAAACAAATATTCTGCCCATTTGCACACAACCGCAACATAGTTTTACTGAATTTGTGCATTATGCTGTAGGCATGCACAAGTTAATTTCACTATTGGACCAGCGGCAAAATTTCCACCTAAATTTTGTTTAATTTGGATTATTTTTTCTTTTAATGATATGTGCATTGTGTGGTTGTAGGACAAAACAAGAGAATCTCTGAAAGCCATTGAATCTTTTATGGACTCCTGAACTTTGAATTCTGAAATAGTAAAAATTTTAAAGCAACTGTAGGTTTAACAATAGTGTCCAGAACATAGTTAGTTAGTTTTTTATTAAAAAACTAATAAAGAGTATATTTTTATATTTTAAAGATTTTTCAAGAATTTTTGCATAATAAAGATCTGAAAAACTCTACATTTACACTACAACCCATTGTATTTTCTTTGAAACACGTAGAGAAACAATAGCCTGTTACTTGCCTTTCTCAAGAAAAAAAAATTGCATTCACTAGAACCACAACTTGGCAGGAAAGTTGAAGAATCAGCACCAGCATCACTTCAGTGAGATCTGATGCCCCCTCCTTCCATTGTGTGTCTTATCCTGATTGATCAGTAATTTTGGATACTGAATTATTGATGCCTATTTTCCTATAGTTCTGAGGGATCATTTTCTCCATCCCTGGATCCATCATTCACGATGTGGTGGACTGGTGGGGGTATAATTCTGGATAGCCTCACCATTTTCTCTTTAAAACTTTGTGGTCATTTTGCTAGAAAAAAATGTGGTCATCATTGGTTTTAATTCGATTTTGGCCAAGTTGCATTCGTATGATTCTAGAGGATACAATATGTAAGTGATCTTTGACCTACTTCAGACAAGTCACAATACAAGTCACCTTACGGTGATGCAAGATGGCATGTTAGATTGTAGTGGGCCAGCACAAATTCTTGGCCTAAATGCACAAATGGCATTTTGACATGTATGACCAATGTCATACCCTTTTCTTCTAAAAGAGAGAATGATGACGCCATGCACTTTTGGTTGGGAAAAGGTGCTGTAGAACTGTGGCTGGTGCCCCTTGGCTTCTCCAAAGGCAGCATCGCTCTTTTAAGAGATTTTATTCTGTCAACCCTTCCCTTCTGATTTTTTCAATCTTTCCACCTCTCATCCCTCCATCACCTTTACGTATATTTATAAAATTATATGGCCCAGGACGCGTTTTAAATTGGAATTACATTTTTTAGCGAAATTGGAATTACAGTTTTGAAGCACACAAGCTCTGGGGGGGCAAAAATGCTCCGTGTAGAAACATGTCTATTATGACATGCTGTAGCGTGCAAAACCTCGAGCTACTGGTTCCTTTTTAGCTTTCTAGATGTCTCGAATCCTTATGAAATGCAAGTAGTGAATGATACCTGAAGATTTTCATCCTAGTGGAACTGCACTATCTATGTATTTCTCCATTATGTCGTAGTCAATGCGCAAAATGATGAGGATGAACCTGAATCTGTTTGAAGCTTTGAGCTAGTTGTGCAAGTCCACCAGATGATTCGTTTACACCCACTGAAACTGTAAATTTGAAATACAAACAACTCCCTTGTTTTGTTTTAAACGTAATTGTCTCACTGAGCTGGAGTTGGAGCCTAAGCACCATTCCCTGTTTCACCAATTTATTTATAAATCATACTTATTTGGATGATTAGCAGGGTATTTTATTAACATGCAAGTATGGACACCCTCTTTTGCAGCTATATACAAAGGCCTTCTGGAGTTGTACTAAGCAAAGCAATCTGTAACAGAACCTACAGAGGAAAGGCTCTATTCTCAAATGGCTAGAGGTCATCAGATGGTGTTTCTTCAATCAAGCAAGTTTACCCAGCTGCCTCAGTTGTTGCAGACAGATCAAGGATACACAATAACTCAAAGCATGATGATTTCAGCTGCTTTCACTTCAGTGCCTTTGCAGCTTATCAGGTATACACAGATGCCCAGTAACGGCAGCTATTGGCCTATTGTCTTACATTCCGGTCCTGTTCAAGAGTACTACTCATTCCTCAAGGCCACCTGTTAGCCGAGCAGCTGGTCACCTCACTGGACATCCGGCTGTCCAGACTCTCCATGCTCGCGGTGCTCTGTACAGGCAAGTTCTGAACTTGCCGAGCTGGTGTCAGACCTTTGAAGCATGCATCATCCCCTGGCAAATCCATCCCTGTGCCTGAGAGCATACCCAAGGCTTGGCACATCTTCCTGGAGTTCAGAAATGGTGCCAACCCAAGGTGACCTAGGCCACACGACATCACGGTTCTGGCAACCATATCTTCTGCCATTTTTACCTGTGGGGCCAATTAAGTTCAGAGAGTTGTGAGACCGATGATCATTCAGAGGTGCCTATTTCTACAAGAAGTGACTTGGTTAGTGGTTACCTTTACTCTTAAGGCCTCGACATCTGATTTGAGGACTCTGTTGTCCGTTACTGCAGTGGTGAATTGCTGGTCGACCTCTGCGAGTTGCTTGAAGAGGGACGCATTTTCAACTTTAAGTTGTTCGACCTGCTTACAAGGCATTTGTGGATGATCATTAGCTCACAAGAAAACCTCACGCCATCTCAGTGCAATGTGAACTCCTTTCTGAGCCAAAGTGTACTGGTTACGAGTTACGACAATACCTGCAACTCGAGGTCGCTCAATTGTGCCTGCTTTCTTCTCCTTGACCGTCGAGCCGACTCCCTGTTGGACACCATCCTGAAATTTTAGCAAGCACTGTAAGCTATCTGTTCAATCATTTTTTATTACAAATTTGCAGGATTTGAACGCGAGGTTGGTCTTGTCATACCTTCTTATTCGTTTTGTTTCCATGGATTTAGTGCCTCGCTCGCATGGAACTCCCTCTACGTCTATCAAGGACTCGCTATCCGACTCTGACTCGCTCTCAGGAGCCTGCTTCGCTGCAGTGGACGTCCTGGGGCTAGCTGCGACCAAGACAACACACAGCAGGTGAACAATGCTTCCACTGATGCCCTGATTTGAGTCTGATCATTCGCTAAGTTCACCGTTCATATGTTCAATAATTTATCGGTGTTTTGGAGCATCCACCCACAGAATGATTTTTCTTCTGTCCAAAATTCCTATGTTCTAAACAAGCTCGTAAACTATGGTAATTTGTGGCTGTTAATAGTAATTTATTGATGTTCAGTGTTCAAACTTCAAACAACTTGAATTTATCTAGACAAAATTGGCTACAGGACATTCTAGATTTGATGTATTTGCTATAGAACAATGACTATGTTAATTCACCAGTATTGAGAGTGTCCTCGAGCAAAATTCCCATTTATCTATGCTCTATTCATAACCGATAATTGTAAATCGAAGAAATACTAAATAAAAAAATAAAGGGCTATGTGAGCAGTATGCCGCACCGGAGACGGACGCTGTCTGCGACTCAGCCGCGGTCGAGGCGCCGCGGCGCGGTGTACGGACGCTCCCGGACCGCCACTGTTGGCCGCTGGCGCCGCTCCCATCCATGGCGTCCTGCTCGAGCACACAGTCGAAAGCTCAAAGCTTTGGTTAACTCTGAGCACACTGCTGGATGAGCTGAGACGCCCCGTTGCCAATGGCGATATTGCTGAGTTGCAGTTGCTCACCGAGTCGCCGTCGCCGAAGCTGAGGCCGGACACGCCGCCTGGGGAGAAGAATGCGCCGGTCGAGGTGACCTCGGCGGCGCCTGGCCGGCTCTCCTCGCCGCCGCCGGCGTCCTCCCGGATGAAGGCCTCCAGCTCCAGCTCCGACGCGCACTTCTTCATCGTCTCCGGCGAGTCGCCGTGCCGTGCCGTGCCGTCCGTTCGTCGTCGCCGGCGATGGCTCTGGGGCTCTGGGCTTTTAAGGGCGGGCGCGCAGGCGACCGAGCTCGAGCCTGGGACGTGGAAAGCGGGCTGTGGGTTGGGAGATAACCGCCTCGCCGAATGGACAGTGACGCGGGCTGACTCGGATCCTCGTCGGCCGGGGGCGGCCGACAAGTGGGCCCCGCGGGCGGTGGGGCCGCGCCTGCTTGGGGGCAGCGACGCGGCGTGACCGCACGAGGCACGCGCCGCGGCGCGCGGCGCGCGTCCGAGTCAGCACGGCGGGTGGGCCCGCGCGCCGCGTCCATACGTTTGTCGATGCGGGTGAGTAAGCGGCGACGTGGCGGGGGGTTGACCCGGCGTGTTTTGGCTGCGTGCCCGCGAGAGCTGACGTGGACGCTGGTCGGCGCGGAAGGCGCGCGGTCGTTGTTCTCCCAAATTTATTTATTACCATCTTATTATCTTATTATTACTAACTTCTCTGTTTTTCTTTCGAATTGAAAAGGGAAACGTTTTGTCTTTTAAAATCAGTATGTTTATTTCGGTATATCGTGTCTCATAGTATCTCTTAGAAATAAGTCAAAAAAATCAGACCTAAGTTTTTAAGCCATCTCAAAAACGCTCTTGAACTCATCTAATACTAAAAATGCACACTTTAATGCATGAAGTCATTAAATGACGCGTGCATGTCCAATGGTACCTCTAAGCCGTTTATAAAGTTACCATGTAGAATGAATAATGATGTTAAATAGATATAGTACATATAGAGAGTTGAGTCGTCTCCAATGCAAAAGATAACTCTAAGGGCATATACAAAGCCATTAAATAGGTGGTCTCTATGAGCTGATGTGGAGTGATTTTGCCTCTTTATGAAGAGACGCCTCTAGCACAAGCTCACCGTTAGAGAGAAATGATATTAAATGGTACGCTGTCTCTTATTTATGTTTGTTGTATACAACAGTTTTTATGCGGACTCTTACTACTTAGAAAATAACACCGGGCTTTAGGGTTGGACATGCCTTAAATGTGAATTAAGAAATCTTGTGTGTGATTAAGTGGTACAAAAAGTGTGCGCCTGTCTCTAAGCTATCTATCTCTAGCATTGTATGAGTTGTCTTTAAGTCATCTATATAAGTGACATGCAGTGCACATGCTCTTAGTGCATGCATGTGTTGATTAAAATTGTATGCGCTGAATTTTGGGAACATACAAATACCGAGGGGTGAGTTTTTTTTTTTTTGGGTATAGCCCTCGAATGGCCTAATGTTCCTGTCGTCCGATGGTTTGGGGAAAACATAAATCTCGCCGGTTGGATAGGTGGGATGTAATTTGATGGAATGGCGGCGAACATCTATTTATTTAATTTTAATAAAGAAATTTTATTTATTTATTTGAAAAACAAAAAAATAAATATTAAAAAATTGTTGCGCTCGCAGCCCAATGGAATGTTCGGTGGAGGGTAAAAACCCAACAAAACCTACGGATTGATCTAAATAAGCTAACTTAAGAGAACATATATATTTTTGCAGTTCATGTGGCAAAACAAATATATATCAATTTAAATTTGCTTTAGATACATAATACATTGGCCATGGTAAGCTCAGGACGGATCAATGGTGTTGCTCCTTGGGTACGTATTAACGTATGTCCCATGCTTTGCATCTGTATGTACTATTGTTTGATCGGCTCGTCCTTTGTCTGGTTATTGCTCATCCGAACGTGGAGAAGATCATGGAAGCATGTCTTGATTCTTGATGGTTTTATAGTAGATTAGTTGGCCTCACGGGATTCGAGAGATCCCTAGATTGATATGTCGACTTCGTAGTGCTCTTCATATAGTTTGTAGATGATAGACCCAAACATAGAATCCAATCCGGTAGGAGCTAGCCATTGATAAATTTGATAAAAATCTTGCACATAAAATAGTCTCCAAAGCAAGCGTTTGCCTTTTCATCCTAAAAAAAATCATGCAATGAGTTTATTTTTGAAAGCAAATAATTCTTTTTCGGAAAGGCTACAGTCTGGGAGTCCCAAGATCTGGACTCCAGAGTACGCTACAGAATCTGGGAGGGCACTGTGCACATGCAGGGGTGGGGCCCACAGGATTTTTTTTCTTTCGGCGACCATAAATTTTGATTGGGTGTTTCAATCCAAAAACCGTTTGCGCCAATGTGTTCCTTGTATTTTTACGAACAAAACAAGATATATGTTGCCATATAACTCTTCAAACCCATCTGGTGAAACTTGGGTTTCGCCTACTGAAACTTGGGTTTTCGTCTGCTGAAACTTGGATTTCATATTCGTTAAACTTGCTGAACTGTCAAGTTTTATCAGGTTTAATGCAAGTTTCATCAAGTTTCAACAGGTCTCATCCAAGTTTCTTCAAGTTTCATCAGGTCAATCAAGTTTCAACAGGTTTCATCCAAGTTTCATCAGGTTACATCGAAGTTTCATCAGGTTTCATCAGAACACGACCAAGTTTCGCTAGTATAGATGTAAGTTTCATAAGTGCATTCTCCTAGTTCACATCAAAAAAATAAAAAAGTGAAAAAAATTCAAAAAAATTCAAAAAGTATTTAAAATGGGTTGCTCTCGATTTTAGAAGAATTATGAAATTTATTCCACGTATTTTGAACACTGTTTGAATTTTATACAAAAATCAAAAAATTAATTGAAAAATTGATTAACCGACTGCTGGTTATCTAGTCGCTGTACGTGCGCTTGCTAGTCGCTACGGGGAGCGTTGGATCGGCGCGGTGTCCATCGATCCGATGGTGCTGGCAGGTCCGGACGGAGCGCCAGGCGTCCGACGCTTGGCGCTCGCCATTCTTTTTTCATGGTAAGGGAACGGACGCCTGGCGCTCGCCATTCTTTTTTCATGGTAAGGGAACCATACTTCTTTTTTTATCGTCAAGCAGATATCCATTGTCATAGTTTGATCCACTATAATCGATGGATGGTGCAGTTTTTTTTCTCTCTGTACAATTAACATGAAGATTTCTACTACTTTAGAGCAAATGCGGTGACTACACTGACCTTATTTATAATAGTATAAAAGATAGATGAACAGATATAGAAACAGAAATGGGACTTGGCACGAGTGTCTTTTATTCATAGCTCAGTCTATGTGAAATCTCTTGTACTTACGTATTGCTACCCTCCAACACCAATTATTTCTGTATATCACCTGTAAGATAGTAACAATATATCATACATGTGTGTGTGCAAATATCAAAGGAACCCCCCCACCCCCACCCCAAAAAAAAAAAATCAAACGGCATTATTCTTGCATGAACGATCGCCTACGTACGTCGCCACAAACCCCTCTCTCTTTTCCTTTAACAAATCTAGCAATCATAATTTACACGCGCTGCAAGTTCTCTCACACGTACGTTTACAACCCAAGAAATATAACCAAACGACGCCCCTCACACAGCGTGCGTCGCCTCACCACGCACACGCACACTCGCTGACTCACGCACGCACACGAGCACCTTCAATTCTACGTGGAGTTGCCGGAGTGGGAGTGCGGGTCGCCGGGCCGCGGCGGCGGCTCGCCGTCGCTGACGTAGGAGGAGGCGGCGCTGCTGTCGTCGGCGGCGGCGGGGTCGTCCCTGTCTCGGAGCTCCTCGATGCGGGCGAGCGCGTCGTTGAGGTCCCAGCGGCGGTCGGCGTCGGCGTCGCAGCAGCCGAGGCCGACCTTGAGCAGCTTCACCATCTCGCCCTCGCCGCCGCGGGTGCGGCGCATGTCCTTGTCGAACACCTCGCCGGTCCACTCCTCCCGCACCACCGAGTGCACCCACCCGGCGAGGTCCGTCCCCGCGCGCCCCTGCCGGAGGTAGTTCGCCGGGAACTTGCCGGTGAGCACCTCCAGGATCAGGATCCCCAGGCTCCACACGTCGCTCTTCTTGCTCGGCCGCCCGTCCTTCCCGCACTCCGGCGACTTGTACGCCACCATCACCTGCGATGCGATGCAGCAGGCGAGGATCAATCTCCGGCGTGTCAGGGCTGGTCGATCGATCGACGGCGATCGATGCATGCATGCATGGAGGTCGAGATGTTGGCGTGGTGGTGAACTGGTGATCACCTGGGCGGCGTGCTGCGGCGTGATGACGGGGACGAGGGCGTAGTCGCTGAGGCGGGGCTCGAAGGCGGCGTCGAGGAGGACATTGGAGGACTTGAGGTGGCCGTGCGGCACGGTGAGCATCGGGAGCTCGTCGTAGAGGTAGGCGAGCCCGCGGGCCACGCCCTTGATGATCTTCAGCCGCTTCGGCCAGTCCAGCGCCGGCAGATTCGACCTCGTCCCTGCAACATCACATCACATCGATCGATCAAGCAATCAGAAAACACATGCATGTTGTATACAAGCACACTCGCAGCCATCCCATCTCCTACAAGATTTGTGCTTAGTCTCACCTCTTTCCCTTCACATGCTCTTTTTACAAAAAAAAAAAAAAAAAAAACACCGCGACAATTTTCTTTTAGAAAAGAATTGGTCCTTCTTCCTCTGCATTCTGGCAGAGCTGACCACCACCCACCGGCAACCATGTCGGCGCAGCCTCGATGTGAGGCGGCACGGTGATGGACTCGATGCGTGACAATGGCACCAGTGCACACCTGCATGGTCATGCACCGTGCCAAGGATGTCGGTGTCCGGCTTAGAGAAGAGAAGCGGGGAGAGAGAAGAAGAACGATCCGATCGTTTTAAATTCAAATATCTAGATTTTTTTTTATGTAAGCATAGCATGTGAAGGGGGAGGGGGGGTGTGGCTAAGCACAAATCTTGTCGTGAATCAAGTGGTTGTGGACTTGCCTGAAGCCACATGCACATGCAAGAATGAATACCCATCAACAAATGAACTTCACGGGATGTGATGCGGGCGCATACATACCGCCGTGGAGGAGGTGAGCCAAGCTGCCATTGACCATGTACTCGGTGACGAGTAGCTTCTCCTCCTTCTTGTAGAGGTAGGCGACGAGGGGGAGGAGGTTGGGGTGGACGAGGCGGCCGAGGCGCCGCATGTGCTCGCTGAAGTCCTCTCGCCCGACGCCGTTCATCTCCTTGAACCGCTTCACCACCACCGCCGGCCCGTCGAACAACGTCGCCTTGTAGGATGCCCCGAAGTTGCCGCTCCCTAGCACCTCCGCCGATGCCCGCAGTAGGTCCTCCAGCTCAAACCGTGGCCGCCCCTCCTGAATGAACACTAGCTTCCCGTGTTCGTCTCGCCGCCCGCCACGCTTCGCCGCCGGCGGCGCCGCCGTCACCACGCCGCGCTGCTCCATGTTCGCCTGCCCAAATATCGTTGTCATTCATGTCGATCATTGCGTTGGCAAAAGGCAACAAACTAGCATGCTCGTGCACCACATATATACCTGCTCGATCTTGATGGCCGGATGGGAGGTGGCCCTCGACTTGGCGGTGGTGGACGACGAGCCTCCATCACAAGTGCGTGCCTCAGCGGTTGCGGCGTCGTGGTGGGCCTCCTTGCGACGGGCGATGGCCGCCATGAGACAGCCCGCAGTCGAGAGGAGCGCGCCGACCACGACCACCACGATGGCGATGATCATGAGGATCCTCAAGCTGCCCGATGATGACGATGGAGATGACACAGAAATCGAGGATACGGGAGCTGCTCCAGGGCACGAGACATTCAGCGGCTTGCCGCAGAGGTCTTTGTTGCCTGAAAATTTACATGGTGTGTTTGGATGAGGGTTTGCATGCGGAAGGGATGATGAGAAATTCCAAAAAATAAAAAAGCTCCTTCGTGCCAATAAGAAGTTGCAATTGACCGAAATACCACTATGTTATCTCAATGACAGGGGTGAGGTCTGCATATTATGTTAGCTCAATAATAGATGGGGTGTAGTTTCATATGTCATTGAGATAATAATGGTATTTTGGTAAAGTGCAATTTTTTTAATGTTATAAAAGCAAAAAACGCAAAACAGGGAAAATTTGGACTAGGCTACTGCTACGTCCCATGCACACATCCTTCGTTTTATCAAGGACAAATGTCAAATAAGTCAATGTTTGGGATTACAACATCGGAAAATTAAAAAAGTTCAAAACCGATTGTACATGATCAGCTGAACGTAGAATTTCAGCTTCTCTCACAAACGAGAAAATAAGGAAATGAAAGGGGGGCAAAAGAGATTAAGCCTTGTTCTTTTCAGCGTATCGTTGCGTTGGCGTATTACTGTAGCAAATTTGAGAGCCCTCGAAATGAGGTCCAAATATTATTAAAAAATAATTAAAAATAGTTTTAAAATCTTTGGAAGTACTACTAAAAGTCATAAAAAATTCGTGACAAATTATCATAACATATAAGCTATATAAAAATATCAAAATTTGCTACAGTATTACGCAACGGTACGTTACGCTGAATAGAACAAGGCCTAAGCTTCGGTGATTCTGCAACGTGTGGCACGATACAAATATTCTGCCAAGTGTAGTTGACTTGTACCGACGGAATATTCTGACCTATTTAAGCACTATATCAACTATTATACTCCGTATTTTTTTAAACTTGAGCAAGTGACATCCTGTGGTGAAGATTGCAATATCAAAACTATGTTTTACAGAGAGCTACAGCGCACATGAAATAGTGCTATTCTCGTAGGTTTTTTTTTTTTTTGCATTATAAAGGCGACCTAATCATGTAACTCATGTTACACATTAAAGTTCATTTTTTCAAAAAAAAAAATCTTTGTACTAGACAAATTATATCCTCTGTTTGGAGAAATAAAAAAGCAAGCACGTCCCAGCAGTTTCATGAAGAAGCGTCGGCAGTCGGCACGGAAGCAGCAACCACATGTTTGAACATTTAAAATTACTAGGTATATGAATATACATTTGATTATGCGGACGTACATATGGTCGAAATTTGCATATATAGATTAAATTAAATCTAACTGACACGTTTGTTCCTGTTAGGCTTTGACTTCTGAGATTACACAGCTCAGGTAAGATTTTATTAATTATTCACAAACGAGTATTCAATCTAGAAAGCCGCACCTTGGCATTAGAGACCACTTTGTTTTTCTCTACATAGTTCTTGCAGCCTATGTTGTTCTTGGATTCTACGACTTCCGGAGTTAACTAGAGAGTACAGCTCTCTCTCAAAAAATAAAAAAAATAAATAGAGATCACAGAAATGCGTAAATTGAGTCACTTAACCCCATTTAATCCCACATTATTCCTATACCCTTTTTATTTTATCCGTTGCGTCCTAGCTAATTGCTGATATGAGTAATAAAATTAACGCAGAGCTTAAAAAAATAAAGGTCCCTCAGGCCACATTTTAACTTACATTCTGGTTACTCTTTTGAAGAACTAGTTATTATGGCAGCTATTCAGAAAACTAGTTTAAATGTAACTCTGAAACACTAAATACTGTCGCAATATATTTATAATTCTCACTAAACTAGAATATTATGAAAGTATATTACCCAAATGAAGTATTCTTTAGAAATACATTCATAGCTAAAGCCTAAAGGTACAACCGTACAAGAGAAGTACTCCCTCCGTCCCAATATATAGGGCGCATAAGTTTTTTTGAGTTGTTCCACATAATATAAGACGTCTTTCCATTATTTCTTTAAAAAAGACGAGCAATTAACTCATAGTTAAACTATTCACACTATAAAGTGCATACTTTTACTAGCTTTAGCTATTAAACCTATTAATTAAGTGCATGGGAAGAAGATGCATGCTTCGAGTAACGAGATAATTAAAGATGATTTATTCTCTTAAACACCATGGTCTTGATGAGAATTTTTATACGTCCTATATTTTGGGACGGAGGCAGTAACATGTACGAATGAACGACGAGTCAGATGCAAACTATATTTGGACATGAAGCAAGAAGTGAAAATGAAGGAGAGAAATTAGCATGTGCGAGTGCATTCGACGATCGAGGTCACCTCGGAAGGCGGCGGCATCGAAGCGTTGGAGGCCCCTGGGGATTGGCCCGGAGAGGAGGTTGTTGGAGAAGTCGACGGAGGCGAGGTCCAGCTGCTCGAAGTCCGGCAGGGCGCCGTCGAAGCGGTTGTCGGCGAGGTGAAGGACGAGGAGCCTGGGCGAGGTGATGGAGCTGGGGATGGGCCCCGTGAAGGCGTTGCCGGAGAGGTAGAGCTTGCGGAGGCCCCTCATGGCGGCGAAGGCGTCGTCGGGGATGGCGCCGGCGAGGCGGTTGCGGGAGAGGTAGAGCATCTTGAGCGCGGCGAGGGCGGACACGTCGGGGAGCGCGCCGGTGAGGTTGTTGTTGGCGAGGCTGAGCGCGCGCAGGCCCGGGAGCGGCGCGAGCGCGGCCACGTCCGGCGCGGCGCCCTGCAGGCCGAGGTACTCCAGCCGGAGGCCGAGCACCTGGCCGGTGACGCGGTGGCAGGTCACGCCGTACCACAGCGCCTCGCCGCCGCGGCACGGGACGTCGCCGGGAAGGCGCCCCACTGCCGGAGCGGCGCCGGCGGGCCGTCCAGCGGCCCCCGCAGCGTGTCCCGGAAGGCCAGCAGCACGCTGGCCTCGGGCGGCGCCGCGGCGGCCAGCGAGAGCGCCGCGGCGGCCAGGAGGAGCCGCGCGGCGGCGGCGGCGGCCATGGACGGGCGGCGGGCGGGCGACGAATGGGGCGTGCGCGTGGGCGGCGGGCGAGGTGGCTAAAGAAAGGGAGGACGAGAGCGCCCCGGACGTGGGGAGCTAAGAATAGGAGGCCGCGCGGTGGCGCGCGCGCCGCGCCTTGTTATATCCGACGTGCTCGCGGCTTCTAAACTCTAATTCCGACGTCGTGGTCGTGGTCGTGGCATGGCAGAGTGGCGGTGGTTCGCGTGGACTGGGGGTCTCAGCCTCTCAGGAGCTTATGGGCAAGTGATGTTGACGAGCACACTCTTATATAAGTGCTAGGGCACGGGGCAAAACTAGTCGGATAATATCAGTCTAGATCTGTGTAACATCCAAATTATTTTGAAGCTATTTATGTTGGAAAATTTTATCAAAATCAAAATAAAAAAAAATAAGATTAGTTTGGCTATTTTTGTTCAGTTCAAAATAATCCTCCTTTAAATTTATTCAGGGAACTACTATTCCCGGCCTCGGGCCAAATCCAGGCCCGTTCCTTTCCTTTTTCCCGCAACCTACTGTGTAGTGGCCCAGCTGGGTCCTTGCAGCCCAGCCGGCGCCTCACGCCCACCGCCCATTCACCCTCCCCGCTTCCTCACCTCTCCCTCGCCGCCATGAACGTGTCGCCCCCGCCATGTATGCACGGCGGCGGCGGCAAGGCGATGCACGGCAACGCGAACCACCCGCGCGTTCACCCCGTGAAATCCCCATCTTGCCCTTCCTTTTCCCGAGCCGCTTGCCAGGCCAGCGAGCCACTTGCGTCTCCCCGTGCGCCACGTCCTCGCCGGAGCCGATTAATCTCATCACGGCCAACAGAATTATTACCCGGTCCGAGAGGTGTTCGCAGCACCTCAGAATCACGCGCCCCCTTCGCTTTATCCCGCCGGAACCGGAGCCTTGTCAGTTTTTCGTCGTCTCTCAACGTCATCCCCTCGCCGCCGGCATTGCCCGGAGCCACAAATTTTTCTTGGACTCGGCCCGATCCGGTCCCATAGCCCCGTGGCAAATTCTCGTTCGCCATCAACCCCCTCTCCTATAAAGGCTCCGTCGCTGTCCCGAGATTTCCCCCTCCTCCACTTTTTCCCCTTTTTCCATTTTCGGTGGCAGGAGCTCACGCCGCCGCGACTCCTCCACGGTGAGCTTCAAGCTCGCCCAGAGCTTCTCCGGCCCCCTTCATCCTCCCTAGTGCTCCTACTCCTCCCCAATGACGTTTCCTTGCTTACATTTTTCCAGGAGCGTCTCGCCGGCGTCAACACTCCGAAGGATTTGGACCCCATCGTCGCCGGCTCGGCCCAGGCCCCAGCGTGCCTAATCGAGCCCGTGGTGAGCATCCCCGCCTCCCGGCGATCCTCCTCGCGCCATTTTTCGAGCGATTTAGGCCCTAGGGCCACCCCGCCCCGTCGGACCCCAAGGCGCCGCCCACGTTGAGCTCCGCCCCGCCACTGTGGCCGCCGCCGAGTCTCCCCATCTGGACTCCTAGTCCTCCCTCCCCTCCAGCTTTCTAGACAGCCCCTCGCCGCCCTAGAGACGCCACGGATCGCTGCCGTCGCCCGTCGTTTCGCCGGAGCAGGAGCCGCAGCGCAAGGAAGAAGAAGGGATGACATCATCCTGACGTCACCCAAGCCAGGCGCTGCCATATGGGACCAGCTGCCCATGAGAACCCCCTCCCACCGACACGTGGGCCCATAAGGCCCACCCGCCAGCCTCTCCCCTCCCTATGGCGCCTCGCCATGATCGGACAAGATCCAAATTTACGCGCCAAGACGGCGCCGCTCTATATCTCGCCCAGCAGCGCCTGCTGGGCCCCAACGGCCCACCCTCGCTCTCCTCACGCCAAGACGCTGCCTCCGCGTTGGGCGCCCACGATCACAAGAGCCACAGCCGCTCGCCCATGCAGCGCCAAGCCCGGCGACTCCGCCTGCTCCGCCCACCTAGCCCAATCATAGCCTCCAGCCTCTATACTTTTTATATATTTAGATATAAAAAGGGATATTAGGATTATTTTTATTGTAAAATATTTCTGACTCTCAAAATTATTGATACACTCGGGATCTAACTTTGAGCAGGACAAAACCAGAGTTTTGCTAGATTTTAAGGAATTTTTGCTTCCCTTTAAATTAAGATTTAAATTTCAACTAGTAGCAAGCAAAAAGAATTATTTTTATACTCTTATTTTTGCAAGAATTAATGGCTGTAGAATAATTTTATAAAGGGTAGATTAATTGCATATTCAAATGTCATGAGCATATAGGCATACTATTCCCAAAGATTAATCTCGCCTAAATAATTTAAACACCTAGGCCTTAGCTTAAGGATATGAAAGTATCCCCACAAAAGTCTTGGTAAATTTTGATCATAGTGCTGTCCACTTAAAGACCGTAGGAAAGCCTTCGCTAAATCCATGCATCTTGTTAAAAGAATTTATCGGTATTTATTTGGTTACTTGATTGTTCTCTGGTTTAAATAGATTACGAGGGACAGGACCCTGAGGATTTCGACAATCCTGCTGACGACCCCGATTACGCGGAAGGCCCAGGCGAGCCAATACTCTAGATCATACTTCATTTCCTATATTTCTGCAAATGTTTACGTTACTTTAAATGATGAAATTATGCATGCTTTACTTTACCAAATTACTTATTTGCAACTACGTTTCATGTCCAGATATTTCCCAAATTGTGTAATTGTGTTAATAAGCACCAACCCCATCATTGAATTTAATTCCAACCTGTCACTTGTTGCCTAAGGATCTGTTATACTGTCTCTGATTAATAAATCAATTGAAAATGCTTAGCCATGGCTGTCTAGGTCAAAATGGGTTGATCCTTGCCTATCAACGCTTACGGTATAGACATGACGGATTGATCCTATCAACGTTACAACGGTATAGCCTCGCTATCAACGGGGTAACGGTATAGCTGATCGCTAAAATCCCGACTATCAACGTAATCGGTATAGACGGGAGAATTCTCATGCACTTGGGTGTCAGGTCTGCCTGAGTGCAAGGTACTGTCCTCTAGACAATGATTATTACACTCTGTTGATTTTGAGGATCCGAGGATCCTGGCCTTAGTTGAGCTCAAGGGGATCACGCCTCGCTGAGAGGGTGAGTCTGCCGCCACTTACGAAGACATACGCCTTGCGAGGGTATGATCTGGCCTGTTGGAGATGGTACGAGGTACCGGTCTGCCTGTTTGATCGGGGACCTTGACCACTGGGATGGCTTGGATCCGCCGTGTTTGGGAGCACGAGGTGCTGCCCTGTTGATGAAATACCCCTGATGATGATCTTTTGCATATATAGCACAATACGTCTTTGTTTTGTAAAATGGCTAAGTCTTAGACTTTCTAATATTATGGTATTACAAAATCGGCAATGTTGCAAATAAAATAACCCCGCCCCACCAAATAGCCTAGTAGCATTATTTGCATAATGTGAGGTACTTGGCTCGCAAGCACGGCTGGTGCTTACCCTCGCCTACTCATAATCTTTTAGGAGAAGACGGTGATGATGACGCCTACGAGCCTCTTGACGGGGAGGACGCCCAGGAAGACGACGAATAACGGGCTATAGGAGGATTTTAGTTGCTTGCCTCTTTTGGGTTATGGAAGGCATAGCTTCGAAGCGCCGCCCCCTTTTGGCTTTTCCGCTGTATCGGACCCTGTAGTGGGTTCCGCCTTTTGTATTGTAAGATTTGACCTATACGGTCCTTAGACAATTGGAGCCCTAATGTACTTTGAAAGACAACTATTATCTGTAATAAAGTGCTCTTATGGGTTTCCTGTATGAAATGATTCAGCTCCTTGTAAATTCGTGTTGCGTTAGCAAGATCCTAGTCTAACGCAGACTACACGAAGGTCCTGGATTCCCTTAAAAATCCGGGTCTGACAATCTGGTTATGTAAGTTGACGAACAAAGGATCAGAATTAAGTCTAGACAAGCACGCCTAAGATCGATCACGCTAGCTATTATCACTAGATTAACATGCAAAAAACACAAGTTTAATCAGGATGTTCCGCCAAGTATAAGATCGATCCCGCTATTATCACTAGATTAACATGTAAAAAACCACAAGTTTAATCAGGATGCTCCGCCAAGTAGAAAGAAAATTGTAGATGTCGTCGTCATCTATACCTGCTCGTATATATGAAATGAGAGCAACAATATAAATTTTCAGGATGAGTTTTTGGCTCCATCAAGTTGGTGTTCTCTTTGATTACCCAGAACATTCATGAGTCCATTAAAGGTGTTTCATGGATCAGATATAACCATTTAATCAGGATTCAGGAGGGATATAAATATAATATCTGTTCTCGCTTAATTTCGACTGTTGCCTTTCTCAGTTTCTATTGTGTTGTGTCGCTTTTGTATTTGATCATCGAGAGCGAGAGCGTGTGGTAGTCCTTACTATTTCATTCTTCCTCTAACTGAATAGGCAGAGCTCTTGCCTTCGTTTCAGAAAACCACGAAAAGATCGATCCATTCCATCAGTGCATCTGAAGTTCTGAACTCGTCACTTTTAGCTATCGCATCTCAGTTTTAGTCCCCACAGCATGCAATGCCCTCCTAAACAAAAGTTTTCCTAAACAATACTATGTAAAACATGCAGCTCACACCATATATACGAAGAGTACGCATGATTCATTAACAATTGATGAGCCTTATAGGCAACTCACACCGCTAGTTATATATATAGGCAACAATTTAGCACATTATATGTTTAGAGGTAACTCTTGAAGCATCCGCAATAGTTTTTATCGAAATATAAGAGAGAAATGTTTAGACCATCCACAATGCAAGGTGCTTATGCATCAGTGACTAATGAGCGAAAATGTTGGCATGTTATTAAACACGTAAAATGATAAAGTTACGCTACAATGCAAAGTACACATGTGCTTATATCTTACAACTTGCACTAACCACTCTTTAAACATTGATAGTTAAGTACCTTCTTTTCTTATTTAAGTGTCAGATTCTATCCTACTTGTCAAAAAATAAATTATTTTCTAATCATTTCTTAAACACATGCATTATACTTAACCTAAACCGTCTTAGCTAGAGAATAATACACGGCTCGGCTCGAGAATATTTCCTGTTAGGTATTGTGTCGAATATGTGTATAAGTATGTTACATGGACTCTGTGTTGTAATAGGCAGGGTTGGTTAGTGTTAGAGTTGGACTCTATCCAGACCTCCAATATATAAAGGGAGGCAGCTCCGGTGTAACCAAATGAATGACTTTATAATAGTAGCGTAGGCAATAGGAGGTCAGCGGCCGGCATGTGGTTGTGACCTGGTTAGCCGGTGTGTTGCAGTATTATGGATTGGAGAGGAGTGCCCATAACCAGAACCCCGCAGATGTAGACGAAAGCCGAACTGCGTTACCAAACATCGTGTCTCCTGATGTCGTTCGTGATTTTGCATCGGCACATATCCTAACAAGTGGTATCTGACAACTTAAAAGATGGAGACACCCCTCTCCCATCAGGCTAATCTTTTGGGCTGAGTTGGGTTGTGCTTTCAGTTGGGCCAATAGATGTGGGGACATCAGCCTGAGACCAGGTGTTGGTCTCGGGAGGAACCGGATCACTGACGGGCCATGAGATGGCAGGATCACAGCGGGCTCCTACATTTCCTGATCCTCCTCTCTACAAGGACATAGCCACATACACACAAAGAGAGCTTTCTGTCTTTCTCTGCGCTGTTATTGCGAGAGTTGACGGATATATATTGAATCAATAATTCTTGTTCATGAAATTAATTAGAGAGCGGCTCCACCGCAGTCATCTGGGTCGCGCGCGCATCTCGCTTGGATCCAGCCGTCAGCGAACACGACCCAGACGACTGGTTTGAGTAAAACGAATTAATTAAAGCCGGGTGCCACTCGTTTCCCATTTTTCCTTTTCCAACCGGTTCATGCATGACCTCCGTAGGTACGCACCTGCTTTGCTAAATGGCAAATGCTCGGGTTAATTTCTAAATGCTTTGCTAAATGGCATATATGTGTAGTAGTGTAGTGCATTGATCGAGCCAGCTTGCATTCACGAGGCCACGATTCAAGCAATGTGAGTATGTGACCCATGAATTGGTTGTATATGACACATATATCGTCGTGTGTATATATAGAATTCTAGCACGACAAGAACGAGGTAGCGTGGCTTATATATATTATGTTTAGAAATGGTGATGGTTTGATTCTGCCGCTAGCTTCTGGGATATGCAGCAAGTTAATTAATCTTTTGGGTTTTTTAAAATTAGAACTGTCCCACTTAGCGCATTTCTATTTTATTGCAAACCTTGTGGAATATGCCATATATGGTTCTTGGTTCTTACTTTCGTAAAAACGCACACAAAAAAAGAGGGATGCTAGCGGACGGTATACCGTTGCAATGGTATATGTGTTTTACGTGAAACACCATGTGAAACACATAAAACAATCATAAAAAGTAAAACACGTAAAATGCTCATGAAACACATAATGGGACTCATTAAACACCACGTGAAACAGATATACCATTGTAACGGTATGCCGTCAATTAGTATTCCTGAAAAAAGAGAAATAAAAGAATATGACATGGTTCCACTCGTAGTGCACGGGATAGATGAGTGACATAGGAGCTCTGTTTGGCTATGTGCATAGGCAATATATCCAGTAAAACCAAGTAGGCGATGTAATTGTGCAATCTACGAGCATCAGCAGAGGGATGCTACATCACCACGCCGAGCACATGCTAGGCTTGCAAGACAACTCAAGTGGGGAGGGGAAGTGGTCCTTGGCGGTGTTGTGCCTAGGGAAGAGGTGGCTCGATCGGGTGGATAAAGAAGAAAGGAAGAATAGGAGAAAGGATTTCAATTTTTTTTTTCCAAATGTTTGATTTATTGAAAGAAGAGCATGTGAGAAAGAGTGGTAGCTAAGTACGAATCTTGGAGCACATCCATCGATCGTTATTGTTTATATAAAACCTTATACTATAGGTAGCAACGTCTCTACCACTGTTCAGGCTACAATGCACCAGGTCTGGTTGTTGGCATTGTTGCTTGATTCGACGCATCGTAATTCGTAAGCTTGGTTTTTTTTTTTTACAAAAGCGCAGACTTCCTATACACATACTCCCTCTGTCCTACAAAGAGTGCATTTTTAGTGTTCAAAAATTATCTCACAAAGAGTGCATGTTTAGACGTGGGGCTCATCAAACAAGACACAACCCATTAACTCCCCCACTCTCATCTTTCTCTATATCCGTTTCCCACCAAAGGAGACGCATGCACATTTAATTATTTTGGGAACCAAAGCAGCAGCATGCTTGTGCATGTAATTAATTAGGGGCAGATTAGTCATTTGCCTTTCACACTAATCTGTCTGAGAAAAACCAGAAATGCATTCTTTGTAGGACAGAGGGAGCAGTAAAAATTACATTAAAGATAGGTAGATTAGCTGTTCTGTTGCCTTTTCGAAGAACATTTAAGATATCGAGATCATGCACATTACCACATGTAAGACGGCAGAGGCAGGACAAAAACAACCCTAGGACCTGTACTCCAATTAGTAATAAATTTTAGCAAGACAAGAGTTCATAAATAAAAAAATTGTTCGACTAAACAGCTAGTTGTCTAATTGAGACAGACGCAGTCAAATATTCGGGAAATTAAACTCCATTTTTTGGCTGCAAATAGGATTATCGTTCATTCGACGAGAGAACTGCACAAACTTAATGAAAACAGTACGGAAGACCACCGTTTTCAATCTCTAACACCAGGGAAAATAAAGGGGTCAGGTTACTGCTCTCTCTGCCAGGCCAGACCAGCGAATTCCAATTGTTAAATACAATGTGAACAAGTTCAGGTATGGGTGAGTGCTACCTAAAGGACCAGCAATTAAAACTGGAAAGATCTGGCACCTTCCTAGTAACCCCGGAGGGAATATCTTCTATTTAATCAACAATGAAGCATCTCTGTTTATTGAAATCATCGTAGCCAACATCGACAAGGCAGAGGCCCTCTGGAGGTGCTGGGGGAGCTGTTGCGCGCCTGCAAGTGGCTTCCATCAGGTTCAGCAAAGCATCTTCTTCGGCTCCAGCAGCAGCCTCCCTTATGGCGGTTGCAACAAGAACTCTAACCATCTGTTCAGTGTAGTTTAGTGAGAACTAGCTTCAGGAGTTGATTGGGAATGAATATGCAGGCTGCATAACAGTTTGTTGTACACTTGTATTACCTTGCGTAAAAACCTGTTCGCAATTAACTCAACACACAAGACCCTCATGCCTTCTTTGCAATCCTGCGAATAGGGGAAAATGAACATAAATTTCAATTGAAATGGCATATGCACATATAAAATGATAAGGAAATCGGACCAATGACATGACTATCATTTCAACTATGTTCAGCAATCAGTTCAACATAAGTTTCGAGATTGGTAAATTTAACCTATATGATTCTATGAATTTAATATCATGCTAGTCATAAAGCCAGTCTTAGTTATGGAAGCATTTGACGTTATCCTAGACATACAACTATGTGCATAATAGATCACAACCAGTGAAAATTATAAAATTTATAAAAGAGTAGATAACTGCAATGTATGCCATAATTGAATTATTGAAGACAATGGCCTATACTAGCTTCACCTCATCAGAAGAATATAGTTTGGCCACTGCCGCTCGAGAATGGAACATGAAACATTCTGTGGGTGGGCCACTGCAAAAACAAACAAAACATCAAAGGACATGGTTGATTAATAAACAAATTATTTGACGTGCTTATTGAATTTGAGAGCAAGTACAAAATTAGAGACAAGGAAGTCATCCAAAAGGAACACATAGTATTCCCATCAGATGACAGGAAGAAATGAACAATGTGGCACACAATTTCAAGAAGGTTCTGGCGAACAACCATATCAGGAATACTTTATGGAACTTTGATTAATCTGCAAGGAAAAAAGCATTTATGTGGTTGCGAATACGCAGCATGTTATAAGATGAAACTTACACACTTCGTGAAGCTTGTGTATCACGTGCAAACATCTTGTAAGACAGTGACTTTCTTTCCAGTTGTCTAATTATTTTGTCAACCTTGGTTACATCAAAGCTCTGTGGTTTTATGATGTATTCCGTGTTATATACTATGTCCAGGGATTCTTCTTCCCCTGATGTTGGTTTAACATCCTCATCAAGAGGAAATATATACATGTATCTCCTCCATTTGGCTGCAAAATTAGGATGAAATTCACGTGAGACCTGCAAATTGTGTAATTAGTTAAGTTCGAGCATAACATCAACTATGATAGAGGTCTTGACATTCTCAGACCTTCAGTCACAGAAATATAAATTGCTTTAGAAAATAAACTATTAAACAATAACGTCTAGCAGCAAACATGAAACATGCCAAGTGAAATGATATATTCTGCAAAAAGAAGAAAAAATACCTCTGACACATGCAAAGGTCTTAGTTTGTCTGGCACAACCTGGTTTATTGCCTCTTTTATATCTCTAGACTTCACATCCTTTCTCCATGTATCTAAGGCAAGTAAAAGTATATCATATCAGATATCAGGATAAGAGGTTGGTCAAGTAAAATGCAGCATCTCACTATACTGTTGAAGTTAGTTTTTCAGATTAAGTACCCGAAGACTGTTGATTCATGCAAACAAGAAGTCTGCCAGAGCAAGTGAAATACATGTTATGCATTTTTTAAGTTAACCAGCTGAAAGGGAAAATACACATAATTTTTTTCCAAAATTGTAGTATTTACTACTAAAACTCCAGGCTATGTTTCTCAGACAGGAAATCAGTGGGATGTTTGGCATCTACAAATTGTTATGGTTAATGATTTGCCAGGTTAAGATCCACCAGAAGCAAATAGCTTGCATAATTTTCTTCTGTCAACAACCCAATATCTCCATCATCAAAGTAAGGCATACCATAATTAAAACAAAAACTACACTACAAAGCTATAGCGGTCAACGGGTCAAGAGAAGTTGATATGCACATAAAAAGTTCATAGCTGTGACTATATTACAGAAAGGTGACACAAAAAAAGCAAACAAGTATAACTAACAAAATGAGCAAACTTGCTGAAGAGCAGTCACCCCTTTGTCAGTGCGCCCAGCGACAAGGGCACATCCTTCTATT
Source organism: Raddia guianensis (assembly GCA_036346415.1). Classification (NCBI taxonomy): domain Eukaryota; kingdom Viridiplantae; phylum Streptophyta; class Magnoliopsida; order Poales; family Poaceae; genus Raddia; species Raddia guianensis. The sequence continues at coordinate 4,552,505 of CM070539.1, read as the reverse complement.
GGCAAAGATCTTGCTTCAAGTCGTTTAGCTTTTCTCTCGTCAACAAATTTTCCAAGATGTTTTTCCACTAACCTACAAGCAATACAGAACAAAACAAACAATTGTCGATGGTTTTATTCTCTCTTGAAATGCAAAGTGAGTGAAGAGGAAAAGTTTGAATTACCCTTGAACGGTGTTTAGGCCAGGCTGCTTCTGCCAACCATCGAATGACCCCCCATGATATGATAGAACGATCTTAAACGTTAATCTATCCCACCTTCCTCCCCGGCCTTTGGAGGATGTAGTTGGCACTTGTTTTTCAGATGATGTTTGATAAGCGTCTCCATTAGTATCAAGGGTGCAATCTTTCTGCACATAAAATCATTGTCACAAACTTTTTGCCAACAAAATCGAAGGCTTATAACTTGACCTACTCTGACAAATTCCCAAACCTAGCCTATGCACTAATACAAACGATCATGGAGTTTCCTAGCAAGCACCACAGTCCACGCCACATCCACATTAGCTGGGATAGACCAATGCAAAACGTAGTGATTTTTTTCCCCTGCGTGCGACAGTGAGCGTTTAATTTCCCTCAAAAGCAGCACTACATTTGGTACAGTAGAGTGAGTAGCACTACTGATATAAGCACTTATCCCCCATTCCTGCCAATCTAATGAGAAAAAAGTTGCAATCCTGGGGTATTGAAAGGCTGAAAGTTTTGCCCATCTCACCTCAGCTTTCCCGAACAGCTCGGCGAGCCCCGCCGCCCCGGCGCCGGTGCGCACGAGCCCCGCGTAGAAGTCCACCACCCTACTCCATGGCCGCGCGTACATGTACTCGTAGCTCTCCCTGCCAAGCCAAAACATCAACCCGTCAAGCACTAGGCTCCAGCTGCAGAGTAAAACCCCTAAATCGCGACGGCAAGCGAGGTTGAGGGGCCGTTACTTGACCGTCCACCGGAGGTGCTGGCAAGCGTCGGTGTGGTTGAAATGAACGTGGTCGTCTCTCTCCGCCGCCGCCACCGCCGCCGCGGAGATCGCTACTGCCGGCGCGGCCGTCTTCGCCGGCGCCGCCGTTGCCATGAGGGGTCGAAACTTTGGGAGCATGGACCTCGGGCTCGGACAGATGTGTTTCCTCGGGAAAATACGATAAGTGATGCGCCTTGCGAAAAATGATTAATTTGGATGATTTTTTTTTTTCTACGTAACACTGTAAGCTCGAATTTCTTCCGCCAATAATATTTTAGGTAACTTTTAACTTTTTCCCCTTTTTTTTCCCTCATTTTCCCTAGCTCCGTATTCTATTCGAAGGGTGGTGAACAAATGGGCATTGGCTACTCATCTTTCACTTTCTACTGCTCCATTTTTTTTTTGTTTGACGACTTAACTTTTTGACACGTGTCAGACCTGTTGTGATTTGTTTTATCAATAGAGATACTTTAAATGTGTCCTTTTTTTTACATCTTTACACTAAATTTTTGAATAAAACGAATGGTTAAAAACGTGTCAAAAAGTCAAAGGCGTCAAATAAAAAAAAACGGAGGGAGTACCTTGCGCTGAATTCGCGTCAAGTTTACGATGGGGAACAAGCATATGCATAAGAAACTCAACCCACAGACGGCACGCGAGTCGCACGACACATTTCTCCATCTCCATTTTTGGTGTGGAATTTTCCGAGAGAATTGTTTCAGGTTTACAGCATGAACTTCCTCGTGGCAGGCACTTACATCACATGCTTCCCACAATGCTCCTCTACATACAATTGCTAATCGGAAGAACAAGAAACCTAGCATGGCTGTGGTTCCGCCATCAGAAGAATGCAACACCGACCGACTGATCTTGACAACAGGATGGATGGCAATGGAAAAAAGCGAGTGACGAAAGCTTCAATTTTCATCAAAAACTGATGTGTTACTTATATCTTGTATAAATCCTCGTCTGGAGGATCCTTTCTACTTCCATTTCTGGAGGGGGATGCTAGTACCTCCAGGCCCAGCTGCTGTCCGTCGGAGTCCGGTGAAGGGATGTACATCTTGCACTCCAAAGACGGCTCGCTCTTGCTGCGGCCATTCCCTGGCCGTGTTCTCCTGCTCTGAGGAACTGGCTTTCCGTTCACCGGTGCCGGTGCCACGGCATCAGTCTTTACCGTCTGTTCTTGCTTTGTCTTCTCTATCACCCCATGCTCCACAGGATCCTTTGGAACCTCGTAGAGAGTCACAGCACCAGTCAAGCAGTTCTGAAGGAGTATATCTTGGCATTCGGGCATGTTTTGAACCGACTCAAAGGTCTCGACAACCTGGCTCATGGTTGGCCGTCCTTTGGGGTTCTGGCTCAAGCATCGGTATGCAAGGCCCGCCACTTCAATGGCAGCCTTGGTGGAGTACTGCCCTTCCATTCTTGGATCAATAATCCTAAACAGCTTCCGATTGTGGACAAGAAGGGGGCGTGCCCACTCAACTAGGTTATGCTCACGAGTTGGCCGGCTCTTGTCAACAGCCCTCCTTCCAATAATCATCTCAAGAAGCACAACACCGAAGCCATAAACATCGCTTCGTGCAGTCAAATGGCCTGTAACAAATCAAATGGTTGAAATTAGCATGCATGAGCTTCACTGAGTAAAATGCATTGCATATTGATTCTTGAGAACATAAATATGCAATTAAATTCCCCTCAAGGATCAAGGAGATGATTGGCTTAAGAATGACGGGAAATTCCTCACTCACCAGTCATGACATACTCAGGAGCTGCATAACCATAAGTTCCCATGACCCGAGTTGATACATGAGTTTGGTCTCCACTTGGTCCAGTTCTTGCTAGGCCAAAGTCTGAAAGCTTAGCATTATAATCCTGCAAGGGCGGTACAGAGTGAGGTTGCAGCACTATCAAAGATAAACACATAATATCCAAAGATAAACACATAATTCCAATGCCAAATTCATGTGCAGTTGTGTGGTTCCACAAAATGGATGAGTGCACAACTAATGCCTTCTTCAAAATGGTGCTGCCACACCATGTGAAAGCGTTGTGTAGTGACAAATGGCAAAAGTATGGCATATCCTACTATTCATTTGGCACCAGAAATAGAAATGCACTTGTGGATGCTGTCAGCAATAAACTGATAAATAGACATGGCTTGGGAATGGACAACACATTTTGCAACATCACACTTAGGAACATGAAACAATTTGACTCAGCAATGACCTTATAGCAAGTGATATCAAAGCATTTTCAATAATAGATGAAGTGGTATCAAAGCATTCAAATAACAGATGAAGCACAAACCGCATCTAACAAGATGTTTGATGTCTTGAAATCCCGATAAATAATGGATCTCTCAGCTCTGTGAAGGTACTCAAGCCCCCTTGCGGCACCCAGCGCAATCTTCATGCGAGTTGACCATGGCATATTAAGACAAACCCCTGGTATATTACAAGCAAGAATACTAAATCAATGGATGTGCCCTATGTAACTGAACTAAAAATTATATCTTTTGCATGAAGTTTGCTTGGCTTATTTTCATGTCAATTTTGTAGCCATTTACTGTTTGCAATGTTCGCATATCTTATAACATGTTATCTCGGTAGGTCAAACTATGCAGGCCCAAGCTGGATTTGGTGCCTAATAGAGAATAGCATTTGCTACCATGTTGGTCGTAATTGTCAAGAAGGAAATAGTTGGAAATAGCCAGAGCTTACGGCGAAAGAGATGCTTTTCAAGGCTGCCGCAAGCCATGTACTCGTAGACAAGCAGTCTGTGTGAACCCTCACAGCAGTAGCCAATCAGTTCGACTAGGTTGGGATGGCTAAGTTGCCCAAGATAGTTGACTTCTGCCTGGAAACATATCAGAAAGCCATTAATAATCCTTCATTGATGGCAGGAAGATAGCATTTTATTGCAACCTATTTATCTGACAAGAAACACCTTTTTTTAGTGTTATGTGAAAGTCATTTTTTTAATAAAAAGTCAACAGGCCAATTGAAGCTTTGAACAAAGATAATAAACAACTGTTGTTCTGATCATTAAACTGAATCTTAAAAATCCAATCAGCTAAAAAGGTTCATGAGAACTTCACATGGGACTGAAATTAGCACGAATTCATCTCATTGTAAATAAGGCTATCGAGATTTACAAAAAGAAAATAAAGTAATCAGACTTACCAGCCATTCCTTGTCTCCCTGAAAACCCTCTGGATTTAGTTCTTTCACAGCAACCAGTCTGGATGGAAAACCCGCTCTAACATTTTCATCGATTACACCTTTGTAAACAACTCCAAATCCACCCTCTCCAAGAATTTGGTCAGGCCGGAAGTTTTTGGTGGCTGCTCTCAATTCGTTGTATGTGAAAATATTGACGTTTCCATATCCTTCTGTTTGAAGGTCCTCCACATCTTTTGGCGGAGCAAGAACACTTGCTATAGCTTTAGAATCAGATTTGGACTTCCTCAATCCATCTGGCCCACCAACTTCAGCTGATAGGGAAAAATCAGGAAAAAATCACCAATGAATGCCAAAAAAAATCAAGAGTTATAATGTGGTTGTTTGGTCTTTGTAGTTTTTCTTTTTAAAAGATTGTAACAGTATCATATCTGAACTTGTATGTCACATCTTTTTAATCAGTGTGAAGTAAAAAAACATACTTTTGAGTGCCCAAAAACCTGCAGTGATCCAAACTTGTAGATATCATCACATCTTTAATCAGTGCACAATCAAAAAGCATAATCAAGGCCGGCATCAGCAGTAAAGAATGGTAGATAATGCCTGGACCTTTTTAGGTCAATCCAGAATTCACTCTATTACATTCTTTAGCAAGACTAATCTATTCCGACCAGAATGTTCTATTTTAAAAGGTATACAAATAATTTTTGCCCAGAAGACAAAACATGCTCTCCCAATAAGATGAAAAGTTGATAAAATAATCCTCCCTACCCAAAATGGTGTTCCTTGTATTTACTTGATAAACATGTATCCATCTTCGCCTAAAATGTTGCTTTATATAGCACTCTACAGTGATGAAAGGTCCTCATACATCATCCCCGCGACAAATCAGTAGGTCATAAATGTGTAGTAAAGTGCGATGATATGGACAAGAAAGATGTTTCCGCTTTGGCTTCTGAAACAGCATAGGAATAATTCCCAGGATAATTTTCTCTCACATGCCCCTTTTGCAGAATATTCCTTTTTTTCTGGATAAAGAATCTGTTGCCTAAAATTTTTGAATATAGGTAGAACTATCTATGCTGAAGTTTTCCTCTATCTATCAATAATCAACATGACCAAAATACGAATTTGTACCTTCACACTCAACTAACTCAGGCAACTCTTACAGTTCTACATTCTTCATTTATGCTGACGTTGAAGACAGATTACATCTGATGTTATAGGCTTGTTCAATCACTGCCTTCAATCCATTTGGCTAGGTTAAAATCCACGACAAACTTCGACAATCAAAGTTCTATGCAGAAATAAGAGGTAAATGTACTACTGGCTAGACAGCTGCTTCTCAGGGTTGATTCAGACTGCAATTTCATAGGCATCCTATTGATAATCACGGTATCGGTTTTCCATAAGCCATCAAGGACTCTGAATGCACCATGCCAATCAAAATAAATTTTAAGCACACAAAACAAAGCGTGGCATTCCCAATCAATACTACAGGATAGCATCACACTGAAATGATGCCATTATTGGAAAGTCCAATTTAGAAAAGAACTTGCTACAGGATAGACCCCAAAGACATAATGATTCACAAGGTGGCATCAAACTACAAGAACTTGCTGTAGCACAAACCACAACAAAATTCATATGTTTCATCTGAATTTGCCACCCCACCAATCTGTTCCTCCTGGCCAGATACAACCAAGGCTAATTCGAAACCAAATTACACAGCCAACCACGCCAAACCGTGAAGCTTCATTACCACACATGCACCTCCAACGCATGAACTACATCAGAGGTAGCGCAAGCCAAGAACAGCAAGAACACGAACCTGTCCTACCCTGGAGCCGGTGCTCCTCCAGCGAGAAGCATCCGCCCATGGGAGCCCCAAGATCGCACCTTCCACCCCAATCCGGCCCCTACTCCCGCCTCCCCATCGCCAGCCTCCGGCCAGATCCACGCCACCCCAAGAACAACCGGCCACCACCAACCGGGAAACTCCAGGCGCGCCGAACCGCCGCTCCGGGCGGAATTGGGCGCCGCCGGCCGCCGGAGCTGGCCCAATCTACCCACCCGAATTCGCCGCCTAAATTTTCTCGCGTGTTCCTGCGTGCGCCTTCAGCTCCTTCCTTTCGTTGCTTGGTTTTACTTTCCTTCTTTTCTCGAGGGGCAAAACGAAAGGACGCCGGATTAGCTGTGCCAGAGGGTACAGGAGTAAAAGGAGGCTGCTTTGGATTAAATAAACGCCGGAACAAGTAGCACGGGGAGCGATTGGGGCTTGAGTTTTTTTTCTTTCTTTCTTTCTTTTATTTCATTCATGGTTGGGGCTTTGGGTTCGGGTTGAGATAATGTGCATGATGAAAAGGAGGTTAAAGAGTGACAGTGGATTAATTTGAAGTTGAATGGATTTGGATTGGGATGTGTTTTTTAAGGCTTGCCCAATGGCACTTAGCAGCAGCTCGAGATTCTATTGTATATTTAGGATACTTCTCTAATTTGACTCCCATCCGCATCTACCTATATAAATGCTGGTCGCTAATAGACAATACTTCCTCTGTCCTACAAAGAGTGCATTTTTAGTGTTCAAAAATTGTCTCACAAAGAGTGCATGTTTAGACGTGGGGCCCATCAAAGAAGACACAACCCATTAACTCCCCCACTCCCATCTCTCTCTATATCCGTTTCCCACCAAAGGAGACGCATACATATTTAATTATTTTGAGAACCAAAGCAGCAGCACGCTTGTGCATGCAATTAATTAGGGGTAGATTAGTCATTTGCCTTTCACACTAATCTGTCTGAGAAAAACCAAAAATGCATTCTTTTTAGGACAGAGGGAGTAGATGTTTACCATGGAAGCTTCAGCATAGACCGTTATACAATAGTAAAATAAATTATTTACAAATGAACAACGTTTACAAATAGGACAAGCTTAAGCTTACATGTAGAAAAGAAAATATTATAGCCAACAGAACATACTATGGATAATAAATAACATGTAAATAATAGCATGTTATGTTTTCTGAGTTGCCCTACGCTCAGTTCGTGCATATCGGTGAATGTAACTTAGAATCTTGAAACATAGTGTAATCCTTATCATTAAAATGTCTTTAGTAGTGGCGGCGGTGGCTGCGACAATGCTACACATTCATCTTTACCATTTGATCCTTCATTCCAGTGGTTTAAACATCATGAAAATATTTCTATTAATTTTACAATGTTTTTTTCATTTTAGTGTGTTGTATTTTAGGAAGACATCCATTGACTCGAGGTATACCAAATCATCGTATGTGTTTGGCTGGTAGAAAAAAAATTATTCCTCATAGATTTTTTTCTAAATTTAAGCAGTAAAGAACCGATGGCCATCGTCTGATTGTCGATCATAAAGCATGTGAATCTAAATTTATGCCTCTCTCTTTTCAGCTTTAATTAGAATAAAAATTATTATTGAGAATTTATTGTTGTGTACCAGTTAAACGTCGTACCACCTTGTAACCATTTCAACAATTTTTTTTTCATTTTTTTCTCAAAACTTTTAAAAGTTTTCAAATTTTTATAATTTTTTGCATTAGAATTTACCGTCAGCTTGAGTCGAAAAGAACAAGATACAGTATTAAGCAGCAGCCGGTACTGTCTGCCACAGGGATAAGCTGTCTCGCAGTTGTTGGACCTAGACATGAAAGTCATCAACCGCATTACTTCGAAGCGGTAGCTGCGAGTATCATCAAAGACAGAACAATGCACAATAATCTATCCAAGAGTCGCGAAACAGGGGGGCAGCATAGGCAGGCATGCCCCTAATTCCAGGTGATCCGCACACTAATCAATCGGCACAAACCCACCGGCCCACCAAATCACTAATCAGCTCGAGCTGCTGCTGCTGCTGCTGATGCTGCTCATGATGATGATAATTATAAATTGGTAATGATGCTGGTTGCGCTTTGATTAACGATAAAAGAAGCGATTTGTGCCGCGGCGGCCAACGTGATTGGTATGGATTATACGCCCCAATTGGCGCCCAGAAATCCGAATCAAAATCTAAGACACCACATGGCGAAGAAGCCGCCACATGGGCGCCCGGCCGAATCGAGCGTGGCTTCCGAGTGGGTGAGCTGCGTTTCTTCGCTTGGGGGCGGTGCTTAGTGGCAAGGTGCAGGTTTGGAAGCTTCGAATCGATAAGCAACTGGTTGGGCTAGACTGTAGCTGATCGAGCTGGCCATCGTTCACTGGCGGCGTCAAGAAGACATGACTAGTTCGTGCGTGTCACGGATCTGCATAGCACGAGGAATTTATTATTTACACGATGAATGGAGATAATAAATGTCGACGATATGTTGGCAGCGACAGTCTCGATTTTATATATGCAGAACATACAGCTTCCATGGTAAACATCGTCAGTCTCCCGGTCTGAAGCCTCAATTGGTGTAGCCATTTCCTCTGGAATCAAGGGAAACTCCCACGTTCACGTTCGATTCGCAGGGAGAACCCCAGTAATTATCTGTGAAGCGCCCCCGCCCTACAGCTGGTACGGAATCTATGCGATGCAAGGCCAAGAAAGATGGTGAAGATTGAAGAACATGGATAATTAAGCAGGGGTTCCAGCACATGTGGGTTGTGCTTTGAGTGCGCACGCGGTTTCGCATGTCGCTACTGCCGGGATACGCTCGTCTCGTCTCCGGCGCGGAGACGACGCACGTCGGAGGAGCACTCCGCAGGCTGCCAACTACCACCGCGGCGGCGCCGGGGGGACGCGTTTCTTTGACTCGCCTTCCCCGTCGCCTTCCGGCTTCCACACGTACGCCGGCGTGAACACATCTCCGCACTCGCAGGCAGCATGCCTAGGGGTTAGAGCATCTCTAGGTGGGTCTCTATATTATTCCCTAAAACACTATTGCGAACAACCTCGCTCGGTATAACGCTCCAAAGACGTATTTCTATCTCGGTCTCAAATATAGAGACTCTTCTGAAGAATCTCTATATCTTTTCGAGGATAGAGATTCTGCTGGAGATGATGGAAATATAGGGAACGAATAATAATTTAGAGAAGGGATATAGAGAACGAAATATAGAGATCCTGTTAAAGATGCTCTTAGAGCATTTCCAATGCTACCTCTTTTCTCATTCTATTTTTTTTTGTCTTGTCCTTTTGAACCGATGTGAATAGTCGAATAGCTAAATGGCTGAAATGACTGAATTTCAAGAGCTCATCGAGGTAGTTTCGAGATTCGGATCCAAATCATTTGACTTGCTTTTTAAAGTGTTAGGTCCCATCTTTAAAACAGTGAAAAACACAAACTAAAAAAACTTAAAAGCATTCATCTTTTCAAAACATAGATAAGTCGTTTAAGCTGTTGAGCTAAAAAAAATAGTCTAGAATCTCTCAAATCACTATAGCAGTAGATAGGTAATAAAATATAAGAGAGAAAAATATAATGTTAGACAGGATAATGATTAAAAAGTGGGTGAATAGGAAAAATATGGAGGTAGCATTGGGAATGCACTTACAACCTACATAGCACTTTTCGATTGAACTAACATTGCAGAGGAGTTTTCGCTATTTGTCGCTCTTCAAAATTCATGCTTTGGAATTTGTCATCACTTGTGTATAGCATATGAACCGAGTCACTCACAATGAACCAGAGTGAAAAACCAAAACACAAATTTTAAAAAGCGGTACATAGCAAAAAAAATTCCAACATTTGTAGATATATCGAAGCAAATAATCTTTTTAGAGTGCACTGCAAAGCGTGAAGAAATAGTTAATTTATGGTGAATAGTGTTTTAGTTGATGTTTGATTTGAGGCTCTCGCCATTAGAAATTCTTGTGCCTATGTCACTCTACTGGAAATCTATATCGTTATCTCAATTTAGAGTTTTCCTCTTTGGTCCCCGTACTTAAGTGACCCCAGTATATATAATCTTTAAAAAGTAGCTCTCTTTACTCCGCTAAATCATTATTTGTTCCTTATATTTACATCCTCCACAATTATGATATCTCTATCCATAGTAATATGAAATAATTTAGAATTTGTCACTTTCAAATATTGGCAATTCAAGTGTCGATCTTTGGCGATGGTATATAATAAAATCCTTCTAGCAATATAAAGAGTAGACATAGAGAATATCAATATCGTTAGAGTTGGTGTTGAATATGTGTACGAGTGGGATTACAATTAAACTCTGAGTTGTAATAGGCATAGTATGTTAGAGTTTGAATTGGACTTGTATCCCAACTCCCAAGCCCTATATAAAGAGGCCACCTCTGATGTAACCCACAATAACAAAATAATAGCGGTATACACCCATGCGACCGTTACACTGTAGTAGAGTAGTAGTGTTGGGGAGGAGTGACCATAATCAACTCCACACAAATGTAGGCGAGAACAAAACTTCGTAACCAAACATCATGCCTTCGATGTCATTCAAGATCACATCTCATCTAATACCTAACAAATATAGAGGATGAGAATACATAAATATATAGAAAATTCATCGACATGTTGTAGCATACTGTATTTTAGAAAACTTCTTACCGTCTTAAGATATATCAAATCAAGATAATGGAAGCATCACAAACTTGAGCATAGAAGTACAACCAAGTGGGCGGGAGCAAGACACTTGAGAGTGAAAGGCTAAAAACAGAGCTAGGATCACGAGTTCAACAAATCCAATAAAACAAAAATCAAAAAGTTATGTGATATTTGTCTGCGGTAAAGCACGAACAGTTGATACTAACAATAGAATCTTGATTCATAGCGAAATGAAAGGCCCCAAATTCACGGAACTGATATTCGATCGTTTGGCATCAGGTCTTCTTTCATTCACAATTCTGATTTAGTTTTCGTAAAATAGTTGAGTGTCTTTAAAAACAGACATGAAAAGACTAAAAAATTATTAAATTTTTAGGATTAGGAGAGAAAATTATTTTAAAAAAATTGAGATCTTTGAAAAAAAATCCTCTACAAAGCTCCAAAAAAATTATTATAAAATACTACACTAAATGATCTTTAAAAAAATAGCAAATTTTGCAAGTAAAACATAACCAAACTAAAACCACAGACCAAATAAGCCTAAATCAACGCTCTGCATGTTTTTATCTTTGTTACTTTGTACTTTTCTTCCCTGTTGTTCAACGCATGGTAGCTGCCTTGTCACTTGTCAATGGTGGCAGTGCGTAGCACGATGAAGTTTACTGAAAGACTTTCCGTGAAAATCTGAATGTTTTGAGTGGGAAAAGGTTGGCACGACGGCACGGTGCTAAAAAATCTCTACCTTTTCCTTTCCAAACCTGTCAAATTCTACCAATTTTTTACACGTCGATATTACTTGATTCTGCTGTCTGCACTCTGCAGCCTGCATGCAGGGAGGGGGCAGCCTCATCTGGCAATGGAAAGCACGGTAGTCAGCGCCATCTTCTGGCCTCAATGCCTCAATGCGATCGCGTGTTTGGCCCCGAGAAAGAAGAATCCATCACCTGAGATCGCCGACGGAAGGTCGCCGGCGCCGGAGAAGATCGCCGGCGTCTCCACACGCGCCATCGAGGTCCCGGCTTCCGACGTTGATGAGCTGCTGCCTTGCGGGCGTATTTGGGCCGTGAACTTGTGATGCGTCCCGGGCCGTAAGATCTGGAGGAAGTTGAGGCAGGGAGGTTCCTATGGGCCGGAGGCCCAATCAGAACCTGAAGAGGTGGGCTCAAGCTGAAGCATCAGGACCGAAGGGCTGAAGTGAAGGCTGATGTTCGTGCGTCTAATCCCCTAGCATTCTCTCTCTCTTTTTATAGGAAGATAAAATTCACTCATATCAAAATTTTCTACAGAAAGATGTTTGGACAATTACCAAATAAACAACAAAAATCTTGTAAAACATAACTGAGAAACAACCCACACATCTAGCTTCACTCTGATTGCCGTAATTATCGAATCCAGAGATCGTCACCATCCGCTACTAACTTTATCTCCTCCAGCCACAACCTCATAGGTAGGCGAAATTGAAGATCAATATTAATGATAAGCTTGAAATCTTGTATACCTATTATGACTGCAATCGAGAAAGATCAATTCAAGCACACACTATTGGACACCGTCATTATCATTGTCGCCAAAACACATTTCAAATCATTTCCCATTTCAGATCTCCACCTTGAAAAATCCCCCGATGAAGAGATCTGAACCGTGCGTCGTCCCGGCCGCCCGAAGTAGATCCCGTGTCGAGATTCTTCCCCTTCCTCATCCGTGCCACAAACAAACTAGAGAGGTCTCTTACTGGCTAATTTGACCATGCTAACAAAGCAAAATCCAATGCTAAAACTCCTTTTGCCTCGGATCCAACACCGTCTCCTCCTACTGATCACTCAAGGTTGTCGGTGAAGAGAATCCCGCTCGGCTCTCTTTTTTCGCCTCCTCGATGGCTCTTAGTAATAGAACTCTACGGCAAAAAAATTATTTTCTTCTCCTCTCCCTTAATTCATATCTCCTTTGTATTTTTTATTTTTATTTATATAATATCATATGTTGTAATTTTTCTCTTCCTAACTTTTAATGAACCGCGGGCAAATCTTTTACCTTATGCTAAAAAGGGGATCAACCAATGGGGACATAGATGACACATTTTTCTAAAAGCTTTATACTTTTCCACAATTACTTTGCAATGAGTGTCAGGGAATGGGCGTCCGATTCTCACATCATGCTAATGTCATCCTTGTGAAACTTGGGAAAGTACAAGTAAAACTTGAAAAAAACTATTGATAAAACTTGACAATGTATCAATAAAACTTGAGTGGTTATTGTTAAATCTTGAAAAAACTACCGATGATCATAGATTTTACCACTAAAAACTAGGGAAATACCGATGAAACATGGGCGAAAACTGACGAAACATGACAGAAGAATTGTTGAAACATAGATTTTGTACCATGAAACTGGGCAATGTATTGATGAAACATGAGCCAAAACCGATGAGACATGACAAAAAAAAAACAACTGAACCATGATGAAACTTGGACGAAAGTGTCCGATAAAACATGGCAATTAAAAGAGCTAGTGAAACATGAAAAACATCGATCAACTGTTATAAAAAAAAAATTCACCCTACAAACAAGAAATTTCACAAGAATAGAACAAAATTTTATGAGGCAAACTCGAAGTTTCGTATTTCAAAGCACTCTATAGCGCGTAGTATATATACATGGCTATGTTTCACGGTGAAAATAGTGATGCGACTTCTTATGTCCCTTTGTTTTCCTCTAGATTCAATGAGCCTCCACATCATGCTCGCTGTATCCGGCCGTCCAACTCGTCGAATATATATGACCGTTGGGACATTAGAGATGAGAAATAGAGCGAGAAAAAGATTATGAGAAGGCCACGATATAAACAAGAGGGGATGACGACCAACAAAAGTCCATGGCACGGCCCAGACGAGGACGGAGCAGTGTATCCACGTACCACGGTCACTTTCGAGCCGGTGCACGTGGACGCGCCTAAAGCGTTTGCGCGGCGCCCTGTCCCTGTTGCTCCTTCTCTGTCAAGCAGTAGCATGAACCACTCACTGGTCTAAGCCGGCATTAGTAGGAGTAATATCGCGATCGTGGACATCTTCTTGCTACCGTGATAGGTGATTTATTTTTCTTATATTGATAATATATAGATCCTGGAAAATAAACGGTAAGCTCACTGAATAATCTGGACCTCAAGCATCTAATCGGCTGAGTTAAGAACTTGAGGAGTTAGATCAATATGGTTCGGACGGGCTTTAAAGAAGCGATTTTGTGATTTTTAAAGATTTTATGGTTCAGCTTACGACATTGTTTTAAAGAATAGCGGTCAACTCAAACATAAACTTTTTCCTGCGTTTGATTTTGCTCAATCAGTTGAACACTCTGAAACTTATTTGATGAAAAGATATTTAAAATGAGTGTGTAGCTTACTTTTCCTATCAGTTCAATGTTGGAGAAACTTTATTGTATCTTTTCATTCAATGCCCGACTGTAAAATATATATTGATCCTTTTGAAGCCTTCGGTTTCAGTAATATAGCAAGACTGACTTGTTATAATTAGAGCTGTTTTTTCTTGTTTGTTGGCCAGTATATTTGGCTATGGAGAAATGACAAGTTTTTTTGTTTATGTTTGCAACCCGCGTCTCTCACAACATCTAGAATTCGCTCGTCGATGCAACTGCTTCGTGCGAGAGGGAGTGAATCCATTGGGGGTGCCATCACTCAATGGCTTTATACAAGTTTGATTAATTTTTTTGTTGCCTGTATTTTCTCGTTTCCTTTTTTCTGGTTCATGCCAGCTTGTATATATACTTTTGAGTAATATATGTTTGTGGGTAACCCTTTAGTCTTTTCCTAAATAAAATATAGCACAAGTTACTAGGTACCTCAAAGCAACATTTGAGAGACAACGTAGACATTTAGAAATTATCGTCATATCTCTCCTTTTACCTCTTCTTCATCAGCCCTTTTATCAGCACCACAGGAATCAACCTTAGTATCGACGGCTTAAACCGTCGACAAACACCACATAGCCGTTGGGAAATTGTTCTCTTGACGGTTAGCCATCGAGAGTAAGCTCCGTCGGGAGAAGTAGCAGTTCTCATCGATTTGGCCATTGAGACAACTTGTCTCGACAACCGCTGTTGTAGTCGTCAAGCTAAGTGCTCCAAACACCGTTTCTGTCTAGACGACATACTCTCGACGGCCACAACTAGACCATCAAGACTACGGCAATAGAGTCCCGACGGTTTGATTCATACCTGTCGAGAGTACTTGCCCTGGATGAGTATGCTCAACGGCTGTCTCCTAGCCATTGAGAGTAGGAGTGTAAGCTCGACAGTTTCTTGTTAGCCGTCGAAACTGATTTTAACTTAAGACTAATGTCGATTCCTGTAGTGTGGCAACCCAGACACCACCACCACCACCTCATATATTGCTCCCGGCCAACATCACCTTGTCATCCTCGACCACAGTCGTCATCGTCACCACCAGTGCTTTAGACACAGACGTGGGGGTGACAGCCAACGGTGCGAGCAGGCCAGAACGCAATTTGGGTGGCGGCACAATGTGGGTTGGCCACAATGCGACACAAATGCAGGCGGAGGCCGCCGGATCCTCCAAGTGCTAGAATTGAGACAAGGAGAAGAGAGATGAAGTAAGAAATATTATAGTCCTCTTTATGTATTTGTAGCTTTTTCAATGGAGATGTGGTACAAGTGGTATTAGGAGGTACCGGCCATTGGATATAGCACATCAGGGCAAGTGTAATGTTAACTCTATCTTAACTTTGTCCCAACGCTATTTATCCACTTTTCAGTTATTTTCTGTTCCTTTCTATATTTTTTTCTTTTTTATATTTTACTCCCAATACTATTGCTATAGTAATGAACCAAAATTTAGGAATAGTAATGAGTTACTGTTATACTTGCTCTTGGATGACTCAGATACAATATACTTTGAGGTACCCGGATCGCAAAAAGAGCAGGAGTGTTTGATTCGAATAAATTAAACGACAAAATAAAAAACCTTGGTTCAAACCAAACTGAGAGACCATACTGTTTGGACTAGCCACCGGTTGCGCCCTGTGGACAAAACATTCAGCTACGGTCTACCTGCTAGCTTTTATTTACGAATAGAATACTGGAATGGCGCAGAATTCTATGGTCCGGAAGGCTGCGTTTCTTGACGATTAGTTTCACATGCCAGCCTCATGGGTTATTAATTTAACTAGCCATATTCATGCTGATGACTGATGAGTGACGACGTTCGTGAAGAAACCAGGTACAATTGTGGTTACATGGATCCATCTGTTTCAAAGAGAATAACAACGCACTAATCCATCCAGGATCACACCAGCGATATGCGGCGAAAGTAGAATAGTTCGCAATGCAAATATGCAATTTCCTACTGATGGGACACTGCTCATCCCTTACGTCATCAAGGTATCCTCCAGAATGGCTGGCTGAATCGTGGTCGTCGTGGCTCAATCACGGCCGCCTTTGATCACCAAGAAAAGGCTCGCAATATCGTACATAAAATGAAAGAGAAGAACATGGCCACTCGAGCGAACAAACCGCATAGACTTGGACAAACCAACTGT
This sequence comes from Raddia guianensis, assembly GCA_036346415.1. Taxonomy (NCBI): domain Eukaryota; kingdom Viridiplantae; phylum Streptophyta; class Magnoliopsida; order Poales; family Poaceae; genus Raddia; species Raddia guianensis. Next base: position 4,536,274 of record CM070539.1, on the reverse strand, counting down.
ACATAGGAGAGTTGTGTTCACATCGCTGAGAAATGTTTGCGGTTTCATGCTAGCTGTTTGATCCTCGACTGCAGATTTTTTTTTTTTAATTACCAGCTTTCTACAACACACCCTAACATGATAAGAATAATCAATGAGAATAAATCTTTCCTCTCCCAGATAGCTCCATAATAGCTATATAAATTTATTAAAATATGGTTCAAAAATAAAAAACAATCAAATCTTGTTTTCAAATTTTGAGCATGAGGTCCATGCCTCAATAGATTGCTCGATTCGACTGACTTTTGTAAATTTAAATAAAAGATTGAGATAATTTAGAAAAAAAATAGAATGAACCAGATTCTTTCAAGCTCTCCATCAAGGCATCAACCATTTACACGGGTGGCCGAACGGGATAGACTTGAAAAGTGAAACATGTTTGGGATAGCGCCGTGCCCATAGTGCTAGTCCGGCTAGTATAGCGCAATACCAATATTAGTTATACGCTTAGTCATTCATCCAATTCATAACGTATAATTTGAAGAAATCATATTATTTTTTCTAACTTTTGAGAGTGTTTTTGAGCCAGATGGGTTGAAGCCCGTTAGTAACCGGGCCGGCCCGTTGGGCCCATCCAAGTCATGCACCGGCGTACGGCACCCCGCGTAGACAACTCCCCAGTCTCCGGTCTCCACTTTCCCCTCCCGATCTCTCTCTCTCTCTCTCTCTCTCTCCCTCCCCGCGCGCCTCGCTCCGCCCCGCGACCTCGCCGTCGAGCCGCCGCGCCACCAGCCCACCACCTCCTGCAGGCCCCGCCGCCCGCCGCCGCCGCCGGCCTTCCCCTTCTCTCCCGTGGCCTGATCGACGGCGTGGCTGTGGGCTACCCCTCCACGAGGTCGGGTCGGCGCGTGGCGGCGGGGCGACAAGGTTCCTGCACCGACGCCGGGGCCGGTCAGGTTGGGGAGATCATTGCAGAGGGCCAGGGCAAGCTGGAACGCCGTCCTCGAGATCTCCGGCGGCTGCAGCAGGTACCGGGGATCCCCTCCTTGCGCATCCATGGGAGCCCGGACAGCTGCCCTCGCTGCCCCAATGCCCTACTACCACAGGGTCGGGGAGAGCTCCCACATGTCGGTGGACAGCGCGGACAACCTGCAGTTGACGAGCTTCATTGGTGGTTCGGTCGCCATGTCGGTGGACAACAGCAGCGTGGGCTCGAATGAGTCCCGCACGGTCATGCTCAACCACCCCGGCCTCCGAGATATGCCGACGCCGAGCTATTCAGTTCACAATAGCGTCGTCCATCCCAACCGCGCCGCCGCGTCTAGCCTAAACGAGGATGCATTGGCCCGGGTTTTGATGGACACAAGCCATCCGACGGAGATACTCACAGATTATGAGGAATGGGCTATCGATTTGGGGAAGCTGGACATGGGGGCGCCTTTCGCGCAAGGAGCCTTCGGGAAGCTATATCGGGGTACATACAATGGGGAAGATGTCGCAATTAAGCTGCTGGAGAAGCCTGAGAATGACCGAGAGAGAGCGCAGCTTATGGAACAGCAATTCGTGCAAGAAGTTATGATGTTGTCTAGGTTGAGGCACCCCAACATTGTAAGGTTCATTGGGGCATGCAGAAAGTCGATTGTTTGGTGTATAATTACTGAATATGCAAAAGGTGGCTCCGTCCGGCAGTTCCTTGCCCGAAGGCAGACCAAGTCTGTGCCTCTTAGATTGGCTGTGAAACAGGCGCTTGATGTTGCCCAGGGGATGGCATATGTGCATGCCTTGGGATTTATCCACAGGGATCTAAAGTCAGACAACCTTCTAATTGCAGCAGACAAATCTATCAAGATTGCAGACTTTGGAGTTGCTCGAATTGAGGTTAAAACTGAGGGAATGACTCCAGAGACAGGAACCTATCGATGGATGGCACCGTAAGTCATGATTGCACCCACTGCTGATTGTTTACCTGTGCAAGCGTCTATGTAATGTGCTTATGTCTTTCTTGTTTGCAGGGAGATGATCCAGCATAGACCTTATGATCATAAAGTTGATGTATATAGCTTTGGGATTGTCTTGTGGGAGCTTATAACCGGCATGCTTCCCTTCACAAATATGACAGCTGTGCAGGCAGCTTTTGCTGTCGTAAACAAGGGCACTCGTCCTGTAATCCCACATGACTGTCTACCTGCACTAAGCCACATCATGACTCGTTGCTGGGATGCATTTCCTGAAGTCCGCCCATCATTTGCCGAGGTCGTCACCATGCTTGAGAGTGCTGAGATGGAGATTGTGAGCAATGTTCGTAAAGCACGGTTCCGCTGCTGTGTTTCCGAGCCCATGACAACCGACTGAGAGAACTTCAGGATAGAGTAAAGGACAAGAAAAGGAAAGGAAAGAGGCTGTGCAGCATCGATGTAGGTTGCAATTTCGTGTTGATACATTTGGGCTTTGCATGCCTGTAGGAAGGTCTCATCCCAGGCCTTTAAGATTATTGCTGCTTTCTATCTTGTTTGTTGCATGGGCTGGAGTGATCGTTTGCCAGATAGGGATACTACCCTGTATGTTAACAAAGAGTTATCATTTGTATTATAAAAAACAGAGAGGTATCTTCTGTTAACAGCTACATATTCTGAGTTTGCCCCCTAGCTGTTGTCCTGTTGTATACTTGTGTATCACTGTGTCCTCTGTCTGAAGCGCCGACCTACTTGTGGTCGTCATCTCCATGTCTTGTTGATGTGAGACGGCTGTATTGCTATTATTTGCACCAAATCCAATCGTATTTATACTTGTTGGGTTGTTTGTCTTATGGATCCACTATTATCTATTTCAAATGCTCAAAGCCTAAATGTACAATTTCCTTGTCCTTTTGATGTGAGACGACTCTATTGCTATCCTTTGCACCTCCAAATCCAATCATATTACTCTTGTTCGGCTTTTTTTTTTTTTTTGGTCTTATGTATCCATTATTGTCTGTTTCAAATGCTCAAAGCGTAAATGTAGCATGGGGTGTTTGGTGATCATGCTTAAATTCATTTTGATCTGACTAGTGAGTTTGTGTTACCGAAGCATAGATACCTGAGATCTATCGAAATTTCCTCCTGTAGAAGCATCAATTGGTAGACAATAGCATCAACATCACTCAGAAGAGGCTCGAATCAGTTTGCACATGAAAAATATTTTCATTATTTAGATCTTAAATGAGATCGAACGGTTTTATGGAAGATTGTACAGCACCAATAACAAAGAATAGCACGAGCACAGTCAGTTACATCGGAACAGGAACATGATTGAAACTGCACAAATTTTTTTTGTAAACACCTGACACGAGAAGACGTTGACGGGGCTCATCTGAACCAAGGGGTAGCAACAATAAATACATAAACAGAGTCAAATGCCGCAGTTTGCCTTTGCAGTGCACTCGCTGAGAGCGGCATTTCTCACATTCTCCATAATAACTTCAGTTTGAGGATTGTGTTAATCAGGCTTCGATGTATCTGGTTCATCGATTCACTCAAGGTCCTGAAATGCAGTGCCACCGGTGTCCATTGTGAACTGAAACATTTGATACTCTGGTGCCACAGGCTGTCCATGAATCCCGAAAGGTGAACTAGGGTTCCCTCCGTTCAATACAGGAGATATCATGCCATTCTGGTTAGCGCCCTTAAATTGGATGAGAGGAGGTGTTTGCCGTACTGGATCAGGGGAACCCCGAGAACTAACTGACAGAAGAGAGAGAGCCCGCTGAACATCCTGTGCTCCATCTAATTTTGAGGCAGCTCCAGATAGAGCTGCACCTGGAAAATTGATCAATGCATGCGTGCCATTAAAATTTGGAGAACTGAAGAAAAACCCAAACATCAAGATTAGAAACACCTGGCATAACAAATAAGCATTCAAGATCAAAGATACGCCAAGAATTTTTTTTTAAAAAAAAAGATACACCAACAAAGAAACATCGAATATAAGCAGTCAAGCAGATATTGCCCATTAAGAGCATGCAATTTCTCATGCATATGAAGGATGCATAGAATTTACTAGATTTGAAAATTCATTTTGCACACTGCCTTCAATATAGTGATGATGTAAAATGTCAAACGAAATGCACCTCTCAATCTAAAGGACCTCGAATTATACGACATAAGACTTGAAAAGTAACTGCATCACCTTTCCTATGTAGGTTAAGAAATTTCTAAGTGTTGCATCAAGGCATGAATGTCTAGTAGTTTGGGAATATGGTTTCTACTTCAAGCAATACCAGATTTTTGGCCATGCCTTAAAGTACCTCAATTTTATAAAACAGCAAGCCTTGATGTCGGTAAACAAGCTGCTGAATAAACTAGAAAATATAAAAATTCAAGTCTTGACACCTTGAAGCAGGTTTAAGGTTCTGTTTGGGTAGCAGTGAGTTACAATACACGTGGTGTAGCCATGCCCTTTGACATACTGGTTATTGCTTTTGTTAGGATTTAATGATAATATTTGGCCATACATAGCATATACCTTCGACTGTTCTGTAACTGCCAGTGTTCGCCTAAACGGCCTAAACGGCCGTTTAAACGGTGTTTAAACGGTGTTCAGGCGAACACCGTGCAGTTTAGCCCCTAAACGGTGAATTAAACGGTTGACCGGTTTAAACGGTCAAAAACGGAATTAAACGGACTAAACGGGCTAAACAGAACGGGATTAAACGGAATTAAACGGGCTAAACGTTATTAAACGGGCCGTTTAGGATATGTAATGCATTAGAATTCTTAATTTGTTCACTTCACTCCCATGCTCCGCTCACGCCAGCTAAACTCTTGTGCTCTCACCTCCCTCCTAGACTCTGGGCCGCCCCATGCGTTCGCGCTCGAGCCATGTGGGCCCCACATCGCGCCTAGGTACTGCTCTATTAATATGTGTTTTCAATTTTTCTTTGTGCAGTACTGCTTTGCGGTTTTAATATATGACGTGAAGCTGTGATTTCAATCCTTATGATGTATTAGCACTCTAGCAGTAATGCTCAACATGCTTTTTTGCTACACCAATAGTCCAACACTGGTGTAATTTCTATTTCAATCTACAATTCTACTAGTATTAACATAGTATCACCGCTATCTGCTTATGATAATTGCTATACTGCATTACTCCTAGTTTGCTATGCCTAAAAAATATCAATTTTAATTTAAAATATATGCTATTTTTATTAATATAAATAGAAACCGTTTACTCCGTTTAATTCTGTGTAAACACCGTTTAAACCGTCTAAACGCTAAACAAAGGGTGACTGACTGTTTACCGTTTAGGCTAACCATGGTAACTGCATTATCCCCAAAACATAACGCAGCACATTATAGGGAAGCGCATTAGCTTTATCAGGATTGCTAAATGATGGAAACTAAACTTCGCCGGGAAATATTTAAAATCAGATTTTAATTGTGAAGGCACTTCATCATGACTGCATATTAGCTTTCCTATTTATGAACGAAATGACAACAGTATTGAAACTGTACCTTTTATTGGCAATAGTTCATTGATGTCGTGGTAAAGAGTTGGAAAAGAATCCAATAGAATAGATTTTGACAAGTGGGTTTGTTCATTGACTGCTCCAGCTTTTATTGATTTTTCTCCTATGTCCAATACTTGTGAAAGCTTGAAGTCAGATGGCAATGAAGAATACGGAAAGGGCTTAACATTGCTAAGTGGAGTTTTATTCCAGACAAAACTTATTTCTCGTCTCTCATCTGCAAAAACATTTAGAATGTAAGGAAAGAAAAAACTAACATAAAGATAAAAAGAGGAAGGAAAACTATCCAAGAATTCGTAAGGTTAATAATAATATGGAAAATGGCTATTTTGTTTTCCTCAAGGACATCTGAAACAATGCAAAAATAAGGGACAATATTGGTTGAGGTACTTCATACATAATATTCTTTAAGAACTTCCATTTGCAGATTATCTAAAGCATTAATAGGACAATGATCAGCTGTGTGTCATCTCAGACCAAGAGAGCATACGCTCAACTTGCCTTACCTTGGATCAGGAGAACCGGAGTGTTTATTTTCATTTTATAACGTATTAGGAATTTAGGCATCTTTATTAGCCGGCCACCAACAATTTGCTCTTAATTTAAGGTAAACACCTACTGAAAATGTTGGGGGTGACATAACCTATGTAGGACACAAAGACGTTACCAAATAAAGATGATGACAATAACCCTGAACCAAACGAGAACTCATCCGGCTGTGGTTTCCGCCGACGGGCATTGTGATCAGAAAGGCGTCTCCGGCAGCTCCGCTTCTTCTGATCAAACTCCGAGAGTGCATGGAACCTTCATTTTTTAAAAGCGCCAAATTATCAGAAAAAAGCCAAAATCACAGAAAAAGCTATAAATAAACTGTTCTGTTGCTGCTAACCCAGTAGACAAGACAATGCATTCACATACGGAAATATAGGCCTTGTTTGTTTCAGATGAAATTAAATTAAATTAAAATTTTGTTTTTTTTGTATAGGCCAAATGGTGTAATATTTTATAGTCATTTTGTGGGTTTTAAATGGTTCTTCTTATATTTCGTTAATTTTTTTCATAATTTTTTGAATTTTTTAAAATGTCTTTCGAGGGGTTACAAATATGCTACAGTAAAACTCAACTCAACTTTAATATGAAACAAACAAGGCTATAGATGCAGTCAAGCAGGAGACATAAGTTCGAGTGTTCGACACAACTCCGCTGGAAATGTACAGTCACATGCGCACACTGTGTCACGGGGAAACAGGATCTCACCTCCACAAACCAAGCAACATACAGCCCAGAGCACTGTAGCCAAATCAATCATGCACACAGCCGCAGCTATGCTGGCCACACAAGTTCCCAGATTTAATCCACATGCAGTATTGGTACAGTAGTACTAATTATCGTAGGAAAGCAAGCGAGCGCACGAACTAATCAATCAATCGCGTAGTCAATTATACACAAGAACACAGAGTTTGCCCAAGATTAGCAAAAGTGTTTTTTTTAGGCATTGTGGAGAGGCTGGCCGACCTGCTGCACTGCTGGCAGAAGCTGCGCTCCTGGCCGGCGACGACGACGCGGGGGCACTTGGTGTGCGCCTCGCAGACGCGGTGCTTCCGGTGGTACACCTTGGCGCCGCGCAGCTCCACCCCACACCCCTCCACCTGGCACCGCGCCTTCCCCTCCCCCTCCCCCTCCCCCTGCTGCGGCGGCTGCTGCTCCTGCTGCTGCCTCCGTCGCTTCGCCCCCCTCTCCGCCTCGCCGGCGCCGGCAGCGTCCGAGTCCCACAGCAGCGGGGGCGAGGGGCACCGCGCCGACCTTGGGGTCCACTCCATGGCGGGGTGGATTGGGGAGACCAGCGGTGGTTCGGTGAGGTGAGAGGTGGAGGAGAGGAGAGGAGACGATGCGGATTATAGAGCTGGGAAGTGGGAGCTACAGTGAGGAGGTGGGGGAGGGAGCGGGCCTTTTTTTGGGATTTCCCGCGGCCCGATCCGAGAATTTACCACTTTTATGAACGCAAATAGTATACTCCCTCCGGTTTGATAATTCCTGTCGTTTTAGACATGATCTCACATACCAAGGAAGTATTAAATATTTCGTAGTACTCCATATGGTCAAATAAATCTTGTAGCTTAGTGGTTCTTCCCACTTTCCCATGAGTTAAATATCAGGTTTAAATTTTGATCTACACTTTATTTATATCGCACACCCAACAAAATGGTTAGAAGTACGTAAAGTTTTCTTGCAATCAATGTATCCTAGAAACGGCGAATTTTTCAACTAAACACAAAACGCTCCAGCGACAGAAATTATCAAACTGAAGGGAGTATCTCATATACATTACTGGAAGTAGGTGATAATAGTGAAACATGAATTCTTCTCTACGGGATGCGGACAGGATCGATCTTCGCACGCCACGTGACACCCCGCGCCCAGCACCCCCTTCCCCGCGCGCGCTGTGCAGAGGAGGAAGAAGGGAGGAGGAGGATGAGGAAGGAGGAGCTGACCTCGCCGTCGCCGTCGTCGAGCTCGCCGCCGACGTTCGGGTTAGGGTTCGGAGGGTTTGGGTTGGGGATTTTTGTGTCCTCGGGGTTTAGAGGGAGGCTGGGGAGGCAACGGACCGACGGTTGGTTGGGGTTGGGTGAGGGCGGCGGCGACGGCGCCTTAGCCGAGGAAAAAAGGTGGGACTGACGACGGCGGGGGACGGCCATCCCGTCCGTAAGGGTGGTGAGGGGCCAGGCGGGGAGGCGAGAGAGGGTGGCGAGGGCGCCGCCGGGCCAAAGTGAGGCGGCGGGAGGTGGTGGAGGTGTACGGAGCACTCTTGGCGGCGGATCTAGCGGCAGCGGCGGCAGGAGTGAGGAGCGAGTCGGAGAACGACGCGGGCGGGCGGAGTGAGTGGAGGCTGAGTGGGACACATGGCGGAGGGGGAGCGATCTCGTTGGGGGGGTGGGACGGGATCCGTCCTCAAGAGCTCCCTAGTGAAACTACTTATTAAAAGTGACGTAATAATATTTTTTACCATGTTATTTGTACGAAGATCTTTTCAATTCCTCACAATGGAAAGTCTTAAAAACTGGGTTGGATCACTAATTTAAAACTATCGGGGTCTGGTCGTTCAATTCATTTGATAGACTGTCTAATCAATGAATCAGTAAAGAATTTAAAAATTAACTATTTTTTGGTTGAACCATCGAACCGACTAGTTAGAAGAGAACCATGTGGCTGGGGGATAGGATGACAACGTGATGTTGAGCCAGAGCAACGTCGACTTTTAAAATTTTAAGTTAAATTTACACTTTAAAAGGTCTACAACACACTTTTTATGTTACAATGTTTATCTTTAAAATAGTTAAAAGAAGTGTACATCTAGATTGCTACATCTTAATAATTCTGTGATTTTGTGAGGATTTTTGACATGTTTACATAGCTTAAAAACAACATTTTTCGCTAATGACATATATGAAAATTATTGAGATTGCAACGTCTTGCATAGAAGATATAAGTCTCTAAGTGATGGGACATAATTTTTATTTTATTTTTTTTCATGTTAGTGCTGCCGGGAAAATAATCGCCTACGAGCAGTGGAATACAACATCATTTTTGGTGCTAGGGAGGGAGATCGAAGGTCGTTTTCATTGTCTTTTTCTTGTGAAAAACACAGCCTTTTGATTGATGGAAATATAATGTGAGATAATGACGATGATAAGAGCGGATCTATGAATGTGTCTTCCACTCAAAACCCATCTCCCCTTATTAAGTATCATTTCCTCTTGGTTTATCTGCCACTCCATAGCCTAGTCCTTTTTAATTTCCCGGTGCTAAATGGCATGTGTTGCTGTGGCTTTCTGAGTACAAGAGAGAATACGAAGGTAAATTTTTTTTTTTTGGAACGAACGGGCAGGAGCACTATCATTTCATTAAAGAGATAAGACTGTACACTGTACAAAGGTAGAAGGAAGGGAGAGGGAAGAAAGGGGGGAGTTCAACAAGGATAGACTACTCGATAGAAACTAGAGAAACAGCGCTGTCCCAAAGGGCGATATCAGAAGCAATCATCTCCACCACTCGCGAAACTGAGAGACTCCCAAAGGGCGATATCAGAATACGAAGGTAAATGATTTGTCTAATAGCATCTTCAACAAGGACACCACAACTGGCTAGGTGTAAGGATTTTAACTCAATCTTTTACTTATGTGGAAAAGAGAAGGAAAATAGCTGCTATACCTCAGTGTAGACCTGTTCAAATCTTCGGTAGGGCCGGGCCTGGAACTGAAAAAGCCCGATCCCGAAAAACCGGGCCGAGAGCCGGCCGTCGGGCTCGAAGCGGGCCGAGCAGCCCGAGCTTCTACTGGCCCGGCCCGTTCCACCGTCATCGGAAAAAACCGGGCGGGCCACCCGACCACGGAAGCCGAACGAGGCCGAGCTCGCCCGTCTGCCGGTCCGGGCCGGGTAGGCTTTTTTGGGCTGGGCTCGGCCGGGTTATGGCAGGCTTCCGTGATCAGGTATGCCTCAGTGTTATGCATTATTATATGCCTGAGGGATATTTATATACTATTACATATGGGGTACATACTCATTTTAGAGGCTGATTACACATGACTCCATATAATGCATGATTTGTCTAATAGGCTAATAGCATCTCCAATGAAAACACCTCAACTAGTTATAAGAATTATAACTCAGTTTTTTTTACTTATGAGGAGAAGAGGAGAAAGAGAGGGATGTGTATACCTTAGTGTCATGCATGAGTATACATGTGAGGGATGAGAGGGGATATGTGTGCTGCAGCTACATACATGCCTACTTTATAATTGTACATCTTACTTAACTGGTTATTTGACTGTGTCATGATTTATCTTGTGATTAAGTTAAACCTGAAAGTCCGTTTATCTCCAACAGAATTAATGTTTACATATTTTATTTGAGATAATGAGATGCACCCAAATTTCAGATTTTTTACCGTGACTTACGTGATTATCAAGCCGGTGTGCATGGCGTCTATGCTTTGGCGATTGAAATCTGCCATGGCGATGCAGCACATGACGTCTCCATCCAATGAGACGCCTTTTAGGTCAGATCCGCTTACAAACCGGATCTTAATAGTTTTGTTAAATATCATGAACGGATCTTGGTACGATCTGCTGAGTATTGACTTGAACAGCTACGCACACTAGTGGTGGGAGTTGGGTCGGGCCGTGCCTGCCGGGCCTAGGCCCATCGTGCCTCAGGCCGGTGCAAAAAGGACCGACACGGTTCAAAATAGAGGCCCGGCATGGCCCGAAAGCACGGAGGGCCGGCCAAGCACGGCACGAGTAACAAAATAGCAGGCAAAATGATTTTTTAGAAATTCATACGTTGCTCAAATAAAAACGTGGTTTATACAAAAAAAGATGCGTCTCAAAATTATCTACAATTTTTGTGTTCAACCAAAATTCATCCGAGCAACATAAGACCTCGAAAATGGCGAATTATCGAGCACGGTACCGTCGGCCCAAAAGCAGGAAGCGGCAAAAATAATTTTTATAAATTCATAAATTGCTCAAATGAAAAACTTGTCTACATGAAAAAGATGCGTCTCAAAATTATCTACAACTTTTATATTGAACATAAATTCATCTGAGTAATAGAAGACCACGAAAAATATAAAAGGATAAAGTACCAATTTGGTCCCTCAACTATAGCCGCTGGACCACTTTGGTCCCCGAACCTCAATACCGGACTTGGAAGGTCCCTCAACTAACAAAACTGGACTTAAATAGTCCTTTGATCTGGTATTGATCTTCAAAACCGGACTTGGGAGATCCCTCAACTAACAAAACCGGACTTAAAAGGTCCCTAAAACCACCTGCTGACCGGGTCAAAGGACTATTTAAGTCCGGTTTTGTTAGTTGAGGGACCTTCCAAGTCCGGTATTAAACTTTAGAGACCAAAGTAGTCCAGCGGCTATAGTTGAGGGACCAAATTGATACTTTTTCTAACATAAAATACTGACTCGTGCCTCTTTTTGGGTCGAGCTGGGCGGCACATCATGCCTGGTTTCCAGGCCCGACCCAGCACGTCATTTTGGACCATGCCAGTCTGGCCCATCAAATCTCCATGCCGTGCCGAGCTGTGGACCTTTTTTTAGGGCCGTGTCTGGGCTGACCCGTTTGGCACGGCCCGTTTTCCAGCACTAACGTACACCATGCTTTTTACTCCTGTATTATCTTTCAGTTGACACCCATGCATGGCGCCTAGCTCGAGGCTACGGTTGAGAAGCTCAGCTGACATATTCAGCGTGCTAGGTCGCTGTGTGAGCCCAAACGAGCCTAGCCGAGGCATGCAGGCTCGCCAAAGCCCAATCGAGCTCGTACGCGTGAGGGTGTTTAGCTCGGTTGCACAAGCTAAGACTCGTATCGATCGTATCCAATTGATGTCGACCTCCCCGTGCCCGGATTAGGTCGACTCCGCAAGCTTGTCGATCCCATTTTGATGCTCATTTTAGTTTTTCTATTGAAATGGAACATTTCAGTACCAGTCCATTCCGATGTACTCTTTTAATATAATAAAATAAATATTATAATATGAATATGTTTATAAAATTTACATTGAAATATATAAACCATTTACGTAATACTCAAACATAGCTCACTGTTCATCTTACTTCATAATTTGAAACTATGGAGTATTGACTGAAACGGGGAAATCCGGCAGGAATGGACAAATCCGGCCATTCTGGCTGGTATTGACCGGAATGTCGACCGATGTTGAGAATAGCTCTTTCCGTTTCATTTTACATGACGGAATGGAATGTTCCACCCATTCCGGCCGGAACAAAACCGAATTGATAAGTCTGCGACACCAACCTCCCCATGCTCGGATCCGTCGCCGCCAATCTCCCTTCGCTCGAATTCGGTAGCCACCGAGCTCGCCATGCATGGAGCTGCCGCCATCAAGCTCACCATCGCGCTTCCTCGTCGAATCCAACGCCTCCGACGTCACTCCAACACGCATCTCTAGCCGACTCGACTCCTCTCTCATGTGCTCTTGTGTCATTGTGCTAGCCAAGCTCGCCGGGAAGGTTGCTACGGTCGTTTCTTGAGATCCAGGCCAACACAGTGTTTTTGCATAGATCATTCGCTTGTGCACAAACGGAGCCAGGCTAGTCCAAATGTGGGCAACCATACATGCCCACTGGAATTTAAGGAAAAAAAAAGATAGTTGCATGAATTGGAACATCCATCCTTCCTTGGGAGGTGGTAAGGGTGGGTAAAAATATGTGTACAAATGAATTATGTGGGCTCTAAGTTACAATAGACAAGGGAGAGTCATGTTAGGTTGGCCCCTATGTAAATGGGGACACCCTTGTTGTAATCAGTCATAACGACCTAGTTGTAATGCAACACGCGTAGGGTTAGCGGTTGGCTTGCGGCCACAATCCAGGTGGTCCGGTGTGCTTGTGTTGATTGAGGAGGAGCACCCATAATCAGAGCCTCACAGACGTAGGCTGCAACGCCAAACCGCGTTACCAAATATTGTGTCTCCTATGTTGTCTAGATCTTTTGTAGCGACTAAAATACTAATAAGTGGCATCAAAACTTTAGATATGAAACTCGGTATGTCTCTAGGGTTACACAGTTTTCAGGCCAGGTTACCAATCCCAATGTGTGATAAGAGAGATTGTTGGGTTTAGTTCCACATTGATTATAGGTTGTGAGTGAGCACGACTTAAAAGGTATGGTTGCCATTATACATCAAGCTAGTTGTCAACGACTGAAAACAAGATTGGTCGTCGTCGTGATTGTGATGCTAATGCTCATGATCCTTTTTTTAGAAAAGATCTATTTTACACCATAAACTATCACACTTCGTCTCGTAGCTCCTTGAACTACGAAACTAGATATACGTTGCTTGTTTTCAAGCATCTCTACATATTTTCTATATTCAGTTTTCTAAACCATTATTCTTTATTTATATTTTTATCCTCTTCCTTCCTTAGAGCGATACGAGTATCGAGAGTCTCCAGTAAAGCGAACGTTCATTTTCAAAGATCCTGCCATCCATGCTCTTAATTGATAGCCAGCGATTATACGGAATCCACTAAAATCTAGAAAAAATGGGTGGATCCCGATGGAAAATGCATGGGGTTGGCAGGCATTTTATTCAATTCTCTCTCTCTCTCTCTTGTTTACACAAGGCATCGATCAGCCGGTCGTGCATTCAGATCGTCGGCCGTCGGCAGCAGCACGACATCCGGGCTAGGGGATCACCGGGGTTGGCCATGCAGCTCCCTCCTTGCGGGAACCCACGCGCGTTGCAGTAGCTATGGCAGTTCTCCATCTCGTCGCACCCAAGCAGGCACACGTCCTCCGCCTTCCCTGCATCCAAGACCAAGACCACGGCAAATCTTCATCAAGAAGAGCAGGAGATGAAGCATATACGTATGCTCATTCAAGTGACATGATTAAGGCATGTATTGACATGTACCGGAGGAGACAAGGAGAGCAGCAATGGCTACAACAACGGCAAGGATAATCTTGCAGGTGAACGAAGAGAAAGAGGATGACATCTTGCCCTGCTAGGTAGGGACGAGTTGCCTTGTACTTAGATATAAGAAACGAGATGGTTGGAGTCATCTGACTGTGCACGCAGGTATATGTAGATGTAGGTACCGTTTGGTCATTCGTGGGCCAAGTTTGGTGACTACTAATTATATTATTTGTTACTCTAAATCAGATATGTAGTATCTAATAATTGCACTTTAAAAAAACTCCGATGGATGGATATGGATCGAGCATCTATTGCACTCGAATGTTGGATGAATGGATGTATTTCATTGCACTCTAAAATTATTTGGCATGCTATAGGAAACAAAAAAAAAATATCTATCATGTCGTTATATAACTTGTTAGATAGACAACACTGGGGACAGGTTTGGCAAGATTTGGGAAGCAAAATTGCCCTTAGAAATCAATATTTTTATTTGGCTTTCTTGTTGTGATTATGTGGAAACCATTCCTCATTTGTTTTTAATTGCTCTGGCCTCTGGGGCTACTGCAATTTGAGGAGGGGGAGGGGGATGATTCTGCTTTGGGTACCAGTGTGAAACCTTCTAATGTTGCCAGCTTTTTTTGGTTGGATTAACAAAAAGAAGCAGGTAGGAAGTTGCATGTCTTGTGTTTAGCAGCAGCTTCCTTGTCTATTGGAACTGCATAAACAAATGGTGTTTTGAGACGAAGTACCCCTGAGTACACTGCATTCTATTTGTTCTCCCGTGGTATATTGAACAGGAATCTACTCTGGTGAACTGGAGGTGATGCTAAAAGGAGCAACAATGTTGGGGGGATGTGGCTGCAAGATTGGAGGGGCTCCACATATCAAGAGGTCGATGATTACTAGCGGAAAGAAGATGAGCAGGGTGGCGATTAGTCAAGTAGGTGAAGAAGATGGAGATGGACAACATGAGTTTTTGGTGGGTCAGCGGATGGTTTAATAATATAAAAATTTTAGTGGGTTTATAAATAAATTATCATGTTAGTTAGTGGTTAAAGTTGTGCTTTGGAAACTGTGCAAAGTCAAAAGCGTCAAACATTTGTGATTGGATGGAGTTTTTTGGTGTGGTTGACTAGTATAGCAAAAACCTAATTTTCTATATTATTAGATAATTAAATTTGCCCTCATGGATTGCTGGTATGGGTATAGTAGTAGCAACTCAAATACACTATAATAAAGGGGCGGACGCAGACTAAACTAATAGGGGGGCTGACAATAAAGGGAAAAAAAATTTCATACCGAAGCAATGTGTAGCGCGTGACACCATGAGGTAAATGCTAGTGTTTAGCGCGTGACACAATGGTCCCTGTATCTAACATGGCAACTGTTTAGTGTAAATGCTAGTGTTTTGGTGACAGAAAATGATAAAAAGCAAACTAAACAAATAGCTACAAGGTGGTAAGAAAGAAAAAGGTCACAAACAAGTAAATTCCACCTAAGAACCTCATTACAATTTTTTTAAAAAACAAACTTTTTTACAGATAGGTTTTGGAAGGCAAATTTTTTGGTAACGTGGAATAGACGAGATCAAATCTTGCTAATGAGTTGGATTGGAACTTTTTATTTGATTTAATTGAAGGTAGCGCCCGTGTACTGTACCCAAATTAACTCTTCCCAAAGAGCAATGAAACATAAAAAGCAGCATTAGAATCCTATACCGCATTAGCATTAGCAGCATTAGAATTAACAAGTATTAGTCATGAGATGTTGAAAAAAATCCTATACCGCTGCCTTGCCCTGCGCCCCTGCGGCCCTGCCCCTAGCCGCTGGACGCACCGACGCTGGGCGCTGGCCTGGCCGCCGACTGCCGCCGCCGGCCGCTCGCCCCCGGCCCCCTGCCGCTGAGGCAGTGCGGCGCTGCTGGCCTGCCGCTGGTCGCCACCCCGCCCGGCTGGCCGCCACGCCCTCGCAGCCTCGCGCCCTCGCCGGCCGCCCTGCGCCCTGCCCGCCGCTGGCCGCCTCCTCAGATCGCCGTGGCCGCCGACCCGCCGTGGCCGCCGCCCGCCGGCCCGCCGCACGCTAGGGTTTGGCCGTATGGGGGAAGAGACCGAAGAGGGCAGGATGCACGAGGCGGCTGCGGGCTGCGGCTTGGAGCCTTGGACTCACAGAGAGACAGGGAGAGGGAGGGATCGGGCGGGCACTCGGGAGGGCCGGGCAATTGGGCCGTCGGCCGTCGGGTGGAGGCTGGAGGCTGGGCGGCTCCCTCAAGGCCCAAGTCTCAATCCCTCGAGGCCCAAGTCTGTTTAGCCCTTCTCCTTTTCTATTTTACACTAAAAACATAGGTGGGTCTAAGGGGGGGCTCCACTGTCATTGACAGTGTAGGTGGGGCTAGAGCCCCCCTGACCCACTGGTGGGTCCGCCCTAATTTGACCATTCTTTCACCCAAGAACTTAGTATATCTGAATATGAGCAAGCGACAGCTGTGATACCCATACCCGACCCCTGCTTGCACAAAAACTAAAATTTATGATGAAATTATAGAACAAAATTTAGAAATGAGAAATCATGGTAAAACATTGTGCATATGCACTTCAAACTTTAGCTGGTTCTAAACGAAAAGCTCATCGATCGATTGAGGTTCAGCACACGCGCGCGCCCACAAAAAAAAAAAAAAAACCTCCACGATTGGCAGGCATACAAGGTAATCAATAATTGTACAAACCCAAGAACGACCGTCGTATGCGCGCCACGTGGCTGGCCTCCCCGGCCGGCATCGCGACGGCCGTCCAATCGTGCGAGCCAGCCAAATCCAGCCGTCCGTTCCATTTGTATGTATAAAATAATTTTTCACGCCCACCAACCAACACCGCGGTGATTCGCTCGGCTATTATTGCGCTTCGCTTCGCGCCGTCCGCTTGTTGATCGAATCCCATCGGCCTCAGTATTTTTCTTTTTTCTCCCCGTGCGCTGCGCGCGTTCGCGACCATGCACCTGGCTGTGTGCGCAGCGGCCATGAAGCGACGGCAGAACTTGGCACGCCATGGCACACCCACGCGGCTAGTATATAGACATATATTTGGTATACTATGGCCAAACAGATCATATTGACTTTCCTATTTGTGCAACTTAAGAAGAAAAGATATCAAAATATGCTATTAAAATGTACGATGGATCTAAAATATACTACTGTTCTAATATATTTTTAACACGCATCATAGAAGAGCCTTTTAAAAAAATTATTTGGTGTGCACTTAGGGCGTGTTTGATTGCTCGTGTGCAGGATGGCCAGAATCATTGCATGCAAGGAGAAGGTGATTGGTTGCCCTTACATGCTTTGGCTTTGGAGCCAGTGCTCATGCAAAAAACACTACGAAAAGAGCTCGAGGAGGAGGCTAGCGGCGGTGAAACGGATTGAGACGAGAGCAGCAACGCCGAACCAGGACGGAGAGGAGGTCGACGACGGTGAATCGATCGGAGACAAGGGGCGCTCGGGGAAGAGGCCGACGACGATGAATCGGCCGAAGATGAGGGTGGCGACGTCGGATTTGCTCGGGAGGAGGTTGATGGCGGTGAATCGGCCGAAGACTAGGGTGGCGGCGGCGGATCCGTTTGGGGATGTGGCCGCCGACGGTGAATCAACTAGAGACGAGGTTAGCGACGTCGGATTTGGTGGGGAACAAGAGCCGCGGCGGTGAATCAGGTGCAGTGATATGGTGAGTTCGTGCTCATACATGCAGGGAACGAAACATACACCACTACTAGTCTGGCTCAATTGATACGGGCCGGGGCAACCAGACAATAATGCACGCACGCTTCTGTCTTGGCTAGGATGAGCCTGGCTGATACGGGACTCGCTCGGTTGGATTTGCATGGCAACCAAACACATCTTTAGGATACTCGTAGAGCCATTAAACCTGGCTTATATGTATGTGTATCTATGGACAACAAGGGCTCACCGATGGGAAGTGTTCGGCTCTTTGGCATGGGGCGACCTCACGCAAGGCCACAACGAGACGGCAAAACGTTGCAAGGGACGCTAGCCGTGACCCGTGAGGCGGGCTCTACATGCAGCAGCGCGGGGCCACGGTGAGGCGTCCTCACAACCGTCAGATATTGCTTCGCGAATGCCAAAACTCCTTTTGTAATCAACTCTAATACATTTATTCAGTCCCCAGTTAATTTTATCAATTCTTTCACACCAGTCATCAATCTTTCGAACTCTCAAATCTCAATAGATCCCGGTTTTGATTTGTTACGGCCGCCTGCATTTCGCAGCTCGCAGCGACGCGCGCACAAGAAGCGACGCTGCTTTGCTTTGCGCCGATGTTGCTGCTTTGCACGCAGCGCCTTGCGCCGATGCTGCTGCGTTGCATGCAGCCGACGCGCTGCCTTTGCGCCGACGCTGGCCGCCAATGCTAGCTTGCCGCGCTCGCCGCCGACGCCATCAAGACCGCCGACGCCGCCGCTGCGTGTTACGCCCGACGCCTTGACCGCCGACGATCTACTCTTTCTACCTCTAATTTGCTCGATTTGTAGCTTACGGAGTTTTTTTCACTTTTTATATTGTTTTTCATCTTACGTGCGGTGAAATTTCTATACAATCGTAGTGAAATTTCAGATAATCGATCTTGAAAAAGGGGCACCTGACGAACGCAAAACGCGCGCTGCCAGACCGTAGTCGGTCCCATAGATCCTAGCACCAACACATGCCGTACGTACATGCATCGATTTTTCACTGTGGGCTGGGTGCAATCAGACAGTAACATGATTTTGAGGGTCGGGGAGGGTTGGGATCCCTCCGGCAGGTCCCATCGGTTCCATACTTCTTGCAGTAGTCGCCGCAGTCCTTGATCTCGTGGCACGTACTGCCTAGGCCTCCTGCGGCTTCTCCTGCATGCGTCCCAAACCCGAAATGTGCCAATGATAATTATAAGATATGGGGTTCATGCATATATATGAATGTGATCTTGTATATATTTCCAGGCATACCGTGGGAGGAGAAGAGGAGAGCGGCAATGGCTACAGCCACGACCAGGATCCTGCAGATGACTGAAGAAAATGAGGCGGCCATCTCGCTCGTCGTTGCGGCTAATTTCGGCTGCCTTCTACTTCGATTTAGATGGTTCGAGCGAATGATGAATTCATCTCTGAACACCACACACAGGAATATATATATGTGTGCTTGGTGTTTCACCATCCATGAATTAGAGCCAAGTTTAGTGACTATTAACCGTAACAGTTACTCTTAATTTTAGAGAGAACAATATGTATCTAAAAATGGTTACGGTCACTCTGCTTGCTCTAAAAATGTCTGATAAAAGGATACATGTCAAGTTACTATTAATGTTGTTGTTATTATAAATGTTATACTTATTTATCTACATCTAGTCTATATTTTTTGGTATTTTTTGCAAAGCTTTTGATGTTATATTTATGCTTTAAAATGTTTTAAACAAAAAATTTATCTTAAGAATACAAAAAGATTTACCTTTAAATTCTTGCATACTTGAGAATATATGTTTTCTTGAAGATCTTCGAATATTTACATAGTTTAAGCAAAATAGATAAGTTTTCGCCAATAATATATAGACAATAATTATGCAATTATGATGACATCGAAGAGACGAGGGTACCAGCATGGGAGCACTGTGACTGACCCAGAGTGCTCCCATGCTGGGTGACTCGGGTTGGTTTCGACCTTCAAGCCAAACCAAGTCAAGCCAAATTCATCGAGGCCGAGCCGAGCCACGAGCCAGAGATGTTTTCGCTTTAAATTATTTTAACAAGCCCCAAAAGTGGGCTCGGCTCAGGTTCGGTAACACCTCCGAGCCGAGCCAAGTTGTGAGCCGCGAACTATTTTTCCAGCCCTGCCAACAGCGCAGTCCACGGTTTCGGTGGCATGGTGGTGGGCTCTGGTAGCGGCAAGGCGGCTAGCCAACGGCTGGCGGTTGGATCTGGCGGGCAATGTCCAAATCCGATGGGGCAGTGATCTGGTAGCGCGGTGGTGCGGCCATGCTGCCCATGAGATCGACATAGGAAACAACAATTTAAATAGTGGGATGTGCTCCCCCTCACTAACTCATGTGGCAAAGAGAAAAAGGGAGGACCTACACACGCGCTCGCCTCGCCTCGCCGGGCACATGCGACGTAGAATTTCCAAAACCCGACGCCTACTACTTCCTCTACTTTGCGACATGCGTCAGCTCCATCATCACAACAATGAGATCGTCTTGGTCTATTATCAGTTACGAGTCCGAGGTAGATAGATGCGTGTAATTTCGTACTCGTGCGGGCCGTTGTCCTGTTGCTGCGAATTGATCTGTGGAATCTGTGCTTGTTCCGTGGAATTTTTTATGAGTACATATATAAATGATATGTGTGTTGCAGCTGCATGCATATATCTAGTTTATACTTGTGCTTTTGTTAGCCGGTTAATTAAGAGTGTCATGATTTATTAAGTGATTAAGTTAAATCTAAAAGTGCATTTATTTCCGCCAAATGTTTGATGGGTTTAGTCAATAATATGTGAATTTTAAAATGCCAGGTCAATTTTTATTTTTATATATATAACAATTGGCGAGGATCTAGTCCAAAAGTACTTCAGAGCTATAAGCTCAAACATGTTAGAACAAAAATTGTGAAGCGCAGAAAAGGAGTTCATGCATTAATTCCATTTCCTCTACGTTTATTCATTTAGGTTTTACCCCATCTGGTGCACAACCGATATAACTGCTTTCAGAAAGAGCCCTTAAAAATGTGGTCAACCTGTTGTCCTAAATGCATGGCTAGCTTCTTCAGCTATTTCGGCCATTGCTATGTCACCATAAAAGGTGACTCCCACTTCAAAACGCCACTGCTATTTTCTTTAAGGGACTGACTTATCATCAGTTGTCTGCCTGAGAGTTATTTATCTCTCGGTCGATTTTGTAGACCGTTGATCAAACGTTTCTATAAGACATATAAAAGATCTAACGGTAGAATCTAGCTATGTGAAAATCGACTGAGACTTATTTAAAAAACAGTCGTCTGAGAAGCAGCAAAACCGTTTCTTTAATTTTAGTCCAGTGAGCATTACATGGAAGTTTTTTTTCTCCTTCCATATTTAAAGCATGGCTCCTGCATTGCATTGGAAAAGTTCTACGTGCACAAGAACGATGTGTATGGTGTGCAACATCATATTAAGGTGCTTGTTGCAGCGCCGGATATTGGAGGATGAGCTGCGTTCGTCCCTGGTTGATCTGCAGGATTTACCGACACAAGTTTGTTATGAATCGCCAGTGTAAGCATCGTTGAGCCCTAATTTTTATTAGTGGCATTGATGTCAAAATAAATAAATATTAAGTGCTAGGGGGTTTTTGGACTTCTCGGAACCCTAGCGAAGACTCGGCGGTTTTTATAAACCCTAATTTGAAGCGTCGACAATTTCCTGAGCTGCTCCAAGATTTCAAGTGCGTGACCCAAGAGAGAAGAGGTCACGATAGATTAGAGTAGTTAGGTTTATTTTCTGTTTTTCGTCGGATTTAAAAAGGGGTTCGAATATCTCG
The DNA here is from genome assembly GCA_036346415.1 of Raddia guianensis. Classification (NCBI taxonomy): domain Eukaryota; kingdom Viridiplantae; phylum Streptophyta; class Magnoliopsida; order Poales; family Poaceae; genus Raddia; species Raddia guianensis. The sequence goes on along the minus strand of CM070539.1, from coordinate 4,514,788 downwards.
GACTATGCCGGATCTTTGCGAATTCTTGAAAACTCGGTTTCCGCAGTCCACCATCTCTAAAAATACCTATCCCTATGTGAGATTTCTAGAGAAAGAGAGAAACCCACCTAAATTTCCCCCTCACTTTTCATCCGAAAATCTATCCTGTCGGACGGCGTCTGGTAAATCCAGACGGCGTCCGACCAGCACAAAAATCCAAATTTATACTCACTGTCGGACGGCGTCCGATAAAGTTCAATTTTGGTCATTTTTCATTGCCGGACGGCGTCTGGGGCGCCCGTAGCTCAGCGCTTGCTCGATTCTTCATTGTCGGACGGCGTCCGGTGGGGACCGGACGGCGTCCGATAAACCTATTTTGGTGAGCAGTACGCTCTGTCGGACGGCGTCCGGTGCCCGTCGGACGGCGTTCGGTAGAGGCTAACGGCTAGTCTTTTTGTCCTCTTCCGAGGGGCAACGGCTAGTTTTGCTCTTGGGGCTATAAATACCTACCTAGTGGCTGGCTACTTTGAGGTTTGCTGCTCCACTTCACCTACCACATTCATAGCTCATCAATTAGGTGTTCTAGAGCCATTCCTCCACCCACAAGATCATCCAAAGCCACAATCCATCAAACCCCAATACCGAGCTTCATGGAAGTCCTTCGATCCGCATGATCGGGTGTTTGGCTTGTTACTTTTGAAGACATCCTTCGTGAGGCGTGGGCTTGAGAGTAGGCCTTGGCATGTGGCTACTCTTGAGTCGGTGTACGGGTGTGAGTCCACCTCACGGAGTGGCGGAACGACTACCGGGAGTGAGTGAGGCGTGAGGCTCGAGAGCGAGCCGGTCCTCAGCGCAAGGGTAGCCTCAACGGAGAGTAGGAGTTATGGCTCGAACTTCGGTCAAACAAATACCGTGTCTCCTCTCATTTATATTCCCGCACTTACTCTTATTGCATTGCTTGTGATGAATTTGAATGCCATATCTTAGTTGCTTGTGTTTAGTTTATCGCTTCCGCCTACTCGATAATTGCAGCTAGGATTGGGTAACTCTTAATATGATGTTAATTCAAGAATAATTGAAAAAGTTCTAAAATTGCCTATTCACCCCCCCCCCCCTCTAGGCCTTAGGATCCTCTTTCAGCCAGCGTTGCTGAGAACCTCAGCGTTGCAAGATGATGTTGCAGTTTTTTTGAGGCCATCAATTCAAGAAATCTATACTCTGAAAACCATTCTGGTTTGGTTTGGAAAAGCGTCTGGGCTAATGGTCAACATTGACAAGTGCGAGGCATTCCCAATCCGATGCTCTGATGTGGATCTTCAGGCTGTGCTTGCTCCTTTTCCAATGAATGTAAAGTTCTTCCCGTGCAAATACTTAGGGCTACCCTTGCGGCCAACAAGGTTGATTAAATCGGACTACCAGCCACTCCTTCAAAAAATCAAACAGCGGCTAGCTGGATGGAAAAATCCTCTGCTCTCCAAGGCTGGCAGGCTAGTGCTCATCAATTCTGTCCTTACCTCCTTGGCAGTGTTCCATCTCACAGTTTTTGACCTCAGTAAGTGGGCCATTAAACAAATTGATAACATTCGCAGAAGCTTCTTATGGAAGGGAAACTGCAGCGGTCGAAAAGGAGTGTCCCCGGTTAACTGGCGGCGTGTTTGTAGACCAAAGCCAATGGGAGGACTGGGGATTAAGGACCTTTCTGTGTTTGGCTCAGCTCTCAGACAGCTCTGGTTATGGCACTCCTGGGGCTCGGCAAACAAGCAGTGGGCCGGCTTAGATATCCCTTGTAATTCAGTCGATGAGGCGGCCTTTGTTGCAAGCTCTTCAATCCACCTGGGTAATGGTCAATCTACTCGCTTTTGGACCGATCACTGGCTCGATGGGCAATGGCCGAAAGCCCTAGCGTCGCTGTGTTTTCTAAAAGCTAAAAAGAAAATGAGCTTGGTTAGTGAGGCATTACTCCAAAACTCTTGGATACAAGATATTCCGAATCTCAGTTCGCACGCTGAGCTTGGCCAATATGTGTTGCTGTGGGCAAAAGTTCATGAAATTTCTTTATCAACCGATGATGACTCTTTGGTTTGGAAGTGGACAACAACCGGCAAGTATACCGCCCATACGGCTTACCAAATGCAATTTATTGGTGCTATCAAGGACAAATTCTGCGATGCGATTTGGAAGGCAAAAGCTGAGCCTAAATGCAAATTCTTCATTTGGACTGCTGTTCAGAATAGGATCTTAACTGCTGATCGGCTACAGGCGAGGGGTGGGCCCAATTCGGTAATGTGCCCGCTTTGTGCTCAATCAGAGGAGACAACCAGCCACCTGCTTGCCAATTGCCCGTTCACCCAATATATTTGGCGTAAAATCTCGCAAGACCTGCCTGGGCTTGGTTTGGCGATGGTAAATGTGCACCAAGGTTTTGGAGAGTGGTAGCTCCAAATGAGATCTGCAGTTCCTAGGTCTCAGAGAAGGTAATTCGATGGTATCGTCACTTATGTAGCGTGGAATGTGTGGAAAGAGCGGAATGGGAGGATTTTCAATCTTGTCTACAATCCGGTGGAGCTGGTCTTCAACTCCATAAAGCAGGACGTCGTCAACTGGATGCAGGCTTTCAGCTATGACGACCCTGGCTAGCTCCACTTTGAATAAGACGTTGGGTTGCGTTTTCCGCTAGTCGCTTCTTCCCCTTCTTCCTTTCTGTCTTTTGTAGTTCTGCTGTTTCAGTTTTTCTTCTTGTTTTGTTTCTTCGTCTTGTAGTTCTGTTGTTTCAGTTTTGTTTCTCCTTCCCTAATAAAGCTTAGGCAGTGCCCCTGCCGATCTCTTCAAAAAAAAAATATTTCTTTTGAGATATAGCTAAATTTAGGCTATGTTTTTTAGGTTTAACAGTTTAACGGCTTATCTATATTTTCAAAAGGAATATGCTTTGTATTTTTTTAGTCCGTTTTTTCGCTGCTCTGCAGATGGATCCTAACGTTTTAGAAAGCAAGTTAAACGAAATGGATCCGAATCTCTAGAATACCTCAAAAAGCTCTCGAAATTCAGTTATTTCAGCTATTTGTCTGTTCGGTTGTTCAGATCAGTCCAAAATAACGAAATCGTAGTCTTTGAGACTAAAGCCAAACTACTCCAAACAATGCTTATCGGATGTTTCCAGCTAATCCCGTTCATTAATTTTATTCTGCTCATTGTTCATACTCTCCATACTGAGCCCAGTTAACAGTGTCACAGGCCTAGATTCCACTGATACATTCACAGGATGGTGGAGGTGGGGGAGGGTTGGGATCCGGCAGGCACTTCCCTCCATCGGGGTACCTCCCATACTTCTCGCAGTAGTCGTCGCATCGCAGCCCTTGATCTTGTTGCAGTATGCGTCTCGTCGGCTCACGCCTCCAGCTTCTACTGCACCCAAAACCCGAATGTCCTATCTTAACATATAATAGGATGGAGAGCTATCCTGACAATAGCACATACCAGCATATATAGTTCTCATGGTTGGTATAATAAGGAATTATGAGGTCTGGGGTTAATCCAAGGATTAATAAGTTACAGTATAGGATTTAGCTTGGCATACCGTGGGAGGAGAGGAGGACAGCAAAAATGGTTGCGACAACGACAAGGATCTTGCAGATGGCTGAAGAAAAGGATGCAGCCATCTCTCGTTGGTGATCGATACTTATCGTCCTATGGCTGAGTTGTGGTCTAGTTCGATTGGTTGAAAGTAGTTGGCGAGGGATGCAATCATCTTTGAACGCAGCACACACATATATGTGCGCGGTGCTTGGCCATTTAAGAGCCAAGTTTGGTGACACTTGATTATGTCAGTTGCTCTTAATATCTGGTGAGATGATATGTATCCAAAGATAGTTACGGTTACTCTCGATCCTTAATTCCCTGGTGGTGATGAAGTTCCGTTCTTTCCGGCTTAACAGGTTAACAGCTTACGGCTTATCCATGTTTTAAAAAGATGTATGATTTAGGTTTTTTGAGTTTGTTTTTTTTGTTGTATTGATGGCGGCTTCTAACACTTTAAAAAATAAGTCAAATAAAATGGATTTAAATTTCGAGACTATCTTGAGAAGCTCTCGAAATTCAGTCGTTTCAGCTGTTCAGCTGTTCAGCCGTTCAGATCAGCTCAAAAGAACAACATTTTTATCTAACTTGTTATGGTCACTCTAAAAATTTTAGATGAAAGGATAGGTGCCATGTGATTATTATTGTTGTTACGTTTTACCATCCTCGATATTTTCTTATACCTTTCGGTATCTTTTATCAAAGCCGTCTATTATCTAGATTTAATTGCTACAGTGAAGCGGTACCTCTTGGTGCCTCCCTCTAATTTTTTAATATCTCCTAGTACCAGGGACAAATATATGATTTTTTTTCTTTCCATAAGGGGCTAGCCCCGATTTCCATTACCATCAAGACAACGGAAACAAAGTAACATAACCAGGTTACAGACATTGTTCCAAGCCACAGAAGGCATGTACCACTTACTGACAAAAGCAAAGACTACTACGAGGCCCCCAGGCACCACAAGCATGCTGACCACCAATCCCTTGAATATTGATCAAAAAAACCACCCAGGTGATTGACTTAAAAACTAGGGAAGTACAATTACAAAAACTAAGATAACACTTCATCCACCCGTAATCTGCAGAAATTTTCCTCTTCCGTATCAATCTTCAGCCCCCATCATCCATTCAAAGATCCTCCAAATTTTAGATAAATTGTGAAAGCTCCCCAGTACCACATTCCCATTCTTTGAGACATCTTTAGTGGCAAAGAGATTTTGTTTCATATTTCTCCTGTCCAAACTTATGTTAAGCCTGCAATGAAGGAACTCAAGCGATATGAACATTCTCTAATACAGTTTTTCATCTCTTCCTCCAAAAATTCTGACAAAAAATTTAGAAGGGCACACATCATATGCATAACATTTATGGGTGACCTCACATTAAACCCATCAAAGAAGGATTTATTCCTATAGATCCAAGCACTCCAGCAAAATGAGGCAAAACAGAACATATGAATTTTTGTGCTCACATTCCATAAACTGCACATCCATTGAAAATATCCATCCAAATTACTTGGTCTAGTATCAACACCACAGCAAGCAGCAATGACCCCCCACATGGATTTTGCTAAAGGACAAGAGAAGAAAAGGTGTTCTATAGTCTCAATATTATTACAAAATTCACATCTGGGATCCCCACCCCAATTCACATCTGGGATCTCACATGTGAACAACTCAGAGTAAAGCAATTCAGTTATACTATCCCCATTTAAAATAAACACCTCACTCTTATGAAAATTTATTTTCAGTCCTGATAACATATCTCATAAAGGAACATAATAAACTTGAGAACCCTGGCAGATTGTATATCATTCTGAAAGCAAAGAATTGTGTCATCAGCATATTGAAGGGCAGTCAACCCCCCCTCCACAAAATCAGGGATAAGCCCCTTAACTAAATGTTGAGATTGAGCCATTGCTATCATTTTAGACACACAATCAGCTACCACATTAAAAAGCAAAGGGGAGAGAGGATCTCCCTGTCTCACACCCTGACCCCCTTGGAAATATGACCCCTGAGAATTATTGATTTTAACATACATAGTCCCCCCGAACACCACTTGTCTAATCCAACCAATCACTTTTTCATGGAAACCTCTCAATCTCAGAACTTGAAATAGAAAATTCCAATCAACTTTGTCATAGGCTTTCTCAAAATCCAATTTGAGAAAAATTCCACATTTTTTACTAAGCTTAACAGAATGCATGGCCTCATGTAAAATCATAATACCATCTGCTATATGTCTATTTTTTAAAAAGGCATTTTGAGTTTAGAGATAATCCTATTCAGAACACTTTCAATTCTACTAGCTAGTTAGCACTTTAGTGAAAATTTTATAGACACAATTTAGCAAATAGATGGGTCGAAAATGTTGCACCATAACAGCACCCACTTTCTTTGGAAGCAAAATGATCTGACCATAATTAATTTTATCAATTTGCATATTCCCCTCAAAAAATTCCTGGAAAGTTTCAACAATGTCTATCTTAATAATATCCCAGCAACATTGATAGAATTCTATGGGGATCCCATCAGGACCAGGAGCTTTATTATGGCCCATCTCGAAAATAGCACTTTTAATTTCTTCTTCTAGAAAAGGTTTAAGTAAACTCTCATTCTCCAAATCAGAAACCTTCTCATAATTATTCCAAATATCCCTAAGACAAATTGGAGCTCTCTCTACTGGTTTAGAAAACAAAGATTTATAATAGTTTGTAGCCATTAAAATAATGTCATCTTCTGAATAAGCAGTCTCCCCCTCATTTTGTAAAGACAAAATCATATTTTTTCTCCTGCGCCCATTGGCTATTCTATGAAAGTACTCTGTATTAGCATCTCCCCTGAGAAGCCATTTCTCATGAGCCCTAGAGTACCAATATAACTCTTCCTGAGCATGACATTTTTGTAAATGAGAAAGCAATTGGATTTTCAAAAGGACCTCATCGCTATTTGAACCATCCTTTTCCTCTTTCTCTTCTAAATTTTTAAGCTTAAACAAGGAGTCTATTTTTAATTTTTTTGTCCTGACCAAAAGAATTGGCACCCCAACCTTTTAGACATTTCTTAACTCGTCTGAGCCTAATCAACAAGGAATCTAATTTGGTAGCGTTCTTTTCTTCTGTAATCTCTATCTTACCTTACTATCGGGCCCTCATGGGAGCGTTGTCACCGCCACCGCCACAACTCGTGTGCCATGTTGTTATTGCTGCGGCAGCGCTGCTATCGTCACCGCTGAGCTCATGCGCGTGTGTCGCCGCCACCGTTGCGCACGCCACAGATGCCGTTGACGAGCTAGTACTTGTGCGCCACTGCCGCGCTCGTGCGTGTGCACGCTGCCGTCGTTGTCGAGCTCATGAGTGCCACCACTACCAACGTTGTTGCCGTTAACAACCTCACGCGGGCACCGCAGCCGCTATTGATGAGCTCGTGCTCACACATCATTGTTGCGCTCATGGCACACCGCTGCCATTTACAAGCTCGTGAGCATCGCCACTGCCGTTGACGAGCTCATGCGTGTGCGCCATAGCCATCATTGACGAGCCCCTGAGCGCCACCGCGGTGCTCGTGCATGAGTGCCACCACCACCACTGACGAGCTCCGGTGTGCACTATTGCCGCCGCCGCCATGCTTGCTTGTGAGCACGTGCCGCCGTCGCTCGTGCGCGTCACCATTGGTCAAAGATGCATATGAGAGAGGATAGAAGAGATAGGTGGAGGAAGAAGATGACCTTTTTTAATCCTACCCACAAAAAATGGAGGGCTATATTTAATTGGTAACCTGTACCTCTTAGTACCTATCCAAGGATGATATTATCTGGCATTCGTTTGCATACTGCTTGCATCAAGTGTTCCGGTCTAGTAACCATGGAACCATAATACTAAAGTATAAACTGCAGGTCATATATGGTAGACATCACATGCATGAAGATGGTTCTTTTTTTACAAGAGAAAATTTCATTGAAATTTCATAGTCCAATCAACATAATGCCCGATGTCCAACAAACATGATAGGAAATACACTTTCTAAGGGATTCCAACCGCCGCCGATATGACCACAATCATTAAACTTTGGCGCCGCCTGCAACCACCACACATCCTCCAATCTCGCCCACACAAAGATATATTTGAAAGATCAAAACCAAGAAAAGCATGTAAGCTTAAACATCCGACACAAGAGACATTGGCCGCACACTGCCACTAACGAAGAAGGAGGTGAAGATGCAAAAACCATGCTGAAGCTAATCATCGGCTTCCCTAGCTCGCCGGCACAGAAAACACCGAGGGCACCAACCTAGATCTTTCTCTTTCTCCACATAAAATCTTTCTACAATAAGAAGGGGTGTCTTCAGACTGTCTCCAACAATAATCTCTAAATTTGATCCCCTATAGCCTCATATACAGGCTTCATTTAAAAAGTTTCTCTTCCTATATTTCTCATATCTTCAACAACGTTTCCTATATGGAGGATTGTATAAGGGAAGGAGATAGAATCCCTACATATAAGGGAATGAAGAGAAATCCTTTATTTTAGGAAACAAAATAGAGAACGTTGTTATACCACATAGGGAAAAAATCTATTCCCTATTTTAGAATAGAGGGCATTTCAGGGAACCTTGTTGGAGATAGCCTCATTGTACCTCTAAGGATAAGACGCGCCAGCACAGACTACCATGGATCTACCACCGAGGTATTTATTGACGCCTACACATATCAAAGAAAGATGCACCAGCTAGACAATCATCGAAAGCGGTCTGCTGTCACGTTGAGATCCACTGTCACCAACGAACTCCACCAACAAATCTCATCACATTTCACATCTACTCGCTCAACATCTCCCCTTGCCGGCGATGACCCAACAGCCGCCCCCAACGAAGAAATCCGGTGATCTGCGCCGGTGGATACCAGGCGACCTCGAAGAGATGTCTCTCCTCAGAATCAGATCGTGGATATTTTACCTAACTCTCCTCAGATTACTGTTGCTGATGGTTGTGTAAAAATAAGTACTACTCTCTCCGTTTTTTCTTTGTTTGACACCTTTAACTTTTTAGCACGTCTTTGACCATTCGTCTTATTCAAAAATTTAGTTCAAAGATGAAAAAAAATAAGACATATTTAAAGTATCTCAACGGAATATGTGATAATCGCACAAATGATGAACCATCAGCTGAATCGAAAACGGCTCGAGATTGGCTTCAACTCATTGATCTCCATTTTATTTCAATTATTATTCTGTGCCAAGCATCGTTCTCTCGACAACGCCAGCGCATACAGGCCGTCGATTCTACGCCAGCACAAACCATACGGATGGCCAGGTTTCATTCGATGCAGCAGCAGAACTGGTAGAGTGGCGGCACGCAATGCCCTCCCTTGGGGTACCCTCCGGGGGACTTGCACCAGTTGTTGCAGTCAGGTATGTCCTCGCATTTGCCTTGGCACACGTACCTGGCTTCCCCTGCATGCATCCAAGATCCCAATGTTAAGTGCAGCTTAACCAGTTCATCACATATGGTGTATGTTTGGATGCTGATCAGCTGCAGCCTGCAGCTCACTTTATGAACAAATTTGAAGAGATGAGAGCTTGTGCTGATCACATCATAGAAAAGCTTTCAATGAAGGGAATGAGAGGCATACCTGAGGAAGAAAGGAGAGCAACACTGGCTAGAGCAATGACAATGATCTTGCAGACGACGGAGAAAAGAGTTGCAGCCATCTCGCCGTCTTCAGAAACTAGATTGTTGGAGCAGTGCTGCAGCTGCACTGTTGTGATCTCGTCCGAAGATGTTTATCTAGAGATCGAGCATTAAACAGACAAGGTTAGTGAATGGAAGGGTACAGTTTATCTAAACCTATGTAAGGATACACATTTATTAGTTGCTAATACTGTCATTTGGGATAATGCTCTGCATTTATTGCCTATAAATGCAGAAGACACGTTGATTTTACAGCAGTACCCCCATAAGTTTTTTTTCTCCTATTGTAGCTTACTAGTACTGCAAGTTTAGGGAGACATCCAATTGGTCCATGAGCCAGTGCTGACACAAAGTAGTATTGCTGCAGTGTAAATCAAAGTGCTTGATTTGATTCAATTTGCCATTTTGCCAACTGCTGTGTGTACAGAGACAAGTAACAAATTCAGAGTGTTCAAGCAAGAGAGCACAATCTAACTGATCCGACAAGTAACATTCACCCCCTTGTACCCTTTTTCTTTTTTTTTTTTAATCCCCGCACACACAGACACTCTCACACACGTGCACACCCAAAAAAACTGTGGGCGAGTGAAATTTGAAGACAATCGCACAGTATTACTTCATGTTGCAATGCCTCACTCGATCTTCCTTAAAAGAAAACTGTTGAGAAGGCTCCTCAAGTTACTGTTTGCCATCACAGATCATATCACCGCTGTAATCTTTGGTGCTTTTGGAGAAACACCTTTGATCTTATATCAGCCTGGGCAAAGGATGAAAAGAAAGAAGCAATTTTTTAATAGCCAAGATACAAGTGTTGGCATGTGGAGACTTGACGCATACTTTATAAGAAATTCTACCTGGCGTGTGGGCTCAGGAACACGATATTTACAACAGAATTTCACTATCCCAATGGCGGAATCCAGCGAAATGCGATGCCCAACTGAGATGTATACTGGCTTCAAAGAACCAGGGCAGGAACGCATTGCCTTGAAAAGTTAATAGTTTAGTGTTTCCATTGGTTTGATTATGCGCGTCATCCATTCAATTAGGGAAATTTTAATTAACAGGAAATATATGAAAGAAGTGACTACAGCATACATTTAGCAGTCTAATATTATAATATAGAATCTCTTACCGCCCCCCATGTTGTCCCAGACTGTCCAGTCAATAGAATCAATTCCTTGTTGCAGTTTTCTTTTGCTTCAAGCTGTCCTCTGACTTCAGATTGGTTAAGGCTATCCACATGGTGTAGCTGGGGCATTGCAAACGCTGAGGATTTAGCCTTCTCTAAGGGGATAAAAATATTGGGTGTTTGAATTGGATGAAAAATAATGGGGGAGAGAAGAGCTTGGAATGCTAAAGAAATACTTGCAATAGCAGTAAATTAACTTACATTTTTCCCAACTCCGATGGTTGGCAGATCTGCAAGGACGCCAAGATGACAAGCTAAACCAAAACCTGCTTAACACATATAGGTTACAAAATGAATCATTCACATATATAAAATGAGGCATATTCATAGAGAAATAGGCATTCACATATATAAATTAAGTACATTAAAAGCAATGTTGTTTCTGCATTGATGTAGCTTGTAGCATATATGTGTAATCCAACAAAACTGATTGTATCGCCAAAGTCCATTAGCTAAGTTTCATGGACTAGAAAGTTAGTTTAATCTCAAAGTGGATAATAAATAAAAAGCACATGTGATTGTGTAGCATTGTGTAAATATCAGTCACCTTACTCTTGCAAACTATGTTTTCATAAAATCCAATAACACGATGCAGACAGCATAGATTTCAACAAGCACAGTTGATTTCAAAATCCAAATTTTTTGTGTACACCATAATCTACCAAAATGTCAAACTAGCTATATGTAACATACTAGTTAACTGAAACTATTAGTTGATAAGTGATTAATGTGTGTTCACCTCGTGGATGGAGTAATCCATTTCCGTCAACCATGAGCAACTGCCAAAACAGAATGGTGATCCTTAGAAAAGGCACTGGCAAAGAATATGGTTACTGTAACAAATGTTATATGTTGAGTTAGAAGATTTCATGATATGAAACACCTTGTTACATGAACTTTGATAAGCAAAAATGATTACTACTCATATTTGCATAGTATTGCGGATTGTTCACATTGTCATCATCGCAGCCAACAAGGAAGCAAGAAGGTATAACACCATGGGATGTGTTAGAAAAAACAGGGCGTCCATAATGGATTTGGACAACACCGGAGGCACAATGTTTGGTAACGCAGTTCGGCTCTCAACCTACGTTGCAGGGCAATGATTATGAGCGCTCCTCCCCAACAACACATCATACTGGCCGCCCAGGTCACGGCCTCATACCGGCAGCGATCACCTGTGTGCATATGCCGCTACTTGATCGTTACAGGTTACACCAGGGGGCTATTTATACATGAGGTTGGGTACGAGTCCGATCCTAACACGACCCATCCCTGCCTATTACAACTCAGAGTTCACGTAACTTACTTGTACACATATTCGGTACCAACTCTAATAAGATTCATCAAAATGTAAAGCCTCAGCAATCCTATTTAAAGGAGAAAAAACATGTGACTGATTTCTTATTTAAAGGAGAAAAAACATGTGACTGATCTCTTATTAACCTTATGTGAAACATTTCAAAAGTGATCCCATCATTTCCAATTGAGGCATGCTTTCAATTTTCTTCTACTAAAATTCTTGTTTGCTAACCGAAAACAAAATGTCATCTGCTTAAGTGCAATGCAATAAATGGAGAAAGAAAAGCTTTATTTGTATAGTCCAAAACATCACAAAGGAAACTATTACCTGAGGGTATAAATGACGAGCATTGTTCTTCATCTTCTCCAAAAGTCTTAGAAGAATTGGAGCCTATAATAACAGATTGGTCTATTTAAGTAGCAGCATCCAACAAGGAAGTACACCTGATTTATAACTTTAAAGATCCAGCAAATTAGCACGCAGAAAAAATAATTTTTCAAGAGATATTCGCAAACATAGAAGGAAGCAAAGTCATAAGCAATTGTTTCTATTATATCCTATGCTAAATACATTTTGAATTGACCATACTAGACTCATCTTTGCCAACAGAGAAAATAAGGCGCATCACATAACACAGCATAATCATAGAAATGTAAAAGGCATAAATGTTACAAAGCCGATATTGGTGTGAAGAGACAAGGATTGATCATAGATAAAAAAGACAGTCCACTAATCACGAAAGCTAACAAAAATGTTGAGGCCCCTGAACTACATAAAATTTGTTGGCATGGAATGCAATACCTCTCTGAAAGCAAGAAAACCGGGAATATAGGGTACTTGCAGTTGAACAACATCAAACTCTTCGTGTATAATTTCCAAAGTTTCAGCATCCACAATCACCAATGCTGCACATGCCATAGAAGGGTCTTCTTTCAAGAAGCTAATGTCAACCCCACCTATATGCTTCAGTTTGTCCCTTGTATTACTCTGATCTGAAGTTGAGCTCACGGAAGGTAAAGACCACTCAAAATCATCTTCAAGAATGAGCTTACTTTTCAGCATGTCTTGTGTTCTGCATCACCAAACAAGAATATAAATGAATCAACTCCATTTGATTTTATATAGGATTGCATTAAATGAACAGCTGATGATATTACTGAAATGACCAAAGCCCAAAGGCATACTTGACCCATTCTTGTTTCTGCAGAACCAACTCAGTGTCATGATCATCCCCTGCCTCTTTGCATCCTGGGTTGTTGTCCATTTCTCTTACGCTCCTCGCTAGACTGCAAATTCTTGCCCGGTGGTTTGAGCTCTCCCAGGACAATTGGGAGCCCTGAAAAGTTCAACCGTGTTTATCTTCGCCACCAACCTAGCAGTGTGCTGAAAGTGAATCAAACGATTCAGCAACAGGTAGCTTAAATTTGCGCGTCGCGCAGTACATAATGGATAATATTACGCAGGATTTTTCCCAATGCGATGAACTAACAGCCAACCACCATGCTCCCCTGGAAGAAACTACCATTTTTATGGTATTTCGACACATTTGGCAGCTAAAAAACCGTGCAAGAAAATCCAAGAAAATGGCGGTAAGAAACAGATGACGGGAAACGCGCCGCGATTCTCACCTGGCACAGCCGCAGCGCCGCCCGGTCGATGCCGGCGGCGAGGCAAGCTCTTCCTATAGTGCGGTGCTGTGATGCCCCGCTTGGGCCAAGACCGGCCAGGGCCACTAGGGCTTTTATTTGTGACGTGAGAGGAGGAGAAACCCTAGCAACCTGCTGTTTTTTCCCCTAGCCGTCCCTCACCTTCCAGCCACCGCCTCCTCCTACCTATTGCTGTGTGGCACCCTGGGAGACCACCGCTGTTGCCGGTAATCGCCGTGGTTGGTCGTCTTCTTCAACCGTGGCGTTTTCCCCTCACCATTGATGTGCTGCCTAAAGAAGAGGAAGAAGGAGAGGAGCGCTGGTAGGGATGGCAATCGGGTGGGTATTACCGGGTACGCCTAAATCATACCCATACTTGATACCCAGAGCTATTACCCATACCCAAACCTGGAGCTATAAACAGATACAAATCCATACCCATACTCATTCCCGGTGGGTTCTCGATACCCATTGGGTACCTGTACCCGCCCGCTCAATAGGTACAAATTATTGAGACATGATGCGTAAGAGCCTAACAAGCAACAACAAAGTATATTTTCACTTAAACATATGATGTTTTGCTGACATTAAGTTATATAAGCACACAGGCAATTTAAAATTTGAAGATTTGAAGTAACAACTACTAAATACTAAATTATATTAAGCATAATTAATTAATTTATAATTATTTTGGGTATCCATTGAATACCCATGGGTACAAAACAATACCCATACTCATATCCGATAATTTCGGGTACCCGTACTCGAATACCCATGGGTATGAAATGGCACCCATATCCGTACCCATCGGGTTGGGTACCCGCGGGTATCCGAATCCATGGGTATTATTGCCATCCCTAAGCGCTGGACGGGATAGAACCAAGAGAGGAGGTGTAAGTGTTAAGAGAAGAGGAGGAAGGAAGAAGACATGAAAGAAAGAGAGAACGGAAACACAGATCGAGATTAGGGTTTCCACTTATACCTAAATTCCTTACAAATCGATGTTGTAGTGAAGGAATTAGATGTGTTTTTCAGGTTTTCCCATAATTATATGGTGGATTTCATGGACTGGTGTAGTTTATTTGTTAGGGTTGCAGTTTTAATGATTGTTTACCTATGCAGGAGCTTGTGAGTTAAGTTTGAGGTATTTACATCGACAGTTGGGTCTCAGTAATGTTGAGAAAAAGTTGGCCTATGTTCTTAGCTTTCCAACGCACCCAAGAACGCGTGATTTGGCCTAGCGGTTCAGAAGATATGACCGTTTCCGTGCTACTGTCCAGTGTAGGCCGTGATGGGATTTCTTATTAAGTTTTTGGCATGTTGGATTAGATAATGAAATTTCATATGGATAATGATAGATGGATTCGAAAGTAGACTTTTTTGGTATAGAGAATTAAAAGCTTTCTCATGATGTTGGATATCGGTGCTAGTTTGGTTGAATAGTATGTCTTATGCAAGCGGCTTTCTTTCGGGATCGATGTCGGCGTTCCGTCCCTCCGTCTTGTTTGGTAAAAGAGGCAAATATATGATGTGATGTGCGTGAACATGACTGGTTGAATGCTATGATGTGTGAGTTACTTTATGTTTAATTTATTGTCAAATTGCGATGAATGGACGATATGATGAACTAATGAGATGAATGATAAAATGGGTCTCTTTTTTACCTTTATGCATATGCATTCTAGGCATTAGGAATGCCTGGAAAAGGATGATGACATAAAACCTACCTCGGTAGACACCCCTCACGGAATGGCGGGGTAGACTGCTTCAGCGGTCAACCTCCACAGGGTGGAGTGTAGGGTGTGACACCGACGGCTGTACACTCAGCGGTATCGGTACACGCTTATGAGATATGAGCATAATGCATTGCATTGATGAGCAAGGTTATGACTAAAAAGTTGTTCTGTTGTCGTAGATTTTATTTAAACATGTTCTATGCCATCACCATTATGTACTTCGACTCACGCTTGTTTTTTGATTTTTTTTAGGTGATTTATGGAGCCACGTGCATGGGATGGATAGACCACACTATTGCTCACACATCGAACATATAACCACTTCATAATAATATAATGACTTAATTAACTCTACGTAATAAGAATCTGAAGTTACATGTATGTGAGGTTTGCATTGTACTTGTATGTGGAGCATTTCACCGGTGAAATTGGGTTGAATAAAAGTTATACTGTTGTGTTTCTTTTATAGGTTTTCTGTTGTGGATGTACGTTATATAGGTGAAATGCTGACCGAATGTAGAATATATGATAAAGTTGGTAGCACTTAGGGTTCTTAACGGACCAGGGTGTTACAGGCGCACGCCGAATCGCCGACCACTCTCTTCTATTCTTTTCCATGGACACGAACGAGACGACGCGGTTCCTAGGCTGGTGAATGCACTCTTCATGGGCCGTCCACGTCCATCACCCAAAATAAAATGGGCCGCGCCACCACTCGGATCAAATGATCACAAACCGGTCCAACTAAAAATTGGAATATGTTTGCTCGGCCCATACCATCGGCTGCCACGCGACCACCCGATCAAATGATCACAGACTGGCCCAATTGAAAATTGGAATATGTTTGCTCGGCCCATGCCATCGGCTTCCACGCCATTCCCTCGGCACTTGTTTAAGCCAAATGAACAAATGTTTCAGCTTCTCAAAACTAAATATGAATGAATCTTTCGGAATATTTTGGCTAGGAAACCAATTAAATTTTATTAGTTAAATTTTTTTCCTATCATAAAAGCCACCAGTAAAAAGAACTAAAAAATTATATAGACAGATAGTTTCAAAGTCCAACCTAACTTAACGTGCAGCTTATACTTTAATAAAAACCATGATTCCATCCATGCAGCCATCCAGAATCGGTCGCCGTCGGCTACATCCAAAATCAGTCAAGATTGGAAGTGAAGGTTCGTTCTCCATGGCCCCTGTTGTTGTAGTTTGTGTTTAGGGGCCGGTTAGAAGTTTCCAACCTCGCTCTAGTTCTTTCTGGTTGGTCCGTTTTGGGGTTAGCAGTTAGCAGCTTCGCTAGCTAATCACGTTGCTAATTATAGCGTCATGGTTTAGCACAAATAGGATAGACATTGTCCGATTTTGGTGGAGACCCTTTGGATGACTCGTGATTTTATGTATTTATTTTATTTTTAATGGATTGGCAGAACCGAGGTGCCACTTTACTTGCTTTGTTCTTTGGACGGCATATATTTCGTGCTTCGCAAACATATCATTTCTTCACCTAGTACAGTACGAAAAAAAACGATCTTGCAATAATCTCGAGCAAGCACTAATCACAGAAGAGATTAGCTAGCCTCGTCGGACGGCGATCATGCACCCCCACGCTGCGTCACTCTCCCCAAATCTTGTCCATGGCTGGAACCCCAAATCTTTGTCCAATGGCTGAAACCTGAAAGTCTGAAACCCTCAGGTGGCTGCGCCGACGTACTCGACGTCGAAGAGGAGCGTGGAGTTGGGCGGGATGACGCAGGTGGTGGGCTCCCAGCCTCTGCACCCCGCGCCCCTCGCGCCGTACGCCAGCTCCGGCGGCAGCTTCAGCGTCCGCTTCCCACCTGAATCATAATCCAATAATCCATCATCCTTGGCGTGATCAGTAGAAGAACGCCATGGATTGATCGGTTCAGAGTTCCAGATCAGACGTCGCGTGCGTACCGGGTAGCATCGGCGGGATCCCGTCGCCGCCGGCGATGCCCTGATCCCAACCCTTGATCACCTGAAGAGCAGGCAAGGCGCCGCCGTCAATGGGGAATTGATCTCGATTTCTTAATTTCTCGCCGTTTCCGCGCAATGCAGGCGGAGCGCGTCGAGTTTGAAGAGATTTTTAGAGCCGATTTGTTGCTTCTTGTGATCTTCAAGTGTTTCTATGTACCTCTCCGACGCCGACGCGGAAGGTGAGCGGCCTCCCGCGCTTGTAGCTGCTGTCGAACACCGTGCCGTCCTCCAGCCTCCCCGTGTAATGAGCCTGCGCCGAAGCCGAAAGATCAACGAATTCGCTGTAAAAGTTCATCAAGAACTGAGAAAAGAGAGATGCTCGGCCAAAAAGATTTAACGAATTCGTGATGAAATTCATCAAGAACTGAGAGAGAAGAGAGAAGCTTGAGCAGAATTTGACGAGCTGCCGGCAGCCGGCTTGCCGGGCGGGAGCAAAGCTCGGACCTTGATGAGCTGGCCTTGCTCGGCGCCGGCGCCGGCGCCGACGACGCGGTCGCAGAAGGCGAGGCCGGAGGGGGCCACCTCGAGCGGACAAGCGCCGCCCGCGTCGGCGGCCGCCGCGGGGAGGGAGCGGGACAGGACGGCGGGGGACAGGATGGCCGCCGCGAACTCGCGCCGGCGGACTACGTAGCTGGAGCTCGGCGGGGGAGGGGAGCGAGAGGCTGCGGCGTTGGGTTTTGGGAGGCTCAGGAGGAGACGGGAAAGCGGCGAGGTGGAGGCGGAGGAAGCCATGGCTGCTGGCTCCTCAGTCCTCACTATCGATCTCAGCTTCGCTCGAGCCGCAGAGGCTAGCAAAGCATTGTCGTGGATAAGGGTTCGCTTGCATGTGCTTTGCCCAGCGCAGGCACTTTGCCTCGTGGCTGGATTCGGCCCAAAAAAATTCGGGCCTAGGATCCACTCGTTTTCAACGAGCACTAGCTGAACATGATTTTTAATTAGCTCTAAAAATGTTTAGGATTTCGGCCGATCCACCGAGTTGACTTTCATCCCATGCACGCCGCACGCGCCACACCAGGCCGGGCCGGGCCGGGCGAAGGCGGCCCAGGTAGGGTTCTGCAACAAAAAACCAGCGTCTCGCGTTCTCTATACACTTCCGTTCACAGAACACGGCGATACTGATACGTGGGCCCACAAAACGGAGGGGGGCAGAAAAGAAAAGAAAAATCCAGGAGCATCGCTATCCTGGATCCTGTGATACCGGGCGAAAGGCGGCGGCGGGGCGTGCCGGAGTTGGTGAGGACGGGGAGGAAAGCCGCGCCGCCGATGCCGGGGCGAAAGCCGGTAGGTTTCGGTCGGCCTCACGCCCGTCGTCTTCCTGCATGCGCTCGCGTAGTCGCGTGCTCCTGACTGACTGACCGGGTCGATGCGCAGCCACGCCGTGCTGTTTTGACCTGGAGCCTGGAGGGAGGGAGGAACGAGGAAGATTGGAGAGCCCATCGCTCCTGTGATCGCGGTGTATAACGGCCGCGAATTCTGCGCTGTTCTGGTAGATTTTTTTTTTTTCTCAGCCTGCACGCAGAAATCGGATTTCTCCGTGGCCAAGGTTCGCCGTTTTCCTCTGCAGGCACAAGTGCATCCCAACGGAGCTTCTATCCCACCCTATGAAACACTATTTATGTCTCATAAATATAGTGATATGAGCAATATTTTAAGGGTTGGATGGATAGGCTATTGAGGATGCTCCTATTTATTAAATATCGTAAAGACCTTCTTTAGTTTCCATTGCATAAGAGCACCCTGCGAGTCGATTTACATCGAAATACCCGCTACAAATAAGTGCTAAGGATTAAACAACCTTCTCAGCCCAGTTTCCTCAGGACGTATCCGCCATGTCAGCGACACATATGTTTTTTTCCTTTCTTTTTTTTTTCTTTTTTTCTTTTCTTCAATGTAGCAAGTTAAACTGGTTCACAACGTGGACATAAAAAAAGAAGAAAAAGGAGGAAAAGAAGAAGAAAAAAAGGTGTGGCGTTGGTGTGCATGGCTGACACATGGCGAGAAAATCGGTTGACAGAGCCATTAATTAGGCAACAGCACTCACTTATATAGAGGATATTACATATGTGCAAATAAAGTTGTGTGTGGTCTTTACATAATTGGTCAAAACTAAATAGATCTTTGTCGCAACCCCGGCTTCACCGGGATCCACTCATAATTCATTGCTAGTCCCAGAGATCAATGCTAGCAACTTGTGAGCGACAATTTGTTGAACATCATCACACAGTCATAATAACTAAGAGAAATTACATATTATGCAAAAGTAATTGTTACACAACTACTTATTACACTTGTTTGATTAAGGATGACATAATAATGTCCATAATATACCAGTCGCGGAAATTCAATTATGCATCGGAAAAGTATGATGATGCTCCAATCCGACCCTTGAGCGCCAACTAATCCTCATCAAAGTCCGAACAAGATCCTCCTTATCCCGTAGATACACGGACCTAATCCTTCTCCGAATACAAATTTATCCGTGGTTTTGTATAGTGAGTACACGGCTACCCAAAGAAGAGTCCTTATAAATGATGCAAAGATATAAACAAGAATAGGGTGGCTATTTTGCATAAACACCTACACTAGTCAATATTAATTAAAGTGTTGTAAATCAATTTGTAGAGCAATTAGTATTGATACAGACTCCCAAAGATAACACGCAGAGCTCGGCTTCAAAGCCCTCGAAGAACAAGACTTGCCTCGATCAACTCAAACTACACCAACCCATCGGGTTAATTATTAACACATGAGACTACCATGTACGACCTTCCTCCCTCCCATAACCGTGGGAACGGCTATCATGATAGTTTTAACTCTGCAGAGTGTAGCACACTTTACCCATAAGCCGAGTGGTACTTTTGCATCTTAGCTCTTCCTTAGAGCCTGCACCAAGTAACAATACAAGGCGATTCATTAGTTCCTCTGTTAACACCGATACCCCTCTAAGGATTCGTGACTCGGCCCTCTCTTGAGCCAACGGACCGCATGACCGATCTTTTCAAAGTAAAGTGTGTTAACAGTCTTCCCTAACTACTAAGCCGGGACTAGCACATGTTGGCCGACATGCTAATGCTAGCACTTATGGTTGCGCTTGTATGGTTTGGCGGATAAGCACACGCCCAAAGTCCTTAGACCAAGGTGACTATCTCCAACAATCCACATTCCACAAAACCACTCGACTATGCCACCTTTAGTCAACACACGCCACGTAGGTTTTAGTTGATTAGGTTAAAGTAACTCAAAGATCTCCAATCATACCAAGTCACAAGAGTAATTAAATGATGAACCTAAATCAACTACCAACCCACGAGCACTAGCAACTATGCACAAGGATAGGCTAGGAAAATAACTAAGGCAAGAACAAACAAAGTTAAATTCACGAGGTCAATGACGCGATGTGAATATTAGGTTTCTACCCTTCCCATCATTTTATGCATGAGAAAAATAAAAACAATAAACGGGTGAGTTTTGTAATTTGGGAGAACAAGATGCAACTATCTTGCCTTGGTAGTACTCTCGGTCTTATGGATCTCCTCCTTGAAACTCCTGCAGTCTTCCCGATCACGAACACGGACGATCTACGCATATATGCATATATGCAAGAAACAGCAAAACAATCAACAGAACATATAGCTCAATAAAATATATAAAATTATAGGGGATTTATGGAAAATAATGGCTCTGGAATCACCTAATTTGAAGTTCGGATGCTCCCGGAACAATTCCTGGAAGTTTAAGATAAATCAGAAAAGGCTGAAAAAATTAAACCGAGAAAACCGACGATCCGAACCAAACCGGCGAACCAGCCATTTCGGCGGCGGCAATGGGCGGCAAAGCGGCGGGACACGCGGCGACTCGGGTTTGGCGACGCGGCGGCGGGACGCGAATAAGACGCAGGCGGGAGACGACGGCGACACTTGGCGCGCGGGTTGGCGACGGCGGGACAAAGACGGCGGCGGCAGCGCGCAAGCGGCGGGCTGGTTGGCGGCGGCGGCAACTAACACGGCGGCGACAAGGCACGGCAAGTAGGCAGTAGGGTACAAGACGCTGCTGGCGCGAGGCGGCGGCGGCGGCGGGCGCAAAGCGGCGCGGCACGGTTTGTCGGGCGCTGAATCCGGTCGGGCGGCGGACGAGACGGCCGGCGGCGATGTCGGCGCGGCGGAGACGGCGGCGGCGCCCGAAACTTCGGCGAGCTTTTTCTCCCTTGTTTCTTGGCCAAACTGGGCGATCCATATATCCATCTTGACCGTCTCGACGAGATCTACAACATGGCACCATCTAATCTTCGGTTTGGGCACTGCACAGAGAGGGATCTGCAGAAAAGGGTTTCGGTGGGGAGGATTTTGGCGGCTAGGGTTTGGGACTTGAGGGATTTCGTGATGGGGGGTTGGGGCAGGGGTCTTGGGTGGTTTATATAGTGTCTTGGACGACCTGGGTTGGGCCTTGGGCTAAAAGGGGTTGGATTAGGACTCGAATTCTAATCCGGGTAGAATTCAGATAGGCTTCGGGCTTGTTTATGAAGAAAACGGAGTTTCCTTTGCTGGATTGGGCTGAAATTTGGAGGGTAATTCGGATTAGGCTTCAAAAAGGTCCTCTCCAAATTTGAGCATGAGACTCCCTCGTTTGCTCCTTATTTGATGGATTTGACGAGCTCCCGACAAGACGGCAAAACTCCAAGGAATCACGAGCTAGCTTTGGAATTTGGATATGAAATTTGGAGGGTTGCTTGATGATGGCTTCAAAGAATTACTGGAATTTTTCCAGAATTTTTCAAAAAGGTCTTCTAGGGTTTTGGCTTAAACCTTAATTTAAATTAATTATAACAGGGTTTCGTATATAACAATTCCCTTTTAATTTATTTTTGGGTTTTCGAAAATACAAGTGACATACGACAAAATAGAGGATGTCACAAACCTCCCCCCCTTACGGAGAATCTCGACCCCGAGATTCAGAGAAATCCGGCTCGAACAACTCTGAAAACTCAGCCTGCAAATCTTCCTGCTTTTTCCCAAGTCGCCTCTGCCTCTGAATGGTTGGACCACTGCACTTTGCAAAACTTGATAGACCGACTCCGGGTACACCTTTCTGACACATCCAAGATCTTGACCGGCCTCTCTTTATAAGACAGATCTTCTTGCAAATCCATGGCTTCGACTGGCATCTGCTCCTCTGGCACTCTCAGACACTTCCGGAGTTAAGATACTTGGAACACATTATGCACTCCAGACAAATGCTCTGGCAACTCCAACTGATAAGCAACTTCTCCTCTCCTTCCCGTTATTGGTAACGGACCAATATATCTGGGAGACAACTTCCCCGAAACATGGAATCGACGAAGGCCTTTCATGGGCGAAACCTTTAAATAAACATGATCTCCAACCTCAAACTGCAATTCTCTTCTTTGCTTATCGGCATAACTCTTATGCCTCGACTGAGCGGTCTTCATCCTTTGTTGGATCATCTTGACTTGATCCTCGGCCTCCTTCAAAGCATCAAGGCCGAATAACTTTCGCTCTCCAGTCTCATTCCTATACAATGGCGTATGACACTTCCTTCCATATGGAGCTTCAAAAGGCGCCATCTGAATACTGGACTGATAACTATTATTATAGGAGAACTCTGCATATGGCAATGCATTATCCCAACTTTTTGAATCTGGCAAAGCCACTGCTCTCAACATATCCTCCAAAATTTGATTCGTCCTTTCAGTCTGCCCGTCGGTCTGAGGGTGATAGGCACTACTGAAAGCTACATGCATGCCCAATAGAGAATAAATCTTCTCCCAAAACTTTGACGTGAACTAGCTTCCTCGATCCGACACGATCCTCTTAGAAACACCATGCAGACACACAATCTTTGACATATAGATCTCTGCCAACTTAGCACTATCATATCTTATCTTCACAGGAATGAAATGAGCCACTTTGGTCAATCGGTCAACGATCACCCATATTGAATCAAAACCTCTCTGGGTTCTCGGCAGGCCCACAATGAAATCCGTACCGACTTCTTCCCACTTCCATTCAGGCACTCTCAAAGGCTGAAGCAAACCTGCCGGTCTCTGGTGCTCAGCTTTGACTCTCGCAAATATCACACAAAGCAACAAACTCGCCACATCCTTCTTCATTCCGACCACCAAGATCTCTCTTCAGATCCAGATACATCTTGGTACTCCGGGGTGAATAGAATCTGTTGAATCATGAGCTTCTTCCAAAATCAACTCTCAAGATTCTTTTGAGTAGGCACAACGATCCTTTTATCAAACCAAACAATACCTTCCTTATTCATCTCAAATCCTGGTGCCTTCTCTAGGATTATCCCAACTATAATGTCGAGAATCCCCTCATCAACATCTTAAGCCTTCTTGATCTGCTCTTGGAGATCTGGTGCACTTCTATCATATCTGAGATGACTATGCACATAACCGTGCGGAATAATCATCAGATTCAACTTCTCCGCTTCTTCTTGAATATGCTCGCTTCTTGGCTTCCAATTTAGAGCATTGGCAACCACATTAGCTTTACCTACGTGGCAATGGATACCCACATCATAATCCGCTAATCGCTCCAACCATCTCTTCATCTCATATTCAGATCCGATCGGGTGAATATATACTTGAGCTCTTATGGTCCGCATATATTTCGATCGATTATCAATTAGGTAATGCCTCCATATCTTTAAAGCATGCATCATCGCAGCTAACTCCAATTTATGAGTAGCATAATTCAACTCATGGGGTCGTAGTTGTCGCATGAAGCATATGCAACAACCCTCCCTTCTTGCATAAGCACACATCCGATTCCTAACTTCAAGCATCACAATACACCTCAAAGTCTTTATGAATATCGGAAAACCAATACGGTGGCGAGGTTAGCTTCTTTTCAACAACTCGAAGCTACCTTGACACCGAAACATCCACTTGAACTTAACATCCTTCTTTAACAACTGAGTGAGCGGTCGAGAAATCTTAGAAAATCCTTCGATGAAACGACAATAATAACCATCTATTCCAAGAAAACCTCTGACCTTGGTAACCGACTTTGGCACCTTCCATTCCAAAATCTCACTGACCTTAGACGGATCAACGGACACTCCATCCTCCGAGATAACATGATCGAGAAATGCTACCTCCTTAACCCAGAAGTCACACTTTGAATATTTGGCATACAACTGATGCTCTCTCAACTTCTCCAACACCAGTCTTAAATGCTCGGCATGCTCTTCCTCATTCTTAGAATAAATGAGAATATCATCAATGAACACCACGACGAACTTGTCCAGATACTTTATTAGGACCTTATTCATAAGCATCGTAGAATGTGCCGAAACATTAGTGAGTCCGAACAACACCATAGTATGTTCATATAATCCATATCGGGTAGTGAACGCTGTCTTTGAAATATCCTCTGATCTCAACTTGATCTGATGATAACCGGATCTCAAATCGATCTTAGAAAACACCTTGGCTCCCTTCAGCTGATCAAACAAATCATCCACACGGCAACGGATACTTATTCTTGATGGTCACTTCATTAAGCTTCCGATAATCCACACACATCCTCAGGGTCTTCTCATGCTTCTTCTCCACGAACAACACAAGCGATCCCCACGGAGAAACACTTGGTCTGATAAAGCCCTTGGCTTTCAAATCTTCAATCTGCGTCTTCATCTCCGCAAGCTCTTTAGGATTCATACGGTACGGACACTGAGAAATTGGCTCCGTACACGGATACACATCAATGCTGAACTCAACTTCCCGATCTGGCGGAGTTCCAAGCAAATCCTTTGGAAAAACATCCATGAACTCATTCACTATCGAGTCTCTTCCAATGGCGACGCTCTTCTCCGACTCCACGCATCATCTTCAGGTGATACAACTTGACAACTGAGCTTTCTCCTTATACTTACTCAACCAATTCATTCCCAAAATCACTTGGATACCTTTGGAAACGATCATAACCAAATTAGTGGGAAACTTATAACCTTCAATGTCCATATCCACATTTGAACATCCCACATTCGCATTCATTGTCCCACCGGTGATTGAACAAGCAAAGGCGCCTAAAGGGTACTACCCTCCAACCATTATCAACAACAACCTCTCTTGCAATAGAAGAATGCGAAGCTCCCAAATCAAACCAAACAGGATTGAGTTTGCCAAGAACGTCTGAAGAATGACGTCTTGAACATTCGCACTTCTTCAACCGTGACTTGGTTCACACGTCCACTTCCTTGGGGTGTCTTGAATGCACTCCACGATTACGCCCTTGAATCACCGACGAGCGGCGCCCTCCTTGGCTCTTCCGAGGTTGGCCTCCTTATTGAGCGGACAAATCATTCGATAAGTGGCCTGGCGATGGCACTTGAAACATGTCACACCAAAGAATCGAAGTTTTGGCTCGATTCTCGACTTGGCCTCGACTTTTCTGCGGTCGCAAACTTGTTGAAAATTACCTCCTATTTGGGGAGTAAAGGATCGCTGAAACCCGAGTTCAAAGCGCCTCACGACTCGATTCTCGCTCAAACTTGGAGCTTGATAAGTCCTGGGCCTTGAATTGTCGCTAGACCGCCGAGAAGTGAACTTCCTCTTCTTCTCATCATTGTGCTTGCGCTGGGCTCCCTCTAGGATACGAGCCCTTTCAGTGACATCGTTGAATGTCTCAGAACGAAGCGGCTTCGGTGAACACCATACCAAGTGTCAAGCCCTTGGTGAATCCTCCGGACCTTAGCCTCTTCAATAGCTACTAAGTCCGGTGCATATCGAGACAACTCGATAAACTTGCGATATCTTGATCAATGGATCATTATTCGGCATGATCCCTCGAACTCGTGCTTCTTCTCCTCTTGGATTCTCATCGAACATGGTGGTTCTTGAAGATCTCAACAAAGTCAACCCATCCCATGTTCACATTGTTTGGGTTGGTGGCGCAATAATTCTCCCACCAATGGGCAGCATACTCCTTCAACATATGAGCAGCGTACTGCACACTCTCATAATCATCACAGTTAGCTAAGTAGAGCTTATTCTCTACATTCTTTATGTAATCTTATGCTTCTATTGGGTATCCACTACCGAAAACTCCGGTGGTCGAGTCCCCATGAACTCTCTCGAACTTAGATGCGGCAAACTGGCATTGGCATCGGTGCGGTGGCGGTTCTTGAGCGGCGACATTGACCGGTCTGCTAGGTTGACTATCCCTTGGTCATTGGCTTGACCACACTGGGTTCTCAGATTCTCCGGTCGGTTTGGTGATCCAGCTCCTCTTGTAGATTGATGGGTAACGGTGAACTCCACGGCCACGACCGACCTCTTCCACGGCATCTTCCTCGCCACGAGCTTCACTTCCACACCCTCCGGGCCACTCATTGGGACAGAAAGAATAGGAAAGAAGACTAAGGTATCGACATCCTTAGAATATAATAGTTTTATAAACGCTTTTATCACTTCATTCAAAGATCCAAATAAGAAGCAACACTCCACATGCTAACGAAAGCATGATCCAAATAAATCCAACTCAAGCATAGTTTACAATCACAAACAACAAATTAGTTGTTATACTATTGCTGTCATTATCAGCTATTTATTCTCCATACATAGGAAGTACTAAAGTTTATTTAGTGAAGAACTCTCTCTTTTTAAAACCAAATACAACATTTTTTTAAAGTGTACGGACCGTACTAAAAGGAAAAACAAATCTGCATCCGCACAAGTTTTTTTTTTTTAATTTCCTTCTTCATTTTTTTTAAAAAAACATTTTTCCACTTACCTCGATCCTCGTACATCGTCTTCCTTCAGTTTTTATTTGTAGTGGCGGGTCTTGCGTCATCTTCTTGTCGATCTCCTTGTCGTTGCATAAATTAAAGGCAAAGCAATACACCAAACAATTTACTACGAAATAACTAGATACTACTATTAACCTAGTTAATGAATATCCGTATCTCACATAGAAAGCCAAAATTTGATACGGTATACTCCACACAAAAATATATAATAATTTGTTTTACTATACGACTTCTACACTTAATCTTTTGAAGGTGACGGCTCTTCATCTTCATGAAGTAGTCTTTCGTTTCTTCTTTCCTTCAACGACAGTCTCTTCTTCTTCTTCGATGTTGGTGTTGGAATCAATATAACTTCTTCTTCAACAAATTGGGTCCAGCGACTAAACTTTGAATTATGGGGTGGATAGAATAAAACTTTCTAAGATGAAAGAATAGACAAGGATAGGATGAAATTTAGAAGATGAGTAGGGAAGAGTGAAAGCAAAGAATTCCTAGCTAGTAGAGAGATACTAGACTTTAGAAAGATCAGAAAGTAGCAAAGGAGTTTAAACACAATTTTTATTGCAAATAAATCCTTAAGGTTTAGAGGTCGACTAGCTACGCTTCCTAGGGTCAGACTGGCTCTGATACCAACTTTTGTCGCAACCCCGGCTTCACCGGGATCCACTCACAATTCATTGCTAGTCCCAGAGATCAATGCTAGCAACTTGTGAGCGACAATTTGTTGAACATCATCACACAGTCATAATAACTAAGAGAAATTACATATTATGCAAAAGTAATTGTTACACAACTACTTATTACACTTGTTTGATTAAGGATGACATAATAATGTCCATAATATACCAGAGTGCGGAAATTCAATTATGCATCGGAAAAGTATGATGATGCTCCAATCCGACCCTTGAGCGCCAGCTAATCCTCATCAAAGTCCAGAACAAGATCCTCCTTATCCTGTAGATACACCGGACCTAATCCTTCTCCTGAATACAAATTTATCCGTGGTTTTTGTATAGTGAGTACACGGCTACCCAGCAAGAGTCCTTATAAATGATGCAAAGATATAAACAAGAATAGGGTGGCTATTTTGCATAAACACCTACACTAGTCAATATTAATTAAAGTGTTGTAAATCAATTTGTAGAGCAATTAGTATTGATACAGACTCCCAAAGATAACACGCAGAGCTCGGCTTCGAAAGCCCCTCTGAAGAACAAGACTTGCCTCGATCAACTCAAACTACACCAACCCATCAGGTTAATTATTAACACATGAGACTACCATGTACGACCTTCCTCCCTCCCATAACCGTGGGACGGCTATCATGATAGTTTTAACTCTGCAGTGTAGCACACTTTACCCATAAGCCGAGTGGTACTTTTGCATCTTAGCTCTTCCTTAGGAGCCTGCACCAAGTAACAATACAAGGCGATTCATTAGTTCCTCTGTTAACACCGATACCCCTCTAAGGATTCGCACTCGGGCCCTCTTGAGCCAACGGACATGACCGATCTTTTCAAAGTAAAGTGTGTTAACAGTCTTCCCTAACTACTAAGCCGGGACTAGCACATGTTGGCCGACATGCTAATGCTAGCACTTATGGTTGCGCTTGTATGGTTTGGCCGGATAAGCACACGCCCAAAGTCCTTAGACCAAGGTGACTACCTCCAACAATCCACATTCCACAAAACCACTCGACTATGCCACCTTTAGTCAACACACGCCACGTAGGTTTTAGTTGATTAGGTTAAAGTAACTCAGCATCTCCAATCATACCAAGTCACAAGAGTAATTAAATGATGAACCTAAATCAACTACCAACCCACGAGCACTAGCAACTATGCACAAGGATAGGCTAGGAAAATAACTAAAGCGACAACAAAAAAGGTTAAATTCACAGGGTCAATGACGCAGTGTGAATATTAGGTTTCTACCCTTCCCATCATTTTATGCATGAGAAAAATAAAAACAATAAACGGGTGAGTTTTGTAATTTGGGAGAACAAGATGCAACTATCTTGCCTTGGTAGTACTCCGGGTCTTGCGGATCTCCTCCTTGAAACTCCTGCAGTCTTCCCGATCAGCGCGAACACGGACGATCTACGCATATATGCATATATGCAAGAAACAGCAAAACAATCAACAGAACATATAGCTCAATAAAATATATAAAATTATAGGGGATTTATGGAAAATAATGGCTCTGGAATCACCTAATTTGAAGTTCGGATGCTCCCGGAACAATTCCTGGAAGTTTAGGATAAATCAGAAAAGGCTGAAAAAATTAAACCGAGAAAACCGACGATCCGAACCAAACCGGCGAACCAGGCCGGCTCGGCGCAGCGGGCGGCAAAGCGGCGGACACGCTGGGCGACTCGAATTTGGCGCGGGCGGCGGCCGACGCGGCAAGCGCGGCGGAGACGACGGCGACACTTGGCGCGGGGGGTTGGCGGCGGGCGGGACCGACGGCGGCGGCAGCGTGGCGGCATTTGGTTGGCGAGCGACGGCGGCGACTAACACGGCGGCGACGTGCGGCACGGCGCAAGAAGGCAGTAAAGGCTGCTGGCGCGAGGCGGCGGCGGCGGCGGGCGCGGCCAGTGGCGGCACGGTTTCGGGCGCTGAATCCGTGCGGCGTGGCGGACGAGACGGCCGGCGGCGATGTCGGCGCTGGCGGAGATTTGGCGGCGGCGCCCAAACTTCGGCGAGCTTTTTCTCCCTTGTTTCTTGGCCAAACTGGCGATCCATATATCCATCTTGACCGTCTCGACGAGATCTATAACATGGCACCATCTAATCTTCGGTTTGGGCACTGCACAGAGAGGGATCTGCAGAAAAGGGTTTCGGTGGGGAGGATTTTGGCGGCTAGGGTTTGGGACTTGAGGGATTTCGTGATGGGGGGTTGGGGCAGGGGTCTTGGGTGGTTTATATTGTGTCTTGGACGACCTGGGTTGGGCCTTGGGCTAAAAGGGGTTGGATTAGGACTCGAATTCTAATCCGGGTAGAATTCAGATAGGCTTCGGGCTTGTTTATGAAGAAAACGGAGTTTCCTTTACTGGATTGGGCTGAAATTTGGAGGGTAATTCGGATTAGGCTTCAAAAGGTCCTCTCAAATTTGAGCATGAGACTCCTCGTTTGCTCCTTATTTGATGGATTTGACGAGCTCCCGACAAGACGGCAAAACTCCAAGGAATCACGAGCTAGCTTTGGAATTTGGATATGAAATTTGGAGGGTTGCTTGATGATGGCTTCAAAGAATTACTGGAATTTTTCCAAAATTTTTCAAAAAGGTCTTCTAGGGTTTTGGCTTAAACCTTAATTTAAATTAATTATAACAGGGTTTCGTATATAACAATTCCCTTTTAATTTATTTTTGGGTTTTCGAAAATACAAGTGACATACGACAAAATAGAGGATGTCACAATCTTTCAAATATTACATCTAAAATATAATAAGAGAGGGATACGTAGGAAGAAATGGGGTAATGATTGAATAGTTGACAATGTTATAAATCACGTTTTTTGAATTTGGGGTTCGTGGCGAGGTCTGTAAAAGTTATAAAGGCCATCAAGGGTTAGCATGGAAGCTATCCTATATAATGTTTTAATATAAAATTATATAAAATATAAATTATTTGCATAATATTAGTCACATCCAATAAAACAAAGAAATATGTGTGTTACTTTATAAATCATTGTAGTTTCATGTATGTTCATATGACCATAATTAATGTGTAAAATAAGCGATTATAATATATTTGTTGCGCTTTCTCTAAGTGATCATTTTACTAATTCAATATTAATAGTATAACTGTTTTGAGGTTAGATGATGTAAAAATGAAATAGAGTGTAACAAAATCATAATTGATGGTTTGCTTTTGAGGGAAATTGAAAAAAGCAGCATAGCGATGATATAGCAACTATAAATATAGCAAAAATAGCAATCAACATAGCTGCCATAGGTATGTTTGTGGAATTATTGACTTTAGTCCTTAGCATAGTGTTTTAGTCTAAAAACACTATTACAGAGCTATAGCGGATAATTTAGAACTCCGATAATTGATAAATAGTGATGGTGTAAGAAACGCCTCAAGGAGGAGTGCAGCCCCCCGCCGGAAGCATGAACTCTGAATCGGAAGGAATCGCATTCGGATGGGCTCGAATGTAACTGTGCCTGTCAATATGCATACAAAAAACAAGCCAGTGCAGGTGCAGTGAGTAGGGCTGCACGCATGCATGCAGACGGCAGTTCACAGTGATGCCAGTGCCACCAACGGCAAGTCGGCAGACAGCAGCGTGGAGTCGTTCACCTGCCCTGCTTCAAGCCTCTTGTCTCCACTCTCTACTGATTTAGGTCGCTTGCTGCACTGCACCTGCACGCTCGCAGAGCCAAAGAGCACACTCCCTCAGTGCCAGTGCCACAATGTGACACAGGCATGTGAAGTCAGCTTCGTGACCTGAACCCATCACCATGTCAAGTCAAAATCTGGGCTCTTATCTAGTGGACTGTGACCTCAACCCTTGCTTATCGTGAGCTCAATCATCCACTGCTCCAAATAAAACCAAAACCTTGGACAACACAGCAGCTCGCTATAAAGGCCTGAGCTTTTTGCCTATGCATAGGAGATAAAAAGAGAATAAAGATACAGACTAGCTCTTTATCGCTAAGAGTTATGTATAATGGATACAAGATGCATGCACAAGATTACATATGAGCTAATATTAATATAGAAAATCATGTTATAACTAGTTTATTAAATAGAATGTATATTTACTAATTTATGGATAGCATATACATTTCTTATATATAATAATTGATTCTATAATCAGAGACGCTCTCATAGCACCGATCTTAATCACCAAAAATTAAGCGGAGTGCATTGACCGGCCGGCCGCGAGACACGATCGAGCAACCACTTCAATGAAACCGCAAGCTGCCTAGAAGCTCGTCCCAACTCAACCACCACCTGCGTTGCATTTGTGTTGGCGTGTGGGGGTCTCCTCTAATGAGCCCTAATTAATCAACCTTTTTCTGATGAACAGAGGCCATGCATGGCTGCATCGATCGCATGATAGTACTACCAGCTGGTGATTAAGCACAGACGCCAATTGCCATCAGACAAAGGAAGGGGGGGGTACGACGGCGAGTTAAGGGGCTGGTTGGTTCGGGTGCCTGCAGTCATTGCACGCCGTGTGCGTTTTCGATCGCTGGATACGGCATTTGCTAGCTGGTTGGTGCCCCCTGGATTCTGGTACGTTTGCTACCATGTGATGATCATGGTACGAACTCGCGCCTCCAACTCGCGAAGGAGACAGATTCTACATTCTCCCTCCGTGTCTGGTTCTCTGCCTCTCGATCAGATTAAAAAAGAGCAGGGTTCACATAGTGAGGGAGGAACATGTCCAATTTTCCGTGGAATCCGACCGTGCCGATGTGGGCTGATGAGGAGACAACCCACGGTTTCAGATCGTTTGAAATTTGATATTTTTAAGATCGAATATTTTGTTCGAAGCGTTTGGTATAAAAAAGCTTCCTTTCTCGGGCAAAGTCATCCGCGCATCCTTATATGGACAATTCTTCAAACAACTTGGTGATATTTGCCAAGAGAATGGGAGTTGCATCCACCAAATTAGGGAGAGGATTTGTCAAGGGAGGGGGAGTTGCGTCAACCAAAGGAAAATGGTAGGACAGACTGGTTCTTGATTGAAAAACCGATATATTTTACCATTAAATTTTAATTTTAAAAAACAAGTGTTCAATGGTTTTAGACTTTTTTTAAGATTTGTTTTTAAAAAATGGAGTGGTACTAGTCAGAAGTTCAAATATAGATGGAGTATCTTGAACCGGAATGTATGCATCGCATGAGAGGCAGAGCTGATCAATGTGTCGTGTGATGTCCTTGTTTTAGTTTTTTTTTAAATCCTAATACCATTCATCTGGTCGAAAAAAATTCATGTCTGGTCAGTTCATCGCCACGGTAAATGAAAATTCTTATATATATCATTCGTTAAAATTCTTAGAGCATTTTTAGCAGGTTCCCTAAACTGTTCCTTAAAATTACACTATTACGGACAGTCTCAGCCTCTATACCCATCCAGCAGGGTCTCTATCTCCGTCTCTAAATTTAGAGACTTCCTCTAGAGTCTCTATATCTTTTCGAGGATAAAGACTCTGCTAGAGATGATAAAAATATAGAGAACGAATAGTGATTTAGAGAAGGGATATAGAGAATGAAATATAGATATCCTACTGGCAATGCTCTTAAAAAGTAAGGACTAGAGTGATAAATCCTTAATTGTTGCGTGCAATAAATGTACTCCAACTCTATCGGACCAGCATGCTTGTTGCCTACAATGATCGAAACCCTAGAGCTGACTTGTCGTATGTTGTCAGTTTGTCGTTTAAAAACGCAAGCGTAGCGTAGGCACGTAGGTGCATCCGTGCATGCTGCGGCCGCGGATCATATATTTGTCATTGCAACTGGCACCATTCGTTAATATGATAATGTAGTTGGCCTGAGCTCATCGTGTGTTCGTGTGCATGGGAGGGTGACGAGTCGCCGACTCGCCGGAGCAGATGATGAAAAGAATGGGTGAGGTGAGACTGCATGAGGAGGATTCGGTTCACCAACCACACGAGCATCGCCTCCTGTTTAATTACCTGCTTGTTGATGGATCAAAGTTTTATTTAGGGGTTCATATATACTTTAATTCATGGGCGCGTACGTAATGCATGGTGCGCAGATACTGTCTTGTAAAAAACAAACAGTTTCTAAAAAATTGCATGAATGATAAATGGCAATTAAGTTGCCAATGTCAGTATACTGCATGTTGCTTCTGGTGGAGCGTCGGCGAGAGCGACAACCGCGTGCGTAAAAGAATCATCCGATTAAGCGTCATGTTCATTGCACCCATGATCGTGATTTCGACGCACAACGTATGCTACTTTAGGCTGGGGATGGGAATCGGGTTGGATATCTCCGGGTCCAACCGTCATGGACTTGGACCCGAGACCCGAACAATGTATCCGGACCCAGATCCGAAGTTACTCTCGGGTCTAAAATTATACCTGGACCTGAACCCAGCGGGTACCCGGACCCGAACGGGTACGCGTCAGGTCCAACCTGAGAGCGAGAGAGAGGACGCGATGCCTCTTGCACGCGTCGCCGCCCTTGACCGCCTCTGACGTCGCCAGCGTCGTGCTCTCGCGTCCAGCGTCGTCGTCGCCATTGCCGGCGGCGTGACGTCGAGAGTACGATGGAGAGAGGGAAGAAGGGAGGAAGGAGAGGGGTGGCGTTTGAGGGGAGGCCGAGTGGGGCGGTTGCTGAGGTGTGAGGAGAGAGGCAGCGTGTGGGTGGGAGTCTAGGGTAGGAGTTAGGGTTAGTTGAGGGGAGATAAGAGGCAATGACAAAATGGGACCACATGTCAGTCTATCCTTTCGGGTCCACGTACCCATGGGTCTAATTTGAGACCTGGACTTGGACCCGACATCTCATACCCATGGGTCCAGGATTAGACCCAAACCCGGACCAATCGGGTTAGGTACCAGCGGGTACCCGGATCCATGGGTATTTTGTCATCCCTACTTTAGGCCTTGTTCGCTCATCTTATTATCCACCTTATTATCTACTTAACTCGAGAGCTTTACAAGATGGTTTATAAGGTCTTCCCTGTCAGTGGTGGAGATTGATTGTGGCGATATGGCTACTGCTACCTTCCAGTTCTCCCTGCGGTCCTTAGCGAGCCGTAACCACGCCTCCTTCCCATCTCCGGTAGAGCTCGCATGTGGTCATCACGCTCCTCCACGAGCTATTTTTTCACTGTCGTTCGTTGAATCAAACAATATATTTTTAGCGAAATGTTAAATGAGGACAACACTTTTGAACAATAATGACACCACACCTCCAAATGTGAGGGATAACTCTACATATTTATAAGATTTGGACGTGCTATTGGATAAGATTACATGAGTGATTGCAACGATGCTCATGCTTTTTTGTAGTGGGGACCAAGATATTGCATCAGGAGGTATTGCCCTCCATCATTTCTCTACGCCTCGCAGGGCTTCAAACAAAGTCCACTTTACCCGGAGCCTCAAACATGGTATTGGTGTCCGCTTCTCAAGAAGGGGTTGTTGCATCTTTTTGGGCTTCACGGCCTCTGGTTCACAGACAAGATGTTGCATCCTCCTGTCGCCTTGGGCGGAGCTTACTAGCCCAACTGTCGCCTTCGCATCCTCCTGTCGCCTTAGGCGGAGCTGGTGTTCGAAGGTTAAGAACTTAACCATGAAACGGATAATGAAGACCCATCTCCAATGGAACTCGCTCATGGCCACCGTCGCCGCCTTCCTATCTGAGTCGTCACCGCTATCCCCGTCTTTGGTGGAGCTCGCTCATGACCGCCCATGGTTACGATGGGGAATAAGAAGAGAGACAGGGGAGCAAGAAGCAAGATAGGGGAGCTCGCCTGCAACTAGTGAGTGAGGGGATGGAAAAGAGAAGAGGAAGAAGAAAATAAGGTGCAACAGAGTTATTTAGGCCCTGTTCTTTTCAGTTTATCAGTTTAACGAATTATCTACATTTTGAAAAAAAAAACATATGCTTTGAGTTTTTTGGGTTTGTTTTGTCGCTGTTTTGAAGGTGGTTCCTAAAGTTTTAAAAAGCAAGTTAAACGGAATGGATCCGAATCTCGAGACTATCTCGAGAAGCTCTCAAAATTTTAGTCATTTCAACAGTTCGGTTGTTTAGATCAGCTCAAAAGAACAGGTCCTTGATTTGTGTGTCCTAGAAAGGGGAAATTAGATGAAAATATTTATTAAAATGCAAAAAAGGAAAAGTAACGAGATGGCAATGTTGAGAGTGGCATTTGAACAAGACCACATCTTGAGAGTGTCATATAGGCATTTTTTTTTTTAAAAAAAGCCCGAATCCAAGCACTCCTAAGAGCATCCCAGCAACCCCTCTATACCATCCTGTAAAACACTATTCAGAGAGATATAAATAGTATTTTACAGGGTGATTTAAGGGCCCTGTTGAGATGCTCTAAGCCCTCTTTGAATTGAGGAACCACCATATCCCTCAGAATTGGGATTATCTCATTAATTTTAGTGAAATGTCATCATTTCTCATTTTAAAACTAGACACAATATAAGGTCATGATGTATGGTGGATTCATTCCATTTCTTAAACCAAACAAGTAATTGGTCAATTAACACTCTCGATCATTAAACCCAAATAGCTCCTAAATCCTGGAGACCTTCGAGTTTGAACATTGATGAATACCCACACTACAATCCTCCAAGAATAAATTCTTTATCCACCAATGAAAAGTTTGAAAATTTCTCTGTCTTTAGAGCATCCCCAGGAGACCCTCCAAATGAGCCCCTATTTCAAATTTTTTTGAATTGAAGAGGGAGGGAAGAAGTAGGCTGGAGAGGCAAAAACACACTGAAACCAAAATTCGTGTTACTGTAGCGATGGGGGGTGTTGATGGGGGGTCTCCTGAGGATGCTCTTAGCAACGTGGTGCAGCCACCAGCCAGTGGCAAATAGGAAATTCACTCCTTGCTCCAAAGGCTAAAGCTCAATTAACCAGTGCAATAACTTCGGCATTAGTAGCAGTAAAAGGCCTCATTTAACAACAGCTGCCCAAATAAATTCCTCACATGAATCATGGCGTCTGAACAAGAAGATTTGGGGCAAACTTGAAAAACCGAAAGTACTCGCTTCCGAATCTCGGTGCAATCGAAAAATCAACGGATGAGAAACGATGAATTGAATGGATGCACAAGTGAATGTTGGTTCTGCCTCATGCTGAGAGGACACAGGAATCTTCTCGCACCCAACGTAGATTGTCCTTGCAGCCTAGGGATGGATGGCACCCGGTTTGGACTTTGGAGCAGCTCGAGCAGCTCGTTTTGTCTGTGCTCGTGGGATAAATGCAACGGATGTTCTTGGGAGTATGGGATCTGGACATCCCGAAGACCATTTGTTTATGACCATACACTAGATGCATTTCAATATATTTTAAATAAACTTTTTTAGTACTCCAAAAAAGAAAAATGGTCGGTACAGAGGTAGGAGTATTAGTTTGAGGAGAAAACTCGAAAGTGTTTATGGAACCAATAGAGGTGGCAGTATATATACAATTTTAAGAAATAAGAGCATTTCGAAGACATGAATTTGGTAGCGATTTCATGTAAAGCGTGCGTCAAATTCACCCAACTTCATGTAAAAATTGTGTACAATACAAAAATCCAAATAAGCGCTTTATAACAAGAGAGGCAGCGTGACTATCCCCTTGGGAAAAGGAATTCTTTAGGCAGCCTTTCCAACCGAGCCTTTACTGCCACCACAATTTGGAGCAAAACATGATCCATAAATTTTGCCAACCGGCCAATCCGCCTTTACACCAAAATAGGGCATTGAATTTTCACACTGCCCATTTCAACTCGTGTGACGTGCCCCCCGTACTGGATACAGGAAGAAATTAATAGAAATGGACTCATATATCATCCAGCTCCATTAATCCAAAAGTGAAAAGTACTAAAAATCTTCCAAGGAAGCAAGGGTTTCTCTGTAAAACAAAGTATACTAGAGTTTTTTTTTTTTGGAAAAGAAGCGCAGAACCTAGAAACTACGTTTGCGATTTAGCAGGATTCCGGTCAAAAATTAATGGGACTTGGACGTTCCATTTGAATCGAAATCTGTCGGGGATTAAATCACGGTCTATTGCCATGGTCCACTCCCTGACGGCCCAATCGAACAGCCTACTAGGGCCTAGCTCCCTGGAAGGTTCTATCTGGCCCATGTGCGCCTTGCCGAACAGCTTCCTGGCTGGCGTGGTGCGTAGTGGCCAAGGATTCGTGTTTGAGTCCGACTCGAACAGAAGTTCTGCACGGCTACGTGAAGACCCGGACGTTGGTTTCCCGGATTGGAATAGAAGTCGTGATCCCCAAGAATTGGAGTATACCTTATCTACCTCGGGATGTATTTAGCATGTATGAGTTCGTTATAAACTCGTAGTTAGCCTTACCGATTATCCTTGATAGGTCGGTTTGCTTCAAGACTATATAAACAGAGCCCTACGGCGTGTTAAGGGGCTGGTCATCATCTTATAGCTTATCGCGACTTGTACTCGCATAATCTCGTCGAGACTTGTTCGTCTCGTCGAGCCACCTCTGTATTCATCCCGATATATAAGAAAGAAATTTGGACGTGAGGCTATTATCTCCGAGAGGCTCGAACAGGATAAAAACTCTGTCTCTCGTTACATTTGTTGTTCGTGGTTGTTCGGCGTGTCTCCTATCTCAATCTTAAAGAACCTTAGCGACTTGGGTCGATATCCCAACCGTCGACAAAATCATTATTTGAAAGCCAACCTAGCGAAATCGTTCGACCTAAAGTAGTATGTAAATTCGAAATTCTGAATTTAAAAAGAATGGGAAAATAATCTCCAAGAGATGGAAAAATGTCGATTTTCAAATATTTTGCTCGGGCTTTCCATGATTTCGCTTGTATTTCTAAGTAAACCCTAGCGAAATTAGATTTCCGAACATAGTGTCCTAGCTACCATTTTAAAATTTGAATTTGAATTTTCCACTGATACCTATCAAATTTTGCTTTTTGAAAATTTGAATTTCTCTAGGGGGCAGGAATCGGATGCTAAACGAGAAAATGCGTGAATCTTGCCAGCAAGACTCCATAGGACAGGAGATATTTACCCAGCTCCATCTGCCAAACCTACTGTATCAAACAAGGACAGGTAATAAATAATTGTTTATTGCTATTTGCACAAAGGAAAGCAACAACACCATCTTGATTGACCCCTAACTGTAACATCTAATCCATGCACCAAGATTTGTTACTGGGATGATGAGTAGAAAAGGGGACAAGAAATGAACAGCACATCAAAATCCATATTATTTCCACCACCAACTCTGGTATCTCACCATCCAACATCACTCTCCATCCATCTATAGACCATCACCCCACGAGAACCATTCCACCACAATGGATTTTTCTGCTAATCTTTTAATTATCTCCATGGCTTGCAGGTGTGTGGGTCCCCTGCTGGTCTAAAGAGGTCATTAGTCATTACAAAAAGCAGTACCAGACTCATTTCTCAAGTTCTCATTGCATTCTCCCTCCACTGTCTCTCTACATTGTTCTCTTCTTTTGAGAGAGGAGAGGAGGAATAGCTGCAAGCCTGCAACAGAAAGGAAAGCATTGCCAAGTTTCAAAAGAACCCGCCACCCCCACTCTCTAGCCTCTACCCCTGTCAACCCTCTCTCTCTCATATTTATTCGTTTGCTCCCATCCGCCATTTTCTTGGGCGCCGTGCGAGCTCCAAGTACTGCAGCTGCCGCCTATCTATCGGCGGGCTTGCTTGCTCGCTCGCTTCTTTCTTGCTCGCTTCCTGTCCGGCTCAACAGTCAATTTCTTCAATGCAAGAAAGCATCCGGAGAGACCGTCCTTGCTGAGCTTCGTCAAGATCGTTGTCGTCTCGGAAAGCGAAGCTCTTGCTGTGGGGAGGGGAGACGACGTGGAGGAAGGGGGATATATGGTTCCCAAGGAAGGTATTCTTCTTCCTTCCTTCTCGCCCCCTGCCAGATTCCGCTGCTCGGGTCGCAAAGTTCGCTCTTTTATTTTTTTTGTTTCTTCCCTCCCCTTTCTGGTGGAGTGGAAGGGGGTAATCGCAAGAACTGGTTGGCGATGACGAAACTGAAGGAGTTTTTCTCGCGTGAATCTGTTGCAGAGGCAGGCGAAGATGAGAGGCCAAGCGATGTTCTTGGTTCTGGGGAGGAAGGTTAGCTGCGGCTGTTGATTTCTTGATTTCTTCCCTCATCTCTATTATCCGTCTTGGCCGCATCTTTTCTTTCTTGCTTTAGTCTTGGTCTCCTCCATTCGAAGGTATCAATTTTTTCTCATTTTCTAATCGTGGAAAGATTTATGTGTTGCCACACATGCATGTTGTATTATTACGTCACAGCTTTCAGCAGTCTTTTATAAGAGGGAATTGATGTCAGATTTGGGATTCTGGCCTTATTTCTAGCTGTTTATTAATCTAGGCTGAGTTGTCTTTTGTTTAGCTCCATATAAAATGATCTGGTAGATTGTCAAATTCCCTCCCTACCAAAATATCTGAAATAGACATTTTATATTCGTTTATGCGCCCTGTTCATCTTTTGCTTTGCAAATAGGCGTCCCTGAAAGGCTACATGAGTTATTTTCAGCCTTAGTTGTGGTAGACTGAAAGAAAATATCAGTTTTGTAAGGGGGGTAGGGGTGGGTGGTGCAGATGTCAATTCTTTGAGCTAGAGAATGGCTCAGATATTCCCAACGGGCAGCATGTGCTTTTCATGGCAAATCAGATAGGCACAAACCTCCTATCACCGCGAATAATAATGGAATGGAGTCTGTACCTCTCTGTAGTCTGTATGTGATGATGTTGTGTTTGTTGC
This sequence comes from Raddia guianensis, assembly GCA_036346415.1. Classification (NCBI taxonomy): domain Eukaryota; kingdom Viridiplantae; phylum Streptophyta; class Magnoliopsida; order Poales; family Poaceae; genus Raddia; species Raddia guianensis. Next base: position 4,474,435 of record CM070539.1, on the reverse strand, counting down.
AGTGACTTGCGTTGCACTTTGTCTTGTTTCTTAATAGTAGGTGGTTGATTTGCCATGAATATTGATTCAGTTTTGTAGCACAACATACTCATGACTGCCCATGCTTCGTCTGCATCTCGTTTTGTTCTCAGGACCAGCAGAGAACCAAGAAAACACTGAGAGGGATTCCATGGAAGCAGCCAATGAGGATTGCGACAGCAGTGGGTCCGTAATTGATGCTGCTGTATCGAGCGAAGATCCCAGTGACAGGAGCAGCAATGAAAGCAGCAACCATTGTGTTGATTCTGATGGAGGTAGCAAAGAGGTACCTAAATTGGACTCGAAGGAAAGCAACGATGACAACAGCGAGTGCACCGATCGGAGCTCTCCCCGTGCTGTGCTGGATATATCAGTATCTGACAGTGTGGATTCTGACGAGAGTTCCTCCGTTGAGCAGTCAGCACAGCCCAATCACAATGTGCAGTGGAGGAATTTGATCAGTGGACTAATACTCAGGAGAAAGAAGTTGATGGCAAGAGCAGGGACATTCCCTCAGAGATCTAAGAGCACAGGGATTAAAAGGTATCTGGAGAGGATTCGAAGCAGTAAGAGCCAGATGGATTGTAGCTCCATTGCTCCAGAGATCCTTCCTGAGATTGAAAAGTGGAGGCCGTCATGGAGAAGCTTCGACTATGATGAGCTTTGTGCCGCAACTAACAGATTTAGTTCAGGTTTGCAGTTACTTTTATGTTGCTGTAATTCTTTGACTTAATAATTAGCCTCTGTTACTATCATTACAAAACATGTGGGATGTAGCTTTGGCATTAAGCTATGAATCTCTAATTGGAGCACAAATGATTTCACTGACACATTTTCTAGATTGTAGGACCTCTAACATGGTGTCATTATGCCAATGTATTATGAAAATTTAATCCTGTAAACTCTGTTTCACACTTGTAAGTGTCCGGTAATACAAGTATTGTTCTTGGCCCGCACTAATTTTCTGTATCTGTGCTATCTGTGAACATTTTGCTTGATTGATATTGCTAGATCTAATGTATCTGTGTTATCTCTGAACATTTTTCCATGAACTTGATATTTCTAGAAAATTTGATCGGGAAGGGAGGGCATGCTGAGGTGTATAAAGGACAGCTTGCTGATGGACAGTTTGTGGCTGTGAAGAGGTTAACAAAAGGTGGCAACAAAGAGGACAGGATTAGTGATTTCCTATCTGAACTTGGAATAATAGCACATGTTAACCACCCAAATGCGGCGCAACTCTTGGGGTTCAGTGTGGAAGGAGGCTTGCACTTGGTTCTTCAGTTTTCACCTCATGGAAGCCTGGCTTCTGTACTTCATGGTATAGTCATCTTTAACAACTCATTATGTAATAAACAAAATAGTTGAGTGATATGCTGTTACTCAGCGGCATATTTTACACTATTTTTCCAAAAAAATGGAATTATCTCTATACATCATGTAAAGGATTTAGCGAGAAGATCTCTTGACATTCATGTCACTGCATCATACTAATTCAAAGCAGTAGAAATTCCGTTGTCCAGAATGCATATTTAGGCCCTCTCTGATACGTGGTTTTGGTTTGGATTTGGAATTTTTATTATTTTTGTACAGATCATCTGTGTAACATTTTCAAATAATTTTTTCGGGGCTTTTTGTGGTTTTTCTCAAAGATTTTAAAATATTTTAATATTTTTTTAGCCTTTCCATGCCTCTTTTTAGAGGTCCTCAACTTTTTCGACTACAACCAAAACCAGATTAGAACTGCGAATCAAAGAGGGCCTACCATGTAAGTTCATGATTTGCATTTCTGCATGTTATTTTATTTATTGATTTGCTTCGTCACTTTCTGTAGTTTTTCTTTAGTTGCCTAAGTTACATATGTTATATAATAACTTCATGATCTGGAGCATCACCTTTTTTTACAAGGAAATGAAAATAGATATTAGAGTTTACTTGAGATGCCCTTAGTCTAGTGATAAAATAGAGTTCAGCTGATCAGGTGCCAAGGTAGCCCTCAAGTGGAAGGTCAGGTTCAATATTGCACTTGGAATCGCTGAAGGCTTGCTTTATCTACATGAAGGCTGCCATCGACGCATAATTCACAGAGACATCAAGGCTTCAAATATTCTTTTAACTGAAGAATATGAACCTCAGGTATGTGCTAAACTGTTACACTACTTGAGTCCATTCTACAATTCCAAGGATGTCAACAATTTTTGTTCCCTCCTTGCATAGATCTCAGATTTTGGTCTTGCAAAATGGCTTCCTGACAAATGGACCCACCATGTTGTATTTCCTATTGAAGGCACATTCGGGTGAGTTTGATAAGAACTTGATTGTTGCTTCATGATGAATCTATATTTCCCAGAAATCCAAAATAGTGCTGTAATTGTTATTTTAACTGATTTTACACCCATTTTCAGGTATATGGCTCCAGAGTACTTCATGCATGGGATCATAAATGAGAAAACTGATGTGTTTGCATATGGAGTTTTGCTTCTTGAACTAGTGACAGGGCGGAAAGCAGTGGACTCCTCCAGACAAAGCCTAGTGATATGGGTAAATTAACAAATTACTGTTTTACTTTATCATTGTATATATAATCGAACCAGTTCATTGAACATTATTGTTTGATCATATAAACAGAAGAAACTGATAATTCTGTCAAAAAAAGAAACTGACAAGTCAACAATAAGTTAGAGGGCACGCTTGCATAATATGAAGTGATTTTAGTCATTTTCTTCTGAAACCCTTGGAATTCACAAGTTGTTCTTCATCATCTGCAAAGGCAAAACCATTGCTCGACTCGAACAACATGAAAGAACTAGTGGATCCTTCTCTTGATGTTGGATATGACCCAGAAGAGATGGCAAACACCCTAGCAGTGGCATCGATGTGCATTCACCACAGCTCAAGCTCACGGCCTAGTATGAAGTCGGTGAGTGGATTGATCTTACCTGTCATTTGAATACAAAACGAGAATTGTTAATTGATGAGGTGATACGTTGGTTCTAGGTGGTCTGTTTCTTGAAGGGGGATAGGGAGTCACTTGAACTGATCCGAAGGCCTAAACTTGCAAAGCCCCCTATGTTTGACTCATGTGAATCAGAAGATTACACTCGCTCAAGTTATCTCCATGATCTGGATCGGCACAAACAGCTTGCCTTGGAGCAGTGAAATTTAGTTGATCGAGGACAGATTTTGCTGCCCTTTTTTTGTACATCATGGTTATTTACATTGTGATCCTCCCGCTTTCCAGATAAGTTAGATTATATGGATAGATGTGAGGGATCAATCTTCATTTACTTCCTGGTTGCTGATCTATGGTGTCATTTGGGTTTTCAATGTTTAATGCATGTTGTGGTACTATGATCTGTATCACCAGGACCATTATGCCATGTGATGTAGCCCCAGTGACAGCCTATTTTTCTACAAATGGGAAAAAAATCTAGAAAGAGAAGAATTGATGTGCTCTGATCAAACGCAGTCCATCTCGTTTCTTTGATATGGACCTCTTTCTTGTAGTTTTACGGCCTATTTGGCATGCAGGGGTTTTGCAAGTTTTTCATAGTAAACAGTTTAATGCTCTTGGAATAGCAGAAATACTGCATTCCAAGCAGGCCCAGCACTCGTATTTGATGCACAAGTTATGTTTCACATGATTATCTGTTACTATTCTGTAGATCTTGGAAATAATCTTGCAGAAATACATGTTTATGGTTTCAGTAAAATTTGAAATGGCTAAACAAGATAAATCCATGCACAAAAAGGCTATATAGATCTGCTATGGATCAGACTATTGAAACAGAAAAGGACACGATGAAGTCGAACACTGGTGCTCCCACCATATAGCCTGAGAAATGTATTACAGAGCACATTGCCTACATTTCCAGGAGCTATATGCATATTTAACAAAAGAGGGGTGGAATCTATGAAAGATCATATTGCACCTTTCTATTTCACAGACCACTGTACAGTAAATTATTCTCTTTTCTATTATGCGTTGAACCGCACAAACAAGACAGAAGAACATTGGTCTTGCAAATACATACTTTTGCCATTCATACACGTGTTACCTTATTGTATGCTGCTGCAATACCTGAAAATTTTACTTCTTACGTTCCATTAGACCTCATATCCAGGATTGACCTTCTGCTGAACATCTCCATAGCTTTCCAACTCAAGCATGTCCTCCATGCTCCCCAAGAACAAAGGCAGCCTCTGGTGCAGTTTCACAGGCTGAACTGAGAGTATTCTGACCTTGCCGTCTGACCCTCGACCCCCTGCCTGCTCCGCAAGAAAACTCAGAGGATTTGCCTCATAAACTAACCGAAGATGATCCCTTGGGTTCATGGCTACTCCACCGTAAATTAATGTCCTGTGGAAATCAGCAACCAACGAGCACACGTACCGAGCTGAGTACTTCTTCGGATGCTGCCCCTTTCCTTGTCTGATCGTGTCAATGTATTGCCTTAGGCCTTCAGGCCAGTCAAAATATCGTGCGTCATTCACCGAATATATCTGTCCTGACGTAGTTTGCAATTGCAGCCTTTGAGTAAAGAAAAAAGGGGTCTACTAAATCATGCATTTCTAACTGATAGTAATACTGCAAACTTAAAGGCAGAGTATATGAGGTGAAGCACGTATTATGTGAGGTTAATATTTCAGACTAGATAATAAGAAAATCTTCTATAATATCTTCTTGAACACACATGTTGATTGACTATCATCTTCTATAGATCAGGAAAACTTTTATTGCTATGCAACCGAAATTAGGTGAAACCCACTCAGGATTTAACATGAAGGAAACCAACATATTTAAACTAATAATCTGATATAGAATAGTTACCTCTAGGAGGTATTTGGATGGAAGGATGTGTAAGAATAAATTCTCCAGTTGATCGATCCAATGTGAAGCCATGGGTACCCATACCAAAGCTGATACACAAGATGGTGGCAGATGAATACAGGACATACCCAGCAGCGACAAGACGAGTACCATTTTGCAGTGAATTGAGCTGAGCTCTCTCCTCCACAGGGAGATGGTCGAGTTCCTCCAGCCTATTGTATATCCCAAATATTGTTCCAGTGGGGATGGAGACCTCAATGTTGCGAGAACCATCAAGCGGATCAGTAACAACAACATATGGACCATCGTTTGATATCCAAATGGGCATATCATTTTCTTCGGATGCCATCACTGCAACTTTTCCAGAACTTTGGAGCGACGACAAGATGATTTCATTCTGAGTTTAAAATGAAGTTAGTATCCAGGTTACTTGAAGCAATTATTATGTCAAGATGTGTAGTACTTCCATATGACATCAAAATAGAAGCAAACAGCAAGGACTCCTATAGTAAAATTCTGCAAAGAGCACAAGAGACATGTAGCTAGAATGTTTAACATTGCAAATCTAATTCCTCCCTGATCCAAGATCTACGCAATTGTTGCAAATGCTTTTTTTCCAAAGGCCCAAAATATCTATAAAGTTTTAAAATTTCAGGAAACCGACTTTTTAGTTGATTAAGGAAAAACAAAGCCACAACAGAAGCATAGTTTATGATGATTGAACCCTTAGGTTGTTTAGGCACTGTTTTTTTTCGACTTGTTTGATTTGTTGATAAGCTGAACTTTGAGTCTCCCAAGCGGTCTGGAGAACTCGCTACACTTTGTTTGACTTACTATTTAGAACTTTGTGACATATCTGATCAAAAATACCAAAACATTTGTGTTTTCAAAACCAAAGATAAGCAAATGAGTAGGCGAGCAAAACCAAATAAGTTGAAAAGAACAGGTAAACAACCTGAGGGTTCAATCATCGTCAACTAACCCACTACTGCGCATCGAGTCCTTAAGCATCACAACAATGGCACTTATTTTGAAATACCAAATCAATAACAAGCGGAGCGCACCGACAATTCGTCGAGCGGCTTGGGCGCGTCCCGCCCGGCCACCACCGCGCCGGCGCCCGCCTTCTTCGTCCGCGACAGCTGGGCATTGCCGGGCGACGCGACGAGCGAGGCGATGCGCTTGCAAGCGCCCTGGACGTGGGCGACGAGGACGGCGAGGTCGTCGGGCGTGCCGGCCTGGGCCATGTGCTCGAGCAGGGTGGGAGGCGACGCCGCGGCCATGTCGGCAGCCGCGGCGTGCGGCCGGGAGACGAGGGCGCGGCTGCGGCGGCGGGGCGCGAGCGGCGGGAGAAGGAGGAGGAGGGGATGAGAGGGGGGCGGCGGCGGCGGCGGCGGCGGCGGAGGGTAATCTGAAGTTGGCGGGAACGGGAGGGGAGTGGGGCGGAGGGAGGGAGAGGATAACGGCATAGCGTAGTAGCCACAGGTGGAACCGTGGGAGGCTCCTGTGGATTGGGGAGAAGCAGAGGGGAGAAGCAGGTTGCGAGTTGCGACGTAGGATTGGGCCGGGCCGGGCCGGGCTTCAGTTTATGCTGGGTCTGGTTTGTCCTGGCCTGGAATGGGCAGGCCTAATAAAGGCTGGGCTAAGGGCCTGAAAAGGTTTTTCATTTTGTAACGAATTTAAAGAGAGTGGAGCTCACCGGAGGAAATCACCGAGGAGGGGTGAAGCTCGCCGAGCTTTGGGGGAAAAAAAAAGGGAATGGAAGGAAAGAGAGCATGGCAGAAGAAGAATTAGAGTCATTTAGGTCTTAAAAGGGTCGCATGTATCGAATATTCGCAACCTTTTGCAGTGGCATGAGTTGGAGAGATTGTTTTATAATGTTAAATATCATAAATGGTACTTTGTAAAGGCATATATAAGTCAACCCGATAAAAAAAAGTATTATTAGTGCCTTTCATCATTGAGCCTCCTCCAATTACTTGACTGTAGCTATGATGGCCAGAGGAGCCGAGCAATGTGGCCATGGGTGCACACAAGGAATGAAGCACTGTGCTCAACCACAATATCATCCGTATGCAGCAACACCTCTTCTCTATCCTCATGTTTTGAGAAGGTTTGTTTGCAGTGGTTAAGGCAGCATGTGGTATTTGAAAATTGGGAATGGTTAAAAGCTCATGATAATTTGGTATCATCCACTATGTAGCCAGGTCTCATCGGATTTAGAGAGAAAGAGAACTAAGAAATCGCAAAGCGAGCTAGCTCACTCAGGGGCGGAAGCAATAAAAAATAATAGGAGTGGCTGAAGTTTAGCTCATGGCCCAAGTCTGAAGTTTATCCCCCTTTTCCCTTCTATTTTACACAAACTTATAGGCGGAGTCTAAGGTGGGACTCCATTATCATAGATAACGTAGGTGGGGCTAGAACGCCCCTTGACCTGGTGCTAGATCCGTCCCTGAGCTCACTCACCTTTCCTGGCAATGTTTGTCTGCCCTACCCTACCTAGTACCCAGGGATGGATGTGTTCTATCTAGGGCTTGCAGCGGGGAGGGATGTGTTCTATCTAGGGCTTGAGCTCTGAAAGGTTGGTGGTGGTGGGTTTGGTGCAGGAGAGAAAGATACCCAGGGATTGGAAGATTTGCAAAGCACCATAGGGCGCTCGAATCTGGCAGGCATCATGCTATACTTAGCTGACACTGTCGTGTGCAAATAGGAGCTAAGAGGTGTGGTGGATGCGGCCGGTGTAGAGGGCATCCATAAAGCCGGATCTTGGCTGTGGGAGGGAGGGGGTTCGTGGAGTCCAACTGCGAGCATGCTTGGGACGACCGATCTGTGACAGGAGTCGAGGCCATGCATTTTATTCGCCAGCCTAATACGTGGAAATTTTGACTGGTACATTCGATCGCTATGGATTTAGTGACAAGACAATCATGCAGGGATGACAATGTGGCTGATTTTTGGAAGGATTCTTAGTATAGAACTGCATTTCGTCGTTGTTGTAGCTGGTGGTGCAAGCTTTCCAGTTTGATAGGTCAAGTCCTAATTACTAGACTGATCCGGTCCAAGTGCCGGCCACCTCGTCGACAACACCTCATCGCCCTGTCTGGCCCTCTGAACTCTCTCCGACATGGCAACATCCACAACCCTTCACACCCTCAATGATCCAAAGGATGATAATATATCATTCTTTTTTTCTCTTTGTACGTGAAACCCTGCTTTCTTTTTTTTTTTCTTTATACTCCAGTCCTGTGAAAGGTAGACAAAGAAGAGCACAGGTGAATTCACTTTTTTTTTTTCATAGCAAAGATGAATTCATTCTACCTCCGACATTTTCTTCGGTCACCTACAAATGACCATTATCTCTTGTCAAGGATTGAGATCATCTGCGGTCCAAATCAACGTGACTTCCTTACTCACGGATGGGTCTGAGCCACGGCCAGACTCGCATGCATGATTTTGACTCCAGAGGAACTGAATCGATCTGGAACCACGCAACTGACTATACATCACAACCGGGGACTCCAAAAAAAGAGAGACAAGGCATGGGGTACATGGATAGGGCCATCCAAGTATCTACTAGTATGACATTAGTATTAGGCTCACGTCACAGCCATGAGCCACCGTGAGAAATCTGGCCTTTCCGGTACATACCAACACCAGCCATAATATTTTGCAGCTCATCCAAACAGAGTTTTGAAATTATCAAAGATTTGGATAGCAATACGTCATAATTTTTTGAAATTGGGTCGCCATCCAAAAAAATGCATGTATAAATGATTAAACGTACAGTAGGCAAGTACAGTCAAGGCCAGCAGTTCATGCGTTCGCAAGTTTGACTATTAAATTTGTGTTTACCCTTCAATGAGTATTTGCAGTATATTATTTAATGGCAAGGAACTGATACTGACAGTGGCAGGCCGTAGTCCTGACATAATTTCCTTTTTATCAGAAGTTCAAAACCCTATCAAGCGGCATATGCTACCTCTACCAGTAACAACAAACCAACTATAAGAGATTCATCGAAAAGTAGCATCGTGTCAACTGTCAAGTCATTTTCTCCTCTCTTGCGCCACAAACAGACCAGCATCCCCTTGGTTGATCTCTGAAACTCATGAGTATTTGACAGGACAATAGGATGGTTTACCGGTGCATCAGTGCCAGTCTAACAAGGAACATCAGGGCTTTGACAATGACCGCAAGACCTTCACCTATCAATCTCTTCTGGTAGTTTAACGTTTCCAAAATGTATTAACTCCATTTCTTCTTTCCAAATCTGTGGGTCCCGCAAATAATTGAAATTATCATCAGAAGAAAGCAAACTTACAAGCACAGGAAGATATCAGATACCATACAGAAAGGTACAAAGTGCATACATTGTGCCTGAATTCAATCCTGATGTGAGGAACATTTGTCTGGTGGATGTCATTGCCCTCTGGACCTCTTCTGTAGTAGTTTCTCCCAATCCAGTGTGACTAAATGGAAAACAACGTCAGAGCTAAGAGGGAGGGAGGGCTCCATGTCTCCATGAGCGGAATATCAAGCAACAAATCAAACTGGTAAATGAATGAGCAGTCTAACCTTGAGCTTATGAGAAAAACCCGATTGGTACACAGAATTCCTAGCAATTTCACACAAGTCGCATGAACTTAGCTTCCAAAGCTGGCAAGAGTAGGCAATCTAAATTAAGGATATTAGTGGGCATGAAACAGATCACAGGTAGAGGGAGATAGGATTTACCGAAGCAGCAATACTGTATTCTTCAACCAATGGTTCTTTTGTTAGGTGAATTTGTAAAGGGTCATCAGTTGAGAGAGAAACATTAAGTCCTCTTAGGAAAAATGTCGGAAAAGGATTTCGGTGGTAGTCGATAAACAGTGAGTTGTTGCTTAATGGAGACATTGCAAGACCAATCTGCTTTCAGGCAAACAAAAGATGATTAGTTTCTTTCAAAGAACAAAAAAGAAACAAATAGTTATTCTATTGGAAACAACTGTGCATAAAGAACGTCCAGAAAAAAATGCCACTACTCACCTGAGCAAGATAATATAAGTACTGAAGGACAGGTGACTTCTTTAAATTCACCCCATGAGCAATATTATGAGCAGTAAGAAATGCTGCAGCAAGATGATCAACATCGCCTGCCTGAAGATAAGAATCATCAGGGCAACATGTTCAGGTTAAATCTAACAAAGCATACATCAAACATATCTCTCCATCTCTCTTTAAAAAAAAAACACACCTCTCCACAATGTGGACGAAGTTTGATTGTTGACATGCCCTTGGACTCGCGAAGCTACATATAAAAAATCTCAATCAACCAAGATAGTCGAGGTATGATGTTTGGCATCATGGAAGTAAAATAGAAAAATTTGTAGGGGGAAACTTTTGGTAAAAACTTCAACAAAGTTTCTTTCTACCTATCTTACTTTTGATTAAATAAAGATAGGGAAGTGTCTGGGCACAAGGTTACCTTATTCAGTGTGTACAGGTTAGCATAGCAATAGTATACGTAATATGCGTAAGCTGGATTGAAAACATTAGTCCACTGCTCAGGTGTTGGCATGTGTTTTGTTGGGCGCCTTTCTGGTTTGCTCTCATCATCCACCAAATCCAACCCAACGACCTGAAGAAAATAGGACAATTAATAAAAAATGATGGCTAGAAGCTCAAGGAAAATGGTGTGTGTCAGGTTTGACGGCGCGCGTTATACACGTCGGGTCAAAACCTGACCAGCAGTGGCCGGCCTTGCCAATGGTGGCTGGGCCTTGCCTTTTACGTTATATTCAGTTGGTTGTTTTCTATAATTAAGGTTCCCATGTTTAGCTTAAGCAGTTACTATAATTAAGGTTTCCTTGTTTAGCATCTTTGTAAGCTATATATATGCAGTCAAGAAATAAAGAAAAGGCAAGCAACAGATATTCTGTTGACCCCCATATCTCTCACGTCCTCTTCAACCTCGCGCACGGCAGCGCTTCCGCTGCCGTGCGTCCACCTCCTCGACGGCACCTGTACGTCGCTGGCCGAAGCCTCCCATACGACGTCCCGTGCATCAATACTATCTACGCAGCGGGGCACATAACATCTTGGTATCAGAGCCGGTTGCTGCTGGCACTATGTCCACCGGCGACGGTGATCGATCTGCTTTGGACGACCTTACGAAGATGGCAAAGGAAATCCTGCGGAAGATCGAGGATGTGCAAGCAGTTCAAGATGGCCACACAGCCCAATTGGCCACCTTCACTACTCGTCTGGACCGGCATGATGCGCGCATCACCAGGACGGAGGAGTTGGCCAATGTGAGCGGAAACGGCAAGGCGCCTGCTGAACAGCCCCAAATTCCGGCGCTTGTTGAACAGCCCTATATTCCGCCGTGACTTCGGCGACACGAGCAGCAACAACTTGGGAGCATTGGAGCAGCGAGCACCCAAGCACCAGCGCTGGGAGTTCGCTACTTATGACAGCACCGTAGATCCGCTGTCTTGGCTTAATTCCTGCGAGCTTTTCTTCCGTGGACAGCACACGGTGGAGGGTGAGAAGGTTCGTACAGCGGCTTACCACTTGCGAGGAGAGGCTCAACAGTGGTATATGTGGCAGGAGGAGGAAAGAGGGGAACCGTCTTGGGCACGTTTCAAGGATTATGTCAACCTTCGTTTTGGTCCGCCAACACACCGCAATCACCTCACTGAAATCAAGCAACTGAAACAAACGGGGACAGTGGCACAATATCAAAAAGAGTTTGAAGCACTCCTTCCCCGCGCTAATCTACGGGCTGATCAGAGGATCATGATGTTCACCGCCGGCTTGAAGGAGAAGATTGCGATAGCTGTGGACATGGCAGCACCGCAAACCTTAGCCATGGCCATGAGCTTAGCACGTGCACACGAGCGATTGCAACAGCCGAATGTTGATGACAACCGGCCACAGAATAAGGCCACCATCAAGGGGGGAGGAAATAAAACGGCTACCAACATCACACCGGCAACCATCTCGGCCGGACCCACTCCGGCAACCGGCGCGGCCGCACCCACTCCGGCAACAAAGGGGGTGGACAACAATATGCCCAGTGGCAAGTTTATAAAAAAACTTACTCGGGCCCAAATGGAGGGACGTCGTCGCCAAGGTCTCTGTTATAATTGCGATGAGAAGTATTTTGCCGGACACACGTGTCAACAAGTATTCTCTTTGGAAGTGATACCAGATACCCCGTCAACCGACGACGTGGCGGACGATGAGGGTACCATGTCAATCTCGCTCCTCGCACTCACGGGTATTATTGCTGGTCGCACCATGCGACTTCCCATTATTTTTGGAGGACAGCAGCTCATCGCGCTCGTTGACTCTGGTTCCACCCATAACTTCATCGCTGATTCTGTGGCGGCACATGCGGGAGTTGAGGTGGTACAGCCTAAGCGACCGATTAGGGTGGCTGTAGCAAATGGCGATCAAATCAACAGCGGTGGAGAGTGTCGTGCAGTTCCCATCAGCATTGGATCAGCTGAGTTTTTGTTGAATTGCTACACATTGCCGCTCCCAGGAGTTGATGTTGTACTTGGCGTCCAATGGTTATCGACGTTGGGTCCCATCACTTGGGATTTTCAGCACTTAACCATGTCTTTCTGGCAAGGGGATCGCTTAATCACTCTTCAAGGCGCGGCAACGAAGCATCCTCCTCTCACAGCCTGGGCAGCCAAGGATCCGGACTTGATGGCCGCACTTTTAGAGGAGCACCAGGAAGTGTTTGCACAGCCCCATGGATTACCACCGTCCCGATCGTATGATCATCGCATTCATCTATGCAAAGGCACCGATGCTGTGGCAGTCCGACCTTACCGTTATCCTCAGCTACAAAAGAATGAACTCGAAGCGCAGTGCCATGATATGCTCCTTCAGGGTATCATTCGTGTCAGTACATCAGCCTTCTCTTCCCCGTGCTTCTGGTACGCAAGAAGGATGACACATGGCGTTTTTGCGTCGATTATCGCGCCCTCAATGAGAAGACCATCAAAGACAAATTCCCTATTCCGGTGGTAGAAGAATTGTTGGATGAATTAAAGGGGGCACGTTTCTTCACCAAGCTCGATCTCCGATCAGATTATCATCAAGTGCGGATGCATCCGGATGATATACACAAAACGGCGTTTCGCACTCACCATGGGCACTTCGAATTTCTGGTGATGCCATTTGGACTCTCTAATGCACCCGCTACCTTCCAGGCCCTCATGAACGATGTCTTGGATCCCTTTCTCCGTCGATTTGTCCTTGTTTTTTTTTTATGATACACTCATTTATAGCAAGACTTGGGCAGAGCACCTTTGTCATGTTTGCTTAGTATTGCAGGAGCTTGTGAAGCATGGTCTTTTTCTCAAACGCTCCAAGTGTTCGTTTGGGACGTCATTGGTGGCGTATCTTGGCCATGTCATCTCGGCAGATGGTGTTGCTATGGATAGGCAAAAGGTAGCCGCAGTGGAAGATTGGCCAGTTCCATCCACGGTACGAGCTGTCCGTGCTTTCCTTGGTTTGGCGGGATATTATCGTCGGTTCATCGAACACTATGGGGCTATAGCGGCTCCCTTAACACGTCTACTCCGCAAGGAAGCATTTGTATAGGGAGACGAGGCTGCTCACGCTTTTACCACACTCAAGAACGCTCTCTCTTCAGCGCCTGTTCTACAATTACCAGACTTTAGCCGACCGTTCGTCATTGAGTGTGATGCATCAGGATCGGGGTTTGGTGCAGTTCTTCATCAAGGAGCCGGGCCGATTGCATTCTACAGCCGTCCTATAGCTGTTCGACATGCTAAGTTGGCGGCCTACGAACGTGAGCTGATCGGTTTGGTTCAGGCGGTCCGTCACTGGCGTCCGTATGTTTGGGGGCGGCCATTCATAGTGCACACCGACCATTACAGTTTAAAATTTCTTTTGGATCAGCGTCTCTCCACAATTCCGCAACATCCGTGGGCAAGCAAATTGGTGGGATTCGATTTCTTTGTTGAATATCGCCCTGGTCGCCTTAAAACAGTGGCCGACGCTCTTTCTCAACGTGATGGAGAAGAACCAGCGGCCTCCTTGCATGCTCTTTCCGTGCCGACACTTGCCCTTTTGACAATCTTCGACAGTCTTTACCAGAGGAAGAGGCTTGGGCTTCCATCCATGCGGACATCCAAGCAGGGCGCCTCACTGCACCTTGGTCTATATGTGATGGCCTTGTTCTGTACAAGGGTTGCATTTTTGTGCCGGCATCGTCTTCTTTTTTGCCTATTATTGTGGCCGGCTGTCATGAGATGGGTCACGAGGGTGTGTAGAAAACTCTACACTGCGTCCATGCAGATTTCCATATTCCTCGTGCTCGTCAACTTATTCAGGAGTTTATTCACGAGTGTGCGACTTGCCAGCGCAATAAGACCGAACACCTCCATCCAGGCGGTCTCCTACAACCACTCGAGGTACCACATGTGGTTTGGTCTGATATCGCTATGGACTTCATTGAAGGACTTCCCAAGTCAGGTGGTAAAACAGTTATCCTTACGGTCGTTGACCGTTTCTCTAAAGCAGCACATTTTATTCCCTTGGCACATCCATACACGGCAGCTACGGTCAGCCGAGTTTTCTTTGATACAATAGTTCGCTTACATGGGATTCCATCTTCTATTGTCACTGATCGTGATGTGGTGTTCACTAGCACTTTCTGGCAGGAATTATTTCAGCTAGCTGGTGTTCAACTGAACATGAGTTCAGCTTATCATCCTCAATCGGATGGGCAGTCCGAAGCGACCAATAAAATTATCGCCATGTATTTGCGGTGTTTTGCGGGAGATCGCCAGAAGCAATGGATTCATTGGCTGCCCTGGGCTGAATATTGCTATAACACATCCTTTCAATCATCACTCAAGACTACTCCATTCCGTGTGGTCTATGGTCGTGATCCGCCCAGCTTGCGCGCTTATGTGAAGGGGGAGGCGCGTTCACCGGCTGTTGAATCTCAGATGTTGGAAAGGGATGAGTTTTTAGCAGAAGTCCGTGATCTTCTTCTTCAAGCCCAATCATCGGCAGCTTCTTTTTACAACCGTTTGCATCAAGAGGTGACTTTTGAAGTGAATGATTGGGTCTGGTTGCGCATTTCACATCGGCCAGCCCTCTCCTTGTCCCCTATTGTTCCCGGCAAACTCAGTCCATAATTTTATGGACCGTACCAAGTGATTGAACGTATTGGTTCTGTGGCTTATCGTCTTCGTCTTCCTCCAAGATCACGTATTCATGACGTCTTTCATGTGGGTCTCCTTAAAAAATTTCATGGCACACCATCTACAGAGCCGACGCCTTTACCTTCTCTTGTCAGGGGTCGTGCTGTTCCAGTACCTGAACAGGCGATTCGGGGCCGTATTGTTCGTGGACAACGTCAAGTGCTCATTCGCTGGAAGGATCTTCCAGCTTCTCAAGCAACATGGGAACATGTCCACCGTTTTCAGCAGCTTCATCCTGATTTTCAGCTCGAGGACGAGCTGTTTTTAGAGGAAGCGGGTGATGTCGGTTTTGGCGGTAGCGTTATCGCGTCGGGTCAAAACCTGACCAGCGATGGTCGACCTTGCCAATGGCGGTGGGCCTTGCCTTTACATTATATTCAGTTGGTTGCTTTCTATAATTAAGGTTCCCATGTTTAGCTTAAGCAGTTACTATAATTAAGGTTTCCTTGTTTAGCATCTTTGTAAGCTATATATATGCAGTCAAGAAATAAAGAAAAGGCAAGCAACAGATATTCTGTTGCCCCATATCTCTCACGTCCTCTTCAACTCACAAGACGGCGGCGCTTCGCTGCCGTCGTCCGCTTCTCCTCGACGCTCAGACGTCGCGGTCAAGCCTCCCATACGACATCCCGTGCATCAATACTATCTACGCAGCGGGGCACATAACAGTGTGGGTGGTTCACAAACAAATAAGAAGGCAAATAGCGGACATGGTGAGGCACAAAGTTATAAATAGGAGTTTGGAGGCTACTGTTAGTGTGGGAAAGTTCTCTCCAGAGAATTGTTTTTATAATGCTGCAGTAAGCCAGTAAACATGCCCCACCTTCCCTCCTCCCCGAAGAAAAGCTGCTTAGGTCATGTTTGTTTAAGCTGCAGCTTCTCTAAAAGCTGCTTCTGGGAAAAGCCAGAAAAAACTAGCTTCTGTGAAAAGCTCATATCACAGTACAAATTGGGCTTTTGGCTTCCTCGCGCTCTGTCTCACGCGCCAAGTATATGGCGTCTGTAAGATCACGTGGCCGAGCACGAGGAACATCTCTCGCCGATGTCGCAGGTAGACCCGCGATGAAGACATCGATCTCGTCTTCTCTCCTCATCGCGGCGTGGGTTGAAAGCGATCCACGAACTCACGCACGTGAATTCTTGATCGCGCCTTTACCTTGTTTTAGATTCACGAGGTCACCTATGGAAGGCTCCTTGCGAAGCCGCTCGTAGTAGAGATCCGAACATGGCGGGTCGAAAGCACGCCGCTCGAAGTACCGGAGCGGAACGCCATCCCGAGGGATCGTCCTGCTCTGATACCAAATTGATACGGCCCTTGACGCGGGCGAGACGAGCTGTTGTCGAAGCTAACGCCTTGGTTGTTATCGGAGCCACCGCCTATGAGACTAATCCCAATTTACTTTATTTGATTAGATGCCAAATAAAGATACATGACCATCCCTTTTATAGGGATAAAAGACTTAGGCCCTAAGAAACTACCCTCTAACTAATCTTATCCCATCCCTATACCAGATCAAATCTAATCCCTAACTACTAGGGGCGACAAGATCACAGAACAAGATCGATCTGCCACAAGATTGCAGCGTGAAAACGACCGTGGTCTTGTTTATGGTCAATAATGGGTGTTAGGTTTGGGTTTGGCCAGTCTATGCTCGAAGAAGGAAGGCACCATCATCGGTGACGACTGGCTCGTCTTCCACTCCGCCGGGATCAGCGGATGAGTAGTTAGTTATTCATCTTTATCTATAAGCCTTATCTATTAGCTAAGTTGTTAGAGGGAGTTAGTTGATTGATTGTAATCTCCTTGTTTACCGCAGCCTTGAGTATAAAAGGCATAGGACGGCTGGTTAATAAAGTAAGCAATAAGATAATTTATCTATTGCTCTCCCCTGTTTCCTCTCAATTCCATCTATTACTGGACGTCGGCAGCACCCTGCTGCCGCCGTCTTCCACCCTCAACCAGATTCGTAACAACTTGGTATCAGAGCTACCTCGACGCCATCATGACCGGCGGCGAGGGT
The DNA here is from genome assembly GCA_036346415.1 of Raddia guianensis. NCBI lineage: Eukaryota > Viridiplantae > Streptophyta > Magnoliopsida > Poales > Poaceae > Raddia > Raddia guianensis. The sequence goes on along the minus strand of CM070539.1, from coordinate 4,457,327 downwards.
TCCGACCCCTACGTCACCAATAGCCAATTCATGACTGCCATGACAGATCTGACTAAGATGATACATGAAGAATTTGCCGGCGTCAAGCAGCAGCTCGCCGACAACACAGCAACGGTGTCGGATGTGCAAAGAACCACCGATGCACACGCCGCGCTGATCACCACCCTGAATACGCGTCTTACGCGCCATGATACTCGGATGGCGGCCCTAGAAGGCTCCGGCGCTACCTAAGCACGCCGGAAGGGGCAATCCAGGGTGGCCGCGCCAGGAGGTGACGACGACGAAGAACCAGCCGAATCGTCCATGCCTCCGAAGTACCAGCGGATGGTTTTCCCAACCTATGACGGGGAGAAGGATCCCATGGTTTGGCTCAGCCGTTGTGACCGTTTCTTCCGTGCTCAACGCACATCAGCAGCAGAGAAGGTTCCCGTGGCGGCTTACCACTTGGTGGACAAGGCGCAAGAGTGGTACTGCTTAGCGGAGCAAGAAAGCGGGGTTCCAAATTGGGCGGAATTTAAGGAGATGATGCATCTCCGGTTTGGACCTCCTTCACGGCGTAACAAGGTCCGGGAGTTGAAGAAGCTGACACAAATTGGGACGGTGACTGAGTATCAAGAGAAGTTCCAGCGCCGCTTCCCGTTCGACCGCTTAATGATCCGCACATCGAGATGTTCATCGCTGGTTTAGCGGGTCGATGGGGCCTCAAAGTGGAGCTGGTGGACCAACCTCCTCGCCGACGCCATGAGCCTTGCCTTGGAATTTGAAGAGCAAAGACAAACGGGGAAGGACGAGATCAAGGCCCTTGTCCAACAAACCATGGGGCGGACGGTGAACACTAACCGCGGCATGACCAAGACGACCACGGCGCCCCGGCGACCAATACCGCAGTGCGGTAATCCCCAAACCGGCAACAGATTCATCCAAACAACTCACTCAAGGCCGGATGGAGAGCGCCGTAGATGGGTCTTTGTTACAATTCTGACGAAAAATGGGAGCGCTGCCACGAGTGCAAGAAGTCGTTCTTCTAGATCTTATTGATGATTACGTTGGAACCGAGAGATGAACAACACACCATAGAAGGACCCGAGGATCAGCCCTCCATCTCGCTGAATGCTCTGACCGGTATCCATGTCGGCCGTACTATGCAGCTCGAGGTGGAGGTGGGAGGTCGTCGACTACGAGCATTGGTGGACTCTGGTTCCACGAACAACTTCATCGACGACACACAGTCGAAAGCGAATTGGGACTTTCTTCGCCTCTATTCGACAACCCTTCGAGTGGCGGTGGCCAATGGCGATGCCATCGAGGAACCGGACTCACCGGCGGTTCAATGAAGGTTGGCAAGGAGCTATTCGTAGATCGCTACTCTATTCCACCGGCGGTCTGCAGATGGTCTTGGGCGTTCAATGGCTAGCCACCCTTGGGCCAATACAATGAGACTTCGATCGCTTGGCGATGTCGTTTTGGCGTGCTGATGCCCAGGTCACGCTGCGGGGTTATCAAGTGCCAGCTCTTCTCCAAATGATGACCGATGTCCGGGAAGACTTGTCGTCCGCCTCCTGCGTGAGTTCGGCGGTCTCTTTGAGGCACCAATAGGCTTCTCCAAAGACGGCCTTACGACCATCGCATCCATCTCAAGCACAAGACCGACGCAAGAGCGATGCACCTTACCGCTACCCTCAACTACAAAAGGACGAATTGGAGCGTCAATGCCAAGAGATGCAGCAACAAGGGATCATTCGACCAAGCACTTCACCTTCTCTTCACCGGTGCTCCTCGTCGCAAAAGGATGACACTTGGCGTTTCGTGTGGACTACCGTGCACTTAATGAGAGAACGATCAAGGATAAGTTTCAATACCGGTGGTTGAAGAGCTACTAGATGAGCTCCACGGTGCCGATTCTTCACCAAATTGGATCTCGGTCCGGATACCACCAGTCCGTATGTATCATGAGGATGTCCACAAGACGGCATTCCGCACGCACCATGGCCACTTTGAGTTCTGGTGATGCCGCCCGGCTTGACCAACGCACCATCTACATTCCAAGCTTTGATGAATGACATCTTGAAGCCTTTCTTCGCCGTTTTGTGCTTGTGTTCTTTGGCGACATCCTCATATATAGCAAGTCTTGGGTGAGCATCTGTGTCATCTTCGCAAGTTTTTCAAGCATTACAACGCCATCAACTCGCACTCAAGAAATCCAAGTGTTCTTCGGATCGGCGTCCGTGGCGTACCTTGGCCACGTGGTCACCGCCGAGGGTGTGGCCATGGATCAACGAAGGTGGCGCAGATGCAACAATGGCCAATTCCCACCATATGCGTGCTGTTCGGGATTCCTCGGCCTTGCGAGCTACTATCTGCGCTTCATCCAAAACTATGGCGCCATCGCAGCCCCACTTACTAAGCTCTTTGCGCAAGGAGGCTTTCACATGGACCTCGGAAGCTCAAAGAAGCGTTTCAGAATTGCAATGGCACTCACCACAGCCCCGGTCCTCCATCTTCCAGATTTTGCCCTCACCTTTATCGTCGAACGCGATGCTTCGGCTCTGTTTTGGTCGTTCTCCACCAAGGCAGCGGTCCATTAGCCTACTACAGCAGACCAATTGCCTTGCGGCATGCTAAATTGGCGGCGTATGGCGTGAACTCATTGGTCTTGTGCAAGCGATGCGGCATTGGCGACCTTATCTTTGGGGCGTGCTTTTGTCATCAAGACCGATCATTCTGCCTTAAGTTTTTTTGGATCGCGTCTCCACTATTCGCAAAGCACCGGTGGGCAAGTAAATTGGTTGGCTACGATTTCACTGTCGAATACCGGCCCGGCCGTCTCAATACCGTTCTTGACGCCCTTTCTCGCGCGATGGTGACCTGCCAAGAGGAACTCGCCCTCTTTTAATCGTCAAGACCGACTTGCCCTTCTTTGTCGACCGCTGCAGGCCTTAGCCATGGATGATCAATGGTGCTCGGTGCGGGACGAGGTGCTCCAAGGTAAAAGGGGGGCACCTTGGGCTTTATGGGACGGGTTCATTGTACACGGCAGCAAGGTTTATGTTCCAGCCTCATCATCCAGGGTGCCATCCGTCATTGCATTAGCCCATTCACCGGGTCATGAGGGCATCCAGAAGACTCTCCATAGGCTTCGTGCTGATTTCTATATTCCTAAGGCTAGACAATTGATCCAAGAATACATACGCTCTCGTGACACATGTCAACGCAACAAGACGGAGCACCTTCATCCTGCCGGTCTGCTCCAAATACTGGAGATACCACAGAAACCGTGGAGCGATATTGCTATGGATTTTGTGGAAGGCCCGCCAAAGGTGGGAGGAAGACGGTGATTTTGACGGTCATCGATTGCTTCTCTAAATATGCTCATTTTATTCCCCGCACATCCTTATACACTACCTCTCGTCGATCGTGTCTTCTTCGATAATATTGTTAAGCTCCACGGCATCCCTTCATCCATTGTTAGCGACGGGATGTGATCTTCACAAGTGCTTTTTGGCGGAGCTTTTTCACTTAGCCGGGTTCAATTGTGCATGAGCTCACCTATCACCCCTGATCGACGGGCAATCGGAGGCGCTAATAAAATTATTGCTATGTATCTTCGGTGTCTAACGGGGATAGGCCTCGTCAATGGATCGATGGTTACCTTGGGCTGAATATCGCTACAACACTTCATACCGGTTTCTTCTTGGCGACACCCTTTAAGGTTGTCTATGGCGAGACCCTCCGTCTCTTGAACTTATTCCAAGGAGATGCACGATCCCAGCGATGGATGCTACCATGGTTGAGCGTGACTCATTCCTTGCAGATGTTCGTGCTCGCCTTCATCAAGCTCAAGAACATGCCAAAGAATTTTATGATCGTCACCATCGGTTAGTGCAGTTTGAGGTTGGCGATCGCGGGCTTGGCCGTTTACTTCATCGTGCATCGCTTTCTCCTTCCAACAAGGGCAAACTCAGTCCTCGTTTTGTTGGTCCCTACTGCATCACAGAACGCATTGGTAACGTCGCTTATCGTCTCCAGTTACCTGCCAGTGCTCGGATCCATGATGTGTTCCATGTTGGCCTCCTCAAGAAATTTCATGGTTCACCGCCGATGTCTCCTCCACTTCCAGCTATGGAGAATGGTCGTGTTCTGCCTCAGCCAGCGCAGATCCTTCGTGGTCGTATTGTTCATGGGCTTCGTCAAGTTTTGGTCCGTTGGATGGATCAGCCAGCTTCTGATAACTCCTGGGTTGATTTGGCCATATTTCAGCAGAATTATCCTTCCTTTCAGCTCGAGGACAAGCTGTTTGAGGAAGGAGGGGGAGGTGTTAGGTTTGGGTTTGGCCAGGTCTATGCTCGAAGAAGGAAGGCACCATCATCGGCTGACCCTGGCTCGTCTTCCACTCCGCCAGGATCAGCGGATGAGTAGTTAGTTATTCATCTTTATCTATAAGCCTTATCTATTAGCTAAGTTGTTAGAGGGAGTTAGTTGATTGATTGTAATCTCCTTGTTTACCGCAGCCTTGAGTATAAAAGGCATAGGACGGCTGGTTAATAAAGTAAGCAATAAGATAATTTATCTATTGCTCTCCCCTGTTTCCTCTCAATTCCATCTATTACTAGACGTCGGCAGCACCCTGCTGCCGCCGTCTTCCACCCTCAACCAGATTCATAACAGTGGGCCATGGCTGTTAGTGTGGGAAAGTTATCTCCTGAGAATTGTTATGCTGCAGTAAGCCAGTAAACATGCCCCACCTTCCCTCCTCCCCGAAGAAAAGCTCTCATCTGTGTTAGGCACACATGGCAGTTGCTTTTCTACTCCATACAATTGTGAGATGACTAACCTAGTGCTGCAATCCATATGTATATAACGCAGATGAGTTACAAAACATATTATTTCTACTAACCTGTTCTAAGAAAACATGCAGATGAGGATGTGAAGCAGGATCAACAGTTACTTCAAAAAGGGGAAGAAATATATTGTCAAGGAGATTCTGGAATGAATTAATTGTGCCCATCTCCCTGTATACATTGTATATGCGAGGAATCTGCAGAGCAAATTAAACAATGCTTCAGTGAATCTACTCCAGCAAATAAATTTAGCTCAACAGATTAATGCATGTTTCATGTTGATTTACCCAGAGTTTACAAATGATTTCTGAATAAAGTGAAAAAATTATAAAACCAGAAGCAACTTTAGAGGGAAACAGAGGGTATCACCTGAATCAACCAAACAACATTCTCACTGTACAATTCATTATTCACTATCCAACTTGCCGTCTGGTCCCACTCACTTTTCTTTCTTCCATAAATAGATATTCGATACTCAGCCATCTGATAAAGGTAATTATAGTAGGAGCTATTAGCCAGAGACAAGTAGTCGAAAAACAATTGCTAAATCCATAAGTGAACACGGTGCGTGCATGACATGTAGTCAGCAACCCCCTTAGAAATCACAAATATGAGAACCAGTGCCAGCATTCAAGGAAAACAACAAAGAAAGAAGAATGCACCTGATATTTACTTGCTTCAAGGTCAGAAAACACTTCTTTTGTCAGTTCACCAAGGAAGCGACCTAGTAATAAGATAGCATAGCATTTTAAAAGAATTATCCATATACAGGACATAGTAACAATGTGCTAAATAAAGCATATATAAGTAACAGTTGTGCAACAACTGGAATAGAAGACAATAAAGGGACAATGATATCGATTAGTGTAACATGCACAAGCAACAAGACAAAATAAATATTCACCTTGAATAAGGTTGTCTTGCTTAAGAAAGATCTCCCTCAGGCGAGATTGACCACATGGGTTATATTTTAGATTAAACTTGTCAAATCGATGAAATGTACTCTTATCTGCATGCACGTCTAAGAGATCGACATTGAGGTCGTGCCTGGCAGAGAGATCAACAGATTAGGTAATTAAAAAAAAAATAAAGATACATAACAGCACAATGCACAAATAGAATTTCAGTTACCCAGTCAAGTCCAAGCTCTCAAAAACCTCCTTAAGAGTTAGATAAGTTCCATCTCTGAAAATCACGACCTACACAAATGGAATTTTGGAAATTTAAGCCAATTGCAAAATGTTCTATATCTCAGGTATAGAATTGTTATATTCCATGAGACAATAAGTGAATAAAAGGAATTAAGAAAGTGGGTGTACCTCATCAGGTTCTTTCCTCAACTTGGACTTAATAAATCTCAACAAATGTTTCTGGTTCATACATGCGGAGTGGTGAACATGAGTATCAACCTTCCTGACATTGTAGAAGTCCCTGTGTGGTGCAGCTTTCTGAGCAAGCAGTTCTCTATCCGTATTGACCATCAAATGAAGATTAAATTTCTGACAAATCAACAAGAATGAACAGCCATTAGAATGTGTTCAGTGAGATTCATGAATCAAGCTAGCTTGACAGGTTGGTCAGGAAAACATTCATTATATGGCAGCAACCATAGTAGCCTATGCAACGAACAGAGGAATAAAGAGCCTTGAACTAAGCAGGGATTCTTTTCTATGCCAAATGCTTGAGACTTCACTTCATATTAACAATATGTGTGATCCTAGACCACCATATGCTGCCATGACAAGACTTGGCACATCCCTGTTGCTAGACTCACAGCACATAGAATTGTGCAGAGGGAAAGTAGTTGAAAGAACAAACATCAAAAGAATTACTTGCTCTAGAAGATTTAAACGGTGATGACACACGGTTCGGATATCCCCGGCAGCAAAGACACGAAGAATATAGTGCATATCAGTAAAAAAGGTAGTTGCATCGGCAACAGGATACATTCTTTCTTTAGCTGCAGTAATACAAGGACAAAGCGATGGTCAAAATGTCCCAAACTGAGATAATATAAGGTAGAGACAGAAACTAAAGAATTGAAATTATTTGTTACTCACAATCTTTATTGGGGTATACATGAACAACACCATCAACCATTTCAAAATGATGCTGGGAGAAGAAGAATTAGGAAGTAAGCAGAGCAGATAAATGTGTTGCTGGTCAATATGTACATATCTAGAGAAATATACTTACTTCAGTTTTAGTCTGATGTTCATATTTGAACGGGTTTGGATTAGGTTTTGGAGTACTAGGGTCAGTTATGATTTCCTTCTCCCATGGAGCAACTTCTTCTCTGAATATGTACCTCTCTCGTAGCTCAAGACATTTCTGAAGAACTTTGTAAGCTTCAATTTCATCAGGAGAAGGAGTCTCTGAAGTAAAATGAAAGAAATGAATAAGAGCTCAAGTAGCAGAATGTAAGCATACATTACTATCAGAAAAAAAACATTTTTTTTAAAAAAAAAACACTGAGAATTGAGGACTTAACGAGAAGGGCAACATGCCAACATTAGTCTAACTCACAAAATGATTCGACTAAATAGATAGAGGAAAGTGGCACATACCAACAGCTGTGATATTGATCCTACTAAAAATTTCATGCTCAGGTTCCTTTCGAAGTATATCAGCTGCTACTGGATTGAGCTGGGGCCCATGCAGACTGCCAGTTGCACTATGAGATCTAATCATGTTTGTCGATGGTACAGGTTTTATGTCCCCATTCTGACTAGCTTTATCCTGAAGGGGGCCTGATCCCTGTGTAATGAAGAAAAAACACCTTAGTCTATCGAGTACAAATATAGCTAAGATATATTTGCAAGTAGAAAGTTGTACTTGGACAAGAATTTGCAGGACTACACCAAAGGAGAAAGTGTAACAAAAAGGTTGCAAAAGAAAAACATATTTATGGGAAAAATAAAAATAAATATTATAGTGAGGAGATAGTAACTACAGATAAAGTATACCATGGTAAAAAATGTAAAACAGTATAATGTAATTTTGTGATTTCATAAAATCTAATGGTATGTTCTATCCAGTAAACAGTGTTGATATGTATAGACAATTTCATCAAATAATCATTATTTGAAATTTTTTAATTGAACAAAGGATTAATTGAAAAAGAAGATTAACTTTGAAAAAATAATTAATCCAATGTTAAAACAAATCACCTGTTTTCCTATTGCAGCTAAGATTTGATCAGGATGGGTAAATGCTAACAGGGTTCATCTCTACGTGAAGGCATGAAGTCACAACAACATATACATGGCAATTAATCTGTGTAAACCACTTGCAACTTAGCCTGGGAAGCTTTTCTTGATTAATTCTATCGATAGGTCAAGGTTCCCATTTAGTTAAGCAGAAGTGTAAATAATGAAGATCCTTCAAACAAGACAATATATGACACTGAGATAGAGTTTACATGCAACAGAAAAGTAACAGAGCCATTTGCCATTGCTTGTAGCAAATACGTCTTAATACTTACAATAGCTCCATTTGTGTGCAAGTAAACAGAATCGTTCTTGGAATCTGGGGCAAGATGGTCATCCTCATCTGAATCTTCGATGCTATCAAACACACTGACAGTAGGAACAGGGGATTTTGGTGTAGTTGGTCTAACCGGGGCACCTAATCTTTTGCTCGAAGCTGGGGAAGTAATTGGTTTTCCTGCTTGGTGAAAAGGACCAACATTAGCATCACAGATGTTCATGGGAACAAATTGCACATTACAAATCAATGACAAGCATGTTTTCATTTCCGATTGCACGCGAAGCCACGTTGTTACTCACTAGTCACTACTGCATGAGGCAAACTAGGAAGTAGCAAGTGGTGGGCAGTGAAGAGAGCAGTACTAGTGAAGTGCTAGAAGTTAGAACTGTGCAGAAATCATGAGGAGCCGTATGAACGCGCGCGCGTGCAGCGAAAAGATCACAAGATCGATCACGCGCAGATAAGACCATCCCTTGTGAAGATATGATGCTCCGGAAGCGTGCGCGCACTGCGGCGATCACACGAGACCATGGGGGTGGGGCGGGGCGGGGGGGATGCAGTACCCTCTCGGCCGGTATGGAGCGGCGGAAGGCCCGGCGGGATGGGCAGGGTACGGCGATCGTGGTCCCTCGGAGGCGGGTGGTGGTGGTCCTCCTCCTCCCCGTAGAGCTGGTGGTAGTCGTCGGCGTCGGCATCGGCGTCGGCGTTGGAGGAGAGGCGGTTGCGGCGGCGCTGGTCGCGGGCGAAGCGGAGGAGCTGCTCGAGGGTCTTGCGGTGCATGTAGTAGGCGGAGGCGGCGGCGAAGGAGGCGCCGACGAGCGCCGCGACGGCGAGGTGGAGGGCGTAGGGGGAGTCCATGGCGGTGTGGGGTTTGGGGCCACGCGACTCAGGGAGGGAAGAGGGAGGCGGCGGCGGCGGCCGCGCGTTTAAGGGACGCGACTTGGGAGGGAAAGTTGTTCACTGACTGGTGGGGCCCACGGAGAATATTACCTTGGAATATATTCATTTTTTTCCGACGAATTTTGGTTTTCCTAGTTATTTTAGGGTTGATGGAAACCTAAAGTTCGTATGAGGTAGCTGCAACGTGGACACGCCACGTCGGATGGCCGTTCAAGTGCACTTCATCAATGTAGAGATCACATCTCAGGATAACAAACATGAGTTGCCGATGAACCGACGATGAACCAATACATGCACTTAGATAAAAACGACCAATACATGCACTAGATAAAAAGGAGAGATACAGTATTGTGTGTATTTAGACCATTTTCAATGCTAGGTCTATTCTATACCTAGTAACTTATAACTATTTTATAAGGGACTGACTTATCATCAGGCGCCTGAGAGTTATTTATCTCTCAGTCGATTTTCTAGACCATTGATCAAACATCTTTATATGACATATAAAAGATCTAACGGTAGAATTTAGCATTCTACCTATGTGAAAATCGACTGAGACTTATTTAAAAATCAGTCGTCTGAGAAGCAGCAAAACCGATTTTATAAATTAGATATGTATAAGATGAGGATGAGGATGGAAAGGTACACCTATTCCATACCCTTTTTTTCCCTTGTTCCATATTTCCATCCCCTATTTGACCCCTAAAATATGAACATGTTTTTAGTAGTTCTTTGGTATTGAAAATGATAATATTAATGTAGTGCATAACATTATTACAAGCAATTAGGAAAACAAGAAAACATATAAAATATTGGAATAGCAAAAATTTTAGTACACCACATAGAACTTGGGATACTAGAAAATTACAAAACGTACAACATAGGGGAAAATAAAATTATTTCGGAGAACAGGGGCAAAAATTACAACACGTATATCTCATTGAAAACTATAATATGAAATTCTAGAATATTAAATTGCAACACTTACGACAGCTAAAAACATACAATTACAACATATTTGAAATATGAAAAAAAAACTATTATTATAAACAAGAAGAATATTAAAACAAACATACATGATATTATGGCGGTACCATTCACGATGTGAAGCAATTATTAGGTTGTCTCTAACAGGCTCCCCTAAAGCACCCTCTATCCTAAAATAGAGGACGGATTCTTTCCCTATGTGCTTCAACAGCATTCCCTATTCCGTTTTCTAAAATAGAGTTTTTCTCTTCATTCCCTTATATACAGGGGTTCTCTCTCCTCCCCTATACAATTCTCCATATAGGGAACACTGTTGGAGATAGGAGAAATATAGGGAGAGATTTTTTTTAAGGGAACCTTTATATGATTCTATAGGGGATCAAATTTAGGGGTTCCTGTTGGAGATAGCCTTACATGCCATACAAATAAAGTGTGTGAAAAAAATGAACATCAATACCGTTGACCACGAAGACGCTAATGATGCTCGACTAGACCCTGTTACAGTTGAGCATGTCCCTGCTTGCACCTTATAGTAAGATAGATTCTGATAAACTCGTCAAAGTCATGATTTTTCGCGATCCCTGGATGATGTGACTTGCTCCCCTTATAGCAAGATAGGTTCTGATGAACTCGTAAAAGTCATGATTTTTTGTGGTCCCTAGATGATGTGACTTGCTCCCCCAAATCATTAATCATGGCCGCTCATTATAGCCCGGCCGCTTGCGTCATATTGTAGTCTTTCGGTGCGCTCGTCCTCTATGATCATATTGTCCAAAATCATGCACACCATCGTTAATTGAACGAGAGGGGTTGCAAGAGAAATGAGGCTGCGGACTCCCTTATCCCGAATTTTTAATTATTTTATATTTATTTTTATTGTTTTATGCAAAAATGTATCCCGTTTTTGATATTAGACACAAATATACGCCCGTCGTTCGTTCAATTCGCGACCAGGAAGTGATCGTTTTTTCAAAGCACGAGCGGTCCCACATGTCAGGTTGCACAGCGCAGGACCGCTTCTGGTCGACATTTGAACGCACGAGCAGAACCGTCGCGATTTCAAAGCACTACGAGGCCTCGGATTCCCCTCGTGCGGGCCAGGGCTTCTGGTCGCTGTTTGGTCGCACGACTGTTCCTTGTCGTGCTTTCATCGCGCGACCAGGCCCTTTAATTGGCAAGCCGGCGCCTCCTTTTCACTTTACCCACTCACACTCACTCACTCACTCGGGCGCACGAGAGGAGCTGCGGGAGGCGATTTCGGAGAAGATTTTGAGGTAATGAGCTTACATAATATTTGTTAAAATTAGTAGCTATTGATTAGTATAAGTGATGTATATTGAATGTAGTACTATTAGTAAGATTTTTGTGAACTTTTACCGGCTAGATTTGATAATATTTCAAAATTTGGTGAAGTTTGAATGAATGAAACGTTGAAAATTTGATAGGCTAGCCATATAGATTGTAAGTGGTGAATGTGGAAGACGATATTTGAACGGAGTGCATGTTTCTACACCGTTAGTGCTAAACCACGGACCCTAATAGGTTAGCCATAATGTTAGACATATTGCTTAGCATTTTGTTGATTAAGAGTGTCGATTGTAGACTAAATATTTAGTTATTCAGGGTTTAGTTGGAATGATAGTGTTGTCGACTCGCTGTAATATTAGAAGGAAGTGCTAACAAATCGCGAAGTAATTTATGGAATCGTTTAAAAATAGGCCTTTTTTTGTGAATTTATTAGTTTTGGACATTTGTTGAACTGAGAGATACATGTGTTATATTTTGTTAATGTAGGTGAGATGGCGGAGACATTATATTTTCATATATATTATGGGGTCGGTGATATTATGCTTGGTCCTGGTGGAGTAGATTTATCAAACTTTCCTCACGTACAACGCGGCATCAAAAGAGGCCTGGAAAGCTCTTATGGTCGGATTTATGGATGGTTACTGAAGGTGTTCAATTTGGAGGCAGAGAGGTTCCGTCTAGCTATTCAAGCAGTAGTTAGCCGTGTCCCGCAAGGGTTTTATGGGGAGCTAATACCGATCGAGTCAACGAAGACGTGGAGGGATTATCTCCGATATGCATTGGAGCGCGGATGGCCGCTAGTGCTGCTTGTTCAGTCCTATGAGGTACCCGATACTGAGCCTGCCGCGGAGGGACAATGGGAGGAAGGGGGAGGGCATGTGGAAGGAGGCACGGAAGAAGGTTGGGGGGAGGGTGGCGGTACTGAAGTGTTAGATGTGGAGGAGGAAAGAGAGGGAGAGGATGAGGTAGCGATGGAGGCAACGGGCGCTGGTGATGAAGGTGAAACGGTAGGTGGTATAGTTGAGGCGATGGAGGGCGAGGACATCGAGGATGAAGAAGCACCGGAGGAGGATGAAAACTCGGATGAAGAGAGCCATGTTCCGATGGACTGGAGGTCCAGCAATTTTGCAGGTCTAGAAGTGGTTGAAGATAGCCACGTTGAGTGGGAGTATCACGAGAACGAGGTAAATGAGGAGCAAAATTTCAAGGACAAGCAGGCTTTACTGGATGCGGTTAAGTACTGGGCGGTGTCGCTGCGTAGGCAGTTCACCATAGTGAAGTCAAGTAAAAAGGAGTATGATGTCAGGTGTGTGCGAGACTCATGTCCTTTCCGCGTGCATGCGTACAAGGGAATGTGGAAGGATTATTGGAAGTGCTCAATAGTGCGGCAACACAATTGTGTCTTGCATGTTGCGGAGCAGAAGCACCGGAACATAACTTCAACGTGGGTGGCGAGAAAACTGTCGGGTATGATTGTGGAGAACCCTCATGTTATGGCCGGCTTTATAAGGCAGCAGGTCGAGGAGAGGTTTCAGTACGAGATAAGCTATACCACGGCTTGGAGGGCGAAGAGGAAAGCAATCGAGGGTCGGTTCGGGACGTATGAAGCATCATATGCAAATCTACCGCTAATGTTGCAGGCCATTGCTAGGAGGAACCCAGGCACGTTCATTGATATTGCGAGCATCTTTGCGGAGAAAGACACCGTGCAAGATGGTGTTGCAGTGTGCGTTCTTCACGCTCGGGCCATGCATCACGGCATTCAAATACTGTCGGCCCATCATTTGCATGGACGGCACATTTCTAACTGGGAAGTACATGGGATCAATCTTGATGAATTGACAAAGAAACGAACCTCACAGGGTTCCGTTGCACCGACTAGTTCGAAGAATGCAATGTTATATCATGAGAAAGGAGATGATCCTACCGCCCTATGTGCACTCCCGACAGATGGTCCAGGTGTGCGAAGAAGGCGAGATCACCACGAAGTCATTCGAAGGACTGGATCCGTCACGAGCCGAGGAGAAATGGTCATTCTTTGCACGATGCAGGGGGTGCAAGGTACGGCATCATGACGACTAACTTAGCAGAGGTTTACAATTGGGTCATGAAGGGATCTAGATGTCTGCCATTGGTGGGTATAGTTGAGAGGATTATGCATGGCACACAGAAATACTTTGTGGACCGATATCAGAAGGCTACCACATTAATGGCAGACAACCGATTTTTGTACTCACAAGTCATCTCAGAGTACATGCGCGTGAAAATTGCGAAGTCGCAGCTGCATCGTGCAATTTGGGGAGTGGCAGAGAACGTAAGTACGAGATTCATTGCAGGGACCGTGGGCGTGAAGGCTCACAGCAGGAGAGAAGATCACACAAGGTTGTCATACATGGGACAAGTTGCGAGTGCTCCTGTAGGAAGCCACATCTTCTTCACCTTCCATGCTCGCACGTCATTGCCGCCGCTGCCCAAACAAACGAATCATGCCATGCTTATGTGTCACTATATTATCACAAGGCAATGGTGTTCAACACATGGAATAACGAAGTGATAGGGTATGCCGTGGATGGGTCCTTCACAGAGCCACCGGGTCTTAACCATCGATGGGTCCCTGACATGAGCAAGCTCAGGACAAAGAAGGGGCGTCGGAAGACTCGTCGAATGAGGAACGATATGGATGAGTAGGAGACTGGATGTCGAAGGGTGAGGTGCATTGTGTGTAACCAAATGCATACAAGCCAAGATCGACGCCGAAAGTACTGCAGCAGCAAGCTACCTATTTGGACCGTCACATCGTTAAGTATTATTACGCGCCGTAGTAGTACTCAAGTATGGAAGGTTGTGTAATACTTAAGACAGTTTGTAATAATTTAAAATAGTTTGCTATAATTTGGAACACTGTAAAATAGTTTGTAATAATTTAAAACAGTTTGTAATAATTTGGAACAATTTAAAACAGTTTGTAATAAAATGTACCTTGTTCTTTATTTATGACTTCATGTCTACATATTGCAAATGGTTCATCCATATTTACTTATTTCAATTTGTTCAATGGGCTTTAAGTTTGCGGGATGGAACAGCAGGCGGCGGACACGTTGCTCGATCCCACCGTCGATAAGACGCACAGGTCGTTCCTTTCTGCCGAGCACAATGCTCAGGTTGGTACTGTGAAACCACGGCCATTGGGCGAGCCTCTTCGCATAGACCCGCGTTGGATTGGGAGGTATGAATCGTCGATTTAATTCACTACTATATGTCTGCAAGATGGTATCATTCATATATACTTTATGCCATCTTTCGTTGAATTAATACAGATTGGCGAGGTCTGGACTCCTATCCGTCTGCAAGATGGTAGAGCTGACGACAACTTATGGTGGACAGAGAGACACTAGTAGATTTGAGTACGACCGAGGTCTACTGACTGCACTCATCGATCGGTGGAGGCCTGAGACACACACTTTCCACCTCCCTTGCGGCGAGATGGCACCGACACTCGAGGATATGTCGATGCTTCTGGGCCTACCGATCGCTGGGGATGTGATTGCACCAGATGATGTGGGCGTGGAGTGGCGTGCACAGATGGAGGCGCGCTTCCACGGGGTGGTACGTCGTCCCGCGCCAAAGATCTGAGCCTCTTAAGGGTGACCAGAAGCACGGGCCATCGAAGAAGTGGCTCACACAATTCACGGTATGTGTGGAAACACTTTAATTTTTGCACCTCGATCGGTAAGGTGCAGTTGTAAAAAATATCATATGGCCTTGTTTCAGGCGGAGTTTATACACCCCGAGGCTGACCAGGGCGATGTGTCGAGGCACCTTGAGGCGTACCTACTAATTCTTTTCGGTTGGGTTCTTTTTTTGACGTCTCACGGTGATACCGTTGACAGGCACCTCATCCAGTTTGCCCAGCAGATCGCAGACTCTGCAGAATGGGAGGTATGGGTACCCATTTGTAGTTGTTGCATGTTTCAATTGTTGCATATTTCACGTGTTGCAAAATTGGGTAACACATCCATGATGCAGGTTCCACAATTCTCCTGGGGTTCAGCCGTACTCGCCGCCACGTATCGAGGATTGTGTGATGCCGTGTCTCGCACGTCGGAGGGGCCAACAATAAGCGGATGCCCTATGTTCCTGCAGCTTTGGTCTTGGGAGCGCTTCTCAATAGGTCGACCGTTCGTTGACCAGGAACCTTACGGGGAACACTTGTATGTGACAGAAGATGTGGAGTGGCCGACCATGGGGTTTTTTTGGGTGCGGCGTCAGGTAGTAAGCTATATCACATAGAAGTACTAAAATTTTTGTACATGTTTCATCTCCATTGATTACGGTGATTACTTTTCAACAGCGGAGGTGGAAGAACAAGCAATCCAAGAAGAGTTACCTGGAGTTTGTGCGGGAGTTCGATGAGCTCACGGATGACTTGGTGCGTTGGACGCCATACGGTGATGAAGAACTTGCTGAACGTGCACCTTTTGGCCTCTCTACACTTTGCACCCGTGATAGACAGTACTGGCTAACACGCAAGGTGCTTGTCTTCGATTGCTGCGTGGAGGAGTACTCGCCGCATAGGGTGATGCGGCAATTTGATCTTCATCAAGAATTCCCTATCCCAATTCATCACACCGTGCCACAGGAAGTGCATAAGTAAGATTCTAACCTACATGCCATTACATTAGCAAGGTCCGCAGTTATCGTTACACTTCTTCGTTTTTGTAGGATGTCACGTGGACGCAAAGCGGCTGGCACGGTCATCCTAGCTCCCTTGCTGGAGGAGTGGGTTTGGCAATGGGCCGAAGCCCTCGACGATGTTGTCGACGAGCCGCGACCGTACGACCATAGTACGTACGAGGCCTATATGGCGTGGTACGCTCCCAGGACTCGACTGAGGGTTGGGCCGATGGCCGCGGGATATGTCAGGCATGACCCGACGCCGTCGGACACGTACCCTCGACAGCCGCCTTCGAGGGCAAACAGGGCGGTTAGTGTGGTCCTTTTACCACGTTTATATTGTTCCTCACACAATTCAGGACAAGATCTATATAATATCCATTACGCAGGGTGACATCGGCTTGGAACTGTTGCACGAGGGGACATCCATGCTTGACCGACTCAGGCAAGGGATTCAGGTCACCGCCCTGGATATGAGACAAGCCTGGGAGAGAGTAGTCAGCAAGGCGAATGAGCTGGTTCGTCTCTCCTCTTGTCGGCGTGCCGGTGACGTAGTGCCACGTGCCCCGCCACCTTCAGGCCGTGGAAGACGTGGGGGACGGTCACAGGCAGGTCGCGGCTTTCCAGCTTCCCTTCCACTACAGCCTGACGTGCCTGTTTGGCAAGGTACGTACGCCGCTGGAGGGTCCCTACCCCCCTAGCCCCCACCCCTACGCCTCCCCCCTACAGGCCTCCCCCCACTTCGGCGTGGGATCAGCGCCCGCGACACTCGTACGGGGGTCCCCCCACTTTGGCTTCGGATCAGGCCCCACAGCACTCCTACGGGGGCCCCCCTGCTGTAGTGTCGCAGCAGCCACCCCACCACTCCTACGAGGGTGGATCTTGGTCCGGGTGGGAGCAAACAGTGGTGCCGTCGGCACCCGCTTCGACTTGGGAGCAAGCAGCAGTGAGGTACGTCCACCCTCAGCAGGACGAGTGGGCCCCCGGAGATTCTGCACTTTGGCAAGGGGGACCGTACGGCGCGTACAGTACACCGGCCTACCACGGCGCCGACACCACACCGGCCTACCACGGAGCCGACACCACACCAGCCTACCACGGTGCCGGCACTAGCACTGCACCCGTCTACTACGGTGCCGGCACTAGCACCGCACCGGCCTACTACGGTATGGGAGTCGAGGGGGGCCTCACTGCTTCTTACGAAGGTACATACACAATGACCTTTGCTTACAACATTCAGAGTTGCATGTGGGAGCATAATTAATGAACTTATTTATTATTTCAGATGATGATTCTCATGGCATTCAATCACATGACCAAGAAGAATTTGATGTGGGTTCCTATCTGGTGAACGACCCCATCACACCTGTCGATATAGGGAGGCCTCGGCGAGAAATTCGTCCACGCGACCCACTCACATACTCCCGAGATCAGGTGCGGCACCGCGGTGCTAGAGATCAGCAGCGGCAGGTGCGAGGCCGGCAGTGATTCTTGTGTACTGGTACCATGGCATGTATACATTTTAATATATGTATAATATAAATATATCATCAAATTATAATATATATGATGTATACTATTATATTTTAATATATATGATAAATATATGCGCTATTTTCTAAATTTGATACATGTATAAGCATGTCAATATATACATTTGAAAACTCAAAATTGTATCTACTTTGACAAAATTGCAAATTTAAAATTTTACCAAGTGTTAATAGTCGTTTGTATGGCAAACTAAAATTTCTAAAAGGTAGAAGCTATGAAATAAATAAAAATATTAAATACACGTAAAGTGAATCTTGATATGTAAAGTGAATTATAGAATGTAGCAGAGTTTAAACCGTACAATACAACACAAACATCAATACGAAAGTATCAAAGTTCAAACCATACAATACAAGCATGAAGACCTTATAGTCGTTTCTTAGGGGAATTCAAAAGTACGTCGTAACATGTGGGTGGCAGCTAGCTAGACGCGTCGTCTCCGGCATCACGAGGCACAAGCGCCCGTATGGACGTGCATCTCTAGGGTACGCCTTGTCATTTCGAGACGATTTTCGAGATCTGCGATCCTTGCGTGCAGAACCATCATGTATGCATCTGCTGCCATTGGAAAAAGGATCATCCATCCACGATGCCATACGACAATCATTTATCTGTTTTCAACAGAATATAAAGTTAGGTTACATCGTAAAATAAATTCGATCTATATGAAGGTAAGTAAACTCACGGCGTATACAGGGCATCGGTAGAATCTCCGTCCGGTCCAACCAGACAGGCCTATCGAATGTCTGCACCACTGCATCCATTCCACAAGCACACCTGGGCCAATCCCAACGATAATGAGGGCCGGCCGGAGCATGATTGACTCCGTGCGGTAGTTCTGTTTCATTTTGTTGGGCAGGTCCTCCGATGGGTAATGGGTGTGGTCTTCTGGGCCGGACGATTCCCACCAACTTGGTCTAATCCATGCGTTGCTGGACCTTTGTTCGGCCATCCTACTACGATGACGGCAGACAGTATCACATGGGCATGTCGTGCATATACGTGTTAACGGCAAGTGGTAAGTGAGGTAGCCCTCACATATCAAGATTACCATCTTGTGTATATATATATATATATATATATATATATATATATATATATATATATATATATATATAGAGAGAGAGAGAGAGAGAGAATAGCTAGCGTACTCTCGAGTCTGAGATCTCTCCGTACTCCCAAGTGGTTTTCGAAATTCGAGATGCCTAACAACCGATCCGAATGTTGATCCTGTTTGTCTCACTGAAAGCGTTGTCGATGACCAAGTTTCATATTTTTTGAATTTTTTACTATTTGTTTCATATTTTTGAAAATCAGCCATCCAATTAGTCGTAGTGCGTTCAAAAAGCTGATTTTCGAACATAAGAAATAAATAGTAAACAAATTCAAAAATATGAAACTTGGTCCGACAACGCTTTCATTGAGATTAACAAGATCAATGGTTCGAATCAGTTGTTAGGCATCTCAATTTCAAAACCACTCGAGTACGAGAGATCTCAGATTTCGAGAGTACGCTATCTCTCTCTCTCTCTCTCTCTCTCTATATATATATATATATATATATATATGCAATTTTCACTACTAATATGTCAACATTAGCATACAATACTACTAGTAACATTAGCATAGAATATTATACCTGAATTGAATGAACTAAAAAGAACTGAAAGCGAGAGAGTGAGTGTGTGAAGGCTGCTCTGCGTGTGAAGCCTACAAATGTGTGAAAAGAACTGAAAGCGAGAGTGCCGCGTGTGAAGGCGAACGGCAGGACGCGATATATATACACTCAATTTTGTGATCACTGTGACTTCTAATCGGTATTAATTAGCGCAAATCATGTAATTACTGTTTCATTATTTCAAAAGTTAGCACTATTTTGTCGGTGGGGGATTATTTTATTATTGTTTTTGCACTATTTTGTCGGCAGTCCATTATTTTATTATATTTTGTGCACTATTTTGTCGGTACGTATTATTTTATTATTTCTTTTCGCAAAAGAGGCCGGGGGATTAGGGGCGGTTGGGCGCAGCGTGCCGCACCCATGCAGGGTGGCGGCAGCTGAGGGTTATTTTTGTAATTTTCTATTCCTGTGGATCATTTTATTAATTTTCTATTAACTTTGATTATTTCCGTAATTTTTCCCATACCTAAACCCAATCGGCACTAATCGTGTTTTCGAAAAACGACAGCTCGGCCGGTCGCGCTTTTTGTGCATGATAGATCGTTATCGCACTTTCAACGCTACGACCAGAGGTCGTCGCTTCGATCTGTGACAGACGCTCTCCTCACTTTGTTCCTTCCCTGCTCACCGTCGATGGCATGCTTGTGCTTTGAAAAAACGATCATTTCCTGCTCGCGAATTGAACGAACGACGGGCGTATATTTGTGTCTAATGTCAAAAACGGGATACATTTTTGCATAAAACAATAAAAATAAATATAAAATAATTAAAAATTCCCTTATCCCATGCGCGTACAACCCTTCGATGCGGCCCGGTCCACAAACAATTTCCCCCCAAATCGATGCTACAGTATTGCGATACGGGCCCTTTACGGGCAGCGTTGGAAATGCCCTTACTTCTCCCTGCCGAAACAATCTGCGCACCAACAATTCACCAGGACAATCCCTTGGGAAGTGCAAATTAGAAAACTCTGCCGACTTACTCTCTCCAGTTCCGTAATGCTTGATGTTTTAAACATTAACACAATTTTCGAAAGATAACTTTGATCATCAATTACTAATAGAATATATATACAAAATTCATGAAATTATGATATTGTGAAAGTGTTTTTCAAGACGAATTTATATGTGTGTTTTTTATGTACATAATCCAAATAGTTTAAAAGATTTTTACAGATAAAATTTTAAAACTTTGACTTAAAACAAATCTAAAACGACAAGTATTATGGAACTTGAGGGGTATTAAGGACTAACCAATGCAACTCCATCAATTATCAAAAAATTTGCACCATGGACTGGTCAAACAAGTAAAAGTAAACAGCTACATCCAAAACGTTGACACCAACTGTACTAGCCCTCCATCCTTGTACCCTATCTAAGCTACCTCACAACAGCAAAACGAATAACTTATGCCTCCTTCATCGGTACGGCAAATCAACGGGAGGGCTGGAGACTGCAGCACATCATGGCAGCACCTGAATAAACAAGCAAGGAACGTGTAGTCCATCAAAACATGAAGTGTACCCTATCTAAGCTACCTCACAACAGCAAAACGAATAACTTATGCCTCCTTCATCGGTACGGCAAATCAACGGGAGGGCTGGAGACTGCAGCACATCATGGCAGCACCTGAATAAACAAGCAAGGAACGTGTAGTCCATCAAAACATGAAGCTTATCGTTTTCTCTTAGCACATCCTCTAGAGAAGCTTGTCTGATAAGATCTGAATTCTTTACCTGATCAAAAGAACTTTCAGAAAAAAAGTGTTTGATAATGTAGTACTCCGGAGAGGAGATGACAACACTCGTAACTTACTTGTCGCTTTCTTAACTCTTTGCTTGAAGTATTGGAATAACCTGAATTATCATTACCAAGCCAAGAAGAGATTGTAATACCGCCACAACAATCAAGAATAAAACATATAAAAAAAGACAATGTTAAATAATTTTAGCACAAACACAAGAGCAAAAACCATATCAAAATGGCAAATAAGATTATGTATATCATCTTCACTATTTACTTCACGACATATAGCGCAGACGCTGCACAAGACCATAAGTTCATTAAATACCTACATGAGTCTGTAAGCTTGAAGTATTGAAATGCCCCACCTTTATATGTGGTGTAGACAAAATATTAGCCGGGCTGCTCAATATTAATTATCATAAGGCAACAATTTATTATGAGTCGTAGTATGCAATCAACAGCACATCAAACAACGATCCACCATTGACATATAAATAGAACATTCACTACGCAGACAATGCGTATGCAGAAAATCTAGCCCTTTTTATGAGGTTGGAAGCCCAATAAGGAGTTGAGGATTTCATAATAGAACACCAGCATGATAAGTGATAGCACATCCTCATCGGATGAGATAGAGGAAGTTTGGCCAAACGATATCTCAATAAGTTACACCGCAAAACAAATCCTTCTTGAAAAGAGAATTACCACAAATAATAAAATGGCAAAAAAAAAAATATCAAGCCTCAATATTGATGCAAACAAATATTCAAACACATGAATATAATCTTCCATACATACAAAAAGCACAAATTCAGAAGCAAGGAAAAAACACTCGGTAGCAATTCTATCCATTCCTCCTCATAGGCCAAAACACCGAATTCATGTTTGATTTTTGAATAATTTACTGTGGTCTAGCAAATTTCCTTGCTAACAGATAACAGTTAACAATTCCTTGGTTTTTGAATAATTTTTTAATATTCCAATGCAACAGTTAACAAATAACTTACCAGCTAAGCGCGAGTGTGGAACAAGTTTTCTATAACATGTGTCACATTAGACCTTCCAAGAATCCATTGCAAGGTCTCCCGAAAAGATAAAACAGATGGTGTTTTGGTCATGTGTTGATAGGGAAAAAAGGTGAGCAATAAACTTCTTAGCTTCTATGAAGGCATGTAATTGTTCTAACTATGAAAATTCTCAACAAGCCGAAAAAAGATCATATGGGAAACTGTTTTCACCAATAATCTCCACAAGAACATGCCCCGTCTCTGAAATGGTGGAACCGGTTGATGTCTCTTATGATAATCTCCCTTAAAACAATCTTTGAAATGAACTTGAATGCAACATGACAATCTCTGCATATACGCAAGTTCTTCTTGACCCTAATGGGTGCTCCAGCTGGTGTGCTGATTAATGCAAATGCGACAGCCAGCCTCTCACTGTGGTGAGAAAGAAGTAACTCCTTTTCGTTTTTGTCTACATCATGGAGATCAACCTCTAAATTTGGAACATAGCCTGCTTTCCTCATTAGATCTCCCAATTCATCTAGCTTTGAATATATATCCCTAGTCCTTGGGTGTCTCTTGTCACTAACGGTGAAAGTATGCACCTTGTCCTTCACCTCAACCCAGCTGATGGCAGGCTCCTTCTTAACCTTGCTATGTTTCATTAGCTTCCGCACCTTAGCCACCTCATCCCACATGCCTGCAGATGCATAAGTGTTTGCAAGCAGAACATGTGTGCCAGACTTCTCTGGCTCCATGGTGAAGAGCTTTTCAGCTGCCAGCCTTCCCAGTTCTGGGTCTCGGTGTACTCTTGAGGCTCCTAGTAGTGCCCCCCAAACTGCAGAATTTGCTTTGAAAGGCATGCTGTTGACAAGCTCCATTGCATCATGTAGTTTACCAGCACGACCTAGAAGATCAATCATGCATGAATAATGTTCCTCTGTCCTGTCAATTCCAAACATCTCCTTCATTGAATTGAAGAATCGTGTGGCTTCATCAACAAGCCCTGCATGGTTGCAAGCGCAGAGAACACTAGTCATGGTGATGTTGTTTGGAGCAATACCCTCACCAACCATCCTGTGGAACAATTCCAATGCTCTCTTCCCATGCCCATGTTGTGCTAGCCCTCCAATCATTGCAGACCATGAGACGATGCCCCTCTCTGGCAGGCCAGAGAAGACCAGATCTGCATCCTCTATGCTCCCACACTTTGCATACGTGTGCACAAGAGCATTCCCTGCAAATACATCTGACATGAACTGCCTCTTGATCAGATGAGCATGAACTTGCTTTCCTTGCTCATAGGCAGACAGGCTAGCACAAGCATTCAGGAGGCTGCTCAGCACGAATGGATCTGGCTCAAGGCCCTTTCTCAGCATCTGTATGAACAACTTTATAGCATCTTCACCATGGTCACACTGTGAGAGTGCTGTGATCATGGACGTAAAAGCTATGATGTCATCACAACAGTAGTCTTCAAACACTCTATTTGCATCATTGAGGCAGTCACACTTCCAATATGAATAAATAAGTCCGTTGGTGACATAAGAGCCAGATAGGAACCCTATCTTCTTTGCAAGAGCATGAACCTGTCTTGTACCCCCGGTTGCCTCCAAGCCTGCTGTTGACTTGAGAACAGCAGCCAAGGTTGTGCTATCAACATTAAAACACTCCTTTCTCATCCTGCAAAAGAGAGAAAGTACCTCGCCATGCTGTCCGCCATAAGAACAACCTGAGATCAGCGCGTTCCAGAAAACCAAATCCCTATGCAGCGTCCAATCGAACACCTTCCTGGCATCATCCAGAAAACCATACTTTGCATACATATCCACAAGACCAACACTGATATATTCATCGGAATCTGCATTGGCTTTGATCATGAACCCATGAATTTGCTGGCCCAAATCAAATGCACCAACGCCAGCACAAGCCTTCAGGATGCTAGACAATGTAAACACATTGGGCACCAGCCCTGAGGACTTCATCTGCAGGAGCAAAGCCAGTGCACGGTGGTCATGCCCATGAAGCACACATCCAGAAATAAAAGCATTCCACGAGACCACATCCGCCTTAGGCATCTTTTCAAATACCATTGAGGCCATAGCAATGTCCCTCAGCTTTGAGTACATATCAACCAACGCATTGGCAGTGAATAGATCCTCATCGTACCCCGTCCTTACCACCATGGCATGCACCTGCCTCCCGGCTTCCAAGTCCCTCGACCCGGCACATGCATTCACAACACAGGAGAATCCAAACTCATTGGGCCGCACTCCGCTCCATACCATCTCGCCAAACACCCCAACAGCATCACCACACCTGTCATTCTTGACATAAGCCGACATCAGGCCATTCCAAGAAACGGCATTTCTCTCGCTGTTAGCCTCGTCGAACACCCTCCGGGCCACGTCCAAGAACCCGAACACCCCGTACATGGCCACGAGCGCGTTGGCCACGAAGACGTCTGCGCTGAGGCCCGTGGCCACGGCCACGGCGTGCACCTGCGCGCCCAACCCGGCGTCCGGCGCGCATTTGAGCACGACGGGGAGCGCGTACTCGTTGCAGCGGACGCCGCGCGCGCGCATGGCGCAAAAGGCGGCGAGCGCATCCCGGGGCAGGGCGTTGTTGGAGTAGGCAGTGACGAGCGAGGACCAGGAAACGTGGCACGGGTCTGGGATTTCGTCGAACACCCTGCGTGCGGCGCGCGGGAGGCGGCATCTGGCGTAGAAGGAGAGGAGGTGGTTGCAGAAGGCGGCGAAGAGGCCTGACTTGAAGACGGCGGCATGGAGTTGGGCGCCCGGGAGCAGCGACTGCGAGGCGGCGTAACGGGCGAGGAGCTGCCTTATAGCTTCCTGGCTACTCATGGAAGCCCCCGCTCTTCTCAGTGGAACCCCTTCTCCAACCGCCGCTAGCCGCCGGCAAGCCGCCGCCTCTCCACGCGGTTGCGCCGCCCGACCATGCCCTTCCTATGCCTCAGCAGGCGGAGGATGGGCGGAGGACGGCTGGCGTAGTGGCGCCGCCACGCCGGACGACTGCCGGACTGGAGCCTGGAGGTGGAGGCCGGAGGGGAGACTGGAGAGCCGAGAGCGAGCCTCCTGCGCGCCTGCGCCTGCGGGTGGCGCCAGCGCCGTGGCGAGATGGGTAGATGGAGGTGCCGGGGTGGCCTCCGCCTCGCAGCAGGCCGCGGCTTGCGAATGGCCGGACGAACGCGCCGCCGCCGCCGCCGCCGCCTGCCGGATTGGGAGTCAGGAGATGGGAGCCGGGATGGAAGAGAGAGACTGGGGGTGGGGGTTTGGGCATTCAGCCATTCAGGCCCGGCCGCCCAAGGGATGAGCATCAGCCAGGCGTACGGAAGGTCCAGTAGCACCAGACACCGGCCCATGAGGGCCCGTTTGGGAACCGCGGCCCAAACCAGTGGGAAAACTTTTGAAATTTATTTTTTTTATAAATTTATTTTTTATTCTTTATGCAAAAATACATCCCGAGTTGAACTTTAGACAGATCTAGGCTCCTGTCGTGCTTTGAAACCGCGATCAAGCGGCGGTCGCTCATTGAAAGCACGATAGCTTGCTGAAAGAGCGGTTGCAAGCTGACAACCAACGACGTGTAACGGACGTTACGACGATCGCTCGACCAATTAACGATAGGGCCGATCTCTCCCACGACATGTACATACTCCAGGAAACGTACGTACAGAGTTTGATTCTTCTTATATCTATTAATATTTCATACCATATCCAATTTATATGAAACAAATTTTAAAATTCATGTAAAATCTTAAAGAACCTATTTTTAAAACTTTCAATTTTTAAAATTTTTTCGTGTAAATTCACCCACTGCGGCTGGTTCCGAACTCTCCGGCCACCACCTGACGCCTTTGGACCCCTCCGCCCCTGCCTCCGGCCTGCCCCTCGGCGAGCTTCAGATCTATGGTGGTGGTCTCTAGGAAGGCGGTGGTGATGGCGGCATGAGATCAACAACCAGCGCGGCACTCGTCATCGGAGGAAGGTAGTGGTGAGGCTTCCCCTGGCACCCTGTCTCCCTGGATTTTCAGAAGAATTGGGGAAAGAAATTGGGAACGGAAGCTACGAGCTCGGTGGAAGAACGGGGAAAGTTACCCAGGGAAAGGAAGGTGACATAAAAATCAGGGATTATTCTCAACGGGAAATTCCACCCTACCCCCCAAACGAGCCAACGTGTGAATTTTCTCCCTCTCCCGAATCCTGTCTCACAGCCTTGCCTATCATTAGCCGCCACCACTACCGCCTCCAACCCACTACACTAACGGTTTTGAGACAACTAGGCAAACAGAGATAAGTCTAGGGGGCTGAAAAAAATAAGATTGAAGTTTTGAGGAAATAAGTGAGATCTGCAATAAGTTCAATGAGGTTGTTAATTTTCTCTTTTAAAAAAAAGGGATGGCCAGACAATGCATAATATGGACACGGTCCATCAACCATCTGGCCAAGATTCACTTGAAAAAAGAAACTGGTGGATAGAAAGGTCAAATGAGAAAGACCGTGTGGTAACATCAATCAAAAGCACATGTTACATTTACGTCTTGTTTTTTTCAGCGTTACGTATAGTTACGTATTACTATAGCAAATTTTGTTAATTTTATATAGCCTATATGTTAAGATAATTTCTAACGATTTTTCCATGGCTTTTAGCGGTCCTTCTAAAAATCATAAAACTATTTTTTAAAGCTTTAGACATCTTTTTGAGGGGTCTCAAATTTGCAACCGTAATACACACCACAACGATGCGCTAAAAAGAACAAGCCCTTAATCAAATGTCGTCAACGCAGCTTGCAGCAAATCGCCGCTGCTTTGCTCCTCCATGGACAGTGGAAAGCGCCGGAGTTTTGAGGATGTTCACTGTGATGAGAGGGACAAGGTGAACAAGGAATCATCCACTACAGATAGTAGTACAGCTCCAGTTGCTAGTGCTGGCAACAGTAGTACTCTCTCTCTCGCAAAAGCAGCTCTGCAACTGAAGAAGAAAGAACTACTAGAAAAACTCAGCAAGCCTCAGAAACTCGCCGATGCTCATGCTCCGACTTTGTTGAGCTGTTCCCAGTCAGAGATATAGGCTCTCTTTGATTTACGGTTTCAGTTCGATTCGATATGGTTGAGTCAAAAATCAAGAGTATAAAAAGTGATACGAAAAGGGTAAAAGAAATTAGAATCTATTTTTGAGATTTATCAAGAAAACCTCACAACGTTTGAAAAATTATTACAGAATGTTACAATAATGATCTGTGTAAAAATATCATATTTTAATTCAACCGAACAAAATCAAATCAAACCGTGAATCAACCAAGACGATACTTATTGATACCTTGCACAGAGTAAATAGGACCCAACGAGCACGTCGGGCCGTCAGCTCTCAAGTCCACGGACGACTCAACACGCGGTCGATCGTAGACTCGATCTGGCCTGTCGTGCTCCGGGCGGTGACCGACTGACCGACGTGGGAATCAAACATGAAACATTCAAACGACCAACGCTACCTACAACTTTCTGCCAAATCACACGTATGAATCATTCCAAAGTCCAATCTCCTCCGTCCAAAAAGCCAAAAGGAAAAAACCTTTCATCGTACGCATAAGTTGCAGCCCGCTTGATTTGTTGATGCTTTTATTTTTCTCTTTTAATATGGCTCGCATCAGCTTGTACATATACATCATTTCAAGTAACATTAGAGCTACAACTCTTTAACACTTTGTTGTACTCACTTGTTCAGGCCTTTGTGTGTTTTTTCTTAATGATTTTCACAATAATTTTTAGTATATTTTTCAGCTGAGCTCGACTTTTCATATTACAATCTAATAAAATTTTCCGCCTAAAAAATCCGACTCTACATTGATGCACTCACCGAACTACTGATTTTGTCAGGGGTAAGTGTTACATCCAAAATTGTCATTGCACTGATTAAGCATGCATGACTAGTCCACCAGGTGCTAGCCGGCTTACCGTGTGCAGTTCCGGGGGTCCACCGTATCTCTTTTCCCTAAGATGATCTGGTCACCTAAGGCGCCGATGAAGTGCAAGGTGTTCAGTTGGCTGCTGGTTCAACATCGGCTCTGGACTGCAGACCGCCTGCAACGACAGGGCTGGTCGCACAATCAGCTTTGCCCTCTCTGTGGTATTTCGTTTGAGACCACGTCACACCTGTTCCTGCAATGCAATTTCTCGAGATCCTTTTGGGACGCTATTGGGGCGCAGTCAGGGCATCAGGTGCTAGCTACGTCCGCTTGGCCGCAGATCTTGTCAACCTCAATTCAACATTGGTGGGTTGATCGCCTAGGCCAAGTTCCCAAAGACATGATGAAAAGAGTTAGTACCACCATCATTTTGACGCTCTGGATAATTTGGTGCGAACGAAACAGGCGGCTCTTCGAAGGTCGTGCTAGGCTGCACCATCAGATGCTGGCGGATTGGGCCGCGGAACGTCAATTGTGGTCGACGGCGGGGATGGCCGCCTTGCTTAGCGAGTAGTCAGTTTAGAGTCCCCGTGCCGACCAGGGTGTCGTCGGCCTCGGAAGGGAGTGTGTTTGTCTTTCTGTTCTTGCCTGGTCAGTCGCCAGACTCTCTGTAAAGCATTGTAAATCTCTTTTCTTCTATTAATGAAACAGTCAGCGTAAGCTGACCTTCAAAAAAAAAAAAACTAGTCCACCGAAGATGAAGCAATCACACCACTAATGTTCTTTGTTTCGTTGCAGTGTTGCTACTTGCTACAAATATAAGCAATCGTGATGTGCCGATGGGAAGCAATGGCGTGTAGGAGCACTTGATAGGCGTCCCGCTGGGGCTACCCCCAGAGATGCGTTTTTGGCCTTTTTTTTTTTTAAAGCTGAAAGTGATCAAAGTTGAAAGTTTTACTCTGAATTCAAAAAAACTTTTTGGAGAGCCAAAAAAATTATAAAAAAATATTTTAAAAACTCTAAAATAAACTATTTAAAACCACGCAATATAGTGACAAAATACTACATCATTTGATTTATGCAAAAATGATATATTTATATTTAGTTTAATTTATTTTAAACTGAAAAAATGAGACCTTCATCGAAGGAAAGGTCAGACGATGTCAAAGGAAAAACTAAGTTGATTTGACCTTGAGATCGGTAAAAACTAAGCTGATTTGATCTTGAGTCAAATCAATAAAATTTTGAAATAATTATTGTCATTCTATATATATAAAAAATACAAAATAACTCAACGTCATGATCAAACTAAGTGGAAAATAGTATAAACAAACTTAAAAAAAAAGTTGCCCAAAAACATAAAACAATCACCTACTGGTTAGCAAATCGGTAAAAAATAGTCCTACTCCAACTTGGCAGGGGGTGTCATCCCGGTCCCCGAACTCAGAAAACCAGATATTTGGGTCCTTGAACTTAGCACGGGTGTCATTTCGGTCCCCGAACTCAGAAACCAGCTATTTGGGTTCCTGAACTTGACACGGGGTGTCATCCAGGTCTCTAAACTTGGCAAGGTGTGTCATCCAGGTCCCCAAACTCAAAAAAAATTAGAAATATGTTTTTGAATCTTTTAATGACTTTCTAAAATTTATATGTTTTTTCTTATTTGTTTAGATTTTTAATGATTTTTCTAATTTTTTTTGAGTTTGGGGACCTGGATGACACCCCTGTCAAGTTTAGGGACTTGGATGACACCCCGTGCCAAGTTCAGGGACCCGAATAACTGGTTTTTTGAGTTCGGGGACCGGAATGACACCCCCTGCCAAGTTCGAGGGCCGCCGGTGCATTTTACTCTAAACCAATCATAATCACAATAAAAATCGCACATTTACCCTTCAAGCTAGTCTTAATTTTGTTAGTTCTAATCTTGTTATGGTTTGTCTAGTTCGAGTAGAACTAGATTTATAGTTTGAGTAGGACTAGATTTATCTAAAAGAGGAAATAGTAGAGATGGAGTTTGTTTAGAATTAGTAGTTCTAATCCTAATAGGAGTCTTGTAATTTCTCTAGTATAAATAGATGGCCAAGGACCAAGGAAAGGTGCAAGTTTTAGCACCGGGAAAAACTAGCCTCCAGCCATGCACCAAAACTTCGTTTTGTTTTGTGCCGGTAACCAAGTCAATTAGCTTAATCACGATCAGTCTTGACGGAAACTATATATGCATAGTTAAGTGCATACGTGAGTTTCTATATGCACGTGAGTACGTGATTAGCCACATTACCAGCCGTTTTGTCCCTGGTTCATGAGTTTCGACGATATTGTGTTGTTGCCGAACAGAATAACGAGGGAAGCGACGAGCTGTACGGGCATAGGAATCGACGAGATAATTTCGCTTGCTGTTTCGGCTGTTTTGATCTTGGGATAAATCCAACAATTGGTATCAGAGCCTAGGTTCAACTCAGTTATCGCCATAAGAAGATGTCGATAGTACCGCATGAAGCAGGAGCGTCGATTGTGAGGCAGGAGGCCCCACCGTCGACGATGTACCCGCAACTTGCAAGGAGCAGCTATACTATCTGGGCCATCAAGATGCGTGTAGCAATGGAGGCACAGGAGGTGTGGTCTGCTGTCGATCCAGGAGGTGACGCGTATAAGAAAGAAGGCGCGGATTACCGGAAGGATCAACTGGCACTATCGGCTATCTATAGTGCGATTCCCGAAGACCTCATGATCTCCATCGCCGGAATGGACTCGGCGAAGACGGCATGGGAGGCAATCAAGACAGCGAACATCGGGCATGATCGTGTGATAGAGGCGAAGTTACAGTCTCTTAAACGCGATTTTGAGAATCTCAAGATGCTGGACGGTGAGACCGTAGCGGCTTTCGCTACTAGGGTCTCGACGATCGTCAAAGGCATCCGAGGACTGGAAAAAGATAAGGACAAGCAATTGTCGGAAGTTGAAGTGGTGCGTCGTTTCTTGCGTGCGGCACCGGAAACAAACATGCAGCTCGTCATCTCGATAGAGCAATGTATTGACTTGAAGACTTTAACACTGGCTGATCTGATTGGTCGCTACCAGGCGTACGACGAACGGATCAAATCCACTATTGGTGATCCAGAGGACCAAGGGAAACTGTTGCTCACCCGATCGCAGTGGGAGACACTGTCAAAGAAGGGAGAGGGGTTTTCTGGAGGTGGTGGAAGGAAGGCCGGTGATAAGGGTTCTAGTAAAGGATCCAAGTCAAAGAACGTTTGCAGCCATTGTGGTAGACATCGACGCGACAAGGGTGGTCGTGATGATGATGACTCGTCAAGTGATACTGACAGCAGCGGTCAGTCAAGTGACATAGATGATGACAAGTCAAGCAACGGCAAACGGAACTTCGGGGGTGCAAAGGATAGGAGCAAGATCAAGTGCTTCAACTGCAATGTATATGGGCACTATGCATCTGAGTGCCAAAAACCTCATCGTAATCGAGATTGGCACAAAGAGAAGGCGAATCTCATCCATAAGGACGTCGATAATGAACCATGTCTACTTCTTTCCACGCATGTGCAGAAGGTACATAATGTGATGCTTTTAAGTAAAGAGAAGATGGTGTTGAGGTCGTGTGTCGAGGGTGAAACACAACCTACATCCACGAAGTGGTACTTGGACAATAGTGCAAGTAACCATATGACAGGGCAGAGGTCATTGTTCGAGAAGTTGGATGAGACTTTTCAAGGACAAATTCAATTTGGTGATGGATCTATTGTGGAGATCAAGGGAAAGGGGTCAATTCTTCTCCAGTGCAAGAACGGAGAACAACGTGTGCTCTCTGAGGTATATTTTATACCGAGTCTCTCCAAGAACATCATCAGTTTGGGACAGTTTGTCGAAGACGGATGCAAAGTGATCATGCACCAAGAAGATCTATGGGTCTATGAGCAAAGCGGGAAGCTTCTCATGAAGGTGCAAAGATCCAAATATAGGTTATATATGATTCAATTGAACATATATATCGATGAACATGGTCAACAAGAAGAGTATGAAGAGGTTGTGCCATATGATATGTTCAAGCAGGGAACATCAAGTGAAACTCTAACCGACCTATCAAACATGATAGTGTCTGATCCTTTCTGTGCCATAGAGGAGGCAGCTGATACAGAGAAGGAGGAGATAAAGATGGCACCAACAACAGTGGTATTCCAGCATAGATTGGATGACCTTGCGAGCATCGAAGATGTTCAAATTGAATCTCAACTTGTTCAAACTATTGCACTATGCAAGAAGAAGAAGAAAAAGGAGACGATGAAGAAGAAGAAAAAGAAAAAGAAGATGATGAAGAAGACAAACCGAGTATGCAGAAGTAACTTGAAGGACAAGTTTGGGCTGCAACCCGTCAAGATTGTGAACATGTCAGATGGGCGTGAGGACTGTGCAAGGAGACGGATTCATCAAGCCATTGGATTGCGTCAAGTTCAAGGAGATTAGGATCAAGATTAGGGGGGTGATTGTTAGTTCTAATCTTGATATGGTTTGTCTAGTTTGAGTAGAACTAGATTTATAGTTTGAGTAGGACTAGATTTATCTAAAAGAGGAAATAGTAGAGATGGAGTTTGTTTAGAATTAGTAGTTCTAATCCTAATAGGAGTCTTGTAATTTCTCTAAGTATAAATAGATGGCCAGGA
Source organism: Raddia guianensis (assembly GCA_036346415.1). NCBI lineage: Eukaryota > Viridiplantae > Streptophyta > Magnoliopsida > Poales > Poaceae > Raddia > Raddia guianensis. Next base: position 4,424,554 of record CM070539.1, on the reverse strand, counting down.
TCGAGGAAAGTGCAAGTTTTAAACGGGAAAAACTAGCCTCAGCCATGCACCAAAACTTCGTTTTGTTTTGTGCCGGTAACCAAGTCAATTAGCTTAATCACGATCAGTCTTGACGGAAACTATATATGCATAGTTAAGTGCATACGTGAGTTTCTATATGCACGTGAGTACGTGATTAGCCACATTACCAGCCGTTTTGTCCCTGGTTCATGAGTTTCGACGATATTGTGTTGTTGCCGAACAGGATAACGAGGGAAGCGACGAGCTGTACGGGCATAGGAATCGACGAGATAATTTCGCTTGCTGTTTCGGCTGTTTTGATCTTGGGATAAATCCAACAAATTTTAGATTACCAGAGATAATGAAATTAGCAAAATCGTTACATTCACCTGGCTTGAAAACTGGATGGATGGTTTAACCGTGCATAAAGATAAAAGTAAAAAACCATAAAAATGGATCACAAAATATATAATGAGGAAATTGAAACATCAAATATCTAATGAGATGACATGAGGTTGGCAGATAACATCAGGGGCAAAACAGTCCACACAGGGACGCAAGGTCTCCAAACCACTCCTTTCTCCCTCTGTTCTTGTGACCTGACTCCATTTCTTCACCACATCTTGATCTCACAAAAAAAAGAAGAGAAGAAAAATCAAGAAACGGTGTCCCTTTCACGCTCCTACTCTATAATACCCCTTGCATCTGCCGTCAGTTGGCTGCTCAATCGCGCACACACCTTCCCCGGCCTCCTCTCCCTGTCATCTTCTCTTCTACGTCACAAAAGTTGACACCAATGCTTGCATTTAACATTTTAGTACGATTCAAGCAACCCTGAGATCATCTTGCCTCCAAATTCCAAAGTTTTTCTTTTTTACCCCATCCATCCGTTTCCATCGCACAGTTGCAAGCAGCCAGTCCGTCCGAGAGGCAGCATTTCTTTTTTTCTTGCCGCTTGCCGCCACCTAATCTTGCTACCGAACACAGATTCACCAGCCTCGTCGTTGAAGTCTTCTTCCTCTCCCCCTCTCTCTCACTGTCTCTCAGAGAAGAGGGAGAAGAGAGGTGATTCCTTGAGAGATTGGTGGTGCAGCAATGGTGAGGCTCGCCGTGTTCTTGGTCGTGGTGGTGGTGGCGGCGGCCATGGTGGTCGTGGCGCCGGTGAGGGGGCGGTTCGTGGTGGAGAAGAGCAGCGTGCGGGTGCTGGCGCCGGAGCACATCCGGGGGCACCACGACGCGGCCATCGGCAACTTCGGCGTGCCCGACTACGGCGGCACGCTCACCGGCGTCGTGCTCTACCCGGACAAGAAGGCCACCGGCTGCGCCGAGTTCGGCGCCAAGTTCAAGTCCAAGTCCCGCCGGCCGGTCATCCTCCTGCTCGACCGTGGAGGTAGGCTCACCTCATCTCCTGCTATGGCAAGCTTGTTCCTTTTGTTAATGGGATCGACGTGGTATTTGATTGTTTTGGAGATTTTATGACATCCATATGCTCAGCTAGTAATTATAGAAATAAAAAAACCAAAAAATTATATAGAAGTTAAACAAAACGTTTGAACTTAGTTAACAAAAAAAACTTTAAAACCATGTTTTACGTGAAAAATTTAGAAGTTAAACAAAATGTTTGAACGTAGGATGAATTGTTCAGGCACCGGCGGTTGTTTTGTTCTGATGATGATTTAGTTTCTGAAAGATTGTTTTGCCGATGATCATATCGATATCCACATCCCAATCCATCCCGTATTGTTTGTTCTTTCGACTAGTGTCAAACTGTGGATTGGATACTCTTCTCGGGGACCAATGGTTAGCTTAGCTAGTTAGTTTCGAGACGTGCTAACTAAGTGCTCTAGTATTTTAACTCTTTGATGTAGATTGATCTCCAGCTTAGCTGCCAGAGAGATTGCAATCAGATTCCTTCATGTTTTATATAGAGAGGGAAAGAAATTGATAATTCAGCTCGGCAAGTAGAGCTGAATGATACAGCTAGCTCAGTATTCCATAGGGTCAGCTACTGTTTTGCGCTCAATTTAATTTTAAACAATACTTGTAATTTTGAAAAATACGTCTGTTCTGACATACTGCAGTACTTACCCGTGAACTATATTAATATGAGCAACAATGACAGGAACAGTCATCTTCTATAGTCAACGTTGAAGTGGTCTTGGGCTCTTGGCCTATTGGCCTTGTGCGCATGCATGCATAAGAACTAGTCAATATTCTTTTATCATACTGACTAATTTTCCGGAACCAAATTGGGCACCAATTTTAGTTTTCCTTTGATGAATTCGGATCACATTTCTACTGTATTTGCATCAGAGTTTTGGATAACCGCAAACATATACTCCATCCGATTTTATAAGGCACGCTTTGACTTGGCACAATCTGCAAACCTATATTTTGATTCTTAATATCTCTTATAATATATTGTTTATAAATAACAAAATTATATTCATTGAAAAGTAGTTCAAATAAGAATTCAATGGTACCATTTGTGTTCCACAAAATCTTACATATCTTTTAAAAATAGTTCATTAAGATCATGGGATTTGAATCTTAAAATACGTATGCGTCTAATTGGACATTGGACGAAGGGAGTACTGATTTTTAGGGCTGGAAAAATAGCTCGTGGCTCGCAGCTCGGCTCTGGCTCGAACAAATTTGGCTCGGCTCAGGCTCGGCTCGAACATCTAAATGGCTCGAGTCAAGCCTAGTTTTGGAGCTCGTTAAAATAGCGAGCCGGCTCGGGCTCGGCTCGTTTACACATTTTGAACGCAAAAGCTCCTGTGACTCGTGGCTCGGCTCGGACTCGGACGTTTGGCTCGGCTCGAGCCAATCCTACTTTTGAGGCTCGTTAAAATAGCGAGCCGGCTCGGGTTCGGCTCTTTTTTGACCGAGCTCGGACGAGCTCGGCTCGGCCCGGCCCAGCTCGGCTCGTTTCCACCCCTACTGATTTTGATCCAAAAGATAACCATCTGATCAGACGACTCGAAAGAAAGAGCTGAACTGCTTCATCATACATATATATAGTTTCATTTCTTATGCTCAGTATATGTTTCATCCATTTGATCTAACCACTTGATCTAACCAATCCACTACCAAACAGTAGGTGTCGCAATTACTTTAAGCCAAAGGAAGCACATACCAATCTGTTCAGCCTTCCATGCCAAGCAAAGCCCTCCAACTCTCCATCAAATTTGCAGTTCACTCAAAGATAGCATCCACCGTTCTTAATCCACGCTAGCGCATCGTAATTGGAAAAAAAAAAGAGTACCAAAAATGAAATCTCCTTACCGAGTTCTTGCTGTAAAAAATGTTACTGTGATTCATGAACTTAATTCCGGCAGATTTACAATGCATTCAAAGATTACATCTAGAGTTCTTAATCCATTAGAGTTCTTGCTACTAAAGAATGTGATATTGTTGGAAAAGGTATAGATTACCTCTTGAACCCAGATGCATTATCCCCTTGAGTGTCAGAATGTATAGAATACCCCCTTGGCCTAGGTAAAAGCTGTTTTCGGGCAGCAGATACAAGAAGAAACATATATGCAAGAAATTAGCAGTAATAATATCAAATTTTGCAGATATGCAAGACTGCATTAGCAGTATTAGTATCCAATTTTACAGATTTTACAAAGAAACATAATAACACAAGTCTCCAATAAAACAGGTTCCTACAAGCAACACAACACACATAATAAGTCTGGAAATAATCATGTTTAATACAAGACATACAACAGAAAATATGTGTCTCCAATTAACCAGGTTCATAACACATAATAGAATCCCCGGGCACAGTACATCATGAACTGGTGGTGTTCATGAAGTAGGCCATTCATGAAGTTTCATGAACTGGTGGAATCCTACTGTTGTCCATCTGCAGTAGGCCATTCAAGAAGACAGGATTTTATAGCTTGGCGAGAGTTTCCGATACTGTTCATGGCGGAATAAAAAATGAAACTTTTTTTTTTTTTAATCGAGTTCTTGCTATGAAGAAAACGAGTATGTGATTCCTGAGCTTAATAAATTGAATCCCTGCAGAGTGCTTCTTCGCGCTGAAGGCGTGGAACGCGCAGCAGGCCGGGGCGGCGGCGGTGCTGATCGCCGACAACATCGACGAGCAGCTGCTGACGATGGACACCCCCGAGGCGTCGCCGGACACGAAGTACATCGACAAGATCAGCATCCCGTCGGCGCTGGTGAACCGCGCGTTCGGGGAGTCCCTGAAGAAGATGGCGGCCGGCGCGGAGGAGGTGGTGGTGAAGCTGGACTGGCGCGAGTCGATGCCGCACCCGGACGAGCGCGTGGAGTACGAGCTCTGGACCAACAGCAACGACGAGTGCGGCGCGCGCTGCGACGAGCAGATGGCGTTCGTCCGGAGCTTCCGCGGCCACGCCCAGCTCCTGGAGCGCGGCGGCTACGCGCAGTTCACGCCGCACTACATCACCTGGTACTGCCCGGAGGCGTTCCGGCTGACGCAGCAGTGCCGCTCCCAGTGCATCAACCGCGGCCGCTACTGCGCGCCGGACCCGGAGCAGGACTTCGGCGAGGGCTACGACGGCCGGGACGTCGTGGTGGAGAACCTCCGCCAGCTCTGCGTCCACCGCGCCGCCAACCGCACCGGCCGCCCCTGGGCGTGGTGGGACTACGTCATGGACTACAAGATCCGCTGCTCCATGAAGGAGAAGAAGTACAGCAAGGACTGCGCCGAGGACGTCGTCGTCGCGCTCGGCCTGCCGCTCGACGAGGTGCTCCAGTGCATGGGCGACCCCGACGCCGACGCCGACAACGCCGTCCTCTCCAAGGAGCAGGAAGACCAGGTACCGTACGAGTCCCCACCGGATCAACTAGATCCACCGGATCCCATTCCAATCAATCAGTAGCATTCGAATCTTCAATTGTTCTTGGCTTGCTTATAATTTCAGATCGGCCGCGGATCGAGAGGCGATGTGACCATCCTCCCGACCCTCGTCATCAACAACGTCCAGTACAGAGGTTGGCCGCCGCGTCGACCCCTCTCGCCGTCGCTGCGAAACCTGCATCACTCGAAGCCTCATCTCTCTCTCTCTGTGCTGCATGCTAATACCTGACACGACGAATCGTTCGTGTGTTTCTTGAAGGGAAACTGGAGAGGACGGCGGTGCTGAAGGCCGTGTGCGCCGGCTTCAAGGAGGGCACCGAGCCTCGCGTCTGCTTGAGCCATGGTAGGTAGCAGTAGGCAGTAGCAATGGAGACGACGACGATGGCGTTGGTTTCTTTGGTTTCTTGATGTTAATTTGTGGTGATGAAACAACCTAACCTTCTTCTCCTTTGAACCCTAGACATCGAGACGAACGAATGCCTGCATAGGAACGGCGGGTGCTGGCGAGACGAGGCGACCAACGTGACCGCTTGCAGGGTATGTATGCTCATGATCAAAAGATGAACTTTTACAATTGAATAAACCTACATTTTGTTCTGTGCGTCTTTGATCGAACTCATCTTTTGTTGGATATGTGCAGGACACATACAGGGGCAGGGTGTGCGAGTGTCCCGTGGTGAATGGCGTTCAGTACGAGGGCGATGGGTACACCAGCTGCAAAGGTATATATATCTAGAGCCATTGTAATTATGGTACAACTCACGTATTATGTGACTATTGTATATTTTAGATATGTGCTTAGAGTGCTAAGGCACTGTTGTGTTGGGGTTTATATATGCTACTTGACCAACGAGTTTGCTCCCTGTGTACTTCAGCTGTTGGCCCAGGTAGATGCACGCTGAACAACGGAGGGTGCTGGTCCGATACCAGGGGCAAACAGACGTTCTCTGCTTGCTCGGTATAACACACACACTCTCCCTCTCTGTATATACTGTATCATAATTCATGTAGGAACAATATAGCAAATATCATCAACCAGCACGAGTTTTACGTTACCTGATAATATATGACACTTGCGATAAGTATAGGAGTGTCTCATGGTAAACTCCACGACACTCTATAATACTTGCTATACCACTCCAACATGACACCTGCGGTAAGTATAGAGGTGCCACGTGGTAAACTCCACGATACTCGATGATACTTGCTATACCGCTCCAACATACCGCATACCGTTCTAGTGTTCTACGGCCACTCCCTTTCACTGTTCAATATGGTCTTTGCTAACCACATTCTGCCCCAATGCAAGGACACCGCGTTGACTGGATGCCGATGCCCGCCAGGGTTCCAAGGCGACGGCAACACATGCGTAGGTGCGTAAAACCATCTCATGGCCAGAACTGTTCGGTGGTTTCAATCCCCCCAAACGCAAGCAGCACAGAGCTGATCATGCATGGCCCAGTACTAACTAATGATCGAGAATCATGTGTTCCTCGATGCAGATCTGGACGAGTGCAAGGAGAAGCTTGCGTGCACTTGCCCCGACTGCCACTGCAAGAACACCTGGGGCAACTACGAGTGCAAGTGCAAGGGCAACCAGATCTACATCCGGGGAGAGGACGTATGCATCGGTACGTAAATCTGCATGCATTGCATACTGCTCCCTCCGTTTTTTTTTATTTGACGCATTTGATTTTTGAACACGCCTTTAACCATTCGTCTTGTTCAAAAATTTAGTGCAAACATCAAAATAATAAGTTATATTTAAAGTACCTTTATTGATAAAACAAATCACAACAAAATAAATAATATTTGAATAATTTTTTGAATAAGACGAATGGTTAAAGGTGTGCTCAAAAGTCAAAGACGTCAAACAAAAAAGAACGGACCAAGCTTCATGTGACTACAATGAACAGAAGCTTAATTGGGGAACTTACTTGAGATGCTCTTGTTGATTCTTGGCTCTGTAATTCAGCCAACAACATGTCAAAGCTGGGCTGGTTCATCACCATCTTGGTCGTGTCCTGCGTCGCCGGCGTAGGGGTCGCCGGCTACGTGTTCTACAAGTACAGGCTCAGGGTACGTCCCTCTCAGAGACCCAAGTAGTAGGCGATTGGATGTGTACAGGTGCATGCGAATGAACGAACATTCTCTGCTCTGCTCTGTTTTTGCAGTCGTACATGGACTCGGAGATCATGGCCATCATGTCCCAGTACATGCCGCTTGACAGCCAGCACAACGAGAATCAGCCTCTCCGGCAGCATGACTCAGAAGCACAAAGGTGATGATTTCATTATCATAACCCAAGAGAAGGATCTTTATTATCTATTCATGATTTGCCACCGCAGAGAGACGCATTTCTGGATTTGCTACTTGTGTCATTGGGGCTACATGGCAATGAGACATGGATGACGAATCCTTAAATGCGTATCTTTGGCAGTAGGCCAGCAGCAAACCATTGAACTTTCCCAAACCAAATCGGCAATCCTTGTATGCCCTTATGTTAGCTACAAGATTTCCTGAATTTGCTGTGAAATTTTTAATTTTTATCTTATGAACAGGCACTGAGTGGAGAATTTGGGCAGTGAAACCTGAAGAGTTTCCTCCAAAGATGTTCTACGAGTTGCAAGGCATCATGCTCTCATGATTCCAACCGTGCTAAGAAAATATATTGCTGCGCTTTCGATTATTTTTCACTTCCATTTTTGTATAGTAAAAAAAATAACGGTTTGCTCCAAGCCACAAAGATGAGCGTTAGAGGATTAGCTAGTTTTAGGCATTTCTGCTCACTTGTGGCCTGAGGATCAGCAGAAAAAAAAGAAAGGCCACACACACACATACAAACAGTGTAGAAAGGGAATATACAAGCAGCAATGTATTACAGATAAACCATACAATTTCCTTGCATGCTTTCCTTAAAACAGCAGAGCTTCTTACAGAGACATTGTTATGATATGTACAAATGCTATTGTAATGGTCTACTTCTAAGTTCTAAGAAATCCATAAAAAGACAGATTGGCAGTTGCTACTTATGTTATACGCTACACAGTGAAGGATCCACGCAAGGCTTCTAAGAAATCCTATTCACTTTCTAATTCAAACTTTGATCGTTCATCATTTGTTTAGCATCCTAAAAACTCAAAATGGGGTAGAGGAATTACAATTGCCATAAAAAAAAATGGCGACCATGAGTTTAGAATCAAATGACAAGGGCAAAAGAACACAAGTATTCATGCTTATCAGCGAATTTATTTGTCTAACTAGCATAGAAACTTAACATGGATTAAAGATAAAATCACGTTTTCTCCCAACACACAGAAATACCCAATAAATCTTCCTGGGGGCAAAATGAGATCTTACAACAGAGTATATAAGAGCTTTCTACTTGTATTGCTCCGAAACTTCACGGACAAACTTGTCCATGAATTGGCATTTCTTGTCAAAACCCCAGCCTGGGTTATTCTGCAAAACACAAAAAGAGAAGAAATTCCTCATGATATGCCACATCCTATCTTTTCAGGAAGGAAAGGACAAGTGGCAATAGTGGCAAGTAGGAAACAGTCAACTCCAAGAAAACAAAATACAGGAATAGAAGCAGAGTAGTGAGTACACAATTACACTGAACAGGATTTTGAGACTTAAAAATCTCCTTTTAATTTGTGTTTGTACAATCTAGGACACGATGTAAAGCTGTGCAGCATGTTATGGACCTATGGTTATGAAAGTATTTTATCAAACAAGAAAAATCTCACAATACATTTTGTATTTATGATGTTTATGTAGATCTTCCAACACGCAGTGTTACTTCTCAGCCATGTTTCTTAACTATCCCAGTTAAATTTTGTAATTGGCAAAGTTTGAGAAAGATAGGATGGGCCACTTAATATCTTTGAGAAAGGCAGGATATCAACTATCAAATGTATCTATCTGGAACAAGATTATTGAGTCAGAGCAGTAATCATGTCGCTATCATCACCAATGGAGATTCAGCAGTCAAATTAGAAAACATTCAAATCAACCATCAATATTATGAATGATGGTTCAGAGCATCGGTTGTAATAAGAAAGCAAACCTTAAGGGATAGTAAAGCTTTATCAGTGAAGCGCTTTACTGAAGAAGGTATTTCTTGTGGAAGAGTGTTGGCAACTCTCTGCAGCTCTCCTTCTTGTTGTTTTGCAGTTACAACGTCAGGCCCACTGTACATATCTATCAGCTCTTTCATGTGGGGCGCCCTCGCCATTACATCTTTAACAGCTTCCTGTTAGTGGTAAAGTAAATTATACTAGGTCAGTTGAAGATATCAAAAGAACTCATATTTGTTGGAAGGTGATTACAATTTACAGCTGTTAATTTATGCAAGTGCTGGTTGGAATATTAGTGAAAGGCTATGACACAGCATCAACATGTCATGCTGCACCAATTGTCAGAGCTAGGGGTGCAAAATGGATACGAATAATCCGAATTTTCTGACATCCGTATCCGAAAAATGGGCTATCCGTATTCGGATTATCCATATCCGAATAAGAAACGGATACGGATATGGATACTATTCAGATTTTTTTTCCGGATATGGATATGGTTTTGCAAAAAGGACCGGATATGGATACGGTTACTATCCGTATCCAAATTGTAATGGTGGTCATGGTGGAACGTGGAACAAATGTTGGTTGTATTTCTAATTAAGTACTTATTGCTCGTTTTGTACCTGATGCTTGATATATGTATACATATATATATATATACCCCATGCTCCTAAGCATCAGTGACTTGAAACTAATGTAAGGCCTAAGGGATAGATGTTGGCATGTTGGCTTGTTTTTTCGCTGATGTGCTGAAGTTGTAGGATATTCGTATCCGACCGAATTGAGTAGATATCCGGTCCATATTCGTATTCGCTATGCTATCCGATTCGTATTCGTATCCGAATCTGTATCCGTATCCAGAAAAAAAAAATGGATACGGATATGGTAATTTGCGCTATCCGATCCGTATCTGATCCGTTTGCACTCCTAGTTGGAGCAAACTCTCCAAGTGTGCATTGAAAGAAAAAATTAAGAACCTGACAAGTCATCTTCCTAATAAGGACGGGTTTTGTAGAGGAAAAAAACATCTAACCAGTAATCAGTTCAGCTTTATCTATAAAATCACATTTCCACATGTTGCACATCTGGTTCAAAAATAAACCTTTCCGAAAAATTATTCTGCAAATCTTGCATTCAATGTGATGTATAACAACCTTTTATTTGAAACAATTTGAAACTTTATGAGGTAGTTTAGAAGGTTAACCTCATTAGTACACTGGAATCAGTAAAGTGACTTATCAACTGGACAGCAGTAATGTAGTTCAGAAAGCCAAATCTTCTAACAAACCATAAATTCCCTCCATTTATCGGACACACATATCAGCTTATAAATGTAATATTACAAAAGTATTTTTTGAAAAAAAAAAGTGCATATCATTTTGAGACTAATCGAGAAAATTTTTTCTATACTGAATACTAGTGGATGAAGTTAGGGAAGTTTGAATGCAAACACCATAACAGTATATATTCTAAAGTGAGAGAACACTGTTTTGACCGTAACCTATGGGAGGGGCTGAGCTTTTTCTCCACCCCGCCTCATATTATGCTGAAAAGGGTCCTATGATATCTAATGCAGCAAAAACAAGCATATGATATATCCAAAACTATCTACTAGCACAAACATTTCCAAGGAGAAAAAAATGGCGTGAGATCAATTAAAGAAATCACCTCCCATTCTTCCTGGTTCTGGATGCCCTCATACGCAACTATGAATGGCTTCACCTTCTGCAGAACCTCCTCCAATGACATTGGTGGCTTCTCATCAATATCCGGATTATCAAAATTCGCATGGTACTCTGGCTCAAACTCAATCTGCACACACACAAACCAACAGAAACAATGGCCATCATGATCCTCACAAGCAATGCCCATATCTGACAATTTTGCAAAATACACCACAGTGCCGTACACACCATGTTATTCATATGAGCAGCTTCAAGGTATGCATCCTCCATTGGATCCGGCAGTGCATCGTCTGCCGCCTCATCAAATGCCTGGTCCAGAATCTTCATCTTGTCTGCGCCGAGGCGCTTCTTGAGTTTCTCACCATCAGCGTTGTCCCCCAAGTAGACCTTATCATCCACCCCAGCGGACCACCGGTCACCGCGCCCCTGACGGCCGCCGCGGCCCCGGCCGCGGCGCCCGCCACCACCGCGTCCAGCAGCGCCACTGCCCAAGAGCTCCAAAGCGCGCTTCACGGCCTCCTCTGGCTGTAACTTTGGCTGCCCGCTGGGAGTCGAAGAGGACGCGGACTGCTTCTCCTCGCGGCGTCGGACGAAGCGGTTCTCCTCGCGGCCTCGGATGAAGCGGTTCTCCTCGGGGGACCTCTCCACCTGCGGCTGCATTCGCGGCACGCCGCGGCCGACGCCAGAGGGAGGAATAGAAGGGCGCGGCTGGGGTGATGACGCGAGCGGCGTCGGCGGCTCCGGATCGGAGGGGGGCGGGACGTCATCGGGGCGCTTGGTAAAGATCTGCTGATTGGGAGCGTCTTCAGCGGGCGGCGGCGGGGGCAGCGGCGATCCGCGGCCGCGGCCAGCACCAGAGAAAGACGAGAAGGATGGGACGGTGGGGGAGGACGGGGTCACGGGCTCCCCGCGGCCGCGGCCGCGGCCAGCGGGGGCGGCGGTGAAGGAATCCGCGCCGTCGTCGTCAGGGATGGGGCTCCCGGGAGCGGGCGGTTGCGCCGAGGGCGGCAGGCCGTGCCCGCGCCCGCGCCCGCGACCGGCGCCGCCTTCTCCGCCGATTCCGGAGAAGGAGGAGAAGGCGGCGGCGTAGGAGGGTGCGAGGTGCGGGTGCCGCCTGGCGGCGGCCGCGGCGGCGCCGATGCCACGCATGATGGTGAACTGGTGGTGGTGGGTTTAGCGCAGGGACACTGGTTAGGGCTGGCTCGACCATTCGAGGCGTTTGACAAAGGCCCATTGAGTTGTGTAAAAAGTCCATTTCTCATGCCTGAACTATGGATGAAGTCTATTTTAATCTTCCAAACTATAAAATTATTCATTTCACATACCTTAACTATAAAAATCAAAGAAAGCGTTAACATATAGTAGTTTTAAAGGTGATTTTTCTACATTCTAATGTAAATAAAGTCATTTACAACCTCAAGCTATTAAAAAAATTAAAAAGAATCCAGCGAACGTCCTAAATTTCAAATAAAATCGTAAAACAAATGGATATTTTTCATTCAAAATTCTTTGAAAGAATTATTTTTAATATTCTTTTGCAGTCTTAAGGTTCATTCAATTTTTTTAAAAAAATTCTGAGGTGTACAATCGAGTTTTTCAAATTATAAATGGCAAAACCACCTTTAAAACAATCATATGTTGATGTTTGCTTTGATTTTCATAGTTAAGGTATGTGAAATGAATCATTTTATAGTTTGGAGGGTTAAGAGGACTTCATCAATAGCTCAAGTATGTAAAATGGTCTTATTCCTTAAGTAGTTTTTTTTTCTAACGGATACCATTACAACACTATATATATAAGGTTTGTTTTATACGCTGAACTATTATGCTTCGTCTGCATATCCCTGAAATATAAATGCAGATATTTTACCCTGCAAAATCGTAAAAAAGATGGAGATAACTCCCACGGTGGTTTTTGGGACAGTTTTGCCTATATGCCATATGAGATAAATGACTAGTCATAGAAACAAATTATAAAATATGAGGGACTCATTGTCATTCTCTCTCTCCTACTTCTCTTCTCTCTCTTTCTGTATCTCCCTCTCTGCCTCCTCAATCACCCCACCGTCTCCCCTCCACCACCCATCCCAGTAGCTCAACTCCCCCACCCCTCATCATCCATCCACCGGCGCCACACCCCCTTGTTGTCACCGTCGCTGCCCCGCGGGCGCTGCTGGAGAGCACACCGACAGAGACGGGTTCCACTTTGTGCAACACCCTCCTACAAGCCACACTTCCCACACCATGTCGATTCCTCCACCAACGCCACCGCCCGCCGCTTGTCGCGGTGAGATTAGATGTGGCGTTGAGCCGTCGCCATGCCTTGGTAAAAGCCCGGGATTGTAACCCTGACGCCGCCGGGTGAACATGGTGTGGTCGAGGTGGCAACATGCAAGCAAATCGAATCAAGAATCCGGTGCTTGGACTATATCAATTTGGGTTCATGAGTAGGGAGCACACAATGTGACTCGATCGGACTTGCTGACTGGGATTTTCCATTTAATGAGAATATCAATGCATAATTTTTTAGTTGATACGGAGTTTGAGCTGGAACGAAATGATATGGATTAGTCGTGCTATTTACGACGAGAGAGTTTCTACATGGATGAGTACAACTAATGCCTATTAAAAATTATTACTTACTTTTGTTTGTTGTATTGACTTACCATTTTCTTTTTCTTAAGCGCTAGATGCAAGAATTATAGAAAATGTTCAATTTTGAATTTTGTAGCGCTTCGTTGGTGGCTATCCTGATGGCTTGGAGATCATCTACCGTTGTGAGCATATATATCTGCATAGAGCCGTTGAGTCCCTGCATGTGGGTCCAGAGGATGGTGGGGCCACGTGGACCCCACATGTCAGTGAAATAACGGTCTTCTGTAGTTACGGCAGTGGATGCGCTCTCGTCTTGATGGCTATATTTTTGTAGAAGGGACGAAAATGTCCTTGGTTTGATGAGATGAGGCCACTTTAATTGTTGTCGGACCATTTTGAACTTTGCTTCTTGTTGTTAACCGATGTCTGTGTTGGAAGGTAAAAAAAAACTTTAATGAATACCGTGATTAATTAAATAATTAATATTAAATGATCATGTAATTAATTGATTACAGATAATCATCTAACATGATAAGGATTGTGAGCCGATCTTATCTCTAGTTTGTTTTTCATGTTTATCAGTTATCTTTCCACCCCTATAAAAGTACAGCTAGACTTAGCAAAGAAAGTGGCTATCACCGCTGATGCCCCCGGGGGGAGGAGCTCCCTCGTGATTTGATTCGCGGAGGCTGCAAGTGACGAGCATGCGGGTGGAAACCATGTACGCACAGGAGGCCTATATAAAGAGAATCCTAGAGACGTATGGTGATGAGGACCAAATTAATTAGCGATACATGTTGTAGATCAAATCTGCGTACAAGCAAATCAGCCGCCATAGCCATCGACGAGCAATCTCCAAATCAGATGAACTAGATGGCATGCATCATCATGAATCAAGCAAGGGAACAACCTAAGGCGGGTTCAAATCAATGTGCGAAGAACGCTGCAAATGATCAGGAGACGTACAGAAGATTGATCTCCACTAGCTCATCCTAGATCATCAAAATAAAACAGATCGAGATCAAAGGCCATGGTCATCTACAAGCAATCAACCAAGGAAAATAAAGTCTGCATGCATGCGGAATCAAACGTGATTAGAGCTGGTTCTCTTTCTCTCTCTTCCATCTGCATGTAGCCGCATGCAGTTTCTATTTCTTTGCATGGTTTTCCTTTTGCTTCCAGGACAAAACAGGTCGCAGATGGCTAGAGCAAGACGAAGCAGCAGGCCCCGGCTTGCTGCATGGCTGGTCCATCTCCAACAGCGGCCTTGCTACCGTGGCCGGCCCTTCACCACCGTCGCAGCGGCCGAGGCCGAACCCGCCTCTGCACTGCACCGGTTCCACCAACACTCGCGAGCAGTGGCCGGCGCGCCACCTCTTCGTCCTGCCGTCACTCGTGAAGCGGCGACCTTCTCCCTGTCTCCATGGCGCAGGCCGGCGGCTCATCCACAGCGATGGCAATCTTCATCGGCGACTCCACCTCCACAGCGGCGGCGACATGCCTTGGATTTCCACGTGGCACGGCGGCAGCGCGGACGGGCACCATGACGGCCGGCGGCGTTTCACCTCCACGGCCCCGACAGCGCCCGGCAGCACGGACGGCGGCCGGTCCGGTCTTCTCCAAGCACAGCCGATGCCGGCGCGTCCATCTCTCCCACGGCCGGCGCGGCATCTCAACGACGGCTTTGGCCTCGTCCAAGTCGAGCACGGCTCCGGCATCCAGTGGCGACGGCCCCTGCTCCTCCACCCTCGGCGTCGGCGGCCCAGTACCGCCGTGCTCCCCCGATCCCAATCGGCAAAGGCGGTGGCGCGGCCATCTTCTCCTCCTCGCCCCTGCTCCACGGCGGCGGGATCATCTTCTCCAACGTATGGGTGGCAGCATGCTCCCCCGCTCCAACAAACACAGCCCGAAAGTGAATAAGACCCTGAAGGCTAGCAGTATCGTGGAGATCCCAATTATACGGTATCGATCTACATATCGCTCCAACAAACACAGTCCGAAGATGAACAAGACCCTGAAGGCCGGCGACATCGTGGAAATCCGAATTCCATGGTATCGACGCACACTCCATTCCGACACGCCCGAAGGTGAACAAGACCCGAAAGGCTAGTGGTATCGTGGAGATCCCAATTCCACGATACCAACATACCTCTCCGTTCCAATACTCCCTAAAGGTGAACAAGACCCTGAAGGCTAACGGTATCGTGGAGATCCCAGTTCCACGGTACCAACATACCTCTCCGTAGGCTAACGATATCGTGGAGATCCCAATTCCACGATGCCAACATGCACTCCGCTCTAATAAAATCAAGGCGATGGTGATCAAGACTGTCAATGTCTACATCCAACCCCGGACACGCTGGAACATTCCCGATGACGCCAACAAGCCGTTTACTTCAACTCTATGTCAAGTACCAATCCGTGCATCTCCCAAGTACAACTATACCAATGTGAAGCCTAAAGATACAAATTCAAGCGACACGGGCGGGCATAGCCATACAACGGCTGTGCTAGGCACTGCGTGGCCCGTGTGACCGCACGTATTCTGCCGTCGCCAACTACACCCTACATACACCTGCATCACGGTGAAGCACAAGACGAAGAGAAGAAGACAGCCTCGCGGTTTAATCAGAGGTGTTCCGCGTGTCCCCGCGTGGATGTAATTAACTGGATAGCCTTCCGAGGCCCTAGGATCCTGAACATCACAATCGTCTACACAAGATGGCCAACCAGCATGGCTACGGAGCGCAATCTCAACAGGAACCTGTATTTTATTTTGATAATGAAATATCAATGTTCTTGTCCTCTTCTTTTGTGCGTTTTCGATAAATGCACTGGCACGCCAACAAAAACGGCGAATTTGTGTGCGTCACAGTCTGGATTAATAAAGCAACATTTTGTCATATCATCTTAACAAATGGATTTTTAGAATAAATGATATTTGTGCACCATGTTGTTGGCTCTCTTTTGCCGCCTCCAGGTTCTAATGGCTGAGTTTGCTCAATTATACATTTATGATACTATTATCATGAAATCGATAATACAGTGTTATTTTCTGAAGAAATAGTGAAGTGCGACTGCATCTCTAGATCATGCATTACTTGCTAAACTATTGGTTACATTAATCTTATTGTTCAAAAATTGCGACCTGCGCGTGAGCCTGAAATTGCTATAACACTTACGCTTCGTAAAGGAAGGTCGCCGCAGATATTCTTTACCGGAAAAATTGGTTGAATAATATATAGATAAATAGAAATTGCAAAAGTATGCCAAACTAATTAATTATTCGTGATTTATACGTGGGATCCACCGCCCGGGACGGCGACAGACCGCTTCCGCCGTCCCAGGTGGCTATAGCCACGGTTTCGGCCACCCCGGGTGGCGGAAGCCACCAGGAGCCGCCACGTGGCCAGCAACTCCCTCCCGCGCGCGCCGGTGCGCTGCTCTGCTCTGGCACGCAGTACAACGCGGAGGGGTATCCGAGGCGGGGGAATCCGAGGCGCGGGCGGAGCCGAGGCGCGCGCTGGGCCGACGCGTGGGCAACTGAGGTGGCTTCCGCCACCGGGGGTGGCTGAAGCCGCTTTCCTCCACCTGGGGTGGCGGAAGCCAGCTTATAGCCATCCCAGGTGGCGGAAGCGGGCCCATTTTTCCAATTTTTAAAATATGTCACATAGTTTTCAATTTTTTTTTTAAGGTCAGCTTACGCTGAATGATTCATTAAAGAAAGGAAGAAATTTACAGAGGCTTACAAAGAACCTGGCAACTGACCAGGCTAAAGCAGGAAAACAAGAACACGACAACCACCACGACAGACGCTAGCACCCCACATAGCTAGCAAACACCTAGTTGACTACTCACTGACTATAGCGGCCATCCCTGCCGCCGACCACAATTGCCAATCCGCGGTCCAGTCCGCTAGCAGCTGATGGTGCTGCCGAGCATGTCCTTCGAAGAGACGCCTGTTTCGCTCGCACCAAATTGTCCAGAGCGTCAAGATGATCGCGGTACCAACTTCTTTAACCATGTCTTTAGGAACTTGGGCTAGGAGATCAACCCACCACAGCTGAATTGAGGAAGATGGCAGCTGCAACCAAGTAGACGGAGATAAAGGTAGGTGCCTAGACTGCGTCCCCACAGCGGTCCAAAGAGATCGGGAGAAATGACAATGCAGGAACAGGTGTTCCACAGTCTCTAGCGAGGTACCACATAGAGGGCAGAACAGATTGTTAGGCCAACCCCGCCGCTGTAGGCGATCGGCAGTCCAAAGTCGATGCTGAACCAGCAGCCAGCTGAACACCTTGCACTTCATCGGCGCCTTCTGCTTCCAAATCATCTTAGGGTAGGGAGATGAGATTGATCCCTGGAACTGGGCGTGGTACGCTGTGCGTGCTGAGTACTCACCAGAGCAAGTCCATCTCCAAATGATACGGTCCTCCTGATCTCCAATTAGGGTAGGTGCATGAGTCTGCACAGTCTGCCATAAGTCGAAGAACTCCTGCACCAAGTTGGTGTCGGTCAACGGCCCTAAGTCTCGGATCCAGGAGGATCCGGCCACCGCATCTGCGACCGAAACTCCTTTGCGCTGTGTCCGGCGAAAGAGATGCGGCGCAATCGAGGCCAGGGGCATTGGGCCTACCCAAGGCGTAGTCCAAAAACGCGCCTTAGTCCCGTCACCCAAATGCACTCGGATGGACGCATTGAAGAGAGCTAAATCCGAAGCATCGCAAGGAGGCTGAATTCCTCCCCAGCCGCTGCCCTCTCGGTGCCACTGCAGCCAAAGCCAACGCAGACGTAAGGCTCGGCCAGCACGAGACAAGTCAGGCAGGCCTAAACCACCAACGTCCTTTGGCGAGCAGACTTTGGGCCAGTTGACCTTGCACTTACCACCACTAAGGGTATCATTACCGGCCCAAAGGAAGCGCATGCGTACCTTGTCGAAATCACGCAGGAAGGAGACCGGAGCCTGCATAGCCGTCAACATGTAAATTGGCAACGCACTCATCACTGACTTTACTAAGACATGACGACCGCCCACCGACAGCATACTAGACTTCCAGCCCGCAAGCCGAGAAGCTGCCCTATCAAGGATAGGTTGGATGTCCATACGCCGAACTTTGCGGACGTGGAGGGGAAGCCCTAGATAGCGCACCGGGAAGGCCTGCACTGGCCCACGGAAATTAGCTAGAATTTGGTCTAGGTCGACCGATGCGCATCTGATGGGCACCACTGAACTTTTCACCATGTTAACTCGCAACCCTGTAGCCGCACCGAAATCTTGTAGGATGGAGAGTAGACACTCAACGTCCGATGCATTCGGTTTGACGAAGATGACAGCGTCATCGGCGTAAAGCGAACAACGAATACCACCTCCTCGAGTAGAAACCCTCTGCATTCTTCCCAAATCAGTAGCCTTGTTAAGGAGGAAGTGAAGTGTGTCTATGGCCAGGATGAACAAGTACGGTGATATCGGGTCGCCTTGCCTTAAACCCTTTCTGTGGTTGAAACTCGGAGCCGGTTGCCCATTGAGAAGAACCGACGAAGTTGACGTAGACAAGATCAGAGACAACCAATTCCTCCACTTGTCGCTGAAACCCCTCGCTCGCAGTAGGTCAAGTAGATATTCCCAAGAAACCGAATCGAAAGCCCGTGCAATATCAAGCTTGAACATGAGGCACGGTGTTTTGGTTCGGTGAAGGCGACGAACAAAGGACTGGACCTGAATGAAGTTGTCGTGAATGGATCGGCCCTTGAGGAAGGCACTCTGCGACTCCGAGATGACTTGGCCTAAGATCTTCCCCAGACGAGTAGCGTGTAACTTGGAGAACAACTTGGCAACGGAGTGTACCAGGCTAATGGGTCTGAAGTTTGTGATGATAGTGGCATCCCCCTCCTTGCTCTTGGGAATAAGAGCTATTTCCGCCTTATTCAGGTTGAAGAGGTGCAATCCCCGCTATTTAAATATGTATTATTCAACCAATTTTTCCATTCTTTACCTGCCATGTTACACAGTTTCATCTATATGGCAGAGAAAATATGTCACATAGTTTTCAAATTTCTATTTAAATACGTATTATTCAACCAATTTTTCCATTCTTTACTTGCCATGTTACACAGTTTCATCTATATGGCAGAGCTTTACCTGCCATGTAACACAATTGGGCTCCGCTAGTTCTCCGTATAAGTTGCACTCACGTAACAGATGATGACACGTACATAGTTTCTGTTTTCGTCGACGACCAAACACGACTGCATCCGCTGTAAACATGCATGGAAAACCAGCGTTTAAATTAGGTTCGTGAAAAAGTTTTGAGATGAATATCACAAATTCGAGAGTTTCTTTTTGTTGAATGGACCTCTCTTTTGCAAAGGGGAGAGCAGCGAGGCTTCCAGTAGTTGGCGGTGGCTTTTCTCCTCGGGATGGAATATCATCTCCATGAGCTTTCTAGCTAGGTCAGGAGATCAAGAGGAGAGACATACATACACAGAGAGAGAAAGATAAAGAAGCAAAGCAACTAAAGGAAAGAGGGGGAGAGAGAGAGAGAGATGAGAACATAGCAAGAAAGAAGAGATCAAGGGTAGTACCACTGCTTCTACTTCTACCACACCGTCCTTCCTCGTTCCGCGTGCGCAAGGAACCCTATTCCTTGTTCTTGAATCTCCTCCAATTCTGCAGCAGATCAGAGAGAGGGAAAAGAGGGAATTACCTGGGAGATCTAGAGAGAGAGAGAGAAAGATTTCAAGGGGGAATTAAAGCAAGGATATAAATGTTCCCTTCCTCCTCAAAGAAGCCCTGCAGCGCTGCAGTGATCAGCTCGAATGATCATCGGGCTGCTGCGCCGTGCGTGCAAGGAGACTCCGGCGGCCTCGTCCTCACCACCGACCCCAAGCCCCGACTCCGGTGGACGGTGGAGCTCCATGACCGCTTTGTCGACGCCGTCACTCAGCTCGGAGGGCCTGACAGTGCGTGTATATATATATACATATACTTTGTTTGAGCTTAGACGAGTATATGTATGTCGTGTTAATTGATTTGATGGTGAGGACTTGCTTGGGTTTTGATTGCTCGACCCCTACCTAATTCCTTGTAGAGGCAACCCCAAAGACGATCATGAGGGTTATGGGAGTGAAGGGCCTCACCCTCTACCATCTCAAGAGCCATCTTCAGGTTCGTATGTATAGTAGCTGCACCTATGTTGGTGCAAAATTAGGTTTTTTGCTCTCTCTCTCTCTCTCTCTCTGATTCTTTGATCTGTGCTGTTTTCTCTCAGAAATTCAGACTAGGGAAGCAGCACAAGGAGTTCAACGACCACTCAGTTAAGGATGGTAAAGATAAGATCTGCTGATTATCGAACTAGGATGCTTATGTTCTTAGTTTGCTCTTCTCAATCAGCTCCTTTGTTCAAACACATGCATGTGTTTTTGTATTTTCTTTCCTTTGGTTATTGCTAAAGTTAACTGATCTGAGTCCTGTGTTAAATAGCAGTAGCTAGGTGAGTGAGTCTCTCTTTCGTTAATTTCTAACTAGATGCATGTGCCTAATTATATAACCTAATTTCCCATATTAGTCGATTTCACCGTTACTGCATGCCTTTGTTCAAAAGGCCAATTCAACTGTGGTTTGCATGCACGTAGCTATCAAAGTTGATTTTGTTCGTCGTCTTCATTTCTCAACTGCAGCAATGGCGATGCAACGAGGTGTTGCCTCCTCTTCAGGCATGATGGGAAACAACATGAATGAGTAAGTTGATTTCCTCACAGAACATATATACGTACCCTAAACAAATTAGTATCTAATTCTTCCAAATACGCGCACCTCATTATCTTAAGTTTCTTGTTAACACATTCCTAATATGAATTGATTTGTTGATAATGTAATCATATCAGCCGCAGCGTGCACATGAATGAGGCGCTAAGGATGCAGATGGAGATCAGTGGAAGGCTGCATGAGCATCTAGCGGTGAGCGAAAACCAAGCATGAAAGACACAAACCGACATGCATATAGGAAGTTTACTTGGCAATTTTATTATTATATATCCGTGTTCCTCCACATCTTGCTCAGTGCTGACTCCCGAACTATGCAGACATGCATGGGTGTTTTTGCTAAACACACTATAGGAGAAGTATATCTCAACGGCTGAACGAATGGTCGACAGGTAGAACGTATATATAGTTGTGGACTAAATTAAAATTAAAAGGTCGGCGCCAAATACTTCACCGTTGACCCAAAATATAGAATCAACTACTTTAAAGTATAGCAGTCTGCCATTGACGGCTACCAGTGTACTAAGCATAGTTGTCCACCATTGGCAGCCACTAGTGTGCCAAGCACATTTTTCTTCTTGAAATGCTGGTAGGTTGATGGCATGGCTACGTTGTTGTCGACCAGAGCCTAACCCTAACAGTTGCCTTAATATCACTTTTTCACCATGGTATCACATGGACATCGACCCTAATGGGGTCGACGGTTTTAGGCTTAGATTTGATGGCATATGCCATCCAAATGGATACATTTTTTTGAAGTGAGAGTATGCGCATGATATGGTAGGTCATCAATCATGCACTCTCTCTAAGCTAGCATTGCTAATAATTTTTAAAATATTGGACTGCAATATACGCTGGCAAGTCAATGGTGTGGTCATGTTGTTGTCGACCATATCCTAACCCTAACACTCTGTTGCCTTAATACAATCCTTTTTCTAGAGATGCAACATGCATGGTTGTTGTCGACTTTACATAAGAATTAAGAACTTATGTCTGAGAAAATTTGTCTATAAAAGCATGTATCCATCTCTATACTAATTTTATATGTTATCTTTAGTTTTATCTCTAGTCTAAGTGGCATGACAATAGTTAAAACCATTGTACTTGCTAACGTCAATGCTAACTAGATTTTCTAATCTTCGAAAATTGCTTAGCAACTATTGGATGTGCATGATGCTAAGGTGAACGCATCACCTGCACAACATCATTAATTAATTGTTATATACTAATTTTACGCCAACCCTTAGCACCTCCCGTAGGTGCTAACTGAAGTACGTATACGTTTAACTTTTTTTACATGCATGGCACCGTATAATTGTAGGGTTTACTTCGGTGCCATGCATGCTAATCCTGGATTAACACCCACTCTCATATCCCATTGTCACACGTGAACGTGATACCTGCTATGCAATTTTTCTCTTCTTTGACCGTATATATATATATATGCCCCAAAGTAGAGCTGGGATTTTTATCTAAAAAAAAATTCTCTTTCATGTGAGCTGTTGCCTTGGCACAGTGGATGCACAAGATGTCAAGATCTTAGGAAGTTTACATATGCTTGACAGCTGACATCCCAGAGTCTATCCTTCACACGTTCTGAACTGGATGCTTGCTCCAAGAACATTCTTGGGAAGTTTACTCAATCTGCAGCACAACTTTCCTTTGGTCCTCCATCCATCCTATGTAACTACTCATATGTGGCACTCATGAGTTTGGCATATATGCATTCTCCTTTGGAGAAAGGAAGAGCTGAACTTTGCATGGATATATATATATATATGCATGCATGACATATGCTGATCATATATATGCAGGTGCAAAAGCACCTTCACATGAGGATCGAGGCCCAGGGAAAGTACATGCAGTCCATCCTGGAGAAAGCATACCGAGCCCTCGAGACAGGGGATTGCGCCACGTGGCCTGGAGGGTACAAATCTCTAGGCAGCCACGCCGTCCTCGACATCGGCACCTCCATGAGCTTCCCTTCCCTCCAGGACCTTCACCTGTATGGAGGCAGCTGCCATGGCGACCTGGACCTGCAGCAGCAGCTGGAGACGGCGCCATTGATGGACAGCTTCTTGGCGTTCGACGAGAGCTGCATTGGGTCAGTGAGCAAGAACTGCTCCACCGGGAAGAGCCCGATGGTGTGGGACGGCGGCGAGGAGGCGAAGGTCGCCGCCGGTGAGCTTCAGATGCACGGGCCGCCGCCGCCGGCGACGGTGATGGAGGCGGCCGGAGGCGCGATCGACGGCATGGCCGACCCGATGGCCGATGTGTACGAGGCGAAGCAGATCATGTCTGCAGGTGGCGACTCCATGGGCAGGAAGGGCTTTGAGAGTCCGAGCTCCAAGCTCGAGATGATGCCTTGTTCATCTTAAAGTAATGTCTTCTTGTGAACCAAGCTTAAGTATTTCACTAAATAAATAAGCATGGCTTGAGTGGAGTGTAGAGTGGTGTATATGCAACTATGCATTCATTTCATCAATTAGGATGTATGAATGCATGCCGCGTGCATGCATATGCTTTATCTTCAGAGATGGTGCTTCGTCAGTTTGACTATGCCCTAAGATTGGCTGCTATTTTGAGGATGGTCTAGGTAATTGAGTTTTGATGACTTGTAAACGATGGTTATAACTTTAAAATTTGTACATTTGGTTAATAATTTTTTTAGTGCATGGCTGTTATTTCTGGTTTGATGCTTGTCCAAGCATTGACGACTTTTTTTTTTCTTCATCATGTGGATTGGACTTTTTTTTAAAAAAAAAAAGAGGATCATCCTCATTTTCCATTGCACCCAGATAGATACAACGAAAACCATGTCTTAACTACACGAACGGAGCAAGATGGCACACATAGCCAAACTACAGAAGAGTGCAAAAGTAGCCTAACCAAGAGAAACTAAAGTAGTTTCAAAGTATCTTTAGTTACACGTCTTGGGTATTTTTAATTAGGGAGTTTGACACCAAAAATGACTCAAACTGGACGCAGCCAATCACCAGCTTCTAGTTCAACAACTGAGAGCTTGATTTCAGCAATTGCTTGCGCTTCAAACAGCAAGCCTGGATTGCAGGCAGCACCTTCGATCATCACAACACCTTGAATCAGGATTTCCTTTGAATCTCCTGCAAATAGATCTGCCCAATACCGCAACATCGCACAAATGGAGTGAATAATTTGGACAGGAGAGTCAAACGTTCTCATTTCAAAACGCCATTTATTCCTAGTAGTCCATATGCACCAAAGAACTGCAGCTAAGCAAGTGCAATATATTCTCTTCCAACAGGCCAAATGTTTTTAATCCATCTAAAATAACCGACCAACTAGTAGGCCTGACAGATACACCAAAGATGCTAGCAATGATACATCAAATCGAAACAGCAGTAGTACATTCAAAAATAAGTGTTGAATACTTTCAGTTTTGTCACAGAAAAAACACCAAGGATTACCAGGCCAGTTCTTATTTTTATCAGAGCATTCCACATTGCCACGGGTATTATTCTTGAGTTGATCGAACTTATTTGACTTATTTGTTTATTTACCCATCTTTATTTAAATTAAAAATAAAATTCTTGAATTCATTTTTATCTCATTTCGAGGAGTTGTCTAAAAAGTTCTAAAATACAAGTCAAACAAAGTATATCCGATTCACGAGATTACCTCAAAATGGTTTTCAAGCTACAAAATAAGTTAGATGAGTAGACAAATCAAATAAGCTAATAAGTTAGATACATAGATAAAGTCAAATAAGATAATTTAAGGAGGACATGGTCTAGTTTTTATATACATGTACAAACTATTTTTATGTACACAAACTATGTACGTATGCTAGCTTCTTCTGTGGCAAAATGTAGCACTAGCAGTGCTCTTTATCGGTGTCAGACATGTGTAGAGAAAGAGAGAGACGTGAAGGCAGAGATTCGGGTGGAAGCTTCTCCTGACCTTTTGCCCTATGAAGAGCATTCAGTCTCAAGCTATGGCCTACAGTTACACCTACTGACCTACATGTGCAGATCTTGTGATCAAAGGCTGCATGCAATTGCGTCCTCGAGGCATGCAAAATCTTGCACCGACGCTTCACAGCGCATCCCGGTATCACTGTGTGGTCCTGTGAGGTAAGCCATGCAAGTACGCAACCTTATGTACACCATTACCAATAGGGCAACTTCCACTGGCTTTTAGGCTCTTAGCTAAGAAATTCTCTACCTTATCTTTGTCCTTGATCGCGCCGCAAATTAAATTTATGGGTAACCTTAATATTCTCTCATATCATATGTAGCGCTAAAACTTTGGCTTGTAGACAAAGTTGATTCATAACCGGTACGCAAGGACTACTGGCCCAACTTAGCTAGTGTGTATTTTCACACTAACAGAGCGGTTGGGCTTTGGCCCATCTGGCCAAACCAAACCTAAAAACCCAGGGCACATTAGAGAATGGCTAATGCTAGTCTGAAAGGACTATCCTATCATTATTCATTCACTATTAATCATTAACCTATTTTTTCCTATACTTTCTCTTTTATATTTAAGTCCCTAACCTATTGTTGTAGTGTTGGGTAAACGTGTCATCCACTTCACTCTTCCTTGCTCTTTCTCCCCCTCACTGTCCTCCTCCTTTGTCTTTCTTATTCATTACTCCTCCCTCCCATCCTCTCAAAGGCGACATGTTTGAGATGGCAGCGATGACAACGAACTCATGGTCCCATGATCCTAACTTGAATTGAGTACATTGAGCCAAGGATGCTCGACAATAGGTAGGTGCCGAGCCAAACCAGGCCTCGATCAAGCTCGGTTCAATTTCCACCCTATCGATAATGGTATATTTCTAAAAAATGAAATGGCTATATATACTTTGTTAGCCGTTGAGAATCGAGGTTCTCTGGCCCCGAGCTTATTTAGTTGAATTGGGGATCAATCGGACACCTTCACGCACCCTGCAAAGTCATTAAGGAATGTCCTACAAGAGGAGGAAACGCAAGAGACAACGAATGCCCAGGTACAAGCCTTTTTACCCTATTTCGAACCCTTGGCTGTGCGGATAATAGCCCAACGTCAAGTCGGGTTGACTAAAAATAAGGAATGAGTACAAGAGGCGAGGCGTAGTCACCCAGTGGTGCTTCGTCTTCTTCTAAATATGTATATATAGGGTGGTACAACTCAAGGTGTGCCGAGCTATTGGGCTCGATGACTTGGACGATGTTGTGCTCTGTTCTCTCCCTCCTGCCTATGTCACAAAGGGTCCTATTTATAGGGGAAGAGATCAGGTCGGACCATATCAGGCGACCTTTATCCGGCAGGCATCATATTATACATTGAGAAAACCTATTGTCCGGCAGATCCTTGAGCTAATCATTATAAGAGTCGCTTCTAGCCTCGACGAGGCGGTGTCGCTGTAGTAGACAGGCGTGACGATGTAGTCAAGGGTATTTAATTTGCACCATGTCGTCTTACGCCATTGTTGGACCTGTTATATCTCCTTTAGAACTGGTAATTTATTGTTGCGACGTGTTCCATACAATAGTTTGCTTGGGACACATGTGGAGGGACTCCTGCGAAGGAGTCGGTCCGGGCGCCCCATAAGGTTTCACCAAGACGACTGCAGAGGGATCCTGCGAGGGAGTTTGGTCGGGTCGAACGTGGGCCCACCAGCCAATTTGTGGGGCCCACAGAGCTTGTTCTCATTGTTACGTGGATTGGGCCATATTCTCAATTTCTGACATACTTGCTATTGTTACCCATAAAAATTGTATAAGCGTTACGACGAACTCGCTAATGTTTTAGATAGCCTCGACGATGGAATTCGTATTTTCTCATAGCAAAAATTGAGCTGACGAGCATTTAGCTAGTGGGGATACACAGGTCACGCAAGTAGGAGCTAAGTGAATGCGTCCTGGCGTCTTGAAGCTGCGAGGAAATGAAACCACAAAAGTTAAGGAATTTATCACTGTTCTGGCTTTTTTTAATTCGTAATTAAAAATAATTTCCTGTTTTACTTAATTAAAAAATAGCCGCCCGGCGCCGGACAGTTGGGCTCCATTTAAAACCGCCCGTTGGATGGGCGTTTTTAAAGGCAAACAGTAATAAGCGCCGGACCAACGGGCGATCAATAGGACCAACGGTCCAGGGCTCCTTCAAGGTAATAAACGCTCGTCTGTCGGGCGTTTAATAGCACCTTTTGCACTGTGCTGTAAAAATCGCCTGACAGACAGGGGTTTTTTCGGCGCGGGAATAAAACGCCCGACGGACGGGCGCTAAATGACATAAAACTAGCGCGCGCGCGGCGCTTTGTCGGCACAGTGGCATTGCGTTGGAGAGCCGAGCGGAAGGGGAGGAAAGGAGGAGGAGTAGAGGAGGAGGAGGAGGAGGAGGAGGAGGAGGAGGAAAAAAAGGAGGAGGAGGAGAAGAGGTGGAGGAGGAGAAGAGGAAAAAAAAAAAGGGTAATGTTGTAACCCTCCCGTATTTTTTCTATTATAATGTATGAAAACAAGATAGGTTAGCAATATGGCACACGGTAGGTAATTTTAATATTGTGTTTTTAGATTAGATATAGGTTTTGGGTTTTGAGAATAATTAGGTATTTTTCTGTATTATTTATATACATTCGATTTAGGGATTTAAATTACGATAATAATCAGGTTGAGTTTTTGTATTACATATGTACATTAGTTTTAGGATTTAATGTATGATAATATGTAGGGTAGATTGTAGATTTAGTGTGTATATTTCTGTTTTTGCAGTTTAGGGTAAGGGTTTAGAAATCTAGAGGGCAAGTGTGGGTTTGTCGTTAGGGTTAGTAGGCGCGATTCATTTGAAGCATAATGCACGTAAGTTTAATGCATAGTACGCAAGGATTAAAACCGATAAATCTTTTACAAGTTTTTGTCGGTACGAGAAGAAAAAAAATTTATTAGGAGTTGTTTTTTTGACAAGTTCAATGTCAGACAAAAAATATTTTAATGTTTATTATGGATAAGGGGATATCAATTTTAGTCCAAACGGAGTAGACCTATCTATGTTCCAGTCAGCGACGTTGGGGATATCAAGGCCCACAGAGAGAAAATTAGCAGGGCTAGAAAACTGGCTATTAAGGACGTTCCAAATGAACTCTGAAGAATATGGTCTTAACATCAGTGCTGTTGTTAGCCGTGCAACGGAAAGGCCTTATTGGGAGTTGCTACCAATAAAGACAACCCAATGATGGAGGCGTTATGTCGAGATCGCCACTGAACGAGGACTGCCACTAGCAGTTCTTGTTCAAGCGAAATTCATGCAGCAAACTGAAGAAACGTTGGATGAACCTGTCGAAAGTACGGATGTTGAAGGAGCACATGTAGTAGATGGTGACGAGACTAAGAATGTGGTGCAGGATGAGGTGGGGGAGCTGGAGGAGGCAGAGGAGGGATCAAGTGACCAACAAACAACACATGAACCCACATGTGCGGTAGATGAGGGGGAGCATATTGAAGATATAGTTGCTTAGATGGAGACCGAGGATGCTGAGCACAAGCAAGTCCCTAAGGAAGATGTGTCAGACGATAACAGTACTGGTGGGTTCCAAAATGTCGTGCCGGTCGAGTGAAACTCATCGAATTTTGCGGAGCTATCTATCCGAGAAGGCACTCAAACAGTCTGGGAATACCACCAGAACGAGGTGACTCAAGGAGCGACGTACCCCACAAAGAAAGAATTATTGACAGCCGTGAAGTTTTGGGCATTCTCACTTATGAGAGAATTCAGGGTTGTGAAGTCGAGCCGAAGTGTGTACGATGTGATGTGTGTGGTTCCTGATTGTTCTTGGCATGTGCATGCCTTTAAAGGAAAGTAGGTGAAATACTGGGTTTGTTCAATAGTCAGGGAGCATAATTGTACGGTGACTGAGGTAAGACAGAAGCACAGGAACCTAATATCGACAATGGTAGCACAGATAATGCAGGTTCAAATAGCACAGAACATGAACTATGAGTCTCGGTCTATCATTCGAGTCATGGAGGAACAATTCTAGTATACGATTTCGTATGCAACTGCTTGGAGGGCAAAACAAAAGACATTAGAAATGAGGTTTGGAACATATGAAGCATCCTATGCGTATATCACATCCCTGTTGGCGGCCATAGCTAAGAGGAATGTGGGAACATATTATGATTTCAAAAAGTTGTGGGCAGATGACGATGATATTGAGAAGTTTGTTCTGCAGCGGATTTTCTTTGCTTTAAGGCAGTGCATCAGGGGATTTGAATACTGTCCTCCTGTTCTTTGTGTGGACAGAAAATTCCTAACTGGCAAGTATAAAGGGAAAAATCCTGAGAGCAATTGCCGTTGACGGCAACAACCAGATTCTGCCGGTGGCATTTGTTTTTGTGGAAGGTGAGAATACTGAGAGCTGGTACTGGTTCTTACAGAGGGTGAAACAGACGGTTGTTGTTGGCAGACCAGATGTTTGTATCATTTATGACAGACATGCTGGATTGTTGACGACGATCGAAGAAATTAAGCTTGACTCTGACTATCGAGCTGCTCAGTGGCCGGACATACATACCCCGTGGTGCATGAGACATATGGGTGTGAATTTCTTTAGCCAGTTCAAGAATAAGCACTTAATGGATCTTCTCAAGCGGTTGTGTTATCAAAACCAGCAGCGTAAGTTCAATCGGCTGTGGTAGACGTTGGATGAGCTGACCACGAAGCATACCAGAGAGGCTAGGAACGTGAGGAACAGAAGAATTAAAAACTTTTTAGAATGGATTGAAGACTGTCCGAAAGAGAAGTGGGCGTTTCTGTATGATTCAGAAGGCCGTAGATATGGAATCATGACTACAAAGTTGACGGAGGTATATAACTAGGTCATGAGAAGGAACAGGGCACTGCCGCTCGTAGCAATTGTGGAGGAGATTCTGCACCGAACATACAAGTATTTCATGGACTGGTATCGAGCAGCCTCAATTACTATGTCTGACAATCAGTTGTTTTTTCTGAGGTTGTGATAAAGTACATTGTTGAAAAAGGTTAAAAAGACACAGCTACACTCACCTCAAACAATGGGTCATACCGACGAGTTGAGATATCAAGTTCACTACATGGATAGGACTCGCCTTGGGCGCAAACGTCAGAAGAACAGATAGGAGTGTATTCTTACTGATGAGCAATGCAAGTGGTTGTGTCCTAAGCCGAAATTGCTACATAAGTCTTGCTCTCATGTGCTTGCAGCGGTATAGATGACAAATCAGTCAACCTACAATTATGTTTCTTAGTATTACAGGAAAGAAACTATACTGCACACTTGGCATGCCGAGATATGTGGGTACACCATCTATGGATCATTCATTGATCCACCTTTACCAAATTGTAGGCATGTCCTGGATAGTAACATGCTGAAATAGAACTTAGGACGCCAAGTGCATCGACGTATTCAAAATGACATGGATTAGTCCGAAACAGGGTGTCCCGTGAAGATATGCAGCAGGTGTAATGAGGTCGGTCACACGTACACCAACTGTAACAATCCCAGTGGTAGAATGTACAATTTGGACACTGGACCTTTAGTGTCAGCACACGATGGTCGACGTCCTTTCCGTTGACTGGACATGTAATGTAATGCGATAAAATTTGTAATATTTCTTTTCATGTATTCGATGGTCGTTTCGTGCATGCATGTCATGTAGTAACGACATCAGGGTTCACTTGTACTTCGTATGGTGTATTGTAATAATGCTATATCTGTCGCAGACATGTTCTATTTATGATGAGGAACTTTGCCATATTACTATTAATGTTATCTGCAATGTGAAGTATGGTAACCCGTCTTTTCTTACATTGACCCGTACATTGGTGTAAAACATTTTATTAATTCATGAATTTTATGTAATGCAGGTGCTTCAGCATGGTGGACGACGGTGGCGGACAGCAGGCCAATCGCCTTTTGGATCCCTCTATGGACCAAAGGCATCGGTCGCGCAAGAGTGCTGTTGAGGGACGTCAGCTCCCATCCTTTCGTCCTAAAGTACTGAAGGAGCTGCTGAGTCTCGACACCCGATGGGTTAACAGGTCAAGAGTACAAAAAACTGTCAATTCCTTAATGAAAGTGTCGACGGTTGAGATATCGATCTCAAGTCGCTAAGGTTCTTTAAGATTGAGATAGGAGACACGCCGAACAACCACTTAACAACAAATGTAACAGGAGACGAGTTTTTATCCTGGTTCAGCCTCTCGAGAGATAATAGCCCTACGCCCAAATTTCTTATATATCGTAGATGAATACAAGAGGTGGCTCGGCGAGACGAACAAGTCTCGGCGAGATTATGGGTGTACAGGTGAGTAGTATGCGACAAAGTAATCTTAGATGCCAGATGCGTCTAAGTCGTCCCCTCTATACGCCGTAGGGGCTTGTTTATATAGTGTTGATGAACCGACCTACCAAGGGAATATCGGGCCGGGCTAACTACGAGATCGTAACGAACTCATACATGCCAAATATGACCTTCGGTAGATAAGGTAAGCTCCTAATCTTGGGGATCACGACTCCTTATCCAATCCGGGAAACCACGTCCGGGTCTTCACGTAGCCGTGCAGAACTCTTGTTCGAGTAGGACTCGAACACGAATCCTAAACCGTTCACAAGACCGTGCCGGCCAGAGGTCGTTTCGCAGATGCACATGGGCCAGATAGAACCTTCCATGGAGCTGGGCCCTGGTAGGCTGTTCGATTGGGCCGTCAGGGAGTGGGCCATGGCAATGGGCCGTAATTTTATCCCCGACAGCAAGATTACCATATCTTATTTATTATGCACATGCAGGTTACTCCTTACCGGCTTGCTCCCTTTGTGCTAGATGCTGGAGGCAATGGCCCTCGAGGAGCGACATGTCCTTCCGCGTCGGCATCAACAGAAGCGGTTCTACTTCGACAGGTCTCTGCTTACAACTCTCGTCGACCAGTGGAGGCCAGAGACCCACACCTTTCACCTACCCTGTGGTGAGGTCGCCCCCACCCTAGAGGATATGTCCTATATACTAGGACTTCTCTGTGCGGGTGACCAGTGGTGGCTGTGGACGTGTCGCCACTTTGGCGGGCCGAGCTGATGGCACGATACGCCAATATCCAGCGGGGGCCAGGTTCCCCGAACTACAGGCCCATTGCAACATCAGAGACACATGGGCCAATGAAGACGTGGATACTGCAGTTTACGGTAATAAAATGCATAATTACATTCTTTTTAACCGAATGACGTGATGCATAATATATTTTTAACATGCGAAGACCATCCACCCGGAGGCGGACGAGGCTATGGTGTCTAGGCACCTCGAGACCTACCTGCTTTGGCTGTTCGGGTGGGTGTTGTTTTGCAACACGCCCGCAATGCGGTGGGATGTGTTTCGCCAGACGCCCAATGATCACCGACTCTGGGGAGACCGTGTACCCACCTGATTGGGCCTCCACGGTGCTTCCAGCTACTTACAGGGGTTGTGTGAGTGCGTCTTCAAGACAGAGGTGGTGGAGCCGTGGATCACAGGCTGCCCACTGTTACTTCAGTTGTGGTCGTATGAGAGGATCGCCGTCGGTCGACCTCTCATGGACCACAGTGTGTACGATGCCGTTTTCTACCACGAGGCCGAGGAGAATAGACCTACAATGGTGTTCTTGTGGTTTCGCCGACGGGTAATGCAATGGACCACTTTTTCAATTTATTCTCCTATCATATTGAACTTCTATAATTTTAAAACTTTACCACTTTTGCAGTCGACGTGGGCTCACGTCACGCCCCACAGGGACTACCCGGACTACGTCCGGATGCTGGACGAGCTTCAGGACCACGACTTTTAGTGGAGGCCCAACCAGGACGAGCTTGTTCAGGCTCGTGCACCTCTTGGGTTGTCGTTGCTCTATACGCGTGACTCCGAATACTGGCTTACGAGGAAGCCAGTACTCTTCGACGTCTTTGTCGAGGAGTACTCACCGCATAGGGTCATGCGTCAGTTCGGGCTCCTACAACAGTTTTGTCGGTGTAATAAATACCGGGGTACAAAGAGTCCTGAGAAGACAAAGGCGGCCCCACGTCAGCGGGCGAGCAAGGCCCCAATGGCTGGCGAGCCCTCAGAGGCCAAGAGGGTTCCACGCGCTGCGGGCGATCAGCCCCGTGGCGTGGGCGAAGTCCTCAAGAAGGCAGCGAGGGCCCCACACGCCAGCGGGTGCGTGGCGAGAGCCCTCTCGAAGGCCAGCGAGGGCTCCACGCCAGCGTGTGCATGGGCGAGCCCTCTCGAAGGTTAAAGCGAGGGCCCCACGATCGTGGGGCCCGCGCGGGGAACGCTGCGTATGAGTCTTGAACGAAGGCTCCCGTCGCTGGAAGGACGAAGCGATTTAATGCGACATCACGCACGGATAGACAACAAGAAATGATTATCGCATAAATGACTTCGCAGTCTCGAAAGCGGTACTGCCATCAGAAGCGCAATGGAATTGACCGGCAGAGAGAAGGTTTGCTTGAGATGGCCGCCCTGCGTCGGGGAGGCGGTAGGCCCCACCCGCAGACTCACCGGCAGGATCAGGCGGGTCGAGGCCACTTGCGGCACGCGAGGGCGGCGCCGCTGAGCGGGCAATGCACGTTTTTGCCTCTTCTGTCGTGGTCTTGTCGCTGTATCAGAGTATCAGACGCTTACCCCTCCCCGCTCTCTCCGTCGGTTCGAGGCTTGTATAAAAGGGGAGGAGGACGAGCAAGAGAGAGGTTCCAAACAGACGCAGATTCACAAGCACCTCAGAAACACATTCCCATTCAACCACAATCGTAAAAGAGCTAAGGCTCGGCAGAGTAGGACTATTACCCGCGAGGGGTCCGAACTCGGTAAATCATGAAGTCGCTCCTTGTTGTGCCCGACGCCAAATCGAACCGAGCTTGATCGAGTTGGCTAGCGCATCAAAAAATCTGACTAGGGTGTGATCCGGGCGGTTGAGCGGTGAACACGCCGTCGATGCGCGCCAGTAGGGGTGCGCTAGCATCGGTTCAAGCTCTTGACCCTTCTCAAGCGGCGATGGCGAAGCAAATCCACTATGTAGCAGAAGCGGCCGCAGAGCCGCGCCACGAGTCGGCCGCGCGATGGCGGTGATCACCCGGCGGTAGCCGCCGCTTAGGGACGGAACCTTGGCGAAAGCACCGCCCGGCCAAGTTAGGCGGCGCTGGCCTTGGAGGAGTGCACTCAAAGACAGAACCTCCATGCGGCGTGGCCTTGCCGAGAACCCACCGTTCCGGTGACTCGACTCCGGCGGCGCCGTGGTTGGCAGCCTTGGCCCGCGATGCCGATGCCGCTTGCCGGTGGTGCAAGTTTCGGGCGTGGGAACCGGTGTTTCGCTTCCTCCCGTTCTTTGTTGCCCTCGCAATCCTCTCGCAGATCTCCGTGAGGGGGACGGGCCAAGACGACAAGAGCCAGCGACACCTACAGGGGCTCGGCCGGGGCAGCGCAGTGGCCGTGATCTCCGGTCTCACCGGAGGACCGCCACTTGTCGCGATGGAGAAGACTCGCGGACAAGCTCCGCAGGCCGCGACCGAAGGGCGATCACATTGCCGCCGCCGCAGACGCGGGGACCAAGAAGAGGGCTCCGCAGAGCTGCCCGGCCGAGGGTGGCGCTTCTTCGGCGCCGCCTAGGTGACGGGCGGCGGCGCGAGGATCAAGGCCCAGAGCAGGAGGCTCGACGCCGGGTGCGCGCTTTTTCTAAGGAGTCTGCGCGCGCGTCAAAGGGGCGGAACGGTTTCGTCCGCCCCATCGAAAAGTATGACGGCTCCACCAACCCCGATGAGTTTTTGCAGATTTACACGACGGTGATGCACCGGATGAGGGTCGGGAAGGTTTTGGCGAACTACTTCCCGCGGTCCTTATCGGCGAGCCCGCCGGGTTTCATGAACTGCCCCGAGTCCGTGGGGTCATGGAAGGAGTTTCGAGCTCTTCATCACCAACTTCCGTGGCACCTTCGAGCGGTCCGGTAGAAGACGACCTCCACAACGTGGAGCGAAGAAAGGAGAGCGCCGCTTGCGACTATATTCGGGCGCTTCACCAGTCCGCAACACCATCCCCGACATCTCCATCGACGCCGTGGTTACGGCATTCGTGAGAGGCGCCGAGACCCCAAGGTCAAGGAGAAGATGGCCACCCGCAAGATCAAAACGACGGAGGAGTTTTCACCTTGGCGACAAGTGCGCCTTCAGTGAGAGCCAGATCTCACCGCCAGTTATGGCGGGGATACAAGAAGCGGGCAGGCCGGACCTCGAGGAACCCCGCGGCAAGGACAAGAAGAAGCGCAAGGCGGCCGAGACCGGCAGGTCATGGCTGGCCGAGCGCGACGACGACGACGACGACGCGCCAGCAAGAATGGGCGCGCGCGTAAAAGAGGAGGAGGTCGCGGCGCGGGCGGTACGGTCCCTAGGGGCGGCGGGCGGCGGCTATGGCGATCGCTGTGGGTCGCGCGGCCTCGCGGCCATGACGAGGGCGTAGACCGCCGCCCGTGAGTGGGACGGAAGGCCTTATCGCCCCATTCACCGCAATAACTCCCACGACGGCAGATCGCCATGTCGACAAAGAAGATGGTGGACAAGCGAAGTCCACGAGCAAAGAAGCAGCAGCAGCGCCCAAAGAAGGGCAAGGGCAAGGAGACGGCTTCGCTTGGTTTTCAGCAGCGAGCGCCGGTTGCCGCCATCCACGTGGTTCGCCACCTATCCGCCCCACGCTAGCTTTAAGCGCGCGATGAGGAAGTGCGCCATTGCGTTCGGCTTTGGGTCGCAAGGCGTTGGCGTGGTCGGAGCACCGATCGCGTTCACCAAAGCCGATCACCCACCAAGATCACGCCTGCCGACATCTCCGATCGTGGTTGCGCCCACGGTCCGGAATGTAAAGCTAGGGCGTCTTTGGTAGACGGAGGGAGTTCCTCAACCTCCGCCCGCCCGGGTCGCCAAGGCGCTCCAGATTCAGCAGCAGGAGCTTCGTCCAACACTCCCGTTCTTCGGCATCGCGTCGGGGGCTGAGTCCGTCTGGCCGGGCGTCGATCTCCGGTGACGTTTGGAGGCTCCGACAACTTCCGCACCGAGATGCTCGAGTTTGAGGTGGCGGACTTCGACCTCCCCTACAACGCCATACTAGGTCGGCCGGCGCTAACCAAGTTCATGGCGGTTTGCCACTATGCGCACATGGTGGTGAAGATCCCGGCCACCGCCCCATCGTTTTGAGAGTGGACCGCCGAGGCGCTCCCGTGCGACAAGGACGCTTCTTTGGCGGGGCGATCGGTGCCTGAAGGCCGAGACTTCGACTCTAGGAGCTCCTCCGGAAGACCCGTGCCTCCCTGTTCGTCTGCGGAGGTTAAGGCGGTCTCCGAAGCGAAGTCGACCGGCGAAGACCGTTCGGGTGGGCACCTCTCGGCGCCAAATAGGAAGGCGCGCTGTCTCCTTCCTCCAGCCTAACGCAGACGTGTTTGCGTGGCAACCGTCCGACATGGCCGGGTCCCTGTGGAGGTGATTGAGCACAAATTGGCGACGTTTCCCAGCGACGGTCATGCGAAGGTCCGGAAGCGCCGATGGAGCGCCAGAAGTTATCCGCCAGAGGTGGACAAGTTTAAGGGCGGGGTCGTCGCGATGTCGCCCATCCTGTGGCTCGCGAACCCCGCCTCGCTAAGAAATCTAACGGGCGGTGGAGGATGTGCGTGGACTTCACCGACCTCAACAAGGCGTGTTCGGCGATCCAGACCAGCGCCCGCATTGATCTTATCGCCGACTCAACAATGGGTGCGGCGGTGTGCTTTCGGATGCGCATCCGGTACCACAGATTAGCATGGCCGAAGAAGATGAAGACAAGATCGCTTTCGCGGACGCCTATGGACGCTCATCGCTATACAAGGATGGCGTTCGATCGAAGACCGCGGCCCCACCTATTAGCGGGCCATGCATATCGCTTCACCGCCCCCAAATAGGGCGTAAACCTAGAGGTGTATGTCGATGATCGGTGGTAAAGTCCAAAAAGGCGGAGGAGTTGATCGCGACCGAACAAACCTTCACCAACTCGAGGAAGTATCGCATCGCTTAATCCGAGAATGCGTGTTCGCCGTTCCGTCGGGCAAATTGTCGATTCCTCGCTCCCGTGAGGGGATAGAGGCGAACCCCGACAAGATCGCAGCGATCGAGAACATGAAGCCCCGCCGCGACTTCGCGATGCAAAGTGCTTGGTGGGTGCTTGACCTCCCCGGCCGCTTTATAGCTCGCCTGGGGATAAAAGTTTTCCAACGCTTCAAGCTCCTCAAGAAGACCAACCAGTTCGAGTGGACGGCGGAGGCGCAGGAGGCGCTCGACGGGTCAAGAAATATCTCACCTCGCCAGATCTTGGTCGCCCTGCACCCGGCGAGCCACTGATCCTCTACGTCGCGCAAACCCCAGCGGTCAGCAGTCTGTGGTGGCGGAAAGAGAAGGCGTTCAGCGCCCTATTTACTACGCCGGCGAAGGTCGCCCACGACGCTGAAACAAGGTATTCACAAAGACTAGAAGATTCTTCACGCCTACCGACGGCGTCCCGAAGCTACGCCACTACTTCCAGGCGAGAAGTCACGGTGTTGACTAAGTATCCCTTGCGGAGATCCTCTTCAACCGCGAGGCGACGGTCGACGCCAAGTGGGCCATGGAGCCGCAGAATTCGATCTCAAGTTCGCTCCCGAACGGCCATCAAAGGGCAAGCTCGCGGAGTTCGTCAACAATGGACTCGGCGGACATAGAAGTCGAAGACACCCCAAAGACCTCGCCGTGGACTCTTCTTCGACGGCTCATTCCTACCGGAGGGGGTCAAGTGGCGTCCCCGGTGTCTCCCACCGCGATGTCGTCCGAGCATCTGGTGGTGCTGGACTTCCGCCACCAACAACGTCGCGGAATACGAAGGATTGCTCGCCGGACTCAGGGTGGCTTCGACCCTCGGCATCCGGCGGCTACAAGTAAAAGGCGACTCTCTCCTGGTCATCAACTAGGCGAGGAAGAATTTCTCCCGCGAGATCCCGCTATGGCGGTTTACTCGGCGGAGGTGCGCCGATTGAGCGGCACTTTGAGGGTTTGGGCCGGCACGCCCCTCGCCACGACAACTACATGGCGGATGAACCGCCCTGATTGCCTCTTTAAGGGCACTGTTCCGCCGGGTCTTTGAAGAAAGACTTACGCGCCGTCCGCCGCAGCCCCCCAATCTTGGCGGGACGACGCTTCTCGACGCAGCCCCACCTCTCGAGGAGACGCCACCGATCTCGCCGCAGCCCCGGCTGGAGGAGGAGACTAAGAACCGCCGAGGCGGTTGAGGCGAAATGCCGTGCCAGCAGAGTACGCCGGGCGATAATGTATGTAACATCGCCACACTCGTCCGGGGTGGTCGATGGATGGATCCGATCTCGCCTACTGCGGATGGAGTGATCCCGACGGCGACGCTGCTCGGCCGAGAAGATAGCGCGCAGCGCTGCGCCACGCCTCGTAGGTGGGGACCAGACGCCTGTGGCGCAAACGGAGTTCTCACCGGCGCGCCACCGGAAGCGTGGAGTGCAATTCTCTCGAGATCCATGGAGGCATGCGCGGAGCCATTCGGGAGCCGGGCGTTGATTGGGAAAGCTTTCGCCACGGCTTTATTGGCCTATCGCCTCCGTGATGCCTTCGAAGCCGCGAGGAGATGCGGCGTACAATTTCATGCTAAGCAGATCTACCGACCGCCCAGCGCCGCAAACCATTCCGCTTTCCGCCGCTTCGCGTGCCGGGGCTAGATATTCGGGCCCGCTCACGGGCGCATCGGGTTACACACATCCGCTCGCCGCCATCGACAAGTTCACTGTGGGTTGAAGCCTCGCCAGCCCCGGCGATCACATCCGCAGCGGCTATCAAGTTTATGAAGAGCATCTTCATCCGGTTCGCGCCGCCAACAGTAATCATCATCGACAACGGCGCCGCTCAAAAGCGCCGATTTCAAGATCGTGCGAAGAGCTAGGTACCAAGCCGTGCTTCGCCTCGATGCGCATCCGAAGAGCAATGGGCAAGTGGAGCGGGCGAACGCGGAAGTACTGAAAGGGCTCAAGACAAGGGCGTTCGATCGTCTGGAGAAGCGTGGCAAGCGCTGGGCCGAAGAAGTCCCCACTATGTTATGGGCGCCGCGGACAACTCCTAACAGAGCCACCGCGAAACCCCTTCTTCCCGTGTATGGCTCGAGGCGGTGTTCCATCGAGCTCGCCGCTCCCCAAGGGTGGCGGCGTTTCGCCGAAGACAAAGACTCGACCGCGCCAGACGAGGTGAATCTCCGGAGGAGATCCGAGACAGGCGGCGATCCGCCGCCAAGTATCAGCAGCATCGCGCCGCTATCAAGCAAGGGTGTGTGTGAGAACACCGCAGATGGCGACCTCGTTCGCGAAGATCCAAGCGCATGCGGGCGCAACAAACTGCTCCCCGTGGGAGGCCCTTCAAGGTGGTCTCGCCTCCCGCCTGAGCTCGGCCAGCTCGATTCGAGGATGGTCGCGAATTGGCGAACACTTGGAACGTCGAGCAGCTGAGGAAGTTCTAGGCAACGCGCCAACAGCGGCACTAGCGACTAGACCACTTCCGGAAGCTAAGTGCTCGCCACGCGATGTCTAGGGTCGGTTCGCAAAGAGGCCATAAGGGTTGAAGTAACCAGATGCCTAAGGAAAAGCGCCACTTTCAATGTAAAGCTCTGTTTAAAGCTTTTTGACGATCACGCTTAGCCTTAAAAGGTCTGTTAGAAAGCATTCTCGCCGAAGTCGGTAGCGAAGTACTTATGGTCGATGGCCCTTAGTTGCAAAGGCAAACGCTTATAACTAACGCCGTGCGAGGCGGCGACGGAAGGCGGTTCTAGCCCGTGTGTCGGCTCGGTTCAGGCACGCGCCAACATGCCGCACCGGCGACCAGACCACTTCCTGAAGCTAAGCGCCGCCACGTAATGTTTAAGTCGGGTTGCGAGAGGCCATAAGGGTTGAAGTAACCAGATGCCTAAGGAACAGCGCCACTTGCGGCGTAATCGCTCAGCCTAAAGCCTTTGGCGGTCAGTGCCCAGTTCAATTTCGCAAGTTAAAATTGTGCGAAGTTCAAGTGAGACTCACAACAAAAGAGCAAAAGTTTGTTTGCATTGATAGGCAACATTTACAAGGCAAAATAGACAGGGAGTTTCGCACTACCTCCTCGTCTTCTCTTCCGCCGAGCGGCGCCGCCCATCATGGACACGCTGCCGGCGGCGGTGTCAACCCGCTACCGCTCAATCCGGTCCAAATGGCGCTGGCGATCCCGATGGCGATCGAGATCAACGCGCGCCTCGGCAAGACAGCTTGCTCAAGATGAACCAAGGCCGCTTCAAGAGCGCCTTAGCGACCGTCTTCGATCGCTTCGCGTCCGCAGCGCCACCGAAGATCGCGCAGGCTTCGGGCGGCTCGTCCCACGGCGCCAACAGATCGCGCAATTGCCTCTCCTCAATGGGAATACAAGGTAACGCCCAATGGATGCAGGTCGCCCCGAAACCGTGGTAGGCGCGCAAAGATGTCGGGCCGAGGGTTCGAGCCGCCAAGTTTTCAGCGAGGTCTTCGACCGCTTGGCGGCCGAGGGCGGCGTTTATCGCCGCACCTGCTGGTCATCGCCTCCTTCGGGCGGTTTCTTGGCCAAGGCCTGTCGCGGCATCACGGCGGATCGCCCGCCAAAGCAAGGGCTTCCTCCGCGCTGCTCAGTGCGGGTGAGGTGCGGTTACCGGCGAGCGCCCTACGCCGGCGCGGTCACGGCCGAGATGGCGGCGGCGCCGCGCCGCATGATGGCGAGGGTTCTCCGGTTGCGGCGCGGCGAACTCTCCGCCGCCATGGAAGCGTTTCGTTGAAGGAGCGGGCGGCGGTCAGTCGGTAAGTCGCGTGAGCGGAGCTCGATGTTCAGCGTCCGCCTGCTCCAAGAAGGACAAACAGACAAACAAGGTTCAGTATGCAAAAGCGTAGCATGCTAACTCTAACGCGAAATGTGCGTAAGCGCAGGAAAGCCAACCCGAAAGCGAAGTGAAGGGAGCCGCAAGTCGCTGATTGCGGAGGCGGTGGTGGCGCGGTCGCGTCACCGTCGTCAAGCAATGCGCCGACGCGAGTGGTGCAGCAGAAGCACCAACAAGGCAATGAGGCCGGCACAGCAGCAAGAAGCGCCAGCCGCAGAAGCGCGGCAGAAGGAGCGGAAGAAACTGGCGCAGCGGCGCTAGTTCTCGAAGAGTCGCCGCCTCGCCCGTGGCGAGCGCGGCGGCGATAGCAGCAGGCCCTCACGGAGGGGCCGGGCGTGTGATGGAAGCTCAGATTGGGGGCGAGCCCTCTTTGGGCTCGTCTCTCCTCCTCTTCATCGCCGCCCACGGCGAGATAAGGCGGCGCTTCCGGAAGCTTGGTCGGAGTTGGCCGCCACGGCAGAGGTAGCGGCGCGGAAGCTTGGGCGTCGTTGAGGCGGATCGCGGATCTCAGAGTGGCCCCGTGCCACTTGGACCGCAGACCAGAGACCTCCATGGGAGGCAACGCACGCAGTGTTGGTTGCGCTCCCGTGGATCCCAGTCGCAGAGGGAGAGGATGCCTGCAGGCAGCGAAGTGTCGCTGGTTGGTGGGGCCAGTAGTCCCGCCACCGGGCCCCGAGCACGCCGTCTCAAGACGTTCCTCGTGGTGGGCGAGCAAGAAAGGAAGCCATAAGGACGGCAAGCAAAAAGATTCCAAGAAAGACAAGAGGCCCAAAAGACTAAAAGAGCACTCACCGCCGAGGGCGACGCGGACTCCATCGTTGTCGCCATAGTACATCCAGGCCGGGCGAGCCCTCATGCGGAGCGGCAGTAGTCGGCGCCGCAAAAAATCCGCCGCGACGAGGGTTCCGTGAGCCCGCGGCGGCGAAGATCGACGACGCGCGCGCCAAAGATCAAATCCAGCCCATTGAAGTCGTCGGGCGAGCCCCCGCTTGGCGGTGGCTCGCGGGACCCTCAGAAGAGAAAGATCGTCGCAGCTACCGGAGTCCTCCACGTCATACCATTGTCGGTGCGATCCTTCCAGCTTGACTTGGACGCGACAGGATGAAGGCGGCGATTTCATGAGCGTGAAGTAGCAGCCCCGATGGCCCGCCGGGCGCTGCCTCGCGGCAAAGACGTAAGAGCCGCGCCAGAGTGGGGAGACTTGGCATTGTCCCCACGAACATCTCGCAGAGGTGGACGAAGATAGCCGCCAAGAATGATGGAGTTGGGGAAGGTGCACCTTTGGATCTCGTAGGAAGGCGAGCACCCCAAGAAAAATTCAGAGTACGGCGGATGAGTTTCGCCGCCGCCGCCAGCGAAGGTGATAATCTCCCGTCGAGGGTTTTCGGCGCCATGGTGCTGTGGCGAACCGGCGGCGGTTGGCGGACGAACACTTGAAGCCGCCATCGCTGCTTCGCTTACGGCGGAGGTGGGAAAACCTGCCCAGCGACGGCAAGACCCCACGGCGATCCTTGCTGCGTTTAGGCGCCATTGAAAGCGGTGGAGAAGTTGGCGAAGAGAAAGAGGGCTACGTGGTGGCGCAAGGAGGCAATTGGCGCTTAGAAGACTTAGCGCAGGTATGATTGACCGCAGCTACCGAGAGAAGTATTTATAGGCGTGGGGCGCGAGCACGACGGTTTGGATTCCGCCCCCACGCGCGCGGCGCCATCATTGCCCCGCGTGTTTTGGTTTCCCGCGAAAAGCGGCGTAGTTCCCCAAGGAAGATCGTGTGCGATGGAGAATCAGCGCGACGGCCGCCGAGGTGGTGGGCCCCACGATTCGCCTCCGCCGCATAAGAAACGGAAAAAGTGTCGCGCGACGGTTCACAGATCATGGTGGACCCGGCTACTGTCGGTGTAATAAATACCGGTACAAAGAATCCCGAGAAGACAAAGCGGGCCCCACGCCAAGCGGGCGAGCAAGGCCCAATGGCATGGGCGAAGCCCTCAGAGGCCAAGAGGGTTCCACGCCAGCGGGCGATCGGCGATCAGCCCAAGCGCTGGCGAGCCCCTCGAAGGCGAGCGAGGGCCCCACGCGCCAAAGTGCGCGGCGAGCCCCTTCGAAGGCCAGCGAGGGCCCCGCGCGCCAGCGGGTGCGTGAAGCCCCTCTCGAAGACAGCGAGGGCCCCACGATCATCGTGGGGCCCGCGGTGGAACGCTGCGTATGAGTCTTCGTGACGAAGGCCCCGCTGCGAAGGACGGCGCATTTAACGCGACATCACGCGCGGATAGACGGTGAAAAAATGATTACCGCATGATGACCCTCGCAGTCTCGAAAGCATTGCCATCAGAAGCGCAATGAATTGACCGCAGAGAGAAGGTTTGCTTGAGATGGCCGCCTGCGTCGGGAGGAGCGGCAGGCCCCACCCGCAGACTCACCGGTGCAGGATGCGGGTCGAGGCCACTTGGCGCGGCACGCGAGGCGGCGCATGGCGTGCGGGCGGCAGACGTTGCCTCTTCTGTCGTGTCTTGTCGATTGTATCAGAGTATCAGACGCTTACCTTCCCCCCTCTCTCCGTCGGTTCGAGGCTTGTATAAAAGGGGAGGAGGACGAGCAAGAGAGAGGTTCCAAATGACGCAAAGGCACAAGCACCTCAGTAAACACATTCCCATTCAACCACAATCGTAAAAGAGCTAAGGCTCGGTAGGAGTAGGACTATTACCCGCGAGGGGTCCAACAGGTAAATCGCGAGTAGCTCCTTGTTGTGCCCGACGCCAAATCGAACCGAGCTTGATCGAGTTGGCTAGCAGACTATAAAACTGACTAGGGGTGTGATCCGCAGTGGTTGAGCGGTGAACACGCCGTCAAGTTTTCCCTACTAGTCGTGCACAGCGTTCCCCGACCGTTCACCAGTACGTTCATTGCACATTTATCTTCATAATTGTTGTTTTTTATAGTGGCATGGACTAAGCATCTATTCATGTTGTAGGGTCACCAGACGAGGCCAGAGTACCGACGCTCTTTGGGGTCCTGTGATGGTCCCATGGGTAGAACAGTGGGAACACGCACTGGACGATCTCGTCGACGAGGACCGGGAGTATGACGACCGCACGTACCACGCGTACCTACGGTGGTACGTACCGGATACACGCACTTGTGTCGGATACACTCCTCCTACGGAGATCGTGCACGCATTTCAGCATCTCCGACACGCACTTCAAAGACCACCGAAGTGCGCATATCAAGCGGTAACCTTTCCATCTCCCACAGAAACTTACTAAATGGTCTGCATCATACAACTTACATTTGTGTGGGATGTCGTGTTTTCGATCAATGTGGATAAGAATGACCTCGTACGGTAGTGCAACCTCGACGCACGCACTGTCGTTGAGCGCCTGCAGGGGTATTCAA
Organism: Raddia guianensis; assembly: GCA_036346415.1. NCBI lineage: Eukaryota > Viridiplantae > Streptophyta > Magnoliopsida > Poales > Poaceae > Raddia > Raddia guianensis. Next base: position 4,380,242 of record CM070539.1, on the reverse strand, counting down.
ATGACGGCAAGCGAGGTCCTTGACACATTTAGGAGGATTTACGACAAGACCACGCGAGCTATTCGTCTGACCTCTTGTTGCGCCGCTCCAGCCGCCATCGCTGCCGTACCTACAGCTGCCCCTAGACCCTCGTTCTCCGGTAGTAATGCAGGCGTGCTCCACCGCCGAGTGTCCCAGGGGCTGTCAGTCCCCGGCAAGACGCGCCAGGGACATCGGGTGCCTTCCAGGGGCCATTCTGGCCCCCTCAGGACGTGACCGGGCCATCCGGAGGCTTCCAGTGGTCTTTCTGGCCCCGACACGACTCACTCCATACATCGGGTGGGTTTCAGGGCCCATTCCACCCTCCTGTAGACGTGCCCGAGGAATAAAGTAAGGATTACCAAGCAAAACAAAAGGGTGGTAGAACCAAATATCATATTCACCTTTTCAGGGCTGTTCGTGAGCTGATCTCTCAGCCCTCTCATCAGCTCCATCACAGCACTATTGTAAAAACAGTCAATTTTCTTCAAAAAAAAAGACACACCAATATTGTAAATAAGGTTGGTAATTATAGAAAAACAACAGAACTGAGGAATATAACTGACCAGCTCTCCTTATCCTTTATAGCATTTCCAAGTTTAAAATCAGCAACTCCTAATTTTTCACCCCCACAGTGCTTCTCAAACTTGTTGAAGGCTTTCAGCTCAACTATCTAAATAAAAGTTTATTGGGTTCAGTCAGGGAACAAAATAAACTATAAATTATTAAGGAAATAGCATTAGGAAGCAGATAAGGAACTATAGCAAAGGTGGTATCGAACCTTCTTTTTTTCACCTATGAAGCAACACCGTTCTTTGGTCCATGAGTGGTAACACCTTCTTTTGTTCCAGCTTGGAGGAGGAGGTGGCAGCGGCGGCGCCGGATGAAGAGAATCATCTCTTTTTAAGGATCGAGACCTTCTTCATTAACACATCCAAGGCTGGTCCACTTTGCTCATAGATATACGTGCTATATTTCGACCAATTCTAGAAATCCACCAGCATCTCTGGTGTCATTGTGCAATCAGCTCGATAGTTTGATACCGTCTCAGTCACTCTATCTTCTTTGTCAGAAAAACGAAAAGCCTCAGAGAAACCAACAATGGGAAGCTGCTAAACAGCTTTTAGTGCTCGGAATCATGATCTTCCATTTACACGGTGCTTATTTGCACGTCTTAATTCATCATAGCACCGATGGAAGACATTTGTATTGAATATGCTTCCTACAACCCCAAGCTCCAAATACTTGCTGAAAAATGGCATTATCACAATTTCTTCTTCTTTATAGAAGAAGAACTGGGACACGGAAGGTAACTTGCCTGTCGACGTGACCCATCACGCATGCTCGGTTGGGGTCACTGCCAATGATTTCACTTTTCACTGTCCATATAATCGACGTTACTGCATGTGCTGCAATATTGATGGCACTCTTGCATCGGTTCAGATCCAATATTTATCACCCCACATAAAATAGTGTTACACTCCCTATATAAGTGAGGTCGTGCCATTCACTGATATTTATCTCTGCGCATCATTGTCCCCCTCTCCATCTGTTCAAACCATCGTAGTAGGATGACCGAATAACGGTCCATCAACGCATGGATTAAGCCAAGTTGGTGGAAATCATCCGGCCCATGATGCCACACCCATTATCCATCGAAGGACTTTCCCATCAAAATGAAACAGAACTACTGCACGGAGTCAACCATGCTGTGGCCCGGCCCTCACATCTTTTGGGACTGGCCCAAGTGTGCATGTGGAATTGATGCAGTGGTGTAGACATTCGATAGGCCAGTCTCTGGTTGGACCGGAAGGAGATTCTACCGATGTCCTCTATACGCAGTGAGTTTACTTACCTTCATATAGAACGAATATATTTTAGGATGTAACATAACTTTCTATTTTGCAAAACAGATAAATAATTATCGTATGGCATCGTGGATGGATAATTCTTTTCCAATGACAGCAGATGCATACATGATGGTTCTCCACGCAAGGATCGCAGATCTCTAACATCGTCTCAAAATGACAAGGCGTACACTAGAGTTGCACGTCCGCACGGAACGCTTGTGCCCTGCATGCCGGAGGCAACGCGGCTAGCTAGCTGACACCTATATGTTACGTACTTTTCAATTCTCCTAAGGCATGGTACAAGTAAGATCGACACACGACTATAAGAAACGGCGCGTGTGTCTTGCATGCCACTGTTTATGTATGTCATGTTATCGTCCGGTGTGTTTTCTTCGTACTGTTAATATAGACATGCAGAGCATCTGACTCTGTTTTTGTACCTGATAATAAGGGTTCCGAATCTGTATGATTTATAAACGAACATGTTTACTCTCTCTCTCCGTCGATGCGCACTCCCGCTGACAACGACTACACAGGTCAGGCCTCGGATTCTCCCTGTTAACAAGAAGAAGGGGACCGCAATAAAATGTCCTATTGTCTGCGCGACGTGACTCATCAGTGCTAAAGTGTCCTACTATGTGTGCGACGTGACCCATCAGTGCTAAAGTGTCCTATTATGTGCGTGACGTGACCCATCATTGCGAATCTCTAAACAATAATAACTCAGCTACGGGACACATCACTGCCATGTATATGTCGGCCATTTCAAAAGTTTGTAGACAACATATTTATGTCGGACGTGACTACACTGCCTTCACAACAGGCCATAATGTGTGGTACAGCGGATCCTGTTGAAGTGACCTATCACTGCAAAGGTCTGCAGTGACACATTAAATCATCTCAAACTGTGCGTTGCGTATGTCTTATTCAATTAGAGCATCTTATCCAATCTCACCTATTTTAAACCCACCTGGTCTCACTCCGAACAACACAACCAACAAGAGCATTCTAACTACTTCAGTTCACAAAGCTCTCAGCATCAAGGCAGTGACAAGGAGTTCCCATCACCATCAAGGGAGTATCTCTTCGAATCTGTCCTAGAAGGTGTTCAGCCGCACATGTGTCTATGCAGCAGTCTTTGCATTTTGAGGAAGTCCCAAGACATATCCTATACTTACGGGAGAAGGTATTGGAAGTGCGCGAACTATGCGTACGACTGAACAGCCGAGATGGAGAGGATGGCAAAGTACCCTGTAAATCACTTCTTCCTTATTTCTTCCCTAATGAACATATACACACAGATGCTAACCTCAATCTTATTAGCCTTCATTATGCGAGTTTGTTCAATATTTGAACGCGGAGTAGACACCCGAAATGGAGCGGTAGATGCACAGGGAGGCGGCGGAGCGCAGGGGCAGGGCCGAGGAACGATGGCAAGACGCCCTCAGGGAAGAAAGAAACAAGCGGGGGAGAGAAGAGTTTCAGGCACAGCGCGAGGCTGACCAACAGCGGCAGTTCAATTAGCGTGAGGCAGACCGTGCCAGAAAGCGCGAGAGGTTGCTAGAGTCAGAGAAGCTGGACCTAGCGCGTTTGCGAAGGGGAATACCCCGCTGCACCCAGTAGTATGATTATCATGTATGACAACTATGTTTTTAAATCTCCTAAGGCATGTAGGTTTAGTTATGATGCACTATTGTGGTAGATTGTTTTATGCATCATGCGTACCATTGTTTCTATCATGTAATCCTAATTTGTATTATTTAATCTTAGATTCTCTAAAATCATACACTGTTTTCGCATAAATGATTGAAATAAATACCATAATCCTAAACATAGGATTATGGTATGAAAAATTTGACAGCTTGTTTCATAACTTGTTTAGTTCAATCTTAGTTGTATTTCGGAAAATTTGACCATCTTTGAACGTGCTAACAAAAAAGCTGATTAATTTATTTACAAAAAAATCTTCAACTCTCGAGAAAAGCCCTATGAAAAAATCTTCAATTTTCGAGAAAAGCCCTAAGAAAATCTACAAACTAAAAAAAATTATTTTCAAAAAATAAAGTAAATGATTTATGAAAAAATAAGAAAAATTATAATCCGAAGGAAAATTAGAACTAAACAAGCGAACAAAGAGGGCCTAACATATGCATAAAATGATGGAGTGTTTCTAAAAATTGAGCGCAAAAATTATTTACAATCGCCGCAACGAGCGCCGGGAGGATCGGGCCGACCACGTGGCGCCTCATGATGGCTTCCGCCGTTCGGGGTGCCCGAAACCGTGGCTCTATCCGCCTGGGACTCCGCCGTCCGGGGTGGCCACTTGGGACGGCGGAAGCAGCATTTCGCCTTCCCACGTGGCGGAAACCATGATCACGGCATAGTTTTCTACTTTCAATTTATATGAATTATTCAATCAATTTTTTTAAAAAAAACCCTGAGCCACAAAAAACGCCCTCTGGACGCCAAAAAACGTCCTCTGGATGGGCGTTATCAAACAAAGCTCTCTGGACGGGCGTTTTTTATAAAACGCTCTCTGAACTGACATTATTTAAAGAAGCCCACTGCACGGGCGTTATTTACAAAACGCCCACTGCACGGGCGTTTTTTTATAAACGCGCCCGTCTACCTGGTGTTTTATTAAAAACGCCCCATGGTTCGGCGCCGGAGGGCTATTTTTAATTAATTAAAACAGGAAATTATTTTTAATTCCGAATTAAAATAAAGCCAGAACAGTAATAAATTCAAAGTTAAGCTCAGAGAGGATGTCCGGCCACTACGACCCAAATACGAAAATACGGCTCAAATACGAAAATAAGTAGTCCATAGAACAAGTCAAAATGCACCCATTTTATTTTTATGCATATCGGAGTTGTCTTCCTCTTCCAGATGGGACGCGAGCATTTGACATCTGGCCTTTGACTCTAACGAGGCCTACGCGCCAACCATCAAACGGCAACTATAATTAATTGTGATTCTGAATACGGAATACTAAACTTCTTTTCTTTTTTTGAGATTTGAATTACTTGATTGATCAGAACGTTCCACGACTGGATGAATCCTCCCTGTTCAACATGACTTCGGGAATTGTGGTTGTCTCCAGCTCGATGAGGTGGCGCGGAAATATATTTTTTGTTGCCATTCCTTCCAAGCAAAGACGAGGCACAAGACGTGGAAATCTTCTTTTCCAAGCAAAGATTCTCGATCGCGCTGTTTGGTTTGCGTTATCTTTTTTTTTTTTCTGCTTTGAATCCCATGTTTTAAGTTTCTGAAGCCCGCTTCTTGAAAATATTGGAAAACCATTTTGAAGCTCTTAAAACTTATTTTAAGAAGCTAAGAAGTAAATATACATGAAGGAATATACGTTACCTCTTGCGCACTATATATACGTTAATTTGATAGCTATACATGAATATGAACTAGTTCTCCATATTTAAAAATGGAAAACAACCTTATCATTTCAAACGTAGCACAAGGTACATCCTAAGTACCTTCTTTTTTTTAACACACACACACACAAAATCTCAAAAGAAAAAAATTAGGGTAAACTAAAATAAATATAGCCCAACCATTTTTTTACTAATGATTTAGGTCTTTTTACTAGCAACAAATTACGGTAATATATTTTGTAAGAGACACTTTTTCATCCAATGGTTAAATTTAGATTATACTATTTATATTTACCATTCTCTAGAAAAAAAACTTCAAAAGGGAAAATTGCACTGACACCATTAAGGCTCAGTTCTTTTCAGCTTAACAGCTTAACGGCTTAACAGTTTAACGACTTATCTACGTTTTGAAAACATATATGCTTTGAGTTTTTTAAGTCCGTTTTTTCGCTGTTTTGAAGGTGGGTCCTAACACTTTAAAAAACAAGTCAAACGAAATGTATCCGAATCTCAAGACTATCTCGAGAAGCTCTCGAAATTCAGTCATTTTATTGCTCAAATTGCTCAGATTAATTTCAAAAGAGCAGGTTTAAGATTTTGCACTTTGCCAAAATACCATTATGCTATCTCAATAATAGATAAGATCTGGTCTCATATGTTATTGAGATAATAATGATATTTTGATAAAGTGTATTTTTTGTGGTAGCGAGCAAAAGCCTAAAAAACATAGAGAGAAGCGAACCAGGAAGAAGACCGTGAAAACCTAGAAAAAAAAGGGCAAACTTAGTGGCACGTGATTGCTTTTGAGATTTACAGCACCACTGAGATAATAATCATAGAAAATAACAAAAACACACACGCTAAAAAAATTTAAAAAGTTAAACAAAATATCTGAGTGCAATCAATCGATAAAAAATTAAAATAATTGTTATCAACTTATATACGATAAATATTTTTAATATAAAATAACTAAATTTTCCACCATCCAACCAGGTGGAGTGAAAAAGATAGCATAAACAAACTGAATGAAAAAAAAATAGTTTGAGTATTTGAAACTTTAAGATAAATATTTTAAATATAAAATAACTAAATTTCCATTGAAACTTCAAAACAATAACCTACTGGCCAGCAAATCCGACAAGAAAATGGGAAGAATTCTCTGACCACCCCGAGTCGTCTCCGCCGGCTGGGCGCAAACCCAACAAACCCACCCACCTCCTCGCCGTCTTCACGCGGCTCAAGCACACCACTCCCCTTCCCCCCTTCCTTGCTTGCAACCTTCGCCAAGATCGCGGCAAGCTCGCCGCCTCCCCCTGCGGCCTGCGCCAGCCTCGAGCCACCAGCAGGCGCCGCCTCCCGCGGTGCCCGGGGAGCGAGCTCTAGCGTTCTTGCTTCCGGACCGGGCGGAGGCCGCGAGCTTTGCGTGGCCGCGAGGTTTCTTGGATTCCGGCGGGGGGTTCTTGGCGGCCCGGCGCGATGAGCAGCCACGCGGCCGGCACGAGCAACGGCGGATCCGGGGATGCGGATGGGGACGGCGCCGCCGCCAGGAGGAACAAGATGCCCAAGTGTGAGATCTCTGGTTGAATCTCCGTGTTCTTGGTCGTCCCTCTCTTCTTGGTCTAGTTGGTTGGTAGGAATGGATGCGGGTGTTGCGCTCTTGATGGTGTTGAGTTGGGTAGCTCGGGGAATCGAGATGCTATCTATGGTTAAGTTGCCGTAGTTGCTATAGTCTCTCTCGTTATCAAGCAATGAAGCTTAAGCTTACCCGCGATTTTTACATAGTTCGATCCAGTAGGAAAACATTGAATTTAGTCGGTACATGATGATGTTATTTGCATCTGGGATGAAATTTCGAGGTCGAAATGTTGATTTAGAGGAATTGCTAACTCGTGTTCTATCTTACTTTTTCTGGCTTGTGAGCCAATTCTTATTCCTAAATTCTTGTGAGCAGATTCCAAGTTCACACAGCAGGAGCTGCCGGCTTGTAAGCCAATCCTTACTCCAAAATGGGTAGGCTTACTTATTCTAGCTACTCCTATTATGATGCTACTGCTACTAGAGGATAACAGAATCACATGTTGGAACAGCTCACATATGTTTTGGATTGTGTCATGTAGGTTGTCTCAGTATTTTTCATCGTCGGCGTCATCTTTGTTCCTGTTGGCGTCGTTTCGCTGCTAGCTGCACGAGATGTACGCTGCATACCTCTTACACGTTATGTTAAGATAGATATTGTGGTAGACGCTGTTTTTATTTATGATTAACGATTGCAGGTTGTTGAGATTGTTGATCGGTATGATGAGGCATGTGTGCCAGTTAACATGACCGATAACAGGCTTGGCTACATCCAGAACTCGAGCATATCCAAAGATTGCACAAGGACTCTCACGGTAAGAAGCTTAGATTTCTGAGGATTAAGTTATAACTTTAAAAAGGATCAGGGTATATGAGGAGCAACAGGCGCAATATAATTTTTTTGGTCAAGGTGCAATATAGATTTGTGGCAGATTATTTTGAGTGCACGGCATGTTTATAAATTTGCAACAAGCATGCAGCTATAAGTCAATATATACTTTTAGTCTTTTACAGTTTTTTTGTCTAATAAAATGGGCTGAATGTTTCTCTTCAGGTTACGAAGGATATGAATCAGCCAATTTTTGTCTATTACCAACTTGACAACTTCTACCAGAATCATAGGAGGTATGATCCTACTGGAGTTTTTCAAGCAATTGTTTTAATGTTTTATCCATATCGTACAATTTGGCAGCCATTCACTTTCCCATTTCATTGTGAATTGAAAATGTATATGATTGCATTAAAATTAAAAAAGGTGTAATGCGTATTAAATTACCGATGAGTTGGCTGCTATATGGTAAGAATAGCATGTATAACACTTTCCAAATTCAGGTATGTGAAGAGCCGAAATGATGCACAGCTAAGGGATCGTAAGAAGGCAAATCAGACAACTGCTTGTGAACCTGAGAAGACCACAGCAAATGGAGAACCAATTGTTCCTTGTGGTCTGATTGCTTGGAGCTTGTTCAATGATACATATAGCTTCAGTCGTGGTAACGAGAGCTTGACAGTAGACAAGAAGGACATCTCCTGGAAGAGTGATAGGGAGCATAAATTTGGCAAAGATGTATATCCAAGCAATTTTCAGAATGGCACACTCAAAGGTGGAGCAATACTTGACCCAAAGATCCCGGTATGTGAATTCTTGATGTATGCCATCACATTGTTGTGTACTATATGTGCATAGGGAGGAGGAGAAAACAGTTCATTTAGTGTACCTATCTACTTATGGCATCTTTGTTTTTTGAGATGGACTGTTTCTTTTGAGTTTTTTTTTTTAATTTGCATGACTAAAAAAGTTCTCCGGGTGGAATATCTGTTGGAGTTATTCATGTTAATTGGCATTTTATGTGACAGCTGAGTGAGCAAGAGGACCTTATTGTTTGGATGCGAACTGCGGCTCTTCCAACATTTAGAAAGTTGTATGGGAGGATATACATTGATCTCAAGGAGAATGATACCATAACAGTGAGGCTGAGTAACAACTACAATACATATAGCTTTGGTGGCAAGAAAAAGTTGGTCCTTTCCACTGCAACCTGGCTTGGAGGGAAGAATGATTTTCTTGGCTTTGCTTACTTAATAGTCGGGGGGCTCTGCTTTTTCTTCGCATTTGCATTCTTATTGCTATATGTGATAAAACCAAGGTTAGTAATTTCTGAGCTCATATTTGCTGCAATTTGCATGTACTTGGTATATTTGTATGACATGCATGATGCACACGGTTAACTTTCTAAATTTGATCTGTTAAAGTACGTTGTGTAGAATATTATATGCTGATGATATCTATGATTCATTCATCTCATTAGCATTATTTTTAGCACGCAGCAAATTTTCTGGATTTAGCCTATCAAGTTTGTGGAGAAGTTGTATATTGTTATCTTGATTATAGCCAATGCAACTTCATTTTATCGCAGATCACCTAGTTTGCCCCAGAATATATGTGGCATTGGGCTTCATCGTTTCTATGATAGGATCATGTTGTACATAATGTGTTCTTTTGTTGAAAGAGATGGATATAATCATCTCTTGTATTACAAATTTTACATTGATCTTTTACACCACTGGTTGGTTTACCCTGGTGTTATGCTTTGAGGTTGTGACATCCCGTTTCAATTCAATTTTGTTCATGCATGCCCTGACATGAGTAAGCATTTTTTAATCACAAGAATTATCTTTGTGGAGCCTACCACCGCATTGTCTCTGATAAAATTACCAATTTTTTTTTCTTGACATATCTGATTGCAGATTATTTTATTAGCATAGTAATTTATGGTCTTTTGCAGGAAATTGGGAGATCACAACTTATTGTCCTGGAACAGACAGCCTGCAGGCCGATAAGATGTTCTAGAACTCCAAACTGCTTTAAATGGTTCAGTTACCTGGGATATTTCGTGTACTAAATGGTATATTTGAGATTGCCAGTAGACGTCCAGCAGGTCTTCGTTCCGGAGGCGGAGTAGGCCTTCATGTACATTTTAGACAAAGAGAAGAAACTACGGTGTTTTTCTTTTTTGTTTCTTTTGTTCTTTTTGGAGCTGCATATAGCAGTGATTTAAGGGGGAATCTCGGTGATTGTGCAATGCTTATTTCGTAATATGGAATCTTGAATACTCAAAAAGGGTTTCCTCTGTAATATTTCACTTCCCCTATCAGAGCGCATGCAGCAGCTACAAGTAGCTGGAGATCTGATACGTATCGACTGTAAACCTCTGATGAGCGAATTGATAAACCACTTTCAGGGCGTAATAGACTATCCAAATTATCGAGCAACTCTTCCTTGTCTGCATTGGTTCGATTTTCAGCGCATTGTATGTAAACTACGTTTATATGCCGCAGTCTTCTGCTGATGTCTAATTCCGCTTGGAAGTTTCAAGGCATAAAATCAATTAGCCCTTCAACGTTACATGAGATGCATAGGTCAATTCCATGCCATGTTTCTTCAGTGTTTCTGACAGGTGAAGAATGCACAACAGAACTAGAATTCTTCGTTGAAACTTGAGACATGCATGTTCAGCTGATAGAAACTTCATACATGGCACGCTGATTTGCTTCCCAAGCTCAGCAATCAGCATCATCCCCAGATACTAAAACCTTCCAGGAGCTCAGGCTAATTACACTATCTCCCTCCCATTGGTACAATACAACAATAAGTTGTTACTTTGGCTCCCTTAACTAAATAAAAGGATCTTCTCCCAGGGGCAAAGTGCACATCAAGTTTTTCAGACATTCTGCTCAGCTGCTACTGGTTCTTCCTTCCGATTCTTGGTGAGCCACTCCTGAGCAGCAACTAAGTCAGGGAACACTGGCGCACCAGACTGCCGCCAGCTCTCAGCATCAGTGGTCTTAAATCGGTCCAGAAGCAGACCATGCATCCCAATGCTCCGTGCAGGAATGTAGTCTTTGCGCATGCTATCACCTATGTGGAGTGCTGCTTCTGGTGCAACGCTCCCTGCCATTTCCAGTGCGATCTTGTATATTCTTGTATCAGGCTTCTCAACACCAACAATGCCTGAGAAAACCCCAAAGTCCCATTCTGAGCCCTAGTTGTAAAACCATTTACACAAATTAGATCACTACATTTCCAAATGAAAACAAAAGCAAGTGATTATGCAGGAATGTAACTTTCATGCTTAATGTTATCAAACCTGATTCAATCCTAAAGCAGGCAAGATGACATCTTTATAGCGGTACTCTGCATTGCTAACAATTCCAACTGTGAGTCCTTTTCCCCGCAGCCACCTCAGGAAGGGCTGCGCATCAGAAAATACCGAGTATGGCGCAGAGGATCCAAAAGCAGAATAAATGCGTTTGAAGACCTTCTCAAATTTTTCATCATCATAATCATAGCCAGCCTACAGTATATTTAGAGCACCAAATAATTAAGTTTGTCCGTCATTTGCATATGACAAAAGGCACCAACGCTTCCTTAAAAGGTTTGCATTTACAAGAGGATCTTACCTTCACAAATGAATCTTTAACACACATCCTCCACCACTCGACATTTGGCATCTTTGCAGCAAATCCAAAGCACGGGTATTGTCTTGCCATCTCAGTATATGCAAGCTTGAAGCCTTCGTGCATGCGCTTATAGTCAGGACATGGCATCCCAGCAGATTTAGCTGCCATACAGTAGTAATCCCCAAGTTGCCCTTTGTAAGCAATCAGAGTACCCGTCACATCCACAGTGATCAAACGTAATTTTGAAAGGAGTGACATGCTGGATGATCTAAACTGCAGCCCTGTTATGTTTTCTATGAGCAAAGATACAACAAAAAATGGGATAAAATTACGAATTTATAGAGGTAGCTAAAAGATTTAAAAAAAAATACATGTCGCCTGTTAACATCTATAGAATCTGAAATTCTTCTGCAAATAGCAGATGCCATACATTTTAACAATATAACATGCATGCAAATATGCAATGCATCAATAATATAACATGTTATTAATAACCATTAAACATGGTAGACACTTATCTTTTGCACCCATAAATCAGATGTGTACTCATTACAGTTCCCCTAGGCGGCACCCTCCTTCCTTCGCCAATATCCCGGTTTATCCCGCCTAGGCAAAACTCACCTCACCTAGCCTGCCTAGGAACCTACAATGCGATTAGGCGATAATTTGTTGCCTGACTAGTGCCTAACACGCCTTTCCTTCCTTCTGAAGACTGGACTAATATCTAAGACATCTACCCCATCCAATTATTCATGGCAATTGTGTAACACCCCGGCTCAACAATTAAGCCCAAGATGCTACGAACTCCCTAAATTCTACAAAATTTTGACAGCACCTCCCCTATAATTTGGACATCCACTCAGCAGACAAAGAAACAATATATATATCGCTAATATTATTACAACCATGACACTTTCCCATTCACAGTCTATAAACTAAGATGCCCATGCTACTAGGCTTTCCACCAAAAGCTTACCTCAAGCATTCTTCGGTAGTAAAACAAACCATAGACAATCCTGGCTAAATAAGACGACCAACACCATCTCACACCATAAAATAGCTCATCCTCACAACCGAATACATAAGTAAATACATAACCAGTTAAAAGTTTATAACATCATTTTATTTATTAAAGGCCCACTGTTAGTTGCTGATTATTTAATAGTGCGAGTGTGTGTGCAGCTACCCGCCCGCGTGCGACCTCTTCGAATGACATAAAAACAAAACAGAAAGAGCAAGGGTAAGTCCATGACTCAGCAAGTATATAATAGTGATGGCATAGGACATGTTTACATGAAATCCGTAGCAACAGAACAACTTTCCAATCATAACCATGCTCATCAGTGCAATGCAGCGTTCAACAATGCAATGCATTATGCTCATATCTCATAAGCGTGTACCGGTACCACTGAGTGCACATCCGTCGATGTCACACTCTACACCCCATCCCGTGGAGGTGCTCACCGAAGTGAGTCTTTCCCGCCATCCCGTGGCGGGTGCCTATCTCTGTAGGTCTTATCAAGAACACGCCGGATTAGTCTTATAACTTTTTTCATCGACCAGGCCCAGGGCTCACCGGGCTAGCTAGTTATAAGACTTTCTCACCGCCCTGACTCGAATTCATGCTTTTCATGAATGTATGCAACATAAATGGGGTAACCATCATTTCTCATCACATTCGATCACTCCTATCTCATCCACCCATTTAATCAGTAATCCATCCTTGCTATCCATTCATTCAGCATTATAATTTCATTATTAATAAAAAGCAAAGCACAAATAGCATCAAGCTATCATCACCATCCTTGCAACCATTCATTATCACATTACTATCAATATTTAAATCAGGCATAAATATCGCTTACCATCAGTCAAGCACACATTATCACAGTTGTCACATCATATACTTGCCTTAACAACCCCGTAGACCGACGTGCGACGATGTCTTCGCTCCTGAGGCGGAGGTACCTAAAGTCAAGAAAAGGTCATATAACACGTTTCAAACGGCTCAGAACACGCTAGCCTAGCCTAACACTTAAATGCCCCAATTAGGTAATTAGTTGCTGGATTAGCAGCGTGTCTAGTTTTCAGGACAGCAAGCTTGCGAAAACCATAACTCCCAAACCGTTTGGCCGATTTAGACGGGACTCGTTGGAAAGCTAAGGTCATGAACTAAATTTCATTCTATAGGGCCATCCTCCCGATCCTACCAGAAACTGCCTGAAACGCAGTTGAAAGCTACTGCATACAGTAACTTACCGCCAAGTTGCAATTGCAACACCTAAAGCTCCCAAATCCCTTTCATACCTCACCTAATCAACTCGAATAATGGATAATTGCAAGAAGAGGATGCTTAGTTAGTTACCAAAGGTGGAGATCCAAACCCTAGCTTTTCTCCTCTTCCTCCTCTCTTCCTCTTCCTTCTTCTCCTTCCTTCTTTCTTCCATTCTCTTCCTTCCTTCTCCTCCAAGGCCGGCCAGCACAGCAGCTTGAGGGGCAGCAGCGGCGACCACGGCCAACTAGGGCGGCGCCTAGATGGGGAGGCAGTGGCCAGCTGGGGGAGGGCGGCGGCGTCCAGGGGCGACGGCACCGGCCATGGGGGCAATCTGGAGACGGCGGCCGCCGGCGAGGAGCGGCTGAAGCTGGGGGGAGAGGCGCTAGGAGGAGGCAGTGAGGGCTGGGGGAGGAAAAATAGGGGACCAGAGACATATGAAGGGAGAGAGAGATTCAGGAGAAATCTAGAGAGAGGGAGAGACCGTCGGTCTCCAAAACTGGGGGCGGTGGAAGGATTTGGCCCAACTTTTTTTATTATTATTACAAATTGCTTTAAAAAATATCCATGACAATGGTTGTGGCATGAGAAACTAAAAAGGAAGACTAGTTAGTGAATGCAGAACATGACAATGTTGATCCGTTCCCCTCGAAAAGAAAATGTTGATTTGAGCTACCACGCAGAGCGAGGAAAGAAGATTATAGCCATATACGTCAAAGCACCTCCAGAAACCCCAGTTAACCCTAATTCAAACAACCATCAGCTCCAGCCCATCTACGCAACTACTCGTTGGACTTGGATCCCCACTCTTCAACGAAGACCTCCTTTTTTCTACTATCAGCTCCACCATTTGTTGGACTTGGATGCCCACTCTTTAACGAAGATCTCCTTTTCTTTTCATAAAAAGCAGGCAAGATGGTTGCATCCAGTACCTTGCTTCTTCAGAAGAACAAAGCACCAAGTGTCCAAGAGCCTTTATCCCTCAGATCCTCACCCTAGGAAATCCTAACCAGTGGAAGCAAAAATCATCCACAGCGGAGGATCGGACAGACAGAAAGCTGGCATCATTGGCGGATCCAGCGCCCGGGCAGGGGAGGGGAGGCAGCTGCCCGGGCCAGGCTCCCATGGGTGTGCGAGACGTACCTGCTGGCTGCTGCAGTCGCCGTCGCCGGAGACCACTGCCGCGTCGCCCGGAGTATAACGGTGGTGGCGCGCGGGATGCCGGCTTCGTCGCTAGCGTGTGGAGCGGGCGCAAGCAGCTGCAGGGTCAGCACTCAGCAGTTCAGCTGGGGAGCGGCGGCGCAAGCAGCAATTGGGATCCTCAGTTACGGCCACTGCAGGTGGGCCTTGGACCCACCCGGCACTCAGACTCTTGGCACCTTCGTTACTGCGATTTAGGCCTTGTATTTTTTTTCTTTATAAAAGTGGCTGACAATTTTAACTAAGAGTTAAGATCATAAGTACCTTGTCAATGTTTTAATATAAACTGCTTATATTTTAAATATATTTTAGAAACTCTGTCAAAACTATTTAAAATCCCACAAAAATAAATACAAAGTGATGCATTATTTTGATCGTACAAAAATAATAAACTTTAATTCAATTTAAGCTAAAAAATAGGGTTCTTTGTCCTCCAGGTTCTTTCTAGATTCTTTTTTCTAGAGCAACTCAAAACTTTGGTCTGTTTTTTTAAGGGGAAATTAGGTGGGTGACAATCCCTAAAAAAGAAAAAGATGGCCTTTCTTCCTATATAGACGAAATAACAAGAGGGTTCTATATAGATAGAGAAAAGGAAGAAAATTACAATGTGGAAAACAAGACAGAGATGTGTACAATGGCATTGTACAACAATTTGGAAGTCACGAGCAGAGTTTTCAAAACCGCTGGTTAACCGAGGTTAACCGCAGCTAACCGCTCCTCCGCGGGCCCAGTTTGGTAAACCGGTGGTTTATGGTTTAGGGGTTTGGTCAAAATTCGTTCAAATATATTTTGAATGAAAAATATACATAAAATTCTTTAAAATAGTATTAATCGTTCTAAGCATTTTGGTTTAAAAAATTTTAAAAATTCAAATTTTTAATGTATATTTTAAAGGATTTTAGTAATTTTCATCTATTTTGACTTTTTTCTCACAAACCGCGGAAAACCGCTTGTTAACCGCAAAAAAACGCGGCTAACCGCAAGCAAAACTGGCTAACCCTAATTTTAAATTTAGGGTGAAAACCGTCTGAAAACCATGGCTAACCGCGGTTAACCGCCTCCGCGTAGTACTTGGAGCTTCTCTGCGGTTTTGTAAACCCTGGTCACGAGCCTCTTCCCATATGACGTTAAATTTGGCGACTTTTGACACATGACACCGGGCACGCGAATTTCTTTGTCTCATGACATTCACACCAAATTTTATTCTTTTCTCCTACACCAAATTTTATTCTTTTCTCCTATTTTTCTCTACCTTCTACTCCCTCCGTTCCAAATTATAGGTCGTTTGACTTTTTTAACACATACTTTGACCACTCGTTTTATTCAAATAATTAGTGAAAATATGAAAAAAACTCAAGTCATTATTAAAGTACCTTTCATGATAGACTAAATCATAACAAAAATAAATTTTAATTTTAATTTTTTTTGAATAAGACGAATGATCAAAGTACGTGTCAAAAAAGTCAAACGACCTATAATTTGGAACGGAGGGAGTATATGATATTTTTTCTTTAATGTGGATTCATGTTTTTGTTTTGTGCTATAATAGATTTTATGGTTGAAATCTCATAATGGTTATGTATTTTTGTTCTACCCTTTTTTATTATTTGATATATCTTTTAAAAAAAATATTTCATATTATAATTTTCAATATATTTATAAAAGTTTTGGTACTAGATTTTTGCTCGGAGTTTATCCAAATCCTGAATTCGCACGGGCTATAGATGATTTGAGGGGATGAATGAGATGAAAGGGATAATATTTATTTTTTAATAAGGCACGGAACCCACGTGAAGAAAGGGAGACGGCAGCAATAAAAAAAACCAATGGCCCGTATCTTTCCATCCGTCTCATGCGTTTAAACACTAAAGATTAGAATTTCGCAAGAAAAATCATAATGCATTTTTTGAAATTTGTAGAGCGCATTTTTCATTTGCATCTAAATTTATAATTCACTTTTGTAATAAACAAATATGCACTGCGAGCCAATTGAGCAAGGCTTGGTTCTTGACTATGCATGTCTTTACATCGCTCTGATGACTTTAAAGTAGTCAGCCACTTCACCCTATTATTATAAAAAAAAAAGGCTGTTAAGTGAAAAATAGGGTTGGAAATAAAATATGAGAGAAATATATATATATTAGAAAAATAGGGCCAGGTTTGGAGTGGTGAATGATAATTTGTGGTTCTAAATGGGAGATGAATAGTGTAGGGTTAGGAGGTCAGATTCAATGGAACTATTACCAATAAAGCCTTTGGTGTGCGAAGCAAAATCATTGCCGCTGCCGCTAGTGAGTCATGTTCTCGTCAATGAGAAAGCCCTTAAAATCGCACATCAACAACAAGAGGGTCAAATTGTCTCGTTGTCTTCCAACTTTCGCAACATCTATTGCAAATGCTGTTGTGCCAACCACAAGTGAAGGAAAGCGGAATAAATAGTTGCACAAATCTTAGAGCACCTCGGAGGGTGTACCAAGTAAAAAAAAAAAAAACTCGTACAAGTGTAAAAAATCGTGATAGCAGAGGAAAAGCTCCAAGTTTTCACGTTGTTTCTTTGCAAGAACAAAAGCAAATGGCTGTTTAAATTGTGTGTTTCTCCAAATGTAGTACACTACTACCTCCGTTTTTTTTATTTGACGCCTTTGACTTTTTGACACCCCTTTGACCATTCATCTTATTCAAATTATTTTTGTAAATATCATTTATTTTGTTGTGATTTGTTTAATCAATAGAGATACTTAAAATATGTCTTATTTTTTAACATATTCACACTAAATTTTTGAATAAGACGAATGATCAAAGACGTGTCAAAAAGTCAAAGGCGTCAAATAAAAAAATGGAGGGGAGTAGTACACAGTACGAAGTTTGACAAACTTTGAGACAACATTATATCATAAAACGTGCTTAATTTCTCACTCAAAGAAACTGTTAATCGATATCAGTCAGAGAATGGCTTTACGTCGAACATAATTTGTCTCTCTTTTTTTTCAGAACAAACTGCACATGGCCGTTCTTTTAAAAATACATTGCAATTATTCCAGACCCATTTGAACTCAATTCGTCTTGCATAGGATCGTAATTCCAGCCATCGTAATTGGCATCCTCTTATCCATTGACCGATTACTTTTTCTGTCAAAATAATGGTAAAATATCAAACGAAACTCTCAAATGTTGATGTTGCTGCAGTTGAACAACTAAAAAACGAGTTATAGATGTAATTTATGCACAATAAACATGTGGGGGTTCCATCGCACGTAAGTCCTGAAAAACATTTGCATTTTCTGAAAAGCCTGTGTAGGTCACATGTACACATACCGACAACCATCTTAACCTGCACAGAAAAAAAAAGATTAAAAAGACATATAGCCCTAAAAAATATGCAAAAGCAAAAACAAACGAACCGAGCAAGACACCTTATTAAAAACGATTATTTTATGAAAATTCCGATGAAATTTGAACCTTTCCTATAAAATTCTGTATTTCCAAATGAGACCTAGTTTTAAAAAATAGGACAGTAAGACGAAGATATTTCTATTTGCTTATTTGCTTGGGCTTGAGACGAGTGAGTGAGTGGCCCATGCGTATTTGAGTAGAAGCCCACATAAATAGGCTTAATAACATGAAGGCCTGGCCCAAACAACCAGTGGTGACCAAAATTCGTTGTAGTATGCGGCACCAAACGGCACGCACGTGTGTGCCAGCGTGTGCGCCCGCGTGCGACTTACTGGGGGGTCTTTGGTGACGAGCATGGCGGCGCCGGCGAAGTCGCACGTGCCGCCGGCGACCTTGGGGAGGTCACGGCGGGGGCAAGGATGACGTTGGCCCGGGGCACGAGCGGCGGCACGTACCGGATGGCTCTCATGGCAAATCTGACTAGAGAGAGTAGAGAAGATGTTGAGTGGCACGGTACTGTGCGGCGGCCGGGGTTTGCTTGAGGCGCGCGACGACACTGTGTGACGTGTGCATGCGTGCCCAGGGACAGGACACAGATCATCATGCTTGGGGTCGAGCTGTTGTGCGACGTACGAGAGGACATGAATGCCTGTGCTACGTACGCGATGGTGCATGCAGAGCATGAACACATAATCTTGTCTTGCATATGACACAACACTAGCTTAATTGTGGCTGGAGCGGCACAACGGGATGATGTGTCGGTGCGTCCAATGGCAAAGCCAGCGACGGCAACACCCAGCCGGTGCCCGGTTGGTCGATGAAATGCTCTAGGTAATTAGGCTTGACGAGCAAGGGGGCGGATGCAGACAAAAATAATAGGCGGGGCTGACCTAAGTGGTTCAAGATCTAGATCTACAGTCTAGCCCCTGCTTTCTTTATATTTTACACTAAAAATTATAGGGGGTTCTACTGTCATATACCGCGTAGGGGGGTGGGGGGCTAGAGCCCCCCAGACCCATCGGTGGATCCGCCCCTGTTGACAAGTATATATGTAGACAACCAAATGCGGCCTTGCATGGCCCAAGCTGGAAACTACGAGAACAGAAAAACAATTAAGCGTGCCGTTGATTTATGATAAAAAGGAGGCCAGTTTCTGACGGAGCGGAGCGAAGGCCCGTCGTCGGTAGCCTTTTTTTTTTCTTGACCTAGGTCATCGCTTGTTATATATAAGCCGCCGCCGTGAGAAAGATGGATATGTTCTCTTCGGCGTTTTGTAAACTCTTTCTGATATAGTGAAGTTTCGCTGGCAGGCGCCTGTGGTTCTTTTCCCTTCGTTTTGGAGTGTTTTTTCCATGTTAAATCATATGTCTTGATCTGCTTGTGTTTTCGATGTACTTCGTTTTGCCGTGCAGATTTGCTAACAGGGGCTTCATTACGTGTTCTTAGCTTGGGTCAAATGGGCCTATGCGCCTCATGCCAGCTAAATTGGGTTTCTCTCGCGACCAAACACGTTTTTAACGTTTCTTTTAAAAGTTGTTAAAAACCATTTTGTAATAATTTTGTTTGGTTTTCTAAGAGTGAATAAAATATTTAACTTTTTGATAATGATCTACCGTAATTTTAAACCGAACCAAATGAAACAAAGTGAGAGGTAGGCGAGTGAAGCAACCTTTTCAGCTGGAAAGCTGACATGCATGGATTGCATCTCGAAAGTTGCGGGCCCTTAGGGTGTTGTAGGAAAGGTCCCCCGTTTTTACCCGAAGTTAATGGCGAGAATCCCGAAGATGGTGGTCAGCCAAGTCTGGAGAACCCGAAGTATGCTTAAAGACTTCGGGAGCTGAGAAGCGGGGAAGCGTTGGGACAGCAGGGGAAGATATTCCCGAAGTCTCTTTCCAGAGATGACAAAGGATACCCGGAGATGGTCAGCCAAGGATAATATTAGCCGTGGGCCGGGTGTAAAACCGTGGGCCGTCACCATAGTTGCCAGTGAGTAGGCCCATAGTGGCTTGGACTATCGGCCCATGAGGCCCATACTGTAATAGGGGTAATTGAGGCTTTTCATATAAGCAAAAAGGGGGTAGGTATTGTAAAGGACCGTTGATCTAAGGATCAACGGCCAGGGTACCAGGACAACGTTGTCATTTTGTATTTTTATTGTAAACCCTACTCATCAGTACCCCTATAAATAAAGGAGCGCCCCATTGAATGGGGCAGGGCGTTTATTACCATTCCTAATCGTCCATTCTTGTTTCCAGTCCCAAAACCCCGTTACTCTCAGTAATCCCTCCACCTCGGGGGGAACACTCCTCGCTGTCCGAGACACTTCGACAACATAGGGCATTACCAATCCAGGCCTAATTAGGTCAGCCCAACACGATTCATCCACCATTTATTTATATTTCCATCTCTTCTATTATACTACATACGGTCATAAAAACAAATCGTCGTTGACTTTTGGATACGACTTTGACCATTCGTCTTATTCAAAAATTTAGTACAAACGTGCGTAAATATAAATCATGCTTAAAGTAACTTTAATGATAAAACAAATCATAACAAAATATATAATAACTTGCGTAGTTTTTTGAATAAGATGAATATGATCAAAGGCGTATTCAAAAGTCAACAACGACTTGTTTTTATGACCGGAGAGAGTATTTGTTATAGTATTAGGATCGATAATCTAAGTTAGGTCTCTATTGGACCTGCTCTTAGATAGATAGAAGGCTGAATAGTGACTGACCAAAAATGTTGTTAAACATTGGGCCAAAGAGCTCAAGAAGAAGCACCGAGATCTTGGAGATGGTACCAATTAGTGTCGAAGCATTTCACTAATAAAAAAACAAATAACGCGCTATAGATTTTAATATGAGTAAAGTGTCTTACTTGAGCTTGTTCTCAACATAAAAAGTACGATAGATTATAATTAAAATAGTAATGGATCGTTATAAGGAGACTTAGAGAGGTCCAAAACATTACTAAAACTTGATTCTAAGAGCTTCGACGGTGGTGGAGTCAGGGTCCAGCGACCCTGTGCGTGTGCCCGGGCTCCCGGTCTGCTAAGCTATTAAGTCTCGTATAAAACAGCCCATACCCTAGGCACGAATGGCCTAAAATGGGCAAATCACAGATCCCAAAATTCCTCGCTTCGACACCGAGATTTTTAGAAAAATGACTACCAAACTCAAGTATTCCGTTGATAACTCGCAGATTACAATTTGGTCCTAAGAGCATCCCATCACACCCCGCAAATTACTGTATACACAGTAATTTTTTCACCACCCGCAGATTTGTGCACCGTTGTGTGCTTGGCGTTTCAATTTCCCGTGTGCAAAGGGTGATGCCAGCTGCTTGATGTCGGCGCTGCTGTGCATGCTCTAAGGGAAAAGAACCGTCCACGGCAAACTGATCGAGGATCTTTTTAATTTCAGGAAGTAGAACCGGAGGGGAGGGAGAGAGATGAGGAGCACTTTAGAAGCATGAGGGGAGGGAGAGAAACTGATCGTGGCGCTAGCTGGAGGAGTAGCTAGGGCGGCGGAGCTTGCAGTACTGCTCCATTGATTTTTCTCCCCCCAAGTCCGAAGAAACTATCGGAGCCCATGTCCCTGTGGGAGCTCTGGAAGTGGCAGCCGGATCCTCTCAGGAATTGTACCTGCTTCCTGCTGACAATATACCCTGTCCCATGGCCCCAGGCCAGCTACAGCAGCAAACTCATGTGAGATTCCTCCCTTCCTCTGTAGTACAAGCCAAATATAGCCCCACCGTACATGCATATTATCCCTTCTAGCATATACATTTTTTAGTCTCACAGAAACTATATACCTGAATATATTTAAGGGTGTGCTCCATGTGGCACGTTTGTTTATTTTAGAGACTCTCTAGCGGAGACTCCCTGTATCGCTTTCTGTTTTAGAGAAAACCTATTAGGCTCTCTAATTACAGGGAGCCCCTCTGACATCTATTTATATTGTTTTCGATTGAAATGAGTTTGAGAGCGCTTGAAGTGAGTGCTAGCTAGATAGTGCTTCTAGAAACAGTGTAAACGTAGAGAATAAATCTTTTTAAGACGTGTGTTTACATAAAGTCGATTTTACAGAAAATTGAATAGCTGGAAATGGTACATATATGTTGGAAGGCAATATTGATCATATTTGAGAAAGTGTGTTTCATTGATGTCAATATTTCACCATGAATTGCTTGGGCACCCTTTCTAGGATGGTAATCATTTATTTATTTTTACAAACTACACGAGTCAATATTACGACCAATTATACTACACTAAGAGCATCCTCAACAGGGGTTTTTAACCGGCCTCCATCAGGCATGGCCGGGAGAAAATTTAAATTTTCCTGCTGGGGCGCATAGCTTGCAGGGCGGCAGCAGCATCAGCGGGCTTGATGGAGGCCAGTTTACATCAACTAGGCCCACTAGATTCTGTTTGAGTAGCTATGATAGAAAATGATATATTAATTTATAAGATGTTTCATTGTCCTTGTCCACCGTATAACACGTCGTCTTCTTGAGTTCAGTCCAACCCTATAGTTCTAGCTAGGCAAGAGGGATTCAACAGAAATTACTTCCAGTTTAAGGTAGAAGCAAGACCCGAATTTGGGTGGATGCATTCACAAACTTGTGCTCGCTAGAGTTTCACTCAGTAGAGTTCGCAGGGCTTGTAATCTCGATTTATCTCTAACCATATACATGTTAGACGATTGCTGTTAATTAATCTCTTTAGAAATTTGTAGTATTTCATATAGAAACATTTCAAATGATATCGGTTCGAGCTCAAAAAAACTTTAAACTGAATGGTGAGGTTGCTCTTTTCAGCGTAAAGTTGAGTTGAGTTTTATTGTAGCAAAATTTGTTATAACATATATAGCATATATGTTGTAATAATTTGTAATGATTTTTTCAAAATTTTTATTGTTCATATCGAATATCTTAAAACTATTTTTAATTATTTATCAGCCTCTTTAGACCCCTTTTTGAGGACTCTCGACTTTTGCTACAGTAAAACACAACTTTACTCAACATTGAAAAGAACATGTCCAGGCCCTCTTTGATACGCAGTTTGGTTGGGTTTGGCAAAAAAATGTTAATTTTGTACAGACTATTTGGGGTAACATTTTGTAATGATTTTTTCAAAACTTTATAGGATTTTATTCAAAGATCTCAAAAATATTTTTAAATAACTTTTTAGCCTTTCCATACCTTCTTATGAAAGCGTTTATTTTTTAGCTCAACCAAACCAAACCCAAACCGCAAATCAAACAGGGTTAAGCTCCAAATCTAAGGGTGCCAACTAGCTAGGAGTGGAAACGAACCGAATCTAAGCAAGCTATGGTTTTTTTATTTTTGACTTGGGGTCTCGTTTGTGAGTGAGTTAGCTTGGTTGCTCAGATGACCAGACCCTACTTGGTTTGGACTCGGTAAAGTTTGCGAGCGATGGTTGGCTCCTTGACAAAAAAAATATGTTGCTGCCTTCCAGGCAACCTCCATCATCACCGTTGTCCTGCTAGATGCCCAATTGCTCCCGTGTTGTAGGGGCCGTCGGGTTGGTTCTGGGAAAAAGATGGAAGAGAAACTTGAGGGGGTTGGAGGGCGCCAACAGGTAGGAGCCGAGGAAGACGGCAAGGATTGTGGCGATGGAGGTGGCCCTCGAGTAGGAAAGGTAGGGGGGAGAAGCAGTACTAGGTTCAAGAGGGAGGTAGCAACCTACGTCTGATCGAGATTTGGACGGAGGGTGGAGGTAGCGGAAAGGGGCTCTCCTATGGGGAGGGGGAGATGCAAGATGTGGGAAGTGGGATATATGGGAGTGGATAGGGTTAGGTTAGATAAGGATGATGTAAATAAATCTGGGTTGGAGACTAGAGTGCAGTGGGTTATCGTGTGTCAACTAGATGGGTTCGTTATTTATTATATAGTGGGTGGGTTGACTTGGCTATGAATTAGCCATGAGCGAGCTAGCTAGGCTCCGCTCAGCTCATGCTCGTTGTGCCGCCGAGCTAAAAATATGATCGTTTCATGCTTGTTTTCTAACGACCTGAGACCGAGCCAAAGCCAAATACCAATTAGTCGAGTCCGAGCTTCTAGCGAGGCACGAACTAAAGTTTCAGCCTATTAATTGGCATGCCAACACTTACCAATATATAAATTAGCATATGTTGGAGGCACTGTTTTCAAGATTAGTTAATAATATACTATAAATATTACTAAAGATTAGTGAAATTACATAAATGTAGGAGGGCTTGCCCCAAAAAAGGTCTGCTCCTAGCTACAACTAGGGGTGAAATCATGGTATAGGTCTGTTCTGACTGATGGATTGAATTGATCGGATAGTGATTTGGATAGTTTTAAGGATATTCAGGTATTTTTTATATGATTATATATATGGATAATGACAGTAATATTCGATGCATAATATTCGAAAAATATGTATATTATTCAACATATATTCGATGGGTACTCTGACTCACAAGCACATGACACTATTGGACATCATCCACCTGAACATATTATATATATGATTTTCTGGATATGCATGAATTATTATTTTTATGGTGAATTTATTCCCAAAAATAATGATGTTCTTTTTTATGCTATGAACAAAAAATATACACGTTAATACTTAGAATAAATTTATATATGTTCGAAGCCATGCATTGATCATATTTGAGAAAGTATGTGTGTCACATTGATGTTCTTGATATCCGAATAATTGCTTGTGCATGCGCCCTTTTTTAGGACAGCACTTGTTGATTTTTACAGAGTGCATGAGTCAACATTACAGTTTATATATACTACACGAGAAAAGAACAGTCCGCACTATCCCCTAAATCCTAATAAATTTTTAAATCAATGGAACAGTAGTGTTATTTACCAGTGATGGGTGGGTTCACAACAGTTCTTAATTTTAACCTGCTTACGATCAACTAGCTAGGCCGCTAAATTCTGTTTGGATAGCTCTGGTACAAAATGATATATATATTAACGCTAAACTTTAGGTGCATGGATCGCAAACTTGTGTGCGCTACAGTTGCACCCCAGTGGAGTACTCACAAAGCAGCAGCTGGTAGAGTCCTGATTTGCCTTTCTAACAATATGCATGCTAGTTGATTGCTATTAATCTCTATATTACAGTGTACAGTTCATGCAGAAACATTTCAAATGATACCAGTTTGAGGTAATTAATTATTACAGTAAGTTTACAAGGAAACTCTGAACTAGCTAGGTATTTCAAAGGCAAAACAGTTATAAGCATTATGTCCTGTCTCCTGCTAATAGGTGCGAGTACATTTAGAACAACTAAGAACAGAGTAACAATTTGGCCATAAATTATGATTAAAAAAGAGAGAGCGCTGATATAATTTCAAGTTGATTTGTTAGCCACACTAATTTTTATGGAGAATAGCCTGCATGCAATTATATCTCATTTGCTAGCTCGACCATTATTAATTAAATATATTTGGAAATAAATGCATGCATCGCCAAATATTGTAAATACACATATATAATGCTGCATATTTCAATTTTCAACCATGTGATCATGAAACTATTTATCGGTTTTCTTGGGAACAGTACCTTCATACGATCACACGCTTAAATTCCTCAACAACCGTGCCAAAACCAATAGAATGCACATATGTAAATCAAAAAAATTATTAGAGACACTTCAAAAGTACGAGGCAATTAATTGACGGATAGTGCAATATAACTAACTTAAATTAAACAAGATGCATGTGCATAAGTAGCTAATCCCCAAACATGCATACTTAAAATATGATTTATGAAATAGGGTGCTTAGTTGCTTACTAGTTACATGCTAAGAAATTAACTTTTCCATGCAGGAGATACAAGTCATACAACATACTAGTACATGCTAAGAAATTAATGCGCGCTGGGCCCACCCGTCGGCGGCCGCGGCGGCGAGCCCAGTCGCCTAGGTTTAGACAAAACCGATTAACTTTTCCATGCAGGAGATACAAGTCATACACCATCTCAACATCACAACCTAGCTAGCTAAGCTCATGCGCATATAGGTGCATGTACTGGACATGAATTAAGAAGCCATGCATTAATGCATCAGCCACATACGAAGGCGATCGAGCATCTAATTAAGTACTTAACCATGCATGTCATGCAAGACGACCGGCGCCGTGGCGTCGAGGAGGCCTATGGCCGGCGTCGCCAGGCGGGGCTCGTAGGCGAACACCCGAAACCCTGCCCCACCGCCGCCACCATCGCCGACGTACGGGCACGGCGGCGCCCACCGCCACTCGTCGCGGCGCGAGTCGAACACGAGCACGTTCGCCGGAGACGCCGGCGCCGGCCCGCGGGTCGCGAGCACGACGAAGTCGCCGTGCGCGGCGCACTCGAACCCCCGCCCGCCCTCCGCAGCCGCGAACTGCGCGTGCACCTCCGGCGGCATCCGCGCCATCTCCGCCCACGCGCCGCCGCCGCCGCGGCCCCCGCGAAGCGTCCAGACGCGCACGCTCCGTGGCACGCTGAGGCGGCTCTTCTCGACGGCCGCGACGAGCCCCACCCTCGCCGCGGTGTCCCTCCCGGCGCCGAGCTCCACCAGCGCCGGCGACCGCAGGAACCGCTTCATCGGCGGCTGCACCTTGCTCCAGGCGTTGGTCGCCACGTCGAACACGAGAACGGCAAACGGCGAGGAGCTCATGCAGTAGAACCTGCAGCAACGACGATAAGCTGGCGGAGTTGAAATTTCAAGCTCTAGTTCAATAGGTATTTAATATGATTTTTAAAAGCTGATTTACTTCGTTTATATTGTTTTTAGTCGTTTTTAAAATACGTACGCAATAGATATATCGATAAAAACTAGATTCTGAAAGGCAAAACGTTTTATTGTGTAAGCTTAAACTGAAATGGACAATGGCGTAAGCTTCACTGGATCACCTAGGGCATGGGGGTATGAGCTAGTATAGTGTATTGTGTACCTTCCGGCTGAGAAGGCCATGCCGGCGCGGGGGTCGAGGGAGGAGAGGCGGGGGAGCTCGGAGCTGGGGGCCCAGAAGGCGGAGGGCGGGACGGTGGCGGCGGCGTCGGCGACGAAGGTGTCGGCGGAGATGTTCTTGACGGCGAAGGGGGAGACGAGGTCGTCGCCGGCGACGACGGCGATGATGGAGGTGGGGCCGGCGGCGAGGCCGACGGTGGGGGAGAGGCGCGCGGTGGGGCAGAGCGGCAGCGCCGCCAGGAGGCGCGTGATGGGGTTGGCGAGGAGCAGCGTCTTGTGGCCGGACGCGTCGGAGAGGAAGGCCAGCAAGCCAGCGGACGCCGCCGCCGGCGAGAAGCCGCCGCCGCCGCCGCCCGCCGCCGGGAGAGGGAGCGGGAGGCGGGACCAGGACGGGGCGGTGGGGTCGAGGAGGAGGAGGTGGCCGGCGGAGGGAATCACGAAGGCGAAGAAGGGGAGGTGCGGGGAGAGGAGGAGGTGGGAGTGGAGGAACGGGGTGGAGAAGAGGAGGTGGTAGAAGCGGCGGCAGGCGGCGCGGAGACGGAGGAACGACGGCGTCGGGAGGCACGCCAGCACGCGGTCTAACAGCAGCGGCGGCAGCCGGCGCCACACGCGCGGGTCCATCTCCACCGCCGCCGTTGCCGCCGCCGACGACGACGACGAGTGTTGCCCGTGCCCGGCCGGCAGTGGCAGCGGCAGGTGGTGAGGGTTCAGCATAGCTGGCACACAGGAGCTGGGGCTCGGCGAGTGTATACTGTATAGTGGCAGTGAGAGCTCGCTAGCGAGCGAGCTGCAATAACTTTGCACTGTTGCAGATGTGAAGAGTGAAGCGACTAGACAGAGGGAGAGCGGCTGAGCCAGGGGGCAAATGATACGTACGCAAGATGCCGAGGGATTTCATGTGAGCCACACCTAGCAAGGAAAAAATCTAACGGTTTTGCAATGGAAAAGTGCTAATGATATGCAGTGAACCGATCGTTTGACTGATCGATTGCGTACATGCATTCTCCACTAGCTAGTTTCCGGGAAACTTCGGAGTAAATGTAATTATATATTGTCGTCATCAGTTCGTTTTGCTAATGCTGGCGGCAAGCAGGACAGTTTTGATTTGTCCCTACCTAGCTCGCTCTGTTATTATATGCATGTGTTGCTTGTGCAGGGAGATAGTCGGCAGTGGCAGAGCATGTGGCTACGTTGTTAACAGTTGCTCAGCATCCACATCTGCTACTCTATCCCCACCCTCTATTTCACTATTAGCTACTCACTCTATCGTTTCCTCTAAATTTTCTTCAAACTTTACACTGCACTCTACAAGATTCCTTTCTGATATCAGACACTCTATCCAGAGCTACAGTATTATAAAGTCCCTGCTACGGATGCTCGGCTAACGACTTATCAACGTTTTAAAACCTATGCTTTGAATTTTTAAGTTCGTTTTTTCGTTGTCTTGAAGATGGCTCTTAACGCTTTAAAAAACAAGTCAAACGACGTAGATCTGAATCTCGAGAAACTCTTGTAATTCAGTCATTTCAGTTGATCAAATCATCCAAAAGAACAGAACCTAAGTTGCCAGCATGCACTTACTGTTATAAATTAGCATATATAACATAGACGGTTTTTAAAATTAATTAAAAATACACAATTATAAATACTACTAATGATTACTGAAATTACAATTATATACGGGAGGCCAAGCCATTGGCTCCAAGGAAGCTTTACCACCGCTATGTATGTAGAGAGAAAATAGGATGCATCACATTCAATTGGTGTGTGCGGAGCAAATTGACATTAATTTGGTGCACCTTTTGCTAAACGACGTCAGACAACTAATTTTTGACATATTGTTTTTTTTAGGATTTTTGGCTATTTCCCCGTTTCTCCCCCATTTTCCCGTTTTAATGGATGAAATGGCCTAAATGCCCCTACTCTCTCTCTCCCCCTCCCACCAACGTCCAGGACCTATCCATCAAACTCTCCTCTCTTCTTCCTCCTCCCTCCTTCCCCCTCTCTCTGATCTTTGGAATCCTGTCGGCTATCTGCCCACCATCGGCCATCTCCCTGGGCCACCACTCCTAAGCTCGTCGCGCCCTACTCTCTACCTTGCCTCCCTCCCTCCACATGGCGCGACGCCGCGACCCATAAGGCCTCCCCTCCCTCTCTACCAAATGCCGGCAAGGACACGTGCCGCCCACCGCTGGACCCGCGCTCTCCCTACCCCCATGCTTCGCCGTCGAGATGGACGGAGTTCCGTGTAGATGGCAGGGGCGGGGAGAGGCGGTGGTGTGAGTTGGGGGTGACAGAGGCACGATCTTGGGGTGGCAGCGGCCATGGCGAGTGAGCGATGCGACGCAAGCTCAATGCTGGCAGCGGCCATGGTGCGTGGCTCAAGACAGTGGCGGCGTGCCTGGTGCGGCAGTGTGAGTTAGGACAACAGCAAAGCGAGCACGATTACAACAGCACCCATGGTGAGTTGGGGTACCATTGGCAAAGGAGGAAAGAAGGAAGAAGACAAGGCCATTTTGGTCATTTCACCATAAAACATGAAAGATAGAGGGAAAATGAAGAAAGGGGAAATATTTAAAAAATACCCAATGTGTCATCTATCAAAAAAATAGGTGTGTCCAGTGTCATACATAAAAAAGCGGAACAATTTAATTTCAGTTTGGACCAGACACACCAATTGAGTGTCATACATCCTATTTTCCCGTATATAGATGACTAATTAGATAAGCGATGGACAATGGTTAATCTAAGTCATGTGTAGCCCAAAATGATATGACAACAAAATAGTTGTTTACTTTGGAATCATAATAAGTTGTTCCTTCAGCCCAACTAAACTAAATGCTCCGGATTGTTGAAGCGTCGTTGTGCAATTGCAGATAATTGTTCTAAACAGGGTGCTGGTTAGATGTCAAGTTGAATCTATGATAAAGCTAACATGATTACTTTTCTCGCTGCAGCTCCATCATCTCCTCCCTTTCTCCCTTCGACCATGGTGCTTTTGGTCCTAGCCTCAAGCCACCGAGAGTTCCTTTCGGTCGCGACCCAACGAGATGCCTTAGGTGTAGTATTGGTTACCTTGCTGGGAGCTGTCCCAGACTCCCAGTGTCTGAGAGAGTACCTTCTCCTGCCTCGACTTCCGTCCTCTCCCTTTGTAACGATTACCCGTACACTCTTACCTCACCTTCTCTCAAGCCTAGCTAAGCCGATAAGTTGCTAATGTCGGCGCTGACCTTGTTGGCAAAGTACAAAAGGGATATCGAATTATTGATGACCCGACAAACCCAACTATAAGAGTTCTTAATTACATTGTTGTATTTTAAAGATGTGTATTTTCAAAACCTTTTTATCGAAGTTTCTCAATAATTCTGGCTTCGACCTATATATATAACATTTTGATAGGTATCTATAATCCACATGCAACAATATTGTCCACATTTTTTATAATACACTTTGCAGGTCATTGCGGATTAATGTTGGCCCATTACAGTATAGTGTACTTAACGACTGGACATCAACAATGCTTTTTGGCATGCGTCTCTAGTGGATCCAAGTTTAAGATATGTGAATATTTCCTCTAATTATTTTATGGAGAGCATCTAGGCTTGTAAGCAAGCTGTGGCTCCCACCTTACAGACAAATATTGCTTCTAGCTATTGTGCATACAAGACATGATTCTTTTTGGTATAGAATGCTCCTCTCCGTCTCTCTCCATGCTAGCGATGTGGTTATCCCGCTTCTTCTGGTGATCTTATCATCATGTTACTCTTTGTGCTAGATGACTCCTTTTCTTTGCCTCCTCTTGAGATGGAGCTTCCTCGAATGAGTCATTTTGCACTTGCATTGACACCTATCCACCCATCTTGTTCATTTTGTAGTTGGACGTTACTTTTTTTGGTTCAATACTTGTCATCTTCTACTGGTATTTGACCTTTAGCTGACGGGTGTCAAACTAAAGAGTGTACTTATTTTTAGGAGGGTGCGAGGTGTTACTCACCGTCAGTTGTGAAAGTGCATCTAGGCCCTTATGTGATTTTGGTGATTAATGAGTAACAATTATAGAGCTAATATTTCTATTGAAGAATTGTACACAGATGTTGTACAGGTTATTCCATGAGGTACATATTTAAATGTGATGGTGTACCCCTCAAAAGTGAATATGTTGCAAGAAGGCATCATGACTATTATTTATTTGTAAATCTTTAATTATTGAGTCCTAGGATTGCCGTACTATAAAGAGGGATGCAATGGAGAAGATTATAAAGGTTCTTAAGTGCTCAAAATAGGTATCTCGAAGTTAGTGTGAGCTTTTCACTCAAAATACACTCTATTCAGAACCTACACCATCAGAACATCCGACGAGGATAGGAACATCCGATGGTGATCCCAGTCTGCCAGTTTTCAATGCATCCAGTAAGCAGTCCATCGGAACATGGGTCGAAACATCCGATGCCATCGGAACATCCGACGGGGTCTGAACATCCGATGCGGGATTAACTACAGCAACGTCTACTTTTCGAGATTCCTTATTTAAGACCTCCTCTAATACCTGCCAAGAGGTTACTCACTCTGATTACATCCTGATTTGAGCCTAATTCATATTCTCCATCTTCTCTCTCAAGAACCCTAGCCTTTGTCTCTCTCTTGTTCATCTTGTGAGATCTAGATCTAGAGAGATTGAGGCACCCAAGTGCTCCGTGAATTAGAGATCCAATTCTTGAGCACTTAGCGATTCCTAAATTTCTTCATCGTATTTGTTACTCTTGTAGGTTTAAAGGGCTCCTAGACGGCTAGGTGTCGCCGGTGAGTCGCCGATCTTCGTGCGGCGTGCCTCTAAAGTTTATGAAGGTGCGAATCTACCTCCGCAAGGAAAAGGATTCAACTGTTGATCGCCGGTGAGTGCTGTGTGCTTCGCCGGGAGGGGATTAGGGTCTTGGTGATCCGGGCTTTGTGCATTCCCTAACGGTGAGTAGAATCTCCCTTTAAAGATCCGAATATCGGTAAACAAAAATCGCTGTGTTTTCGTCTTGGTCTTGATTTATTGTTTTTACTATTGGTGTTGGTCTGTTCTGAGTATTCTTGAATAGATCTAACCTTGGTTTTGCGAGAAAATAGTTTTTACTGCAGGTTTTTTGATGAATCCAGAATACCCAGGATCAGAACATCCGACCTAGATCAGAACATCCGACGCAGGAGTTGCTGGATCAGGTCGGAACATCCGATCTGCATCGGAACATCCGACGGGCTGGTCACTATTCAACTTTATTAATTCTGTAATTTCGTTTTATTCGCCTATTCACCCTCCTCTAGGCGGCATAGTGATCCTTTCAAGTTGCACACTGCATAGCGGGTTAAAGCAAGGTTGAAAAAAGGCTAGACACTGACACATGTGGATGAAGGTCGATGGACATCAGGCGCACAAGCACGCGCTGCTCCTCCATATTGGCATACCAAGCCATGCTCGAGGACAGTGCCAAACTCGAGGGAATGCAAACCAAACCCTAGGTCAATGTTGCTATGACCCACGTGGTTCAACAACTCCAGTGCTCTCGATCGTGCCGGACTTGTAGCCGACACCATAGCGGCGTAGTCGAGATAGACTTTTCCCCACTGCCTAAGCCCAATCGCCCAAGATGGAAGAAGATGAGGAGGAGGGGGGAGGGAGAGGAGGAAGGAGAAGAGAGGAGAGGAGTAGGAAGAGAGAAGGAGCATCCACGCATGATGACGGGGAGTGGGGGATAAGGAATAAAGGAGTGGGTGGGATGTTCTAAATGCATAGATAATGTTGGAATTAACAAAGTGATTTAAAAAATGTACACAATATTTGTAGTAGAATGTTTTTTTATTGAGTTGGATTAAATGTCAACAAAGGATAGGTGAAATGTGAATTATATTTGCACATCCAGATGTTTCAGGTGTTATGGTTTTCCGATGTGTTCAGGTAAATTCTAAGGCTAAATCGTCACAGCCGATATCATCTAGGCAACAATTAACTACACTAGAGAAATCTTAAAATCTTTCGTCGATCTGAGAGAAGTCGATGAACACATCGGCTAAGCAGAAACCAACAAAATGCACATAATTTCGTCGGTTTTTGAAAGGGTCGTTCCTCCGTCCGCCCATGCGCCGGGTTGGGGAATCAACCAAGTAATTTCGTTGGCCACCTGGGCGAATAAAAATAAATTTATTTTCCTACTAGTGACAAAAACATGTTTATTTTCGTCTCTATAGGTTTGTCTGTTTATTTTCGCCGGCTAGTCTTTTTGATCAGCATTTCCTAATCTCATCGGCTTCTACATTCCTGCAGTGCTAGCTACTTTAGCTAGTATATATGCACCATGCAAGCAATGGCCCGGGAACGAGCTGTCAGATACTCCACGTAACACGAGATCGATATGTATATAAACAGAAAATTCTCGTTGCAATAATCTGATTGAAGAGGATATATAACCGATAACGGATCGTAACCTGGCTCTGATAATTCAACATCTTGAGAAGTGAGCATTGCTCAACTGGTTGTGTTCTAGATGTGGGATACAACAGGTCGGGGGTTCGATCCCCCGCTTCTCACCGGAGGCAGAAAAAGGGGGGGTGGGGGGAAGAGAGCACGAGGTGCGTGCGAAAGTAGAAGAAGCAAAGAAGCGGTGCAGGAGCGCGCGTGAAAAGCTGGAAAAAGGCGGGAGAAGACGGTGCAGGAGCGCGCGTGAAAAGCTGGAGAAAGGCGGGAGAAGACGGAGTTGCACACGGGCAGCAGGGACAGGTGGCCCTAGGTAGATGTAACTAGTAGATGTGTTTAGAAATTTCTGTTGATGCAATGGAAAATAGGGTTAATCTTCTTTTAAAAAAAATAAATAACCGATAACGTAACCCCTAGCTAATTTAAGTAAATATTTAAGTTCACAGCAAACACAGGCTAGCATGCACGCTTATCCAGCAATCACCACTTAATTGCCCATGTGATTCAGCTAGTTTGCATGGAGCATAGGAGCAGCGAAGAATTTTCGTTGCGTCCATGGAGGACAAACCTGCGTACTAATGTTGAGTTGTGTTTTACTGCAGCAAATTTGTACATGACCCACTCGAAAGACATTTTAAAAATTTTAAAAAATTATGAAAAAATTATTTTGTCAACTTTAAAAAGAACTATTTAAAACCCCATAAAAATAAATACAAAATATTACAACATTTGGCCTATACAAAAATAACAAATTTTAATTTAATTTAATTTAATTTAATTTAATTTAATCTGAAACAAACAAGGCATTAAGCTAGTACTCCACTACCACCACAACCACAGCTTGAAGCAGGATATATCTGTGCAGTGCAGCGACTGGCTAGGGCATTTTTAGCTGTGGATTGCTAGCTAGCTCGCTCTATGCACGAGTTGACATGAAGTAGCCAACTCGAAGCTAGCTTCACAGGGCATCAGTCTTCCTCCTCACAAAAGCTAGCTGCCATGAAGCTAGAGAGGCCTAGAGAGAGAGAGAGAGAGACAGAGGTCTCGAGAGAGAAGCTAGCTATACATATGTAGGGGTGTGTGTGTGTGTGAGAGAGAGAGAGTTCTAGAGAGAGAGATGTGTGGTGCATCATGTAGCATGTGTCGGAAGGAAGGAGAAGACTGAAGAGGCCAAGAGCTGTGGCGAGGCCATGGCGACACCGGGCATGCATCCGATCTGTCCGTTGCCGTTTGCGCTCTCGAGTCGCTGTCCCTGCCCTCACCTCCCGGCATTCTCGTGCCACTCCACTTCCATTTTTGCACAGTGCTGCCACCCCCCTTTATATTCTGACCCAGATCACTGGCTCCAGCTCCATGGATCCATCCATCGGTGACGGCTCGATCTGTCCCTGCGAATTGAAGCCTGATGCGATGGATAGATTTGGCTTGCTTGCACTCAGATCGGTGCGTATATAGATGAGCGAACGGACGGATCGATGATCGATCGGTGGGAGAACGGAGGGTTCATTCATGCATGGATTGATGGATGTCAGGCCGTGGGAATAAAGAAGGGGGGTGTATTGGTTGAAGGGTTTCACATTCCCCATTATTGCATCTGCATTTGTCACCAGGGTTCGACCTTTTCATTTATTAGTCTATCTAGTACATGTATCAAAATAAAATGGAGTAAAATGGAGCAACCTCGTTGATTAAAAAAAGGCTAAAAAAACCTCCCGGTATCAGGGGGAAAAAAACTACATCATCGATTATAGTAAGTGGATCGCAGAATCGAATTATAATGGTGTAAAATAATCAGTCCATACCTGCTGCAATTTGAAATAAAATAATAGAAATAAGAGTCCATGTCATATCAAAAGAAAAATCTCGCCTCAACTACAATAAAATATTAAATAATTTATAATAAAAATAATAACTATGTCAAGTTAAATATTGATGACATAAATATAGCCTCGGAAATGCGCGTGACACCGTGCTCCTTATTATTATACGAAAGCAAAGTTAAATGAAACCACTACGTTAATCCTAAAATAATAGAAATTCTCACATTAATCGAAGAGAAAAGAGAAGATTTACACCGTTGATTGTTGTGGGTCTAAATTATAAAGGTTTAGATTAAAAGAATAGTTCAGATCCTCTACCATAATAAAATAAAAGCAATTAAAAATCCATATAAAATACGAGATTAAAAAAATCAATATCAAATATGAGATAATCTCGCAAATACGCAGTACACCTTTCTCGCATTATAGGAAACGAAAACAGTGTGGACGGCCAGAAACTCAATGTCGGCGGCCCAACAATAAGCTGACCACATTGATCTGCCACGTGTCGGGCCAGCGTTCGCATGTGGGGTCCACTAGTCAGAGCGCCGTCACCCCGCGGGTTCCGTTAGGGGGAGCTTGTGTCGATGGCCAGATGGGCCGCTGATACAGTCTTAACACAGGTGGCAAGCCTCGTATGCGTCTTTGTCGGTGGGGCCGCCGACAAGTTGAGCCTGTGTCGTCGACGCTACGTCGGCAGAGTAGTGTCGGCGGCCAGCCGACGACAAATACCTATATCGGCGGTATGGATACATGTGTCGGCGGCTCGCCGCTACTGTACCCAATTCCTGTAGTGTTAGTATGAGCCCATACCTAAAAGTCTGGATGTGGATTAGACGGCAGAGGGAAATCCAAGATGTCATTCGCATCAAACTCCAAGAACAGGCTTTTGATCAAATTGTGATCCCATTCCATGGACTCCTCATGTATCAAATCTATAACCTTCGTATTTATGTTATTTACACCAAGCGGTTTCATTGCTCCCTCCCTAGGAATCCAGTGATCTTATCCACTCCTTCCTAGTCTCGGCAACGGTTGTGCCTGGCGAAGATCGATGTAGGTGTGTGCGCCTGATGGCATGCATGCACCCTGCTGCCCCCGCTCAGTTTTTTGCAAAATTGCCTAGATTCGATACTCTGATAAAATTGTTCGTTCTCCGAGTTGATCAACCTCATTTTATTCGCTAATTTCAGTAAACCATAGTGAACAATGCTTCCTTTTCAATAAACCTTACTGAAAAATGTTTTTAAATCAGCTGATTTCGCTAAAATCAGCTTATTAATACAAATTTTTGTAATATGATTTTTATTCTATATGTTTTTTTTACCAAATTTGGCAACGGCAAACACTAGTCGAGGTAACATATATTTCGGTGGCAAAATGAAAAAAAATCAAAACCCCACTCGATACTCGACGTTGCAATAATCACGACCGAGGAACTACATGCCAGACCTGGCCAACGAGTTGACTCCATTCTAGTCCGATTGGTTCGGTTACTATACGAATCAGGCCAACCGGCCAAAGTCTCAGCTCAGGTTCGGTTCGCACATTGAATCGGGCAAGTTTGATTTTTTATTGGTCAGTTTATTTTATTAAAAAAACATATAAAATATTAAGTAAAACAGTAGCGAACTGAACCGAATCGAACCAGACCGCTACTATGCGAATTGAATCGAGCCAGCCCGGCAGGCCGTGATGCGGACCTAGATTCGGTTCAACTCATCGAAACAGATTGGCTCGGTTCGTGAACAATACAGGCCGCCCTGGATCGGTCTATTCAGTCAGCACTACTACATGCTTCGATTAAAAAAGATGGTTGCACTAGTTACTAGCTAGCTACGTGCTCGCGTGCCGTATAAAAAATAAATCCTATCTTTAACCAGCTATGACGTAAGATTAAGATATTATCCCATATATGACGTAAGCACGATCGGCGTCCACGCATGCATGAGGTGGTGCGAGAGAGCGTACGTGCATGCATGTATAAAGCCCCTGCAGGCAACAAGAGAAGACTGAACACACTGCAAGCGCATATATACACACGTGGCCCTGCTATATATCTACCTAGCTAGGAAACGTTTCGTCTCACTTGTTGATAGCCTACGGACATTTTACTGCGTGCAACTAGTTTACACGTAAATCACGTCTATACATATTTAGGTACCCACCGACAGAGCATCCGTAGCAAACACTCTAAAACACTACAGTTTTAAACAACAAAGGGAACAAATTAATTGTTTAGAGTACAGTATAAATTATAAAAAAAATAAAAAAATAGAGAAAGTAGTTAACAGTGAAATGGAAGCGAGTAACAGGAAGTCTCGTGTGAAAGCTAGCTTAGCAGGGACACGTCGACCTGCCGCTCTGGTTTCGTGCGTACGAGAAAACGGGGGTTGGCGCGTACGTACGTGCGTGCGGCGCGCGCGCGTGCTGCCTTGTCAGACCCATGTGCCGTGCATGGCGGGTTGCGTGACCACCGTACGTATGCGTGTGTGTGCATGGGAGGGAGAAGCGCATGCACGCATGCTTGCCTACACGTGCGTACGTACGTGCCGTACGTGTGTACCTTGCCGGATCGACGGATGTCATGAAATCTTTTGCTTTGCCTGCTCTCTCTCTCTCTCTCACTCACTCACTCACTCTCTCTCCAGGGTGAGAAGGCAGAGGAGCTAGGTAGCTAGGGCGCAGGGGGACAAGGAGGAGGGAACCTTTTACTATTTGGTTACAAAAGAGGCAGAATCTTGGCAGGTTTTTTTGGTCACACAGGCGTATGAATGAATATGATTCGGGCATCGGACCTGAGAGAGCCCTGCATCACTGCATGCCATCCTTCCTGCCTTGACTATGCCCGTCCCAGCTGGCCATGGCCTGGGGATGCATGCACCAGAACCTTCGCCCTCGTGCCCGCCTCACTAGGCCATGTTTTTTTAGCTGATCCGAACAGCGAAACGACCGAACAACTGAAATGATTGAATTTTAAGAGCTTCTCGAGATAGTCTCGACGTTCGGATATATTTCGTTTGATTTGTTTTTTAAAGTGTTAGGACCCACCTTCAAAACAGTGAAAAATAGGCTCAAAAAACTCAAAGCATATGTGTTTTCAAAACGTAGATATTAAGCTGTTAAGCCGTTAAGCTGTTAAACTGAAAAGAACTGGGCCTTACTCTCACGGTCTCACCCATTCTCGCTGTTTTACCATCCATGCCTACACTTCTTGTTCACTTGCAGCCTAGCATGCGGTCCTTGTTATTGTTAAGGGCGTGTTTGATTATCCGCATGCATGCAGGCCGGTTAGGCTCACCATGCACATGCAGACAATCGGTGAGTGGTTGGCTGGTTGCCCATGTTCGTTTCGGAGTTAGGTCATGCTCATGCAAAAACACCGCTGGTGAGGTTGAGTGCTAATGTGCTAACTCCATATTAGGGCTCTTGGATTGAGTTTGTGAGGTTGAGATCAAGCACGCTGGAAGCCCTCCACAATTAAATATTTTGGCAAATAACGTCCTATGCTTTTGTTCTTCCCATGAACACACCCCTCTCGAACCTATGTTTTTGTTCTTCCCATGAACACACCCCTCTCGAACCTAATCCAACCTCCTGAATTGGCTGCTTGCTCCCTCATCCTTCTCCGCTGTAACCTTTGCCACCATCCTCCTGCCATCAACCGGCAGCCGCCTCTTCTAGTCCTCTATGCGACTAGCCGGGTCACCCCTCCTTCCATTGATCGGCCTAAATTTTGGATCCGCACCATAATTGATCATGGCCCTTATTTTCAGAATTAGGGTTCGCATGAACAAGAAAATTCCAATATTTAGTATGTTTCAATATCTCTATTTTTAGAAACTATCCTTTCATTTGAGCTCTTTGCAGAAAATTATGGTTTCCACCGTCGTTTTGTTACGTACCACGGTAAACCCCTGGGTTGGTTTTCACTACTATATAATGGTTTCTATTTCCATTTTCTTGCTTTTGTCGCCCGAAGTGTTCATTTAGGTCCTGTTTGGTTCGTGGTTATGATTTGGTTTTGGTTGTAATTAGAAAAGTTGAGGGCATTTAAAAGGAGAATTAGAAATGTTGAAAAATTCATTTTAAAAAATTCTTCAGATCTTTCATAAAAAAGGCACAAAGATTCAAAGAAATATTACAAAATATTAAAGTGAATGGTCTGTATAATAATGAGAAATTTTACAAACCGAAGCAAAACCGTGTAAGAATTGCGAACCAAAGAGGGCTTAATTTCTAAGGATGGGATGGAAGATGGTTGCAGGGCATCAGATGTGATGAGCTGGAATGGTGATACTACATGTGTGTGAGGCTGGCATGATTGAAGAAAAGCTTTATTCATGAATGTTGGCTGCACTTAAGTGTAGCTAGACTTGTATGCGTGTCAGTTGTATTTACGATTTCAAGGGCTTGTGTGTTTTTGTTGCAATTAGATTTGTGTGAGAGATTGCAATGAATGCTGTACTAAAATGCCATGTATCCTACGTGTCATCTCCAGATTGTTAAAAAAACCACGTCAATAAATAGCTGTTCAGTTCCACTGTGCTGTGCAGGGTGCACAGATATGACCTTTTTTTCCTCGTTACTCGTATCTACCATCTCTGATTACTGCTGGCATGTTCATGTTGCAAAGAACCTAAACCGTCATATATACGGAGAGTAGTAGCTTGACTTTTGGGAAAGGCCCAATGCGTGAGGTTCTACTTCCGAGTGAACTGTTCTGTCGGCCCATTTAGCCTTCCCGCCTGCTCGGAAGCCCAAGGGTGGACTCAGCGTGGTCCTGCGGCCTATCATAGTCCAGCCCAATTCTCCCACCGACCATGAAGCCCAATCCGCTCACCATACTCCTGGGCCCGCATCGACGGCCACGCACCACGTTTTTTTTTTTTCCTTTGAAACCGGCTCTCTCCGCGTGTAAGCATGAGCCGGCCGCGACCGCGAGCGGCACAATACTCCATACTCCAAAGTAGCACCATAGGGTGGTGCGGCTGCCAGTGTTTGGTGGCCGATGGTTTGGTTTTGATTGCAATCGAAAATATTGATGGTCTTTGACAAGAGGCTAACAAATGATAAAATTTGTATTTACAAATATTTTTAAGACCTTTGAAAAAACCTACGCGGCCTTAAAAATATGTTACAGTGAATGATTTGTACAAAAATTATAAATTTTGCAAACCGAACATGGACCGTACCAGAATTCCAAGAACCACGCTGGGGCCGAGGAGCCATGGATGAGAGGACAGTCCTCTACAAAAGATATTTTACAAAATTTGTACGACATATAAGAAGCATTGGACGAATCTTGGAGCAATAATCTAACGAATGACAAAGTTCGCAGGTCTAACAAACAAAGAAGGCCGCGGCACGCCGACACCCACTTGTAGTACTAATAGGGCTGGAAAACGAGCCAGAAGCTCACGAGCTGCTCGGGCTCAGCTCGGGCTTGGTTCGTTTTGAAACGAGCACGAGTTGAGCACCATTTTCATCTCGTGCAACCAACCGAGCCAAGCCAGAGGGTGGCTCGCTCGGGCTCGGCTCGTGACTCGCTTGAGCTCGTCTCGTGACTCATACATCATCATTCATCTGAGCCTATTTTTCACTCGAGCTCGGCTTGTGGCTCGTGGCTCATGGTTCGGACTCGTGCGAGCCACCGAGCCTTCTTATAGCTCGATCCCTTTGCTCAGCTCGATACCTAATGAGCCAACCTGAGTCAGGGGTTGGCTTGCTCGGACTCGGCTCATTTCCACCCCTAAGTACGAGGGTTTTGTGCCCCAACGCTAGGATAAAAGGCACAAAGGGAGAGGTAT
The DNA here is from genome assembly GCA_036346415.1 of Raddia guianensis. Classification (NCBI taxonomy): domain Eukaryota; kingdom Viridiplantae; phylum Streptophyta; class Magnoliopsida; order Poales; family Poaceae; genus Raddia; species Raddia guianensis. The sequence continues at coordinate 4,339,026 of CM070539.1, read as the reverse complement.
GGGAGGGCGCCAAAATGTTCGAAATAGTTGAATGGAATGAATTGATTGGGCTAATATGAGTTAAATGCTAAGTTCATAATTTGTTTCTTACAATTAATCCACTTCGTTTTTAGGGCTGCTTCGTGATTAAAAAAAGACTGCAAAGTTAAATTTAGTTTCTAACAAATAAACGTAACACACTTTGTATTGAGCTGCATGCCCTAACCAATTCACCCAAAAGCCTAAGCTGGTGGGGAAAGGAGGGCAATTCACTTATACTTCAACACTTCACACGTGCGAGCTCCTCGGGCCTCAAACGTGGAATAGAGTGGGCGACTTATTTAATTATACGGCCAGACTCGAACTCGAGACCTCCGCTCGATACCATATTGAGTGCATGCCCTAACCAATTCACCCAAAAGCTCAGATTGAGTGCATGCCCTAACCAATTCACCCAAAAGCCTAAGTGGTGGGAAAGGAGGGCAATTCACTTATACTTCAACACTCACGCGCGTGCAGGCTCCTCGGGCCTCAAACGTGGAATAGAGTGGGCGACTTATTTAATTCGCCGGCCAGACTCGAACTCGAGACCTCGGCTCGATACCATATTGAGTGCATGGCCGGCCAGACTCGAACTCGAGACCTCGGCTCGATACCATATTGAGTGCATGCCCTAACCAATTCACCCAAAAGCCTAAGTGGTGGGGAAAGGAGGCAATTCACTTATACTTCAACACTTCCCGCACGCGTGCGAGGCTCCTCGGGCCTCAAACGTGGAATAGAGTGGGCGACTTATTTAATTCATGGCGGCCAGACTCGAACTCGAGACCTCTGGCTCTGATACCATATTGAGCTGCATGCCCTAACCAATTCACCCAAAAGCCTAAGCTGGTGGGGAAAGGAGGGCAATTCACTTATACTTCAACACTTTGAATAGGGTAGAAGAACTCGGTGATCGATCAGCTCATTTCCAATGCACAGAATGCATTCATCCACCGTAGAGCTATCCATGACAATTTCTTAGCCGTGAAGAGCATAGTCCAGGCCCTGTACAAAAAGAAAATCCCGGCGATGCTTATTAAACTTGATTTCCAGAAAGCTTTTGATAGTGTGAGCTGGGAATATCTTTTGGAGCTCATGTAGGCCTTTGGTTGCAGTCAAAAATGGCGCAATTGGATATCCCTTTCTTTGGCTGCTTCGATCTCAAGGATTTTATTGAATGGAATTCTAGGAGATGGTTTCATGCATGCTAGAGGAGTTAGACAAGGTGATCTGCTATCTCCACTTCTTTTCATTATTGCCATAGAACCACTAAGGATCATGCTGGATCGTGCCACGGATCTCAACCTCCTCCCAGCACTGCTGAATGAAGCCCATAGGTTGAGGATTTCTATGTATGCTGATGATGTGGCTTTTTTTGCAAACCCCGGAGAGGGAGAGCTCAAGGTTATCTAGGAAATAATTACTATATTTAGCCAAGCATCTGGTCTTCGGCTAAACCACTCCAAATGTGAGGCGTATCCCATCAAATGCCAGTCAATAATTTCACAACATTTCCTCGACTTACTCCAGATGCCAGTCAAGAGCTTTCCATGCTCATACCTAGGTCTCCCGTTGAGGCCAACTAACCTAAAGTGGTCGGACTTTCTTCCACTACCTTAGTAAGGTCAGAGGCAAAATTCCGATTTGGGCGGGGAAATGGATCTCCAATTAAAGCAAGGAGAATTGTGCTAATCAATTCCGTACTCACACCGATAATGGTATATTTCATGACTTGTTTTGAGCCGCCCTCTTGGTTTGTTAAAAGGATTGACCAAGTTAGACGAAGTTTTCTTTGGAAAGGAGTTGAAAATTGTAACGGTGGTCACTGCTGGGTCAAATGGTCTCTCATCCGCACTCCAAAGATTTTGGGCGGCCTTGGAATCAAAGACCTCGCAATTTGTGCTAGGTCTCTGCGGCTGAGGTGGTTGTGGTTCTCCTTGACGGAGCCAAATAGGAACTGGAGCAAGCATCACCTTCCTTGTAACGAAACTGATGAGGATCTGTTTCATGCATCCGTACAGGTTGACCTGGGGAATGGGGATAAACTGCCTTTCTGGACATCGAGATGGCTCAATGGACAATCGCCTAAAGAGCTTGCTCCGGCGTGCTTCAAGTTAGTGCATAAGAGTACGAGGCGGTCTATAAGTTTTGAACTTAATGGAAACAGGTGGCTTTCTATCCTGTGCAAGATAGTCAACACTGAACAGTTAACCCAATGCTTCAAACTTCTTTCTGCCATAAGGTCCATTAATCTCACTAATCAAGAGGACAGGATCAGATGGCGCTGGAATGATATTGGTCTATATTCAGCAGCACCGTGTACATCCAATTCCATGGTAGATATGCTGCCAAGAACTTCAGTAGGATATGGAAGGCTAAAGCAGAGCATAAGTGTGGCTTCTTTGCTTGGGCGGTTCTTTGGGATCATGTTCCAACTGCCGACCTACTTCAAGCGAAGGGTTGGCCAAATTCTCAATTCTGCAGTTTCTGTGGAGTAGAGCTCGAAACTTTGAATCATTTGTTTTTTGGGTGTGATTTTGCCTAAGAAATGTGGAGGAAACTTTTGCAAAAACATCAATTTGCTCTGGATGGTATCTTGCCACGAAACCTGTCAGCAATGCTAGATTTCTTCAAACACAGCGCTCAAGTTTCCAGGCTAAAGAAGGTGGATGGAACTCTAATCTATGCTTTGTGGAACTTATGGAAAGAGCGAAACTCCCAAGTCTTTTCAAACAAGTTTAGCCCCGCTCTCCATGTATGGGAGACTGTTAGATAATATAAATCTGTGGAGATTAGCAACCCATGAACCCCTTGATTGCCTTGGTTTTCTGTGCAAACCTTGGCTCTTGTGAAGACTCTTTCTTTCGTTTTTTCCTTCTACTACGAATATAAGCTTTGGCACCAGTTCAAAAAAGAAAAAGATGTTTATTTATTCTTCGCGCACACTAGTTTTATATGTACAATTGTAGGCTACGAACCTACGCACCAAAGAATCATCACGTTCACAGCTCGTCCAAGGCGTTCTGCTCAACGAAGCTGACCAGCGCGAACCCCGCCGCCCAGACGTCGTCGTCGGCCACAAACTCCTCCGGCGAGTGGCTCGCGCCCCCGCGCACGAACAGCATCCCGATCTGCAACCCCAAGACGACGATCGTCAGGGCACCATTCGCGCGCGCAGATGCAAAGGCAATGGCACCTGGAGCTTAACAATTGCCTACCTTGGTCAGCCTGGCCATGGCCATGGCGTCGTGACCCGCGCCGCTCATCAGCACCGGCGTCTCGCCGGCCGCGTGGCCCGGCGTCATCGACAAGGCGGAGCGCGTCGCGTGGTTCAGCTGGGAGGTCAGCTCCGGGTCGCAGTGCGTCGCCGCCGCCGAATGCTGCAGAGTGAACACCAGCTCTCATCACGGTTTAGCGACAGCTGCCAAGCAGCAGCAGAGCATGAGACGAAACCACGGTGAAGTTCACAGTTCGCTCACCTTGTGCTGGACGGCGCAATCGACCAACCTGTCGTCGCATTTCTGAAGAACCAGCCTCGAGAAGCTCGCGACGATCGTCTCCCTCACCTTGTCGTCCATGGCGCGTATGTCCACGGTGAAGTTCACCTGTGATGTGAGGGGGCTCCAGGATTCTGGTGAGTGGTTGCAGCAGGAGATGGAGAATGCTTGAGGAGCAGGTGATCGATGGTGAGCTTTGTTACCTGGCCTGGTATGACATTGCTCGCGCTGGGCCACGTCAGCAGCTCACCGACAGTGCAGACAAGTCCGGCGTGAGACTCCTCCGAGAAGCAGCCGCACTCCTCGTCGTAGGTCAGAAACTTGTTGGGCTCTTTGCAGAGGCTCTCCAGTGTCACAACAAGCTCTGCAGCTGCAACCATCGGATCACGGCGCAATTTCATTGGAACTGTGCCAGCATGCCCTTGTGAACCATTTACTATTACCTAAAATAATACAAAAAATGCTAAGAATTGTAACTTGGAAGAAAGCCAGCTTGAGCTATTCGGCCAAGCGGTCCTGTAGGACTTGTGGTTTGACCACCTGTGTTTTTAGTATAGCATACAAGCACTACTCATGTTAAGATCACAGATAAAACAGCAGATTTGAGTATTTCATAGTGATCCTTTAATTAAAAGATAGCACATTGAACATTTCTTATCGTCGTACCGGAGTAGAAAGGGCCATCGAGATAATGTGATCGTTTTCCTTGTCTTAAGATATTGTGCAACGCTACTTGGTCATATTTTAGTTTCCACTGACACATTTCGTCAACTAGTGTCAGTGTTTACTTCTCACAAGTATAGCAGAAACCTAGACTGCACCTTTAATCGTGTCTGCCCTGCAATTCCTTTTACAACACCAAGAGGATAACGGAGCGCTTCCAGGACAGGCCCTTGTTCCATGTGAACCTAAATGCAGAAAAAGAAACATTAAGCAATATTCTTTTTGTCTGTAAACTACATGAAAAAGATATACATGTCCTTCGACCTTTGTACCTCAACATAACTCCCCACTGACCCCACATTGTACTTGACTTGACCAAGAGCAGCAGGAGTAGCCTCAAAAGAATTCAACTTAAGAACATCTTGAACTGTAGTACCACTGAAGAAATTGAGTAACATACTGCATCAGTAAATCGTTTTCAAACACTAGCCAGTTGGTTTATGCAAAACAAAAAAGACAACCTCTTGTCAGATACTTGCAAAATTGATTCAGGTAGTGTACCAGCTACAGCGGCGCTTCCTAGAAAAGTTGTTTGAAATCTTACGCCCTCCTCATCGCTGAATGCAATCACCTGATGTATACCAAGCAAAAATGAGTACCATGCTGTCATGGTGATATTTTCAGATGTTTCTGGTGATGCTAACATGATGATACTTTGCCATGGTTTTGGTATACTACTTAAGCCAAATTAGCTTTAAGGCACAAGTGAAGCAATGTTAGCTAAATTGATACCGATGTAGTGTAGAAAGTGGCATGCAGGTCATGATCTAGACATGTATAACATTTGCTCTGCATATGTCAAAACACATGATGTCTAATAGGTTCTGAGTTCTGATCATCAACATCTAGATAACAAAAGTTGAGTAACTCTTTTTTAATGAAATGGCAGAGCTCCTGTCCTATTGCTCAAAACAAAAGATGAGACGAGTATAGATTCTTCTTTAAATTGGCCAGGGAAACCAACTGATTAAACATATATTACAAACTGGATTCCTTTTGGCTTATACATATATATCAAATGGCAGGAGTTCTGCCTAATCAATTAAAAGGAGGAAAAAAGGCTTATATATGTTTTAGACTATTTGATTATCATCTTAAAGAAGCAGACCTTATAGGCACTTCGCACCCTTTCTGCCTAATCATTAATCACTTTCCAAAAGATAAAACTACAACAAATTAAACAAAAGATGACACTAAAACTTCACAACGGCATTTAATGGAACAAAAGAACAATGCTGTAGACTAAGCATCGTTCAACAGCAAAATGGGTTAAATCCCTACATGCCACTGCAAATCGCCCTAATCCCACATATGCCATCGCATGTGTCAATGACAGGTCGGACCTGGGCCCATATGTCATAGATACCATGATGCTATACAGCGGATTAGGATTTTCTGAAGTGCCATGTAGGGGTTCCACAAGAAAACGACGTGTTATCTATAGATCATCATCATCATCATAACCCAACGTTTCTGAGGAAAGTCGCGCAAAAGCGGGGTAAGGGGGATCGGTATACGCAACCTTACTCCTAAGATTAAAAATCACAGAGGTTGACAGGTTGTTTCCGTTTGACTCTTGGTGATACTAGAGAACTCTCTATAACTTAAAAAGTATAGATAGTTTGATGTGCCATTTTGCTTTCACCCATAATAATCTAAAACCGGCAAAGGTTTGTTTGGCTCCATTTGATTAAAAATCATTTGGCTCATGTTATGTACAGATAACTGTCGTATTTATAGGAAGCATGTGACTCATCAATACGTCATGCCTCTTGCATGGAATAGAATTGCATAGACTACCTCATAAATCTACCAAAATAAGCACAATATGGTGATAAAGTAGCAAAAGAAGTGCTATATTGGAGAAATATAAAATTTTCGAACCTCTACTGGCCTAGCTAGCCTCTGAAGTTTCCCAGTAACCTTCAAAACTTTCATAGCAGAGATTGCACAGATAATACCCATGGCTCCATCATACATGCCAGCATCAATGACGGTGTCCTGTTTTTTTTTTTTCCCCAAAGTTGTGATTTTCTCATCATAGACAGCTCCTTATTAACTACTAAAAGAGTCACATCACGCAATATATAGTACTAACCATGTGAGATCCAATCAATAAAGCCTCTTTGGTTGAGTTGGCAGGTTCAAATCGACCATGTATGTTGCCCATTTGATCAACCCACCTTCATATCAAACAGAGATTGGTCAGTTAAGGTCAGAAAGTGAGAACGGACTGCGAGTGGAAACTGACGTACGTTGTAAGTCCAGCATCTTCCATCCAGCTGATAATGACTTTAGTGGCCCTGATGGAAGCAGGACTCAAGAACGTCCTCTCAAGATAGCCTTCCCCATCCGATATCTGATTCATACAAATCAACGCCGTGTTGGAAAATTGTTGCCTGATGGCTAATATTAGGCCTAATAGAAAAATACAAGATGCAGCGCAGTTGGAATCCAGGAATTGCTCACCTCAGATCAGATATTTAATAATCTAGCTATAGAACGTGAAAAATTGAGCAACCTTCATAGCGTAAGGCTATTCCACCAGAAAACAGGGCATGGATGGATTATATGAAATGACCATTGACCAGGAACACTCCAAGCAAAGCTTAAAACTTGGAAAGAAAAAAAGTTTGCTTTGTCCACAGCAAAGCAATTTTTTGGCTAGAGAAAGACAAAATCTACGTGCTTGCAAGAATTGGCTTTGCCGACTTTCTTGCAAGAGATCCTCTCTGCTACTAAGATAATGCATCGTAATGCTAATTACGAAAATTGAAATAACTAACCATGTTATCTTGAATGAGCAACTATATCATTACAGTTCCCTACTGCACAATCTCGAAATTAAAAAAGGAAAGGCGTAAAATCTAGCTCAGATCTTCACTAATTTGTTGGCCATTCGGCAATCAATGATTCCTTCTTCCACATGACCCCTAGAATCTTTTTATTTGCATCTAGGAAGTCCGTCAGACAAGTGCACAGGGAAAAATCAACCGGAGACCATCATCCATCAGTTAGCATAACAGCTATAACAGCGGTCTAACGAATCTAACAAGATTCCCGTATCTCGAGCTGGAAAAGCGGATCAAGAACAGAATATCCTGAGAAGCCATGATCGTTCAGCAATCTGACCTTGCCCAGCTCTTTCAGCCTCGCCACGGTCTCGTCCCTAAGAATCTCCCTGTAAAGGCCGTCTCCTCCCAGCTCCATTCCATCTACTTTAGCAAAATCAAAACCAGCACTCAGAGAGAGAGACAGAGAGAGAGAGAGAGAGGAGAAAACGACACAAATAAAAAGAAGCAACTGGACGGCGAATTGAAACACCCACCCAAGATCGGAATCGAGGTGAAGAGGACGGCAATGGAGAGAGCTAGGAGGCGGGGGCCGTGCGGGTGGTGGTGCCTGGGGCAGGGGAGGATGGAGGAGGGAGCCATGAGCCGCCGCCGCCGCCGCCGCCGCTGGTGTGGTGTGTGTGGCTGGCCTCGGTGGGTGGTGGCTCGTCCCTTCCCCGCCGGGAGTGTGGCTGGGGCGCAATGTGCCATTTTTATAGCACCGCTCTGGGCTCTTTCTTGGAACACGGTATGGCAGCGCGCGTGAGCTCATCCCTCGTCGCCTCCGTGCAGATGCTCTGTTTCCTCGAAAGCCCAAATTTGCCGTGGGTTTTGCGATTTTTTAAGCCGCGATTTCGTCAAAAACCGATAAAAGGTTGAAGAACATTCACTTCAACAAATTTAATTATAAGGCAAAAATAAACAGTTTTTTTTTTTTTACAGAAATACAGATGTTTGCATGGAATTGGGAGGCCGTGGACCATTGTGAGCATAAAATATAAGTCACAGCCAGTCATGCGAGGCAATGTTGAAGCGTTATCGCTAATTGTTTGATGAAATGCTCATATAAGAGAATTTTTTGGTTCAAAAGAGAAACTTGTAGCTTAGTAAATAGCAGTGTTGAGCACTCGAGCATATTGGCAAGCATTGGTCTCACTAGACCAGATCGTAAGATATATATCCCCTTACAAAAGAACACATGTATAATTATTGGTTGTTTATGTAAAAGAATGATTTATGTTGTGCTATATATTTCAAATATAAGCATTTTTTAAAACGAACTTGAGCAAGTTAAAAACAGTTCACAATGCTACACCGATTCGATGTAATCTCGCGAGCTCCGAGTCTGATTGTCAGTGCTACACGTATCACGTAGAGAGATCGTGAAACAGAAAATGACATTCTGCAATCCGGGTCTCATAGGGGTATTCTCTCGATCATTTCGGGGACCATTTGGTATCTTTGGATCGAGTGCAACAACCGTAATTTTCGATCGGAGGAGACCCGCCCCTCTTTCTACAACATCTGCTCGACGAGCTACACCTTCGGGAGGCGGCGGGAGCCAATATAGTTTTGTTGTAACTTAGTTCTTTTGCTTTTTGTTACCCCAAAGGAGGGGCTGGTCGCCCGCTCTTTAATTCTTTTGTTCTTTTAATAATCAATACATGGCGGTTCTTTATGTCAGTTGCATAAAAAACAATAAGGATCAAACTTTGGCGTGGCACAGAGCACGTACAGGTTGGGGAAAGAAGGGGGCAGGCAGATGCATGCATGCATGTGCATGCTGGCATAGGCACAAGGACGATATGGGATAAGAAAGCACAGGCTGGGGGATAATTTTTTATTTTTAACCCTTTTGAAATAGATATTTTATTTTTAACCCCGGGTCAAAAGTTTTTAATCTAACCTTTTAGTTAGCGCTTACGCCTTGCCATGCAAATTCATCTTCTTGCATATGGATGGCGTAACAAGTACATCTTCTTGCCAAGAAAGCGGATAAGCGGCAAGACCGCCCACTTGTCATTCTATCGGTAGCCACGGGAAACGTCAACAGCAGAACCTCTGCCGCTGCCAGCTGGTCAATCATCCGCTTTGCAGCGCAGATAGCATGAATTTGCGTCGTAGAGGCGGGGTGCGTGGCAAAGGTTAGATTAGTAAATTCTTCAGCCCGAAGATTAAAATTAAAATAATTTTTTAAAAAAAGGTTAAAAAATAAATTTTTTTCCAGGCTGGGGGGGGGGGGGCACGGAAGATGAAAAGGAGTGGCGGCGCACGCACCGCAGAGGATCTGCTTATCTGGTGGGTAAAAAACTGGATGGATCCGCGTCGCTGCGCTCCCGCGGAATCCAACGGATCGACGGCGCCGTGCTGCATGTGACTGTGACTTTGTGGGGGTGTGGCCAAGCTGCGGTTGAATTGGTGGCGGCGTGTCGGAGTTGGGCTCTGGCGCTGGCGGTGCGCGGGCGGCGTACGTGCCCAACTTGCCCAACGCTTTCGTCCCGTCTCCTTTCTCCCTCGACCGAGCATAGGCTAGCTACGCCTACCCGTGACGCCTGCACATCTTTTGTTCATAGCAACCTTCTCGTCCGAGCAACACATGAATTTTTTTTAAAAAAAGAACATTAAATTCGTTGCTTTCTACTACCTCCGTTCCAAATTATATGTCGTTTGACTTTTTTGACACGTACTTTGACCATTCATCTTATTCAAAAAAATTTATAATTATAATTTAATTTTGTTATGATTTAGTCTATCATGAAAGGTACTTTAATAATGACTTGAGTTTTTTCATATTTTCACTAATTATTTGAATAAGACGAGTGATCAAAGTACATGTCAAAAAAGTCAAACGACCTATAATTTAGAACGGAGGGAGTACCGCGTGCCGGGCTTAGGCCGGTTTGGCCTGACAATGGCCCAGTGTGCCTTTCGATCGTGCCAGGTCTTTGTTTTTTTTGTTGTTCGGCTATGAAAAGGGATCTTAACATTAGATTGGATTAGCATAGGCTCCATAGAGAAAAGGTTAGGTCAATTTTGTTTGTGGCTTTCTTGCACCATCTCAAAAAATGTTACATGTACCAACCAGTCCACCAAAAATCCTTCCTCGACTCTGGCCTTTGTAGCGTATGATCGTGTCTCCTTCGGTGTCCGCATCTCCATTTGTATCATGATCGCCCTCAAGGCCTTGACGCTACGCTCTACTCTCAAGGATAGGATGTGTCTAGACCCCAGTGGCCCTCACGTGGAGCCCTCAGGCTCAAACACGTGGAATAACAGCCTCCACAGCAACATAGAGGACTAGGTTAGGGCTAGGCTTTTCTCTTGGATCCAGAGTAAGTCTGCACGCCAGTGGCCACCATCACATAGAGCGCTCAGGTCTCAAACACATGGAATAAGAGTAGTAGGCTCCTCGGCAACATAGAGGACAAGGTCAAGGCTAGGCTCTCTATGCTATGGAAGGTCTATATAGAGACCAGTGGTCCATGTATGGAGCTTCAGGCCTCAAACACATGGAACGAGCGAGGTGGTCCGCGCGTTTGCGCTGCAAGATTTATTTTGGCATATAGAGTTTATCCCTAACTTATAATCTATCTCTAACATATCAGATCGGATTTAGAGTTTATCTCTAATATATCATATCAACTTTAGTATTTAATATGAATTTCTAATATTTTCTTTTAATCTAAACCGCATAGATCTTTTATTCTTTAGTATTTAATCCGAATTTCTAATATTCTTTTTTAATCTAAGCCGTTATAATCCGGCCCCACAAAATCAACGGCATAGATCTTTTATTTTTTTCTTGATTTATGTGAGAATTTATTTGATTAGTATTTAATCCGAATTTCTAATATTCTTCTTTTAATCTAAGCCGTTATAATCCGGCCCCACAAAATCAACGGCATAGATCTTTTTTTTATTTATGTGAGAATTTCTTTGATTGATCTTGGTCGTTATAATTTGGTCCCACCGTTGATCGAACGGCTGAAATAATTTGGATGATGTGGACGAACGTGGTGGTTTCTTTTTTCCCTCCTTTTTTTTCTTGATTGATGTGAGAATTTCTTTGATTAGTATTTAATCCGAATTTCTAATATTCTTCTTTTAATCTAAGCCGTTATAATCTGGCCCCACAAAATCAACGACATAGATCTTTTTTTATTTATTGAGAATCTCTTTGATTGATCTTGGCCGTTATAATTTGGTCCCACCGTTGATCGAACGGCTGAAATAATTTGGATGATGTGGACGAACGTGGTGGCTTCTTTTTCCCCTCCTTTATATATATAATAGAAGATAGATAGATAAGAGAGCTCCATGACATAAAGCTTTCATGTCTCAAACACATGGAATAAGAGCAATGGGCTCCCCTTACACTACTACGGGCAGGCGTTTAGTCCGGTTGAACGAGCTTCGATCCGGTTTTGAACCGGACAACCCTGAGATCGATGCTGCTGGTGTTGACACAAAAACGAGGGTTTCTGTGAACACACGTGTAGAAGCGTCAATCTAGTGTTGCGTCGCAACTCAAACCAAGCGTGCCAGTCGATTTGACCTGTGAATCGACAAGGAGAAAATCATTAGTAATATAAGCCTAATCGGCTTTGTAATAGCCAGATCAGGTTATTTGTAATCGGCTTGCTAGATCCCGATTACCGGATCTATCGGCTTAAAGCCTGATAGAGCGAATAAATTTAAGTGAACATTCAAGTTTAAATCCTTTAGTTCTTTTTAGTATTTTTTTTATAATATTAGCAATAAACCTTAATATCAATATATCAGATTAAACCAAGAAATAGATTGAACAGATTGGTCAGACCAAGACAGTATTCAGATCTAAATCTCAATATGAACCAATAAACCGATGCAAAGGTCTAAAACTAATAAGAGATGTAATGCAGATCGGTAAACACTTACACATGCAAGGTCCTAAATAAGGCATACATAAGATCGATTAAACGAGGCAGTTGCATATATCGGATTCAGGAGAAAGCATATGAAATATTTAATAATCGGTATTACAGGATAAACACACATTACAGATCGATTGAATCGAGACAGTGCAATATGCGAGAACATGTTAAAGATTGGTAAATCCCGAGACAGTCTAACATGGTTTGTATACATGAGATCAACATGATGCAGCCACGCATACGGGTTACAAGAAGAGAATCGATTATCCCATCGAGATAGCTCTACCTGCGAGTTGAAACCTTTCGACGAAGTCGATCGGATTCGAGAAAGTATTTGGTGTATTGAGTATTTTTTTATATATCTTTATCGAGACCTAAGGCCCTATTTATAGTGTTACAAAGTCGATACCGATACGACCTAATTTACCGCGACACGCTTCTGATCATATCGTATTTCTTCCGAAGTCGTACAAGTATCGGTATTCTGCTTTTCTTCTTTACCGATAAAGCCCATTTCCGATCTGGCCCAATAATTCCAACATATTCGGCCCTTTCTGAATATCCGATTTTCTGGCAAATTTGGGTGTCAACAGCTGGGCATCAGTCTAGGTTACAGGAACCGGGACTAAATCTCTCCTCGATAGTCCGATCCAAATACACATGGAGTGACAGTTGGGCTATTAGGTCCCGGTTGGTTGGTCCAACCGGGACTAAGTTGTATGTATTAGTCTCGGTTTTACCTACCAACCGGGACTGAGGTGCTCACACGTGGCCGCCATGAGTGCCCAGAGGGGACACTATTGGTCCCGGTTGGTTGTTCCAAGCGGGACTGAGCGGTATTTTTTTTAATGTTATGCTTATTTAGTCACTAATTAAACCACATTTAACACAATTAGCAGACGCACAGCTGATTGATAAGTAAAATCGAAATAGCATTAAATATTTCAAATATGTATTACGTCAGACCGGCTCTGGGCATGGTAAGGAAATCATCCAGTCATACTGTGCAATTACAAATATTCAGAGTTTACAAACATGTACTTAAGCTCGATCCTCACCAAAGGTATATTGAACAACATTGTCAAGACAGTGGCAGCAAGGGCAGCAAATGCTGCGAGACCAAGAGTAGAATACAAGATGAGCATCGCCAGAGCAATCAGACGAGGAACAAATGAGAACTCATGCTACGTTCTCGGCGTCGAGGCCCGCCACATTGATTGTCTCCCTAGTTGAGCGTTGACCCTAGCAGCCTCCTCCTACAATATAAATTAAACACTATTATTTATCAAAAACAGTAGAAATAGCAACATGCTAGTATTTAAAATTTGCAGCGCCACATGAATAACACCACCAAGCCCACAATGTAAGCGGATATATAAATTTGATCTTTACCTTCTATCTTCCAGATTTCGTCAAGAACATAAGCAGGGGAAGGGCAGTTCTCAAAAGATAACCTTCCAGGCCCAAAGACTCCAGGACTCCACGCCATGAAATCTTCAATCTGCTCCTTTGTTAAACAACAAATATGTATTAGGTAGCTAGCTAGACATAAGTATCATACAATGTACACAGTGCACATACACTTTTTATCGGGATCTTTTACGTGCATCGCTCCTCGACGGTTGGCTAGTATTTTTTGAAGGCTCCGAAATCTTATTAAGTATAGGGTGGTGATGCTCGCCCATCGGATTTATGATCTCATCTAAAAGGAAGCCGGCGATTTGCTCTTTAATTGCTTTGACACGCACCGGCGATAGTTCCGGACCTTTTTCCAAACCTTTTTTTTTTTGCCAATTTTAGGGGAATCTATCATTAAATAGAGAATTAACTTATCAATCTTTCAAACTATAGAAAATGTTTGCAGTAGCTACCTAGACGTTATTAAGGTAGTAATTATATATTACTCACCCCAAACCCTGTATTTTTTCTTGTGTACTCAGCGGTGCCCCCGATGAAGTTGTGCATCATCTCGCACACATAGTATCCGCATAAATTGTTTGCAGGTGGTTGATACAAGACCTGTGGTCGAAGAGTTGAAATCGTGAAATAGATCATAGAAATTACGTTAACTAACAAAATATTCGTAATATGATATACATACATATTTAGCGATGTGCAAGTCGAAACGTGTCTTGAATGTTCCTACGGTATTCTTGCGGAGCGTATGAAGGCTTTGCACATTTGATTACAAGTTATATATAATTGAGTTTGTTTGATATGGAGAAAGCGAAATAGTAAAATATGAATGGAAGAGCAATGTACCGCTTGAGCATGGCGAGAAGTCTTTGTAATTTTCAAGCTGGTCCCTTTTCGAGTCCATGACCGTGATCTGCTATGATTTAGCTTTATAATAAAAAGGATCCGATGAAAGCGCACATATATATGTCAACGCGGTTTACTAATTAGTTCCAACAGTGTTAACAAAAGGAATTAAAATAAAGTGATGCGAAAACACGTACCTAAATTAAGTAGGGTAGAAGTATATATCTTTTGTGTCGTTGTGCCATTAGCCCTTCGTAAATGGTGGTCTCTGTTGGTTGTGGGCTTAGGTTAGACATGTACTCGTTAATGACCAATAGGTCAAGAAAGCCAAATTCATGGATTCCCTCCATTGCGCATCTTTTAATCTCCATTCTACATAAGAAAAATTGATTTAGGCCTCGAAGTTAGTATAGTATACCGACTGGCACGATCAAAATTTACAAAGAATACACTTACAGCTCCTAACAAACCACCATGGCGACGTCGACCGCCAATCCCTGATATAGGTAATACAGAACCTCAAATTGGATCAAGAATTCAAAGTCCCGCGGTAGAAATGGTGTTGCTTGAAGACAACGGCGAACATTTCCATACCATTTTTTTGCTGCGCGCAAATACCAATCATGGAGTTGCCGCATCTTTGTTGTTAGGCGGGGAAGCTCCTCACGCCTTACGAGCGATCCACCTTTCATATATTTCCATTGTAGCTCTGCAATGGGGATGTCCTTAAGGCCCAAGACCATTTCTGGATCAAGCCCAGCTTCAATGTATAAATTCCTTTGCGCTTCCTCTTCTGGAATCTGCTCCTCTGATGTTCCCTTCTCAAATTCCTTACGCAAGATGCGCTCGTAGTCTGATACGGCTAGTCTTTCTTGTATGTCGATCTTATTCTTCAACGATAAGATACACCTCTTACCTTTGTGTCATTCGTCCGTACCGGGCTGGACCCTCGGTGGAGTTGGTTTCTTCGCAAAATGTGCGGTGACCTTGCCTCTTACTATCCGCTCAGTTTCCTCTTCGGTCATATCATACGGCAGCTTCGGAGGTGTTTTTTTTCTGGATGACCTAGGCCCTGTCTTCTTGAGAGGTGAAGGCCCCCATCACGCCGGCTTGACCTAACCGACACCTTCTTGGGAGCTAATTGCTCAATAGGGTGGTCTGTCTTGGTCGGTGTGTTAGTTGGAGTTTCGTGTGAGAGGACTCGTTCAGGAGTTGATACAGGAGACCGTGGAGAGGACACGGGCATGTTACCTTTGAAAATTATGAACCGTTTGCGCCACATGACGAAATTGTGTACTACTTCTCCTAGCTTCGTGGTCCTATCACCTCCTTCAATGTCGAGGTCAAAGTCCTCGTACCCCTGGCATACCTCGTCCACCGAAACCTTGGCGTAGCTCGAGGGTATCTGTTGGCCATGGATGACCTGCCCTGCCACCATTGGGAAAGCCATGCCTTGAGCTGCCTTGATGGAGAGGTTCCAGGCTTCGAAGTGCAGCTCACAAGGTGTCGGCTGCGTGATGTCGTCCACAGGATAGCGGGCCAAGTCCTCTTCGGGCAGCCCACCGGAAGTGCAGCTGCTCCGCCGTATGGGGGCTAATAGCGTTGGGATTCTTCGGGCGGTTCTGCCGACCGGCCTCCGCGCTGGCTCAAGGCTAGCTGCACCTCTCTTGGATTGTTTCTTGTATGCTACTTTGTGTTGCTGCAGATTGCTCTTCAAGGTCGAGGAGGTGTTGTGCCTGTCGGCCCTTGCTCCTCGATCGACTCCTGTAAGTCTCTGCATCCTGTGGAAAACCAACCTTCCACGGGATGACGCCAACGCCTCGTGTACGTCCAGGGTGCTCAGGGTTCTGTAGGGCCCTGGTTAGCTCATCGTTCTCCCTATTTGGCACGAAGATGCCTTGGGCCGACTCTTCGTGCGCCTCTTGAAGCCTTCTTGCAACATCTCTGATCCCTTCACCAAAAACTGGCCTACCGTCGTCGTCAAGGCCACCGTCATGACCAAAGAACCAATTCCTCGATCTGTCGGACCATCTCATTGTTACGGGCTCGACACCTTTCACAAGCAGGTCATGTTCCTTCTTCTCCCATTTGGGTATCTCCTTGCGGTAACCACCAGGGCCGAGACGATGGTGGTATTGCTTCTTCGCCGTATTTTGCTTATTCTTTTCACTCATACTCTAACCTTGTTGAGAAGTTTTGTACCCTACAAATTCATCCCAATGATCTTGCAGCTTTGGGTATTTATTGAAGTCAGGGAGTACATTATTCTTAACGTACTCGTTGTTCAACTTCTTCTTGAACGTCTGGAATGCCATTTCCATCTTTTTCAATATGTAACTCTTCGCCTTCTGTTCGGTCCCTTTGGGGAAGGTGAAAACTTGTTTCATATCGGTCCATAAGGTGTTCTTGAGGTCTGCAGGTACGTCGTCCCAGTTGACAATGCTAATGGGCACGTGGTCCCTAACAATCGTTCCGAAAGTCGATCTAAACGGCCCAATCGCCGATGCTGGCTTCAGAGGCTCGCCTTCCTCGCTGACTTCGGTGATTATGTGCCTTGACTTCGGCCTCTTACTTTGACCTCGCTGACGTGATTGGCTACTGGTTTGACCGGACCGGGTGACTTCATCGGCCTCGGTGGCTTCTACGGCCTCACCGGCTTCCTCATCGGCCTCGGTGGCTTCTACGGCCTCACCGGCTGCCGCAGGTTCAACTCTGTCATCCGGACCAGTCCCAAACATCTCCATCAAAAATTCTTCATCACCAATCCCTCCACTCGCCATTGTAACAAATAAAGGCACTAAAAATACAAGTGCATCCTCACATAAGGCCTAGCAGAATCGTGTTGAAGGATATGATAAATTGCTTGCAAGTTTTAACTAACTTGTGAAGCTAAATCGGATAGTGAAGCTAACATTATATAAGCAGAGATGCTTAATGATCATTTTGAGGAAATCAAATAATCACTACAATGCTTTAGGTCACAGAACAAACAATTCAATAAATCATCTTATTTGTAAAGATCATCAAATAAGCACTGCAATGCTTTATGTCACATAACAAACAATTCAATAATTAGAGCAATGCTTTAGTTATTGACATTATATTAACAAAGACAAAGATAAGCAATGCTGCGGCAAATAGAGGCTATAGCAGTGCTGTATGTGAAATAGGTCAGGAATTAACAGGCGAGACGGGCGGCGGCGTCGTCAGAGGGAGTTGTAACGGCGGCGACGCCGGAGGGGGCTGTCGTGGGCGGCGGCGACTTCACGGGAGCGTCGTTGAAGGACGTTTGCGGCGGCGACACGGACAGAGGTGTCGGAGAGGTTGTAGGGGGCGGCGACACGGGCGGCGGCGTCGTCGGAGGGGGTTGTTGGCGGGGCAACACGAGCGGCGGCGACGTCGGTGGGTCGTAGTGGGCGGCGACACAGGCGGCGGCGACGTCACGGCGCGTCGTCCGAGGGTTTGTAGGTGGCGGCGACTGGGACGGTGGCGCCGGAGGGGTTGTAGGCGGCAGCGAATCCGGTGGCGGCGGTGTAGACCTAGGGTTAATTTGGCGCGGTTTAGTGTGAGTGTTTTTGAAGAATTGGGGGAAATGGACATATAGGGGCATCAATCCCGGTTGATACTAACAACCGGAATTATTTCTACCATCAATCCCGGTTGAAACCCCTAACCGGGAGTAAACGGTTACTGACGTGCGGGTCTTGCAAAACTGCATTGTGTCTGCTGACCTTCAGTCCCGGTTGGAGGTTTCAACCGGTAGTAATGGTCTATTTTTCCAAAAAATTGTGGTTGTAGGGGGCAGGAGCGGGGCTCGAACCGCGGCGGCACAGTGAGCCCGCGCTTTTCGCCTCGCGCTACTAACCAGTTGGACGCTATACGCTTGTCGATCTATTGTGGGGCGCATTGTTTAAATGGACTGAAAATATCTATTATGAGAATTTTCAGAAAATGAGGTTTCTTGTAATATTGTAAATATTGTTCGTAAATAGTTTATTATCACTATAACATACGAAATATTTTGAAATATTCACTGTAATGTTTAAATTCCTGTTGTCACTAGAAATTACATTGAGTAGTATAAAATTCGAGTTAATTCCGTTTAATAGAATAAATATCAGTAAATTCCATTAAAATTCTCACAGGATACATTTTTGGACTTAAAAAAAGAAAATTCGCATGAAATTAATAAAAACTAAAACTACTACATAATGTCTAATCGGCGCCGCCCTCGCCGTCACTGCTATCCTCCTCCTCCTCCTCCTCGTCATTTGTCACCCTCGTCCCATTGTCTGTGGTCTGACGACGAGCCATTGCCGTCGGCTTCATCTTCACCGTCGAGTTCGGGGTTGGTCGTCGCGCCCTCCGGATCGTCGGAGAGATCGTCGTATATGTCGTCGTCGGACCACTATGGCGCCTCATCCTCTTTCGAGCTGGTACCCTCTGAGAGATGCCACCCGGGAGTGGCAAAACTCGAGAGCCTCCACCCGCCGGTGGTGGCGGCCTTGAGCGGCGATGAATCAGAGCTAGAAGACATGGCGGCGGAGGTATAAGCGAGGGAAATTAAGCTTTGTGTGTGTGATGTTGATTCCGTCCAAATTTATAGGGGGACTGACTGATATTTGACATTCCATTTTTCCTTGTGTGTTGGAAAATGTAGCTGCATGCACGGCTCGCCTCCCCGATTAATTACATCGGGGAGGCGAACAGGAGCGACGCTTAGCGAACCGGAGGAAGGAAAGAAGCGGCGCGTGGGGCATGAAGCCTTTCAATCCCGGTTTAAAACAGCTATCGAGACTGATGGAGGCAACTGACCTGTGGGGCCAGACAGCTGCTGGTCATCCCTATCAGTCCCGGTTGGAGGTTTAAACCAGGCGTAGGGAATACCATCAATCCCGGTTAAAAATTACAACCGGGATTAAAGTTTTACTGACGCGCGGGCCCAATTTAACAGACGTGCGATGGGGTTTCTTCAGTCACGGTTGGAGGTTTAAACCGGGAGTAATGGTCCTATTTTCTAAAAATTGTATTTGTTGAGCGAAGCGGGGCTCGAACATGGCGGCCTGATGAGCCCTCGCTTTCGCCGCGCGCTACTAACCAGTCGGACGCAATACGTTTGTCGATCTGTAGGGGGGTGCATTGTTTTTATGGATGGCAAATTTCTGTTAAGAAAATTTCAAAAATGAGGTGTCTTCTAAAATTCTAAATTTTGTTCATAAATAGTAAGGCCCAGTTCTTTTCAGCTTATCAGCTTAACGTCTTAACAGCTTAACGACTTATCTACGTTTTGAAAACATATATGCTTTGAGTTTTTTGAGTCCGTTTTTTCGCTGTTTTGAAGATGGGTTCTAACGCTTTAAAAAGCAAGTCAAATGAAATGTATCCGAATCTCGATACTACCTCGAGAAGCTCTCGAAGTTCGATCATTTCATTTGCTTACTGCGTTCAAACCGTTCAGATCAGCTCAAAAGAACAGGGCCTAAATATTCACTATAACATACGAAAAGTTATGAAATATTTTAACATTTCAGTAAATAATGATAAATAGTACATATAGGCAACTACTTTGTTTTCACAAGTGATCCTTCGTTGTGGTCATGGCGTACGTAAGAGGCATCGTCATCACCATTGAGGATAGTAATGTCTACATCCACCGAGAAAAGCGGCAGCTCGTTGAACTGATTATACTCTTCTTCATCCGTTACGCCCTCAACTCCGACAATCCTTCTTTTACCAGGAAGAACAACATGGTGTCTTGGCTTATCAGTATTACAAGTATTATCCTTCTGCCTTTTGGTACTCCGTCCCTTTTGCATTTTCGGTTTGCTATCCATGTCAATCACATAGAAAATCATGTGACATCATTGGCGAAAGCACGAACGGTTCGTCCTCAGAGGCCACTTGCTTAAGGTCCACGGTTGTCATCCGCACTAAATCAATCCGGACATTTGTCGGTTTGACCCATTGGCATCGAAATAGAGGGACTTTCAAAGGTCCATACTCGAGCTCTCAGATTTTCTCTATAAAACCATAATAGGTGTCCATGTTTCTATTTCTGTCCAATGCATCAATTCGAACACCGCTATTTTGGTTCGTGCTCTTGCTATCCTGGGATGCAGTGTAAAATGTGTATCCATTTATCTCATACCCTTGCCATGATACGATTGTCATTGATAGTCCCCGAGCTAAGAGTTGCAATTGTTCGTGGACACCCTCCTTACCCAACAGCTGCTTTTGTAGCCAACCGCCAAAACTCTCTACTTGCTTGTTTGCGATACACTTTTCTGACCTCCCTAGGTATTCGTCTCGTAGAATCTTCTCGTGGTCATCGACATATGGAGCCACTAAAGCTGCTTGCTTCAATACTGTGAAATGTGCTTGTCTAAATGACAATATATCTTTGCAAGAGGATTCTTTTCTCCCTAGAGTGCCTTTTTCCTGTAGCCTCCCGTCATAGTGTGATACAGGCACGCTAATCGGATTCAATTCATTAATGTAGTCGATGCAAAACTCAATCACCTCTTCTGTGCCAACACCCTGGGCAATGCATCCTTCTGGGCGAGACCGGTTACGAACATTTTTTTTAGGACACCTATGTACCTCTCGAAAGAGAACATGCTGTGTAAGAAGACGGGTCCGAGAATTTCTAACTGTTTCACCATGTGAACCATGAGATGGACCATCATATCAAAGAAGGACGGAGCGAAGATCATCTCAAGGTTGACCAAAGCAGCGACAATATCATCCTGTAGATTACATAACTTATCTGGATCTATGACCTTTTGTGATATGGCGTTGAAGAACGAGCACACCTTCATGATTGTCCCTCGTACCTTGTCAGGCAGAACACCTCTCAACATCACTGGCAACAACTGGGTCATCAACACGTAACAATCATGCGATTTCACGTTTACGATTTTATTCTCTTTTGTGTTTATAAGTCTTCTTATCTTCGACGAGTATCCAGAAGGGACCTTAACATTGTTTAACAACTTAATCATGTTCTTTTTCTCTTCTTTGCTCGCAGTGTAGCTCGCAGGATAGAGATAATGCCCTTTGTCTCTTTCTTGCGGATGTAATTCCTACCTGAGTCCTAATAGTTGTATGTCCTTCCGTGTTTGAATAGTATCTTTTGATTTGCCGTACATATCTAGAAATCTTAGCAAGTTCGCGCAAACATTCTTCGTTATATGCATAAAGTCTAATGAGTGATGAACCTCTAAGTCTTTTCAGTAAGTCAAATCCTAAAAAATTGATTGCTTCTTCCAACTAGCCTTCTTCTTAGCTTCTTCAGGAGGGAGTGGTGGGACAGGTTTGCTACCATGACCCTTTCCAAATACGATTTTCAGATCCTTCACCATAGAAAATAAATCGCTTGTTTGTGATGCTTAGGCTTCTTGCGGTTCTCTTCCGTCCCATCAAAATTAACTAAGTTACTCCGTAACGGGTGCTTCAGGTTTAGGAACCTACGATGGCCCATGTATACAACCTTCCGAGAGTTTGTCAGGTACTTGTCTTCCGTTTCGTCCAAGCACTCGATGCAAGCTTTATATCCCTTGATAGATAGGCCCGACAGGTTACCAAGTGCTGGCCAGTCATTGATGGTTACGAATAGTAATGCACGTAGGGTGAAGTACTCTCTTTTGTACTCATCCCATACACGTACACCATCGTTCCACAATGTTAGCAGATCTTCGATCAACGGTTTTAGGTACACATCGATGTCGTTCCCTGGTTGCTTGGGGCCCTGGATGAGTAATGGCATCATAATATACTTTCGCTTCTGACACAACCAAGGCGGAAGATTGTAGATACATAGAGTCACTGGCCAGGTACTGTGATTGGTGCTCAACTCGCCGTAGGGGTTCATCCCATCTGTACTCAACGCAAACCATATGTTCCTCGCATCGCTTGAAAACTCCGAGTTTTTCCTATCAAGTTTTCGCCACTGCGACCCATCTGCGGGATATTTTAGCTTTCCATCAACGTTACGAGCATCGCTGTGCCAACGCATCATCTTCGCATGCTCTTTGTTCGCAAACAGACGCTTCAACCGAGGAATTATAGGAAAGTACCACACCACCTTAGCGGGGTCTCTTCACCTTACGTGCCCCCTCTACCTCACCTGCGTCATCACGCTTGATCTTATACCGCGATGTTTTGCACACCGGACAGGCTTCCAAATTCTCACACTCATTACGATAGAGGATGCAATCGTTACGGCATGCATGTATCTTCTGTACCTCCAAGCCCAAAGGACAGAGAGCTTACTTGGCTTCGTACGTAGTTTCAGGCAACGTGTTACCCTCTGGAAGCAACTTCTTCATGAGGCCTAACAACTCGTTGAATCCCTTATCAGACAATCCATTTGCCGCCTTCCATTGCATTAGTTCTAGTGTGGTACGCAACTTTCTGTGCTCCTGTCCGTAGTTTGGATACAACAGTGTTTCATAGTCCTTACAAAGGCGCTGAAACTTTTCGTAATGCCTTTTATTAACGTATTCTCCCTCTCCATCAAGCAGCATCTGGTCTAGATCATCATCGCCAAACTCCCCCTGCATATGTTTGAAATAACTGTGTTGGCTAGCTCAGAGATATTATCGTCCACCTGTTCTTCTTCAACCCGTGTAATCTCTACTTCGCCGTGCTTGGTCCAACAGGTATAATTTTCTATAAAACCTCTTGAGATCAAATGAAAATAAATTTGCTCACAGTTTGCCCACTCCTTTTGATTCTTGCAATCAATACATAGGCAACATATATAGTCTAAGGTAATATTGGTTTCGACATGACGAATAAAAGTTTCTAAACCCTCCACGAATTGCGAGGAACATCGGTCCATGTACATCCATCGCCGATCCATCTGCATTATACATATTCATAGCATTGAGTGTAACAGTAGCTTGTGTATCAAATACACATATTGATACCATACAAACAAACATCTTGTAAGGCTAAATACTCCTGGGTGAATCAGTAAGGATCATCCATCATTGATACCATAATAATATTTTTTAACATCCATCATTCATGAAATACCCTTCCCAATCCTCGTCCCCTCCATTAATCAATGCTAGTACACATACAAACATGATTTAACAGTACACATACAAACATGATCCAATACTTCACATACAAGCATCCAATGATAGTACACATTAAAAAACATCAATGAGCATACAAAGTCTGCAGCACGTACAATTATACATAAATTGTTCGGACAACAACAATTCTTAAATGTATAAAACTTAAATTAAAAAGTACAACATAGAGTGTGATCTCGATGTCTCAATCACACTCTACGGAAACGTGACTTCCCCTTTGCCTCGCAACCCTCGCCCTCGCCCTCGCCTTTGCCCTTGCCCTTGCCCTTGCCCTTGCCGCCCTTGCCCTCATTACCACCATTCCCACCGCTGTCGCCATCGCCCTCGCCTCGCCCTGGCCCTCGCCCTCCTCATCACCACCATTCCCGCCACCGCCATCGTCGCCGCGACGTGCCACATCATTGGTCGCCACGTATTTTTTGTCTTTTGCGCTACTTCTGTGGGTATTCATCCCCCCACAACAAGTAATGGTGGAGGGGTATAGACACTTTAAAAAACAGCACATTTTGGACCTAGTTGGAGGGAGAATTTTCGATTTTAGTTGCGCTGTCACCGGTCCAACATGACATCCTAAATCTGGACGAAAATTTAATGGTAAAAACACAAACAAAGGTCGGCATTTGTGGTTGCGCCGGTAGCGGTGGCGGCGGTGGCGGTGGGATCAGAAACGAGGATGCGATGCCGGTGGATAAATGTACCTCAAAGAAGCGGGACGGGAGGCGCCGACGAATGGCGCGGCGGCGGCGACGAGAGCGAGGCGAGGGCGGTGGTGACGACGCGGCCGGCGCGGCGACACGAGCGTTGCTCCGATGATGATCCGATCCCCTTTCACCGCTCCCTCAGCGCGGCGAAGAGAGGCTCCCCCCACTCTTCAGTAACTCCTTGCTCTCGCCTCAGCAGCTCCTTTCTCAGCAGCTCTCCAGTCTCCGCTCCTTCCTCACAAGCGCGTGCGAGCTCCCTCAGCAAGTGCGGCGACGAGAAGACGCAGTGACTTTTTTGTTACCGGAGGAGAAATGGCTCCAATTATCGGAGCCCAGTATTAGTCCCGGTTTGTAACACCAATCGGGACTAATAGCCAAATATCAGTCCCGGTTTGTGTCACCAACCGGACCTTTTGTGACAGGAGAAATGACGTCAATTATCGGAGCCCAGTGTTAGTCCCGGTTGGTGACACCAACCGGGACTAATACTTCCCAGCTGCCACGTGTCGCGCGAGACGACCTATCGGTCCCAGTTGGTGGCACCAACCGGGCCTGAATACTGGCCTGCTGCCTCGCTATCATTGAATCAGAACTGAAGTTAATCTCAGTCCCGGTTTGATGGTAACCTGGACTGATGTATCGGGATGAAAGGGTCGTTCCGTATGTAGTAGTGTTACGTGGAACTCTCATGCCAACAATCACGTCTATACATGCGAAGGCTCTCATCGCTGCATATGTTCAGGGTCTCAAACACGTGAAACAAAAGCAGTAAACTGCCCTCGCGTGGATCCCTCGGGCCTATCAAGCCTATGCATGCATCAATCGCGCGACTCATTTTAAAAACAAAACTAATAATTCTATATATCAAAGCGCTTCCACCCCGCCTCCTCGTGCGCCCACGTCGCCCCCTTTGCCCCCCGTTGCCACGTCGCCCGGCAATCTCAAGCCGTCCGATCGATTCGTCCAGCGAGATCCGGCCGTTCATGCGAAATCAATCTTTTAAAAAACAATCTCGGCCATTTCGCAACAGCGCGGGTAGTTTGCCGTGTTGGTTAGCTCGGTTAGCTCTCGCCTCACCGGCCTGCGTTCGAATCCTGCCTCGCCCAGCTTTTACCGATTTTTTGCCGGCCTGCGTTCGAATCCTGGCTATGCATGTGCACGGACCAACGCTGCCACGCACGCACTGGCCACACTGTGCATGCGCACTGGCCTATTTCTTTTGTGTAGGTCGCAAAACGTTTGATAAAATTTGAAAATTTTTGCAAATTAAATCATGGCTGCACAGAGAATATCCATAAAAAAATTGATGTTGTTTAAAATTTTTCAAATCCAAATTTACAAATAGTTTGCTGTTTCCTATTAAGGTCATATTTCTTCTCATTTTCTATTTTCCAATTTTATTTAGGATACGTCATAAAAAATCATAAATTTGATAGTTTCATAATCATGTATGCACGAGAACATCCAAAATTAAATTTTTTCTTATTAAGGTCATATTTCTTCTCATTTCCTATTTTCCAATTTTACATGCAATACGTCATAAAAAATCATAAATTTGGAAGTTTCATAATCATGTATGCACGAGAACATCCAAAATTAAAATTTTTCATATTAAGGTCGTATTTCTTCTCATTTCCTATTTTCCAATTTTACTTATGATATGTCACAAAAAAAACATAAATTTTAAAGTTTTAGAACCGTGTATGCACAAGAACATCGAAAGTTAAGATTTCCCAAAAAATAAAAGTTTGCATAATGCAACATTCGGACTAAGGATTTTATTTTTTGTTAGATCGCTAAAAAATCTTGAATACTGAAAGTTTCAAAAAAAAATTAAACCATGCATGCACAAAGAACATCCATACAAAGTTTGATGTTATTAAAAAAAATTTGAAATCCAAATTTCGTAATAATTTGCTCTTTCTTGTTGAGGGCATATTCCTTCTTGATTTTTCCACTTTTCAATTTTACCTATGGTAGGTCAGCAAAAATTCATAAATTCAAAATTTTCAAAAACATGTCTACAAAAGGATAGCCAATTTTTTTTAAAAAAATAAATAAAAGTTTTCATAGTGCAAGATTTGAACTAATGATTTTTTTTTGTTAAGTTGCAAATAAATCATAAAAGTTTAAAAAATATTAAACTATGCATGCACAATGGACATCTATAAAAGGTTTGATGCTATTGAATATTTTTTGAAGTCCAAATTTACAAATAGTTTGATCTTTTTTATTAAGGGCATATTTCTTCTCGATTTCCCGCTTTCCAATTTTGCTTATGGCACGTCACAAAAAATCATAAATTTAAAAGTTTCAGAGACATGCATTCAAAAGAACATCCAAAATTAATATTTTTTTTCAGAGATTAAACGTTTTCACAATGCAAGATTCGAACTAAGAATTTTTTCCGGGTCGCAAAAAAATAAAAAATTGGAGATTTTCAATAAACCATGGTTGCACAAAGAACATCAATAAAGTTTTGATGTTATTCAAATTTTTTTAAAGTCCAGGTTTACAAATAGTTTGCTCTTTCTTATGAAGAGCATATTTTTCTCGATTTTTCACTTTTCAACTTTACTTATTGTAGGCCCAAAAAAACATATATAAAAACGTTTTCGAACCACATATGAACAAAGAGCATCAAAAACTAAGAGATTTCAAAAATTAAAGGTTTTCATAATGTAGGCTTCGAACTAAAGTTTTTTTAGGTCACAGAAAGATCATAAATTCAAAGTATACATAAATTAAACCATGGCTGCACAAAGAGCATCCATTAAAAAATATGGTGAGGGTCCATAAATATATTTGAGTTTTAGAAATTTTGGCTTCTATAAAATGAATCAGGAAATAATAGAAAAGTTAAAAAATAATTATAAAATCAAAGAAAATCCGAATAAACAAAAAGGTACCAGAATGCACTTTTATTTTACAAAACTAATGCCGCGCGCCGCGGGCGCGCAGCCATCGCTAGTTATAGAAAAAAGTGATCAATTTATTCATACTCGCCTACGAGATCAGCAGAGATTAATCCAGCCCTGGTCAGTCCTCTCTCCATCTCTGCGTGCATGCGCGGGGTACGTGATCCGTTAAAATTAAGCCGGAGTGTTATGGCAGGCCGTACGTGGGATGTTGACGCAACCCACGTACGGACGCCAGAAACATACTGGGTAAAGCTCGATCCTCGTCAGCCCTCAAATCTGTTTTGCCGTGCTGATCCCAACGACCATCGATGATCGATCGATCGACCTGGCCCTGACCCCCATGCATGCCGTTACGTCCGGACCCGGGCACTGGCCGCACAAAACTGCCTAGCTCTCTCCAGCAATTAAGCGTCTCGTCGTCGACACGTCGTGACGCGCGCATGCATGCAGCCGTCTCTCCGTGGCCGTACGTCC
This sequence comes from Raddia guianensis, assembly GCA_036346415.1. Classification (NCBI taxonomy): domain Eukaryota; kingdom Viridiplantae; phylum Streptophyta; class Magnoliopsida; order Poales; family Poaceae; genus Raddia; species Raddia guianensis. The sequence continues at coordinate 4,311,579 of CM070539.1, read as the reverse complement.
TGCTCTCACGACTCACGAGCCATCGTTGCCTGGCGCTCACGGACTTGCTCCGATCATGGAGCCATCGTAGTAGAGCCTGGCACTCACGTACCAGCTGCTTAGGTACTAGCTAGCTAGCTAGCTAGCCCGAGTTCAACTGTTGATGCATAGTCGCTAGCTGTAATTGCAACCCCGACGCTGCCGGTTAATTCAGGACGTACGTTAGCTAGCCTTTTCGTACCATTTTCATATTATTTGGCAGAAAAGGTGAGGCAACGTATGTGCGCTTCCACGTAAGAATGGCAGTGGGAATCTGGCATGGAGAGAATGCGGCCAATATGCATGGCTAAGAAATTAATTAAGCGCCATGATCGATTAAGTGTGGTCTTTTCATGTCTGCATTAGCTGAATCAAGGCGTTAATGGCCTGTCAAAAGGTTCGACATGGTTGCCTCTTGGATCACCGGTCGGGATAGTATTATTGCCGGCCGATCGATAGTGCTTTCATCCAAAACGCTTATAGCAGTCACCTACAAATCTATTTCCAAATCCTATATGCCGCATTGCTGGGAGTATAACTGCGCATTCACGGTGGCCACATCATCCAATTTTTCTTGACCGTCGGGCCGACGCTGCGGACGGGTCAGATCGGACCACGTTGCCCCGTTCCACCAAAAGGGATGCGCGTCAACCTATCGACTGTGCTCCCTTCCACCGAAAGGGCACGCGCATCCTCTGTACGACGCGCCAACTATCGTCTCCTTCTATAGCCTTGTGGATTTGCAAAAAAAACTTTGATGTTCCAGATTTTCCGCCAAGATTCTCAGGCCTCACGCGTTGGTCCTTCTGCAGTGTAAACTTCTTCATGCAAAATTGCTTCCATGTCCCTCGTGTTTTCCGCATCTTTCAATCTAATCCTTTTCCCCCTTCATAAGTGCACCAGAAGTTCAGGTAAAATTACCCGCTTTTTGTCACCATACAATGCCAAACAAACCGACGTGGCGTCGCACGTTTCCCCTCTAGTTGCTTATATGGCCAATTCTCCGGTCCAAATGGTTTAAATTCTCGGGGCATTTATTTAATATACCAAGTTTGTTTTGAAAGGTTTTAGAGCTAAGTTAATCCAAACATTTCCACCCGTGGAGGATGTCACTCAACACTCAACCCTTCGATAGCTCAATCTCTCCAAACATTGTCCTCAAGGGAGATTTTCGATGGTGTGATATCCTGAAACTCATATCTAAATACTCTGTCATTTGTTTTTGTGTTATGTACGATAACAAAGAATTTCGATTTTAGGAGGGCCTCTGGCACGGTGCACCTTTAGATGAGCAACTTTCTGAGGCCCTTTCTATATACAAACGTAAAAAAGTAATCATCGCTATTTCTTCTTAGCAATTATAGAACAGCAAGAGGGCATGTTTTTGCCAACATCACGCATCAATCAAGGTCTATAAAAGTTACAGATTTTTCATGCACTATTTGACGACCTGACCTTTAAGCAGCATGGAGACTCTTAAAACCATATTCAAAACAATAACAAATATTTTTTAATAGATTTTATAGGGATGATACCACATCCAATAATTTACCTTTTAATGCTTACAACATTATTTAGAAGAACATCTGTCAACTCAAACATAAACTCTTTTTTAGGATTTATTTTCCTTAATCGATCAAACACTTAGAGCTCAAACATAAACTCTTTTTTAGGATTTATTTTCCTTAATCGATCAAACACTTAGAGCCTTCGTCGAAAGGGCATATAGAATGGATGTATACTTTGTGCTCTCTCTCTCTCTCTCTCTCTCTCTCTCTCTCTCTCAGTTCAATGCTGAAAAAACTTTACTACATCTTTTCATTCAATGCCCAAATGTCAAAATGTATATGTTAAGTTTTAGATTTAAGTAATATCACAAGATTGAGTTATTATGATTAGAGCTCTTCACGGAGCTAACCCGGGAGTCTGACCCTTATTTAAGGAGCTCTTTTTCATTCTTTGTTGGCATATTTCATTATGGTGAAATGACAAGATCTTTCGATCAAACTTGCAGCCTGTTTCACTCATAGCTCTCAAAATTCGTTTGTCGATGCAGTTGCTTCGTGCAAGAGGGAGTGAATTCTTTGACGGTATTATTACTCAGCAGGTACGTTTTGAGTAATATATATCTATTTTTCTCTTGAAAAAACTGTTCGATCGCAGCCGAACCATGGAAAGAAAGCATCTGACAAGAGAGGAAAAGTGTTCTGTTTTTCCATATCTATGGGCCATCGCCCACGGCATTGTTCGTCGTCCCATGGCCTTCCTTCTTCTTAGTCGTCCTGTGGGTTTGGCCCGTTCAAGGTCACGATCTCTGCGAGAGGTTTCTTCCTTTTAATTTTTTTGGGAAAGGATAAGGGCCTGTTTGGCAACAAAGTTTTTTTAAAACCATGGTTTTGTAATATCATGGTTTGTGTTTTGCTATGACCAAAATAGATTGTTCTAATAGGTATATAAGTTGTGGTTCATCAAACTAGATATATTGTTTCAATCGGGTTAGCCTATTGTTCCAGCAGACCAAATACATTGTTTCAACAGGTATAAAAGGCTAGTCTCATTGTTCCAGCAGGCAAGATAGATTGTTCGAGGGAGGCTAGACTCATTGTTCCAACAGACAAACTTTGTTGTTCCAGTAAGCAAACTTTAGTGTTCTAGTAGGTAAACTTTATTATTCCAGTAGGCAAAACCTTATTTGTTTCAGAATACAAAAGCTATTGTTTCAGAAGACAAAAAGTTATTGTTCCAGAAGGCAAAAGTTATTGTTCCAGTAGGTAAAGCTCAACTATTCCAGTAGGACAAACTTTATTGTTCTAGTAGGCAAACTTTATTGTTTCGATAGTCAAAACCTTTATTTGATCCAGAAGGCAAACGTCATTGTTTCAGAAGGCAAATTTATTATTCCATAAGGCAAAAATTATTGTTCCAGTAGGCAAAGTTCAACTGTTCTTGTAGCACAAACCTTATTGTTCCAGTAGTCAACTTTTATTTTTTATTCTAGTAGGCAAACTTTGTTGTTCCAGCAGGCAAAAATTATTGTTTCAGTAGGCAAACATTCTTGTTCTAGTATGCATTTCTTTTCGAAATTGTTTTCCAACGGGCGTCCGACCGCGACGGACGCTCGGCCCAGCCTCCGAAGCCCAACAGGTGTATCAACCACTCGGATGTGCAGCGCTCGAAGCCCAACGTTCGAAGCTCAGCAGTATGTACACGTATACGCAACGCATGCTGGACATGCTGAGCCAACTAGGTTACTCCGATGATGCATGCAGGATGCCACTATGCCAGTGATTCCATGTTGGGTCACCGCCCATGACTAGTTAGTGTAATTAACAGGTGAAACTTGGGATTTTGTGCTTTACAAAATTTACTGATGAAACCTTTTAGATTTTTGCCACTAAAACTTGGTTTTTTGCACATTGAATTTGGATTTTTGTTGCATGTGGTGTCGAAAATATTGCAGTAGCACAATTTTTTGTTGCACGTGATGTCGAAAAATGTTACAGTAGCACTTTTTTTGTTAGACATATTTTTCCAATAAGCCAAACTAATTGTTTCAGCAGGTCAAACATATTGTTCCAATACGTACATAAATTTTTTTAGCGGACTAGACAGTTTGTTTCAATAGGCTAAACTAATTGTTTCAACAGGCTATATATATTGTTCCAGTAGGCTAAACTAATTGTTTTAACAGGCTAAACAGATTGTTCCAATAGGCTGAACTAATTGTTTAGCAGGCCAAACATATTGTTCCAATAGGTTACACGTTATTCTAATAGGCTAAACTAATTGTTTCAATAGCACAATTTTTTTTGCAGTAACACAATTTTTTTGTTGCTATACATATTGTTTCAGTAGGCTATTCCAATAGTCTAAACTAATTGTTTCAATAAACTAAACTAATTGTTGCACTTGGCTATACATATTGTTTCAATAGGCTAAACTAATTGTTTCAGGAGGCTATACATATTGTTACAATAGACTAAACTAATTGTTACACTTGGCTATACATATTATTCTAACGAAAATGCTTCAACCAGGACGTCCGGACGGGGCGGACGCTCCTGGCCCAACATCGCGGCCCAACACGCGAAATGCAACGCTTCTAGAGTGCTCTCCCCAAATGCCCTAGTACAGCTGCTATACTGTCGTTTCCCCAACCGTGCTCCTCCCCCCCCCCCCAAATCTTCTCATCACCGTTCCACCTCGCTGCCGACGCCGCCTCCCCCGCGTCGTTGAGGCCGCCCCCCTCGCCGTCAACGCCGCCCCCCGGCACCGTTGAGGCCGCCTCCCCATGCCATTGAGGCCGCCTCCACCTTGGCGTGGACGCGCCTCTCTCGCCGCTGCGCGCCGCCTCGCGCGCCGTTGAAGCCACCTCCTACGTGCCGTGGACGCCGCCTCTCCCTAGCTGTCGACGCCGCCTCCCCGCGCCGTCGAGGCCACCTCCCACACACCGTCGACGCCGCCTCCAACACGCCGTCGACGCCACCTCCCCGCGCCGTTGAGGCCACCTCCCACGCGCAGTGGACGCCGCCTCTCCCTTGCCGTGGACGCCACCTCCCCGCGCATTCTTGCTGTATGTGCCGTCTTCTCTCTTTGCTTTTTACTATCTTTTTCCTGCATGTTGATGTGTTCTAGTAGACAAACCATATTTGTTTCAGCAGGCAAACCATATTGTTCCTATAGGCAAAGTTAATTGTTCCAGTAGGCAAATTTAATTGTTCCAGTAGGCAAAACATTATTGTTCCAGTAGTCAAACCTTGTTGTTCCAATAGGCAATGTTAATTGTTCCAGTAGGCAAACTATATTGTTCCAGTAGGCAAAGTTAATTGTTCCAGTAGACAAAACATTATTGTTCTAGTAGTTAAACCTTGTTGTTCTAGTAGACAAATTTTATTGTTCCAGTAGGCAAACCATACTGTTCCAGTTGGCAAAGTTAATTGTTCCAGTAGGCAAATTTAATTGTTCCAGTAGGCAAAACATTATTGTTCTAGTAGTCAAACCTTGTTGTTCCAGTAGGCAAATTTTATTGTTCAGTAGGCAAACCATATTGTTCGAGTAGGCAAAGTTAATTGTTCCAGTAGGTAAATTTAATTGTTCCAGCGGGTGATTACCAACCCATATAATTTAATTGTTCCAAATTTAATTGTTCCAGGGCGGCAGTTCCTGTTGGGTGTGAGGGCGGCAGTTCCTGTTGGGTGTGGTGGCAGCAGGTCCCTGGCGTCGGTGGCCGGCAACGGACCCTTGGGACACGGCTTTTGAGGATGGGGAGCGTCTGTTTATATGGATTGGCTCCACTGGAACAACACTCGGACCGCTGGAACAATGCGAGAGATTTTTTGTTCCTCGCACTGGTTGGAATGATGGCACGGGATTTTTTGGACCAAAGTTGGGCCAGGAGCGTCCGATCGTCGTGAAGGACGAACTGACGTCCGTCCTGTAGTACGCGCCTTCAAGAATAGGCTAAACTAATTGTTTCAGCAGGCTATACATATTGTTGCAATAGGCTAAACTAATTGTTACGCTAGGCTAAAGAAATTGTTTCACTAAGCTAAATAAATTGTTGCACTATGCAAACAAAAATGCTGCAGTGGCATAAATATTTCATCGTATGTGGTGTTGGAAAATATTGTAGTGCACAAAATTTTTTGTTACAGTAGAACAATGTTTTGTTGTAGTAGCATAATTTTTTGTTGTAGTAAAAATTTATATGGCAACATTGGTCTTATTTTGTTCGTAAAAATGCGAGAAACGCGTTGGCGCAAACGGTTGGTGGATTAGAGCACCCGGTTAAAAATTATGGCCATCATAAGAAAAACACGAAATAGAATCTCGTTGATGTCAGCATTACATCATCGCAAACAATATTTTAATTTTTTACCCCTGCAGGTAGCATGTCACGCACGAGATAATCAATTAATGGCTGTGATTAGTTGCGTTACAGAACTCTCTAACATGGTTGTTGTGGTTAGTCGTTGTATGGTTGCATCGCCGCTGTGATTAGTGCTACCCCGCTGCGCTGGGCTGGGCCCGGGCGTCCGATCGCGCATGCGCATCGGACGTTTGAGCCGAAGTAGCTCCCATTAAAATATAATAGTGATAAATATAGGAAGAAATAGAGTAATTATTTTTATGAATAAATAGAAATGAGAGAGTACACAAATTAGATCGTAGCGTTAAACATGTTCCAAGTACACAAACAGAGCATATTGCATGTCCGCTCTTTGATTTAACTGTTCGTGTTGCTTTACTATAGAAATGAAATACGTGGATAACCATGGGTGTATCTGGTACTTTGGTTGGTCGAACGATGTTATACGGAATGGAACGATAAATGATTTAAACATTTGGTTGATGCGATAGAATAGTACATTTTCTCGTTCATACGTTTGTTGGTAGGGCGAGGTTATTTGAGATAATACCTAATGGTTTAGATTTAAGAAATATTTTTTAAATAAAAATATTTTCTGTTTATGTTGTATGACATAGTTCGATTATTTTGATCAAATGATTTTATACAGTTTTTTTTTATACCTATCCTGTTTCGCTATGTTCCATTTAGCTCCGTAGGACCATCCAAACACGCCCGCTACCGCTCACTACTGTGTGTACCACCGTAAAATTGCTTCTCTTCTGATTCCGAAGCAGACACAAGTACACAGCCTTCGTAGTCTATGGCATCCTCCATTTAGCTCGTGCTCCGCCTGTTTTTAACAGTTAAGGGACAGTAACGAGTACGTCAAACAACTTCATCCAAGATAATCACAGTGTTTATCGCTCGCTCATTCAATCTTTCGCTTTGCTGCGATTAGTATTATAGCAAAAGGAGATCGAAAACTTTACAGCCCAATTATGATGGAACATAATCGAAATTACAGCCCAATTTGATTAGTATTAATCCTAATTAGGAGTATGATGGTAGAACGAAGGAAAGAATTTTACTATGCAGCGCATCACCAATCCAGACCAAGTTTAGGCCAGTCCAGCACTATTCAACCACTAGATTCATGTTTCTATGTCATCTATTTTATTTGCTATAGTCCTAGAACATTGATCACGCCCTCTGAGGATCTGCCGAAGAACTCACCAAAGCTCACAGCTTACAAAAAAACGGCATTTTCATTTCATTTCTGTTAAAAAAACGGTGAATGGAGTTGCAGTATTCACAATCACTCTACAGTTATCTGCAACACGGTCGTGAGCCTTGGTTTTCTGTATCTTCTCAACAGCAGCGAGGAGCACACTACACTCACAGACGAGAAGGCCATGCACGCGCCGGCCAGCCACGGCGGCATCTGGAGCCCGGTGAGCGGGAACAGCGCGCCGGCGGCGACGGGAATGGCGACAACGTTGTACGCCATCGCGAAGACGTAGTTCCAGCGGATTCGGCTGAAGGTCTTCCTGGAGAGGTCGATGGCCGTGATGACGTCCTCCAGGTTGTTCCTCACCAGCACGTAGTCCGCGGCCTCGACGGCGATGTCGGTGCCGGCCCCGATGGCCATCCCGACGTCGGCAGCTGCCAGGGCAGGGGAGTCGTTGATGCCGTCCCCGACCATGGCCACAATGCTCCCGTCCTTCTGGAGGGAGCGAACCACGTCGGCTTTTCCCGCAGGCATGACCTCGGCTCTCACATCCTCGATGCCAACCTGCCAAAACACCCACCAAGAAACGCCGGCCATAAGGATTCTAAGCTAGAAATCCACATCGTCGATCACAAAAGCTGCCTTTCAATTTCTAATGGAGGCGAGAGCTATGTATAATTGCAAGAGTTTACGTGTCGCAAATAATGCTAGGCTGCTCGTTCATAATTGACCGATCAAGGTAGCAAATGCAATTAAGCTTACATCCCACAGCAGTAATTGAGAGGTATGACGAAGTATGAACAGTGTTACGGATGATCTTAAGCATATACGGAACTAACCTCTTTTGCAACAGCTTGCGCTGTTCTCCAGTTGTCACCTGTAAGCATCACTGGATGAACGCCCATCTTTTTTAGTCCTTCCACAACTACAGCAGCCTCTCTTTTTAGGGGATCAGTTATCCCCATCAATCCCACAAGACAACAATCATATGCCACCAGAATGCCCGTTTTTGCGTTCAGTTCGAGGTCTACCAAGAAATTTTCAGCTTCTGGGGGGATGCTTACCCCATTTTCATTCATCAAAGTACGATTCCCAACCTGCCAAAAGCATTTATCTTCAGACAGTCAAGTGATTTACTCAGAAACATCTAGCAATGCATACATTGAAAATTGTCTTAAGGTATATTACAACGAATATGGGCAACGGAAGGATAATAACAGTAGCTTTTGACTCACCAAAACCTGCCTCCCGTTGATCAAGCATTGAACTCCTTTGCCAGGCAGGGCAGAGAAATCTTCAACATCATGCAACCATCGGGACAACGTCTCTTCCTTTCTTTGCTCAATGCCATCCTTTGATAAAGGGAGCTTGCCAAAGAAATGGAAATGAAATGCATAGTCCAAAACAGCTTTTGCAAGAGGATGCTCACTGCTTGCCTGAGTACAGACCAAAACACAACATAATTTAACTTATGGCACTTAAAGATGGAGATGCACTTATGCAGTCAGAATAGCTGAAATCCTTTTATTTTTTTGAGGAAAGAATAGCTGAAATCCTGAGTGAGAAGAAAACATAACATGTTACTGGATACTGATATGAACCACATAATGACATAAGTAAAAAATCAGAACACATGTTGATTTTTAAGAACCTTGAATTATAAACTATATGTGTAATTTAAGATCAAGTTTTCACACCTCCGCAGATGCTACTAGTGTGAGGAAATCTCCCAGGTCCATTCCAGAGAAAACCTTTGCAGTTGTTACAACAGCCTTTCCTTGTGTTAGTGTCCCTGTTTTATCAAAAATCACGTAATTTACATTTCGAGCCCTCTCTAGTGCTTCTCCACCTTTTACAAGTACTCCGTGATTAGCCCCAATTCCAGTTGCCACCATCACAGCAGTTGGTGTAGCTAGACCAAGCGCACAAGGACAAGCGATCACCACAACAGATATGGCAAACATGAGGGAGAAAACAAAGCAATTGCTACTCTCAGCAACCCATGAATTTGGATATGCTCCAAACCACCCACATAAGAACCTACAAAAGTAGCCAATGCAAAAGTGATCAACGTACCATTACTAAAAGTTTCATACGCACTAAGAATTACTAAGAATTTCATACAGTACTTGTTGGACTTACCATACACAGAATGTTACAATGGACAAGGTGATAACAATAGGAACAAAAATGCTAGCCACCTGAAATAAGGAAAGCAGTTATGTCAACATTCATCATACAAACTTCTATAATACATTGCAAAAACTTTTTTCCCCTCAAGTATGCTGGCCTTTCAAGACTTTTGCAAAAAATTAATATGTTATGAAAAAAAGGCAAGAGAATCAGACAGCGATATATGAAGTGAGAATGTACTTCAAAACTTGTGAATAAAGCATTGTTCTGTAGAGGGCATTTAAATATAAAACATGGCCAAATAAATAATATTCATGTGCATTGTCGACAGGATTTAACATGCATCAATCCAAATGAGGAAAACAAGAAACAAGTCATAGCAAATACATATTAGGAAAGCTACATAGTTGACAGAAGCATTTGATATCTAATAGCAATGTTAGAACAATATATATAAACATGAGTGTACTCACATAATCAGCAAATTTCTGAATAGGGGCTTTGGACATCTGAGCATTTTCAACCAGAGATATTATCTGACTCAAAACTGTTCCAGATCCTACTTTAGTTGCTTGTATATGAAGGATGCCATGTAAATTCATTGTCCCTCCAATTGCTACACTTGATACTTCTTTGGGAATGGGTGCAGATTCACCAGTTATCATACTTTCATTGACATGGCTTGTTCCCCAAACGACAAAACCATCAGCAGGAACCTTTGAACCAGGAAGCACTTTTAGGACATCACCAGGTTGAACCAATAGTGCATCGATCTCCCTCTCCCCAACAAACTCTCCTTCTGAATTTAAAAAGAGTAACATGAGTTTGCGTATGATTCTAGTACAAAATGCATTTGGCCAAACTGTTAAGTGAGTGTTGCTTAATTGTACATATATATGTGCTAAGTGATAAAATTGCACCACAAACTAACATTCAAAAAAAATTGTACCACAAACCTTTGTCTTTCAGAAGCAAAAGAGCAGTAGCAGGAACCAGTTCTACAAGCTTCTTAATAGCATCTGATGTCTTTCCTTTCGCAAGAACCTCAAGATACTTCCCCAACAGCACAAATGTAATAATCATTGCACTTGTCTCAAAATATATTGGAGGCTGAAATCCAGTGAATGCTCCGTAGAAGAGTGCACAAACAGAGTAGACATATGATGCAGTTGTGCCAAGAACTACTAGCACATCCATATTTGTAGAGCCATGCCTTAGGGCCCTATAAGCCGCAACATAGAATCGTTTCCCAATAACAAACTGTACAATGCTTACTAATATCCACTTGAGCAAATCCCCCATAAGAAATGGTCCACAGTGCATGAGAAGTAACGTACTAATGAAAGGTATACTAGGGCAGACCATACGTATAAAAAATACAGGGATCTGGTGCAAGGAGGCAATTGGACTGAGTTAGTAAGCAAGCAGCAACATACCAAAAGTTTTTTTTAAAAAAAAAATTGAATACTAATGGATCCTTGCATTTTGTTCATATTCTATAATACTCACGCAGAAATTTCTTTTAGATAAACAAAATCCACTGTAATTTCTTTGCTTTCCAGCTGTGACACCCCCCAACACACACACACACACATTTAGTTAGTTGGCAAATTTGATGTTCACAAATGACTTGTCCAAACTAGAATTCTAGCAACATTAATCTCCAATGACATGTGTCTTGATTAGGCTCACAGAAAAAAAAAGTTAATCATCTTTCAGAAGAAGTTCAAGGTAAGACGGGACCCCTTGAGTCAGATTCCACAAGAATATGTGACGTGCTGTCCCATAACTACAATTGTTGCTAAGTGTTTGTTTAAAGATTCATTTCTAGGCCATACCCTATCTTATGCTAGCTGTTGGCTACTGCTGACACACCATATATGTCCTGCATGCTATCTTCCCCAGAGACAAGTATGCCAAGGGCATCACATAATATGTATTCAACCGAAACATTTTCCCAAAACTGCATGCTATCTTGGGTGAAAAACAGAGAAGGAAAAACCAGAACTTACACTTAAGAATAAGCTAGAGCGGAGAAGATGAAACATTTTGGAGGCCTCCTGTGCATCATTTGATGCCCCTCGAGTGTATGGATTCTGCACATGCGCTTTCAAACTCCCATTGCTTCCCATCTCAATTGTATCCACAATCAATCTCAGACCAACAGCTTCTGGATCGAATGCAATCTCAACTTCTGAGAGGGCAGTATTTACATTGAACTGTAGCAAACCATCTATTTTCTTAAGGATATTGTGTAACATATCTAAATCCCTCTCTGTGTGCAGACCAGTCAGGCCAAGCAAAATTTTATCCTGCTCACTACTCTGTAAGAATGCAGCTTCAAAACCAGCATCCTCAATAGCCTGAACAATTTCATCCTTGCTAATGACAGAAGGAACATACTCAACTTCTCCTAATGAGGTGGCCAAGGCAACGACCGCTCCTTTCACACCAGGTAGCTTTTTTAAGATCCCCTCAACTGAGTTCACACAATTAGCACATGTCATTCCACCTATCCTAAATTGGGCTGACAAAGTCTTCTGTGACTTAGGCTGAGGGACAGCAGAATCTGGGAGAACCTCTGCTTCAAATCCAGCATCTTCTATAGCTTCTACAATGTCCTCTACCTGCATACAGAAGTTGCCAAATTAAAATGAAGCTATTGAAGTGACCAAAACAAGCCAATCAACCTGAGGGAAATTACACATTTTGCTTGAACCAAAGGGGAAGTGCAACTAAACATTTTAATTGAGGAATCATAAATCAAAACTGAAGTTGGACGTAGCACATGAGAAATACTTTACAGAACGGACATAAACCTTTCTAATTGAAAAATAAGATGACAGACAGCTCATAAAAACAGCTCGCACTTTTTTGGGGAATCCTTTGTGATTGGCAGATGCAATATTAAACATGTGAAAGTAGGTTAAGTTTGAATCAACAGAACATTTCCAAAACACACGTGCAGGGACCACATGCGCGTGCACACAAACATATTATTTCCTTATATGTCTATGTATTTTAGATTTAAATATGACATGATAGCATTCAAAAACTAAATTCCATGTATTCCATTATCTAAAAGTGAGAGTAGGAAGTATATTTGTTATTATTGTCAGTTACCTAAACTGCCAAAACGATTACACATTCTAACAGGTAAAGTATAGCTCATTATATTTTCCAGATGAATAATAGATAATAAGCACAGTGACCAAAATGGCTTCTAAGCTATAAAAACCAAATTGAAGTGTATATGTCTCTAATAGACAGTATGAAATAAACGCAATGATGTGCAAGCTATTGTACAGAACTTCAATGTATCTGCTTCCAGCTCCCAAGTAACAGAACTTTATTCCTAATAGAGGAGCATTAGGCATTTAGGCTATTAACCCAAGAAGAATAAACAAACTTGCTCGATCCATAACACAATAATAAATTGGGACCGACTAATGAGCAGGCGCCTGTGGGGGGAGGTTTTGCGCAGGCGCCTGCTCCCTTCTCTCGCGCGCAGACGCTTCGTGCGCTCGCCGCTTGAATATGCATGCATACCTCGGGTAGAAAAATTCCACTATCGCAAAACATTTTTTCCAATAAATGGAATGTGGAAAAACAGTAGAAATTTAGTGGAATTTTTTGCGCCTGCACGACTTCACAAATTATATGAGGAAAAAGTCTCTCAACGTGAAAAAATAGAAAACAAAATAAGATTTATAATAAATAGAAAACAAAATAATCTATAATAAACGGAAAACAAAATAAATCTATAATAGATCAGACCTCGCGCAAAAAATTCCATTATCGCAAAACATTTTTTCCAATAAATGAAAATGTGGAAAATCAGTAGAAATTTAGTGGAATTTTCACTAATTGAATGCTAATTAAATAAAAAAACAAAAAATTCAAAAAAAAAATAGAAAAATATTTAAAATGGGTTGATTAGGATTTTAGAAGAATTATGAAATTTTTCTACGCAATTTGGACTCCAGATAAAATAGATACAAACAAGAGAAATCTAAATGGAAAAAAATGAATCTATACAGCTAGCTAGTAAACTAGCAGCATCGACTGTCCCGCGCGCCTGCATTCTACTGTGCGCTGTTGAGAAACGGCAGGCGCCTGCGCGTTTTGCTAAACCGCAGGCGCCTGCGAAATAGCAACACCGTAATAAATTTGTTACTTGTTAGTTGCCCTATGCAATAGCTATTGTTATTAATACCCACTAAAATCATATGTTGGCGCAAATCCATAAGCAACACCATCTAGAGCGCCAAATCAAATGCAAGACACGCCTCAGTGCATTACCCAACATAGGTACATAACAATGAGCAAATGATATACTTCATACTCCGAAGCTAAATCACCAAAACCCAACCAAGAAGCTAAGGTCAAAGAGAGAGGCTTGTCGTTAGTAATGATTTAAAAAAAAAAACTTCAAAACAACAATGATCAGGAAGCTGCAATTGTAACTTACAAACTCCTGCAAAACAAGGTTGAACCGTAATGCAACATAGACAGCATTACAGCAATGTTTTTTTGGAAAGAGCATTACAATAATATTGAGTAAAATGTACCATTTAGTTGCAGTCTTCTTGTAATTACATGGTAAATATTGCTCCTAGAACTAACGAGCTAAAGGTTTGCACAATATCCAGTTCTGTGTTTGCATATCTTGTTGCTTAAAAGTTAAACCATGTAATGTCTCAGTGCCCCTTTTCCGTGAAAATATGATCCACCAACTCCACAATCCACATCCCACCAACCAATCAAAAGCTACTATAGCACTAGCACACCGGTAACCCCATTTCTGCCAGCACGATCAACCAATCGAAGCAAACCACCAGCCTTAAGCTCACAAACCCAACAATCCACAGTCATCAGCGATCACGAGATTCCAATGAAGTTGCAGACTTACGGCTCACACCAACCCAAAAGCAAAAGGAGCTCAAAACTACCAATGGACTGACCAGTGATTACAGTTTCACATTTACTAGACTACATTTCACCGATCAACTCGAAATATATTGAAATGGTTTAGTCCCAACGCGTCAAGCTCGCAATGCCACGATCACGAAGTAAATCCAAAATTTGTAAGCTTATACACACACAATTTACTGAAATCCCATGAAATAAATGCAAATGCACCAAACCACTCACCCAGCATCTTTAAAAAAAACACACAAAAGGTGCGATCCGTTTGGCTATTTTGGCCCAGCCAAACCAACACAAACGAAATAGTTTGTCCCCATATTTTTTTTCCCAAAAAAATCCAAAGAAAAAAATCACCACCCAATATGCATCGCCGAGTTCCCAATTGCTCCGGAGATGCACAAGGCTACGCGGGAGCAAACACGCAAGGATCACATCGCATCACGCCACGCCACGCCACCCCACGACGCATCACCTTGGCGAGCGCGGGGTCGAAGACGACGTGGGCGCGGTTCTGGAGCAGCGATACGGCGACGCGCCGCACGCCGCGGCGGGCGGACACGGCGGCCTCGACGGCGCTGGTGCACGCGGAGCACGTCATGCCCGTGACCCGCACGTGCGCCTCCTCCTCCTCCTCCCCGCCGCCTGCCGCCGCCGCCCCCATCTCCTCATCGTAGGAGTCCAGAAGCGCCACGTCCTCCATCTCGTCCACGCCGCCGCCTGCCGCCGGCGGCCGGCCGGCGACCGCCGAGAGCTGCAGGTGGGCCATGGCCGGCCCGTCAGGGGAAGGGGTGGGAGCGAGCGAGACGAGGTGGGAGAGAAGACGACGACAGGAAGGCGAGGAGGTGGGGTGCGTTATAAACGGACGGGGAAGGAAGGTGAACTGGGACTAGACTCTAGGAGGGGGCAAACTACAATTGTATACTAAATCGAGGGGGCTTTGTAGAAAATGTCGTGGATTTTTGGGGCGCTTTAGCTGGGAGTGGCAAATTTGAAATTTGGCATTTGATCTGTTCCATTTTTTTGACTTTCAAGTTGTCTCCATGGCTTGCGATCCACCTTCGACTTGGTTAAACACTTCCACGTGATCGCCTAATGCTGATGCGACCAACGTGCCGTGGAAGTCAACATATCAGCTGCGCAAGAGCGGGTCAAGTAAAATAGAGAAGAGGAAGGTACCAATGGACATGGTCTAAGTGCTTATGTAATGCTATCATTAAGGTCTCACATGACAGTAGTTTGTTTTGTAAAAAATTTTCAGTTAATATGTGAGTGTGAGATCATCGTCGATCTTAGAGCATCCGTAGCAGGCAATCTATAATACTGAAACAGATATAAAAGGGTTGTTGAATGCCCTCTATTACTATATACCATCGATTATAGTGTGTCCAAATTATAACTAACTGGATAAAGAGAATGAATTCGTATCAAGTATAACAAAAAAAATTAGGATAAACATAATAGAAATAAGAGTCCATTTTTAAATCTAGATTTAAAAAGGGTTCATATCAACTAAAAAAATAAAAATTGATAAATCTGAAATGAAATAATAAAAATTAGAGTCCATATCAACTTAAAAGAAAGAGTTCAGATTACCTACAATTCAAAACTAAAATTACACTGATTTGTAATAAAAATAATACAAATAAAAAGTCCATGTCAAATTAAAAGAGAGATTCAATATTAGCTTGAAAAAAATATTAAATAAAAATAAAATTATATAAATAAAAGTGCATGTCAAATTAAAAAAGGAATAGTTCATAACTTTATATCTATCCCAATAAAAATTAACAATAAAGTGCATATAATATAGGATATTAAAAAAAGAGTCCATACCTAAAGATTGATACAAATTAGCTGTGAAAATGCGTGCGACGTCATTTTTAAGGTTAAAAATTAAAAAACAACGTACCTAGCTTCTGGTAGTGCTGGGGATAAGAACAAGAGATGAACCCCACAATTATTTTTCGGTTTAATTTCAACTGGCACCAAGGCCATAAGCTTAAAGAAAACTTGACCATGGTCTCCCCTCTACATTCCCGTCTTCAATCATGCAATGAATTGGGAGGGTAGTTGTGAATTGTGACTGATGATGTCCATGGAGAAGTTGAGCTAAACCAAACATAACCAGTTTGATTTCCCCAGGTAGAAGTATTAGGTTAGCGCTCTAGAGCCATGACCAGCATTGGTTACGCGAGTGGTGACCACTGTGCGGCAGTTGCTGCACTGTTGTAATGCCATATTTATCATTAATATAAAATGGCCATAAACTATGAATTAAGTCACTTGTAAATAAAGATGGCATGCATGAGACATGATAATATCGTAATTACAACCAATACAAAAGCACACTTGCAGTGAGCCAAATGTCACCGATCAACGATATTTCTTTGAGGCTAACAGAGCAAATTCAGTATTATTTTACAAACATGAATTTTGAATTCACGTAATTTATCAGTGATCTATCTAAAAACAATATAATACTCATTTGACACGACTGCTGATGCCCACACTATATTCACATCGATCTTCAACAACTACTAATAGATGTGTGTGGTGGATGGTCAGATCTTGTGCCAGAAAACCTGAAATCACATCAAGATGAACTAATAAGAAGTTATAAAATGCAGGTAATATAGTGGATGTTGCATTTGGCATGGGAGCAAAAAGTGATAAGAATGACAGCACCAGCTGACTGGATTAAAACCACAGAGGTATATCGTTTTAGTGTCTTCCATTTTTGGTGATAGATAACTGACAGAAGCCACATAATAACAGCAGATTAAGGGAGGCGATCATGTTTGTACATGAAGGGTATTTTCCTTTCTAGCTATAGTTTGAAATGCCAGACAACCCTTTGAGATGATAACCATAACAGAAAATTGAAGAAATTATGCAGCACAATAGGAAAAGACTATGTACCTCCTATAATTTTTAGTATAACATACAAGGGAAGAAGATACTAAACTTCAGACTTGAATCTCCTATCATTTTTGGCTGTGTCCGCTGCTGTGCATAGGTCACAATGGCAGTGGGGTGAACGCGCGGGCTCACGGTGGCGAGTGTGCATGAGCTCTCAACGGCGATGGCGTGGATGTGCGGGCTCACTATGGCGATCGACACTTGCACGGGCTCGCGGCTGTGGCCTGTGGCGCTATATATATAGCATGGGCTTGCGACCGTGGTGGCATTAACGCTAGCGCGGGCGCGGTGCCGAACAAGCACGAGCTCACGGCGGTGATGGCGCGAATGGTGCAGCCAATTGGCAACGAGGAAGACGACGGTGCATGCCTGTAGATGGTCCTGATTAAAGATATCTGAAGGTAGCAAGGACTATATGCACATGTTAGTCCAAATTACCCCTTAATTTGAAGTTAAGTACTCACCGGTGATAACAAAATTAAAAGGGAGTAAAATGCAAGCTAGTACTGGAGTAGCTTGGCAACGCCATAGCATGGCCTCAATTTGGAATCTTCTTCCGCCTGCCTCCGTGACTAGCTGCGGCTGAAACCCGCGTGCCTTGGATCCAAACCGGCGAGCTGGTGGGCACGTGCTCGGGCGCGCTGTCACCACGCGGATCACGTGGTCCGTGCTACCATGCACTAAACATTCCCTCGCAAATTAAGCGCCCCCAGCGTCATATCAATACATCATCACCACCTGGGATCTGCTTAATCAACGGGTTAATTGCCCGCCTAATGCTAATGAACGCGGCTTCCCTGCTCCCGTGCTTGCTCCCTTCCCTGCTCCCGAGACGTGGCAGCTTCGTATTAGGGGAGCAAGGTAAAAAAGCAAGGGAGTGGGGCCTAGAGAGCAGCACCCATATGAGGAGGGAGCACTGGAGCAGGGAAGGGAGCAGGGAAGCCAAATTCAGTGCTAATGCGTGTATAAAAATGCATTGCTCAGATAGGAGAACGGCGGGACCGGTGCTGGGAGCTGGAGAGGAAGGCGTGAACCGTGAAGGAAGCGGATCGATAGGAGAAGGTTGCTTTGGTTTGGCCTCGATCAAACATGGACCTAGAAGCATCACTTCGCGCAACACGGCAACCCGATGTACACATGCATACAGGCCCCTCCCGACGTTGGCCCGTCTCGTCTCTGGGTGTGTGGCACATACGACCGGCCACTTTAATCTCGTCCTGATGCTGGTGTGAAACCAGGGAGAGACACTGTCGACGGTTGAGATATCGATCTCAAGTCGCTAAGGTTCTTTAGAAGTGAGATAGGAGACACGCCGAACAACCACGAACAACAACGAATAGGAGCGAGGATTTTATCCGGTTGGGCCTCTCGGGAGAGATAATAGCCCTACGTCCAGCCTTTCTTATATATCATAGATGAATACAAGAGGTGGCTCGACGAGATGAACAAGTCTCGGCGAGATCGTGGTGTACAAACGAAGATCAGGTGTCTACCAGATGCTAAAAGCTAAAATCAAGTCCCCTCTACACGCCGTAGGGGCCTTGTTTATATAGTGCAGAGCAAACCGACCTACCGAGAGAATATCGGACCGGACTAACAACGAGATCGTAACGAACTCAGTATATGCCAAATATATCCCGAGGCAGATAAGGCATACTCCTAGTCTTGAGGATCACGGCTCCTATCCCAACCCGGGAAACCAACGTCCGGTCTTCACATAGCCGCGCAGAATTCTTGTTCGAGACGGACTCAAACATGATTCCTTGGCCATTACGCATCTCGCCACCAGAAGCCGCTTGGCAGACGATATGGGCGGATGAAAACTTCCAGGGAGCTGAGCCCTGGTAGGCTGTTTGATTGGGCCGTCAGGGAGTGGGCCATGGCAATGGGCCGTATTTTAATCCCCGACAGCTAGCCCCCGAGACTCAAGTGGAAGGACTCACTAGAGTGGGGTCTTCCTCTTGAGACTCCAAGTCACGAAGAGGGAAAATTTGTTGCTACAAAGACGTGTAACGATCGACCGAGCAGATTTAAGGTACAACCAAGCAGGACTTGATCGGGACCGAACAAACGCCTTGATCTTGGGACAACTCTGTTAATCGAACAGGAACCACATCTGTCCGAAAGCGAGCATTCACCTTTAGTGCGATCATTGGAGAAAATAGCCGTTGATGACTCCAACGGTAACTTCTGTCATTGCAGAAGTGAGAAGAACATTTGTTTTATCTAGCCATTAAGGTAAAAACTAGCCGTTTTTGTGGCGAACCATTGCAGAGCTGCTCGCTTAGGCCTATAAAAGCACCCAAGCCGCCCGCGGCCAGCCACTTCTGTTTTCGCGCCTTTCCTCCCTAAGCCCTAGTTCCAACCGCGCCCAACATCAACCAGCCAAACTCCACCCAAGAACTTGCTCGCCCACCCCTGGGGAACGCTATGGCCAGATTCTTAGCCACTAGCCTGACAGAGGAGGACTTGGCGACTTGGGAGGAGGGCCACATCGACGCTGGTAGCTGGAGGCTGCCCGGGGAGGAGGAAACTTGAGTCACATTGGAGGGAGAGTTAAATCGACTTGAGCAGTTCACACTGCTCGGGTTGAGGTCTCAAAGCGACCGCCGAGGCCTTCTTAAACATCGGTAGATTGAGGTGACAAACCTCAATCCGAACTCCATCCTCCAGATGGCTTTTTGCACACCTGTGCGAAGGCTATCTGGGCATCGATCCGCCGGTCGGGCTGTTCCTCCACTACTACACGGTGACAAGGAGCAGCTCCGCCGCTTCGGCGCTTGGGTGCTACTACCTCAAGCTCCGGCCACCGCCGACGACGCCGCACCCTCGCCACCGCCGCTGATTCGATGGGCGGTGGTGGTCGAGATGGTTCTACTGAGAAGCGATACGGCGACAAAGAAGCTCTCCTTCACCGGAAAGGCGCCGGCGAAAGGACACCCATGCATGCCGGAGATGTCCTTGTGATCGGTACTTGACGAGGAAGATCGCTTCCTCGTGAGCCTCAAGGCCACGGCAGTGGAAATCATCCGAGACTACACAACAATGTAAGAATCTGTCATTGCGGAGGAGGCCCTATCCTTCTATAAGATAGAGGGATGGGAAGACATCACAAGGGAGAGCACGGGTAAGTGCCTTTAAGACTCAACCTTTACATGGATTATTTCCTCCGAACAGGAACTAACGATCCCCTCTGTTCGGGCAGAGAAGCCAACCGACGCGTGGGTGACCGAGCGGGTCGACGCCATGCTGAAGGCGGCGAAGAAGGACGGGGAGGTCACCGGCGAGGTGGCCTACACCTGCCCACGCAACGTGCTTGTCCGCACAGACGAGGTAAATCACTCATGCTCAGCCTGTGTTGCTAGATTTGCACCGTTGTTTAATGCTAATGTCCGCTTTCCAAAACGCGCAGGAGGACCAGCTGATCCTTGGAAGGATCGTGGAAGAGCCCTCCGGGTCTGAGAAGGAGAAGGCAAAGAAAGGCAAGGCCAAGGTGGCCATAAAGCCCAAGGTGGCGGCTGAGCCTACGCGGAGCTCGCCACGCCATGGCGGCCACCAGCCGTCGAAGAGACCACCCATGGCGACGGAGCGCGCCGAACAGACCAAGCGGACGCGCGGTCAGCCCAGCGGGAAGAGACCAAACCCCTTCCTCCTCACCGAGCAGAGCGACGAAGAGGTAAAGAACATGACCCTTTGGCTTAGGCGTTACACGCAGGCTCACTCGGGTCATATGGCACGGCTACAATAGGTCGCCGATCAGAGGAGGCTTGAGGAAGAAGTCGCGCGCAAGGAAAAACTTCTTGCGTTGTGCGAGAAGAGTGCTTTCGGCTCGGCGAGGAGCCGAGCTCATCGCCATATGACACCCAGGACCGAGGCGAACAATCCGCCAAGGAGCCCCCGAGGAAGAGGCGGAAGGTTCCGGCAAAAAAGATCAAGATCAAGCTTTCTACGACAGGTATGTAGCAATGAATCTCTCTGACCTTACGAATTTCCTGACCGTGTTGGGCTTGACTAAGTCTTTTTCATCAGCTGCCCAGGAGGAGACCGCCACGGACGACGTCGAAGCGGCGCTCGAGCGTTCGTTGCTGCCCGAGCACCTACGGTGCATCGCGGCAAGCGAGGCCGGCCACCTCAAGGATAGGTCGACGGCGTGGAGCTCGCTCCCGCCAGACTCAATGACAATTTTGACGCTCAAAGACGCGGTGGAGCGGCGGAGGCGAAGAGGCGGCACTGCGGTGCCCACGGACAATGGGCCAAGGCGATGGCTCGAAGTCGCCAGTGGGGACCGAGCATGCGGTCCTACCGGACACTCCGTCGCAGGGGCAGTCCATCCCTGAGCCGTCGGAGGTGATCGGCGAGCAGGGCGAAGTTCCCGCCGCTGAGGTACAAGAAGAGGTCCACAAGCAGGCGGCAAAAGTCGTCGTGCCAGTGGAGGCTCCGGCTGCGTGGTGAACGCAAGATCGGCTTTGCCCAAGGTGATCGGGAGGAGGAAGAAGAACAGAGCGGGAGACGCAACGCCGCCCGATCGCCTCGCTCCTCGAAAGCGTAAGAGCTCCGCAGGAAGAAGGAGCACAGGAGATGGCGGCAAGAGCAGCGCGCTAGTCTCATCCCGGACGAGCGGGGCTTCGTGACGCACGGTCTCGAAGACCGATTACGCCGGGGACTGAAGCATCGGCTGGGCAAGGTAGACTACAAGACCAAACCTTGTTCAGTTTAGCTATATCATCGCAAAGTGATCGACTTGATCTTCTCCCTCAGGTCTTTAGGGACACCATGGCGGAACTCGAGGATGGTGTTACCATCGAACGGAGCGCCAGATCTTGGCCCCTCGGGAGCATCTCGAGACGAGGAGCAGGCGAGCCCTCAAGGCTGCCGGCCGGCCGAGCCTACCAAGGCGAAAGCGAAGAAGCTCAAGGCCTAGCTGACCAAAGAGAGGCATTCCTCTGAGGCTCTTCTAAAAGAAGCCGAGGAGCCAGCTGTAGAAGCCGTGAAGGCGAGCACCGCGGAGGAGAAGCGGACGCACAAGTGACTCAAGAGCAGCTTGTCAAGCGCCCCATTGGCGGAAGGCGCCGCGACAGACGCCGAGAAGCTCAAGGCCCAGCTCGCCAAAGAGGAGCTGACCTCCGCGGGACTCCAGGCGAAGATTTCAACCCTGTGGGCTTCACAGGAAGAGATCGAGGAGATGCGCGGGATGGCGGTGAGGGCGATCACTGCAGAGAACAAGGTCAAGGAGCTGGTCGAGCAGCTCAAGACCGTCGGGCAGCGAGTTAGCCAGAGCGAGGCTCTGGCCGACCAGCTGCGTGCCAAGACCGAAGAGGTTGAGGCCATCCAGGCAGAAGCTGCGGCACAGGCCAAGCGAAGCAAGGAGGAGATAGAACGTCTCCGAGCTGAAGCCCGGGAAGGGATCAAGGACCAAGGTGAAGTCGTGCGCCTCAAGTTAGAAGTTGAGGAGCTAAAGGAGCAGCTTGCTCCCAAGTAGCACCGCGGCTGTAACCCGAAAGGGCCTTGTACCTGAAACTTTTGAGTAATGCAATAAAGCACTTACCTTTCTTCCTGCAAAAAAGAGCAGCAAAAAGACAGGAACGAACAGAAACTAAGAGAAAAGCGAACAGCGCTAGGAAGTTTAAGAAAACCGGTAGAGCGCTTAGCCTAACTCCCAGCCCCCGTTGTGCATCTGCTCGGAAACCTGAGTTTGCGAACCCGAACAGGTGCACAAGAGAAAGAGCGACACCCTAGCCCCCGGTACGGACGATGCTCAAGAACCTAAGCTTGCGAACTTGAGCACGTGCGTAGAGAGATAGAGCGATACCCGCAGCCTGATTGAGTCGTTCCATGGACTGCTCATCAACGTAAGTTAGGCAGTTCCGAGAGTAACCGAACAAGGAAAGTGCCTCTGCCTCGGGGGGCTTACGAGAGCGGACTTTGCCAAGTGGTCGCGCCAAGCAGTAAGTGCCTCTGCCGCGGAGGGCTTACGAGAGCAGACTTAGCCGCAAGGTGGAAAAAGCCGTGTTACGTAACCCTGAGTTCAGGAATTCGTTGAAGCAAGATACGGGCAGGGAAACCCTGAAAAGTGCGGAGCCAAGAGTTCGCAAGGCCGGGCAGCCATCAAGTGTTACCAGAGATAAAGAGGTAGTCTTCAGAAGACAAAAAGTGAAAAGGGCGCAGAGGCCACGAGAATTCACTTAAGAGTTGGATTGAACTTTACATGGTGCCCGAGAGACTTGGACGAACTAAGGCGCGAAGTTTGACAAAAAAGCGCAAGGCTAAGGAAACACACAAAGAGACCTACACAAAGAACTTACGAAGCTGGTCGATGTTCCAAGTGCTGGTCAGCTCTCTCCCGTCCTCCATTGCCAGGCGAACAGCCCCCGGGCGAGCAGAAGAAACGACCGTGAATGGGCCCTCCCAGCGTGGAGTTAACTTGTTGGCATTGGACAAGTTCTGGACACGGCGCAGAACGAGGTCGCTCGCCTTCAAAACCCTTGGTCGAACTGACTTGGCAAAGATGCGCGAAGATCTTCTTTGGTAGCGCTATTCTGACTTGTGCCCGTTCGCGTGTGCCTTCGAGGAGATCGAGATCGAGTAAGCGCTCTTACTCGTCGTCAACCAAGTTGACTGAGCTCATGCGAGGCGAGCCGAGTACTATTTCGGCGGGCAGGATGGCTTCTGCACCATAGACCAGTTGGAAAGGAGTTTCCCCAGTTGCCCGGCTGGCCGTAGTGCGAACAGCCCAAAGGACGGAAGGAACTTCGTCGACCCAGGCCTTGTTGTGCTCGCGGAGTGCCGCGAACACGCTCCGTTTGATACCCTGGACGATCTGTCCGTTAGCTCGCTCGACTGCTCCATTGCTCGTGGATGTGCCACGAGGCGGAACCTTGGTGCCCGGTATTCGCGAGATTCTTGGAATAGCTCGCTTCGGAACTGGGTACCGTTATCGGTGATCAGCTTATGGGGAATCCCAAAGCGCGTGTCCACGTTGCTTTTGAAAAAGCGCACAGCCGTTTTGGCGTGAAGAGACGACACAGGCTCTGCCTCAATCCACTTTGAAAAAGTGTCGATGGAGACTAGCAAGTGTGTGTAGCCCTTGTACCGCTTAGGGAACAGGCCGAGCAGATCAATACCCCATATGGAGAAAGGCCAAGATGGGGGGATCGTTTGGAGCTCTTGGGCGGGCTTATGTGCCTTCCGGGCGTGAAATTGGCAAGCCTTGCACTTAGTCACGATATCTCGGGCATCTTGTAACGCTGTGGGCCAATAATAGCCCATGCGAAACGCTTTGCCGAACAGAGTTCTGAAGGAGGCGTGGTTGCCACAGGCACCCTCGTGTATGTCCCTAAGAAGGAACACACCCTCCTGTTGAGAGATGCACTTGGAGAGGACTCCTAGAGCACCGTGACAGTAAAGGATGCCGTCCACAAGTTTGTATGGACCAGCACGCCTTGTAAGCCGGGAACGCTCGGCCGTCTTGGACGAGGTCCCATCGCTAGGTACCGGACAAATGGCGTTGTCCATTCGCGGCACCGCTTTCGATGACGGAGACAGCACCACTTGTCTCAGTTGCCTTGTCCGGAGACGTGATTGAGGGCTTGTAAAGGTGCTCGACGAGCACCCCTGCCGGAGCAGGTTCGATTGAGGATCCAAACTTGGATAGCTGGTCGGCCAGGAAGTTGCCCTTCCTAGGCACGAAGAGCACCTCGAAAAATCGAAAATGCCGCTCCAACTTCCTCACTTCAACCAGGTATCGCGCCATTGAGTCATCGCAGCACTGATACTCCTTATTAACCTGATTGATGACCATTTGTGAATCTCCTTCACGATCGGCCGTTGGACACCAAGCGACTTGCACGCTCTTAGTCCCGCGAGGAGGCCTCGTACTCTGCGGCGTTGTTAGTCGCCGCAAAGTGTAGTTGGATAGAATATGGAGTTGCTCTCCTTGAGGGAGATGAGAACAAAACCAGCCCCGAAGTTTCGGTCTGTGGCCGAATCAAAAACATGGTCAAGGGGTCATCAGTCGCCGGGAGCTTCACAGGATTTAGTAGGCGCAGTCCATTCGGCGACAAAGTCGGCCGGGACACAGGACTTAATAGCAGGCGACAAGAAAGAATATCAAACTCGCCAATTCCATTGCCCACTTAGCTATCGTCCTTTGCTTCCTTGTTCCTTAGGATTTCTCCAAGGGGAACTTGGTGGGACCAGATTTGATGCTACCTGAAAATAATGGCGAAGTTTCACGGAGGACATGAGCAAGGCGTGAGCAACTTCGGACCTCGTGGTAATGCTCCTTAGATCCGTGAAGTACCTCGCCACGTAATAGATTGGCCGCTAGATGCCTTCCCTTTCCACCGTCAAGACCAAGGCCACCGCTTGAGGCATCTGACCAAGATAGAGCAAGAGGCATTCGCCGTGTCTGGGTAGTCAAGACAGTGGGTTGGATGATATTGCTTAAGATTTTGAAAAGACCGACCGACTTCCTCTGTCCACTCGAAGCCATTGTGCTTGCTTGCAGGCCTTAAAGAAGGGCGACCCGCGTTACCTCGACGGAAATGAATCTGCCAGAGCGACCATCCGCATGATGAGGCTCACGAACTTCCTTGACGGTAGTTGGAGCTGCATGTTTTCAATGGCCTCGATTTTTTGGGGTTGGCGAGATGCCTTGCATAACCAATCACATAACCGAGCAACATTCCAGATCGAACACCAAAGGTACACTTCTCTAAATTTAATTTTATTCGATGCCTGGGGAGGTTACGAAACGTCTCGGCCAGGTCTTTTACATGATCTGGAGCATGCTTGCTCTTTACAACTATGTCGTCGACATAGACCTCCAGGTTTTTTTCGCGCTGTTCTGGGAAAGTCTTCTCCATTAAGCGCTGGAACGTGGCACCAGCGTTGCGCAGACCGAAAGACATGGTCGTATAGCGAAAGTGCGAAGGGGTGATGAAGGCGATCTTCTCTTCATCCTCGGGAGATGCTTATTTGGTGATAACCGAGTAAGCATCCAAAAACTCAAGAGCTGGGCATCCATGATCGCGTCGACCAATTTGGTCTATGCGAGGCAGCGGGAAATTGTCCTTGGGACAAGCAACGTTCAAATCTGTGTGATCGACACACATCCTCCACTTGCCGCATTTCTTCTTTACAATGACAGGGTTGGCTAACCACTCGGTGTGATCAACCTCACGGATGAAACCAAGAATGAAAGCGACTTGCCTGTCGATCTTTGATGATCCCAGCTTGAAGTTGGCGTTAAAGGTTCTGGCGAACAGGCTTTTTGTCCGGCCGGACGGCCAGTTTGTGCTCGATGACCTCCCTTGGGACTCCGGGCATGTCAGATGGCTCCCAGGCAAACACATCTGCGTTAGCTCGGAGGAAGGCGATGAGCTCGTTTTTTTATTTGGGGTTCAGGTTGGCCCCCAAGTGAACTGTCTTGGCAGCGTCATCAAGGGAGAGTGGAACTTCCTTTGTCTCTCCTCCTGGCTGAAGGGAGACCCTAGGGCGTGCAGACTTAGTCTACAGAATTTGGGGGCCATGCGGCGGTAGTTGGTCGACCAGGGCGAGGGACTGCTCGTCGCAATCCAGAGCAGCTTTGTAGTTGCCCTTGACCGTGATCACGCCGTTAGGGCCCGATATCTTCACGCAATGGTATCCATGATGGGACACGGCCATGAACTTGTCAAGAGATGGCCGGCCCAGAATCGCATTGTACGCGGAAGGGAAGTCGACCACGTCAAACATGATCAACTCCGTCCGGAAGTTACTTGGACTGCCGAAGGTAACAGGCAGAATAATCTACCCCAATGGCTGAACAGCTTCCCCCGGGACAATGCCGTAGAAAGGCATTGCGACTTCTTTAAGCTTGGAGCGAGGAATCTGCATCTCGTCCAAGACCTTTGCTGATAGCAGGTCCAAAGCGCTCCCGCCGTCGACCAGGACGCGGCCAACTCTGGCATTGCTGATGGTCAGAGCGACCACCAGAGAGAGACGCTGAGGCTTGGTCATCCCAGTGGGGCAATCATCCTTAGAAAAGGAGATAGAGACCTCGGTCCACTTCATCGATTCAGGCTGTGGTTTGCCTTTTTCAACGTTGTGGACCTCCCGAGCAGCTTCCTTGAGGCTGCGCCGAGAGGTATAAGCCGAGGAGCCGCCGAAAATAATGGCGATATGGTTCACGGGCTCTTGATATTCGTCATCATCGTCCCGATCACCACCGTCGGCTGGACGCTTGTCCTTGCCGGCATCACCTTGTTCGGGCAGGGTGGGCATTGGGCCCTTGCCGTTGTAGAAATCTGCGAGCTTTGCGACCCAAGTTACGCAATGGCGTATGTAAATACCCGTAGTCTTTGGTGGAACTTGCAAAATCGGTCGCTGGACCTTTCTTGCCTTGTCCGCTTCGAAAGCGGGGTTTTGCCCTTGTAGTTATTGTTGGGCTTCTTCGCCCATCCTTGGGAGGAGGTGCGCGATCTATACCAAATGACGGTATTGTTCGTGATCACCTTTATTCTTCTTCTTCGGGACTTCTTGTCACCGGGGTTCCGATCTTGCTCTTCTTCTTCTCATCCACACCAGTGGCGGGCGGCTCGTCCTTGTCGAACGCCTTTTTGATCTTGAGCGCGCTCTGCTGGCGTTAGCATATGATCACCGCCTTGAAACAGTCGTTGGCGGTCCAGTCTCGTTGATCTCAAGATCCTGGGTGAGCCGCTCGTCGCGGACTCCGTTTTTTAAGGCGCGGACGACAGATTCGTCCGAGATGTTCGGGATCGTGTTGCGAATCTTAATGAAACGCTTCATGAAGTTGCGGAGGGTCTCCCCGTTCATCTGGATCATCTGGTGCAGATCATCCTCCTTGTCCAGACGCACGTAACAGCTCTGGAAGTTGGCGATCAGAGCGTCACAAAGTTGGTCTCATGAGCTGATGGAACCCTCCTGCTGATTGAACATCCACGTCCGAGCAGCGCCTTCAAGGACAGTCGGGAGGTAATTTGCCATAACGAGCTCGTCACCCCCGGCCGCCATGATGGCTGTAGCGTAGATGGAAAGAAATTCCTCTGGGTTCTGAGTCCCATTGTACCTCTCCATGTGACCGGGCTTGAACTTTGAGGGCCATCGGACAGCACGAAGCTCGTCAGAGAAAGCCCTGCAGCCCAAGGCACATGACCGGCCACCTTCCCCGGCAGAACCTAGTCTTGAGAAGACATTGGCCCTGTTGCGCGGAGGGACTCTGCTGAGCAGGAAGATTCACTGGAGAAATTCTCTCAGTACAATCCACGCTCCTTCCTCGTGGTCGCGACTACGCGCTCCTCACGAGGGGACCGTCCGTGATCATCACGTGCACGCTTACCCCTGTGGTCGTGACGACTACGGGGACTTGGCGAGCGACGGCGACCACGGGTAGCTTGATCGCGGACAGTGTTCCTTCGATGGTGACGAGGGTCACGCGATCGGTCAGAGCTGTCCGAGTCATTCCGGGCAGGTTGATTGCGCTGCCTGGAGTAGGTGTTGATTTCGCCTAGGGACTTTAGGCCTTCGGCCAATCGCTCTAGGTTAGAAGCAACAGCATCGCCCATACGGGCGAGATCGACCTGATTGGTGGATCTGAGGACCGTTGCTATAGCTTCGAGCCGTTCCCGACTCTGATCTATGGGTCCCGGGATCCCTGAACCATCCGCGTTCGCCTGATCGAGTCCGGCCACGCGGAATTGACCCAACAGGAAGCCTGCCGGGAGACTTAGCGTCGGCACGCGAGGTGGGTCGCGACGCTGTCGCTTACACCGGTCGCGAAACCGTGCCAAGGTCTGATTGATGGAGGTGTTGAGGCTGCGGCGAATGATATCTTGCTCGTGGGCAGCCAGCGCGACCTCATCTTGCTGCCGAGCAGAATTAATCTGCCCGATCTCGCCAGCCGCCGCATCCCGTGCAGGATCTCCGGAGGTTCCTGCATCGGCCATGTTGATGCTGCGGGGCCATGAGAAGGTATGCTTGGCGGTGTCATCACTGTGTCGCCACAGGTGGAATCTACCGACATAGCCTTGGAGTCTGACAGATCTAAACCGTCGTAAAGATTATCAGTTCCGTAGTCATCGTCAATAGCGGAATGCGATTCGAGGCTATCTACGCCATATAGGCGAGACTTCTACCGGATACGGAAAGTGTTCGAGACCGAACAGATCGTCTGAATCGGCGGGGATGAGGCGCCCCGTCTTCCGAGTCGTATCCTCGAAATGATCTCCTGGTCGCTGATAGAGTTCGACATGCTCGATCTGCGTATCCCCACGGACGGCGCCAGCTGTCGACGGTTGAGATATCGATCTCAAGTCGCTAAGGTTCTTTAGAAGTGAGATAGGAGACACGCCGAACAACCACGAACAACAACGAACAGGAGACATGGGTTTTTATCCTGGTTCGGGCCTCTTGGGAGAGATAATAGCCCTACGTCCAGCCTTTCTTATATATCAGAGATGAATACAAGAAGTGGCTCGACGAGACGAACAAGTCTCGGCGAGATCGTGGTGTACAAACGAAGATTAGGTGTCTACCAGATGCTAAAAGCTAAAATCAAGTCCCCTCTACACGCCGTAGGGGCCTTGTTTATATAGTGCAGAGCAAACCGACCTACCGAGAGAATATCGGGCCGGGCTAACAACGAGATCGTAACGAACTCAGTACATGCCAAATATATCCCGAGGCAGATAAGGCATACTCCTAGTCTTGAGGATCACAGCTCCTATCCCAACCCGGAAAACCAACGTCCGGTCTTCACGTAACGAACTCAGTACATGCCAAATATATCCCGAGGCAGATAAGGCATACTCCTAGTCTTGAGGATCACGGCTCCTATCCCAACCCGAAAAACCAACGTCCGGTCTTCACGTAGCCGCGCAGAATTCTTGTTCGAGACGGACTCAAACATAATTCCTTGGCCATTACGCATCTCTTGACCAGAAGGCATTGGCAGACGCATATGGGCAGATGAAACCTTCCAGGAGCTGGGCCCGTAAACATTCGATTAAATTTGTCGGGGAGTGGGCCATGGCAATGGGCCGTATTTTAATCCCCGACAGACACTATAACTTTCCACCGAGAAATATCCCTCTTCTCATCCGAAACCTGCCGGTGCTTTGTTTTGGTCCACGGCCTTGTTTGTTTCAGTTTAAATTAAATTAAATTAAAATTTGTTGTTTTTGTATAAGCTGAATGATGTAATACTTTGTCGCTATTTTTGTTGTGGTTTTAAATAGTTTTTCTTAGGGGATTGACTTATCATCAGACGCCTGAGAGTTATTTATCTCTCAGTCGATTTTCTATATCGTTGATCAAACGTCTCTATAGGACATATAAAAGATCTAATGGTAGATTCTAGCGATGTAAAAATCAACTGAGAATTATTTAAAAATCAGTCGCCTGAGAAGCAGCAAAACCGTTTTCTTATAATTTGTGTAATAATTTTTTCATAATATTTTAAACTCTTTAATACGTTTTCCAAGGAGTCAACTTTTTTAGATTAAAATCTTCAGCAGCTTTAAGCTGAAACAAACAAGGCCTATAGAAGCAGATTGTAGCAATAGAATAGAGATTAAAATATAAGTTCACGTGGCGGTTTTAGTTTACATGACAATTTATGTGGCGGTTTTCGCTAATAATTATGTAAAACCGTCCTTTCTGAGTGGTCGAGAGAAACCATTTTATATACGTATTTGTAAACCGAGGATCGAGTTTGCCCGATTTAAATTTTTAGTAAGAGATAAAACAAAGGACAAAGTTTAAGTATCAAAGGAGGGTTTTTTTCATAGTTGTTTTAGGATACACTAAACTTCCCCTCAAGGGGTTAGACCTATAAATTTATCTCCATCATTGAATGTATTAAGGATATGCGGTTAAACAATACAGTATGTCACTTTTCAAATCTCCTACCACAGTTTTAAATCACCTTGTCATGAATTACAAACAACCAACTCGTAGCAAGCATGACAGGTTGCACATTAAAATATGTAAGGTCTTGTTTAGTTCATACGTACAGAGTACTGGTATAAAATTTTTAAATAAATTCCAACATGATATTTCATAATTTCATCCTTTTTAATTTTCAATATTTTGGAATGTTTTTATATTAATTCATGTTTACAAGCACCAGTGGAAATGTTTTTACATTAATTTTGATCCAATACAAATACTTCATAGGTTGCTTTGGCAAAAAAATACATCGAGTTGATTCGAGACTATCGAACGAAGATAATGAAGGCCCTTGGATCAGGCTCGTGCCAATGGATAGGATTGAACGCACTCACTTAATTAAGAAACATACCTTAATTGATTTTTCATGGTGTGGATGGGATGTGAATGATCGAGTGACTTTTCATGCATGTATTAATAAAAAAATAAATAAATGGATTCATGACTTTTCTTTGATAACATATAGGGTAGGATCAACTAAAATCCTTGAATCAAACTACATCAACCATCTAAAATAATTCAGGTTCCAAATACATCTTGCCGTACGAATACGATCACGACTAGTTTCGAAGTGTAGCTGTCAGCGGCAAAACCTGCCTCGGTTGCTAGCTCCAGAAGAAAGCCCGAATTGAAGCCTTAACGATAGCTTTCTAATATTCGTTTGAACAACCTGCTCGATCGATTGCAACTCGCCACGCTGCAGCTAGCTAACGCACGGCTAGCTAGCCAGACGCATGCGCTTTCGCGCTGCGTAGAGCAGGTAGCTCGTATAGTATTTTCCCCGGGTGGGTTGGATAGCTAGTAGCTACACACTCATGAGCATCATCATACGATTCATCATCATATATATAAACCCGAGTGAGAAGTAAGCTGCGCATGCAATTAGCTAGCTACCCGTTTGGCGCAATCTAGCTCCAAATGGGGAATAGAGACGGTGAAACAGGACATGTTAGAGGGGCGCGTGAGAGATGAGCTGTCAGCGAGCATGCGCCTCGATCGACGTCACTGTATGCTCCTCATTGCGCTATGCGAGGTGATGGCCCTCACGGGGACTTACTCCCAGGCTTTGCTTTGCGGAGAGTCGTGAACGTTATGGTTATAGGATCTCCAACAGATCCTCTATAGTACCGGATCCGAATCCTCTGCCGTTGCAAGCAAAAATGCAGAGGAGCATTGTAGATTTTAGGTATAAATGCACGGACACTGTAGCAAACAGTATTATACAGCAGAAAAACACTGGCTTACACAGTACCAAACAGTAATTTTGAACAGTACTAAACAGTGTTTTCCCAGTATAAAATACACCGTCACTGTTCATTCTCTGCCTTTTGAACCAAAGGCAGAGGATCCGAACCCCTATAGTACTATGGCAAATACAGAGGGGCTGTTAGAGGGAAGGAATGTTTTAGAGTGTGGTGTGATTGTGAAGGAATTTTAGATAAATGGATAGAGGGGACGTCAATAGTGTTTCAGAGGGGATATAGAGGGGTTGTTGGTGATGCTCTTAGCTGACGCTTCAAGATCGATGCCGTGGTCAGCGTAAAGCTTCACTCATTAGAACCACTGTGTATGTGCACCCTTGGAGAGAGAAATTTGTGTCATTCTGATTTGATAGAGAGAAAATGTGAGTGGGGACCAAAGGCGAGTGGTAAGCGAAGCCACTTCTTAAAAGTGGCATGTATGTAAAGCCTTGGAAGAAAATGCTATGGCCCTGGTTTGCATGTCTTGCATTAGACAATTGGAAACTTTCTACACCGATTTGTACATATCTTCAAATTGGAAGGTTTCAATCATCTTCAGATTATATTTACATATATTCCTTGTTTTAGGCTGTTTAGTGTGTTGTGTTTTAGAGAACTTATTATTTTAAGATATATCAAATTACAAATTGCAGAAACAAGACGTTGTTAAGTGCAAAAGCGAAGCTAAGGGCCGGTTCTTAACGGCTTAACAACTTAGTGGCTTATCTTTACTCAAAAAAGAGCATACACTTTAGTTTTTGGGGTTTGTTTTTTCGCTATCTCGAAGGTATGTCCTAACACTTTAAAAGGCAAGTCAAATGAGATGGATCCGAATCTCGAGTTTATCTCGAGAAGCTCTCAAAGTTCACCATTTCAGTCGTTCAGCCGTTCAGATCACCCCAAAAGAACAAACCCTAAGTGTGTGGATCTTGCCAGGCGGATGAGGATGCTGAGCCACCAAGGCCGGACGAGGAAGACGCCGCTACCGCCACCAAGCACCACAAAGAGAAGGGAGGGCCTAACGACGCTGGACAGGACCTTGCTCGGGAATGGGGGCTTGGTGGAAACACCGAGGCCGACCGGAAACTGCGCCAAGCTGAAGAGAGGGGATTCTACTACGCCGCAATAGGCATCACTGTCCAAAACCAAGCCGGACTCCTCACTGCTGTGGCACCTCGACCGACGATGCAATGCCGCTGTAGAGCGCCTACGGAACGGTCAGCATGGCATCGACGCGGCCCATCATTGGAACAGCCACCAAGGTGGTGGGGAGCTGCCGATGCACTGCCCAACCAAGGCGACGCCGGAACCGGTGGCCGCAATGCCGAATGACCGTAGGCAGCCAACCGCGACGGCCACCAAGATGCTGGGGCAAGCCCCTAAAGCTCACCGGCTCCGACCATGTCGGCGCCTAGGGGAACACCAGATTCGTGGCTCCTGCCGACGGATCCAGCCAACATTCCTCAGGGACGGAGGCAGGGAGGGGGAGGAAGCTGTGCCGCTGCAGAAGCCGACAGCCGGGCTCCAACGAAGGAAGGCCGCACGACGACGAGCTCGACAAAGATGCTAAAACCCGCCACTGCGGTGCTTGGAGTCGGCCATGGTGGCTGAGACCCTGCGCACATAGGAGTCGCCACCACTACCGCAGAGCGAAGAGCCGCCGCCGAAGCAGCCCATCCACCGCTGAATTTGCCCGTCCGCCACCCACCTCAAACGCCCCCAGGAGAAGAAGGGAGAGGGGATTCCAAAAGCTGCAATGGGAAGAGGAGAAGGGAGGGAGGGGGGGGGGGGGGCATCGGTGGTGGCGGCGCTAGGGTTTGAGGG
This sequence comes from Raddia guianensis, assembly GCA_036346415.1. Taxonomy (NCBI): domain Eukaryota; kingdom Viridiplantae; phylum Streptophyta; class Magnoliopsida; order Poales; family Poaceae; genus Raddia; species Raddia guianensis. Next base: position 4,277,489 of record CM070539.1, on the reverse strand, counting down.
GGAGAAGGCTGGGAAGGCATGTGCGTCGCTTTAAATGCCACTGAGTCACCTCAACAACGATGCGAGAGTCAGTTTGAGAGGTCCTAGCTTCTTTAGATTAAGATTTTCAGCAACTTTAAACCCACCATTCCTTACTTTCAATATCTAGATATCCGATCTATATCCGTATTCGTTACCATTCCTCGTTTCTGATCCGTATCCGACGCAATCTGCAGTTTTGCCTAGGATGGATGAGGCTGATGAATCGCCCAGTGCAGCAAATGCAGGAAGCGAGGCTGGCAAGACCAGGGGGCACACGCAGCCTTCGCCCAATGCAGTCCTCGCTGCGCCCCACTCGCCGCGCGCGCCGCAACCTGGTCAGCACGCACGACGATCGGTGAGAGAGCCCAGCTTTTGCCTCCCGCTGGGTGGGTGCCTGCATTGCATGCCTGGCCAAGTGATTAACCCGTCACTGATGAGAGATGCAGCCCAGCTTTTGCCTGCCTGATTAGCCTGACGAATGAGCTGCGTGTTTGCCATTTGAGAATTGGCATAACCTTCGGTGGTTACTGACTTGGAGCCGTCAAGAGATGAACGCTCCGTGCAAGTCGCGGTCTCGATGAATTGAAAGGTCGCTTATGCCCTCCGTGTCTTGTTTGGAGTGACCGAGCTGAATTAATATTAAGTTTGCGAGCTGAATTTCAAGAGATTTTTTTTTTCTGAATAAACCGATCTCTTCATTTATTTCTTTTTTTAAAAAAATAGAATTGTCTTCATGATAAAAAACTACACTAAAAAAAATCAAAGCATTTAGCTTTTTAGTTCAACTAAGATTACACTCTATGCTTAAGTCAAACCACTCCGAACATGCTTGCGGTACCTTATGAGTTACCCATTCTTCTCTATTCAACGAGCTAGATCACTTGCTATCTTTTTATACTGCACCTAGTCTGTCTCGGCAGTATAATATACTATACCAATGGATAAAATAGTAGTAGCATATAATTATCCTGGTTGGATTCCAAAGTTCAGATATATTAGGAAGCAATCAGCCGAGCAAAATCAATATGTAACGCAGCCAATGAACCGGGATGGCCACCAGATCAGTACATCACACTGGTCACTGGTTCACGTACACTAGTACAACAAATCCCTCCTGTGGGCTTGCACCAGGATGCGCACCAAATTAAATTTCTGGAGTATCTAATAGTAGTACAATAATACTGCATTACATGAATTAATCACATATCATCATTCATCAACCATCCCTTTCCGATTTTAAGGCAAGTTTCTACCAGTAGGCGATGAAGTGCATACACTACTCATCACTTCATTTGATTGTGATGGCTTCCTTTACTGTATTTCTCTAGCATAATATTCTAGTTTATCTGACTCTCTTGTTCTTGAGTCAGCAGCTAGCAACTAGCAAGTAGTAATGCTATACCGTGAAATCGCGATGCCAATGTTAAAGCATCCTAGCAACTGCTCTAATATCATCCTCTATAACACTATTTATCACATTATCTAAAAGAAAAGATTTTCTTCATCTTATAAAGGTATTGGTGTTTGCTGATCATGCCTGTCTTACTGTCTACCAAAGGCAAAAAGGCTGGTGAGCTCTTTTCCGGCTTTTCTAAAGATAGCTTCAGTTGCCTGGTAACTGTTCATAACAAAGACGAGTTAGCCAAACAGGTCACCAAACGGCCAGCTCCATAGATTGACGCAAACGAAAGATTCTGATATTTTTGGACCTATGGTAAGCAAGTAGTACACCAGCAAAGATCTTGCAGTACGTGGTACTACCAATTTGTACTTGAAAAATTTGGCCTGCTCATTGTCTGAACTCTTGGGTTTGCAAATGGAGATAGCCAGCCGGCAAAGGCGTTGTCTGCCGGTGGTCCGTGATTGAAAAAATGGCCTTGGAATGGAAGCATTCCTTATGACCATCATCTTGTCTGTGCTGAATAGTTCCAAGTTCCAACAGTTGGGGTGTCATTCATGAGTCATGGGGTCAAAAGATGGATCATTTCGATCACTGGTTAACTTAGAGCTGGATATCTCTTCTAGAATTCTCAAAAAATGGGTTAAGTAAATGCGCAATTTTACAGTATGCAACTATTAACACCAAAAGTTGAACACTTTTCAGTGCAAACAGCAACATACGGTGGTAATATGATTCATATTTAACCTTTCATATAGGAGGTCATCTCCACATAATTATTCAACATAATTTCTTATTTTCCTCCAAAAGTTAACTTATTCCATAGTCTACCATCAATTTTTTTAAACTTTGCTATCCGCCCTTGCTATTCCATACGGTGCAAGAAAGTTAACATTTTTATTTTTTTTTAAAAAAAAACTTTGCTATCCGCCCTTGTTATGTCAACTTTCTTCCTTATTTTTCCATTCGGTCAATGTGCCATTTCTTCGACATTGAATTGGATATAAAATATCCTCTTTGCCCTTTCCTTTTAATATGTTACAAAATAGAACTTCTTTAAAAAAAATAGAAGAAAATTCACAAAAATAATTTAAAAACATATGTGGATTAAGAAAACTACGTGTATTATTTTTTACAAAAAAGTTTGGTATTTATTATTTTAAAAAATAATAGTGCGTATCACACCTCATGAAAAAGAGATAAAAATTTTAAAAATATAGAAAATCAAGAAATTTGAAGAACAAGTAGTATATGATTTTACATAAATCCAGAAATTTGAAATACTCAATTTGGAGTTAAAATGTGGAAGATGAAATGTTTCAAAGTTCTAAATTTGTAAATTATGAAAGAGGTATTTTGGCTATTAGTGGAGCAAACGGTTGAATCTAATGGAGTTGACGGAATAAGGGCAAACAGTGAAGTTCAAAATTTTTTATGGATTTAGGAGGGGCAACCGGTCCTGTACCTCGAGCCGCCCGTGAGGCGACTCACGAGGCGACTCGGGGCGACCTCGCCGCCACCGCAAGAGGCCCTCCGTCTCCTTCCCGCCCCTCGCCGTCGCCGCCTCCTGCGCCCCTCCTCTTCTCGGTGGCGACGGCGGGGCCCTTCTTTTCCTCCCTCTCCTTCCCGGATCTGGAGGTCCTCGCCCAGATCTGGAGGTCCTCGCCCGGTTCGGGGGTCGGCTCGTCGTCGGCAGTGGCGGGCCACGCTGCAGGGTCCTCCTCCGGCTCTTCTGCAGTTTGGGCGCCGGTGGGCTAGGTGGCGGCGTGGCGGCGTGGTGCGGCGTGGTCCTCTGCTGGGGAGCGGCGGTGGCCGGCACTGGGGCTGCCCCGGCGGCGTGGTGCCTCTGCCCTGTCTCCCCTCTCCTCCTCCTCGTGGTACTGCTGTTGTGAGGCGGCGTCTGCGTCTCCTCGCGTGGCCTTCCCCAACCTTCGCTTGCTTTTGCACGCTGGGCGTCGGGATCCCCTGCTTTGGTGCTCGACGGCAGGCCTTCGTCTTCGCGGTCATCTTCGGCTCCGACTGCGGCGCACCTCTGCGGCGGCGGCGATTTGGATCTGTGGCGACCACGGCTCTTGGTGGGGGTTCCTGGGTGAAAGCCCCGCCCATCCTTTTGGGCTGGTGATGGCGTCGCCGCCTGGCGTCGTTTTCCTTCCTGGAGGCATCACATTGCGGCCCCCTCCCTTTGCCCTGAGTGCAGAAGGCGTCTTCTTCCATGTTCATCTTCACGAACTCCGCGAAGTCATTCTACTTTGTTGCTTCCTGCGCGGCGGTGGCGGCTTCTTGTCAAGCATCCTGCGTAGGAGACGACTTTGGTTCCTGCCGTGCCTCCAGCGCTCTTCGTGCCTCCAGGCGTGGCGGTGGCGCTGATCGTACATCCCAGGCCGCGGGGGCGTCTTTGAGGCCTGAGCATCCCGGGTTTTTTGGTGGCGGCGCATACAAGATTTCCTCCTTTTCTACACTTTGCGTCTCGTGTGGTGGTGGCGGCTGGCGACCGTGCTTCAAGTTCGTGCTGCTGTAGGTGGCCCTAGTGTCTTTCTTTCAGGCTTGCATGCTTTGAGGTGGTGGCGTCTAGTTTGCGTGTTGTCTTCGGCCGCTTGGTCTTGCATCCCTTGTGGTGGTGGCAGTTCATCGAGCATCCCGCATGGCGGTGGCCTGTGGTGGTGATGATGCTCCGTGCATCCCGCAAGGTGGTGGTGGCTCAGTCGGCTCTAGGCACCTCGCCCTCTGGTCGTGCATCCCTTACAGTGGTAGGGTCTGGAGGTTTGCCTTGGGCCTGCCTCGGCGGTGCGTTTTCCTTTGTAACGTTCATCGTGCATCCTGTGCGTGGGTCGTGTTCGGCGTCGTGGTGGTGGTGGGCGGCTATTTGCTTTACCTAGGTGGTGGCGGTTCGTTTTCTTTCGGCGTGCATCCCTTTTGGTTTTGCTTGTGGCTGCCGTTCTTTTCTTGGAGTTGTACAATTTCTTTCTTCTTAATGAAATGGCAGAGCACCTGCCCCATTCGTTCAAAAAAAAAAATTTTATGGCAGATTATGTAATGTAGACTAATTTGGGGCGAATAAGAATGCTCTCTATTTATTCTGCACATGTACTTTAAATAAATAGCCTCGAGAAAACTCAAACAGGGACTGTCTTGACCTTTGAGGCGGAGACTTCTTGCATCTCTGCCCATGACGTTGTGGATTGTCATGCAGTTCTTTTCTTGAGAGTCCGTGTAAGATGCAGGCACTCTCTAGCCACAACCGAACCACTATCTCATTCTTTTCATAGATTCTGAGTACTTTGGTCACCTAACCTGTGGGATGTTAGGTGCGTGGGTGCATGTCGATGTGCTTGCTACAAAAGAAATCTGTTCATAGGCACCATGCCCATTTCTGAAGCAAGGTGAAGAAACGACTGAGCAACAAGAAGGGCCGTCCAGTAGAGTGTTCGAGAGGGCACTCTAGCCTCTAGGTAATGAAAAATTCCTTCTGTCGTAGAACAATTGGTCTGATTACCAGGAGAGACTCTGAACTGCAGCATATGCTCTGCTCATTTAAGAGAGGAATTATTAATCTGGTCATATGACATGGGAATTCATATGAACTGACAACCAATAAAGGTGTTCTCCTTTTATCCAATCAAACATGGTATGCTTGATAGCTCAAATTAACATCCTTAACTATATATAACTATATATGGCACATGGGCGTAGGGCGTGTTTGGTTGGCAGCCGGCGCTCGCCGTGCCAACCCTTGGCTCGCCCTTAGCCACGGCTCGCCCGCGCGAGCGTTGGCGAGCGATTTGCTCGTCCGCGCCAACGCTCGCGCTCATGTGTATTGTGTAGCGGCGCGCCGTGCGTTGGCGAGGGCGAGGGCGAGGCGTGCGCGGGCTGTGCACCAAACGGCCGCCGAATCCCACGGCGCGCCGACGCCGGCGTTGACGACCGCGGGCGGCGAACCAAACACGCACATAGTAACAAGAGCACATGCAGGAAAATGTGCAGTGCACAAAAATATCCGTTCATTCTTCTCGACCTAGCACCTTAGACTGATTTGTATTCATACTATAATGATAGCAGGCTCTCTGAGTGAACGGTTAGATCTAAATTACACTATTATTATAGCATATTTGCTAATGTAGACTACAGAAGAACTACATGCATAGGGCCATAGGCACTGTTTTCTCTCCTGTGATTATAAACTATTGAGAGTGCTAGCACTTCTTTTTTTGGGAGAGAGATAAGCCAGTCCACCACGAATCACATATACCCAAAATTCTTTTTTAGATTTTGTTTCCCTGTGAATCATCATTGCAAGTTTGCAACTACTCCCTTTCTGTTGCCATCTCTCTTTTGGAGGATCCTTTTTAGGAACAAAGTTGGATGGCCTGGTAGGTCCTGCATGATCTTGCTTGCTGCTCAATCTTGCTTGCATCAGGTTCTTCCTTAACAAGTATTTTATCATTGTGTTAGGTCGTGTGGCCAACTAATGAATATTACCAGCTTGTGCTGTCACTGCACAAAATAGTTTATAAAACAAACCTTGTGATGGAAAACCTTTAAACCAGTCATCCATCATCCGCAGTAATGCACATCTAGGATGTCCAACGCACTAACCATTTTTTACACCTAGTCCGTTCCAATCTTAAACAAACTTTAATTATTAGAGATTCCCTAAAAAAATAAAAGGATATTTTTTTTAGAACAATAGAATTTTCATTAAGTTAAAATCAAAGAAAAAACTGTTACAATGCAATACCACATATGGAACCAACATCTACTACAAGCAGTATTAAGATCCACTAGTATTTCTCTCGCCCAGATCAAACATTTATTATAGCATGAGTGTAAAAAAATTTACAAAGGAATTATAAGAGGGAATCAGTGACCAATTCTAAGGGGGACATCAAATGGGCCCGAAATAGTTTTGGTCTAACCCATTCAACTAGTCTCCGGCCCATACATCCTCGACTCCATCTTCTAAGGCCCACACTACTCGCAATTTCGTGTAGGTTTTGCTTTTGCCAGTGGTCCACTCCCCTGGGCACACACCACTATGGCTCGACTCTGCCGTCTCCCTCGCGTGTCCCCCCTGATCGCCGCCGCCGCCGCCTCCACGGCTCGCCGCCTCCCCACCCCCGCAAACCCTAGCCCCGCTCTCCTCTTCCCTTCCTTCTCCTCCCCGACGCCGGCGGCCTCGCTGCCCGCTCTCTCCCGCCTCTTCTCCTCGTCCGCGGGTACACTACTCCTCTCCCCTCCCCCAATCTCTCCCCCGCCCGCTCGACCATTTCGCGCTGTGCTTGGAGCTGGACCCCGACCGTTTTTTGGCTCTCGCAGGCGGTTCCGGCATGGTGGTCGCGCACTCGACGGAGTGCTTCGACAGCATCTACTCCAGGGTGCAAGGTGCGGGCGCCGATCCCCCTCCCCCCTTCGTTCCGACCTCGCTGGTGTGCCTCTATGATTTGATGGCTGTTTGCTTGTGCAGACGAGAAGCTCCCGGCTGTGTTCTACTACACGGCGGTGTGGTGCGGGCCATGTAAGCGCCGACTCCTCGTCCCGAAGATTGTTGTTTGAATGGCTGAGATCATGTTGTGTTGGTGTTGTTTGGCATTGTAGGCAAGGCGATTGCACCTGTCATAGATAAGCTGAACAACCAGTATCCGAAGATACCTATGTACAAAGTTGACATTGACTTGGTAAGTGAGTGAAATAGAGAATCCAGGCTTTTTTTGGTTGCTATAAGATATATATGATGATTGATAACGTGCTAGCATGCCAGTTATTTGCGTGCTCTTTGGATTGAAATGACATGCTTGATCAATTACACGTGCCTCTTTATTGCCAGTTATGTATGTGTTGTTGACTGTTGTTAACCAATCCTACTTTGATGAAGATCCTCAAAATTCACTCATCCAGATTGATCAATCGCCTTTTTTCAGCATTTTAGCACATTGAAGTTTAGGACAAATTTGTATCGAGGAAAAATTTTCCATACAACTTGAAAAGTAAATCAAGTTAGTACCAATTCCTTTCATAGGATCACTGTGAAAGTTGCTTCAAGACTTCAAACTAGGCTGCTCTGGAAATTTGACTAGATCTTTTACCATTGCTAATGTGGATATTCTGGTAGTCATCGAGTAGGTATAAATAGGATTGTAGGTGCTTGGTTTGACATGTTAATTGGATTGGAAGTTGGTTCATGTGTTGATCTAATTTAAGAATGTTGTTGTAATGAGTACGAACACTTCATAATATTTCCTGTCAAACAATGCATTCCATGATTTTATAGCATGCTTTGAGCCTGTGACATTGAAGTGTTGCTAATTTCTTGTGACATTGAAGTGTTGCTAATTTCTTGGAATGGGCATGGGATACTATTTGTTTGGAGTAGCCAGAGTTATAGTAACTTATGAGATGTCGCATAGCTGCATGGGATATTTTAGTGAAAAAAACCATTAATATTTCATGATTGACTGTTAGATAAGGTCACTTTACTTGTCTGTTTTGTAGTTAATTATAAAATGGGTATGTTATACACTGTTTGATTAACTATATAACTGATTTTGCTAAAAAGGATTATGTAATTGAAGTGCTCTATTAGGAATTCACTATTACAATTTTCAATAAATTTCTTTGGATGTGATTTTCAGTTTTTTTTTAATATGTAACTGGCATGCTCTATGAGGAATACGGTACTACCATTTTCAGTAAACTTCTTCAAATGTGATTTTTACAGCTAGTCGGTGGGGACAAGTCTCTAAAGTTCAGCTCCAAGGTGCTTGATTCCTGGATATAATTTCTAGTCCACGGAATTCCATCCAAAGAAAGTTTTTTATGGAAACTATCATTCTTTTGGCATGGTGCATTCTGAAGATCAGAAACAACATTTTTTCAAAATGTTGAGCCAGAACTAGCCAGCGTCAAAGATTATTCAAATTAGAATCGCTGTGGAACTAGCTGAGTTATCCATCAAGCTAAAATTAAATATCAACCTTCAATTCAGGACTGCTTCAACAACTTAGATTAAATTTTTTGCTCTTTTTTTTTGTGGTAAACTCTGGTAAATTGCTTTTTTTAGCAATATGTTCCATGCCTACTGCTTTGTTTTCCACGTAAGAAAATTAAATGCACCCAAGCGTGCTGCATTTCAAATGTGTTTAAACATTGCGTCTATGGTCAAAATATTTTCTCAACTTTACAACCATTCTCTCGCTTGTTAATTGACTGACACCTTTTGTCCTTTTTTTTTTGTTGCAGGATGGAGTTGGAAGCAAACTTAGTGAACTGAAAATATACTCTGTGGTAAGCTGTGATTAGTAAGCTATAATTTGTGGCATTTCATTTATTGTTTTGCCGTGCAAATTTCATTGAATATTATAGTTATAATTATTATTTTATTTATATTTTGATTTTGGTTGCATTAATCATATATTGTGTGATATCATGTAAGATGTGTTCATTGCGCTTGCAAGATTATGGATGATACGGCCATGATTAGTGGAATAATTTTTTGCCAGCATTTTTGTTTAATTGTTTTATGTGAAGATGTTTTTTTCACGGGAGAATTGATCTGGTGACACCGAAAGATTCCTCGGCCTCACATCTAGCACTGAAAAAGCTTTGTTATTATATGTAGCACTGAACTAGTCGTCCGTTAGTCATTTCTAGCACTTTCCATCAATCTTATCGTTTGCCCTCCTTCACCGTCAGAGAGACCCAGAGAGAGCTCAACCCACCACGGCCATCGTCGCCGGCGACGGGCACGGTCTCCCCCGCATGCGTCGTTGCCCTCTCCCCGTACCCGAATCATGCCCAACACATCGCGGCATCGCCGCCGCGAAGGCTGCCGTCGCGCATGTCCATCTCCTCCGAGAGCTCCACGGAGGTGCGTCCAGGGACCCGGAGGTGGAGGCGGAGGAAGGACGACGTCTTGCTGGCCACCACTGGTGAGGGGAGGCGTGTGGAGGAGGAGGCGGCGGAGGAAGGGAGGAAGGGCTCGCCGGATCCACCCACTGCCAGCCCCAGATCCACATCGGAGCCAGCCGCCGCTAGCCCCAGATCCATGCCGGAGCAAGAGAGAATCGGGAGAGAGGGGAAGAGGGGAGAGAAGGAATGGGGGAGAGAGGATTAGAGGTCATTGATGGAGGCACGCCGCCACCCTTGCTTTGGGAGCCGACAGCTGCCATGAAGCTGCTGCCGCCATCAAGGGCCACATTGGGAGCCGCCACCTCCACTGTGAGCCGACGCCGCCGAGCTACTGCCGCCGGAGATAGGAGAACCGGGGGAGAGTGGAGGGAGAGAGATGAAGGAGAGGAGGAAGAGAGGGGAATCGGAAAGGAGAGAGAGGGGAAAAGGGGGAAGAAGAGATGGAAAGGTGGGACCCATGTGTCAGTGAGACATCCTAACAGCTAAAACGGCTCCCTCTAACGTTTACCGTCACGGAATGCTAAAAATGGGTAACAGAGGCATGTTTTAGTGCTACATAAATGAACCGTCTAAGTTCAGTGCTAGATGTGAGGCCGAGAGATCTTTCGGTGTCACCAGATCAAATCTCCCTTTTTTCACTGTTCATCTTTAATTCATGCTGTGAATTTTGATACTTCAATAATTCATATTGCAAACATTTGACTGTTGTTGAATCCTGTGCAGCCAACATTCCACTTCTATCATGAAGGTCAGAAGACTAACGAAGTAATTGGTGCTACTGTGAAAGAACTGGAAGCTGCCATGGAAACTCTGGACAAGTAAACATTCAGCTGTTACCTTGCCTTTGACTTATTGTTTGCTTACAATTACAGTACACTGTTGCAGTGTTGTTTGAATTATCCTATTTGCAGCTATGCAAACAATATACTAAAACAAATTTGGCCAAGATAAATTGAATACCATAATTACCGAACATACAGAACCTTCATTTTTACGTGTGGCTGCATCACAAGATATGTGATGGATCCACCATGAATTTCTGGCCATAGCATAGCTGACTACTTTATATTTGAAATTCAGCTGACAATATACATTTATTTGTTGTATAGGCAGCTAGCAGGAACTCCGTCAGAAGCTGAAGCTCCATCAAAAGCACCGTCAGAAGCTGAAGCTCCATCAAAAGCACCGTCAGAAGCTGAGTCAGAAGCTGAAGCTCCATCAAAAGCACCGTCAGAAGCTGAGTCAGAAGCTGAAGCTAAATAGAAGAACTTGACCTTGGTGGTGAACGTAGTTGGCACGCTTAGGCAAACCTTGTTAAGGTATTTTGTTATGTTCGGACTGTGAAAGGGTTGGCTGCAGCGCAACGAAACATGGATTTACTGTGGCATGCACCTCGTATCACCTTCCCTGGAAGTTTCCTCCTCGATGGTTGTGCAGTGCCTAACATCTACGTACGAACCCTGATCTTTCGTGACAGCACATCGTTTTCTTGAATTGCTGAGCCCATTTTATATAGGCGTCACGCCATCACTCATCAGCATATGAATAATGAAACGTATCATGATACCGCCTCACCGTGTAGATGCATATCCAACTGTTAGCCTGGCTCTTTCTCCCCTATTCGCACACCGAAAAAAGTAGAGCGAGCACAAAGCGAATATCTTCAATGGAGCAAATCCTTCTAGTATTGCGTTTTGAGTTGCTGGTTTCAGTTTCATTCAGGTGCAAGCTGTTAATCCCAGAATGATTGGGCCGCATCTTGGCAATTGGCAATTTGGCATGGACGTTTTCCTTAAAATTTGGCATGGATGCGTTCGTAGCTCAGAGATTGGCAGACAAGCCAAGCCAGTGAGTAGTAGTAGAGTAGCACTACAGCCTCAGACGCAGTGCAGGTCAGATCTCACCGTTAGGGTCCATGCCGAGCTCTGTGCAAGGCTTGATCTCGAGATTGATGAGATGAGCTTTTGACCTTACTTCTACATGGACAATGCAACTATATACGTACTCAAATGCTCAATCGAGTCATATGGGCATATAAGACCTAACTCATGAGTTTAACGGTAAAGCATCCGTGAGGCCTTCAAATTTTTCGCATCGCTACGAAGAATTACTACAAGATGCTTCTACGGTCTGGCTACTACTCACATGGACCAAATTCCCTCCTAATACATTTGAAAATTTTTGAAATAGAGGCCATTTTGAGGGGTGTGATGGGGATGCTCTAAGCAAGCTAAAAGCATCTAGACTCGAGATAGGTTTGGCTCGAGTATGGATTGAGCTCAACACAAATCCGTACCAGTGGAAAGGGAAAACAGCTAAACATGCATGGGCAATAGAGCATTCGAGGAAAACCAAGCTACCTAGGATCAAAATAGGTGCAAGCTTAGAGCATAACAGCAGGGGTTGTATCAAGCCCCCGCATCAGGCGTGTGACAGCCACGCCGGCCAGCCCGCGTTGCTGGCGTCTCTTGTTGTTTTTAAATTTTTTGCCCACATGTTACTGTAGCTACAGTAAATGCCGAGCCTGCTGCGGATGCTGTTAGAAACGGCTTGAGATTGACTTGATAAAGAATTGATCTTGAGTGGCTTGTTAAGCCTAGCTCGAGATTGACTTGATAAAGAATTGATCTTGAATGGCTCGTCAAGTCTAAGATATCGGTTCAGTCTTAAATAAAATAAACCGGCACAAAAATTATAAAATAAAAATAAAATTTGCTGGCTCAGCGCTAATGAATGTGCTACTAAATGTGCCAAGAAACATGGTTCCTCTATGTCATGGGTGGTTCCACTGTTTCCAAAATTTCATTAATCAGGATAATCTAATGTCTGTGAAGCAAACTTTGGCAAATTTACTTGGCGAGGAGCCCGTCCAGTACAGAAGCTCAGTGACCTGATTCTCACCGTCGATCTGCCCTCCTCCCCGCCAGACGGAGTCGACACGCAGCAGCAGTGGGAGCCTTCTCCCTCCCCTAGTCCCCTCCCCCTGCACCTGCCTGCCACCGCACATGCGAGCGGCCATTCATGGCGGGCATCAGCTCAGAGATCAGCTCATCGGTCAGGCGTACGGACAGCGCAGGCTCGCTTTTGGCATGCTGTCGCCGCCCAGATAGCATAGATGCTGCCGACCAGCTGCAGAGAGATCTAGAGAGAGAGAGAGAGAGAGAGGGGTTGGGTTGTCCCCCAAGTACTGGCAGTGCGATGCGTGTCTCCCGCCGGAGTGGCAACGCGGCGGAGGCGAGCGGCGCTGGGAGCGGGAGGGAGGAGCGGGCCATGCTCAAGCATGGTGCGGGTGGAGTGGTGGGGGTGGCGCGCACGTGAACGCATGCACACGCCTACCACCTGCGTCCATCGGCGCGCGGCCCACTCCGGCGTCCACCGCTTCCTGACGACGACGGGTTTCGCTATTTTGGCGAGCCTCAAAAATGGGCTCGGCTAAACCCGGTAACACCTTTGAGCCAAGCCGAATCCGAGCCAAAGGCGTTTCCGCGTTCAAAAATTGTCAACGAGCATGGCTCGGCTCGCTATTTTACCAAGGCACAAAAGTGGGCTCGCCTCGATCTTAGTAGCACCTCCAAGCCGAGTCGCGAGTTATTTTTCCAGCCCCACCCCTCCTGTCCCCGCTGCTTCAAGGTTCGTCATGAATGAGAACCTACATTTTCTAAAAGGCGTGACCCATCGCTGCACCTATGCTACATTAATTGCCTTTCTGTAGGTTAGAGAAGCAATATCACATATTTTTTTTATAATATAGGATTATGTAGTCCGATTGCTGATTTCTTAACTTTATTCTATCCGCCTAGTACAACTGGAGTCCTATAATGTAACTCAACTCTTACACATGCTTGACACAAACTTAAATATTGTTGTTTTAAGGAAGGCAACGTATCCTATGTACATTGGACTTCCCGTGTGCACCAACCAACAAAAAGTTATAAAAGAATTCTAAAACATATTGTTGCTCCCTAATGACTTATGGACTTATAATGACTTAACTCCCTAAGAGCATGAACAGCAGGGCCGCTGTCAAGCGGCCTGCATGTGCATGCACGCGAGGGCGCCAAAAAATTCAAACGAACGCAGGCGGCAGAGCACGCAGTCCACACACGCACGCGAGGGAGCGTTGATGCAGGCCGCTTGACAGCGGTCCTGCTGTTCATGCTCTAATGACCTTTTGACTTATAACCACTTCTTCTCATAGACGAAGTTGTAACGTAGGCTTGTAATTACGGTGCACCGCATATTTAATAATGTGTATGTTTCACTAATTTTTTTTCAAAAGCCATTACCCTATGTTGGTTCTACGGAAAGCCGAAAAGGGTTATTTGGTTGTTTGCAAAACACCGGCATGGCCTTATATGGAGCATGAAGGCTAGCAACCAGGTTAAAGTCCTGCAAGAGCATATGTTTGGTTCTCCGCACCATCTAAACCTAGCCCTATGAGAGACTATGTTTGGTTGCTTGTCGATGTGCATCCGTCAAAGTAAACCATTCCGTCCAACACCTCACATGTCCCACATTGTTCGTGCCTCCCCATCACCAATGAGGCCTCCTCTATGTCGCTCATCGTCACCCCGAGTTGTTGAACGTGCTCATGCTTTTTTTTTTTTTTGAAAACCAATACTCATTCATTCATAGATATTGGATACAAGGAAATCAAGGGGCTTACCAAGCCACGCCTGATACACACTACACTCACGAACAACAAACTTAGCACAATCATGAGCTTCAGAGTTAAAGTTCCTGCTCTCAAACACCAAAGAAAAGTTGCGATTATACCGGAGGAAACGTTTAATGTCCAGGATATAAGTACGGTCCAGGGAGAGAATTTCTTCATCGGATTTGGCTGCTTCAACAAGATTCAAGCAATCCGAAGCAAATTCCACACTTTGGAGACCTTGTTTTTTTAGCAAAAAACATAGCGTTCCTGCAACTCCACGCTTCAACAGTTTGAGGATCAGTGAAACCTTCCATAAATTGGGCTCCAGCAGCAATGAAAATCCCCAGTTTGTCTCTGTCGGCACCCGATTTACAAGATCGGATTTCACCTGCGTAAACTCGTACTAGTCCCAAGGATCATGGCTAGTACACACAGATATACAGAAACGGAACAGTGCCAACGATCTTATTATTACAAGCGGAAACATAGTCCAGTACAAACACATACAACGGCTCGCAGGCCGCAAATCAGAGTACACAACAATACAGGCCTAATACAACATCTAGAATTTTATTCATCCCACAGACACGAAGGCTGTAGGAGCACGTAACCCTAGTCTTCATACTCTTCGTCGGAGAACGCCTCCTCGACGTAGTCCGGGTCCTCCTCGTCGGAAGGCGGGCCATACTCGGATGGACCAGCTGTTGAAGTTTTGAAAAGAGAGGGGAGAAAAGGAGGGTGAGTACAAATTGTACTCGCAAGTCCGGAATTACGCAAATGTGGTTTAATACAGGGAAGGCTTAGGATATTTTGCGGAAATGCATTTATTAGCCTAGTTTTGGCAAAGCAGTTTAGAAACAATAAATCTTAATCATTTTCTTTGGGCTCTTCTCAAACGGTTCTGGCCACTTGGCCTCAGTGCCATAGCGAGAACAAAATCATTTCTTCTTTTCTTTTCTCAAAACGGCTAGGTCAATTCCGCGTGACACTTTTCGGTAGGCCGATACCCATTTCGGAATATCGCCGGTGGCACCTAGCTCAAACGAAATCCTTCTCAAATCCTTACTCATCTCAAATCCTTTGTTCAAAACCCTTTTTCTAAATTGGTTTTATAAATGAAGAAACTACCATATAATCAGTCCCTTCGTACGCTCATGACCGCGAGAACGGCTATTATGACAGTTTTAACTCTGCAGAGTGGGTACGCCTTACCCTCGAGAGGCTACGCACCCAGACGATGTTTCGCCACAAGACCATCAACCACGAGGGCCAATGATCGGGCCCGTCCCATACCGGGGCTCGAGGTCGTACTGTAATGGCTCAGTTCATAGGATCATAGGATGAGCGGTCCTTAGACTAGGAGAGATTTGATATTTTAGCCCAGTTTCAAAACCGGTGCCACACTGCACCAACTGACACAATATCTCCCTAGTCGGAAAGTTTTAGGGGTAAGAGAAAAATCATTCCCTACTAAGCATCACCCTTGATACGCTATCTTTAAATCACCCTTTTCCAAACATTTCTCAACAATACTTCTCATTTCACACAAATGATTGAATCATTCCGCATAAATAATTTTAAGCATTTATCCTACCACAATCAGAGCATATAAATAAGAGCAATTTATATTTTAGCCTTAGATTTAATCCTACCATATTTCTTATCTTTCCATTCGGTATGATAACTAAGTCTAGGAAATACGGCATTTATCTTTTAAACTATCATGCATATTTTCAAGTCTAATAAACATTTTCTAAATAACTGAAAATGGCTTCTCAATATGATCAAAGGGGGACTTGCCTTGATCGGTCCCGGGGAAAGCGAAGGGGACGTCGCCGATCGAGTCTTCGGGAGCTTGACCTCCTAAACGCGCACACGCATGCAAAGCAATACAACACACAACAAGCAAAATATTTTATGTCATGCTGTTTTTAGGAATGAAACATGCAGCAACTTTAATGCATCTTTTTATCTAAAAGGAATATTATGCTAAATGACTCATGCACGTATGAAATGATGCCATTTCAAAATTACTTGCATACCCAAAACAGATGCTGGATGGATGCCATGCATACATATAATCTTTTTAAGGTCCGGCAACCTCCAAAGTATTTTTCCTGAATTTTTATAGAATATTTACAGCACATGAAATGATGCACCTAGAGCTCATCTATTTAACCAAAGATGGATTCCAAGCATGACATGCATATACATATTTTTCCCGGGTTCAGAAACTAATAAAGTAATTTCACTAATTTTTACAGAATTTTTAGCATGCACAAGCTATTTTAATAAATACTTTAGTGCACCAAGAAATGGTTTAGTCGGAAACTATAAAAAGAAATAAAAGGGAGAGGGTTAAATGGCAATGGGCGGCTCAACCTGAGGCCCATCACGATGGCCCATGGCACATGTGGCCGAGGAGGCAAGCGGTGACGGTGGGACCCCGACGGCCCCCCTGCCGGCGTCAACCCCAGCCCAGCAAAGGGGAGATCGGGAGCACCGACGGCGGCGATGAGCGACACGGCGGCGGCAACTCCGCCACCATGGAAGCGATTAGGCGTCTGGGAGGCGAATGCGAGCAAGGCGAACGCGATGGCGTGCTAACCACCCCGAATGATGGATGGAGCGAGCGGCGCGACGGTATATGGCGGTGGCGACGGCGATCATTGCGGCGGCGATGAAACACACGGCCGGGTCACAAACGGCAAGGCGGTAAGACCGCGGCGGCGACGACGATGCGAGCTCCGGGACACGCGCGGATCACACGGTGTCGATCCACCTGGCCACGCGCTTGAGGAAGAAGGCGGTGGCGCCCTTCCGCGGCGCGATGGTGGCGGCGCACCGGCCGCGCGAGCGTGAGGAATGTGGCGGATGGTGGCAGGGGGCAGGGGAGGAGACTTGTGGCGGCGCGGCGAGGAAGGGGAGCTCTGCGGCAACGGGAGCTCCAGCGCGCGCCGACGAGGGGAGCTTGACGGGGAAGGGACTGATTTGGGGGAGAACAGGGAGGAAGAAGCAGCAATAGTATTATTAGGTGTGGGTCCCATAAGGTTTAGAGTTGGTGCTTATAACCAAGCTATTGGATGGAGAAATGGTCTCTTAAACTGACTAGAATGTGCCACCTAGATCTTATAGACAACAAGTTGTCTCTACCATTGGAGATGCTCTTCCACCGCTTGCGACAAAAAGGCTGCGGCACACAGGTGGCGTGAGAGGCTGCTAGATCCGAGCCGCGATGGTCACATTCTTTTTATCGCCAAATTAGATGGAGAAAGCGTCTCATCGTGGCCTTGCAAGTACTCCCTCTCTGATTTAAAAAATAATATTTTGGACATTCGAAATGCATCTTTAATTACTAATTATTATTGCTGTCGGTGTAATAAATACCGGGGTACAAAGAGGCCTGGAAAGGCCGAGAGGGCCCCACGCGTCAAAGCGGGCGAGCAAGGCCCAGTGGCGTGGCGAGCCCTCAGAGGCCGAGAGGGCCCCACGCGCCCAGGGCGGTGCGTGGGCGAGCCCTCTGGAGACCAGGCGAGGGCCCCGCGCGCCAAAGTGGAGTCGTGGCGAGCCCTCTGGAGACCAGGCGAGGTCCCACGCGTCGAGTGGGGCCAGCAGCGAGGAGCATTGCAGAAGAGTCTTGGACGAAGGCTCCCCCGCCGCAAAGGACGGGCGCATTTAATGAGACATCACGCGGATAGACATCTGAAGAAATGATTACGCTTCTGATGACCCGCAGGTCTCGAAAGCGGCATCATTATGTGGCGCGAAGAATTGACCGCGAGAGAAGGTTTGCTTGAGGAGGCCGCCCGCGTCGAGAAAAGCGGCGGGGGGCGGCTCGTCCACGGCGCCCGAGATCTTCTTGCAACCGTCTCCTCCAGCGAGGATGCAAAAACACCAGTGGATCTGAGGCGTCCGGAAGCCATGATGGCGGTCGCGCGACATGTCGGCGAGGGTTCGAGGCGCTTCAAGTGCTCAGCGGAGGTCTTGATCCGCTTGGCGGCCGAGGCGGTGGCGGCTTGGTTGTCGCCGCCTCATGGTCATCGCCTTCGCGGTGGCTTCTTGGCCAAGGGCCCGCCGCGGCTTCGCCGGCGATCGCTTCGGCCAAGGCAAGGGCTTCCTCCGCGTCGCCAGTGCGGGAGAGGTGCGGCGCCTCAAAGGAGCGTCGTCGGCGGTCACGAGGCGGCGCTTCCCGAGAGCTTGGCGAGTCGGCCGCCACGGCAGAGCAGCAGCGCATGGCGGAGTCGGCCGCCACGGCAGAGCAAAGCAGCAGCAGGCGGTCGCCGAGGCGCTCGCGGATCTGCAGATGGTCCCCGGGCCACTTGGACCGCAGACCGAAGACCTCCGTGAAGCGGCGCTTGCAAGTAAGGGTTGCGCTCCGTGGATCCCAATCGCGAAGGCGGATGCCGTCGGCGAGAACAATGTCGCCGGTCGGCGTGGTCGAAGCCCGCCACCGGTCCCGAAGCACGTCGCCCAAGACGTTCCCATCGGTGAACACCCGAGAAGAAGCGGCGAGTTGGCTATTAGCCAAAATGGAAAGAAAGAAGGTACGAAATCCAAAAGAACACGAGTATTCACCTCAAGAGCGGTCGCGGGTCCCGTCGTCGTCGCCGTAGTACGTCCAAGCGGGGCGCGCCCTCAAGCGAAGCGGGCAAAGACGGCGCCGCAAAAAGTCCGCCACCACGTGGGTTCCGGTGAGCCCCCGGCGGCGGAGCTCGGCAATGCGCGCCGCCATCGCCTCCGTACTCGCTAGATCGTCTGGCTGGGCCCCCCAGTCGGCAGTGGGCTCTGCGGGATCGTCGGGAAGAACAAGATCGTCGCAGCACCGGAGTCCTCCACGTCTGACCACTGCGGTGCCGATCCTTCCATTGGACTTGACCATGGCGAGGATAAAAGCGGCGGCGTCGCGGAGCGCCAATGTAGACTCCCAACCGCGCTCGGCGCGAGCCGTGTGAGGATGAAGAGTCGGCGCTTGAGCGGGAGGTTTGGCATCGTCCCCACGAACATCTCGCAGAGGTGGGCGAAGATGACGAGGCCATGATCGAGTTGGGGAAGGTCGCCGCTGGATCCGTGAAAGCGAAGCACCCCAAGAAGAATTCGAGTCTGGCGGGACAAGGCCCGCCAAAGATCGCCAAGAGAAGGTCACGATCTCCCGCGCGAGGACTCGGCATGATGGTGCGGCGCGGAACGGACACGTGATCGGTGGCACGAAGACTCGAAGCCGCGCTACGATCCTCATCAACGATGGAAGCGGGCGAAACGGCTCGAGCGGTGCGGCATCCCATGGCGGCCCTTTGCGCTTGGGAGCCATGAAAAATTTGGCGGTGGCGCCTGGCGAAAGGCTTGGTGGCAATTGGCGAGGAGGCGTGGTAGCGGCGAAGAAAGCGATGGGCAACTTGAAGACTTAGCGTCGCGGAAGGATTACGCAGCTACCGAGAGAAATATTATAGGCGTGGGCGCGGCGCGATGGTTTGATTCCGCCCACCGCTTGCAGGGCGCCATCATTGCCCCGCGTTTTGGTTCCAGCAGGCGTAGTTCCCAAGGAAGATCGTGTGCGGTGGGGAATCAGCGTCGGCCGCGCGGTGGTGGGCCCCCACGATTCGTCTCCGTCGCACTGAAAGCGGAAAAGTATCTGCTGACGGTTCGCGTATCATGGTGGACCCGGGGCTCTTGTCGGTGTAATAAATACCGGGTACAAAGAGGCTGGGAAGGCGAGAGGCCCCACGCGTCGGCGGGCGAGCAAGGCCCAATGGCGTGGGCGAGCCCTCGAAGGCCAAGGGGCCCCACGCGTCGGCAGGCGGGCAAGGCCCAGTGGCATGGCGAGCCCCTCGAAGGCCAAGGGGCCCCACGCGTCAGCGGGTGCGTGGTGGCGAGCCCTCTGGAGACGAGGCGAGGGCCCCACGCGCCGCGGCGGGTGCGTGGGCGAGCCCCTCTGGAGACAGGCGAGGGCCCAGCGCGCAAAGGCGTAGTGCGTGGTGAGCCCCTCTGGAGACCAGCGAGGGCCCCTGCGCCCAAGCGGTGTGCGTGGCGAGCCCCTCTGGAGACAGGCGAGGTCCCACGAGTCGAGGTGGGGCCCAGTGGCGGGAGCATTGCGAAGGAGTCTTGGGACGAAGGCTCCCCCGCCGCAAAGGACAAGCACATTTAATAAGACATCACGCGCGGATAGGCAATTTGAAGAAATGATTACCGCTTCTGATGACCCCTCGCAGGTCTGGAAAGGCATCCTGTGGCGCAGAAGAATTGACCGCAGAGAGAAGGTTTGCTTGAGGAGGCCGCCGCGTCGGAGAAGGTGCGAGGCCCCACCCGCAGACTCATCGGTGTGGATGTGCGGGTCGAGGCCACTTGCGGCACGCGAGCGGCGGCGCTTGGCGTGGCGGCATGCACGTTTCGTCTCTTCTGTCGTGTCTTGTCGATGTATTGAGAGCATCAGATCGCTTACCCCCTCGGCTCTCTCCGCCAGCCACGGCTTGTATAAAAGGGAGGAGAGGGGACGGAGACGAGAGATCTGAGCATTAGCGTCAGTGCATTCAAACACCCAGTAAACACATTCCCATTCAACCACAATCGAAAAGAGTTAAGGCTCGTGAGAGAGTAGGACTATTACCGCGAGGGGTCCGAACTCAGGTAAATCTATGAGTCGCTCCTTGTTGTGCCCGACGCTCAAATCGAATCGAGCTTGATCGAGTTGGCTAGCAGACTAAAAATCTGACCAGGGGTGTGATCCGCAGTGGTTGAGTGGAGAACACGCCGTCAATTGCAGTTTATTTATATTTTTTAAAAACAGATCTAAATGTACGATATCCGTGTGCCCAATTCAAATAGTTTAAAATATTTTCATAGACAAAGTTTAAAAACTTTGACTTAAAGACAAGTTTAAAATATCAAGTTTTCTGAAACCAGACAAATCAATTTTGATCTCGAACAAATATAAAACGTCGAGTTTTAAAACCACTGAAATGTCTTACTGGGCGCGCGCAAGTAGCAGCATGCATGGATATATACATTATGCATATAATATCCCAGCTTAATCCTGTTAGCGCGTGACCAACAGTCAAAGCTAGCTAGGCAGCTAATTAAGGTCACACCAATCATCACCGGACGAAAAGCCAGAAACGCCGGCAGCGAGTGCATGCCATGCCGCGAGCTCCAGTTGCAGGCATCGATCGGCGAGCGACGGGACGGTCGACCTGACCGGCGATGGACGTGACGACGGGGCCCCGCGCTTCCATCCGTCGCCCATGCGCCGGCACCGCCCGCCCGCCCGCCCGCCGCTGCCGCTGCCGTTGACGCTGACGCTGATCGATCGAGCTCTCGTGACCCGTGAGCTGTGGCCTGCCAATGCCATGCATCATGTCCATACGTCGAGCACGATGGCATGTACCTACCTACGCCTGGCAGGATTGACGGCGGCGGCGGCGGCATGATGCATGCGGCGGTATCACGTCAAGCAGGCCAATCATACCTCGGGGCGGCGTAAGAGCATTCATGATAGTCCCTCTATTCGATTCCATTGTAAAATACCATTCGTAGAGACAGAAATAGTGGTTTAGAGGAGACATAGAGATGCGGTTGGGGATGCTCCAACGCATCTCACCATGGTCTCAGAGACCACTGCTAAGTGACATGTTTATTCTGAAGCTTAAACTAATAAGAAAAAGGTGAAAAATGCGTTTCAACACCAGACGAGAGATCTTTGTGTCTTGAACGTGAGCTTACAGTGGATCACAATTATTGTTTTATGGGTCATCGCAAGGATCTAGCGATTCGATTCTTCCATATGTATAGACCATCTCTATGGCCTTGTTCTTTTCAGCTTAGCGTTTCACTGTACCAAATCTATCTTTTTTTATATAACCTATTTGGTGTAAGAATTTGCATTGTTTTTACTCAGGTTTTCGGTAGTCCTCTTAAAGGTCCTAAAACTAGTTTATAATTATTCTTTTATAATAATTTAACGAGCGAGGTGGCCCGTGAGTTTGCGCGGCTAGATTTGTTTTGGTATATAGTGTTTATCTCTAACTCATAATCTATCTCTAACATATCAGATCGGATTTAGAGTTTATCTCTAATATATTATATCAACTTTAGTATTTAATATGAATTTCTAATATTTTCTTTTAATCTAAGCCGCATAGATCTTTTATTTTTTCTTTGATTAATCTATCCCGGTATAATTTGGTCCCACAGTTGATTGAACAGATAAAATAACCATATTATATCATCTTTAGTATATAATCCGAATTTCTAATATTCTTTTTTTAATCTAAGCCGTTATAATCCGGCCCCACAAAATCAACGGCATAGATCTTTTCTTTTTTCTTGATTTATGTGAGAATTTCTTTCATTGCTCTTGGCTGTTATAATTTGGTCCCACCGTTGATCAAACGGCTGAAATAATTTGGATGATGTGGACGAACGTGGTGGCTTCTTTTTTCCCCTCCTTTATATATATAACGAGAGAGGTGGCCCGCGCGTTTGTGCGACTAGATTTGTTTTGGCATATAGAGTTTATCTATAACTTATAATCTATCTCTAATATATCAAATCAAATTTAGGCATATAGAGTTTATCTATAACTTATAATCTATCTCTAATATATCAGATCGGATTTAGAGCTTATCTCTAGACATAGATCTTTTATTTTTACTTGATTTATGTGAGAATTTCTTTGATCGATCTAAGCCGTTATAATTTGGTCCCACCGTTGATCGAACGATTGAAATAATCTGGGTGATGTGGACGAATGTGATGGCTTCTTTTCCCCCTCCTTTATATATATAACGAGCGAGGTGGCACGCGCGTTTGCGCGGCTATATTTGTTTAGACATATAGAGTTTATCTCTAACTCATAATCTATCTCTAATATATCATATTGGATTTATAATTTATCTCTAATATATTATATCAAAATTAGTATCTAATCTGAATTTTTAATACTTTCTTCTAATCTAAACCGCATAGTTCTTTTATTTCTTTCTTGATTTATGTGAGAATTTCTTTGATTAATCTAGACCGTTATAATTTGGTCCCACCGTTGATCGAACGGCTAAACTGATCATATTATATAATCTTTAGTATTTAACCTGAATTTCTAATACTTTTATTTTAATCTAAATCGTTATAATTCGGCCCCACTACAATCAACGGCATGGATCTTTTTTTTATTTATGTGAGAATTTTTTGTTTGATCTAGGACGTTATAATTTGGTCCCACCATTCATCGAATGGTTGAAATAATCTGGGTGATGTATAATTTCTAATATATCGGATCAGATTTAGAGTTTGTCTCTAATATATTAGATCAACTTTAGTAATTTGTTATATAGATTAATATTAGCCGCTAGATTTATGTTATATTATCCCCATCCAACGATGTAAATCTTTTCTTTATTCTGATTAACATGAAAAACTCTATATATTTCAGATTTAGAGTTTATCTCTAATATATTAGATCATCTTTAGTAATTTGTTATAGAGATTAATATTGACCGCTAGATTTACATAACATTATCTGCATCCAATGATATAGATCTTTTCTTATTCTGATTAAAGTGAGAATTTCTACTATTTTTCGATTAACGTGGGATTTTCTATGATTTTAGGATTAATGTGGTGGCTCCGTTTAATTCTGCTTTATATAGATAGTAGATAGATATCTCTTTAAAGACTCTCAAAATTTTGCTACAGTAAAACGATACGCAACGCTAAGCTGAAATGTACAAGACCTAAGTGTTGAATTTGAATTTTTATTGCTTCCACGGACTGTGAACCAAGGTAGTATGCTTCACACCCAAAGCATTCCACCACCAACCTACTAGTTTGCTCTCCACGATTATTGTTTCATGGGAAACTGAGCTTCGGCCGTTCGAGCGGTCGGATGCTTGCGAGCGAATCGTGATTGTTGAGTCGGTACGCACTCACAGCCCAGGTCCCTTCTTCACTCCTATTGCTCGATGCCTCGCTAGTCGCTGCACGTAGTTGGACGCATTATTTAGGCCCTGTTCTTTTCAGCTCAGCGACTTAACGGTTTAACAGTTTAACAACTTATCTACTTTTTGAAAAAAAAACATATGCTTTGAGTTTTTCGAATCCGTTTTTCGTTGTTTTGAAGGTGTGTTCTAATTCTTTAAAAAGTAAGTTAAACGAAATGAATCGGAATCTCGAGACTATCTCGGTGTTTCGTGAAATTCGATTATTTCATTCGTTCGTTGTTAATGGGCCTTAGTTTTACCTAGTTTAATCGGCGGTTTTTTTCAGTTTAGTCGGCAAGATTTTTAAGTTTCAACGAGCATCTTTTAAGTTTCAACACAGTTCGATCCGATCTGTGTTGTGACCCTCTTGGCTCAGCCACATGCCGCCACTGCCCACTCTGCTAAGGTAGGTGATAGGTCGTCAATTTCCGTGGAGAAGAACAGGATGAAAAGAGAAGAAAATGGACGCGGTTTCCGGCCCAAACACACGCGCGCGGAAACATGGGCTTTATCCCAGCATATTTGGAGTAGTAGGGCAGTAGGCAACCTTCTGAATTTTGGGCTTTATCCCAGCATATGTGCATGGTCTCGGGAAATATGAGCCCCTGGATGGATGCCGAAGGCCACGCCATCGTTGGTTTAAAATGGTAAAACCTCAAAACTCACTGGAGCAAAATGTAAAAAATAAGGATATATGTAAAAAAAGAAATTTAACGGTCAAAATGTTTTAAAAATATAGCAATCAAAGCAGGCAAAACCTCAAATATTGTGTTTTTGGTAAGGATGATAATGGGTCTGATTCTTTCGGGTCCAGCCTCCATGGACCCAGACTCAATACCCAAGAGTTGGATCCAGACCTCGACCCAAAAACTACAATGGGTTCAAAGTCAGACCCAGACTTAGATCGGAAAATTTATATAAAAAAAAACATCGAATGCCATCCCAGAATTAGTAGGAAATATACATTACAACTATGTCACATATATAACAATTAGATGCATTTCAAGAGCATGTAAGCACAAAAATTAAGTAGCCATCCGACTAGAAACAATACAAATAATCAAATATAAGCTACTCCAACAGACACAACTAAAAGGTTTAAACACAAGTCAACAAACAACCTTCGATCCAGCATCACACACATTTTAATTAGGTCCATATGTCAGTGCTACTGTTCGGGTCTGGGCCGAGGTACCCATGTGTCTAAAGTTGGACCCAGACCCGAATCCAGACCTAGACCCGAACTTTCATACCCATGGGTCCATTCTTGGACTCAGACCCGAATATATCGGGTCGGATACCCATGAGTACCCGGACCCATGAGTAATTCTATCATCCTTAGTTTTTGGTTGATGTTAAATTTTCGGACCAAGAAGCTACTTTATGGGTTATTTGGGCATGTTGATGATATGATTTTCTTTAAAAAGAAAGACATGTATTTTTTAGGTTACCTTCAAGGAGCTTATTGGTTGCGGCCGTGGGCATTACTTTGAAAGAAGGATGAAAGGGAGGACTTGGTTCAAGCATGTCATTCGTTTGAGGTCATTTTATGTTGTTCTGGCGCAAATGTGGCTGGAGATTAATTAAATGATAGAACTTTTTTTGTTTAGTGCTTTTAGCTTTCTTTTGGTTTGTGTTTCACATCTTACGTGGATAACATTTTGTATGTTATAATGTGTTTGTAATAGCCGTATTCGTTTTGCAAGTAGAAGCTATGATTTTATCTTATATATTATCTAAAAAATTTGTCCTAGTTTGTCCTTTCTAGTTATTAGTAGCAGACATGGTCTTAAGAACTTTGATAGACTTTTTTGTAAGAAAATACCTAGGACATAAACACGTGAGGATTTCATCTTCTTAAACAACGGTGATGTGATCTAAGCAAGTTGGATATGTCTATCCAGACTACCAACGCAGAGTTAAGAGTAGGCATGCAATGCATCAACTAGCATATAAATATAGCCAGAATAGTGACCAAAATGAACATTGGGGCCCTCTATCCTCAGGAAACTGACTAGGATCACGACATTGGCAACAATGCATGTTGTGGGCCTCTATGCATTCCCTTCTTAAGCTCAACCCATCCATATTATATCATCTATGTATATCTATATATGTGATCTTGATTGATTTGACAAACACAGCTAGCATACATAGCTCCTGCACTATAGGTGACCTTGATTTCTCACGGCCACAGCAACAGGTTATAGGCCACGTATGTTATGTTCACGGGCTTTTTATGTACATACCGTGTACACCAATAATAATGAAAAAATCTGAAAAAATTAAAGATGTACAGATGAACTTACTTTTTCTACGTATCAAATTGTAAGTTCAAATTCATTCTATATTAATCAAATTATATGTTAAAATTCATTCTATATTAAGAGTTATAAAAAAAGGAAAAAATTCCACTATCAATTTTAAACTATATATTCATGTTTATCAGAACTTTCTCTTTTTTCTAACTCTTAATATGAAATGAATTTGATCCTTAAATTGTATATATAACCAATAAAGTAATCTAATTTTTTTTTCAAAATTATATGGGAGCATGTGTACATATCCAGGATATATATGTTGCCGTAGTTATAAGCCCAGATGGCCGTTTCCAAAAGCCAAAAACTTTGTCAGCTCTACGTTCGTTTAATCCTGAATCGTAAATACGTTTCCATGCATCGATGGGCAGGTTACCTCAGATCGTGCAAGCCAGGCGTACTGCTCATGGTTGGTAGCTCAGCTAGCTCTTGCAGCAGGTAGCTGCCACTGGTCTCATGCTCATGCGAGTGACAACGAACGCTCACATGCACACATGGCCGGCGGGATCGAGCTTGCGATGGATTGAGCTATAGCTAAGCTTCTCCCTCGCCTCGCACGCACGCACGCACGCACGTACGTAGTACACGCGTAGGCGCGCCTGAATCCGGATGAGGTTACTGGCGAGTAAAGGCCACATGCATGTAAGCCCGAAATGGGCGCCCCCTACGGCGCTAGGCTTGCCGGAAACGAGCTCCGGGACAAGGCGCCATTAACGCGCGGTACCCCCATGGCTCCCAGCCGCTCATGCCCGCGCGTCTCCATCACTCACAGGTACGATCGAGCTCGAGCTAGCCCCGGTGCACTGCATGCGCTAGTGCAGCAGCAATGGCATCCGACCGTCCGTCCGTCCGTCCATGGCGATGATCGATCGATCACTAGATGATACTTGCCTTGCATGCTTTCTTGCTTGCTCCATCGATCGCCATTGGCGTCGCCATGCAGGTGTCGAAGCTAATCATTGAGGGAGATCCGGCAGCGGTGTAGGTCAGGTGTTCATGCGTGACAGTGTGAGTGATCGATGCCGTTGCGTCGCATGCCAATCATGGTGTGCTGCGTGGATCGATGCTGAGGTATTGGCCGGGGACATTGCATGCTTATCCATTCAGTTTCTCGCACAACTAATTTTATATGAGTCGATCAGCTTATTCGTTCAGTTCAGCTCAGCTACTTCGAACATGCTATTCATCTTGTCTCGAGGATCCTGGCCCTGTTCAATGCAGATCTAGTACCCTGGATTCTCCCTCAAGACCGGAGCTATGTGGATTAGATCAACTTCTGGAACAAAGCAGCTCCCCCAGGACCGGGAGCTGCGCCGAACGGACCAACTCATAGAGCGAAGCGGAGCAGAGCAGAGCAGTGCGTGGTGTGAAGCGGTGCACGGTATAAAACGTGGAGCCCGTAAGGTGAGACTGAGACATGGCTGTTCATGCAGCGTGCCGTTCACTGTTCACTGCTCACTGCTCAGTAGGAGCATTCCAGTCTTCAGAGTTCAGAGCCCGGTCGCACTGAAGCTCGCACGCAGGTTTTGGTCTTTTGGAGGCAGTTTTGCTTTGCTTCAGGGCTTCAGGCCGTGTCCATGCTCAGGCACACGCCTCTTTGTTTCTGGCTCCAATTTTGCACAGAAATACAGTATGCATAGTTGCTGATTACTGAACCAATAATAACCGTTTACCATGAGCCTATGACTAGCTCTCTGCCTTCACAGTTGCTTGCTTCGATCCATGGATGATGGATGGAGAAAGCAACTTGGTGGCAGCATCAGGGAGCTGGGGATGGGGAAGGGCTCTCAAGTCCGAAGAAGAAAGGCAAGCCCGGCCTATAACACCAACCGGAGGGGCAGGGACGGACGGCGGCGGCCGACGACTGCGAGCCGGCCGGCGGTCTCCTCCATCTTCCGGCAAACTCTGAAGCTGCAAACCGGCAAGCGATCGGCAGCAGCTGGTGCTCTGGTCAGCGAAAGGTGGGAGAGGGTTTCAAGTTCGGACCTGCTGGAGCTGGCCGAGTGCGCTGGTGTGACATGCCAGATTGAGTATTGAGATGGGTGCTTCTTGCAGTGTTTAGCCTGGAACACTGTGCGCACTGCAGATCAGGTCAGATCACCGAACTGTGAAAAAACACTGAAGGTCTGAAGCTACTCAAATTGCTGGGGGGCAAAAGAAGAGGAGGGTGGTGGCATCCGTTACTGAGGACCAGCTTCTGGGACAAGATTGGGCTTAATTTCTCGAGAAATGGGCAGCATAATTGTGCCCATCAATTGCTAGCTGAGATCAAGATAGGGGAAATCCTAGAATGATTCATGGCCCCGTTCTCCTCGCCTCATTTGGTTGTACTCTCTCCAACCAATTTTATTCTCCGTTTTACTGTATTCTTTTCTTCGTTCTCTTCCCCGCATTCTTTGTTTTTTATTTCTCGCTACGTCGGTCCAACAACATCCCTTTGACATAATTTGTGTAAAAAACGAAAAGAGAATTTTCTTCTGAAGAAAATGCACAAAAAAATTCTCCTAAAAAAAATTGTACAAAGAATATATTAGAGCATCCGAAGAAGGCTAGAATCTCTTCACGAAGAAAAAATGACACCAAAAGAAAAACGGTACAAAGAATATATTGAAGCATCCGAAGAAGGCTAGAATATCTTTACGAAGAAAAAATGACACAAAAAAATACTATTGAAAATGATCTTATCTAACATCATTTTTAATCTTCTCATCAATGAATTCACATTTGCATGCAACACATGCATCTCTCGTCAAAAATAAAACTCAAGAAAACGCTCCATCAGCAGTGTACCAGAGACGTATATAGAGGCGCATGATCGGCAGCCTTTACATATCTGTTCCTGCATTATTGTTTGTTCTAAGCTTGAAAGTTGGCAAAATCACATGCATGCCAGTTGTTGGTTTTCCCCCTTCAAAAGGAGATACTTTCTGTTGGAAAAAACACACACGTGTTCATTGTTCACAATTTTGGTCCTTAGGGCATTTTTGGAACAGAGGATGTCATGTTGATCCCTATGGAATTCTTGTGAACTTCAAACAAAATTTACCTAGCTAAAATCCCCGTGTTCCAAACAGGCCAGAAGCAGCAAAAATTAAAAAAAAAAATTGCGAGGAAAAACACATGCAAGCGACTGAAAATCCAAAACATAGAACAAATTCCCAAAAAATCCTTAACCTTATGATCAGTCATACATCATGATCTGATCTAGGCATCTGCAGCATGGACGACGGATGGATGGATGGATCAGGCCATGGTGGACAATTTGCCGAAACACCCCTCCACCCCTCCACAATTCAATTTGCACCCAGCCCCTCCCTCGGCGCCCTCACGGGGGCAAATCGCGGGGAGCCCCCCGGAAGGCGGGGTGCGTCGCGGGGGGGTCCCCGACACTCGGACCGTGACGCCCAAGTGTTCCTTTGACCACCGAACCCATGTGCCCCTCGACGCCATGGCCTGTGGGCCACAGCTCGCGAACAAGGTCACTCCCCATTTTCTCGCTCTATATATAGCGACGCCATGGCCTCCTCTCTCAGTCCTCACTCCCCTCCCTAGCTCGCTCCCCTGCTGCAACCTCTCTCTCCTCTCCTCTACGCGCGTGTACACTGCTACACGCACATACGGCTACGACGACCAACAAAGCTCGTGAGAGTGAGAGAGTGTGTGAGAGGGTTAGAGAGAGGGGGGTTAGAGAGAGAGAGGGAGAGAGAGAGAATTGGAGGTGTGTGAGGGGAGGGGAGGGGAGGAAGAAGATGGAGATGGGGATGAGGCCAGGGTGGGTGGGGGGGCTGGTGGAGGAGAGCTTCTTCGTGGGGTGCGCGGCGCATGAGAACCGCAAGAAGAACGAGAAGAACATCTTCTGCCTCGGGTGCTGCGCCAGCATCTGCCCGCACTGCGCGCCGGCGCACCGCCACCACCCGCTCCTCCAGGTACATCGCCGCCGGCCGCCGGCCGCCGGCCTAGCTAGCCCCCCCTGCTCCAAATTGGCATGCGTGCACCCTCAATTTCCAGCTGGAAAAAAGCCTATTGAATTGGCTCTTCCCTTGGACCCCTCCCCCATGCATGTGGATCTTCCTCATGTGCATGCCTTGTTGTAGCACTCGCCGTTCTTGACCTGCATAATTAGCTGCCTGATTAATACTTGCTTTGTTTCTTCACCAGTTCACCTTTTGAGTATATGATGTGGGATTTCGTTAGGGCAGGCAGGCTGAAAACTTGTTCGGAATTCGATTGGTGCAGTTCGGTGATCTCCGGTGCAATTCTCCGCTTAGAATTCGGTTGGTTCGGTGGGAGTAGGGGCCCCTGTACCATGCCTGGCCTAATTAGCCACGCTCGCCTGGGCTGTCTTGTTCAGCTGTTCTAGTATATACTGCCAATTAAGGAATCTAATCCACTTAGCTCGCCCAAATTAAGAAAAAGTTCCGAGGATTTTCGAGCTAGCTTGGGGCCGGAGATCGATTTGTGGTCTTGCTCCCTTGTGCTTTACTCCAGTACTGAGCTCCTACTAGTAGTAGCCGCGGCTGCTAGAGAGGCTGTGCTTATCTTAGGAGCTAGTAGCTAATAATGTGCTCTTTTTGTTGTTGCTAGTGTAATTAGCAGGAGCAGAGAGATTTGGGCGTGAGGTGTTAGTGCAGTGTCTCACTTAAACCACTTGCGTCCTCTTCCCTTTTAGAACCCTGTGCTTGTCTTTCGGCTTCCCCTTGTCGTTTCCCGGGCTTCGGTTGTGCTATGTGCCCCCTCGTTTAACCAACCCTACGGACGAGACGACCCAACCCAATCTCTCTCTCTAAAAAAATCTCTCACACACACTCACACTATGCATGCGTATTAAACAACCAAATTGACTAGCTCAATTAGCCTGAGTCGTACTGTACGTGGTTTGAGTAGAATGATATAGTTGTCGGACGCTGAAGAACTGCAATTTAATTCCTGTTTCTATGTCTAGTTGTCGGATTCGTATCCCCTGTCTTTGATGCCAGAGCGACTGGCTGGCCGTCGGATCGATGAGGGTAAAGTTGTGATTTTTCACGTACCCCGGCATATGCACGCTACAAAGTTCATTTTTTTTTCCCCTTCCGAGTTACTGGGTGTAGGTTTTGCACGATTTACTCCAAGTCACTCATTTTTCTCCCTTTGCTTTCGTTTTCCTCTTTCACCATTTGGCTCATGTTTGGTGGCATGTGTAACTTCTTTGCTGTCAGTGTGTGTAGACGGAAAGGGTGAGGGGTGGGGGGAAAAAAATATAAGCTGGAGAGTTACTGCGGCTTGGCCACACACCCGAAATAAGCATAGTCTTATAAATTAAGGTGAATTCTTTGCACACACCACCATCCGCTGCTGTTGCCGCTGCGTGCCAGCGCCCAGCCTCACCCATTCCTGTGCCCTACTTTTGCTCTTCTCCTCATCTCTCTCTCTCTCACACTGCAAAAAGTTACAGCGGCGGCACAGTCATCTCTCACACCCACCCTCTCTCATCGCAGAAGGCTCTGGCCTGCCTTTTAACGGTGGTAATAGTGTTTTCACTGTTCTGATTTGAGCTGGCTGAGCTCAGCTGAGCCATGCAGCTTCAGATCATGCGGCAACGGCTGAAGCAAATTGCCCTGCAAATGCAAATGTGGCTGGGTATTATCCGGATTGCTTTGCCAAGTATAGGAGAGCAAGTGAAGGGAGCAAAGCCTTCCCAGTAGCTTCCCAGCTGATGCTGATGCTGCTGCTCTCCCTCCTGCAAGGAGAGACCCGGTTGGTTAGCTGCCATGCCATGGCATCTAGGGGCTCTAGCCAAGCTGCTGTTCAGTGCAGCAGCAGCAGCTGCTCCTGCTGCAGCTGCAGCTGCAGCTGCAGCAACCAGCAGTCACTGCTCTCTTTCTCGCCATGGCCGATGCATGCTGCGACGCAATGCAACGAGGCGATCCATCGATCGATCGGTCGGTAAAAAGATTTACCATATGTGTGCATGGTAAAAGAGCCCGTCCTTTACCAAACAAGGCCTCAATACTGTTTCGCCCCCTCCCTCTCTACATGATCCTCGCTGCTACCGTCCAAAGGGGCCCTGATGAAACTGTTCATTCATTCAGGCCACAGCGAGGCCGTAGTAGGAGCGGCCGGCTTCCAACCTTTTTTTTACCGCTGTAATTTCGATGGGCGCTTTGACGCATCTGCCCTCGGGTACGCGCTTGGACTTTGCGGGAGGGTACGAGGCGTGGAGGGGCGGCGCGGTCATTTCCAGGGTTTCGGCCATTGGTGGTGGTCTCCTCCCGAGACGGGGAGGATGACGACGAGCCGCCGGTCAAAGCCTCCAGCAATTATTACCGGCGACTCTTCACTCGCTCCTCTCGCCCTCTTCGTCCTTTGCACTATTACCTCATCTCGCATTCACACATGGACACTAAAAAATTCTAGAAGATTCCTTGCTTGCTGCAAGCAAGGGCTCTCCTGCTCACTACGAGCATAGGAGCCCCATGTAGTGGTAAATACACGTACGCCAGTTGAGTAGTACGTACATATATATATATATATATATATATATATATATATATATATATATATATATATATATATATACGGTGTATAGTACTCTGTACTCGTATAGGTGTAGCTGTGCCTGTATGGCTGTATAAAAAGAGGTTTGTAATGTGCATGTATGTGTGTAGGTGCGGAGGTACGTGTACAATGACGTGGTGCGCCTGGACGATCTCGACAAGCTCATCGACTGCTCCTTCGTTCAGGTGAGGATTCAGGATGATCACTCACTCTTAGCGATTAATTAAGCAAGTTAATTAGCATGTAATGATGCTTGGAATCAAGCTGTGTGCATGATGGATGGTCTAATTAATCTGCTTAATTCTTTCTTTCTTCTGCTGGTCCGGTTTGCCGCGCCGCCGCGTGCATGTGCATGCATGCAGCCCTACACGATCAACAGCGCAAAGGTGATCTTCCTGAAGCCGAGGCCCCAATCCAGGCCGTTCAAGGGCTCCGGCAACATCTGCTTGACCTGTGACCGCATCCTCCAGGAGCCCTTCCACTTCTGCTGCCTCTCTTGCAAGGTCACTGCTCATCACTCATCACAGAGATGATAGTTCTTAATTAGCACGGTTTTATAGCTTAAATTTCATCGTTTTTTGTATTAGTCACAGCATTTTGTAATTATTTTTCAGGACTTTGACCGTTAAATTTCCTAAAAAAACCTACGTAGTAAAATAGATTTTAAGCTTCTCTAAACCTTTTTCCGAGGGCCCTCAAGGCGGCGATGACGTTATATGATGCAGGTGGATCATGTGATGATGCAAGGCGGCGACCTGTCGAACATCCTGTACATGTCCGGCGAGCCGGACCTCGCCTGCTTCCCGCGGTTCGAGAACCTCCGGGTGGACGGCTCCGACCTCCTCGACGACGACGGCGGCCAGGTCACCCCGAACTCGATCCTCGAGGACCCGCTCCACCACCACTACGGCGGCAGCGGCAGCGGCGGGTCGAGCCACGGCGGCGGAGGCAGCCGTCGCGGCGCGGCGGGCGGCGCCGGCGCCAGCGCCGGCGACGTCCGAGGAAGAAGAAGGGGTCAGGCGGCTCGTCCTTCTTCCCCCAGATCGTGCTCTCGCTCAGCAACCGGAGGAAGGGTGCTCCCCATAGGTCACCCCTAGCCTGATCATCCACCATGCATTAAGCCATGCATGCGTGCGTGCATCGGCTAGTACAGATCGAGCGCCCCACTATATATATGTGTTACTATGTTTAGTTCATTAATTACCACTAGCCAGTACGTGTAGTAGTGCCACTGTGGTAGTGCCTTAATTGTAATCCTATGATTAGCTAGCTAGCTAGCCATGTAGAGAGAGTGAGAAGGTGTTGGTTGGTTGCTGGATGAGAGAGAGGGATGGCCTAACCAGCCATTAGGGGATGGCCTAACCAGCCATTAGGGCAGTGTTTTGACGAGTCTGGAGAGAGGAGGGAGAATTGCTCAGCTTGCTTGCAGCTCCCCCTGTTACAGAACTAGGTAGGCACAGGCTTGTGGGCCCCTGATGCAGGGTCCCAAAAGGTGGCTACCAATTTTGTACCTGCTGTAACGGGGGGTTTACGCCTGCTCGCGCGCGTGCATGCATGCAGTGTACACTTCCGTAACTACATACTATGTCACCATCTCAATATCCCCACACACACATATATAACATGCTAGTATTAGCCCATTATATGATGATAGGCTAATACTATAATGGTTTTGTACATTTTAGATTAGCGTAGCGTAGCGTTTTAATAAAATTTATCTTTTTTATATAGTCTATTTGGTGTAATAATTTGTATTGATTTTTCATAGATTTTTAGTAGTCCTTTAAAAGATGCTAATACTAATTTTAAATTATTTTTTTATTATATTTAAACCTCTTTTTACAAACTCGCAAATTTTACTAAAAGCTACGCTACGCTACACCCAAGTTGAAATGTGTAAGGCCTAATATGTTCTTACGACATGGGACATCGATCATGGATTAATTAATTGATTTAAGTGTGAGAAAAAAAAAATGTCCTGTACGTGATGTAGCGCGGGTTAGGGGATATGTAAGGCAATCCGTGAATAAGCGACTAAGCAGGGACAAGGAAATATCTATAAGTGCATGTGAAAATAAAGGCATGGGACATCATGGATTGATTTGTGAGAAAAAAAAAATTGTCCCCTGATGTAGCAGGGGTTAGGGGATATGTAAGGCAATCCTTGTATAAGTGACTAGCTAAGTGTGAAATCCATGCTCCCTTACATCGTTTGCACTGTAGATTTATCTTAGACCGTCACTTTGGTCTAGCCAAGGA
The DNA here is from genome assembly GCA_036346415.1 of Raddia guianensis. Lineage (NCBI taxonomy): Eukaryota > Viridiplantae > Streptophyta > Magnoliopsida > Poales > Poaceae > Raddia > Raddia guianensis. The sequence continues at coordinate 4,242,428 of CM070539.1, read as the reverse complement.
GTTCTCTGACTTATCTCCACCTTTGATCTCACCCTAAGATTCGTGCACAACCTCCAATAGCGTACGTCGGTTAGATCTGTATGACGTACCTAGCTCGGCGTGATCTAAGAAAAAAAAATGGTTACTACAGGAAACGTCAACAGTTTCGAGTGCCAAAACTACACTCGACGGCCATACCCAAGCCGTCGATAACAAAGAGACTTTCTCGACGGCCTTAACGTGGCCGTCGATACTAAGCTCCAGGGCATCTTTCACTCGACGGCTCACTGTTAAACCGTCGAGTGTATAAACCCGTCCGTGAGAAAAGCGGAACGGCGTTAGTTGTATCGACGGCTCCACTTGACCGTCGAGATAATGTAATTTTTAAATACACAATTTTTAAATACACAATTAGTAATTATTAATTGATATTTAACTATTATATATAATATAATACAATACAATATACTATATATAATATATTATATTATATATTTAACTCTCGACTGTTCTAATACAGGTCGTCGACACTACACTACACGCGGACAGAAGAGTCTCAACGGTTATATAGTTGGCCGTCGATACTACGCTACACAATGATAGCATAGTCTCGACGGTTGTCGGGGTGGCCGTCGATACTACACGACATGGAATGCCTGCTCGGTGGGCCCACCTTTCGCTGTTTCTCGACTGTTCGTCATTGGCCGTCGATACTAATCATCGCTTTCTCTTGATTGTTCGTTCGTGGCCGTTGAGACTACGCGAGCCCGACGGTAACGGCGTCCGAAGATGTGAACTCGACGGTTCATTCGTTAGCCGTCGAGTTAGGTTCACTCGACGGCCAAGCCGTTGAGAACATTCATCTCTCTCGACGGAGTTCTCTCGATGGCTCTATATCGACGGCCGACCGTCGAGACTAGGTAATCCCGACGGCTTGTTACCTTCGGGTCGACGGTTTTGGCCCTCGAAACTGTTGACGTTTCCTGTAGTGGGTGCTTCATGCATGTCGTGCATGGTGAATACTTTTGCATGCATGCATTCGTCGGGTCAACTCCATATATATCCATGCATGTATACTACTCCCTCCGTTTCAAAATATAAGACATATTTTGACCGGAGAAAAGTCAAACTTAGCAAATTTTGATCATAAATAAATCAAATAATATGCATTGTTAGTATACCAAAGTTGTACCAAATTGTTCATATTTCAGAATGCTTTTCGATACAATATTATATTGTAACAATTCATATTATATAATAGAGGAATCTAACGGTCAAACTATACCTTTAAAGCCTTTTGTGGAGTCAAAATACGCCTTATATTTTGAAACGGAGGGAGTACCAGTCTACCATACTGTACTCCATTGTGACGGACAATGGCTGTGTTTCTTTCGGCGGTTAGATTATAATCTAAAAAGATTGTGGTGTTTTATAGAAGATTTAAAGGGTCAAAAAAATTATGAAAAAAATATTTTTGAGATCTTTGAGACAAATTGTGCAAAGTTTCGAAAAAATAGCTATAAAATATTTCAAAATATAACCATTACAAAAATGACAAATTTTAAGCTGCAGCTTATAATCTGATTATAAGCTGCAGCTTATAATCTGATTATAAGCTGAAAGAAACAGAGCCAATGTACGATGGAGAATAAACGAAGTGTGCACGCACCCTGCGTTTCTTTAGTCTAAATCAAATCAAATCAAATCAATTATTTTTTACAACCAAACGATGCAGTATTTTATAGTTAACTTTTTAGATTTTTATTTTTATAGTTTCTAAAATATTTTAAAACTCTTTTAAGAGGTCACCATCTTTTTATATTAAAATTTTTAATAATCTAAGCTAAAATGAACACGGCCGTCTCTATTGCATTGCAGTCATGCAGCCGTTTACATGGGCCACACGTACGTATGGTACCTGGCTACCATCCTCCGTATCGACCAAGATATTTATATACGTATAGCTCACCTGAACCGAATATATATATCGATCCATGCATGTGTGTGTGTGGCTGCGGCTGCGGCTGCAGCATGCGTACGTACGTGCGTATGTACAATCCCGTCCCTTGTTGGTGCGACGACCACCGCGTGCAGATAGCTCAGATCGTGAGATAGTTAATTATTAATTCGAACGTGTCAAACATGAACCGAAATAGGTATAGTTAATCCTTTTTGCTAATCATCATGTGGCTGAGACTTATTTAACTTTTAATCGATTTTTTTACATATCTAGATACTCCCGTTAAATCTTTTAGACCATGCGTGTCACGGCATGATTGTCTATTGTTGTGCCTCCTCTCTCGTAATGATATATAGTTATAAGATTGCCGTGTTGGTTTGGTGGCCATAGTTTTAGAGAGTACTTATAAAGTGCAACAGCTAGATTTTATTAAAAAAAGAACTGAAAGGCAAATTAAAAACGGTGGTTTCATGGTGAGTTTTAGGGTTGATTTTGTGGCTAGAGTTTTAGAGAATCTTTAAAGTGCATCAACTAGATTTTTTAAAAAAAGATACAAGATTTAATAAGGAAATTAAAATTGTGGTTTTATGGCTAGAGTTTTAATGTTGATTTCATTGATGGAGTTTTAGAGAATCCTTTCGGTGCAACAAGTATATTTTTTTAAAAAATAAAATAAGAACTAAAAAGGAAAATAGCGACGCAAACTAAAAAGGAGGTGAGTGATATTTAAACTCATTACCATGTGTTAGACAGGGAAACACATGTCCAACCATGATACTTCAACTAATATCCTTAATTACAACAATTAAAAATACTATATGGGTGCTAATACCCGTATAAGGTTATAAAAAAAATTCTAGGGACTCCTAGATCCGCCCCACACAAAACTGCAAATACATATATAGTCCATGAGCTGCATTCATTTGGTTTTGTATAGTATTTGATCAAATATTAGCGTTATAGGAAGAGAAATAGTTTCTCCGGTATTAATGGTCTAGATTTAATGTTAACATATTAGCACCTAATGGTCATTAGCACTTAGATATGTTGCCCACAAATAATTGTTGAAATTTTAACACTGCTCTACATAGTTCAAATACTACTGCTTAAAGTTATCAATTACGACTGTGATTGTCAGGACCCGGTCTAATAGACCGAATCCTAATTGTGTATACAGTGCTAGTCCCAGAGGATCATAGCTAGCACACACAATTTAACAATAAAGGTACATTGCCTTCGAGTTACATTATTACAACATAGGGGACTAAGCGTCCCACAGGAAGTCACAGTTTAAAACATCAAGCACGGCACGCAGGCCAAGATACAGAGTTACACACACGGTAACGCAGGAGCCTAACATGGCACGATTTATTCTAGTAGCTAGACTATTCCACAGGCAAAGCGGCAGGCAGGACACAACTCTACTCTTCGTCCTCGAAGTCCTCCTCCTCCTCGAAGTCCGAGTCCTCCTCGGATGGCGAGTCGTAGGGTGCTTCCTCGACTGTTGAAATTTTTGAAAGAGGGGAAGGAGAAATAGGGGTGAGTACAAAGGTACTCAGCAAGTCGATGATATATGCAGATGGGGTTTAGTACAAATGGATGGCTTGGGCAGTTTTGCGGAAATTGCAGTTATTAGCCTAGTTTTGGCAAAGCGATTTCGAAACATTATATCCCATATTTTCTTTGGGCTTTTCGCAAACGGTTCTCGCCACTTGGCCTCAGTGCCATGATAAGAACAAAATCCTTTCTTCTTTTCTTTTCTCAAAACCGGTTAGGTCCATTCCGCGCGACACTTTCCGATAGGCCGTTACCCATTTCGGAATATCACCGGTGGCCCCTAGCTCAAACGAAATCCTTCTCAAACCTTACTCATCTCAAATCATTTGTTCAAAACCCTTTTTCTAAATTGGTTTTAAAATGAAGGAGCTACCATATAATCAGTCCCTTCGCATGCTCATAACCGCGAGCACGGCTATCATGACAGTTTTAACTCTGCAGAGTGGGTACGCTTTACCCTCGAGAGGCTACGCACCCATTTGATGTTTCGCCACAAGACCATCAACCACGAGGGCTAACGATCGGGTCCGTCCCATTCCGCGCTCGAGGTCGATCTTGTAATGGCTCCGTTAAATGAGGGTTATAGGATGAGCGATCCTTAGACTAGGGAGAGTTTGTATTTTAGCCCAAGTAAAACCCGGTGCCATCTTGCACTAACCGACACAATATCTCCCTAGTCGGAAAGATTTTGGGGTAAGAGGAAAATCATTTCCTATCAAGCATCACCCCTGATGCGCTATCTTTTAAATCATCATTCCCAAACATTTCTCAACAATATCTCATTTCACACAAATGATTGAATCATTCCGCATAAATGATTTTTAAGCAGTTATCCTACCTCAACAAGGAATTTAAATAAGAGCAATTCATATTTTTAGCCTTAGGTTTCACCTATCATATTTCTTATCTTTCTGATTGGCATAATAACTAATTCTAGCAAATACGGCATTTATCTTTTAAACTAGCATGTATGTTTTCAAGTCTAATAAACATTTTCTAAATAACCGAAAATGGCTTCACAATATGATCAAAGGGGGACTTGCCTTGGTCAGATGACGGGTAGGAGCAACCGGCGACGTTGGACGGGTCTAACCACGCGGACAACACATACAAGATAATATAACCATCCATCAGACAGAAAACATTTATATGCAATTTTTAGTTTGAAAATCATGCACGAAATAAATATGTATGGAAATGTGATGCATGCACAACTATTTTATATTTTTATTAAATCAAGTGTATGCATCAAAATAATATTTTCATCATTTTTCTAAGGTTTTTAAAAATCATTCGTTATTTGCTAATTAATGCAAAATGATTAGTTTAATTTTTATTGTTATAGGTATTATTATAAATAGAGAGTTATTAAATTTTTGGATTATATTTATGTGTGCGCTTTGAACTCTGGAAAGCGTATTCTGCTCAAATATGTTTCCTCACATCAGAGCCACACAAACAAGCACTAATCTTAAAGCACTTCTTCTTCAAGCTGTAGCTAGCCATATGCATGCACACAGCACGAACACAGGCAACTCCATTGGAGCACACTGGAGCTCGGCTAGCCGGCTGTGGCGACCTCCGTTCGCCAAACCGACTGTAAAAATGGATTTCTCTCGACTCAGCGCCTCCAAAGGACCCTATAGCTGCTAATCCGCCGACCGCGCACGACGCACGTATTTTTATACATAGCTACAGTATACGTTCTAAACTAGCTCGCATGGCTTCCATGGGCTAGCTCGACATGGCACACGCAGGGGAGACTACGGCCACCCCGGGATCATCTTCCCAAGCATATGCGCACCTAGATATGTGCAGAAGCTTACCGAGGCGACGACGAACTGAGCGCAGCTTCTTTTTAACTTGGTGGTTCTTCGGGTTCCTTCGACACTGCGGTATGGAGGATGAGAGGAAGCGAGTGAGAAAGCGATGAAGAAATGGCCGAAGGCCAGGGAACAGAGCAGAGCTCACCGAGAAGAAGCACGGGCATGGCAAGGAGAAGTAGGAGTACGGAGCTCTACTTTATAGCTGAGAATGTCACGGCGAGCGTCGGACTTTACTCCGACGGATGGCACAGCGCGCGGAGGCAACGAAAGACAGGTGCTATTGCACAATAGCAGTGGCGACAAGACGGCGAGGTCAGGGCGCTTAGCGTGGCGTGGCGGCGAGAGGAAGTCGTGGTGTGGTCTAGATCTTGCCGACGCGCGCACGCGGGGTTCTTGGGAGTAACTTCATAAGCAACAATTTGAGTTACGGAGCGGTAAGCTTGCGGTGCAGAGGGAGAGAAGAGAGTTTTCTAATTCTTTTCCAGCTTTGTTTTTCTCTTTTCTTCTTTCTAAATAATTATTCAAAGGGCAAATATTAAATAAATTTTGACAAATTCACAAGGGTTTGAAAGTTTCTAAATGCACCCACGAAAATATTATACCTTTAAATAACTGACACCCATGACAATGATTTTTACTTTACAAATTAATGACCCAACCCATTACCAAAACGGTTACATGCAATGATGGTGCCATGATGTTTTTCAACACTTAAATAGTTTAATATTTTAATTATGCATTTTAATGAAATTATTAACGTGCCAAATTTGGTTTTGAAAATTTGGGATGTTACAGTGATTTATCTTTAAGATATAACAAACCTATATGGATCAATTATAGCGTCATAGAATTATACTATAGAGACAAATCATCTATTAACTATCTATGTAAAGTAGAGTTAAGCGGAGCCACCACATTAATACTAAAATCCTAGAAATTCCCACGTTAATCGAAAAATAGTAGAAATTCTCATGTTAATTATATAAAAAACAAAAAATCTACATCGTCGAATATGGATATTATTATGTACATCTAGCGGTCAATATTAACCTCTATAACAAACTACTGAAGCTGATATATTTATTAGGGATAAACTTTAAATCTAATCTTATATACTATCTATATCTTAACACAAATCTAGCCGCTCAAACGCATGGGTCACCTTGCTCGTTATATATATAACGGAGGGGAAAAAGCCACCACGTTCGTCCACATCATACAAATTATTTCAGCCGTTCGATCAACGGTGGGACCAAATTATAACAGCCAAGATCAATCAAAGAAATTCTCACATAAATGAAGAAAAAATAAAGATCTATGCCGTTGATTTTGTGGGGTTGGATTATAACGGCTTAGATTAAAAGAAGAATATTAGAAATTCGGATTAAATACTAAAGATGATATAATATGGTTATTTTATCCGTTCAATCAACTGTGGGACCAAATTATAACGGGAAAGATTAATCAAAGAAAAAAAAGATCTATGCGGCTTAGATTAAAATAAAATATTAGAAATTTATATTAAATACTAAAGTTGATATAATATATTAGAGATAAACTCTAAATCCGATCTGATATGTTAGAGATAGATTATGAGTTAGAGATAAACATCATATACCAAAACAAATCTAGCCGCGCAAACACGCGGACCACCTCACTCGTTTTATAAATAATAGAATAAATCCTGCATTCTATATGCACGATGTGTATAGCCAACAAATCGATCGAATACAAATTCCTCGTTATCCAAAAAGATATGGATGGCAACAAATATTCATCAAAGTACGTTTTTAAACCTCTTATGTTATTATCGGAGTTTAACCAGATTAATTAATTGTGGCATGTGGCCTGTGGCTAGACCTGATCACGAAAAACCCGGCCCGGGAACCCGGCCAAAGCCCGGCTTGAACGGTGCATCGGGCCGGGCTCGGGCCTCGTTCAAGCCGGTGGCGAGGGCGGGCCGGGCCAGTTTTTCGATTTAAGCCGTGGCGGGCGGAACACGGGCCGGGCGGGCCCGACGCCCCGGGCCAGGCTCGGGCGACGAAAAACCAGGTCCGAGCCCGGCCCGGCCCGGGGTTTGAACAGGTCTACCTGTGGCGAAGAGCGAAGAGTGTGTAGGCGTGTGCTACGGAACGTGCAGGTAGGTGCAGTGCAGCTGCAGCTCCCTACAAGCCCCAGCTGGAGAGCTTGCTATCGGTGCTGCTTTATCGCCTTTTGGAGTGGCCGAAAGCAGTGTGTTTTTGGGGACTAGAGAAGTGTCGGCTTCTCAGGAAAGACACATCTCAGATCCGTCTTTCCCCCGTTTCAATTTTTTTTTTCGCTCCATTTGATTTGAAATATTGTCAAGGTAATTTAAAATACATTTAGACTAATAATTGCCGTTACAATTTATTTGAAAATATTTCAAAATTATGATAATTTCTGTGTGCTTTTCGAGACAAATCCAAATATATGAATTTATATACCGATTGGTCTTGTTCCTTTGGGATTAAATTCAAATTGAAAATTAATGCTGGAAACTGTTTTTTTACGAGCCAAATGATGTAATATTTTATAATCATTTTGTGAAGATTTAAATGTTTATTTAGAATTTCTAAACTAACTTTTGGGCCCTGCAAATTCTCTGGAGGGCTCACAATTTTTCAAATTAAAATTTTCAACTAAGTCTAAGGCCTTGTTCTTTTTAGCGTATCGTTGTGTTGACGTATTACTGAAGCAAATTTGAAAACCCTCGAAAAGAGCTCTAAAGATTATAAAAAACTAATTAAAAAACTAATTTTAGCATATTTGGAAGGATTACTGAAAGCCACGAAAAAATCATTACAAATTATCACCACATATAGGCTATATAAAAATAACAAAAATTTGCTGCAGTAATACGCAGCGGTACGATACGCTGAAAAGAACAAGGCCTAAGATGTCATGTTTTTTTTTTAACTTTTCTATATCTTTTTGGGAATAAAGATTCTACTGGAGATGATGAAAATATATGGAACGAATAGTGATTTAGAGAGGGGATATATAGAGAATGAAATATAGAGATCTTGCTGGCAATGCTTTTAAAGTTCCTGGTTTTTCCGATGGTCGAAGAAAAGTACTACCACCAGGAGCTTCGCCTTGTTCACACGGGGCAAATCAATAAGCCGCTTCGTCCCGAATTCCGATGCGACCGTAAAGAGTAGAGGGTCTAGCACGGAGCATCCGGAACTGCGGGCCCTGTCGGCGAGGGCAATTAAAAGCCGCTGTGGAACAGAGAAAAGAAAGCTAATTGAGTAATAAAAAGAATCAAAAGCATGAGGCCCAAATCTATGTAGCTCCTGGCCATGGCCAGGCATCAATGCATGCGCGCCACTTGCTCAGGTCGCGGCGCCGCCGCTGTTCCTGACCATCACCTGCCGCTCGCGCTGGGTCGGAATCGGGTCGGAATCGGATAGAAAGAAGAGCTGTAAGGGCGGATTCGAGTCTATTTGGAGGGAGTTGAGTTGAACATGTCTAGCCTCGAGCTCAGTTTAGTTTGAAATTGGCTCGAATGTATGTCGAACTCGACATCAGTTTTGCTAGGTTAAGATTGAGATCGGCTCGGTTTGGCTCGAAAATTATTAAATATCTTTTTTTTAATATTTTACATTGACAAACTATCTCAATGATAAATACTAAGGCAATAACATGATACGATTATCATCGAATAATGTTCCTTAATCATAGTCGTAAATTCATAAAAGTATATTGCTAAAACAATGATCAATGAGCATTAGTTCTATCAGCTATGCCATTTAAAGGTTGGAATTGTCACTTAGTGAATAGCTATTCAAGCTGAAATCGAGCAGCTCGAGCTCGGCTCGAGATCGATTTGATATATAATCGAGCTCAATCTGAGCTCGATAAAGCTCGAGCTCAATCTAAGCTCGATCTGGTTTTAAGTGGCTTGTCGAGCCCGATCTTTTTGTCTAGCCCTATCGCTACCACATGTGGTAGAATTCTTGTAGTTTTAGCTTATTATTTGGCATCATTGAAGATGTGCCAAGAGGCCAAGACCTATAGCTAGTATAGCCAGAGATTCAGATGCTGAAATAATTAAGACCTGTTTTCACTTATCTATCTTATTTTCTAACTTCGAGACCATTTTGAGACAACCTCAAAAGTTGGATCCACCTTGTTTGAGTTGTGTTTTCATCCTGTAGACAAGTCTTTATGATAGGATACAAATTTTAAAATTAAAATATTTTAAATTTAGAGAAAGCTAAGTGAACAGAAGTCAAACTAGAGTAATTCGCTGAAGAGAACCGGGTCTTAGGCCTTGTTCTTTTTAGCTTTACAGCTTAACGGATTAAAAGCTTAACGACTTATATATGTTTTGAAAAGATATATGATTTTAGTTTTTTTACTCTGTTTTCGCAGTTTTGATGGTAAGTCTTAACGTCTTAAAAAGCAAGTTAAACGAAATGGATATGAATCTCGAGCTATTTCGAGAAGCTCTTAAAATTCAGTCATTTTAACCGTTCAACTATTCAATCGTTGAGATCAACTCAAAAGTACGGAGTCTTAGATTTTGTAGTATAGTTTTGGCGCTGAAGCTTCGCTGAACAGTATATTAATCTTGCTGATTGACAATTCTCCTTCTTGTCAGTTGTCACTTGTCACGCCTAAACTGGCTTTCTTTGCGTGCTGTCCTTGTTTAGAAAATAGAAACATGGTTAGAGGCTTAGAGCCCTTTCTTAGGAGTACGTGGCATACTATAATTTGTAGGGGCTGCTGTAGCTTAAAGAACGGCGCATAAACCCAGAGCATGCATATATATCCCCCTAGCTAATTGCAGTATCAGCCAAGTCAACTCTCCATTTCTACAATTTTTCTAATAAACCACCAAAACGCTAGTCTTCTAAATTTAGCTACAATCGAGTATATATAGAAGAATATTTAAAGTTTAGCTTCAAAAACTTTCTAAAATCAAAATACATACTATAGAAATAAAATTGAGTATGAAGTTGCTGTTGTCAATGCTGCTTGACATGGGGTGCACCATGCCGAGGCAGAGCGCAGCCACCATGGTTGTTGTTTCCACAGTACAAGTTCAATTATAGGCTTTGTACATTTCAGCTAAACGTAGCGTAGCGTAGCGTTTCAGTAAAATTTGAGAGTATATAAAGAGAGTTTAAATATTATAAAAAAAATTTAAAATGTTTTTAGGATCTTTAAAAGGAGAACTAAAAACCCGAGAAAAATCATTACTCCTGTCGGTGTAATAAATACCGGGGTACAAAGAGGCCAGGAGGGCCCCACGCGTCGGCCAGGCGAGCAAGGCCCAGTGCGTGGCGAGCCCCTCGAAGGCGGGAGGGCCCCACCGCGTCGGCGAGCGAGCAAGGCCCAGCGTGGTGGCGAGCCCCTCAGAGGCCAAGAGGGCCCCACGAGGCGGGTGCATGGGCGAGCCCCTCAAGGCAAGGCGAGGCCCCACGCGCCGAGGCGGGTGCGTGGCGAGCCCCTCCGGCAACAAGGCGAGGGCCCCACGCGCCAAAGCGGTGCGTGGGCGAGCCCCTCCGGAGACAGGCGAGGCCCCTGCGCCCGAGGCCAGCGGGGAGCATTGCGAATGAGTCTTGGACGAAGGCTCTCCCTCGCCATGAAGGACGAAGCGCATTTAATGAGACATCACGCAGCGGATAGATAGAGGAAGAAATGATTACCGCTTCTGATGACCCTTGCAGTGTCTGGCGGTACATCCTTTGTGTGTGAAGAATTGGCCGCAGAGAGAAGGTTTGCTTGAGGAGGCCGCCGTGTCGGGAGGAGGCGGCGGGCCCCACCCGCAGACTCACCGGTGTGATCGTGCGGTCGAGGCCACTATGGCATCGCGCGGCCTTGTGTGGCGTGGGCGTGGGCGTTTTCTTCTCTTGTCGTGTCTTGTCGAGCATCTTGAAAGCTGCACCGCCTACTCCCTCGGCTCTCTCCGCCAGCCCAAAGCTTGTATAAAAGGGGAGGAGAGAGGAGAGGCGAGGAGGAGGGAGGGCATTGGTGCATTCGTGCATTAGAGAGCACGAGCATTGGTGCATCGAAAACACCCTGTAAACACATTCCCTTTCAACCACAATCAGAAAAGAGCTAAGGCTCGGCAGAGTAGGACTATTACCGCGAGAAGTCCGAACACAGGTAATCTGAGAGTCTCTCCTTCTTGTGCCGGCCTTTCGAATCGAATCGAGCTCGATCGAGTTGGCTAGTGGTGAAAATCGACCAGGTGTGATCCGCGGTGGTTGAGCGGAGAACACGCCCGTCGATGGCGCGCCTGTGGGGAGCGCTTAGCATCGGTTCGAGCTCTTCGACCCTTCTTCAGGAGGTGATGGCGGAGCAGCAGGAGGAGGAGGGGCGGGGCCAAGACGACAAGAGCCAGGCGACCCCTACGGGGGCTCGGCCGGCGGCGTCTGGTGGCGCGATCTCGGTCCCATCTGGAGGACCGCCACTTGCTGCATGGAGAGGACTGCGTGACAAGCTCTCGGCAGGGTCGCGACCGCCTTGCGATCATTTGTCATTGCCAAGACGCGGGACCAAAGAAGAGGCTCCGCATAGCTGCCCCGCCGGTGAGGTGGCGCTTCCTCGGCGTCGCCTAGGCGGCGGGCGGCGGCGAGGACCGTCCGAGCAGGAGGCTCCGGCGTTGGGTGCGCGTCTTTTCTAAGGAGTGCGCGCGTCGAAGGGGCTTGAGCAGTTTCGTCCGGCCCCATCGAAAAATCTGACAGCTCCACCAACCCCGATGAATTTTTGCGAGATCTATCGACGGTAATGCACCGATTGGAGGGTCGGGAAGGTTTGGCGAACTACTTCCCGCGGTCCTCACCGTGAGCCCGCTCATGGCTCATGAACACGCCCAGAGTCCGTGGGGTCATGGAGGAGCTCTCGAGCTCTTCGTCACCAACTTCGGGGCACCTTGAGCAGCCGGGGTGAAGGCGACCTCCTGGCGTGGAAGCGAGAAGAAGGAGAGTCGCTGCTTGGCGACTATATTCGGCGCTTGATCAGTCCGCAACACCATCCCCGACATCTCTATCGATGCCGTGGTCACGGCATTCGTGAGAGGCGCCGAGACCCCAAGGTCAAAGAGAAGATGGCCACCCGCAAGATCAAGACGCGGAGGAGCTCTTCACCTTGGCGCCTGAAGTCGCCCTTGAGTGAGGCTCGCATCCGTCCATTGTTGTGGCGGGCCACCATGTGGGCGGCGAGGCGGAACCTCGAGGAACCCGCGGCAAGGACAAGAAGAAGCGCAAAGGCGGCGAGACCGGGCAGGTCATGGCCGCCGCCTAGCGCGACAACGACGACGACGACGGCGCTACCAGCGCAATGGTATGGGGCGGGCGTAAAAGAGGAGGAGGTCGCGGCGCCGTGGAACGGTCCCGTAAGGCGGCCGAGGCGGCGGCTACGGCGATCGCTGTGGCGCGCGACGGCCCTCGCGCCGCGACGGGCGAGATCATCGCCCCGTGAGTGGGACGGAAGACCTTCGTCCCATTCACCGCAACAACTCCCACGACTTGGCGGATTGCCATGTCGTCGGCGAAGATGGTGGACAAGCGAGTCCACGAGCAGCGCAGCGTCCGGCGATGGCAAGGTAAGGAGACGGCTTCGCTTGGTTTTCAGCAGCGGGCGCGAGGTTGCCGTCATCCACGGCGGTTCGCCACCTATCCGCCCCACGCTAGCTTTAAGCGCGCGATGAGGGAGGTGTGCGCCGCCGCCGTGCGCCTTGGGTCGATGAGGCGGTGGCGTGGTCGGAGGCGGCCGATCGCGTTCGATCAAAGCCGATCACCCAACCAGATCCGCCCGACCTGGGCATCTCCCGATCGTGGTTGCACCCACGGTTGAATGTAAAGCTAGAGCGGTCTTTGGTAGGCGGAGGAGTTCCTCAACCTCCTGTCCGCCCGGGTCGCCACGGCGCTCCAGATCCAGCCGCGGGAGCTTCGCCCAACGCTCCCTTTCTTCGGCATCGCGCCGGGGGCTGAGTCCGTCCCGCTGGGGCGCATCAGTCTCCCGGTAACCTTCGGAGGCTCCGACAACTTCCGCACCGAGATGCTCGAGTTCGAGGTGGCGGACTTCGACCTCCTACAACGCCATACTAGGTGGCGGCGACCGTGTTCATGGCGGTGTGCCACTATCGTACATGGTGGTGAAAATCCCGGCCACCGCCCCATCGTTTGAAAGTGGACGCCGGGCGCCCGCTGCGACAAGGACGCCCTCGCGTTGGCGGGCGTCGGTCTGAAGGCGAGGCTTCGACTGCAGGAGCTCCTCCGGCGAAGACCCGTGCCTCCCGGTTCGTCCGCGGAGGTTAAAGCGGTCTCCTGAAGCGAAGTCGAGACCCGGCGAACCGTTCGGGTGGGCGCCTCTCGGCGCCAAATAGGAAAGCGCTTCGTCTCCTTCCTCGATCTAACGCAGACGTGTTTGCGTGGCAACCGTCCGATATGGTGGGGTCCCGTGGAGGTGATTGAGCACAAATTGGCGGCGTTCCCGCGCGACGACGGTCATCGAAGAAGGTCCGGAAGCGATCGGTGGAAGCGCCGAAGTTATCCGCCAGAGGTGGACAAGCTTTTGAGGCGGGGTGCGTCGCGATGTCGCCCATCCGGTGGCTCGCGAACCCGTCCTCGTTAAGAAATCAACAGGCGTTGGAGGATGTGTGGACTTCACCGACCTCAACAAGGCGTGCCGAAGGATCCGTACCGCGCCCGCATCGATCTCATCGTCGACTCAAGCTCGGGGTGCGGCGGTTGTGCTTTACGCTGCGTACTCTAGGTACCACCAGATTAGCATGGCGAAGAAGATGAAGACAAGACCGCCGCCGTTCGCCCATAGGCGTCTCATCGCTATCGAGGATGGCGTTGATTGAAGAATGCGGGCCCAACCTATCGTGGCCATGCATATCGCTCACCGCTCCCAAATAGGGCGGAACACGGAGGTGTCGTCGGCGATCCGGTAGTGAAGTCCAAGAAGGCGGAGGAGTTGATCGGCGACTGGAAGAAACCTTCAACTCGAGGAAATCGCATCAAGCTTAATCCGGATAAATGCGTGTTCGCCGTTCCGTCGGGCAAGCCTTGGGATTCCTCGCTCTCCAGGGGGATTGAGGCGAACCCCGACAAGATTGCGGCGATCGAGAACATGAAGCCCCCGACGCGACTTGGCGGATCAGCGGTGCTTGGTGGGTCGCTTGACCTCCACGGGCCCGCTTTATAGCTCGCCTGGGGACAAAAGTCTCCCCTTGCTCAAGCTCCTAAAGAAGACCAACCAGATTCGAGTGGACGGCGGAGGCGCAGGAGGCGTTCGACAGTCTCAAGAAGTATCTTACCTCCCGCCCGTCTTTGGTCGCCCTGCACCAGGCGAGCCGTTGATCTCTCGTCGCGGCAAACCCCTAGGCGGTCAACGGGGTGTTGGTGGCGGAGAGAGAGGCGTTCAGCGCCCATTTACTACGTCGACAAGGTCCTCCGGCGACGAAACAAGGTATTCACAAAGACACGAAGATGCTCTACGCCGTCGGCGGCATCCCGAAGCTACGCCACTACTTCCGGGCGAGAAGTCACAGTGTTGACCAAGTATCCCTTGCGGAGATCCTCTTCAACCACGAGGCGACGGGTCGCGCCAAGTAAACCATGGAGTGGCGGAATTCGATCTCAAATTCGCTCCCGAATGGCCATCAAAGGCAAGCTCTGGCGGAGTTCATCAACGAGTGGACTCGGCGGACACGGAAAGTCGAAGATACCCACCTCCTCGCCGTGGACTCTCTTCTTGACGGCTCATTCTATTGGAGAGGGTGGTGGCGTCGTCTGGTGTCTTCCACCGGCGATGTCATCCGGCACTGGTGGTGTTGGACTTCGCGCCACCAACAACGTCGCGAGTCTGAAGGATCTTTCGCCGCTCGTGGTGGCCGACCCTTGGCATCCGGCTACAAGTAAAAGCGACTCTCTCCGGTCATCAACCAGCGAGGAAGGATTTCTCTGCCGGATCCGTCATGGCGGCCTACAGGCGAGGTGCGCCGGTTGGGCGGCACTTTGAGGTTTGGGCCGTGCACATCCTCGCCGCGACAACTACATGGCGGATGAACTGCCCCGATTGCCTCGTCAAGGGCACTGTTCGGCCGGGTCTTTGAAGAAAGACTTCTACGACCGTCCGTCGCAGCCCCAATTCTGGCGGGGACGGCGCTTTCCTCGACGCAGCCTCCACCTTCGAGGAGACGTCACCGATCTGCTGCAGCTCCGGATAGAGGAGGCGGAAGAGCTGCCGAGGCGGTTGAGGCGGAAACGCCGCCAAAGTGAGTCGTCGGCGACAATGTCTGTAACGTCGTCACACTCGTCCGGAAGGTCGGTGGATGGATCCGATCCTAGCATACTGCGGGATGGAGTGATCCCAGACGATGACGCGTCGGCCGAGAAGATAGCGCGCAAGGCCAAGCGCTACACGCCGTAGGTGGGGACCACTGTATCGCCAGGCGCAAATGGAGTTCTCTTGAAGTCGTCGCTTCGGGAAGCGGGAGTGAAATTTCTCTCGAGATCCATGGAGGCATGTCGCGGAGCCATTCAGTGAGCCGGGCGTTGGTTGGGAAAGCCTTTCGCCACGGTTTCTATTGGCCTCTCGCCTCCGTGATGCCTTCGAGTGGTGAGGAGATGCGAAGCGTGCCAATTTTATGCTAAGCGATCCACCGACCGCCCAGCGCCGCAAACCATTCCGCTCTCCGGCCATTCGCGGTGCGGAAATTTGGACATTCAGGCCCGTTCAGCGGGCGGCCGGAGGATATACTCATCTCGCTCGCCGCCATCGACAAGTTCACTAAGTGGGTTGAAGCCTCGCGGTCCGGCGATTACATCCGCAGCTGGCTATCAAGTTTATGAAGAGCATCTTCGTCCGGTTCGGTGTCGCCAATGTAATCATCATCGACAACGGCCTTTCGGTTCAAAAGCGCCGATTTCAAGATCGGTGCGAAGAGTTGGGTACCAAGGCGTGCTTTGCCTCCGTCGCGCATCCAAGAGCAATGGGCAAGTGGAGCGGCGAACGCGAAAGTACTCAAAGGGCTCAAGACAAGGGCGTTCGACCGCTGGAGAAGCGCAAGCGGCGGGCGGAAGAAGTTCCCACCAGATATGGGCGTTGCGGACAACTCCCAACAGAGCCACCAGCGAGACCCCTTCTTCTGGTGTATGGCTCGAGGCGGTGCTCCCATCGAGCTCGCCGGCTCCCCAAGAGTGGCGGCGTTCAGCGAAGACCAAGACCACGACCGGCGTCGGGATGAAGTAAATCTCTGGAGGAGATCCGAGACGAAGCGGCGATCCGGCCGCCAAGTATCGGCAATGCAAGGCCGTTACCAAGCAAAGCGGTGTGTGTGAGAACATCGGCGGTGGCGACCTCGTTCTGCACAAAATCAAAAGCGCGGCGGGCGCAACAAACTATCTCCCCGTGGGAGGGCCCCTTCAAGGTGGTCTCGATCTCCGCTTGAGCTCGGTCGAGCTCAGATTCGAGGACGGTCATGAATTGGCGAACACTTGGAACGTCGGCGGTGAGGAAGTTCTACCGAGGTAGCAAATTCAAGAGCTTTTTTTTCGGCCTTCCTTGGAGCCAAGCGGCGAGGTCTTCTTCCTTCACCGCTTCGCCTCGGGTCATGTTGTACAAAGCCATCTTCAATAAGAGATAAGTTCTATCTCCTTGTGGGCATCTGTTTCTTTTTCGCCTCAAGTCATTAGAAAGCATTACATTGAAAGCCGTAGCGAAAAAAGTACTCAAGGCGATGGCCCTTAGTTGTAAGGATTTAGCGCCACGACTCGCGGTTGGCGAGGCGGGCGGACTGAAGCGGGTTCTAGCCTGGTGTGTCGGCTCGGTCTAGGCAATACGCCAACAGAGGCACCGGCGACTAGACCACTTCCGGAAGCTAAGTTCTCGCCACGCGATGTCTAGTGTCGGTTCGCAAAGAGGCCATAAGGGTTGAAGTAACCAGATGTTCGAGGAAAAAGCGCCTCACAACGGAAAGCTCATCTAAAGCTTTTTGGCGATCGGTGGCTTAGCCTTAGAAAGGTCTGTTAGAAAACGCTCGTCGAAAGTCGGTAGCGAAAGTACTTATGGTCGATGGCCCTTAGTTGCAAAAAACGCTATAACTTCTGCCGCGCGAGGCGGCGACGGAAGGCGGGCTCTAGCTCGGTGTGTCGGCTCGGTTCAGGTAATGCGCCAACGGCGGCACCAAATGACTAGACCACTTCCGGAAGCTAGGCGCCGCCACGTAATGTTTAAGTCAGTTGCGAGAGGCCATAAGGGTTGAAGTAACCAGATGCCTAAGGAAGCAGCGCTCACTTGCGGCGTAAGCGTTCATCTAAAACCTTTGGCGGCGGGTGCCCAGTTCAATTTCGCAAGTTAAAGTTGTGCGAAGTTCGCGAAACTCACAACAAAGAGCAAAAGTTTGTTTGCATTGATAGGCAACAATTACAAGGCAAAAGGCGGGAGTCTCGCTTCTCCTCCCCGCCTTCGTCTTCCATTGGAGCGGCGCCCCCATCATGGACACGCGGTCGGCGGCGGTGTCAACCTCGCCGCTTAAACCGGTCCGGTGGCGCGAAGGCTCCCGATGGCGGCGCCGAGATCAAACGCGTCTCGAGCAAGACGATTGCTCAAGATGAACTGGCGCTTCGAGAGCGCCTTGGCGATCGTCTTCGATCGCCCGCGTCCAGCCGCCGGAAGGACGTCACGAGGCTTGGCGGCTCGTCCCCACGGCGCCAGCGTCTTCAAATTGCCGTCTCCAATGGGATGCAAGGAAACACCAGTGGATGCGAGGCGTCCGGAAGCCATGATGGCGGTCGCAAACATGTTGGCGAGGGTCGGGAGGCTCGAGTGCTCCAGCGGAGGTCTTCGACCGCTTGACGGCCGAGGCGGCGGCAGCCACGCCGCCGCGACCTCATGGTCATCGTCTCTTCGCGGCGGTTTCTTGGCCAAGGGCCCGCCGCGGTTCAGCCGGCAGACCGCTCCGCCAAGGCAAGGGCTTTCTCCGCGTCGCCAGTGCGGGAGAGGGTGCGGCGCCTCAGGAACGCTTCACGCCGGCGGTCACACGGCGAGATAAGCGGCGCCAATGGTGAGGTGACCAGAGGGTTCTCCGGCGCTGCGCGCCGAACTCTCATTGCCATGAGCGACCTCCGTCGAAGGAAGCGGAAGGCGGTGGGGTGGCGAAGTCGCGTGGAGCGGAGCTCGATGCTCAGCGTCCGCCTGTTCAGGAGGGACAAGCAGGTTGGTATGCCAAAACCGTAGCATGCTAACCCTAACGCGAAATGTGCGAAGCGCAGGAAAGCCAACTGAAGCGGTGCGCCCTAAAGGCGAAGTCGGGGGAGCTCAAGTCGCTTGTTTTGGGCGGCGGTGGCGGCGTTGGTCATGTCACCGCCGTCCGAACCAGACGCCGGTCGGGCGCGAAGCGGTACCGGTCAGGAGCGCCAACACAGAACGGGCGCCGCCAGCAGTGAGAAGCGTCAGCGAGGAGCGGAAGAAATCGCGCAGCGGTGCCGTTCGATGAGTCGCCGCGCTCCGGCCCGTGGCGAGCGGCGGCGATAGTGAGGCCCCCCGTGATTGAAGCCGTGGTGGCGGAAGCCGGGCTCGGCTTGAAGGGCGCGCTCTCTTGGCTCGCCCTCCCTCCTCGTCGTCGTCGTCGTCGGCAAGGATGATAATGGCGCTTCCCGAGAGCGCGGCGAGTCAGCGACCACGGCGAGAGCAAAGCAGCGGCCGCGGAAGCTTGGGCGGTCGCCGAGGGCGGCTCGCGGATCTGCAGTGGTCCCCGGGCCACTTGGACCGCAGGACCAGAGACCTCCATTGGGGGCAACGCCTGCAAGTAAGGGTTGCGCTCCCGCGGGTCCCAATCGCAGAGGGGGCGGATGCCCGTCGGCAGGGCGATGTCGCCGGTCGGCGTGGTCAATAGCCCCCTTGACCGATCCGAACACGTTCAAGACGCTCCCATCACGGTGAACACCCAAAGAAGAAGCAGCGAGTTGGCTATTAGCCAAAAAGTGGAAAGAAAGAAGGTACGAAATCCAAAAGAGCGCGAGGGTATTCACCTCCAAGAGCAGTACGGGTCCCGTCGTTGTCGCCGTAGTACGTCCAGGCGGGGCGCGCCCTCAAGCGAAGCGGGCAAAGACGGCGCCGCAAAAAGTCCGCCACCACGTGGGTTCCGGTGAGCCCCTGGCGGCGGAGCTCGGCAATGCGCGCCGCCATCGCCTCCGTGCTCGCAAGATCGTCTGGCTGGGCTCCCCAGTCGGCAGTGGGCTCCGCGGGATCGTCGGGAAGGGCGAGATCGTCGCAGCCGCTGGAGTCCTCCACGTCTGTACCATCGCCGTGCAGTCCTTCCATTGGACTTAACCGGCGAGGATGAAAGCGGAGGTGACGCGAGCGGCAAGTAGCAACTCCCAACCTCGCCGAAAGCGCGAGCCCGTGTGCAAGATTTAAGAGTCGGCGCCAGAGCGGGAGGTTCGCATCGTCCCCACGAACATCTCGCAGAGGTGGGCGAAGATGACCAGACCATGATTGAGTTGGGAACAAGGTGCGCCGCACCGATCCCGTAGAAAGGAAAGCACCCCAAGAAGAATTCGAGTACGGCAGACAAAGGCCCGCCCTCGACGCCAGAGAAGGTCACGATCTCCCGGCGCGAGGACTCGGCGATGGTGCCGGCGAACCGGGCGGCGATCGGTGGCACGAAGACTCGGCCGCGCCACCGATCCTCATCGACGGTGGAAGCAGCGGGGCGGCCGAAGGTGGTGCGGCGTCCATGGCGGCCTTTCTTTGCGCTAGGAGCCATGAAAAATTTGATGGTGGCGCCGGCGAAAGGCTTGGTGGCGTTGGCGAGATCTTGTAGTAAATAAGAAGGCAGCGGACAGCGTGAAGACTTAGCGTGCGGAAGGATTGGCCGCGGCTTCGGGAGAAGTACTTATAGGCGTGGGGCGCGGGCGCGACGGTTTGGATTCCGCCCCCACGCGCGCGGCGCCATCATTGCCCCGCGCGGTTTTTGGTTTCCCGCGAAAAGCGGCGTAGTTCCCCAAGGAAGATCGTGTGCAGGTGGAGAATCAGGCGTACGGCTGCCGCAGGTGGTGGGCCCCCCACGATTCGTCTCCCGCCGCACAAGAAATGGAAAAGTGTCTGCGCGACGGTTCGCGTATCATGGTGGACCCGGCCACTCTTGTCGGTGTAATAAATACCGGGTACAAAGCCGGCGGTGCACGGGCGAGCCCCCGGAAGGCAGGCGAGGGCCCCACGCCAAAGCGGTGCGTGGGCGAGCCCCTCCGACGGCAAGGCGAGGCCCCACGCGCCAAAGCGGGTGCGTGGGCGAGCCCTCCGGAGACCAGGCGAGGCCTCGCGCGCCAGGGGGCCAAGGCGGCGAGAGCAGGTATGAGTCTTGGACGAAGACTCCCCTGCTATGAAGGACGGCGCATTTAATGAGACATCACGCGGATAGATAGAGGAAGAAATGATTACGCTTCTGATGACCCTTGCGTGTCCGAGGTACATCACTGTGGCGCAGAAGAATTGACCGCAGAGAGAAGGTTTGCTTGAGGAGGCCGCCCGTGTCGGGAGGGAGGCGAGGCCCCACCCGCAGACTCACCGGTGTGACCGTGCGGGTCGAGGCCACTTATGGCAGCGCGAGGCTGGCTTGGCAGGCGTGGCGCTGGGCGCGTTGTTCGTCTCTTCTGTCGTGTCTTGTCGCAGTAATGAAAGCATCAGATCGCCTACTCCTCGGCTCTCTCCATTGACCCAAAGCTTGTATAAAAGGGGAGGAGAGAGAGAGGCGAGGAGGAGGAGGGCATTGGTGCATTCGTGCATTAGAGACCACGAGCATTGGTGCATCGAAAACACCTGTAAACACATTCCTTTTCAACCACAATCGAAAAGAGCTAAGGCTCGTGAGGTAGGACTATTACCCGCGAGGGGTCCGAACACAGGTAAACTGAGAGTCTCTCCTTGTGTGCCCGACTTTCGAATCGAATCGAGCTCGATCGAGTTGGCTAGCAGACTGAAAATCTGACCAGGGGTGTGATCCGCGGTGGTTGAGCGGAGAACACGCCGTCAACTCCCTCCAGTTTGATAATTCCTGTCGTTTTAGACATGATCTCACGTACCAAGAAAGTATTAAATATCTCGTAGTACTCCATATGGTCAAATAAATGCTTGTAGCTTAGTGGTTGCTCCCACTTTCCCATGAGTTGCATGTCTAGGTTCGAATTTTGATGCTACACTTTATTTACATGCACACCCAACAAATGGTTCTAGGGCCACGTAAAGTTTTGTTTGCAATCAATGCATCCTAGAACGACAGGAATTTTTCAACTAAACACAAAACGCTCCAGCGACAGGAATTAACATACTGGAGGGAGTACAAATTACTAAGCCAAATAGGCTATATAAAAAAGATAAATTTTGTAGAAACGCAACGCTATACTACACTAAGCTGAAATGTACAAGGCCATAGGTTTGGGTTTATTTAAAAAGAAGAGAAGAAAGTATTGCGATGCAAATGCTGTTGTTTCACGTGCTTTTCCAACTGAAAACTCTGAACGTTAGTTATGTTCCAAAATTAGCGAATCACCGGCCCTGTAAATTCTCAGATTCCGAGAAAAAAATAATTAGGAGCAGCCTATGTATCCGTACCCGGTATTTTAATGTGTTCCGTACACTGTTATCTGTCGCTGCCTTGGACCTGTGTGTAGTCCATGTGCCGTCTCACTGCAGCTGGCTGCTCCTCTCCTGATCACTAGAGAAATGCCCTGGCAACATTATTCGCGACACACTTTATGTATTTCTATTAATTTTTTTTGTAAGTTCCACTACATTCTAAAATATTTCTTTCCTATAGAAAACATTTATCCTACGTACTCTATTTTACAGCTTCACATAGTTTTTTATTTGCTTTAAATCTATGTGTATGCATGCAAGATACCACCTCCTTCTTCATTTACTAAACACTATTTGACCATGTACACATATTTAGCTGATGGTGATGGTAGAGTTTGACCAAAATACCCCTATAGATATTTAAATAGTGCGGATGAAAGTGAATTGGCACAAATAATGAAAATTATAAGGGGAAATGGGAAATGTTGCACTAGGAGTTGTGCAACGCCAAGTATTTGTGGAAGTATGTTTTGGTTAAAATGGCCAAATATTTATAAACTGAGGCAGTTTCTATGTCCATATTTAGGCCGCGTGCGTTTGGGGCGTTACCCAGCGGAGCGTAGCGTTGCGTCGGGCGTCGGCGTGCGCGTGGGCGGAAATTTGAAAAGGCACGCGACGCAACGCTACGGAACGCTGCAACTCGCAAGACCTTAGTATGGGTACTCTCCGATATGTTACTGGGGGGATTTAAAGACGCATCAAAACTGCTGCGGTTGCATGTTTCATGATCTAATTGGTCCATGACATCTTTACGCAAATTTATTAGCAAGATCTGATAGGTGCATCTTAAAAATAACGAAAATACTTGTAATCATACACTCGGGCCTCGGCCAGATTAAACTCATGTGTCACGTGGGGATGCATAGAAGTTATTTTTCCACATATTCAACACAAACTCTAACAACTAGAATAGACAAATAGCAATGCTACAAGCATGTCGTGATGAAATTTTCTCATTATTTCATTAGATTTTGAATAATTTGTTTTTTAAAATTTATTCTCAATGATCTCAATGTAATAAAGCAAAAAAAAAAAACTCTTAGATTCATCCTCGATCAAACAGCTCCAACATGTCCAAGTTACTTTTCAAAACCTATAAAATTCAGTTCAATAAATAAATAATCAAATAATTTCAGTGCCGAAGAATAGCGTGCATGGCCGGCCGGTCCATCCCTCTTTCTTATCAGGCAGGGAGGAGTGGCGCCCAACCTGAACCTCGCATCTAGAGACTGTTGCTATCTCATCCTTCGCCCACAGCCAGCTCTAACGAACCGATCAGTGAGCATTGAGCAGCTGATCAAGATGGAATGGAAGTATGGTATGGAAGAACTGCAGCTACCTGCATGCGTCGCTTGGAGCCTTGTGCGGCTGCAGAATCGCCGGCTAGCTCGGCCATGCTATGACTGAACCTGACATGACACGCATGCATGAGGTGATCGAGACCTTGCTAGCTAGCTCACTTGCTGCATGCGGCATATATATAGCCATCCATCAACGTCGCTGCCTAGCTAGCTATGGGCCTGAGACGATCAGATCAAAAACTCCAAGGGGTAGAGACTAGAGACAGACAAGAACTGGACCGGTTCATACTAGTTTGTTTGTCAGAGAGAGAGAGAGAGAGGGGCTGCCGTTGTAGACTGCATGCAGGTGCAACGGGGTTATGGGGATAACTGAACAGGGCCCTCCATATGCTCTTTGTCATGCTGCCTTGTCCTACAAAAGCTGCACGTACCATGCGACTGATGATAACTCCTACACAAGAAGTCAAGAATTGCTAGCGATGTGCCCTGCGAGAAACATGCATCCATGGTCCAAGTCCATGCATGTTTATCTGGATGAATTCCCGTTTCATGTAATAACTAACCCACGTATGTAACTACAAGTATTAACTTAGAAGAAAAAAATATCTAATGTATGTATACCTCTCTGAACAATCCAGTGCAAGCATGGCGAGTATTACTCTCGAATCTTGATTCTCTAGGTACTTTGCTCAAGTGCCAAGCAGAGATAATTTATACACGATCAGCAACAGCGAAAAGATATCATAATACATGGGAGATAAATCAGATAAAAGACACTAGAAAATGATGGATTAACGATCACAAGACTACAATTGATTGGTTGCTCGGGATTCTCCGTCTTCCTACTCTGTGTCACTATATTTTACTCTAGCTATCTATATATACTTCGATCTAATATTTTTTAACACATTAACACTGCAATGCAAAAGATTGTTTCTCTCCGTGTTAGATACTCTAAAGATACAATGTTTTGGGGTACATGATGTGGATGCTCTAAGGTTTGGTAACAAAGTTTTTAAAAACCATGATTTTGTAAAACTATGGTTTGTGTTTTGCTATGATTATGAAATACTATGGTTTTTCAATACCATGGTTTGCTAGCACAAGTGAGAAAACTTTGGGTTGGAGTGGAGTCTACAATACTCAAAAAACAAGCGAGGTGGCCCACGCGTTTGTGCGGCTAGATTTGTCTTGGTATATAGTGTTTATCTCTAACTCATAATCTATCTCTAATATATCAGATCGGATTTAGAGTTTATCTCTAATATATTATATCAACTTTAGTATTTCATATGAATTTCTAATATTTTCTTTTAATCTAAGCCGCATAGATCTTTTTTTTTCTTTCTTGATTTATGTGATAATTTCTTGATTAATCTATGCCGTTATAATTTGATCCCACAGTTGATCGAACGGATAAAATAACAACTATATTATATCATCTTTAGTATTTAATCCGAATATCTAATATTCTTCTTTTAATCTAAGTCATTATAATCCGGCCCCACAAAATCAACGACATAGATCTTTTATTTTTTTCTTGATTTATGTGAGAAATTCTTTGATTGATTTAGGCCGTTATAATTTGGTCCCACTGTTGATCGAACGACTGAAATAATCTGGGTGATGTGGATTAACGTGGTGGCTCCATTTTCCTCTACTTTAATAATATAATAGATAGATACCATGGTATTGCCAATACCATGGTTTTCAAAACAGAGTTTTTGAGGTTGCTTCCAAACACCTCAGGCCCTGTTTGGCAACAAAGTATTTCTATAGTTTCTAGGCAAAACCATGGTTTTGGAGAATACCATGGTATCATTGCCAAAATACCATGGTATTCTTCAAAATCATGGTTTTATCTCGAAACTATAAAAATACTTTGTTACCAAACATGCCTTAAAAGATATTTAAGTCGGTGCAAGCCAGGTTGGGGGCTTGGGGCTAGCTATGCATGACAGCATGACGGCATGAACCTGTTTTTGATTGTTTGTACCGCTCAAACTTGAGCCAGTGTTAAGTTGCTTGTATTTGTGTTTGCATCAAGAGAAACACATTTCGATAAATACACCTTATGTGCTCCCTCTGTCTATCTCTTTGTTGGCCCTGCGTCAGTGAAACCTCCCATGCCATCTACTCACATGGTTGATGGCATCTTCGTCACCGCTCTGTTCTTCGAACCACTCCTGGGTTGCACCTCGATGTGTTGTAGCTTAGAAAGAAAGAGAAGGCGATGTAGTATTTATGTTTGGACTATTTTACATTGTCACACTTGCATACTTGGCTGGTGCATTCCTTTGGATTTATTTTCCTATCATCTAGAGAAAAAAAAAAGATCACACGGAGGCATATTTTAAGTGCAATTGCTATTTTGCAGACGCCTGCAATTAGCCAAAACGTGAAGGCGCAAAAAATTCCACTTTCTTTCTACCGTTTTTTCACATTTGCATTTATGGAAGAAACGCTTTGCGATAGTGGAATTTTTTGTGCGAGGTCGATTTTTGTATAGATATATTTTGTTTTATGTTTATTATAGATTTATTTTGTTTCCTGTTTATTATAGATTTTTTTATTTTCTGTATATTATAAATTTTATTTTGTTTTCTATTTTTCACGTCGAGATTTTTTGCTTGTATAATTTGCGAAATCGTGCAGACGCAAAAAAATTCCACTAAATTTCTACTGTTTTTCCATATTTCCATTTATTGGAAAAAATGTTTTGCGATAGCGAATTTTTTTTTGCGCGAGGTCTGCATGCTTGTACGTGGCATGTGCCTGCACAGATGCTGAAATTGCAGACGCCTGCCTAATAGTGCCTCCCTATTTTAAGGTAGCAATTTGTTAGCGACACTTAACCAAATTTCATAAAAGTATGAGGTGGACCAGGTTGTTAAAAGCATAGCTAGGTACATAAATAGTGTTTTACAGGATGGTTTAGAGAGACTGTTGGGATGCCAAAGCAAGTTTCATAAATGATACAAAGAATGGGTGGATGGACCAAAGCAAGGCCGTACGTACCCTAGTCTCGATCCTGCCGGTGCAGTGGGCGATGGGCGATTTGGCATGCATGCTGCGGCGAGCCGGCTACATACATCGCATGGCAAGGCGAACAATGCCCATGGAGCATGTCAAGTCTTGTCACGGCGCCATGCATGGGAGTGGGACGGCCCCACGGGTTAGTTATTGGCATGTTAATTCCACTGCCCCATCCATCCAACGTATTCTTAGGCTATCGCTAGGCCTCTCGAGTGTATGTACCCTGCATCAGTTGTGAGGCGGGCGTATGTTTCGAAACTTAAATGGTTCAACCACAACACAGGGAAAGACAAATAATTCTTAACAATGATTCAAATAATATAAAGAAACTTCAAAATGGAAGCTAAAATTACAATACGATTCTGACGCTATACGACAAACTAATGATATGAACTATCTAATATAGCCGATTTAACTACTATCTCTTAAAGTAAAAAAGCACAAAATTAATACTAATTGTAAGATTCCACATTTTCTATTGTCACAAAAATCTAAATTATATAATTAAACTAGAACTAGCTCAATCGGGGATTAGGGAACTAAAACTAAAATCTAATAAGCCTTTTTTTTTTGATAAAAGAGACTTATCATTAAAATATTAGTGGTCCTCTTACTTGAAGCCCTCACACAAAAAGAAAATTACAGTGTGATCGTAGCAAGGGTCTATTGCTAACAATCCATCATATCCGAATCTCTCTTTGACTCCATCGTCTTTCTGAACTCTAGCAACCTCCGTAGTCAATCATAGCATCATATTCTTCATCCTTGTCCACCATGGGAAGCAGATTTAAAAAATCAACATAAAAAAGTAGTCGTGACAGCTTGAATCTCTAACTCGAGAAACAATCTGAAAAAGGTATAACAAACTCTAAATCCATATTCAACGATGTAGATTTTTTTTCTATGATTAACATGAGAATTTCTATTATTTTTTAGATTAACGTGAAAATTTCTAGGATTTTAGGATTAACGTGGTGGCTCCGTTTAACTCTGCTTTAGATAGATAGATAGATAGATAGATAGTGTAAATTATAAAATAAATTTAGAACAATAAATAAAAAAACACAAATGATATTTTAGAGAGAAAACGTAGAGAAATCGTTGATGATGTTATGCAATAGTACATGTTGGGTGGAGCGTGCAGAACAACCGGCGTCGTAAACTCGTATACGGCGGCCGTCTTTTAACGTGAACTATGGTTTGTCACTTCGGAGGTAGGTGCATGCCGGGGATATACGTGAATCCAGTGCCTCTTCATCACATATGATTGATCACACCTTTAGCCGCTGAACATTGACATGTTTAGTTTATAAGTAAATCATGTCACAATTCACGGCAAATATGGCCTCCTTGGTTTGTGGTTTGGTTTTGATTAAAGCCTTTAAATCATGTCACAATTCATGGCAACTATGGCCCTCTTTGGTTTGTGGTTTGGTTTTGATTAAAGCCTTTCAAAACGAGTACATAAAAGCTGAAAAATATCAAAAAAAATAAATATTTGAGATCTATGCTTAAAACCCTGTAAAGCCCAAAAAATTATTGCAAAATACTCTCTCCGTTCTTTTTTGTTTGACGCCTTTGTCTTTTAGATTTGTTTTTTGATCATTCGCCTTATTCAGATTTTTTTTTGTAAATGTCATTTATTTTCTTGTGATTTGTTTTATCAATAGAGATACTTTAAACATGACTTATTTTTTTTGCATCTTTGCATTAAATTTTTGAATAAGACGAATGATCAAAAACGTGTCAAAAAGTCAAAGGCGTCAAACAAAAAAACGAAGGGAGTACCGGTTTTAAAGAATTTTGAAGCAGCCAATGGAAACTTTTTTTAAAATAGGACTAAGCATTTCACCACCATCCAATGCATCATGATTGTTGTCGATTGGGTGCTAGGTAGGACAGTGTCAACTTGCTGCCTGGTTCTCTCTACTCCTCACTTCGCTAAAGGTGACCAACACCCTATTCTCCTTGCTCTGGGTCTTCATCTTCTCTTTGTCTCTAATGTCTATCCACTTCACCCAAGGTAATCATGCGTCTCTCCGGCTCGCTTTGCTCCCATCTTCTGGACATGCTTGACTATACGAAGCTCGCCTGCTCTACTTTGGAGATTGAGGCGGATAGGCAGTGTAGGATGTGGAAAAAAGTACCTGGACAATAGGGTTGAGGATGGCCCGTAAGTCCATAAGGGGATAAAAGTGGGTGTTTAGATAAAAGTGAAAACAAATCATGAGTTTAAACAAGGTAAAAATTTTTTGATGATGTATGAAATCTAACGATTAGTGTTTACCGATTAATTTTCAATTAAATTTTAGTCATTAGATTCTAATCTCCAACTCACTACTCGACTAACGATGTCTCGAACCTTGCGAAAAAACTATTTTTTTTCTTCAAAGCCCGATTAAATCAATCAGAAATCGCACCGGTTTTGATTGTTTTTACTGTTTTTTAAGGTGGATGAATCTGAAAACAAGTGGAAATCGAGGAGTACAGAGCCCAGCTGCAGAGCTCAAGAAGCGCCAAGTAGATGCAGAGCAAGATCAGTGTGGTGATGTGGTCGCCCACGCCTTTATACAGCATTAATTTGTTCGTGGAGGTAAATGGCTCTTGTTCAGTGGTGGCTCAGCATCAAACGACTGCGATGAGGACAGGGACTGGGCGGATTGGAATCCTATGTAGTTATCTTCTCTAATATGGTCATTAACATGTGGGTTCAGTCCCACATGTCATTGACCCAACTACTAAGGACAGTAACCGCATAGGATTTAGTTTCAGATTGGATGGACATCCTCCGCTCCCGTACCACAGTCCCAACCCTCTTCTCCACACCTTGATCCAATGAATTATTGCAGTTTTTTTCTACCATCCTACCGATGTTTAGTATCTAGGCAGAGTTGAGTCATGCATTATTTGTGTTGGTATGATTTCTTGAAGCCAATTATCGGATGTGTGAACAAATTAGTCATCAACTCAATGTCTCAGTGCATGTTATTTCCTATCTATATATACCGGCTTAGAGAGGAAAATTGACAAACATTTATAAAATATCTTTCTTCCGGCGTAGTAATTCTTACATTTTGCAGGTTGTCGTGTTGGGAGGAAGTGGGATTACTGGCTCTGCTGCATGCAGAACTACTATGTAAATTTCCATGGCCGGTGTCCATTGAATACTTTTTGAAAGAGGGACTGAAGAACAGCCGTCTCATTTCATTGATCAGTAGGAGAAAACAAAATAAAAGTTCGTGCAAGCATGAAGTACAACCACAACACTCCGCTGCAACCCTGGTCAACTGTCCATTGAATACTCGTTATCCGTTGCAGGCAAGCATGGGTCGTCCCAATAACGGGTAAGGTTCAACACCTCAACTCTTATGTTGTTTGTTTATGCCTCATGCAGAATTAATAGAGTAAGGTTTTGCACACATATATTAAATATTTTCATTTGAAAGTTGCTTGACCTGTTCATGTTCCGACAATATCGATGTCTAATTGAACAATCTCCTAGACAAGAATATTCTCTTTCTTAATTTTTTTTTTACTGATGTCATAGCTAAAATTGATAGGATTGTACTACCTAAACTTGAAATACCAATTGACACTCCATTTTTTTAATCCTATATCTTTTATCATTTATACAATTTCTTGTTATAGATGTTTCCATTTAGCAAAATCTGTTATGTGCTGTTGTTATAATCGTGCTACTAGCTTGATCTGCAACAGAGCCCACCTTTAAAGGAAACTAACAGGCTGTTTGTTTGCCTGCATCCAAGGAGTTTTGTATCTAGAGATACAAAATTAGGGTGTTTGGTTGTCTTCTCACCTATCTGAACCAGACTCTTCAGATGCAATTACCCCCTCCGGGCCAGGATCTGGAGATACGACCAAATTGGGCGTTTCCCAGAGCCAGCTCATGGATGCAAGAATAACCACCACGCAACACATTTGATTCATTTATTTGCTATATCTTTTGATTAGTATTTTCGATTACCGAATCGATTTCAAAAATGGATTATTGATATTTTTTCGAACAAAACGAGACCACACTTGCCATATAAATTTTAAAAGTTTAAAATTTTTACTTTTGAATTTATTTATTTATGAGACTTTCTTTTGAATTTTTATTTTCGTAATTGATTTTTTGTTATTTTGATTTTCTAGAATTTATTTTTTAATATGTTTCATCCCTCTTTTGAATTTCTCCATATCATTCTCTTCTTAGTGCAGTCAACCAAACAACATCTCTACGCAGCCTGTATAATCTCATACACCTAACCAAACAACAACCATTTGCATCATCTCAGCTGGGCTCTAACCAGCCTGACTCGGCTCATACATCCTGATTCAACTGAGAAGGCAACCAGACAGCCTATAAATGAGCGTTTAGCGAAATAAGTTTTAGGTGTTAAAGATAAATAAGTTTTGGTAAAAATGAATTAAATAAGATTTATGGAAGGGCTCACAAGAAGATTTAGGTGTTAAAGATAAATAAGTTTTGGTAAAAATGAATTAAAAATGAGTGAAAGAAATTTTGTTGTGAGAGTATAAAAATATTTAGCTATTTGTAAATCTTTTAACATTCACAAAAAAACGAATCAAAAAATGTTGTATTACATTGCTTTATCTGTTGATCTTTTGGTGAGCCTTAGATACTTTGTTAACTACGATAGGTATATAATACTTTTCCTATGGTTTAGGGTTTAGAATGAAATAAAAAGTTAATGAAGGGTTTTGTATATGAACCCTAGGCCTTAAACCATATAATACTTTTGAATGACGATGTAAAAAGCACTAAACACTCCATTCTATCTTTTGTACTTAGCTAAAAAAATCTATAAAGCCAAACTATTATAGAATTGAACCGTAATTTCATCCTATGTGATATTGCACCGAAAATATAATAAATAATTAATAAATAATGCGGATGAGGAATAAAAAATATTGAAAAAAATATAATTAAAGTTGAAAGTCAACGGTCCATCGAATAAAAAAACAAAAACAAGGCTTAAAAATGGAACCGTAACCATGATTGCATGGTAAAGGTCCATCAAAATATTTAGGCACTAAAAATAAATTGGTTTCACAAAATAGATTGCATCATTCTACCTGTTCGCTTTTTACTGAAAAATATTTTAAATTTTAACCTCTGCACTTTAATGGGCTATTGATTGAAACCTGATTAAAAGAAAACGTTAGTTATTTCTTTAGACTAATCTACTATATATATAAAGCAGAGTTAAACAGAGCCACCACATTAATCCTAAAATCCTAGAAATTCCCACATTAATAAAAAAAATAGTAGAAATTCTGATGTTAATCATAGAAAAAGAAAAAAAAATCTACATCGTTGAATATGAATATTATTATGTAAATATATTAGTAGATAATATATCAGATTAGATTTAGAGTATTAGATTTAGAGTTTATCTCTAATATACATATTAGCTAGATTTACATAATAATATCCATATTCAATGATGTAGATTTTTTTCTTTTTTCTATGATTAACATGAAAATTTCTACTATTTTTTGATTAACGTGGGAATTTCTAGGATTTTAGGATTAATGCGGTGGCTCCGTTTCGCGGCTAGATTTGTGTTAAGATATAGATAACATATCAGATTAGATTTAGAGTTTATCTCTAATATATAGATCAGCTTCAGTAGTTTGTTATAGAGGTTAATATTGACCGCTAGATTTACATAATAATATCCATATTCAACGATGTAGATTTTTTCTTTTTTTCGATTAACGTGGGAATATTTAGGATCTTAGGATTGATGTGATGGCTCCGTTTAACTCTGCTTTATATAGATAGTACATAGATATATAGATATTTATATACAAAATATGCAGATTTATGCTATTGTGAATGTATATTTCAAGAGAAATTTATATGTATTTTTTTATGTACACAATCCAAATAGATTAAAATATTTTTATAAATAAAGTTTTAAAACTTTGATTTAGCACAATCGTAAAACAGCAAGTATTATTTAACTGGAGGGAGTAGTAACTGAGGTAAGGTTAGACCAACCAAATTGACCCTATAGGTAAACAGAGTTGCCTTCTCTATCTCCGCCACTGGAGGTGACACATGGACTAACCTGCGGCTGCGGCGCTGGAAATTGCGGCAGTAAACATTAACCAATAACCAGAGTTTAGCTCCGGACGGCGGCGGAGGGTGCTCCCTCTATCTCCGGCAGCCTCTCGCCGTCCGCGCTCCACAGTGATGCTCGTACGTCAAACCACTGTTGCCGAAACCGATCCATCGAGAGCCTGCATGCAGCCGTCGCGACGCCGATCAACAGCACCCCCATAATTAATTTCGCCGCACGGCGCCGCGCCGCGCAGCGCACAGTGAGACGATCACGCCGCCGCCGCCGCCGTGAGGCACAGACGGCGGTGGCGCGTGGCGATCGAGCGGCGGCCGGGGCAGGGGGTGCAGGCGGAAGTGGCGTTTGACCGCGGTCGCGCCAATGGCGATGCAGCGCCGGCCGGCGAGACCGATCGGCCGTGCACCAATTTATGTCTGGGATCGCCTCGCCGCAGCTGGACCACCAATCACCTCCTCCGAGGCCGCCCATGGTCCCCGACGTCTCGTCGCGCCACCCCACGCATCCGCCCACCGCCACCACACACACACACACACACCCCATCGCTCTCACGCACACACACACACACACACACACGTACTAACTGACGTAGGAGCTAGCTAGCCTGCAGGCACCTCACCGGCGATGCGAGGAGAGGACTGGCTAGATAAGATCGCTGATAAGACGAAGCATTTGGATGGATCGCTGTGTGCTGTGCGCTGTGCTGCTCTGCGACTGTTGGGCCGGGTGGCCTCGTCCTTGGCGCCAATCTTTTCGCTGTGGGAGAAAGGCGATCGACCGAGATCGCCGTGGCCCAGCCAGATCCACCTAGCTCGATCCACGGCCACCTTGCATGCTCATCAGCGTACGTACATGGCACCACGTTTTGTTCGTTCGATACCCCCGACCCCGAGGCCACCCGGCCCCTGCATATCTAGGGTGGTGGTACGTAGCCGGCACAGTGTTGCCGTGGCCTCGCTCCTTGCCGCTCGCTTCGCTCGAGCACTGTCACACGTGTGACAGTGTAGTTAGCAGTTAGCCTCGATCGGCCGGCCATTCACGCCGGGAACATGGCTGTCAGGTTTGCAGGGGCGAGGCAATGGCGCCAGCGTCATCCATGCATGCATGGCCATGGCCCAACCCCAACCCCAACACGAACAGGCAGTGCAATGTGTAGGTATAGTAGCAGCGTTGTCTTAATTCTCGGCCCGGAGCATAAACATGTACGCACTCTTGTTGTCTTGTGTGTGTGTGCCCGGATGCATGTTCTCGATGGATCCATCTGCCAAAGCATGAGCATGAGCGTTAGGATCCACATGTACACTCCATTCATGGAGCTAGCTAGCTCTACATACATTGATACATACACATGGATGTATGGATCGATGCATGGCAGCATGGGGATCGATCGAGATGGATGGAAAGGGGATCGGTGGCCTCATGGTTTTTGCCAATCTTGGACGGGCAGCTGTAACGGGCAATAACTAAGGCACTGCATGCATGCATGCAGCAGTGCAGGGGCATGCACCGTTTCTTCTTCCTTTCCTTTGCCCAATGATTGATGTGTTGCGGAACCCTCAACGCCACCCTGCCCCTGCCTGCATGCGCGCTCTGACGCCCCCTCGCCGTCCGCCCGCCGGCCCCTCGCCCCCTACAATCCCCTGTCAGCTTTACCACATGCACCCTCACCTCTCACTCTCTCACCCCCGGCAAAATCGAGAGAGAGAGAGAGAGAGGAGGTGATGAACTGTGGCGGCTTCTGCTCCGGTCTTTTTTCGCCGAGAGGACGCTCGATCGCCGGCGAGCTCGCCGGCGACAGCGAAGCTAAGCTGGCGAGAGAGCTAGCTAAGACTACGGCTGCCGTGCATGAGAGAGAGAGAGAGAGGAGGTCACTGATTGACGAGCTAGCTAGGTGATGAGTTTGATGGATCCCCGACCTGGGTTGGACCATGGGTGGTGGTTTCTGGAGCGCGGCCATGTCTCCCCTGCCACATGCACTCGCGTCACTGACCAGTTCGTGCCCGGAATCGATCGATCGTGCGCTTGACCGTGAATGATTGCCCACTCCCACCTAGCCCACAGAGACCCATCACCCATGGCCGATCCATCACACTGTCTCTTCGTGTCTCCTCCAATTTCAATTCATGCATGGAACGAACCACAAAAGCAACCAAAAAATGATCAACGAAAACCAAATATCGTACTGAGAACTAGTTCGGCTGGTAACATCCCGGTTGTGGGAGCTTCAAGTTGAGGGTCTCAACTTTCGGTTCTCATATTTTCTTATATTTATCCCTAGGAATTTTTCGTAGTGGGCACGTATACACGCATGTCTTGATGTTGGTTTATGTTTATAGTGCACGCGTGGTGTGTAATTGGGTAAGTTTATGTGCGCCTTCCTAATGCCATACCACTCTCTTCATATTTGAAATAGTAGTCATTTTAAACTTGTTCTAAGTCAATGTTTTAAAAACTTTACGCACAAAAAAATGTTTTTAGCATCGTATTTATGTTGATTTCATAAATAAATTTCAATGATAACTTATGGTAAAAATTACGTTTCGAAGACCGTGTCGGTAAACTACTTGAATTATGGAGGGAGCAGTAACTAATGTTTCAGCTACATTACACACATACATAGGGTAGTTTGGTTTGGACTTTGGAGAGAATGAAGAGAGAGGCCCAAATAGTGGAGTGGGAGGAGGGAGGGAAGCATCTGCAGCATGCAGATGGGGGAGGTGGTCCAGGTCCAATGGGCTTGCTGCGCCCCCACGGGTTGCTGCCTCTGCTGGTCTTTCTTGCAGGGAAAAGGGAGGCAGCGCCCCAGCTGTACCCCCCCTCCCATCATTGTCCATCCTTTTGACCGTTGGTCCCTCCCTCCCATTGACCACCCCTCTCTCTCTCTCTCTCTCTCATCTAAGCTAGCCAGTGATGTTGTAGTAGTAGTAGTATGTGTGCACGCACAAGCACAAATGGCGGCCGTGCCACTGCCACCCGTGTGCACCTGAACGTTGGTGCTACCGACATGCTACGAGCAGCTTCCCTTCGCACGTGCCACTGCTCATAGTTTTTGTCCCTGCATTTTGCATCACGACCTACCTGCACACCGCCACACACACACACTCTCTCTCTCTCTAGCTTTTAGCTCGAGGTGTATCAGTGTATGGCATGGCCATGCTGTGAGAGGGAGACCTGGAAGTTTATTTGGGCCCAACGCTAGTGCACGGTAGGGCGGTCCAGGATATGCCATCAGTTTTAACCTGGTTGGAACAGGAAAAAGGTGAACTCGAATTCGCCGGGGCAATTTGGCAGGCCCACTTGGTTTGGCTATTGGCAGGTCCATGAGGCCGAACCACGGGCCGCACAAGCCATCGCTCAACTCGGCGCGAGAATCCAGCCCACAATCCGAGGGGACGAACGGAACCTGCCCTTGGGCCGCGGCCCACGCCGGGCGGGTGTTCGAGTTCGACGGCGCCGTCCGTCGCTGGACGCGTCGGTGCTCCGTACTTGGTAGGTTTCACACTTTTAGCTCTCATGTTGTGTGGTCGTGAGGATTTCTTTTCTTGAAGGAAACAAATTAGACCAGCTTAGTCGTAGAGCTAAAATATCAGGTGGTTTTGACATTTGATCGGTTAAAGCTGGTTCGAAGGCTTTTGACATGCGTGGCTGTTGATCCTTTTTTTTTTTTTTTATGTCCAACTGTGCTTAAGCATGAAACTTCACTTGGACCACATGTCACTATATATACCTCCCTCTCTCTCTCTGTTTGTCCAAAACAGTTAATCTGTATCATTATACTATTTGAATCTCTATGAAATTATACGCCGCTCTAACCCTCGTTAAACTAGCAAAATATATTATTCTACCATAACGGATTACATTTTTTTTATCAGAAAAACTGTAGGAGAGGCTCCTACAGTATAAATTAAATTAAAAGGGATATTTACAAATTACAAAGTTTAAAGAGCAGGGAGGTTATTGTGCCAGGAAACTAAAGAAGCAGCTAAAACATTGTTAACTCTTAAAACTAGAAGAGCAACATCTGAGTTAAACCTCTCCTTCCATAAGTAAATCGAGCAAGGAATATTGTCAAAGATCTTTCTATTCCGGAGTTTCCAAATATTCCAACATACCAAGATATAAATATCCATAAAGAAAGATATAGGTGAATTCCGACAAAAGTTATCCAAATCAGTATGAAAACCCTGCAGATCTAGGGAATTTGTCCAGGAGAAACCAACATGATTCCAAATAGATTGCGCAAAAGGACAATGAAAGAAGAGATGGAACATTGTCTCCACTGCTGAAGATGAGCATAGAACGCAGTGAAAATCAGTGACAAAGTCCTTCCGACAAAGCATATCTCTTGTATTCAGGCGATCCAAACAGAGAAGCCACATGAAAACTTTCCAACGCATTAGGCCCTTACTCTTCCAAATTCGACTGAAAATAGAGTGTGTCAGGAAACCCGAGCAAAAATGCTTAAGAAAATCTGAGGACTTGTACTGCTCTTTGTTCCAAATATAAGTCCAGCGATCATGAACTAAGGAAGTATCTCGCCAATTGTTCATCAGGTCTTGAAGAGTTAACCATTCCTCATAAGCCATAACGGATTACATGGCCACGCAAGCCTCCACATCTCAACGTATTTCTCCCGTTTCTAATAAAGATCGCCCAGGCTCGTCCCGTTTAAGCTTCTCTTTCCATTTATTAATTTATAGTACAACCACTCCTCCTGATCGTTTTAGTTTCTCAAAGCCGCTCTAAAAATGTTGTAGCCATCTCCCAATTGCCCTGAAGTTGATATGCACTTGACAATATGCCCAAAGTTGATATGTCCTTGGTAATTTGCCCTGCTGCTTGTCTATGACTTGTGGGCCAGCAGGGCAAATAATCAAACAGCAGGGCAAATAACCAAAGACACATCAACTTCAGGGCAAATAATCAATTATACCCCCCAATTGGGTTGTAGGCTCCCATGAAAGCTGAGCATTGCAGCTTCACGAAACTGCCTCTCAGCACCCACGAAACATATATCAGTGTAGCTGTGCGGCCGTGGTCCTTGTTGAATCGTGTGGCTTCCGGGATCAATCGCGCGGCTTCAACGTACCGGATGGGCTGTGGCGACACGTCACCTAAGTCAGGCTGGCCGGAATGAATGGTGATCCCGTCCGGGCACACAAAGTTGGTAGGTGACCTCGACGACATTCTCGCTGACCTGCCCGCGTGTCGAACGTCCTTCCATATCACGTACCTTGGCCTCTCACTCATCATCAAGAAGCTAAAGCACGTCCACTTCCAACCTTTAATCGACAAGATCGCTGGTAGTTTGGCCGGCTGGCGAGGGCAAATGATGTCAAAAGGGGTAGAGTCACCCTACTCAAGTCGATTCTCTGATCAGCCCTACCGTACTACACCCTTTCAGTGATCTCCCTGCCTATCTCGGTCCTTCAGAAGATCGACAAATTGTGTCGCGCCTAGCTTTGACCCGGAAATGATAATGTTGCAGCGGGAGGGTGTCGTGTCAATTGGAAATTCGTCTGCTCCCCAACTACTCTTGTGGGGCTCGGGGGTGCTCGACCTGAAGATTTTCACCCGTGCCCTCCAATTGCGCTGGCTTTGGTTGGCCAAATTCGGCTCCCCAGATCGTGCCTCGTCTCGCTGGACAGGGTGGACCCTACTGATGCAGCATTTTTCAAACGGGCCCTGAGCTGTTTCTTCGGAATGATGCCACATTCCTCTTCTGGACCAACGCTTGGCTCCTTGGGCAATCTCCAAAGGAAGTGGCCCCAAGATATTTTGCGGACTCCATATGAAAAAACCGCACAGTCGCCGAGGCCTTGCACAATAACAACTGACGGTTGGACTTACAACGGAATTTCGCCCCCAACCTCGCTGTGGAGCTGGTCTCCCTTTGGCAAAAGATCAGTCGTGCCGCGCTCCATCTGAACCACCAGGACCGAGCTATTTGGCGTTTCGCCGCGGATGAGAACTTTTCCGTCCGCTCAGCGTACCGTATGCAATTCGCTGGAAGAACATCTCCGAATGCGCTTGCGCTAACTTGGAAGCAATGGGCACAATCCAAGTGCATGTTTTTTGATTGGACGCTATTTCTAAGGAGGGTCATGACTGCTGACGTCCTCCTGCGTAGGGGTCTGCCAATAAATACTTTTGCGCCCTTTGCCTCTGATGCCTGTAGACCCCAAAACACCTCTTCCTCGAGTGCCCCTTCTCCTCTCACATCTGGGACCTCCTGACTTCCATGTTCAACGCCCACGCCTTCTCCTCTCTACGTGGACCCACTCTGATGATCTCAGTGCCTGGTGGGCCGAGGACATCCTACAACCCAATCTTGCCCCGGGTATAGGATCCGTTGTACTATTGGCCTTATGGCATCTCTGGCTCGAAAGGAACAATCGTATTCTTCGATTCGCTCATGGAGGTCCTATGCTTTTGTGGGGCGGCAGGCGTCCATTTTATAATAAATTAGTTTCACTTGTATCACTCGTTCGGAGGGAATGCGTCTAAACCTAATTCTAAATTTTGGCTGTGTAACTTTCTTATTGAATTAATACAAGTCAGTTCCCCTGTCTTTTCTTTAAAAAAAGTTGGTAGGTGATCTAGTGTTACATACACCGGTGCAAACGCAGGGCATGTGTTGCTCAGCTCACTGTGAGTGTGTTTGGTTACCTGTTTTTAGGCTGGCGAGACTTTGCTCATGTAAGTTGATGATTTTTTTGGTTGCTTGTGCCATTTTCGAAGCTAGATCTAGTTGATGCAAAAACATTGTGCCGGTCTAGCTCCCTAGAAACTGCCGCAGTTGTTGTTTCTAGCGAGTCTGGTCAGCGCAATGCCAAGCTCGCACACAGGTTAATAGATCGGGGCGGCCACTGACATGTGAGAGCAACATCGGTGCGACCATGGACGCGCGGGAGTGACGGCGGCGCCGCCACATTTGCCCGGGAAAGGCCACGACTACGCGGGCTCTAGTCAAGAATGGCGAGGGTGACAATGACAACGTCGGATTCATGTGCGACGATGACGAATGGATGCGATGGTGGGGACGGATGTGCAACGACGATGATGCCAACCACGGATCCCAGCAGAGGCAGGCCGGGCCAAGGGAGCCAGATCCACGCAGGACAAAAGCGCCAGCATCAGACGATCAACGACAAGAGCGGCGCCACTAAATCCACACAGAGATGAGGGTGGCAACATCGGATTGACTTGGGGATGAGGCCAACGGCGCCGGATCCTCACGGAGACGAGAACGGTGACGCTGGATCGTCTTAGGGATGAGGTCAGCAGCGGTGAATTGAGGCGGAGGTGAGGGCGACGGTGCCAGATCTGCTCGTGATGAGATATGTGGCAGGGAATCAGGATAGAGATAGTGATGTAGCGCTTTTACAAGCTTTGAAACCAAACATCCAAACATTTGGGCCTTGTTTGTTTTAGCTTAAATTAAATTAAATAGAAATTTTTTATTTTTGTATAAGCCAAATGATGTAATATTTTATGGTCATTTTTATGAGGTTTTAAATAGTTATTTTTAGAGTGTGAAATAATTTTTTATATTTTCTGAATTTTGGAAGGATCATAATTTTTTCAGATTAAAATTTTCAGTAATTTTTGGCTGAAAGCCTTGATGCATGCTTTTGACCTGGCTGAGGTAAGTCTTGGCCCGGTTGGGTATGGATGGCAACGAAACACGGGCCACGGCCTACTCTGATCGTTGTGGTGCCGTGCCGTGTAGGAGTTGCAGGGGAGGGGCCAGCATTCATATGCTGCACGGGCCTACGGGGCACAGCCGCACAGGACACGAGAACATCTCAGTTCGGTGCGAGTACACAGCCGTTCGATAATTGTGTGGCGGCCCATGCTTATCTCAATAGTTCAGCTCAGCAGCGCTTGTCTCTGTCTCTTGCCATCTAATAATGTATGATTCTTCTTTGGAGGCAGAGGTATCAAGAGATATCATACCTTCAGACACAAAACTAGTGAGGAATCCATCTACTATTATATACCTACAGGTGTATATAACCATATAGAAGTTGTCTTCAATTTGACTAGGACCGGTCCAAAGATTTTAGAGGCCATAGCAAGTGATCATTTTAATTTATTGACTACTATAGTTGTTTCGATCAAAAGATCTGTAAATTATCAGTAACATCGGTCTGTCAAATTAGGAAAACAAAAAACAATGATGAACAATATAATAGGCCAACAACAGGAGTAAAAATGAGGTAAAAATGATAGGAAAAGTTTTTCGACCGCCCAACAACAGATCAAAACACCTCGGATAGTAATTCGGATGATTTTTCGGATGTTTGGATTTATTTTTTTATACAAGTCGGATGTGGATAATGGATAATATCTGAATAATTTTTGGATAAATAAAACAAGGCAGCTGGTGCCAGAGAAGACGACACAACAGGAGACAAGGAAGGTAGCAGCGCCAAAGCACGAAAAGAAATGTAAATTCGATGGCCGACGAAGAGAGTATCGAATATTTTGTGATTGTGAGGCGACCAAAGAATAGTCTGATTGTCAGCATCGAAGCAACAGCGCCTAATATGGGAGCGACGGACTGAACAAGAAATGGACTGGCTGCACCGCACGTCATGGGATTACTGATGCTGCCATGGCGACCCACTCTTAATTTCCTTCAATGCTTTAAAGCTGCCTTCTTCCTAGCTCGAAGTTGGTGGTTAGTCCGATTGACCGATTCTTTGCTTCCTTCCAACCTAGCGAGAGCTCGAAGGTCAAATCCATGGTAGGCTCCTCACGTCCATTATTGCCATGTCTTAGGTCTTAACCTAGATTTATCCTTAACCTTTACCATTATCTTTGTACAAGCAACATGCATATGAGCGGTAATACTGAATCTCTCTTGTCCCCCCTCCCACCCCGCCCCCCTCTCTTCGGAGAGCTCGCTGGCAGAGAGAGAGAGGAACCATGCTCCTTCACCATTTCTTTTCCTTCGCTTCTATGTCCTCCTTTATTCCCCCAAACACTATACTTTACGTCCAGATTCAAATCTATATTTAGATTTAAGTCCGTCTGATTCTCGCGACTCTGGTGTCCTTCTTAGCACTAGAAGGAGAATGACCAACTGGCCATCGATAGGAATCGTCACAATTTGAGAGTCTATACTTGGTTAGTTCTTCTTTAGGTGTGTTTCATCCATAAAAGGTGTGTTGCATCTCTATGCGTGAGACATGAAGCTTTAGTAGGCGTCTTTTGTGGGTGCACTGTCTTCCTTGCCAATGTTGTTAGCGTCATGTCAGCTCTAGGGCGAACCCACCTAAAAAGATCAGGGACCCAAAACTACAATCCCAAATAATAGGGAACTGGATGAGAATCGACTAATAGTTTAAGGACCGCCCGTGCATTTTACTCTTAATTTAATATGCGTTTTTGCGATGAAGTTTTAGTTATTACAGTTAGTTTCGACTAGTTACGTTGCTTCTGAAGTCTACCTATTTCGACCATTCTCCATTCTTCCTGAATCATTTTGAGTGTTATGAGAAGATTTTGGACTCGGTTGCTCTTATGAAATCGCAAAAGAATCTCATAAAGATCGATGATCATCTTCTATGTTACATCCGTGAAGATGTTTGGGTCGTCTAGTCAAGGAGAAACACGTGCCTTTTTCTTGTTGCTTGCCTTAGTGTGACAATGATTTGTCATTTTTTTTGATTTTTTGATTTTTAATAAACGTTTGCAATGTTTGTATGTATTTTTAGTTGATGTTTTAGTCTGTAAGTTTCTTTTATTATCTTTAAATAAATATATTAAGGGTTGGTTTCTGAGTCAGTTAAATAATGTTAGACTGGTAATACTTAGAAGGATAACTCCAAATGGGTCATTTTCAGATCGAGACAAAAAGATTGCCCAGTGTTTAGTCGTCCCTGTAATTTGCTTAGGAGCGAAGACAGTAAAATCGATAAGAAAAATTCGTGCGCGCGTGCGTGTTGACCACGTGAAGTGGTTAGCTGTTGATCATGTTTTTTCGAGGTTCCAATTTGGTTTATAAAATTTATTTTTTATGGACCATTCATCGTAGTACTATGTAACAAAAAAGATTTTGTAAGTTTTTTTCAAAGATTTTTAAAAAAATTATACAATTTTTTAGCCTTTTTAAGTATCTTTTTAAATACCCTCAATTTTTCAGTTACAACCAAATCAAAACACAACCGCAAATAAAAAAGACCTTAATGTCGAGCTGTGGATTCAACTTATACTAAACTATTTATAAGCATTAGTAATTCGTCAAGTCGTTTCTAGCGGCCTACTTTGACTTATAGATTGGTAAAAAAAACTTTGACCGATCTATCTTATTCCTCAAAAATTTTAAAATAGCTTTTAAAATTTAAATAATCTGATTCTAGTGAACCGGTTTTCAAAGCTATTCCTTAAAGTTTAACTTGCGACAATACAACAAAACCTTCTGTAAACCTCCAGACACAGTGATTCGGTCTCACAAGGTTCGAAGATATACATAATTTTTTACAAGAACTACGATGATTGGATGATTCGGTCCCATAGATCTGAATGCAGCCACCTGCCTTAGCATGTATTCAAAGGATATATGTTTTTTTTAGGAGTATTGCAGTGATCCGGTGATTGAGTCCCCATAGATGCAAAGGTATACGAGAAAACTGTAGTGATTCAAAGATTTGGTCCCAGTCCAAGTGTCCCATGGATCCAATGTATACATGAGTGTTTTTTTTTCAAAATACTAGCAATTTAGTCCCACAAATTCAAAGGTATACATAAGTTTTTTGGGAGTGCTGTGGAGGAAGAACGGGCATCACCGTCGTAGAAGAAGGGGACAATGACTTTCCTTCAACCATGCGCAACACGTGGCGAGGCAACCATCGATAACGCAAGCCACCTAGCAAAAGGACAAGCAGCGCCGTCATACAATAGGGGGTCCACGATGCTGCTCCAACCGTGCAACTCATGCTAGGGTGACCGCCGCCGCTACCAGCAGCTAGAAGGTAAGACGAGCCTCGCCTCTCCACTGAAGAGGGGGATGACTAGCCGCTGCATCTAGCGCTTTGCCCGTCTCACCACTACAAGGGTCTTTGGGTGCCACTCGTGGGGATGCCTCCAAGGAGGGAATGACGTTGGTGGTGTCGCCATCGACGGCCCGAGCGGGCAAAGCTTTTGCCCAGGTGGTCTCCATGACGAAGGAGGGAACCGGCGCCTAGGGGCATCGCCATTGTCGTCCATCCTCAAGCAGGCAAGCTTTATCCCAGACAGTGGCGGATCCAGGATTTCAAAACTAGGGGTGCACGGCTTATATAAATTTTTTTTGCCCACTTGGCAATTGACACATATAGCACAAATTAACGTAGAAATGTAGAATTGGCACAAATAGTCAAATGCATAGCTAGTTTCTAAGTTCCACAACAATAATATAACATAATATAAAGTGCGGTGAACATCGAAATTGTACCTTATAATATTATTTTACGGGTCTTCATCTTTTGAAAACGCTCAACTATAGCTTCATCCGTTCATGGAGAAGGATCAACGTTCTTTGGTTTTGCGGAACCACCAAAATAGGAATAAATATCCCTATTCCTCTTCATAATGTTGGATGTCCTGTCCAATTTACAAAAATGCAACACAAATCACATTTCACAGATCACAAATTGACATATTAACATAATAACATTCACTGATTCAATCACAAAATCACAAATCACAAATCTATCACAAAATCTAGGAGTGACTAGTGAGGAGGAGCCGAGGAGGAGGAGGCAGACCGCAGGGGCAGGCGTCTGGCAGGAGCTGAGCTGAGCTGCTGAGGAGAGGAGAGCGAGCCCGAGCGCCCGCCGCCCGAGCCCGCCGCCGTGGGGCCGGCCGCCGCCGCCAGCCAAGAAGCGCCAAGACGCTGCACGCCCGCCCAGCGCTGGCTGCGCTGCCCTACCGCCGCGCTTCTTCTGCAGAGCCTCGCCTCATGCGACCCTCGCCGGCGTCGGTGCCTCGGGGCGTGGTGGGTGATGCGGCGTGCCCGTCCGGCAGATGAGGCGGGAGGTGGCCGAGTGGGACTGTGGGAGATGGAGAGAGAGCTAACCTAGCCGGCTGAGTCGCAGTAGGGCTGAGGAGTGGGATGGAGTACATTGGAGATGGAGGTGGCGGTGGGCGCCTGGGTGA
Source organism: Raddia guianensis (assembly GCA_036346415.1). Taxonomy (NCBI): domain Eukaryota; kingdom Viridiplantae; phylum Streptophyta; class Magnoliopsida; order Poales; family Poaceae; genus Raddia; species Raddia guianensis. The sequence goes on along the minus strand of CM070539.1, from coordinate 4,197,889 downwards.
AGCTGGTGGCGGGTGTGATGGGCTGAATGTGAGTGAGAGAGTGAGAGAAGAGGCCGAATTTGGCCCAATACTATATAAGGGGGGGTCTTTGTGTTTCTAAATTTTAGGGGGTGCCCGTGCACACGGTGCACCCCCCTGGATCCGCCCCTGATCCCAGAAGAACCACACCCAAGAGCCAACCTCGCATGCAGAGTAGGACAACTTTGTCGTGAGCCCTCCAAAAATGCTAACCACTGTGCTGCCGGATTTGACCTCTACTCCGTTGGGCTGCTACGGCGCTGTTGAAGGACTGACACACCGTGCCACCGCCGTCGTGCAATGTTTGTCCAAATCACAACCACAAAATAGCTTGCCTCCATTGCACACGCTAGGCATCGCCTAGCTACTTCGCTAGATCTAACCTGAGCTATGCTGGATCTTGCAGCCATGCTGCCACAACGTCGGAGGCCACCACCGCCGAGGGTGTCCGACTAGGTTTGAGAATGGATGGGTGCTAGGGTTTAGGATGCCACTCCCCTGAGCCGCCCAAAGACGATGTGAGGGCTTAGGGCGTGTTGGTTCATAGCCCTGGGTGGCTATGCCAAAAAATTGGCATGACCATCTCAGGGCATGATCAATTCTTGCCAATTTTTGTGCTGTTTGGTTTGTAGCCAACCTAGTTTGGCCATTGAAAATAAAAAAATTAAAAAAACAGAAAAGTATTTAAAATGGGTTGATTACAATTTTAGATGAATTATGATTTTTTCTATGCAATTTGAACTTTAAATGAAATTGATAAAAAGAGAAATTTAATTGGAAAAGAAATGAACTGCATACAATTAACTAGCAGCTATACATGTCGCTTGATTGGTCGCTGTCCCTAGGCCCTCGCCGTCGGCACAATTTGGCAAGGCACAGGCGCCCGATTTGTACCCCGCACAAACGGCCGCTCACGTATGGAAACTTGAGGGCGCCCTAGTTTTGGTACGGCTGGCCAACGAATGGTTGCAATCCAAACCATAGTCAGAATGTTATGGCAGCCAATTTTTCGGTATGGCAACTGACGGACGTGAACCAAACAAGCTCTTATTGTTTTTTCAACAAGTTGTTGTATATTTCTGCTCTGGGCATATGTATACGTGTGAAGTGTAAACATGATTTCTGTCCTAGTATCATCCGTAATTTTCTCATCACTATTACATTGATGTTTCACGCTAAATTTTAGAACTAGAATATTATTCACATGCATCACAAGGATATGCATGGTACGGTAAAAATGGCTTAATAGAGCAATAGACTCCTGACCACCGAGCGTCAGCTCACACGTCACAAACCCTCTGCTTCTAGATGCGGGCCCCATTACGTTTGCCGCTTTATTTACTTGTTACAAAAATCGAACGAACCAGTGAAGTGCATCAACCTGACAAGGAATACCATGTGCCAAAAATACTAGATAATTAGTCACCTCAAGAGATTTAGAAACAAATAAAGGTGCAGGGGATAGTGAAAGCTACTATACTCCTCTTATGTTATTACCGTGATTCTTGGTGGGGAACAGGATGCCTCACCTCGAGGAGAAGAAGAATGCATCAGCACATTTGCTAATCACCACATAAATAATAGTATTAATCACAGAACCATGGGTTCGGAAGGCATGAAACAGTGACGACGGCATAAATATTGACTAGCCAGACGAATGATCTGAACGAGTAGCAGGCTCATCGATCGGCAGTGTAATTACTTAGAGACGTGCTTAACTGAGCATGTAAATTGCTCAATAAAAGATCGACTCAAATTAATAGCATAGTTAGCGATGGTTTGTTCTTTCTCCTGGAAGATATTACATGTAAACGTGCTTGCATATAATATAATATCAAGGGCATAAAGGCAATATTGCTTATCCATAGTCTATCATGCACGCATACAGTGGCGTAGCCAGGAATTTAGGATTGGTTGGGCCGACTTTAAAATTTTTTTGTAAGTTACATGCCGCCTCGCCACCCAACCCCCCGCCGCCGACGCTTCCCCGCCCACCCTAACCCGGCCGTTGCCTCCACCCCCCGCCACCGCCGCCCTAACCGCTTTTCCCCGTCTCGGCTTGGCGCCGGCGCCGCCGCTCACGCCGCCTCACTCCACCTCAACCAACCGCTGGACGCCCGCCCCTGCCATCCTCTAAGCCCGCCAAGCATACCGAACCCGAACCCCACCTAAACCCTAACCACCCATGGCGGGCTGGCGGGGCGCAAGGAGAGGAGGAGGAGGTCGCCGGAGGGAGGAAGACGGAGGGGAGGAGGTCGCCGAAGGGAGGAGGATCGACTGAAACTATAGGTAAATTTCAGTCGACTGTTTGATTAGAGTTTCCCATTAAACAAAGCACGAAGATAATAATAAGGTTTTACAATAGTTTGGGGAATGTTACCATGCTACTTTTTCTTCTTTTGGGGCTTTGCCTTCTAATGGCCATGAAAGTCTTGATTATGATTTCAAAAATTCCTTGGACATGAATCCTAAATTTTAAACACTAACACTAGGTCACTAACAGTAAATCCATTCCTAAATGGCTAAATCCTAACCCTAGCTTTTAGGATGGAGATTACTCATTATCTCACCTCGAGGCGGTGGAGTAATGGACGGCGGCGGGTCGGCAACAAGCGGCAATGGGCGAGGGGCGGGCGGCGCCACGGCCCGCGACGCGGAGGAGCTGCGCTCGACGGCTACGGGGTCGGGGACGGAGGGCGGCGCGGTTTGAGGCAGGCCGCAGCCCACAGGCAGCAGCAGGAGGCGGCGGACGGGAGGACGGCGCGGCCACGCGGTTTGAGCGAGGCAGCAAGCCAACGAAGGCAACTGGGCAAGGCGGCGGCTGCGTCCTGGAGTATTGAAGAGCCAGCCAGGTCTAGGTCAGTGGGGGTACTGGGCTCTATTGCTGAAATGTTAGCTGGGCCGCGGCCCAACCGGCCCAACCCCTGGCTACGCCCCTGCACGCATACTACCTCTTTTTTTTTTTTTTGAACCGGTTTCAAAAGTTTATATTCATAGAAGGAGGAAAAAACAAAAGAAAGAGTTTTTACAAAGGCCGAGGCTTGCGCAGGTATCCAAGGCAATCAAGGGGGTTCATGGGTTGCTAATCTCTACAGGTTTAGATCATCTAACAGTCTCTCCCACAAATGGAGAGCGGAGCTAAACTTATTTGAGAAGATGCGGGAGTTTCGCTCTTTCCATAAGTTCCACAAAACGTAGATTAGAGTCCCATCCACCTCCTTTAGCCTGGAAACTTAAGCGCTGTGCTTGAAGAAATCTAGCATTGCTGACAAGTTCCGTGGCAAGATACCATCCAGAGCAAACTGATGTTTCTGCAAAAGCTTCCTCCACTTTTCTTGGGCAAAATCACACCCGAAGAACAAGTGATTCGAAGTTTCGGGCTCTACTCCACAGAAACTGCAGAAGTGAGAATTTGGCCAGCCCTTTGCTTGAAGTAGGTTGGCAGTTGGAACACGATCCCAAAGAACCACCCAAGCAAAGAAGCGATACTTATGCTCCGCTTTAGCCTTCAATATCCTGCTGAAGTTTTTGGCAGCATACCTACCATGGAACCAGATATTGTACACAGTTGCTACCGAATATAGACCAATATCATTCCAGCGCCATCTGATCCCGTCCTCTTGATTAGTGAAATTAATGGACCTTATGGCAGAAAAGAGTTTAAAACATTGGGATAGCTGTTCAGTGTTAACAACCTTGCGTAGGATAGAAAGCCACCTGTTTCCATTAAGTTCAAAACTTACGGATCACCTCGAACGCTTATGCACCAACTTGAAGCACGCCGGAGCAAGCTCTTTTGACGATTGTCCATTGAGCCATCTCGATGCCCAAAAAGGCAGTTTATCCCCATTCCTCAGGTCAACCTGTATGGATGCATGAAACAGATCCTCATCAGTTTCGTTATAAGGAAGGTGATGCTTGCTCCAATTCCTATTTAGCTCCGTCAAGAAGAACCATAACCACCTCAGCCGCAGAGACCTAGCAAAGAAGCGCATACTACTTGTTCTGTTTGAATTTTGAAAAGCTCAACGATGCCATATTCGATCAACGTGTGGACAGCTTTCGCGATATTGGGTTAATTGGCCCACCGTAATTAGCTTTGAGCTAACCTGGTTAATTAGTTTAGATGTCAATCAAGGTCCTTTAATTTAACTGTACTGCATGAATAATAAAAAAACTGCTGTACATGTTGTTAATTGATATATAGTTCACTCCTTTCTCAAATTTTTTTTTTTTGTAGTTCACTCTTTATACACTTCTTTTTCCTCTTGGGTAGTATATATGAGCGGCAATATTGTGAGCAACGCTTGCAAATTTCAAGCTAGACATCACGCCAAGTCGACCTATTTGACTTGTATTTGGTCAAGGTAGCTAACTAAGGAGAAACGTGCTTATACAGGCAAGCAAAGGTGGAACATGATGCGACCACCTGGTTTAGGGGTCACCATTTCACAACTAATTTGCTACTCTCTCCGTTTTTTTTATTTGACGTCTTTGACCATTCGTCTTATTCAAAAATTTTGTATAAAGATGTAAAAAAATAAGACATATTTAAAGTACCTCTATTGATAAAACAAATCACAACAAAATAAATGATATTTACAAAAATAATTTGAATAAGACGAATGGTCAAAGACGTGTCAAAAAGTCAAAGACGTCAAATAAAAAAAACGGAGGTAGTATCTTTGAACGGGGAAAATGAATACAACTCGTAACTAGATATGTATGCTTCATGTTTAAAAATGTATTTTTACATAAAATCTCCATGAAAGTACCATGTTCGACATATATGGAGACGGATTTGATAGTTACTTGTCTAAGGTATCGATAACTATTTCCGAGAAGAGATACTCTTTTTTTTCATGGGAATGCAACATGGTGGTGTTCTGAATACATATCGAACATAAGTCAAAACAACATGTATATATGTACAAGACAAAGATGTGTACGCAGTAACTCTCAATAGCATCAACACTGAGAATGTAACAAATATTTTTGAACAAAGGGCTAGAGAACTGTCATCTATTAATTAAAAGAGCACGAGTTTACAAAATTTGGGGGTTTCGAGGCCCTACCCCCAGAGGGCAAAAAAATGTAACAAAGATACCAATACCAGTCACAAAACACCGTATATACCAATGTAACTTTGAAAGCCTTTTTAAGATAAAATCAAAATTTGAGTGCACTTCGTATGACTTGTGTATTAAAACTTTTAGAAAAGTCTTTGACATAAAAAAATAAGGATTCAAAAAATAAATTATTTTTAAATAAGCAAAGATAAGTAAATAACCCCAATAAATTAAGTAAGCTAACCAGAACAGGCGAAGGCATTAATTGTTTCTCATGTACTAGCAAGAGCTTGTCACTACAGGAATTGCAGTTTATGTGGACGGTCAAAAAAGTAATGTCGGCGGTCACAAAAGCCATCGATAAATCCATAGTCTATGTCGGCGGCATAAACAAGGCCGCCGACATAGACACTAGATGCCCGCCCGCGAGGGGGAGGGAGGGTTTTCCCCTTACTCTATGTCGACGGCATATATTACGCCGCCGACATAGCTACCCCACCACCCCGCCCAGCCGGGAAATTTGAAAATTTCCCCAGCCCGCCACGTCGTCTGTGTCGGCGGCCCAAATATTTCCGTCGACACTGGTCCTTCCCGGTCACGGCAGCTTGACGGCCTTAACGGCGATTTCCCAAGGTGGTCCCACATGGCAGAAGAGGCACGTCTATGCCATGTGGGCCCACAGTCAATGGCCGGGGATGGTTAGCCACCTATGTCGGCGGCATTCACAATGCCGCCGACATAGAGGAATAAAAAAACAGGGCGCGAGGGGGGCTCGAACCCGCACCTCGCCGCACGCTGTTAACTAAGTGGAATGATATCATTATACGACACAAGGGGGCACTGAACTTTTTTATGCCATTACGAAAACCTATGTCGGCGGCAAAAGGCTACCTATGTCGGCGGCAACGAGCCTTTTGTCGACGGCTTTCCATATGCCGCCGACACAGAGCCTTCCACCCTCTGCGGTTCTTCCAATGCCGCCAACACTGAGGCATACAGGGCTGCCGCGTCTGCGCCTGGAGCTTGTATCCTGTGTCGGCGGCATCCTGTATGCCGCCGACATAGGTGGTGACACGCTTCATGTATCTGTCGTTTGGCGGACCCCACCAGTCAGAGCGCCGTTAAACGGGAAGAGCCGTGAGGGTAGGGCTACGTCGACGGCAAGTATACTGATGGCACAGGGGGGCTTGCCCAGGCTCCGGCTTTGTCGGCGGGTCCGACGACAAAATCTGGCTATGTCGATGACTCGACCTCGACGGGACAGTGTCGGCGGCTAGCCGCCGACATAGACCTATGTGGACGGTATTACGAGCTATGTGGTCGGCTTTTGCCGACCACACAGGGACTGATTTCTGTAGTGTGTGTGGCCAGCGTCGTGGTTGAGCAAGCGAGCAGCCTACCTAGGTTCAATCTCTGCGACCAAATCCGGTCATACGGGTACGTGTTTCGCCACTAAGATTTATATTCTTGCTTAATTGCCAGTGGTACGTAGTACATAAAATTTTTCATTGCCCATGCAGAGGATACTAATACACATGCATGTGTGTTGGTGTTCTCGTGTTCTAAACACAAGCGTTCTAAATTGCTCTGGTAAGTTGAAACTTAGCGCTAGCGAGGACCAGAGAGACTGATCTATGCGAGGCGGATAATTAGGCGACCGGAGTCTAAACACGATCTCCGAGGTAGATCTCGAGAAAGTGATCTCCATCTCCAGTTGTACGGGCCACGAACGGCGCACATGTGCTGAAATTTACTTTGGACTCTTCGCTTGGCAGCTTCGCCTGAAGCTTCCTCTTTCCCGGCCGGCGATCTCCCACCACGCACTACGTACGTGCTGGCCGCCTCCACATGCTGCTCCCTGAGAGCGAGAGGCCAGCAGGCGGCGGCGGCGGCGCGACGCGATGCGGATTCTTCGTCGGAAATAATGACCGGCCGCCGTACGTGCGCCGTGACCAAGCCTAGCCGGACGGCAGAACGGCGGCGGCGGCGTAGCAACGTGGACCGGCGAGGTAGTCCCGGCACTATAGGAGGACCACGCAATTTTATGGGCTTAGGAGCGAAACCGATGGATTTAGATTAATTTCGTCGGTTTATCGAGAAAATTACGTCTTCGAATAAAAAACAACGAAAATAAAAGTCATATTGAGCGACTTTTCAAACATTACAGACTAGGCGACTAACAAGGTTATTTCATCGTCCACCGACAAAATTATAGTAATTTTGTGGGTTTTTTCTAAACTACAAAATAGCATGCCCGGGCTTCATCGGTGGCAGCAGCCCAGGGCTCCGGCGATCGAGCAGCAGTGAGCGCGGCCATTGCTTATCTAGTAAGCAAAGCTAGGTGGAGCTCTATATGGCGTTGTAAATTTGCAGCATCGTATAGAGTGTCCGGTAGGTGAGAGAATCTTTTAGAGTGTAGTGTGAAAGGATGTTTCAGAATGTTCGTAAATTTCAAAGACCTGATATTTCAGAAGAACTTTTAACGCTGCTGCTAGCTTTGCTAGTAAATTTGTCGGTCGAGATCGACAAATTTATGGCGAGTATTTGGTTCCTTGCCGGCAAATTTGTTTTAGGCCGACGAAAAAAACATTGTTTTTTTAGTGCGGAGGCCACGTGGCACGCACGCTGGTCACTGCCCGGTGGGTCTCTGTCCCCGCGCGAGAGGACGCTTCCTGCAAGGAGGAAAGCCTCTCGACCACGGCTCACCGGTCAGCCACCTTCCCGACGGCGACACGTCGGCGAAATCCTAGGTGCTTCGTTAAATAGCCTCCCTCTCCGCTCGTCTCGAACTCTTCCTCCCAGTGCTACGAGCAGAGCACCATACATGTCCATGGCGACGAGTGACACTGGCTCCAGCATGGCGCAGTGGGGCGGGCTCTACCGCCACGAGCCCAGCCAGGGCCTGTCCCTCGTCCACGCCGACGGCGGCGCGGCGGACTCTGCCACCGTCGGCAACGCCTCCGCGACGAGCCCGACGTCGCCGGGGTCCGACGGGAGCCCGACACGCCGGGCGGCGCTCGCCGGCGTCGAGGGCCCCGCGTGGGCAAGCCGGCGGCGAGGAGGCGGTCGCGCGCGTCGCGGCGCGCGCCGGTGACGCTGCTCAACACGGACACCTCCAACTTCCGCGCCATGGTGCAGCAGTTCACTGGCATCCCCGCGCCCAGCCCGTTCGCCGGCGCCGGAGCAGGGGGCGTGCCGGTCATCAACTTCGCCGCTGGCGACTACCGCTTCCCGCCGCCCGCCTCCGTCATGTCCTTTGACCACCTCCACCAGCGGCCGGCGCCGTTCCAGGACCACCTCCTCCGACCGCAGCCGCAGCACTTCGCCGGCGCCTCGGCGCTCGGCTACGGCAACCCACACGACGGCGGCCACGGCCACGGCCACGGCGCCGGCGACGTGTTCGCCGCGCACAGGTTCGAGTCGCCGGAGGACAGGATGCTCCTGCAGAGCATGCAGGCGGCGCAGTTGCCGGCGACCGCCGCTAACCACACCGCCAATGGCTACTTCGCTTAATCAATCAAGTAATCAAACTACTCATCAAGATCGAACAGTGAGGTCAATCCGTGTGTTTTCCTTGTCCTTAGCTTGAATTTGCTGCTTGTTCAAGGCAGTTTAGTTAATTACCAGCCTCAGAGATGTAAATTAATACAAGAATTTTCTCTGAACTTTTGGTCACTTTCATGTCCACTATATATGCTCATTTTGGCTTGTGCAATTTGTGATGTGAGAGGGGAGGAATCAAATTCAATTACCTAGTGCCTACACATCTTTTGGTTTACATGAGCTTGGCTTGTTTTAGAAGCAAGGTAAGCTGGAGGCCGCCACGATGATCACATGTTGTTTTCGCGGGGTTAATGTGCTGCTTGGCGCTTTTGATTGTTTCCGATTTTCTGAAGAAAGTTCTATGTGAGGCTTGGTGTGGTCTGTATTTGATTGGTTAGGGTTCACTCGTCGACTTGTCGTCGATTATGGTGTATCGGATCGAAGCAGTCTGATGCGATAAATCGGCCTAATTGAGAAATCAGTCAAAAATGCAAAAATTCAATCTAAAACTCAAATTCAGGAGAAAAAAATAAGTTCAAAGTTTGATGTCCGATGATTTAAGATTGTGAAAGAACAAAAATCAATCGATGTAAGTCAATTGTCAACTATTATCTGTCAGCGAACCGGCATGTTTTGACCACAGATTCAAAAATTTTAAATCGTTGTTCTAGTGTTTTTTTGATGATTTTTCACTCGGAAAATGGTACCGAGAACCTGGTTGGGATTTGGCGCGCTGAGTGAATGCGTGCGTGACGGATTGCTGATGTTGGCAGGTCAAAGTCAGATTTGTCATGCTAGATGCAAGTTTAAACGGGGTAGAATAGTCTGATGTCACACGACGACGACGTTATAGGCCATTATATATACAATAAAATCTGAAGTGCGGGAAACACATGAAGCAAAATCACATATGTTCTATAAGGGTATGAACAACAAAACTGAAGAATCTGATCCCTTATTAAGCTGACTGTCATATTTTCCTTATCCGTCGTAAACTGTAATAAGGGTTAAAAAAATCAACCAATATTTATTTTAACGGCTTGGCTATTTGGCGTGCTGCTCTACCAGCCAAATCGCAAGAGCGCGTCACAGCGATGATGGTCATTGTGTCATGGGCGATGCAGGCTCATTTGTACGCGATACGACGTTTTCCATTTAAATTGCTTTTTTTCATTTCTATTTTATATGGAGTCCAAATTGCGTAGAAAAAATTTCATAATTTTTCTAAAATCCTAATCAACCCATTTTAAATATTTTTCTATTTTTTTTTGATTTTTTTGATTTTTTTGCTTTTTTTAATTTAATTAGCACTCAATTAGTGAAAATTCTATTAAATTTCTACCGTTTTTTCACATTTTCATTTATTGGAAAAAATGTTTTGTGATAGTGGAATTTTTGGCACGAGGTCTAATTTATTATAGATTTATTTTGTTTTTCGTTTATTATAGATTATTTTGTTTTCTATTTATTATAAATCTTATTTTGTTTTCTATGTTTCACGTCGAGAGATTTTTGCTCGTATAATTTGCGAAATCGTGCAGGCGCAAAAAATTCCACTAAATTTCTACTGTTTTTCCATATTTTCATTTATTGGAAAAAATGTTTTGCGATGGTGGAATTTTTTCTACGCGAGGTGTGCATCTTGCGAGTGTGCGAAGCGCTCGAACGCAGCCGAAGGAGCATGCGCCTGCTAAACCTCCTCGCTGCAGAGCGCTGGCCATTAGCCGGTCCCTTATTTTAATCCAAACTCTTTCATATAGCATATCAATATAAAAGAAATTTCCTTTGTGAACCCGAACTAAATATTATGTTGTACTGAAAAATAAATTAACCTTTGATAGGGCCATAACACTAATCATTTTAACAGAAGTTTATTAACTGTATATAGATTGTAAGTTATATTAATAGATCCTCATGCCATAATATATAAAAAAATCACCAGAACGTGATACAAAAAGCAAATGTCACTGTTTCCATAGTAACCTCCTAGATAGTAACCTCCTAGAAAGTGTGCATAATGAGAAGGGGTTGCAAGAAATACGCGTGCATGTATAAATAAAAGCAAAAGCACTTCTACACCCATGAAAAAAATGATAGGTGGCACAAAGAGTTGAGACAAACGTTTTCAAGGAAGTCTATTGAAAGTTGAAATTTAACTCATATAGGACATCCCAAATACAGTGAGTTATAGGAAATGTATATCTTTACCAATTTAGAAAATCCTTTTTCTACCTATCACAAGGAAAATGAACCTAACCTTTGATTGCACATCTTTAACAATTTTAGGAAATCCTTGTGCAATATAAGAGCATCCCCAACTCTCCCTGCATCAACCAGCATTCAAAGCACTGTAGCGAGCCGAAAATTCAAACTGCACGCAGTCTACAGTGCACTGGGCGGGACACTGTAGCGATTAAATTCAAACGGAGCTGATGCAGGCCCTTGATAGTCCACAGTTAACTCTTATGCCTCTCATGAACAAAAGACTGGGTATCTGGCAATAGGTAGGTAAAGGTAATAATGTTTTTTAGAAAAAAGTTAGCTACCTCACATGATGCATTGCATGCAGAAATATTTTGGCATTATTGTTTTGGAGCTCAAAATAACTGTATTTACAACCAGTACAACTAATATTTCTTTCTAAAATTCTATGGATTGTCTACAGCGGTGAAGGATTAAGTATAGTGTCAAATTTGTTCAATCAAACTATACTAAAATATGAAAGTGAAAGTTGCTCTCCTCCAGAATAATACATCCTTGATCAGTTAAATGAACGCCGATAGACAATTTTGGCTGGTCAATGCTACAAAAATAATCCCTGTGTATATCTACAAAACTAATCTCTGTGTGATCTGTCCACTCATGGACTTCTTTCCATACACGCAAAGTTCTTCCGCCCATGAGAAAAGGGATAGTAATAAGAAATTACGGTGACATAATCAGATAGTTGACATTGATGCGGTGAAATGAGAGTAGACAACCTGAGGCGATCCAGTATGCGATATTGCAGGAGTGGAAGAAGCGGAAGCCGTTTCCCTTCACTGGCCGTGATTCAATTAACGAAGCGGCTGTCGTGGATGGGATCGAGGAAATTTGGGTAGCAGCAATGCAGACGTAGCCAGATCGGGCCACCGAAGAGCTGGGCGTCTCCCCGTCTCCCCCCTCGGCAGATCCGGGGAAGACGCGGGCGTAGTGGCACCGGCGGTGGCACGGAAGAGGAGACGAAGACGTCGGATTCGGTCTCCCGGAAACCCCGAGTGGGTGGATCTCGCCTCCGCGGGCCGCCGTCGTTGGCACACGCGGAAGGAAGCGCCGCCGGGAGGAGGAGGGCCCAGCGTGGCTGGCGGCTACGGGCCGAAGAAGGAGGGAGGGAGCGACGTTGAGGGGCGAAGCAGGGACGGCAGCAGCGGCCGTGTAGCAGACCGTGCCGCAGCGAGAGGAGGGAGGGGAGGCGGTGCAGCCTTCTAGATCTGGAGGAGGGACGGGGGGAGAAGAGGTGGCGCAAATAGCAGGAGGAGCAATGAGCGTGTCCTCGCAAGGACCTAATGGTAAAATACGAAAGTCCAAAGGACTGTATGCGAACGCATCTGAGCGTGGTCTGGATAGGTGGGTGGACGGCGGGTTTATTATAGAAAAACCGAAGGACTTTTCTACAAAAACATCTCAGTAGGCATTCTGGGTGCTTGGATGGCCAGGCTCGCGGGATCCGACGGCCGCGAAATTCCGAGGTGACGTGGCCGAAAGAATCCATGTGTGCGCTACGCGAGAGCAGCCAGGTACGCCACGTGTCGGCCGCAGGACGACTCCTAACAAATGTGTACTATTTATGATGATGATGTTAGAGGATAATAATATGCCCTTTACATTGGATAATATGAGATGAGCATGGGTCCGATGACTCTCACACTTGCATCTGTGCTTGAAAGGGTTTGAGATCCTCGAACATTTATGAATATATGTAATTTTTTTTAGTAGCTGATATGTTGTCCTTTCATATGATGCAGATTGTATTTTTATCTATCTATCTATCTACTTATATATAAAAAGCATAAGAAAACAGAGCCACCACTTTAATTCTAAAATCCTACAAATTCTCACCTTACTCAAAAAATAATAGAAATTTTCACATTAATCATAGAAAAAAACCTCCGCCGTTCATTATACGTTAATCTTAGAAAAGAATCTATACCGTCTATTTTAATTTTGACTCATATTGTACGTTAAGAAATCTATGTACACGCATACAAACTGCCATAAAAATGATTATGAGTTAGGGATTAATGTCATCGAGGCAAGGTCTCCTTCAACTAGCTCCTCATTCTCCCGCTCCATCGAGGGCAAGCCGGCAAGTTCTCCCCCTCCTTCCCTAGCACCATCGCCATGGAGGGCATGATCCAGATCTACAATGTGTGAGGATTGCGGCCGCCTAAGAATTTTCCTATTTTGAAGGGAAAAGGGTAGTTTAGTTCATGTTGGAATTCTATCTGTCTATTGAGCGAGCGTCGGTAGTTTCTGATAGGTTAGCCTAATAGCCCCACGAGCTAGTTTCTACGCAGCACCCGTTGGCCCATAATGCAGATCGACCAAGTCGAGTAGGCTGGCGAATTGCGGCCTTGTTCTCTACTATTGCATCTTTACTGTTTTCTTTTCCTTTTTCTGTTGTTTAGATTTTCAGTTTTTTAAACATATGCATTCCTACCAATAAAAACATAGTCAAAATAATATTGTTAAAGTAGCGATGAAATATTAACGAGCATAGAAAAATATGAGAAAAGACTTAGATTTGTCTCACGTGTGCCAGCAAGTCACGCCAACCCACTCACGCGCATGGTCCATGCGGACTCCTTGCTCGCGCATGTTAGGGGCCCACCCCAGTCACCGCTAGCCCCCGCACACCTCCTCCATCACACATGTGACTAGGATTTGTCCTACTTTTTTCTCAATGTTACAGCAGAGATACAAATATGCTCTGGTAGACAGATTCAAATGTTCCACAATTTATAAGATAGTGGGCTATCAAACGGACACGAGAAGTGCCCCATGGAAATCTCCCATGTGGATCATCGTCCTGGGAAAGTGATGCTGGGGGTGAGAGAGTGGCGAGGGGAAGAAAGAGAGCACAGCACCTGATGTTTTAGCGGGAGAAACGGTGGCTCGATGGCTTGCGTGGGAGTAGCGGTGGCGATGGGAGGGGAGAGAGAGAGGGCGGCGAGGGAGGGGCGTCGGCGCAATGAGCGTGGCATCGGCATGGCGAGCTTCGGCGGCATGGGTAAGAGAGAACTTTGGGAGAGAGGGAAGAGAGAGAGAGAGGAAGTGTGGAGAGAGTGCTTCTGGAGCAGAAGAGAGCTTAAAAGAGACCGAGAGAATTGTGGGAGCGATGGCTGCATACGCGGCACTGGGCATCCGGTAGGCCCTCAAGTGTGTTTTGAACTTTAATTTGAAAAACGGCCGAACGTGCAGGCCCAATGTGTTGTTTGGGTGACCGGTCCAGCCCAGACGAACCAAGGAATCCGATCCTCATACTCCTACAGCCCAGCCCAACCCAGCCCAGCCCAGTCCAGCCCAGCACAGCGAACAGCAGCGTCGCAGGCTCGCAGCACGGCCGCAGCCGCCACCACTCCCAAGTCCCGACCCCAGCCAGCCTCCCATGGCGACCATGGCCGCGGCAGCGACGCTCACGGCGGCCGCCTCCTCTCTCCTACGGTAAGCTATCTCCACGCGCTCTTCCATTCCACTCTCCTCCTATTCAACCGGGCATAGGCCGCATCCAGTCCGACGCCTTCTCCCCTCCCTTCTCTCTCAGGCGCGCTCCACTGCTGCGGCCGCACGGGCTCCGGGTCTCCCGCCGCTTCCCTCCGCAAAGGTGACCCCTTTCGTCACGAATCTCACTCCGCCCATGTTTCCTTTTGAGATTTGTTTGAGAAATTGGGCTAAGGTTCTGTGTTGTGTATGCTTGAAACAACTGGCTGAGCCGAGAACAATTCCCAGATGCTTATTGAGGGGATGTAGAATGCGAGATGCTTGTACTTGAGTACTTAATGGGAGAATATAACTGCGTCGTCGGGCACCTGCTATAGAATTCATTTCCTCCCTTGCAAGCATCTTTTTCGTTTTTGTTAGTGTGTAAAATTACATGTCGTATATTGACATATATAAAAACCTGATAAACATCGTTGCCTATTCTAACTACGGAATTGATGTCACAATATAAACACCACACCTGTCCTACCTTGCAAGAAAACCTAAATGAATGTAATGCGCTAAGAAGGCATAAAATGATTTTAGTTGGCAATCCTGGCAGAAGCTTTTGTATTAAGGTCAACAAACATCTAGATCGAATAGAGCGATGTGAGATTTTAGAAAAACCATATCCATTACTACTGGTATAAACTAAGTATTTCAGATGATGTGCTCCCCTGTTATATTCTTGATCACCAAAATTGATAGTATATAGCAAGGATCAAGGACTGATAACCTAGTGCTAACACTTATCTGTTCTAGGTCGACCTCCCCCAAATGTCCATTACGCAGTATGACTGCATATAAATTCATCTGCAAATTACTGGCCATAAAAAAAATGCTGGAAACTGATCCAATTTCAGTTATTAGCCACCTAAATTTGTCATCCATAAAAACTTGCCCCTCTGAGAAAGTTAAGCCCTTAACACTTATGGTTCTTTGCTATTGATTTCTTGCTTAGCTCAAAAAAAACTATTGATTTCTTGCACAATTCCATACTACTTTAGATTTGTGCGCCACATTGCTTCGTCAACAAATGAAGAAGCTGCTGCCAAAGCGGCAGCAGCCACTGCTGACACTGGAGGACCAACAATGTAAAATCTCTGTTGAGCTGGCTTATTTCGCTATTCTATCTTCCCTTTTGCAACACTGAATATGCCTCTTTGTTTATGATTTATTTCAGTTTTGATAAGATTATTGCAAAGGAAATTCCTTCAAATATTGTATATGAGGATGAGAAAGTGTTAGCATTTAGAGATATTAATCCACAAGCCCCTGTGCATGTTATAGTCATCCCGAAAGTAAGAGATGGGCTAACAGGACTAAGCAAGGTATGTGGTATTGCTTGTGTATTAATTATGCTCATGAAAGGAGTTCGACCTATAAAATGTTATGTCATGACAGGCACATTGCCCCATGTACCTAGCACATCATAATACCTGTTAATGCTTTTTAGGTTCCTCTGAAACCCAAATCGGTAGTCTGATCTTTGTTGAGAATGCCGTTGTGTTTGTCACCTTATATATGAACGAACATGTGTGTAGGCTGAACCAAGGCATGCTGAAATTCTGGGTCAGCTTCTTTACGCCGCGAAAGTAGTGGCGGAGAAGGAAGGTGTAGCAGATGGGTTCCGAGTCGTCATAAACAATGGAGCTAAAGGATGTAAGCAAGTTCATGCCACTGCCCTTTTCCACTGCAATTCTTTCGGATGCTTCCATCACAGACTCAACAGTATTTTCGGTATTTATGCTGATGGCTAATGCTTTATTATCCATTTGTCCACAGGCCAATCCGTCTATCATCTGCACTTGCACGTACTTGGTGGAAGGCAGATGCAATGGCCTGCTGGTTAAGTAACCAAATTGGATGGTTTTGCCACTTTGCCTGCTTCTAAGCGGTCATAGTTTCCTTTTGGATTTTCTTGTCCTGACCGTTGTTCCCAAAACGTATTCTGATATGCAACTGGTCGTGTCTAATCTGGGGCATACTCGTAACCTAGGATATACTGTGAATTCATGTTTTGCTGAAATAGTGATCGCTAAGAATGGCTACTACTTCGAATCTGGTAACAGCAGTAGGTAGCTGGTAATTTATTTATTTTTTGGCAAAACTCAGCAAATTGGAGGTGTTATCAGGTGGTTCGGCCATCATTATCACCCTAATGGAATGATTGCATTTGCATACAAGAAACCAATGTTTCAAGTCAAGCACAGCTCAACTCCGTTACCCACCAACAAGGTACATCTTCCCTATCTATTCCATGTCCACGATCAACAATTAGCGGCTTGGTTTATGTTAGCTTTAAGCCTCACTCCCTGCTTTGTGTCAAGGAGAATTGCCCACCGAAGAAGAGATGCACCCAATCAAAAATGAAAAAAGAAAAAGGAGAGAGATGCACGCATTGACATTTGAGCCCATGTGTCCATCCACGCATGCAAATCTGGCCATATATGTGTTCACGCCACCCAAAAAACTATCATTAGGACTTGTTCTTTTCAAGATATCATTTGTGTTGGCAGACATCAGAAGAAATTTGAAGTTCTCGAAAAGAGATCTAAAGATTATAAAAAGATAATTAAAAATAGTTTTAGGATCTTTGTAAGGACTACTAAAAGCCACGAAAAAAAGTTACAAATTATCATAATATATAGACTATATAAAAATAACAAAATTTGATACAGTAATATGCAACAGTAGTTACCAGGCCTCAAGCAAGGTTTCGATCAGTATAGTGACCATATCAGCATGATAGGACAATTCAAGTGTCAGTCTCCCACTCTCACCCACTTTTTCACCTCAAAGACCAAACCGGGTCTACAAGGATAGTTCAGCTAGACACCAAAGTGGCACTTTTTTCTTTGGGCTAAAGTTTCCAAAACTTCATCCAACCACATGGGCTTCAGCCTTCAGATTTGATTAGTGGTAAAATAAATTCTCAAGAAGCAGTGGCTTTTAATGTTGAGTTTCAATATGTTCCTAGTTGGTCACATCCACACATTCTTTTGAGTTTCAATATGTTCCTAGAGGGGCTAATGTTGAGGCTCACTAATGCATAGTATATTCTATTGTGACAAATCAGCTGATCCAGCCAAAACCTAGAAAGTAAACAGAACTTCCGGCCAATTAAGGATTCCCGCACAAAACGCATAGTTGCATACGCGGAGATTTGTGGTAATAAGCTTTAAGCACACGGAAGAACAAATGAAAAGTAGTCCATCACTGTTCTTCAGCTGTTAATTGGATATCCAATTACTTGTAGTATTACTACTACCTCTTAACCATGAGTTTCAGGAGGTCAGCCAATGCAGATGAGCAGCTTGGCACGAGATGCTAAAAAAAGTCCATTGGTGCTCTTCAGCTTTTGATTAGAGATCCGATTACTTTTGCCTCTTAACCATGAGCTTCAGGAGGTCAGTCATAACAGAGGGGCAGCTTGCCATGAGATTCTTGTAGCTCTCCGTTGCAGCAATGGCGTCGAGATTTTTCGGGGCAGCCACCACAAACTCCATGCACCTAGCCCTGAGCTTCGAGCACCCATGCTGCTCCGCTAAGGCCAGCGACGACGCCGCCGTCTCCACGCTAATGGCGCCGCACAATTTCTCTTCGCAGATCGCCTTGAGCCTCTCCAGTCCGTACCAGTCCGCGGTGCTAAGCAGGTGTTGCACCATCGGCGCGGCCTGCTCCTCCCCCAGCTGGTCCAGCTCCGGCAACGTGTCGGTGTAGATGAAATGTAGCAGGGCCCTGAACACCGCCACCTCCATGTCCTTGATCTCGACGCGCTGCGCGTCCTTCTCCCTCATGCCGCCGTAGAGCTCGGCCATTAAGACCGGCGACCTCGCGGCGAGCACGCACCTGTGCGCGGCGACGGGCTCGCCGGCGACCAGGAACGTAATGTCCGCCCCCTTCTGGCTCCGCAGCAGCTCCCCGAAATGCGTGTGCAGGTCGGAGGAAGGCGCCGCGACGAAGCGCGCGGGCGGCGGCGCCTCCGGCAGCTCCGCTCGAGGCTGCGCGCCGAGCAGAACGGTGATGGCGCATTGCACAAGAAAGTGGTCGTCTTTGATGTAGCCTGACTTCTCCGGGTCCTCGCGTGTCATGAGAAAGGCTTCCACGGAGCTTGTCGGGGATTAGATTACGGCCCATTCTTGGCGCTTTTCGACGGCCGTCGAGCAGCTCTGGGGCAAAGCTCGCGGAAGGTTCTATCGGCCCATGTGTGTCTTGCGAGCGAACTTCAGGTGGCGAGATGCGTAATGGTGAGGCTTCTGTTTGAGTCCGACTCAAGCGAGTTCTCTGACTTCTGAGAAGACCGGACGTGGTTTCGAATTGGATTAGGAGTCGTGATCCCCAAGATTAGGAGATCACCTTATCTCAGAGGTTATGTTTGACATGTCTTGAGTTCGTTCTGATCTCGTAGTTAGCTGCCCGATATTCCTCGGTAGGTCGGTTTGCTCAAGACTATATAAGCAGGGCCCTACGGCGTTTAGAGGACCCGGCATTGAGTTTTACATCTCGTGATCTAGCTTAGATCCCCGAACTTTAGATTTTCGCATACTACTCGTCGAGACTGCCGATCTCGCCGAGTTCCCCTTTGTATTCTCTTTGATAGAAAGAAATTTGGGCGTGAGCCTATTATCTCTCTCGAGGCTGAACAGGATAAAACCCACATCTCTGTCGCGTTCTTTGTTTCGTGATTGTTCGGCGTGTCTCCTATCTCCTCTTTGAAGAACCTTGGTTGACTTGGGTCAATATCCCAACCGTCGACAGCTGGCGCCGTCCGTAGGGACACGCAGATCGAGCATGTCGAACTCCGTCAGCGATACAGAGATACTTTCTGAGGGCTACGACTCAGAAGGACAGGACGTTTCATCCCCTGTCAGTTCAGATCGATCTGTTCGATCTCGAACACTTTCCGTATCTACGACGGAGGTCTCTGCCTATATGGCAGAGTGTCGACGGTTGAGATATCGATCTCAAGTCGCTAAGGTTGTTGAAGATTGAGATAGGAGACACGCCAAACAATGCGAACAGCAACGAACAGGAAGACAGGGGTTTTTATCCTGGTTCAGGCCTCTCGGGAGAGATAATAGCCCTACGTCCAGCCTTTCTTATATATCAAAGGTGAATACAAGAGGTGGCTCGGCGAGACGAACAAGTCTCGGCGAGATTATGTGTGTACAAGTGCGTAAAACTCGATGCCAGATCAAGTCGTCAAAAACTCCTCCTTCTACACGCCGCAGGGGCCTTGTTTATATAGTGTGGAGCAAACCGATCTACCGAGGGAATATCGGGCCGGGCTAACTATGAGATCATAACGAACTCATACTCATGCCAAATATATCCCGAAACAGATAAGGCATACTCCTAGTCTTGGGGATCACGACTCCTAATCCAATCCGGGAAACCACGTCCGGGTCTTCACGTAGTCAGCAGTAACTCGCTTGAGTCGGACTCAAACACGCATTTCTGACCGTTACGCACCATGCCACCATGATGCTGTTCGGCAGGATGCATATGGGTCAGATAGAACCTTCCAGGGAGCTGGGCCCTGGTAGGCTGTTCGACTGGGCCGTCAGGGAGTAGGCCATGGCAATGGGTCGTAATTTAATCCCCGACACAGAGATTGCCGCAGATCGCACTCCCGTCATTGACGATGACTACGGAACCGATGATCTTTACGACGGTTTAGATTTATCGGATTCCAAGGCTATGTCGGTAGATTCTACTGTGGAGACACAGCGATGACACCGTCTAGCATACCTTCGCATGGCCCCGCAAAGATTAACATGGCCGATGTAGGAACCCTCGAGGATCCCTGACGGCCGTGGCGGCTGGCGATGTCGGGCAGATTAACTCGCTTCGGCATCAAGACGAGGTTGGCGCTTTCGCGAGCAAGACGCCATTCGCCGCAACCTCGACGATTCCATCAATCGATCAGGCACGGTTTCGCGATCGGTGCAAGCGATCGCGTCGCAACCCACCTCGCGTGCCCTCGCCAAGTCTCCGGCGAAGTTTCTCCGTCGGATCGGTTCCCATGAAACCGGACTCGGTCGTAAAACGCGGATACCTCGGGGTCCCAGAACCCCTAGAGCGGTCGTCGGAACGACTCGCGGCCATGGCCGGTGATTAGATCTACCAACCAGTGACCTCGCCGCGATAGGCGTCGTTTTCTAACCTAGAACGATTGGTCAAGGCCTAAAGTCTCTAGGAGAAGTCAACAACTCCACCAGCAACGGCAGCCCAAATCGCCGGAATGGTTCGGACAGCTCTGATCGATCGCGTGACCCTCGTCACCGTCGAAGGATCACTGTCCATGATCAGGCTACCCGTGGTCGCCGTCGCTCGCCGAGTCCTCGTAGTCATCACGACCACATGGGCAAACGCGCGCGCGATGATCACGGACGGTCCCCTCGTGAGGAGCGCGTCGTCGCAACCACGAGGAAGGAGCGTGGTGGATATGCACGAGAGAGTTTCTCCGGCCGAATCATCCTGCTCAGCAGAGTTCCTCCGCCAGCAGACCAACGTCTTTTCAAGACTAGGTTCTGCCGGGAAGGTGGCGGTCATACGCTTTGGTCTGCAGGGCTTTTTACGACGAAGCCGAGCCGTCCGGTGGCCCTCAAAGTTCAAGCCGGTCACATGGAGAGGTACAATGGGACTCGTAACCGGAGGAATTCCTTTCCATCACGCCACGGCCATCATGGCGGCGGGGTGACGAGCTCGTTATGGCTAATTACCTCTCGATCGTCCTTGAGGGTCTTTGCTCGGACGTGGTCGTTCAATCGGCAGGAGGTTCCATCACTCATGGAACCAGCTTTGTGACGCCTCGATCGCTAATTTCCGGAGTACATTACGTGCGTCTCGGGCAAAGAGGATGATCTCGCACGGATGATCCGGATGAACGGGGAGACCCTCCGCAACTTCGTGAAGCGTTTCATTAAGATCCGCAACACGATCCCGAACATCTCGGATGAATCTGTTGTCGCGCCTTCAAAAACGGAGTCCGCGACGAGCGGCTCACCCAGGATCTCGAGATCAATGAGACCTGGACCGCCAACGACCTATTCAAGGCGGCTGACCGCTATGCCAACGCGGCAGAGCGCGTTCAGTACAAAAAGGCGTTCGACAAGGCGAGCCGCCGCTTGACTGGTGTGGATGAGAAGAAGAAGAAGCAAGAAGAACCACGGTGACAAGAAGTCCTGAAGAAGAAGAACAAAGGTGATGCGAACAATACCGTCATTGGTATAGATCGCGACCTCCTCCCAAGGATGGGCAGAAGAAGCCCAACAATAACTACAAGGGCAAAAAGCCTGCTCAGGGAGGCGGACAAGGCAAGAAAGGTCCAAGCGACCGATTTTGCAAGCTCCACCAGCACTACGGGCATGATATACGCCACTGCAGAACTTGGGCTGCGAAGCTCGAAGATTTCTACAACGGCAAGGGCCCAATGCCCACCCTGCCCGAACAAGGTGATGCCGGTAAGGCCAAGCGCCAAACCGACGATGGTGATCGGGAAGATGATGATGAATATCAAGAGCCCGTGAACCATATCGTCGTCATCTTCGGCGGCTCCTCGGCTTACACCTCTCGACGCAGCCTCAAGAAAGCTGCTCGGGAGGTCCACAATGTTGAAAAGGCAAAACCTCAGCCTGAGTCAATGAAGTGGACCGAGGTCCCCATCTCCTTCTCTCAGGAGGATTGCCCCACTGGGATGACCAAGCCTCAGCGGCTCCCTCTGGTGGTCGCCCCGACCATCAGCAACGCAAGAGTTGGCCGTGTACTCGTAGACGGCGGGAGCGCTTTGGACTTGCTCTCTGCTAAGGTCTTGGACGAGATGCAAATTCCTCGTTCTAAGCTGAAGGAAGTCGTAATGCCCTTCTACGGGATTGTTCCGGGAGAAGCCGTCAAGCCGTTGGGGCAGGTTGTCCTGCCAGTTACCTTCGGCAACCCAAGCAACTTCCGGACAGAGTTGATCACTTTCGACGTGGTCGATTTCCCATCCGCGTACAACGCGATTTTGGGCAGGCCAGTTCTTGGTAAGTTTATGGCCGTGTCCCACCACGCTTACCATTGCGTGAAGATACCGGGTCCTAACGGTGTGATCACGGTCAAGGGCAACTACAAAGCCGCCTCGATTGCGACGGCGATCCCTTGCCCCTGGTCGACCAGCTTTCCGCCATGCTGGTCTCAAGTTCCGCAGACCAAGTCTCAGACGCCTAGGGTCTCCCTTCACCTGGGGAGAAACCAAGGAAGTTCATTGCCGCTTGACGATACTTCCAAGACAGTTCACTTGGGGGCCAATCTGGACCCCAAATAGGAAAACGAGCTCCTTGCCTTCCTCCGAGCTAATGCAGATGTGTTTGCCTGAGAGCCATATGACATGCTCGGAGTTCCAAGGGAGGTCATCGAGCACAAACTGGCTGTCCGACCGGACAAAAAGTCTGTTCGCCAGAAGCTTCGTCGCTTTTCGGAATTCAAACAAGGGATCATCAAAGATCAGCTTGACAAACTGCTCGCTGCCGGGT
Source organism: Raddia guianensis (assembly GCA_036346415.1). Lineage (NCBI taxonomy): Eukaryota > Viridiplantae > Streptophyta > Magnoliopsida > Poales > Poaceae > Raddia > Raddia guianensis. Next base: position 4,175,004 of record CM070539.1, on the reverse strand, counting down.
TCATCCGCGAGGTTGATCACACCGAGTGGTTAGCCAACCCTGTCATTGTAAAGAAGAAAGGCGGCAAGTGGAGGATGTGTGTCGATCACACAGATCTGAACGCTGCTTGTCTTAAGGACAATTTCAGCGCCTCAGATTGACCCGGTGGTCGATGCGATCATGACGCCAGCTCTCGAGTTTTTAGATGCTTACTCCGGTTACCACCAAATAAGCATCTCCTCCGAGGATAAAGAGAAGACTGTCTTCATCACCCCTTTCGGCACTTTCTGCTATACAACCATGTCTTTCGGTCTGCGCAATGCTGGTGCCACGTTCAGTAACTTAATGGAGAAGACCTTCCCGAGCAATGTGAAAAACTCGGAGGTCTATGTCGACGACATAGTTGTAAAGAGCAAGTATGCTCCAGATCATGTAAAAGACCTGGCAGAGACTTTTCGTAATCTCACCAGGCATCGAATAAAATTAAATCCAGAGAAGTGTACCTTTGGTGTTCGATCTGAAATGTTGCTCGGTTATGTTATTGGTTCGCACGATATCTCTGTCAACCTTGAAAAAATCGAGGCCATTGAAAATATGCAGGCTCCAACTACCGTAAAGGAAGTACAGAGCCTCATCTGGCGGATGGTTGCTCTAAGGTGTTTATTTCCGTCAAGGCGAACGCTGGCCCTTCTTTAAGGCCTGCGCAAGCACAATGGTTTCGAGTGGACGGAAGAAGCGATAGATCCTTCCAGATCTCGAGCGATACTGTCCAATCCTCCGTCTTGACTACCCGCGGCATGGCGAAAGCTCCTCATCAGACCTAGGTTGCACGCCACAAGCGGTGAGCCTGGTCTTGGCGGTCGAAAGGAAAGGCATCAATGACCAATCTATTACGTGAGCGAGGTACTTCACGGATCAAAGGAGCGTTACCCTGAGGTCCAGAAGCTACTCTACGCCTTGCTCATGTCCTCCAGAAAGCTTCGCCACTACTTTCAACAGATCAAATCTTGGTCCCGACCACGCTCCTCCGGGAGAAATCCTACTGGAACAAGTAATCTAGCGGACGATAGCTAAGTGGGCAATGGAACTAGCGAGTTTGATCTGTTATTTGTCGCTCGAATCGCTATTAAGTCACGTGTCCTAGCCGACTTTGTCATTTGAATGGACTTGCTCGCCCAAGTCGTGAAGCTCTGAGCAACCCGATGAACCCTCTTGGACCATGTTTTTCGATGGCTCGCGACCGAAACTCGGGGCTGGTTTTGTTCTCATCTCCTCAAGGAGAGCAACTCGAGATTCTATCCAACTACACTTTGCGGCGACTAACAACGCCGCAGAGTACGAGGCCCTCCTCGCCGGACTAAGCGTGCAAGTCGCTTGGTGTCCAACGGCTAAGCTGTGAAGGAGATTCACGGTGGTCATCAATCAGTTAACAAGGAGTATCGGTCTGCGATGACTCAATGGCGCGATACGGTTGAAGTGAGGAAGTTGGAGCGGCATTTTCGATTTTTGAAGTGCTCTTCGTGCCTGTGAAGGACAACTTCTGGCCGACCAACTATCCAAGTATGGATCCTCGAGAATCTGCTCCGCAGGGTGCTCTCGTCGAGCACCTTCACAAGCCCTCAATCACGTCTCCGGACGAGGCAACAGAGGCAGTGGTGCTTGTCTCCGTTATCGAAAGGTGCCGCGGATCGACAACGCCATTTGTCCGGTACCTTGCGATGGGACCGCCGACGACGGCCGAAGCGTTCCGGCTTACAAGGCGTGCCGCCCATACAAGCTTGTGGGCGGCATCCTTTACCGTCAAGGTGCTCGGGAGTTCTCTCCAAGTGCATTTCGCATAGCAGAGGTGTGTTCCTTCTTAGGGACATACACGAGGGTGCCTGTGGCAACCACGGCTCCTTCAGAACTCTGGTCGGCAAAGCGTTTCGCATGGTCTATTATTGGCCCACTGCGTTACAACATACCCGGGACATCGTGACTAAAGGCAAGGCTTGCCAATTTCACGCCCGGAAGGCACACAAGCCCGCCCAAGAGCTCCAAACAATCCCCCATCTTGGCCTTTTTCCACATGGGGTATGGATCTGCTCGGCCTATTCCCTAAGGGGTACAAGGGCTATACACACCTGCTCGTCGCCATAGACACTTTTACAAAGTGGATTGAGGCAGAGTCTGTGTCGTCTCTTCATGCCAAAACGGCTGTTCGCTTTTTCAAAAGCGGCGTGGTCCGCGCTTTGGGATCCCCATAAGTCGATCACGGATAGCGGTACCCAGCCCGGGCGAGCTATTCCAGAATATGCGAGCAATTTGGGCACCAAGGTCTGTTCGCCTCGTGGCACATCCACGAGCAATGGAGCGATCGGCGAGCTAACAGACAGATAGTCCGAGGTATTAAACGGCGGGTATTTCTGCTCTCGGCGAGCACAACAAGGCTGGGTTGACGAAGTTCCTTCCGTCCTCCGGCGATTCAGACTACTGACCACCGGCGATCGGGAAACTCCTTTCCAATTGGTCTATGGTACGAAGCCATCCCGCCTAATCAAATCGTACTCGGTTCGCCTTGCACGAGCTCGGTCAACTTAGTTGACGATGAGCATGAGCGCCTCCTCGATCTCGATCTCCTCAAGGCACACGCGACCGGGCATAAGTCGAATGGCGCTACCAAAGAAGATCTTCGCCGACGCCGCCAAGTCGGTTTGACCAAGGGCTTTGAAGGCAAAGCGACCTCGTTCTGCGCCGTGTCCGAACTTGTCCAATGCCAACAAGTTAACTCCTCGTTAGGAGGGCCCGCTCACGGTCGTTTCTTACCTTTCGTCCGGGCCATTCGCCAGCTATGGAGGACGGAGAGAGTCGACCAAAGACTTGGAACATCGACCACCGTAAGTTCTTTGTGTAGGTCTTTTTCATTTTCTTAGCCTGCGCTTTTGTAAACTTCGCGCTTTAATTCGCCCAAGTCCCTCGGGCACCATGTAAAGTTCAATCCAATTCTCGGTGAATCCTCGCGCCTCTGTGCCCTTTTCACTACTTGTCTTCTCGGACTACTTTCTTCGGTAACACTTGATGGTGCGCCGCCTTGCGAGCTCTTGGCTCCGCAATCTTAAGGATTGTTCCCTACCCGTATCTGGTTTCGATAAGTTCCTAAACTCAGGGTTGCGTAACACGGCCTTTCCACCTTGCGGCTAAGTCTGCTCTCGTAAGCCCTCCGCGGCAGAGGCACTTACTGCTTGGCGCGACCACTTGGTAAAGCCTGCTCTCGTAAGCCCCCCGCGGCAGAGGCACTTTTCTTGTTCGGTTACTCTCGGAACTGCCTAACTTATGTCAACGAGCAGACTACGGAACGAATCGAGCAAGGTACGAGTGTCGCTCTTTCTCTCTACGCACGTGCTCGAGTTCGCAAGCTTAGGTTCTCGAGCATCGCTCGCACGGGGCTAGGTGTCGCTTTTCTCTTGTGCACTGCTCGGGTTCGCAAACTTAGGTTTCGAGCGAGATGCACAACGGGCCGGAGTTAGGCGTAGCGCTCTACCGGTTTTCTTAAACTTCCTAGCTACTCGCTTTTCTCTTAGTTTCGCATTCGTTTGTCTTTCTTGCGCTTTTTGCGTGAAAAAGGTAAGTATTTTATTACATTTACTCAAAAGTTTGGTACAAGGCCCTTTTGGATTGCGATCAGAATGCTACTTAGGAGCAAGTTGCTCCTTCACTCCTCAACTTCTAACTTGAGGCGCACGACTTATACTCGAGTCTTGATTCCTTCCGGGCTTCACTCGGCGCTCGATCTCCTCCTTGTTCGCTTGACTTGCGCATGACCTCGCCGGATGGCCTCGACCTCATCGGTCTTGGCACGCAATGATCGGTCGAGCATCGCTCTGGTGACTCGGCCTTTCGGCTTGAGTCTTAATTTGCTCGTCCGGCTCCTTTACCTTCTTATCTGCGGTGATCGCCTCGCGTCATCCCACAGATCTCCTCGATCTCTTCTGTGAAGCCCATGAGGTCGAGATTTTGCTTGGAGACCCGCGGAAGTCTGCTCTTCCTTGGCAAGCTGGGCCTTGAGTCTCTTGGCTTCCGCCGCGAGCTGGTCCCGCCGTTGGGAAACGTCAGCGAGCTGCCCTTCGAGCCACTTCGAGCGGCCCGGCTTCTCCTCCGCAGTGCTCGCCTTAATGGCTTGCGCGCGAAGCTCCTCGGCCTCTCCTAGGAGAGACTCGCAGGAACGCCTCTCTTCGGCCAGTCGGACTTTGAGCCTCTTCACCTTTGCCTTCAGCCGGCTTCGACTTTGGGCTGGTGCAGAGGGCCCCGCCTCGGGCTCCCTCGTCCGGAGGTGCTCCGGAGGACGCCAAGATCTGGCGCTCCGCCGATGGTGACGTCCTCCTCGAGCTCCTCCATGGTGTCCTTTAAAACCCGAGAGAGAAGACTAGTTAGCCGCTTTTTATGTAAAGCTACCCAACTAAGTTAGAAGTAGTTTTGATTTTACCTTCCCAAGTCGTTGCTTGATCCATGGCAGCAGCGGTCCTCGAGGCCATGCGTCACGAAGCCCCGCGTCGCTGGGATGAGGCGGGTGCGTTACTCCGTCGCCGCCTTGTCCGCTCCTTCTTCCGGCTGAGCGCACCTTCTCGGGAGCGAAGCGACAGACGAAGCGCTTTCGTCTCAAGGCCCTCTCTCTCTTCTCTTCCGCCCTAACGTCTTCGGCGAGGCCGAGCCACTCTGCTGGTGGCGCCGTTGTTCCAGCATGGCGGGGCGACTTCGCCCGACCGCTCGAGGCTTCTTCTTGCTCTGGCGGCCGGGCTTCACCACCGACGCCAGAGAATCCCGTCGCCTCGGGGTGAGCTGCCCGCGACGAAGTGCTCGTGGAACCGGCCGCTCGGTCCCACTCGGCAACTCCCGGCCGTCGTCTTGGCTCGCCGTCCGTGGCGCCAGCGGCCGCCTCTCCTCGCCTCCCAGCTCCACCGCGCTCTTGAGCGCGTCGAGTACTTCATTGAGCTGGCGGGAGGAGAGCTCCACGCCGTCGGCTTATCCTTGAGGCACGCCGGCCTCAACGCCCGCGATCTTGCGTCACGCAGATGTCGAGGCGGCAAAGAATGACCGCCGAGCGCCTCGACGGCGTCGTCGTGGCGATCTCTCCTTGGGCAACTGATGAAAAGAGATCATCGTTAAGTCTAATGCGGTCGGTAGGTGGGAGATCCAAGATCGGTTTCTACATACCGCGTGGAAGGCTTGATCTCGATCTTCTTCGCGGAACTTTCCGCCTCTTCCTGGGGCTCCTTGGTGGCTTCTCCGTCTTGGCCCTTGTGTGTTCGTGGCGACGAGCTCACCGGTAAGCCGAAGGCGCTCTCCAAGCAGCAGCAAGAAGTTTTTCCTTGCGCGCGACTTCTTCTTCGAGCCTCTTCTACTCGGCGACCTGTTGTAGCCGATCCATGCGGCCAGGGTGAGCTTGCGGTAACGCCTAAGCCGAGGGCTATGGTCTTTACCTCTTCGTCGCTCTGCTTTCGGCGCGAGGGAGGGCTTGGTCTCTTCCCATTGGCCGATCATGAGCCCGCTTGGTCCGCTTTCGACGCGTTCCGTCGCCTTGCACTGGTCTCTTCGACGGTGGCGGCCGCCAGTGTCATGGCGAAGCTCGCGTCGGCTCGGCCGCCACCTTGGGCTTTGTGGCCGGCTTGGCCTTGCCCTTCTTCGCCTTCTCCTTCTCAGACCCGGAGAGTTCCTCTACGATCCCTCCAAGGATCAGCTGGTCCTCCTACGCGTTTTCAGAAGTGAGCATTAGTACTAAACAACATTGTAAGTCTAGCAACACAGACTGAGAGTAAATAATTTACCTCGTCTGTGCGGACGAGCACGTTGCGCGGACAGGTGTACGCCACCTCGCCGGTGACCTCCCCGTCCTTCTTCGCCGCCTTCAAAGATGGCGTCGACCGCTTCGGTCACCCATGCGCGGTTGGCTTTCTACCGGGCAGATGGAGTCGTTAATTCTGTCGGAGGAAATGACCAATGAAGAGGTTGAGTCTTAAAGGCACTTACCCGTGCTCTCTCCTTGTGATGTCTTCCCATCCTCTATCTTGTAGAAGGATAGGATCCTCCTCCGCAACGGACGAGACCTCATCATTGTGAAGTCCCGGATGATCTTCGCCTGCGTGAGCCCGAGGCTCACGATGGAGGCGATTTTCCTCGTCAAAAACCAGTCCTCGGCGGTCATCTCCGCCGAGGCATTGGCGCCCCTTTGCGGTGCCTTCCGGTGAAGACGAAGTTTGTTGTCGCCGCTCGCTTGTTTGTAGAACCACTCATTCCACCACGCGCCCATCGAGTCGAAAGCGGTGGCGGGCGAGGGTACTGTGCGTCGTCGGCGGTGGTCCGGAGCTTGAGGTAGTAGCACCCAATGCGCTGAAAGCAATGAGCTGAGCCTCCTCGCCACTGTAATAGTGGAGGAACAAATTTCACCGGTGGATCGATGCTCAGATAGCCCTCGCCTGGTGTGCGAAGACGGCCATCTGGAGGATGGAGTTCGGATTGAGGTTCGCCACCTCCAATCTGGCCGATGTTCAAGAAGGCCTCGACGAAGTCGCTGGAGACCTCAACCCGAGCAGGCGAATCGCTCGAATCGACGAACTCTCCTCGAGCGGCTCCGAGTATCCTCCTCTCCGGCGACCTCTAACTACGGTGTCGATGTGGCCCTCCTCCTCCCAGACCTTCAGTCCTCCTCGGTCAAGCTAGTGCGGTGAATTTGCCCATGGCGGTTCTGTGGTCGCTAACAGGTTGGGTGTGGAGTTCGGCTCTTTGATCTTTGAGCAAGGTTGGAATCGTGGCTTGGAGAGGAAAGGCGTGAGAATGAAGTGGGTGGCAGCCGCGGCTTGGGTGCTTTATAGTCCCGTATAAGCGGCTACTGCAGAACGGTTTAGTCCCGTAACGGCTAGTTTTTACCGCAACGGCTAGGTAAAACGGTCACTGCTTTGTTTTCCAATGAAATGACAGAAGTTACTGTTGGAATCGCTAACGGCTATTTTTTTCGATGTCCGTGATCAAGGTCGAGTGCTCGCTTTCGGACAGATGTCGTTCCTGCTCGACGCAACAGAGTTGCTTTCAGATCGAAAGCGAGTTTGTTCGCACCGAACATGTCTTGTTCGGTTGAAACTTAACTGTTCGATCGATCGTTACATGTCTCAGAGCGACAAAATTTCCTCTTCGTGGTTTGGAGTCTCAAGAGAAGACCCCACTCTAGTGAGTCCTCCCACTTGAGTCTCGGGGGCTAGCTGTCGGGGATTAGATTACGCCCATTGCCATGGCCCACTCGACGGCCCAATCAAACGACCTCTACCAGGCCCGGCTCCTCGAAGGTTCTATCCGCCCATGTGTGTCTTGCCGGTCAGTTTCCTAGTGGCGAGATGCGTAATGGTTAAGACTTCTGCTTGAGTCCGACTCAAACAGAGTTCTCAGACGGCCACGGAAGATCTTGACGTGGTTTCCGGATTGATTAGAGTCGTGATCCCCAAGATTGGAGATCACCTTATCTCCGTAGGTTATGTTTGGCATATCTTGAGTTCATTCACGATCTCGTAGTTAGCCCTACCGATATTCCCAGAGGTCGGTTTGTTCAAGACTATATAAACAGGCCCTACGGTGTTTAGAGGACCACGGCATTGAGTTTACATCTCGTGATCTAGCTTAGATCCCCGAACTTTAGATTTTAAGATACTACTGCCGAGACCTCGCCGATCTCGCCGAGTTCCCACTTTGTATTCTCTTTAATAGAAAGAAAAATTTGGACGTAGGCTATTATCTCTCTCGAGGCGCGAAGCAGGATAAAACCCCTGTCTCTGCTCGTTCATTGTTCGTGGTTGTTCGGCGTGTCCTATCTCTCTTCGTTAACCTTGGTTGACTTGGATCAATATCCCAACCGTCGACAGAGCTGAACCGGCGGGACGTTGCTGTTCGTGATTGTTCGGCGTGTCTCCTATCTCCTCTTTGAAGAATCTTGGTTGACTTGGGTCAATATCTCAACCGTCGACAGAGCTGAACCGGCGAGAGGTGCAGGACAAGATGATCTCCGGGAAAGAGCTCTTCCTGGAGTTGGGATCCACGAGGCGGCAGCTGAACGACGCGGCCACCTCGGTGGCGTCGCTGGCCAAGCTGAGGCGGAGCATGATCCAATCCCCGGACTTCCTGCTGTGGGTTCCGGACGGGTGGAACTCGATCTTCCAGTCGTATCCCCCGACGGCCCACATCCTCGACGCGATGCAGCCGTGCCTCCCTTGCATGGCGTAGTGCCCGTTGATCTTGAACACCTGCACGGAGCGCGCCGCCGCCGTGAGGTCGACGCAGTCGTTCTCGTTCGGCATGGCGGCGATCGAAGGGGGCGTGGTGGGACACAGGAGGAGGCAGCGATGAGCAGTGGCCGGGAATAGGGAGGCGGCGGCTACCAGCAGCAAGCACAACTTCCGGCACCACGTCGGGGGGGTTGGGGAAGAAGCGCGGCGGCGGAGTGGGGTATCGGACTCTGACTTGGGTCATCAGGGGTTGGGGCATTTGGGCCAAAGGATTCGTGGAGGGTTTCGGCCCATCAGTGAAACTGATGGTGCGCTCAGTCGTGGCCCATCGGTTTTCCCTTCCCGTTTCCGATCAGTTCTATATTAGGGTTTGTTTGGAAGGAAAGGGAATGTTTCCCAGAAAAAAATGTTTCTATGTGGATTTTTTTCACTTGATATCCCTAGGAAAACTTCTCCCCTTTCCCTTCTCAGCCTTCCACACTTCCACCAACGGTAAAAACTAGTGCCACCGCCATGCTTCCACCCTTCTCAATCTACCTCCTCTCCGACTCTCCTTCGGGCCCTCCTTCGATGGCGCCTATGCCGCCACTACATGCTGGCACCCGGGAGCATGGCCCTGCTGCAGCAGGGTGGAGGGGGCGGCGGGAAGGCAGGGTGGAGGGGGTCAGTTGCCGGAAGCAGGAGCGGAGGGGCTGGAGCCAATGGCGGCGGCCGGAGGCAAGGGTAGAGGGGGCCAATGTCTGGAGGCAGGGGCGAAGAGGGGAAGAGGCAAGGGCGGAGGATGTTGATGGCCGGAGGCAAAGGGTAGAAGGGCAAAGGCAGGGGCGGATAGGGGCGGCGGTCGGAGGCAGGGGCGGATCCAAGCTCCTAGCAACGTCCACTTGCGCAACCTCCGAGCGAGTGAATCGGGAGGGGGAAATATATCGCATCGAGGAGATTTTTTCTATCCCTGGGTTTTCATTTGGGATAGGAAAGATTTCTCCTTTCCTCGGTGTTGATGCGACGATGACTTAGTGTCCACGCAAAGAATTTGCATTTATTTGGAGCTTGAGCCGACCAAATGGCCTGAGCCAGGGGGTGAGCAATGCTGCCCATGAGCTGACGGTTGTAGGCGGATTTGGCAGTGTAGTTCCCACTTAGGGAGTGGGTCCAAGTTATGTCGTCTAGGATGTCAGAGAGGGTGGTTTGACGCGTCAGGCTCCAAAGGAGTATGCACTCTCTGAGGAGGGAAGGGGGAAGAGATGGATCCGATGTGCCGCATCCACCGGTGGTGAGGGAGCAGGCGAGCCACCGTGGCGGCGTGACGTTATGATGACATGGCGGCGATCTTTGCCGCACACGACGGCGTCTTGACGGCGCTTAGGATGGCGGTGCGGCCAGCCTACTCCAAGCAACGCCCAGTTGCGACCGAAGGTTGTGCTTCGTGCACATGCTTGATTTGGTTCTTCGCCGATCCAAAAAAATGACGGTTCATTCAATGGTTTTTTTAACACCCTACGAACCATACATATTTATACAGGAATTTACAAATGCGATTTGATTCTATACCTTTGAACATGTTGTAGCAAAGACGGGATGCAATGACTGCCGCGTAGAACAAATCGATGTATCCTTACTAGACCTGCCGACGCAATGATGATTCAGTGTTGCTGACAATGTAGTTATACGGTCGTTGTTGATTGATCCGCAATGACTTGTAATTCATCAAACAACCACGTTACTAGGTTTAGTCCGAGGTTATTTATATAAGCTTAGATCGTAGACGACAGAATAATCACATAATGAACACAGATGTAAGAAGGGATGATTCTTTAGTGCTTTTCTCAGGTGTACATAATAGACAAATTCATCTCCTATTTATTCTCATCCGCTAGAGTTTCGGCGGGTCCATCAAATAGGCCCCACCTCAGGCGCACACACGGCGGGTCCATCTCTCAGTTCCCTCCGACCAATCACCGGGTTTAGCGACAGTGTAAGGCAGCGAATAACGTGCGTGTCGCATTTTCCATCTTTCCTTGAGATACACCAGTCGGTTGGAGTGTCCATCTTTACCTGTCCGAAAAAAAAGATTTATTACTTATTATACACCCATAGACTTTTTTGGGGTGCAAAATCGGATAAAATTCCAATCTTTTCGAGAAAAGGGCAGGAGCTCTCCTATCGCATTAGAAAATTTTCTAACCTTTTGATCCGCGCTGTACATTCATGCTCTGGCAAGCTTGTCCTCTCCATCGCCTTGCCTCCTGTCGCCGCTCGGCTAGAGTTTTAAGTTCACCGATTATGGTTTGGATGTCACCGGAGTCCATACACGACAAATCCTTCATCCTTGGCAACACATATATCAGCGAAAGGTGAATGACAATATAGTTTCTGGTATCAAGCGCATAGGGATGAAATATATACTTACCAAGTGATTAGATGAGTCCCATAGGCATCCATATATTCACCATTAAGGCTCTCGAACCAGGCCTCAGGCTCACAGCAGCCAGAAGTTTCAAGGTGACGCACCTGCACTAAATAACACACTTAGGGGCTGTTCTTTTCGGCTTTTCGGCTGATCTGAAAGGCTGAAATGACTGAATTTCAAAAGCTTCTCGAGGTAGTTTCGAGATTCGAATTCATTTCGTTTGACTTGCTTTTTTAAAACGTTAGGACCCACCTTCAAAATAGCGAAAAAACGGAATTGAAAAACCCAAAACATATGTGTTTTCAAAACATAGATAAGTCGTTAAGCTGTTAAGTCGATAAGCTATTAAGCTGAAAAGAACAGGGTCTTAAATATGGCTGTTTTTCGTACTCTTGTTAAGATGCAAAGCAGCAAATGTTAAGAACAATGCAAATATAATTAAGATTGACATTGCATACTACTCTCTATTTACCTTCGTACGAAGAGGGCAACACAGCTCATTTTCCAGCCCAACAAAGATTGCAGTATTTCCCAGGCTCAGAGACCTTTTTATCGCTATATCTCATCAGAGTCGATACTTGGCATTATTTTCTTTAGTAGGTTGAAAGATGATGCAGGAGTGTCACATTCTGCAGTGAATTGTAGTAGCTCATTCTCTAGAACAGCAAAAGCATCAGCAAAAGCCTGCCATACACGTGACGAAACAGTAAGAGTTTACCCGTAAATTTAGAAGTTCAAAGGTCAGCCAAAGTAGCACACTAGTCCTACACTCCTAGCATTGCGTTCTAAAAATTAACATGCATGTGATATAATAACTGAATATGGTGAAGACATGGCAAAAGATATGGGAAAGAAGAGTGAAAAAATCAAAATTCTGGACAGCAAAAGGATGCCGTCAATGGAGAAAGAAGAATTACAACAAATTCTAGACAGCAAAAGGATCCCATCACCATCAGTGGAGAAAGGAGAAATATAACGAACCTTGGTACATTGGTGAATGCGGAAACAATTCCTGCCAACATTGTTAGCAGGGCAAAGAGGGTCGTCAATGTGAATTGGATCGATGCTGTAAATTGAACATATGGAAAAATTACCATAGGCAGTAGCTGACAGGAATAATCTGAATAAACAATGATGATATCTAGTAATATTGATTTCCATTACCTGTGCCCTCTTTCTCGGTTCAAATAAATTCCGCTTCCTTGGATGGAAATACGCATATGGCGTGGATCAAACACGTTCCTGCCATCCATTTTGTGACATCCTGACATCAGATAGATACCATATCCGCAGTATAGTGTGCTACTAACAACATTAGATGTTCCATGAGGGAAGATTGTACAATGCTCCAATTATCATTCAGACAAATATATGCAACTTTTTAACCTCAAGAACTTGTGTTTTTCCTTATGTGCTAAACAATATATTCAAATGCATTTCCTTACCCAAAAAAGTACAGGAAATCCATCAAAAGGCTGCCCAGATTCTGCATACATGAAGCCACAATAATGTCAATAGTAACGGTTTATGAAAATTGATGGATCAAATTTTTTTAATCATGACCCACATGTCATTGACAAGGGATGCGGCAAAATATTAAATGAATCCATTACTAAAACATAACCATGTGATGCAGGAGTAGGTGTCTCGTAGGAACAGGTAAGAAAATAGAGTAGACTCCAAGTCAACTGGGCTATTCAAGATGTGCAACTTACTTGGTTAATAGGTCGACCAAGATGATGTTCATGCTGAAGAAAACGAATGATCAACAATACCTGCAAAGGATATTGAAAAATAAAGGTTTATTTTGCACAGGTCCTCTCAAGATATGAATATTGATGCCAGAAAAACACTGGAACAGCTCAACAGACATTAACTAGCATAATACACTAACATGAAAAATAAGAAAGAGTGTTAAAAAAAAGTCAATAGAAACTTCAAACTAAATTATCCAAAGATGGGATGATATAAGCAGATAAAGTAAGCTGTGCTTTACTGGGTATATTGTTACCAATGCCATATTAATCGATTTATGGGAAGAAAATCATCTTACAGCAGGCTGGTTAAGCCAGACAAATAAACTAAATTATAAAAATATAGAACTCTGACCAATCTATTAGAGTCATGGGCAAAACTGTTAGTCATTAACTCATAATTCCAATTTTTTTATGGCAATAATATAAACAGAATGTAGGTCAGCTTAAGTTTACATGAGAAAGAAGTTAACCAGTGCAAACAAACTTCAAAGCTATAAATCACTACAGAAGGAGCCACAGCGTAATTATCAAAAGCAACATACCAAACAGTAGGAGCTTAGGCCACCTGAATATGGGTGATCCAAACTCCTGTCAGCCAAAAATTTTTTTAGAACTAAGGCAAGTGGTACAACTGCAGGAAACTGCCGTGTCAGCTCACAAACCTGTACATTTAATAACATAAGGATGAAAGTGAATAGGTAGACAGGTAAAGGACCCTGTTTAGTAATTCTAGTCCTGAAAATTACTTTTTTCAAGTTTGCAAGCATGATATCATGGGCCAAAAAGCATGTAGCATGGCATGTGGAATACATAGACAGACAGCTCCCTGACCCAACCTACTAAGCAGCTGGATGACTGCTAATTCATTTGTTTATAGGGTTCATGCCTGGGAAAGAAATTAGGTCAATTTGGTACAAAATGCCACACTACTAAAACCTTGTCAGCTGTAGTGGCTCTTAATTTTTCATTTTATGTCAGTTGAACAATGAACAATCACCTAAGGTTGATGGAGGGAAGGTATGGAGTGGGGAAATTTTAGGCATTGATCCAGTGAACCACTCTAATTTCTTTTCTTTTGATGTTGTTGCAGTTTCCTGTGACAGCTAACAACTGAGAAAAACCAAGAGCATGAATGTATGATGATAATTCAAAACGTATGTAATATTCATGACAACATTTTGAATGTAGCCATAATTTATGTATGAATAATGCATACAGTGTTCCTATCATGCTTCAACATAAATAATTGCAATACTAAAATTGCAATGTCACGTCTGAGTCTGGACATGTTTAATATAGGATATTGTTAAGTTCCATCTTATTCAATATTATTTGTCTAATGCATAGAACAATGCCTTCATTTACCATAACAACGGAGTGAAGATTTAAAGTTGAATATTTAACAGAATGGGTAAAAAAAATCACATTGAAGTTGAATATTTAAATCTAATGAGTAGAAATAAAGAACTTATTTTTTGTTAAAATAATAAGGTACAGATAGTATGTTTTTTATTACCAACTCAGTAGTTTGGAGTCCTGTATGGGATGGTGATTTGAAACTTATGTCAAGACGAATTGATTGCACTGCATCACAATCATCCTTATTCATTTTTGAGCACATGAGCGTGTTGCTGCCTTCTGAGCTAGAGTTATCAGAACGAGGAGGGCTGCCTTGCTCTCCAAGCACATTGACTGAATGTTCTTGTGAGCTATCCAGAACAGAAGAGTACTCAATGGACATATTTGTATCACAAGGCACTTCGGCTACAAGCATGATCACAGGTATCTACAATTTTTAATGATATAAGAGTGAGGACAATTAAAAATAAGCATGCGAACTAGCAAATGAAAGGCACTTACTGCTGTGTTTTCAATTGTTTTGAGGGAATCACTCCTAACCCAGTCCTGGTTTTCAAGACACCTTGATGCATGCTGAAACCCCAAAAATGGAAAGCAAAGATGATAAGTGTGAAGAGGAAGGTAGTTTTATTTTTTGTTGTGGGCAAAAAAGCATGTATTGCATGTTAAGAAAACATGAATGCCAGCATATGCAGTTATGCACATAACAGTGTATGACAATTAGTACTAAGTAAACATCTAAAAATATAAAAGTCCTTAATTTACCATGCCACTAAGATAGACGAACATACATACAGCTTAAAAGTAAGCCAACCCATGTGCCTCACAAAGCACAACCACACCAACTGACCAACATAAAAACAGAATTTTTATTTTAATGTTTTACTTGTTTCCTGGCCTCCTGGGACAATTCTAAGAATCACCCTCGTATAATATGTATTATTGCAATTATGATTAAAGGAAAGTAGAGACACTACCATTGACATAACTCAATACAACAAACAAATCTTCTCCTACTATCTGGCAATGAACAAAAAACTTAAAAGTTACTCTGCTAGGGGTGAAATCTGGTAACGGATAATTCGGTATTCAAAAAACTGCATATCTGTATCCACGATATCCGTATTCGAATACAAAACGGATATTATCCAGATTTTTTTACCGGATATGGTTCACGAAATTTTACTGAATACGGATACGAATACGGATACTATCCGGATTTTTTACTAGATACGGATACCAGATACGTTTTGCAAAATTGTACCAGATACGTTTTGCAAAATTGGATCAGATACGGATACGGATACAGATACTATCCAGATACAAAAAATAATATCTAGATTATACATGCTATTAGAGTTGTTAATTTTGTCATATATATTTTGATGATATCCATACATGTATTCTGTAAATTTATCACGCCAAAATTTTCTATTAAAGTTGAAGGATATTTGTATTCGATCCGACTTGGGTACATATCCAATTCGTATTCGTATTCGTTACACTATCCGATCCGTATTCGTGTTCGACAGATATTCGGATTCGTATTCGTTAAAAAAAAGAGGATACGAATACGGTAAAGACACTATCCGATCCGTATCCGAACCGGTTCAATCCCTATACTCTGCCTGAAGAGAATAGATAAATCACTAAATAATACAACAGTTCAATCAAACGAACACCTATATCCGTTTAAATAAATTTTATGTTCAAATATGATAGCCTGTTAAATAATGCAGAGAGTAAACAGCATAACTATAATATTTCACTCTTTCAGCCAGGGTGCATTACCTGGAGGCATGTTTCTTTTATGCCATTCCGGCCTTCCAAAATTCCAGCTTCTTTAATAGGTTCCTGAAATCAGCGATAATTTAATATTGTCCATAAAAACATGAGGTCAGCTGTATTTGAACTACCCTGTTATACACTGTTATTAGTCATGCAACTCACCAGATTACGAACTGGGGGAAGAGAAATAACAAGATCCACATCACTGGTTGGAAGAGCCAAACCAGTGGCATTTGAACCAAATAGGTTTGTACGGGAGCGAGGCCAAAGAACCTGCAGACACCTTGTGACTCTTTTGACAGCCCAGTTTATATAGGGCTTCCTCACCAAATTCCCAGCAGCGACCTTTAAAGTATTACAGCTGGAATAAAAATCTACTAAAAGAGACTTATACAGGCACAAACCAAAGCATGGCATAGAATTGCTTGGGATCAGAATAATGATTAAAGATCACATTGCACACATACTGACAAACCTAAAGGCTGTGGCACAAAAGGCAGAAGATAATGAGACATACTTGCTTACAGAATTGATCTATCTCTTCATGTAGAGCATTATGCATCAAAGAGAGGGATGCCTTGTGAGATGAACTGTTTAACATATCTGCTGGTTGCAGAGGCAATGCAATATCTGGCTGCAAAAGCATATGTTAAATGGGCACAAAAGAAAGCTGCATAAATGATACTTCTTATCAATGATGAAAGATTGGAAATTACTTCCTTACATGTTGATCACGTGACAGCTGTGAAATCTTAACAAGGTGGTCCTGCAAAACTGTATCCTCAATTGATTGCACCAAAGTACCACTGGGGGTGCCTTTATTTGCCCATGAAGGCCATACAACTTCAGGGCCATCCAAGCAAAACTGAGCCCTACTGAAAATCTTATCATCGGAAAACAAACTTCTCATACCCCAGTGCCTTGGACTTGAGCTACCAGATCTAACAATTGGGAATCCTCGTTTCCTTGACTCTCCAACAGGCGAAGGAGGAGGAGGCCGAGGCACACGGGGAACGCTAAGTACTACAGGCGATGGAGGTCTTCTTACAAGAGGTATATCCCTCCTGGTTGAAGGGACACAGGGACTCCTGTGATCATGACCACCCTTAAAGTCAGATCTTGATGACTTCCGTGATATACTAGGAACAACTATTGGCCGCAGCATTGCATATGGCAACGTATCTCCCTTTACTTCACTAAAACAAGACTGACTCTTTGCAACTGAAGTACATCTTTCTTCAGGGCTGTCATGTATGGAAGATGGAGAATGCAAAGCTTCATGGTTGATGTCATTCCCTGCCATTGAGGTACCAACAGACAGTGGGAGAGGATCATAAGATTCGTTTTGGGAACAGAATGGAGTGGAGGGTGGTGATGATACACCATTTGGATTATATGTAGATGGAATGCCATTAGACATGTCGTCAACAACTCGACTAACATCTGCCTCATGCCAAGCCCAAGCACTGTCATCCGAACTAAGAGATGGTGGTCTTGAAAATCCAGTTCCAGCATGTTCAGCAGGACTCCAATACATTACACCTCCACCAAAATATTGATTAACATCTCTTCCTGCACGGCCATCTGATTCTTCTTCAGAAAACCAATAGCTTTCAGTATCATCCCCAGCATCCGATGTGTTTCTCAGGTCACTGTCACCAAAATATTTCCTCTCTTTTTCACCGCAAATACTACCTCTTTGCACTAGTTGAGCAGGAATCCCGGACCAAGCAGACGAATGCATCTGTGGTGTATACAATGGGTCATAACTTAAAGCAGCATTGTGACTCAATTTACCATACCCTCTCAAAACTGGAGGCCAGTCAAAACTTAAGGGCAGTGCTAGAGAAGATAACATTTGATTGCATTCAGCCTCAATTGGCGGATTTCTCACATGATGGTTGGCAGGAAGGAAAGGTTGGTCAAATTGAGTGGGCCATCTGTAACCAACATCAAGATGCAACCTGTCCGCTGTGGCAGGGCGTTGTTGCATTTCAGGTGATACAAAATGAGGTGGCGTTACACTCGGCCACTCATACGATGTTCCTCCTAGTAAGTTTCTGTTGTATACATAATATTCACCTCCACCAATTTTTATTACTGTACTGTTGTCACTTGTAGCACTTTGAAGCATGTTGGCAGGAATAACAGATGGTGAAATTTTGTCACTTGCCATTAGAGAGTTAAGATCCACATGTTTCTCGTGTCCTGTACTAACACCAGGAGCTAGTGTATGCACAGCATTTTGAGTTATGTCACAGCCACTCCTATCCTTCATAGATCTTACCGATGGGTCAACAGAGTTTCTATATAGATTTCTGGAAGTTAAACAAGTAGATGCTTGGACCATGGATTCAATTTGACTAATGGATGGCCGGGGCTGCTCATTTATATTTAGGGCATTAGATTTATGTGCATTCTGGCAATGTTCTGCAATTATTGATGAGCTAACTCTGGAAGAATTCGATGCATCTTCCAGTTCTGTGTGGTCTCTGGTGCCTTTTACTTTAGTTCCAATACATGTAATGGAAGATTCAGAGCAACTCGCAGCTTCAGGAATACCACTCCTGGAAGAATGAGCATATGATGAATGATGATGTGGGAAATCTACTGCTTCAAAAGGGTTTTGTGGGGCTTCTGTATCAACAAAAGGAACAGCGGTTTTCAATTTGCCAGACCCAGGGTCCGCAGATCTCATCGGATTAGGTTTTGTTTTCACTTTACGTTTGTTTTTCTTTTTGTTACGTTGATTCTTGCAGTCACCCAACTCAACAGCTTGCTCCTAAAAAGTTTAGAAAAATAAAGGATGTCACTTGCGAGTCATGATTTGATGGACAAACCAAAAAGAAAAAAAAAAGAAAAAGATAGTGCAAAAAAGAATGCATACAACCTCTGGTCCTGGTGTTTCCTTGCAAGGAGTTTCTTCAAAAGGTCCCACGGTAGTACCACCAACAGATGGAGTCTTCTGGTTTGGCAAAATACTAGAATGACAACTTTCTGAGTTACTGCATTTATTGTCCTGATAAGAGGTCCTTAGGTCAGCAAGGTAATTTGCTTGTAAAACATATAACCGTGTGCCTGTAGCAATACTATAGCAAGTAGAGCATCTATACCTTGGATGCCTTAGCAGATGCTGTTAATTTTTTTGAGCTGCTAGACTTCTTCTTTCCTTTTCGAGAACTTCCATTAGTCTTCTCAACTTCGTCCTTTTGGGGAGTCTCTAATGCTCCATCCCCAATGAGTTCAAGATTAATGCTTTCTATAGACACCACCATGAGAAGTCTTCGTAATTTCATGAATATATGGTCAGTAACAGTACCAACTGATGCTAGTGAAATGAAAAATATTGCATCACCACCAAAGTAAGCAATATTGCTCTTCAAACACACTATCTTCTGAACCAGTAGCAATTTTTCCAATTCTTTAACAAACTTAGGCTTCTTTTTACAAGACAGAATGCTTGTAAAATCAATGCAATCAGGTCGATTCTTTCTGAAGAAAGATTGCCATGTATTTTCATAAGAAGTGCCTGCAGCAAATGATCCTGAATCGCCTAGACAGACACAGAGTTTGTCGCTAGAAACAGTATCTGATCCTTCAACAATCTCATTAGCCTGCAAACTTGAGCTATTAGCATATCAGACATGCTTGACACACAGCAACTTTCTCAGCTTAACTGCACACCAACTTTAGTAATTATCTTCCCAATCACTATCAGTATGTAAAACAAGCCTGTATGGGTGGCAAAGAGCTGATTATTTTGCCAACACAACTGGGCAAACGGCATAAACAGTTGAGCATGTTCAAGATACTAGTTTACACAAGAAATCCAAATAAATAGAAAGACTAATTATCAATCAGCAAATATTTGATGACCTAGGAAAGGCACACAGCTACCAGAAAAATGAGGGCTTCCACACTAATAGATGGGAATCATGGGTGTCACACGTCAAGCCAGAAAAGGAACAAAGTAGCCTACTTGAGTCAAACCTACGTAGAAACCTATTATCTAGAAGCATTCCTATAATGAAAAGGCAAAACATTTGACACAACAAAGCAAAAGAAAGGCACACTTGGCACAAATTAATTTCACATTACTAGAGGAGAATTGTGGTAAGTAACCTACTTGTGTTAATGATAATACAGTAAGTTAGTATTGTAAGCATGCTATTCCTATAAAACAAGAAGAAATTTGACTTAACAAGACCTTAAAATCAGCTTTACTGGAAAAATATATGAATAAGGACCATTTTGCAGCTGGTCTTCGGTTTCTCCAATCTTGACACAAAAACTTCGGCCAATAGGGCTGTCAGATGATAATTATCCTGAATGCATTGATACTTGAAGACTATGCAAAGGTTTGTGGTATCTAGCGCATGCTTATTTCAGCAAGTGACTTTATTTGTCAGATAGTTTGGTCACACAAATGTAGCTATGTCAAATAACCACCGACATTTCACATGACAATACGACATTTCTAGATCAATGTAAAGTACAAGTGATATTTATCTGGCTAATCATATATCATATCTATTGTCTCCTTTTTTGAGAATAACAACACACGCTGAAATTCATTCTCCACTGGATCCAGCCATACAGGGGAGCCTTCCACCCTTCCCTAACAGAATACCACACAACAAAAGCATTGATCCATGGTCGATACCTTTATCCTGTTTTTTCCCATTCAAATAGATCTCTCTTAAGGGCTAGATTTCCTATTTTCCTTGAAATTTTTTTATTTAAAACTAGAAATGAACATAGGATTGCAAAAGCTAACATTAGTGCAAACAAAATAAAGCAACAGAGCACCATGGCACTCCATTCCTGAGGAACTAGCAAGCTACTGAATAGTTAGGAGGGCACAACATTGGCTTGTTTTTGAACAATTGACTTAAAACAAAATGACAAGAAATTATTCTCCTTCCACGTTATTTCTATCACAATATCAAGTTACCAAACGTTCCTTTTCTTTCTCCATGCTGCCAGCCCTTGTTATTTCCTTTACTAAAATGCCATGGCGACAAGCCGACAATAAATACTCAAAAGTACATCCAAATTGCTCTTACCCTTCAATAAATAGAAATAACATTTGTTTACCTCACCTATGTGTAGTTTATCACAGCCAATCACTGCCAATTAGTCAACAAAAGTTTCACAAACATCTGATGTAATTAAGAAATGATTTTTTTTCCTTTTAGATTTTCATTCCATTTGAACTAAAACCATACCCAAAGAAGCTGATGAAACTACACCATTGTTTTTAAACTTCTTCAATTTGCCTATATTAAATAGGGCTCAAATTTTATGCATACAGACATGCAGCAACCATAGTATTTGGAATACATGAAGTAAATTATTTCAAAATGCAGAGAAAGCAAGCACATTACCAACGCCATTGCACCCTTCCCGAAGAAGGCACCCATGATCCTTGCTCTCACCCGTGGCTCCAGCCTCATCCACCAATCCACATAACCCTTCTCCCTCCAGAATGCGCTTGCGGCCAACCCAGCTTTCTCCTTCACACCCTTCCCAACCCTCGCTGCCTTCCTCCCTCCACCTCCAGCTCCCCCAGCAGCTGACCATGACATCCGCAGCGCGATCTCCACCCAATTGGCCACGAATTCCTCGATTAGGTAGTACCCCTTCGCCTTTAGCCAGGGAAGCTCTGGGAACTTCTCGCACGCCATCGCGGCCAAGTTCACCTCGCCGTCCCCGCAGCAGAGGAACCTCCCACCCGAGATCTCGTCCATTGCTGCAACAAAAGCGTCTAGGTCGGCCAAGAGGGCCTCGGCTACGGTGATCGCGTCGGCGCGCGACGACGCAGGGGAGGAGGGGAAGAGAAGGACGTTAGAGAAGAGTATGCCGTGCGCGCGGGACGCTGCGGCGGCGCGGGAGAGGAGGCCGCGGGAGAGCCGTGAGAGGACGGTGGGCTCCGGCGAGGCGGGCGACGGGGAGGAGAGGACGAAGAAGGAGGAGTGGCCGCGGAGGCGGAGGCGGCTGACCATGGAGAGGAGCGCGGCGGCCGCGTCGGGGGAAAGGAGGGATGTGGCCGCGGCGGCGCGGGCAGCCGGGGGTAGGGAGGCGAGCCACCGGAGGATCGCGGCGCGCGGGGAGGAGGCGGGGGGAGGGCTCGGGTTTGCGGCGTGGTAGAGGGAGAGGTGGGCGGTGAGGGCGTCGACGAGCTGCTGCGTGGTGCGGGGCGCGGCGGAGGCGGCGGCGGCGGTCATCGTCGGCGGTGGGAGTGTCTCGGCGGGTGTTTGGTCGGGACGGGGTGGGTAGTGTGGCCTGAACCGGTATGTTGCCCTGGCTATTTAATTTAAGACTTTTGCAAAATGGTCCCTTTGGGCTCTGTTCGTTTCAGTTTAAAGTTGAGCTAAGTTTTACTGTAACAAATTTTGTTACTTTTACATAGCCTACCTGTTGTAATAGTTTGCAATTTTTTCGTGGCTTTTAGTAGTTTTCTAAAGACTGTCAAACTATTTTTAAATTATTTTTTAAAAATTATTAGCCCATTTTTTGAGGTCTGTCAATTTTACTACAGTAAAACTCAGTTTTACTAACACCAAAACAAACAAGGCCCATGGTTCCCGGAATTTGTTTTCTAACGCCTGATAGGTGGGGACGATTTGTTCATTTCTGAGTCAACATTTGTTTATGAAATTTTGCCCTTTTTTCACATGATATCCATTATTCCTTTTTCTGTAAGGTTGGTTAAAAATAAATGTACAATTGCCAGTCATTAATTTGGAACATCTAATTTTTTAGCTTTGCTAAAAGGTAATCATGTGGTCTGATTCACACTACTGATCCACTTTGGTTGCCGCTCTAGAAGAGGCTAATCTGGCTGTGTTTTCTCCTTTGTTGGTGTGATCAGGCTTCTAGATTGATCCAAACCGATCGAGAGGGTCGTTTGTAGTTCAGAATTTGTTAGTCCAAGTTTTAGCCACTTTGGATACTTGCCATATCAACAAAGGTGAGAGCATCCCCAGCAGGCCCCTGAAATTACTGTGGCTACAGTAAACGCGGGTGAAAAATTCAAACAAAAGCAGAGACACAAGGCCTTGATACAGCACAGCGCTTTGAAAAATTTTGAAATGCAGGGGCTTGATACAGCCCCTGCTGTACATGCTCATGTTCTTTTCGGTTCAAACGAACTAAAAATTACAATATGGAAAAAAGATAATACTTTGAAAGAGACCCCTAAGAGTCAAAAAAAATATATAAAGAATAAGAACCATGAGAAAAACCATTTAAAATCCTACAAAATTGGCTATGTAGTATTATATCACTAGGTTTATAAAAATGATAAATTTTCAGCGGTAGATTTTAACTTTTATTCAAGCCGTAAAGAACAAGACCGACATGTTCATATTGTATCAATTTGCACATGTAACTTCGTCTTCCTTCATTTCTGTTCATTTAAAGAAATTATTTATATTGTGCAGTCAAAGCATCCAAGGTTCCGTGCTCTCCCTGCCACATCGCAAAGAATAATTGCGGCTTGCAGCCTTCTCAGACGTTGTTAATGAAACTGTCTATTTAAAGTTTGACGTTTTTTAAAAATACCACTTCATGTATAAAGCAATACTAACTAGTAGTGCGCGCAATGTATAAAGAAATAATTAGGAGTACGAGCAATAATTGGACGCTGGACCCATATTTTGTAAAGTGCAAAGTGCAAACTTTATGAAGGCACAGATGCAATAATAAAAAAAAGCTCGGCGAGCGAGTAGGTTAGGCAAAATAAACTCCATGGTAAGTAAGGTAGTGTACACGCATAACCTGTTTTATACTTTGCACATCTAGATTATGGCATCTTCAACAAAAGACTATCAAATCACCATGTATACTTGTCAAATATGCCACAAAATCAACCATGCTTCAATGCATGGCTTTGCAAATCAATTTTGTACACGCCATGCAAAAATAAAGCAATAGACTTGTCTCCTTCACATCACAGCTACAGAGTACAGACCTCTGGGCCTGACAATCCAAGCATTTGTGCTCCCATATATATGCCTCAACAAAATCTTGCGCCTTTAATGTATACTCTACAACTAGAAGGGCCTTCCAGCAGCTTCCATCATCGACTTCGCTCGGATCAGCCTCTCAATTTGCCTAACAATCTGCAGAGAGGGAGAGAGAAATATCCAATGTCAGGTCTGAATATAAGAATGGTGTGTAATTTGTTCAAAAAAAAAAAAAAAAGAATGGTGTGTAATGGTTATATTGGTTACCTCAAGCACCATGTCCTCTAGGCTCACGGAATCAATGCTGCTGTAGCCTAGTTGAGAAGCCACATCTGAAAGGAGTTGTGTTCAACGGCACGTCAGATTGTCAATACAAACCTACCTCAAATTCAGCATTTAGTATATATTTTCATTAAAAGGGAATAAGGCTCTCTGATGTTCTTTGTTTACTTTGCACTGAAACAGTAATATCAGAAACTCCATAGCGCTCTTTCAGTTCATCGTACCGCTGACGGAGGATGCCCATTGCCTGCAAACATGAATCTCTTCTGCAATTAGATAGTAATGGTGCTTCTAATTGACCAAAAAAACAGAATATGCTGGCCCTCAGGAACCGAACGAAGACTTCGGTCCTTGAATAATAGTGAAGTTTAAACACACAGAGAAGCTGGCCCATAAAGCCTCCCATTTGAGTTTCACACTCCTGCATCGTAGAGCCTCTACTCATCACAAGACACCTTTATGAATTCACACCTCGTCCATGTTAACCAAGACGAGCTAAAGGCTTTGAAGCCATTTTTCTCATAAGGGATTAATATGGTCATACTTGAATCCACCCATATAAAGCAACAAGTCTAGATGGTTGATGGGATTACTGTTTAAGAAGTAATGTAATGTCGATAAAACCTCAGTCCTTACAGTCGGATGTATCGAGTCTTTCATATAGCTGAACAAGAATCATTTACAACAGCGGGAAAATATAAGGATATCTCAGTTGCAATGTTTTTAGAGAAGAAACACAATCATAAAGAGGGTGATGAGTTCCAAACCTTAGAAAAGGAGTCTGGGTCTGAACTAGCTTGTGCCCCCATGCACTTCAACATATCATTCACTGCCAATTCCAGTGGAATGTCAATCCAAATCGAGACACCGTGCCTCAATAGCCCTCTATAGGTTAGACATAAGCATCAGAACCTCAATGAGACAGACTGAATGCATGTGACTGAATAGATGGTGAAGGTGCATCCATACAGATTGGTTGAGTTCATGACGGCACCATCCCCACAGCAGAGGACAAGGCTACCCATGGAGGTGAGCTGCTTTAACCCTTCAGTCTGTCAACAGAACAACAAGAATGGCACACTGGTACAGGCTTCCAATGAGAGTTTTTTTTAGCAACCAAAGAAACAAGTTTGTGTTATTTTTTTCCCCAAAACATTGGCAGGTGCTCTGCCCATTCATTCAAAGTAAGTTAGTAAGACTAAAGGAAGTGAAAATTAAATGGCCCAAAGGCCAAAGTAGCACAAAGACTGAACAGAAAACAGAAAACCAGAGAAAGGAAACAGAGCTAGACGATCTCGACAATGCCTTTGCCATCAGCCATGATCATTGTCCCCAAAAACTAAGATTCTATTTCGCACATCCTGCTTGAGCAACTCAGCAATATCCGACACCGAATTGTAGTTTGACTGGAGTTTGTGTGTTTTAGAGCAAATAAAGAAGGGAGGATGAACACCTCGACTTCAAGGTAGCCCTTCTCATCGGATTCTCGGAAATCCCTGAGTGCATCCTTGCCTCCAAGAACATCCTCGAGCAGATCCTCGCTGCAGAGGTAGCGATAAATGATGGAATTAGCTAGAAGCTTGGCGATGTTGCGCTTGGCAGTGCAGTCCGTTCCTGCGCAGAAAGAAGCAACCCGTCAGCCAGACATCAGCTGCGGCATCTTGGCTTCCAAAGAACGATCGAGGGAGTGATCAGATGCAGTTTACAGTGCAGCGTAGTGAGTGACTCATGACTCATGAGCGGAGCTGAGCTGAAGGGGCGTAGATACAATAGTTACATGCATACCGACGATGTAGATGGGGGTCTTCCTGAAATCGCCGACGGCCTCCGCGGTTTTCCTCTGGATTGCAGCAAGCAAGAAATCAAGCATGTTAGTATAGAGCAAAAGAATTACAGCAGCAGAGAAGAAGCAGAGCGAAGAACTAGCAAAGGAGAGTGAGGGAGCGTACGAGCAGCTCGACGGATGGGTTGAGCTCCTCGAGGGTTAATTCGGAGCCTGCAAGATTTGATGATACCCGCCGGAAATTAGCCCGTGGTGAGACTAGAGGGTGGTAGCGAGTGCCAAGAAAGGGAGGGGAGGTGGATGGCGACACATACTTGGGAAGGCGCGAAGGCGGTGGTGGTGGAGAGAGGAGCGCATCTTCCGGATGGTGGAGAAGGAGAGGGAGAGGTGCGACGGTGGTGGCGCGACGGAGAAGACGGGGTTCGGGGGGGAGACCGCCGCTCGCATGGGCATCGCCATGGCGCGCGCCCACCCGCTCGGTGTTGTGTTATCCGGAGAAGAAGTGGCTAGTGCGAAGAGGACGGCGAAGAGGAGAGGGAGAGCCGACCAGAACATGGACTCGCCCGATGGGCCTGCGCTATCCATGGGCCATAGTCCATGGGCAATGGATGGCCAGCCTTGAGGAAGAAGTCAATTTCTGCATGAGCTATCGCGTATTCGGTTTCACTCAACAGCCAGAATGAAACACACTCATTATCAAGCCAGTCAAAATACACCTCACTAAAACCATGGTGGTTTTGGATGACATGGCATCTAGTCATCATTTTTTTCTAGAAAATAAATTCAAAAAATCTAGAAAATTATGGGATGCTCAAAAATATAATAAAAATATGCACAACAATAGAAAAAATACATAGAATCCAAATATGCAATAAAACTGTAAAGTTTATGTGCATACTTATTTGCAAAAATTATTATTTTTATATAAGGTGTTTTATTTATTAAAAAAAGTATTCAAGAAAATTTTGTTTGTTCTCTATAAAAATGGTGAAAAAAAATTAGTTTTGAGAATGATGTAGAAATTAATAAAAACATAAAGATGCTATTTTGACCGTTGAATTTGATTTTTTAAAAAAATGCAATTGAAAGGTCAAAATAAATTAGAATTAGAATTTGAAAATATAAATTGAAAGGCAAAGTTAGCATCCTCTATTTACATCAATTTCTCTCATTTTTCCTACAAGCCAAATTAAGTTTTCTTAAATACTTGATTTATTTATTCAATGAAATACATTATGTACTATTTTTACGTATAATTATATACTCCCTCCGTTCCAAAATATAAGGCGTATTTTGTAGGAGAAAAGTCAAACTTAGCAAATTTTGACCATAAATAAATCAAATAATATGCATCATTAGTATACCAAAGTTATACCAAATTATTCATATTTCAAAGTGCTTTTTGATACAATATTATATTGTAACAATTCATAATATATAATAGGGGAATCTAACGGTCAAACTATATCTTTAAAGACTTTTGTGGAGTTAAAATACGCCTTATATTTTAAAAGCGGAGGAGCACATAGAAAAGTATTTTCAATGAATATTTGGATTCTACCTATTTTGTATTTTTGGTATTTTTATTTTATTTTTTTGAGCTTCCTATGATTTTCTAGAATTTTTTGAATTTATTTTCTAAAAAAATGATGACTAGATGTTATGTCATCCAAAACCACCATGGTTTTGGGTGAGAGTATTTTTGACGGTTTTGATAGTTGAGGGTGTTTTGTCCGGTTTTGAAGTTGAGGGGGGAAAACTAAACTTGTGCGATAGTTCAAGGGGGTAAAATGGACTTCTTCCCAGCCTTGAGGACTGCCTCGTCGAACGCGGGCTTTCGGCCCAGCCCTGAAGAGAGAAGCCTACACGGGCATAAGATCGTACGTAGCGCAACACCGTCGAGTAGCAAATATAGCTCACAGAAGCGGGCCGATTTTAGGTTTTGAAATGAGCCGAACTCGAAAAGATCAAACCCAAATTTAGAACCTTTAAACTCAGATTTTATCCATATTGCTAGAATATCAGGTGTTTTTTAGCTCAAGACTTAATAGCAGAACAGTATTCATAAAAAGATGCTAGGATTTCTGTAGAGCATACAAAATCGGTGGGCTATCAGTGGGTGAACCATCCGATTAATTTTCTATCAATATCAGTGGGTATCAAGGGAAATTCGGCTAGGATTTCAACATTTTTCTATGAAGAATTCATTTTGATCGACTTCGGTCTGATTATCAGCATTTTTTTGAAACTCAGCTATCTGCAACCAATATATAACATGATTGTTCTCTCTCTATCTGCAACCAATATCAATATATAACATGATTGTTCTCTCTCTATCTGACAAGTGAAACTCAATTGTCACCAGAAGGGAAAAGAAAGAAAAGAACACTGAAGCAATTCTTCTGGGAATGTGGGAATGCACGCAAAAATGTGGAGAAAGAAGACTGCAGCAACCTAGAAGTATCACTGATCCAGTGAGATGCGACGGATCTTGCAGACCAGGTGTGCGGTTGGGAGGTCGAGCTGGCTACCGCCGTCCGATTTGATCAGGTCGCGAACCTGGTCTCTCGAAGTGGAGATGCAGGCGAGGAACGTGGAGAGGAACGGAGGGATCGGCATGGAAAGCGCAGAGAGGACATTGTTCAGGTACTCTATGTCCGCTGCAAGCTGCTGCGCTCCTCGGTCGGTGAGGTAGTGGATACCACGGAGCTGCTCCATGAACAGAGCGGTAGCACCCTCAGCAACCTGAAGCATGGGAACAGATATTTAGAGCCAGCAGAAACAGTCTCCCTCCCATGTTTAAACCAAATTGGCTAATATGTACTACTTGATAAGTTTGATGCAGTTTTCTATTCAATTGCCCTGCGCGTATTCTAGGTAAATCATTCTTCCGAACACAATTTGCGAAGGCATGCATTGAACTGCTGAAGCATGGTTGGTTTTTGCTGATAGCGTGTTTCACAACTACCCAGAGTGATTAGCAGTCTTTTGGAAGATTCTATGATCTAGATCTTGGGCTGAGCAGCAAAAAGGCTTTGTGCATAGTGCTTACCTTAAATATCCACTCAGTGGCGAAGAATTGAGCCTCATCGTTTCCAGCCTCGCAGCCTGAGATACCTTCTGCAAGTGGCTCCAACTGCTGCGGTAAAGTGAGGAGATACTCCCCAACACTGGTCACGTATGCTTGTGGGTAGGCACTGAAGCTTGGAAGAGGAAGGCCACTTTGTTCCTCGACGGATGACCAGATTGGTAGGCGAGCAACCTCACTAAGACGCAGCCTAACTTTAGATATGAGCACATCGTACACAAGTTCATTTACTGTGTCTGAGAAGGCTGCAACTCTTTGTGATGTCACAGGAAGAGCATGGAACCTTGGATCTCTTGACTGTACAATAGAAATAACTTCTTTCAATAAACAGAACATGAGGCAAATAAAGTTACATGTGCAAGAATTTAAAATGGACATGACCAGGTTCTATGCTATAGATAAACAAATTTCAATAATGTGTAACACAAATCGAGTAACTCCAGGATCTCCTAAGCCAAGTATTCTTAAAATTATCCTACAACTTTACTCCAAACGTTTGAACTCAGGCTGCTTAAGAAAGACATTGGTTTGCTCAATATCTGAAACACTATAGAAAAGCATAATATCAAATGATTAAGCATACATTTATTTAATCCAGAAAAGAAATATGGCATTTGCTAGAAAATACGGACATGCTGACTCAATTCAACAAGAAAATGATGCAATCTGGAGCATCAAATAACTAAAGAATTTAAGTCCTACCTAAATATAAGCTTTCATGCAGAAGTTCTATTCAACTATGACTGAAGATAATTCATCATTTTGGAAATTCAATCCCTAATTCAGATGTACAGTTGCAGTCAGGTAGCCAAGTGATGATTCTTGTGTTGTAACAATAAAATTAAAAAACCATTTAACTTGCCTGTTCTAGAACTGCCAAAAGTTTCTTAGACTTTTCTGGTAGATCTGTGAGGCGAATGGCTGCAATATCAAGTCCTGCCCTCCTAGCCAGAGGCACTTCCACATCCTCATCAACAGCAGCTGCAGGTGATTTATCTAGGCTGGAACCAAGCCCGGAAAGAGAAAAGTTTGTTCCAATACTGGCAAGAGTAGCCCTTAAAGAAGCCTCAAAGACTGAGGTTCTACTAGTTAGGCAATCAACAACTGTAAGAATCTGCAAAGCACCCTGGACAATAGACCATTCTTCCTCTTCAGAAACATCGACCAAACGTGATGCATCCTTTTTTTCTAATCCGGTACCTTTTTTTGAGGCATCACTATGTGCAGTATTATCCAGACCACATACCATCCTCAAGGACTTCAAAGTTTCTTGTAGGTTAGATATGTACTGCAGCATGATGTCATCAAGAGCCAGTACCAGTTCATCTGCCTCTGAACCTCCTGTCAGACTAATGCATCTCTCAACAGCCGCTTCAAGAAGTACTATCATTTGTGGGACAGATTCCTCCATTCTACGGACAGTTTCACTCAGTTCTATGCCCTGTGCACCAACACCACGAGAGACAGCCCCACGGATATCTATACTTGCCATCTCTGCAGAAAGTATAGCACGCTCCATCTGTCCATATCTACATGGCATGAAAAAATAGTATGCAGAACCAATTGTTTAGTAGTATACATCAATAGCAACAAAGTGTTCTTGTAAATACAGGTGGTAACAAGATGCAACAACTTTTCCCATGTGTATTTTTTGGATAAAATGGCTTAGTGTTTACCTCACTTTAAAGGCTTCATATGGGGAGTAAATAGCTTTCAAGGTACTCAGCAAAACTGCAAGATCTGCTTCAGAAAATAAGTGCTGAATGTTCCTAGCAAAAGTGCCAGTCATGTTGTGCAGTTCGATTAGTGCTATAAGATGCTTATTCTGCAACTTGGTACTTTTTGGCAAGTCACCTGATAGAACATCCAGTATACCTGGGCACAGAGAAGATAAAATCAATTTATTAAGAAAAAGAAACTAAGCATGCTTTTGAAAGAAACAAGCATTAACTAGTAACTTGTCAATTAGAGATATAAATATGTAATGCAACCATTAGATAAATATTACCTTTTGCAACAGATCTGGTTTCAGGAACAGCATCTCCAGTTGCTAGGTTGACACGAGAGACAAAGCTCGAATTCAATTCACTCATGGTCTCAACAAGTACTTTTGGGACTAGTGATTTGTATTCTTCGGGAAAAGCAGTCAAGCACCTATGATTGTTTAGCATTTTAGTGCAACTATACATTAATGGTAGGGACTCCATGGAGAATCCCGAAGATAGTTAAAAGCTGCTGTAAAAAAGTGGCTTCCATTTAACTAATATTTATAATGGAAAGTATTTATAAATCAGAACAAAAGAAAACAGAATCCCCATTAACATACCACTTCCATTCTTGTTCAAGGTAAAGTAGTGTCTCATCATAGAAACTTGGCAGCCAGCTTGAGAATGAGAGACTACTAATGCTTTCACCACCAAGCTTCTCCATCTCTGCCCTAATAACTCTTTGCTTTAAGTCAAAATCTTCCCAAAGTTTCTTTAGAGGCTTGACATGGATCTTAGTGTATTGCACCTCCAGTGACTTAAACCTCCCAATACGTTTCAATATACCACGAAGATCTTGCACAGCATCAACCTTACAACCAAAATTGCATACGTAACAGGTTCTAAGTAAAAGAGAGATGTTACATGGACTGTCAATATAAATGAACTAGTTTTATGAGGAAGAAAAACCTTGCGGTTGGAAAGTGCATCCAATAAGCGAGGCTGAACCATTTCATCTAGCCTTTCTTCCAATACTTCAAGCTGCTTTCTCACATTAGCAAACTCTGCGACCTGAAAGCAACATTTTATAAGTTAAAATGAATGGCCCCTGTAAATAAGCTAGATAGACACAGACAAACACACGTTCTCTCTCTCACACACACACAGGGGGGGGGGGGGTGGGGGGGGGGAGAAAGAGAACAATACCTCGCCAACTGCTGACAAACAGTGTCTCATGGTGGCCAGGGTTTCTGCAGCTTTCGGAAGATCACCACTAGAAAACACATCCTCAACACTTTGGCTCAACTGAGCTAGTCCAGCTGCATCCTGCCATTACGTCCAACAAACTAATAGATAAGAAATAACCACTATGAATAAAACATTTACTCCAACATATTCCATGGACCACATACACCTTACCTGCAATGTTCCGTATGCCTCTTCCATGCGTTGTTTCACAGTATCTATACGCGCCAATGCAGTAATTGACTCGGCGGATGAGCCCTCAGCCTGGTTGGAGATATCATCATCAGTGTTTATTTAACTACCACATTTCTGAAATGTAGTTGGATCCGAAAGCTTAATTTGTTATCATACGAATGGATTCGAATGCTTAATTTGTTATCATATGAATCACTAATTCTAATAAAATCTAGCATTAGCAAATTCCGTTTCTATTCTACAAAAGATCAAACAAATTGCTAATGTAGCTAAGAGATAGAGAGATGGTTACATTGCAGTAGGTACACAATATGGTAGAAAAATGTAAGGTTTGCGATTTTGTGTTGCATCTCATCCTACAAGATTCTGGCAGTTCATAAGTAGTTAATAAGAACTACATGCTGAGGTACTTTATGCTGACACATGTAGTGTTATAGAGACGTAGAGGCATAGTCTGTATTGACATCAGCTCTGAATTTGTTTACCCTATACAGTATGGTCAAAGTTTCGATGGGTGAAGTTGTGATGTATCATTCATAAGTAAATTACATGGTACCATCCCAAATTAATAGTTTTTTATTGAAACTGTAGCATCAGAATAAACTTTCTTATTACCAAGCCCAAATAAACTCTGATATACAATTAAAAACAGAAGACACTTAACTTAAAGCCCGAATAAATCTATTATCTACCATACATATAAAGGAGGATAAAACAGAGCCACCATGTTAATCCAAAAATACTAGAAATTCCAACTTTAATCAAAATTTCCACGTTAGTCGAAATTCCCACGTTAATCTAAGAAAAAGGAAAATATCAGCCCTATCGAGTATCGATTATAGTGGATCGGGTTATAGCGGCTTAGATTAAAAGAAAGAGTCCATACGTACTACAATTAGAAATTTTAATAAAATAAAAATAATAGAAATAAGAGTTCATGTCATATTAAAAGTAATACTACATATCAGCCACAATAAAAAGCATAAATTTATAATAAAAATAATGTCCATGTCAGGTTAAAGATTGACACGAATATAGCAGCAAATGCGCTAGACATTCTGCTCATTGTTATTGTTATTATTATATTAAAGTAGAGTCAATCGGATCCACCACTTTAATCCTAAAATACTAGAAATTCCCATGTTAATTGGAGAGCAAACAAAAGATCTACGTCATTGATTAAAGTTAGACCAAAATATAATGGTTTAGATTAAAAGAAAAGGTCCGTATGAAATGCAATGAAAAAAACAATTTTGAAATAAAAAAAATAGAAATAAGAGTCCATGTCAACTACAAAACTACAAAAGGAGTCTATATCAATTACAATAAACAAAATTTCGGAATAAAAAAGAAAAATAGTCAATATCAATTACTACAATACTAGCCTCGCAATTACACAGGACACTATGCTCGTTAAATTAAAGCCTCACTTGTGAATTTGGCAGTCTATAGTATGACGTTTTCTAGCAATATATCATGTACATGTCGAAGCCCAAGTATACCTGACTAGATACCGAAAGTGAGATCCCGATTCAATTGAATAGATGGTATTGATACAGGGAGGAGATCGAACTGTAATCATACTTGAAGAATAAAATAAACTAAATAGCACTATGTAATTTTGACTCAAAAGTATGACATTTGAACGAAATGAGGGGTACTCCCTTGTTAGGATTCTAGACATAGAGATAATATAGAATTCAAAAATGCATTGATCATTGCATGGAATTACATTAAGATATTATATGAAAGTCGAATTTCTTCCATTCTCATTTGAGAGTGCGAATACAAGGAGGTATTTTGTGTTTGGGAAAGTCCGAAGAAAAAAGGATTTTGAATCCACCTCTAACCATTTCTAAATTCATGTCGATTTCGCATAGTACAAGCAAAGGAAGTGCGAGATCCAGATCCGATTAGGAACGAGAGGGGGGAAGGCGGTCACACCTGGGAGAGGGACTGGAGGACGGAGGCGAGGTGGGAGCGGAGCGCGACGGCGTCGTCGCGGAGGCGGAGCGCGTCCCGGCACGCGAGCGGGACGCGGCGGAGCGCGTCGGCGCTGTCCCGCTCGAGCGCGGCCGCGGCGTCGTCGGCCGCGGCCCGGAGGCGCTCCTCGGCGTCGGCGAGGAAGCGGTCGAGCGGCTCCGACGCGTGCCGCGCGTCCAGCGCCGCGTTGATCCACCGCTTCGGGTCGAACCCGTCCGCCCCGAACTCCGACGCGTCCACCACCACCATTCCTCCCGCACCGCCCGCCCGCGCGGGTCCCCTGCTACTGCCCCTCTCCCCCCACTGCACGGGTCTCCGGCTCGTCGGAGATTTGGGAGAGGCGCGGGGTGCGTCGCTACACGCCTACTTGCTATGTGCCATTAGAGTCTACTCTTTCGGCTCCGCGGCTCCGGACTCCTCTCACTTGTGTCATCAAGCAACGATGGCCATGGCCATTGCAAGGATAAACGATAGGGAAAACGGGAGCGCCAATGACGCCTTCTATTTACGTATACGGATAACGCTGTGAGATGCTTTCCTCCTCCCTGTACACGTTTGTGGGCCACTGTTGTTATTGTGTCCAAATCAAAACTAAAAAATTGGGTCCAAAGCAAAAACATTAGGCTCCTTTTTACAAAATTTAAATTTGATTAGAAATGTAAGCACCAAAATGTTGCATCAAATGGTGTATTATTTTATAAGAAGTGATGTATCAAAATGAAACAATATTGAGGTATGTTAAACCAAATATTTCGATAAATTATCGGAACACTTATTCGGTACAGACTCGTGGCCAACCGGCAACTCGACGGACCTATCCTGTACTCTGTTTTGGTGATGAGTGTGTGTGAGAAAGAGAGGACAAGCAGCGGGGCTAAGGAGCTATTTGGTTGTCTGTATATGGCATAGCATAATGTGATATAGGTAAGTGGTGGAGCTTGCATCAACTCAAGCAAAAACACTGTACCAACCTGGCTGACCGCAAACATCTCGATTGTGCCTGACACAAAAGACCAACCGTTGATTTTGATTGATATACAGGTGCTTGTACAAACCGTAGGAATTTAACATCAAATACTGTAAATTGGATAGAAACCTGGTGCTTGTACAAACCGTATATATGTAATGTTTTTCATCTAGCCTCGGACCGACGAATTGGAGTTGTCCAGTTGGAAGCTCACCCCAAACACAGTGAATACGAAAACATCTACGTTCTTCTTGATCGCCGCCTTGCTGGTCAAGCTCATACAGGAAGAGTGCTATTGGATTTCTAAAGGCAGATTACATGTAACGCACACCAAGTAAACGAAAGGAAATCAAATGCCAGTGATAAAAGTAACTGCACACTCAAATAGTAGCTCTCAATTCGATTTCAATACGATGTGATCAAAAATCAACACAAGAAGTTTTAAGCCGCAGTTTGAAGGCGAACGACAAATTTGGAACTCCATTATATAGTAGTGGGATATGCATTACATTACAGACTTGTGAAGTACACCTCGACAGATTATTCAGCATATTATTACCTTAATCAAAGACTTAAATGTCTCAAGCATTACATGATAATACATATTTACATACATGCATACATAGATGTATACATATAAAAACATAACGAGCTATGCCCCACCCGAGGAAAAAAGAATTGCATGAGCACACAAAACTGGCTATCTACACGAACTTGATGAGCAAAACTAGCCTAGGGTTAGAGCATTATTGGAAGCTATACAGATGTCAATGCCACAACACGTTGCTAGCATTCACTGCCAGACCAGCTGTCCACAACTCCAGTACAAGAACACAAGATCGTCTCATGGAACAACTGAAGCTTCGATGCAAATGGGCAGTGCTCTCTCATTCACTTGTTACCCTGAAAAATACAAATGCTCCTCAATGTCCGAGATGTGTATATATAAGGTCACAAGCACATGAACAGGAGAGTAACTAAAGTTTTACATGAATGGACGGTGGCAACTCTGAGGAGACCCAAGATTTTCCATGCCTTCAGACTTAATTTGATCTCCGCCAGAACTATATGATGATAGCAACTTCCGCTGCATTCAGGGGTGAATAGGTCAGGATTTTCAGAACAATGCATTACAAGGAATCAATAATTGCCTCAATTTTCAAATGTCAAGTAGAACAGAATATATGATCCTTATCATCAAGGTTAATGCATTTCCAAAGGCATTTTTGGAGACCACAACAACAACATCATTTCAAAGTTATTTGCTATATAGGGAAGTACTCTCATAAATTGTTTTTAAGGTAACCACACGTAAAATTACAGGAAAACCAATAGATAGTGGATAGCCTCAAAACAGATCAGCAAGATGCTAACATATCAAGGACAGGGCTGTAAGAACAGAAGTTCCCAGGTGAAAATATGGCATGAGAGAAGAAAAGACGCGACTCAAGGAAATTGTTAAGATAGGTATGTATAGGGGCTTGTTTGCACCTTCTTCTTCCCTCCTGTACATGTAAATCCAACCCATTTGGGCCCATAATCAATTCAAGCTGCTCAATTGGCAGAAATAACAGACGGTTTACGAATATAACATATCAAGGGGGGATAGTTTATAGAAGTTATAGTTTTCACACCTCTTAAGAAATAATTTTGCATTCTAGATCACTATAAAATCATGCGCAGTTAAATATTTGCTTTACTAAATTCTATTAGCCAATACAAATTTAAAACAAAAAAATCAGCTAACGAGAACCTTAAATATGCACTAGCTAAGTGTAAAGAGGTCACGTGACTTCAGAACACCTGAAGTCAAGGGAAGCTTCCCATTTCTATTTATTGTGAAACACGTCATAGCAAAGCACTATATTACATGAAAATCACAGCATCAAGTTAAAGTGTGATCAAACCTAACGGCAAAACCATACAAGTATTGGAATTCACTCATAACATGCTTCGACAACAGGGTGCAAACAAAAAATAAATACAGCAACTTACATGTGCCTCAAAGTCAGGGCTAGTCAGGTTCATGGATAGATTTCGCATAAGCAGTAGCACCTGTCAGTCGGTCAATAAAACAAACCAATATTTATTGTAAGTGAATTGGCAAGTTGTGTCAACAAATACTAAGAATGACACAATGATCCAAAGAATAAAAAGAACATAAACTGATAGCAACGAAATGTAGACACAAACAACAATATAAGGAAAGAAAGCAACCAGGACTCAGGACATTAGTAGGGAGAAGAAATCAAGGCAAATAACTGAATAATTTCTTTTTGATAAAAAGAAGATTTACTGCAGGTGAATTTTCAGTTTAAGAGATAGTAATGTAACATTGACAACTGGATGTTTGATTGTTTGGCCATAAAAGGTGAAGGGACTTTGGTGCTTCTATTAAAAAAATATTAAAATAGCAAGTGTGCTGCTAATTGTAGTGCAGACACAATTTGGACAATGATTATGTGTCAACTTGATGTTTGGAGCCAAGCCCTGAGAAGTGAAGAGGTTTGGTGATTCTTATATTCTATAGATAGCAAGACACTTAAAATTCTACTAACATCTTCATAGGTAACTGTGGCCCAAAAGAAGTTATCTGTTGCTACATTTTTTTAGAATAAACTTAAAAGTTATCTACTGCCAGATCTTTGTAAACTAACCTTAAAAGTTATCTACTGCCAGATTTTTATAGACTAAAGAATTTATCGAGTGGTAGATTTTTGTGGACTTCCCATGCCATCGTACTACTGGGATTTATTCCAATTGTGCTGAAAAATGAAAATTATTATAGAACATTCAGAAGGTGTATTTCAGACTCACTACCGGATAACCATAGCCCATAGGTCCATAGCCCAGACTATAACAGATGCTAGCAGATAGGAACAGTAATTAGAGATAGAGACAATATATCCCAGAATATAAATTGTAATTGTGAATTACAAAATTGTTCCGATACTTCAGCTTTCTAATAAAGCTGGGGGGTTTCACCCTTGGTCTATAAGCAAAATGGTTCCAATGAAGTAGGGCCTACAGAAGACTGAAAGACGTACATACCGTTTCAATGTCAATCGGATCCATGGCCTTTAACCTCTGCAAGTGCCCACCAGTATCTGGATCAAATATGCTTCCCAGAAAGTGGTATACTTGGGCAAAATCTGGCATAGCTGCACGAGTAACCAGGGAGCAGCAGGCATAAGGATACAGGTGTAAAAGTGTACTCAAGTCTAACAGCAGTACCTCTATTTTAAAATTTAAACAAAACAGGAGAATAAGTTTCATAATATGGTCATGGTTCAAGGACTGGACCCTGATGGAACAGATTAGGACATGTTAAATTTGCATTTCTCTCAAAAGCAAAGCCAGATATCTGTGAGATTGTTGTTGTTAGTAATAGCCTAATAGGTTGGCCTATGTTTCTAAGTCGCTCCATTAAGACAACCAATTGGACATATGTAAGGCTTCGAAGGCTAGCCTCTCAGCTTTTTTTGTAAAACAATCCTGATAAATATAAAAATGGGACAACTTAAAATCATCAGAATTATTAGTCAGAACCATAGGTGTCTCTTTTTAAATTGCACATACGAGACTATGAAAAATCTTCCACGAATGAAGATGAGAAATGCCTTAATGATATGAAAGAATCGGGAATCGGAATACCATAACAATCATAAGTGATCTATCCTGAACCAATCAGTATGTGTTAGCATGTCCAAGAAGGTATAACACGGTGGTCATTAGACAGCCGTGCTTGTCTTATTGTCATAATTTATAGTGAAGTCGATCTTCAGTGGAGAGCACGCTTATATGGAAAAGAAAAGATCAGCTTCTCCCCAACTTATACAGATTTTCCATTGTTCGCGAATATCTTGGGGGGAGGGGGGGGGGGTGACTTGGTTGGTTCCCAATTACTTCATCATACCATCCTAATCTCAAAAGCAGTTTAAACAAGAGAAATTAAAGGCTATCGACTTGACAGATTCAGTTTCAGTTGATCAAAGAAGATTGGCTCAGGCTGCCCAACATAGAGCCTAAAAATTTTATCCAATATGGCTGCAAGGAGGAAAATGTATTTTGCAATGGTTTCTAAGACCATCACACTCATCTGTTTGGTCTAGAGAACAGTTGCAAGGGTGGATTTGCAGTGTATACTTCGAAATAAGAAACTCACCATGGAGTGGTGGAATCACATTTTCCTGTTCAACTGCTTCAGACGCTGGCCAAGTTCCAGATGGGCTCTCTATGCTACTAGAGCAGTTATTTGTTGCAACAGCACCTGTACCAAACAAAAATGTGAATCTAAGTAATTTCTCCACAAATCATTAGTCTTCGATGGAGACAATGATGGTAGTAAATAGCAGACCTTGTGTATGACTTGCACTGAAAGGTTGAACAACGGCATTATCCCAAGAAGGCGCCACGTCATTTGCATTTGTGTTTCTAACAACACTAGATGTATCCATTGACATGGCACAGCCTTGCTCCCTCAGAGAAGGTTGTTGTTGTGATAAAACAGTTTGAGGAACTGCGTGAACTAGATAAATTTCAATTACCACACACCAAACTAGAAATACTTATTGCCAATGAAGCAACGTATTTGAATAATGCATACCACTTTTTGAGGCTTTCTGTGGATATGGATGAGCTGCCTTGCGCTTTGGCCGTGGTGGGGGCAGATGTTCTCCTGTACCATTCTTTTGAACTTTCAAAAAGTACTTCTGGGCATGGCTCCTTATCTGCTTAAAGATATATTTTAAGAAAATATGCACAAATGTCAAGAGACACTACAATGTTAAAGGAAAAGTTCATTTTACTTAACAGAAACAACTGCCCCCTGAACTGTTCGGAAGAGGATTTTAACTATCTAGCTTTCTGTACAATACAGTTGTTTCTAATGAACACAATTATAGTATTTATTCAAATTTTCAAAAATTCATCTTGGTTGACTTGAGATATTCTCAAGAACAGTAGTACACTGTAAAATTTGAATAAGGTATGAATACTTCTTAGTTCATCTGATACCAAAAGGCACAACTGAAACACTAAACAAAGAGCATAAATTTGCTTATTAACTAAGAAGTATATTAATTTGGAAAGGCAAGAAGTATATTAATTTCTACTCTAGTTACCAATAGGATTTCTTGAAAGGAGCAACACAAAGCACGTTAAGTATTTGAAGAATTTGTGACATCTACTAGCTGAGTGTAGTCTCCCTCAAATTACAATATCACTAGCTTTTTCTGAAAGCTAGCAGAAAAGAAGCAGGTGTTAAGACCATCCTGAACAATACCTGTATCACAGTTTTTGAACCAACATATGCTTCAATCTTTTTCCAATCCCGATCGAACCTATAACACGAAAAAGAAAGAAGTAACTTTAGAAACAAGAATAGAGCACCTAACTCTCACTCAAAGAAAATCAGGAGGATTTATTAATATTCAAAAGGTTGATCAAATACTGAGCATTGGGATAATCTTTAATTCTATTCTTGCAGCTAAACTTTCAGTCTACATGTTTTTACAACCAATAAATCATAAAAAAAGTATGAAAGCAAGAATAAACAAATAAATAAATAATGTGTAGTTTGAAAATTTAGTGCCAACATTTGCATTAAAGATCATAAGTTAATAACTAGAAGAACAAGGTCACTAAGAAACATTACAAGAAAATCTATGGCTGAAATAGTGATCAAACGGCTGTTGTTAAATGATCATCATCATCCGTGCCAAAGTATGAAAGAAGAGAGAATTCCCTGTATGCCATTGGAAAAGTTTACAATTCCCTAACTGCCACTCGGAATTCGCTCTTCCCTTACATGCCACCGGTTTAAGTTTTTTCTTCCCTCGGTGCCACTCAAACGGTAAAGAATATAACGGAGTTACAAAATAACCATTATGCCCCTATCTTTTTAATACGTTACAAAATAGAAAAAATTCATAAAATAGTATAGAATTCATAAAAACAGGGGAAAATTTCTATAGATTCATAAAATGATGTATAGCCACATTTTAAAGTAAAATTTAAAACTTTTTGGATGTAAATTTTATTTAAAAATTAATCAAACCTACCATGCTTAATGAAAAAGGAGAACAAAAGCTGAAGATACCAAATGTTACAAATATTTGAATAGCAAGTAGAGAATGATTTTACATAAATTTAAAATTTTGAATTACTCAATTTGGAGTTAAAATGAAGGAGATATGATTTTTTAAAGTTTTAAACCGAAGGGGCATTTTACACATTAATGAACTTTTTAAACGGCTAAAACTAATGGACTTAACGGCAATGGCACCGAGGAAAAAGAAAACTTGAACCAATGGCATGTAAGTGAAGAGAGAATTTCGAGTGGCAAATAGAGAATTGCAAACTTTTGCAATGGCATGTAGGGAATTCAATAGTTTCAATAAATACAACCCTAAACACAGGAATTCAATAGCATGCCACATCGATCCACATATGGAAATACGACCAGCTACCTCCCAACTTAATCCTACAGCTAACGAGATTATACGTGTTAACTATTGCAGCTGAATTGCCTCATCGAGATCAAATTCTGCGGTTCTTCCCAGCTTCTGTCATATGTACACTTCTTCAGAAAATTCAAACCAACCCCCATTCCACCAATTGGACATAATACCATCCTAAAAAAACATCCCGATCCACTTGAAACTACAATCATGAAGAGGAATGCAGGCCTATCAAACTACCGGCACCCACTACTGACTACTAGTCTACTACACTTGCAATGCGACCCCCAAAGGTTTGCACCACAATTCAGCAGCCAAAATGACGCGAAATGTAAGGTATGGACGAAAGTGCCTGCCAACCACGGCCGTGCAATCTAACAGATTCGACCAAAACCTGACCATCCAATCCACAAACTATCGGGAATCGATCACCCCCACCCCCAAAAGCACCTTTTAAACTCGCCAGAATTAGCTCTTGAAGTTGCAGACGCACCAACAAATCCAATTCGGCGACGACACAGGGGGCAAAAAAAGGAAAAACACGCGGCGAAACGGCCGAACTTTCGCAGACCCGGAGGGCGAGGAGACGGGGGGAGAGAGT
Source organism: Raddia guianensis (assembly GCA_036346415.1). Lineage (NCBI taxonomy): Eukaryota > Viridiplantae > Streptophyta > Magnoliopsida > Poales > Poaceae > Raddia > Raddia guianensis. The sequence goes on along the minus strand of CM070539.1, from coordinate 4,133,190 downwards.
GGGGCAGGGCTCTCACAGCTGCAGCGCCTCGAGGAACTTGTCGTGCTCCGGCTCCGTCCAGCTCTCCCGCGACTTGGTGATGGTGTACGGCTTCCTCACCTTCCTGGCCTCCTCCGTGGCGGCGGAGGCCGGCACAGCCATGGGCGGCGGCGCGACGACCACCTCCTGCCGCCTCTGCTGCTTGCCCCCTCCCCCTCCCCCGCTACCTCCACCGCCCGCGGCGGCGGCGGCGGCGGCGGCGTCGAGCGGGCTGGGCGTGTTGCTCATGGAAACCATCAGCCGGCGCGCGTCTCGCGGGGGCGGCGCTGGGGCTAGGGTTTCTGCCTCCTCCCGTGGCTGGGTGGGGCTCGTGGGTGGGTGGGTGGGTGCGCGCGCGCGGCGTCGAGTGCGAGTGCGAAGCTTTGGAGGGTTGCGAGCTGAAGATGAAGGGGAGGGGAGGTGGGTGCCGGTGCCGTCGCGTGCGTGTCGAGGAGCGAGGTGGGCTGTGCGCGATGTGGATGTTTCTTTGTGCTTCCAGGAGGCGAGGCCGCGGGGACGGCTCGCCGCTGGCCACAAGCGAGGCCGCGGAGGCTGACGCGGTGGGCCCGCCGTCCAGTGGGCCTCGATGGGATATGGGTTGCATGGGTGGGAGGCTGACGCGGTGGGCCCGCCGTGCAGTGGGCCGTGATTGGATGGGTAGGGAAGGGCAGTTGGGTGGGTTTTCATGCAGCTGTGACTCCTCCCACGCAGCATGCCCCCCCAGCGTTTTCTGACACGTGTACTACGAGTCTCTGACTGACTGGTCTACTGTGCTGGTTGGCCTCGGAAAACGTTCCGGTCGTCTTCCTTTGAATGCCCAAATTTCTTCGTCTGGATGAACTCTTGAACCACTCGGCGTCTTGGAGCACGTCCGATGGAGATCTAACTTATACTTTCTCCGTCCAGCAAACAGCTTCGTATAAGGTCTAGGCATCAAGACCAAGGCGGACATGAATCACAACATAATTCATTTATTAGCATCGCCTCGTTTTTCCGACGTGATTAGCCTTAATGCATGCATGCGCAAGTTGCCTGTGACGAGCGTATAAGAAATGCATGTATGCGTTGAGCCGTAGAGAGAGAGCGTTGCATGCATGCATACGGAGAGACGGACGGCCGCGCGACCACGCTTTTTCCATCAATACGAACGCGAATCCAAACGACGCCGCACCGCTGCTTCCTCACGCGTACAACATTACTAGAAAAAAAACTAAAAACGTTATACGTAGCTGTTTGCTGGACGGAGGGAGTATTATTTTGGTACTGTGACAGATAAAATAAAAGAGTTACAAAGTAATATAAATAGTGGTTAGATAGCGTTTTGTTGATATAAGCTAGATCTAATTTAACGATGTTCTTAACTTTAAAAGCTTCTATAATTGAGAATAAAGATCGGATAACCTGATTTCGTAGAGCTTCAGAAATGAGTTTCAAGGGATGAGTCACTGTTTGGCGTTTACAATAGTTGGCTACTAGTAATTTGGTTTTTAGAAACGCATTATTGTATTACTCATAAGTGAATTAGAAACGGACTGCTAGGTCAAGCTTGGAGCATGGAATTTCATATAGATTTTATGGTGAAGTTTTGATGTATGTCAAACTTTAGAAATGGTTGGCCTTCATCGCTCTCTTGTAGGAAAACGAACCAAGCTCATAATACCAGGTCCAAATAATTTTTTTCTTAAATATTTAAAAATGGTTGATGCTCCTAAACTATTATTAGTCGAATGTTTTAATTCTTTCATTGAAATATCAGTCTATTATCATCGGTTCAACTCATTATCGACCACCTCCAATAAAAAAAATGTTGTCAAATTCTTGGTTCCAAACAGAAACTAAGGTGTTTTTTCGACTTATCAGATTTGCTGATAAGTTGGATTTTATGATTTTTAAGCAACTTGAAAAATCCAACCCACTTCGTTCTACCAATTTTATAGAACGGTTTAAACGTGGCACGTTTTCAAAACAGAAAGGTTAAAAATGTTTTAAAAAATATTAATAAATGATTTTGCAAAGTGTCCAGCACAAGAACAAGTTATAACTTGTATACAGATTGTAAAGCGTAAACTTGTACTCGGATTGTATGATTTATGGCAATCTGGCAAGGTGTGTGCGACATCAACCTTTTCTGTCCGACGGGCAGGGGAATGTTTTCAGACGGCATTATTGCAGTTGCCATTGCCAGGCAAGGACAGAAAGGTACTGACAGAACCGTGCAGATTGGAAACAGATTGCTCGGTTCGATCAGTTGATCTCCGACCTGAATCGCCATCACCTGATGCTCAGGTCGCGATGGGAGAGCTGCAGCCTAACAACCATTCTACACCCACGGTGATGCTTCGCTGAAACTGCTGATGTGCTGCATGAGATATGAGGAGGCAGAGGTAAATGGGCGAGTAGATCACACGGGGGTGGAAGGAAGACACCGCCTGCTCTCCTTGCTTCTGCTTTTCTTATTGCAAGATGCCAGGACCCATAAGTTCATAGGCGAAATACTTCGGTGTCCATGAAATGGAGTTGGCGGGCAATAGGTTGAGCTTGACGCTCGCAATGGATCGATCATGATCTTATGACATCAACAATCCAGATCTAACTTTGGTTGACCCAGCACACCTTTAACTATTCATTTATATTTTTCCCCTCTTCTATTTTATTTGCTACAATGCTAGAACGGCCTAAACTAGACCCCATTGGTCATGCCCTTAGGGCAGGTATAATATTGAACTCTTTTCTAATGCAACATTATTCACACCAACTCATCTTTCACTATTCACCGTCTTATAACTATAGTATTGGGTCATAAAAAGGATACACCATTGAATATGCCCTTAGTACAGTGGTAAATGGGTATTCGCTCTAAAGTTGCACCACCCTTTTCTTTATGCAAAATCATTTTCACTGGACTTTAGCCTTAATACCATGAGCACATTTGGAGTGAATTAAACTTGTTCGAAAAGATAACAATTTAGTTTCTTTAATCCAATTTTATTATTACGAAACCACATATAAAAACTCTTAAAATAACATAAACAAAGCGAACCAGCTCTAAGAAACAAATTCAAAAACCTCTCAAAATCCTATTTAGCACCGTCGAGCATCGATTTCTTGAAAATGCCATCACAAAACACGATTTTATTTTGATGCCATTTTAAAAAGGAGGTTGATTTCATAACTGCCAATACAGGCACTCCTCACCACATGTTGCTTCAAAATACGATAAAAATACAGTCAATAAACGGTCTGACAAGCGGGTCCCACATGTCATACTTTCTTTTCCTTCTTACCCCAACTTTTCCCATCTTCCCCAACTTCGGCCAACCCACCGCGGCCCTTGGCCACGTCGGTCCTGGGGTCGGGGAGGAGCACACGTCGCAACGGCAACAGGCTCAGGGACGGACGGCTGCGACCATCGTGACAGACTAGAGGACAAGCGACGGATTTTGGGAAGCGCCCACGAAGGTTTGCTCACGACGCGAGGGCAACCCACTCGGGGAGGGCAGCAGCGGCGAACGTCGTGTCGGGTTCAAGGACGAGAGTTGGCGGAGGTGGAGCAGTTTCAGAGTTGAGGGAGATGGAGGGGTCACTAGAGTTTAGAGAGAGAGTGAGAGTTGGGAGGAAGAAGAAAGAGCGGAGAAGAAGCTTATGGAGAGAGAATGAGTGTGTAACACGTGGGATCATCGATCAAATGCGTATTTTGATGTATTTTCAGCTTGTATATTCTGAAAATGCTTTCGTAATGATAATTATGAAATTGAAGTCGTTTTGTAATGGCATTTGCGCGAAATCGTCATTCTATAATGCCACATTGCCACCCATGCAAGAAACCTTTCAGTATTTGTTCATTACAGTTCAAACAATCTGTGCATCCAGTTTGGCAGCTCTAAACATGTTTTTTTATTGTACAAAACACTCTCTTTAACTTCTGGAACTTTGAAGCGCAGGAGATTTTACCAAGACCGCAAGCGTGCTGGTATGTGCGTCTGGTACTGGTACATGGGCATGAGTAGCGATGCATCTTGGACTTGGAATGTTTGGGTTCGGTGGTGTCGACCAGCGGAAATAATCGGCCATAGAAAACACCCAAAAGGCGTCTTTTTTGGGCTCACCCACTTCAGTCCTGCACTCCCTGCATTTATCTCCAGTCCTTCGTATTGGTCCCTGAGCTCTACCAAGCGACGAAGAATTCAGGTTAGGTTTACCTCATGGCTGCAAGTTTCTGAACCTCTCTGCCGCTGCAGGGTTGCTCTACTATTTCAGCTACTCGGGAGCTCACGCGCACAGCAGCCTTGATCTGAAAAGCTAGTAAGCTTCCCCCCTCATCTGGTCAGTTCATCCGAGTTGCGACTTGCGAGCTAGGTCTTGCGCGATCGCGATTCGGTTCCACGAGCAGCGCGCGGCCGACCTCAACCTGTAAAGCTTTGCTCTTTGCAAGTTCTTGGATGCGTTCTTTTTTCCCCCTCTTTCTGATTAATAGCTACAATCCATGAACATTCGTCGAGGTCAGTTTTGGTTGATGAGTAAAGATCGCATGGTAGTTGGCTACACGTAGGAGCATGGACTCGTTAAATTAATTAATCCAAGACCCGATTAGTTGTTTGCTTGACTTATTTTTAGAACTGCTAGGACTTACCCTGCCCATGGTGATACTACTGGTTAAAAAAAGATGGGTCTTTGATCCTGGAATGGAAGGTTAGCTTCTTTGCAGCTATTGTGTCCCTTTTGTTTATTGATTGGTGATCAGTTTGATCGCTCTGAAGAACATCCTTGGATTCTGTTGAATACTTGAATCAAAGAATTGATGGCCTTCAGTGTAGCCTCGATCCTATTAAACTAGCTTATTTATTCCTTTTAGGTAAAGTATAGTTGTTCTGGGATTACAGTGAAAAGATGCACACTAATGACTAATGAGTGTGTTGGGGGGACCCTGCTTTGCTATGCAGTTGTGAAAATGCTCTTCTGATTGCTTCTTATCCACTCCATTATTTTTAGTCCCTTTCATCTACAGTTCGTTTATTAGAATGCGAATTCAATGTCGAGAGAAAAGATTACATTTTTTTCAGGCATTAACTATGAAGTTCAAGGAAATGAACTAGCCACATATGATCTGTATGTCTCCTAACCAGGTGGTTAAGATCTGTATATGTTTTAATCTCGTATAGATAAGAACCAGGAGTTTGTGCGGTTTAACATGTGTCTATAGGCTTGATGTAATTCCTAGCTCTAATCAAGCAAATAGTGAAATGTTTCAATCTGTAATGCTAGGAAAATTTTGCTTGTTGGTTGCCATAAGTTGCTTTTGAAAATTTATCTAGTGTTCTGCTACTATGCGAATGCATGTTGCTTCACTCTTCCAATAATCTACGTCTATTTGCGTTCTTTGAAGCCTATCGAAGGTCTATAATTTTGTCGATGTTCATTTGGAGATAGCATGTCGGAGCAACAGGATCATCTTAGCAAAAGCTCTAGCTCAAGCATCAGCAGCAGTACTCAGGAGAGTGAGGAGGAAGTAACTATTACTATAGGTAGCCTCCTAGCTCAGGCAAAGAACAACAGAGGACATAGCCTTGGGAAGCGCCTGTCTCATTTGGGTTCAATCCCGGTAATCAAAATCTGATCAACATTTATTTCTTTTTAATATTAAAGTGCTATTGCTTTCCTCAACTTTACTTCTAGGTGTGCCATAATTACCTCTAGAAACTGTCTCTCAACTGAATATAGTTTGCTAAAATAGTACTGAATAATAATAATAAATTGTTATATAATAACAATTCTGTAAAGTCTTTAGCTTTACCATAGCAAGTTCTTGCTCTTAGCTTTACCATAGCAGGTATTCTGCTAAGTTTTATGATAAATCCACTAAACAACCTCCTTTATGGCAGTACACTCCCGAGTGAATGGAAAAATCCCAAATGTTGATAATGCAACCTTGGATCATGAAACATTGTTAGCAAGGTAAAATGATCTCTCTCACACATGCACGCGCAATGAATCATGTAGAATTATGTGTTGTTCCACTTTCTTTTCTGGTTTCATGTTCTGTTCATTACCCTTTATATTTTTACAGGTTGGGCACTTACGGCTTGGCTGAGTTTCAAATAGAGGGAGATGGTAATTGTCAGGTTTGTTTTACAGGTTTAACAGAAATTACCATTCCATTTGTACAAGATATGCCACAATCCTGTGCCACTTCAGACTCATATTTTTGGTTGGCTATATTGTTCTTGATTTGTTGCATTGTTTTACAAGACATTGTTATCTTATACCATCCAAAAGATTAATGAACCTCTGTTATTTGGTCTTGACAATATTAACTGCTATGCAAGTAAAGTGTCCCTTTTACCATGTAAAACGAAATACTTGTGGCTATGCTACCTTTTTAGTATGTTCCTCTTTCTTATTTCGCCACATTGTTACAGTTTCGAGCTTTGGCAGACCAGATATTTCGTAATCCTGACTATCACAAACATGTGAGAAAGGCAGTCATGAAACAGGTAGTTTTTTTGCTTCAAGCCATGGACCTTCTTTAGTAACTAAATAAATACATTGCTACATTTCATATTTGATCGTACAGTTTCATGGATATGCAACTCTTCTGAAATGCTTACCCTGTTTTTAGCTAAAGGAATTCAGAAAACGCTATGAAGGCTATGTGCCAATGGAATATAAGGTGTACTTGAAGAAAATGAAAAGGTTCCCATAGAACACAGTTTTTAGCTGCCTACCATGGTCCTACTGAAAGAGAGATCAGATTAGCTTTGTGAGTTGTTCATAGCTTCGTATGTATCTCCCTGCAGATCTGGGGAATGGGGGGATCATCTGACCTTACAAGCAGCTGCAGACCGGGTAACATCATACTTCTTATTTCAATATGGTCGAATGGTTTCTGGAGCAAAAATTTTTAACTGAAGCATTTTTGCATAAATGTTCCTGTGGTTTCTCAAATTCTGACTGTGGCTCAAACTTGCAATTCTTTTACTCCCTTGGACTCAATACTCAAGATATGAAAATAATAAATGTGTTTGATGTCGCTAGTTCATTGTCGACGACACTTCATCTGGCAATCCTCGTTGAAGACACATAAAGTTACTCTGGTTGCTTTCATTCTTTCATGTTTTTGTGTTAAATTGTACAATAAGAAGTTTAATCAGTCTAGTTTTTATCCTTTTTAACAATGTTTTCGTCTATATTAACGCTTCTCTTGGTACTTATGTTCTCATCAGTACTCACTATTACAGTATTAGCACATCTTATGTTATTGTCTGATACCCTTTTCCTTTGGTCTCTACTTGCTCACAGTTTGGTGCCAAAATTTGTTTGCTGACGTCATTTAGAGACAGCTGCTTAATTGAGATAGTCCCCAGGGATTTGACTCCCACGAGAGGTGAGAGCTGAGATACTTTGATGCTTCAGTGCTCAGATATTTAGTTCCATGGAAAACTTATGCTCCTGTGATAATCCTGTTTCCCAAAGAGAAATCACATTTCCATATACACGAACATTGCACATACATGGTACTTAATCCTTTTATGCTCTTCATGTTGTAGAGCTATGGCTAAGCTTCTGGTGTGAAGTACACTACAATTCCTTATATGCAACTGACGGTGAGTCTTGCATAGACCTGGTGCACTACCAATCTGCATTTTACATTTTCCAGATTATCAATTGGTGGGTAGTTCTGATTTATTTCCTGTCTGTACTATGTAGATCTCCTGACTCGCAAAACTAAGAAGAAGCATTGGCTGTTCTAGGGTGGCTCTGAAACTTATTTAAGCTGCTGCTTTTCTTTTCCCTCCAGTCCAGCAGCGTTTGCAGTACTTACTGGCTACTACCATGGCCGATACTGTAATATTGTAAGGTGACTTTGTGTAGCTCATGTACAGTCAGCTTTAATATTTCTCAAGGAACAGCACATGGAACTGTACAACAACCATCAGCACCATGAGTCTTATGTATTGAATCTTGAAAGGCGGTTTTGTAATGTACTACGACTACGAGGTTTTGATCTCTCCATGTTTGTTTATGTACTTTTTTCCATGAGTCTTGTCTGGAGTAATCAGTAGGGGCACATTGTTGTATAGCATATCAGCAATTCAGCATAGGCCCTGACTCAACGCTGGGGAGGGTATCATAGAGCGTCAAATGTGTGGTTTGCTGTGTGCATGCTGTCAAAACTTGCTATATGTGCGCCTCCAAACCATAATTCCGAAGATACGCTGCTTTAGTGGGAAAATGGTGCTGTGTTACTGTGTATCTGAAACTGCCGAACCTCTTTTGTTTCTATCAATTCACTGCATTTGTTTTCGGAAAAAACATTGCGTTTGCCATCATACGTTCCCACACAATGTGCATGTGCAAAAAAGAAAAAAGAAACACTTCAAGGGGGAAAAAAGAATATTTCGTGGAGCAACAGATCAGTCCATAATGGCAGACAGTCTACTGCATACAGATAAGAGTTAAACTATTCCATATTGACACCTTCAGTTTATGCTCTCTGGTTGGAAATCCACGTACTCTGCCCAGCAGAGGTATATACGGTATAGATATATGCTCAAAAACTAGCTGCTCAAGAATATCCCACACTTGAAGATTCTTCTGGATTGAGGTAAAATTTTGAGACAATTTCCTATTTACCATGGAAAGTTAGTCCTTTTTATGATTTATCATCACCTTTTTTAAGTTTCTTATTTACCATTGAGAGTTTAACTTCATCCCCTGAATACCACTGCCACTAGCTTTGTTATATTTGGCCTTTAAAAACCTTCAATAATGTCCAAAATATTCATTTCACGATCTTTAGATTTAAAACTTAGAAACATAACATCTCCCGCATGTTAAAGTTCAAATTGAGCGATTCAAATTTCTAACTTACGTAAAATTATTCACCCATTGTTCAAAATTCATAATTTTATGTATTAGCTAGATTTTTCTTCTCCTTTTAATAAGGCATGATATGTATCATTAATTTAAAATAAAATTTACAACCCAAAGTTTAAAGATCACTCTCAAATTTAAATATGCATAATTTTCTAAAACCATACAGGGTTATAACAACGAAGGGTCGATTAGGCGATTGATTAGCATAATATTGTAGCAAAAAGGGCGATTGTGCCTAACTTACGTATAGCATAATAGTGAGTGAATAATAGAGGGGAATGCTGAAGAAATTGAGATAAAAATAAAATTGATATTCGCACGTCTGCATCTGAGTGAAGGTTCCTTCACCCCCTAAAAAAAGGAAAAGTATAGATTACCCCCTCAATTATTGCCTTAGTATAGAATACCCTCTCAACTCCAAAACCAAGAATTTAACACCCTAAACTTTGTAAACCGGATAGATTACTCCCCGACTCAGTTTTTAACTGGTTTTGAACAGATAAAAATTGTACATGACAACAGCCCATCCCAATGCACGGCATGCACTAAAGTTTTGTTTACAATTCATCAAACAGAACATGTAAGGCACACAAGGCACATAAGTAATTAGATTCATATAAGCAACATGTTTAATCAGTTATGTGAAGATTTAAGCTCAAAACTTTAGTGCATGATGTGTAAAATATTGCTTATTTATGTATTGGACGGGCTACTGCCATGTACAGTTTTTATCTGTCCAAAACCAGCTAAAAACTAAATCGGGGGTAATCTATTCAGTTTGCAAAGTTTATTAGGTTGTTAAATTTCTGGTTTTTGTGTTAAGGGAAGTATTCTATATTAAGGCAATATTTCAGGAGTAATCTAGGCTGTTTGGTTCGTGACTAAAAATGTCTAGCCTAACCTTAGTAGTTTGTCACAGGTGTGGCATGGCTAAGCTGGCCAAAGTTAGCGAGTGTTTGGTTTGCTGCCACGACTAACGGTAGGCACGCCTAACAATTGTGTGGCAGCTGTTTGGATGGATGCCACATAATTTTGCCAAAGACCTCATATAATTAGATTTTATAACATGATATAATTAAGCACATGGTTAATCATATATTATGTGAGGACATATATCTATTAGTCCATATTTAATTTATTTTAAAAAAAATTCATTTCAAACATTTTATTTTCTACCCTATAAAAATCAAAATCAAAAATCAATTTCCTTTTTTTCTTTTTTCTTTTTCTCTTTTCTTTTTCTCCTTTTCTTCTCTTTCTTTTTCTCTTTTTCTCCTCTCTTTCCCCACGGCTTTCCCGGTTCCCCCTCCAGGCTCCATCCACCTCCCTTCCATCGCCGCACTCTCTCTCCTTCCTCCCTATCGATCTCCACCGCCCCTCCCTTTCCTCAACTCCAACCGCCGCCGGAGCTCCGCCCGCCGTCGCCGGTCGCCATCTCCGCCGCCGGACTCCACAGCTGGGAGGGCCGCCGCCGCGCCGAGGCTCGCCACCCCGCGGGGATCCGCCGCCATGCCGAGGCTCGCCGCCTGAGGTTCGCCGCCGCCGTGCCGAGGTTCGCCGCTGCCGTGCCGAGGTTCGCCGCCGCCTCCCTTCCCCCGCGTCGGCCTCCTTGCCCTGCGGCTGTGGCGTGGCAAACTGTGGCGGTCGTTTTCAGCGCCACAACTACGGCGAAAAATTGCTAGGCAAATGAGCTGCGGCACGCCTAACCATATGTGGCAAACCTAAGCTTAGTGAAGAAGCAAACAGCTACCTAACCATCTGTGGCCAGCCTAACATTAGGTGTGGCATTCTTAGGCATCGATCCAAAAAAAAAGTCCTTGATGTTTACAGAAGCTTCGTTCCTCCCTTGACCAGGGAACTCGCAAAGAACCATGGTGTGCGCGATTACGTATCCGTCGATACCACACGGCCACCAACTATTTAATTCTGTCAACAGATTCACTCATCCATCCACGTCTGACTTCCTTGTTCCTCCACTCCACATCTTATCACCCGCCATCCTCCAGTCCGGAGAAGGGAACCCGATTCGGCGCATAATCCCTCAGCCAGTCTGATTCCGGTTGCGATTTGTGCCGCTCGTGGAGCATAGTGTGAGGGAGGGATATGGATCAGAGCAAAGAGGAGTTCTTGAAGCAGTTCGGCGCCGACTATGGCTATCCGGACGCGCCCAGGGGCGTCGATGAGATGCGGGCCACCGAGTTCAAGCGGCTGGAAGGTGATATAACTCATGGGTTTTAACCCCTTTTTTCAATTCACATGATAAAATTTTCAATTTGAGAGGAAAAATGGATTTTTGAATGTACTATCTTCGGAAAGATAACCACCTTCAACTAATGTGCTGCTGTTGTAGCTGTATGGAGAAAGTTCATTAGCTTCTGTCTTCCCGTGGTTTTGATAAACAGGGATGGTGTACCTGGACCATGCCGGTGCGACTCTGTATTCGGAGGCGCAGATGGCGGATGTCTTCAATGATCATATGTCCAATGTCTACGGGAATCCACGTATCCTTAAACTTTGAGCTCGTTTCCTTGAGGCTTTGTTTTGTTCCTTTTTTCGTCGCTATATGTATGTATTGCAAATTCTTGTGGCCTTTGCTAAAAAAAAAAATCTCGAGGGGCTGTATTCCTTGACATGTTTATTAGATAGCCAAAGTGATTCGAGCATTGCCACGAGCGACCTCGTTACTGCTGCACGCCATCAGGTACTGCATACTATAATTCTTTGGGGTTCTGACTTTTTAGAACTGTGCCTGCAACGCTGGAACAATACACGCTATTAGTTTGTATCTAGGTAGTCATATTTACAAAGGCTATGCAAAGACAACCTCTTTAAGACAAAAGGATAGAATCGCAGTTCTGTACAAAGAGAGCCATTTTTGAAATAAAGTGCAGAATTCACAGTAATGATGTATATTACGCTGATGAGGCTGTCTTCTATCCATTTCTGATTATATACCCTAAATATAGCTACTTTTATTTTTCAAGTTTCAACCAACGGCCTAAATAAGATACACTCAACTACATGTAACTAAAGTTGGAAAGGATTATATTACTAAAGTTTGCACTTCTCATTTGCTTGAAAGGCGCTGCAAATTGCTGCAACATCTTTATTGTATGCACTTGAAAAAAATATTGCAATAAACCTTTTTAACTTTTATGGTTTGTAAGAAAACTTTGTCTTCATCAGGTCCTGAAATACTTTAATGCATCTCCAAGGGACTACAAATGCATATTTACCTCTGGGGCAACAGCGGGTCTGAAGCTTGTTGGTGAATGTTTTCCATGGAGTAGAGAAAGCTATTACATGTACACGATGGAAAATCACAATAGTGTGCTTGGGATAAGAGAGTATCCTCCCATGAGAAATTGTTCAGCATCAGATTGTAACTTTATTTGCTGACTAGTTAAAGCATACATCACTATGGAAGTACAAGCGGCATAATGCAATGTGATTTGGCTGGTTTATCTCCATAGATTGACTTTTTTATGCCCTCAATTTTGTAGGAACAACATTACTTTCCTTTTTTCCTAAAAAAAATTACTTTCCTTTTCATTTCTTTTCATTGACTCAGGGCATCCTGTAGAATTTGTCTCCTTAATATATTCATTAGATATGCTCTAAGCAAAGGAGCTATTGTATTGGCAGCTGATGTTGAAGAGGATGTTAATCCTGAAAAGAACCATAGAACTGATAGTATCTTCAAGATAAAAAGACACTTAAACCAAAGAAGAGACAATGATGTGCTTCCACACAACTGTCAGAATGGGAGCCTTTCAACCATTTCAGGTTTTAGCTGCTTCTGATTGTGTTGTTTCTTTAATGGTCATGGGCTCATAGCTTATTACCATCATGGTTGAATGATATCTACCGTTCATCTGTACAATTTAATGTGCTGGATTATAGTTGATCAATGAACTAGGAATTTTATTTTACATAGCATTTGCCAGAATTTCTGGGAATTTTTGCCAAGGAACTTATTTTATTTGTACAATTGGCGTAATGAGGCAGTACCTGTTATACCATGCATATACATAAAACACCCAATGCAAAACTTCTCTTTATAAACTATGAGTTGCTTCTTTACTGCTGTAAATCACTGTGCTTTATTAGTACTGATTTCCATCTGCCAAGTTCTATCTATCAAAGTATTTATATTATTCAAAAGGTAAGTGATTATATAGAAAAGTGGTACTAATGAACAACTACATAATAGCAAAACAAAAGGCGTATCTGAAGTGTTACTCTCTCATATAACTGAATAGCAGTGCTGACATGATTCTTATTATTTCGTTTTCTTTCCTCGTGTGCGCGTGCGCGTATGTGTGTGTGGGTGGGTGCATGCGCGCATGTAATACAGGAAGCAACTGGAATCTGTTTGCATTCCCTTCTGAATGCAATTTCTCGGGTCAAAAGTTCAATCTTAACTTGGTCAAGCATATCAAGGAAGGAAAAATAATGCAGTTCCCTTCTCAGCAGCAGTAAGAGATACTTGTTAAATATAACAGCGATGATTTGGACTAGGCACTATTTCTGTTATTTAATAAATATAACATGCTCATAAGTGTATGAAATGCAGGGGTCAATGGATGGTTCTGATAGATGCTGCAAAAGGATGTGCAACTGAACCACCAAATTTATCTGTATACCCTGCTGATTTTGTTGTCTGTTCATTCTACAAGGTAATCCATTTGCATGTGTTGTTGGCTTGAAAAACTTGGTCCTAGGGATGTCACCTATTGCTATCTTTTGGCAAACCCGCAGATATTTGGCTATCCAACTGGGCTTGGTGCTCTAATTGTAAGAAATGGTATGCTATACTTGTTACTTTAATTTAGCATGATGGCTTATGTTGATTTTACTCTTGATTTATTTTTTATGTCATATCATATAACTATAAGCTACATTATAATACGGTTAATTAAATTACTGTAGCAATCTTTACGTAATTGCTGGCAATTTCTTCCAAATGGAGTGGGAAGCGGGAACTTTATAATGACCTGTTTCATATTTTACATTTTTTTGGCAGAGGCTGCTAGTTTGCTGAACAAGATGTACTTCAGTGGAGGTTTGTTGTTGCTATACTTGTTTTAAATTTCGTTTGATTGAAGTCTTGGTATTAATTTAGTTTTAAATTGAATAATATTCTAGGAACGGTAGCTGCTTCAATTGCTGACATTGACTTTGTTCAAAAAAGAAAGAGTGTGGAACAACTTCTTGAGGATGGAACAATTTCATTCTTGAGCATAGCTTCTCTTCGACATGGGTTTAAGATAGTTAATACGCTAACTACCTCCGCTATTGCACGGTATGTATTAAAGATTGTTTTGTGCTTAATATTCTGTTCTGGATGTATTTGTAAACACTCTGCTGTTCTCTTATAGGCATACCACATCTCTTGCTACTTTTGTGAGAAACAAAATGCTGCACTTGAAGCACGACAATGAAAAAAATGTTTGCATAATCTATGGACAACAAACTCTGAAGGTCTCACAAGCAAGTTATTTTGTTGTCGTCTAAGAATTGTTATTATTTTTCAATTTTCTTCTACCTAGAGAATAGTTATCATCAATATAAGAACTATGCATTACGGATATGATTTCATGGACTTTTTGACTGAAATATGTTGTAGGTGGCAGATCGGAAGATGGGCCCTACAATCACATTCAATTTGAAAAGAGAAGATGGGACCTGGTTTGGATACCGCGAAGTGGAGAAGCTTGCTTCATTATCGGGGATTCATTTGCGTGTAAGGACATAATTGAGGGCTTCAGTTTCCTTAGTTTAACATGGTATATTTGTGTGATGACCTTTTAGCCATTATTTCTATGATAGATTAGGCTTACGAGAATCAGGGTCATGGAAGCATGAAAATGGACTTTTATCAATGCAATTATTTTCCCTGCAGACCATTAGTCTAGACTCCAGAATAAGCTTGTTGGTTCAATGTCAGCAATTTTAGTTTATGAACAAGTTCCACAGGGTGCAAGTTGTGTTTGTGATGATGGTGATGGATATGGGATTGCTTAGCATGAACAAAACTATGTTCAACCTTATATAACAATCATATGCTTCACAGAGATGGAAATTCTTCCTGATAGTAGATCATTTTAACCGCTCCCCTGGACCTTGGATCCTTGGTTGATTTTGTTACTCTGTTGTTTTGCAGACAGGCTGCTTCTGTAACCCTGGTGCTTGTGCTAAGTATCTTGGCTTGTCACACTCAGATCTAGTTTCTAATTTTGAGGTGAGTCATATGACCTTATCTGGTCAATCCAGCAATAAACATATCATTATACCTTCAAATGCTTCACATGTAAATAAAATAAATTGCGTGTGTACATGTCAGGCTGGGCATGTTTGTTGGGATGACAATGACATAATAAATGGAAAACCAACTGGTGCTGTCAGGATATCATTTGGGTATATGTCCACTTATGAAGATGCAGAGGTATGGTATTTATTCTTGCAGTGCCATATATATAAAAATTTGTCTGCTATTAATTTTGATTTGTTGTACGTAAAATTTCTTCGAACAGGTCAGTTACATGCAATACCATCTCTAAGCAGATGTCACTAATCTCACCTTTTTTTTTTGCTAGGAATTTTTGAAGTTTCTGCTGTCTTCTTTTGTGTCCAAACCAATAGCATTCAATAATGGTTACATGTTGAGTATGAACGCTCTTACCTTAGTAGGTAAATACTTCATAATATGAAACTAGTGATGTATTGTTTATCACTTGGTATTTGCCAGTTTAGTTCATTTTCTTATTGCAGACGATTGGACTCAACAAGTTGTTCCAGATATTCGCGTAAAATCTGTAACTATTTATCCTGTAAAATCCTGCCAAGGATTTAGTGCACAGAGTTGGCCGCTGACTGTTGGTGGTATAATTAAACCCTATACTTTGACTTATTCTTTCATGTGCAGCATTGGCTACAATAATCTTGGTGATCCATAATATACTGGCATTTCATATGATATCATCTTTTTTTAACTTAGGTTTAAAATATGATAGAGAATGGCTTCTTCTGGGATCAGGTGGTGAAATTTTGACACAAAAAAAGGTAATTGGAGCATTCCTGTTGTGTGTCTGTGTCGAACCTTATAAATCTATGGTAGTCTGATGTTGTGGTGGTGCAGGAGTGGTCTAGGCGGAGGGTTTGGAATGAATCCAGACGGGCATTAGGAAAGCTAGAGATGTAGTAATAGTTGAGTAATTCGACCCTATACCTAGCATGTTAGGAATCTGTATAAAGAGAACTTCTAGTCTTAGATGGCAGGACAAGTTACTTCTATATGTTAGGTCCAATGTATTTGTCAGAGGGCGAACCAGACAATGAGGTTTTATTCGGTACCCCCTGAACCTCCCTTTGATCATTATGGCTGCTCCTCACTCCATGCTTCTCTCCCCAATGCATCCTGGCTCTTCTGCGATCTTCCAATCCTAATGTAGCCAAGCCAGATGCAACCCAAGCTTGGACTAACCACTTCGATCGCAACCTAAACTAATGTTGCCAACACCAGACTACAGGTTGAACCTGGCTTTACACCCTTGCTTGGAGGGTATGGGGGGTTAACCTTTGCAACAGTATTGACAAGGGAAAGTAAGCTAGAACTATCTGTCTTCTCTATTCGCTATCTGTTAGCTCTAGTTCTTTCATTTCAGTCTATATATGCCTATCCTACTCTTTGAGAAATCCAAATAACCAAGTCATGTCATTTGGCCTTCTTCTGCACAGTAGTTACTCCAATGCAAAGCAAGGTTCACTTCAGCTTCAATGCTCTCCCAAAAAATCGAAAGCACAAATTTGAAAGCAGATTGAAGAAGTGACTATTGTGCACTCTAGTTTTTGGGAGAGCCTAAAATAGTTCTTAGGGTAGCCTTCCACATAAGTAATTTTGCCATATGTTTATTGTTCTTTCTTTTTGTATTAGATATATTGAACCCTCCAGTAAAACATGTTATAACTTACATAAGGCGAAGAGAGATTTTGAACCATAGACTTGAACAGGGCAATGGAGAATTCATTTCTCACCAAACTTACATAGAACTGCATAACTTTACTACAGTATGTTCAAGATTATTTACTGATGCTATCTTCAGGACTTCTTACTAATATTATTTGAACTCCATATTTTTCAGGTGCCAGAATTGGGCTCTATCCGCACACTGATTGACCTGGAACTTGGGAAACTATTCATTGAGTCACCCAGACGCAAGGATAAATTGCAAATTTCTGTTCTAGAGAAATTGACTCGTCTAAGTACAGAATTGGATGTATATGGACAAAGGTATGGCCATATGATTGGATACATGTTCAGTTGTTCTACAATGATACAAGTTTTCACAATTGTCCGTTTGGTCATGTTCTTTTCCTCCCGTTCTTCTGAGGCTCTTTGTGCTTCGATAAAAGAATGTCAAAAAAATAAAAATGGTTGGTTGGGGTTCAAACACCATTTGGTCATGGGTTTATTTTGGATTGTATTTTTATTTTGTAATACTCTGTCAAGTTTTATAAATAGATTTAGATTTATAATGATCAGTAATAATTAGACCTTACAAATTGCTTCAGGTATGAGGTACAAAGTTACGACAACAAGGTAAACACATGGTTCAGCGAAGCTATTGGACGTCCTTGTACCTTTATGAGGTGTTCAAGCTCCAAGATCCGTTCCTGCACATTTACTGGCAGGAAAGATCGTCTATGTAGGGATACTAGAAGCAAACTTAGTTTTGTCAATGAAGGACAACTGCTACTAATATCTGAAGAGAGCATATCTGATCTTAATAGCCGGCTTAATTCAAGTATGCAATTTTGCTCCCTTTCTCTTCTGTCCACTCCTTTTTATTGCAAAAGGACCAAAAAGGGCTCTAGTTATTCATAGATTTGACCAAGATATTATTGTAATGCTGATCAAAGGACGTAGTCAGTACATGATGCATAGTTGCACTTGCACATAATTTTCTTTGACAGCCTGATCAGGATAATTCACTTTGGAATACATTTTCCAGGTAGTGGGAATACTAAGCAACATGTTCTTGTTGACGCAATGAGATTTCGTCCTAACATAGTTATCTCTGGATCAACTCCATACAATGAGGATAACTGGAAAAGTCTTCACATTGGGGAGGCCTTTTTTACGGTAAGTAGTTTTGCACTTTATCCCATTTTGCAGATCCCATTGCCAAAAGAATATTTTGTTTCATCCGCAGCTGCTGAATTACTGTTCATGTGCAGTCCATGGGAGGATGCAACCGTTGCCAGATGATCAACCTACACCAGAACTCAGGGCAGGTGCATAAGTCAAAAGAGCCACTGGCAACTTTAGCATCATATAGAAGAAAAAAGGTTAGTAAATGAGCCAAGTGCTCGCCCATCAAAGGCTGGGGACTTTTTTTTGCATTGTAACACTCCGATTTCCACATGTGAACAGGGAAAGATTTTGTTTGGAGTACTTTTAAACTATGAAGACGGCATAGATGGAGAAGATGAGATGGTTGAAGAGAGATGGCTACAAGTAGGGCAACAAGTGTACCCTTCCATAGAGTGACTTGTGTACAGATATGGAATATGGACACAATTAGCTGCATCAGCAAGCTGCTTGATAGTGGATGTTACATAGCACATACGGAACATGTGGGCAATAGAAATAATTCCAACACATAAAAATCGAGAGATTTTAGTTAGGATGAGTTCAGAGCTGCAAAAAATACTTTCACATGTATCATGAATGTAACAGATTTTCTTAAAGAAGAAAGTCATGTATGTAACTTGTGAGTGCCTTGAGGCTTGTTCTACAGGCCAAAAGAAAGAGAGATTGATGTAAAAGAGGAACGAGAAGTCAGAAATTCCAAGCTGTATTGTTTCTATGGATAAAAAAGCAATGGTATTTGCAACTCCGGTCCAAGATTTTTTTTATATTTGCCAATTCTTATGATACTTGAATTTTTTTTAACTATCAGTCATTTTAAAGTCTCATTCTAATAACATCAAAATGGCACCACTTACCAAGATGCAATTTCGGTAATTTTAGATTGAAATTGTTATTTATTAATTATCTATTTTATTTATTGTTTTTCTATACTTTATTATTATGTAGATTTGCTAAAAATAGGTGCTCACATATTTCTCTTCCTATATTCGTGTTATTATGTTTGTTTCAGTGAATCTAAAATTACACGACAACAAACCTAAAGTTGCACTACAAATAAATGTACGATTTTTCTTACATTTTTATTGTAAGTTCTAGTTTTCATTAACCTGAGCTAAGAAAAAAACATTTTTGAATTTTTTTTATAGGGTGCATCGAAGTTAAACCTTTTCTCAAGGCTATAATCGTGATATGCACATTGTCACGGCTTCATAATTAGCCCTAGTATTTTCTAGTACTATCAATGAGTGGTCGAACTTGCCCGTTGATTGAACACCGAGAATCGACTGAAAGCAAGCAAATAATCAGTTGACTATTAATTAGTTTTTTTTAACCAAGTAGTCGAGAATTGAACATGACAAAAAGCAGAATAACCTTGAAAGAACCAGGCCCACCTCAAGCTAATTTTTTTGAGAGAAAAAAAAAACTGAATTCTGGCATCAGGCATCAGTCATAAAAATCAAGAACTCTTTTAGTTCGCTCTATGCTAGTTCGACGGCGGACGTTGTGTTGTCTCTACAAATGCCTAGGCCGCGTCCTTCCCGTCAATAGAAAACTGGTGGGACTCTCTGCAGAAAAAAAATTGGTTAAATAATATACATATAAAATAGAAATAATAAAAGTATACGGCATATACCGGGATTTACATAAATGAGCCCGTTTCCGCCACCGGGGACGGCAAATACGCCGCTTCCGCCACCCCGGGCGTAGGAAACGTGGCTCCCGCCACCCCGCGCGACGGAAGTTGGTTTCGACCACGCCCGGTGGCGGAAGCCACGTCGCCTGCACACGCGGCAGCCCCTGCGAGCGCCTCGGCTCCGCCCGAGCCTCGGATCCCCTTGCGTTGAAGTGCGTGCCCTGCATGTATTGAAGTGCGTGCCGAAATCAGCGGTGTGGGTGGCTGCATGCAGAAAAGGCCGAGTGCTGGTGGGCTGTCACTGTGTGTCTACCAGATACGTTATTTCATGTCTCCCAATTATGTGTTAAATATGCGTTTAATTTATTAACAAAGTAATTAGCCATTAATAAATTGCATGCTTATGATGATTTAATCACGCACGCTCGGCTGTATAAGGAGGAGTGGTCCCCGTTTCTCTGCACACCATTTGCGCTGCCCGGTGCTCACCTGCGTTTACGCATTTGTGCTGCTCAGTGCTCAGCAACTCTTTCTCTTTTTGCTGTCCGGTGGTGCTCTGTTTTTTCTCAGTGTCTTCATCAAGGTGTTCTGTTTTTTTTTTGTTTTGAACCAGTCTAGAGGTAATGTAATATGTAGATGATATTTGAGTTTTCAAACTTTTATTCATTATTTCATGTGTTTCAATGCGCAGGTGTTGATACCTCTTGAGCAGACTGTTTTTTCGGGATATTTTCAGTAGGTAAGCATTTTAATAAACGATCGTGCTTACACTTGCATAATACAGTAGAATAATATATTGATTATTGTAGATTTATACAGTAGTAAAATGTAGCATTATGTTGTACATGTGTGCTGTGTAAAATCTGCATGGAATAAGATGCGAAGATTTTGTTACACTCGCGTGCGTAAGAACAGAGGTTGGTTAGTTAATTAGTTTATTATGTAATTATAAAATAGTTTGCAATGGAGGTAAGAAACTATTAAGATCAAATCTGCATGTGATATTAACTCGTACCATCAAATCTCCATGTTTAATAAAGTCACGTAGTTATTTAGTTAACTGAATATTTATCGTGCTGTTAAAATAATTTGTAATGAAAGTACGATATTTGAACCAATCATTTCATGTATAATATTTATCGTGCTGTTAAAACGCAAGGATAAGGGGCCCACGGTAGGATGATTAATTGTACAACATTTATATGTTCATAGTTGTTAATCTATATAAAATCTACACGTTCAAACGCATGAAATTAAGAGCAAAAACATAAACAGCACAGTACCTCGACAAGGATAGTGAGAACACAAAATGAACTGAGGAGGCAGTCAAAATCGTAGTGAGCACCTAAAGTATCGTACTCTGTGCGCGACGTGACCGATCAGTGCGAATCTTTGAACAATAATAACTCAGCTATGAGCCACTCACGTGACCCATCAGTGCTATGCACATGTCGATCATTTGAAAAGTTCATATACGAAATATTTATGTCGGACGTGACTAGACTGTTAAAGTGACCTATCACTGCAAAGATCTTCAGTGACACATTGAATTATCTCGAACTGTGTGGTCCAGTGGTTCCTGTTGAAGTGACCTATCACTGCAAAGGTCTGCAGTGACACATTAAATCATCTCGAACTGTGTGGTCCAGCGGTCTCTGTTGAAGTGACCTATCACTGCAAAGATATTCAGTAATACATTAAATCATCTCGAACTATACGTTACGTATGTCTTATTCAATTTGAGCATGTTCCCCAATATCACCTATTTAAACCCAATATCACTCCGAACAACACAACCAATAAGAGCATTCTAAACACTTCACTTCACAAACCTCTCAGGATCAAGACAGTCATATGGAATTTC
This sequence comes from Raddia guianensis, assembly GCA_036346415.1. NCBI lineage: Eukaryota > Viridiplantae > Streptophyta > Magnoliopsida > Poales > Poaceae > Raddia > Raddia guianensis. The sequence continues at coordinate 4,111,644 of CM070539.1, read as the reverse complement.
CATCGCCATCAAGGAAGTCTCTCCAAGAATCTGTCATAGAAGGTGTTCAGCCGCCCATATGTCTATGCGGCAGTCTTTGCGTTTTGAGGCAGTTCCAAGACATAGGCTATACTTACGGGAGAAGGTGTTGGAAGTGCGCAAACTATACGTACGACCGAACTGCCGAGATGGAGAGGAGGACAAAGTACCCTGTAAGTCACTTCTTACTTATTTCTTCCCTAACGAACATATACACGCATATGCTAACCTCAATCTTTTTAGTCTCCATTATACGAGTTTGTGCAATATTTGGACGCAGAGCAAACTCCCGAAATGAAGCGGCAGATGCATTGGGAGGCGGCGGGGCGCAGGGCCAGGGTCGAGGAACGGTGGCAAGACGCCCTCAGGGAAGAAAGAAACAAGCGTGCGAGAGAAGAGTTTCGAGCACTGTAGCCATGAGGTCGACCGGACAATGGCAGTTCAATGACCGTGAGGCAGACCATGCCAGAAAGCGCGAGAGGGCTGCTAGAGCCAGGGAAGCAGGACCTAGCGCATTTGCGAAGGGCAAATACCCCGCTGCACCTAGTAGTATTATTATCGTGTATGACAACTATGTTTTTTAATCTCCTAAGGCATGTAGGTTTAGTTATGATGCACTACCATGGTAGATTGTTTTAATCACGCGTGCCATTGCTTGTATCATGTAATCCTAATTTTTATTATTTTATCTCCGGTTCTCTAAAACCATAAACTGTTTACTTGCTCCGATAGAAAAACTAATCACCGTTTCGAATGTTATTTTTAGTTTTTCTACTTAATTCAACAGAGTGAACAAATAAGTCAAACAATAGCACGTACTGAACACCACAGTCGTGCGCAACTTGTTCAAATTTTAGAAAACTTTTGTCAATCATGTTTAATCTAGTTTATCTAATTTTATCCCAATAGCATATTTTTCTGGTAATAATTAATGTAAATATAATATTTCTAACCATAATAGTGCAGCTATCTCTTTATAATCTACATAAAATGATGCATTATCAACTTAACCAATTATATTGTGCATTTTAATTAAATGAGCTCGGTTTGGACGGGAAATTAATTAAAGAGATAGCAGCGAAAGGACAACAATTTCGGTCAGTTTCGGTTTGTGCCTCGGAGTGAGGCGAAAAAGGACGCCAATGTACGGCCATGAAATGAAGGGGACGGCGGTGCCACATGGCAGCATGAAGTGGCTTCCACCACGTTGGGTGGCCGAAACCAACGGCTTTAGCCGTGTGGCACGGCGAAAGCCACTTGGGGTGGCGGAAGTCGCATTTAGCTGTCCCAGGTGGCGGAAGCTGGGCACATTTCCCACATTCCAGCCCACTGTGGTATATTTTTCCAATTTACATTTTTATATATATATTATTCAACCAATTTTTCCCTCTCTGCAGAGGGGAATGTCGGCTAGACGGAGAGAAGACGACATTATAATACTTATTTGTTGATATATTTGGATTGAGAAGAACAATTGAATTTTTTCGAAATGTTGATCATTGGCCGGCTGACGTAATTTTTGCTATTATTACCGATGTTGAATAGTGTGTAGCCGTTGAACACAGTGTCGTGTATTTTTGTTATCCGGAATCCTAGACTTAATGTCTAAATCTCCATTCTTCCTACTTTTAAATGAATTTTAAATGAATTACGCAATTCGTCTTTTCTTTTCTTTTTCTTTTTCTTTTTTTTAAAAAGACGGTGCACGTTGTGTGGACGCCACGTATGGTCGTACGAGCATCGGAGCATGAATCCACGTAGGGGGAAGCTTCAACAATGCTGCACCAGCAGGGGGGAAGACAGCGGCTAAGTACAATTTCTTACGATTTCTGTGGAATCAAGTCAAGTCGCACTTTTTTCGAGTTTTTTTTTTTTCAAAACTAGCGTAGATTAGTTCTACTCCATTTTAGTTATTGTTAATGAGTATTTTTACAATTGAGTCGACATGCTAAGGCGAGCCAAATAAAAACGAAATTGGTTCAAAAGAGATTTGTTTTACTTTTAGATTAATTAACGAGTGCATTTTCATTTGAAGCAATTTTTCTACTAGCCCTCTAGGCATCTGGATTCTAGTACTATTTTGTCCGGCGCGTATTTTCTAGTAGAGTATTTAGTTTTTTCAATATATATGGTAGTGAAAATCCTGTATGCTTAGTGTGAAAAATATTTTCTATCTATTTCCACCAAAATAATTATTCTGTTTTTTGTTTTTATGTTTTGTAGGGTTTACTAAACCTTTTATTTTTTTCACTAAAATATTTTTTCTGTTTTTCTTATATTTTATATTTTATAGGGTTTTTTTTTGTCAATAGCAACTGACTTCGATGAGAACATAGCAAAGATGGTGAGCTTGCTATAGCTGTTTCTCCATCCAATATATCCGTCTGGTCCATCCAAAGCTAACGGGATCGCGTATGTATTGTTGGACTAGCTAGATCGGTGAGCATAGATGCATGTAATTTCTTTCTAAAAACAAGATGCAAGTAATCCCAGGAGCCTGGATGCAGTCGCTCCCTTTTATCTTTTAAGCATCTTTCATCAGTCAGATGTTCATAGCAGCTATAGCCTATACCATTTATACAGAACATCACGTCTCGGCGTCTCGCAGCAACCGGGAACAAGCAAAATTTAAGAGTGACATGGGTATATGATGATGCAAGGGAGAACACGGTATCAAGTTTGCTCTCCAGATCCACACCGTGAAATGTTATGTTGGTTCAAAATCCGCAGGTTTCAGAGGTTGGCGACAGATTTATCAAAATTTGGGCTGAAATCTCGCCAAATCATTCACTATTCAGCTTCCCCCCTCAAAATTGAATAACCTTCCACGGACTAGGTTCCTACGTTAAAAGCATGTATCACCATTAGGTCCAAACAGATGGCTGGTGTTCTTCCTTTTTTTTCAATTAAGTGAGCCGAATAGAGTCAAAAGATACAGCAGCGAGGCACATAGGAGCACGCCAACGAAGCCACAGATATCAGTAAGTAGCTTGCCACATGGGAAAAAAAAATTCGTAACAAAAAATAGTTCAGTGTGTGCCGATAGACAAAGTTTTGGTTAATCTGCAAGCAGGAACAGACCTTGGAGGGCATGAATTCTCGTCAGATAAAACCTTCATCAACCTTTCCTCGAATGGTGTGGCATGCCAGCTCACTTGTTGGTCCTAACGACAGTAGTATCTTAGAACAAGTAGCATATGACAAAAAAAAACTTTTAAGGAAGAAAACATGTGATAAAACATAAATGATCATTGTATACCTCCTTGTACTTAGTAGTTGTGTTTGGAATACCATTACCATCCCATGACTTGGGCAACCTGGGAGTAGGATTCTCCACACACCAGTTCATTTCGGAACCCGTGAAGACATGTCCCGTTGTGAAAAGACTGCCCTCATCAGACAATTGATCCCCAGCAGGACACTTGATATTGCCTTGGCTCTCATCGTCTCCAGATGAAGGTTTCAGCCAGTGGGACAGACTCAATGCAGCATGCTTTTCATCTGAATTGGATTTGGATAGCTCTACACCATCCAATAGATTTGGGGCGCTTATCTTCGACTCATCCAGAGAGACAGTTTCTTTTTCATGGCATGAAGCATTGCCACTAGGATTTGAAAATGGTAGCGAATTGCACAATCCTGGCTTAAGCACTAACTTTGAAGGGGTTTTCTGTGGCTTCTTGATTGAATATTCTCCCAAGTTTCTCCTTTTAGGAGGATTGGAGGATAGCACTGGTGAATAATTTTCTGTTAGTTCCATCAGATGAAGCTTATTCTCAATGGGTCTCAGGACAGGATAGACAAATTGCTTGAGGGTCCTGACACGCTTTCCAGACATAGAACACCCTTTATGTGGAGTATATATTGTTGCAGGGGTTTGCTCGTCATCTCTGAGAACTAAAGGAGTTGGGAAGGGTGAATCAGTGCAGTCAGACAGCCTGTTTTTGATGCTCTGAAACATGGACTTCCCACGGAATGCTGTCTGAGGAACTTGTTCAACTTGTGGAAGATGTTCCTCTTCAACAATAAGTTCAGGCCTCAAAGTATGACCATCTTCACATTTGAAGCTGCATAGCATGATATGAGGCATCAATTATAGTGTTGAAAGACTTTCGCACACCTGTAACATGATAATACAATAATTAGAGCAGTTTTTACCCTTCATATGCATTAACTTCAAATACTAATGGTCCTTCAACTGCAAGTGCATCAGTGGGCGTGTTATCACACTGCATGTCGAAAAAGAAGTTATCAGAGAACAAAACTAATAACATAATGATTTAATAAACACGTTTTGCACCTCATTAGTATTTTCCTTATTGATTTGGCAATGAAATGACACGTCGCAAAGTTCAGCTGGGGTTTCAGATATTGTGCCACATAACATAAGGCAATTTGCCTGGGTAAAGACGTAGAGTTAAAAGAGTCATGAAAATTCCGATTATAAATGAATAAATGTCTTCGAGTATATCTTAACAGTTGAGTAGTCTACAGCCTTTCCCAAGTCTAAAAAACTTAGATACTGTCGAAAAGTGGAAAGGAAATAAAATGATACAGAAGATAGAAATTGATGAGTGAGGACAATACATGCAGATGGAAGATAAGATATGCAGAAAAAAAAAATCAGCACCAGTGAGCTATTCCAACTAGATCGGACGAAAAATACTGGACCAAAATCATATGTCCAAAGCATAAAACATAAAATTATTATCAGCAAGTGCAATGGTCATAACTCATAATCCCCTAAGTATAAGAAATACTCAAACAGCTAGAGAAAGATTTTTTTTTTTGAGTTAACGGGCAGAAGCACTGCCATTTCATTAAAGCGGAAGAATGAAAACTGTACAAAATATACAAGGAGAGAAGGGGGGGGGAGAGGGGAAGAGCTCAGCCTAGGAAATTACAGGCGAGAAGGCTGCCGCCCAAGCGGCGAGACCATCCCTGATTAGGGCTACAACTTGCGAAACGGACAAAGCCTGATTATGAAAGATGCGCCTATTGCGCTCCTTCCAGATTTCCCAGACCATATGGATGATGACACCATTGAGAGATCTCGCAGTAGTCTTTGGGATGCCATGCTGACTGAAGATCCACCAATCGCAGAAGCCAACCGAGCCGGTAGAAGGGGGTTGGCGAGGCAGAAAGGTTTGCCAAATTGCGGAGGCAAAAGAACAAGAGCCGCAAAGGTGGTCGACCGTTTCTAGTGGGCCAAGGCAGAAGCAACAAGCCATCTGGTGCGGCCACCCCTTCCTAGAGAAAGATTTAAAATCCTGTTTTTTCAGAACAGATGAACGTATCAAAGACTAATTAACCCTGTACCATCCCCACTCCAAAAAAAAAAGCACCTTCCAAGTTTTGTCGAGTTTTCCTAATATAAAACTAAAAAAACAGCCAACCAGCAACTATCTATTCGCATTCACAGTGTACATTCTATAAAAAAAAACACTTTCCAAAGCATTTTTATGGAAATGTTTACACAACTAGTAGGTGCACTGCAGGAGCACTGCGTGAACCTGAATATCTGAATCTAACCTATCCAACACACAAACACACAACGCGCATAGCATATACACCACAAACAAAATCAGTCCACGCTAATTACAATCAGTTGGAAAGTTAAAGATTACACTTGCACAATGAGAAGATCAACTCGAATGTGCTAGTAGCCACCTCACACAGTAATCACGCATCGATCACTTCCCACTTGCGATGAAACAGGAGAAATCACATCATTTAGCAGCACCCTGGTAGTCTGGTATGCATACCTGTCTCCTAAGATCCTCCTCGGTGCCAACATCATCGGCCAGATCCCCCTGTGATCCTCCACTCCCTCCAAAACCTGAAACAACAGCGCACGCACACGGAACAACACCGAGATTAACCCAACCACACCGCGAATCGTATCGAAACACCATGCTTAGTAGGCAGAATGGTGGCACGCTACCTCGCTCGTCATCCGAGGGCGCCTCCTCGAGCCGATCCTTGGGCACGAGCGGCCCCTGCTCCTGCACACGAAGAAACGAGCTCAAACCGTCCACCACCTCGATCCAACCCCGAAGCGGATGATTCAGCACGAGCGCCGGCAAGGAAGCGGCCGGGCGGGAGGGAGGGCTTAGGGTTTGCTTACGCGCCGGCCGTGCCCGGGGCGGGGGCGGAAGCAGGAAAGGAAGCAGCCGACGAGGACGGCGTCGAGGAAGGCCACGGCCGCCCTCGCGACCGCGTCCGCCCACCGGCACATCGGGGATCTCGGCGCTCGGCGCCGTGCGTGGATGCGGAGGAGAGAAGGGGAGGGGGCGTCGGCGGCGAGGCGAGGCGAGGGCGGAGAGGAGAGGATGGTTTGAAATGGTAGGGGAGAGGAGGGAAGCTGTAGTGGAAGTGAGAGGAGCGGAGGAAGAGGAAGGGGCCTTTTGCTGGGCTGGACTTTGGGATGGGCCAAAATTGGACTTGGAATTTGTCCCCTCTTTCGATTGCGCCTGGAAGGAAAGTTGCGATGGCGTCCGCCCAGCTGGAAGCAGCACGCATTTTAAACTGTTAGATTAAAATCCAGCGAATATTTTGGATTTTTATACTTTAATTTTTTTATCAATATGTACACCAATTTTATTTTTTGCAAAAATAGCAGTCCATGGCCCATTGAGTGGACGATAAAGGACATATTGCCTATTGGACAAACAATCGTAATGTTAAAAGGGCGATCGGGAGAGACAATCGTTACTGCTCAAACCGTTGGGGGGCCGTGAGCCGCCATTTGCACCGACCATTAAAGCTGGAGGGTCCCACCTATCGGCCATCAAAAGAGAAACCACCTACACCATTGGCGATATGTGTGTTACCCTCTACACCGACCGTAGCAGGTGGCGGGTCTCCTATCTATCGCCCACGGCATATGGACGATATGAATGCCCCTCTATGGGCTGACTTTTGTCGGTTGGAGCGTCCCACACCTATGCCCGTTGAATAGGTGATCGATAATTTTTTCCATTGGTGATATGTCTGCCTCTTGTCCCCTCTATGGGCCGATGGTTGTTGGTTGGAGAGTCCCACACCTATTGCCCGTTGAATAGGTGATCGTTCTTTCCATTGGCCATATGTCTGCCCCTCTCTCTCTACGACGATCATTATCGATAGGTAGACCCCATATATTCTACAATGGACAGACGACCGGGCTTTTTTTAAGCGGCCGCGACGGGCTATAGGCGTAGCGAGTTGAGAGAAACCAAGGGAGAGTTACATAGAGATTTGTAACTTTAGAGAAGAGACTGACGTAGAAGCAGGCCCACGGTGACGAATACAGAGAAGTTCGATTTGTGTGCTACGGATGCTTAAGCCAGATGATACACACGTGACACGTCCGCTACTTGAGGCTCCACACGGGCACAACGTTTCCCGGTTGTGAGAAAATGGCATTGCGTGGCGTGCATGGACTTCTCGCCGCGAGGATGTTTCCGGACAGAGACACTTGCGACAAGCCGGCTGTGTAGGCACCGCCCTTTTGACAGGCAGAGCCTAGATGAAAAAAAAAATTAAATAAATGCCATTATAAAATGATTATTTATAAGATTGCTATTATTATAAAACAATTTACCTGTCTCATTAATTATAAAGTAACGATTTTTCTAAATATACCATTGCACATGTTTTTTTTTTTACCAAAACACCCTCCTACCCTCTTCAACCTCCAATAGAGATGGCCAACGAACGAACCGGGTCGGCTCACTTGGCCCGGTTTACTATATGAACCAGATCTAACAAATCGATCGGTCGAGGTCTTGGTCTAAGCACGGTTCGTACAGTGAACCGAACCGAACCTGTTTTAAATTGGCAATCACATTTTTGTAGAAATATATTATAAAATTGAAAAATATTTGTGTTTAATAAAAATGTGTTACAAAATAAAAATAAAACATAATAAAATAGACAAATGAATATATATTTTTTTTATTAAATATGCTTGCTACAGTGGCAAACCAAACTAGACCGAAACGCCTGACTCGTCACTATATGAACCGAATAGGGTCAGCCCACGGAACGAGGTCTTGGCCATGTTACTCTATGTATTTAATAGCATGTATGTTTAACTAGTGGAGCTCACGCGCTTCGTGAGCGAAGCCCCGTGCTGTGAATAATTTATAAAATAATTTACTAAATGTCACAACGATAATAGGAAATAAGTCGACGTCAAGTGTGAGGCTGAAAATAGCAGGACATATTAAATTAAAGGAAAGAATATTAAAAATGTAGCTATAAATAGTATATGAGCAACATGTATTACGAAGAATTAATATGGGCCACAACCATAATAGGATCGAGTCCATAGGTTGTAAAGATGTACGAATAAAACGTAAACCTGTAATAAAAAAAATGGGTCCAATACAGAAGAATGTATATTTTTCAGCACCATAATGGGTTACTTTTTTAAAAAAAATCATTACGCCTTCAAACCAAGCTAAGAAAAGAGCTCATGTGAATTAAAAGAAGGAGAAAAAGGGTGGACAGGATATGAAATAGACTATCATTCTCTAAACAACTTATGATGTGGTCCTATAGATCACACTGCGTAGGTAATGCTTATTTCATCATCCACACTGATCGACCTTAGCTCTGAGAACATGTCAGTTTTAGTGCACGTACATGAAAGATAGCAGTGCCGACACCATTGACAGAAAAAAGGGTGGATATAGGCATCACGATGCACACATAGACATGGCTGTATCTGCTTCAGAATTCATTTTTTCATCTATTGTTCAAAGCACTGGGATCTTATAAAGGTTTGATCTACAAATCTGATAAACTGAACAATCGATTAGGGATGTTGACATGCTATGATATAAGAGAAGATTGAGCGTTTTTAAAGCAGATAAACCGCAATCAGATGCATTGCACATTTTTTTTGCTAATGCCAACAGACCGAGAAAAGGCAAGTTCAAACATCAAGTACGGGAAGTACGAATCACAGATACAACAAAAGCATTTTTATTAGAAGGTAGTAAGATACGCGTAGCTCTGCGAGGAAAGGGAAGTGAAGAGGACAGAAAGAGAGCATCATCTGATAGGAACTACTATGATATAACCTGTCAGGAAGATAAATCGGTGGTTAAAGCAGCAGCTCGCAATAACACCCTGCTCCACCGAAACCACCCTGTGGTATGAACACATCAAGCAGCAGGCATGATTAGATCAAGCGCACTAAAACAACAGCCAAGGAATGACAGCAAGATACAAGAAAAAGTCGCGATATAAAAGCTCGTCGGTGTAACAATAACAGCAAGCCACAAAAATATGCATAACCCATCAACATTTTACCAATCCTAGCCTTTGCTAAGCCTACAGGGAACACCTGCGCATGCTTCTGAGCAAGCTGATACACCTCAACACCTCATCCAACGCACAACGGGCAAAGATTCCATGGAGCACATGATGCGGTACGACGGAGCGCAGGATGCGTAGGCGTAGATCAAAGGCGGACATCAAGCACATGAATACCCAATGAAGCCCTGCACAAGGGGATTGGGGCTTTGTTTTCTCCACCATCTTGTACACACGCAGAGAGACAAAAAAGACTGGAGAAGAGAGAGGAGAGGGAACGGCGCGGTAGCGCCAAGCTCCGGCAAGGTAGCCGCACGGTCCAGTGGTGGAGGCAGCAAGCAGCGGTAAGCTGCAAGGCGGCGGAGGGCAGGCCCCAAAGCGCCCGGGCAGGCCGTCCCAAGGGCCTTTCCAAGGGCCACCCTGCCCGGATCCAGCCTCGTCGAGGGCGCCATCAGCGGAGCCGGGCTCCCCGGGGCCGACCACCATGGCTGCATTGCGAGCACTCCGGAGGCGACGGCGATAGCACTGGCGGCTGGGGGGATTACGGACCCGGCGGTGTGCAAAAGGGAGAGAGCAGGGATGGCGGCGGCGTGGAACGGCGGCAACGAGGAGAAAGGAGGAAGGGGAGGCGGCGTGAGCAGAAGAGGCGGGGAGGACGGGAAGGGAGGGAAGGGAAAGGGGGCGCGGTGAGAGACGGGGGGTCGGGGGCAGCGGAGCTAGGGTTCGATCCGAGTGGCAAAGGCGGGTAATTTTATAGCAACTCCAGATGTATCTACGAAGACAAAAAGGGCAGCACTGTGAGGCCAGGAATAATTGGGGGGCCGAACGAAAAACGACGCAAACTGGAAAGGACCCCATTGCGAACCTACGAGGACACGGACAGGAAATCAGAAACCAGTGGGGTTTTTTTTGCAAACCGAACCCCCCCTGGAGGGCTCGAATCGGGCGGCTGGGATGGGAGACACGCGAGGCGATCGGACGGCCGAGGAATTCCGGGTGACGTAGCCACTACGAGAGTGAGCCTTAGCTACGCGCTATATAGTAGCGCAGCTAATATCCGCATATCATTGACAACGGCAAAATTTTTAAATTGCATTTTTGTGGTTCCATCTATCTAAAATTCACCGTAATAATATCATTATTTTAGTGCGATCAATCATTAGTGCACAGCTGCACTATCACGGGTTGGAGATCTCTGTAGACTGTGTTGCGACATGGGTACTAGACATTGCATGAGGGTCGAGCACAAGTGGGTTTGTTTACTCGGTATGAACTTGACGTGACAATGGTCTGGTTCTTTTCAGCTTAAATTAAATTAAATTAAATTTTATTATTTTTATATAAGTAAAATTTTGTTATTTTTATATAAGTCAGATGATGTAGTACTTTTTAGTTTTTGAAGTTTTAAGTAGTTCTTTTAAAAATTATTAAAATATTTTTAAAATTTTTGGGCTTTTCTTTCTAAGACCTTTTTTTTCAGCTGAAAGTTGTTAAAAACTTTAATTTTAAAAGTTGTGAAACTTCGAAAGACATCTTAAGTAGTTTTAAAAATGATGAAAAAATATTTACGAACTCTAAGAATAATTATTTAAAACCTCACAAAAATGACTGCAAAGTATTACGTCTTTTGGCTTATAAAAAAACATATATTTATTTAATTTAATTTAAGCTGTAAAAAACAAAGCCCTCTCAGGTAATCACAATCTTTTTAATTAAAACGATAAGTAATTTTAAGGCGAAAAGAAGAAGACCGATGTCTGATATATTTTTTTTCCAAAATTTTTAAGACTCGGAGAGCATGAAACTAGTGCAGACGTGGTAAACATGGCCGGTTGGTAACTTAAGGTATGCCTGACAGCGCTTGATTTTAAACGGGAGGAAGTATAGCGTAGATCCGTACATCGCACTGTAGTATAGCGTAGATCCGTACATCGCACTGTCGGGCATCCCGCGACCTAAGCTAGCGGCTGCTGAAAACCCTAGCCCCGGGAGAGAATGAATCCCCATCAACATGGGCGCTGCATTCTACGACCTCCCGTACAGGCCACGAAAGCAACACGCAGCCTGGACTGGCTATCTACCTCAGCTCAGCTCCATCGCCGGCCTGCAGCTGCAGCGAAGCTTCCGATCCGAAAGCAGGAGAAGAACAGCCACTGCAATTTGATGGGTGGGTACGCAGCTTTCACGTGCGGGCCATGGAATTGAATCCGGCGCGCGCCACGGAGGGAGCAGGAAAACTCGGATCCATGGATGGAGACGCGCGGGGAAGAAGCAGCAGCAGCAGCAGCACGAAGGATTCAACGGTAGCTTCGGCTGTACGTCTGGTTGACTCCTCCTGCATGCATGCCTCTCCTTCGATTCCTTGGAAGATTCAACCCCGGGTTGAAGGTTTTTCCGGCGCCGATCGATCAGTTTCTAGCCAAGGAATCAGTTATTATATATGGGCTGGTTTGCAGCAGTGCTGCATAGAATTTTCAATTTGCAGCAGTGCTGCATAGAATTTTCAACCAAGGAATCGGTGGTACGAAGTTACGAACTGCTGGTTTGGAAAAATGGGAGCCGGCTGGAATGGATGCAGAGTGGCAGCAATTTCTGTGACGGGAATTAGCTTGGATCGATGCTGTTTGGGGGTATAACCGCAGCGGCGACCTGTTCATACTTCGGAATTGTTCACAGTTCACACGGCAGGACGCAGGCACTGACTGACTGGTAATTTCTTTCGTTTTTGACTCCCAGCCCTAATTTCCAGTAAGAAACGTGCACAAAAATAAAATGTCCACGCACTTTAATTACTTTGGAAGGTACTACTGCATCGCTAGCTCATTCGTAAATTCGGTGGAAAATTAAGATGCCAATTGCCAACATAAATATCGGTGGTGCATTACTGTGATAGACGACCAGCTGCTTATTTCGAACCCGCGGTCAGAATTGAAGTCGTCGTTGTCTACACGTAGGAGCAGGCTAGCCAAGCTCCATCGCCTGCAGCTGCAGTGAAGCTTCCGATCCTAAAAGCAGGAGAAGAATAGCCACTTTGGTCCTGTACATTTCAACTTAGCGTAGCGTAGCGTTTCACTGTAGTTGAGAGTCTTTAAAAATAGGTTTAGATGTTGTAAAAAAATAATTAAAAAATAGTTTTAAGATCGTTAATAGAACTACTAAAAACCTGAGAAAAATCGTTACAAATTATTGCACCAAATAAATTTATATAAAAAGATAAATTTTCATAGTAGAATCTACGCCACGCTGTTCGAAATGTCAAGGCCATGGATCCCGCCGGGGCTTCCGGTGGGTCAAGGACCGCTGCACCGGCATCGTCCGCCGCTGGTGACCCCGCCGGCCGCCGCCGGCGACCGCTAAAGCCATCCGTGAGAAAGGCACCGCCGTCACGCTGTCGCACAGTTCACAGGCCTGGCCTCGACGGCATGGCGTGCGTGGTGCCAGGAGGATGATTTGACCATTTGATGTTTGTAATATAAAGCTTTAATTTCCATGTAACTTATTAATTTGTAACCCTTTTTTGTTCCTTAAGTTCTTTGTTATTGCCTGATCTGATTGTTTTGGTTTTATGGGTGCAAGAAAAATATAGAAAAGAATCCTTTGAATAACTTGGATGCTTTTGTGCTCTACCAATAGGTCATGATAGCAAATTTTTTTCCCAATCATTTTGAGTGATTTTATTAGTACTAGTAGTAGTAGTACTTTTATTCTTATCTAACTGCTGAAAGTTGGATAGGCTCCCTTACGCAAGGACTATATAACCCCCAATTTCTATGAAATACAAGATGCTAATTGAATGATAAAAAATTCATGCTCAGTTATACAACACAAGTACAAACTCTAGATTCAAGTAGAGATTGCGAGACAGAAAATAGAAAGTACACATAATGTAAATGGTTTATTATTGTGATTACTCTGTCTTGATTGTGTGGTTGCAGCTACCATTGTCAATGAGACAATTATCAATAACTGCACAACGGTTATTGTCATTGACACATATATTAATTTGTCCATTTATATTAATCAAAAGAATTAATATCGTAAAAATCAGTACCAGATTACTTTCCCACATCCTTTTAAGTATCAAACTGTTATCCTACCCATATCCATGCCTAATGCCTTACTGCTTAATAAGCACAAACTCTATGCAACTATATAGAGAAGTGACATAGAAGAATTATGGTCAATTGGTCATCATATCTATTTTCAACATGCTCGAAAGACGTAACCATCAACTGGTAGACTAGAGAACAAGTATCAATGCTTTGTATCATTCGGATGGAGAGCCACTCAGCCGCTGCTGACAGAAATTTATATAGAGGGTTTCCAGATGGTCTAGAAGAAACTCCAGTTTGTATATTTGAGCAATACCATCGGCTCCTCTTTTCTATGGAGGAGATCAACATGTCACTGTTTAGGTTAAGTTCTCATGGAACTACTCATAGCATTATTTGCCATGTTTCTTATAGGAGTAAAATCACTACTACTCCAGATCTCGGCCTCATGATATCATGCTGTCACAAAAACTGGGCTGCTTTGCCCAGCTGACAAACAAATCTCAAGCCAAGTGGTCAGGTAAGCCTAAAAGCTCAGACAAAGTGAACCCCCTCACCCTGGATGACCTCTCCAATGCGGTAAGCAGGATTTGGTCCATGGGTATCTTCAAGAATCCTATCCGCTGCCTCTTTGCTCACTACAAGGACCATCCCAATGCCCATATTGAATGTTCGCCTCATCTCCGCATCTTCAATTTTTCCAACCTGTTGGAAGAAAAAAAAAACAAAAACTATGCATGAAGATGGATATAAATAAAATCAATTATCTGTGAATTGCCAGTATTCATCTAGTATTTCTATCCTACAAATAACCCCTTGATCAGATGTAATGTACTGAACTCTCTAATCACACTTTTTCTAGAACTTAAATTCACATTTAGGCCCTGTTATCCTCAACTTATCTTATTTGATTGACTTATCTACTGAATTGATTTATCTCCTTTAGGCAGCCTCGAGAGTCCAATCCACTTCGTTCAACTTGTGTTTAGAACTTTTAAACAAGTATTTGAGATAGAAAAAATGGATTCAAATTTTTTTTAATTTAAACGAAGATAAGTAAATAGACAGATAAGTCAAATAAAATAAAGTGACAAAAACAAACCCTTGGTCTAAGCTTGATTATTGTAGGCCATCCAAACTAGTCAGCACCAACGAGTGCCTCTTGAACATTATTAACAAATAACATGAGTTTTTACGAGTCTCAATTACCAGATATAATTTGGCTTCAATCTACTTCAATCAAAGTTTTTGCTATTGTAATGCTACTAGCTGACATTAGATGTATTCAAAATGGGCACTACATAATCCGAGAACATTGAGTACAAAAACAGATTAATCTATTACTAGGGTACAAGAATATGAAAACCAAGCTGATCCTTAGCTCTTACCTCTTGAATCCAATTGAACACAGGTGGCACTTTCCATGATCCAGTAAAGACTTTTGCTCCAAGTCCAGAAGGAAATACTCTTGGGATATTATCAGTGAAACCACCACCGGTAATATGGGCCAGCCCTTTTACACCACCCTTGCTAATAATCTCAAGCACCTTTTTTCATTTCAACAAATTGAATTAGAAACTCAAGTAAAAATATATGGAAAATATGAAAAAATCATCAGGAAAAACTAACCTGTTTAACATAGATGACAGTTGGTGCCATGAGAGCTTCACCAACAGTAGTTGTTATGCCATCGTTTCTTGGGAGCTTATCAGTCAAAGAGAGTCCACTTTTGGCTAATACTCTAAAAATAAAAAAATGTCTCCAGTGTCATTAACCAGAAATAATTAAATAAGTAAAACACAAAGGAAAAAGTAGTAAAAGCTATACTACAAAGTACCAATCATCTATTTTGAATTGAAAAAATAAAATCGGATAAATGCAATACCTTCTAGCGAGGGAGAATCCATTAGAATGAACCCCACTGGAAGGAAGACCAATGAGGATATCTCCTTCCATGATGTTTTTACCATCGATGACAATATCCTTCTTTACAAAACCAACAGCAAAACCACTCAGCTCATATGCACCTTCCGCATAAAAATCTGGCATTTCTGCTGTCTGTTACAACCGGTTTTTTTGGCAATGATCAATAAATTTATTTTCACAAATATACAGTTATTGTCCACATAGAATGCTTTAAGAAAAAAAATCAATGCAAAGTAAAATAGACAGCCATGTAAAGTATTTCTGATACTAAAGCTAAATTTGTTCATGCATTAATAATAAAAAAATATTCATATAGCCAACACATTTTGCCGCAATTATGCTGATGTTTATATAAATGTTCTCTTTACAAAACCACCTATAACTTATACATCATAACATAACAAGGTAAAAACAAATTAAATCTTTTTTACTGGCGCATATAAAGATTCGAGTAGCAGACATATAGGTGCACCATTATTCTTATTTACTAAGGCATTCATCACTGCTAAGATACCACTGCTAAATCTTAAGTGCAATTTTCAGAAAAATATCACCTCTCCTCCTAACAGAACACAATCCGATTGTTGGCATCCATCCACAATCCCCTTGATAACCTATAAAAACCAAGTGGGAGTTATATACAGAGTCACCATGCTCCACCAGCAGAAGACAGGCAAAATTTGCATGAGAAACAAGCAAGAAATTACTTTATGATGTGAAAAAAAATACTGACAGTACCTTCTCAGCAAGATCCACATCAAGTTTGCTCGTAGAAAAATAATCAAGGAAGAATAATGGCTTCGCACCTGAAGTTACAATGTCATTGACACTCATAGCAACCTGGCACAATGAAAATAAATAATTCATTCACTCTACGAGATGAGACAAAAGGCGCATACATATAACAAGCGATCACATACCAGGTCAATCCCAATTGTGTCATGAATACCGGTTTCAAATGCAAGTTTCAGCTTTGTCCCAACACCATCAGTGCCAGCCACTAGGAAATCATTACCTGTTCAATCCAAACAACACAAAAACAGATTTTTAGAACAATTAAAAGGTAAAGTTCCAACCAATCAATTCTTGACGCTTGAGGTATGAGTCTGACAAATAGAGCAAGTGGAACATTAAAGAACGATCATTCTTGCCGACTAAGAGAATAAGCGAGCACGAAGAGGCGGCGATTTAGCATAGTAGCGTACCAAAGGGGAAGAGGCCACCGAAGCCACCTACTGCAGGAGCCAGCTTTTTGATGCGTCTGACGAGCTCGGCGCCAGCGTCGATGTCCACGCCGGCGTCCTTGTACGCCATGCCCGCCTCCTCGCCGGAGCAGGAGCAGGCCATGGCAGCGCGGCGCAAAACCGTGGAGGCCTGCGAAAGGCGGAGGCGCTGCGGGCGGGGAGGGCACCTGAGAGCCGCGGGGGAAGCGATCGGAGAGGCGTACGACCAACGACGGATCCACTGCCCGGGCTACCGTGTTCAAGGGATTTAGGGTTCATCGTCAAAATAAAATAAAATAAGTAAATCATATTTATTGAAAACACACACAAACTATTCCGTCGAATTCGGATCAAATCCGAGATCACACGACATGGGGGAAAACCAAACGAGAGAGAGAGAGAGAGAGAGAGAGAGAGAGAGAAGAGCTGAGGCAGCGGTACCATTGGAGGCAACGCACGGCGGCGAGGCGGCGCCAACGAGGAGGCAACAAGCGAGCGAGGCGGACAGAGGCGGCGGCGGCCTGGCGGCGTCGCGGAGGAGCCGACGAGGAGAGGGCATCGGACAAGGCCGCAAGGGGCGAACAAGACCAAGACAGCTCGGCACATGGCCCGGCCCGTCAGTTTATCGGGCCTAGGCCGAGCCTAGGCCCGTCCGTGTTTGTTTCAGCTTAAAATATTTTAAGTTGAATTTTACTATATCAAATTTTGTTATTTTTATATAGCCAACATGTTGTAGTAATTTATAGCTCTTCTCAATATTGTAAAGCTATTTTTAAATTACATTTTTAAAATTATTAGAGCATTTTTTTGAAAACTCTTAATTTTTGCCACACTAAAACTCCACTTTATTCAATGCTGAAATAAACAGCGCCTAAATTATAGTGGGCTGGACTTAGCCCCGTTTTTTAAGCCCAATTGGTTTGGCCTAGATGGGCTTGGGCTTGGTTCGACGGGAGCGGGCTTTTTCAGCAACAGTTATGGTGCAGAAGTTTTTTTTTAGATGCACGTAATTCCTTTCTAAAAAAAAAAGATGCAGGTAATCCTAGGAACCTGGATGCAGTCGCTCCCTTTAAACTTTTAAGCATCTTTCATTAGTCAGATGTTCATAGCAGCTATAGCCTATATCATTTATACAGAACATCACGTCTCGGCGTCTCGCAGCAACCGGGAACAAGCAAAATTTAAGAGTGACATGGGTATGTGATGATGCAAGGGAGAACACGGTATCAAGTTTGCTCTCCAGATCCACACCGTGAAATGTTATGTTGGTTCAAAATCCGCAGGTTTCAGAGGTTGGCGACAGATTTATCAAAATTTGGACTGAAATCTCGCCAAATCATTCACTATTCAGCTTCCCCCCTCAAAATTGAATAACCTTCCACGGACTAGGTTCCTGCGTTAAAAACATGTATCACCATTAGGTCCAAACAGATGGCTGGTGTTCTTCCTTTTCAATTAAGTGAGCCGAATAGAATCTAAAGATACAACAGCGAGGCACATAGGAGCACGCCAACGAAGCCACATATATCACTGTTAGTGATATGCGCATGCACAGTGTGTTTTGCAGTGAGTAGCTTGCCACATGGGAAAAAAATTCGTAACAAAAAAATAGTTCAGTGTGTGTGCCGATAGACAACGTTTTGGTTAATCTGCAAGCAGGAACAGACCTTGGAGGGCATGGGTTCTCGTCAGATAAAAACTTCATCAACCTTTCCTCGAATGGTGTGGCATGCCAGCTCACTTGTTGGTCCTAACGACAGTAGTATCTTAGACACAAAAAAACTTTTAAGGAAGAAAACATGTGATAAAACATAAATGATCATTGTATACCTCCTTGTACTTAGTAGTTGTGTTTGGAATACCATTACCATGATACCATCCCATGACTTGGGCAACCTGGGAGTAGGATTCTCCACACACCAGTTCATTTCAGAACCCGTGAAGACATGTCCCGCTGTGAAAAGACTGCCCTCATCAGACAGTTGATCCCCAGCAGGACATTTGATATTGCCTTGGCTCTCATTATCTCCAGATGAAGGTTTCAGCCAGTGGGACAGACTCAATGCAGCATGCTTTTCATCTGAATTGGATTTGGATAGCTCTACACCATCCAATAGATTTGGGGAACTTATCTTCGACTCATCCAGAGAGAGAGTTTCTTTTTCATGGCATGAAGCATTGCCACTAGGATTTGAAAATGGTAGCGAATGGCACAATCCTGGCTTAAGCACTAATTTTGAAGGGGTTTTCTGTGGCTTCTTGATTGAATATTCTCCCAAGTTTCTCCTTTTAGGAGGATTGGAGGATAGCACTGGTGAATAATCTTCTGTTACTTCCATCAGATGAAGCTTATTCTCAATGGGTCTCAGGACAGGATAGACAAATTGCTTGAGGGTCCTGACACGCTTTCCAGACATAGAACACCCTTTATGTGGAGTATATATTGTTGCAGGGGTTTGCTCGTTATCTCTGAGAACTAAAGGAGTTGGGAAGGGTGAATCAGTGCAATCAGACAGCCTGTTTTTGATGCCTGAAACATGGACTTCCCACGGAATGCTGTCTGAGGAACTTGTTCAACTTGTGTAAGATGTTCCTCTTCAACAATAAGCTCAGGCCTCAAAGTATGACCCTCTTCACATTTGAAGCTGCATAGCATGATATGATAAGTGAATAAATGTCTTCGAGGATATCTTGACAATTGAGTAGTCTACAGCCTTTCCCAAGTCTTAAAAATAAAATACTGTCGAAAAGTGGAAAGGAAATAAAATGATACAGAAGATAGAAATTGATGAGTGAGGACAATACATGCAGATCAAGATAAGATGTGCAGGCAAAAAAAAATAGCACCAGTGAGCTATTCTAACTAGTTCGGACGGAAAATACTGGACCAAAATCATATGTCCAAAGCATAAAACATAAAATTATTATCAGCAAGTGCAATGGTCATAACTCATAATCCCCTAAGTATAAGAAATACTCAAACAGCTAGAGAAAGATTTAAAATCCTGTTTTTTCAGAACAGATGAACGTATCAAAGACTAATTAACCCTGTACCACCCCCACTCCAAAAAAAAAACACATTCTAAGTTTTGTCTAGTTGTCCTAATAGCATTCACAGTGTACATTCGACAAAAAAAACACTTTCCGAAGCATTTTTATGGAAATATTTACACAACTAGTAGGTCCACTGCAGGAGCACTGGGTGAACCTGAATATCTGAATCCAACCTATCCAACACACAGCGCGCATAGCATATACACATTCACAAACAAAATGTTAAATATTACACTTGCACAATGAGAAGATCAACTCGAATGTGCTAGTAGCCACCTCACACAGTAATCACGCAACGATCACTTCCCACTTGAGATGAAACAGGAGAAATCACATCTTAAGCCAGATAATGAGAGCCAATACAGAGAAGTTCGATTTGTGTGCTACGGATGCTTAAGCCAGATGATACACACGTGACACGTCGGCTACTTGAGGCTCCACACGGGCACAACGTTTCCCGGCTGTGACCTGTGAGAAAATGGCATTCCGTGGCGTGCAGCGACTTCTCGCCGCGAGGATGTTTCCGGATAGAGACACTTGCGCCAAGCCGGCTGTGTAGGCACCGCCCTTTTGACAGGCAGAGCCTCGATGAAAAAAATAAATTAAATATATGCCATTATAAAATGATTATTTATAAGATTGTTATTATTATATAACAATTTACCTGTCTCATTAATTATAAAGTAACGATTTTTCTAGATATACCATTGCACATGTTTTTTTGACCAAAACGCCCTCCTACCTTCTTCAACCTCCAATAGAGATGGCCAACGAACGAACCGGGTTAGCTCAGTTGGCCCGGTTTACTATATGAACCGGGTCTAATGAATCGATAGGTCAAAGTCTTTGGTTTAAGCACGGTTCGTACAGTGAACCGAACCGAACCGGACATCCGGTTTTAAATTGGCAATCACATTTTTGAGGGTGCATCTATCTAAAAATCACCCTAATAATATCATTATTTTAGTGCCATCAATCATTACTGCACAGCTGCACTATCACGGGTTAGAGATGATGGGGCACGGGGGAGGCCCGATCTTTTGGTGAGACTCGAAGGGATAATTTTGATCTGGTCGGAGAGGCGACCTTAACGATCCAGCTATCAACCTCTCAAGGATAACCCGGTAATCGCTAAACCACCAAACCTACTCGTTATCAACCACGCCAAGAACGCGATTGACCTGATCACGAAAGTCGTTTCCTGCAAGCGATCGAAGAACAAGCAAGAAACAAGATAAACGCAATTTAAAATTGCAAATATGGATGAAGCACTTGGATAAATTTGAGATTCGATAACTCGACTCGGGTGGTCTAGCCGACACATGCAAATTCGAGGGGAGACGCACACGGGGTCTACCAACACACAACCAAACCTGAGTCTAAACAATGACGGCTACAGAATATATAGCGACGGCTAGGGTTTGGAGCGCTCAACCATAGGGTTACATGGGCCACGGGTCCAAAGTGGAGTTGGCGCAGCACCAGGCAGATTTTGACGTCCTCTTGATTTCGTGATTCCTGTTGATTCTGATAGAATTTGGTCCTCAAACTGGATCCATTGGAAAGCTTCCGTCGTGGGCTTGTCCGTGCATATCAAGAACGTCCAAAACGGACTTCGTATGACCGAGTTATGATCATTTCAAGTCGGACCGCTCCTGATGGCCGAACTGGGCTCGTGGACGACAAATTAGGTTTAATCTTTGGTTGGGCCTTGATCAATATGGATGTTTGAGCCTGAGGTCATCGAGGAGGTAGAGATGCGCCTTTGTTGAATACACATTCAAGTATGGGTGGCGGCCGGAGTGATGGATACCGTAGCATCATGTCCGAAGGTGAAGAAGACCAACTGTGTGGTCGATCTGGCCAAGGTGGGGGCCGATGAAGCCATATTGATGTAGCTGAAGAAGTAAATGCGATGAATTGTTGCCAATGTGCCACAATCGTAGTGCAAGAAGTAGAGGAAGGAGTGGTGGTCACATCCATATGGATGATGTCCTCATCATTCTTCCCTTCTTAAATTGGAGTCGTCCTCGACTCCTTTACTTGTTTCTGCAAAAGATTAGTAGAAACAAGGGGCAAAAGAACACGCACACCTTTTGAGTAACTAGAGGAATTTAGCATGACATGGATAGAAAGATTGTCATCCTGTAGTTGGGCACATTTATTTACAACAAAAGATGGTTTCATATTGGAGCAAATATAAACTCGATGCACCATATACTCTCATTTATCATTATTTTTGCCAAAAGCATATAAACTATTTCTATATAAACATGGCAAATCTGGGTGTTGACAAAGCTTCTCCTCCAAACTATTTAGATCACAATGAACATTGAATTCAATGTAACCTAAAGTATTTAAAGAAGACATTAATTTTTACTCATCTTCGTCGTTTACAATGTGAAGAACATATCTATTATCTTCACAAGTAATTGGTTCGAAAATAGAAGTTGCATGTTCATTCAGTTGTTGTGGTAATGATATAAGTGAAGCATTTTCACGCAACTCTTCTTTATCACAAATGACAATAAGCATATCATCTTGTGGCAAAGAAAAATCAGAAGTGGTTTCTACTAATTGTTGCTCTACAATAGCATGAGTAGTAGACAAATTTTACTCAAGGCATCACCTTTTTCATTACCTTGTACAAACTCTTCAGTTGATGTAGGTGAAACATCAATTTTTATCTTCATTTACACATGTGACAACAATGGTTTCTTCTCTCTTCTTTTTCTCCGTTTCATCCTGCTTCTCTCGACAATGCTTACCCTCCTGCAAAATGTTAGTTAGAAGAAGCGATGCAACAATGGGTTTGTCTAATAAAGCTAGAAATTCATTCAACGATTCATTAATCATACTTTCAGCTCTACATGCATATTTCAACAATTGTGAAAGAGAACAATATGTTTCCTCAATGAGAATATTTTAAATATCCTCATTAAGTCCTTTCAGAAATCTATTTTCAACTGCGTCTTCACATTCCATTAATCCACTTAGTTTTAATAAGGTCTTGAATTTGCGATAGTATTCCTTTACCTTGAATTTATCTTGTTTCAGATATTTCAGATCAAGATATGCATCTTCGGCATCATAGTCTTCAAACATATCTCTAGGTGGTAATGAAACAAATACGTTGTATTTTTTCACATGATGATAAGAGGTGTAACCTGCCATTGTTAGTAGCAAACAAGAAAATACAAGGGTATATTTCTATAAACTACTAGGTAGTGGAGTCACTCAAGTCACACCCACTCAAACATTTACCTTACTCTTACAAGTTTTGACCACACAAGCAGGCGGTGCAATCGGTGGCTGGTTCGTGATAATCTGAGCACACGTGGTGGTAAAGCGATAGCAAGATCTATCCCTATTTAGTTAGTAGTATGTGGAGCTTGAACAGGCTAGTATTTGTAGCAAAGAATATGCAATCATCGAAATTAGAATAGCAAAACTGAATAAATATCCAAAGTACTTGTCAAAGTTGCTCGTCTAAACTCGTTCGTAGAACTAGTTCAAACAAGCGAGGAATACACCAAGTACAAATGATACAATATGCAAACACTTCTGATTTTTTTTCTTCCCTTTTTTTGTGTAGCTCTTTTGTATGCACTTGCCCTTTTCTTTTCTTTTCTTTTTTTCCACCGACAGATAACATTGCAACATTGTATTTTCGATCTCTAAAGACAGCGGATCTTCTAACACAGTTTTTAGAGTTTTACCAACTTCAGACGTAAAAACTCACAACTACAAAGTTGTAGATATTTTTCTGCCGTTCAATTTTCATATATGGAAGTCCTAATTTAAATAAAGGAAGGTTGAGATATGGGCCCCGTAATACTGACTGTCCATAAATTCTCAGGATGGACAGATTCACATCAAACGCAAATTTGGGCGGAAAAACGGCGTTTCTAGAACTTATCACAATGGACAAAGTTGTAGAGAATTTTCGGGGCTAGAATTTAGAATATAAAATTATCCAGATCGGAAAAGATATGATGGAGATATTGCATCTGGAATAACAGATCCGAAATAACTGCGAACCAATTCAACTTGAATTCCTTCGGTGCTTGGGTTTGATGTCAACAAAACGGATGAACTTCACACTAGGCCAAGAACTTAATCTAAACCAGCAACAATACTATGACCATAGACACAAATTCAATAAAGCGAAACAGAAAACAAAAATTGCGGAAGCACAAAGCGGCTTGGATAGTGGAAGGGACGACGAACTTACACTACGGGAATCTCCCTCAATACCGAGGGCTCAAAACCCTCGCAAGAAAGGCAGAAGCCCTCACGATTTACTATTCATGAGGGCCGGCCCTCATGAATAGGTGCTCGCGTCTGCTCCCCCGCAAATAACTACAGAACACGAGGTAGGGGCGGCGTCGGCGGTGGTGGCGGCGGGTGGCGGCTGCTGCTGCTGGCGGGCGGGTGGCGGAGGCGGGCGTGGGAGGCGGCGGCGGCGGGCGCGGCGGGCGGCGGCGGCGGGCGCGGCGGGGCGCAGGCTGGCGGCGGCGGCGGTTAGTTAGTAAAGACGGGCTTGGGCAATTTTTTGCCCAAGTCCAAGCCAGCGCTAGATCTATATGGGGCTTTAATCGCGAGGGCTAGATGGCCCTCGTGAATAACCCCGCGCCACTTATTTGCGAGGGCCAGGTGGCCCTCTCGAATAAGGCTGAGTCAATCTTTGCGTGGGCCCGGCTCGACCGCCAGATTACCGCCGCACAAGAGTTATCTAATCGCGAGGGCTATTTCGCCCTCGTGAATAACTGAGTCGCCGCTTTGTCGTGAGTGCTATGCGGCCCTCGCGAATCCCGCTGGGTCAATGCTTCGTGGGCCGGCTCGTCCAACGTGCACCGCGACAGAGCCAATGCTTATGGGCCCACCGCCACCAAAGGCAAAGGCACAAGAGCCCATTAATCGTGAGGGTCGCCCACCTCGTGAATAACCGAGTCGCCGCTTTTTAGCAGCTGACCCTCGAGAATCAACCTTCCTCACTGCTTGGTGGGCCCACCACTGTGCGCCGCAAGTCAGCACCGGAGCCTACTAATCGCGAGGGCTTTGTGGCCCTCGTGAATAAACGAGCTGCCTGTCTTTCGCGAGGGCTGTACGGCCCTCGCGACTAATGCATGGTCACTGCTATGTGGGCCCTGCTCTGTCCTCCCTTGCCAGCACAGGAGCCATCCCTAATAACGAGGGCCTCTTAGCCCTCGCGAGTTAAGGACGCACGCATTTATTCGAGGGCTCATTCTGCGGCCCTCGTGTCTATAGGTCGTTAAATACGAGGGCCATATTAGCCCTCGCGTATAATAATTATATACGAGGGTTTTTGTCGGAACCCTCGCTACTAATAAATATTCTCCTTCCCTCTTGCACTCAAATTATTTTTAAAAAATACCAAATAATAGTTTAAAATATGTTTGAGTTGATAATATTCTTTAATGTACCATTTGTTGCAATAGAAAAAAAATAAAACATAAAACAAATTTTTCTGATATTAACCCTTTCTTATCTCACACTATCAGCTTATCGATATACTAAGCATTCTAGTATACATTTCGGAAATTCATTTCATGAAATTATATAATACATTATTGATAAATTATAGATATTACGCATTACCCGTTACACACTATTTAACACTTGTCTTCTCTAGAGACTGATGATGACTCCGTCTTTTCTCTGTCGAATTCGAATTCGAGGGAGAATCCTTCACGATATACCAGAGTTAACCAAGTTTCTGTACACGAACGAGGTAAAACCACAATGTGCGGGAGATTTAAGGCTTACAGAGGGATTTGGTTTTCAATTTCTAGGCCTTTTATTCGAGAGGGCTGGAGTAGGACCCTAGCGAGTAGTTGCTGAGGCACCCTTTTTTGCGAGGGCCACATAGTAGCCCTCGCGAATTAGCAGCACGTGGCAGTTATTCGTGAGGGCTGGAATTAGGCCCTCGTGAGTATCTTGCTGCTACTCTTTTTTGCGAGGGCTACTTCTTGGCCCTTGTAAATATAACATGTTTAACGAGGGCGGTAGTGTACCCTCGTGATTTTATGTTTTATTATGAGGGCTTTTTTTCAGCCCTCGTGTATAATTTTTGATCCTCGCGAAATTGGCAGATTCCAGTAGTGTTAAATCTTTTTTGTGGGGCAATTTTATGTACTCTAGGATGAACATGAACATATCTAAAGCTAATGATAGATGTTCTCACCAGGCAACCTTCGCTCTGATACCAAATGATGGGGACACGAGGGAGGCCCGATCTTCTGGTGAGACTCGAAGGGATAATTTTGATCTGGTCGGAGAGGCGACCTTGACGATCCAGCTACCAACCTCTCAAGGATGACAACCCGGCAATCGCTAAACCATCAAACCTGCTCGTTATCAACCACGCCAAGAACGCGATTGACCTGACCACGAAGGTCATTTCCTGCAAGCGATCGAAGAACAAGCAAGAAACAAGATAAACGCAATCTAAAATTACAAATATGGATGAAGCACTTGGATAAATTTGAGGTTCGATAACTCGACTCGGGTGGTCTAGCCGACACACGCAAATTCGAGGGGGACGCACATGGGTCTACCAACACACAATCAAACCTGAGTCTAAACAATGACGGCTACTGAATATATAGCGACGACTAGGGTTTGGGGCGCTCAACCCTAGGGTTACATGGGCCACGGGCCCAAAGTGGAGGTGGCGCAGCACCCGGCAGATTTTGACGTCCTCTTGATTTCATGATTCCTGTTGATTCTGATAGAATTTGGTCCTCAAACTGGATCCATTGGAAAGCTCCCGTCGTGGGCTTGTCCGTGCATACCAAGAACGTCCAAAACGGACTTCGTATGACCGAGTTATGATCATTTCAAGTTGGACTGCTCTTGGTGGCCGAACTGGGCTCGTGGACGACGAATTAATTGGGTTTAATCTTTGGTTGGGCCTTGAGCAACATGGGGGTTTGGGCCTGAGGTCGTCGAGGAGGTGGAGATGCGCCTTTGTTGAATGCGCCTTCAAATATGGGTGGCGGCCAAGGTGGCGGCTGGAGTGTTGGATACCGTATCATCATGTCCGAAGGTGAAGAAGACCAACTATGTGGTCGACCTGGCCAGGGTGGGGGCCGATGAAGCCATATTGATGTAGCCGAAGAAGTGAATGCGATGAATTGTTGCCAACGTGCCACAATCATAGTGCAAATAGTAGAGGAATGAGTGGTGGTCGCATCCATGTGGACGATGTCCTCATCAGGAGATCTCTAGACTGGGTTGTGACATGGGTACTAGACATTGCATGAGGGTCGAGCACAAGTGGGTTTTTTTTACTTGGTATATATGAACTTGACGTGACAATGGTCTGGTTCTTTTCAGTTTAAATTAAATTAAATTAAATTTTGTTATTTTTATATAAGTCAAATGATGTAGTACTTTGTAGTTTTTGAAGTTTTAAGTAGTTCTTTTAAAAATTATTAAAATAATTAAATTTTGAGGTTTTTTTAAGGCCTTGTTTGTTTCAGCTGAAAGTTGTTAAAAACTTTAATTTGAAAAGGTTGTGAACCTTCGAAAGACATCTTAAATAGTTTTAAAAATGATGAAAAATATTTTATGAACTCTAAGAATAATTATTTAAAACTCTGCAAAAATAATTGTAAAGTATTACGTCATTTGGCTTATAAAAAAATAACAATTATTTATTTATTTTAATTTATGCTGTAAAAAACAAAGCCTAAAGCCTAAGAGCATCCCCAGCTGGCCGGACAAATCGGCCTGTATTCCAAATTCGTTTGAAATTCGCTGGCGGGGAAGCAACACGCTAGACACAGAGCAGCGCCTAGGCGGGAAAATCAGCAATTACTGTAGCAACGGCGGCTGCGTTGATGTCCCTGCTGGGGATGCTCTAAGACCTCTCTCAGGTAATCACAATCTTTTTAATTAAAACGTTCAGTAATTTTAAGCCGAAAAGAAGAAGACCAATGTCTGATATTTCTCTTTTCAAAAATTTTAAGAGTCGGAGAGCATGACGAAACTAGTGCAGACGTGGTAAACATAGCCGGTTGGTAACTTGGTATGCCTGACAGCGCTTGATTTTAAAAGGGAGGAAGTATAGCGTAGATCCGTACATCGCACTGTAGTATAGCGTAGATCCGTACATCGCACTGTCGGGCATCCCGCGACCTAAGCTAGCGGCTGCTGAAAACCCTAGCCCCCGAGAGAGAATGAATCCCCATCAACATGGGCGCTGCATTCTACGACCTCCCGTACAGGCCACGAAAGCAACACGCAGCCTGGACTGGCTATCTACCTCAGCTCAGCTCCATCGCCGGCCTGCAGCTGCAGCGAAGCTTCCGATCCGAAAGCAGGAGAAGAACAGCCACTGCAATTTGATGGGTGGGTACGCAGCTTTCACGTGCGGGCCATGGAATTGAATCCGGCGCGCGCCACGTACGGAGGGAGCAGGAAAACTCGGATCCATGGATGGAGACGCGCGGGGAAGAAGCAGCAGCAGCAGCAGCATGAAGGATTCAACGGTAGCTTCGGCTGTACGTCTGGTTGACTCCTCCTGCATGCATGCCTCTCCTTCGATTCCTTGGAAGATTCAACCCCGGGTTGAAGGTTTTTCCGGCGCCGATCGATCAGTTTCTAGCCAAGGAATCAGTTATTATATATGGGCTGGTTTGCAGCAGAGCTGCATAGAATTTTCAATTTGCAGCAGTGCTGCATAGAATTTTCAACCAAGGAATCGGTGGTACGAAGTTACGAACTGCTGGTTTGGAAAAATGGGAGCCGGCTGGAATGGATGCAGAGTGGCAGCAATTTCTGTGACGGGAATTAGCTTGGATCGATGCTGTTTGGGGGTATAACCGCAGCGGCGACCTGTTCATACTTCGGAATTGTTCACAGTTCACACGGCAGGACGCAGGCACTGACTGACCGGTAATTTCTTTCGTTTTTGACTCCCAGCCCTAATTTCCAGTAAGAAACGTGCACAAAAATAAAATGTCCACGCACTTTAATTACTTTGGAAGGTACTACTGCGTCGCTAGCTCATTCGTAAATTCGGTGGAAAATTAAGATGCCAATTGCCAACATAAATATCGGTGGTGCATTACTGTGATAGACGACCAGGTGCTTATTTCGAACCCGCGGTCAGAATTGAAGTCGTAGGAGCAGGCTAGCAGCCTATAATTAACAGGGACTGAAGTCAACAAAAAAAAGAAAGAAAATTTAATCAGTATTTCTTACCGTTGATTCTTAATTTGATGGTTAAAATCTTTCTTAATTATTCTCCCACACAGCCGCATCTCCCTCTTGTTCGACTGCTCCTAACCCTAACGTATCTTGATCCAACTAACCACCACAAGCATCGCACACTCATCCCTACTATTGTTACATGTCTTCCATACGATTCGACTTGTCTTCTCACATGTGTGGCTCCTCTTCGCTTCCTCCTCTCCAAATATCGCCCCCCTCCTTTCCTTCCTCATCAACATGGATCGTGCCCCACCATTCTCACCATTCTCCTACCCTTCCACCCCTATCTCCTAGCAGAAACAACAAGCTTGTGTGGACAACTTGCAGGGTCGATGGCAACAATGCTAACAAGTTTACGGGGGGCAACAATAGTACAAACTCGTGTAATGACAAGACGAGTTGGCATGCACTCCATTCAAATATAGAAGTAACATGGGGAGGATGTAGTTCAATTTAACATTACCTTCATATACGTATGAAATATTGTGTTTCTTTTGATAAAACACCTCGTAAAGAAGTTCATGAAACATTTTATTTACTCTTGTGTGTAACATTAGTTTTGCTTATCTACTCTTGTGAAACATTATTTTTGTTCTAGTGAGATGTGTGTTTGTTACGATCAAAACACTCGTAAAAAGGTGAAACATCTTTATTACTTTATGAAACATTTTTTTCTCTTCTAAAACATGTTATTTGCTCCTCTGAAACATTTGCTAATATGAATTGAAACATATTTAAGTAACTATGGGAGCATTACTTTGTTGATATGTTTTAACAGTATATATTTTGATGCTGTTTTCAATACTTTGAACATGCTTAGTAAACATGGTAACAAGTATCTCGACCATTTTCCGATGATCTCTCTATAAGGGTGTTTAGTTTTATAGTGTTTCATCAATACATACATCCATCGTGCCTTTTCAGATCAAAAGTCATACTTGAATTTTATTCCACGGTTCGCTACTTGTGTCTTTAGTTAGGCGTCTGATTTTTTTGGGTTGAAACATCACGTGCCTAGCTTGTTTGCCTTAACCAGCGTGCCATTGTTTCATTGTCAACATAATAGCTCGCGTAACCTTTTTTATCTACCGCGTCTTTGTTTTGACGGTCATTGATTGGGCCATCTAGAGAGTTGTATGTGGGCACCCGGCCCAGCCGCTCGTGTTCCTTACAGTCCATTGTGAGAGTAACTCACGGCGTGTCACCGCGTCGCCCGATGAAGACCCATGGTCGATCGTCGTTGTCTCAACGGCCTGAGTCGAAAAATCAAGAGAAGCTAAGTGTCTCAACAATCTTTTCTAAACCATCTAGAAAAATTAGTTGTCTCAACGGCCATCGAGGCCGAAAAAATTTAATTTTGGTCATTTTCTGCTGAAGCGAGCCAACCTCCTTTCCTATATATGACGGCAAGCAAAATTTTGATCGATCGATGTAGTGTATGTGAATTAGAGCATCTCGAACAGCCCCTTCGTCCCACACCCTATAAAACATACACATATATATATGAAATAATGCTTTACACGGAACACGCACGCCTCCGTCGCTGTAAGCAGGCAGGTAGCTAGCTAGAGCTAGCTTTAGGTAGCATCGCTCGCGTGGAGCGCACACGGAAATACTCGGGCGGCGCCGTAAACTTTGGATAATTTGGGAGTGCAGTGGTGCGATGCCGGCCGGAACGGCGCTGGCTCTAGCTTGCCGCTGCATATATGCCACGACCTTTCCGGCTTTTGGGCCATGCAATGCACAAAAGCACAACCTTTATTTTCCATTCGATTCGGCAGGATATATATTACAAAAAAAAGTCACGAGTAGGTGAAAGATTGGGAATTTTTATCCAGCACACAACCACGTGCACGTGCATGCACACGAAAGAAGAAAAGGTGGTTACGTGTGTGCACGAGCAACTGGCTTAGAATAATCGGCATAGTTAATTGACCTAAGTACGAGCAATCGGAGGGACCGAGTCGATCCCAAGACATGTTGTGCGGAGGTGAAGTGGGAATTCCGCTGTTTCGAAAAGCTTCTTGCTTGGCACTCTAAAGATAACATTGTCGACTCCGGGGACCTGTCGACGTGGCCTCAAGATCAGATCGCAGAGATTTGTAGAGAGGGTGAGCGATCTGCTGGGCCCGCTGCGAGACGATGGGGAGATTAGGGACATGACACCTTGACATGTGGATTTTTAGGTTGGTTCGGGCCTCTCAGGAGAGGTAACAGCCCTATTCCAGTATTTTTCTTGCTACTTTGGTGGGCAGGTATTTCACAGAGAGGAAGCTCAGATGAGCATTACCCACGGACAAGCTTGGCCTATGTTCCTTCGACCTGATTCTGACGTTCTTCCTTCTGCACTGCTAAGTGTACGAAAAGTGGCTAAGTCCCGTGCGTGTTGCTTTTCCCAGTCACTGCTGGTGCTTGTGTTGTGTCTACGCCTGTGTTTGTCCCCCCTTTTTGCCTATGCGGGCGCCTTCCTTTTATAGCTGTTATTTCTATACTTAACAGCGCTGCACATGTGGGACCCATGCCTTGTTTTAGTCAGCGGGCGATACGGAGCGCAAACGGAGCTTTGTCGTAATGAGAGGTGGATACCCATCTTATCTGTCATTCTTGTGTCTAACTTTGTATTGTCGTGTCCTTATTTACTTTGTTGCTACCTTGCTCTTCTTTCTCAGCTCTCGAGGTAGTCAGCCCGCCTCGAACATTGGAATGGGCGGTCAAGGCCATGGGCCCCACCGGGGCCACCTCAGAGCGGCCTTGTCTCGACGCATGTTCTCCCCGCGCAACCCTGAGGCTGCTTTAGCATAGGTGGTCGGCGTCCTCGGGGGCAGGCATGCCCCGGTAGCACTTCCGAGCATTCTTGCTTGGGCTCTCCTTCGAGCACCTTCTCCAAGCTTCCTTGGTCGGGTATCTTTCTGAGCGCCTTTGCTCAAAGCCCCAAGTCCTATTGGCCCACACGATCGAATCTTGCTTAAGATCGTCGTTCAGTTGCAGTGTAATTTTGTTGTGCACGTCATCCTATCCCCGTCAAACATGTCCAATAAAGTTTAACTTAGAACATCGCAAATAAAATAGTATCATAAGAAATATATATGAATAGTAGAAAAGATGTGTGAGTAATAGCTAGAACGTTCTAAATTATTATGTTATTGGCGATGATCTAAAACTCGTTTCTTTAAATGTTTAACCCAATTTTTTAAACGATTTTTAAAAATCTAACCTATGGACGACCATGTTAGTTCCCAAGTGCTCCCTGGCCCATCCCTGCGCTTAAAACACTGATGCTTTTTCGTTCTCCCCGTTTGGAAAACAAGGGACCTATTTGGTAATCCATAGATAAAAAACACCACAAAAATTGATATCATGAAAGGTGGTACATGGTGCTAGCCATCACCGCCATCTTGGCATATGGCCTGCACTAGCCAACGACATTTCGACATCCTGTTGTTGTCACCGTCGGTACTCACTCGATCTCTGTCAGCATCCTCTATTGCCATGCATTGTCTTCTTAGCCTCCACCCGCATCCTCTATCACCATTGTTTTCTTGGCCGCTGTCTGTGCACACTTTTGGCACAAGGGTGAGGTAGTTGTGCTCGGGCTGGAGTGATGGTCGACGAGATCTAGGATGAGGAAAGGTGCTTGACCAATCGGCTGGCCGGTGTCTACTGTCTAGGCCTTACAGTGGAAAAATGCAGAGGGGTTTGGGGGCAACCCAAAATGGTACCCAAAACTTAGGATAAACTTGGCACTGTAGCATATAAATAGAAGAGAAAAAATAGTGATAAATAGTGCTAAGTCTATCTTAAATAAGGAATGATCGGAGATGCTCTAAACTAGCTGCCGGATAGAATAGATGGGTGGGTCAAGGTTTTTGACCCTCATCACCGTCTCTCAAAAAAATAATTATCCCCGTTCTTATCTGCTTCACTCAATGGAGAATACTTCGATCACTGCGAAAATTTCCCTCTCCCTGTCTCTCCATAATCTGATATTATGATAGGTGAAATTCCCCACTGGGGAAAAACAGGTCCATTGTCATTTCTAATCCAGCCTTTCAGCTCAACATACCAGGTGTTTAATTCATACTATGATATTATCATCATCCGTCGAACAGCGGAGCTCGTGAGAAGATTGTGGCACACGTTTGAGGACCTGCGGAAAGCGCATGACGGCCGGAAAAGCAAGCATGATCAGCGGCCACTGTCCCACAAAAAACATGTGTGCGATTAGTTTAATTATTAGTTAGTCGCGCCGTTGTTTTTATAAGACAAGAAATTTGATTTGGCACAGTCTCCTGAACTATATTTTAATATATAGTTTTCTTATCCTACATCATTCATAATAACATTGTTATAATTATTCAAAATACTTTAAATATAAATCTAACGTAGCAATTTTTTATCATAAAATATATACATTGTTAGATAAATTGTTTATAAATTGTTGATAATTTTAACATTCAAGCTGGTTGCCCCATCGTTTTCTTATTCATACTAATAACAAAGGGCCACCGGCTGGGCCTAGTTGCGTCACGTGGTGCTACCAGGAGCAACCACGTCCCCAAGAAAAGAAACAAACAATTTAAAAAATCTTTAAAAATCCAAAATTCAACCAAAAAAAATGATAAAGTCCATTTGAATTTAAGCATCAGAAAAGTTGACTTCTATAAAACGAATTAAAAAATAATAGAAAATTTTCAGAAAAAGGGGGCCAAAGGAGAGATAGGTGTGGGGCGCCGGTGGCTGGGAGGAGGATGTGATCAGATTACGGGTGAGGTTGTTACCCGATTTGCTTGAGTAAAATTAGAATTGCAGATCAAATATTCATCTTAGCGAACATTTGGCGTGTGCTATAAGTAAAATACTATAGGTTCATATATAATTCTAATTGAAACAAAAACACCCATGCACTTCGGCCTTCAGCTAGCCTTCTTAGTCCTTTAACTAATTATTATTAGAAAAGCCTCGGCTACTAATTAGAAACGGTCCAGGAATGAATTTCAAAAGACCGCGTCCTTGTCCCTGTCCGATCGTTAAAGTGAACCGAGGAAGCATCCACGAATTTGGATTGCTTGGGATTAATTAATTGGATCGATGTGATATACATCGATAGATGCAACTGAGAATTAAGCATTTTTCTCTCCCTTTTTCGCCTAGCCTAGCCAGCCAACCATCTAGACAAGAGAATTCAGACCCCAAAAGTCCAGAATTCATTTCCCATACGTAGAGGCTCGATCCACTCCTTGTCATGGCCGATCAATTTTCTCAGTGATGTCACTGGCGTAATGCCTGATAGGTAATTGCAAACTGCTACATTGACTTCATGGCGTTAATTTTATGATTTTTATCCTGCTGCTCCAAGGGTGCAACACCAGCCACATGAACTATCACTACTCTTCTCCTGCAGGGCATTCGCTCGCCGATCGATATGTTCAGACACTCGCTCACTCATCAATTCGTCGTCAAGGATCGCTGCTCGATCGATCGGATATGTGCGCATCTAGAGAGGGGAGAAATCTTGTAGCAAACTCGATCCCTTGAATCATTCAAATGACGCAATGCGATTTTGCCAAGTCATATGTATGTATGTATGTATATATATATATATATATATATATATATATATATATATATATATATATATATATATATATATATATATATATATATATATATACTGCCTCCGAGTAGGTAAAGGTCGGCAAAAGTTGATCTTGATCATGTGGTTTGTGTATGCAGTGAAAATTCCTAGCTATCTCTGTCGATATATCTCTTTATTTCCCTCCAACAGATACAACAGTAAAGTTAGCAAGTTGAACTCTACCACTAGCAAGGAGCATGAAATCGAATTTGCAAATTGCAAGGGATATCGATTTCTACATGCTTTCGTACATGCTTTTGGCAAGCATGCATGCATGGAAGCAAGTGTACTGGGCCACTTGTCGGCCACACACACACACACACATATATATATATATATATATATATATATATATATATATATATATATATATATATATATAGTATATTTATGATCGTTGGTCGATCCGTCGGCCGGGTGTTTTCTACAAAATCTGTGATGAAATTCTTCGATCTGAACCATACATTTTGTTCATCTCTATAAACTCTTCTAGTGTACCAAATTTTATAATTTTTTGATTTTTTTTGCTATTTGTTTTGTATTTTTCAAATCAGCCTAAATGGACGCTCCAGAATACTTTAGAAAGCTAGGCTGATTTTGAAAAATGCAAAACAAATAGCAAAAAAATCAAAAAATTATAAAATTTGGTACACTAGGAGAGTTTATGGAGATGAACAAAATGTATGGTCCGAATCAAAGAATTTCATCATAGATTTTGTAGAAAAACGTGACAATGACGACTGACGGCCGACGACCCAACTCTCTCTCTCTCTCTCTCTCTCTCTCTCTCTCTCTCTCTCTCTATATATATATATATATATATATATATATATATATATATATATATATAGCATATATATCGGCATATGTGTCAGACATATACGTACTTTTTCCCATTTTCTTGGGAAACCCCATGGGGAGAAAGAGTTGAATTTGACTTTAGGTATTTAAGTTTGATGTCTGAATTGAATCCATAGATCGGCCGAGTCCAGTACGTACATATCAGTAAGAGAAAGACGTACGTACGTAGGCATTACTACTGGTTTTCCTGACTTAGTTTGTCAAACCTAGCCATATATCGACAGAGACGGCTGATTAATGCGGCGTTGAACAGATTAAACTTAGCCAACGAAATGGACAGTATTTATTTTCCTTTTGTCAAACAGGAGAACTGTTCATCTCCAGTCACTTCAGGCAGACCAGGCCAAATCAAAATTAATTAATAATCTGATTCTGAGCTCGATCGTTAATTCGATCAGTCCATAACTACATACATATATAATCACGTACAACTGCTCGACGCGAGCACTACTTGAGCTATACTTAATTCGCTGTGTAGTAAATTAATTAATTAACATGGAAAGTCTGACGTTTCTCAAACTGGGGCCTAAAGCATCGTCAATAGGTTCCTTAAAATATTATTATTACAGACGTTTTCAGTTTCTATAACGGCCGTCTTAGTTTTTAAAATTTAGCGACTTCCTCCAAAATGCTCCAATCTTTAGATCTCTTTAAAGATGGAGATTTTGCTTAAGATGATGTAAATAAAGAGAATGGATAGTGATGTAGATAAGGGATACGAAGAACAAAAAATATGAAGATCACCTAATTACGATGCTCTTAATACTTGCGTGCTCTTATAATTTTCTTCACCCTTTTGGCCGTACGGCTAGTGAGCTTGTTTGTTTGACTGGACTAGGTCACGAAAGTCAGCCTTCTCTCCCTCCTCTCTCTCTCTATACACACACATTCGATCGGCCATATATAGTACTACGTGTCTGCACGGTAGGCAACAAAGAAGTGCATGCTTAGAAACTCTCTCCCCCCTCCTCTATCTGTATAATATATATATAGGTGTGGTGTGTATATATGCATGATAATTCTTGCCACAATAATAGTAGCATCGATCGATCTGTGTATTAGAAGCTAAGCTAGCTTGGGTAGAGGTGGTAGCTGCAAGGGGAGATGGGAGGGCTCGAGAGGAGGGGAGTCCGGCAGTACAACCGGTCCGACGTGCCGCGGATGCGGTGGACGGAGGAGCTGCACCGCCAGTTCGTCGAGGCCGTCGAGTGCCTCGGCGGCCACGACGGTGAGTTCAGCTAATTTCCAACACCTTGATTGATTTCCTCCTCAGCATGCATGCATCCATATACCAATAAGTCTCATGCATGCATGCATGATATATATATATACATATATGATGTGTGATTTGAGGTTTCATTAGATCTCTAGTTCACCATGCATGAACCAAAAATATTTTCGAAGGGAATCGATGAAAGGTAGATGATATATATGTGTAGTCAATCTTTTGATGATTTTGCCCGATCTCCTTTTTCGGTTTTGAGTTTTGATCTCATTGGTAATTAGTTGGTCGGTGTAGGTTAGGCAGGGGTATGTTGATAATGGAGTCCCCGGGCCGGAAAGGAAAAGAAAAGAGCACGTGATGTGCGTGCATGATGAACACCATGGGATTCCCTCCTTTTTCTTTTTCTCTTTAATTTCTTTCTTTCGATTTTTGTTTGGGAAATATAATTATGATACAAAGGATATGGTTAGTTCGCACCTTATTTTGTACATGTGTCAGTGTCGCAAATGGATGGAGAGGATCTACGTGCAAAATGCACACAAAGTTTACTGATCTGAACAAACTTTCGTCCTGGATATTTATCGATCTCTTTCCAAACTTAAATATCTGCATCAAATTTAATTCCTCTGAAATTTAATAAATTCGATATTTTCTGAATCATGGTGTGGGAGATTGAAATGAGGCACGCGTGTGTTTTTAGCTACCTTCGTATGAAAACAGCATAAAATGCGGTCTCCGAAGGGCAAAAAAACTCTGGATCAGCCGATCGATATAAGATATGATCCATGGAGAGTAACAACATATATACTTCTATGGATATACACATTTTCTTTGGCATTCACCCATCTCTTGTGTTCTAGCTAGCTAGTTTTATTCTTCAGAGTTGGCACGGTGTTGATAAATCTCTTCTGACAGAAGCAACACCGAAGCGAATTCTTCAGCTGATGGGCGTGAAGGGTGTTAGCATATCTCATATCAAAAGCCACCTTCAGGTACAGTGACATATATAGAGCTTTGATTCCTTGTACACACACACATATGCATATTAAATTGATTTTTTAGAAATCGAAGCATAAAATTAATTGATAGGTGTGCTTTCTTTCTCATATTCTTTTGTTAATATCACTATATCAACTAGCTTTAATTGATCCATGGCTTAACCTTTTTTAATGATCAGATGTATAGGTCAAGCTCTAGCAGCATTAACAGTAACCATCCGGCGGCCAGCCTCCAGAAATTGATGGCAAGCAACATTAACAAGCGTGTGTTTATGAAAAGTCAAGATCACTATGCACCACTGGATGGAAACATGGCAGCTTCAGACAAGAATGCTTTCAGCTGCAGCCAGTACTCACTACCATACCAAATGTGAGTATTACGAGTAGAAGTTTTCTCTAGCTGTACATATACATAGTATATAGCTACATACATGCATGATTCAGTTTGTGAAGATTGATTTGTACATGCTTTGCAGACCATCATTAGAAGAAGTTTTCCTCTAGTTTGAAGTTGTAACTTGCATGTGCATAGTTATATATACATACATATATGATTCAGTTTGTTAAACAATATTGGTTTATACATGCTTGCAGACCATCAATTGAGGAAGTTTTCAGAAGGTGGGAACAAAGTAGAGGGCCTCTCCCTTGGAACTCCAACGTGCTTGCATCAGAGGTAATTAAATGCTACATTATTTGAATCCTTGGTCTAGTCACCATGACTACACATACTCATACATGTATACCAGCTGCGCGCTAAAAGGCTATGAACAAATTCAGACAAAAGTTCATTTAAATAGTTTATCTTACCATCTTAATTAAGTGCAATTCTAGAAGCTTCATTTTGGCTATATGCATTAGGTGGCAGGAAGCAGGTTGCCTGTTGCTGCAAACCACCATACTGCCGTGTATGACTGTACATACCTGCATGTGCATGGTCCAAGGCTAAGCCCTTGTTCTAGCCAAATTAACTCTTTTAGCAAACTTTTTTTTTTCTACACGGTTACTTGCAAGCTGCAAATGTTAATTGGAAGTTAACACTGAAACACACGAGTATTATTTAGAACTTGGTAATAATAAATTGACAAACTTCATGAGACATGACCTATATCTAAAAAACAATATATCTATGTACATAATATTGTTGCTATGCAGGCAATTAGGTCATTCCACACTACCAGCAAGAGCCCTCGGAATAAGCATCTGGACTGCGACCTGACGCTGTCGATCGGCTCGTGGGAGGAGGCGAGCAGCGACGTCGAAGGCTCGAGCACGATCAGCGAGGAGCTCGCCGCGCCGTCAAGGAACGAAGGATTCGGCTCTCCGGCGGCAGCAGGCGAGCACTCCGGCGCCGCCGCCCCCGTCAAGAAGGAGAGCAATCTGCCGGCTCTGAACCTGGAC
Source organism: Raddia guianensis (assembly GCA_036346415.1). Classification (NCBI taxonomy): domain Eukaryota; kingdom Viridiplantae; phylum Streptophyta; class Magnoliopsida; order Poales; family Poaceae; genus Raddia; species Raddia guianensis. The sequence continues at coordinate 4,072,702 of CM070539.1, read as the reverse complement.
CTGACCATTTCATCTTCTTGGCTCACCTGATGGCGGCCATGGCCGGCCTGTACATATATAGAGCTTCCCTGCATTTGTGCATAGCTATGCAGGGAGGGCACTGCCAATGATCAGGTAGTAGTGTGTGATCGTATGTGGCGGTATGATGTCGATGTATCTTAGATCGTCGCCGTAGTAGTAGTAATCTCCGGGGTTTCTTGATGGCTCCATCGGATCTTCCGGCATACCATGCATGCATGCATGTTTTTAGCTCTAGTATAGTTTTTTTTTTTTCCGTTTCGTTTAGAGATCATGACTTCAGACGAAGACGGGTGAGAAATTTTGTCACTTTTTTCTTGGCAGATTTCTTCTCCTGGATTTCTCACCTCTCATCATCTGGACCGTCCGATCTCTGATCGAATTGTACCTAGACACTGAGATTAATTAATTAAAGGCATGCGTGCTAGCTGTTACAGTGAATTACCCCGTACGACTTCTTTGTTGTTTTTCTCATTCGAACGCTTCTGCTTCTCGTAGTTTGAGTAGGAATGAAGTCCGAGATAGATTGTGATTTTTACGCTATATAAAGGGATGAGGAGGCTCGGGATTAGGAGAGGTGCTAGGGTTTTCACATGCTAATGACGGTCACGGAAATTAGGGAAATTTCAGTGGTGATTAGAGGATATTAGAGAGATTAGAGAAAGATTAGAAGATATTTTTTTCAATGAAGAGAGGCAGCTGAGCGAGGGGTTGTGTTAGGCTTGCAAAAGCTATAGCAGGGCATTAGACGTCGTGTGAGGCGTAGCCAGGAGTTGTTGCAGAGCAAGGTAACTCAGACCGGAGCAAATATGTACTTCTTTGTAAAAGGATTTGATTGGGGAGAAGCGCCCGAAATTATTGCCCCGCAGATGTAGGTAGGTGTCATACTGCGTTATCAAACGTGTGCGTCTCTGGTAATGTTTCTCTAATCTTGCATGAGTATCTACTTTCATCGATTTGCTTCCGCTAATTAGGGGTATCTAGCGCCTACGATCCTACACCTGTCTTGTCTTATTTATCAAGCTATGCCATGTTTATCACTTAATTGTCAAGGCCATGTTTTTTCATTTGGAAGTACTTGCCTTATTAAACCCGATCGGGCCGGTGCTCCATCAGGCCACCGGTGGGGCGAGGCGAGTCACAGAAATTGCCCACCCGTCAGCGGGTCAAGATGGGGCGGGTCAGTGCACTAGACAGGCGGGGCGGAGCGAGTCAAGGCCTGACACGTCTCCGCCCCATCCTATCTCGAACTCTGCTACAATATGCATCTGAGAATATTAGAATCCTCATCAGCAATGTCAGAAACCATCGTTGTGTTCCCCAGCATATGAGGATCTTCCAAGCATTTATTAATAATAAACATTTTTTTGAAGGGAAAGGCAGGAGAGCTGCCGTCCATTCATTGATAGAAGAAGAACGGTGCGACGCACCAAAGTTACAAGAGTTACAACGCAGCAAGGCTGCTGCACACCTCAGCCAAACGGCTGCACCCACACGCGCAAGGCCAAGACCTTGCGGCGACACACAACTAGAAGGGAAGGATAGGGAAACAACACCGGCCACGCCGGGCGCACTACCAACGCACACAACGACGGACGACTTCGAATTAGCAGACCTAGTAGACAACCAAGAAGTGCAGTAGTGACTAACACGACGCCTCCAACAAGGTAACGACGGGTAAGACCCGTCGTCGTCGTGCGACCACCAGGGTTTTCACCCAAAATGAGGGAATGGGCTGTAAGATGATGCCTCCAACGAGGGGAACGTCACCAAAGGTGACGCCACCATCCGCCTAGGAATAGGCAGGGCTTTCGCCCAAGCCCCTTCCCCCACCAAAGCACAAAGCGGCTGCCACAAAGACCACCAACCGAGTCGCAGACTGAAGCCGCAGGGCCGAAGAGCACACACGAAGCTCCGCCACTTCACACGGAAGACGCCGCCCACACCAACAAGCACCCCGTAGCAGAAGGAGGTCCAAGACGACGAGGGCGGGGCCAAGCCAAGCAATGAAGAACCGCAGACACTCCCGGAGAGGACATCAGCCAAAGTCGATGAGTGGGGGCAACGAGGGTACCACGAAGCCGAAAAAGTAGGCCACCCGACCCCACCACTCGTCGAGGAAGACGCCGCCACCACCATCTAGCACCTCGCAGAGAGGGAAGGGAAAGACAACGAAAGCGGGACCTCGCTAGGTGGAGGGAGAGCCGAGCCCCAAAACCTAGCAAGGAAGAGGCCGCCACCGCGAACGTGCACCTCACAGGGAGGGGAGGGCAGAACGACGGTAGGAGGGACCTCGCCAAAGAAAAGGGGCACGGTGGGTACGCTACTGCTGAAGGCATAGTGGAAGCCACAACCCCGGAGTTGACTTCCGGCAAAGCGGCGGCTACGAAGACGCCGGCACGCCCCTGGAGCTCACAAACTCCGACCACGCCAACGGCAGGGGCGAAGCTAGATCCGGGCCTCCTGCCGACAGATCTAGCTAGCACCGCCGACATGGACCCCCTCGAGCGGCCTACCGACAAGGCGGGCACGAGGGGAGGGGTAGGATGGAGACTGGAGAGGTAGACGAACGGGAGGGGCAGGTGGGCAGCGACCGTCGGCTGCGGCGAGGAAGAGAGCCTGGCTGAGATGGATCGGCACTGCCGGCGTAGAGGGAGGTCGGGGGCACCTCCACAGGCCGGATCTGCGACTCGTCGGGGCTGGGTCAGCGCCGCCGACGAAGAGGAAGGACGAGGAAACCCTCCGAAGGCCACCACCAAGGAAAGGGAGGGGACGCGCTCGGATCTGAGGGAGGGAGGACGCCGCCGGCGAAGTGGGAGGCAGGGGAGAACCTCTGCGGGCCGGATCTGGAGAGGGGGGACCACCAGCAGCGCCGGCCGTGTTCCGCGAAGTAGCCACCACCGGGCCGTGGTCTTGGTCGGGAACCGCCGCCAACGAGGAGGAGGGAGGAGGAAGGGGGAAGGGGAAACCGGGAGAGGAGGGGGCCGCCATCCCACTGGCGCACCGGTCGCAGCCGCCCGCCCGCGTCGGGCAAGGCCGTCTGGTATGGGCCGTCCATGGGCCGTCGTCGTCGCCGAAGCGCCGCCGCGCCGGCCAGCAGCAGCGCTGCCTGCTGCCTGCCTCGCCGCGCCACCGCCGGATCCGCCGCCGCCCGCTACGGCTTCCGCTTCGCCGTCGCCTCCGCAACGGCAAAGCCGAAATCCGTGGGCGGCCCCGCCGTCGTCGTCGCCGCCAGCGTCGGCCACAGCGCGCCGCCGCCGGATCCGGCCGGTGGCGCCGCTTCGCTGGTCTCAAATCGCGCGCCGCCGCCCTTGGCGGTGGCGGGGAAAAACGGGAGGAGAGAACGAGGGGGGGGAGAAGAAGGGAGGAGGCCGCGCCGCCCGTGCCGGCCGGCCGGCGGCGGCGGCGCTTAGGGTTTGGGAGGGGTTGGGACGGGGTGGCGATGTCGCCCGAGCCGCCCTGTGAGAGCGACGCGAGGGCCTGGGTCTTCGTTTGGAGAGATGAAGCTCTCCTTGCAAGAGGGGCTTAGAAGCAACAGGTTGGCTAGCTCTTAATAATAAACATGAGCAAGAAAGGGGGAAACAAGAGCATAATTCAGTGGTATGCTATCAATCGGTCAGCATGCGGAAAAATACCGAAATAATCAACGATAAAATAGAAAATTAATAGAATAATCCATTGTAAAAGGAAATTACGAAAATATCCTCGGGTCCCGCCACCCGGTGGGTGGCCATACCGAACGCGGTGGCAATTGAGTGCCGCCACACTGGACGACCGCAATGATTCTTGCCACCCGAGGTGGCGGCTTCATTGCCGCCACACGAAGACGACATGACTTCATTGCCGCCACCTCGGTGGCATGACCCACTGGCCCGCTTTTGGTGCATGTGCTATGTATATGTATATAAAATGCATGTGTTATATATGTATAATATGTATACTGCCCATTTTACTAATATTATATTTTAATATAAATATATGATACATATATACTAAATTATTATAGTTGTCCAAAAATATGTAGTAGGTGGCGTGTAATTTTATTGATAATTGATTAGTAAAATGGCATGTCTAAAATAATTTACGTTGGGAGGTAGGTTTAGTTCAAGAAAGCCTCCCACAATTTTTCCATCTGAGAAGCTCGTAAGATGACAATGACATGAACCACGATCACACACGCACACGCTTCTCGCTGCACCTTCCGCTCAATTTGCTCCGTTGGTGACCGAGGCGAAGACCGCAGACAACTGGACCTTCTCCCATGCCACGTTGCATGTACGTGGCGTATATTTATATACACATGTGACCGGATAGCATATGGCGTATATACATTATAATATATGTATAATATAGATATATTTATGTACACATGTGACCGGATAGCTTCTCCTATAATTTTAATATATATGATAAATATATGGTAAGTAAAATTTGATACATGTATAAGCATGTGAATATACATTTTAAAACTCAAAATTGTATGTAATTTTACAAAATTGCAAATTTAAAATTTTAGCAAGTGTTAATAGTCGTTTGTACGGCAAACTAAATTTTGTAAAGTTAGAAGCTATGAGATAAATAAAAACATTAAATACACGTAAAGTGAATCTTGTCATGTGAATAGACGTGTCGTGCATAGACTTGTTAACGGCATGTGGTAAGTGCGAAGTAGTAGTAAATGCAACGTCACTAATCGCCATAATGGTCAATGCAATGTTAATAATTGTATGGAGAATAATTTCATGGCCAAACCTTGAATGCACATAATAACATAAGTCCATCAATTACATTATTACACTTAGCGCCGACGACCCCTTGTCGTGTATGCACTTGGGGTGTAATGGTCAGGTGGATGCGTCGTACGCTGTCCAGCAGCCTGAGAAGGTCCAAACCGAATTTGATCATCAGTTTGGTCCATGGTTGGGATATACCAGTGTGAACTTATGGCGTCTGTGACTCCACCAAAATATGGAAAACCCCCATCATGCTTTGTTCATAAGGGTGGCTTGGCGTGCACAACTGTGGAGGGACCGCATAGGGGTTTGCTCCCGTGTTGCAAATTTGAAGGGACCCCATGGGGAGTTTGCGATTAGACCCCTAGGTCGTGTCGGATCTGGTATAGGAATGTTGCATCAGCCCAAGATATTTTGAAAGCTAAGGTTGGATGCAAATGCACTATCCAGCATTGATCCTCCCATGTTTGCCCAATTTGCATCAAATTGGGTATCTTGTGTGCTGCGATAGTCATCGTAGGTTTCTGAAGACGGCGCTACGTTAATATCAATCCTCCTCGTGACTGCCCGGTGGAGTTGAAGAATGGTGGTATTTGTGTTGGAAGGGTGTCGATGTAGAGGCTCGGGAGGTTGAGATTGTCGGCGTGGAACCGAACCCGGTGGTGTACGCTGTCCATGGGCTGTGATCTCGCGGGAGCAGCAGAATCTTGGAGGAGGTGGTGACTTCGGTTATCGGCGCATGATTCTTCTCGGATCGGGTATCCTTTCGCGATCTGTCGCGATCTATGCCCGCCGACCCCCTAATCGCTCCGTAAGCCGAGATCCGCCCTTCTAATGAGGGCCCTCAATGAATTTGAAGAAGATTGGCGGTCCATTGTGTTTGTGATACAAGCTCCGTTGCATGGCCATGCAACGAATCGACCTCGTATGCGCATCAACCATGTCATATAGTATTGAAGGAGGTATGAAATGCATAATATAGATGAAACTATCGGAGAGCGCACGTCGTGCGAACATGGACTCGTTGGGCATAACCCTCACGGTTGTCGAGCGGTCTTCTGCTTTGCTGTGGTATCGCAAGTCGACATCGGTCCTTAGGCGGTACCATTCCATGTACCCCAAATATCGGTCTCGTCGGCGCGGCTCCATCGTGGTACCACACTTCGTCGAGCTAACTTTCGGTCCACCGCTCGATGTGGACGCTGTGGACATGGGCCCAATCACGGTTGCGCCGGTTGAACTAAGCTGAAAAAACACTTGTACGCTATATTATGAGTGGTACAAATATATTGAAATATTTAACTTATGATGCATACCCATGGGAGTTGCGGGATGAAGCGGTGGAAGTGGAAATGTTTGCCGATAGCCAAATTGCCGTTGAACGCGTTCGCGAGTATCCTTCGACGGCATTCATGCGGACTAGATAATGTGTCGTCATCCAATAGTCTACACTCTCGATACGCGTGCTAGCCAACAAGCCCCCGTGGCAATATCATAGGTTGCGGATGGCGAATGGTTCCCACGTAACTTGGTCATGTACCGGAAGGTCTAGGTCGACACAAGCCGCGTGTAAGGCATACGTCTACTAATTCTCTCAGCCATCGCAACTTCGCATGCAACCATCTATATCCCATTGTTGGTCTACATGCCGGGGGGGTCAAATCGGCGTCTACATGAACAGGATAGTATCGTACTGGCGTGTTTGGACAATTTAGTGGCAAATAACTCCACGACCATAATTGGATGAGGAGAGGACAACCCCCAAACACTGCATTCGGGGCTGACCGATGGCATGCGACACATAACTCCCGGTATGTATCGGCCAATACGGCAGACCCCCAACTGTACGGCTCGTAGTCCTCATTAAATAAAACTTCGTTGCATAGCTCTCGAGCTACGAAGACTAGGTGAGGGGGTATACAGTCACCGTTGCCATTTGTGAACATGACGCCGGCGAGGAGGTAGTACAGATACACCTCGTAATGCCGCAGTACGATCGCCTCTTCAGCATTGACTAGACACGGACCAGCCTCGTCAAGGTGCTCGAGCCATGAGATCGAAACACCCTGGTCGCTTCCATTATATTGAACTTCAAACCTGCGAAGATTTAGAATAATATTTCATAGGGTAAATTTATGTACTAATTACAAATTTGCAAGTGAAAAAGTAGACACTCACCTTTCTTCGACATAATTTTTCCATGTTTGCTCGCTTGGTTTGTTGACAACGAAGACCCGTCCGAGATGGGCAACCACGTGAGCATGGCCACATCCTTCAATGTAATTGTCATCTCACCGACCGGTAAGTGGGCGATGTGCGTCTCGGGGCGCCTTGGTGATCGACCAGTCTTGATAATAAGGCCGGGTCCGATCTTGGTAGCGGTGTCGACGGTCATTTCCTTGTGGGACCCCATTAGCAGTGAGTGCCCACGGCAATAGTCCAAACACGGGCAAGGAACATCAAAAGCGGGCATCCAATTGTTTGATTTGTCGTGATGCCCTCAATCGTAATGTTTGCATCTACAAATAACAATATCATAATGTTAGCTAACCATGTTAATATGAGATAATTTTATGAAACATGCAAACTGTTCATTACCTCGCACCCATTTCTGCGACCTATGGCGGAGTCATCCGTCTTGGAGAAGAACTGTGGAACCTCCATTGTCTATCTTGCAAGAAAATATTATAGTTATTACATACGACAAATAGTAAAACATCATGTGACAAATGGCGAATACAAGTCTTTTATTAAAACTTACAAGTGACAATAGCGAATAATATTGTATGCGACAATTGAAACAAGAAGTGAGGATATAACGAATACAACTCTTTTATTAAAATATGACGGTGATACAAGAATTGCCGAATGATATTGTAGGACTCATCCCTGATTTGGACAGCGCCTACGGTCATGTCACGGTTGTTTACATAGCCGACAATGACGCAAACCATCTCCTCCATCGGCTGACATCCATGTCACCTTGAAGCAGCCGTCTGCGGTCTACCTTGTGCAACACGCTCGTAGTGGGGAATGGATGGAAGGTAGGCCCTTCGAGTTTTATATCCCCTCGATTAATTGGCTGCATCTTGGGTGCCCATGTTTGCCTAATTGCATTCATCGAATAGTACGGAGAGCGTATTGGGTGCTATCGTTGCAAGAAGATCTCGACATGCCGCCATGACGTGCGAGCATGGGATGTGTTCGGCGGGTTTATTGCAAGTGCATACAGCCTCATCTTGGCCAAGTTGGCACTTTTGTTGATTATCTCTGCGCTAAATCTGTCATGTACTTTCTCCTGCAATCCACATTGAATATGTTATTCATACGGTCATATATTGACGTGCGGTGGAATCGAGATTTCATCGGCGCCTCTGTAGGATGGCTTCGACGCGAGGGGAGAAAGTGCTTGTGATTTGCATGGCCGCCATTTCTCGGTCACGGAAATAATCTCTTGTCCTAAAAAAGATCATCTCAATAATAGTGCATATTGGCAGGCCGCGCACTCCTCATAGCACATTATTATACGACTCAGCTATGTTCGTCGTCATCACCGTGTATCGCAATCTGAGACTTCTTAAATTCTGATCGAGCGGAATGGAAACTAACATCGTAAATAAATCTACCCCACTTACGGGCGCCATCGATTGTCATGTACGAGAGCCCATTTCTCCGCCGGTTTTTGCGCTATCCATCGAGCAAAAGTAATTTTACGGCGAGTCGACTTGCTCGCCCCTAGTATTTGAACCCCGATGTGCTTTGCTCTTACGCAACCATTTTCTGATACGTTCGTTAATATCATTGAAAAGCGCATTGAATTTTTGTTGTTGGTTTTGCATGCACATTGTCTTGAATTTCTTCACTAGGGCTTATTCTTGAATGCGATGTATAGGTTCGCCCCGGTGGCGCATGCACCATCGAGAATGAACGTCGGCCACATTGGGGCATCACCGGTGGACAATACGGTTACACCATGTAGGATTCACGGTGGCGGTCGAAATAGCGACACTCCGGACGATCCGTGACAACGTGAATCTTCGAAGAGTTAGAAACCACAACCAGCTGTCATTGTTCTCGCTCTCCACAAAAGCAAATGCCAGAGGCAATATCTGGTTGTTCCCGTCAACTCCAAGTGTCGTCAGTAGAGCACCATAGTACCTACCGGTGAGGAATGTCCCATCGACACAAATGACAGGACGACAATGCCGGAAGGCCTCTATGCACTGGCCAAAAGACCAAAACAGGCGCATCAGGTAGAAGTGGTTGGGTGCGACACTTCCATCGGGGAGATATACAGCCTCATGGGTAGAAACATAGCATGTCCTAGGATTGGTCTCCTGTATCTTGCGGAGGAGACGGGGAGCCCAGTTGTATGACTCCTTATAATCCCCGAACAACAATTTCAGTGCCTTTTGCTTGGCTCGCCATGCTTGGTGATATGTAATCGACATGCCAGTGCGGTTCTGCACCTCGGCCATTATGGAGTGTGGTTTCATTGAGATATCGGTTTGAATAGCAGTTAGCAACATCTGCGCTATGAACTTCGAGTCCACATTACTGCTAATATTGCGTACCAACTCCTCCGCATTACGTGTGCGGCTCGTACCTCTTGATTATGAAGTGGTGCTCATATTTTGGGAGATGGGCGAACATGGAATGAGCACTCCGGCTTCTTCACGCACTTCACCTCGTACACGGCGGTCCGGACCGTGCCACGGAGTGCTTTCGCGCCGTGTTGTGACACCAAAGTTCTTGATGAAGTGTATGACCTCATCCTTCGTGCTAAACTCTTGACCCATTGTTATGTCATTATGCATATACCCCATCGGAAATATTCGAGTGATCCCCGATCACCCAATTCAAGCATCGAGCGCGATAATATGCTATGGCGGGCATCGGGTCGTCCTCTTCTTCGACATCGTCTTCACCCCCTTCATCGAAATCATCCCCTAACGCATGTGCATCTATCTCTCCTTCCTCCATTGAGATATCCGGATCCGTGCCCATGCCGAATGCCTCGACACCGGGCGATGCCATACTACCAATTGGGTCCTCCGCATACCCTTCCGGCACTTCCTCATGTGCACTCTCTTCTACGGTGTTGCTAGGCCCCGCCTCCGATTGTCTTGCCTCAGGCAGCACGTACACACCTAAGTGGTACCCCTCTTCTACTGCCTTATTAACATAGTACGTCCAAGCTGACTTATTTCTCAGTGGCCACAGGTTGTATACGTACATTGAACTATTTGGAACCTGACATGGCCTAACACCGTGTAGAACAAGTTTGTATTCATGACGGTTTATACGGAGATTTCGAGCTATAACCCTCGCTAGCATTGGCAGCTCTATTGGCAATGTTATTGTGGTCTGCAAATGGCTGCATGTGTGCATGCTTACAAAATTCCCTTGCATTGGCACGGGTGCATCTCCGTAAAAAATAGTCAGTGATGTCTCCATTTACGTCTGTAACATGCACGTGTTCATTCATATTAATATTAAATATAAGTTTGTTTTTATATTTAACTATTATTTCAAACATTACATAAAATGTTAGCTTACGTGTTTAATACATAATACGTGTAAATAAAATTTGAACATACAATATAGCAACTCCACTAATACTCCAAAGACCCTAATTATTAAGTAAAATGTCACTAAAATACATACAATTGTATTACTATTTGCATGCAAAATATAGATTCATTTCCCTATTATGTTTAATTAAGCTAACAAGAAAATTACTACATGAAAAAATATAGTCACTCTTTTTAAGTACGCACACTAGCGTTAATTTGTCGCTAATTATATATAATTTTCTTACGTGCGTGCAATTAAAATTTAAACATTCATATATTACATGTATAAAAATTCACTAATTTCCATTATATTTGTACATCATTTTCTCTCCTTACGAACTAATTAATCACTAATCATATTTTAAGTTAACCTAACACAACAAGTTTATGTTAACTATAAAATGCGTACTGACAGTTATAAGATCGATCGGTTCAAAGTTCACGAAAAAATTAAAACAAGCGTGTAAATTACACGAATATACGAAATTAAGTGGTCATATTAAACTATCACCGTATGTACTTGTTACCTTCAGTAAATCTGGTGTATCTTATTCTTGCTCTCTGAGAATTAGTGCGTGCTACGGTGCTTATGGTGCAAAATTAATAACAAAATAAAAGCAAGACCTAAGTCTTTGGTGCTTAGTTTAATTAATTAATTACGTGATGGTGATTAGTTTAATTACCATTAACAACATACTATGCCAACATCGGTATAGTCGATAGCCCTCACATATCAATATATACATACAATATTAAGTACTAATATGGCAAGATTAGCATACAACACGCAAATAATATTAGCATAGAATATTATTATGTCAAAATTAACTCTTGCATATCGCATCATAATAACACTAATTTAGCAAGTACATCAAATTTAAATTCCAAAATATTCCCTCACATTTGAAAGCATAAAATATTAGCGAAGTCACACTCTGATGAATTCTCAAGCGAGGTATCGTGAATAATATACGAAATGAACGAACTAAAAAGAACTGAAAGCGAGAGAGTGAGTGTGTGAAGGCTGCTCATGATGAAGCTCAAGCGTGTGTGTGGTGAAAGCGAGAGAGTGCGTGTGTGAAGGCCGCTCTGCGTGTGAAGCTCTGCGTGTGTGAAATTAAGCGAAAGCGAGAGTCTTTGCGTGTGTGAAGGCGAGCGACACGACGCGATATATATAGAATCAATTTTGTGATCACTGTGACCTCTAATCGGTATTAATTAGCGTAAATCATGCAATTACTATTTGATTAATTAAAAACTCAACACTATTTTGTCGGTGAGAATTATTTTATTATTTTTTGGACACTATTTTGTCGGTGAGGATTTTTTATTATTTTTTCCGACACTATTTTGTCGGTGGAACATTATTTTAATATTTTTTTACGCCTTTGTATTGTCGGCGGTATTATTTTAATATATTTTTTCCCTCTAAGTGCATGCAACGTCCGGTTAATTAGGGACAGGCATGACCACCGGGTGACGGCAATGAGTGCTGCGGCCGTCCCGGGTGGCGGCAACTCAGCGCCGGCCACCCCGGGTGAGAGGAGGGGCGCGTGGTGAGGGCGGAGAGAGAGAGAGAGGTGAGGACGGGGGCGGGGCATGCTAGGGTTTCGGGGGGTAGGAAGCGTGGGAGTCGATGGCTACGATTTTGGCCGAGGAAGCACGAGAGATCGGACGGCTGAGATCACCCGGTAGGACAGGGCGCGAAGGACGACGGACGAAGAAAACGAAAGACGGAAACTCTATTCTCTTTATTATTAGGTAGAGATTTTAGTGTAGTAATGAAATTGTTTGTGTAAGTGTTGGTCTCCTGGTTACGCCGTAATATTTCTGAGTTAGTGCATTGTTGAACCAGTGATTCATTAGTCAGTAGCTCGGCCGCCTAAAATAACTAAAACCTTTTGATTCATTAGCCGATGCCTCGACCGCCCAGAATCATTCGTATCTTTCATATGATCGGCTCTGCCACCGGAAGTAGGAAGGTCTAGTAAACAAATATAAATAGATAATACTAACCAACTTCACGCTTATTATAGAGGTGTGAGATAGGATCAACTCATTTGGGGGACACATAATAGAAAAACATATTTAGGGACATATAGAAGATCAACTCATCAACGATGTGGACAAAAGTTTTGCAATTTTAATAAACTACTGCATTTGAGAACATATAAACACAGCATTACATTCTAAAAACACACTTAAATTTTCCTTAATAGACTACTATATCATTTTATAATAAATTAACAAGATAAATGACTTTTACTTATTTCCTAATTATGAATAGCAATTAAAATACAAATGTCAACTAAAAGAAAAAACAGACAAGTGTTAAATCTCAAACTGATATGATTAGCATCATTATGTTCACTTAATAGTAGAAATCATCAATACGAACATAAGAATCAAGAATGTCATCATGTTTTGTGCTAAGTCGATCACCACGGGACGGAGGATGAAAACACTGCGTCGAGATGTAGGATAACGTCCCTCATCAATATCGCCGCTCGGAGCGCAGCGGACACGGGGTGGTGGCGGCGGCAACCTGGCATAGGAGATATGCTACCTGAGCATGGCGACGAGCGCGTCGCCCAACAGGATGCTCCGCAGGTTGAAGAGAAAGCGAGCACACCGGTGGAACTTCCGCGTAGCCGGCTAGTTCTAAGGCTGAAGTAGATAGAAAGGGAGGATGGCGTCAAGGACGGTGGTGACGATGGTGACGGTAGCGAAGAGGCATACCAGCTTACGCATCCTGATCGAAGCCTCAACCGTCCACCTCTTTGACCCATCATGCGAAGGTGTGTGATGTATCCCACGAGGACCCACTACGGGGAAGACGACACAGAGCAAAATCAAAATTTATATATGGGAAGACGAAACCAAGCTGCACAATAGTAGTGTGATGGTTTGGGGAATAAGGGCGATGGGGTTGAGTAGAACCGGTCTCGTGCTCATAGGTGATAGGTAGGGCCGGATCTCATAATGGAAGTGATATGTGTAGGAAGGTTAGGTGCAACGGGTTGTTAGATTTTTTAGTTCAGTGGTGGAAGGGGAAATTATGTACAGACTTCAGCATGTATTCTATCATGAAATCACCTAAAAAAGTTTTAAAAATAGAAAATTCTATGGTACACCTTCTACACTCTCATGGGTCAAAATTTAATGATTTAATAGTTTCTCACATATAAAAGTTGAGTAGGCTCCAATTTTCACTTTTTTGTTATGGATTTGTCTAATCCTCATCCATTACAATATAAAAGCAAAATCAAAGTAAAGTCCAAAGCAATTTCAATTTCTTTGTTGATACCTACCATTTTAGAATTCTGAAAAGGAAATAAAATATCAATATAACAAAAAATTAGAAGTTTAGTTTTAAATTTGTAAAACCAATTTACATTGAAAATGTAATTTTGCAAAGCTTTGAGTTTCTTAAAATTTATATTTAATTTTTTTAAACTTTAGTTTTGAAAAGTAAATTTTCAAAACTTTGAGTTTCTTAAAATTTATGGTTCAAAATTTCAATCCAATCTTTTGGAATATTTGAGACATTTATTTTTTTATTTTTCGTGCCCATTTTTATATGAAATTTATTTTATAGATTTAAATATAAAAATGAATTTTAAAATTTTATATAATTCAATTTGAATCTTTAGTTTTGTTTTTGCCAAATTCTTTCACTTGAAATTTCCAATGTTTTCGTAATTTAAAATTGAAGTTTCAAGTATTATATTGAATTTTTATTTCCTTCGTAATTTAAAATGGTAGGTATCAACACAAAGAACTTGAAATTGATGTCGACTTTACTTTGGTTTGGTTTCCATATTTCATTCGACGATAGTTAGATAAATCCATAATGAAAAGAGGAAAGTGAGGCCTACTTACCTATGTGTGGGAAAATATTAAATGCAATGATCTTGACCCGTAGGGGTGTAGAAGGTGTACCGTAGAGTTTACCTTAAAGGGCAAATAAGATAAAGAAGACGGAGAAGCTTCTACAGACATATCTAAAAGACTATTAAAGACCAGCTCAACATTCATGTGCAGCGTGGCCCGACCGGTGCACCGGCCCGGGCTTGAGCCTTAGTTTGAAACACGGGAGTCAGCCCGGGCCCAAGCCTGACAAAAAAAGCATATAAAACAGCCGTGGTCGGGTCGAGCCTTTGAGTTTTAGGCTTAGCTTTTGGGCTTCATGCTAGGCTCGAGCCCAATTTTTAAGCCCGACCGATCAGGTCGAGCCAATCTCGGGCTTGGTCCCATAGGACCGGGCATTTTCAAGCCAAGCCCGAAACCCGGCCGCTGTGGCTTGATCAGATCTAATTGAAATTATGCAATTCATGGGAGATTGAGTTTGTTGCTGATCCAAACATGATTGTAAGCGGGAATGGTTAATTCCATGGGATTGATCTTGTTGGTGAAAACTATACGATTCAAAAGAAATACGACCCATACGTACTCCCGTTTCAGAGAGAGGCCTGTGCGAGCTCCCCAAGACCGTGCCGGGCTTCCTAAGCCTGATGTCGAGCTCCCGGGCAATGCCTCGAGCTTCCAGGCGGCGTCAGGCCCCTTGGCCCCATCCCAAGCTTCACAGCTTGCTCCCGAGCTTCCCAAGCTCGGTCTCCACCTCTTGCCCAGCCTTCGGTCCTACGCCTCCTTCCCTTCCCTTCCTTGGGGTTTGGAATATGGAATTTCATACTTGTACTTCTTTCTCTTTCTTGATAGCTGCTCTACTGGATAGCAAAGCAGAGAGAACGGAACAAGAGTTATTCCAATGTTGAAGAAGGCAGGGCCGGCCACTCCGAACTCGGACACTTCCGGCTATCCAAGCTTTACGCTATTGGCTGGTAATTCCAATAGCTAGATGTTGGACTGCGGTCTTAAAGCTAAGGATTCGGAAGGTGTTTTAAGACCTTGCTTTCCTAGGGCGAGCAAGCTCGGCTTGTTATTACTTATTTTAGCCCGGGAATGAACATGAGCTGAACGTAGGGTTTTTATCCCGCTGTGGAGGCCTGAATCAGGGTAAGGCCTCACACCAACTCTTTGTGAGCTCACTTCGTGGAGCTCATCTCGTAGTCACCGACTGATTTGTTGTAAAAAAATACTATTAACTTTCACATCAATTTAGGCCTAAATTCAGCCTGGCCCGAATCTGGCCCGCAAACAACTGAAACCCTAGATAAAAAGCAGCTGTCACCTCGAACGAATTAGCGGCGGGGCAGCTCCATCTACTATTTTCTCGGATATTATTAATAAATTTTGAGATGTATTATTTATTGTTACAGCAAACAAACTCAGGTATTATTACCTAAGGGACAAATGAGCCATCCAACTATCTTCCCAAAATCTAAGCTAGGAGGCATGCTTAATCACTACAAGAGAAACCGAATCTCTTGATGACCACAATCGTCAAGAGAGGTTCACAAACCGTCGATAAAATGCCACCGTAACAGTTGGGCTGAGAAAAATGACTCTTCTCGACGGCTTTCCAATGGCGGTCAACAAAAAATGAAGGTGTCATTATCTATCCATTTAACTATTTTAAAAGCCATTTGCTAAGCAAATATTTGTTTTAATATGTAAAAGTTATTTTCTAGACCTATTTGTTATTTGGGTCTACACACACTATTCCATCTAGTTGGCCTATATCTCCTATTAAAACCATCGCTTTTTCTAATAGAGTCTTTATCTTATTTACTTATTAGCTTAACTTTGAAAAGCATACCGCGGTATATTGCAAAGTGGTCTGTTTTGTTTGCATGTTCATTCTAGCTTAAGATTGACTTAAAAGATAAACCTAAACCACTCTAAAAAATGAACGTTTGGGCTTTTTTAAATTAGTTTTTTTTATTATGAAGACACCTCTAAAAACTCTTAAAAATGGCATAAACAAGAGGATCAATCAACTTTAAGAACCAAATTGAACAATTTGTTAAAGTCCACCTTAAAATTTAGCTTAGCTGTCTTATTCATTTAGCTTGGTCACTTCAAATGGTTTTGGGACACACCTTTAAGAAAAAAGAATGAATTACAAAAGATAAAGTGTGTCAATATTTTATTCAAAGCTAAGTAAGTAACATAAGAAAATAATAAGATAAAGATGACGTACTTATGAGATCTCCACGGTCATCCGCACCTCCTCGAGTAGGGGTGAAAATGGTACAATATTTTTCGGCCAGTCAAATTAATCGCATAGTGATTTGGATAGTTTAATTAATATTCAGCTATTTTTGCGGATAATGACGGATAATATGTGATGGATACTTTTCGACCCACAACAGTCAGGGGTGTGCATACAATATGTTTGGTATATATGGTTTGGTAAATACGTTTTTTGATTAGATACGGTAATTGAAATGAGATACCAAATATACCAATTAAAAGTTCGGTTCTCGGTAAATAAAAATAGGGTTCGATATCGATAATACCGTATTTACCGTACTAGTTGGTTGCCCGTGCTTTGCAACGGGACTATAAAGAAAAAAACAATTGTAGATGTACTTCTAAGCTTACTCAAGCATTGTACAAAAACGCAAATTCAGATTCTACCATATTTAATTGTTACGAAAAGGAGAAAAATCCATCAATTTTTAACCCTTCAAATCTGTCAAGACTTTCTTTTTTTATAACTCTTTAACATATAACGAATTTGGTACTAACTTACTCTACCATTGTTTATGAATCTTTGAAGGCTAGGTTGTAACACAATAAAATGGAATTTGCAAGTGATCATCTGAAGTATGCCAAATAAAAAATAACATTCCAATATCATTTTGTCATAGGTCTCACCCAATTATGGCTGAAGACCGTTGTGTTTCTTTAACTTACAAATTTAAAAACAAAAAAATAAGGCAGGATCTAGCTCGTAGCATCCACTCCAAACGTAGAAAATTTTATTAATAACTATTATTGGATCTTTAGGATGTGAATAATAGAAATGTGGATTATGACTGCTTTAGACCCTTTTTCAAAACACATTTCATATGCTGATATGCTATAGGATGCACAAACACAGTTTATACTTAACAGAGGAAAATAAAAACAATGAAATAATAAATCCTTGTTGATAGTTGCACATCTTTAAATTCCAATCAAGTCGCCTAAATCTGAACTTCCAATTAAAAATTTTCCCGGCAAAGAAAACCATGATGCAAGCCATTAACTAATAGCAGAAGCAGCAACAACTGTTATTCTTTCTTTTTCTAAGCTTGAAAGGGAAAAAGTAAGTGATATGTCTAAACCAAATAGGGGTTTATTTTAGGAAAGATCAGCATGGTCCGACTCTAGTTCAAGAAAGAGTCGGCCAGGAGATGGCCCAAGAAATGGCGCAAGAAATGGCGAAGGATAAAAGTGGCGGAGAGTGAGGGAGGTTTGCGAGAGAAGGAGAGGGAGAGAGGAGGAAGAAGATGGAGAGAGAGGGGCTCAATGGAGAGGGAGAGAGAGAGGAGGATGAAGAAGATGTATGAGAGGCTGACACATGGGACATGGATATAAATTATTTTTTTAGAAAAAATATAACCCTTTTCTGCATCGAGCCAACGTGTTGCCCACGTGGGCTGCCTGCGTTGCAAAACTGCCTAGAAAACCGCCCTGCATGAGGTGTATCTGCGCCACTAAACGTACTATAGGGTCCACCTAGACGGTTTTGCACGTGGGGGCTAAAGTCTCTGCACCACTATAGTTCAGGGGGGTCAAGTAAACTTTTTCCTAACGACTAATCTACGTTTTGAAAAAACATATGTTTTGAAATTTTTGAGTCCATTTTTTTCGTTGTTTTGAAGGTGGGTTCTAACACTTTAAAAAGCAAGTCAAACAAAATGGATCCAAATCTTGAGACTATCTCGAGAACTCTTGAAATTCAGTAATTTTAGTCGTTTAGTTGTTCAACTGTTCAGATCAGCTCAAAAAAAAAAAAAGGAATTGAATACATGATGAGCCATTGGGCTACTGCCATTGCGGCTAGGCAATGATGTGCCATTTGGCCGGTGGCGCAACATGCCTAGAGTTGTGTACATCCATCTAGGCGATTGACCGCTTGCACTGGGCGTGACAGAAAGGCTTCTTTGGGCCGAATTTCGGTTTTCGGTTTCTACCCCGTTTTGCCCTTGGGTTTTCAATGAAAATACCGTATACCATGTCTTTTATTTTCCCTACCATACCAAATACCGGTCAAACCGGCTTAACTAGTTCGGTTCGTGTTTTTTGTGTTTTTTATTTGGTAAAACCGTGCGCACCCTTAACATTACTCGATATTGGACAACACATAACTCAAACGTATTATGTAGATGATTTTTAAGAGTGCATTTTTTTATATACTATTCAAGTAATTTCTATTGCAAACTATATCCGATAATATCAATCTTATATGATCTGTATTAGACCTAATAATGGGAAGCCTGGCCCCGTGACCTAAAAAAATGTGTCTGGCTTGGCCAGCAGGCTAGGCTCAAGCTTCATTTTTGAACCCGATGAATATTTTGGGTTAGTTTGGGTTTGGGAAAAATCAGTATAATTCGAGCTTCCGGTACCTTTTGAACCGGTCTAATCCGTAGTATGTGTGTTCGAATGCGATGACACACCCCTATCCTCAAGGGCTCCGACAATTCGACCAAAACTGGGATGCTCATCTTAGGATTTGTAGGTTTGAAAGATGTTGTAAAACCTTACAACCATGTATAATCCAAGGTATATAAGAACAATAATATAATCACAAAGCAGATAAGAACACAACGTAGAGGATGGAGTTCTACTATGTTAGTTTTTTTAGATGCACAATACATTGTATCTCTATCGTAAACACTTCGGGCCAGAAGGCTAGAGCGTCCGGCCTCGCGCGTGGCGAGCGCGTTTCGCGCGGGAGCTACACTGTGTGGCATGCAGGGTGGGCCCCATAGCATTTTTTCTTTGGACGACCATAATTTTTGACTGGATGCTCCAATCCACAAACTGTTTTGCACCAACGTGTTCCTCATATTTTTACGAACAAAACAAGATATATGTTGCCATATAACTCTTTAAACTTACCTGGTGAAACTTGTGTTTCGCCTACTGAAACTTGGATTTCATATTCGTTAAACTTGCCGAACTGCTAAGTTTCATCAAGTTTAATGCAAGTTTCATCACTCGTACCCACTCTTCTTTCCCCCCACCTACCCGGTAGGTAAGTAGGGGCCTCGTCATCTCGATTTTCCTTCCCAGGAAGACAGAGAAACTACATTTTCACTTGGAAAACTCAGATGGATGCTACACACAGGGGCTAGAAAGCCTCTCCTTTATGTTATCTACATTACAGTTGACCGATTTTCCTTTTCACTAAAGTTTCAACAGGTCTCATCCAAGTTTCTTCAAGTTTCATCAGGTCAATTCAAGTTTCAACAGGTTTCATTCAAGTTTTATCAGGTTACATCGAAGTTTCATCCAAGTTTCATCAGATTTCATCAACACACTGCCAAGTTTCATCAGCACACGATCAAGTTTCGCTAGTATAGGTGTAAGTTTGATAAGTGCCTTTTTTCAGTTTCAAATCAAAAAAATGAAAAAGTGAAAAAAAATCAAAAAATTTAAAAAGTATTTAAAATGGGTTGCTCTCGATTTTAGAATAATTATAAAATTTATTCCACACATTTTGAACACTGTTTGAATTTTATACAAAAGTCAGAAGTTTATTTAAAAATTTAATCAAAGGACAACTATCAAGGCGGGAGCTGCGCTCGTTCGATCCACGCGGGCGCCGGTGATCCAATGGACGCCGTTGGTCCGGCGCGCGTGCGTCCGGACGGACGGACGGACGCTGACGCTCGCCTCTATCTAGACACGATCAGCGGCCGGTAAAAGCAAAGCCGGTCCCACGGACAAGCCCGAGCGGCCCGCCCGACGGGCTTCGGTTTGAGCGAACAACTCGCCCGAAGCCGATCCACGGCTTGTCGTAGATTATTCGGGCTCGAGCCGGCCGTCCCGACGGCCGGCTTCCGATCGAGGCCCGAGCCCGCCCGATGCTGCCGGTCGGGTCGGGCCGGGCTCGCCGGGCCGGGCCGCCCATGATCAGGTCTACCTCTATCTATCTATTCTATAATAGTATATCGATTAAGGTTTTACTAGACCTTACGAAACCGACTTCTAGTCGTACTCGTTTATTCTCTGGCCGATCTCGACTTCTGGAGTCTAGAATCCAGCCCGATTTAAACCCTACACCGAGCGCCGCCCTCCTGGAGCACCGCGCCACCGCGTCCTTCGCGAGCGTTGCGTCGCCGCTTTCCTCCCGAACGCCGCCGTCCCGGAGAGCCATCCTCCCTGAGGCCCGGAGCGCCGCCGTCCCCGACCGCTCTCCTGCGTCACCCCCGAGCGCCTCGAGCTCGGCGCGAATCCGGCTCCAGAAGCACCCGGCGCCGCAGAACCCGTCCCGCCGGCCACCGGCGAGTGGGAGCGTCGGAGATGTCGGTTCTCATAGTCACCAGCGTGGGCGATATCGAGGTGGACCTCCACACCGACCTGTGTCCCCTCACCGCCAAGAACTTCCTCAAGCTCTGCAAGTAAGCACGTGCAGCTAGGGCTTGTTCTTTCTGTGGGTTTATGATTCGTGTAGTAGCAGTCGGGTTGTAGCATGTTCAGCTCGGTTTGTACCTGATGCTCCAGTCCTTACCGAGCTGTCGGGATGGCAGGTTTTAATTTTGCCTGCGATTGGCTGTTCGTGTAGCATTGCGAAAGCTCCTTTTGTTCTATGTGATACTGCCAACATCTTAGAGGTTAAGTGGTTAACTGCGGATGAGAGGATTGGCTGTGGTGTTACTTCAAGCAAGCGGAGTTCTCGTTGTGGTCTTATGGTGGATCAGAGGATTTCTTTCTAATGCTTTGAACCGTGGCTTAAAAAAAACGATACTGATAATCAAAGCAGGATTTGAGAATGTTTCACTTGTGGATTCGAGATTTTTGATAAATGATGTCAAAAAATTAAAATGCGTTCAAAAGATAATCAAATACTTTGTCAAGAACAGGCTATAAATTCTATGGCATTTCTTTGTGTGTTGTGAGCGGCTTAGCTGTCATCATGTCTCCAAAATAGAATTATATATGATAGTGCTTATAATGTTGTTGCTTTTAAACCATGAAACCATGGTCGTACCAATTCATGGATCAGTTGGTTATTTATAACATTAGGCTTCTCATGCTCTGCTCTTATGTTTTAACTTAACAGGATGAAGTATTACAATGGTTGTCTGTTCCACAAGGTGGAGAAGGATTTCTTGGCACAAACTGGGGACCCAACTGGAACTGGCACTGGGGGTGATTCTGTGTACAAGTGAGCATTTTTTTACTTGAACTTTCAATATGTGCATTACTTTTGTCAGTGTCAACTTTTTTAGTTACTATGCTCTGAACCATACAAATTGGTCTCGCTACCTCTAGTATCAACTTGCATCTTGAGTTGCTACTAACATGACTGGTTCCTTGTAGAGTTCTTTCTTTAGGTTTTCTTTCTCTTCCAGTTTCAAAGTATGGGTGCCAATGATTGCTCATATGTCATATTTTCACCTATTGTGGCAAAGCTTTGCCTGAGAAGTGCATCTTATTATTTCTGCAGGTTCCTTTATGGCGATCAAGCCCGATTTTTCGACGATGAGATCCGTTCAGAATTGAGGCATTCAAAAACTGGCACTGTTGCTATGGCAAGTGCTGGTGAAAACCGCAACGCCTCGCAGGTACAATAGTACATTGCTATTGCTACTGTATTACTCCCTCTGTTTTTTTTTTTGTTTGACGCCTTTGACTTTTTGGCACGCCTTTGACCATTCGTCTTGTTCAAAAATTTAGTGCAAAGATGTAAAATAATAAGACATATTTAAAGTACCTCTATTGATAAAACAAATCACTACAAAATAAATGATATTTTAAAAAATAATTTGAATAAGACGAATGGTCAAAGGCGTATCGAAAAGTCAAAGGCGTCAAATAAAAAAAAACGGAGGTAGTATTTTAATCACCGACTCAACCTCGTTACAATGTTTTAACCTTTCGTTTATTTATTTGTGCTATTTTAGTTCTACATCACTTTGCGGGATGAAGTGGACTTCCTTGATGACAAACACACTGTGAGTACTGTGCAGTAGTTATTCCATTGTATTATTTTGTTTTGTGTTTGGGGATGATCATTGATTTATCTGCTATGGTTCATCTATTTGCACTATCAACCATAGGTGTTTGGAACAGTTGCTGTAGGTTTTGTCACCCTGACAAAGATAAATGAAGCATATGTTGATGATAAAGGTAGACCATTCAAGGACATAAGGTAAACTACCGATTAGACCTTTGGCAGCTATGTGCTATGTGGGGTTTGCCACCCGACTAGACGGTAGTGTCTTGGGGCAACCTTGTGTAAACTTTATACTTATCAAATACCTTCCAAAGTTTACTTTGTTGGTAGCTGTACTGTATAGTCATAAAAGATTACTTCTTTCCAGCATTATTTGCCTTCTTTGCTTCTCCACTTCTGGTTGCTGATCCTGTGCAAAATTCTTAATGGACAGGATTAAACATACATATATCTTGGATGATCCTTTTGATGTTCCTCCTCATCTCGCCAAACTCATTCCTGAGAATTCTCCTATTGGAAAGCCAAATGATGAGGTATTTCGAGTTATACAATGAATAGTCTGAACCTATCTCAATCTCAGGCTAGGCTATGTTCTTACCTTTTTTATTTGTTATTTGCGAATGTGCTTGTTTTGAAGTTTGATGGTGAAAATTCTGCCACAATTTCACTGAAAAATTCCTCCTTGTTTTCTGGATACCAAGTTATGCAAAATTGTTCATGTTAAAATTTCGCCTTCATAAAAGAATTTGTCCTGAATGTCATATGCTGTTCTGCCATTGTGAACATGTTATGATATATTTTGTTCCTGTTGTAAATGAACAGATTGCAGAAGAGCGCTTAGAGGATAGCTGGGTTCCTTTAGATGAAACAGTGGCTCCTGAGCAGGTTGAGGAGATCATCCGCTCTAAAGAAGCACATACAAACGCAGCGATTCTTGAGAGTGTAAGTCCATGTGCCAAATGAAAATCAAGCCTATTCGGTTATATTTATGTGTTTACGACTGATGAAGCACCTTTGTTTATGCAGCTTGGAGACATTCCAGATGCTGAGATGAAACCACCAGAAAATGTCTTATTTGTTTGTCAGCTAAGCCCAGTAACACAAGTTAGTATTACCTGATCGTTGCCTAAAAGTTTTCTGCTTTTTTTATCCATTTTTTTTATGTTTTGTCCCGCTTTGTTGGCAATGGTATTATGTCCTTTCCACAGTTTTTGCTTGTAGATGTTTCTTTTTCGTACTGTTGTGGTCATGATGTTGATTATTTTGGAAATCATAACTGAAATTGTCGAATATTTTTTGCCATTTTTTTTATAACATTGCTGAGTAAATTGGTAATTCATTTTGTAGGATGAAGATTTATATACAATCTTTTCTCGTTTTGGAGTTGTGACATCGTGAGTACCTTTCTTAGCTTCAATTAATGTGTGCATGTCCTTTGTTTTCCTCTTTCCTTCAATGATCATATTCTTGTTTGCACTTTACAGAGCTGAAATAATTCGTGATTACAAGACTGGAGATAGCTTATGCTATGCTTTTATTGGTATGTTCATTCCCTAGAGAACTTACTGCATTAGACATACTTTGAACAAGTATTTGAATATTACGATACCTTTTCTTTTTCTGATTATCTATTTATCCGGCATGCATCAGTAATTTCATGTGTTTATCTATTTATGTCAGTAATTTCAGGCAAGGGTCTAATGCAATTCGCCTTTCACAGCTGCATAGTTACTGGTTAGATATGCTATATGGTTGATTCCATGTGCATGTTTGAGTTCCAAATGTTGGTGGCTGTGGGTATCACTGTATCGTGTAAAATCCATCATTTAGTTTGCTAACGAACTGCTTAATTGGAAAATGCATGATCTGGCAACATGGATGTTGTTTTATGCCAGATTTGAAGGAACAAGCTATAGTATTCCAAAGAAACATTAGTTACTTGTGCACATTCAAAGTAATGGTTTCTGCAAAATAAACTGAGAGGCTCCAGTGCACACTTCTGTGAAGCAGAAACAAAGAATGGTCTAGATAAACCAGTTGTGTCAGATTTCCAGTTCTGGTACAGTAGAACGGATATGCTTTACTGATAATATATTTGAAAACACTTCTTGTTTTGCATGTATTGATTATTATTCATAGATGTGTGTTATGATAGACAGTGCTAACAGTGTCTTCATGATCTTTTGCAGAATTTGATACAAAAAAGGCTTGTGAAGAAGCAATTTTCAAGGTCAGTATCCTAGTGGTTTCCCGTATGAATGTGGGTTTACACTTAACACTTAACAACTGTAGAAAGTGAACAGCTGTCCTCTAATTTGCCATTTGCTATTTAGTGTCTGTGTGCTAGTTTATTCTCTCAGTTACTCTTCACCAATACTCTTCACCGGTGATTGTCCCAATATTGTTACTGCTTTGACAATTTAGTGTTCTTGCCTTGGTTTGGTTTTTCTCTACAATAATATTGATTCTCAGTTGGAATTTCTTTCTTTAATATTCTCAAGAGAACATTGCTTACTCATTGATATGTTTGCAGATGGACAATTGTCTGATTGATGATCGGAGGATCCATGTTGATTTTAGTCAAAGTGTTTCTAGACTGGGGGGTGAGTTCAGACAAAGCAAATGGAATACCAAAAAAGGTACAGTTCTTTAGCATATAATCTTTTTTCATTATTATTTTATTAATGCAACTTCTTGTAGCGTTACTTAATCCAGATGGAAGTTTAACTTTGCTTTAAAGGGAAAATAATTGTACAAAGCTTTCTTAGCCACTGGGATATTTCATATTCGTGCATTAAACTAGGATTCGTGATGATGTCTTATTTTTAATACTCAAATAGTTCTTTGTTATTTATTGAAAAAATTGCACATAATCATGTCTTCTGTAATTTCTTATTCAAGCATTCTTTATAGACCATCGAATGGAAACTATATGGTACTATTCTTTCTCATTGCAGATGGGTGTTTCAAATGTGGTGCCCTTGATCACCTAGCTCGGGATTGTGATCAAGAAGATGCTGAGCAGAAAAACAAAGGCCCAACTTATGTTCTGAAAGATGAAAACATTCAGCGAGGCGGAAATAACCGTCGAAGGTTACCTTCCATCTCCTCTTACACATATTTTACAGCATTGTTGCATGCTCTCATAATTTGTTTCTCATTGTGCAGCTATGATCTTGTATTTGATGACGATCATAGTGCTGGACATGCGGATCGTAGAAAGACTCGAAGAATAGATGATCGGAGATCAGAGTTACCACCTCGGGGAGGCCGTAATAGGAATAACTGGGAGAGAACTCACAGTGACGAGAAAGGAAGCAGGCAGGGTAATGAAGATGATAGGCGCCGAGGGGGTCAGAAATATGATGAGTACAGGAGTTACTATAAATCTGGTGATCGAAGCTCAAGTAAATACCGTGATCGGGACTATAGCAAGGACCAGAGTAGGAGCTGAAATAGGGTTGACGGTGAAGATTACAGACGAAGATCAGGAGTTAGTCGATATGATAGGGATAGATCTGATCGTGATCGGTGTCGCAGAGAAGACAATGATCGTGAAAAAGGTGATCACCAAGTGAGTCACAAAAGTGGACACGGTGATAGAAGAGACGACGGTGAGACCAGTAGGCCGCAGGGAAAGAGGCACGGAGATGATAGATAGGTTACTGTATCAGTAACAATTTTGCCTTGCCTGTTTTCCATTGTACATTGAATTTATGATGTCTCCTGTAATCCAAAGCTGCCGCCAAAGCATGTAGGATGTATGTTGAATTATCTCGGTGGTGTGTGAGATTCCAGTACATTGAATTTATGTAGTGCTTTGTACCCATTTTAAAGGTTTTTAGTAGTTTTTCTTTAAAATATCAAAACCATTTTTGTATTATATTTTTTGAGCTTCCTTGAGACTCTAACCTTTTTAGATTCATAACTTTTCAGATCTATCAACGTCCTACATGTATTTCTCTGAAGACATTTTAGTTTTGACAGTTTTACGTGTAAAAACAAACTGGTAAAGTCCATTTGTCCCTCAGCCACCGCCTCCGTCTCTGAGACAAACTTTAGCATCACGATTTGGCACCCACGTTTGACAAACAAATGATGATAAATTGTGCTCACGTTTGAGAAACAAATGATGATACAAACAACGATAATAGCCGTGGTGGTGCCATGTCAACCATACGAGTCAAAGTTCTAAAAGACAGACAATGTTTCACACAGGCAAACCTGCCCTGTCCGACATCCATAGAATCGTGTGTACTGTGTACAAATTTCTCCATGTTTGCTTCCACCAATGGTTGAACGAGGACGGCTTATTTATCACATGCCTAATTTATTGCCACAATTTGTTAAAAAATGTCGAGCTTTCTTTCACGTCTCTGTTTGCTTCTTTACTAAAGCTTTTGTCATGTCAAAAATCTTGTAGCTATATCATCCACTTCTCATCCTTGTCACTGATGTAAAAAAAAAAAACTACGGTGGCTAGCAAATTATGAGCCACAAAATGTTTGTGGCTTGATATAGCTACGGTGGCAATAAGGCTACAAAGAAGCTCAAATTTAAACATGACACACCTCTATCCTCATGGGCTCCGACAATTCGACCAAAGCTGGGTTGCTCCTCTTAGGTTTGTAGGGTTGAAAGATGTTGCAAAAACATTGCTACCATATGTAGTTCAAGGTATATAAGAACAATAACGCAATCACATAGGGGACAAGAACACAACGTAGAGGGTGGAGTTCACTTTATTAATTTTTCAGATTCACAATGCATTGGGTCTATAGATTTATTTATAATAGTAGATTGATTTAAGGTTTTACTAGAAGTCGTGCTCGTTATGCGTTCGTTCAGAGCCAGGCGCATAACCGGGTGAAGGTCGAATTATTTTCTGGCCGATCTCAGCACCTGGAGTCTAGAGTCCGGCCCGATTTATCCCCTTTGCTGAACTTTTTCTATCTTATTATTATTTATCTACTGTTTCGATCTCTTTCTATATTTTGCTCTCACTCTCTTATTTGAGGAGAAAATGAAGGGAAGAGGGTAGCATTGGGAATACCCTAACCCGCCGCGTCCTTCGCTTTCCTCCCGAACGCCGCCGTCCCGGGGAGCCATCCTCCCTGAGGCCCGGAGCGCCCCGCCGTCCCCGACCGCTGGCCTGCGTCGCCCCCGAGCGCTTCAAGCTCGGCGCGAATCCGGCTCCAGAAGCACCCGGCGCCGCAGAACCCGTCCTGCCGGCCGCCGGCGAGAGGGGAGCGTCGGAGATGTCGGTTCTCATAGTCACCAGCGTGGGCGATATCGAAGTGGACCTCCACGCCGACCTGTGCCCCCTCACCGCCAAGAACTTCCTCAAGCTCTGCAAGTAAGCTCGCGCAGCTAGGGCTTGTTCTTTCTGTGGGTTCGATTCGGGTAGTAGCATGTTCAGCTCGGTTTGTACCTGATGCTCCAGTCTTTACCGAGCTGTCGGGATGGCAAATTTGGCGTTGCAAAGGGTGCTAGTGTGCTACTGGTTTGGTAATTTTGCTTGCGATTGGCTGTTCGTGGAGCATTGCGAAAGCTCCTTTTGTTCTATGTGATACTGCCAACATCTTAGAGGTTAAGTGGTTAACTGCGGATAAGAGGATTGGCCTCTGGTGTTACTTCATTCAAGTGGAGTTCTCGTCGTTGTCTTATGGTGGATCAGAGGATTGCTTTCTAATGCTTAGAGTTGTAATTAATCCAGTGATGAAATTATCTGATTATTGACCGCTTTTTAAAAAGACGAACTGATAATCAAAGCAGGATTTGAGAATGTTTCACTTGTGGATTCAAGAATTTCGAAAAACGATGTTAAAAAGTTAAAAAAACGTTGAAAAGATAATCAAATGCTTTGTCAAGAAAAGGCTGTAAATCCTAATTTTCTATGGCATTTTTTTGTGTGTTGTTAGCGGCATAGTGACATCATGTCTCCAAAATAGTATTATATATGATATATGATAGTCCTTATAAATGTCGTTGCTTTTAAATCATTAAACCATGGGTTGTAGCAATTCATGGATCAGTTGGTTATTTATCTTATGTTTTGACTTAACAGGATGAAGTATTACAACGGATGTCTGTTCCACAAGGTGGAGAAGGATTTCTTGGCACAAACTGGGGACCCAACTGGCACTGGCACTGGGGGTGATTCTGTGTACAAGTGAGCATTCTTTTACTTGAACTTTTAATATGTGTATTACTTATGTCAGTGTCAATTTTTTTTAGTTACTATGCTTCACTATGCTCTGAACCATACAAATTGGTCTCACTACCTCTAGTATCAACTTGCATCTTGAGTTGCTACTAACATGAATAGTTCTTTGTAGCATTCTTTCTTTAGTTTTTCTTTCTCATCAAGTATGGAAGTATGGGTGCCAACGATTGCTCATATGTCATGTTTTCACCTATTGCGGCAAAGATTTGCCTGAGAAGTGGATCTTATTATTTCTGTAGGTTCCTTTATGGTGATCAAGCCCGATTTTTTGATGATGAGATCCGTCCAGAATTGAGGCATTCGAAAATTGGCACTGTTGCTATGGCAAGTGCTGGTGAAAACCGCAACGCCTCGCAGGTACAATAGTACAATGCTACCATATTATTTCAATCACCGACTCAACCTCGTTACGATGTTTTAACCTTTTGTTTATTTATTTGTGTTGTTTTAGTTCTACATCACTTTGCGGGATGAAGTGGACTACCTTGATGACAAACACACTGTGAGTACTGTTCAGTACTTATTCTTTTGTTTTTTTTGTTTGGGTTTGGGGATGATCATTGATTTATCTGCTACGGTTCATCTATGTGCGCTATCGACCATAGGTGTTTGGAACAGTTGCTGAAGGTTTTGACACCCTGACAAAGATAAATGAAGCATATGTTGATGATAAAGGAAGACCATTCAAGGACATAAGGTAAACTATCTATTAGACCTTTGGCGGCTAAGTGCTATGTGTGGTTTGCCACCTGACTAGAGTGTAGTGCCTTGGGGCAGCCTTTTGTAAACTCTATAGTTATCAAATTCCTTCCATAGTTTACTTTGTTGGTAGCTGTAGTGTATAGTTATAAAAGATTACTTCTTTCCAGCATTAGTTTTCTTTGCTTCTTCAGTTCTGGTTGGTGATCTTGTGCAAAAATTTTAATTGACAGGATTAAACATACATATATCTTGGACGATCCTTTCGATGATCCTTCTCACCTCGCCGAACTCATTCCTGAGAATTCTCCTATTGGAAAGCCAAATGATGAGGTATTTTGAGTGATACGATGAATAGTCTGAACCAATCTCAATCTCAGGCTATGTTCTGACCTTTTTTTATTCTTTATTTGCGAATGTGCTTTGTTTTGAAGTTTGATGGTGAAAATTCTGCAATGATTTCACTGAAAATTCCCCCTTTTGTCTGGATACCAAATTATGCACAATTGGTCATGTTAGAATTTTTCCCCTATAAGTTGTCCTGAATGTCATGCTGTTCTGTCATCATAATCATGTCATGATATATTTTATTCCTGCTGTAAATGAACAGATTGCCGAAGAGCGCTTAGAGGATAGCTGGGTTCCTTTAGATGAAACAGTGGCTCCTGAGCAAGTTGAGGAGATCATCCGCTTTAAAGAAGCACATACAAATGCAACGATTCTTGAGAGTGTAAGTCCTTGTGCCAAATGAAAATCAACAGCCTATTTGGTAATATTTATGTGTTTATGACTGATGAAATACCTTTTTTATGCAGCTTGGAGACATTCCTGATGCTGAGATGAAACCCCCAGAAAATGTCTTATTTGTTTGTAAGCTAAACCCAGTAACACAAGTTAGTATTAACTGATCATTGCCTTAAAGTTTTCTGCTCCTTTATCCATTTTTTTTTGTTTTCATCCTGCTTTGTTGGCAATGGTATTATGTCATTTTCACAGCTATTACTTGCAGAAGTTTCCTTTTCGTACTGTTATGGTCATGCTGCTGATTATTTTGGAAATCATAACTGAAATTGTTGAATTTTTTTACCATGTTTTTTTTATAACATTTGTGAGTAAATGGGTAATTCATTTTGTAGGATGAAGATTTATATACAATCTTTTCTCGTTTTGGAGTTGTGACATCGTGAGTGCCTTTCTTAGCTTCAATTAATGTGTGCACGTCCTTTGTTTTATTCTTTACTTCAATGATCATATTCTTGCTTGCACTTTACAGAGCTGAAATAATTCGTGATTACAAGACTGCAGATAGCTTATGCTATGCTTTTATTGGTATGTTCAATCCCTAGAGAACCTACTGCATTAAACATACTTTGAACAAAGCATTTGAATATTACGATACCTTCTTCTTTTTTTTTCTGTTTATCTATGTATCCGGGCATGCATGAGTAATTTTATGTGGTTATCTCTTTATGTCAGTAATATCATGCAAGGGTCTAATGCAGGTCGCCTTTCACAGCTGCATATTAACTGGTCAGATATGCTATATGGTTGATTCCATGCATGTTTTAGTTCCAAATGTTGGTGGCTGTGGATATCACTGTGTTGTGTAAAATCTATCATTTAGTTTGCTAACAAACTCCTTAATGGGAAAAATGCGTGAAGGCAACATGGATGTTGCTTTATACCAGATTTGAAAGAACAAGCAATAGTATTCCAAAGAAACATTAGTTACTTGTGCACATTCAAAGTAATGGTTTCTGTAAAATAAACCGAGAGGCTCCAGCGCACACTTCTGTGAAACAGAAGCCGAGAATGGTCTAGATAAACCAGTTGTCTCATATTTCCAGTTCTGGTACAGTAGAAAGGATATGCTTACTGATAATATCTTTGAATTTTGAAAACACTTCTTGTTCTGCGTGTATTGATTATTATTCATAGATGAGTGTTATGATAGACAATGCTAACAGTGTCTTCATGATCTTTTGCAGAATTTGATACAAAGAAGGCTTGTGAAGAAGCATATTTCAAGGTCAGTATCCTACTGGTTTCCAGTATTAATGTGGGTTAACACTTTACAACTGTAGAAAGTGAACAACTGTCCTCTAATTTGCCATTTGCTATTTAGTGTCTGTGTGCTAGTATATTCTGTCAGTTACTTTTCACCGGTACTCTTCACCGGTGATTGTCCCAATATTGTTACTGCTTTGGCAATTTAGTGTTTTTGCCTTGGTTTGGTTTTTCTCTACAATGATATTGATTCTCAGTTGGTATTTCTTTCTTTAATATTCTCAAGAGAACATTGATTACTCATCGATATGTTTGCAGATGGACAATTGTCTGATTGATGACCGGAGGATCCATGTTGATTTTAGTCAAAGTGTTTCAAAACTGTGGGGTCAGTTCAGACAAAGCAAACGAAATACAAAAAAAGGTACAGTTCTTCACCATATAATCTTTTTCCATCTTTATTTTATAAGTGCAACTTCTTGTAATGTTAACTTAATCCAGATGGAAGTTTAACTTTGCTCTAAAGGGAAAAAATTGTACAGAGCTTTCTTAGCCACTGTGATATTTCATATTTGTGCGCACTAAACTAGGATTCATGATGAGGTCTAATTTTTAACACTCAAAAGAGTTCTTTGTTATTTATTGAAAAAATTGCCAAACAATCATGTCTTCTGTAATTTCTTATTCAAGCATTTTTTATAGACCATCAAATGAAAATTATATGGTACTGTTCTTTCTCATGGCAGACGGGTGTTTTAAATGTGGTGCCCCTGATCACCTAGCCCGGGATTGTGATCAAGGTGCTGAGCAGAAAAACAAAGGCCCAACTTATGTTCTGAAAGATGAAAATATTCAGCGAGGCGGAAATAACCGTCGAAGGTTACCTTCCATCTCCTCTTACACATATTTTACAGCATTGTTGCATGCTCTCATAATTTGTTTCTTATTGTGCAGCTATGATCTTGTGTTTGATGACGATCATAGTGCTCAACATGCGGATCGTAGAAAGACCCGAAGAATAGATGATCGGAGATCAGAGCTACCACCTCGGGGAGGCCGTGATAGGAATAACCGTGAGAGAACTCACAGTGACGAGAAAGGAAGCAGGCAGGGTAATGAAGATGATAGGCGCCGAGGGGGTCAGAAATATGATGAGTACAGGAGTTATAATACGTCTGGTGATCGAAGCTCTAGTAAATACAGTGATCGGGACTATAGCAAGGACCAGAGTAGGAGCAGAAATAGGGTTGATGGTGAAGATTACAGACGAAGGTCAGGAGTTAGTCGATATGATAGGGATAGATCTGATCGTGATCGGTATCTCAGAGAAGACAATGACCGTGAAAAAGGTGATCACCAAGTGAGTCACAAAAGTGAACACGGTGATAGAAGAGACGACGGTGAGACCCGTAGGCCGCAGGGAAAGAGGCACGGAGATGATAGATAGGTTACTGTATCAGTAACAATTTTGCCTTGCCTGTTTTCCATTGTACATTGAATTTATGATGTCTCCTGTAATCCAAAGCTGCCGCCAAAGCATGTAGGATGTATGTTGAATTATCTCGGTGGTGTGTGAGATTCCAGTGCTTGACCATGTCATTCTCATGTAGTATCAACTTTTTGCAAAGAAAAGTTGGCTCTTAGCGTGTGGATGAACGTTGGGACCAGGGTTCACATTTTCGTTTTGCTTTCAAATCCCGCTCCTTAGCAAATTTGTTGATTTGAAATTTGAGTTAAATCCTCTTTGAACCCGGGAAAATTACACACGAATTTTGAAGTCAAAATTAAAATTTTTGCTATGATTTATTGAAATCCCGGCCAAAATATTCAAAAATCCTTTTGACCCACATGTTTGAAATACCGACATTTCCTCAGCTCTTAAAATTTCCGTGTAAAATGTTTAAAATATATTTTCTCCAAACTTCCTTTGGATTTGGAGTGGCGTAAAGTTCAGGAAATTGATTTTGATCTAGACGGAAACGTCAAAACTAGGGCTGGAACAAAAGCTCGTTTTCTGATTTTTTGGCTCGGTTTAAAATTTCATTCGATTCAATTTTGGATTGTTCCAACATTAAAATTAGTCGATTTTAGACAACATTGAAATGCACTTCGGCTCGGCTCCGGCTCGGCTCGTGGGCTCGGTTGTAAATTTACCCTTAAAAAACAACTAAAATCATATAGAATCAATCTGCACCAATTTTAGAAGAGACTCGGAAAAAAGCTCGGTTCCACCCCTAGTCAAAACCCCTCGAAATTGCAAGCCTAGCCTGCGACCGTTGCCATGGTCGTTACATCGTTACTAAATTACTCTTGGGCCTTTTACAAACGGTCTTCATATGCATCGGTCCGGCCCAATAAGGTTTACCAGCAGTGTTGCATCCGGATTCCGGAGTCATTCATGCATGCACGGACCGTCGGGCTAGGAGCAAGTTTAGTCCCACACCGCTCGTTGGTGGAAGACAAGCCCAGCCATCCTGCTACTTATGGGCCAGTGGGTGCATGAAGACAACCCAGGCAGCTGCGTGGTGAGCACAGAGCGAACTATTCTTTCGCCTTTTACTAAAGAATACCGTGTGCACGCCACAACAAAGCAGCATACTCTTATTTTTGGAGGGCGTTTTTCTCTTTGGGAAGAACCCCAGCAAATCATATTTAAATGTTTTAGTCCTAGCAATAGAGATTTATATTGAATTTCGGAGTTTCTTCCTCTTGGTAAGAAAACTTGATATCTCAACTTTAAAGCATTTCGGCATATCAACTTCAAAGCCTTGTACGCCGTGGCTTAATTTTTTTTTTGTTTTTCCTTTAATTCCTTTAATTTTAATAACCGAAAGAGCTTGAGAAGCAAGTACTTCACCCGTTCCAAACAGATGGACTTGCTTTCTAGCCTACAGGAGGCCTAGAACATCAATGGCCCGGTTCAGGAGGCCTAGAACATCAATGGCCCGGTTTTTTATTAAAACTTGTAAATGCTTAAAATCTATTAAAACCTACAGCTCAAAAATTGCTTGAGTAACCATTTTTTAAGGGGCTTTAAATTTATATTTTTTACAAGCAAATATGATGTTGCGCTTTGTACCCATTTTTAAAGGTTTTTTAATAGATTTTCTTAAAAATGTAAAATCAAATTTTATAATTTTTTTTAGCTTCTGTGAGACTCACCTTTTTAGATTATCAATCTATCTACGGTAACTTTTTCGGACCTATCAAAGACAACTTTTTTACGTCCTAACTATATTTCTCTGAAGACAAATATTAGTTTTGATAGTTTTTCTGCATAAAAACAAACCAGTAAAGTCCATGTGACTCAGCCGCCACATCTATGTCTCCAAGACGAACCTTAGCATCACGATTTGGTACTCACGTTTGACAAACAAATGATGATAAATCGTTCTCACGTTTGAGAAACAAAAGATGATGCAAACAATGATAAAAATTGCAGTGGTGCCATGTCAACCGTACGAGTCAAAGTTCTGGAGGCAGACAACGTTCTGCGCAGGTAAACCTGCCCTGCCCGACGTCCATAGCATCGTGTGTACTATGTACACATTTCTCCATGTTTGCTCCCACCAACGGTTGAACGAGGACGACATATTTATCACATGCCTGGTTTATTGCCACAATTTGTTAAAATTGTTGAGCTTTCTTTCACGTCTCAGTTTGCTTCTTTACTGAAGTTTTGTCATGTCAAAAATTTTGTAGCCATATCATCCACCTTGTCACTGATGTAAAAAAAAAATTGTCTAACTATACCTAGCGTGTGGCTTGCAAATTGTGAGCCACAAAATGTTTGTGGCTTGATACAACTATGGTAGCAATAAGGCTACAAGAAGATCAAATTAAAGCATGAGTTTTAAATCATGCAGAGGAGCTCTAAAAAATTCATTTCGAGGGTCTGATTTTTCTTGTTTATTCAAAACTTATAATGTCTTTTTTCCTCGGAAAATAGAGCTTATTTTAGGGTGCCTTGGGATCACAGATAAGAATAGTTGACAATAGCCAATTGGTGGTTTTGGTAAGAGATAAAAATATCCAACTTTGCCAACGAGACTAGCTTGCATGTGCTGTGCTAGAAAATCAGGGGGCAATTCGACTCTCTTCCGTAGGAACAAATGCATTACCTAGAAACTACTACGAAAAATATGTTGTTTTCAAAATTTGTCCTCTCGAGGGTGGTGATAACAAGAGAAAACCAATGGTATTCTAGTTTTTGTTTTATTTTTCATCTCAAAGTTTTGAATGAAAATTAAAATATTTTGCATTCGAGACTGCCAGAACTTTGGTCATTTTTTAATTTTAAATCCATCCATTTGTTTGTATCATGTTATTTTGGATCCCATGGTATGATTTTAAAGTTGTGTTTGGTTTGTAGCCAATATTTAGCTTACAAATTGTTTGTAGTGTTGACCAAAATTTCCTTTGTTTGGATTAGTATCATTGAATAGTAAGATTTTTTTTCTTTCATTGGCAACTTTTGTCATCCTAGTTGATTTTCTTGCCGTTGTTGACCAATTCATGTGTTAAGGAATCTTCAATCTTCTAATAGCCATGCCAACTATTGGCAAGTTTCAATGAGGGGCAAAAGTCGGGAAAATTTTGCCAAAACTATTTTCCACAAAAGCCATTGGCCTGCCTTATATGGTAAGCTAATACTCACTCTGTTTTGCTATATTTGTCTATGGTTTCAAAAGTATCTGTTTCAAATTGTTTGTCCATTGTGATAACAAAAAATGCTTTATGATCCATTTTAATGGTAAAACTGGTTAAACTATTATTTATAAAAAAGTTTAAATGCATGCAGCCAATCACTTATATTAAATAAAAGTAGCATGGTCATTTCAATATACTTTGAGTTGTGTCTTCTTGGTCTGTACGTATGAATAAACATAGCGAAACTAATGGAATGGAGTAATTAAAATGGAAAACTGCCACACATTCCGTGCTGTTCTGTTGTTCTTGTGGGCGCCCAAACCAGCTAAAAATTCACTAGCCTAACTTAGCTCGTTGAGCTAAAAGACCCAGATACGTACGCCCTTGCATGTTTCGTAAAGAAATGAGAGAGGTGTTTTCAGTCACACACATAAAGGTGTTGCAGTATTGTCAACATATATTAGCCTGCCTTTTTCTCTGGATAAAAAGCAGGTTTTACTTTGTTGAAACCGATCTCTTTGGACTTGCTTGCATCCAGTATATATCCCCGTTTGCAACCGAAGGAAACTAATTAACCATTATCTTCCGTCATAAGTCCATTATAATGGATGTGTGCAACTGATCAGTGATCGCACGGTTAAACGTGGTTCCAGTGCATTGTCAACCACACAGCATATAAACAGTCTTTTAAAATAATTAGATTATACACATGAAAATTATTATGTTTATATTCGTTTTTAAAAACATTTCTATATATATATATATTCTAATTTTATTGAGTTTTACATATAAATTGGAATAGTAATTAGTGGTCAGAGTCGTACATTAATATTACGTTAATATCTAAATTACACTATTATTTATGACAGAAGGAAGTACACGAGTATACGATCATGTCTAGATTGTATTGTCGCATAAGAAAAGCGTCACTAAAAAGGCCAGAAGTGGCCCTTCTCCAGCCATGGAGCTGCTTGTCTCGCTCCAAGATCTCTTCTTCTTTTTCTTGACACCCTTGGTACTACTAGGAGATGCTGATAGCTGCAGGCCTCAAGGGAGATCTATGGCCAACCATTGAGAGTGACAGATACTGTTTATGCAATTGTGAAGTGGGAAAAGGTCTGGACAATGAGCTTGTCAAGCTTTCATGGCTGTGGAGCAAGTAATATGAACTACCAACAACCCTTGATTAATGATTAGTGAGCAGCTGCAGAGGACTATGAACACTGTTAGTGCTAATTGTTTCTTTAATCAACACCGGTGGCCAAAAAGGAATGGCATGTAACTGCAATATCTTTGCTTGAAATGGACTTGCCAACATGGAGCTTCTGATGTATGGTGATTGGTGACCTGGGTAGGGCAAGTGGATAAAGTGTGCCCTTGATCTTGCGAAAAAGTGCATGCAATTTGCCCATCAGATGATTAAACGAGACAGGAAAAAAAGGCATGGAAAGTTTTCAGTTCGACATCGAGTTGTTGGCTTTCCTTTCAAATTATATCGGAAGTGTTGTTCTTGTAAAAAGAGATTGGAAATCTAAGCTTCCTGACCTCGTTTTCATCCTGATCATATCCTGCTCGGTTTCCTCTCATGGAGGATGGCGTGGCGGCGTGCTTCCATTCATTCATTAATATTAGGGTGGGTAAAACATGGACTGTGCTGCGTTCTTGTCTCGTGTCATTTCCAGATTAATTTGTCCTGCCGACGGCGACGGCTAGGTAGCTCTGGGCAAACCGTCGGATCAAAGATTCAAACTAAGGTTTACAAAATTGTAAAGAGAGAGCCTATTTTCAAAATTGAACTGTGATTGAACTAAGATTTACAAAATTGTAAAATAACCAGCTATTTTCAGGAAAATCAAGCTTCTTGCTGGGCCGATTTCCACATTTGAAATCAGTGTAAACTGTAAAATTTCAAATTTAAATTCTAAACCTGTCGATTTTGGGCGAAATCGGTGGATATTCGGTCAAAAACTCACCGGACGATCGTTTGTTAAAATCGGTCAAATTCTCTTTGATAAGACCAAATCTGATTCTCTCGTTTGGCATACTGTGAGGAGCTAAAAATAACCCGAGATATGAATTTTTCCGGTAGCAAATATGGACGTCTACATACATACTTGATCCACAACCACCAAATTGTACCTCGTGAGATTGATACGAGTCTCGAAGATTCAAACCACCGTATTTTTTTCTTGTTCTGTGCACTGATTTAGAGCTAGGGCTACAAACAAGCTGAGTCTGAGGGACTCGAGCCAAGTTCAAGCTGAGTTTTCCTTGGCTTGAACAAGGCTCAAGCTCAGTCTTTCTAGGTTCGCTAACATATAAAGTTTTTTTATATAAAAAAGCAAAACTCGACTAAACTCGATAAAATATGATTTCCATCATTATATTAGAGTAGAGTTAAATGGTGCAATCACGCTAATCATAAAATACTATAAATTTTCAAGATAATCGGATAGAGAAAAAAGAAAGACCTATATCATCGATCATAGTGTGTCCAAATTATAATGACTGGCATTAAAAGAAAGAGTTCATATCAATTGTAACAAACTTAAAATAAAAAAATTCCATGTCAACTATAAAACTAGAAAAAGAGTCCATTTATCAATACAAATTTAGAATAAAAATGAGTTCATATCAATTACAAAACTAGTGCAGATGCTAGGAATATCATGCTCGTTATATGAAAAAACAATGTTCTAAAAAGCTTGACGAAACTCGTGTGAAGCTCAAGCTAGGCTCAGAAGCTCGTGATTTTGAGGTCAAGCTTTGGTTTGGGCTTGTTTTAGGACTCGAATAGTTTGTGAGTGTCTAGCCTTTCGTACGGTCCTACCTAGAGCTAGTGTTACCCTTTGTGGCAAGGTTTCAAAATCCATCAAAAGCTGGTTGTTTTGCACATAATCTTAACGTATCACAGGTAGAGGTAGTGGAAACCGTGATTTAGTATAGACCTATTATTTTTTTCTTATGGATGCTCAATTTTTTAATATAAAATTTTGATTGTCTAATTGGTTTATATTTCGACCAGTTTTCCTTAAACCCGGTGAGAAACCGTTCCTATTTTGATTTTTTTTAAAAAAGAAGTACTTCCCCAGTTTTCCAAAAGAAAACTAAAAGCCCGAAAAACTGCAGGCTGCCTCATTTCATTTCTCTCGCTAATATTAGTGTTCTAAATATGTCGACGAAAATTGCAGGCCCTATATGCAATTACTTATAATTACTTTTTAAGATAATAGAGTAAAATTCGGGTCTATAGATGAGCGGTGCGTATTATACCAGGACACTGTTACTACGTGACGGTGGAGTACCTGCTCGTAATTAGTTACCATACTCAGGGATCGTTAATTTGTAGTATTGTAATGAGACGGTAGTTGCATCATTCATCGCAGTACGTACCACTGATGAACAGTACAGAGCGCGGAGAGCTCACAACAAACGGCATTAATGGCGATCAAGGACAATTATTGGTTGCAAATGTTGGCTCCAAGAACGATCAAGGCTTCACTAGCTAGTCTACACTCTACAAACTGTTGTTCTTAAAAGAATCATTTTTAAAAAAATACCTTTTCATTATAAATGGGGTTGAGTCCGTCATGTGAAAAAATCCAAACAACCAAGAAAAAAGAGGAGCTCATTCCTAACAGTTTGGTTCATATATAACTTGAATATATACTTCAGAGATGGCATAAGCAGTATAATACTTCTAATTGAACGATTGAACCTGAATATAACCTTTCCTCTCATCAACTAGTCACATTATCTAGACACCTTTTGCATGAAAGAAGCGGCGGCGATGGCAAAGAAAAAAAAAAGAGGAGAGGATGGAGACCTAGCAGAAAGCTCGCGGGTCCCCTCGCCCTCTTTAATTCTGATGATCTCACTGGAGTTACAGGGTGGTGGGGACTCTCTTCTCGTCTTTAAGTTTCAGGTTTTTTGTCAGATTTGGTTTTCTAAGGTTAGAATTGGTGTCCGTCCTATTGTGTTTGACAACAATTTAGTATCGTAATAAGCTCCCTCTGAAGATTATGCGATGAGTTGCTTGCCCCCGACGACTTATTTGGTGATGTGTTTGATAGGGTTGGTACCCATGGTTGTCGATCTGATCGTGGGCTATTGGAAATTGTTTTCCCTTATGATGTGAATTTTTTGTCAAGTTGTTGTATAGAGTTTCTCTCCACAATTTGTCGATGTGCAAATGTGTTCGATGGAGGCAGATCATAGAAGAATAGTGGAAAAGCTGAATTGAGATAATCATGCATCATCTCTAGTAAGAAAAAAAAACATGTCTTTCAAAACATGTAAAAATGATAATATGATACCAATGGTAGCACCACCACACATGCTATAAATGATTGATCCGGATGAGAGAAGTGTATGTTGATCTTAGTATTAATTGCTTCAAGTGTGTGTTGATTTAATATGTGGTATTGCATTGTAATAATTTTTTTATATTTGTAATTTTTATATTTGTAAGTTTCGGTAAATGATCTTATAGACATTTTATCGTTCGAAAAAAAAATTGCATCCGAATATACGTGCTGTCCTGAAATGTTTCTTATAAGAGCATAAAGAATTAGTCAAACAGAGATATTTTTTTAAAGATAAAGGTCAAATAGAGCTATATGTCTCTGCTATGCTATATAGATGCATCACCAACTAATGATAAAAAACATATATATCAATATGCAAGCTCACTCGCAAACGTAGATGTATCACCAGCATCTGATAAAATATCTATTAATCCAAGTTCCACGAGAAGATGTAGAGCAACTAATGGAAAAGATGGCAAAACAAAACAAATCCAAAGTCAAGGCTCATGGAGTGATCGACAAACCTTGGGAGAAATTATATAGCAGCATCTGATCCATCTGCTTTAGTAATTAGTAGCATCTAATCCATCGATCTGCTTGGATTAATCTAGCAAAGGTCATGGTGATGATACGATGAGCTAATCAGTGATTGCCTCCTCTTCCTGATCTTTACCGGAGACCGACCTACGCTGTCGCCGTAGTCCCCTACTCCCCTTCACATGTCAACTCACTTGTGGTTGCGATTAAATTTTAGCACTCCTTTTTCCAGAGGAAAATTCGCCTTTTATTTTGCTCCATAAACCCTACCCTCTGCAACGAGCTATATATTCGGTCGAGATATACGCATGAGTCATCCTATTTGTATTTCTTGCAAAAATTTCTTGAAAGAAAAGTCCGGTTGAACACTACATGACTACAACGTGTATGAATATACATGACAGCTCGAGATAGATATAGATACGCTGATGTACATGAAGTCATAGTGGTTTGACAAATGAGAGTCTACGAAGA
This sequence comes from Raddia guianensis, assembly GCA_036346415.1. Classification (NCBI taxonomy): domain Eukaryota; kingdom Viridiplantae; phylum Streptophyta; class Magnoliopsida; order Poales; family Poaceae; genus Raddia; species Raddia guianensis. The sequence goes on along the minus strand of CM070539.1, from coordinate 4,031,393 downwards.
AAGATATGCTCTTTTTTTAATTTTGCGCGAGGGAATTTATGAGAGATGTCGATCATATTCGTGCGGAGATATGATATTGCAAAAGGAAGATCCAAACTTAATGGCAAAAAAATTATTAAAGATATGATTTTTGCATGGAAAGAGATGCTCCTTCGCGTCACAAATATCTCTGGTATGTTCAATAATATGTGTAAGCCAATTTTTTAAAATCCGAGCTATTAATATCTTTCTAAATGTGTAAATCGGTACATAAAAATCACATGCTAGATTTGTCTCAAAAAGTGCTCCTATAATATTATATTTTTATCATGTTTTATCAATAGTTAATGGCCTAGTTAAGTTTGTATCTTGAAGATCGTACATCTTTATTGATGTCAACATCATGTATCTGTGACCGGAGTTTAGATGGAGCATACGATAGACTGCTTACACACGATTTTTGAAAAGGCAGTGCCATTCATTGAAAGCGAGGAGTTACAAAATTTTGTTGGGGGGTTACAAAGCCCTCCCCCCAAGAGGGCTAACAAAAAATTAAGGTATTACAAAACGCGCTCCTGCAGCCGTCCAAAGCTGCAGCTCGTCGAGGAGAAGCCGTAAGAAGACGTCCTTGGAACGCTCGAAAGAGCGGAAAATGCGGTTGTTCCGCTCCAGCCAAATGTGCCAAATGGTCGCGATGACGACGGAGAGCGCCGCGCGCGGAGAAGAGGACAGTGCCGCATCAATCTCCCACCAGAGTGGCAGGGATGCAGTAGCACGCCAACTTGCTGGGTTGAGGGCAGGTATGTTAAGAGCAGCTGCCAGGCCCGACCAGACGAAGGAGCTAAAGTAGCACTGGATAAAGAGATGCTCCGGGGTTTCCAGATTCCTCCAACAAAGCGGGCAAAAGTAGTTGTTGGGTAGATGGTTGCGCAAGAGGGCGTCCGCGGTTCACACCCGCATGCGCAGGAGGAGCCAGGTGAAGAACTTGCATTTGGACGGGGCCCAAGTCTTCCAAAGCCTGTGGAGGGTAGGAGTCGGGCATCGTCAGGTAAATTGCAGGATGTACGCCGATTTGACCGAGAAAGCGCCGTTCTCGGAGAAACGCCAGGAGACGATATCTGCATCCTGAGCGAGGGGCTCCAACTGATTTAGCCGAGTGAGCAGGCGGATGAGCTGGGGAACCAATTGAGGACTCATGTTGCGCCGAAGGTCGAGAATCCAATTGCAGTTGAGGAGCGCGTCGCTGACTAGGCGACCCTTTCTGGTGGAGATCTCGAAAAGCTGCGGCACAAGCTCTTTGGGTGACACACCATCAAGCCAGCGGTCCTCCCAGAAGAAAATGGAAGACCCATTGCGGAGGGTAACGGCACAACCTACGCGCAGCTGACTCGGCGTCGGCTCTGGGGCGAGGAGTCGACCCAAGGCCGAAGAGATGAAGTCTTGTTCAGCTAGAGCCAACGCATGCGAAGGGCGCGGGCAAAACAGGAGAGGTTGAGGACCCCCAGGCCGCCAAGCTTAGAGGGGGAGCAGACTATCTCCCAGTTGACCCTAGGGGGAGATCCCTGCTCGGCTGACCCGCCCCAGAGCCAAGCCCTCCTAATCTGATCATTCTCTTGAGGACGGAGGCTGGGGGGTTAATGACCGGCAGGGTGTAGGTGGGAAGCACTGTAAGGACAGCCTTAAGAAGAGTCAGCTGCCCGCCTTTGGACATCAGAGGGCCCTGCCACCTAGCCAGCCGGTTGGCCACTTTATCGATTGAACTTGCTAACTAGTTTACCTGTTCAAAGTGGTACATGTATTCAAGTTTACAAGTGTCAACAGCACATGAAGCGTATACCAATATGGTATCATTGACCAAACAACCATTCTAAAACGATTATGCATCACACATCTCACTCGCGCCATCGATGGGTTTGAAAACAAAAACAGATAGTACACAGACGATTTTGATATCTTGGATACATCTTCTTGGATACAGCCACATTTACACCAGGGGTTATCGGCCATAATCTTTGACATCAAAATCTAGCTGCATGCATGAGACTTTTGTTCAATTAAAAGTCAAGAAAATGGAAAAGAAAAATGCACTATACATTAGTATCGCATATTTTAGATATAATTTTACTTTGCAAAACACAAACAACACCTAGCATTTTATAGCACTCTTCGATGCATCAAGGGTAATTAACAACAGTTTACTATGTCGTTGGATTAAACATTTACGGTCTAATTGGTCACATTTACACCAATTGTTAGATTATGCATCACACATATTTCACTCCGCCATAGATGGGTTTGAAAGCAAATACAAATTATAAGAGATGATCTCATGATATATACTCCCTTCGTCCCAAAATATAGGGCGTATAAACATTTTCATCAAGACCAAAAAATAGTGTTTAAGAGAGTAAATCATCTTTAATTATCTCGTTACTCGAAGCATGCATCTCCTTCCCATGCACTTAATTAATAGCTTTAATATATAGCTAAAGCTAGCAAAAGCATGCATTTTATAGTGTGAATAGCTTAACTAGCTCGTCATTCTCAAGGAAATAATGGGAAGACACCTTATATTATGGGACAACTAAAAAAAACTTATTCGCCCTATATATTAAGACGGAGGGAGTATTTTGGATCCTCGTTGGCCACATTGACACCGACCGAGAATCTGACACCAAAATCTAGCTGCTTCATTGAAAATCATACAGAGGAGATGTTGTCACACGAGAAAAGAAAATGAAAAATACAATATGCATTAGTACCACTCACACCCAATATCGTAAGAGTTCACTAGGTCATGACATAACATTTACGGTTTAGCAAGATATGATCCTAGTCTTATGTCCTTTTTTCTTAAGATAATGAAAAAAACGATCTCTATGTGCAAGACGTATACAATATCATTTTATCTTCTAGTGGGTAAGAGTTTAAGCCTTAATGAAGGTTTCTACAATACATAAAGCGAATTGCAACCATGTCATTATAAAGTTTTCACTTTGTAGAGATGCCACTCATGTGTGTCTATATATAGCATGTGGGTCCATTGCACACATGTGATCGTCACATTGATTGACATTGACATGAATTTTGCAAAATATCAATTTTCAAATGGCATGAGTGCAATTTCCTTTACATAAGTGCATCTCAAACAAATTCGACCAAATCAAATTAACTTGAAAGGTTAATTGATCGAGAAGGGGTTAGAGTGACACCAAAAAAAGGAAGAAAGAGTACTTTCCAACCTTTCCCAATAATCAACCCGGGAGGTTATCAACATGAACAAATGCCTTCTTTGCCCAAGGTAGACGACGATATGCGCACGTACGCACACAAGGCCGTGGGTGCGCACGCGTGCGACGGGAAGCGACCGAAGTTAACCATGAAACGAAAGCTCCTAACCATTTGGCGCCCTCTCTCTCTCCCCCCTCTTTCTTTCTGTGAAGCCACCACGTTTTCCCTTCTCCTTAACTGCTTCTCTCCTTCCTCCTTCCCTCCCTCCCTCTCCCTGTCTACCTCTCACTCTCTCCTCTACCATTGCACGGTAGTTGAGTGCAGGCAGGCGGAGCCGCACTGACCCACCCGTCGTGGTGGCGGCGGTGTTAATCCGGTGGGGTTCAGGGCGCGGAGGCGGTGGCCGGCCGGCGGCGGTGGCGGTGGCGGTGGAGGCGATGGACGTGGAGGCCGGCGCGCAGGCGCAGCCCAGGAGGCGTTCTTGGGTAAGCTCGCTGCTTCCCGGAGTGAGTTCTTGGTGCTTTTCTCTTGGGAGTTCTTGGTTCTCGATCTTCTCTTGGAGCATTCTCCGCGTGATATCGAGTTTGGCCGTTAACTCTGCGGATCCTTTGGTGAGTTTGGGCGCTTGGATTTCCTGGAGCGTCTTCTTGAAGCTTTTTTGGGTGGGGAAATGTTAGTCAGAGCTTGAATTCAGGTGAAATTCTGCTGCTTGCTACCACTTGGCCAGGGATTCTCTCGAGGTTGCAATTCTGCATTGCCTTAGACCTTAGTTGTAGTAGAACTAGTTACTGTACCTTGGATATTCAGAGTTCATGATTACAAAATCAGAGGTGAAATGGTGCCAAGGATTCTGAACTTTCTTTTGCTTTTGGATCAACCTGCCATGCAGTCCACGTCCATTTTGTTGGTAGTATACGGTTGCTTACGGTGACAGTAGGTTTGTCATATGTCACTTTTGATGGTCAAATTGGTCATTTGTCTGAAAATTAGTTCAGACTTTTTATGTTTGCTCTGAATGGTACGCCGACATATTTAAAGTTTCTTTTTTCTAGATTATAAACTTTCGTCCTACCTTTTGAGCCGAGTACTCATCCAGCCAATTCCAAATCACTGATTGATTCTACTACTGTTAATTGGCACATAGCATGTTGAAAATGACACTCTGCTTGTGCAGGGATGGCAAAAGGGAACACTTTTACTGGCTTACCAGAGCTTTGGAGTGGTGTATGGTGATCTCTGCATATCACCTGTTTATGTGTACAAGAACACATTTTCTGGGAAGCTGAGCCTTCATGAGGAGGATGAAGAGATCCTTGGGGTGCTATCTCTGGTCTTCTGGAGCCTCACTCTCATACCCCTCTTCAAGTACATCATCCTCGTTCTTGGAGCAGATGACAATGGAGAAGGTGATTTCGGAGTCTAATTTATGCTTGCGTTATTTTGTTTGATCACCTCATTTCAAATGAAAATATATAGTGACTGATCATCCCAGCTTATGTGCAATGTATTATGCAGGTGGTACATTTGCTCTGTACTCTCTGATGTGTAGGCGCTCCAGGATGGGCCTTCTGAACAACATTCATGCCAGCCATGACTCTTTGTCAGCATACAAGCGAGAAGAGCCCTGTAAGGAGTCCAAGATTGGCCAGTTCATCAAGAGCTACTTCGAGAAGCATTACTTGCTTCGTGTAATGCTTCTTCTGTTTGTTCTGATGGGTACTAGTATGGTTATTGGGGATGGCGTCTTGACCCCAACGATGTCAGGTAAAGAATTCACATAAGCCGAATTTTTTTTACCTGAAACTGTAGTTTACATATAACTTTTGTGCTGTAACGCATAGTATGCCGCTGGCTTAAATCATTTTCCTAAGCATCCTTTCTGTGCAAGTGACTGTTTGCTCCTGAATACAAACTGCCTGGTAATCGACCAAGTGACATGTTTTTTCTGCAGTGTTGTCAGCCGTTTCTGGCCTAAGAATCAAGTTTCCAGAACTACATGAAAGTAAGCAGATGTTTATTGGCCATTTTTTAATAAGGTTCACTCTTATTAGGAACACTGTTTCCAAGTCCTCTTGCTAATGTTCATCTGCGCCAAAAATTACAAATTATGGACTATTGTTGTGCTTGTCATGCAGATTACACTGTGCTCATTGCTTGCGTCGTTTTAGCCGGGCTTTTCGCGCTGCAGCACTACGGAACACATAGAGTTGGGTTCCTGTTTGCTCCAATTTTGCTCTCATGGCTTGCTTGCATCGGTGGGATTGGCATATATAACATTCTGAAGTGGAACACTAGTGTCATCCGGGCTCTGTCCCCGTATTATATCTACAACTTCTTCAGGAGGACTGGGAAGGATGGCTGGAGTTCGCTCGGAGGAATTGTTCTCTGTATTACAGGTTCAGATCTTGTTGATCATTTTGTATTGACTAACTACTTCTTTTCCATGCGACGGTGGCCTAGTTACAGCTATGGATTTTCAGGTGCTGAAGCAATGTTTGCTGATCTTGGGCATTTCTCAAAACTTTCATTAAGGGTAAATTCAGACTTCTTCTTTAATGACGTTAGTTCAGTTTTATAGTTTGCTGAATGTAACTAAAGAATTTTTATTGCTTTGACATGGCAGCTTGGATTCACAGTAGTTGTATATCCTTGCTTAGTTCTGGCTTACATGGGTGAGGCTGCCTACCTGTCCAAACATAGGCAGGATCTCCAAAGTAGCTTCTACAAAGCTCTCCCAGGTGAGTTGGCAATGTTTTACTAGATTGTTTGAAGTTCTCCAGGGACTTCTTGTATATTTTTTCAAAAGAATATACATTACCATTACTATGAAATTTTCAGTTACTTCAAAATTAAAGGGAAAATGATTGCAATATGACCATTTATATAGATTTCTCTTCACATTCTTAGCTATTTTTTTTTTAAATGACATATTCAGGTCAATAGAAAGTATCTACAAAAGCGTACATTTATAATTTATTTTATTTTCATTCTATAGTTCTGTGCAAATTGTTATTTTCTCAGCAAGGCTTTTGCAATCATTTTGAAAGGAAATCTACACTAGTTGTTTCCTCATCAAGTATATGCACTCAGTGTCAAAATATGCTTGCTGTATATATCTAGCTATATTTAGATAATGGAAACAAAATTCTGGCCTCTACATCGTGAGATGTACATAGGCATATCATAATCTCTCTGTATCAACATAAATTTAAGAAAATATCTAAACCAACATAAGGTATAGGTAAGATTAAATGCACAAATTCTATTATTGAATTACCACCAACATGATGTATATCTAACTATATATCTCATGTAACGATGTAACTAACCCTAGTTTTGCTGTCACAAACATGTCGATGCTAGCCTATTCCATATTGCATATGACTTTTCTTCTCCAAATAAAAATGAAGAAATTTTCTACATTCTACATACATCTTTCCCAGCCAAGAGTACTGGTCCATCAGCACCGGAACCACTCAACATATCCACCACTTCTAACACTTTGTGTCCTGGCATCGAAACCTTATTCCCTAATGGTTTGAGTTGTTCGTGACCATGTTAGGCAAGAACGACTTGCAAAGCCATGTTGACAGCATGCTTATCTTCATCTACATGAAACTCAGTATGTATTTTAAGCTACATAATATTTTAAAACAACCTAAATTAAAAATTACAAATTTAATCAGATTTTTATACTATATGTAGAAAAGAGTAAGCTCAATCTAAACATTCACAAAACCATGAAAAATATATTAAAATTATTGTATATTTATTTTCTTATTTTCTATGGAATTTCTTAAAATTTTATATAGCTTAAAATACAAAATAGTGAACTTCGACCAATCATGACAGTTGACCCAATGAACATTGGTCCACCCTAGCTCCCTTGGTTCTTCACCAACACAGAATACATATTTCATCTAATAATGGTTATAAAGAGCAAGTGATTTTCATGGTATAAGAGTGCATGGCTAATTGGTAAAGTGATTCTTCTAGAAGATTATTGTGTGCAAAATCCTTCGTGGCAAACATAGGGGTACCCCTTGTGGGTGCCATGCCCTATTAAAACCATTCTCTCTTTGTGACCCTTTTCATTTAGAGCAAGTGACGGATGTGCCAAGGGAGGTCTGACTATCGATCTTGCCATCGAGAACTTGATCAACTTACCCTCCCTATCCCACATTTTTGTTCGTGATTTCACCTTATAATGTTTATGTCTAACTGCGTGCAACTACTTTCTTTTAGAGTGCAAGGCTCAATGCTTATGAGTTTCTTCAGGAAGATCGTTATGGTTGAAGTAGCAATGGTGCATGGGTCGGAGAGACGGGGTACTCATGCACCTCCTTTAGCCACCATGCCCTTGGTAACACCTAGTTTGCAGACTGTTTATTTGCATTTCACCAAGGGCACATCACGAGAAACTGGTAGGCGGGCACCATGGCGTCATTGTCGAGACATGAAGAAAAAATTACTTTAGCCCTATCCGATGAACACCTATATTTATACATTTGCCTCTAGAGTCTCCTTACATGCCTCAAGCAATAACATAGCCATATGCAAGTAACATGTAACCGGTGTCCTATTGGGAAAGGTTCTAGCATGGAGGCAAACAAAAGAAGAGCATCATCAAGAAAATGAGTGTATGCCAATTGCCTTCCATTCTTGTTTGTTTAGTGCCAAAACTTTTTTGTACCCAAATTCTAAGGTACAAAGTACAAGTTAGATTTGGATGTGAAAAGCCAAATACCAACCTCAAATTATATCATGCAAAAAAGTAACGTTTCTTAATTCTTAATAAATCTCCTCAATGCATTCTATCTCATACGGTGGCAACGGAGAGATGTTTCAATGACAATGCACATTTCACCCGAAAGGAAAGATAATTTGTCAATTTCTCTTCATTTTGTTCAATTATTGTTCTACGCAAAATAAATAATCGCAACAATTAATTCAACTTTCTTGATTGTTGCATTCCAACGATCCTAACTTTTTCTAAAGTCGAAATGAAGTAAATGAGGACTTCTCAACCACGTAATCAGCAGTGACATGTTATACAACTACTGCTCTTTCACCGCTAGCCCTACAGTCACTTAGCTACCATCGTATCACATTGTTGCTTAATGCTCCTCTATGGGAGACAAATATATGCAATCACGCTTGCTTACCAACTTGTGCAACATATGTTTCATGCCCCTCTACATTACTACACTATCTATTGGTGTGCCATGTCGCCCCATGTTCTCCTCTATCTCCATGTGATTGTATCATTCCTATAACCTAGTCTTTGCAAGCTGGCATCTTGGACTTACAAAACTAGGTGATCACGAGAGAGACTCTAGTTGGGAACTTCTAGACACGGGGTCTTTGGGTTAGGCTTGTGATGTAGAGTGGAGAAACAGGAGAGGAATTGGGTGGGTGTAGCCTAAATTAGATGAGATGGTGAGCAAGATCGATATGCTGAAAGTAGGCCTTCCACCATGTGATATACTAGATACATGGTCCAAGGATGTGATGTTTTGAAGTTTTCATATTTTATAGGGTGTCGATGCATACTCTTACACCGTTAGATCCACACTTATTGCCATCAATAAATAATTTTGGCCTCTTCACTCAACCCCTTTCTTGAAAACAGCTAATGGAGTAACTATCCTTTATCATTTTAGTATGGTCTCGCCAAGATACTCTCTCATTTATGGAAGTGATATGTTATTTCACTCAATTTAAGGCATGTCTTGCTATCCGCCCACATAAATCATATTCCATCTTGAGATGAGTATGACTTTTTCCATTGAAATGGAATTTGTCCGTAGGCTAGTATAAAAACAATCCATTTTCCTAGCCTAAATAGTTTCCAAACTTTATACGCATACCTTACTAGTACTTCATATCTACCTACATGATAAAAAGACTTTAAAAATTAATCAATTTAACTTATGTGCAAATGTACAACCAGAAGGAAAATTCTTTCCATCTTTGACGAGAATTCATGCAACTATTGCAATCATTTTTTTGAAACCCTAGATGTTTGAAAATAAATTCCTTTTTCAAATGAAATAACAAAAAAAATAAACAACTTGAATCCATTTCACTCTAAAAGGAGTGGAAGAGAACACCATATATTTTCTCTTGTCGCTTATGCTAAACCCTAGCATGGCATCAACTAAGTTAGCAAAATAATATTGTTGAATGCTCCAATCGACCAGCTTTGTCGCATTCTTCTCCTTCAGTTTGTGGGGCATTTGAGAAGCCGAGACAGGAGTGGAGAGACAAAGATTACTATCAAACAAAGAGGTTAGTTGGGTAAGGGAGAATATAGATGTACCACCCGCATATAAAAACAGATATGCAAAACAAGTTGGTTAAATTGGTATTAGGAAAGTAGCCGAAGAATCAAACTCTATTTGGCAAATCATTATCTCTCCACCCCTCTACCGACCAAGAGAGCAAAAAGCGGAAGATTCTCCTCAGTTTAGATTCGCCTGTCTTCCTCATTGGCGCTAGCCTCCGGGTCTAGGCTAGAAGATGTATAGGCGTAGGATCTATGCTAGGAAATTTATAGAGATAGTTAGTGTAGGTTAGGGTTAGATTCATCCTGTTTAGTGGTAGCGGTGACTCATCCGGAGTTGCATATGTGGGTTTGCACCTATGGATGTTGGTGATTTTGTTATTTCATAGGGACCGCTTTATAAAATGTCTTTTGCTATATGGATGAATCTATATCCCATCTAAAAAATTAAATTAAGGAGACGCACTATCTGTTATGCAAATAAGAAATACGTAGGTGAACCAGTACACTTCATGGGCTAAAATGATTTTTTTAATATAAAGGAAAATGCCCACTTTAGAGCATGGCCAGCAAAGCCGGTGTCACTTGGCCTGCATCACATGCCCGCGCTCGCGTCCGCCTGCCTGCGTTTTTAATTTTTTTTTTCCCGCCCGTCACTTGCGCTGATGCTGGCTGCGCTGACAGCGCGCCTGCTGGGCATGCTCTTACTGCATCAAGTATAGCACTTCGTCTACTCTTCTATTGAGCTAAAAAATCAAGTATTGTGTTTCTCACACTTAACCTCTTTTAGTTGTTTTGCTACATACAACTATTTTATTTTCATTGTGGTCGAGCAAAGGAGACAAAAACACTGCGTACATGGGAAAGATTTGTCGTTTGTTTTCGTCTGCTAATCCATTGGATTCGTTATAGTCCTAATCTCTTACTCTCTCGCTCTCTAACACGCTGTGTGAACCAAAAGAGGGTTAGATGGTCATGACTAAGTCAGACTAATTCGAGCATACGACAACATCAAGGTCCATTCCCCTTTGCATATTGTGCTTTTTTTTTTTCAAGAGTTTGATGGTTTTTGAGAAGCTAGTGTCTAGGATAAGCAATAAAAGACAGCATAAGGCAAATATACATAAGACTTTGATTTTATATGAACTATACGAGGCATGTACACTAAAATTATAAAGGTATAAAGGAAGACAAATATGCACTTTAGTGTTATGATGAAGCATGAAGGCATAATTAATTACTGCATGAATTTGTAGCCGCTTTATTTGTTCTTCAAATTACCTACGGAACTTATAGTTGATCCAGCCTTTAATTAATTATTATGTGCAACCCACACTGATTTGACTCTCACTTTCCTAATGTGACTGAAAGCAAGTTTCCCCCCTGCTAATTTCTGCATCTATTTGTATTTGTTTCCCTGTGCAGACCGCGTGTTCTGGCCGATTCTGATCATCGCAACACTAGCCACAGTGGTTGGGAGCCAAGCGATCATCTCGGCCACATTCTCCATCATCAGCCAATGCAGGGCTCTGGGGTGCTTCCCGCGCATCAAGGTCGTGCACACATCGAGCCATGTTCATGGCCAGATCTACATCCCGGAGGTGAATTGGGCTCTCATGTTCTTGTGCTTGGCCGTCACAATCGGGTTCAGAGACACTGAAATGATCGGTAATGCCTATGGTAAGTGCCTGCTATTGCTAATCACTGAGCTGTTTGGAAGTTGTTGCATGAGGAAATAGAAAATTTGAGATTTGTCGCTCAGAGATTGCCACTTGAGAATTTGCCATTTAGTGAATGAATTGATACTTGATAGAGCTACTTGCCCTGGCACTAAAAAATATAAGGAATTGCTAATCATTAGTCGACTGAAATCCTCCGACTTCTCATTTACCCGCACGCCGCCCGTCATCTTCCTCCCCTCAGGCGACCTCCTCCTCTCCCACCACCGCGCCGCCATGGATGGGTTAGGGTTTCGGTGGGGTTCGGCATCGGGGCGCCTTCGGGCTTAGAGGGATGGTCGAGGGAGCCGGCGGCTCGGCGGTTGGTTGGGAATGGAGTGAGGGCGGAGGCGGAGGCGGCGGGGCCGCCGCTAGAGCCAGGGACGAGGGGGAAGGCAGTTGAGGCGGTGGTAGCGGGGGTGAAGGCAACGACCGGGTTAGGTTGGACGGGCCAACGTCGGCGACGGAGGAGGAGGAGGAGCGCGGAGCAGGGATCGGGCCGTCGGGGTCGAGGCGGTGGAGGAGGAAAAGGAAAGTAAGAGAGAGTGGGGGCGGCAGGTTGATTTGAAATTGTTGGATTGAGATCCAACGATCCAAAAAATCGACAGATGGGTATAAAAAAAACAATCGACTGTTGAATAGACAGTCTCAAAAATATATGCATTTTGAGGCCTTGCAGAAGTTTCTTTTTATTATATAAAAAGATTTTTTTTTCAGGCCTTGCTGTGAGCTCGGTGATGTTTGCAACCACATGCCTGATGTTCCTGGTCATCACGACAGTGTGGAACAGCTCCGTGGTCTGGGCGGCGCTCTTCGCCGCCGGCTTCGGGTCCGTCGAGCTCGTGTACCTCTCGTCGTGCCTCGCCAAGGTGCCCCACGGCGGCTGGCTGCCGCTGCTGCTGTCGGCGGTGTCGCTGCTGGTGATGTCCACGTGGCACTACGGCACGGCCAAGAAGCAGGAGTACGAGCTGCAGAACAAGGTGTGCCTGGACCACCTCCTCAAGCTGAGCTCCGGCATGGGCCTCGTCCGCGTCCCCGGCGTCGGCTTCGTCTACTCCAGCGCCGCCGCCGCCGCCGGCGTGCCCCCCATGTTCGCGCACTTCGTCACCAACTTCCCGGCGTTCCACCGGGTGCTCATCTTCGTCTCCCTCCAGACGCTCACCGTGCCCAAGGTCCCGCCGGAGGAGCGGTTCGCCGTCGGCCGGATCGGCCCGCCGGCGAGCCGGCTGTTCCGCTGCGCCGTCCGGTTCGGGTACAAGGAGGGGAGGTGGGACCAGTTCAGCTTCGAGAACCAGCTGCTGCTCAAGCTGGTGGAGTTCCTCCGCCGGGAGGAGGAGCGCTGCTCCGGCGAGCTAGCCCTCACCTCCTCCGGCGAGATGTCGCCGCCCATCTCCGTCGGCTCCGACGAGGTGCTGCGCGCGCTGATGAGCTCCGGAGAGATCGACAGCTTCAACGCCGACGTCAAGAAGGTGCGGTTCGCCGGCGTGGCGGCGCCGGCGCCAGCGTGGGCCAGGCGGAGCGATCAGGTGATGGAGCTGCTGGAGGAGAGGGAGGCCGGGGTGTCGTACATGATCGGCCACACCTGCGTCTTCGCCCACGACTCCTCGTCGGCGATCAAGAAGTTCGCCATCGACGTCGTCTACGGCTTCCTCCGCCGCAACTCGCGGCGGCCGGCGGTGGTGCTCGGCATCCCCCACACCTCACTGATCGAGGTGGGCATGACGTACAGGGTCTGACAGCAAAGTGGCTGAGAAGCGTACGTACTCATGCACAGGCTTAGTTTATAGCGTACTGGCCGTAGCTAGCTAGCTAGTCCAAGAAAACACCAAGCAAACATAACAAAAAATTGGCCTTTGAGCTATAGTTTAACGGAAATTCTTCACGACGGTATCCCGTCGCGTGCTCGCGCCGATGGGATAGGTCGTGGCCATCGGATCGGGGGGGCGCGCTGATCGGGATCCGTCCCCGCGCCCAGCAGAGGAGGAAGAAGGAAGGAGGAGAAGGAAGGAGGAGCTGACCTCGCCGTTGCCGCCGTCGACCTCATCGCCGCCTTTCGGGTTAGAGTTCGGGGGGTTTGGGTTCCTCGGGGTTTAGAGGGAGGTCGGGGAGGCGGCGGACCTGCGGTTGGTCGGGGTTGGGTGAGGGCGGCGGCGCCGTCGGAGCCAAGGGAGGGGACGAAGGCGACTAGGCGGCGGCAGGCGGGGAACCGCGCCATCCGGTCCGTTAGGGTGGCGGCGGCAGAGGAGGCGGGCTAACCAGCAGGCGCCGCCGGCCGGGGCGGAGGAAGGAGGCGACGGGGGCGGCGAGAGTGTGCGGAGCAAGAGGCGGAGGGGCGCGAGGCGAGGGGAGGGGAGGGATCCCGTCAGGGTGGGCTCTCGATGGGATCCCGTGCGCTAGTCACCCCCTAGTTTAATGCATGGTGTTTAATGGCCTCTATAGTGTCGTTAGTAATTTGGTGGTAAAAGCTCCACGAAACATATGAATGAATCTCGAGCCGGGCCGGATTGAGTTTGAGGTTAGGGTCAATTCTAGGCCGTTTGAAGCGATCCAAGCTCAAATCTAATCTCTGGCAAACCAAACTTCAGCTGTTACGAGTCTCAAACTTTTCTTGCGACCTACCCATACACACACGTGCGAATAAAGGCCCAAAAAACACAAGCCTACCAGAGCTCGAACGAACGGTTGCATCGTGGCACTTGTTCCAAGATTTCGCCAGGCCGCCGTCGACGGGCTGGCCCAAACACGAGGAGACTCCATTGGGTGGCTGCCGGCCGCGGCCCACAGGCCCAAATGCCCCGAGCAGTTGGCCATTGCATTGTAGCCCACTGGCCCAGTTCTTTTCAGCTTAACGGTTTAACAGTTTAACGACTTATCTACGTTTTGAAAACACATATGATTTGAGTTTTTTGAGTCCGTTTTCGCTGTTTTGAAGGTGGGTCCTAACGCTTTAAAAAGCAAGTTAAACGAAATGTACCCGAATCTCGAGACTATCTCGAGAAGCTCTCGAAGTTCAATCATTTCAGCCGTTCAACCGTTTAGATCAGCTCAATAGAACAGAGCAAACATGGCCCTCATCAGCGGCTGAAGTCTCCCGGTCACAGTCACCGTGACAGTACCGTCTCTCTAAAAAATGGCCTTCTACGATCAACTCACAACTCTCTCTCTCTCTCTCTCTCTCTCTCTCTCTCTCTCTCTCTCTCTCTCTCATATCTTCCCAACTTTTTTATGCTGCATTTCTGTTCTTATAAAAAAAAAGTCACGAGCCATGGAAATCTGTAGTGCCCTGAGCTGTGGCCTTATAAGAAATTCACAAAATTCAGGCCTTGGAAATTTGTGTTGACTTACACATCCTGCTGAATTTTTTAAAGAAGGGAGAAATGAGCTGTGGCATTACTACCCAGCATGTGCTATATACATCAGAGAGAATTAATGATCATTGCTGAATGTAGATTCCTGCCTCCGCGTCCGTTTTCCGGTGTGATACCTCGAAGCTCGTTTCACATCTGTTCAAACTTGCAAAGACATTCACGTGAGATCGAGAAGAAAAGGTCCATCTGAGTGTGAGCACCGGTGCAAGGTTTGTTAAAAATGTTCAGAGCAGACAGCGCATGCATTCTTGCATGCAAATGCAGCCTAATTAACAGATGCACGATGATTTATTCCATGTTGCTGAATTTCCTGGAACATTTTGGGCGCAGCAGCAGTTGGTTTCTGACATAATCATACCGAGAAGTATGTGGTAATGCCAGAATTAGTTGCTTTTAAGTATCTTCCATGGTACCATCATCCCTGTGAGCTCAGCCAAAGATCTCTGCACATGGAGATTGGAGGCTGCTCCTGTCGATGGACGACGCAATTTCTTTTTCGGTGGCAATTTTTTTTGAGGATAGTTTTTCGGTGGCAATGTGGTGATGTATATTTTAAGGGGCTATGTTGACAATGCTAAGTACATCCACCTGAGCCATATGTTGTTGATCCAACGGCCCAATAATTTATTGCCCATGGTTTAAGGCACAAGAACTCCAATGCATATAAAGCGTGACCAAGGCTGCAAGCCATCCTAAAGTAGCAAAATTACCTAGCGAAACCCAAGGGGAAAAAAGTGTGATCCCTCCCATGTCAATATCTGTCAAGTTTAGTATAAAGAATGCACAATCATTGAGCCAAATTCCCCTAATTCCTGGGTATCATCTGTCAACTCCTCATCGCTTCACTGCCTTTGGCTGCTAGAACAGAACATTCACACTTGCGCTTGCGCGGATACACCGATCAATTGGGGCAGTAGACCGACATCCATGCAACCATCTCCGGTATAGGCTTTCTTTAACATGGCTAGAACGGTTATAGGTTTTTCCTCCTCTGTGAAAATCTTGGCCTATCTAAGTCATTGACCATGCGCTAAGATCTCTGTGTAGCTCCTCACCCCTCTCATTTACCCTTTTGTAAAAAAAAAAAAAACTTAGAATTTTGCATAAAAAACAATCGGATCCTTCCTCGTCTTTCCTCCCTCATCCTCACTATCCCCCTAGATGGCCACTACTTGACGCTGCCACGGTGACCACCGCCCGCCTGGTGCGCGACCATGATGGCACAGTCTCAACACGAGGGCACCGTGACAACCCATCGCGATGACATGAGATGGCATCGTTGTCGTCACGACCGGCCAATGCGAAGGTCGCTAGCAATAGTAGTGTGCAATAGGCCTCGACTCAACGAGCGCAATGCAGCTTGGGCGCGAGCCACCGTGGCCGTGCTCGGGTAGAATGGTGGTCACCGGCGGTAGTGGGGCCATGGGGGGGGGGAGGGTGGTGGTAACTTAGGGAAAATTCGGCCAGTGCCACCCAATAGAACGACCCGTGGTGGATGCCATTAATTTGGTGTGCCTTGCCGTCCCTAACACCACAGCTCACAATTTCTTTTTTCATGACATTTCAGCCTTCTTCCTCCCATTTCCTCCTATTTCCTCCCCTCTTCCATCGATCTGGCCTGCCGGCGGCGACGGCCGTGCCGGCGACGACTTCGACGACGGCTGCTTCCACATCCTCACCAACCTCGACGACGACGATGGCTTCCACACCCTGGCGGCGGTGACCTCGACGGCGAGCTGACACTCACCGAGCTCAGCTCCCTCCTCCTCCTCCTCTCTCTCCCCATCTACCGATGGCGAGCTCCCCGACGGTGGCGGCGCAAGCTCATGGCGGCAAGCGTGGCAGCATGAGCTTGAGCAAAGAAGCGGCGATGATGGCGAAACTCCTGCTGCGGCGGCGGCGGCAATATGAAGCTCGAGCAAGCTCGTGGCGAAAGCACGCGAGTGGCGTGGCCGCGAGGCGAGCCACGGAGGCGATGGCGAGCACGCGAGCGGGCGGCGGCGAGGCGAGCGAACGGCGAGGCGAGACGGCGAAATGGCGATCTTGGTGCGAGCTACGGCGGTGCGGCGTGCAAGGAGGAGGTCGCGACCTCGACGGCTCGTCGACGGCGAGGTCGCCATCGAGGCTCGACCGGTGAATCGGTAGAAAAGGAAAATAAAAGAAGGGGAAATAGGTGGAAATGAGGAGAAACAGGCTGGAGTGTCATGGAAAAAATGAATTCGCGTGCTCGGTGTTACAGGCGGCAAGGCTCACGGATTTAATGTCACTTACGAACAGGCCAACCTATTGAGTGTTAGTGACCCAATTTTCCCGCTGGCTTAGGGGAGAAGAGGAAGGGAAGAGAAAGAAGAATAGTACTATTGCTTAGACGAATTTTTTAAGGGTTTGTAAAAGACCAAAAAAATAGAGCAGGAAGCTCCACGCGGACCATGGCCAACGACGCAAGGTAAATCCGGAGCTCCATAAGGGAGAGGACAAGCCGCTCTCCGGAGAAAATAGCAACAGACGTAGCAGTGCCTGGTTTCAATTCCAGACTGTTAGAAATTCCTGTTTAATTGCTCGAGAAAGAGAGAGATTCATGTTTGTTTGTTTTTTCCGTTGTTCCTGTGCGGAACATTTCTTCAGTTTATCTATTATAAAAAGAAGGCGGCAACCACCTGATCTCATTCACTGCGCCCAAACAGGACAAGATTTCCTCGCTGCGATTCAGAAAGCAACAAGGGAATGCAGTTCCTCGATCTGTATTCTGTAGAACGAAAGATCGCAAGATCCAGTACAAATGGCATCTGGCAAGAGTTTTTTTTAGCATTGGCAATTCCCTCCATTCCACATGAGGTCAAAGCTCGCGGCTTACATGGTGTATTGTCAAGAACCCAAAATCCCTAGGAGAAGAACAAGTACTCCATTGAAGCTAATTGCTAGAGCTAGATCTAGGACTAGATGAACACCCAAAAAGAAAGAAGGAAAAAAAAGATTGGAAAAGGGAGAATTACCCCCCAGATTTCCCACCAAACAGCAGGTGCTAAAAATGTTGAGCTGCAGGAGAAAATTCGGCGAAATCTTCCGGCCCATGAGAGATGAGGCAGCGATGAAAACCCTTCTATGTACAGACACATCCCATACTGGGTAGATCAGTAAAAACACGGCGGCTTAGCAATTGGCGACGCTGCCGTTTACTGTCTTGTGGTTTTACCAGGGGGCAAATTCTCAACTATGCCCTCCGTGGTAAGACCTTGGGTACCCCCGAAGAAGAAGGGTAAAACGGGGAGGGCGGCGCCGGCGAGGGGGCCGGGCTAGTAGAGCGGCGCGTCGCCGGCGTCGGCGTGGTCGCCAAAAGCGGAGAGGCGGAGGAGGAGGTGGCGGAAGTCGGCGACGGGGCAAGGGATGCGGAGCGCGCCCGGGTGGCCGTAGCCGTACTCCTGGGCGGCGCGCCGGAGCAGCGCCGCGAACGCCGGCCGGCAGAGCAGCTCCGTCCGCACGGCGAAGCGCTCCACGGGGCCGCCCTCCTCGCCGACGCAGACGGGCACGTGCCCCTCCGGCACGCGCGCGCCAGCCCCCAGCCTCCGCGCGCCGGAGAAGGAGGAGGTGGCCGCGGAGGCCTTCGCCGCCGCGTCCGGCCGGAGCGGCTGGTACGAGCCGGCGTCGGCGGCGGCCACGCGGGAGAGCCGCCTGAGCAGGCGCTTCATGACGCTGCTTGTGCTGACGCCGCAGATCTTGGTGCTTGGAAATGGGGAGGCGGCGGGTAGTGGCGGCGGCGGCGGCGCCTCTTGGAGAGCCGGAGGTGAGGGGGAGCACTGGACTTGAGTCTTGAGAGGACACAGGGCGTTTGTACTGAGGTGGCCATGGCTCCTTATATAACGGGAAAGATGGGAGTTGCAAAGGTCTTTTTTGTGATTATCAGTTTTCTTCCCTGCCATTTACAAAATTCTTTGCTCACAATGGATTAAACCATAGTTCATCTATGATCTATCTTGCTGCTTTGGGGACACCTGCTAGTGCACCCTAAGGTTGGTCAGCTAAGTTGAATCATTGTAGAGGTGGTCAAATGGGATGAGTACGTAAGCCGTGCACAATTCATTGAATTGGGCCAACTCTGTTTAATCCGACCTTATCATTTTTTTTCGTTAATGTGGCATGTGTATTTGATAAAAATATATTTTCTTATGTTTAATAATTTGTTTCTTTATTTTGTAACATAAATTTATTAAATATAATAATTTTCTTACATTTTATATACATTTGGGCTAAAATAAGTTGTTCTATTTGTAATTTGGTTGTCCTGATGAATCGAGTGAAGTGGGGCTGAACTAGGTCGATCAAATACTCGTTTGGCCAACTCTATTTAAAGAGTTAATTCCTTATTTGCCATTCCCGAACTTCGCGTTTTCTTATTTGCCACTAAAAAAGTTTGCCTTCCTTATTTGCCATCCAGTTAAATTTCGGTGCCTAATTTGCCACTCCGTTAGGATCTAACAGGTCGCCGTTAAGGGCTAGGGCCCACTGTCAGCTCTTTTTGTTGGCTTGCAACTCATTCCAGCCTCATTCCAGCGTGTAGGGTTTTGTCCAGGCCAAAACCCTAAGGCGGCGGCGGCTCACCTGGAGGCGGCGGCGGCGGCTCACCTCAGGGAGGCGGCTGAAGGCAAGCTGCGGCGGTGGCTCACCTCGTAGCGGCAGCTAAAGGCAAGCGGTGGCGGCGGCGGCTGAAGGTGAGCTGCGGCGGCAACACAAAGGTGGCGGTGAAGGCGAAGCTATAATTGCAGCATCCAGCTCATGGTAGTGTCCCGAACGGCGGCGGCGACCCGAAGTGCAAAGAAGGTGATTACCTTGACTAAGCTTGTCGGTGTCTGGGAGTCACGCTCCTGAAGAGCAGTGGTCCACGGACTGGCAGACAGATTTGTAGTTGGAGTGAGGCCCAACGACGACCCTTCTCAGCAACTCAGACGGCGGCCGAGCCTGCGGGAGGCTAGGACCGCACTGCCTTCCCGAACAAGGGCCTGGTGCGACTTGATGACCTGGATACTGGTCTTTCGTACAGTGCGAGAAGGAAAGAAAGAAGATGCAAACCGTAAGGACACAAACGGTTTACCCTGATTCGAGCCCCCACTGCCGGGTAACAGCTCTACTCCAGTCTTGTTGATTATATGGTGGAAAACAGTACAGAGGTGCCGAGATCGGACCTAGAGGCGCCGATGCCGAGCTTACAGTGGTGACGGCTAAAGGCTAAGGCTACTTGTGGAGGAAGCTTCAGAAGCTAATGTTGCTTGTGCTTGGACCAGGTGGAATCGGATCGGGGACTTCGGGTGTTGAGTTGGCCGTCCTATGCAATGTCCAGGAATCCTCCTTTTATAGGCGCCATGACCGCCCGAGGTCGTCTGAGCCGGGCCATCTGTTGGTCTTTGCTTTAATGGCGAGGCTCTGTCTCGTTATAGGGTCTGTCGGTGCATCGAGCTGCAGGAGAAACCGGTCGGGTTAATCTTGAACACGTGTTTGTCTTAACACGCTGTTCAAGAGGAGAACTTCTTTAGAGGAAAGCACTTTCCTTTATCCCCAATATGGCCTTGATGGACCGAAGCGGCTCTGCGCCACCCGTTAGAGGCGTCGCGAAGCGCAACAACCATCTGCTTTGCCGCCAAAGAGGGCAAGCGACAAGACGGATTGTCTGCGCGTACTTTCCTGGTGGGGTCCCAGGAGATCTGATGCGTTCGGTCAAGTCCGGAGAAAGCATGGCGGGCTATGAGCAGTTATCGCCACCGCCCACGAGCGAGCGGATCACCGAGGACCTTCTCGAGCCACGGATAGCCCGGAGGGACATGGTGCCGCACGGTTTGACCTGGTCAAGCCCGGGGACGCCGCAAACGAGTCAGGCGGCTTCTTTAGTACGGCCAGGAACGGCCTGTCTGGTCCTCTGTTCGCGTGGTGGGCCGGTACGGGATCGGCCCAAGGCTTGCTTCAAGGTGGGCCGTTTATCAATCACCAACAAAGCTATATCTGATAATTTTGATCTATATTAGCAGTAAGGTTTTGAACTGAACAAAATTATGTTCCTGTTTCTGTTTTTAATGACAGCATGGATCGAAATTCAAGTTTTTTTTGCTCAGAATTAGACTATATGGTAAAACTCAACAAGAGAAGGCTTAGCATGTGATGTATTATCATGCTTGATGTGTGTTTGAACTTATGTATCGTGATGTATTGTTATGTTTGATGTGCAGTACTCTTTGATGTGTTGCTGAGCTTGAACTTACATGACAGCCCATACTTATGTATCATGATGTAATGCCATGTTTCATGTTGGATGGTGATGTATTACTATGTTAAATGTGTGGTTATTTATGGTGAACTTTAGACTTTCAAATGAATTTCTGAAACTATATGTAATTTAAATGAAATCATGTTAAATGTTGATGAATGTAAATATAATTGTGTTCAATTCTATCAAATTGAAATGAAATCCTATCAAATACAAATATTGTAAAAGGTTTAAACATTCAGACAAAATTCAGTGGATCTGTCCAAATCAAATAATGGCAAAAGGTAATTTCTAGAGAATTAAAAGGAGATGATTATCTTTGAAAATGAGGCGATTAACATTGAGCCTAACAAAAAACTAACGGAGTGGCAAATTAGGCACCGAAATTTAACTGTATGGCAAATAAGGAAGGCAAACTTTTTTAGTGGCAAATAAGGAAACGCGAAGTTCGGGAATGGCAAATAAGGAATTAACTCCTATTTAAATAGGGCAACATATCTAGTGCTAAAGGTGGTTTCAGTGTTAATGTGCTAAACTCTAATCTAGGCCATTGGATCAAGTTTTGAAGGTTAAGATCTAGTGAGATGAAGGCCAACTCACTCACTTAAATGCTTACACATTTGAGATGGGAGACAACTCATTGTCATAAATGTTTTCACACCTAGCTGGTTAGTTAGATCTCAACCTTCAAAACTTGATCCAATGGTCTAGATTAGAGTTTAGCACGTTAGCACTGAAACCACCTTTAGCACTAGATATGTTGCCTTTAAATAGAGGCCACTTTTTTATATCTTACATTAAAATTAAGAGCTACGGTAAAAAAATTGTCATTTTTTACCAACCAAATGTTGGCACGCAAATCCTCTGCTATAACAACAAAGTGTCGTTGGGCCACTGACATGTGGATCCTGGACACATGTGACCCACATGCCAGTGACCCATGATAGAGGGGTGAACGACAGAGAATATACTTCCCAAACAATGTAGTATTTTCAAGTCATTTTTGTGCGATTTTAAGTGGTTTTTCTCATCATTCCTAAAGTAACTTTTATAACCTTTTGAATTCTTCAAGCCTCTCTCGAAGGGTCACAATTTTTTGTATTATATTTTTCAATTGGTTTCAGATGAAGAGAACAAGGCCTTAGTCACTAGTCAAAATGTTCAACGAAGCAAGCAAAGGACACCGTTTAAGATATTTGGTATTGCCTAGTTTAAAATATTGTCCATTTACATTCACTTCATTGAAACAATGACTTGCAACTGACCATATATTTTAGTATAGTCAAGTGTAGACCTGATCAAACGTCGGGCCGGGCTTCGGGCCGGGTTGCTTGGCCGGGTTTCCCTTGATCAGGCCTAGTCAAGTGTGTTTTCAATTCATATATGAAAATACAATTCTATCCTCATATATATTAACCAAATTATTGGTTTTCATTTGGGTTAGAAGAATCTATATCATTTGACACAATGTATTAGACCAAATTAATAGTTTCACATCACATCTGAGTAAAATAGTTATATTTATTTATGTAACATACAATGGTACGTCCACTTAACATCTTTATTTATTTATGTTCATCCACGCACCCTATTGACCAAACAGTCCACCCTTATTTAAGCGAGAGTTTATTTCCTGTTATGCACGTCCAATCCAATTATACCGCTTCCTCTGGTCTCAAAGAACGTCGTACCATTAACATCGCTACTCCAAATGAAAACTAGGATAGTTGTCGGTTG
Organism: Raddia guianensis; assembly: GCA_036346415.1. NCBI lineage: Eukaryota > Viridiplantae > Streptophyta > Magnoliopsida > Poales > Poaceae > Raddia > Raddia guianensis. The sequence continues at coordinate 4,008,824 of CM070539.1, read as the reverse complement.
CGGCGACCCATAAATCCAACATGGTTGTGAGGGTTTAGGGTGGAGAAGGCCGCGTGGGCGTAGCAAAAGGAGGGAGAGAATTGTGTACGGTGAGGGAGGTACAGGCGGTGGTACTATTGGCGTACCCGGAAGGTACGAGCTAGGGAAGGGGGGGCAATAAGCCGGTGCGGGTGGGCCTTAATGAGCCCCCGGTTTTTCTCCGGCCGGAGACCGACCGATCAGATTCCGGCTCGGGCCGGGACCGCTTTTGGATCATCTGCTCATTCATGTGCGACCGTGCCCGCCTCGGCCCCTTCCGTAGTCCGCTCGTACGGCGCGCGAGGAGGTGAGAGAAGCAGAGGACGTTGCTGTCGCGGGGCCCACGTACTGACCTGGCACATGCATGAGAGAGAGAGAGAGTGGGGGGGAAGCAACTGATTGGAGTGTTGAGCTCTTGTCCACCTCGCAGAAGAGTGTAGTTCTCTCTTGGACCGAAATGCCCTTCCTGTCCGATGTCTGAAGTTTGAACTTAAGCTTTCCAAGTGATCTTCAGCGATTCAGCATACCTTGAACTGTATACGAGCTCGTAATTGTAGCTCACCACCCTAGCTATATTCATGTGGCGCATAATTCGTTGCATCGAATTGGCGGGGCATATGCATAACCGAATCCGTATTTCTAACCAATGCTGGACTGAAATAAATGCATGTATGGAGTATGTTAGGTTGCGTAGCGCGCATGACCGCACTACGTACCCATGTAACTTTTTTTGCGAGACATTTCCATGTGGAGATCAGCATCCATGTCTGAAGAATCGATGGCACTGTGCACAGATAGATAGTGCGTGAAGAACAGTGAAGTGTGTGCAATGCCAGTACGTGTGCCACATCAATCGACCATGCATATGTTATGGGAGCTAATTATCCCACGTGTCATGCATGGGCGCGCATGCATATTTTCAATTCTGCTTGCTCACAAACCAAACATGGCATCATCAAGCACACTGATCAAGCTGATTTGGAGACTGAAAACTGCTGCGAAAAAAAATCGAAATTTTTTAGTATATCGTGGATCGAGCTAGCTAGGATTCGAGATGCTCTTTTTTCCACAAGTGGCGAAGCATCTATCGTGCCAGGAACATCGCGAGATGGCGGCTCCTGCATGCATGTATTCATGCATGAGATGCACTGTACGTGTCGATCGCGGTTGGACTGCATGCATGTCACGGTTTGGTGGAGCAACCGAAGAAGACTGTGGATCGATCGTGTGGTCGATCTCGATCGCTGCAGTGCGTGCTGCCTAAATTAAACTTGCATATATAGCGTGGCTAGGGGCCGATCGATCGAGGGGTTGGTCACGCGTCACACCAAGGAAAATCTTGCGAGGATATATCGTCAATTCGTCATGTTGGTTGAATCAGTGCGCTGTTTCTAAGTACGAACAACACTAGCTAGCATGCATGGCTTGGAAGCCTTTCATTTTAGTGCTTTTAGAAACCTTTTGGTTTCTTCAGAACTCTTTAAGTTTATAATTTTAGTGCTTCGACAAATATTTCTTCCGGTTTAATTAACTAAAAAGACCACCGACCTTGGCCTAGTTCCGCTAGCTAGCATAGCAGAGGTGGGAAGGAGAGAAGAATGTCTACCTCGAACATAAGGCTATGTTCAACGGCTACTTTCGTTTCAATCTATTTTTCCCTACTCCTGAAGGGTTCTCTAATCAGCTTTCATCCTCGTTTCTAACACGCGTTTCAATAACAATTTCTTTTTCAGAATATTATTTTAATCCACATATATTGAGAATCTCTATTTTAGAAATTTCCTATAATCCAGACAGAGAATATCCTTCTAAGTCAACAAATGTGCAGTGAAATGTGAGCATGAAGTGCCCAACGCGCGACGAGCGATCGAGTCATCGAGTACGTCCGTACGTGCCGAGTGATCCAAAATTTGAGGCCCGCATACCAGTGGGAAGAATGGAACGGGTTTAGCTCGCCTTTTGACTGGCTTGGCGTGCAATTGGCCGCCGCGCGCAGCCGCGCATATGCATTGGTGCGTTAATAACGTCCGTACGTACGTACGGCTGATCCGTGAAGCTTGACTCCTCCTCCGTACGTGTTCGACGAAGTTAGGTTTGACGCTGAACACCGCAGAGGTGTCTAGCTCTTGCATGCATGCGCACATGGCGTGCCGCGCGCGCGACATGGTGGCCCATATCCACATCCTAAATCTCTCTAGCATCTGTTTTTTTTCCCACAAAAGAGTACAACCAAAGACGCATATAAACTCACCCCATCATTGCATGCATCGCATTCACACTCCACACTCACGCACACATGTTAGCTATTAAGAGTATGAAATGAAAATATTAAAAAAATTTCTAAATCTACTTGCCGTGAGATTCAAACACAAATTCAACCCATTGTATACACTACTTTATTCCACGAGGATAATCATACTTATGTGCTTCAATACCAGTGTGGGATGAAATAGGTGTATTTGTCTTGGGGGCTCTAATGGTTTGGGGGTCTATATAGTCGCACGACCCATATAGTGTCTGGGTTGCCGACCTAATTTGAAGTTATCTTAGTATTAGTATTAGTGCCGACCAGTTTCTTTTGTTATATCGGTTAGAGTGCTAAGACATATCATGTTTAAGCTCTATGCTTGGCTTTGTATATATGGCTTAGGATGTAGGGGTCAAATTTTCCCCATTTATGTATTCAGCTGAACTCAATTATACATTATTATAATCTAAAAAAGTTGTGGGTCCTCGATATAGGTTTGGAGAGCCTAATAAATTGTTTAAAAAATAATTTTAAAAGCTCTAACAAAAACCGTTACAACCTTTGAAAAATTACAAATTGTTACAACATTTTGCTCATATGAAAATAATGAATTCTTAGATATATTTCTATTTTAATTTACATATTACTGTAGCAAGCCTTACGAATTGTGTTGTTACCCCACAAGACATGCAGTCTCATGCGTTTAAACTGTCAAGTGCGAACCGTGGATCACTAGCTAGCACCGTAGTACAAGAAGAGTCTCCTCGCACGTACGGATAAGTGGAAACTCTAGCCCACATGCATTATTGGCTAAGCTAGCTTTTCAAGCTGTTGACTTGAGCACTTGACCCTGCCTATAACACAAGCATCCACACTGCCTGCCTGCCCTTCACGCCAACCAGTTTTTCGAGAAAAGGTCCTTAGCACCAAAGACTATGGCCTTTTCAGATTAAATTAAATTAAATTAAATGAAAATTTGTTATTTTTGTATAAGCCAAATGATGTAATGTTTTGTAGTCATTTTTGTGGGGTTTTAAATAGTACTTCTTAAAGTTTGTAAAATATTTTTTTCATAATTTTTTGAACTCGTTAAAACGTATCTTGAGTGGGTAAAAAAATTGCTACAGTAAAACGCTACGCTACATTAATCTGAAACAAACGAGGCCTATATCACCAGCTGGCGGTTCGAAATTGTCATCACCCATCACCGATGATTTACAGTAATAATAATCAACTATTACAAACAACTCTGTAGAATCTCAAGTGATGTGGATTTTTAAAAACAAAATCGATCTTTGCAATGCAGGGCGACGCTAGTCGATGGTGGTGGTGGCGGCTGGTCAAGAGAGCAGATTGGGGGCATTGTTGTTAAGGGATGACGCTTATGATGAATCGCTAAGGAAGCAAACCAAAGCGGGGCTGCACCATCAAGGGAGAAGGCTGAGAGACAACATTGTTACAGGAGAAGGCTACGCAACGTAGTCGGGGATGCACGCCGAGGGCAGCGCTAGTTGGTGGAGCAGACTGGGACGGTGCCGGTGAGGAGTAGGCCGGAGTGGTGCCAGTCGGGAAAGAAAGACAGTGTGCGGTCATCGGGGAGCAGGCCGAGGCGGTTTTGATGGGGCAGGCCTAGGGTGGCACCGTAGAAAGAGGCGGGGGCATATCGGAGCAACAAACACTGTTTTTTACACTTTACAATACATTATAGAACTTTTTTTTTTTTGCAACAAGCACTATTTTTATACATTTTATTTTATAGACTAGAGATTCTTCTGGCCATGCTCTAACGATCCCACAAGGGGTAGTTTACTAAAGTGGCGGGAGCTAGCACTGATAGTCCGATGGAGGAAGACCACGACAAGACGGCTCCGGTTCGTGCCGGCCACCGGCGGCCGTGTCCGTACCGTACGTACAGATGCGCGCCCTCTTGTCCGGGTTGTCCCAGGTCTCGGCGCACGGGCCCACCTGCTCGTCTCACTCGCGCTAAACATGGGCCCGCACGTCAGTGAACTTGCAGGCCAGTCTCTCGATATATGAGTACTACTAAAATTTAGCCTTCCACACAGTTACCTACCTTACCTACCGGTGCAGGTCGTCACGGGCTCCCAAGTCCCAACTCCCAAGACCCAAGTAGGGAGGTGCCTGTGGTTGCAACTTGCTAGCTACATCGACGGCCGTGATCTCTCTCCTCTCTCCATGATGCGTCCACGTGGTGTGCAACGCCTTTTTGGACTCCGTCCATGTGACACCATGGGTCGCCAAAGGTGCACGCCTTCCGAGGCGAGCCCATGCGAGATGCCTTTGATGCGTCCAAGATATCATCGGCAGAGCCGGATACGGCAGGCGATGGAGTCCAGGTCCAAGCCACTCTGCACGCAGCAGTGCCTAGGAATTGGACAGTGGCGTGGCTTGCAGGTCGGAGCATATCCGGTCAGGCGATCATGCAAGTACGTACGTACACTCCAGTAGACTGAGGCCCACTTTTTATCCGTTGCAAAAGTTAAAGTAGTAGGAAAAAAACTTGAAAGAGCTAAAAGAGATACTGTAAAGTCTAAAAAAATTGACTATACAATGTTACGAGATATGATAAAAAAATTGATAAATTTCAAGCAGTTTGAGAGCATCTACACCTGAAGCTATATACACCACTAAAAATTAGGCTAATATAACGGCACATCAATACCGGTTGGATTGGAACCGGTACTGATATGAGCATTAGTACTGTTCGTAACAACAATAGCGATTTGGAGATTTCCTCTTTGATAGCTTGTTTAGTTTTGGTTTAGTTTTTGTTGTGAAAATTCGACCACATTTGAAAGTGGTATGAAAAGGCTAAATAATTTTTAAATTTTTTTTTTTGAGATCTTTAAGAAAAATCCTACAAAGTGACAAAAAAATTTTTCAAAATTAAAGTGAATGGTCTATATATACCAAAAAATGACAAAAATTGAAAATCCAACAAAAACTAAAACTAAACAAGATATCAAAGAGGGAGCCAATTATAAAGATTCCTTTTGTAGATGGATACAGATCAGTTGGCATGTAGTCTCATCAATACTAGGCTCATAAGTACCGGTTTGTATTGATGCCTCGTTTCAAAAAAGGCTAAAAGATATGTATGTAGATATGTATGTGCTAGTTATATGAAATAGCGTGGAATGGTGAGTTGGTTAGAATAGTTAGGGGTGGGTCACAAGGGCCAAGAGGTCATAGTTCTTCTAATTTTTCAAAAAAAAAAAATCAAAGTGTAGAGTCCTTTAGTATCAGTTGGTTGAACCGAAATTCTAAAAGGTTTCTTTCAGATATTTTGTTCCTCCATATTCTATTTTACGGCTGCAAAAAAAGAAGAGGGCCTGAGACTGGCTACTGGGTCCCCTCAGCCGCATGAAGGTCGCACGGTAGCTAGTGACTAGAGACAAGCCATCCTCGTAGGTGTAGTGTACGTGCAACGACACGTAGGGCAGGGCGCAGATGGTTTCGTACGCGTGCAAGGATGGCATGGGGCAGTGCTGCTCTGCTCGCTCTCAGTGCAGTTACTCACTCTCTTGGATCGATCCGTGCATACGCATTGACGTGACCATTCCGGCATCGGATGGGTTCCTAACTTCCTATGCGGCTGGTTTCAAATTACCCGGAAATACGCCGAGAAAGCTATATACACATTTTCTGCGTCAGAGGCCCGGATCGACATGCGAGCAGCGAAGCAAAGAATGGATGAATTCACCTGAGCATGACCTTGACCTGAGCATGTTTGGAATGCCGCTGCGCCGAGTGCAGTGGCGGAGGACAAAATAAAAATATAGTACGACGAAAATCTTAATATGATAATATAATCGGTGTATTGATTAATTTTTGTATGAGCGCTTGATTTGAGTTTGACTGTGTAACACCTTGCTAAAACAATTTGTCAAGTCAAACTATTGGCTTGAGCGTCTACTTCGTGAGCAGGGGTACTGAGCTCGTGGGTTGGGCTTGGGCTCTTCCTTCGTGAAAATGTGTTATGCCTTAAGCAGTTCGATCCTGTCCGATATCTAAACATGGACTGCGTAGTTAATTTTTCTATGGACTTTATTATTGGCCCAAATAACTGACAGAGCCATATGTTGCTCCCATAATCTATTTTGGACTCCTATAATGAGCACGGCATGTAGGGTTAATGACTAGATTAATTATGATGGTGTTTTAATCACAAATTTAAGGTATGCCTGGTGCTGTGCCTATATAAATAGTTTTTGTGGTCATGAAGAATCTCTAAAAACCTCAACAAATGACAGCAAAGTGATAGTACAGTGTATGACTTGTATAAAATTGAGGAATTTTGAAATCATAAATGTATAGATGGCCAAATTTAACTAATCGGGCCGTCTTGTGCCCATACCCACGTGGGCGAGGCGAGCCGAGCACGCACGAGGCCCGATTAATCGTCTTGGGCCGACCCATCTAAGACGATAAGCTAAGTGGGCATAAAGACATCGAGCGGCGCGGAGCCAGAATCGATCCCACGACCTGCACCCTGGGAAGGCAGCAGTCCTCACTTTCTCAATTAGCCATCTGGGCGGGAGGGTTTTTGTGTTTATAAACACCAAGAGTAAGTAATATACGTAGACTTAGGAAATAAAAACAAAAAAAATAATCGTGTCGTTTCTGGCCGCCCATGGGCCTAGCCTTCGCCCAAGCATGGCACGCTCGTCGCGTCCGAAAGCCGCACACGCCCGTTAAAATCGTGCCAGGCCATGCTCGTGCCGAGCCAAAACGTCGTGCTTTCGTGCCGGCCCATCAGGCCCGGCCCATATGACCATCTATACATAAATGTAACATGATTATAAACCATAAAGTTAAGTCCCTCTCTCTCAAATCTTCCATTCTTCTCCCTACGTTTATTTCCCACGCCACTTTGTTCGATTTTCCCTCACCATCGGTAGAGCATCGTCCGAAGTTTAGGTTTGGATTAACCGGGTTAATTACGCGACCGTCGCGACACATGCATCCATGAGTCCGTGCGCAGAGACGACAGTGTGTAGTGCAGTGCTTACTAGTAGCAGTCTACAGCTAGCAGCTAGCTCCACCGACGGCGGCTGCCATGGCATCTCTTGTCCGCCGAGCTACGCACGGATGCCATCGCCACGTACGCAGCCGTTTCTGCATGCATGCATGCTCATCCATCTGCCTCGAATCCATTAGAGCATCTCCAATGGGGACATGTAAGCAGGTTATAAGCCATCCACATCAGCTTTTTGGAGGAGCTGGAGGAGAGAGAGTGTCTGGCAGGCTAGCGTCGGCGCTTCTCCAAGCGCCCGTCGCTTGGCACGCCCCCCCAAAGAACTGGGACACGCGTCCCCCGAGCCCCAGCCCCCAGCCCTTTTCTCCATCAGCACCGGCGGACCACGTCGCGCGCCGACGGAGGAGCCCACGCAGCGCCGACGGATCAAGCGCTCGCCGCCGGTGGATCCCAGCTACCGCCGGAGGAGCTTCGCGCGCCGGAGGATCTCGCGCGCGGCCGGAGGAGCACGCTGGCTGGTGGATCCAGCGCCGGCCGGAGGAGCTCACGCCGGCGGATCTCGCGCTTCGCCAGCCGAGGAGCACGCGCGCCGGTGGATCCAAGGCCGCCGGAGGAGCTCACGCGCCCGTCGTGCCGTCGCCGGCGAGGATAGGGGCTCCATGGAGAGAGAGGCGGCGTGGGGAGAGGTGCGGCGGGGAGAAGGCTTGGGAAGGGGAGCCACGGCCGGCGGAGCGGTGGGGAGAAAAGCGGAGGAAAAAATGGAGGAGGAGGATGACGGGAAAGGGAAGAAATAAATGGCTGTGGGCCCATATAAATATTATAGCCAAATCATTGGAGAGGGACATTGGTCTCTTAGATGACATGGCTTGCCACATAGATGCCACATAGGTGCTATAGCCATCAACCATTGGAGATGCTCTTATCCATCCATCCTGATCTCCGTGCGTACGTGTCTGCCCGGCCACAGGTTTTCAATTCCTGCTCTGTCAATACATGCATTCAATGAATCCATGCATGCATGAGATACGCAGGGATGTTAGGAAAAGCACAGGCTAGTCATGCTTTGAGTGATCGAGTCTCGCGGGGTTGAAATCCATGTGAATTCTTTAATTTAACCATGTTGTTTCGTTACAACTAACAATAACATACCGATTTTAAGATTAACCGCCGACGATTGAGTTATGGATATCTTCTCTCTACTCTCTCTATATGTACGTGTTTTAATCAATTGTCGCTGTACAGATTGTTGATGGATGAACCAAATGTCAAGATTAAAATTAGGCTTCGGTCACCACTCAGCGCTCATATTTTTTAGAGATAATTTTTTTTTAATTCGTAGCCAAGCATATGTGCACTCGACTAGTATAGTATAAAGTGTGGAAGAGAGAAGTTGCACCGGAATTCTCAAACAAATGCCAAAAAAGAGGTACCATATAGTATAACTTATGCCTAAAATCCTCCAAAAAAAAAAAGGAAGAAAATTCCATATCGCTTGAGTGTCCTTTAGAACAATTCATGAAACCAACACCACAGATATGATCTTTTTCTTTGGATTATATCTATCCATTTTTTCCATGAAAAAGCCTTTGAATCAAAGAAACCCCTGTTTCTTTCTTTCTAGTGCCTCATTTACAACAGTTACGGCTAGTTAAACGGTGGGCTTTGTTTTGGTTGGGTAAGCTAATTCGAGTGCTTCTAGAAATCATGACGTTGTTTTTTTTTAAAAAAAAAGGTGGATTTGTAACATGCAGAATTGTGATGGGGATGAAATTAAGGAGCATGTTATGCTATATGCCCTTGTTTCCATAGTACGCTTGGGAGAAAAATCATTTATTTGCGCAGTCCACAGCCAACCAACCATGTCGCTCGATTTGATGGCTGAATACATGTTGGGGCGTGCAGCGAAAGTGTCTTTCAGATCAGACTAGCTCGATACAATGCGCATGGGAAAAAGAAATCGGTTTTGCTCCCTCGCGATCGCTGGGCGGCAATGAAGCCCAAAGCGATTTTGGGAGGAGGAGGCGAGAGGAGAGAGAAAGGAGGAGTGCACACTGCGCCGTTGCCTTCTTCCTCCGCGCGCCGCCATCTTCCTCCGCTTGGCTTCGCCGTCGCCGCCGTCGACCTCACCGCCGCTCTTCAGGTTAGAGAATATTAGGGTTTTGGGTTAGGGAATATTGGGGTTTCCGGGGTGTAGAGGGAGGTCGGGAGGCGGACGACCGCGCGGTGGGTGGGCTCGCTTGGGCGGCGGCGGAGGAGGCGGCGGGGCGCCGGTTGTGAGGAGCGGGCGGGCGGGTGGGCAGCGGTGGGGGGACCGCCTTATCCCTCGGGTTAGGGTGAAGGGCGGGAGGTCGGGATGTGAGGCATGCCGCTTGGCCGGGCGGAGGAGGAGGAGGAGGCAAAGTGAGCAAGAGGCAAGTTCAGCCAGGAGGAGGAGGAGGAGGCGGCGGCGGCGGCGGGGGCATGGGAATCGTCGCTGGGTTGCAACGAGCAACCCAGCGATCGCCACGAAGTCGCTCCCAAAAGAAATATATAATTGTCCAAACAAAATTCCATTTATACTGGCCGGTACTCCAATTAAGCAGTGGATATATATAATATTGTATTATAATTTGAGAAACATATATATATATATATATATATATATATATATATATATATATATATATATATATATAGCGTGCACCCAGACGGATCTCTCGATGCTCCCAGCGTTTCGAAATCGAGATGCCTAGAACCGATCGAACCGTTGATCTTGTTAAGTCTCCTCGAAATATAACCAATGACCAAGTTTCATATTTTTTGAATTTATTTACTATTTGTTTCTGTTTTCAAAATCAGCTTTTTGACGCGCCACAACTAATTGGAAGGCTGATTTTCGAAAATAGGAAACAAATAGTAAATAAATTCAAAAAATACTAAACTCATCACCATGGCTACATTTCAAAGGAGATCTAACAAGATCAACGGTTTGGATTGGTTCTAGACGCCTTGATTTAAAACGCGAAAGATTTCAAGAGATCCGCTTCCGTACAAGACGCTAAGATTCCTCTATATATATATATATATATATATATATATATATATATATATATATATATATATATATTTGTGCCATTGCATGTGGGCATGCAGTCGCCACGGCAGCCAGCCAGCCAGCTTGCCGTACAAGTTAACTGGCTTTGGCGGTTGCATCTGCATGCGTACCGCCGCGTTTCTTTCGTATTATACAGCCGCGGCAACGATCCCCGACAGCAATTCAAAAGCTAGATACAGAAATGGAGATTAATTACGTAAAGTAAAGGGTCTAGGTAATCACTAATCAGCGTGTTCGGTTCATGCTGCTCACATGCATGCTGATGGGGCCGATTAGTGGGCGCTGACCTGTCATGAGCTCAATAATCCACTGTTAAACAAACGGAGCTAGCACCCATGCAGCAGTGCAGAGACCAGGCTCATGTTCGACAGCACGTACGTACTAGTAGGCACGTACTTGCATCAAACCGTCCAATTAGCTATAGCTCGACCTCGTGGACCCCGTTCCGTACAGTCCAGAATCACGGGCAGCTATAAGTGCTGCATTGGTGGGCCCTAGTTTGAACTCCGTTATTAATGTATTCCGTTCCAGCTGCATACTGATCCCATCAATAATGCATGCTGTCAAAGTGTAAAGCTAGCTAGCTAGCGATGGATCAGTCCACTGTTTTTGTCTTGCTCTCTGTTTGGTGCTACGTACTAGCCCCCAGCCCCCCAACTTGCCTGCCTGTGAAAGTTACATCTCAGCTCGATTAAGCAAATCCTAGCAGCTCCTAATTGAAGTCTATGTAAATGCTACTGCGTTGCTCCTTAGCTACTGCTCCCGGCCTCCTTCGCGATTTATAAAGACATGCACGTGCAATAGTTGAGACAACAATTTTTTCTAACCATTGTCATCACACTTATAGATATTAGTAGAGCCGTAGAGATGATTGCACATTTTAAAAAATTGACACATATATATTTTTTCTAATTATATTGTGTAGTCGACTTTTTTATTAGAGACGATCCAGATTTCTATGCATGTTTTTCCTACTCCGCGTCATTATCCATCCTACATGACAAGCTTTATAGATAGCTTAAAGATAGATGACATCTACGATTGTTTATGCTAGCATAAATCTGTTTTGCACGTAGACTAAGAAAACAGTGAGATGACCATATTGCTATTAGTTATTATTCCTAATCATGCTTTTCAATACTATGCACAGTGAAAATGAGTACAAACCAAAGTATTTATTAGAGGTATCAAAGAAAGAGCATGTTTATTTTGCACTGGAATACAAAATAAGTTGTAGGTTGATGAACAAGTCCATTTAAAAATAAGTCTTAACTATATTTGAAGGAAATACCATTGCTTCATAGTACCCTAGGATATTACCACCGCTGGTCCTGTAATCCGTATACATAGAATTTTAAAAATGCATACAAAGTATTATAGACCGTTGATTAACTTTGCATGATTCAATGAGCAACCAACTGTACGTATTCTGCATTTTATTTTCAGCAAAAATACTCTTCATTACTATGTTCTAAAATCAACGACCAAAATGTGAATTGTCGTCTGTCGACGTCATGGACAAGGACCACAAGAAGGTTGATCAACTTAAGGACCTGACCGATTTCACGTCTCATCAGCTTTAGGACTAACCATTGACATTGAGTTCTCCATCAAGCGATCTTCTAACGGCAACAATGTAGTATCAACGGCCTTTGTTGATGTCATCGATACTGTTTTTTTTTTTGGAAAATTCTATTTTTTAAAACTTCTAAAAAATGTTAACATCCATTTACAATTTCAAAAGACTTTTCACATATGAAATATCGATCTCCCTGGGCTCAAGACGACCGAATACATCTAGACCATAAAATTTCGATCCAAAATAGTACATTAATCTGCTACTTCTATCCTGCTATACTGTTGAGAGATGCGCCCATGTTTTTCTTACCTGTGTGCGCGCGCGCATCACGCGATACGTTAAGAGGGTAAATATTTCTAGCTAGCTATACAGTACTTTTTCGTCATAAAAAATCTGATTGATTAAGACACAACTTTAACTATTCGCCTTATTTAAAAAAATTATAAATATATAAAAATATAAGTCCTACTTAAAATATATTTAATAATAAACTAAACCACAACAAAATAAATGATATTTACATAATTTTTTTTAATAAGACGAATGGTCAAAGTTGTGTGTAAAAGTCAACGGCGACTTTTTTGTGACCGGAGGTAGTATATACAATAACGCGCGTTTAATTTACACATATACTTAAGGAGTGCTGCCATGAACTAGGGAAATAAATAGGCTGTTTGGTTAGCTGCATTTACAGAGATTTGCATCTATAGATGCGGAATCTTGGTTTTTTCTTGTGTTTGGTTGCCTGCATCTGGTTTTGAGCCTGCTCTGTCGATGCAAGATTCTCCATACAGCCTGACTCTGGAGAAACACAGAAAATGGGTGTTTCTCTGGATGCAACGCATGCCAGCCTCGTGTTCTGCGCATGGGGCCACAGTCAGTCACCACATCAAGCCATGCATGGGCTGCCACGTAGCAGGCAAGTTTTTCTTTTTCCTTTTTTGTTTGTATCTTTTTATTAGCATATCCGATTACCGAACCGATTATAAAAATGGATTTATGACATTTTTTCGAACAAAACTAGACCATACTCGCAATATAAATTTCAAAATAATTAAATTTAAAAATATTCGTCTACTAGACACGCAACCAAACAATGTCTCAGAGATCAAGACATCACGTATCTCATCATTTCTACTGAGTCGGACGGCCGCGGCTTCGTGAGAGAAGGCAACCAAACAGTCTAAAAATGACCAAGAAAACGTCAAAAGTTCACTGGATTTTGTCGTCGACCACCGTTATTTATGTCCAGCTAGAGCTAACGATTTTTGTTATTTTAAATTCCTTGGTTTGTGCGCGTCTGCATCGCCGCTGGATTAGGATGAAAAAAGAGAGCTTAAAAAAAATCGAATATTTAAAATTTAAGAAAAAGGAAAGCTAGCTGGGTTGGTGGTGATCGATAGGTCGGTATGGACATCTTCTTATCAGCTTAATTCTACAAAATTCGGCGGATTATCCGGGCCAACTCGCGGACTTCCGACGCAGAAATATGTATTAGAACAACGCAATTATTGGCTGTGACGCCATGTCGTCATGATCAGCAGAGTGATCCAAGGTATGTATGTGTTGCTAATACGATTACTGATTTCTTTTAGATGATGAGTTTGCAAAGACTAATGATCATAGTCTTGCGTACACTGTGGAGTAATTAGTTGGATCGATCAGCAATGTCCGGTAACATTACCTGTACGTGCATGCTCTTCAATTCACAAGCACTGGAATAAATGGTACATGCAGGAGGGTGTAATTAGGGCTGGTTAGGCTAGCTGTTGGGTCAAGTTAATCTTAGATTTTTTTTTAGAATTAAATCCGCCGATTCACTTCGTTAGTGCAGAGATAACTCGATTTATGCGTTTAATATGCAGTTCTCGTCAACTGCCCGATCAGAAATTTCGTACTCGGTGAACTTTTCTTATATAAAGGAAATCGGAATTGCTATTTCGCAAGCGTCTACAAAATCGAATTTGTTGCAGGCTACAAAATCCACCTAGATTCAACCGATCCGACTCACATGGGTTGCTCCGCCTTCTTCTCCATCTCCGGCCGCCGGCGCCACTCGGGTTAGGGATTAAGGTTCGGGTCCCCAGTGTTCCCCGGCCATAGATTGAGGGTTGGGGGGAGGTGGCGGCCCGGTGGTTGGGCGGGGTCGTGAGGGCGGTTGGGTCGGTCGATGGCGGGCAGATCTAGGACTCCGTCTTTGTGGTTAGGGTGGGTAGGAGGCGGAGCGGCCAGTGGCAAGGGCGCCACCGGCTGGGGTGGTGGCCGAAGGAGGTGGCGAAGGAGGAGGCGCGCGGAGCGGGTGGCATCGGTGGCGGAGAACAAGAGGAAGAAGGTGATTGGGGAGGCATGAGGAAGAAAATAAAAGGGGAGGGGTCGCGCGCATCGATCTGGCCGTTGGATTTTGGCCAGCAAAAGCGCATGCAAAAAAACCCACTATGCAGATGCCTGATGACTAGTCCCTCCTAAAATCAGCTGTCAACATCCATTTCGTCCCCAGGCAGCCAGGCTAGACGCTAATTGCAATTGTTGGACAGACCACAGATCTACCTGCTTATTATCGGTGCTGTTTCATCCAGTTTAAACTAAATTAAAATCAACGACGTAGTACTTGCCTACGTGCACACGCGCGTGACGTAGCTGACGTGGCGTAGTGTCAGCATGCAAAGACCAATCGCACGCAGTTGGGACCTGAGCATCTCAGCTGGTTGACTAGGTATCAGCTACCATGCATATATATCGATCCTCGCCATCTCAGATCATTTTGGTACGATCGATGGGCCAAGGTCCAGCATATTTACGTATTGTATTGTATCTGGTTATAGTGCTAGTATACTATGTACAAGCAAGTCGTGAGGCATATAAACTTGGCTTGGCTCCTCCTTGTTTTGAGAGGGAGCTAGGAAGGAAATTAACATGCATGTATGTGTAACCCATGCCCGATTGTAAAATGATCCGCTAGCTCACAAAAAAAGTCATGATCCCTCATCCATGCACTGCTCTCCCATCGACTTTACGCAAATACTACCAAGCTATCAAATTCGCCGAGAATCAAAGGCCATATGGAGTACATACCGTGTCCTTTCGTCCGAACAAGCAAGGAGCCTAGCTAGCTAGCTAGCTTGCAAACGCGTAGGCAGCAGGCACGCACGCCAAGCGCCCAAGTGGCTGGCACTACGCGTAGTACGTACGTACCCGATCGATCGCATATATCCATCTCTTATCATTGCCTAGCTCCTCTCCTCAGTGTATATCCATCGAGGCATCGACCCAATCATGCACGCCACGCGCAGCTCGCAGCTCGCAGCTCGCCCCCTCCTCTCCTGAAGCTTAACTGAAACCGAGTGAAGCTTAAAACAAACCCAGAGCAGCACGTACGACGACACGGCGAGGCATCATGCCGTACGGACAGTTGTTGGTTGCGCTGCACATGGCCCACCATGCATCCTCCGCTCCTCCATCCTGCAAGCTCCATCGCCCGCTAGCTGTGCTATCTTCTTTTTTTTTTTTTTAGATAAAGGAAGCTTTATTGAAAACAAGATAGTTACGTCAAGATGATACAACCATTCTGAGATTACTCCCGGCCTCTGCATAGCAAGATGCACACAGCCCTGAATAGATACAAAAAAAGACAGACAACTTAATGACCATCAATCCGAAGACTAGATCGATCGCCACCCTGCTGTGCTATCTTGCATTGGAGAAAAAAAAAAGAGAATGAAATTCAAAGGCAAAAGTATAAATGCAGCGTAAAAAGACACACTGGTAAGTACAAGTACAGTGCATATTAGTTGTCAGCTGATTAATTCTTCTTTCTACATTAATCAAGAATTAATGCTGCTAGAGGTGTGTGATGGAGAGAGACAAAATGCACATGCGCTTGGATTAAACGCCCGAGTGCCTAGGAAATCCATGGAGGAAAGAAAAGTTGGGCTTTATCAATAGAGTCAGCCTACAAAATTGCAAACTTGGGCCTTTACCATTTGGGCCTCCTATACTACTTTATTTTTCTAGCGAGTAGATACTTCTGTTTATAGAACCTAACTAATCCTTTTCTTTAAAAAAAAAAACACGTATAGAACTTGATCGGAAAGATTTCAGATAGCTTGACAACTTTCTCCTAGAAAAGACAACCAATAAGACTTGTGAAAGTACTCTAAATATTCTTTCAAGAAAGTAAGTACTAAATAAGTGATCATAGGCCACTTTTAGAGCTCCTTTGGAATATTTTTTGCTGAGCGTGGAGAGGGAGAGTAAAAAGGCGATGTGAGCGTGGAGAGGGAGAGTAAAAAAGCAACTTGATCTTTTTTCATCTTCCAAATGATCATAACAATCTTTTTTAAAAAGGAGAACAACACATTTTTCAAGGGAAAAAATAGAAAATATCACCATTTTTAAGGGGCAAATAAATCAAGATTATATTACAAGAACCACAACTTGGTCAGTTGGTTGGTTGAGGTGATACCTCCATTAGAACTATTTGTATGCACATGAACTGATTAGTTTTTAGGCTTTACGAAAGAGGAGCACTATATACAACATTAACAGGCTAGTGTTGCCAATGACAATGAGGTAAATTTCTCTTCCTTCACGCACAGCTCCACCTCCTGCCTCCGCTTCATCGAGCGTGTCTTCTTGTAAAACCAGCTTTTGGTATCTCCTTCAACACTTTGCAATTTTTAGCATACTAGTTTTACCTTTTGTAAAATAAGCAAAGTATTTTTTAGTACGTGATAAATGAGGAACAACTTCAAACTACAACCCTAGTTAAAGAAAATATGATTAATTAAATATATGCCACTCCTTAATCTTAAAATTGGATTTTATGTGTAATGTATGCCACGAAAATCCAGTTCTAAGATTGGGTGACATATATATTCAATTGCCCCTATACTTTAAGATACGGTTTGGACTTTGGTAGCGTGAGAGAGAGAGAGAGAGAGAGAGAGAGAGAGAGGTGCAATTTAAGATTAAAATATACACCTTTGCTAGTTATCAGGTGACTTAGACTTATTTATCTCTCAGTCAATTTTCTCACATATGTGGATATTCGTTGGATCTTTTATGCGCCATATGGAGGTGTTTGATCAACGGCTCAAAAAATCGACTGAAAGATAAATAAGTCTCAGTCACCTGATTAGAAGTCAGTCCCTAAAATATATATTCCTCTCTTCAACGAACCAAGAAAGAGAGGCAGTTAAAAAACATATATATCCACGATGATGGACGGCCATGGTTTTACTGACCGACTACACCAGTAATACTAAGGCCCTGTTTGTTCAAATTTCTAACCAAATTTTAAATTTCAAGCCGTAACCTCAAACAAACAGTACCAAATTTTGGAACTCCCTTCAAAAAGCCAAAAGCCACCAAAGTTCTAATTTCAGACCGCGATATGTTTTTTCGTAGTTTTTGTGAAACCTAGAAGCGAAGTTTTTTGAGGTTCGCAACTCAAACAAGCTCAAACAAACAGGGTCTAACACCAGCTGCACCGCTAGTTTTCCCTTTGCTCCACCAATGATCACATGCATCCACGAAACCACAAATCCTGGATTCGATTCAACCAAAAGATCAAGAATTCGAGAATGTTAGCGTCAGGATTCGTAGATCACATGAGGTCGTCGATCCGAGTCAATATTGGCGTACGTGCATCCAGTCTTGTGGAAGATCGAGAAAAATAATTACCATGCATCAGCTAATCGAATGCAAGGCTTCTAGAACGGTGAAATGGAAAGATTCACCTTGTTGGAAAGCCTGCAGATCGAACACCTAGCTACTTGTCGTTGTCGTCGTCGCTCTTGACGATGCTACGAAAATATCTGGCAGTACATTTCTTTCCATGGACAAAGGTAGGGTGACCGGTGACGAGAAGAGGATGCAGGCCAGACAAATATTGGGGTAGTTTTCTGCAGTTAATGCTTATTGCCAAGCCACTAGTCAAGGTCCAGGTTTGAACCATGAACTGTGGGTGAGAGATTGAGAGCCCGGAGATTGGCATCCGTTTGATTTAGGGTCCAATTACTGACAGGTGGTTGTTTTTTAGATTTTTAGAGGTCATCTGTTAAAGACTAAGCAACAAAAGGACAATAAAAATATACACTACAAATTCTATTGGAAGTTACAAAATATAACCATATAGTTAGCCCAAAAACCCAAAGAAACCTACAAACCAATTTTTACCGTAATCAACAACAAACCAGCCAACAAATGTAAATTTTTAAAAAATAATTTCAGCTTATATGCATAAATATTTTTTCAATATGACATAATTAAATTTCCACTATCGAACTAAGTGAAAAAATATTAATGTAGACAAACTGAAAAAAAAGTAGTTGCCAGTTTAAAAAATGAAAAACAAGTGACTGCTATTTAGCAAATTTGTTGATTTAGTATATTCGAAATATTTAATCGATTCGAAACATCAATATTGAAGCACCTTTGAGCTATGTCAAACATTCTGGTGTGTTCTTCAATGCTAAAATTATTTGATTATATACTAAAAGTGAACTTTGAAAGTTTCAGAAAATAACATCAAAGCTGAAGTGGATAATAAGATAGAACTGCAAATATTTATCTATGATTTTTACTTTCGAGAAACCATGCCAAAAAGTCAGCCTTAAAAAAGTACAAAATAATGTAAACAAAAAAATTGTGAAAAACATCATATAGTATGCGATTTTTCTATCACCGCAGAGGTACTGGGTATCTCGATACACCAAATGACTTTGAGAAAGAGAGTTTTACATATACAAAAATCATCTCTTTCTGTGCATGTATCACACTCTCACTAGAGGCAATGAAGCGATTCTTCGGCATATGGCGCATTAGCGCATAGAACAATGGCATTCCGGTGCTAGGTGGTAACATGCAAGACGATATGCGCAGTGGAGACATGCATAGGCAACGCGATCGCCAACTAGAGATAGGGGCAGTATTGTAGCAGTTGGATGTGGTGTCCGATGAGGTGAGAAAGAGGGAAAAGAGGACGATATGGGGTAGACTGAGGCACTAGCATGGGATGATGTGGGGTGGCTCGAGGTGTTACCATTTTGAGGTACCGCAAAGAGATGGTGGTGGTGGTAACTAGAAGGTACTACCTCTTGTTAACCACCGTATAACTAAGTATCTATCCCATGAGGATATTGATTTTTTCTGATACTTTGAGAGTTTGATGTATCAAAGATGATTAAAAAAAGCTTATGATTTATTGTGAGAGTTTGTGAAGTGGAAAATGACACTCTTTGTAACAAATAAATTAAGTTAATTTACTTGTATATACTCCGTACCTATGTAGGAGATTGACTATTGTGCTATAGATAGCACGGATCTCCCCGTGTTATAGACCGGTTTTGGAGATTCTAGGACCAACAAAACGAAAGATCTGAACCGTCAATCTTGTTCATCTCCATGAAATCAAACTACACGCCAAATTTTAAATTTTTTAGAATTTTTTTTACTATTTTTCGTATTTTTGAAAACTGGACTTATTGGAGGGTCCACAGGTAATTAGATATGCGATTTTCAAAAATATGAAACAGATAGTAAAAAAATTCTAAAAAATTTAAAATTTGGCGTGTAGTTTGATTTCATAGAGATGAACAAGATTGACGGTTCGGATCTTTCGTTTTGGTTCTAGAATTTTCAAAACCGGTCTATAGCATGGAGAGATCCATGCTATCTATAGCACAATAGTCAATTTCTATATATATGATCACTTGGAATTACAGGGAGAGACGAATAGACTAGTTGCAAGGTGCAACTGATTGGCCAATTCCGTGCCCGGCGCGGCTAGCATGTCTAGGTAGCGTATATGCCTTATCAATGCATAAGAAAACGGTAATTTCAACTACTATATATTGTTTGTGTGACCAGTACGCGCTATTAATTCGGGAGCGTTGAACACTTCAACAGATAGCATCATATATAGTACCAAGAACCTTGAACTGTCACGTGCGCGCAATCGCATAACTAATTAATCACACGTTTTATATCTATATATATACGGTTTTGCTCAATGGCGCTTGCACGGGAGGCGATTCACCTACCAGCGACCGCTTCTGCTGTCACCGTAATTTGGAGGGGGATGAGGGAGGGGGAGGAGGAAGGAGGGAGCGTACGTCGCCGCCGTCGAGCTCCCCGTCGACCTCGCCCTCGCCGCCGCCGTTTCGGGTTAGGGTTAGGGAACATTTGGGTTCCCCGGGGTTTAGAGGGAGGTTGGGGAGGTGGCGGCCCGGCGGTTGGGTGGGTTCGTTAGGGTGGTGGCGAGGCGGCGGCGCCACGAGCCGGTGAGAGATGGCGGCGGCGGCGGTGGATGGGGATCGGCGGCGCCGGCGAGGTTAGGGTGTGAGAGGAGGCGGCGGGAGGATGGGCGACGGAGCGGCAGGCGGGGAAGGAGGCAGCGGGTGGGGCGTGAGGCTTGAGCAGCAGCGCCGCCTCGTAGTTAGGCGGCGCGGCGCGGCGTGGAGGATGGGAGGATGGGGCGGGCGGCGTGGGCGAGGCGGCAGCTGGTGGGGCGGGCGGCGGCGATGTGCGGAGCGTGGCGAGACGAGAAAGGGGATCGGGGAGAGAGACGCGGGGCGCGGCCGTCGGGAGAGGGCCAGAGAGGAAGGGGGAAGAAAAGGGGAGGAGAGATCTGGGCCATTGGATCTTAATCCAACGGCCCAGAAAATCGCCTGGCACCCCTATAGGGGCCCAGTCAACTGTGGAGGAGTCAATCCCATATATATATATGGGGAGAAAAGGGCCAGTAAAACATGGAGAGAAGTATGCATGACTCGAGAAAACGAGACCTGTCGAAAGGAACAGTTCTCCCCGGAAGCTCAAAGGAAAGTACGTACGTGCTTGGTTTTAACGACCAGAAATTATATAGACGATGGAGATCGAGCTGACCAGACGACGGAATAATTTTCAGGCTTTTGCCGGAGGAGAGAGCGCGGAAACCAGAAATTTCATATATGAACTTGTACCACCACCGAATTTCAGCAGTACTTTTAACCTTTTTTTTGTATGTTTTCTAGAAATGGAACATGCTAAGATGCACAACCTTAAATATGTGAAATTTTCTTTCTAAACTTTGGTTAAATGGAACAGAGTTTCAGTCTCTACGGTACGGTGCACGACCTTAAATACGAGTCACATTATGATGATTTAAGAATTGGGCCTGTGTAGGCATAGGAATAAACAATCTCACTCCCACCACTAGCTAGGGTTTTGTTTTTTTTTTTTGAGAAATAAGCCTAAATTTAGACCCGGCAATTTTCAGCTTAAACAAAATTAAAAGCTACCATTTATATTTGTTATTTTTTACAAGGCAGCCGTTGTATCGTTTCGTAGTTTTTTTTTTTTTGCAAAGCTTTATCGATTTTTCTCAAAACTTTGAAAACAATTTTTGTAATAATTTGTTGTGCCCTTGAAACTCCCTATCAAGGATCAATTTTTCGGATTATATTGCACCACTAGTTTTAGCCAAAAAGTTTGCCTTTAGATTGCCTTCTTTTTGAAAGTTGTTTCAATGTTGCTGAGTGTTGGTGCACCATTTTGTGTTTGAGGGTCGTCGGTGGTTGCAAGTGGTGTTGTGTGACCAAGGGTGCTGGTATTAGCCGATGGTTGTAGGTTGTATGTTGTAGGTTGCAAACTCGCTGTTTCGGTGAGGAGGTCGGTTTCCGCCCATGTTGGCAAGTATTGCTACGGTTGTGCCTTGGTGCCTTGCACCAAGTTTTTCTTTCTTTCTTTGGGTGTTCTTTTGTAGCCAAACCTTTTCTCATACCTTTTAATGAATTTTTAGGTTGCTAGCCTAAGTTTTTTTAAAAAATTATAATTAATATGCGTTTCAAGCTGTAAGTAATTTCTCCAGAATTTGAAGAAAAACGTACGTATACACACAACACGCCCTATACATGAGATCCATTTGAGTCAAACCTACAAATTAAATCAAGCATCACTGATAGAAAATTTTTCTTTTGAGAAAAAAATATTCAATTCCTTCCTCGAAGTTCCTTTCCCATGCATAATAGTCTGATGGAAGATCGAACGTACGTAATACGTATGTTGTGGCAATAATGCATGCATGTCTAACGAGAGTCAAACGAGTGAAATAAATAAATAAGCTGCGAGACAATTAACAAATCATTTCCGTAGCACCCCGCACATACCGCAAGGAGTCATCAGATGCATGCATACATGGTTCAACATTTTGTGTTTGCACGATCAGTACTTCTGATCGATCAATCACGAGTTCACTGCTATGGAACATGCCTTCAGTCCCGGTTCCTGAACCAGGACAACCATTGAAAGACTTATGCCTGCTGAAAATCAATCCAAGTTAAAAGAACCGGCACTAAATCTCTCATCGATATATAGGCTAGCCCCGAATACACCAACTAGACCTTTTGTGACTGAAGAAAAGTGCGCCAATTATTGAACCCAATATCAGTACCGGTTGGTAACACCGACCGGGACTGATACTCCCCTTCTGCCAACTGTCGCACGAGGTGACCTATCGGTCCAGGTTGGTAGTACCAACAGGGCGTGACAAGTGCCCCACGGCCTCGTTGCCGTTGAACTGGGACTGATGTTAATCTCAGTCCCGGTTTGTAATTAATCGGGACTGATGTGGCGTATGATAAGAGATGTTTTTTGAGCCGAGCGAGGAGGAGAGAGAGTTATTCCTTAACTTGTAAAATGGAGCGAGGGGGAGGGGGTTCTTGTTGTTGGTAAAATAACGATACGTACTATATATAACGAAAAATAGATGTAAAGGATGTGTTTATTCCTGTTTGAATGAATTGAGATGGGGGCGTGCGTGCCCTTCTTGGAAAGAAGTACTGCACTCTACAATCCATATCTTTGAACACCTCACGTGTTTTAAAAGTTGACCAATTTTTTTTCAAAATGACTTAACTAGGATACAATTTGTTTTAATTAATTAGCTACGCGCCTGCATGCATGGAGGTATGCATACGTTTGATTTAGGCCCAGTTCTTTTCAGCTTAACGGCTTAACAGCTTAACGACTTATCTACGTTTTGAAAACACAAATGCTTTGAGTTTTTTGAATCCGTTTTTTCGCTGTTTTGAAGGTGGGTCCTAACACTTTAAAAAACAAGTCAAACGAAATGTATTCGAATCTCGAGACTATCTCGAGAAGCTCTCGAAATTCAGTCATTTCAACCGTTCAACTGTTCAGATCAGTTCAAAAGAACAGGGCCTTAACCATGGGTCCATGGCCTCCGGTTTGCAGGAGTGCATTCTTCCAAAGTTGATCAGTTTTGTTGGCTTGCCATGAGCCCATGAGTGGTCCTCGCTCGCTCGCTCGCTTTGGCGGCAATTTCAAGCCCACCATAGAATACCACTTTGCACGTTCAAAACCCCCCAAAAGTCTACGCCGGAACGAAGTAGGTAGCTCAGTAGCTGGCTAGAATATTTGCATGCATGTGACATATCGTCGTTAGAAAAATTGACTTTTCCCAATATTAAAGTTTGTCATGTTGAAATTAATTAAGTAGGAGAGACGTCCTAGATGGGAATAATCAACTCTTGGCTAATGAATCGGAGACTTAATTTTCGCAAGATATGATTATACGCGCGCATGATCGATAAGTGTGATGAAATATATTGGTGTATACAATCACTGCTACGCAAATGACCTTTAGTTCTGGTTGGAAACAGGCTTTAGTCACGATTTTCCCATCCAGGACATTAAATTCAAAACTAAAGACATGTGGTTTACAGGCTTTAGTCACGGTTTTCCCAACCGGGACATTGAATTGGGGACTAAAGATTTGTGGTTTTTAGTTCCTGTTCCCTCAACCGGAACTATAGCCACTAAAATATCTCAAAAAATGGCGAACTCAAGATTCAAACCTAGCAGGACATGACTCTCCACTCATCCTTCTAACCAATCCACCCACCCACACGTATTGATTAGAGTAGGATATACATTCCTTTTGAAGTTTTTTAGTACCGATTCGTAATACGAACCGGTACTGATGTGGGCTCATCGTATTACGAACCGGTACTGATGTGGGCTCATCGTATTACGAACCGGTACTGATGAGTTCGTGCACCAGCTGTCCTGTACCCACCTGCAAAAGGTATCTTTACTGTTGCATCCAACCGGTACTGAAAGTATAGAATTGCTACTGTTGCTACGAACCGGTACTGGTGCACTATCTGTATCGATTTCAATCCAACCGGTACTGATGTGCCGGTAAATTAGACCATTTCTTTAGTAGTGAATGGCGTCTCTTCAGGGGCGGTGAGTAATTTGGATCATTCGTACGTGCTTAATTCTGTTCAACCCTGAAAGGTTGCATGCAAAATATATATATATATAATCATCAGCTACATCTGCCTACATGCCATATTAACTCGCTCTCCCTAGGAAAACATGGCAAACAAACATTAGCTTTTTCCATCTTCAATTTCAAGCGCACTATTTTCATCGTCTGTTTTTATTAATGCAGATGATTTTTTTTTTGCAAGTTTGTTTTAAAAAGTTTACGTAAAAGACTAGCTATAGAACTGAAGGTGTATGTTAAAATAATATATAAACTTTTTTACAATTGAATTGTATAGTTTTTACAACATTAAACTTTTTTATAATTAAATTTAGTTATTTACTGGTATAAACATGTCGAGCGAAATTTCATCTATTTTCAGGTCGACTGATAGGGAGCATTTTCATTTATTAACGACTGCTATGAAGCTAAATTACGTCGATCACCCATATGGCCATTTGCATGCGATAAAAATGTTAGATTTTGGTTGAAATTTGAAAGGCCTCTTGGGACATCCTGACCAGGATCCCTATGAAATTGGTGAGAATCTGAGCTAACTCTCCACTAATTGATCCATAGAGATCCTGCGCGGTTAGTATATTAGCCGTTTTCGACCAAGCCTTCTCGATCAGATTTCATGGTTATGTGCGAAAGAATTAGCTG
Organism: Raddia guianensis; assembly: GCA_036346415.1. NCBI lineage: Eukaryota > Viridiplantae > Streptophyta > Magnoliopsida > Poales > Poaceae > Raddia > Raddia guianensis. Next base: position 3,983,949 of record CM070539.1, on the reverse strand, counting down.
CTACACGAGTTGTTTAATTGACGCATATACTCTTGCATAGCTCGCCAAATTCCAGGGCCTTAACTTTCAAAGATGCTCATGGTAGCCAACATCGTTGAACACACTCGTGGTTGACCCCAACCCATCAACGACAAGTTCAAGTTCATTCTCTCTCTCTCTCTCTCTCTCTCTCTCTCTCTCTCTCATGTTGCATCTCTAACTCACAGACACATCGCTATCTCTCTCTATTAGACTCACACATACACATGCTGCAAGCTCAAGTAGCTAGGAGCAGGAGCAGCATCCAGCGGAGGCATGAGGCATCGACTATAAAAGGGAGCCCCGAGCCAAAGGCCGAGCAAAGCAACACGCATGCACGCCGAGACCTAACCGAAACGTACGTACTCTGCTCTAACCCATCATCGATCGGCGACGACACCGTCGACGATGAGGGAGCTGATGCGGCGGCTGAGCTTCTCGGACCGCGCGAGCGACGCGGGCGGCGGCGTGCCGCGCGGGTGCGTGCCGGTGCTCGTCGGCGACGGCGGCGGCGAGGGCGGCGCGGAGCGGTTCGTGGTGCCGGTGGAGGCGCTGCGGCACCCGTCGTTCGCGGCGCTGCTGGAGATGGCGGCGCAGGAGTTCGGGTACAAGCAGGAGGGCATCCTCCGCGTCCCCTGCGCCGTCCACCGCTTCAAGCAAGTCCTCGACGCCGTCTCCTCCAAGAACTAGCTAGCGCCATTAATCCGGCTGTTCATCGCTATTAAGCTCTGGTTAATCAGGCACTTCCGTGCTCTTAATTTGGAGGATATTAAGAGGTACTAGTAGCTTAGTTCCTCGCGTTGAACGTACATGGGGGAATGCCTTCGATCCTTGGAAGATAGTTGACTTATATTACTTCCTTCTTCTCTTTTTTTCTTTTTTGCTCTCTCTCTCTCTCTCTCTCTAGATTTTTCTTTGAAAAAAACGTAGGGAAATGTGACATGAGAGTGTTGCCATATATATAAGCTAGCGCATTGCAAAGCTCATGTAATTTAAGGCTAGTCCTCTTGTCATAAATATCTGGTGAAATAATTAATGGATTATTCGTCATAAAACATTAGGATTCATATATTCCTTGCACGTACTTCGTGGAATATATATATCTCCTCAAAAGTAAGGAGAGTGCATGAACTCACTCAGGTTTAATTAAACTAAATGCTGTATATTTATTATTTATTAGCTGCATTTTTTTGTCCTGATTTCTTTGTAAAAAAATGCAGCTAAAGAAATGCTTAGGTCATCAGGTTAATTATGGATAGAGTCAAATTTTCAACTTATTTACACCGATTATATGGTTCATTTATTAATAGTTTTGTCAGGATTAGCTAAGGTTTTGGCATCGGTCCTAGCCTTGTTTGATAGGTTCCGCCCCCACCAAGCTGCATTTAGATAAATGTCAAAAAAATCCCTATGCACAAAAACTATATATTCCCATGGCCTCAAGATCCTTGAAACATTTATGCACATCCGACTTCACTTGCCTGTTGGACTTATTCTCGAGCTAACAGCCTAACCAGATGAGCTTTACGAGGGGCTACGCAACCCATGTAGAGGTGGCCAAACGGGCCGGGCCAACAAGGGCTACGCACTGTTCACCGAATCGGGTCGGCCCGGTTCTGTGAACCGAACCAAACTTGGGCTGAGGCCTCGGTCCGTCGGGCCAGCCTAGTTCGGTTCGTATAGTGACAGGTGGCCCGGTTCGGGTCGTCACTGTAGCATATTTATTTAATTAAATATATTCATTTATATATATATTTCTAATGATGTATAGTGTATTTACGTAATTTATAGTGTATATTTGTGAAATATAGTGGTTTTTTCTTAATTTATTTAGATATTTTAAATTAAAATAAACCAACCCATATACAACCGGGCCGGCCCGTTGGCCACCTCTGAACCCACGCGCTCTGATCGCGGGTGCACAACAAAAAACAGTTGCGACCCTCTTCTGCGCAGCGTGGCACGGGATAAGAAAGGAGCCGCCCCTCCAAAAGATCTAACACGTGTGATAGGTTTCCAAGTTTTAGAAGTAGGTTTTTCGAGTTTTAACAATTGTTTTTAAAGTTTCAACAAATGTTTTTCAAGTTCCAACGATAACGTCATGCTAATGTCAGTCATCTGATTTATCGGACGTCTGATTTGTGAGGCTCATCTTAACATGATAATAGATGTTGGAATTTCTTTTACTGACTAATTAAGAGTAGCCAAAGTTAGTTTTACGGCAAACGGATAGATCGTGGCCATATTTTAACTAGATATTTGTTATGTTTGTACAAGTTAAACATTTTAGTGTTTTGTAGCTATGTTTAATTTGAAGATCTGGAGCTCTCGAAACCAAACTTTAATATTTTTCTTGTTACTCCAAGTCAACAAAAAAAATTCAGATTATATAATTTAAAAACAATTTTTCTGTGTCGCGAAAAATCGTAGAGCTGTAGCTGTTATCACCAATGTACTGAAGTAGATAGGTGCAACGAAGGGCTACACATCACTAGCTAGCTTCGCGGCAAGTGTTTGGATCCATACACGAAGATCTACCCAGCTGCTTCTCTAAATGCTTACCAATCATAATCAGATCGCATGTATTTGCCTCTCTGAATAAAAACGAGATCCTGATCTGGAAGTTCAGAACCGCGGCCGTGTGGATGATGCAAAAGAAATGAAATTAAGTAACCAGATTCCAAACAGAAAGATTTTCGCAACGCATGTGCCCAAGAATTTCGCCGCGGCGACTAGCTAGCCGGAGACATGAGACATTTACGCGGTCTCGAACGTAAGACACACGCACGGTTTGTGCGGCAGCTAGGAAGCTCCTGGGCATGGCGTCATACGGTACATAAGACGTTCGGGTGAGTCTATGAGCGCGTTTCCAATTAGGATTTAGCTGGGAAGGATCAAAGGAAGCTTAGCTGGTTCGGTGCATGAAAGCGAGCAGTGGTGAAGAAACTGCTTAAAGAGACACCGGTGACCACGAATCACTGCGACAGATCGATTAGATGTAGAACCTTCGGTTATGATTTTTTTGAGAGAGAAAAGAAGACGACGACGACGATGATAAAAGAAGGGGGAAAAAAATAATTACTGGATGGATCTTTGTTCTTTCTAGGAGTCGAGATTTATGCTGTCTAGGCATGCAAGTAATCAGAGCAGTTTTAGTACAGAATGCTTTAGGATGTCGTGGTCGGCGGGAAGCTCGGGGACGTCGCCGCCGGGGGGAGCCGCGCAAGTGGAGGGACATCACCGTCTGACGGAGATGTTCAATCGGGGGTAGAATGTGCCCATGCGGCCATGCCCATACTTGCAACGCAGTTCGACGTAGCTACCTTGTGCTTGCTAGCTAACCATTAATTCAATCTGGTCGTCATAGTTTCTTGGTACGTATAGATCACATGATATTTTAGACATACGTTCGTCGTATGCGGCACCGTGCGCTACCAAACTTCTATTCTCATCGGATTTTATTAGATTAATTCATATTTTATCATTAGAAAAATATACACTAGACCCACAGTAATCAAGAATAAGCGTAGAAATTTATTTGATTGACATGGTGGCTATTTCTCCGAGAATAGATCCAATCTCTGTCATTATAATTTGTTCCCGCTGTAATCGATGACAAATTTATTTTATGTTTTTTCTCTAATTTAAGTGGAGATTTCTCCGATAATAAATTTAATTTGGATTGTTATAGTCAGGCCCCACTGTAATAGATGGAGATGATCTTTGATTTTCGTTGGAACTTCTTTGGTAATAGATTCAATCTAAGCCTTTATAATATGGACTCACCGTAATTGATGGTAAATATTTATCCTTTTTCTCTAATTTATGTGAAATTTTCTCCGATTAGCGTGGTGGCTCTATTTGTTTATCTGATTTATATATAATAGTTTCTTTTTTTAAAAAAGTCATGTGTATGAGTATACGTGGCAATACCCCTTCACCTAGGCAGTCTCGGTGGCAAAATCACCTATAAAACAGTTTCCAAAGGATTATTCACACCACTTGAAAGTGTTTGTGGTGGCTGAATATTTGATTTCCTAGAGGGTTAGACGCACCAAGGCGAAGTAGATTTTTTCCATTAGAGAATGAAGAAGAAAAGGAGCAATGTTAATAGAACGATTACAATACACCGAAAAGAACAAGAGCTAAAGGTAACATGCATGTATAATTCATTTATGAGTATCAGGCATGTGTGGTAAACTCAAGCGGTTGCGGGTTGTAATTCAAAACGTTATGGGCCTTTTTTACGTGGCCTTTTGTATGTTATGGGCCTTTCGAGTTTCATTAAGAAGCACTAGGACCTTTGAAAATACGTTGCAAAGCATCAAGGTGTTTGGCCTGAAAAAAAAAACATATATCCAACGAAGGATTATAATACAAAATTAAGGTAAAAAGTGACTTCTAGATGGAGCACAAACAGTTTTTGCACGCAATTTCATTCATGTGCAGCATGCGTTGAATCGGAAGATTATAGGGCATATCATGTTGCGCACAATCTGCCACTTCTTCCTCATGTTTGAATTCAAGCTTAAGCCTAACTTTAGTCTATCATTTTATCATGACACCACCAACTCTGAAAACTTTTAAAATAAAATAAACGAAACAGATCAGCCTCAACAAAAAGATAATCTCTCGAAGAAGCGACTTATACATATACATTGAGCTGAGCACTTGGAACCACCCTAATTCAGCTCACCAGAAAAAAAGAAAAAAAAATAGTGCTACGTAGCTCCTTGTTTCGGCCCATTAAAGGGCCTGGTTCAGCCCAAGGATATGGAGGTGTCCGGCCCAGGATGCGAGATGCTCAGGACCGTGAGGAGTTGCCCGGTAACCGTTCTGGTTGAAAACTGCCCGTAAAAATAGTGGAAAATCGGATAAAATTTAATATTTGTATTTACACTGCAGAATCCGTCTTTTTTTTTTCTGGAGTCATTTCGCTATTATTTTTTTAAAAAATTAATAACGATGATGGCTCTTGGGACTACATTTACGTATCTATGATAATTAATTAATATACTATCTTAAGAAAATACTCTGTGGATGCTAAACCAAGCATGTTGTACAAGCACAATTCAAATTCTACGCGTGCACGCTATAATCCTTTGTCCTTTCAACACTTCTTTTGTTTAGAACTGACCATTTTCTTAAAATGACTTAAGTGAGATACTTTGTGGCGGTACCATCGCAAAATCACAATGGTGTAAAAACAACAAGGAACACGTCATACATGGTGCATTTTGTACCGCACGTGCGTATTTCGCATGACGCTTTTGTGCTTCCCACCTATAGATGGCCAAATGGGCGCTTCAAGACGGCCCTACCGAGCCCGACTAGGCACGCAGCCCGTTAGGGCACTGGCCGATAAGCGGGCATGTTGTTGTTTACCATGGGCCGAGGCCAAGGCCCGAACGCGACGACGGCTCGGCGCGTTTACCGTGCACGATTAACTTTAATGGGCGCAGCGGTGTTCTTCTTCTTGTTGAAGGAAAATAAGGCAAAAAATCCTCCTATTGCGATGCCCAGGGGTCAATCCCAGGACCTCAAGCATGCAAGGCTTTAGCGCAGCACCTGCTAGCCAACCGGCCAAGCCTTCTTTTGTGTCTACACCATCCTAGATAATATAATATACATAGATGAAGTAAAAACTTAGAAAACAATAATCGTGTCGTGCCCGTGCCGGCCCACGGGCTTGGCCTTCGGCCCAAGCACGACCCGATTGTCGTGCCCGGGCCCGATCGATATCGTGCCATGCCGTGCCTCGTGCCGTGCCAAAACGTCGTGCCTCGTGCCGGCCCATTTGGCCATCTATATTCCCACCACACTATACGCATGACTAAATACTACTCGAAAAAGTAGTATGGGCATTATGTTTTTTTACAATTTTTATTTCTATTTCAGGCAATCTCTGTTCGACGCAAAACAAAATCCATAATTCATTTAAAATTGAGATCTGTCTTCCCATAATGTTCTTTTCATACTTTAATGATTTTGTTTTTTAGTTTCCCTTTTCATTCGCCTTTGTTTTCAAAAGTATTTCAATTCCAGCACTTCCTATTTCATAGTACTTCTATCTTATTATATGTTTCATGGTATCTACCCGATATTTTTTTTTACGACGCGTGCTAACTTTTGAAAACTCCTGGCTCCGACCGTTCTCCCTCCCTGCGCAGTGGGCCCTACATGTCAGTGGGCACTGTCCTCTGTCCGGGCGCTCTGCCGCTGTGTAAAACCCTAGCGAAACCCCACCCAATCCAAAATCCCCTTCCTTCTTCTTCCCCAAACCAAACACCCCTCTCCTCGGCTCCGCCCCGCCATCGGGGCCTAGACCGCCACCGCCACCCAGTGATGCCACCGCGCCCGTCCCTCCACTCGCTGCTCTTCATGGGCTCCGCCTCCGCCTCCGCCTCCGCCGCCGGGGGCTCCGGCCCGCTCCTCCTCGCCGCGCGCCGCCGCCTCCCCGTGGCGGCTGCTGCTGCTGCTGCTGCTGCGGCGGCGGCAGGGTCGCACCGCATCCGTATGCTCCGCTCCTTCTCCGGGGGATGCCTTCCCTTGCGGCACGAGGTGGCCTGCTGCGTCCGGAGCGCCCCCTCGGCGCGCCCCGCCGGCCCCGTCGCCGCGCGCTCCAGGATCGGTAATGCGCCGTACGAGTTTTGCTTCTGACTCCTCGATAGGCGCTGCTGCTCTGGCTTGGGAGCTCAAGCTCCAGGAGGACGCATGCTCGTTTGCGTGCTTCCCGTTAGAAGTCCGTAGCCCGTTTGCGGTGGTGCTCGGAATCACACTGTCGTTCTGCTTTGCCGCTATCGTTCTATGCTTAGGTTGCAAGTGGTTTGTCATAATTTACGGATATGCATGTGGTTTGCACAATTAGATGCAGAACAGCAGAAGCGCAGTTGTTTTTTTACTGATGTGCTGCCATTTTGGGGCAGCAGTTCCTTCCACCAAGGCCTCCAATAAGGATTGTGAGGAGCGGCTCAGGCAGATAATTGAGAGGCTGAAGAAAGAAGAAATAAATTCGAAGGAATGGAAGCTTGGAACTTTTCAACGGATGCTGTGCCCATTGGTATGATTTGTGCTCTTCTAAAAATAATTATTGACTTTTGCGGTTTCAATTTGCCTTTATATTCGTGTTAAAATTTTGAGGGTGATAATAAACCGTATTTGAATTTTAATCTATTGTTTTTGTGAACACATTTGATACATCAGATCGTAAGAGATCGCTAGACTGTTGGATCAAACATGTATGGTCTAGATCTATACATCGTCTTATCCTGTAGGGGGTAAGAGATCACTAGACCATTAGATCAAGAAAATAGAACAGCCCACAATAATTTGGTTGTCTTAGGAAAATTCCTTTTTTATCTTGTTTCACTAGCCTGTTCCTGTTTCACACAACTCAAAATCGAAAGGATTCTGTAAGGGTGAAGAAGCTGTTAAAAAAATCATCAATTTAGTGACCAGTTCATAACATCCACTATTTCCCGGATAACATGTCAATATGTATATGATATAAAATAGATTGATGTTTTTTTTTCTTACCATATTTGAGATCTTATGATGAAGTATTACTTTCCTTCTCTTCTCTAGTGCAAGGGGGGATCAACTGAAGAACTGAGCCTCAGTGTATTCATCCGAATCGATGGGTGAGTTCTTACACTTATTTTACATTTTCAAATTGTTGGTTAGGGTTGTTCCTCAGATATACATACTGTCACGGTGTGGGGAAAATCTGGGAGATAGACGCTGTCTTGCACGGAAGAGAGGAGGCGGCAGCTCTCCAATCACCCGGGCAGGACAGAGGAGGGTTAAACCCTAATATTGCTTGCTTTATTCAATAAAACTCTTGTCTATTTATAGCCGGGCCAAGGCTTTACATCTATTATAGTAATCTGAATTATACTAGGAAACATAATTAGATATATAAGGTAACTAACAGCCCTCTCCTACGCCATGGGCCTAGTCCCTTGTTGTGCTGGACTGAAGTTGGTCCGGCCTGGGCTTGGACTTGGCCCAACGGCGCCGAGCCGCCGACTATAACCAATTCCAAATCGGTTATTTATGACACATACTGTAGGATCAACCAGTCATCTGATGCTCATTCCATGTTCTTTCCTCAGTACGTATGCAACATGGAATTGTTTCAGAGCAAATTGTGGTTGGAAAGGTCATGTCCAGGTGTGTTTACGAAAGTCAAATGAAAGAAAACTGAAGGTAAAAAACTATCTTGGCGATAATGTTCACTATTGATCTCTGAGCAGCCTGACAAAGCTTTCAAGGTGTCCCAAGCAAAAGTTGATGTAGAAAGTCAAACTGGCCAGATGGTTAAAGCTAATCAGGCAATCAATAAGGTTTACAGAAAGCTCTGTGAGAAGGACCTCGATCTTCATCCACTCTGTGATGAGGTAATAAATTTGGTTTGGATTAATAGCTTCTAAGTTTGGATTTTGTAACCTTCATTGATAGTTTTCTTTCACATTCGTCTTTGATGCGTGCTGATAAAATTAAATGCACATGGGCATTATGCAAAACGATTATTGTTGGCAGCTCATAACATACTTTTCTGAAAGAATGATATCGGCTGCAACACTTCGAAGGAACAGGGTGATGCAACGTAACTTGCATGATAAGGTATATGCCTCTACTGAGGTGGCTATACTTTGGACACAACATACATCTTGATGGTGTTGAAACTTGTGTGTTTCTTTTTCATTCACAGATAGTTATTGCTTTCACCTATAGACGTGATGAAATTCTTGTTGGCTGCAAATACAGGGAAGTATCTAAGAAATTTTCTCAGGTTTGTGGTACTCTTATTTTAGAGGGGGTGCATGAGCTTTTGTCATACTTTTATCCATACTTATTTTTTCTTCATATCAGGAGCCAAACACAGAGAGAATTTTATACGGTCTGGATGATATAAAGAGAGCGCGTGATGTTATCATTGTATGTTCAAGATATTCCTTTGGTTTTTTATATTGACACTTCCTCCATGAAAATGTCAATCCATTGATTGCAGATTTGCACTTTTGACTAGCTTGTCCCTTTTTTTTGACATGGTAGGTCGAGGGTGAGATTGATAAGCTGTCCATGGAAGAGGCTGGCTATCGTAATTGTGTCAGTGTGCCAGATGGTGCACCGCCGAAAGTATCCGACATACTCCCAGATAAAGAGCAGGTTAGGACTATTTCTTAGTATACCTCAAACTCAAAGTTTATGATCCTAGATATAGTTTATGCTTGATTATCATTATTCGGATGGTTCCTCGATTTGGTTTCTTATCTGTAGTTGCAATCTTAGTTGATTTATGATGTAACCTCTTCTTACATTCTCTGTAAAGCTAGGATAGGAAGTACCAATATCTGTGGAACTGCAAAGACTATCTTGACTCGGTGGGTATCTTTTACTACATAATCAAATTATGTAGAGACTGTTGGTGATATACATATAGGTATCGGTCTGCTGAATTTGTTTTGCCGCATGATTATAGGCATCTAGGATAATACTGGCAACAGATGCTGATCATCCAGGGCAGGCTTTGGCTGAGGAACTCGCTCGTCGACTTGGTAAAGAAAGGTTTGTACATCAGTGTGTTGCAATCACTAGCCTTTACGATAAATAAGTTCCCTTAATTATGCAATCACATCTTTATTTTCATTCGTAATTTATTTTGGTGCAAGCAGATGTTGGAGGGTTCAATGGCCAAAAAAGAATGAGGAAGATATTTGCAAAGATGCCAATGAGGTTTGTTATGTCACCCATTGGCACAGTTGACCTATCGATAAAAAACTTGCCATCTTAAAGCCCCTTCTCTACAGCTTACTCTTCTTTTTCTTATCTTAACTTTTCACTTCGTAGTCAATGTGTTCACACCTACATGCAACACATACATCTCCTAGTCAAAGATAAGCCGTAGAGAAGGGCCCTAACTGTGAATAATTTACGGTTTTGTTTTGTAACGTTTCAAAATAATGCAGATTTTCTTTTGTCATTTATCTGTTATCCTTAATGGTTGTTTCTGCCTTCCATCTAAAGTTTTTGGCATACGAGATCTCATCCCATTCAAATGGAGACATTCACTTGCAGTTCATGGCATGTAATGAATTAAAACACTAGCTGTGAATGAAGGAAGGATTGCTGTCTTTAACTAGATAGTAATCATACTCTTGTGTATGAATATGTCTTTAGTGCAAGTTATACATAACACAATAAACTTAATTCACTGATAAATGATGCAAGTTTAGTTTGAATGGGGATATTAACTTAATGCTGAAAATTTTTCATATTAGTTAGTAACTTCTCATTTGTTTATTCATCTATACATCATAGATCTTTAGTCAAAATTCTTCTTTCTTTTAAGGTGTTCCATTTGCACTTCTTTCAAATTAAGCATCAAGGTTACAACTTACAAGTATAATAAGGGCCTTCTAGAGGTCTTTAAGCTTGACAAAATAGCCTGTTTCTATTTTGGCTTTTAGTTTGGCATTGTGATGACTATAGACTAAGGTTTAATTGGACAGCTTATGTATACATTTGATAACCATTTTGTTAAGAGTTATTATAACAGAAATATTTTTTTGCTAGAGTTTGTTTAAATTTATCCGCATTACAAAACTGCAATGCAGCTAAATGCCAAACAGCCACAAATCTGCAATGCAGCTCAATGCCAAACTGACACTTCTTAAATCTTAATTAGAAAATTACGCTATTTCCTGAACTTGTGGTGAAGTCTCACTTACCCCCCGAAACTTCAAATTTATTTTTTTGCCCCTCGAACTTGCATCTATTTGGACTTTGGACCATTGCCCCAAATCTGTTAGGGATTCCATTATACCCTGAGGAGGCTGTCATGCCGCCATTAAATGTTGGTATGGCCATTAAATGCTGACGAGGTGGCCACCACATCATCTTTTTTCTTTATCTTCCATGTCACCTTTCCCCTATCATCCCACTCGCTCGATCTCTCTCTCTCTCTCTCTCTCTCTCTCTCTAGCGCAACCACGGAGAAGGCATAGTGGTGAGCGTCGGATGGCACCAACAGGCTCCAGTGGCGATGGTCTCATCGTCGAGCCACCGACCAAGGCAGGAGGAGTGGGCTTCGGTCAACCGTACAGGGTGAGAGAGATTGCGAAAGCAGGGGGGAGGTGACTTGGCGGCTACCTCATCATTAATTGCATGGGTGGCAGCCACGTTAACATTTAACGACCATGTCAGTTTCTAACGGCCACATGACAGCCATCTTAGTGTATAACGAAAGCCCTAACGGATTTGGGGCAATCATGTAAACAAATGCAAGTTTGAGGGACCTATAAGTAATTTCCAAGTTTAGGGGGCTACAAGTTCCTGGGTGATAGTGTAATTTTCTCAGTCGTAATCAATGCGTATAGTTTTTTAAGCACCTTGAATCTACATTCTGAATAACTATCTTATATATTTAAACATGTATGAGTTCAGTTGCTACCGCCACTGATGCTATCATTTTTCATGAAAACAAGAAGACTTGTGGTGATGATACACTTTTGATGGTTTTTATAATTGCTCCTTGTGATACACGTTCTCTGCTACACTGCAGGTACTAATGTTTTTAGGACCACAAGAATTGAAAAAGGTCATAGAAAATGCAGAACTGTATCCTATAAGAGGTCTTTTTACCTTCGGAGACTTCTTCCCTGAGATCGATAGTTATTACCATGGAATCCATGGGGATGAACTTGGAATTGGCACCGGATGGAAAGCTATGGATGATCTTTACAGGGTAATTTTTTACTTTCATGTGGTTGATCTTTTTGCCCCTTTTATATTTGTTCGTAGTGTTTTTAATTAGCTCAAGTTTGCTCCTCAATCTTGTTTACAATTGCCTTACAATGTTGCACTGTTTTTATTCTAAATTTGAATATCAATAATGTTACATGCACACACTTTGACAGTTAGGGTTTATTTCTTTTCGCCCTTGAATTGACATATGTAGGCATGTAGTCATACTCCACGACCAAATGATTTAGATAAAAATTACAGAGAAGGTCCTTCTATTTCCCCCCCATGTCTTAGCTTTCACTTGGAATCAAGTTAAGTAGACTTGCAAAGCACTGAAAAGGTGACCTGAACAATTATGGTTGTAGTGCATTACCAGTGGAGGCATGCAGGGTGGTAGCAGCACAGTCCAGATACGACACAGGAGCAAATCTGGCTGTTGTGTGGCAAACACATCGTCTAGATGGATACTAACTGGCTTCCATGCAAGGAGCCAAAGGCCTTAAAAACCAGCTGTTGCATATGGAATGATACCATAAAAATTTGGTTCGAATTAGAATTTTATTTTTGAAAATATGATTGAGTTAAGAGTTTAATTCAGTCTATAAGTTGGCAGGCCTGTTTATCAAGATCAGGTAGCAGATGTTAACCAAGCAATAAAGAATTCCTTTGCTATTTGTATTTTCTCTTTTTTATGCGCCAGTGCCAGATCAGCATCCACATCGTGCACATCTTGCTCCCATCTGGCGCCGCTGTCTGTTCAAGCCTTACAATTCATTCAATGATAACATGGAACTGTTGTGGAGTTTTTGTTTATTTTTTTTTTGGTGGGGGGGGGGGGGACGGGGAGGGGTGTTGGGACCTTTCATGTGCTTATGTTTGTCCTTTTTTCTTTTGCAGGTTGTTCCTGGCGAGTTAACTGTAGTAACAGGAGTGCCAAATTCTGGTAAAAGTGAGTGGATTGATGCTTTACTGTGCAATATAAATGACCAGTGTGGATGGAAATTTGTTCTTTGCTCAATGGAAAACAAGGCAAGCCACTGTTAGTAAATGATGCCTGTTAGTTCATCTCATCCAACAGTATCAGATGACAATGATTTTTTTAGGTCAGGGAGCATGCTAGGAAGCTCTTAGAGAAGCACATTAAAAAACCATTCTTTCATGCTAGGTAAGATATGAGTCTGCAAGTGCTCCTATTGAGTTTGATCTCATATATAACCATGAAAGTGAATGACTGGGTCTGTGAGTCATATTTGGACCTAGGTTTTCTGTTTATTCTAATTGTTTTGGAGGTTATGAGCTTATTTTTGGTTGGTTCAACAACTCTTGTTTTCTGAGCACAGGTATGGGGGCTCTGTGGACCGGATGGATCCAGACGAATTGGAAGAAGGCAAACAATGGTTAAACGAGACATTTCATCTCATTCGGTATATATCATATTTGATAGCATAACTGTCAATTGCTTGAGCTTCTATTTACATACTGAGTTGCATTAGGTATCCTAGTCTTGGGTAATATGCCCCTCCTGGATGATCTGTCAGATTTAAATACTGATTTGTGACGCAGGCTAAATTGTTTATCAGGTGTGAAGATGATTGTCTGCCGTCAGTTGATTGGGTGCTTGCACTGGCTAAAGCTGCAGTTTTAAGATATGGAGTGCGTGGTCTTGTTATTGACCCTTATAATGAACTTGACCATCAGCGCCCCTCAAATCAGTAAGCATTATGTATTAACTCTAATACACGTGATGGTCATGAATCATTATTTCTTCTAGTGTTTCAATTATAACTCTTATTATTTAGTTATATATTTTCCATTTATGGTGAGCCACCCCTTTGTTGTCATTAACAGAAATGAGACAGAATATGTCAGTCAAATTCTTACCAAGATTAAACGCTTTGCTCAGCATCATTCATGTCATGTTTGGTTTGTTGCTCATCCTAGACAGGTAATCAAATTGCTAATATCAATCGGCTTTCTACCATTGAAAATTTGTGACATACAATCTAGTCTTATTTTGGGTTAATGGTTTGGTAGCTCCAAAACTGGAATGGTGGCGCACCTAATATGTATGATATCAGTGGAAGCGCACATTTCATTAACAAATGTGATAATGGAATTGTTGTTCACCGAAACCGGGATCCAGATGCTGGCCCTCTTGATGTTGTGCAGGTCTTTTTGTTTTGCCCCTTTTGCCTATGCTTCAATTTAATGGTGAGATTGACCCTTTATTTTGTTTCTTTTATTCCGGGGTTGGATGAGTTACCATAGGTTTGTGTGAGGAAGGTGCGAAACAAAGTTATTGGTCAAATAGGAGATGCCTTCTTGTCATATAACCGGTATGTGCTCAATGATCAAGCATCCACTTCTCTGTTTTTTTTTAAAAAAAATATTTCTTGATCATGTTTTAGAACCAATTCGAAATGTCATGTCTCTGTCTCCTTTGTGTCTTCACACACTCTTCTTTTTTCTTGTAAGCATGGTGAAATTTTGTTTATATCGTCTACCTGAAGATATTTACAAAAGTCGTCCAACTGCGTGGCTTATTAACTAATATCATTTTCTTCGCAGGGTTACTGGTGAATTCAGTGATGCTGATAAAGACACTGTATTGAAGTTCACAAGGAAGAAGAAATAAACTTGCTCCTGCTGATTTGCTCTACTCAATCAATTGACACTAGTGAACAATACGGTGGCTGATGTGGATGGCTGTGCTGACTTCATACATTGAAGCTGACAGATCTCTAATTTTTCATGGATGGCTGATGCAAAATTCACCCAAAGGCTAACCTTAATCAGATGGCTGCCAAACATTGCTGGGGTGATATATAGTATTCTTCTACTGTAATTAAATTGTTACACCAGGTGCTATGAGCATTTGCGTGGATTCTATCGGTAGGGAAATTTCATCGGCTAGATTATCATGTATGTCCTTCCATAAGTGGTATTGTTGGTAGGGCATCTATTAGTTCACCCCAAATATTTGTCCCAGACTTTTTTTGTACCTATGGTTAGAATCTTGTGTTTTTTGTTTACCATAATTCTGGAATCTTGGTGTTTTTTGTACCACCAAACACAGCAAAACAATCCATCAATCATGTGGTGCATGGTTAGGCTGGCAAGCACTGAGCACCCCAGTCCCATCGATGAAAATCTATTTGTAGGCAGCTCCTCTGCGGTGTTTTTTTTTTTCGAGTGAAACTCCACTGCGGTGTTGGGTCAATGGATTGGTTACAAAATCTCAAACCTCCCACTGTACCCTTTATTTACCCTTTTGCATTATTAAAGCTCCTGCCAATGCAGGTTGAGCTGCTTACTACGCCCTCTTCTGTTTTGCAAGAACTGCTTACTACACCTTGTCACACTATAATACTATGCTATGACTGTTTCTGATAGGCAACCAGCTGGATGTTTGGGCAAATGCAAGGGTGTGAAGTGTGATTGCCTGGTTGGCATCTGGCCAGCTCGGTTTGCTTTGCTTGGCTGCAGCTGTATGGGGCCAGTCTCTGCGTGTGTACTTGTTCCTGCTCAGCACAACCACCTCTGCTTTGTCCTCCAGCTTGTAGTGCCATAAGCAAAACCACTAAATGCAATGTACTAAGCTAAGCAATAATCAGTCAATCACCAAGCTGTCAGAACAACAGTCAGGCTCCACAGAAGGTGCAAGATGCCAAGAACAGCCTAGCACTTGTTCATCTAGTAGCCTGTTTGTCCCAAAAGAAAAAAAAAACAATGAAGCGAACAAAGCTATTCAGTTCAACTGCTCGAGCTAGCCGTTGGGCTGAGCACCGCGGAAGCAAAGCGGCCCAACGGCTCCCACGCCACGTGTCTCCACCCCATTGGTCATCTCATTCCTGCCGTTGCTCTACTCCTCATATAAGCCTCCACCTCGCTGCTACGCTGCCTCCCTCTGGCACAGACACGCAGAATTGCAGAAATCTGCGTTTGTTTGATTTGGTTGCGTTGTGCGTCCGTGAGTGCCATGGCCGTAGAGGTCGTCTCCGACTGCGGCGCCGAGGCGGCGCAGGCGCCGGCGGAGGAGCAGGCAGCGGAGAAGGCGGCGGCGGCGGTTGCGCCGGCGCCGGCTGCTGTTGTGTCCAAGAACCCGTCTTTCAGGGAGGAGAGCAACTTCCTGGCCGACCTCAAGGACGGCGAGCGGAAGGCGCTCGCCGAGCTCCGCGCCAAGGTGGAGGAGGCCATCGTGGAGGGTAAGCTCTTCGACGACACTACCAAGACGGAGGAGAAGGAGAAGGCGGCGAAGGTGGCCGAGGCTGAGGAGAAGAAGGAAGAAGAGGAAGAGGAGCCTCCGAAGAAAGAGGAAACCGGCGAGGCCGAGAAGGCGGCGGTGGTCGTGGACAAGGACGTCGCCCTGTGGGGGGTGCCCCTCCTCCCGAGCAAGGGCGACGAGGCCACCGACGTCGTGCTCCTCAAG
Organism: Raddia guianensis; assembly: GCA_036346415.1. Lineage (NCBI taxonomy): Eukaryota > Viridiplantae > Streptophyta > Magnoliopsida > Poales > Poaceae > Raddia > Raddia guianensis. The sequence goes on along the minus strand of CM070539.1, from coordinate 3,967,754 downwards.
TTCCTCCGCGCGCGCGACTTCAAGGCCGGCGCCGCCTTCGACATGCTCCGCCGGACCCTCCGGTGGCGCAAGGAGTGGGAGAGCTGCTTCGGCGCCGCCGCCTGCGACGGCCACGGCGACGGCGGCGCGCTCCCGGAGGAGCTGCGGGGCGCGTGCTACCTCGACGGCGCCGACCGGGAGGGCCACCCGGTGTGCTACAACACGCTCGGCGTGTTCGCCGACGACGCCGTGTACAGGAAGGCGCTCGGCACCGAGGAAGGCAAGGCGAGGTTCCTCCGGTGGAGGGTGCGCGCCATGGAGAGCCACGTCGCCGAGCTCGACTTCAGGCCCGGCGGCGCCGCCTCGCTGCTGCAGGTCACCGACCTCAAGAACTCGCCGGGGCCGGCCAAGAAGGGCCTCCGCATCGCCGTCAAGCAGGTCCTCGACCTCTTCCAGGACAATTACCCCGAGCTCGTCGCAAGAAACGTGAGCATTAACGAATTAATTGCTTCCTCTCCGAAATGTGTTTTGAATGTTTTGAGATTTGTGGCTGAATTTCGCGCCAAACGAGCTGCAGATATTCATCAACGTGCCCTTCTGGTACTACGCGTTCAGCACCATCTTCTACCCGTTCCTGACGCAGAGGACCAAGAGCAAGTTCGTCATCGCTCGCCCATCCAAGGTCACCGAAACCCTCCTCAAGTAAGAACAAACGAACACCATGATTCTTACCCCCTACTTGTCATTTTGGATATTTTCCCTCCATAATTTAAGCAAAAAAAATTTGATTTTGACAAACACTAGGTACATCCCGATCGAGGCCATCCCGGTGAAGTACGGCGGCCTGAAGCGCGACGGCGACCCCGAGTTCGCCGGCGAGGACGGCGGCGAGGTCACCGAGCTCGTCGTCAAGGGAGGCGCCACTGAATCCATCGAGATCGAAGCGACAGAGGCATAGCCCCAAACCAACATTCCCATGAACGAATCCGATTCAGAGTAGCGGGGTGGGGTTTTCTCATGGCTGCTGTTCTTGTTTCAGGCGGACGCGACCCTGACATGGGAGCTGACGGTGCTGGGTTGGGAGGTGAACTACAAGGAGGAGTTCGTGCCGCGCGACGAGGGCTCGTACACCATCATCGTCCGGAAGGGGAAGAAGATGGGCGCCGCCGAGGAGGCGGTGCGCAACTCGTTCCGCGCCGGCGAGCCGGGGAAGGTGGTGCTCACCGTCGAGAACCCGACGCACAGGAAGAAGAAGGTGCTCTTCAGGCACAAGGCCAAGGCCGCCATCGCCAAGAAGTGCTGAAAATCTGGGCGAAATTCTTTGGAGGCCTGCGAGATGAGATGAGATGAGATTATGGGGGTTGCTGCTGCTGTGTGGATCAACATTCTTTACATTCTTTCTCTGCATTTTGCAAGTATTTTGCGAGCCGTCCCATTGGCTGGTGCTGTGAGCCTGTGACATGAGACATCGAGGTTTGTTGGCTTGGTGCCAAAGAATACGAGGAATCAAATGGAATTCGTTACAGATGTTCCGTGGGCCTGTTTTTTAAGGATTTTAAACCGGTTCGTGCCACCGGGAGATAGATTATGGTTTTTGAAATATACCATAGAAATAGTTTGGTGAAGTAAAATATCACTAAAAGTTATCACCATTCATTTTGTTACCATTCCATCACATTTACCACAATCGTGCGCTTCTTCCTCCACCGCGGCGTGCAATCTTCCTTCCCCGCAGCCAACCCCTTCTTCATCAACACTCGCTTGCACACCTTCTCCACGGCCACTTGCTTGCATGTTGCGCCACCTAGCTCAGGGCATCGGTGCAGTAAGAAGAAGGTGCAGGGCGGAGAAGAGGCCAACCCAAGCGACCTCACTAGCGGTAGGAGCGCGCATCCTCTACCGTAACTGAATAGAGCCGTTATGCCACTGATATGTGGTGCCCACGTAGGCTCCACCACCCTTTGTGCCCACATGCAGCGACTCAATGGCTCTTTGCAGTTAAGTACACAACGGCAGAGGATCGAGAGGCTTAGAGGCAGAGCGTGTGGTGGCGGTAGCGAGGGCTCAATGCGGCAGCGGCGGTAGATCGGCCAAGGGACGATGAGCTCAACCTTAGGGTGGATCATCTAGGAGAGAGAGGTGGAGAAAGGTAGCATAACAGAGAGACTCGGTCCATTCTCCCCGTAAAGACGAGGCATAAGAGCAGGAAGGACATTTCACAAATGATTTGTGAGAAAAAAAATACTGCATGGAGTATTGCATTGGATTGTGATAGAAAGCTAAAAGAATTAACGGTGTCCACTCTGGATGGCATCGGGGCATGTACAACGCCATTGATGACCCCCGACTCTACAGCCAATCTAGGGGGTAAAATGAAAAAAAAAACCAAGGAGTCGACTCTCCACGAAGCAACGACTCTGGGCGCAGCGCACGAAGTCACGGAGTCGAGCCATTCGCCGTTTTACAGCTCGCCTCGTCTCTTCCCCTCTCCCGATGCTCCATGAGCGAGGAGGATGGACATCGCCGTCGCCGTCCAACGTGAGGAGGCCGATGCTGCAGCCAAATCCACCCTAAAATACCCAAATCCCCCCAAATCCATCCCCAAATCCCCCAAATCCATCCCAATCCATCCCCAAATCCCCCAAATCCATCCCAAATCCATCCCCAAATCCAGCACAAGGAAGAGGATGGCGGCGCCGCCGCCGCAGCCGCCGCCCACACATGAGGATGAAGCCGCCGCGAGGTGGAGGATGTTGCTGGTTGCTGCCGACGCCCGCCCACACATGAGGAGGATGAAGCCGCCGCGAGGAGGACGTCGCTGCGTGCTCCGCCACCGCTTGCTGCCGTCGACGCGCCGATGTCCGGGAGCAGAGGGTAGCGCCTGGCCATAAATGCTCTTTGGTTAGGTTTTAATATGGACTACACACTACCTGGACTCTCCTTTGTACTAACGTGGTCTCTTGTGCTTTGTTAAATGTGCTAAGAGACTCCTCTAGACTCTCTTTTGTACATGCCCTCATCCGTTACAGAGGTTTTTCTTGGAGGTATATTCCAGCAGTGTTCTTTCAATGGTACTTATTACATATTTTTTAGCTTACCAGTCCATGCATCAAAATGTGCAAGAGTATTTTTTAGGCTCATGTCATGTCTGTGGATGCGATATTTGGTTCGCATGGTCATACCACAAATGTCGGTTGTTACATTTCTCAGCCTCCTAGTCATTCATCAAAATTTCCCGCACCATGATGATTAAACTCGATTTGTTCCCCGGTATCATCGGAAGGCATCTCGCACCATGATGTGTGTTCCAAAACTTGCGTCTCTTTAGTTAATCCGATATTTGGTTCATGCCATAAGTGTCAGTTTGTCAAAAATTTCAGCCTAGAACAAGCCCATACATTAAAAATTTAGCCGCGTTAGCCTCTCCTCTTTGTTAATCCGATGTTCGGTTCACTCCACCAGTGTCACTTGCTACATTTCTTACCTCTTCAGCATATTAACCAATCCCAGCCATATTTAACAATTTCAATGAACGGAACACCGACACAGCAGCATCGAACTTGCATCACAGAGTCAGCCTGCAAATGGCAATCTGGTACTCGCACAATATCAAGCAATTAATCTACCCCACAATAATAACGATGCGAACATACCATTACAACACAAAAGAAAGCGGTCTGTCAAGGCAACATAGCGTTTAGAGGAATACCCAACACCTAGGTATCTAACACCACCACAAGCACCCAAATCGACGGAGATTACGAATGAGCGATACCAAGGATATCTATAGCAAACATGTTGAAATGTGGCTTAGGCAACAGGCTCCTCCTCTTCGTCCTCATATTCTTCATCCTCCTCGGCTGTGGCATCCTGGTACTGCTGGTACTCAGCTACCAGGTCGTTCATGTTGCTCTCTGCCTCTGTAAACTCCATCTCATCCATGCCCTCACCAGTGTACCAGTGCAAGAAGGCCTTCCTCCTGAACATGGCTGTGAACTGCTCGCTCACACGCCGGAACATCTCCTGGATTGAGGTTGAGTTGCCAATGAATGTTGATGCCATCTTCAGGCCATTGGGTGGAATGTCACACACGCTGGACTTGACGTTGTTGGGAATCCATTCCACAAAGTATGATGAGTTCTTGTTCTGGACATTCAGCATTTGCTCATCCACTTCCTTGGTGCTCATCTTTCCACGGAACATGGCTGAGGCAGTAAGGTAGCGGCCATGGCGGGGGTCAGCAGCACACATCATGTTCTTGGAGTCCCACATCTGCTGGGTCAGCTCCGGTACAGTGAGGGCACGGTATTGCTGTGAGCCCCGTGAGGTCAGTGGAGCGAACCCGACCATGAAGAAGTGAAGCCGTGGGAAAGGGATCAGGTTCACAGCAAGCTTTCTAAGGTCAGAATTCAGCTGGCCAGGGAAACGAAGGCAGCAGGTAACACCACTCATGGTTGCAGAGATGAGGTGGTTCAGATCACCAACTGCAAAACAAAATAAAAGTAAAAACAAAGGTAAAGAACAAACTTCCATTAATATACCAGTAACATCAGGGTTCAAAACACAAAGGCAGTCCAATGATATAACCTAAAGGAGTAGCAGGCAAACAATTGAAAAACATCTTACAGTATGCAAGGTAGACAGCTTAAAAGGTTCAAGTAGATAATTAATTGCATAAGGATCTTAAAACAGACAGACAGACAGACAGACAGTGAGGTGTGTCTGCACACCATGACAGCGAATTATAGACATACTAAAACCTGGACACTTAACACGAGAAAGTGAACATAGTGTATCACGCAATCCTAACACTCATATATTAGCACTAAACATGAGCAAAAATACATCACTGCATACATAACCAACTAGGCCAGACTCAGGTAAAGTACAAACTACTAAACACTGCTACACTTAACACATTAGTAAAAAAAAAAAATCACTTCAACATCAGCAATTGTTGAGCGCTGCTCCATGGTAGAAATGGAGAAACGAGAGTACAGAACACTAGGCACTTACAGGTGGGTGTTGCGAGCTTCAGAGTTCGGAAGCAGATGTCGTAGAGAGCCTCATTGTCAAGAACCATGCACTCATCCGCGTTCTCAACGAGCTGGTGAACAGAGAGCGTGGCATTGTATGGCTCGACGACAGTGTCAGACACCTTGGGCGATGGGAAGACCGAGAATGTCAGCATCATCCGATCCGGGTACTCCTCCCTGATCTTGGAGATGAGCAGGGTGCCCATTCCGGAGCCGGTGCCTCCTCCAAGCGAGTGGCAGACCTGGAATCCTGCATGCAGGAGAGAGATGATAAAAATTGACACGAAATCGAGCAGGTAGATCTCTAACCGTCGCATGAATCGTTTAGATCTAGGCCACAGTGTTCAGATCTGAAGCCTCGGGGCACAGACAATGCCGCACAAAACCTAGATCTACACAAAAAAAAATCAGATCTGGCGCGATACCCTGGAGACAGTCGCAGTTCTCGGCCTCCTTGCGGACGACGTCGAGGACGGAGTCGATGAGCTCGGCGCCCTCGGTGTAGTGCCCCTTGGCCCAGTTGTTGCCGGCGCCGGACTGGCCGAAGACGAAGTTGTCGGGGCGGAAGATCTGGCCGAAGGGGCCGGAGCGCACGGAGTCCATGGTGCCGGGCTCGAGGTCCATGAGGACGGCGCGGGGCACGTAGCGGCCGCCGCTGGCCTCGTTGTAGTAGACGTTGATGCGCTCGAGCTGGAGGTCGGAGTCGCCGGCGTACTTGCCGGTGTGGTCGATGCCGTGCTCGTCGCAGATCACCTCCCAGAACTTGGCCCCGATCTGGTTGCCGCACTGCCCGCCCTGGATGTGGAGGATCTCCCTCATGGCTGCGGCGGCGGCGGCGGTGGGGGGAGGGCTGGTTAGGGTTCCGGCGAGGCGGGGCTCGGAAGGAAGAGGAGGCGGAGATGGCGGAGCGGAGGGGAGAGGAGAGAGGGGTGGGGCACTTTTATTGGAGGCTTGAACCCAACCGGGGGGTGTGGTTACCGGCATGGGCCATTTGAAATGTTTCCTTGGTCTTTTTGCAGATAGGTCCAGTATGGCATCCGTATTCTACCGTAGAGCGTCTCCGACTGTGCTTACATTACATATTAGTTCGTTTCAGCTAAAACTTAGATTAAACGATTAAGTCTAAACCAAGGGCTTGTTTATTTCAGCTTAAATTAAACTAAATGAAATGAAATAATGAATTTTTTTTTATAATTCAAATGATGTAATATTTTTTAGTTATTTTTGTATGGTTTTAAATAGTTTTCTTAAAATTCTTTAAAACGTTTTTCGAAGGAGTCACAAATATGCTATACTAAAACTCAACTCAACTTTAATATAAAACAAACAAGGCTCAAATAAGCTAAACACTTTGCCTTTTAAAGTCTATTATCTTCTACCTATCATGTAGCCACATATGAAAACTTTTAAAAATAGTATAAACGAAGTGGTTTAGCTGTGTATGTCATATTTTAAAACCTATCGAAGCACAGCTTAAAATTTGTACTCAGCCAACTTATTCATTGAAATTCTTTTTAAAATCATATGAATATGCATGCCAACTGCCAAGGGTCTCTCCGTGTCATTGTGCTTGACCTCCTTCCTCCTCCATTGTCTGTAGGCTTAATTTGTTGGGGTTCATGATAGGATTGCCGTTACTCGGTCTTAAGTAGGGGAGGGTGTGCCGCCGTTCGATAAATTTTAGCGCACGCAAATCAAAATTTTAAGTAAGTAGAAATTTGAATCTCAAGACAAAGCCTCATGAACCTGCAATGTTTCTCACTTAGCCTTCTGAATTTGCATTTTACTTTTTTCCCGGTAAACTAGTCTTTGTTTGCGCGGTTGCCCCAAACGATGATGTGACAGTATAAGTGGCCTTTATAGCATGAAGTGGATGTCAAATTGTTGTCAAATGCTAACATGGCTAGCTAGATATGCATAAAAATTAAGGATGTTGCGAAAATCCACTTCAAATTTTTTTTTTTGGAAAAACGACTTGAATTTTTAAGGAGTTTCAACTCTGATATTTCAATTTACCAAAATTTTGAATTTTAAAATTTCATAAATTTCAATTTTGGAATTTGAGAATTTTGAACTCATGTTGTGTAGTTCTCATTCTCGGAATTTTGAAAGAGTTCCAACATCAAAATTATGATTTTTTTAAATTTCAGTTTCGGTTTCGGTTTCAAAATTAAGACTTGAACTTTGGAATTTCAAAATGCAAATTTAGAGGGCCATGCCATGCATCATTTGACAGCTTCTGATGGTTTTGAGATAACCGTGAAAACAGAGACAAATTTAGAGAACCAATATAGTAAAATACAAGCTTAGAAGGCTAAATAAGAAGCATAGTAAATTCGAGAGGCGAAGGCGCAAAAATATTCTCGCAAAACAAACGTAGCAGTGTTAGTAACGGCTCCCTGTGTTCTTCAACGGCGGTGAGCGGTGACTCTCTTACGCCCTCGGGGAATGCGTCGATCATGATCGGACGGCCGGACTCCCCCGTCGTCGCACCAATCTTGAAGCGAGTATCTGCGTCCCCATCCGCTGCTTCACTCCTTCCTACGCGACCTGCCCAGGCTGGAACGGGAGAAACGTCTTTCGGCTACAGCTAAAGCGACAGGGGCAGGGGTTAGTTGCCACGTTCCCGTTATGCAAGCTCATCAGAACGCCTCCCGCTAATTTTGTACGTGATTTCCTTATTCCTTCTCAATTTTTTTAATGCTCAAATGAACATGAAGTACTTTTAGTCTCTCTCTATGTGTGTGTGCATGTGTCATTCCCCGTTAGACATGATTCGGACGATCCAGAATAATTTGATCGAATGTACGTGAGCATATTATGCGTGCTTTTTCCTTTAAATTTGGTTATTTGTAGTACTCTTTGACTTCGAACCCATTTGAAACAGGTTCTGATGAACCAGAAGAAGGATTTAGCTCTGTTTAATTCTACTGCGCCTAAACAATGACGACTACGACAGATTCAGATTCGCGAAGCATTGGTGTTTGAATCGATTTGGTTTTAAGATATTTGAGAAATAATGGCTTCGAAATTTAACAACGAAGAAGAAAACGCGTTTGCGTCGGTAGAAATACAAGAAGGAATCGTTAAACCAAACGGCCAGATGAAAGTGCAAGCCTTGAAGCACGTGGATGAAAACTCAAAAGCGAGCCAAGCCAGCGAAGCAGATGCGAGTAGAGCAGTGTATGCACGGACAAAACCTGGCGCTGCTAAAAAAATACAAAAATTGCGATCCAATCGATGGATGGGAGTGAGAGTGAGAGTGATGCGGCAGCGACAATACGGTTGGAAAGCGGCGGCCGCGTCACGTGACCCAGTGGGGGCGCAACGTGTGCAGTGAAGGCGGGAAACCGGTGAGTGAGCGAGCGAGTGAGCTGTCCGCCTCCACGGACCCAGCTCCCCGCCTTCGCAAGCTAGGTATATGCTTGGATCAGATCAGTTGGATTGGATCGCACGCTTCCAGCTCCACTGCTTAGTTCATCTGATCCTCCTCCACCATCTCCATCAACCGAGCGTCCTCGAGATCAATGCATATACCAAGCGTTCGCAGTCGCTTGAATGCTTGATTCATGGCGTTAATGGCGATAGCTGGTTGGTGGTGGCCGATGCTTCTTCGTCGTCGCTCTGGCTCTTCGTTCCGCCATTGATGCATGCATGGTGATGCTTCAATGCAGGAAGCGAAACGGGCGCTGTAATTCGTATTCGGTCGTCGTTAATTGAAAGGCGTTAATCCTTCGCTTCCTGCTTATATAAATAACCGGCGATGGATCGTCGATCCCTCACCCTGTGGGTAGCTAGCATCGAGGATTTATAGAGGCGTCGAGAATATATTCAAGATCTTTGAATTCGAGATGGGTCGATTCGTCGCTCTGGTCGCCGTGCTTGCGCTGTGCGTCGTCGTCTCCGGCGATCTGGCTCGCGCCGCCCGTGTCCTCGGCCAGGAGCCCGGCGTCGAGCTGGTGGCCGGCTTCGTCGAGGGCTCCGAGCTTGCGGCGGAGACGCCGTCGCCGGGCGCGTTCCCCGGCGGGGAAGAAGGAAGTGGAGGATCGAGGCACGGCGGCGCCATCATCGCCGACGTGCTGTGGTACGTGCTCGGGTGGGCCGACGCGGCTCCCGCGGCCGCCGGCGGCAGGCGGAACGACCGGTGATGGTGAAGCCCACTAGCTCCTCCGGGAAGTAGAGTGATTGCGGGTACGTTGGATGAATGAAGAAATAAAAAGTGCAACTTTTTCGGTCCGCGATTCATAGTTCATGTCATGGGTACGTGCCCCGCGTTTGTTGCTTGTGCTGGTTCTTTAGAACAACGAAATGAATTTCATTTTAAAAAAACAGTTCCACCCTTATTAAGAAACTCTAAAAAATAAATTACATCAACATCCCTGACTGGACTAAATTATTGGGCTCCGTAAAAAATAGAGTCGGGCCACTTCTTTGTGTTACTCATGGCAAGGCCCGAGGCAATAAAGCCTGTTTATCTATGTCTCACTCTTCCTTCTTCACTCTTCAACCCACCTCACGTCTCTCCCTATTTCTCACATCTTCCCTCAACGGCGGTACCTAGTGTTCTGCTGGAAACGATTCATAATCAATTGGATTTTTTAAGAAAATAATGTTGGCTTCGAATAGTAATATACATAGATAAAATATTTTGAATTCTACCTCTAAGCCTTCGCCATTGAAACTATGTAAAGAAACCCATGAGGACAACACTACAATATATAGTACTTAAGGACAAAATTGATATAAATGAGCCGTCGGGAATTCACTTGCGCTTCCTTGTCCACACCTAAAAAAGAACTGACCAAGCACCTTGATAAGAAGCGACCTACATCAACAAGCAGGCAGGAAGATACGCGTAACAATGAGTAGGTATCCAAGGACCGCTCCACTTGAGAGATTAAAAGTCATTCATAGATCATAGTATCGATGTTGTGACCAATCAATAGACGGAAGAAACTATGGATGCCATGACCAATCAATAGATAAAAGCCAATGCATGTTGCATCCGTGAACATCTGATGAATGAGCTGAAAAATCCTGGTGATCAAGGAAGAAGCAAGGCGTACAACCCAAAGATACATGCACACCAAGAGCCAAGACAACACACCAAACAATAAAAGTCACAACAAGAAAGAAGCAAATTTGATATATTCACTATAGGAATCTACATCTTTGTCGGCGGTCAAAGCCGGCGGTCAAAGCCGCCGACACAGGCATAAATACCGCCGATAAAAGTCTATGTCGTCGGCCAGCCGCCGACACTGCTCCGCCGACGCAGCTCCGACGACACAGGCATTTCTGTCGTCGGCCCCGACGACAATTCTCCGCATCAGGGGGAGCCGCCTCGGTTAGGTCACACCTCACGGCACGGCGACGTAGACCATGCTCTGGCAATGTGGGCCCTGCAGAACAACGGATGGAGCGACACGTGGTAGAGTAATGTCGGCGGTAAATAATTAGGCCGCCGACAAAGATGGAGGAGGTGAAAGCAGATTTTGTCGGATTTTTGTCGATAGCGAAGCATTGTCGGCGGCATATTGAGAAACCGCCCACGAAACCTAAACCTATGTCGGCGGTATTGGTTTAGGCCGCCTACACAGATTGAATCTATGTCGGCGGCCTAATTTGTGCCGCCGACGTCGACATTGATGTTGCTGCAAAAAATCACTAATTACAGTGTATATATAATCCCAAATTCCCCCAACCAAAAAAAAAAAAACACACACACACACATATACATAATATATATATATATATATATATAGAAATGCTAGCGTACACCCCAGAGTATGGGGAGATCCGTACTCCCAACGCGTTTTCGAAATCCGAGATTATTATCGATCGATCCGAACCGTTGATCTTGTTCATCTCACTGAAATGTAGCCGGTGACCAAGTTTCGTATTTTTTTGAATTTTTTTACTATTTGTTTCGTATTTTCAAAAATCAGCCTTCCAATTAGTCGTGGTGCGCCCAAAAAGCTGATTTTTGAAAATAAAAACAAATAGTAAATAAATTCAAAAATACGAAACTTGGTCACCGGCTACATTTCAATGAGATTTAACAAGATCAACGGTTCGGATCGATCGATAGTAATCTCGATTTCGAAACGACTTGAGAGTATTTGAGAGATCCGTACTACAGACGCTAGCCTTCCTCTCTCTCTCTATATATATATATATATATATATATATATATATATATATATATATATATATATGAAGCGGAATTGGGACTCCCGGGGCCTAGGCTCCTGCCTCATTTCCATTGGATTTGTGTTAAGATGTGTGCTTCTATTTGATGATTAAGTAAACGGGTATGCCCGTTTGTTGTCCTTGATATGGAAGTAATTATTCAAATTAGCTTTAATTGTCACGCATGCACACTCAAATTTTGAATGGTACTGTTCTTAAATGGCTCCAACGCATCATGCATGCATATTAGGAAAACTTTCAAATATTTTGACTGCAAGGATGGTTCAAGGTATGTAGACATTAATCATAAATTTATACACCTGTTAGGCACAAATATTGTACAATTTAAGGTAATAAAAAAACACGGCCAGCCGCTGACACATGCCTAAAAATTTGGTGTGTACAAAAGTTCTTAAAATAGTTGGATTAGTCTTTGATGTAGCCATGCATATGCCTGACATGTTGTACGAGTATGAAGTGCTCGACCTGACATGTGGTAAAAAAAAAAGGATCGGTGGATTCTTTTGAAAATTTGAAAAGTGCAGGTATGTGGTAAAATACCTGGGAAAAATATTTTTTTGAAATACAAATATGATGTAAAAGAAATGATGTGAAGTTTTGGAATTTAGAGTATGACCTTACAATTAAAAATGCGAGTATGCACGCCATTTAAAATACCAAAGAAAAGTCATGTTTTTATATGAAATGCGGGTATGAGAAATGCACTTTTGGAAATATGAGTATGCTTTTAAAATTGTTTAGAAGTTTTTGGAAGTGTGAGCAGAACCTTATAATTGAAAATGCGAGTTTGTTTATCATTTTAAATGGCCGAGAAAATTCTTATTTTATGTAATGCGGATACGAAAAATTACTTTATTGTTGAAATACGAGTATGCTATAAAATCCTTATATGTAAAAATATATTTTGTTTTGAAATACGAGTATGTAAAAAATGCTAAGAAATGCGAGTATGAGATTTTTTTGTTGAAATATGAGAATACTATAAAAAAATTGTTTAAGAGTTTTAAATCGTGCAGGAGGATAACCTTATAATTGAAAAATGCGATATTGTCCATCATTTAAAATACCAAAGATAAGTCATGTTTTTATTTGAAATACGGGTATGTAAAACTTTTTTTTATGGAAATATGTGTATACTTTCAAAAAATTGTTTTGGAGTTTTGGAAGTGTGAGTATAACCTTATAATTGAAAATGCGAGTATGTTCGTCATTTAAAATGTCCGAAAAAAATTCTATTTTAATGAAATGGGGGTATGTAAAAATACTTTTTTTTTATGAAATGCGAATATGCTACAAAATATGGGTATGTAAAAATATTTTTTTTAAATACATGTATGTAAAAATAATGAGAAATGCATGTATTGATGTATCTGAAAATAATTTTTTTAAATATGAGTAAGCTAATTAGGAGTTTTGGGAGTCCGAGTATAACCTTATAACTGATAATGTGAGGTTGACTGTCATTTAAAAGAGTCAAGGAAAGTCATGTTTTTATATGAAATGCGGATATGAAAAATATATTTTGGAAATATGAGAATGCTTTTAAAAATGATTGGGAGGTTCTAAGTCCAGGTATAACCTTATAATTGAAATTGCGATTATGTTTGTCATCTAGAATGCCCGATAATTTTTTTATGAAAGGCGGGTATGTAAAAATATTTTGTTTTGAAAAATGAGGAAGCTATAAAAATTTGTTTAGGTCTTTGGGAGTCCGAGTATGACCTTTTAATTGAAATTTGTGAGTATGTACGTCATTTAAAATATCCGAGTAAATACATTTTTTCAAATATGAGTATGCCATAGAAAAATAGATTTGGAGTTTTCAAGTGTTAGTATAACCTTATAATTGAAGATGCGAGTATGTCCATCATCTTCTAAAATACGCGAGAAAAAAGTATTTTGTATGAAATGTTGGTATAGAAAAGAAAACACGAAAGGTTCTTTTGTAAACATGGAAAATGCAGGTATATTTTGAAATGTGCAAGGAAAATATATATTTTTTTGAAATACGAGTATGTTGTAAAAAAATGATTGGGAGTTTTGGAAGTCTGGGCAAAACCTTACAATTAAAAATGTGAGTACGTCTTTGAAGTCAAATATGACCATAATAATATATGAAAATTTCTGAACAAAAATAATATATGAAATTGAGAGCATTAGGCACAAAAGGGTCAGGAAAACCATATACCTTTAAAAGTTCCATATTTTCCTGCACCTATCTATTTTCCATCTCTAGCTTCCTCCAACAAATACTCATACATATTAATAAGGCATTACATTCTTGAGATAGTGAAAAAGAAGTATGAGTATAATCATAATACATGTTGTGCCTCTTAGGCAGTTTGTTAACAAAAATTTGAACCAAATGTAGTTTTCTAGATTCAGGCAAGTCACGCTTGATACTAGTTACTTGTTTTATCACTCGTTTGCTGTTCTCGACATAAATTTCGTCCAAAAGTGCCAGGCTTGACACAACGAATTCTCGTGACTTTGATCGAGGAGAGTTCTGATACTTGTTGGGTGTAATAATTGGAGATGCTGATGTCACACCAATTTGCCCTGTGATCTCAACACAAATGTGAGTAATTGAAAACTCAATAGCAAAGTAATGACTAAATTTTGAAAATTGACTACAATTACAGTTTGATCGATGCTACCTTCGTTATCAACTGATTTGGTGGCCGCATTATTTCCAACTGTTTCACTTGAGATAAATCAATTCCATTTGAGATAAATCAATTCCAAGGTCAAAAGATGGTGCCAACGATACTTCTAACAGGACGGCATATGAAATCATCGTCGTTGTCAGAATCGGCTTCTGAATTTCTCCGAGAACGCCCAATTGAATTGCGCTGAGATGAACGACTGGGACTTGGAGCTACAGGTTGCCTCGGCATTGTAAAGATTTTCTAATGCAAATTGGAAAAAAGAAACAAGTCGATGCTAGAGAACTGAAAAAAATCATGTATGCCAATTTCTTAACAAATTCATTTGCTACAACTGGAAAGTACATACATTCGATCCGTTGCGTGATTGCAATGTCTTTCATCCGCCGCCGACTCACCAAAGAACAGGAAAGGGGACGACTGCTGATGGTCGATTCGGGATCGGGAGGAATAGGGCGGCGGACGACGCCAGTCAATAGGTGCAGAGGCGAGGACGCACGAGCTCGTCGGGCGGAGGTCGGCGAAGACATCGAGATCGCCGTGGTGAAGGACGGCGAGGTCGTTGGTGAGGGGACAATGAGTTCGCTGAGTCGTAGCGCAGAGGATGGTGAGCACGTCGTGGCCTCAAGACATGGATTTCTTCGGCCCACTAAGATGAATGCGGCTGACAGGGATCGGATTACCTTGGCGCTGCACACGCGGTGGCCGGCGACCAGGGATCGGATTCTCCTCCCACACGGTGGTCAGCGGCGCTTCCCCATTCTCCAGATCTGGGCGGTGGTAGAGGAGGGCGCCGCTGCCCCATTCCGAGGAAGGAGACGCTGCAGGAAGGGGGAGGCCGTCGCCGAGCCGCGCCAATCTGGATCTGGGGAGGGTCATGCGCCGCCCCGCTGCAAAGGAGGGGCACCACCGTGCCTGCAGGAGGTGGGGGACGCCGCCGCGTCGGCTCGAGGAAGGAGGGCCGTCGCGTCGATCTAAGGAAGAGGAGGCCGCCGCCCCGAGCTGAGGAAGGAGGAGGCCGCCGCTGCATGGGCGCCGTCGCGCCGTGGTGGAGGGACGCCGGCAGAGTCCGAGTTGGCGCGAATCCGGGCCGATGGCATTGGTGGCGGCGTGGCCGATGCTGGTGGCGGCTCGACGATGCGGAGCCGAGGTCGGTGGCGGACGACGCCGGTAGGTGGAGCGGCGGCATCATGGCGGCGCGGTTCTGGGCGAATAGGCAATGGCGCGGTGGAATGAAAATGGAGGACAAAGGGTACGAAAACGGGTATTAGAGAATTAATTCCCTAATTAACGCGATAACGGATCCCGCTCAGAAACGGGTTTGATGAAAACATTGCTCGCTTAGTAGCACGATCTTTACTGATGAATCGAATGGTGATCGGGTGGGGAGCCCCTTGACGGCGTGTTCTCCGCTCAACCATCGCGGATCACACCCCGGTCGATTTTTAGTCGCTAGCCAACTCGATCAAGCTCGATCCGATTTGAGCGCCGGCACAACAAGGAGCGACTTCAGATTTACCCAGTTCGGACTTCGCGGGTAATAGTCCTACTCCGCCGAGCCTTAGCTCTTTTCTCGATTGTGGTTGAATGGGAATGTGTTTACAGAGTGTTTCAATGCACGAATGCTCCTCTCCCCTTTTCTCCCTCTCTCCCTCCTTTTATACAAGCTTTGGGTCAAGTGAGAGAGCCGAGGGGTAGGCAAGATAAAGGTTTCAAGATAATCGACAAGACACGAGAAGAGATTTAAACGTGCCGCAGCGCGCCACGCCGCCACAAGGCCGCCCTCGCGTGCTTCGCAGTGGCCTCTCGACCAAGACATCCACACTGGTGAGTCTGCGGGTGGGGCCTCGCCGCTCCTCCCGACACGGACGGCCTCCTAAAGCAAACCTTCTCACGGTCAATTCTTCTGCACACATGATGGATGTGCCCGCCAGACTGCAAGGGTCATCAGAAGCGGTAATCATTTCTTCCATTGCCTATCCGCGCTGATGTCTCATTAAATGCGCTTCGCCCTTCGCAGAGGGGAGCCTTCGTCTCAAGACTCTTCGCAATGCTCCTCGCCGCTGGGCCCTCGCCGGTCTCTGAGAGGGCTCGCCCACGCACACCACTGGCGCGTGGGGCCTCGCTCGCCGAGAGGGGTTTCGCCACGCACTCCGCCGGCGCGTGGGCTCGACGCTGGGCCCTCTCGGCCTTCCTAGGGCTCTTTGTACCCGGTATTTATTACACCGACAGTAGCCGGGTCCACCATGATACGCGAACCGTCACACAGATATTTTTTCGCTTGTGCGGCGGAGATTTAATCGTGGGGGCCCACCACCGCGTACCAGACGCTCGATTCTCCACCGCACACGATCTTCCTTGGGGAACTACGCCGCTTTTGGAAACCAAAACGCAGCGGGGCAATGATGGCGCCCGCAGCGTGAGAGAATCAAACCGTCGCGCCGCGCCCACGCCTATAAATACTTCTCTCGGCGCGCCAATCCTTCCGCGACGCTAAGTCTTTAAGTTGCCCATCGCTTTCTTCGCCGCTACCACGCCTCCTCGCCAATTGCCACCAAGTTTTCGCCACGCCACCGCCAAATTTTCCATGGCTCCCAAGCACGCAAGGGCCGCCATGGATGCCGCACCACCTTCGGAGTCGTTTCGCCGCTTCCACCGCCGATGAGGATCGTGGCGCGGCTTCAGTTCGTACACCGACCGCCGCCGGTTCGCGCCGCACCATCATGCCGAGTCCTCGCGCCGGGAGATCGTGACCTTCTCTCGGCGTCTACGGCGGGCCTTGTCCCGCCAGACTCAATTCTTCTTGGGGTGTTTCGCTTTCACGGATCCAGCGCGACCTTCCTCCCAACTCGATCATGGCCTCGTCATCTTCGCCACCTCGCGAGATGTTCGTGGGGACGATACCAAACCTCCCGCCTGGCGCCGACTCTTCATCTCGCGACACGGCTCGCGCTGAAGCGGCCGAGTCGCATTGCGCCCGCGACGCCGCCGCTTTTATCCTCGCCGCGGTCAAGTCCAACTCGAAGGATCGGCACCGGCAGTGGGTCAGACGTGGAGGACTCAGCGGTCGCGACGATCTTGTTCTTCCCGACGATCCGCTGGAGCCCATCGCCGACCGGGGCCCGGCAGACGATCTAGCGAGTACGGAGGCGATGGCGGCGCGCAGACACGAAGCTCCGCCACGGGCTCACCGGAACCCACGTGGTGGCGGACTTTTTGCGGCGCCGTTTTGCCCGCTCGCTTGAGGGCGCGCACCGCT
Source organism: Raddia guianensis (assembly GCA_036346415.1). Classification (NCBI taxonomy): domain Eukaryota; kingdom Viridiplantae; phylum Streptophyta; class Magnoliopsida; order Poales; family Poaceae; genus Raddia; species Raddia guianensis. The sequence continues at coordinate 3,950,601 of CM070539.1, read as the reverse complement.
GGACGTACATTTACGGCGACGACGACGGGACCCGACCGCTCTTGGAGGTGAATACTCGCTCTTTTTGATTTCAGACCTTCTTTCTTTCCATTTTTGGCTAATAGCCAACTCGCCGCTTCTTCTTTGGGTGTTAATTTGGTGGGAGCGTCGGGCGACGTGTTCGAGATCGGCCGGGCGAGGCTTCGACCACGCCGACCGGGCGACATCGCTTCGCCGACGGCATCCGCCTTCTGCGATTGGGATCCACGGAGCGAAACCTTACTTGCAGCGCCGCTTCTATGGAGGTCTTCGTCTCGCGGTCCAAGTGGCCCGGACCACTGCAGATCCATGAGCCGCTTTGGCGACCGCCTTAAGCTTCCGCCGCCGCCTTTGCTCTGCTGTGGCGGCCGACTACCAGGCTCTCGAAGCGCCTATCATCTCTCGCCGACGACGACGACGGCGAGGAGGGCGAGCCGAAGAGCGCGCGCTTCAAGCCTCGAAGCTTCCGCCGCCACCGCCGGCCCCATCCAATGGAGCCCTGCGCTCGCCGCCGCTCCGCCATCGGGCAAGAGCGCGGCGACTCTTCAGAACTGGTGCCGCTGCGCCCGGTTTCTTCCGCCCACGCCGACGCTCCCTGGCTGGCTTCTTCATTGGCGCTTCTGCAGACCGCACCGCTTCGTGCGGCCGCGGCTCTGTTCGACGCAGCGATGGATCATGATCAAGGCTTCCACCGCGCCAGAACAAGCGATTTGAGCTCCCTTCAGCTTCGCCTTCAGGCGCACCGCTTCAGTTGGCTTTCCTCGCGCTTACGACACTTCAGATTGGATTAGCATGCTACACGGTTTTGCATACCAACCCTGCTTGTCCTTCTTGAACAGGCGGACGCTGGGCATCGAGCCCGCTTCCACGCGACTCGCCAAATTTCACCGCCGCCGCTTCCTTCGACGGAGGTCGCCTGCAGGCGGAGAGTTCGCCGGCGGTGGCGGCGGAGAACCTTCGCCACCTCGTCGTGGCGCCGCCGCCATCTCGGCCGTGACTTCCGACGAGGACGTTCCTTTGAAGCGCCAGCACCCACTCCCGCACTGGGCGACGCGGAGGAAGCCTTGCCTTGGCGAGCGATCTGCCGGCTGAAGCTGCGGCGGCCCTTGGCCAAGAAACCGCCGCGAAGGATGCGATGACCATGAGGTCATGCGGCAGCTTAAGCCGCCGCCTCGGCCGCCAAACAGATCAAGACCTCCGCCGAGCACTTCGCGGCCCGACCCTCGCCGACATGTTGCAAGACCGCCATCATGCGGCTTCCGGACGCCTCGCATCCATCGGGTGTTTCCTTGCATCCTCATTGGAGGAGACGGCCGCGAAGATGCCGGGCGCCGTGGGACGAGCCGCTGAAGCCCTACGCGTCCTTCCGGTGGCGCTGCGGACGCGGGCGATCAAGACGGTCGCCAAGGCGCTCGGCAAGCCATGTTCATCTTGGGTAACTGTTTTGCTCGAGACGCGCGCTTGATCTCGACGCCGCCATCGGGAGCCTTCGCGCCGGTGGATCGGTTTGAGCAGCGCGGGTTGACACCGCCGCCGATCGCGTGTCCATGATGGGGCGCCGCTCCAGCGGAAGATTTAAGACCGGGAGGAGAAGCGAGACTTCGCCTTTTTGCCTTGTAAATGTTGCCTATCAATGCAAACAAACTTTTGCTCTTTTGTTGTGAGTCTCACTTGAACTTCGCACAACTCTAACTTGCGGAATTGAATTGGGGCACCGCCGCCAAAGGTTTTAGATCGAACGATTCGCCGCAAGTGTGGCTGCTTCCTTAGGCATCCGTTACTTCAACCCTTATGGCCTCTCGCAACCCGACTTAAACATTACGTGGCGAGCGCTTAGCTTAGGAAGTGGTCTAGTCATTTGGTGCCGCCGTTAGCGCATTGCCTTGACCGAGCCGACACACCGTGCTAGAGCCCGCCTTCGATTCGCCGCCTCGCACCAACAGAAGTTATAAGCGTTTGTTTTGCAACTAAGGGCTATCACCTTAAGTACTTTTTCGCTACCAATTTTCAAAGAATGTTTTCTAACAGACCTTTCTAAGGCTAAGCCACCGGTCGCCTAAAAGCTTTAGACGAGCTTTCGCTGAAAGTGAGCGCTTTTTCCTCGTGCATCTGGTTACTTCAACCCTTATGGCCTCTTTGCGAACCGACCTTAGACATCGCGTGATTGAGAACTTAGCTTCTGAAGTGGTCTAGTCGGCGGTGCCATTGTTAGCGCATTGCCTAGACCGAGCCGACACACCGTGCTAGAACCCGCCTTCCATCCGCTTCGCCCGCCCCAATCATGAGTCGAGGCGTCATTTCAGAACTAAGGGCCATCGCTTGAGTACTTTTTTCACGCCACTTTCACCAGGAATGCTTTCTAATGACTTGAGGCGAAAAGAAACAGATGCCCACAAGGAGATGTAACTTATCTCTTATTGAAGATGGCTTTGTACAACGCAGCCTCGAGGCGAAGCGGTGAAGGAAGAAGACCTCGCCTCGGCCCAAGGAAGTCCAAAAAGCTCTTGGATCGCTACTCACGGTAGAACTTCCTCACCGCCGACGTTCCAAGTGTTCGCCAATTCGCGGACTGGCCCTCGAACGCGAGCTCGACCGAGCTCAAGGGGAGATCGAGACCACCTTGAAGGGCCTCCCACGTGGGAGATAGCTTTGTTGCGCCCGCCTGCGCTTGATTTTTTGTGAGAACGAGGTCGCCCATCGCCAAGTGTTCTCACACACACCCGCTTTGCTTGATAACGGCAGCAGGCCTTGCTTGATACTTGGCGCCGGATCGCCGCCTGTCTCGGATCTCCTCCAGAGATTTACTTCATCCCGACGCCGGCCAAGGTCTTGGTCTTCGCTGAACGCCGCCACTCTTGGGAGTCAAGGCGAGCTCGATGGGAGTACCGCCTCGAGCCATACACCAGAAGAAGGGGTCTCCGGTGGCTCATGGGAGTTGTCCCGCGGCGCCCATACGGTGGGAACTTTTTCCGCCAGCCGCTTGCGCTTCTCCAGCGGTCGAACGCCCTTGTCTTGAGCCCTTTGAGTACTTCGCGTTCGCTCCGCTCCACTTGCCCATTGCTCTTCGGATGCGATAGCGGAGGCAAAGCACGCTTGGTACCCAACTCTTTGCACCGATCTTGGAAATCAGCGCTTTTGAATCGAGCGCCGTTGTCGATGATGACTCTGCTGGCGACATCGAACCGGACGAAGATGCTCTTCATAAACTTGATAGCCGCCATGATGTGATCGCCGGGACCGCGAGGCTTCAACCCACTTAGTGAATTTGTCGATGGCGGCGTAACGATGAGTATATCCTCCGGCCGCCATGAACGGGCTCAGAATGTCGGCCCTGCATCGCGAACGGCCAGAGAGCGGAATGGTTTAGAAGCGCCTGGCTGGTCGGTGGATCTGCTTAGCATGAAATTGGCACGCTTCGCATCTCCTCACCTCGAAGGCATCCCGAGGCATGGGCCAATAGAAACCGTATAAAAGCTTTCCCAACCAACGCCGGCTCCCTCAATGGCTCCCGACATGCCTCCATGGATCTCGAGAGAATTTCACTCCCCACTTCCCGAGTGACGACTTCAGAGAACTCCATTTGCGCTCTGGCGTCTGGTCCCCACCTACCGTATGTAGCGCTTGGCCTTTGCGCGCTATCTTCTCACCGACGCGTCATCGCTTGGGATCACTCCATCCCGCGATTAGGCTAGGATCGGATCCATCCATCGACCTTCCCGGACGAGTGTGACGACGTTTCAGACATTGTCGCCGACGACTCCGCCGCCTGGCGTTTCCGCCTCAACCGCCAAGCAGCTTCTTCCGCCTCCTCTAACCGGAGCCGCAGCAGATCGGTGACGCCTCCTCCAGAGAGGTGGAGCTGCGTGGAAAGCGTCGTCCCCGCCAGAATTGGGGTGCGACGGACGGCCGCAGAAGTCTTTCTTCAAAGACCCCAACCGAACAGGTGCCTCGACGAGGCAATGCAGGGACGATTCATCCGCCATGTAGTTGTCGCGGCGAGGATGTGCACGGCCCAAACCTCAAAGTGCCGCTCCAACCGGGCGCACCTCCGCCTGTAGGCCGCCATGACGGATCCGAAAGGAGAAATCCTTCCTCGCTGGTTGATGACCGTGAGAGAGTCGCTTTTACTTGTAGCGCCGGATGCCAAGGGTCGGCCACCCCGAGCCCCATGAAGCAGCCCTTCATACTCCGCGACGTTGTTGGTGGCGCTGAAGTCCAAGACCACCAGTGCCGGATGACATCGCCGGTGGGAGACACCAGACGACGCCACCAAATTTCTCCACCGGAATGAGCCGTCAAGAAGAGAGTCCACGGCGAGGAGGTGGGTATCTTGACTTCGTGTCCGCCGAGTCCACTACCGATGAACTCCGCCGAGCTTGCCCTTTGATGGCCATTCGGGAGTGAATTTGAGATCGAATTCGCCACTCCATGGCCCATTTGGCGATGCGACCCGTCGCCTCGCGGTTGAAGAGGATCTCCGCAGGGATACTTGGTCAACACCGTGACTTTCGCCCGGAAGTAGTGGCGAAGCGGGATGCCGCCAAGACGGCGTAGAGCATCTTCCGTCTTTGTGAATACCTTGTTTGGCGCCGTGGAGGACCTTGCCGACGAGTAAATGGGCGCTGAACGCCTCTCTTTCCGCCACCAAGACCGCTACCGACCGCTGGGGTTTGCCGCGACGTAGAGGATCAATGGCTCGCCCGGTCCGGGGTGATCAAGACGGCGGGGAGGTAAGATACTTCTTGACCGCCGAACGCCTCCTCGCGCCTCCGCCGCCCACTCGAATCGGTTGGTCTTCTTTAGCGCTTGAGCAGTGGGAGACTTTTATCCCCAGGCGAGCTATAAAGCGCCAGTGGAGGTCAAGCGACCCCACCAAGCACCGCAGACCGCCAAGTCGTCGGGGTTTCATGTTCTCGATCGCCGCGATCTTGTCGGTTCGCCTCAATCCCCCTCCGGGAGACGAGGAATCCCAATAGCTTGTCTGACGGAACGGCGAACACGCATTCTCCGGATTAAGCTTGATGCAAGATTTCCTCGGGTTGGTGAAGGTTTCTTCCGGTCGCCAATCAACTCCTCCGCCTTCTTGGACTTCACCACCGGATCATCGACATACACCTCCGTGTTCCGCCTATTTGGGAGCGGTGAGCGATATGCATGGCTCACGATAGGTTGGGCTGCATTCTTCAATCCAACGCCATCCTTGTATAGCGAAGAGACGCCCATTGGCGAACGGCGGCGGTCTTGTCTTCATCTTCTTCGCCATGCTAACTGGTGGTACCCAGAGTACGATCCGTAAAGCATACCGCCGCACCCGCAGCTTGAGTCGACGATGAGATCGACGCGGGCGTGGTATGGATCCTTCGCACGCCTTTGTTGAGGTCGGTGAAGTCCACGCACATCCTCCAACGCCTGCTGATTTCTTGACGAGGACGGGTTCGCGAGCCACAGGATGGGCGACATCGCGACGCACCCCGCCTTAAGAGCTTGTCCACCTCCCCGCCGGATAACTTCCCTCGGCGCTTCCACCGATTGCTTCCGGACCTTACGCATGACCGGTCGCGTCGGGAACGCCGCCAATTTGTGCTCAATCACCTCCTAGAGACCCCAGCCATGTCGGACGGTTGCTATGCAAACACGCTCGTTAGATCGGAGGAAGGAGACGAGCGCGCCTTCCTATTTGGCGCCGAGAGGCGCCCACCGAACGGTCTTCGCGGGTCCGACTCGCCAGGAGACCGCTTAACCTCCGCGGATGAACCGGGAGGCACGGGTTCGCCGGAGGAGCTAACAGAGTCAAGCCTCGGCCTTGGCACCGACGCTTCGCCAACGCGAGGGCGTCCTTGTCGCAGCGGAGCGCCCGGCGTCCACTTTCAAACGATGGGGCGGTGGCCCGGATCTTCACCACCATGTACGATAGTGGCACACCGCCATGAACTCGGTCACGCGCCGACCTAGTATGGCGCTAGGAGGTCGAAGTCCGCCACCTCAACTCGAGCATCTCGGTCGCGGAAGTTGTCGAGCTCGAAGGTTACCGGAGATCGACAGCCAGTGAGACGGATTCGACCCGCGCGATGTCAAGAATGGGAGCGTTAGGTTAAGCTCCCGCCGCTGATCCGGAGCGCCGCGGCACCCGCGGACGGAGGTTGAGGAACTCCCTCCGTCTACCAAAGACCGCCTTAGCTTTACATTCCGGACCGTGGGTGCAACCACGATCGGGAGATGCCCTGGGGCGTGATCTTGGTTGGGTGATTGGCCCGATCAACGCGATCGGTCGCCCGACCACGCCATGTTGCTTCATCGACCTAAAGCCGCACGGCGGCGACACCTCCTCATCGCACGCTTAAAGCTAGTATGGGACGGATAGGTGGTCAACCGCCGTGGATGACGGCAACCTCGCTCGCCGCCGAAAACCAAGCGGCCGCCTCTTGCCCTTGCCATCGCCGGACGCGCTGCCGCTGCTCGTGGACTCGCTTGTTCCACCATCTTTTGCCGACGACATGGCAATCCGCCAAGTCGGGAGTTGTTGCGGTGAATGGGACAAGGGCCTTCCGTCCCACTCACGGGCGGCGATCTCGCCTTCGTCGCTTGCGCATGGGCCGTCGCGCGCCACGGCGATCGCCGTAGCCGCCGCCTCGCCGCTTTACGGGACCGTATTCCGCCGGCGCGCGATTTCCTCCTTTTTTCGCCGGCCGCGCGCATTGCGCTGGCTGGCATGGTCGTCGTCGTCGTTGTCGTCGCCGCCGCTACGGCGGCCATGACCTGCCGGTCTCGGCCGCTTTGCGCTTCTTCTTGTCCTTGCCGCCGGGGTTCCTCGAGGTTCCGCCCGCCGCCAGCACTAGCCCTCGCCATAGCCGGCGGATGCGAAGCTCGTCAAGGGCGACTTAGGCGCTTATGGTGAAGAGCTCCTCCGCTGCCTTGATCTTATGGGTGGCCATCTTCTCTTTGACCTTGGGGTCTCGGCGCCTCTCCGAATGCCGTGACCACGACATCGATAGAGATGTCGGGATGGTGTTGCGGACTGACCGAAGCGCCGAATATAGTCGCCAGCAATGACTCTCCCTTCTTCGCTTCCACGCTAGAGGTCGTCTTCTACCCCGGCTGCTCGAAGGTGCCCTCGAAGTTGGTGACGAAGAGCCCGAGAGCTCCTTCCATGACCCCACGGACCGGGGCAGGTTCATGAGCCACAGCGGGCTCACGGTGAGGACCGCGGAAAGTAGTTCGCCAGAACCTTCGACCCTCCCGGATCGGTGCATCACCGTCAGATAGATCTCGCAAAACTCATCGGGGTTGGTGGAGCTGTCAGATTTTTCGATGGGGGGGGACGAAACTGTTCCGCCATCGGACTTGGCGCAGACTCCTTAGAAAAGGCGCGCACCGACGCCGGAGCCTCGCTCGAACGCGGTCTCGCTCGCCGCCCGTCGCTTAGGCGGCGCCAAGAAGCGCCCCTCACCGGCCGGGCAGCTCTGCTGGAACCCTCTTGTTGGTCCCACAAGACGGCGGCGGCAAGGCTGATCAAGGCTTCGGTCGCGGCCTGCGGAGCTTGTCACGCAGTGTCTTCTCCATGCAGCAAGTGGCGGTCCTCCGGATGGGACCGAGATCGCGCCACTGCGACGCCGCCTTCGCCGAGCCCCGTAGGGTCGCCTCGTTTGTCGTTTTGGCCCCGCCCCTCCTCACCGGAGATCTGCGAGGAGGCGAGGGCAACAAAATCGAGGACGCGAAAACGCGGTTTCGCCCAAACTTTCACTATCGCCACGGCGGCGGCGACGAGTGGGCTGTTGCCAACCGGCGCCGCGCCGGAGTCCGGAGTCACCGAACCGGTGGGTTTTCCAACAAGGCCCCGCCGCGTGGAGGTTCTTGGCCGAGTGCACTCCTCCAAGGCCAGCGCCGCTTAGCTTGGCCGAGGCGGCCGCTTCGCCAGGCTCCAACCCTAGGCGGGCGGCCACCGCCGGTGATTCATCGCCATCGCCGCGGCCGACTCGGGCCACGGCTCTAGCGGTCGCTTCGCTTCCATCGCGATCGCCGCCCGCCATCGCCTCCTGAAGAAGGGTCAAAGAGCTTGAACCGATGCTAGCGCTCCCCTACCTGGCGCGCCACTAACGGCGTGTTCTCCGCTCAACCACTGCGGATCACACCCCTGGTCAGATTTTTAGTCTGCTAGCCAACTCGATCAAGCTCGATCCGATTTGAGCGTCGGGCACAACAAGGAGCGACTCGCAGATTTACCCAGGTTCGGAACCCCTCGCGGGTAATAGTCCTACTCCTGCTGAGCCTTATCTCTTTTCTGATTGTGGTTGAATGGGAATGTGTTTACAGAGTGTTTCGAATGCACGAATGCTCCTCTCCCCCCTTTTCTCCCTCTCTCTCCCCTCCTTTTATACAAGCTTTGGGCTGGCGGAGAGAGCCGAGGGGTAGGCAATCTGATGCTCTCGATAATCGACAAGACACGGACAGAAGAGGCAAAACGCGTTGCACAGACACGCTGCACAAGGCCGTACTCGCGTGCTTCGCAGTGGACTCGACCCGCACAATCACACCGGTGAGTCTGCGGGTGGGGCCTACGCTCCTCCTAACACGGACGGCCTCCTAAAGCAAACCTTCTCTCTCACGGCCAATTCTTGCGCCACAGTGGATGCTCGCCAGACTGCAAGGGTCATCAGAAGCAGTAATCATTTCTTCCATTGCCTATCCGCGTGATGTCTCATTAAATGCGCTTCGTCCTTCATGTAGAGGGGAGCCTTCGCCTCAAGACTCATACGCAATGCTCCCGCCGCTGGAGCCCGCCTCGGGCGCTGGGGCCTCGCTGGTCTCCAGAGGGGCCCACGCACTCCGCCTCGGGCGCGTGGGGCCTCGCCATCGTCGGAGGGGCTCGCCCACGCACCCTTTGGCGCGTGGGGCCTCGCCTCGCCTCGCGAGGGGCTCACCACGCACCCGCCTGGCGCGCGTGGGCCCTCGTGGCTTCCAGAGGGGCTCGCCCACGCCCTGGGCCTTGCTCGCGCACTTTGGCGCGTGGGGCCTCGTGGCCTCCAGAGGGCTCGCGCCAGCGCCACTGGGCCTTGCTCGCACCGCTTTGCGTGGGGCCCTCCTGGCCCCGCCGACGCGTGGGGCCCTCCCGGCCTCTGAGGGGCTCGCCACGCCACTGGGCCTTGCTCGCCTCACTCGACGCGCTGGGCCCTCCCGACCTCCGAGGGCTCGCCCACGCCACGGGCCTTGCTCGCACCGACACCGACGACTCGTGGGGCCCTCTCTCGGCCTTCCTAGGGCTCTTTGTACCCGATATTTATTACACCAACACCCCTCAATTATTTTTACTATATATATATATATATATATATATATATATATATATATATAGGAATGCTAGCGTGCTGCGAAGCGGAGAGATCCGTGCTCCCAACTCGTTTTGAAATCCGAGATGCCTAACAATAGATCAGAACCATTGATCTTGTTACGTCTCTTTGAAATGTAGCCCGGTGACCAAGTTTCGTATTTTTGAATTTATTTACTATTTGTTTCCTATTTTCAAAAATCAGCCTTCCAATTAGTCCTCAAAGGCCCAAAAAGCTGATTTTTGAAAATAGGAAAAATAGTAAATAAATTTAAAAAATACGAAACTTGGTCATGACTACATTTCAGTGAGACGAACAAGATCAATAGTTCGGATCAGTTGTTAGACATCTCGGATTTTAAAAACACGTTGGGAGCACGGCCGTGATCCGTGCTCTGGGGTGCACGCTAGCATTCCTCTGTATATATATATATATATATATATATAGGACGCCGGAATGGGACTCCATGGAGTCAGTGCTCCATTCCTTGTTGCCGTCGAATTTCATCAAGATTCGTGCACACAAAGTAAATACATGCACAACAACATTATCATTTGCCATACAAAGGTGTGAATACAATAACTGCGCAATTAATTGTTTCCAAATAAGGCACGGAGCACAGGCTCCATAAAGTCCCAGATACTTTTACTATATATATATATAGAGAGAGAGAGATCCTAATATACCCCTAGGTGTAGATTAGACCTAATCTATACACGGTCGGTTGGCGAGCCAGGTTCAGGGACCATTCACGCAACATGTTGATTGAGGCACGCATGATTAATAAGGGAAGTAATTAATGGGCGATTTATTAGGAGACAAGCACTAAATGCAGTTCCTAAAAAATAGGATCTCACGAACGAAGCCACAACCATTTCAGTTTCTATCGCTTGTCCTCGCGTTGCTCCAGTAGCTTTGACGACCTGCATCTCGTTCCCGACGAGGCATCGTCCTGCGGCAACAACTGCGGCCGACGCGACCTCCACCCAACGCGACGGCGACCTGGCGGTAGACGGCGGGACCTCCGTGCCAGGTGCGACGGCGGGCTGGCGGTGTGCGGCGTCGACTTGAGACGACGTACGACTTCTGCGGCGTCGGCGACAAAGCGGAACGACCTCCGTGTTCGCGGCCATTGCATACCGCTTCCACCGCCCGACCAGACCGCCGGTTTCGATCCACGCCAGATCGGCTTCCTCAACGCCGGCGCCGCCAAGATCCTCCTCAAGATCGGCGCCGCCTCGTCCGTCTGGCTGCACGGCGGCGGCGCCCCCGCGCCTCCATCTTGCGACGCGCCGCCGCCGCCCGCCTCCTCCTCGTCAGCCGGCCCTGACTCGCCCATCCTCCTCAAGCCCGGGCCGGTGGCGCGCCGCCGGCTCCGCTCCTCCACCGCCCCGTCCGCTCCCAGCACCGGATTACTTAGAAAACCCGTTGTGAAAATGTAATAGTTCTGTATATTTACTTTGCATTACGACAAAGTAATGCATAGTAATTAGGTTTTGACTGCTTTTTCACTTTTGTATGTATGCATAATCGAAAGTAATGAGAAGTAACTAGTCTAAAATTTGGATTACTTTCTTATTTTGGCTCGATAAATATAGGTAATGAAAAGTAATCGGTTTGAAAAGAAGCAACTCAAAATTTAAATAAACCGACATGCAACCCACGATTTTAGGGCAGTTAATGCCCCCACAATTCTAGGATCTTGCATCCTAGCGAATTACTTTCCGTGCTGAAACATGTTCAGTTCGGTTACTTCCGATTACTTTCAAAAATGCGACTACAGAGGTGGTTTCTAATGGCTCTGCGAACTATCACCATCGCCGAACAGAGAACTAAATAAGCAACTACGGAGGTGGTTTCTAATGGCTCTGCGAACCATTGAAGGCAATATCACGATCGCCGAGCACCTCTTCGGAACTGCTCTCCGGACGTCCTAAGGCCGCTTGCACTTGCGGAGTCCCCTCCCTGCTGTAGAGTTGCCACAAAGACTGGCGTGGCCGAGGCCGAGACCTATATATGAAAAGAACACATAATAGGTTTATGCATTTGAGTTGAAACAGGAAAACTACGGTTTCAATGGCTTGCCTCTGGAGAATGCCCCGGTGCAAAGCCGAACTGTCCGAAGGGCGGGAGATTGCCCTGCTGCGTGATTGGGGCACTCGGCATCTGCGTGAAGACGAACGGCGGCACAGCTGGCATCTGTGGCACACCGGAGCTCCCCGTCCCCTGCCGGAACACCTATGAATACGCCTGCAGATATGAGATGTTAAGTAGCGTATGAATCAGAAAGGAGTTATATATACGATGTTAGTTACCTATTGCATGAACTACATCATGAAGGTGTTCTATTCCTCGGCATGCACCCGCCTGTCGTTTGCCTCTTGCTGCGCCCTCATTAAGGCGTTCTGTTGTTGAAGCTATGCAATAAGCTTGTTTTGAGCTTCAACCTGGGCACGGGCGAAAGAGGAGGCCTGGTGATGACGTGCCCTGACCTCGGCCCTGTAAGAATGCGGCGGCACCAAAGAGTCTATCGCGCCATACCTGCCGTGACCCCTCCCACCGAACTAGTCGTAGATGACGACAGGGTCACAGTCGGCACCGTACTTGTTCTTCATGGCAGCGGTGTATGTATCCTGCGCACAAATAAGATATGAAGCGGATTAGTTCGAAATCGGTCAAAAAGACATAATTGTAGAGAATGAAAAGAGTCGATCACTTATAAGAACACCCTGGGCAGCCGGTGGCATCGGTGGCTGTGTGCCGTCTGGCAAGGCAGGAGGCGTGTGAGCAATCCTCCATAAGGTGAGAGGGGTGGGCCCAAGCCCGGACTTCGTCTCCCTCGAGAAATCAAAAGTGATTAAGTTAAGTATTAAAATAAAGTTTATTGTAAATACAAAAGTTTATTGTACTTACGATATCCCGCGCAATGTGACCCATACCATAGCCTCCAATGTAGGTGGTGCACATTTCGGGGTTGGCGTCCCTATTTGCCCTGTTACGTCTGGACTCGTCGATCCACTCCTCACTTGCCCACATGCGGCACAGGTCCCTCTAAGCGTTTTTGAAGTTGTCAAACCACCGACGGTACTCCATGTACTCGCTCGCCGTGAGGTAATCGCTTCTTGCCTCGCCCTCGATATCCCCGCCAAGTGCTTGATCACCGCATCCACACGGGATAGCCTGATGGCGTCCCTCACTTTCTTAGTCGCCATGAGGTCGAGCGTGCGGTGGCAAGCCTCGTAGTCCTCGTGGGTCGCGTCATGTGGAAGTTGATACCTTGCCTAAAACAGCAGATATGAATAGTATTAAATAATACATGCATTTAGAAAAGAAGAAATGAAGAGGAAATAAAATTTGCAGAGTTACCCAGAACTCTTCGATGACAGCATCAGCGATAGTTCCTCCCTCTTCGTCACCGACGAGCGAGTAGTCGCTCCAGTTCACGGCAGGGCGTCGCTCACCTCGCCTTCCCACTCGCCCAGGGTAGAAGTGCCTGAGGAGCACCCCCAGCAAGTTTCCCGGCTCCTGTTGGCCCCTGACCGTGTTGATGCAGGCCATGCCACTGCACGTATAATTCAGATGTTAACCACTTTTATCATGTTTGTTACTAGAAAGAAATAATAACCAATTGAAAACAGGAGATTAGAACATACTTCTCCCCTGGCGCAACCTGTATCACTATCCTATCGGATGGATCTGGAGGGGTGGCCCACAACTTGTGCCTTCCACGACGTTTAATCTTGGAGCTCGCGGACTCGGCTCCAGAGGACGAGTGCCCTGGCTCCCACTCCTCATCCCCCTCCACCTCCAACCGGGACCGGGAGTACAAAAATCTCCTCCAGTCCACATCCTCGACGACCTCATCCCCTCCCTCATAATCCTCGTCGCTCACCTCTACCTCAAACTCCTCCTCATATCCCTCCTACACACACCAAGAAGTGGGTGTGTGTCCTCCCTCCTCCACAATCTCCTTCCCTCGTCTCCGCTAGGTCGGCCCCAACCTCCTCTCTGTTCTCCAAAGCTACTTGCACGCCGTGGTCCACAGCGGCGGCCCCCAGATCCTCGTCCTCCCCCAACTGGGTGTCGGAGACCGCCAGCTCCTCGTCCTCAGATACCTCGGGGTCAGAGATTGCCAGCTCCTCGTCCTCCCCCAACTGGGAATCGGCGTCCTCGTCCACCTTGCTCCTGCTGCCCCCTTCCCAAAGAGCTTCCGACGAGTCTTCTGCGTCAACTTTTTCAAAGATCCTGTCATCCTGCACAAATAAAAGCAAACGTCGAAATATGATTGATATGAATTAAATGAAGGTAAATAACGCAAAATATAAAAATGACAAAATATTACAAAATTAGATGACTTAGAAATCTTCGACTTCCTCCTCTTCGACCTCATGCTCGTCTTCTTCCTCACTACGTTCATATTCCTCTTCGCCTTCCTCCATGCGGTCCTCTCCATTTTCATCTTCCTCTTGCTCTTTCTCTGACACAATACTAATGTCGACGTAAAGCTCTCCTGTTAAATCTTGTTCTTGGAATGGACGCATGACCTGGCGAGGCTCATAATTTTGTTCTGTGAGGTCAGGCAATCCACCCGTCAGATGACATTTATGAACGATCCACCAATTTTTGTAATCCGGATGGGCGTATGGCAGATAGCACATCAGCTCGACTTGTTCGGGGAGAATGAACACATCGGGCTTTTGATATAGCTTCTTATGGTTGATTTCAACTAGTCATAATTCTGGAGTGCGCCGGACCACACTTTATGGATCGAACCATCTGCACCGAAATAACACGAGGGAGAGCTCTTTATTGCCTTCATAAGATATTTCTATAATCTCCTCAATGACCCCGTAGCACTCTATGTCTTGATCACCAAGTGGGCTTGAGACATAACTCACAACTCCACTATTCACGGTAGTTGCATTAGGGCGAGCAGACTCAACCGCGTCAGATCAAAATCGATATCCATGGCAATCGTAGCATCCATGGACCTTGATTCTACGGCTGCATCCACGTGACATTTATCGGAGGTCATTATGCACGCTTGAATGTCGTCATCCACATAACTTTTGTCTGCGGGATACGTATAACCGCCGACCAAGATTAATTTGTGTCGGCCGTAACAAGATATGCCGCCGACATTGACCCCTCCCCCACCCGTTGGCCACTAGAGCCAAGCATGACCGTCGCCTCTCCGGCCCCACACGTCAGAACCTAACCTATTTCCGCGGCCTTAGTTTGAGCCGCCGACACTGATGGTCCTAGGAGCATGCAAATGGGCGCAATAGAACCTGTGTCGACAATCTGTATTATACTGCCGACACAGATGAGCGCGCGTGCTCTTATTAAATTTTCTTCATTTCACGGTACACGTTAGTGGGCTCAAAAATTTGAATTTCAAACGGCCCTCGGTGGAATAGAGCTTACATGTGTCGGCGGCATAGTATTAACCGCCGACATAGATGGTAGTACTTTAGATTTTAATTCGCGCGCGGGAGGGTTACCTACGTTGTGTCGGCGGTTTTATTTTTGTCGCCGACGATAATAAACTGTGTCGGCATGTTTTTTTGTACGGCCGACATAAAATTATCGTCGGTTTCTTTGCCGCCGATACAGAGTAATCGGCAGCCGACAAAGAGGAAGATTCCTGTAGTGATTCCTCCCATACTTCCTTAATGTTTCCAAAATCCCCTCTAGGCAACAGAGACAAGGCCCCAAAGCTTAAACGCATGCAAGTACCACCACTTGTTACGAGGTATCTATATGTTCGAGTTGATCCAAATTTGACTCAAAGGTTAGGGAAAAAAATCAAAATATATGTTATAATATTAATGAATAGTTAAAAAAAGCAACCATGTTCACTCCAAAATACAAGGATTTCCAAATACAAATAAAAAGGATCTAGGCCATCAATTATTGTAAGGCCTTATTACAAAGTATTTGATTTAAAACAAAGAGTTCATCTCAACTACAATAAAAATATAAATAACAAAATATAAAATAATATTAATATAAAAGTCTATGTCAACTACAAAAAAGAGTCTAAATAAACTATTGAACTACAAAAATAGTTCATATCTACAGCAATAGTAGATTAAATATAAAATAATAGAGAAAAGAGTGCATGCGAACTAAAATAAAAAATTAAAACATTTGAAATAAAAAATAGAATAAAGAGTCCATGCTCCACATCAACAATAATAAATAAAAATAAAATAATCTTAAAATAAAATACAGTAATGGAGGAAAAAAAGCTACAAGAGACAGGTCCCACCCACGTAATCCACCCTTAGGAAATGAGTGGGTGTGGCATAAGTCTCGAGCGCATCCTCTATTGGACGTCGGCGCTGCTGGTGCGATTCTCTAGAAGAATTATCCTTCTCATTAGGCATAAACTATATTATAATTTACATGTAGATATTTTAAGAATTGCAGTGGCTCTCCGTCGCCGTGCCTCTGGCCCACTCATCCTCTGGCCCAGCCTATCGTGGAAACAACCGTGACGAGGCCGCGCCACGTTACGGAGTTACGGGCCTCATGGGCCCAGAGCCGCGGACGCGATGGCGAGTTGCCCGAGGACAGCACCGGCCGTGGACTCTGCCCTCCGGCCTGGGCTTATTGGGCCGTAAAGCAACGCGCTTTGCTAAGTTGTGCAGCCCGTGGTGGCAACGTGTGTTCTCCCGCCAAGTTTTTGTACAAGCAGAACGACTAATCGGATTAATGCCGCGAGGTAATGGCGTTAATTTATATATGCCCAGTCGGATTAATTGCAGAGTGCGCTGAACTGTGCAAAACATGCAGCCAAAAATTCAGCTCTTTCAAGTTTCTACACTTGCTTCACTTACAAAGCCATGCTTGGGAAATTAGAAATATTTTGCACTTGTAGTTTCTTGGGCACAATATACACCTGGATTTCTTCGCCTCTCCTTGGGAGGAGTAAATTTGTACGCTTGAAAAAAATCACAAAAGGTTAATTGTTGTTTGGGAGCATGCAAGCTTGTGTTCTTTGCACACAAACAGGTAGTTTCAGGTCTAAGGCTTAGATATGTTGTTAGCATGTTATCACCCAATGAACATTTCCGAAATATGAATCCGTAAAATATGATTGGTAATAAAATAATAAACAACGCTAGCAACGCCACAATACTATTCGTGCACTTTTCAATTCAATCATAATCCTATTTCGTCTATACAATCCCCATATTTCTCTCTCTTCCATTTTGCTCCAAGTCTCCAACCCGATTGCATCACCAATAGTCTTTCTATATCTGTGATAAAAAAAAACACTATTTTATTTTATCTTTGTAAAATTCATTAATAATTTACACTACATTTTAAAAGAGTTTATCCCTTCAGCAACCTCTCCATATCCGCTACAATATTATAGAGGCCTGCTGGAGATGCTCTTATTACAAGAATATAGAGGCCAGGATGCAGGATGTGGCTAGCATAACACATGCACTAAGTTTTTTTTTTTTTTTGAGCAAGAGGCAAAAGAACACTAGCCTTTAAGTTTGACAACGTATTTCATGCTAATATACATTTGGTGCTAACATGTTAATATGATATCTGGACCATTGAATCTAGAAAGAGCGGTTCAGATGTTAGCACTTAGGCCTTGTTTGTTTTAGTTTAAAATTAAATGAAAATTTGTTATTTTTGTATAAGCCAAATGACGTAATGTTTTGTAGTTATTTTTATGATTCGTAAAATAGTTTTTTCATATTTTTTTGAACTTTTCAAAACGTGTTTTAAGATGTCACAAATTTACTACGGTAAATCTCAACCTTAATTTAAACTGGAACAAACAAGTCCTTAATAGACATTAACACTAGACAAGTGCCCTCAGCTCCTCCAGTTTTAAGTCAAAAACAAACTGAAACAACCGATAGCCCAAAGATTGAAGAGTCGACCAGAAGTAGCCTTTTGTTTCGTGTGCCTGCGGTTGCAACTTGCAAGTGGAACGAGGAGACCAGAAGCCACACTGTTCCAGTAGCACCGGTTGCGAGCGCGACCGACGATCCAGGAGCCAAAAAGATACGCCCAGATCGGCTGATCTCCACCCGCCAAACGACCAGCACCACGGCCATGGGCGCCTACCTGTGCCGTCCCATCGCCCTCGTTTCTTTAAGGAGGAGACGGCCACGCCGCCGATGTGGAGTCGCCACGGCCAGTAGGTTTCCCAATTCTTTAACCTCGATTTAGCCCCCTGCAATCTGCGTCCATGATTCCAGACATGACTCCTCTCTCTCTCTCTAGCCGTGTGTCTTTGTCAGGTCACCAGCATTCAGCAGCATGATGTACTCCTCCAGTCTTCTCCCTTCGATCTTTCCCGGCCGCTTCTCCACTGCGGATCAGGCAGGATCTTGTCACTTGTCACACTGTCACAGCCAGTAGCAGCAAGCAAGCTAAGCTCTAGGCTAGATGGATAGATAGATACACCAGATACTGGCTTGACACACATTGGGTGGTCGCGGCAGCCGCCCGCCCAGTTGCATGCTGGAAAGATGGGCACATTATTCGCAGGTTTACTCAGCTTGGCATGCGTCCATTTCTGCATCTGCTGCAGCTAAAGTTAGGTCGTGAGATAAATACTCCTAGATAGATAGATAGACAATTAGATATAGAATAGCTTCCTGCTTGAGCTCTATAGTTGAGGTGATTCCATTCAGGTTCCATTTGGTTTGCTCATGATGGGGCAGATTGGGCCAAACCAGACAACGAGCGGGCATCTTCGAGGCACCAATCATGGTTGCCGAGCAGGGAGCCATCCGCCCTACGATCCCTTGGTTTCTCGATCGAACGGCTCAGGTGAGCCGAAGGGGGTACATGTGCATGCCTCTGGAACATCGCCTGTTTCGAGGAGTGCACAACTGAACGGTTTTTAGAAGAGCCTATACTACTTTCGCACGAGAGTTTCGATGAGCAATTTTCGGGAAGTCAGAATATGTCTACTTCGACTAGGGTTTTGATATCTTTTTTACAAGCAGCCATGAAACATTGAAGGAATAATCTTAAGAAGTCGAATCATTTTCTCCAAGAAACAAGAAAACAAACCATAAGCCATGAACTAAAAGCATACCAAATGCTAGACCAAAGTGCTAATCAAACTTCAAATTTTTGAGTCGTGAATAACGAGGTTTGATATGTGAATAGTAAAAATCTGATACTAGCACATATTTTAGCTTCATATAAATAGTGTTTTAGGGGGGGTATGATGGAGAGGATGTTGGGATGCTCTTACCGTGTGGACGAAAGCAGATTAGTGTTACTGTCAAGCTGTCAATCGTATTGGAAAAACTAGCTTGGAGGGTCCCTCGATCGTTCTCTTGCAAGCTAGCTGCAGGTCACTGTCTCATCTCGCCCACAACCAGCTTCCAGTCGGATTCACCGCCGTCAACTTGGACCTGGCCGGCCACTGTTAGGGCGAAAGCGCTTCCGTCCAATCATGTGCATTCATGGACAACTAGCTTGCAAGAGCACGTACCCTGTGCTTTTCTTCCAAAAGGACAGCTCGCAGCTCATCTCAGCCATTTGTTTTTCTTCCAAGATTTTAATGTACAACTAGAAATTCGCCTCGTATAGCATTTTTTTTGGGAACGTTTTCTTGACTTTTTTTTTGGGGTCCACTAATTAAGTGCCCGAATAGAAGACTATAAGTTCTGAGGTTATAATCCACGATGGCTTTCCAACGTAAAAGAATAAAGTTTAGCGCTTATCATCCATCAAACCTCCAAAATTATGTGTATCGATCATGCATGCGTCCATACCTAGTATCCCTGATGTTTCTAATTCTCAAAACAGAACTTTTTAGAGATGGACAAAATCTCTACAATTAATAATTGGTGCTGATGGTACTACATATACTTCGACTAGTTGCCTGGGCGTGCCCGCGGTGCGCCGAGGGTGGCTGGGGCAAGCGCGGACGACGGCAAAACTCGTGGGTCGCAGCTGCAAAAAAACACGCCCGCGCGAGGCGGCGCAAACGCGTGGGCCGCGCGCCCGCGCTAGGTTGAGCAACGCGCGCACAGACTCGGTGGAAAATGCGGAAAAAAGGCGCTTGGCCAGGATTCGAACCGCGGCCTCCGCGGTGACTTCCGGCGCGGCTAGCCAACCGACCGAAACGCGAGCTGCTAACCTTTGGGAGGAAAAAATTATTTTATACCTAAAAATCTAACGGACGGTTAGATCTCACTGCTCTAGGCGATCGGACGGCCATGGTAGCGCCGGGCGGGCAGGCCGGCCACGTGGCGCCCCAGCGACGGGCGTGGTCGAGCTTGTACTATTATTGATGCAGTCGAGCATACAGAGTGGAATGTCGTTTGATATTATTTCAATTCGTAACAAAGCACATGCATTCAGCTAGTGCTGGAAAACATGTTCCATGATTTGATTGGTCTTTGTCGACCGCTCGCTTAGGGTTATATATATAGTTTGTTTTACCCTAAAAGTTCAAGGGTTGTCCAGCAAAAAAACACTTGAAAACCAGTAAAAAATGAACAAAATCAAATTCCAAATGAGGAATGTTTTGCCGACTCGCATCCATAGCCACCAGGTCTCAGGCTATACTGTTGCACTCATATATTGAGCTTAACATACATAGGGTACTCCTTAGTACAATGCCAAGCCTCGGGCTATAACCCACCTAGCCATAGGCCTAAAGCCGCCCTTGTCAACAGGAGACTTCAAGGCATTGACGAGGGGCAGGAACTCAAACTAGTGCAACTAGCAAGGTCTGTGTCAAAACTTTGATTGGAGAAGACCTCCGCTGATAGAGTACCTAAGACATGGAACTTCGCACAAACCACACGAGCAATATATGTATACACATTTAGTGAATCTTATGCTCGAAGCACACAAGCACCATGTGTCAAATTTTCTCTCTTTCTACCAATGCACGTAGTGTTCTTCAAGTAAAGGAAAGAAGCCTCGCAGGAAGGTGGAGGTGTGGAGCGTGTAAAGATGACGAAGAGCAAGCAACTCGCTTGCTGAGGTAAGCGCTTTGATGACACCAGCGAACGACGGTCAAATCCCCAACATATATATATGAGGTAGCGAAGTGGATCCCGGTAATCCGCCACATGATGTTCCGAAGAAAGATACCTAAAACATTTGCCATAAAGCTGGGAAGGAGTTTGTAGGGCACTTCGACTTCGACGTCGTGTCCATGCTGACAAACCTTGACCCAAATCTCGTCATCAGCCACAACCGTGGATCCTGCCTTGCTACCGATGGTGAAGGGTGGGACACATGACATTAAGGCTGTGTTTCTTTGCGCGGTGCAGCTGCGTTCGGCGGTAATGTTCCCGCGCGTTGCTACAGTGGATGACGGAAGACCCTTTTGAAATTGAAGCCAGCGTCATGCATAAAACGCGCGGGACCCTGATCGCTGAAAGCAGCTCGCCGACGCAAAGAAACACAACCTAAGCTAGCATCACAAGCAGCTAGGACGGTGGAAGTGTGTGGAGATTGGCATCGACGGTGGTCGAGCCTTTCCGGGCACCTTGCACATCCGCAATGGCCCCAAGGATGGCCAAGCTACGCGCGTACGTGCATATTCACTTCAGTCTTAGGAACGTTACGTTAATAATTAATTATATATCTGCCCCACAACTGGAATTAATTAACCGTCAAACTTTGTTTAGCCCAAGACGTAATGTATCACAGAACTAATTTTTATCGATTATAAGTAATATTGTTGTTTAAACTATTTGCGGAATATTTATGTAATTTTAACTAACAAGCTACTCCTTTGAAATCTAGCTGAAGATCTAAGTAAGTTATTTGATAGAAACTTTATTTTCCAAAATGTCAGATATATTGTTGACCACGGTCGTTGTAACATGAACTTAGGAAGAAGCCCGTTAGTTATCGCTAGGAGTATTTAAGAGTAACAGCGAAACCGTATCCAGATCACTGTTCATATCATATGTATAGCCAGGTGAGCCAGCCTACTATACTGCATTTTATGTTGTTGTGCTGTCATGCACGAATTAAAGAGGTCCTCAAAGAGCCAGGTTGCCGTTGGTTTAAGTTACTTGAGGAAACGGGAGTTAACGGAGCCACCACACGTTAATTAAAGAAATTCTCGTATAAATAAAAATAATTCCGAAGGATCAGATTATAATGACATGGATTAAAATAAAAATATTAGAAATTCATAATTAAAAATAATAAAAAGAGTTCATGTTAGATTAAAAGAAAGACTCCATATTAGCTCAAACAAAAATTAAAACTTTGGAATAAATAACCAAAAATAAGAATCCATGCATGTCGGATTAATAGAAAGAAACCATATCCACCACAATTATAAATAAAATAATTTAAAATAAAAAAAATAGAAATAAGAGCGCATGCCAGATTAATAGAAACATTCCATATCAGCTATAAATGCAAATATAAACTACATAAATATAAAATAAAAATGAATACAAGAGTTCATGTCGGATTAATATAAAGAGTTCGTATTGGTTACAATTTAAAATAAAATTACATAGAAATGAGTAAAAAAGTAAGTTCATAATCGGCCATGCTGTTATCTTGCTGCCTTTTCGTAGCACGCAAGTGATGTACAGCATGCGAATGTGTGAAATATACGTGTATATACTTTGCTTCATCCTGCAGGTCCCATGCATGTACAGGCGATATACGTTAGCCTGTCAGTCTGTCCGCGCTATGAGCTATGAGCTATCGCAAGGGCGATGGTGTACTCAGAATGAAATTGGTATCTAGCTACGTACCGATCGATTGACATGTTGAGTCACAACGCATAAATATATGCATGCATGTAACAGATCGAGCATTGATCGGTGAGCACGTACGTCGGGACGAAGCGTAGCGTAGCGACACCGATCGATCAATAAACGTAGGAGTAGGACACGATCATTCATACGATGATGCGAGTAAGGGCTCCTAGATATTGTGGAGTCCTAGCTAGACCTAGTACGCGCGTACTGGACCATCCATACTAGGAGGGCAGAGCGCGAGCGTCGTTTCACCGGCCGGCCATACTGAATGAATGAACTGAACTGAACGTTGGACGTTTCGCTCGCGGGGTGAAGCGGGTCAGTCCGTGGCGGGTCAAACCCAAGATCCGGCAAACGCGGGCGTGTCCCCGTGCCGGGTGGACCCCGCGATGGGACGTGGCACGTCACGCCGCATCACGTCAACTCCAGGAGACACCCCTCGTGTGCATGATTGGCTCTCTGCCCCCCGGGACCCACCTGCCCGATCAATTTTCCTTCGTATCAGAGGCTTTCACATGTAGCGAGAGCGCCACTCTTTTTCCCCTGCGCTTTAATTATCTGCTTACATATTTTTTGAAATGCAAATACTCTTGGCTTTTAGGGTGTGTTTATATCGGCCACGAAACTATTTGGGCCTCTTCTATCTATCTCTATATTTTTTTTTCAGAATTTACATTACCCTTAAAAAAATTTCTTTAGTACGCAACCCCTCGATATATGTCACAACACTGTTATAGATGGTCTGTTGAGATGCTCTTAGAAGATAATGCATCCTACTGGTGTTCTTATTTTATGCTGAGTCTAATCTTCAGCATGAGATTTGTGATGCTTGAAAAAAAATCTAATGCTTCATATATTTCTGATACACGCACTCTATCATGTAACATCCATATATATGGGCATTATTGGCAGTTGTACTAACGTACGTGCTGAAACACATGTGTAGTCCAGTTACCTTTAACACGAGTGATCTTTCTAAAAAATCCCTCAATCGAAACCTAAACTATTTCACACCAATATTACCCTGTTTTCCAAACACGGCCTTGTTACTACCAAGATTTATTACGCCCAAATAAAGGCGAGAAGCCTACACTACTATGGAAAATGCAGTCGCGTCGCATCCACAGTGAACGCCCCCATTTTTTAAATTTTTTTTGCATCCGTGGAATTGCAAGCAGATGATCCCATCATTTATGTCTCACAGGGAAAGGGAATGTACAATCGCACAAACCCTCGCCACAGTGCATCTCATGCGCCTGATGGATCGATCGATCGGCTGTTATTATCTCGCGTGCGTTTCTGTCTCTCCATTTCTGTTCTGTTCGTGCAGTGATTAATTAGCACGGATCCAGTGGAGAGGTGGAACTGTGGTGATTCAGCCTTCACTGTGGCGAGGATATATATCCCATCGTTAATCAGACAGAGCATCATCCATCGTCTCCATCAGCTTCACGCCTTCACTGTGGCGAGCTAGCTGCAGCTGCAGCTGCAGCTGCATGCATGCATGCACAGTGACGAGGCACAGTGGCAAGGCCGTTAATACGGGGAGGCCACGGGGGCGGGGCGGTCCGGCGCTGGGCGCCGTGTCGGGGCGGCGGGCGACACCGGCGGGGCCCGGCGGCCACGCGGCGGCCGGCGAGCCGCCGGCCCGCGCTGCTATGACCGATCACATCGGCATCGAAAGGCCTTGACAAGACGCCGTTCGCTGGGCTGTCCGGTAGGGCCCCTCTCGCCCCTCGCGTGCTTTGTTGCTTTGCGCGCCAGCGCCACCCCCAACCACCGCCCGTCGCGAGGAGGAAGACGATGGAGGGAGGGGAGTGTGTGGCCATCGATCCGTTCGTTCAAACCTGCGCCTTCACCTGCACCGCACGGGGTTCAAGAGAAAGCGCGAGATCCTCTCTGAGCTCAGCTAGCTAGCAGGCAGCACAGGCAGATCCAAGCGATCACTTGCTGTTCCTGCAGTCGCTGATCTTGCATGCATGCAAACGTATCCATTCCAGCGCAGTGCACTTTTGGACCTCTTTTCGGGGTCAATAGGTAAAGACCTTCTTCTCTGCGGCTTGTATTAAAAATTTTAAAATATAGTTTATTTTTTACAAATTAAACGATTTAATGTATTTTAGTAATTTTTAATAAGGTTTTAAATCTCACTTCTCGTGCATTCTATAATATTTTTTATAATTTATTGGATTCTCCGAGACCTCTACATAGAGGGGTTATAATTTTTTCAGTTGATTTTAGTTCAAATTAAAGAACAAGGCCTAAATAGGAATCATCTTTTCTCTTCCTTACCGCTTGTTCATATTTTCTTTCCTCAAGTGTCATTGTCATTAGGTCTGTCAGGTTCAACCATTAGAAAAGTCTATTAATACATAACAAACCCTTTCACAAGTTCTAAGTTTAAAACTCTGAAAAATGCATCATCTATAATTTTAACTCCAAATTGAGTGATTCAAATATTTAAATTTATATAAAACCGTACTCTACTTGTTCAAACATCTATAGTTTTCTGTATTTTCTAAATTTTGCTCTCTCTTTTATTAGGGGCGATAAGCAATTTAATTTTTTAAATAAAATTTGCACCTAAAAAACTCAGTTCTTGCTCATAGATTTGGCTACAAATATTTTTTACATCCATAAAAAAAAATCTCATGTTTTTATGAATCTTTTACTATCGCCTATGAATTTTTATATTTTGTACCGTATTAAAAAAGTCAGGGTACGTAGCTTTGTAACGCTTAAGTGGCATTGGCAGGAGCAAAAACTAAACCAATGACATAAGAGGAAGAGATAATTCTGAGCCATAGATTGGAGGATTATAACTTTCTCAATGGCATAAGAATTCAACTCGGATTTTCACATGCGGGATGGTCCAAGCGCATTCACGAATAACGATATGCGTCGTGATCCATGCCAAGCACCACAAGATAAAATTGCAAAAAACATCCCCAAAACTTTTTCCTCCCTTCACCCTCTCCTTTGTCCTCCTCCTCACAGGCCAAGCCGCCCGATGCATGACCATGGCGGCACGTGCCCTCTGTTGAGGCCGACGTGGCTTGGCCTAGCTATTGCACGATGTGCCTCGGTGCGGCGGCCACCACCAGCCCAAGCGTTTATGCCCTCATGCTAACTAGGTGGAGGTTGCTGGCAGCATGGCGTAGGGGCGGGTGGTAGCCGGCTTGAGCGTACGGAACAGAGGTGCGACGTCCAAGGTCACCGACGGTGATCGGCTCAGGCAGCAACCTGCTCAACTTGGGTAGAGGAGAGGGTGAGTGGAGGATGAAGGAGGACTATATTGGTTGTAAATTAAAATTTGAAAGTTTTTTTTTTATAAAATGACATGAAAAAGGGGGTGTGGGAGCTCAGCACGGATCTTAGTGTATATCTGATGATCACGAATACGACTGGAACCACCCCAATGTGGCTTTATATTTCCGCATAAGAGTTCTCTTAATATTTGACCCTCCGTAGCAACGCTGCTGGTGCACAGTGCGTAGGAGTGCAGAGTGCTTGTATTTGGTATTTGATTTTCTTAATTAATAACTACCTTTATTTGGTATTTGAGTATATAATTCAAGAGGCCATGAAATGAAAGGATATATGCTATCATATTTCACGACAAATCACACAGCTGTGCGACGGGCGACGCGCGTCTCCTGAAATGGATTGACAAACCGTGTCTCCTCTTATTTTTTCCTGGAAGGAAGAATGAAAATTTCTCTCGTGGCAGTTTATGCATGTGGATGTGGGGTATCAAGCGATTGCAGTCACTGCGTTTTCGCGAGGCGAAGAGTTGCGACAGCGAACCAGGCATCGCATTCCCTTCGCCGGTGGCTTTCCGCCGTGATAAACAGCTAGTATTTGATAGCAACGCTTCAAAGCAGTTTGGTTATCGTGTATCAAGTCTCTGTCCCCCGCTCTGTGCAAACTTCATTAACGCGTTCTACCAAAATTACCAAACGGATCATATCACGCATGCGCGTAATAAATACTCCTATCAATGTTTAAGCTCTTGATCTTGTTAGCTTCAAATGATCCTCGCTCGAGGCAAGTGGTGTAACAATAGTATCAAACATCGATGTGTGCGCCTGCCGACTTGACGTGGCCTCAAATTTGTTTATCTTTAAAACCCGTTATGGGAAACTGCACTACTATCTGAACCAGTATACTAGTGCCTCACATTACATATCTGGATCATCTCATACAATAATAACTGAAATTTATTACATAACAAGAGTGCTAGCAGAGTTTTGGTACTTAATTACAACAAAAGATATCATAGAGTTGCTAATACTACAACAAAAGAGTATTAACTAGCGGAAGCTTGTGTTTAAATTACATATGAGACTCCTAGCTACACATGTGATCCTAGACCACAGGAGAGCCTAAAGATGACTGTGGTCGTCGAACGCTGGATCATCTTCCTCATGACAGGCATAGTCACCATCTTTCGGATCTCCGTAATCTAAAAAGGTGAGTGGGTGCGAGGGTAAGTGCGCAATCAAATCGCACTTGCAAGTTAATACCGTCCTTAATGCATAATAGTGATATAGGCCATAAAGTGGAGTTAAGGTTATTTTCTTTACGAAAAGCCAAATTTAGAATTAACTTATATATATAAACCTATACCTAGCCATTTTAATTATAAAGGACATCTACAAAAATATGTCGAGGAGAGATTATTATAAAAATTCATCAAATCCATCTTGTAAGGCACACAGGCACCCTCAACGAATCATTCCCATATCCCATCTTCTTTCATCACACCATCATTTCTGGGTCGGCAATTAATCCCCATTGCGAACCACGATCTCATCGAGTTCCGACAAACTAGTGACCCATACCACCCCGAAGATTGTCGTTCAACGGATGGCATGGTCCTTGTAGTCCGCCCCAGCGGATAGGATCAGATCACTACATAAGTGACGGCCTAATTCACCTTCCCCTCAGGTTGACTTAAGGCCACACAAACCTTTAGGGCTACACAAACCATCAATCCTGCACTACCGCACGATGGCCACGCGTATGGTGTTAGGAACCTATTCCCTCTCGAAGAAAGGTCAGCGACTTTCCGCTGTGCATAACACATATGCACCCCTCCAAGCGAGCCCACACTCCTCCTGGACTTTCCACCTTCACATTTATATCTATTACACAGATATATATAGATATCACTTTTGGGTCCATCCTGCCTATCACCATTCTCTTCCATCATTCCAGGTCCCTTTTCCCCCGTTAACCAAACAACATATCCCATAGACAAAATCATCATTACATGAACACATGCAGTGTAAAATCCATCATGATCAAAGTGTATATGGTCATTGTGTCCACTGGTGAGTTTTGGCTCATCAGTGCGGGATTGCAAACCCAATTAAATCAGTAAGATCTAAGCAAGTCTAAGCAGTTTTTACCCAAGACTAAGAAGTCTAAACATTTTATTTATTTTGTGGGCAATCAAGCAATCATGATATTCAACAGATCATGGTATGACAAACAAGTGTAACAAAGGCAGGGCATGATTACATCATGATTAACAAGGTAGGCAATTTCAAAACATACTGAGTATGCAATTTTATATTTCAATCAAGATAATTTAATAAAACTGGGTAGAAGAATGAGTTAGCGTGTTAACTCGCCTTGATGATCAGCAGATTGCACTTGACTTGCGTTATGAAACACTTCCTCAGGAGCAGGCTCGTCCATTAAAAGGAAGACCTCAAATTAATATTTATTCTAACTGAGGCATATGCAAAAATGCAAGGATGAGTATCGATTCTAAACAGAAGTGCTATTGTTACAGTGGTTTAAAAAGAATAAGGAAGAATTTATTGAAATACCCCTAAGATTTCCCCTTTGAAAAATGTAAATTTGCTTCTAGATATCTATTATTTAATATATTCAGAGCCTCTTCTGTAGGTCAATACCTAAATCTATATTTTTCCTGGGTGGTAGGTTGATCCTGGTATTTTCTATAATTGGAAAACTATTTTTGGGATGCTTTTAAATATCTAATTTGGAGAAAATCTACTGGAACAGTAATGGTCCAAGCCTATCACTATGCATGGCGCAGGGAAACAACGCGGCCCAGCCTGGGGTAAGCAGTGCTATCGGCTGGTACGACCCAAAAATCCAAGGCTCGCCAGCGCTAGGGGCTATGCCGGCAAATGTAGATGCTACCTACGGTTGACGCGCATATACTGGTGCCCTCGTCACGGCTAACAGTGACTGGACGCGGCGGTGCCATTGTCAGCGGCGACGGAATGGCTCAGCTTCAATGGCGGCGGTGCAACCATTCGATTTCAGTCAAATTGGAAGGGGAGGGAGCTTCTGGGAGGCAAGAGCGTGCATACCGAAGCATAAACGAGGACGGAGCACGGCTGATACGGCTTGGCGGCGAACGACACCGCAACAGTTCCGATCAGGGCAACACGGCGAGGATGCTCCGGTCAAGTTCTACGGACGGAAGGAATCGAATTGAATCGTACCGTGGAGGGAGGAATCGGCAGCGACGGTTTTAGCACCGCTTCGGTCCGGCGAGCGATTCCGACCAGTACGGCGATTTCGGCGGCGTCTGCGTTGCTCGGCGAACTCAGGAAGTCATCGTGGATGAAAGAGAGAGGCAGAGGAGTTCGATCGGGGGCGAAGCAAATGAGGAGAAAATGTAAAAATCGAGGTGGCGGCGAGTTTTTATACCATCGGGCGTCCGCGCCGAACTCGGCGACGCTAACGTGGCACGGTTAAGCGGTGGGAGCTAGGTGGCGTCACGAGCTTGAGACACGGCTCTGCATGCTTCAGGGAATTGACACTGAAGAAAAGAGGGAGAGAGGCGAGCAGCGCTGGGAGAGAGATAGATAGAGAGAGAGGAACAGAGAGAAGCAATGCGGGCTGAGCGAGGATTCGTCCCAAGAACGGCCCAACTAAGATCCACTTTGGAAAAATGGTTCAGAATTTGAATTTCACCTAAATTTGCTTAGTCATTTCTGAATTCTTATAAATGT
Source organism: Raddia guianensis (assembly GCA_036346415.1). Classification (NCBI taxonomy): domain Eukaryota; kingdom Viridiplantae; phylum Streptophyta; class Magnoliopsida; order Poales; family Poaceae; genus Raddia; species Raddia guianensis. The sequence goes on along the minus strand of CM070539.1, from coordinate 3,921,513 downwards.
GATCAAATTTGCTGGTTGGCCTCAATTTGGGGTATTACATGCCTAATAATGAAATGTCATCATTTGAGCGTCCACGATGGTATAACCAACTTGTTATTCTATATCAGTTAAAAGATCATCACTCCAACTGCTTGACTATAGCCCTGGCTCTGAAATACATATGAAACACACGATTCATAATATTTTATTCTCTTCCTTCCTCGCCAGTTAGGATCCTCTTACTCGCTTCCTCCCTCACTACGGTTGGAATTCTCTTTACTCTCTTCTTTCCCTATTCCCTCATGGCCTCACGGGTCAATCCCTCTCTATCCATCCTTCGCTTCACCAACCAGTCCTTTCGCCTTGCTGACTTACCGTTGTGCCCCTGCCTCACCTCACCATTGCGCCCCCTCACCACCACGGCCCATCTAGCCTCGCCTCCGTGCCCTAGCTTGAGAGGCAAGCTTGGGTTTGGCGGCGAATCCAACGAGGCATTGTGTTTCATAGGGGTAGATGCAAAATGAGACAAAGGAGTTGCTAGGTTGCAATGGGTGCATTTTGCTAGTGACCAACACTTGATGAAGCACAAAATCCAACGTGGAGGGTTTATAGCCGGCTAACCTATCCTCACTGAAGATTTCTTAACATGTAATAGTGTGCAAACACCTATTATAGTTTTGAAAATTTTAAAATTGTTTGTTAAATGATTGTCCTTTCTAAGGTGAAGCAAGGCGAAATCCAAAAGTAGTGCACACTACTTCCTCTAGTCTCAATTATGAAATAAATATTGTTTTGGAGATTAAGATGGTCCCTAGCTAGCTTGAATATACTTTTGACCACTAATTGATACTGTAATTTTTAACATAATCTGATGCGGTTATATTATCATAGAAAGTTCTTTTCGAACGAGATGAATATATGTGTGTGTATATGTATGTGTGTGTATATATAATATGTGATTTTCACGTAATCGATCAATATAAATAGTTGAAGAGATATTTATACTTACATGCATTTCAGGTCATATACTCTCACCGGTCACAAATAATTGATTTTTGAGTTATATGTTGATCAAAGTTTTTAAAATCAAGCCTTACATATATTTTTAAATAATTAGATGGTAAAAAAATGCATAAATTCACCTTAAAGAGTACTTAAGTAATATTATAAATTTAGTGAAACTTTAAAACAAACTGCAACATTAATTAGTGATCAAATTAAGTTGTATCTTCGAGTCCTAGTAAAGCCAAAAAAGGTCAAATATTTGTGGACAGAGGTTGTATTTGACCGAAGGAAGTATGAAGTACGGAGCAAAGGAGAGATGAAAGATTGTTTTCTGAAGTTCTGTATAACCTAGTACATCACAATGCTACACCCTAATCTAACATCAATATTGTAGCAATAGTTTTTTTTTATTTGACGTGACCTGGAAAGCTTTATTATTTTTTAATTTAAATTAAAATTTAAAACTAACACTGAAAAGTTATATATTTTTTATGAGACATCTCTTTGGATCATAGTTTTTAATTAAAATTTTAATGATCTGTTAGCTGAAAAGAACCAACCAAGGACCGGGGCTTTTAGTTGCACCGGCGTGTTTACATCGTTGGTCGGTTCCACGTCAAATCAACGTGAAATTCATTAAAACACTTGCATTTTGAATGGTGGTTTGTACTCGCGCGGCACTGCACAGGCGATCGATCGATCTGGCACCGTACGCTCGGGAATTCATGCGTTCCGAGCGGTTTAAACAGTGGGATCTCGCCAGTTTTTGCCTATGCAAAACATAAATCCCAACCGTTTGCGCAACAACTAAAATTGAATTTACGCCATATGGATCAAATCCGCCATAAAAGCCCAGACGTCTTCTCATCAGGTCAAATCAAATCATTTTTGCTTCATCGACACGTCAGGCCAGCAGCCTCGATCGATCGGCGGCGAACCACTTCGATCACTTCGCTTCACCCCGGATCGAATAAAAACCTTCTTTAAATGTGGCGCCAAAAAAAAGAAAAACCCTAGCCTTTAAACCTTTTCCTAGTGAATCCTATGATCGACGTGACATGTAATATGAGCGTTGGTGCCCCGACCATCGACGGCCCGGATCGTTTCGCCGGTGATCGGACGTACGGGCTCGTACGCCGGTGGATGGATCGATCGGCGACCGACGCCTCGGTGGGTTTAATTACCGGGGTCTACCACTGTCTTTTCGATCGAGAAATAATTGGCCAGCTGGTTCATACGGTTATCGATCACGCGCATCGTTAATGACGGCGTGTTAATTAACCGCGCGCTCTGGCAGAAATGTACGGTGAGGTTAATCTTTAGCGTCTACGGACGCCGGATGAAAACTTCGACGTAAAATTTTGTAGGAATGCAGTGAAAATAGCTAAAGCACGTTTGAAACCGCTGAGATGAATTAGATAAATTGGATGAGTTGGAGCGAGTTAAATGATAAACCGAATTTTAGGAGGTTTTTAAGTCTGCCTTTTAAGAGCCTGTTTGGCAACAAAAATTTTGAAAACCATGGTTTTGTAATACTATGGTTTGTGTTTTGCTATGACCATGAAATACTATGATTTTTTAATACCATGGTTTGCTAGCACAAGTGAGAAATCTTTGGGTTGGAGTGGAGTCTATAATACTCCAAAATACCATGGTTGCCAATACCATGGTTTTCAAAACAGAGTTTTTGAGGTTGCTTCCAGACACCTCATTGCCAAAATACCATGGTATTCTCCAAAACCATGGTTTTGCCTCGAAACTATAAAAATACTTTGTTGCCAAACAGGCCCTAAAGCTTGTTTAGTACTTATTTGTGTTATTTCTTAGACATTTTAGAGGCAATCTTGTGATTATGGATAAAAATTTAAATTTATTCTTTTGCTATATAAACAAGCTAGCCACTTTAAACATGTTGATACAACGGAAAAGGAGAAGTTTGGAGCATGACTATCCTATATTTTTTCCTCGCTGCCGCTAGGCTCCTAATTGTTAGCTAGGTTGCCGGTTTCCACCTATGCATCGTTCTCCTCCTAGCCACCGAGTGTGCAACAAGCTTCTTGTTGGCTGACCCTAGGGATAAGGAGAGATGGTAGCAGCGAAGTGGGTAGAGACTGGACTGGGATCCTCTGCATTTGTGCAGTTGGGGCAGTTCGTCCCTGACATATGGGTTCCGGCTTAGTGGGGCCCACATGTCAGAGAGGGATTGCAAAGGACTGCACAACTGCCCCAACTGCAGAGGATGCACGTCTGTAGAGACTATGGTGTTGGAGATGGTGGCCATGGAGCTATCACTAGGAAGAGATGTAACTAATGGAGACGAAGGTAAATTGTACTGAATTTTTTCCACAAAACGTCTCAAGAGATGAAGCAAAACTCATATACATATGGGACAGAATGATGCTATGTATGTGTGCCGGTCCGTATATCGACACAGAACGACGAAAGGTTATATGTTAGTTCGTATTACCATTCGACGCGAATATAACATAGGCTATGACACACACTAGTCAGTAATTAGCTAGAAGCGAGACGCGTTAATTTATGCTGCGTATTTACTTAACAATCGACACTAATAATTTTATCATGCATCCAATAAATATAACCAGTTTTTGGTGCAGTAAAAATTTACACAGGAATCAGACAAAATTGTCACATCGTTCTCGCAAGATGTACTGGACGGCATGCAATTGCAGGCTGGGGTAGGTGCTTTAGATTTTAGAAGAACGTACATGAGTGCTTGCCCTACCGTGTGGCCACTGCACAGAGGATTCATTAGCTTAATCGGGCCCTCGCAGGCAATGCTTTTGTACGCAACAAACCAAACCAAATCCAAAGGCTCGCTGCCCCACGCGTGACAACTGACAAGCCATATATATATATTTACAATAATTAAGCAGACCCTACCCGTACAATCGAAAGAAGCCAAAACAGGGGTGCAAACAAAAGGAAATTAAATGAAGCGTGCAGAATCATCACTATGCATATCCAAGATGTTTGTAATACGCATATATGATCTGGGAAATCTGGAAAGAGCGTAATAGACGTATCTTTCATAATCAGACTCCGTCCGCTTTCTAAGTTGTAGCCCTAATTAGGGATGATCTCGCCGTTTGGGCGACAGCCTCCTCTCCTATAATTTCCCTAGGCTGAGTCCCCCCTTTTCTCCTTTTTCCCCCTCTTCTCTCTTTGTTTATGCTGTACAGTTCGTTCTTCCGCTTTAATAAAATGGCAGTACTTCTGTCCGTTACCTCAAAAAAAGATGTTTGTAATAAGAGTTTTAAAACATAAAATGACTGAAGTGCACCTGATTTTTTATTTTATTTAAAAAGTCTTAATTTTTTTTAAAAAAAGGTAGGAAAGGGTGAACGGTTGATATTTACTAATGTGTAACGAAAAATTTCGTCAAAAAATGTTAAAATCATTTAAGAAAAAGATGATGAAATAATTTATGAAAAAGAGCTGAAATGCTGCCGGCGATAATCTCAGTACGTGCATGCATGCATACTTGCATTAATTGTCGATCGCTAACTTGTGATTCACACATTGTGAAGCATATGCATATGTGTGCATGCATGCATGCTCCCCAAGGAGTCTCGCCACTACGCTCTGTCCCTCATCATCCATAATCTCTATGCCTTGAAGCTGCTGGCTCATTGCCGTCGCTAGCTACGCCCTCTGGACCACTGATCCTGTGTGTTGTGTTGTGTATGTGCGTTGTGCACGATGACACATCGAGGCACGAGCAGCTGGTCAACTGTATGCCTGGTACTCCCCTGCTGCCCACTGGCTTTCCTTGCAGCAACAAGTTTCAAGGGGAGAGAGAGAGAGAAGCTGTTGCTCCCAAAGCCTGGAACAGTGGAGCACCAGGCTTCCCAATGGGGTGTCCATCTTATTCTATTTGCATGGATCAATTAAGCATTGCAAATTGGGCAGTTTGTTTACTACTGCAATGCTGAGGCTGGCCACTGTTTGAAAAGGAGAGGGCCCTTGGTTTTGTTTGGGTATATGAATGCATGATCGTAGGAATAGGAATGCATGCCCTGAGTGAGACAGCTGCGGGTATGTTGCGTGTACATTAATATTGATTACCTGGGATTCCCCACTCTGGAGCATGGAGAAAAATACTACTAGTAGTAAGTGAGAGATGGAGTATATTTTATTCAAGCGCAAATGTTCCAAGCCTGGGAACCAGAGTCAAAGCATATGCATCGTTAGACCCAAAAAAATTAAATAATGGCCGGATGTATGATTCAGATGCTGTTGTAGAATATTGGACACACGAATTAACACTTTGGCAGTCAATCAATGCTATTTTTATAGTATTAAATAAATATGTGCTGTTTGACGTTATTCCGAGTTTTAACATTAATTAGATATGAATACATATATGCATGTATATTAAAAATTATTCACATCGGTCAAAAAATCGTACTTGTAAATTGTTCACACTTTACACTAAACTTTCAAAATTCCTTTCCTTCAGCAGACACTCCGCATACTCTATCTCTGCGTATTTTATAGTTTTTGCATATGCTCAGCTTTACAAAGCCAGCTTTCCGCCATTCAAATTAAACCGTATAAACATGTCTAATGGTAACCCTAAGGCCTCGTTCTTTTTAGCGTATCGTTGCGTTGACGTAATACTGTAGCAAATTTGAGAACCCTCGAAAAGAGGTCTAAAGATTTTAAAAAATAATTTAAAAATATTTTTGGAATTTTTGGAAGGATTGCTAAAAGCCACGAAAAAATCGTTATGAATTATCACAACATATAGGCTATATAAAAATAACAAAAATTGTTACAGTAATACGCAACGGTACGATACGCTGAAAATAACAAGGCCTAAACCTGCCCAGCCGTAAATTTTACTACTCATGTTTGCAAATTCACCACGCATATAGTATAACGTAAAAGTTTGAGCTGGGAGATGTGGTAATAAACTTGGCAGCATCAGCGCTACTTTGACCTTTTTGTTCTCCATAGCCCGGACCCTTGTATGGACTGCCGGTACACCAGCTGCCTAGCTAGCTAGGCTCTCACTTGTAGTACCGCGCTAGCTGGAGCTCAGCTCACACCCATCAGCAGATGTGACATTGACACGCCTTGGGCAGGCTACACTCCGCAGCACTGTGCACCTAGCTGCCCCCCAATTTTGCACACACACATGCTCCTATCAAAGGACGGGACAAGCGACCCCGACTCACTGGGGCACAATCCCGATTAGACACGCCGTGCGCAGGAGAAGCAGCAGCAGCAGCAGCTGAGCAGCTGATCGATGCAGCTGCAGCTGATCGCATAGAGCAGCAGCAGCAGCAGCAGCACGTAGCTAGCTAGCTGCTGCTCGATGGCTTGATTGTTAATCCCCGGTGGGCTGAGCGATGGATCGGATGATGAGGGCAATCGAGTGCGCTTTGGCGTCGCTTCACGAGACGAATGATTCGGGAATTGTGGAGGGGATCGAGCTTGCACTTTGGGGAGGGGAAAGCTAGCTTAGCTAGGAGGGTGAGGGTGAGGGGGGCTCTCGACGCGACCATTGACCGCGACCACCACGCCGCGTGTGTAGGCTCCGCCCTTCCTTTGTCGTGTGCTGCCTGCGGCGTCCTCCTCATCATCACCATCATTTCTATTATTCATCCAACCTTTTCAAATGGTTCGGATTCCATAAAAAAGATTGCTTTTTGGCTTCGACAATTTCTCTATCCCTAGCTTGAAAGTCATATAAAATAATACTGTATTTTACATTTCTGTTAAAGATGGTCTTGACCCTTTTCTCAAAGTTTTTTGTTTCTTAACAAAAGAAAATTAACGATCCGGCTTCGGTAACATTTCCTTTTTTTGAAGTACCTGTTAAAGGCAGACGAAATTCATCTTTAACAGAATTTTCAGAGAAAAAAACATCTACATTGAGGATTGTTCTCGGAATGTTTTACAAGTTCTCCTTAAACTCTCCACGTTCAATCGAATCAACCGTTTTGGCTTCACACATAAAAGGTGCGAATTAAGAATTCTAGGGCCTGTTTGGTTCGTAACCCTTACTAGCCATGCCAATAAATGGTCATGACCATTTGTTGGCAGTTTTTAAGTCGTTTGGTTCAAAGCCAATTAAGGGCAGCCAAATTTTGGTAAAAAGGTCGTATGTTTGGTTGAATACCAATTGAAAATATGCCAATTGTTCTTTCGGTCAAATAAAATCATATAAACTCGCATAAAATTTAATAGTAAATTCAAAAATATGCAAATAAAATTTAATCACAAAATAAAAATACATAATAAGTCATAAAAATTGAAAAAACCATTCCAAAAATAAAGAAAAATGAATTACAAAATGCAAAAAATATAAATATAAAATATAAAAAATGGGTTGTTTAGAATTTTATATGAATTATAAAATTTGTTTCACGTAATTTGGACACCGTATGAAATATATATGAAAATCAGAAAACTAAAATCGATTTTAATCAACTGCGTACCGGTGTTAGTCGTACTGCTGCATGCATGGCGAGCGTGTGTCTGCGTGTGGGTCTGCTGTTTTGGTTCGGCGAGATGGCGAGCGATTTGCTCGCCATCGTTTTGGCGGAGCCGGCAGTGTAAAAAATTTGGCATGGCTATTTTTTTCATTGGCGCGCCATTTGCTGGCTACAAATCAAACCATAGCCAAATCACTTTAACGAGCCAAAATTTAGCATGGCAAATGAGGGCTACAAACCAAACACACTCCTAATATTTCAGCCCAGCCATTCATCCATATATAAAACTGAAATAAGCGCGGTGCATGCGCACTTGTGATCGCTCGAGCAGCGATTGGGAATTGAATGGCAGAAGAAGGTCGATGCCGTGAGCTAGGATGGCCATGGCTGAGGTCGGTCGATAGCACACGTGATGAACAGCGCGGCATTTGCTTCCGCACTGGTAGTAATAACAGTGGACTAGTACTGTACTGGAAGCACTGTTTAGACCGTACGGCGTGCAGTTAACTTCAACTTTTTAGGCCGTATATATTTGAAATCAATGAGGATTTTCCGGTAGGGTTTTCGAACAAGTTGCATGCCTTGTTCTTGTTTTCGAAAATTCCATCCTGGCATTTGGTGGTTAATGAAGTCGAGTCAAAATTACGGTACAAACCAAACGAATATAATTAATATTGAACATACGTCTACAGAATGTTATGAAAATTAAATGGTTTGTCCACGCTGACAGATTTTCTGCCGTAAAACTATTGTTACATGTAGAGAGCATCTCCAAAAATTCTCGGGCCTAATTTATGGATTATTAATGTTTAATTGAGTGCATTCATGTTACGTTGCTTTGAACTACGGTAGCTTCTCTGATTATCATTCAGACTTGGATGTCAATGAATTTTTGTGAAATTGCTAATATTATTACTAGCATCCTAACGGTATGAATGAACATTTCGAATCACATTAATTTTTAACTTTTGAGAGCGAAGTCCAATGTGGCTAGTTGTATGCGGACTTTATCCCAACACTAATTGCTTTACTATTTCTATAGTGTTTTTCATTTTAATGCCATGTTGTTTGGAGTTAATTTTTTACATAATTCAATAATGTTTTGGACTCTGCATCTAGAGATGCATACAATCTTAGAAATATTAGAAAAAAATTCAAATTGTCAAAACTAATTTTCCATGAATAGCCTGTTATTTAAATACTCACCCATCATGGGACGAGCCAACAATCTTAGATTATTTAGGGTCTATATTTTTAAATTGCATTAAAATTTAACGCGGCCTATTCATTTTGGCATGCGAGTGCTTTTTAATGAGGGGGTAAATTTTTTTTTTTAAGCGAGTCCCATCGCCAGGAGGCCGGGTAGGAATGGTTTACCGGATTTGTCGCCATGTTGAACACTTGGGCCTTGTTTGTTTTAGATTCAATTATATTAAATTAAATTAAATGAAAATTTGTTATTTTTGTATAGACCAAATGTTGTAATATGTTGTAGTTATTTTTGTGGAGTTTTAAAAAGTTCTTCTTAAGGTTCGCAAAATAATTTTTTAAATTTTTTGAATTTTTAAAACATCTTTCAAGTGGGTCACAAATTTGCTACAGCAAAATGCAACTCAACATTAATCTGAAACAAACAAGGCCTTGGTTGTCACCACCTATAAATACTTCTCGTAAGTCGTATATAGAGGCAAGTGTCATGTTGTAATCTCTTGCGTTTTATAATTACGTTGTAATGCTTGTGGGTTTTCCCTGCAAGAGTTTTGCATGTTAAATCGGTGAGCTTGTGTTCCTTTGCTTTGATCTTCTTCTTGTTATTTTTGCCCGTCGATTTCTAATGATTTTAATGTCTTGCTTGTTCAATGTTTTGATAAAATCGTGTGGTCTAATCTCGTTGGTTTCTAGGTTTTGAACTAAGATCCTATTTTGTCTATGTTGGTAACTCAGCTACACAGATGGCATCCTTTGAACATATAGGGGGAATGTTAGGAGCTCTGCTGGTTTCCAGTTGAGGATATGAAGTGTATGTTTGCAATGTATACCGGACGTAGGTGTTTTAAGATTATGGTCTTTTTTAGCCACAATTTCACCTCGGTACGTAGGAGATCGAGATCTAAAAAAGCCAGAAAGTAGCTCTTAATTTTTTTCACTTGTTCATTCAGAACAATATGATCAGGACTAGAATTACCAAAGATCTAAATTTTAACAAAAGTTCTTTCCGAATATTTTTCCCAGGGGAAAAAAACATTTATCCACTACCTACAGGTAGAACACATGATATTAAAGTGGCTAGAAGCGAATGCGATTGCATCGATAGAGAGTAGTAAACTCTCCAAGAATCTTCTCCAAATTTGAAATGGCAAGAATAGTCAGTTCAAAAAAAGAAATGCATGGCAAAGAAAAGCCATAAACAGTTTTAAATAGTAGCAGCATACGGAGGGAAAGCCCTCTTGAAAAAAAAAGAAGCAAATTAAACAGTCACAGAGACATCAGACATCTACTGATCATCACACCACCGAAGCCATTGCATAAAGTACAGCGAGAACTGTATCGTCATTCATCGGTGCACAGTAATTAGGTGTACAGGAAATCATGTTAAGCAACCCTCCTTAACCGTTTTAAATAAGGCTTCCATTATAATATCATCATCATCACTGACACTGCATACACAAACCCAAGCACGACGAGACTGAAGAAACCCTACAGTACTAAGCACAGTGTGCTGCCTCCCAGCAGCAGCAGCAGGAAATGCAGCCAAAAGAGTAGCGACTAGCTAGTAGTGTCGATACGAAGAACAGTACACGTGCGCGTTGATCGATCGAATCGAATCCATTATCCATCACCCCGTCGTGATGGGAGCGATCGATCGATGGATGGTGATTACGACGAGATAAAACCCCCGGATTAATCGAGCCCTACCTCTTGCTTTGCTTGCTAGTGTACGTACGGGCTAGTTGAACACGGAGAGCGGCAGCATGCACCCCGCCGCGTGCGCCTCCGCCGCTGCCGCGGCCATCGCCATGGCCATCTCGTCGCCAGCGCCGGCGCCGGCGGGGGCATTGCTGCCGGCGGCGGCGGCCGCGTCGCCGGGCGGCACCAGGAAATGGCCGTGCACGAACTGCGGGTGTGGGATGAAGAAGTGCCCCTCCGGGATGGCCCGCGCGGCCTCGGGCCTTTCCGGTGCCGGCGCCGGCGCAGCGGCGGCGGCGGGTGAGGAGGAGGAGGCGGAAGAGGAGGGGCGCTTCCGGCGCTTCTTCTCGTAGGCGATGCCGCGGGCCTTGGCCTGGGAGTCGCGGACCTCGCGGAGGTAGAGGCGGACGGCGCGGGCTCCGAAGGGGTTGGCTTCTGGGCGGCCGCCGTGCTCCTCGAAGGCGGCGCGGAGGCGGCCGACGAGCGCGTCGAGGCTGCCCCAGGCCTGCCGGAGCGGGCAGGGGCAGGGCGCCGGCGGCGACGGGTGGCCGAAAAAAGGGCACCCGCCGGCGTGCACCTTCGTCTTCCCGAACTGGTCCAGGTAGCGCAGGAACTCCAGCACGTGCGCGCCGCTGCACCGCGCCAGCTCCAGCGGCGGGCGGTGGTTGCGCAGATACTGCCCGAACGTGTGCCAGTCCCGCCGCTTCTGCGACTCGTACCTGCTCGGCCGCGCCGCCGCCTCCGCCGCCGCGCCCGGGCTGTCCGCCGTCGCGCTTCCTCCTCCCTGCATGGCTTCTTCCTCAGCTCCGGCGTCCGACCCCAGATCTGCATGCGCGCGGTCGACACAAGAATAAAAATCGGATTTTTACATCTGAAATTAACCCAACCCACCAGCGAATTCAATTCGAGCTGATCCCGAACGGGCTCGAGATTTCTTGGATTTTTGCTGTTTGCCTATGGGAGAAGGAGCGAGCTAGGGTTTCCTAATGGGGGAAACTGAAATCCGCTGGTCCAGAGCTGGTACGGTGGCCCAGGCTTCATCCCATCCCAAGGCTGGCGGCCTGAAATAATCCCAGAACCCAGCTGCTGCCACCAAGAACTGACACACACAGACGCTGGGCACGGCGATGCCTCTGCCGTACAATCAGCCAGCCGCAGAGCAAGAAGCAGAACGGAAGCCACACACACCTCACCTGCTTCCCCCTATCTCGCTCCCGCCGCCTCCGCGTGGCCGCCGGCGGCCACCACCCGAGCAAGCCCCTCCGCGCACCTTGCCGCCGGAGAAGGAGAGAGGCCACCAGCTGCGCTAATGAACCACCGACGGCAGCTCCGAGCGGCGGCGGCGGTGGGGAAGAGGGGTCTTCGTCGTCGTGGTCGTCTTGGTCCGAGGACGAGGAGGGGGAGGGGGAGGGGCGGTAGGGTGGGCGCGCGTATATAGGGGAGGGGTGGAGGGTGGAAGGAGCGGAGCCCAGCCGCTTAATTTCGAGGGGACGGGGGGCGGCGGCGTCGGAGCCGAGCCGAGCCGAGAGCCGGAGGCCGACCGGTGGTGACCCCAATCATTTAAGGCCATGGCAGGTGCAACAGGGCTCCTGATGTATGTACATGCACGATGCATCCATATCCACGGCAGTAGTGGTAGTTTATCAGTACATGTATGATCCATGCATGATCGATTGGACATATATGCTGTATTGTTGTATATTTGCATTTTACAAGGTTTTTTGTTTGGTGATTGTACAGGGCCTCGTACAATTCAGCTTAGCGTAGCGTTTAACAAAATTTGAAAGTTTTAAAAGAGAGGTTTAATTGTTATTAAAAAATAATTAAAAATATTTTTAGAATCTTTAAGAGGATTAGGCAGGGCACGTAGGGACGCCACAGGATTAGGCAGGGCACGTAGGGACGCCAGGATGGTGTGTGGCGACAAAGTCTAAAATGTGTCTGGTTTGTCTAGCTAGCGTCAAATGCATCGTAAGAAAAATGGGGGTCAGGGGGTGGAAATATGGGAAATTGCCCTGTACGGATCGATGCATGGCTATTCCTTTCGAGGCGGCGTCAGATCAAAATATGTAAGGGCATGTCTAATAGATCCGTATTTATTCTTTTTAAAATAGTTTCGTTAACAACGTTGAACTGTCTATTGCACAATTTCTGATAAAAAAAAGATGAAACCATCGCCCAACCAAGTAGGCCTCCTAAGATTCCATAAGATCAACTAGCCCTAAAAGTGATTATCGTCTCACACAGCTTGAATAAAAAGACTTGTTAACCGGGAGGCTAGGGCGCTCCTAAGATCATGGTATCTGATCGAGGCCCTTCAGACTATGAGAAGCCACAACATCAGAGGAAAAGATGTAATCAATTGGCGTTATCGAATCATTTAATTTCTATAACATTGTCATGTACGCCTGGAACATTTCTGTGAGCATCGGTGTTTTTTTTGCGTCAATTACTCCAATGGGTTGCAACATCGTTCATGGCACATCGTACCAAGCAACAGCAAGTGCTAGGTTTATGTGTGAGCCTCATCATTCGATCCCCATGTTAGTCTTCACGAGAAGACCAAATTGAGCGTCAGCTTTACATGTATGTCCCCAAAGATTATTGCAATTGAGTAGTGTATTTTCCCGATGGACTTATCTTGGACGCGATAGTGCTGACGAAGAAGGTGTACAAAATCTCTTTCCATACAAGAAATTAGTATATAGAAAGAGTCCAATCTGATAATGTACCTTGCAAGTAAGATTAGCCTCCCAGGAAAAATGTCTTCCTTCATGCAAGGCAAATTTATTTTTATTTTTTTTACTTTGAGAGGATACACACAACTGTAATATGGCCCTTAATTTATATTTAACTGTGCTGCTATTAATTTCTTATTATCCTAATTAACACGAGAAATCTAACATTTTAGAGCGAACACGGTGTACGCCACCTTTCACTCGTACTATAATAAAATGATAGATAGATTTACAATGAAATCAGTAGCATACATGAAGAATGGACACAATAGAGTGCAAAGGCAGAGCTGAGGAGTTAGATTGTGTTGTGTCGATATGGGGCTCATGCTAGCTAGGATACTTTTGTGAAAGAACTTTACTTCATGTGATACCCTTGTACAAAAGTTAACGTGGATGCTACTAATACTAAAAATGATCAATAATGCTTTCACATATTCTAGCCTTTTGTTCTTACTTCATCGAAATTTAGGCTAGAAGGGGTCATGACTAGTGCCACAAATTGAGCTCGAGGCTTATCTCAACTCGGTTCCCGTCGAAAGCTAAGATGAGCCAACGGCCGCTCGCTCGAAGCTCCCTCGTGACTCGTTGATGCAGTGCTCAACCATTTCCTAAACCTAGTTCTCTCTATGTATATATACCCCTTATCTAACTCTGTATGCACATAGGAACTCTATATTCATCTAGCTAGATAGACAACACTTCTTTCCTCCCCCATGGTAGTTGCAGCAGTGGCAGATGATGTCTAACTGATGCAGGCAAAGCTTCGGGCAGACCTTTCTTCAAGAAGCGTTGTACAAACACCTCTATCCTTGTCGTTCGTCCTTTGTATGAGGCCGGATATGCTAATTTTTCTTTGGAATTGGCATTGTCGAGCTCGTCTTATTTGAGGATTGTCTCAATACATCTATTTCTATTATTAATTAAAGCAAAGTTAAACGGAGCCACCATATTGACCGTGAAATACTAGATATTCCCACATGAATCAGGGAGAAAAAGAGAGATATGTACTATCAATTATAGTAGGTCGGATTATAACAACTTAGATTAAAAGAAGAGTACTTATCAACTACAAAATATGAAAATAGAATAAAAATAATAAAAATAAGAGCCCGTGTCAGATTAGAAAAAGGAGTTATTCAACTACAATAAAACAATAATAGAAATTTACAATAAAAAAATAGAAATAAGAGTGTGTGTCAGATTAAAAGAAAGAGTCCATATCGGCTATAATAAAACAATTGCATAAATATAAAACAGAAAATAATATAGTTAGAGCACATACTAAATTAAATATATTAAGACAAATTGAGTCACACAAACACGTGGGATACCATGCTTGTTATTTTTATCGATTAGTCGATCACCTTTGAGAATGCCTATGTGTGCCTTGTAGATGCTGCGCGACCCACTTCATTTAACTCCTTTTTTTTAGTTTTATGCACGTCTTTGAGACTAACAAATACTCCCACCAATTGCATGTATTTTATAAAGTCAATGTTTAGAACGTTTGACTAATAATTATGCTAGTAACATATATGTTCGATGTTATGCATGTGATATAGTTAGATTCGTATTTGAAAGTGCTTTGATATGATGTTAATTTTATAGTTATCGATGATATAATATGAAAGAAATTAATGGTCAAAGTTTACGTTTGTTGACTACATTAAAAAATTATATGCATTACATTTTAGAACGGAGGGAGTAATAAAACAATGGCATCTCAGGAAAAAACAATGAAGGGTTTGTTTTTCAATAAAGAAGATGAGTAAGGCCTTGTTCTTTTCAACGTATCGTTGTGTTGGTTTATTACTGTAGCAAATTTGAGAGAACCCGTAAAGAGGTCTAAAAATTATAAAAAATAATTTAAAAAATGTTTTATGATCTTTGGAAGGACTACTAAAAGTCACGAACAAATCATTACAAATTATCACAACATATAAGCTATATAAAAATAACAAAATTTGCTATAGTAATACGCAACGGTACGTAACGTTGAAAATAACAAGGCCTAAATAAGCTTTGAATAACACATATATATTAAATAAGACATGGGAATAAATTGCACTCTAATTGTACAAATCAAATAATACATAGAGGGAAAAAATTGGGTGTGTACATCCCTTTTTCTAAAAGTAGAGGGAAAAATTGAAGTGACATAATTTCCATAAAATCCCTATACATATGTCAAAGGGAACAATGCGCTGTCCAAAGAGTTTACTACGATCATACAAACCAGTCAAATTAATTTATGATGATATAAACATGCAGGGAATTTTATGATCATGCATCTATAATCTATAATAAGTACAAACGCGAACAGGCGTTGCTATTGCTGGACACGTGGCCCATTTCTGCAGCCGTGTTGGCCACGTCTTCCCGAAATTTCCCCGCCGTTGGATACCGCGGATGCGCCTATTTGACCGTCTAATTCCCGGTGAGATGTTTTTGTAAAAAAGCCCTTGAAGTTTATGTCAATCAACCCGCGGTTCATAGACTTGGTTACACCCCAGGCAAACGATTTTTTGACAGGCCCCCTAGGCTTTTCTTAATTTAGCCCTGTATCCCTGCCTTCGTCGAAACCCTGCCCTTCTCATGCCTCCTCCCCTTTACCTCCTAACGCCAGCGCCACCCTTCTCTAGCCCCTCCCCACACGGGCTCCCCGACGCCGCCATCACCCACCTCCTCGCTGTGTCCCCTCCTCTTCCTTCCATCCGTCGGCGCCTCAGCCGCACCCGCTGCCGCCTTCGCCATAGCCGCCTCCGCCCCTTTCGCGCCGCTTTCTTCCTCCGCCTTTTCGTCACTGCTCCTAGACCCACTTTCGGACTGACCGCGATGGCGCCACGGTGGTATACCCTAGGGAGGTCAGATCCGGCCACAGCGGTAGACCTGTTCATGGGCGACCCGGCCCAGCCCGGCCCGACCGGTGCATCTGGCCGGGCTCGGGCCCGAGAAAATAGTGAAGCAAGCCATGGCTGGGCCGGGCTCCCGGGCTTCGGGCCGGGTTCGGGCCCGAAACCGAAGCCCGGAGTGTCGGGCCGGGCCGGGCTCGGGCTTGGTCACGCGGGACCGGGCTTTTCCAAGCCCGGCCCGGCGGATGATCAGGTCTACACGGCGTCCCTGGCCAAGCACGGATCTGGCGACGGCGACCATCTTCTTCGGCTTCCCACCGCGCCGTTTGCGCCGGTTCGTCTCCTCCTCATCTCGCCTCGTCTCTGGCATTGCCTCCGCCTCG
Organism: Raddia guianensis; assembly: GCA_036346415.1. Lineage (NCBI taxonomy): Eukaryota > Viridiplantae > Streptophyta > Magnoliopsida > Poales > Poaceae > Raddia > Raddia guianensis. The sequence continues at coordinate 3,905,182 of CM070539.1, read as the reverse complement.
ATGGGGCCGCCCGCCCGCCCGCGCCTTCTCGCCTCCGCCACCGCCACCTCTCTGTGTCCCTCCTCTTCCTTTCGTCGCCTGACCTCCGCCGCTGCCCTCGCCTTCGCCACCGCCACCTTCTTCCTCCGCCCTTTCGCCACTGGTCCTGGCCCCGCTTCCGAGCTGACCGCAATGGCGCCACGACGGTATGCCCCAAGGAGGTCGGATCCGGCGACGGCGACCCTCTTCTTCGACTTCCCTCCGTTCGCGCCCTCTCCCCTATCAGTCTACTACAGAAACGAAAGTCAAGGTCAGCAGCCCCCTCCCTCCTCATTTCTCAGCTTTTCTTCCTTTTACTTGAACCATTCTTGCTGAAATTGCAGGTTATTAGTACCCCCTCACTGGCGACGGTGACACTTTTTTTAGCCTCACAATGAAATGTACATGCTTAGGGACTACACTTTTTTGTTGTTGTCTAGATAATTATTTTCCTGAGATAATAATATTCATGAATCCATACAGTATCCTTGAAACAATGATATGTCAACAAGGGAAAAGCAAAGAATATTTATATGCCTCTTTTCTCTTTTCCAATAGATTCTAGAAGGCATGCCATAATTCTTTTCCTGGTCTGACGTTTACAGTGAAATGTATGTTTCATAAGTGTTGGCATTCTTTTGACAAGTATTATTATATTTGTTCGCTTATTTGGTGTTTCATACAAACTATCTGTTAATGACATGGAAGTTGATTTGGGATTATGCGCATATGCTACAATATCTTCCTCTCGCAAGAGCAACTAGATTATAATATAAAAAAAGGTTTGGATTTTGTTCTACATGACTTGAGCAATGCTATGTTAAGAATTTCCTATTGAATCTCATTCTTAGATACATTTTAATTATGTGATATCGAAATATCACATACATTGTTAAGTGGTTATTTTCATTCAAGTTTTTGGCTTATTTTAGTGGCAAAGCTCAACACGTTGAGTTGAGATGGTGTCATTTTTTGGTTTGGCTAATTTGCTGCTTAGTCAACAGGTTTTTTGCTATACATCGAAGATTACAATGTTATCAATACTCTTACATTGTATTGCCATGATTTTCTTTTTCAAGGTATTGACATGTTATTTGTGCCATTTTACTGGTTGCTTATTGCCGAACTAAATTGACGAAATATTTGATCCTGGGTTTTACAGATTGATTTTGTCTTCAATGGTTGCATTACCAAATCCTTCTAACAAGAGGCCAGTTGCTAATGTTCTTAGCATGCATGAATGCAGTTGTCGAACAATGATCATCAATCGATTGAGAGAATGGGAGTCGACAAATGTATATGTATCATGTATGTAGCTTTGCGTGCAGGTTTGCTTCTAGCCAAGTTGTATAGTTGCATTTCCGTGTAAGTTATGATGCATGCATGCATGTGTGTACTTTGGTGGAGTAAAGTAAGACAAAGATTGAGGAGAAACCTCAATTGGCACCTACCTTTTGCTAGGCCTGGAAATAATTAATTTGTATTTGTCTAAGCTGATGCATAATGCCTAGCTCTCTCTCTCTGCATAGGCCATGTAAATGATAAAATGTGCAATATTGTGCAACATCCCAAATTTTTTAACACTCCCCCCAAGTACATGCCTTGGTTTTCTTGGGCTATGTCGAACTATATTCAGTAAGATATAAAAATCAGAGTATTTTGGCTATGTCGATGGTTCTGTATTTGATTTTCTTCAGATCCCTCTTATCTGATCTATGATTAAACATTGTGTATCTGTTTTTTTTTGTTGACAAGGCATATAGAAATGCATAACCAGATGACCACCATAATCGACCTCCGAACCGGCGGACCATGGGCCCGCTTATTCAACTAGTATAAACGAGCGAGGTGGCCAGCGCGTTTGCGCGGCTATATTTGTTTTGGTATATAGTGTTTATCTCTAACTCATAATCTATCTCTAACATATCAGATCGGATTTAGAGTTTATCTCTAATATATTATATAAACTTTAGTATTTAATATGAATTTCTAATATTTTCTTTTAATCTAAGCCGCATAGATCTTTTATTTTTTTATTTGATTAATCTATCCCGTTATAATTTGGTTCCATAGTTGATTGAACGGATAAAATAACCATATTATATCATTTTTAGTATTTAATCAGAATTTCTAATATTCTTCTTTTAATCTAAGCCGTTATAATCCGGCCGCACAAAATCAACGGCATAGATCGTTTATTTTTTCTTGATTTATGTGAGAATTTCTTTGATTGATCTTGGCCGTTATAATTTGGTCCACCGTTGATCGAACAGCTGAAATAATTTGGATGATGTGGACGAACGTGGTGGCTTCTTTTTTCCCTCCTTCATATATATAACGAGCAAGGTGACCCGCGCGTGTGCGCGGCTAAATTTGTGTTAAGATATAGATAGTATATCAGATTAGATTTAGAGTTTATCTCTAATATATAGATCAACTTCAGTAGTTTGTTATAGAGGTTAATATTGACCGTTAGATTTACATAATTATATCCATATTCGACGATGTAGAGTTTTTTCTATGATTAACGTGAGAATTTCTACTATTTTTCGAGAGGTTAATATTGATCGTTAGATTTACATAATAATATCCATATTCAACGATGTAGATTTTTTTTTTCTATGATTAACGTGAGAATTTCTACTATTTTTCGAGAGGTTAATATTGACCGTTAGATTTACATAATAATATCCATATTCAACGATGTAGATTTTTCCTTTTTTCTATGATTAACGTGAGAATTTCTACTATTTTTCGATTAACGTGGGAATTTCTAGGATTTTAGGATTAATGTGGTGGGTCCGTTTAATTCTGTTTTATATAGATAGTAGATAGGTATATGTAAACCGTGAGCGATCCACTGTAGGAAAAGGTTTGGAAAGCGCTAGGTCTCACGTTATTTTCGACTGTAGAGCGAGATGAATCCCCTCTCACTCATCTCATGGAGTCATGGCGGTGGGAGTGGGATGAATTAATCGCAAAGCGATGGAGGACAAGAGCTAGCTAGCGCCTAGCGAGGCAGTAGCTAGCTCGGGAGACTGACGGGGTGCATGCATGGGGCCCGGAACGTAGACATCCACCTCGTGGGGTGGTGGCCATGGTGAATTGGTGAATTGGTGATGGCGGAGGCCGAGAGCCAGCGCGCGCGCGCGGCCGCGGCGCGCTTCAGAAAAGGTCGTGATCACCTCACCGGTCTTTTCACCGGCTGCCCTCCCAGCTGCCCCAGCTCCTCTTCTTCTTCCTCCTCTCGCCTCTCGCTCTCTTTCCCTATCCGTTCCATCGATCTCTAGCTCCGTGATCTCTCTCTCTCTCTCTCTCGTGGAGGGTCATGCATGCGATGCGAGCATTGATGCGTGGGGGCATGGAGACGTCGCGTCACCGGCGCAAGCCAACAAACGCATGCACGCCGCGCGGGCAGGGGGGCGGCTAGCTACCATGCATATTTGCTCGCTCCGCCGCGCGACACGGCCGGTGACCCGCCAGGATCATGGCCTTCGATCTCTCCTGCTGCCTGCAGCTGCCCAGGGGCCCGTGCGACCTGCCTCTGAGCTGCTGGCTCGCCGTCCATTTTGACCGTCGCCGGTCCAGGGGCATCTCTAGCTAGCCGCTCGTGCCCACGCTCCATCTTTCCACTTCAGCCTAAATTCGATTTAAAAAGCTACGGCTGGAAGTACGTTATTTCGGTAGAAGCCAAATGTTTTAACCTGTCGTAGCCATTTTTATAAGGGTTTGAATGGTTTCTATCAAAGCTTTCAAAAACTATTTTTAATATTTTTTTTTACATTTCAAGGCCCACGACGGTATAAATTTTTCGTATTATAATCACCCCGTTCTAAAATGTAAGGCATATAATTTTTTGATTCAATCAACAAACGTAAACTTTGATCATTAATTTCTTTCATATTATATCATCAGTAACTCTAAAAATAACATCATATCAAAGTACTTTCAAATATGAATCTAAGTATATCACATGCATAACATTGAACATATATGTTCCTAGCATAATTATTAGTCAAACGTTCTAAACATTGACTTTTCAAAATACATGCACGCCTTACATTTTAGAACGGAGTGAGTGAGTAATACACACCGCTTTCAACAGAGAAAAACAGGGCATAATATTTTTACTATTTGTTTCTTTGCAGACTTGTTCGAGTGGTAGATCTAAATGAATATGATGGTTGGGCTGAACTGAGTTGAATGTTAAGCTGGATTTTGAAAGATTCATCAATGTGCGTCCACTTTGCCTATGTTATTATTAAAAAGCCTTTTGATGTGTTTCAATGATTGGAAAAAACTGAAACCAAATTATTTGTTTAGCCAAATAACATAAGCCACTTCGGACATACCAATTGAAAATAGAAGAGATTCTCTAAATATAGAGATAGGGAGAGGATCTTTAAATTTACGAACTAGCATAAATAATCTACTGGATTGATATAGGAACCAGGAGTACTTACAAGTGGATATGATCATTTGTTATAGATCATGTCAACTCGTGGGACCTCGCGTTGCGGTCCTGAGGGTCGGACCGTGGGATTTGTAGAGATGGATGACCAATCCGTCAGAACCCTACAAGATCGGACCCGCTGCGCAATGGGGAAATGGGAGCAAGGATGCTTCGAGACAAGGTTCTTTAGGCTGGTTTGGGCCTCTCAGGTAAGATAACAGCCCTACTCCGGTGTTTCTTAGTCAAGTGGATCAAGCGAGTACAAGGGGAGGTCGAGGTGAGCGTCAACGGGAGAGAACTTCGGCGACCACTCCTCGCCTCTAGTTAATGTGCTTTGCTGCGTCCGTATCTAGCCATACGTGTGAGTGGCTAAGTCTTGTGAATATTTTTCTCCCTTGTCTACATGTCGTTTTTCTGTTGATGGGTGTGGCCTTTTATGGTTGCTCGAGTCGTGCTTGATCCCATCATCCCATCGGTGTCAACGGGCCCCACGTATTTCATGAATCGGTGGATGACGCGGGGGCGTGACCGGGGCACGCGCACCGTAGGAAGTGAATATCCGTTTTGTCTACCAGATCGATTGGGCACGTTTCTATCTAACGCCGCATCACTGCGCTTGCACTGTTCTATCGCCAACTTGTTCCTGCAGGGCACAATAATTTTGCGGCTCCTGAAGCAGGTGACTCATTCTTGGCGTGAGGATCGAGGATCTAGTCAGGGTCGTGGCTTCGTGGGGAAGTCATGCCCGGACGACCCAGCCTCGACACGTGCCTTATTTGTGAGCATGGCCTCAGAAAAAACTGTAGAATAAACTTGCACATATTTGTAACCAAAATAGCATAATTTGTAAAATTGCGTATGTGTGTGTGTTATTTTGTGTAATTGTGTGTGCGTGGCGCGCGCTATGTGATATGTCAACATACTATAAAAGAGCTATCTGTGTGTAGCATTGTATAGGCACTCAGAGAGTTTGCAGTGGTTCTATCTATCTCTACCGCCTATACTGCCCGTGCGACGACCCGTTTCCTCTCCTCTGCCTCTGCCGCTGCCAACACAGAGAGCTCCTCTTTATTCTCCCTCTGAAATGTTCTGTACTGCGTTGCGTCCCGTTGATTTATTCTTGTTGTAGGTTAGGTTAGGTCACACAGGACTGCAGTGGATCAGTGGGCAGCCTCGTTTTTTTTGGTTTTGTAACACGAACGTTTGACCATGTATTGCACGAGCCAAGTATTTGCACGTTGGCTCGCTCAGTCTCGACTCACTTTCCTACCCCTAACTAAACGTGCATATTTGAAACGTTTTTTCGTCTAATTGTATGGATGGATACGTCGGTTATGAAGGTTCAACTTGGAAGCATGTACGGCCCATGTCCTCGTTCAGGCGTGGCTCATTTCTACCCCCTAATTGCAAGTACATAGCATGCTCTCGACGACGTTTTCCGCGTAAATACAAGGATGATGACATGTCGATGTGCCTGGAGGTCGATCGCTTCGCGCGTTGGATCTCTCTTGCTGGGCACGCACGCACCGGCTATGGCTATTGGCAGAGCTCGCTCGCACGCACGCACGTACAGCTGCGCACTGTTGCTTCGGGCCCTGGGGGAGGGGGACGGCGAGTGGCACGCGACCAGGACGTACGCCGCAGGCGCCATTAACGCCATTGCTGATCCACGACGCTCGCTCCGGCCAGATGCCAATATTATCAGTATCTAGCTACCTTGCTTGGTAGAAGGGTTACAGATACTACGTACGTGCAGATGGAGACGACGAGGAGGCAGCAGGGCACGTAATTGCAGGGTGCTGTCGGGCCATTAACTAAATATTGGTGTGTAACACTGTGCCGCCATTAGCTACTGCCAGTAATTCGCGACGCTGATCCCTACGTGTCTAGCTAGTCACATGCTAGCTAACATGGCGAAACATGTGGTGCAAACCACTGTCTTCGTGCAAACCTCGTGAAAACCATATATAAAAGTTTTGTAAATTCATAAAATAATTACTGAAGATAGGTATGTGCACGAACTACATCACCTTTTCTCCCAAACGATGTTGAGTTTAGACTTGAGATTTGGTAAACAATTACTGAAGATAGGTATGTGCATTGTTTCTCCCAAACGATGTTGAGTTTAGACTTGAGATTTGGTGGTGGTGTAATTCGTGCACATACCTAGCTAAAGTAATTTTTTCATGAATTTACAAAACTTTTATATATGGTTTTCACGGATTTGCACGAAAACAGTGGTTTGCACCACATATTTCGCCAGCTAACATACCTTTCATTCGTTGTACCCCATACACTATGAAGATCGATATGTAAAATTAGATAGCAGAGATTTAGTCATTTTATATTAAAAAAAATACTAAGAGAGCGGCTCCGACGCAGTCGTCTGGGTCGCGCGCACGCCTCGCTTGGGCCCAGCTGTCGACGAGCGCGGTGTGGCCCAGACAACTGGGTTTGAGTAAAACCAAAATACTAAATATAGAAGTCAATATCAATATCAAGAAGCCAGACAACTAGTTAATATTTGTTGGGCTCACAATTAAATTTAAAAAACAATCACCTGTCATCTGCATGGTCGCTAGGGCTGCTAATGGGTTTAAACCCAACCCATATCCACCTCACTCCATTTTAGTAAAACTATTTTTTTCTACCCACCCCACTCCACCCCATTTTTATTTGAACCCACCCACCCCATTTCTTATATAAACCCAAACCAATCTAACCCACACCTCTCATATGGATTCAACCACATTTCTCAACCCATTTGAATCCATTTCTCAACCCAATTTTATATGAAGATTAGATATTTAAAGAAAAACACCTTAGTTTTTAAACCTCGCGTTCACACTATGAAAAATCATTGAAATTGTTTGAAATTTTTTGTCATGACTCTGTACATCTGGTCGCAATTAACTTTGTGTAGGTTCGCATGGCAAACAGAATAAATGGGTCCCACAAGTAAAATTTGATGTTTTTCGATAAAGTTGATCTGTCCAAAGGCCTGCTGGGTTTCGGGCCACGCTTGAAAAAGCCGGTTCCGCGGGACTAGGCTGAGCCTGGTCCGATCAGACATCTTTTCCCATTCTCGGGCTCAAGCTCAGCCCGACCCAGTGCTATTTCGTATTTTCTTCGGACCCAGTCCCGGTCCCGGCCTGACGAGCGGGCTCCAGCTCGAAGCCCAAGCGACCAAGTCGGCCTGGTGTACTCCTTAGGTTGGCCCGGCTCAGGCTGCCCATGGTTAGGTCTATTATAAAACAGTTTAGTTTTTTTAAAAACCTCGCGTTCACACCATAAAAAATTATAAAAATTGTCTGATTTTTTTGCTATAACTCTACATATCCAAAAGCAACTTTGTGTAAATTGGCAGGTTAAACTAAATAGGTGGGGCCCGCATGTAAAAATTATGATATATTATAGAACCCATATGAATTCATTTAATACAAACCCGTGGGTTGAGCCCATTTGAACCCAAACCTTTTCAAACCCACCCCATCCCAACCCAAGCCATTTCAACTTAAAATCCATCCCACCCCAACCCATTAGAACGTCAACACCATTTCCACCCATTCAAAACAGCCCATGCTAAAACCCAACCCATTAGCACCCCTACTCCCCCTAGATTTTTTAAAAGGATTAACAAGTGTTGGGCAAGTGATTGCCACGAATCTTAACGTAGCCATCTGCAACCAAGCCAATCATAATATCGCAACCTCTAAAAGATTGTCACACCCTCTTCAAGAGCATTTTCAATGATATAGTCAATCAATAGGTTTAAAAAATAAACATGTTATCTATAGATAGCATATATATAAGCTCTTCAATAGACGAGCTACAATATAGTCTGTAGAATTAATAACGACTCCACATGCAATAAAACATGGACATGTAACTTGAAATAAACTATACACTAATTATAAATCTGTAGGTAATCTACATCTCTACCAGTTCTTTAATTTATCTGCACCACGTAAGCAAAATGTTGAGTTAACATCTTTATTATGGCTAGCTGACTAATTAAGCAGAATCGGATATGCCGTAAACTTCCGCTCTACGCATAACCATCACGAAAAATTCTAGAACTAATACTTAAAATGAGGTATACGACGATCGCCTGCGTTGTCCCTCGAGGTGGCTCGGCGACCCAACCGCCCCCTCGCCGGAGCCCCCTTGCCGGAGTCCCAGCTGGCCGCCATCACCGGTGGGCTGCTCAAGGTGGCGGGCCCCCCCTCCCCTCCCCTTCTCCTCCCTCCCTCCCTCCTCCCTCCTCCCTTCCTCCTGTTGCAGTGCGGCGGCTTGCGGCGGATGCTCCGGCGGGCAATGGCTTGTTGCCGGATCTCGTGGAGTGGTGGCGGATCCGTGTTTTGGGGTCGCGGCGGCTCGACGGCAGCGGGCGCATGGAGGTCTCCTCGGCGGCGAGGTTGCCGGATCAGCGCCAGGCGGCCGGCGCGCCCGGCGCGGCTTGCGCTGAGCCGCTTCGTGGCCGGCGGCTCTGCAGCCGGGCGCAAGGCGCGCGGCAGTCGCTGCAAGGCGCTTCGTCGGCGGCAGCGTCTTGCCGCGTCGGCGTCTCTCCTCGCCGCTCGAGGTCCGCCAGGGTCGGCGGTTCTGCCTCTTCGTCGTTGGCGGCGGGCTATGCGTCGGGTTCTGGCTGCCGGGTTCCGGGACGGCGTCGGGATGCGGCCGTCGCTGCTCCTATTGGCAGCAAGCTACGCGCAGGTGGTCGGTCTAGAGGCCCGTGCCGCTCGCCAGCCAGATTCGGCGGTGTTCCTTCGGGATCTGGTAGCGGCTGCTGGGGCCTGGGCCGGCGACGCTTTGTCGGCAGTGGGTCGCCTGTTTCGCCGTCTGCCGGTCTTCCTCCAGGTCTCCGTCCCCTCCCTTCCTCCTCTGTCTGGTTCTCTCGGCGACACCTTCCGCGCCTTTGCTCCCTTCTCTGGCGAAGTTGCGGCTCGGGCGTGTGCCCTCTCCTCCTCCCCCTCTGAGGTGAGGCGGTCCGGTTGGGGGCGCCCCTTTCTCCTCGCCGTCGCTCTCTTCCGGCCCTCCCCTTGCCGGTGCAGTGGCGTCCGGCTCAGCCAGCCCCCTCTCACCTCTCCCCTCTCTGCTGGAGAGGCTGCGGTCGGGATCGGTCTCCTCGCAGCAGCTGATGGGTGTCCAGCTTGCGCGGGGGAGGCGGCTCCCTGGCGTTGGTGGCTCGGCCGGTTTGCGGGCTAGGGGCGTGGGCCCTTCGGGGGTGTTGGTGTTGTTGTAGGAGCTCGGCGTTCGGCTTCCTTGGTCGGGCGTTCATGGAGGGGGGTGGCTTCGGTGGCGTGGCTGTGGTGGTGTGGCGCGGTGGCTGCGCTCATCGGTTCTAGCTTCGTCCTCCACCAAGGCTTCAGGGCAGTTGCGACGGGTGAAAACCCTGCCTAAGTTTTCGCTTGGGCCGGCGATGGCGACGTCTCGACGCCGTTTTCCTTCTTGAAGGCATCGTCATGGTGCTCGTTCTGCCCCTGAAGTTCCCAAGCGAAAGCTCCTCTGCGACGGCGTCGTGTTTGCGTCGCTCCCTTGTTGAAGGCGTCGCCCCTGGTCTTGGTGGTTGGCTGCTAGTGTTTTCTCCGCCGCGTTTGTGTCTCCGGCGGCCTCAGATCTTGTCGTTGTAGTCGACGGCCTCAGGCGTGGTGGTTGCCTAGCCATAGCTTTGGTCGGGCTTTCTTCACTCCCCCCTTTCTCTTTTGTAAATTGTTTTTTCTCTTCTATTTAATGAAATGGTAGAGCTACTGCCCGTTATCTCAAAAAAAAAAAACTTAAAATGAACCTCTGACAAAACCCTGCGTTGAACAATGTTTGAAGACTGCGCTACGCATGCTTAATCTTAGCTACTACTTTCTTCTCCTGCATTGGTCAACTCGCCTTAGTCTTGCTAGTTTGGGGGAGGCCTGGCGTCCTTGGGCTCCTGGCAATGTTGTCAAGATCACACATCACATGCATGGCTCGATATCTGGCTCCTCCGCTTTGTTTCTTTCTCCCTCTTCCCTCTGCCATGGGATCGATCGCGCTCTGGAGCCTGGGCTGGCATGCACACGTGCGAGCGCCTGCACGATCGATCAGATCATCAGCCAGCCGCTGCTCCGCCGGCGACCGCGACGCTTCGATCGCCGCACGGCCCGCACGTGAGCGCGCCGCGCCAAACGCCATGGCCGGCCGAGCCCGCCATTACTGACGGCGAGTCCCACTCGGAGTGGCCTGTACGTGCCATGCATGCGGCGACGATCCGCCCAGCACCATTGTTTCTTTCAGACGCACGCTCAGCTCAGTAGTAAGACTGTGCAAAAGGGAAGCGTGCAGCCGCAGCCCTGCTCATGCCAGCCTTTCTCAAGCAACTGAGCTCATGCCATGGGCCATGGCAGAGAGAGAAGAGGACGGAGAGAGCATCGAGATTCGTGCGTGTCTGACCGATATTTTGTCGAGACCTAGTTCGTTCAAAGGATCAGCAGCTGGCCTGCACTTGCTGTCTTGCTCTGTCCAGTGGGTTTTGTCTACCCTTTTATCAGACAGTACTGCAGCTCCCATCAGCAGGGGAAACAACGCAGAATGTGTACGGCTCTTATGGGTCTGTAATCGCAGAGACGTTTCATGGATCATAAAGAACACCTTCAGAACATGTGGTTAGTTATTCAGAGGAGGAAAATAAGCTTGCGAATATTACTGGCCTAAGAAAGAAGCAGAAATTCGTAGCATCCTGGGCTCCTGGCCCACGCATGATTGTCATGGGAGAGCCTGTTAGAAAAAGGCTTCGTATTGGGCCTTATAGGCTTTTCAGTCAAACTAGCATGTTAGATTCACGCAATTGCGCGGCTAGCAGGTTTATTAGTTTACATTTACATGTAATATAATCGATTAAAATTACTATATGTATTAAAGCTACACATTCACTATACTATATGGACCGACCAAAGGTTACTCTCTCTCCTTTGATTAAATTAAGGAATTTATATCCCATAATTAGATTGATCTGGTATATTACCTTTGACCGCTAAGCTTCAAAACACGTGAATCTTTTCTCTTCTCTTTTCTTTTCTTTTTTTTTTTTTTTGGGGGAGGGTGTGGGGGTAGATGCAGAACAACGCAGGATGCATATCTCCTCCTTATGCATGCCGCTGTCGTTTGCTTTTCACCACATCATAGTCACCTCATCTCCAAACTTCTAATCTCTTGAGCATTATGATCTATGGTAGCGTGTAGACATCTCTTCCTCGGGCTATGATCCGTTCCCTTTCTCATCGCCTCCAAGTTATCTACTATTTGGACTCTAATAATATAGTATTTTGATTTGTAGCACCTCACATCTGTCTTCTTCAAGGCGTATTGATTTACAACAACAAATAAGCATCTCCTACTTAGTCTTTTGATGACAGGGACAACCTTTGAGATAATTTTTCTGATTAGCGTGGTGGATCTGTTGGGTCCTATTTTAATTACATAATATATAAGTTTGACATGGACGATATTTCTATTTTACCCAAATTAACATGAATTTTTTTATTTTACATTGTATGTCATATGAACTCTTTCTTTTTATGTGGCATGAACTCTTATTTCTATTATTTTTATTCAAAATTTATGTGATATTTTATTCGTAATAGTTGTTGATTGGGACTTTTTTATTAATCGGACATGGACTCTTATTTCTATTATACAGCTTTTTTATAATTGTTGTTGATATGGACTCTTTTTATTAATCGAACATGAACTCTTATTTCAATTTTTATGTATGGACACTTTATATTAATCGATAGTGAACACTTATTTCTATTTTTCAAATTTATGTAATTTTATTTTAAATTGTTGATGGTATGGACTTTATCAATATGTTATGAACTTTTCTTTCTATTTTTATTTTAGATTTATGTATTTTTATTTGTATATGTAGTTAATATGGATTCTTTCTATTAATCTCACATGAATTCATATTTATATTATTTTTATTTTGAACTATATATTTTATTTGTAATTGTAGTAGGTATGATCTCTTTCTATTAATTTAACATGCACTTTTATTTCTATTATTTTTACTCTACATGTTTATATATTTTTATTAGAGCTGATGTGAACTCTTTCTTTTAATCTACAATGGACTCTTATTTCTATTATTGTTCATTCTACATTTCTAATATTTTTTAAATCTAAACTGCTATAATATGATCACACTAAATTTATCGACGTAGATTGTTTCTTTTTTTATTTATGTGAGTATTTTTCTCTGAGTAACGTGGTGGTTCCGTTGACTTTTTTAATTATATAATGGATATCTTAGGACTGGTAGTTATTCAAGATTAATGTTCTTCGGTGCGAGACTGACTTTTTTTTTTATTATTTATTTCGTTTGAAAATCACGTTGTATTTATAAGATCCGGCCACGCTACTACGTTGTATTCAAGCGATTGTCATCTTCGCAGATTAAAATCTAGAAAACTCAAGAGTTGTCCTGTTAAATCTGGCAATGCAGAGAACGAGAATGGGAGCATCAGATCAATTGTGTACTTGTCTGAAAGCATAATGTGCATTGTCAGTTCATCTTGCTTTTGACTCGTTGAATTGGATATGTCTTGCTAATCATTGCCCAATAGCAGAGCCAGTGAAACCATTGACCGGAAAGGCTCAAAGGCCGATGAAGCCAAGCCGCTTTTCACTTTTTACAATGCAAACAAACCGATAAGAAGGCAGGCCAACCTACCTTTATGCCAAGGGAAAAATACCCGAAATAATCAACAGTTAAATAGAAATTAATAAAATAATCCACTGTAAAAAGAAATTACAAAAATAACCCGGCTCCCGTCACCCGGTGGTGCCGCCACCGGGCGCTGCCGCAATAGAGAGCCGCCACACCTGGGCGGCGACAGTGAGCTGCCGCCACTGGTGGTGGCAGCAGCAAGACGCACGCACAGGCACTGCATGCATGCATGCACACACTGCACACACACACTGCACTCTGCATGCACACACACTTCCTTTTCTTTTCTCTTTTCTTCCTCCTTTATTTCTTCCTATAAAATCAATTATATATATATATATATATATCCAAATCTCACTAAAAATCATTAGTCCAAGGTTAGTCCAATAAATCATTAATCATGCTCAAATATTCATCCAAAAATATTATTTTCCTTTCAAGGATATTCCAATAATTCCAAAATTCACATAAACACACATGCATTCATACACTGTGCACATTTTTCCTTTTCTTTTTTCCTTTTCTTTCCTTTCCTTTCCTTATTTCTTTTCTTATTAGTCCAATAAATCATCAATGATTCTCAAATATTCATTCCATAATTATCATCTTTCCTTTCAAAAATATTCTAATAATTTCAAACATATGTAAATAAATTGAAAAAACATCTCATCATAAAATATTAAAATATTCACTCAACATCCTCCTGGGAGCATATATAAACACAAGCTAGAGCGCATACGCCCTTTCTCAAGATCGAGCTCGACAAAGCTTGATCTTAGTTCATTTACACAATACAAAAATGCAAAAAACGAGTAGGCTTGAAGAAAGCTCAAGTTCAAATTATAGTAGACTCAGACACTAACTTTTTTAAAAAACAAAGTTTAATTAGGCCTAACGAAGCTCAAGTAGGTTCAGATGAAGCTTGAGCTCAAACAAACTAGCTAAAATATGGTTGTCTAGAATATTAAGATTATAAATAAGTTTAAGCAGACTCAAGTCAAGCTCGTTCTGTTGGAGATGATGGAAATATAGGGAACGAGCAGAGTCCCTATCTGTTGAGTGAATATTTTAAATATTATATGATGAGATGATTTTTTAATTTATTTACATATTTTTATGTGAATTTTTGGAATTATTGGAATATCCTTCGAAAGGAAAATAATATTTTTGGATGAATATTTGAGCATGATTAATGATTTATTGGACTAACCTTGGACTAATGATTTTGGTGAGATTTGATATATATATATATATATATATATATATATATATATATATATATATATATATATATATATATATATAATTGATTTTATAGGAAGAAATAAAGGAGGAAGAAAAGAGAAAAGAAAAGAAAAGGAAGTGTGTGTGCATGCAGAGTGCAGTGTGTGTGTGCAGTGTGTGCATGCATGCATGCAGTCTGTCGGCAGGCGCATAAAGCAATGTCGCCTGGTGGCGGCAGCCACCATGGCCGCCTGGTGTGGCGGCTACTGTCTGACGCGCCATGGCGGCACCATCCGGGTATGGAGTCGGGATATTTTTGTAATTTCTTTTTACAGTGGATTATTTTATTAATTTCTATTTAACTGTTGATTATTTCGGGTATTTTTCCTATGCCAAGGTCTGTGTACAAGATTCAAGCAGCACGCGAAGATACAGTGGGTTGTAGGCACGGATTTAGATTTCGTTGAAATTTCAAGAATTACGGTAATTTCGTAGATGAACGAAATTTTTTGGACACCTTACATTTAACTATAGTTTCTGGTGTCTTGAGGATGTTGTTAGAGTAGTGCGGTGAGGATACGAAAATGCCATTGTAAAGCAACATTGAGGATGTTGTCATTACTGCATATCCTACACAGAGGCCGCCCCTAGGGCAGGTGATAAGGTGTTTATTGTGAAGCCCACCATTGGATTCAAATCCCCATGATAATAGGAAAAATCCGTCTCATTTTAAGGATGTATTGGGATCGAATAGTTGGATCCTCACGGTGCTCTAAAAAACATGTAAATGCTTTGCTAATAGGTGTTAATTTTTTATTGAAACAAATTTTCAATTAATATTGTTTTGCATCAGTTTATTATTATATTATTTTGAAACAAAATGATTGGCTAGAGAACTTTGTTTAATGGTGAAGTCAAAGTGCAAAGCTAAGCATAGAAAGTACCCAACAATTCCTTGCAAACTTTTAGGTTCTGATGTGTACTTAAGAGCATCTCCAATGGGGACATATTAGCTAGCTATATGCCCTCCACATCATCTTTTGTGCTGACCTGGAGGAGAGGGGGGCGTGCTGGGCAAGCGCCGGCGCTACACCAAGCTCCGGGCACTAGGCGAGCGCCCCAGCGCCCCGATGCCACCACACCACGAGCCCTCCCCCGCCGTCCCACGCTGCCCACCGAATCCGGGTCGCCATGTCGTTGGAGACGACGAGGGGAGGGGAGGGGGCGCGTGTAACATCCCAAATTTTTAAAACCAATTTGGCACGTTAATAATTTCTTAAGTGCATGATTTAAAAATGTTAAATCACTCATTATTGCATCATGACATCATCACTTCATGCATTGCATCTAAATTAGAAAAATAATTTAATCTTTCCAAGTCTATGTCCTTTGGTGGAAAAATATGGTGATTATTTTAAATAATATTTTCTATAAACCAATACCCCAGGTGAAGTTATTTGGAATTATATTTTAAGTGTTGGGAAAGCAAAACCATATTCCTTAAATATGAAATTATGTGAAAAGGGTTTTGAAAATGAAATGCTTTTGGAAAATAAAAGTCCATTTGAAAATCAGAAATCCAAAGGCCTTAAATCCTTTCCCAGCCCAGGCCGGCCCATTCCTTTTTCCCTTTCCCCTCCAGCCGAGCTGGCCCGCTCTCTTCCCCTCTTCTCTTTTCCCGCTCATTTGGTCATGAAGCCGTCGCGCCCGGCCCATCCGCATTGCTTTCCCTTATGAATGAGGAGGGCGACACCGACAGGTGGAGCCCACCGCGTCAGCCTCTCCTCTCTCCTTCTTCCTCCCTGCTTCTCCTTCCTCTTCATTCGCCATTTTCGCTCTGCGCGCCATTGTTTGTTAAATCCTCTTTCCGGGGCCGCCGTGGGTCCTTTCCCCACGACGCCGCCTTTACACTCTTCCGCCGGACCCCTCTCCGTCCCCTACCCTTTCTTGTCTTGTCGCCGGCCGAACCCCCTCCGCGTTCAATGCGCTTCCCTCACGGTACCGGCCGGAATCAGCACCGACGACTGCCAACCCCGCGAGTAGCATTGAATACGTCCCGGGCGAAGCATCCCTATAAATGGAGTACTGCTACCTCCGCTGCCCCTTGCTTTGCGCCACCGCATTGTGCCTCACCCGAGCCGGTGCGTTGTCAATCCTCATCACCCTGCCGCTATTTCCGTTCCCTTTCATCTCGCCTCTTTCCTCCTAACCCATGCCCTCCGTGGGTGATCCGCAGGTCGCCCAAATAAGCTCTCGCCAAGTGGACCGACGCCGTGCGATCCGCTAGCGTGTCCGGAGCTTCGCGCCGCCGCCGCCGCCTTGATCCCATTGCCTTGCCGCTTCTTCGACTGGCGAGCTCAAAGGTAGCCCTTGATCCTTCCTCATTGTCATCCCCGGTATTGGTGGCCCGGCGTGTGCTTCATCACGCCCGCAATGCTCGCTGTCGCCACCGCCATATACCGTCGCGCGCCGCGCTTCGCCACCCATCATTCGGGGTGGTTAGCACGCCATAGCGTTCGCCTCGCCTGCGTCTCGCTTGCGCTAATAATCGCTCTGGTGGCGAGCCGTCGCCGCCGTGGACCGCGTCGCCGCCGGTTGCCTCTCCTCTATTTTTCCCCCTTCCGCCTCTACGGTGCCACCGACCGGTGGGGCCCGCTTGTCAGCTCGCCCTGCCTCGCCTCTCCTGCGCGGTGCCGGGCGCGTCGCGTCTCTGGGCCGTGAGCCGAGCCGGCCCAGTACCACCGCTCAGCCCCTTCTTTTTCTTGTTGTTTTATATTAAATCAATTCCGGATTCACTAAAAGTATTTATTAAAATAGCTTGTGCGTGCTAAAAATTCTGTAAAAATTAGTAAAATTACTCTATTAGATTCTGAACCTGGGAAAATTATGTATTTGCATGTCATGCATTTGGAATCCATTTTTGGTTAAATAGATAAGCTCTAGGTGCATCTTTAAATTTCATGTGCTGTAATTATTCTATTTAAATTCAGGAAAAATACTTTGGAGGTTGCTGGACCCTAAAAATATTAGTTGTATTCATGGCATCCATCCAGCATCTGTTTTAGTTATGCAAGTAATTTTGGGATGGCATCATACCATGTATGCATTAACCATTTAGCATCATGTTTCCTTTAAATGAAAATGCATGGAAAATAGGATTTCTACATTTTTCTAAAAATAGCATGGCATAAAATATTTTACTTATGTGTGTTGTATTGCTTTGCATGCGTGTGCGCGTTTAGGAGGTCAAGCTCCCGAAGACCCGATCGACGCCGTCCCCTTCGCTTTCCCCGGAACCGATCAAGGCAAGTCCCCCCTTTGATCATATTGAGAAGCCATTTTCGGTTATTTAGAAAATGTTATTAGACTTGAAAATATGCATGCTAGTTTAAAAGTTAAATGCCGTATTTCCTAGACTTAGTTATCATGACCGAATAGAAAGGTAAGAAATATGGTAGGATTAAACCTAAGGCTAAAATATGAATTGCGCTTATTTATATGCTTTGATTGTGGTAGGATAAATGCTTAAAATCATTTATGCGGAATGATGCAATCATTTGTGTGAAAGGTGAATGTTTTGAGAAATGGTTGGAAAAGGGTGATTTAAAGATAGCTCATCAAGGGTGATGCTGAGTAGGAAATGATTTTCCTCTTACCCCAAAATCTTTCCGACCAGGGAGATATTTTGTCGGTTGGTGCAGAGGGCACCATGTTTCGAAACTGGGCTAAAATATCAAATCTCTCCTAGTCTAAGGACTGCTCATCCTATGATCCTATGAACTGAGCCATTACAGTACGACCTCGAGCCCCGGAATGGGACGGGCCCGATCGTTGGCCCTCGCGGTTGATGGACTTGTGGCGAAACACCGTCTGGGTGCGTAGCCTCTCGAGGGTAAGGCGTACCCCACTGCAGAGTTAAAACTGTCATGATAGCCGTGTTTCGCGGTTATGAGCGCGAAGGACTGATTATATGGTGGTTTCTTCATTTTAAAACAAATTTAGAAAAGGGATTTTAAAGAAAGGATTTGAGATGAGTAAGGATTTGAGAAGGATTTTGCTTGAGCTAGGTGCCACCGCGATATTCCGGATTGGGTGACGGCTCACCGGAAAGTGTCGCGTGGAATGGACCTAGCCGCTTTGAGAAAAGAAAAGAAGAAGGATTTTGTTCTCGCTATGGCACTGAGGCCAAGTGGCGAGAACCGTTTGAGAAGAGTCCAAAGAAAGTGATTAAGATTTATTGTTTCTAAATTGCTTTGTCAAAACTAGGCTAATAAATGCGTTTCCGCAAAATATCCTAAGCCTTCCTTGTACTGAACCGCATTTGCATAATTCGGACTTGAAAGTACAATTTGTACTCACCATCCTTTTCTCCCCTCTCTTTTCAAAACTTCAACAGCTGGTCCATCCGAGTATGGCCCGCCGTCCGAGGAGGAGGACCCGGATTACGTCGAGGAGGCGTTCTCCGACGAAGAGTATGAAGATTAGGGTTACGATTCCTCTGACCTCCGTGCTGTGGGATGAATAAAATTTTAGGTGTTGTATTAGGCTTGTATCATGTGTACTCGATTTGCGGCTGCGAGCCGTTGTATGTGTTGTTTGTACGGACTATGTCCCTCTTGTAATAATATCGCTGGCTTTGTTCGCTTTCAGATATCGTGTGTACTAGCCATGATCCTTGGGACTAGTACGGGTTTACGCAGTGGAATCCGATCTTATAAATCGGTGCCGGCAATACGACACTTTGAGATGGCGAGGGGAAGAGGCGGCTGACGGCGTGTTCACCGCTCAACCACTGCGGATCACACCCCCGGTCGATTTCTAACCCGCTAGCCTATCACCGTGTTTCGATTCGATTGAGCTCGACGCAAAGAAGGAGCAACACACGGGATTACCTGAGTTCGGACTTCTGCGGGTAATAGTCCTACTCTGCCGAGCCTTAGCTCTCTTGTTATTGTGGTTGAATGGAATGTGTTTACGAATGTTTCAATGCACGATGCTAGTGCAACGTACCCTCTTCCTCTCTCTCCTCTCCTTTATACAAGCTTTGAACCGACGAAGAGAGCCGAGGTAGGCAAGACAAGATTTCAAGATAATCGACGAGACACGACAGAGAGATTTAAAACGTTGCCGCTTACGCCGAAGCGGCGCCGCCTCGCGAGCTTGCAGTGGCCACCCACCGACAAATACACCGGTGAGGTCATGGGCGGGGCTCACCTGCTTCTCCGACGCGGCGGCCATCTCAAGCAAACCTTCTCTCACGGTCAATTCTTACGTACATAAAGGATGGCGCCGCTTTCAGACCTGCAGGGTCATCAGAAGGTAATCATTTCTTCACCGTTTATCCGCGTGATGTCGACATTGCGCTCGTCCTTCGCAGCAGGAGAGCCTTCGCCCGAAGACTCCTTCCGCAACGCCTCGCCACGGGCCCCGCTGATGGGGGCCCTATGCGCGCCGAGGGGCTCGCCCACCTGGTGCGTGGGGCCCTCGCCCGGCGCGCTGATGGGCTCGCCCACACGCTGGGACCTGGTCGCCCGCCTGACGTGTGGGGCCCTCGCCTAGTCTTCTTACAGGACTCTTTGCACCCTGGTATTTATTACACCGACAGTAGCCCCCGGGTCCGCCATGATACGCGAACCGTCGACAGACACTTTTTCCGCTTTCTTGCAATGGAGATTAATCGTGGGGCCCACCTCGCAGCACAGACGCCGATTCTCCATCTCGCGACGATCTTCCTTGGTAATGCGCCGCTTTTGGAAATCAAACGCTGGGCAATGATGGCGCGCAGCGTGGGCCGAATCCAAACCGTCGCCTCGCAAGACCTTGCTTATAATACTTCTCTTGGCGCGCGACCAATTTTTTCGACGCTTAAGTCCTCAACCGCTTTTCACCTTCTTCTCCGCCGCCAGAGCCCTCTTCGCCGCCGCCACCTTTTTTTTTCGCCAACTCTTCCACCGTTTTCCGTGGCGCCCAAACGCAGCAAGGGTCACCGGGGACACGCCATCATCTGGGCTGCCTTCGCCTCCGCCACCGACGAAGACATGGTGACGCGGCTTCAAGTGTTCGTGCCGCCATCCTCCGCCCGGTTCATTGCGGCACCATTGCACCACGCCTCGCGACGGAGAGATCGTGACCTTCACTGGCGGTCTTGGCGGGGCTCGCCCCGCCATACTCCGAAGTTCTTTTGGGGTGCTCGCCTTCTACGAGATCCAGCGCGACCTTCCCCAATTCTATCGTGGCCTCGACCATCTTCGCCCACCTCTGCGAGATGTTCGTGGGGACGATGTCAACCTCCCGCCTGGCGCGGCTCTTCACGCCGCCATCGAAGCGGCGCCGGCGGGCCATTGAAGTTGCTACTTCACGCTCCGCGACGCCGCCGCCTTCATCCCGGTCGCGGTCAAGTCCAACTGGAAGGATCGGCGCTTCATTGGTCAGACGCAGAAGACTCCAACGGCTGCGACGATCTTGTTCTCCCCGAGGGTCCCGCGGAACCTCTCGCCAGCTGGGGATCTATGCCCGATTTAACTCGGCAGAATCGAAGTGATGTGGGCGATCGCTGAGCTCCGCCAAGAACGGGCTCACCGGAACCCACGTTACGGCGGATTTTTGCGGCGCCGCCTATGCCCGCTCCGAATGAGGACACGCCCCGCTGGTTGTATTTATGGCGGCGACGAGCGGTCGGCGCCGCCGCCGGAGGTGAGTGCTCTTTTCACTCTTTTTGGGTCCCTTGTCTTTTGGTACGCCTCTTGCTTGGCCCTTGTCTCTTTGCCAACTCGCGATTTTCTTTCTTGTTCATCCGGTAGAGAGAACGTGCTGACGACGCGTGCTCATAGATGGTGGTGGGACTTCGTCCGCTTCCGTCCGGCGACACTTCGCCTTCTGAGCATCCGCCTCTCGCGATCAGGATCCACGGAGCGCAACCAAGACTTGCGCTGCGCTTCATGGAGGTCTCCGGTCCCGCGGTCCAAGTGGCCCGGGGACCACTACAGATCCGCGATCCGCCTCCGGCAACCGCCACAGTTCCCGCGGCCGCCGCCGCTCCTGCCGTGGCGGCCGACTCGACCAAGGCCTCGGGAAGCGCCGCCATCCTTGCCGATGACGACGACGATGAGGAGGAGGCGAGCCCAAAGAGAGCCCGCCCTTCAAGCCACGAAGCTTCGCCGCCTCCTCCGGCCCCCACCGGGCTCCTGCTGCCGACGCCGCCGCTCCGCCATCGGGCGAAGTGCGGCGATTCTTCCGGAATGGCGCCGCTGCGCCGGTTTCTTCATACTCTGGCGGCGCTTCTGCAGCCAAGATTGCCGACGCTGCGCTCCGCCGCCGCGCCATCCTCTTCCGCCGTTGCGCTGCTGCGCCACCAGCGCTTAACGCCGCTTCGACGGCGCCGACCAGTGGCGCCCGCCGGCGCCTCAAGAATTAAGCGGCTCGAGGCTGCCCCTTCACCTTCGCTTTCGGTAGGCGTCGCTTCAGTTGGCTTCTCTGACTTACGTGACACCGTGTTAGGGTTAGCATGCTACGCGTTTGCGATACCGAACCCCGCCTCTGTTCATCTTCGCCGGATAGAGCGGGCGTGGCGTCTCGAGCTCCATCCCGCAACAATCCGCCCGACTTCGCCGCGGCTCCTTCGACGGAGACGAGGCCTCCGCCGCGGAGATCGCGTCGGAGACGAGGTTGGGACCCTCCGTCGTCGTGCTGCTGGCCGGGCGCTAACGCTTTGAACGCCGCCGCCACGACATTGACGCTCTGCTGAAGCGCTCGCGCCGCCACACACTGGCGGCACGGAAAGTGCTCGCTCGGCGAGCAAGCCGCCGGCGAAGCTGCGGCGGCGCTTAGGAGGCGAAGCGCCGCGAGGGAGGCGGCGATCCGCGAGGTCGCGACGGCAGTAAGCAGCCGCCGCCACCGCTAAGGACGCTCAAGGACCTCGCGTGGAACATCTCGAGCGCCCGGTGTTCGCCGACATCTGCGCGCCGCTTACCACGGCTTCCGGATGTCTTGTATCCGCTGGCGCCACCTCGCATTTCATTGGAGGAAACGGCGTGATAGATTTCGGGCGCCAGGCGAAGCCGCCGACGCTTTGCGTGAGCCGCCGGCGCTGATGCGGGCGCTGATCGATCGAAGACGGTCGCCACGGCGCTCTCAAAGCGGCGCGGTTCATCCTGGGCAACTGCCTCGCCCAGAACGCCGCGTTCGACCTAGGCGCCGCCACCAGGAGCTTTCAGCGCCGGTGGACCGGATCGAAGAGTCCCGGGTCGAGCTCGCCGCCAGCCGTGTCTCGATGATGGGCGGTGCTGCTCCAGCAGAGGGCGGCGGAGATGATGACGAGGAGTAGATGAACTCCCTTATCTTGTTTTTGTCCTGTACATACCCTGTTAATGCAGACTTTTTGCCCTTTTGCCATGAGTCTCGATCAAACTTCGCGCAAACTCTTACTTGCGAAAAGAAATGGGGCATCTGAACGCTAAAAGCTTTAGACAGAACGTTCTATTGAAAGTGAGCGCTTTTTCCTTAGACATCAGGTTACTTCAACCCTTACGGCCTCTCGGCAAACCGACCTTAAACGTTGCGTGGCGAGCTTAGCTTCCGAAGTGGTCTAGACGCCGGTGCCTCTGTTGGCGATTGCCCGACCGAGCCGACACACCAAAGCTAGAACCCGCCTTCCGTCGCCTCGCCTCGCCAAACCCGCAAGTTCAGCGTTCGCCCTTGCAACTAAGGGCCTTTGATTTAAGTACTTTTTTTCGCTACTACTTTCGATAGAATGCCTTCTAATGACTTTTAGCGGCTAAACAACTGATCGCCAAAAAGCTTTAGATGTAACGCTGCAAGTGGCGCTTTTTCCTTAGGTATCGGTTACTTCAACCCTTACGACCTCTCGGCAAACCGACCTTAAACGCTATGGCGAGAGCTTAGCTTCCGAAGTGGTCTAGACGCGGTGCCGCCGTTGGCGCATTGCCCGAACCGAGCCGACACACTAGGCTAGAACCCGCCTTCCGTCTCGCCTCTTCACCGGCCGCAAGTTCAGCGTTAGCCCTTGTAACTAAGGGCCTTCACCTTAAGTACTTTTTCGCTACCAGCTTTCGATAGAATGCCTTCTAACAGACTTTTAGCGGCTAAACAACTGATCGCCAAAAAGCTTTAGACAGAATGTTCTGCTGCAAGTGAGCCCTTTTTCCTTAGGCATCAGGTTACTTCAACCCCTTACGCCTCTAAGCAAACCGACCTTAAACGCTGCGTGGCGAGAACTCAGCTTCGGAAGTGGTCTAGACGCTGATGCCGCCGTTGGCGCATGATTGCTCAGACCGAGCCGACACACCAGCTAGAACCCGCCTGGCTCTCGCCTCGCCTCGCCCTGCCGCAAGTTCAAGCTGTTCGCCCTTGTAACTAAGGGGCCTTCACCTTAAGTACTTTTTTCGCTACGACTTTCAATGAATGTTTTCTAATGACTTAAGGCGAAAAAGAACAGATGCCCGCAGAGAGATGAACTTATCTTTTATTGAAGATGGCTTTGTACAATGCACCGGCCCGAGGCGAAGCGGGAAGGAGGAAGACCTCGCCGCTCGGCTCCAAAGGAAGGCCAAAAGCTCTCGAACAGCTACCTCACGGTAGAACTTCCTCACCGCCGACGCTCCAAGTGTTCGCCAATTCATGACCATCCTCGGCGAGCCTGACCGAGCTCGGGCGGAGATCGAGACCACCTTGAAGGGCCCTCCCATGGGGGAGACAGTTTGTTGCGCCCACTGCTTGATTTTTGCGCAGACGAGGTCGCCAACGCCGATGTCCTCTCACACACCCGCCTTGCTTGATAACGGCGCGAGGCTCGCTGACACTGGCGGCCCAGATCGCCGCCTGCCTCTCGATCTCCTCCAGAGATTTACTTCATCCTCGACGCCGGTCGTGGTCTCATCTTCGCTGAACGCCGCCACCCTTAGGGACCCAAAGGCGAGCCTCGATGGGAGCACCGCTTCGAGCCATACACCAGAAGAAAGGGGTCTCCGGTGGCTCTGTTGGGAGTTGTCCGCGGCGCCTACAATACTGATGGGGACCTCTTCGCGCCAGCGCTTGCCGCGACTTCTCTGACGGTCGAAAGCCCTCGTCTTGAGTCCTTCGAGTACTTCAAGATTTGCCGCTCCACTTGCCCATTGCTCTTCGGATGTGCAACGAGGCGGCTACAACTTGGTACCCAGCCTCGCACCGATCTTGGAAATCGGCGCTCTTGAAGCTGCGCTACCGTTGTCGATGATGATCTGTTGGACGACGCCGAACCGGACGAAGATGCTCTTCATGAACTTTATGGCAAGCGGACGTGATCGCCGGACGGCGATGCCTCCACCCATTTGGTGAACTTGTCGACGGCGAACAAATGTGTAACCTCCGGCCGCCCAGGAACGGGCCCAGATGTCTGATTTCAAACCGCGAACGGCCAGAGAGCGGAATGGTTTGCGCGGCGCTGGGCGGTCGGTGGATCTCGCTTAGCATGAAATTGGCACGCTTCGCATCTCCTCACGGCTCGAAGGCATCCACGAGGGCGAGAGGCCAATAGAAGCCGTGGCGAAAGCTTTCCCAACCAACGCCCGGCTCTCAATGGCTCCGCACATGCCTCCATGGATCTCGAGAGAATTGCACTCCCGCTTCCCGAGTGACGACTTCGGTAGAACTCCGCTTGCGCTCGGGCGATACAGGTCCCCACCTACCGTATGTAGCGCTGGCCTTGCACGCTATCTTTTCACCGACGCGTCATCGTCGTGGATCACTCCGCCCCGCAGTAGGCTAGGATCGATCCATCCATCGACCTTCCGGACGGCGTGACGACGTTTCAGACATTGTCGCCGACGATTCGCTGGCTTCGGCGTTTCGCCTCAACCGCCTCGGCAGCTTCTTCCACCTCCTCCCTCCAACCGGGAGTCAGAGCGAGATCGGTGACGTCTCCTCCGAAGTGGAAGCTGCGTGGGAAAGCGCCGCCCCGCCGAATGGGGGCTGCGACGGACGGCCGCGTGAGTTTTTCTTTAAAACCCCACCAAACAGTGCCTTTGACGAGGCAATGGGGCGATTCGTCCGCCACATAGTTGTCGCGGCGAGGGCGACGCAAGCCCAAACCCTCGGTGCCGCCCAACCGGCGCACCTCCGCTGTAGGCCGCCATGACGGATCCGAAAGGTGAAATCCTTTCGCCTGGTTGATGACCGGAGAGAGTCGCCTTTACTTGCAATACTGAATGCCTGTGGTCGAAGCCACCCTGAGCCCGGCGAGTAATCCTTCATACTCCGCGACGTTGTTGGTAGCGCGGAACTCCAGCACCACCAGGTGCCGGATAATGTCGCCGGTGGAAGACACGAGCGACACCGCCATGTTTCTCAAGCCGGAACGAACCGTCGAAGAAGAGAGTCCACGGCGAGGGACTGGGACGTCTTCAGCCGTCGTCCGCCGGAGTCCACTCGCTGACGAACTCCGCCAGAGCTTGCCCTTTGATGGCCGTTCGGGGAGCGAATTTGAGGTCGAATTCCGCCAGCTCCATGGCCCACTTGGCGATGCGGCCTGTCGCCTCGCGGTTGAAGAGGATCTCCCGCAAGGGGTACTTGGTCAAGATGGTGATCTCGCCTCTGAAAGTAGTGACGCAGCTTCCGGGACACCGTCAACACGGCGTAGAGCATCTTCGGTGCTGCAGTACCTTGTCTCGGCGTCGTGGAGGACTTTCTTGACATAGTAGATGGGTATTTGAACACCTTCTCTTTCCGCCACCAAAGACCACAATGCTGACCACCTGAGGGTTTGCCGCAACATAAAGGATCAGCGGCTCACCCGGGTCCGGGCGACCAGCACGGGCGGGGAAGTGAGATACTTCTTCACCCGTCGAACGCCTCCTGCGCCTCCGCCGTCCACTCGAATTGGTTGGTCTTCTTCAGAGCTTGAGTAGCGGAGACTTTATCCCCAGCGAGCTATAAAGCGCCCGGGGAGGTCAGCACCCCACCGAACCGTGATCCGCCAAGTCGCGTCGGGGGCTTCATGTTCTCGATCGCCGCGATCTTGTCAGGGTTCGCCTCAATCCCCCTCTGGGAGACGAGGAAACCTAGCAGCTTGCCCGACGGAACGGCGAATACACACTTCTCAGGGTTGAGCTTGATGCAAGACTTCCTTGTTGGCGAAGGTTTCACCAGTTCTTGATCAACTCCTCCGCTTTTTGATTTCACCACCGTGTCGCCGACGACACCTCGTGTTCCGCCCTATTTGGGGGCGGTGAGCGATATGCTCGGCCCTCGATAGGTTGGGCCGCATTCTTTAAACCGAACGCCATCCTTGTGTAGCAAGAGACGCCCATGGAGTCACGCGAAGGCGGTCTTGTCTTCATCTTCTTCGCCATGCTAACTGGTGGTACCCGAGTACGATTCGAAGCATACCGCCGCACCTCCATTTGTGGAATCGACGATGAGATCAATGCGGCGCTGGTACGGATCCTTCGCACGCCTTGTTGAGGTTGGTGAAGTCCACGCACATCCTCCACCGCCTGCTGATTTCTTTGACGAGGACGGGTTCGCGAGCCACCGGGATGGGCGACATCGCGAACGACCCCGCCTCAAGAACTTGTCCACCTCTGGCGGATAACTTCTGGCGCTCCACCGATCGCTTAGGACCTTCGCGATGACCGGTCGCTACTGGGAACGTCGCCAATTTGTGCTCAATCACCTCACGGGGACCCCACCATGTTGGCGGTTGCCACGCAAACACGTCTGCGTTAGGCGGAGGAAGGAGACGAGCGCGCCTTCCTATTTGGCGCCGAGAGAGGCGCCCACCAACGTCTTCGCTGGGTCGACTCACTCAGGAGACCGCCTTAACCTCCGCGGACAAACCGGGAGGCGCTGGTTCGCCGGAGGAGCTCCCGAGTCGAAGCCTCGGCCTGGCGCCGATCGCTTCGCCAAAGCGAGAGCGTCCTTGTCGCAGCGGGCGCCTCCGGCGGTCCACTTTCAAGACGATGGGGCGGTGGCCCGGATCTTCACCACCATGTACGCATGATGGCAAACCGCCATGAACTTGGTCACGGCCGACCCAAGATGGCGTTATACGGAGGTCGAAGTCCGCCACTCAACTCGAGCATCTCGGTGCGGAAATTGTCGAAGCCTCCGAACGCCACCGGAGGTCGACGCGCCCAATGGACGGACTCGGCCCGGCGCGATGTCAAGAACGGGCGTTGGCGAAGCTCTCGCTGCTGGATCTGGGAGCGCTTGGCGATTTCGGGCGACAGAGGTTAAGAGAACTCCCTCCGTCGACCAAAGCACCGCCCTAGCTTTACATTCCGGACCGTGGGCGCCACCACGATCGGGAGATGTCTAGGGTGGCGATCGGCCGGGTGATCGGCCGATCGAACGCGACGGTCGCTTTCGACCACGCCACCGCCTTGTCGACTTTACGCCGCACGCGGCGGCGACACCTTCCTCATCGCGACGCTTAAAGTTAGCGTGAGACGGATAGGTGGCCGATCCGCCGTGGATGACGACAACTTCGCCCGCCGCTGGAAGCTGAAGCCGCTTCCTTGCCCTTTGCCGCCGGACGCTTGTTGTCGCTCGGACGCGCTTGTCCACAAACTTGTTGACGACATGGCAATCCGCCAAGTCGTGGGAGCTGCTGCGGTGAATGGGACAAGAAGCCCCCGCTTCCACTCGCGGGACGGCGGTTCGCCCGTCGTCGCGGCCGTGGGGCCGCCGTGATCACGGCGGTCGCTTCGCCGCTGCGCGGGACCGTTCTGCCGTCGCCGCCGCCTCCTCCTTTTTTCGCCGCCCGCGCTGCTGCGCTGCCGCCGCCGTCTTCGTCTTCGTTGTTGTCGTCGCGCGCTTCGGCGGCCATGACCTGTCCGGTCTCGGCCGCTTTACGCTTCTTCTTATCCTTGCCGCCGGGTTTTCGAAGTCCTCGCCTCGCCCGCCATGTTGTCCCCACCTTGCGTGCCGGGCGGAAGCGAAGCCTCCGCTGGAGGGCGACTTCAGCGCCAGGTGAAGAGCTCTTCCGTCGTCTTGATCTTGCGGGTGGCCATCTTCTCCTTGACCCTAGGGTCTCGGCGCCTCTCCGAATGCCGTGACAACGGCGTCGATGGAGATGTCGGGAATGGTGTTGCGGACATGGTGAAGCGCCGGATGTCGTCATGGCGACTCTCCCTTCTTCCGCTTCCACGTTGTGGAGGTCGTCCTCGACTCGGCTGCTCGAACGTGCCTCGAAGTTGGTGATGAAGAGCTCGAGAGCTCCTTCCACGACCCACCGGACTCGGGCGGGTTCATGAGCAAGAGCGGGCTCGCCGGTGAGGACTACAGGAAGTAGTTCGCCGGAACCTTCCCGACCCTCCACCAACTGCATCACCGTAGTGTAGATCTGCAAGAACTCGTCAGATTGGTGGAGCCGTCGATTTTCGATGGGGTGGACCGAACCTCTCCGCCATTGGACTGTGCGCTCCTTCGAGAAGGCGCGGCCGACCGACTGAGCCTCCGCCCCGGATCGACTCGGCTCATTGAGCCCGCCCGCCGGATGGCGCCAAGAGGCACCTCCTTCCTCGGCGGAGGCGGCGTCGCGGAACCCTCCTCGTCCCCACGGCGGCAAGATCGGCGTTGTCGCAAGACCCGGTCGTGCCGCTGCGGAGCTTATCGCTGAGTCTTCTCCTTGTCGCGATGGCGGTCCTCCAAGTGGGGCGGAGATCCCGCCCTTTGTCGCCGCTCGCGAACCCGTGAGGAGTCGCCTGCTTCATCATCTCGCCCGCTCCCTCCCGCCAGAGATCTGCGAGAGGAACGCGGGCAAGAAAGAACGGAAGAGGCGGAACGCCGTTCCGCGCCCCGAAACTTGCACCACCACCGCGGCGGCATCGACGAAGGGCCAAACTAGCTACCACGGAGCGGCTGGGAGTCCGAGTCACCGCACCGTGGTTGTCAGCAGGCCTCGCCGCATGGAGGTTCTCGTGGGAGTGCACTCCTCCAAGGCCAGCGCCGCTTAGCTTGGCGGGACGGCCGCCGCCGGTGATTCACCGCCATCGCCGCGCGCCCGACGCCGCTGCCACGGCTCTAGCGGTCGCCTCGATCCATCGCAGATCGCCGATCCGCCATTCAATGAGGTCGAAAAGGCGATGCTGGCTAGCGCCCCCTGGCGCGCGCCATCGACGGCGTGTTCACCGCTCAACCATCTGCGGATCACACCTCGGTCGATTTCTAACTCGCTAGCCTATCACCGTGCTCGATTCGATTGAGCTCGACGCAGCAAGGAGCAACACGGGGATTACCTGTGTTCGGACCCCTGCGGGTAATAGTCCTACTCCGCCGAGCCTTAGCTCTCTTGTTGTTGTGGTTGAATGGAATGTGTTTCTGAGAATGTTTGAATGCACGTATGCTAGTGCAGCGTACCTCTTCTTCCTCTCTCCTCTCCTTTTATACAAGCTTTGAACCGACGAAGAGAGCCGAGGGGTAGGCGACAAGATTTCTCGATAATCGACGAGACACGACAGAGAGATGAAAACGTGCAGCCGCCACGCCGAGCGCGCACCGCCTCGCGTGTTCGCAAGTGGCCACCCACCCGACAAATCCTGCTGGTGAGGTCAGGGCAGGAGGCCCACCGCTCCTTCTAACGCGGCGGCCATCTCAAGCAAACCTTCTCTCTCACGGTCAATTCTTCTGCGCCACAAGGATGTACCGCCGAGACTGCAGGGTCATCAGAAGCGGTAATCATTTCTTGTTTGTCTATCCGCGCGTGATGTCGCATTAAATGCGCCGTCCTTCGCAGCAGGGAGAGCCTTGCGCAGAAGACTCTTCCGCAACGCCTCGCCACGGGGCCCCGCTGCGATGGGGGGCCCTATCTTGTAGCCGAGGCTCGCCCACGCGCCCCCTTTGGTGCGTGGGGCCTCGCCGCGGTTGATGGGCTCGCCCACACGCTGGGACCTTGTCGCCCGCATGACGTGTGGGGCCCTCGCCTAGTCTTCTAAGGGCTCGCCCACGCGCTGGGGCCTTGTCGCCCGCCTGACGCGTGGGGCCCGCTTGATCTTTACAGGACTCTTTGCACCCTGGTATTTATTACACCGACAGCGGCGGCGGCGGCTTGAAATGGTGAGGGGAGGGGGCACAGCAGGGAGGCGGCTTGAGGCGGCAATGGGAGGGGGCAGCGGCAGAGGTGAACCGATTCGACTCGGTTCGGTTCGGTTTCGCATAGTGGTGGTGGTTTGTTCGGTTCGATTCGGTTCTCATCGTATATTAATTTAATTCAATATATGTATTTCTATATATATATTATGATAAATAATATATTTATTTAATTTATAATGCATATTTGTGCAATATAATAGTTTTCTTAATATATATATTTAAATAAAATAAATCAGCTAATAAAAAACCGGGCCGGCCCGGTTCAATTTGGTTCACTATGTGAACCGAACCTGGGTTGAGAACATAGCTCGTTGGCCCGGTTCGCATAGTAACCGAACCAACTGGGCCCAAACTGGCCGGGATTAGGCAGTTAGCTAGCTCTAGGCAATGAGGACTTGGGGCATGATGGGGAGGGAAGGAGCTCGGCGGTGAGGGGAGGGGAGCTCGGCGGGGGTGAGGGGAGGGGCGAGGAGATTGAGGAAGAAATGGAATTGGGGATTTGAGGGAGAACGGGAGGAAGAAGGCAGAGTAGGGAGTAGGAGTATTATATTATGCGTGGGTCCCACAGTTTTTGGAGTTGGTGCTTTATAGCCAAGCTGTTGGATGGAGAAATGGTCTCTTAAGGCCATCTCCAATGCAGGTGCTTAAGTAGGTGATTAGAGAAAAAAACCGAGTTTTTTTTACCACATCAGCAAATAGATGTGCTTAGAGGAGAAAGAAGATGCCTAGGTTGGCATCGACTGCTACCTGGTGCTTGCGACCTTTTTTCTATAGCTGCTTACCTCGACGCTTCCTTCCCATCCCTAGCGAGCAGTTGGTTGATTGTATTTTTCCTGTTACGCTAGGCGCCGGCCATTGGAGATTAAAGCGCCTAGTTCAGGTGCTAACAAGGCAGTTATAGTTTATAAGCACCTCTGGAAACTCTGATGCATTGGGAGGAAGAGTTTTTATATGGGTGATTAGTGTTGTGGCACATTAAGAACCTAGCTCTAAGCACCTTGCATTGAAGGTGGCCTAAGCTGACTTGGATGTGGCACCTCGATCTTATAGCCAACAAGTTGCCTCTACTATTGGAGATGCTCTAATCTTGGGTTCTGAAGGAAAACTGATCCCTCACTTTTTGTGGCGCTCGACAAGGCAGGTCGTTGTCTCGGTTGGTCTTCTGCGCTCCCATTCAAGCCCTCTTAATTTGTTTGGTTTTGTTCGGTTAAGCCAAAATTTGTTATTTGTATAGACAATTCAGCGTGATATTTTGTAATTATATTTTTTGGAGACTTTGTAGGATTTTACTCAAAGATCTTGAAAAATATTTTTAAATAAATAAATAGACAAAGTTGACATGTATTAAGTATTAAGATAAATTCTGATAGGTCTTTGAATTTACTTCTTAAAAACTGATCTGCCTCGTTAGTATTATTTTTAAAAGCATTTGAGTAACTTCATAACAATAAAAAAATAGAGTAAAAAGAGTAATTTTTTTTTTGTTTCAGTTAAGCTTAAGGCACTTTAAAAAAACAAACTGCACACCTCTCTTTTTTGGAGGGACTTTGGATCGTACACCCGATCTGAATAAAAAACGAACGCTACTAAGAACATGGTCTAGTACAAGTGAAACATTGTCGAAATACCAATGAAACGTTTGTCGTTAATATCCAAACACATTTCGAACATTTATAAATACGTTTCAACAGATATTTTAAAAACTTGCAATCCATAGGAGTAAGGTTTCATAGGAGCAGAAAATGGGCTCATAGAGGCCGAACGGTTCCACTACGGTCTACGGCCCATGCCCACAACCCAACCCAACCCAACCCAATTCAATCCAACCGCCTCGTCAAGTGAAGCCCACGTAGGAACTTACTCTTTCTCGGTGTTCCTAGAGAGTCCGTGCTGCAGCGAGCCGTGGAGACCAGGCGCGCCGCGATGCGTCCAACGGCGGCGGCCTCCTCGTCGTCCTCCAAGGCGGCGGGGAAGGAGAAGATCAGGAGGAAGGGCGGCGGCGCCTCCGATCAGCTGCTCACCGACCACGTTCTCTCCCTCCGCGCGCGCCTCCACGACGCCCTCGCCCTCGGCCTCACCAGGTAATCAATTGCTTGCCGCACATCTCTTCCTCTCTGCTTCATAATAGCCTTGTAGTCTCCTTGGCCGGTACTGGAGAATTCGTTACAATTTTTAGTGGCTCAAAAAGCTTGCGCGCGCCGTGCGCGCGCAGCTGGTTCAGTTTCCCGCTGTTTGAAAGAGAGAACGTTTTAGGGGGGATGCAACTTTGATAAATATTCTTGGCATTGCAAAAGCCGAGTAGGAGTTCTTTTTGAGAGGAAGATTTGGGGTCCCAAATTATGCTGAAATATTGAAGGTCTTCTTCTTTTATTTTGGCGGCAAAGATGTGTTTTTTAGCTGTAGCCTGTACTTGTGATCATGTCAGGTCTGATGGCCAAGGTGTCAAGAAATGGCAGTCTACTGATGCTGGAATACAGTTTCACGCGCTAAAAGCAATGGCTTCTTTTATTGGTTCCTTGTCAAATGAAATGTTGCGACTTCCTCCTGTAAAGGTATAACTACAGCCCATTTTAGTCTCAATCACAATGTCCTGCTCAGCCGTCCTAGCCAACATCTGAGTCAATTTAAGATCTCCCTTCATGTTTTCCACATGTTTTATTCTCTTATGAATGATGGTAATAGTGAAATTCTGAAATTACTTTGCTTTGACTAATTCAGTTGTTAGCCAGGACTCAATTTCGGATATTCTCATAGCTCTGGAAGGCGTTCTTCAAACAAAGAACGTTCCTGTTCTGATTCATGCAACTGAGGTGTGCTTAAAGTTAATTTCCAGTTTGGGCAATTCCATTCGCCAATATCCAATTGTGGACATTGTTACGTCCCTCTCGTACCAGTTGTCTACAGAACACGTACCTATATCTATCACATGTGCAAGTGCAATGAATTGCATATTGAACAACCTAGTGACAGCAAGAGCTTCAACTAATGCAGAAATTTGGGAAGCCTTGGAGAAGACTAAGGCAATTGAAAGTATTATTTCAGTTTTGCAGAGCTATGCCCATGATGTCTATCCACTAAATAATCTGATAGAAATGATATCACTGCTAAGAATTATACTGTGGATTTGGCCTTCTTCAAGATACTTTGTATGGAGTAATTGTAACTTCATGCGGAAGCTAGAACAATACTGTCTTAGCACTGAAATGGCAGTTTCTGCTAATGTTCTTAAGCTGTATGCTGCTTTAGGTACATATGTCTGGTGATTCTCCTCCTTGACTCCTGTACAAGGTTATGCACTAATTTTCTCTCTCTCTTTTAGTCTTTTAACTTTGTATTTTACACCTGAAAATCTTTCAGCTTTATGTGGCAATGGAGCGATGGTCCTTCTCAAGAATGAAGGGTTGATTACTAGTATTGGTGAGCTTATGAGAGAGTCCCAGCCAAGTGTTACTAGGATTGAAGCATTGAAGCTCTGCCAGGTTCTTCTGGTAGGAGATATATAACATATTAACATATCAACCATGCTTGCATTCTTTCCTTTAATACATCTCAAAATTGTTTTATGCCGTTATCATCATGTAACATATCAATATCAACCATGCTTGCATTCTTTGCTTTAAGACATCTCAAAATTATTTTATGCCGTTATCATCTGCAGAGATCTTCAAAGGGCTGCAAGCTGTTAATGAATTCACATTGTCAGCTTACTGTTCAAGGGATTATCAATGCGATGTCTACAAGTGATGAAAAATATTTAGTAACAGAGGGGTGTCGTACTGCACTACTTCTTGTTCGTTATGCTGGGAATCACCATCGGTACTTTTGGTCTAATGCTATTGATGAAGTACTATATACAATTCTTACTGGTAGCTGCATCTCTTCCCATCAAGCCCATCAGATTTTGTGCCATAACAAGCTGTTTGATATAGTTACCAAAAATATTATGGATATACATTGCTATGTATGGGATATACTTGGACATCTGGTGGTAAATTGCAATAATGAGTATTTCTCTCTAGGGAAAGGGAATATCTATTTCTTGCAGGCACTAATATCTTGTGCTTGGTACGTACTAGGTATTTTTCCATTCTAGATTCTAATGTAAATTTTGCGAAGTTAATTCTTGAGAGCTGATATGAACTTACAGACACATGCTCTCTGATTTACATTTCTGCCCTACATCTTTGTTCAGCTCATTGGCAACAGATGTTGTGCAGAAAAGCAGCTCCATCAAATTGACCAAAGATCAACAGGAGCCAGCTTTGAGGGCAGTTCTGATGATGCTTCTCTCTCCCTGTGGATACATATCGTCTGAGGCCAGTTCTAATTTTTTGCAAGTTCTACATTTAGGTGATGACTATTTGAACATTTTGCTGTCATCATTGAAATCAAATGTTGCAAGAAGTGTTACCGCATCTTATGACATTGTCAAAATTATGACCAACCTCATGAACCTAGCATGCTTGGTGATGTTACAACCATATCATAATCTCCTTAACAAAGGGAATGCTGTAGATGTATTGTCCACCATTATCAAAGAATGCCTGCACAATGATTTACATATTACGAGATTAAAAGTCACTTCTCACTTGCAATTTTGTTTCGATGGAGATTCATGTTGCTTATTTACCATTGAAGAGTGGGAAGGTGAAAATATTGTTTTATTTTATGGTCTCGTGGTGTTGTTTAATCTGCTGAAAAGCATCACTTTTGTTTGTGTTCACTGTGGAAGAAATTTGAATTCTGGCATTGTGTGCCATGATTGCAGACATCATTATACCGTAGGTTTGATTAGAGTTCTGCAAAATGCCTTATGCCAAAACTTGAGCCCAGGGCCCAGGTGCTATATTGCACATATACTGAGTTTGTTTGGCTTCTGTGGTTTTCCAAGCAAGTTGGGAGGAAAGATGAAAAGTGCATTAGATGATAACGAGCTAGTTGATCTCAAATTTTTGCTTTCCGATGGTGAATCTTTAAATGTTCATACAGCCGTCATATCAGGAAGGTGTCCAAAGTTGCTGCCATCTGCAAAATCTCTTGATGGTGATGGAAAACATACTGATGAATGGGGCAGGTCATTTCGTTGTATTCGAATTTCTGATCGTGTAGACAGTCGTGCCTTGAAGAAAATTGTGGAGTACACATACTCTGGTTTTGTCTTGGTAGATGATGACATTGTTAAGCCAGTAAGAACACTTGCAAAGTATTGTCACTTGAATTCGTTGCATGAGATGCTTGAGAAAGAGCAACCCAGATGGAATTCAGCTTATACCAAATATGATCTTACTGCAGCACTTGAACCAGTTGAATATTCATTTTTGTAAGTTTTGTTCAGTAATGGAGTATTTGTTCATTGATTCTAGTCTGTGGAACCAAAGGCCATAATATTAGTATGTGTATTTTTAGTTGTTCGATTTGCATTCTCATACTACTTTGAAGAGCTTTTAACCATTAACTTGAGTCTCTCAGGGCTGATCACATCTGGCCTTGTGTTATCCCATGTAAAACAATCATAACTAATTTCGTGGATACTATCTTTGATTTTTTAATGTCCAGTTTTGTGACTTATATTGAAGTAGTTCTAATGCATGTTGATTACAGGGACATAATCTTGGAGGCTCAATCAAATGAGGAAATGAAGTGTCAACATAGCTCATGCCAATTATCGTCTCCGCATGTTCACAGCCATAAAATTGTATTGAGCAGGAACTGCCATTACTTCAGGGCATTATTTCAATCTGGGATGCATGAGAGGTGAGCCTTTGTTTCTCAATAGCTCATCAAAGTACAAAAGTCTATCCTAAAAAAGGGGGATGATTCACCCACTTTCCAGCAACACGGAATAAATAAACTATCCAGACCTTTTACTTAGTGATAATAATCCATGCTTGTTCAAATTTCTTTAAAATCACCATTATGTCGAGATCGCCGCTGGCAATTCCTAGCTTAAGTTCAGTTGGGTTTAGTTGTCTGCCACCTTGTTTCTTGTAACCTGTGCTTGGCTTGGCTGATGAGGCCTGCTGGCGTTTTTGCGCAGTCAGGCTTCTAGTAGGTAAAACTATATCTCCTAGTGGTTTTGGCACAGCAACAAAACCATTATATTAAGACATTTCGATGGTAATTTGCAAGGCCATTCCATGCGTGTTTCAAATGAGTTTGACATTTGACAATATCCATGGGCGCATGCAGCTTCTCAGACGTCATCAAAGTTCCACTGGGGCGAGATGCGCTGGACAAGCTAATCCAGTGGTTCTACTCAGGCGAGCTGCCCAAAGTAGCCCCGGATTGCCGATGGAAAAATCTAAGCAAGGGAGAGCAGCTCTCTCACCTGAGGCCTTACGTGGAGCTGTCATCCCTGGCTGAGTTCTGGCTCCTGGAGGAAGTGAAGGAAGAGAGCCTCGCGGTGGTCACCTCCTGCCTGAGCCGCAGCACGACCGCCGCCATCGAGTTCATCGCCGCCGCCGCCGAGCTGGGCCAGTGGGAGATGGTCGACGCCGGCGTCAGGAGCGTGGCGCATCTGTACCCGAAGCTGCGGGACTCCGGCAAGCTGGAGCAGCTTGAAGAAGGCTTGCTCGACATGGTACGGACGGAGTACGTCCGGTATTCGCAGTCGCATCACGTACCGGGGCGGTGCAAGTAACTGAATCTATGAGGTACGACGTGTACGTACGTGCCATGCATCGTCGTGTCGTGTCGTGTGTCGTGCACTATGACCTCTTTCAGGATGTACGAAATTGTAGACAGTGCACATTGGTACGTGGATATATGCATTGTTTTGTTGCATGGACGATTGCTGCAGAAATGTGATCTTTTTGGGGGGATGTAATGTAGCAGTGTTTATTGGTAAATGGGTTTTTTTTTTGAGAAATCCAAACTAATTTCCCTAAATGCTTGATTTGTTTAAACGACAAAAGTCACTTTTTAACAGAAAATATAATTGTTTTCATTAAAGTTTCTTTGCAAGCATCATATTTTTGTCGCATATTTGAATTCTACACGTTGTTTTGAATTTTTAGATATTATATTTATTTTTTGAGTTTTTTATGATTTTTATAATTTATTAGACTTTTGGTAGAAAACTAGGATGCTTGCCAGCTAAACGGTGCATTCAAAGGTAAGGTGGTTTTAGCTTCATTGAAAAATGTTGAAAAAATTCGACAAGGCGCATCACAGCCACAGCCTGTTGTTTGTGTGTTGCCATTGTTACATTAGTTATTCGGTCCATATCAGTTAATATGAAAATAACAAAACACCTAAATGGTCATAATGTTCCGGAGTACCGGTCAAATGCTGTTGTTTGAAGAAATTTATGCATGAATACTGAGCTCACAAAGAATACCAACACCGAATCCGGAATCCATGAAATTAAAACTCATGTATCACCAACGTAATATGTAGAAATATAAGCATTATTGTCAGGATTTCAGCTTGTAAACAATTAAGCTTGAAATGACGGTGAAACCTAGTATTACAGCCCAGTAGTTGAATACAACACACTCTCTTTTGGGATCCAGCCCTTCTGCAATTGCTTCTTCTCTGAACGGTTCACATTGCTGCTCACGGCACTGCTGGGGTATCCATCTTGTGATTACTCTTTCATGAACAATCAGTTGTGGCAAACAATCTGGAGAGCTCAGTTCACAGCAGCTGCTGCTGATGGTCAGAAGAAGTAATGTCTTGGCGACACTGCCAGAAGCACGGAGCGCACATAGTAGATCAGACCATACCTTGAGACGGCTACACCTACTGCCAAACGTTTTGCCCTCTGGAACTACGACCACTGCAAACTCCGAGTGGACAAGAGCTGGGTGATGACGGTAAGCTACAAAATCTGCACCGTACTGCAATCCAGAGCGCACCACCCAGTTCTTTGATCTAAGATGCGAGTATGCCTTGTACATCTCGGGAAATGACTCTGACATGGAGCTCAAGTGGTCCCACAGCTCCCTTCCACCCATCCAATTCTTGTTCTCGGACTTGACTGCGATGCACTTCAACGCATGGCAAAGGTAGAAGACCTCCTCAGGGCCTAGCTGGAACCACTGCTTCTCTGATCCTCCAAGTCCAACGTTCTCCACGGCACGGCCAAAGGAAGCACGGTTGAAAAGCACAGCTTGCTCCGGTTTGACCCCAAGAATGGCGTCCCCACCCTGGGCCGATAAAGTCGCCACAGGTTTTGAGGCTTTGAGTGAAGTCTGGAGCTGAGAAATGATTGTTGAGATGGGATTAGCTTCTGCTAGAGCTGCAAAGTCCTTGCCATTTTTGCCCTTCTTCCACCTTGGACCAGGCATATCCATGAGCTGATAGCACAGCAACACAAGGGTTAGGCTAGTGCGAAAAATGGAGAGAGAGAGAGAGAGAGAAGACATAGTAAAAGCTTTCATAGCCGCTCGGCCTCGAAGGCTGAAGGTTGATTACCAATTAGATAGAACTAGAACTAGGTATGCAAAGCAAAGGAGAGAAAATTGGTTATATATCCTCCCAATGAACGGTATTTATTGTCCTAAAGATAGCACACTAGGATTTTCCCTCCCAAAGGTTGATTTACAGCTATTAAGGACGAGACGTCGATGCCTTCCCCAAAGTGTCACCTACACATTCAACATGGCAATCAACCAGTGGCAGACCCTTGATAAGACCCGAGTCAACTACCGGCAAGTTTAGTTGCTAGATCAAACGGTAAATGATGTTCATAATAATGTACGATGAAAATTTGTCCAATCCCTAAGGAGGTTTTTATTTTTATTTTCCAGAAAATAAAACCAATGGAGTTAATAAGACTACCTTCTAAGTGGTCTATCATCAACATTTACAACTCATGAGTAAACCATTTGTGCACTTGCTGGCTAAAATTTATTTTTTTCAGATAGCAGTTGAGTACCCTAGATACACATATTAGTGAACTACTCCCATTCTAAAATGAATAACGAGTATTCTGTATTCTCCCTCACTAGAGTTCAGTAGCTAGAGGGTAAAAGCCATCCTAAATTTCATCCAAGCCCCAATCATGCAATTACCCATGCATAAAAGTATTGTTGTTTATTGTTTAAGTACTGAGCTATCAATTATCAGCTTCATGATCTGCACCCTGCATGAGCCTGGCCATTGCTCTATTACCGATTTTTTTGGAGAACAAGGTTGTGTATTTCCAGCAAAAAAAAAGGTAGAAGGGTGTAAAGGACTTATTAAGCAGGGCTAATGACTGCACATGATAAAGAACTAGATAATCAGCAAGGCTACTGCCACTGTTTAGTGACAAAAAGGAAATGCTACATTATCTGTAAACTACAAGCTCTTAACGCTAACTGAGCAACTGTTGCAGAATACCTTGATAATAGGTAAACAGTTGCAGACCACCTTGATAATAGATCGATCAGCCGACTGTCGAGGAGGTGATGCTTGCCAGATTGCCGGCTTGTCGCCGCAGGCGGGAAGCCGGGCGCGGGTGTGTGGCTGCGCGCCCGTGCGGGCGCTGCCGCGCCGGGGCGAACCAGAGGAGGAGGCGGGTAGCCGGGCAGGACCACAGAAGTAGACGGCGGCGGGCGGGCAGCCAGGCAGGAAGTCGGGGCGGCGACCGGCGGAGAAAGTTGAGGCAGGCGGGCGGCGGGCGGCGGCCTGGGGGAGTGGGGGCGAGGGCGCGAGGGGTGGGCGACTGGGCGCCGCCGACGCGGCCAGTGGGGGGTGCGGGGGGCGCCTGGCCGGCCGAACCGGAGGACTGGAGCCTGGAGGGAGGAGAAGGACGGGGCGAGGCGGCCGGCGCCGTCGGCCGGGGCGAAGCGGCTTGGGGGCTGGGGGGAGTGGTGAGGTGTTGCTGTTGGCCCACGCGGCCCTAGGCCTAGGTCCGCCCCTGCAATCAACCAACTTGATTCCCTTTTCAAGCAACATATACAAATTCGTTATACCATCTAGCATTCTAGCCCATATCCTTTCCAACTCTATCACAACATGCTCACTTAATAGCTGAGCAAAGTGGTTATCCCTTTAACATAAACCCTCGCTGCGGCCTACACATGACATCAGCACTTCGAAAGCCATATATCATATACCGCAAGGCCAAATTGCACGTTCTTAGACCCGTTGGAAAGCTAAAAAGATAGGCTACGATTTCTGTGATATGACCAAACCCTAGCTCTTGACCGAACCGCTTCGTTTTCGCTGATCAAGTTGCTACACATTGCTTACCAACTTCTACTCTAAACCGAACATTACGATTTGCAATCTCCTTCCCAAGGCTACAGCTAAAACAGCTAATGGATGGTGAATTGTAGGAATAAAACATAAACCTCACCACATGAAGTTCAATTTGAGGATTCCCCTCAAACCCTGGGTTCCTTACCTTCCTTTCCTCCTCTTCCTCCCTCCTCCTCCTCCTCCTCCTCCCTTCCCCTCCACCGGATTAGCCCCTTTCTCCCTCCTCCCCACCTCTCCTTGGGCTGCAATGGCTAGGGCAGAGCGGGCAAGACGGCGGCCTGAGGCGGCGAGGAAAGAGCGATGTGATTCGCAGCACGGAGACGACAGGCAGAAGCAGACGGCGACTAGCGGCAAGAGAGGAGAGGCATGCATGGGAGAGAGGGAGATGAGACATAGAGAGAGACGTGAGAGGGAGTGTCTGGCTGGCCAAGTCAGTGATGGGCTGGACTTGCTTTTCTTCCACCGGCCCACTTGCTTTTCTTTTCTTGGGCTTGGGCGGTATTATGGAAAATTTCGGCCCTGTTGATATTTTTGACAAGTGCGAGCCCTTTCTTGTTTAAGAAGAGTTGTCCTCAACTTGCTATACCCCGGAGGGGGTACAAGTATAACCAGGTGAGCATCCCCAATAACCTCCCTATCTCACCCTCTAAAACACTATTCATGTGTATAAATAGTGTTTTATGGGTTGCCGCATAATTAAACGAATCTTTATAATATGGATTTCTTGCAACATTGAGAGACAAGCCTGTAGAGTACATAAGCAAAAATAGCAAAAATAAGTTCAATTGCAAGCAGCCGGATAAATTAAAAAGATGCTTTAAAGTTGATTGCAAACCTGAACAGTAAAACATCCTTGCAATCATGGCATCTAGTTGATTGCGTGTTTCCATGTCAGAAGCTTTCTGTAATTCCGAGTTCTTCCTCCGCTTCTTGGCCCCAATCATGGGTGAGTTCATACTTGCTGAAGCAGCACTTGCGGTTCCTGTACTAGTGACAACACACGGCAAGTAATCATTTCTAGACCATGCCATCTCTGCTTCTTCTTCTTCTGCCTTTTGTTAGAATAATTATGGGGTTGGCCCATTTAATTATTTTAATAGAAATTCCAAGAGACCCATTTAATACTAGGAGTTATGAAAACGGTTTAGTACCGTACGGGAAATTGGGAGGGGAATATCTCAACTTAAATAGTTGGATTGTGGTTCTCCCAATTAGAAAAGTGAGAAAAGAGAAAGGCAGGGCCACACACGCGAGAACCGAGCCGTGGCGTGACGTGCCGAGGCGTGGCTGAGCGTGTCGCGGAATTCGGAAGGTTTTGCCAGTTTGGATGGCTACCTTATTTACTGGTAATTTATTTACTGGTAATTGCTAAAAGATTCCTTAACGGCTCATGGGATGCCTGATGACGTCCGTTACTGATCTAATGGCAATTGATGGCCAGCCGTAACTCCCGAACGTTAGCCAGAGCCGTAACTCTCGAACGTTTTCGCCAGAGACGTTACTCCTTGCTGCCAGAGCCGTTGCTCTTCGCCTCCTCTCGCGCTGGCTATAAAAGGAGAGTCGCACCTTTCCTTCCAGAGGGAGAAGTGTTCAGTTCTCTCACGTGCACGGGCGCGGTTCGCGGAATTCGAAAGGTTTTGCCAGTTTGGATGGCTACCTTATTTACTGGTAATTGCTAAAAGATTCCTTAACGGCTCATGGGATGCCTGATGACGTCCGTTACTGATCTAATGGCAATTGATGGCCAGCCGTAACTCCCGAACGTTAGCCAGAGCCGTAACTCTCGAACGTTTTCGCCAGAGACATTACTCCTTGCTGCCGGAGCCGTTGCTCTTCGCCTCCTCTCGCACTGGCTATAAAAGGAGAGTCGCACCTTTCCTTCCAGAGGGAGAAGTGTTCAGTTCTCTCTCCCGCACCTTCTAAACTCCACATCTTCCTTCTGCTGTGCTGCACTTTTCTTGTCTTCCCCGCCTCTATTTACTTGCGCGCACAAGGAGCGGAGGGAGCAGGCCTCCGGAACCTCGTCCTTCTCGAGATCCTGATCGGGATAGAAGGCCGATAAGGTTTTTGGGGAGTGACCACACGACTGCTCGAGTTTCCCTGCTGGTTCGGCTTCATCTACACAGCATCAACGTTCGACTGCACCGACCTCTTCATTGCATCAACGGCATATCTGCACCAACTTGTGATCGTCTACATCAACCGTCATGGCGGCTGAGAATGTGCAAGTCATTCCTCCGCTGGCGCCGGCGCCTGCGCCTGTAGTGGTTGCGGCTCTGGCTCAAGGGTATATTTGTTTATACCGTGCTTTTATCCTTTTGTTTTCCTGTTCATTAGCCCTTGCGTATGAGATAGATATTTTTATATCTAGTACCGTTGGTCTTGAACTGGAAACTGGCAATTGTTTAATTATGATTTATATAATTTTGTGGATTAAAATATTAAAAAAATTCCTAATATTTTCAACAATCCAAAAACCTTATTCTAGGAATTTTACAGCTACTGGTTTCGCTGTCGTACTTAAGCCAACGGTATTTGACGGCGCAAATTACAAGCGTTGGCGCGCCAAGATGATTTTATGGTTGACTGCCATGAATGTGTATCACGTTGCGCAAGGCAAGCCTGAGCCTGAGGGAGGGCTCTCTCCTGAGCAGGAGAGTGCCTGTGCGGCTGTGGATAACTTGTTTAGAGGCACCGTGATTAGCGTTTTGGGAGAAAATTTTGTTGATGTGTATATGATTTTATCTAGTGGTAAAGAAATGTGGGATGCACTTGAGGCAAAATTTGGAGTTTCTGACGCGGGTAGCGAGCTCTATGTCATGGAGCAGTTTCATGATTACAAGATGGTCGATGACCATTCTGTAGTAGAACAAGCTCATGAGGCGCAAGCTCTCGCAAAAGAACTTAAAAAATTTACATGTGCATTGCCCGACAAGTTTGTGGCGGGATGCATTATTGCAAAGCTGCCATCTTCTTGGAGGGATTTTGCCACTACTCTAAAACATAAGAGACAAGAGTTCATCATTGCTGGTCTCATTGGGTCTCTAGATGTTGAGGAGAAAACGAGAGCAAAAGATACACGTGGAAAAGGAAATGGAAGTTCTAGTGCCAATTTGGTACAAAAGAAAAATTTCCAATTCAACAAGAAGAATAAGAA
Source organism: Raddia guianensis (assembly GCA_036346415.1). Lineage (NCBI taxonomy): Eukaryota > Viridiplantae > Streptophyta > Magnoliopsida > Poales > Poaceae > Raddia > Raddia guianensis. The sequence goes on along the minus strand of CM070539.1, from coordinate 3,861,352 downwards.
CAAGTCTGAAAAGCCTGACAACAAGAACAAAGCCAATCAAACTACTAGCTTCAAGAAGAAGAATAATAGAGGGAAAGGAAACTATTTTGTCTGTAATGGTACTTGTCGACGGTTGGGATATCGACCCAAGTCAACCAAGGTTCTTCAAGGAGGAGATAGGAGACACGCCAAACAATGCGAACAGCAACGAACAGGGAGACAGGGGTTTTTATCCTGGTTCAGGCTTCTCGGGAGAGATAATAGCCCTACGTCCAGCCTTTCTTATATATCAGAGATGAATACAAGAGGTGGCTCGACGAGACGAACAAGTCTCGGCGAGATTATGGGTGTACAGGTGAGTAGTATGCGACAAAGTAATCTTAGATGCCAGATGCGTCTAAGTCGTCCCAGATCATCCCAGATCATCCCAGATCATCCCCCTAAACGTCGTAGGGGCATGGTTTATATAGTACAGAGCAAACCGACCTACCGAGGGAATATCGGGCCGGGCTAACTACGAGATCGTAATGAACTCATACATGCCAAATATATCCCGAGGCAGATAAGGCATACTCCTAATCTTGGGGATCACGACTCCTAATCCAATCCGGAAACCAACGTCCGGTCTTCACGTAGTCGTGAGAACTCTTGTTCGAGATGACTCAACACGATTCCTTGGCCGTTACGCACCACGCCCACTAGGAAGTCGTTTGGCGGGATGCATATGGGCCGATAGAACCTTCCAGGAGCCGGGGCCGGTAGGTCATTCAACCGGGCCGTCGTGGAGTGGGCCATGGCAATGGGCCGTAATTTTATCCCCGACGTTTAGCCCCGAGACTCAAGTGGAAGGACTCACTAGAGTGGGGTCTTCCTCTTGAGACTCCAAGTCACGAAGAGGTATTTTTCCTGCTACAAAGGCGCAACAGCGCATCAACAAGTCGTGGTACGGACCGAACAAACCCTTGGCGCCGAGCAACTCTGTTGCGTCGAGCAGGAACGACATCTGTCCGAAAGCAGAGTACCCGACCCTCGTATGTAAATCGGAAGAAGTGAGGTGAATCATCTCCTTGAGGTGAACGTCACCAAGGAGGATTGACTTCTTGGTAGTGAAGAGCGTACCACCGCATCCGTAAGATCGATCTTCCGGAGAATAAACATAGCAAGTCGCGAGATGGACTCGTGCTGCCGCTGCATCTAGGTATGAAGATACCTAGGGAAGCATAAACGAAAATACGAAAATCACCTCTCAGGCTAGAACCTGCCCGAGGAAATAGAGATCGCGCTCTCGAGCAAACGTTATGCTCAGGAGCGAAGGTGATGTGCCTCCAGACGTAGATCGTGTGCTTGGAGCAGACAATACATACGAATGGGAAAGGTGACCCAGTCCCAGAGCGTAGAGCTCGCCAAAGGAACCAAGTAAGGAGATCTAGTCCCCGAGCATAGAGCTCGTTAAAGGAACCAGAAAGTGCGACCAGGCGAAGACGTGCGGAGGAGCCCGCGCCGGGCGAAGAGCCGCCGGTCGCGAGGTGATCCACCCGAGCACGGAGCTCGTCGCGGGACCGGATCGCGGCGCTCGGCGAAGAACCGCCGGTCGCGGTGAATCACAACCCGATGCGATCGAGCCGCAAGAGAACGTGTGAAATCAACGCTTTACCCATGACGTATTCCTTGCGCAGTGTTAGCGTTGTCTTGGTAAGTGCGTAACCGACGCTTGAGTGCCCGCCGCGATGAGAATCGACTACGATGGGCTTGCCCGTTGCGATGAGAATCGACTACGGTGGGGAGGACTCGTTGGTGGCGCACTATCTTGACTTAGCCGAACCGTGAAGGTCGACGGGCAAAGGCGAAATCATACGTGGTGAAGTGAATCGGTCCACAGGCATGCGCGAGCAAACCCGGAAGAGAGGGACGCAGACATCGGCTTTGGTGGGGAAGCCTGGAACCTCGCCACGACCATCACCGAGTCCGATGTTCCCGTGCCTCGTATCCCTGCGGAAGACAAACAAGAAACGAGAAGCAAGGGGAAAAAAAGAGCAAGAAAAGGCTCCAAGAAGAGCAAAGCGAGTTTTAGAAAACACGCAAAAGACGACCTACCCGCACGGGACATAATTTTCCCCGGGTACGTCCCCCGATAGCGTTAGTGTCACCTCGGCGAATGCGGAACCGACGCCAGGAGTGCTCGTTGTGATGAGAATCGGCTTACGGTGGGCAGGACTACGTTGGTGGTGCATTGCTCCGGATTACCGTGCGTGAAGGACGAGCATGGATAAAAAAAGGCGTGTGCGGCAAGTGCAGCCCATTGCGTGGCTAAGACCGCTAACCGTGGAAGGCGATCGGGACCTTAGCCGCAGTAAAACGCGCGAGGCGAAATCTTATCCGGCATGGACCCGTAGCGTTAGTGTCGCCTCGGCGAGTGCGGAACCAGCGCCAGAGTGCCGTTGCGGCGAGAATCGCTACGGTGGGCATGCCCGCTATGGCGAGAATCGGCTACGCGGGCGTAACTCCATCGGTGGTGCACCGCCGTTAACCGGAGCTGCATGATCGCTGCGGATAAAAGACATGCTCAGACGCGGGAGCGCCACGGAGCGAAGACCAACGAGGTTTTGGAAAACTAACGCTAAGAAAAGGAACTGAAAAGCGAAAACGCATCGGGTGCGAAATTCAGCTCAAGTCCCAACCGACCGAGGAGATGGTCCTTCGAGGAGCTGGCCGAGACTCAAAACCGCCGAAAAAGCGCTTGAATCGAGCGAGAGTTCGACGAGCAACTTTTCCCGCAAAAAGAGCAGAAAAGACAAGGACGAACGAAAACCAAAAGCAAGGCGAACAGTAGCTAGAAAGCTTTAAGAAAAACCGGTAGAACGCTTAGCCTAACTCCGGCCCGTTGTGCGGTGCCGAGGACTGAGTTTGCGAACTCGAACAGTGCACAAGAGAAAGAGCGACGCCCTAGCCCGATGCAGACGATGCATGAAGACCTGAACTTGCGACTTCAAGCATGTGCGGAGAGAGTTAGAGCGACACCTGTATCCTGATCGACTCGTTTTAGAAACTGCTCGTTAACGTAAGTTAGGCGATTCCGAAGGTAACCGAACAAGGAAAGTGTCTCTGCCGCGGAGGGCTTACGAGAGCAGGCTTTACCAAGTGGTCGTGCCGTGAGCGGTAAGTGCCTCTGCCGCGGAGGGCTTACGAGAGCAGACTTAGCCGCAAGGTGGAAAGGCCGTGTTACGCAACTCTGAGTTTAGGAACTTGTCGAAACCAGATACGGGTAGGGAACAATCCTTAAGATTGCGGAGCCAAGAGTTCGCAAGATCGGACAGCCATCAAGTGTTACCAGAGAGAAAGAGTAGTCTGAGAAGACAAGTGGTGAGGAGGACCGCAGGGGGCCGCGAACATTCACCGTTCAATGGGTTGAACTTTACATGGCGCCCGAGAGACTTGGACGAACTAAGGCGCCAAGTTTGAGAAAAGCGCCGGTTAGAAAACGAAAGACCTACACGAGGAACTTACGGTGGTCAATGTTCCAAGTCTTTGGTCACTCTCTTCCGACATCCATCGCCAGCGTAACAGTCCCGGATCCGGAAGGAGTTTTGATCGAGCCCCGAGCACGGAGCTCATCGGGACCAGACGAGCCTTCCGGCGAAGAGCTGCCGGTGCAAAGAGATCCGGCCGAAAGGTGGAGCTCGTCGTGGGATCAGACGCGCCCGGCGAAGAGCTGCCCGGCGAGGAGATCGATCCCGAGCACGAGCTCGTGGCGGGATCAGACTTGCGGCTGGGCGAAGATCTGCCCGGCGAAGAGATCTATCCGGCCCGAGCACGGAGCTCGTCGCGGGAACAGACGCGCGCCCGGCGAAGAGCGCCCGCGCAAGAGATCCGATCCCTAAGCACGGAGCTCGTCGGGATCAGACTTCGCGCCCGGCGAAGAGCTGCCCGGCGCAGAAATCCAGCCCGAGCACGGAGCTCGTGGCGGGATCAGACGCGCCGGGCGAAGAGCGCCCGCGAGGAGATCCGGCCCGAGCACGGAGCTCGTGGCGGGATCAGACGCGCCCGGCGAAGAGCCGCCGGGCGAGGAGATCCGGCCCGAGCACGGAGTCGGGAACCAGATCTCGAAGGCGATCAAGATCGAAGGATCGATCCGATCCGACAGGAAGAGACATCCCGCCTTCCGAGTCGTAGTCCTCGTGAAGAATCTCCGTGTCGCGATGGAGTTCGACATGCTCGATCTGCGTGTCCCCACGGTCGGCGCCATTTGTCGACGGTTGGGATATCGACCCAAGTCAACCAAGGTTCTTCAAGGAGGAGATAGAGACACGCCAAACAATGCGAACAAAGAACGAACAGGGAGACATGGGTTTTATCCGGTTCAGCTTCTCGAGAGATAATAGCCCTACGTCCAGCCTTTCTTATATATCAGAGATGAATACAAGAGGTGGCTCGACGAGACGAACAAGTCTCGGCGAGATTATGGGTGTACAGGTGAGTAGTATGCGACAAAGTAATCTTAGATGCCAGATGCGTCTAAGTCGTCCCAGATCATCCCAGATCATCCCCCTAAACGCCGTAGGGGCATTGTTTATATAGTACAGAGCAAACCGACCTACCGAGGGAATATCGGGCCGGGCTAACTACGAGATCGTAATGAACTCATACATGCCAAATATATCCCGAGGCAGATAAGGCATACTCCTAATCTTGGGGATCACGACTCCTAATCCAATCCGGGAAACCAACGTCCGGGTCTTCACGTAGCCGCGCAGAACTCTTGTTCGAGACAGACTCGAACACGATTCCTTGGCCGTTACGCACCACGCCAGCTAGGAAGCTGTTCGGCAGGATGCATATGGGCCAGATAGAACCTTCCAGGGAGCTGGGGCCTGGTAGGCTGTTCAACTGGGCCGTCAGGGAGTGGGCCATGGCAATGGGCCGTAATTTTATCCCCGACAGTACTGATCACTGGGCTAAGGATTGCCCTGATCGTAAAGACAAGCAGAAAAAGTCCACCAACGTTGTTATTGGCAATACTGAGGCAAGAACATCCGGGTATGTAACAAGACCTCACCGTTCTTTCAAGATGTCGTTCATTGATTGGTGGATTGACACAGGGGCCAATATACATGTTTGTGCTGATAGATCCCTATTTTCTTCTTACCAGGTCGCAGGGGCTGCCTCCGTGTTGATGGGAAATGGGTCGCAGGCATTTGTACGTGGAGTCGGTACTGTTGACTTGAAGTTTACGTCAGACAAAGTCGTACGACTGAGTAACGTGCAACATGTACCCGCGATAAATAAGAACCTTGTCAGCGGATCTCTATTATGTAGAGATGGTTTTAAGTTAGTTTTTGAATCCAATAAATGTGTTATTTCAAAGTTTGAAAATTTTATTGCAAAAGGCTATGAGAGCGGAGGCTTGTTCCGCTTATCTTTGATGGATATGAATAATGAGGTTAATCATGTTTATAATCATGAGACTAATGTTTGGCATTCACGACTTTGTCATGTTAATCCTGGTTGTATGATCCGAATGGCCGGTATGGATTTAATCCTAAAATTTACCCAAGTCAAAGGTTCTAAGTGTTAAGTGTGTGTGCAATCTAAACAACCTCGCAAGCCTCACAAAGCAGCAGAGACGAGAAACTTGTCACCATTAGAACTAGTTCATACAGATCTGTGCGAGATGAACGGGGAGTTGACGAAGGGTGGTAAGAGGTATTTCATAACTTTGATTGATGATTCTACTAGATTTTGCTATGTGTATTTATTAAAGTCTAAAGATGAGGCTTTTCACTTTTAAGATCTATAAAGCTGAAGCTGAGAACCAACTTGATAGGAAAATCAAATGAGTTAGGTCAGATCGTGGTGGAGAATATTTTTCTAGTGATTTTAATAAATTCTGCGAGGAACTTGGAATAATCCATGAGAGGACGCTCCCTATTCTCCCCAGTCAAATGGGGTTGCCGAAAGAAAGAACCGTACTCTAACTGATATGGTTAACGCCATGTTAGAAACATCGAGACTTTCCAAGGAATGGTGGGGTAAAGCTATATTGACTGCTTGTCATGTCCTAAACAGGGTTCCTACAAAGAATAAATAAATCACACCATTTGAGGAATGGGAGAGAAAAAGATTAAATCTCACTTATTTACGTACTTGGGGCTGTTTGGCTAAGGTTAATGTGCCTGTCCCAAAGAAGCGTAAACTTGGACCAAAAACCGTTGATTGTGTCTTCATTGGTTATGCTTTTCACAGTGTTGGATATAGGTTCTTAATAGTGAAATCTGGAGTACCTGATATGTATGAAGGTACAATCTTAGAGTCCAATGATGCCACATTTTTTGAGGACATATTCCCTATGAAAGAGACACTTAGCTCATCTGGCCAAGAATCTATCTTCTCTCCTAAACCTTCCACTCCTATACAAATTGAACCCACTTTTGAGGAAAATCTAATAGATGAAGACAATGAAGTAACTCGAAAGAGTAAGAGACAAAAGACCGCAAAGTCTTTTGGTGATGACTTCATTGTATATCTAGTAGATGATACTCCAAGAACCGTTGAGGAGGCTAATTCATCTCAGGACGCTGACTATTGGAAGGAAGCGGTCTAGAGTGAGATGGCTTCCATCTTGAGCAATGGAACTTGAAAAGTTATTGATCGTCCATATGGGTGTAAACCTGTAGGATGTAAGTGGGTGTTCAAGAAGAAGCTGAGGCCTGATGGTACAATTGAAAAGTATAAGGCAAGGCTTGTGGCCAAGGGTTATACCCAGAAAGAAGGCGAGGACTTCTTTGATACTTACTCACCTGTTGCCAGATTGATCACTATTAGAGTACTACTATCCATGGCTGCCTCCTACGGTTTGATCGTTCATCAGATGGACATAAAGACGGTTGTCCTTAATGGAGAGTTGGAAGAGAAAATCTATATGGATCAGCCAGATGGATTTGTAGTAAAGGGTCATGAAGGAAAAGTGTGTAGATTGTTGAAGTCTTTGTATGGCCTTAAGCAAGCACCTAAGCAGTGGCACGAGAAGTTCGACAGAACTTTAACATCTGCTGGTTTTGTTTTGAATGAAGCTGACAAAATATGTGTATTACCGCTATGGTGGGGGTGAAGGAGTGATTTTGTGTCTGTATGTTGATGACATACTGATCTTCGGAACAAACCTTAATGTGATTAAGGAAGTTAAGGACTTTCTGTCCGCGAATTTTGAAATGAAAAATTTGGGAGTAGCGGATGTCATCTTAAACATTAAGTTGTTAAGAGAAGATGACGGTGGGATAACTCTTGAGCAGTCCCTTTATGTGAAAAAGGTGTTGAGTCGCTGTGGCTGTAGCGATTGTAAACCTGCTCCTACGCCATATGATCCAAGTGTGCTATTACGAAAGAACCAACGTATAGCAAAGGATCAATTGAGATATTCCCAAATCATTGGTTCACTGATGTATTTAGCTAGTGCAACAAGACCTGATATCTCGTTTGCTGTGAGCAAACTTAGCCGGTTTGTTTCAAATCCGGGAGATGATCATTGGCATGCTCCTGAGAGAGTGATGCGCTATCTAAAAGGGACATCAAGTTATGATATTCACTACACCGGGTACCCAAGGGTATTAGAGGGTTATAGTAATTCAAACTGGATATCCGATGCTGATGAGATAAAAGGCACAAGTGGATTTGTATTCACATTGGGTGGTGGAGCATTTCTCGAAGTCTTGCAAAGAGCACCATCTTAACGAGGTCTACAATGGAAGCAGAACTCACATCATTAGACACTGCCACTGTGGAAGCCGATTGGCTGCGTGAGCTTGTGATGGACTTACCGGTGGTTGAAAAATCGGTGCCTGCTATCCTTTTGAACTGTGACAATCAGACGGCGATTGCCAAGGTGAACAGTTCAAAGGATAGCATAAAGTCATCAAGGCACGTTAAGAGGCGGTTGAAGTCTGTCAGGAAGATGAGAAACTCCGGAGTTATAGCATTGGACTATGTCCAAACGGCTAAAAACCTGGCAGATCCCTTTACAAAGAGACTATCACGGAATGTGATAGATGAAGCATCAAGGGAGATGGGCTTGAGACCCACATAAAAGTCATGTCTTAGTGGTAACTCATCCTATTTGATCGGAGATCCCTTGAATTAGGATGTTGAGACAAGCTAGTGACTGGCTGAGAGGAGAGTACTTTTGTACTTAACCCACTCCGTTTGAGATGCACTACTCTCCTATTCTCAGTATGGCAAGTTGGTTATACCTTAATGTGTTCCGAGTGGCTTTTAATAAAGCGTAGATGTTGTCCTCTGTAACATCTTATGAGGAATACACCTATATGAGCTCGATCGCTAGTCACGCCTATGAGATTGGGTGATCTCTAGAGGCTCATGAAAGGTAAAGGAGTATGACTTATACGCTTCAAACCGAGGGGATGCATTTAATGACCTAGTATCAAGAAGGACTTTGGTGAAACTCGTTCGCACAAAACTGTCAATTCAAGGCTTAGTCCATTGTTCAAGTTGTGGATGAGTGCAACCTTTGTTCTAGGTGGAAGTTCAACTTAACAGTCTCCATCGAAACACTGGTATATCAAACTACAGTGGAACTGAGAGTATTTCAAATGTGACTATGAAATTTGGTGGGGATTGTTAGAATAATTATGGGGTTGGCCCATTTAATTATTTTAATAGAAATTCCAAGAGGCCCATTTAATACTAGGAGTTATGAAAACGGTTTAGTACCGTACGGAAAATTGGGAGGGGAATATCTCAACTTAAATAGTTGGATTGTGGTTCTCCCAATTAGAAAAGTGAGAAAAGAGAAAAGCAGGGCCACACACGCGAGCGCCGAGCCGAGCCGAGGCGTGGCGTGGCGTGGCGTGGCGTGCCGAGGCGTGGCGTGGCGTGGCGTGCACGAGCGCGGTTCGCGGAATTCGGAAGGTTTTGCCAGTTTGGATGGCTACCTTATTTACTGGTAATTGCTAAAAGATTCCTTAACGGCTCATGGGATGCCTGCTGACGTCCATTACTGATCTAATGGCAATTGATGGCCAGCCATAACTCCCGAACTTTAGCTAGAGCCGTAACTCTCGAACGTTTTCGCCAGAGACGTTACTCCTTGCTGCCAGAGCCGTTGCTCTTCGCCTCCTCTCGCGCTGGCTATAAAAGGAGAGTCGCACCTTTCCTTCCAGAGGGAGAAGTGTTCAGTTCTCTCTCCCGCACCTTCTAAACTCCACATCTTCCTTCTGCTGTGCTGCACTTTTCTTGTCTTCCCCGGCTCTGTTTACTTGCGCGCACAAGGAGCGGAGGGAGCAGGCCTCCGGAACCTCGTCCTTCTCGAGATCCTTCTCGGGATAGAAGGCTGATAAGGTTTTTGGGGAGCGACCACGCGACTGCTCGAGTTTCCCTGCTGGTTCGGCTTCATCTATACAGCATCAACGTTCGACTGCACCGACCTCTTCACTGCATCAACGGCATCTCTGCACCAACTTGTGATCGTCTACATCAACCGTCATGGCGGCTGAGAATGTGCAAGTCATTCCTCCATTGGCTTGCGCGCTTCTTTACCAGAGTGGTCATGCTCGGCTCAAGGGTATATTTGTTTATACCGTGCTTTTGTCTTTTTGTTTTCATGTTCATTATCCCTTGCGTATGAGATAGATATTTTTATATCTAGTACCGTTGGTCTTGAACTGGAAACTGGCAATTGTTTAATTATGATTTATATAATTTTGTGGATTAAAATATTGAGAAAATTCCTAATATTTCCAACACCTTTGCAACTTCATTTTTAAGCTGTTGTAGAATAGGCATTGTAATTTTTGGGCATGCTTGAACTCCACCATTAGAAATTTTGAGCAAGTGCGCTCTAACTCTTGAGCAGCTAGTGGTAGCAACACGCTTGCAGTGCTTGCGCTTCCATTTCACATTTCCACCGGCCGGCCCATGCCCCTCTAAAATTTCAACATGCTTCCATAATGGAGCTTTGATGCTTGTGTTTTGCTCCTCTCTTGGAGTGCTTGAACCACCTGTTTCCATGCCTAAAAAAAGAAGGGTCCTTTTTAGCAAAGGGACAGGCACTTTACCATTTCATTTCATTAAGTAGGGGAGAACTGTACAAGCATTTACATGGCCTGTTGGATCGGGGGAGGAAAGCTAGGTAGAAAAAAAAACGTAGGTCTATGAACAATGAAGAACTCAGCAAGCAGAAGGCAGGAGGAGATAACCTGAGCGAATAGGGCTGAGACTGGACAGGAAGAAGATCCAGTAACGGAGGCCTTCAGGAAATAGCTAAGTGTATTTGGGCTCGTCAGCCCCGTTCGCCCATGGACCAACCATCCCTAAAGGCCAGGGCCGTGCTCATCATGGAAAGACCCGTGTCATCCCCCAATACAAATTGATGAATTGAGTGAAGGACTTGTCACTTGTTCCATTGGTTTGTGAGTCGAGGGCAAGGCTGACAGGTACGTATGTCACAAAGCGACGCCAAAATTCCACTGATATTTATGTGCCTGCAATAAATCATTTATATTCATCCTTCGCCATCGTTTTACTGAAAATACTACTTAAAAAAATTAAAATAATAATAGGCAGGAGCATTGCTGTTCCACTGAAATAGATTGATTGGATTGGTAAAATGTAAAAATACCGCATTAATATGTAATGCCATACAATGTGAATCCCAATGGGCATGTACAATCGGCAATGGTTGGCTAAAACGCTCGTCTACCTCATCGGTAGACAAAACTATAGACGGGTTGCATAATGGGTTGCTCTATAGCTAGGCAACAAAATTGCATTTGGCTGTAATGCAGTTTCCTTGTTCTTATGTTACATTAATTATAGACAATGGTTCATCCACATTAATTAAAATATTTTATCGCAAGAGCTAATATTAATGGCATACTCGGGGCAGAGCTCCCCTAGGACCATCTACCAAAATTGTTTTCCTTAATGATCTACTATTTGTAGCCATTATTTACAAAGATTTTAGGTATAATTTAGCTATTTGATGCCTCCAAATTTAGTCCCAGTTCTTTTCAGCTTAACGGCTTAACGGCTTATTTACGTTTTAAAAACACATATGCTTTGAGTTTTTTAAGTCCATTTTTTCGCTGTTTTGAAGGTGGGTTCTAACGCTTTAAAAAGAAAGTCAAACGAAATGTATTCGAATCTCGAGACTAACTTGAGAAGCTCTCGAAGTTTAGTCATTTCAGCCGTTCAGCTGTTCAGCCGTTCAGATCAGCTCAAAAGAACAGGGCCTTAGTTAATGTAGAGTTGACCTCTCTAATTTTGTCTCCAACATCCGCCATTGGTCATACTAATTACTACTCCCTTTGTTCCAAATTATAGTTCACTGTTGACTTTTGGGTATGCCTTTTGACCCTTCGTCTTATTCGAAAAATATATGTAAATAGTATTTATTGTGTTGTAATTTGTTTTATAGTTAAACATATATTAAGCATTACTTATATTTTTGCATGTTTGCACTAATTTTTTGAATAAGACGAGTAGTCAAAAGACATGTTCAAAAGTCAATACTGAACTACAATTTGGAACGGAGGGAGTAACTTACATGATATATCTTGCCCCTGTATGTTAAGCACCAGTGCTTTCTCATCATGCCATACTCATCATTAAAAATGTCTAGTACTTTATGCACATCATAAAAAATGATGTAACTCACATGTTAAAGTTGTAAAGCTCCATCCGTTTTTTATTTTAAAAAAATGTTTAGATCGAGCCCTTCAGAATCATACATACACTTTTGTCTTGAAAAGCTGTTCTAGTGGATTTTATAAATTAATTCCAATAGTAACTACCGCGCGGTCAAAGTTCTACATGTTTAAACGTCATTTTTTGCATACGCATGAAGAAGTATATATGGCATTACTTTGGCTTATGGAGTAAAGAAGTAAATAGAGTATGTGATCCCCCTCTCTCTCTCATACATTAAGATTGAGAAACGTTTTCCACACACACACAAAGATCTGAGCTGATGGCCCAATCGGCCTACTGACACGCCAGTCTAGTGGCACACTAATCCAGCTCGATCATCACCCACGCCACGAAACAGCGCCCAATCTTCCGCAACAGTAGCGATCCACACACACACTGGCACACACACACACACTGGACTGCACTGGACGCTGGCACGCTGCACTGCCCTCTCCCGTTTCAGCTCGAGCTAAACTAATCCAACCGAACAACCTCCAAATCTCTCAACGCCATGATCACCCCAAGGAATTAATGAGAAGGCACGAGCTCGAGCAACATCAACATGGGATTAATTAGCCGCGCCCAGTAGCCCCAGTACAGTACGTACAGGCTGTCCTGACGCGCCGCTAGAGTCCAATCCAGCGTTCAATAAACAAAAGGATTAATGATAGGATTGATTAATTAATTGGTCGCTGCCTCAAATCAATGCAGGAGAGAAACGGCCTGATTAAGCCAACAAAAACTATAATTTTTTTTTTGTTTGTTGGTTGCCTATTTTATGTCAGGGGGTCAGGAGGCTGCCTCCTCGTGGCGGGGCAGGAAGTCGCGGCGGCGTGGCGGCCGTCAGATGGCCGTCGCGTCGTGGCATCAGACGGCGCAGGTGATAGGGTGAGGTGAGGTGGTGCGTCCTGCAGGTGTGCCTCCTCTGCAGCTCGGCCTCAGTGGCTCACTCACACACACTCACTCGCACTCACTGCTGCAGCAGCACGGGTGCTGAATCCTGAGCTGAGCTGAGCTGAGCCCAGTGGTTTTTTTTCTTCTTTCTTCTTGTTTTTTTTTTTGCATCCTTTCCTTTTCAACTTGCTCTCGCAGTAGTCACAGGTGCGCCTTAAAAAGTTTCAGGGTTTCAGCCTTCTCCAGGGCCATGATTTCGCTTTGCTGTCAGGCAGGCTCAGAGGAGGGAGCATCGATCAGTGATGGAGTCGAGTGCACTAGATGCCAAGATGTGCATTTGGGCCATTGATCGTCGGGGGGTGACGCCCTGATGCTCGCAGCTGCTGCTTGCTCCTCCTTTTCAAGGCTCATGCATGGGGTGCTAGCTTTGGTTCTCCATAATAAGTGGGGTTTTTTACTTTTTAATCTGCTCTTGTCGATCTGGAAGAACGCTTGATCGGCTCTCGATCGCACGGTCAAACACAGCTAACTAGCGTTGTTATGTTAGCTCCATCGATTAGACGATTAGTCTAGAGCATAGGCTCCATTTGAATACCGCAGTTAGCTTGCCGATGCATGTTCTACCTAATCAACCGCTTTACCCAATGATTCTGATCCAGCATACATGCTAGCCTAGCATCAGTGTCCCGCAAAAACCGTTAAAAAAAATACTCCTACCTTAAAAAGTTTGGCTCGGCAAACCCACGGCTCAAACTGATCCCAAATGCCAAACTTTTACGTCGTTCAAATTCGATGCTAGAGCATAATCATTCTCCAAAACTATCGTTCTTTCACTTAATTTACTTCTCTGCTACCCTGAGACACATTTAATTTCTTCTATTTCCTTTTCTATAGATGGAAATTATGGTTGCATCCTCTTGTTGAAAAAAAGGTATTTTTTTAAATCGACAAAATTTCAGTAAAATAAATTCTTAGTGGCATTTGACGAGAAAACCGCTACCGGCAACTTTCGATTTTCACAGATGTGGCGTGAAACTATAAAACCTACTACGTCCGGTAACAAAAAGAAGTCGCCGTTAACTTTTGGACACACCTTTGACTATTCGTCTTGTTCAAAAATTTAGTTCAAATATGTAAAAATATAGGTTATACTTAAAATACATTCAATAATAAACCAAATCATAACAAAATAAATAATATTTATATAACTTTTTTAAATAGGACGAATGGTGAAAGACGTGTCCGTTAACATTAACAGTGACTTCTTTTTCTGACCGGAGTGAGTACATCTTATATAGCAGGCGTGCCGTTTTTCGATTCAATCCAAGCGATTCCCATTTCAACGAGCGGTTGGCATGAAACCGTACGTAAACCCTGCTGCCTCTTACATAGCAACACACGTCCCCTTGTAGAGCGACACGATAGATGATGGCATGCATGCACTGGCATGTCGTGGTATATAATTATATATCAATGGACAATAGTACAATACACCCCAATTACTTACGCAACGATGCACAGCGTGGTGCTGTGCAGTGTGCACTCATCAAGCAGGCAGGCGCGGCGCTGCCCTACCTGCCTGAGCCGCTGCAGGGCGGGGCAAGAAAAGCAAGCAACAACGCGCCCATGCATGCGTCAGTGAGCTCGCCGAGCAGCCAACGGTAGGATCAAGAGTGCTCTCAGATCGAGCTCGTCGTCGTGGTCGCCATCATCGCAGACGGAGAGCATCGCCATCCGCGATTAGCGAGGAGGTGAGGGTGCCAGGTGCAAAAGGGTGGCAGAAGAGGACAACGGGATGGGTGGAGTGGGGTGCGAGCTGAGGTAGCGAGTGTGTGAGTGTGCTGTCTGTGTGCATGCAGGCAGGCAGTGAAGCAGCAGCGAGGCAGATGCACAGGCTGCAGAGGCAGGCATGGCATACGCAGTTACAGCTTACAAAAGGTCGCGGCGCAGAACGGGGCCGGGGGTGCGGCGGGGCGCGCGCCAGAGCGCGCAGCGGCGGCCACATGGGCGCGGGCCGTGGGCCCCGCCCTCGCCTCGCGCGGTGGCGGACGCCGGCGAGCGGCGTCGTCGTCTACGGCGACGGCCGGGCAAAAAGGCGACGTTTTTCGTCGGAGATGGTGGTGGTGGTGGTGCACTGGTGCCGTGGCGGCGACGCCGATAATGCCATCTCGTGGCGCGCGACGGGACGAGCTAGCGTTTCTTTAACGTTCTTGGCGAAGTTTGTATTTTTTTTTTCTTCTTCTTCTCCGCGCGAATATTTCGAGATGAGCACATGCGGAACAGTGCCCGGATCCAGGACAGATCAAGCCGGGCTGGCCTCGCCGGACCGGCCGGCTCGCCGTCTTGCTTAAAAGTTAAAACTCTGAACCGGCATCTACTGGCTACGGGTGCTGACTTCGATGTAGATAAGCCCAGACAATGAGGGTTTGCTTTGCTGCTGAAGATTTGAATAAGCGAGTAAATTTCCATTGCTCTGCCCTAGAAATGCTAGTGTTTGCTGTTTGAATGTGCAAACTTGGCTGTAGTAAATACAAGTAGTATAACACATTTGGTGATCTGAACAATGTAGCAACTAGCAACAGCATTTGGAAAATATTATCACCTTTTCTTGCAAACAACCAAATCAGATCCATTGCCACAAGACTACAAGCCTACATCAGCTCTTGAGGAAGGGAGAAAAAACGTAACAAAACTACAAATATACAGTCAAGAAAGAAAGAACTGTCAATTGATTAGACCTTCCTGGCATCTCCAAAGAACAAACAAAATCTGTTAAAACCAAATTATCCTCTCATCATTGCCACCCTCCTTCACTTTCCATGCACTCACCGTTTTTTCCTTTTAGTTCAAGCGATTTCTTTTGCAAACAAGACAAGGTCACAATCACAACGACTAGCTGGTCAAGCAAAGGTCAAGTCTTTACCCCCGACGATCTCGGCAACTCGCCGCTCCACCCTGGCGGCGCCGCCCTCCGCCCCAGCGACGACCGCGACCTCGCCGCCGACGAGTCCTTCGCCGCCGCCTCCTTCTTGTCCTTGAAGAACCCGAATACCGGACGCGAGCACACCGGCACGTTGAGCACCACCGGCGCCACACGGACTCCGGAGGAGTAGGAGCGCTCAACGGCGCGAGACCGGGACTTCGCCGCGGCGTGGAAGCTGCACGGCGAGCTCGAGCTGCGCTCCAGGCCCTGGAAGACGATCTTGCCAGAGGAGTTCATCCGCGGGGAGTCGACGGAGAGGCAGCGCGGCGGCGATTGGCGGCGGCGCGCTGGGCTCCTGCCGGCGCGGCTGGAGGTGGAGTGACGGTGGGAAGAGCGAACGAGGCGGATGCGGGGAGGGTTGGGGTCGCCAGAGTCGAGGGATAGGCGGGGGATATCGTCGTGGTCGTGGCCGGAGGAGGAGGACGACGAGGAGAGCGAGAAGCGGGAGGAGGCGAGAGAGAGGGACGCCTCCGAGTCGGAGCTGTCGCGGAGGAGCGGAGCAGACGAGAGGTCCGACGCGGCGGCGCCGGACGCGCGGCCGTTGTTCCTCTGGAGGAGGAGCTTCAGGCTCCTTGCCGCCGCCGAGTTCGCCGTCCTCGCAGGGGGCGCCGGCGACGGCGAGGGCTTCGGGCTCTGGGCGGCCGCCCTCTTCAGCCCGAGCAGCTCGCGCCACCGGCTCGAGCAGCTGGGCGCCTTCGGGGAGAACACGTACGGGTCAGCGGCGTCAGCCGCCGCGCGGAGCGCCTTCATCGGCTCCGGCGGCGCCGGCATTGTCTCCGCCTCCACCGTCGGCGGCGGGGGCGCCGCCGCGGTCTCCGCCCCAGGCGCGCACGCCGTCTTCCGGAGCGGCAGCAGCTTCCCGTCCGCGAACAGCTCGTCGGCGGGGAGCATCGTGGCGGAGCCGCCAAGGCTGAACTCGAAGTCAATGAAGTCCTTGGAGATCGCCGGCTCCGGCGTCGCAGCCACGGCGGAGGCCACCCCCACCACCGCCTCCTCCGCCCCAACATCGCGGCTGAACGACACGCGCGGGCCGAGCCAGCCACCCGGCGCGGCGGCGGGGAGGTTACTCGCGACGGCGGACGCCATGGCAACCAGCGAAGCTCAGCACATGAACGGAGGCAGATCAGGAGGAGGAGGAGGAAGAGCTACAGAAGAAGAAGAGCTCAGCACATGGGGCGGGTAAAGGAGGTAAAGGCTCGTATATATAAGCTGGGCGAGGTAAAAAAAATGGCGTCTTGGCGAACCGGGTCCGGTTCCTGGAAGAAGAGGCGGAGGCGCCGGAGGGGAGGGGGCTCGTCGGATTCCGGGCGCGTTTAATAAGCGAGACGGCACCGGCCGGCCGGATCGGTACAGCTACGGCCAGCGCGAGAGACAGAGGAGACGAGAGGAGAGGAGGCGAGGCCGCGAAACATGGTGGTGTTCAATGGTTTCGGAATGACTCTCTGCTGGTCTTTCAGCTGCTAGCCTCTCTGATCACGGTGGAATCTGCCGTAAATGTATGTGTTAACGTGCCTTGATCGTGTACTCATTTTATTTTTACTCTTTATTTAAAAGGATACTAATTTATTCTAAAATTTACTTCCATATTACATCAAAGCCTCACGATAAAAGAAAAAAAAAAGTGTGATCCTGCTGAGTCTCTACAAATTAACAACTTCCTCCCATTTGCCATGCGCGGTTGATGTCGGGACACGTGTTGGTGGCCATCGCCGCCGCCATCGGAAACTTGCTGCAAGGCTAGGACAATGCCACCATCGCCACCGTGGTGCTCTACATCAAATGGGACTTCCACCTCGATGGGTTCCTCGTCGTCGTGTCCCTCTTCGGCGCCACAATATCATCACCACCTTCTCTGACCCTCGCCTCCGACATGCTCGGTCGCCGGCTCATGCTCATCTCCTTCTCACTCTTCTGCCTCGCCGCTGACCTCATCATGTACGTCATCCTCCTCGCCTGGCTCGTCGACGGCTTTGGCGTCGGCGTCGGCGTTGGCCTTGCCTCACTCTCGTCCTAGCCTACATCTTCTCGACAGCCCCTTTGAGATGGGATGCTCAACACACTCGCCTAGTTCACCGGTTTCGGCGGCATGTTCATTTCCTACTGCATCATCTTTGCCATGATATTGTTGGCGCTCAGTCCCAATTGGCGCTATATACATGGTGGACTTTAATTTGTATACATGGTGATCCAACTGGCGTTGTATACATGGAGGACTTTAATTTGTATACATGGTGATGCATACTTGTTATGTTTGTAGATTTTGGAGTTTAATTTGTCTATTTCTATACATGGTGATTCCTACATGTTATGTTCGTGGACGGTATTGTCGACATTAATACTACTAATTCTTTTATAGGTTTAGCTAGGAATCCTTTTGAAAAAACTATTATTCGCTCAATTTGACTAAAAAAATTTGATCAAAGTATAGTATTTCACTTCTTAAATGCATAATTTGATGGTTGAATACAAGTAACAAAATTAATTTTGGTAATAGTACGCTTGTTTGCGTTGGTTAACATTAAGATACCTAGCTCACAATGAAATGCCTTACTTTGGAAAAATGAATTTTGTACTAAGGGTGTGTTTGGTTCGCCACCCACGCTCTCCAACGCGGTCACTAGCGCCATCGGTTGGCCATTTGTGTTTGCGCGTTGTTCATGACGCCTCGCTCTCGCCAAATTGTTGGATGGATTTGGGCGTGCGCACTAGCGTTGGGGTGGGCGAGCTAATCGCTCACCAACGCTAGTGTGGGCGAGCCGTGGCTGAGGACGAGTGTTTGTTTGGCATGGCAAGCTCCGGCCCTAAACCAAACACGCCCTAAGCAACATTAGTACATATGGAAGATAAGGGGCTGTTTGGTTGCTGCGTCAACCGGCTGGCTCATGGGATGAGCTCTTCTGTTGCTTGGTTGTTCGATTCACTATAGCGACCAGCCGAGGTGATGCTGTCGCTTGTAATAAATACCGGGTACAAAGTGTCCCGAGGCTGGAGACGAGGCGAGGGCCCCACGCGCCAAAGCGGTGCGTATGCAGCCCCTCTCGAGACGAGGCGAGGGCCCCACGCGCCAAAGTGCGCGGGCGAGCCCTCTCAAGACCAGCGAGGGTCCCACACGTTAGGTGGGGCGCGCGGGAGGGAGCATTGCGATGAGTCTTGGGACGAAGGCTCCCCGCCGCTGAAGGACAAGCGCATTAATGAGACATCACGCGGATAGACAGTTTAAAGAAATGATTACGCTTCTGATGGCCCTTGCAGTGTCCGAGCATCGCCACCGTGGGCGCAGAGGAATTGACCCAGAGAGAAGGTTTGCTTGAGGAGGCCGCCTGTGTCGAGGAGCAGTAGGCCCCACCCATGAACTCACCGGCAGGATCAGGCGGGTTAGAGGCCACTGCGGCACGCGAGGGCGGCGCCCATGCATGGGCAATGCACGCTGTCTCTTCTCGTCGTGTCTTGTCGCAGTACCGAGAGTATCAGATCGCTTACCCCTCGGCTCTCTCCGCTAGCCCAAAGCTTGTATAAAAGGAGAGAGAGAGAGAGGGAGAGGGTACGCACTAGCATTCGTGCATTCAAACACTCTGTAAACACATCCCCATTCAACCACAATCGAGAAAAGAGCTAAGGCTCGGCAGAGTAGGACTATTACCCGCGAGGGGTCCGAACTCGTAAATCATGAAGTCGCTCCTTGTTGTGCCCGACGCCAAATCGAACCGAGCTTGATCGAGTTGGCTATGATCGAAAATCGACCAGGTGTGATCCGCCGTGGTTGAGCGGAGAACACGCCGTCGATGGCGCGCCAGTGGGGAGCGCTAGCATCGGTTCAAACTCTTGACCCTTCTTCAGCGGTGATGGCGGAGCAAAGCGATCGCGATGGAGCAGAAGCGGCCGCTAGAGCCGCTGCCACGAGTCGGCCATGGCGATGGCGATGGATCACCCCGCCTAGGATCGAACCTGGCGGAAAGCCGCCTCGGCCAAGCTAAACGGCGCTGGCCTTGGAGGAGTGCACTCCAAAGATGAACCTCCATGCGGCGTGGCCTTGCCGAGAAGAACCCCGGTTCGGTGACTCCGGACTTCGCGGCTCCGTGGTTGGCCGCCTTTGGCCCGCTCGTCGATGGCGCCGCCTGGCGGTGGTGCAAGTTTCGGGGCGGGGAACCGTGTTTCGCGTCCTCCGTTTTTGTTGCCCTCGCACTCTCTCGCAAATCTCTGGTGAGGGGCGGGGCCAAGACGACAAGAGCGCGATTTCACGGGGCTCACCGGGCAAAGCGTCTGTGGCCGTGATCTCCGGTCCCATCCGGAGGACCGCCACTTGTCGCATGGAGAAGAGCTGCGTGACAAGCTCCGCAGGGTCGCGACCGAAGCGCGATCACATTGCCGCCGCCGCACGCTGTGGGCCAGAAGAGGGCTCCCGCAGAGCTGCCCCGACGATGAAGGTGGCGCTTCTTGGCGCCGCTTAGGCGACGGGCGGCGGGCGAGGACCGCGTCCAGAGCAGGAGGCTCGACGTCGGGTGCCGCGCTTTTCTAAGGAGCTGCGCCCGTCCGATGGTGAACAGTTTCGTCCGGCCCCATCGAAAAGTATGACGGCTCCACCAACCCCGATGAGTTTTTGCAGATCTACACGACGGTGATGTACCGATCGAGGGTCGGGAAGGTTTCGCGAACTACTTCCCGCGGTCCTCACCGCGAGACCGCTCGTGGCTCATGAACCCGCCCCGAGTCCGTGGGGTCATGGAAGGAGCTCTGAGCTCTTCGTCACCAACTTCTGTGGCACCTTCGAGCGGCCCGGGGTAGAAGACGACATCCACAACGTGGGAGCGAGAAGAAAGGAGAGTCGCCGCGACTACATTCGGGCGCTTACCAGTCCGCAACACCATCCCCGACATCTCCATCGACGCCGTGGTCACGGCATTCGTGAGAGGCGCCGAGACCCCAAGGTCAAGGAGAAAATGGCCACCCGCAAGATCAAAACGACGGAGGAGCTCTTCACCTTGGCGCACAAGGCGCCGCTCAAAGTGAGGTCAGATCCGCCCGGCCGTGTGGGGACAACCGCGGTGGCGCAGGCCGGACCTCGAGGAACCCCGGGCAAGGACAAGAAGAAGCGCAAGGCGCCGAGACCGGCAGGTCATGGCCGCCGAAAGCAACAACGACGACGACGACGACGACGACGGCGCCACAAGAACGGGCGCGGGCGGCGAAAAGAAGAGGAGGTCGCGCGCCGGCGGTACGACTTCGTAGGGCGGCCGAGGCGGCGGTTATGGCGATCGCCGTGCCGCTGACGGTCCTCAAGGCCGCTGATGAAGGGCGAGACCATCGCCCGTGAGTGGGACGGAAGGCCTTCTCGTCCCATTCACCGCAACAACTCCCACGACTTGGCGGATTGCCATGTCGTCCGCAAGATGGTGGACAAGCGAGTCCACGAGCAAAGCAGCAGCAGAAGCGTCCGGCGATGGCAAGGGCAAGGAGACGGCCGCTTGGTTTTCAAAGAAGTGAACGCCGGTTGCCGTCATCCACGGCGGTTCGCCACCTATCCGCCCCACGCTAGCTTTAAGCGTGCGATGAGGATGTGCGCCGCCGCGTTCGCTTTAGGTCAAGAAGGCAAAGCGGTGGCGTGGTCGGAGCAACCGATCGCGTTCATCAAAGCCGATCACCCACCGATCGCCGCCCTGGCATCTCCCGATCGTGGTTGCACCCACGGTCCGGAATGTAAAGCTAGGGCGGTGCTTTGGTAGACGGAGGGAGTTCCTCAACCTCCTGTCCGCCCGGCGCCGCTGGCGCCCAGATTCAGCAGCAGGAGCTTCGCCCAACGCTCCGTTCTTGAGATCGCGCCGGGCCGAGTCCGTCCTACCGCGCGCGATCTCCGGTGACGCTTGAGGCTCGACAACTTCCGACCGAGATGCTCGAGTTCGAGGTGGCGGACTTTGACCTCCTAACGCCATACTAGGTCGGCCGGCGCCGACCAAGTTCATGGCGGTTTGCCACTATGCGTATATGGTGGTGAAGATCCCGGCCACCGCCCCATCGTTTGAAAGTGGACCGCTCGAGGCGCCCGCTGCGACAAGGACGCTCTCGCTTTGGGGCGACGGTGCCGAAGGCCGAGGCTTCGACTTTGGGAGCTCCTCCGGCGAAGACCCGTGCCTCTGGTTCGTCCGCGGAGGTTAAGGCGGTCTCCTGAAGCGAAGTCGGACCAGCGAAGACCGTTCGGGTGGGCGCCTCTCTCAGCGCCAAATAGGAAGGCGCGCTCGTCTCCTTCCTCCAGTCTAACGCAGACGTGTTTGCGTGGCAACCGTCCGACATGGCTGGGGTCCCCAGGGAGGTGATTGAGCACAAATTGGCGACGTTCCCCGGCGCGCGACCGGTCATGCAGAAGGTCCGGAAGCAGTCGGTGGAGCGCCAGGAAGTTATCCGCCAGGAGGTGGACAAGCTCTTAAGGGCGGGGGTCGTCCGCAGTGTCGCCCATCCCAGGTGGCTCGCGAACCCCGTCCTCGTCAAGAAATCCAACGGGCGCTGGAGGATGTGCGTGGACTTCACCGACCTCAACAAGGCGTGCCCGAAGGATCCGTACCCGCTGCCCCGCATCGATCTCATCGTCGACTCAATCAAGGGTGCGAGCAACAAGCTTCGGATGCGTACTCGGGTACCACAGATTAGCATGGTCAAGAAGATGAAGACAAGATCGCTTTCGTGGCGCCTATGGGCGTCTATTGCTATATAAGGATGGCGTTGGATGAAGAATGCAGAGCCCAACCTATCACGGCCATGCATATCGCCACCGCCCCAAATAGGGCGAAACACGGAGGTGTATGTCGATGATCTGGTGATGAAGTCCAAGAAGGCGGAGGAGTTGATCGCGACCGAAGAAACCTTCACCAACCCGAGGAATCATCGCATCAAGCTTAATCCGGAGAATGCGTGTTCGCCGTCCGCAGACGGGCAACCGCTGGGATTCCTCGTCTCCAAGAGGGGATTGAGGCGAACCTCGACAAGATCGCAGTGATCGAGAACATGAAGCCCCGACGCGATTTGGCAGATGCAAAGGCTTGGTGGGCTACTTGACCTCCCTAGGCCGCTTTATAGCTCGCTGGGATAAAAGTCTCCACCGCCTAAGCTCCTAAAGAAGACCAACCAGATTCGAGTGGGCGGCGGAGGCGCAGGAGGCGCTCGACGGTCTCAAGAAGTATCTCACCTCCCGCCCGTCTGGTCGCCCTGCACCGGGCGAGCACCGATCCTCTACGTCGCGGCAAACCCCAATATGATCAACATGGTCTTTGGTGGCGGAAAGAGAAGGCGTTCAGCGCCCATTTATTACGCCAAGAAAGTCCTCCACGACGCCAAACAAGGTATTCGCAGACCAGAAGATGCTATCGCCCGGCCGACGGCGTCCCGAAGTCGCGCCACTACTTCGGGCGAGAAGTCACGGTGTTGACCAAGTATCCCTTGCGGAGATCCTCTTCAACCGCGAGGCGACGGGTCGACGCCAAGTGGGCCATGGAGTGGCGATTCGATCTCAAGTTCGCTCCCGAACGGCCATCAAAGGGCAAGCTCGCGGAGTTCGTCGTGAATGGACTCCGCGGACACGGAAGCCGAGCAGCACCCAGCAGACCTCGCCAGGAATCTCTTCTTCGACGGCTCATTCCTTTGGAGGGGTGGGGTTGGCGTCGTCCTGGTGTCTCCCACCGGCGATGTCGTCCGGCACCTGGTGATGCTGGACTTCCGTGCCACCAACAACGTCGCGGACTATGAAGGACTGCTCGCCGGGCTCAGGGTGGCTTCAATCCTCGGCATCCGCGGCTACAAGTAAAGGCGACTCTCTCTGGTCATCAACCAGCGAGGAAGGATTTCTCCGCCGGATCCCGTCATGGCGGCCTACAGCGCGAGGTGCGCCGTTGGAGCGGCACTTTGAGGGCTCGGCCGTGCACGCCCTCGCCGCGACAATTACATGGCGGATGAACTATCGCAGATTGCCTCGTCAAGGGCACCTGTTCCGGCTGGGGTCTTTGAAGAAAGATTACGTGGCCGTCTGCCGCAGTTTCACTCTGGCGGGACGACGCTTTCGACGCAGCCCCACTTCGAGGAGACGCTCACCATCTCGCCGCAGCTCCGGTTGGAGGAGGAGGCGAAGAAGCGCCGAGGCGGTTGAGGCGAAACGTCGGGCCGACGCGAGTACGTCGGCGACAATGTATAGAACGCCGTCACACTCGTCCGGAAGGTCGGTGGATGGATCCGATCCTAGCCTACCGCGGATGGAGTGATCCCGACGATGACGCGTCGGCCGAGAAGATAGCGCGCAAGGCCAAGCGCCACATACGGTAGGTGGGGACCAGACGCTGTGGCGCAAACGAATTTCATGAAGCGCGCCACCGGAAGCGGGAGTGCAATTTCTCCGAGATCCATGGGCGTGCGCGGGAGCCATTCAGGCCGGGCGTTGGTTGAAAAGCCTTCCGCCACGGCTTTATTGGCCTACCGCCTCCGTGATGCCTTCGAGCCGTGAGGAGATGCGGCGTGCCAATTTCATGCTAAGCAGATCCACCGACCGCCCAGCGCGCAGACCATTCCGCTCTCCCGCCGTTCGCGATGTCTGGGCCGACATTCAGGCCCGTTCACGGCAACCGGAGGATATACTCATCCGTTCGCCGCCATCGACAAGTTCACTAAGTGGGTTGAAGCCTCGCCGGTCCGGCGATCACATCCGCAGCGGCTATCAAGTTTATGAAGAGCATCTTTGTCCGGTTCGATGTCGCCAATGAATCATCATCGACAACGGCGCTTTCGGTCAAAAGCGCTGATTTCCAAGGCTGGTGCGAAGAGTTGGGTACCAAAGCGTGCCGCCTCGCTGCACATCCGAAGAGCAATGGGCAAGTGGAGCGGCGAACGCGGAAGTACTCAAAGGGCTCAAGACAAGGGCGTTCGATCGCTTGGAGAAGCGCTGCAAGCGCCTGGTCAAGAAGTCCCCATGTGTTGTGGGCGCCGCGACAACTTCAGCAGAGCCACCGGCGAGACCCCTTCTTCTGGTGTATGGCTCGAGGCGGTGTTTCCCATCGAGCTCGCCCGGCTCCCTAAGGGTGGCGGCGTTCAGCGAAGACCAAGACTCGACCGGCGTCAGGGCAAGTGAATCTCCGGAGGAGATCCGAGACAGGCGGCGATCCGGGCCTCAAGTACCAAAGCCGGGCCAAGCTGTTATCAAGCAAGGCGGGTGTGTGTGAGAACACCGGCGTTGGGCGACCTCGTTCGCTCAAAATCCAAGCACAAAGTGGGCGCAACAAACTGTCTCCCCCGTGGGAGGGCCCTTCAAGGTGGTCTCGATCTCCGCCTGAGCTCGGCCAAAGCTCAGATTTGAGGACGGTCGCGAATTGGCTAACACTTGGAACGCCGAAAGTACCGAGGAAGTTCTACCCGAGGTAGCAGATCCAAGAGCTTTTTTTGGCCTTCCTTTGGAGCCTAGCGGCGAGGTCTTCTTCCTTCTCGCTTCGCCACGGGGCTGCATTGTACAAAGCCATCTTTAATAAGAGATAAGTTCATCTCCTTGTGGGCATCTGCTTTTTTCGCCTCAAGTCATTAGAAAGCATTCTGCTGAAAGTCGGTAGCGAAAAAAGTACTTAAAGCAGATGGCCCTTAGTCGCAAGGATTTAACGCCACGACTTACGGTTGGGCGGAGGCGAAGCGGAAGAGCGGGTTCTAGCCAGTGTGTCGGCTCGGTCTAGGCAATGCGCCAACAATGCACCGTGACTAGACCACTTAGGAAGCTAAGTTCTCGCCACGCGATGTCTAGGGTCGGTTCGCAAAGAGGCCATAAGGGTTGAAGTAACCAGATGCCCGAGGAAAAGGGCTCTCTTTCAAGCGTAAAGCTCATCTAAAACTTTTGGCGATCGATGGTTTAGCCTTAGAAAGGTCTCATAGAAAACATTCTCCGAAAGTCGGTAGCGAAAGTACTTATGGCTAATGGCCCCTTAGTTGCAAAGGCAAACGCTTATAACTTCTGTTTGCGCGAGGCGAGAGCAGACGGAAGGCGGGTTCTAGCCGGTGTGTCGGCTCGGTCAGGCAATGCGCCAACAATGCACCGCGACTAGACCACTTCCGGAAGCTAAGCGCCGCCACGTAATGTTTAAGTCGGGTTGCGAGAGGCCATAAGGGTTGAAGTAACCAGATGCCTAAGGAAGCGCTCACTTGCGCGAAACGCTCGATCTAAAGCCTTTGGCGGTCAGGTGCCCCGTTCAATTCCGCAAGTTAAAATTGTGCAAAGTTCAAGTGAAACTCACAACAAAAGAGCAAAAGTTTGTTTGCACCGACAGCATCGTTTATAAGGCAAAAAGACAGGAGTCTCTTCTCCTCCTCGTCTTAAATCTTCCGCCGAGCGGCGCCGCCCATCATGGATCGTGGCGGGCGGCGATGTCAACGCTACCGCCGATCCGGTCCACCGGGCGCGAGGGCTCCCGATGGCGGCGCCGAGATCAAACGCGCGTCTCGAGCAAGACAGCTTGCTCAAGATGAACATGGCCGCTTCAAGAGCGCCTTGGCGACCGCGTCTTCGATCGCTTCGTCCGCAACGCCACCGGAAGACCGCGCAGGCTTCGGCGGTTCGCCCCACGGCGCCAACATCTCGCTGCAGCCGCCTCCTCCAGCTGAAATACAAGGTAACACCCAGATGGATGCAGGCGTTCGGAAGCCGTGGTAGGCGGCGCGCAAAGATATCGGCGAGGGCTCGAGGCGCTGAAGTGTTCCAGCGGAGGTCTTCGACCGCTTGGCGGCGAGGCGGCGGGCGGCTTGCCGCCAGCCTCGCAAGACCATCGCCTCCTTCAAGGGCGGTCTCTTGGCCAAGGGCCCGCCGCAGCGCCGGCAGATCGCTCCGCCAAGGCGAGGTCTTCCTCCGCCGCCAGTGCGGGAGAGGGTGCGGCGCCTCGGAGCGCCCACGCCGGCGGTCATGGCGAGATGGCGGCGGCGCCAGTGACGCGGTGGCTGAGGGTTCTCCGCCGCTGGGCCGGCGAACTCTCCGCGGCCAGCGAAGCGACCTCCGTCGAGGCGGCGGGCACGCTGGGTAGCAAGTCGCGAGCGGAGCTCGTTGCCCAGCGTCCGCCTGCTTCAAGAAGGACAAGCAGGTTCGTGTATGCAAAAGCGCAGCATACTAACCCTAATGTGAAGTGTGCGAAGCGCAGGAAAGCCAACCTGAAGTGGCGCGCTCAAAGCGAAAGTCGAAGGGGAGCGCCAGTCGCTTAGTTCGGAGGCGATGGTGGCCTTGTCGTGTCACCGTCGCCGAGCCGGGCGCCAGCTGCTGGTGGTGCCGGCAGAAGCACTGTGGCAGCGACACCGCCAGCAGGGAGCGTCGGCGTGGACGGAGCGGAAGAAACCGGCGCAGCGGCGCCAGTTCTGAAGAGTCGCCGCGCTCGCCCGTGGCATGAGCGGCGGCGGCAAGGCAGGCCCTCACGGAGGGGGCCGGCGGTGGGCGAAGCTTCGGGAGTGGAGGGCGAGCCCTCTTTGACTCGTCTTTCCTCCTCCTCGTCGCCGCCCACTGGCGAGATGAGGCGGCGCTTCTCGAGGCGCGATCGAGTCAGCCGCCACGGCAGAGGTAGCGCGTCATGAAGCTTGGGCGGTCGCGAAGCGGATCGCGGATCAGTAGTAGCCCCGTGCCACTTGGACCGCAGGACCAGAGACCTCCAGGGCGCGCGCGCAAGTGTTGGCTGCGCTCTGTGGATCCGATCCGAGAGGGAGGATGCTGCAGCGCGAAGTGTCGCCGACCGGTGGGGCCGATCCGCCCACCGCCCCGAAGCACGCCGTCAAGCACGTTCCTGCGGGGCGAGTAAGAAATGAAGCCACAAAGTCACGAGCAAAAGGATTCTAAGAAAGACAAGAGACCCAAAAACTAAAGCACTCATCGCCGAGGGCGACGCGACTCCATCGTTGTCGCCGTAGTACATCCAGCGGGCGAGTCCTCGCGCGAGCGGCAGTAGTCGGCGCCGCAAAAAAATCCGCCGTGACGAGGGTTCCGGTGAGCCTCGCGGCGGCGAAGATCGACGATCGCGCCAACATCAACCCAGCCCGGCTGAATCGTCAGCGGCCTCCCGGTTAGCGGTGGGCTCCGCGATCCTCAGAAGAGAAAGATCGCCGCGGCCTGCCGGAGTCCTCCACGTCTGACCATTGTCGGTGCGATCCTTCCAGCTTGACTTGGACGCGACAGGATGAAGGCGGCGGTTTCGCGGAGCGTGAAGTAGCAGCCTCAAGGCCCCTCAAGACGGCGCTGCCTCGCGTGCAAGACGAAGAGCCGGTGCAGGCGGGAGACTTGGCATCGCCCCCACGAACATCTCGCAGAGGTGGACGAAGATGGCCGCGAATGATGGAATTGGGGAAGGTGCACCGCTGGATCTCGTAAAAGGCGAGCACCCCCAAGAAAAATTCAGAGTACGGCGGGATGAGCCTCACCAGCGCCGCCCAGACGAAGGTGATAATCTCCCCGTCGCGAGGGCTCGGCGCCATGGTGCCGGGGCGGAACCGGGCAGCGGTTGGTGGCACGAACACTTGAAGCCGCCTCACTGAGTCTTCGTCGGCGGCGGAGGTAGGAAAACTTGGCCCAGACGACGGCGCGCCTCCACGGCGATCCTTGCTGCGTTTGGGCGCCATTGGAAAGCAGTGGAGAAGTTGGCGAAAAAAAAGAAGGCTCTGTGGTGGCAGTGAAGGAAGCAATTGGCAGTTTGTGAAGACTTAGCGTGCGGAAGGATTGGCCGCAGCGCTGAGAGAAGTATTTATAGGCGTGGGGCGCGAGCACGACGGTTTGGATTCCGCCCCCACGAGCGCGCGACGCCATCATTGCCCCGCGCGTTTTTGGTTTCCCGCGAAAAGCGGCGTGGTTCCCCAAGGAAGATCGTGTGCAGACGGAGAATCAGGCGTACGGCCGCCGCAAGTGGTGGGCCCCCCACGATTCGTCTCCCGCCGCACAAGAAACGGAAAAGTGTCCGCGCTGACGGTTCACAGATCATGGTGGACCCGGGGCAACTGCTTGTAATAAATACGGGTACAAAGAGTCTGGGAAGCGCGTGGCGAGCCCTCAGAGGCCAAGAGGGCCCCACGCGTCGGGCGGGCGATCAGCCCAGTGGCGATGGCGAGCCCCTCAGAGGTTAAGAGGGCCCCCCCAGCGCCGCGGGCGATCGAGCGCGCAGCGTGGGCAAGCCCCTCTCGAGACGAGGCGAGGGCCCCACGCGCCCAGGCGGTGCGTGGCGAGCCCCTCTCAAGACCAGCGAGGGTCCTACACGCCAGTGGGGCCAGGCGAGGCAGGGAGCATTGCGTATGAGTCTTCGGACGAAGGCTCCCCGCCGCTGGAAGAACGACGCATTTAATGAGACATCACGCGGATAGGCGGTGAAGAAATGATTACCTTCTGATGGCCCTTGCAGTCCGAAAGCACACATCGGGCGCAGAAGAATTGACCGCAGAGAGAAGGTTTGCTTGAGGAGGCCGCCTGTCGTCGAGGAGCAGGCGAGGCCCCACCCGCAGACTCACCGGCAGGATCAGGGTCGAGGCCACTTGGCGGCACGCGAGGGGCGCGCATGGGCATGGGCATGCAGACGTTGCCTCTCTTCGTCAGGTCTTGTCGCAGTACCGAGAGTATCAGATCGCCTTACCCTCGGCTCTCTCGCTAGCCCAAAGCTTGTATAAAAGGAGAGAGAGAGAGAGAGGGTACGTGCACTAGCATTCGTGCATTCAAACACTCAGTAAACACATCCCCATTCAACCACAATCAGAAAAGAGGTAAGGCTCAGCAGGAGTAGGACTATTACCCGCGAGGGGGTCCGAACCTGGGTAAATCTGCGAGTCGCTCCTTGTTGTGCCCGACGCTCAAATCGAACCGAGCTTAATCGAGTTGGCTAGCAGACTGAAAATCTGACCAGGGGTGTGATCCGCCGTGGTTGAGCGGAGAACACGCCGTCAATGCCAAAACATTGTAGCAGCCAGGCTAAGGTGAAACGTGGGATTTGGCCGTATGAGCTTAGCTAGCTTGGCTGTGCCTCGTGTTCTACGCCGCGGCCCCACTGTCATTGACCCTGCGCTGCTACTGTATAAGCCAGGTACGGTTCTCTCTTTTCTTCTTTTTATTTTATCTTTTGATTACCATATTTGATTATCGAACCAATTTCAAAAATGGGTTTCTGATATTTTTTCGAACAAAACTAGACCACAATTGGCGTATAAATTTCAAATGTTTAAAATTCAAATTTTTTGTCTCTCCAATTCTCAACCAAACACCATCTCCTAGGGTGCATGGATCGGGCCTGGTTGCCCTCAGCCAGGCTGGCTTGGCCAGGCTGAGCTCACCAGGCAACCAAACAGCCCCTAAGTGAATATTGAATAGAGAGAACTCTTGGGCTTTCTTAAAAAAACGAGGTTGAGCTTCACTTTATATTAGTCTAGAGCGTAGTACTCCACGTACCACTTCTACATTCTAGCTAGATATGAAGAGCCCAGTAGTGATCTAACGCACGATCGAGCTAGCTTTCCTACATGAATCAAATCTTGAGACGCACTTAACAGAAACGAAATTACAGGAGACATGCAGTGCAACCATTCATTTTTTCCCCCCATTTGTGGGCTGGGACAAGCATTCCTTCCTGTTCATGCATACATATATATCCTATGTTTCTCCTCATCTACATATATATTTATATCATGTTGGCAGGGTGAACCTAGGGAATCTTCCTAGCAAATGTGATCGATGCTGTAAATTTTCACAGTACAGGATCGACCAGGTGGTACGCCCGCCTTGTATCACTCTCGCAGCTAGCCTTGGGGCCGGGGGGCAGCTCCTGCATTAACAAAGGCCAAAACACCCTCACATTTGAATGAATGCTCCAGCGTGTAGTGTTGCAATTTACTCGTGCAGGGACAAACGAGATCTATTTATTATACGGAGAAGACAACAAGATGACCAAGTATATGTCGCTCCAAGGTAGGATTTTGGTAGCACGGTGGCCTTGGAGTTTACTGAGTACGTAGCTGCAGGTTTTGTCGTCCAAGAAAACAAAAAAAAACACACACAGATCAGTGTGCAAAGTTCAAAGGAGATCTCATTGTTTTCCCCAACCATGGATGAGTCGACTGCACATTTATGTCCCGATCAGTCGGTATCCTAAGATTATTGTCCTTGTTTGGGTATGAATAGAAACCCATTATTAAGGCCAACCATTTCGATTATCAAAGCTTTCAAAGTCTATCTGATTTAAGCGCGCGTTCCGGTAAGACTCGAAGTGGCTATAGGGCCATGCTTAAACCTACCTGAATTGAAAAGCTAAATGTTTTGAACTTTTTTAGTCTAACTTCTTCTTAGTCATGAAGCTATCTTTAAAAGATTTTGAAATACTCCCTCCATCACAAATATTTGACTTTTTTGAGTTTGCACGATTCTCAAGATGCAACTTTGACCACTAATTACTACGGATTGTTAGAACCTCAGCGATCGTTGTCACCAAGACGTCGCCGGCTTGGCGATCGCTGTGTCGACCAGAGCTCCCTAATTACTATTGGAATTTATCTTATAACCCCAATAATAATAACTGGGAAGCGCCAGGCGCCGCCTGACGCTCCGTCCGGACCAGCCCGCGCCGTCGGATCCGTGTCACCGCTGCGATCCTACGCACCGCATGCGCCCCCACGTCCGCAACAAGCGCTCGTTCCAGGCAGCGATTTATCTAGTCGTCGTTTGATTTTAACTTCCGATTAAACTTCCGATTTTTGTACCAAATTCAAACAGTGTTCAAAATGCGTGGAATAAATTTCATAATTCTTCTAAAATTGAGAGCAACCCATTTTAAATACTTTTTGAATTTTTTAATTTTTTTCACTTTTTCAATTTTTTGATGTGAACTAGTAGAAGGCACTTATGAAACTTACATCTATACTAGCGAAACTTGGCCGTGTTCTGATGAAACTTGGCCGTGTTCTGATGAAACTTGGCCGTGTTCTGATGAAACCTGATGAAACTTCGATGTAACTTGATGAAACTTGGATGAAACATGTTGAAACTTGATGAAACTTGGATTGACCTGATGAAACTTGTTGAAACTTGTATTAAACCTGATGAAACTTGATAGTTCGACAAGTTTAACGAATATGAAACCCAAGTTTCAGTAGACGAAACCTAAGTTTTATTAGACAAAACCCAAGTTTCATCAGATAAGTTTGAGAAGTTATATAGCAACATATATCTTGTTTTGTTTGAAAAAATACGAGGAACACGTTGGCGCAAACGGTTTGTGGATTGGAGCACCCAGTCAAAAAATATGGCCATTCAAATAGAAAAATACGAGCGGGACCCACCTTTGCATGTGTGCTGTTGGCTCATGCCCCGTTCGTAGCGTTGTTGACGTCTTGGTGTCCGTCCGCATGTGGCATAGGCCGGACGTCCTGCAGACAAAGCAACCTTTCCCATAAAATTATAATATTATTGAAGTATCTTTTCAGACAAATCTATACATGTACTTTGTATGCCACACTAAAACTATTTACAAAGATATGTGGGGCTCGATTGCTCAAATTATGAAACATTGATCGACATGTATCTGAAACATCAATTATTTATGACCGAAGGGAGTAGCACAAACGAAGCAGACTAGGTTTGAGAAACAAATTCAAGAACCTCTCGAAATTGAACTTAGCATCTAGCTCAACTATCTTATTTATTCCGCTAGCTCACACACTCTGAGCATGCTAGCTCCCGAGAGTGTACATTGGTTGTCAAGGACGATGTTGAAGCTGAAAATGGATACAGGTGGATGAACACAGATATACTAGAGAAGGGAGGTGGTCCTGGCTACTAGGGAGTGCCGCGAGGCATCAACATTCAGCAGGGCCAGCATTTTACCGCCAACTCCTTCCTCGTTGGTTCCTTTCCTTGTCGTCGCTGCCGATGCATCAATGGGGTTATCTGAACCTTTGTTTATGCAGCCGGTGCAGTTCTCCATGGCACCGAGCTCCGTTAACCAACGGCCTCCTCCTCCCAAAGAACGAGAGAGAGAGAGAGAGAGAGAGCTCGGTTTGCGACCCCCGGTCGACGTTGACCACGGCTGGCCCGAGGCCGGCCAACGGCAGCGGAGCCGGCCACCGCACCGCCGCACATGCTCCGAGCCGGCGTGATCCGCCCAAAAAGCTCCCGCCTTTGCGCGCGCGCGCACGCACGCACGCACGCAGGAGCCGAAAACGAGGGGGAGGGGAGGGGAGAGGGGAGCTTTCCCGCCAAAGAAGGGAGGGATAGCTCCATCGCCGCCGGCCGCCGCGGGGGACCACGCTCGGCGGAGGGCACGGGGGCGGCCGGCCGGCGCGCGCGCGCTTCCATCCGTCGTTGCGTGCGCCCTTCCTTCCTCGATCGATCGATCGATCCGGCCTTGCGCGCGCGAGAGAGGGAGGAAGGGAGGGGTTGATCGATGGATCGATCGATTCGTCGATCGTTTGAGCCGTTGCCAAAACGATCGATCGTCCTCCTGCTCATGCGCCCTCGTCCTGGATGCCCCTCTCGTCCATGTCCTTGACTCCCTCCCTCCCTAGCCGCCACGCTGTGAAAAGTTCGGGCCCTTAGGGCGGACATAATGGTAATCAGTATTCAGGGGACGGCCGACCGGTACGGTGGTATGTGCGAAGCACAAAATTGCTTTTTTGCCACTCTATTGGATAAACTCTTACTATTTTGTCACTCTGACTCTATGACATATGGATGTCTATGACAGTGGGCCAGAGTGGTAAAATGATAAGCGCCAATGTTGAGAGTGGCAAAAAAACAATTGCCCCGCGAAACAGTTTGCCATGCATTCTTTGAGAGCGGTCGTGATATCATCCCTCGCTAATAAATAGCTGGTTTAATGATCTTAATTTTTGGGTGGACTACACATTACTCCTTCTGTTTCAAAATATAAAAAGTATATGTTTTAAAAAAAATCAAACTTCATAAATTTTTACTACCAGTTAGTCAAATTATATGTATTGGTATATACAAGACGTATCTATAGTTTGTATTTCACATCACTTTCGATACAATATTATTTCGTAGCAACCGACAACATATAACAAGAAAAATTTGATTGTCAAAGGTATATATACATATAAGGAGTTCTTCGAATAAAAATATGCCATACAAAAAAGGGACAGAGTATTTCAATTAATTACGGTCTGGTCAGACACGTCAACTTTTTTTTAATAGCCGTTTACATTCATGATGCACAGGCTAAAAATTTATTGTCGGGGATAAAATTACGGCTCATTGCCATGGCCCACTCCCTGACGGCCTAGCCGAACAGCCTACTAGGGCCCAGCTCCCTGGAAGGTTCTATCAGGCCCATGTGCATCTGCTTAAAACGACCCCTTGGCCGGCACGATCGCGTAATGGCCTAGGATTCGTGTTTGAGTCCGACTCGAACAGAGTTCTGCACGACTACGTGAAGACCCGGACGTGGTTTCCCGGATTGGAGCAGAAGTAGTGATCCTCAAGAATTGGAGTTTACCTTATCTACCTCGGGATATATTTGGCATGTATCGAGTTCGTTACGGATTCGTGGTCAGCCCGGCCCGATATTCCCTCGGTAGGTCGGTTTGCTCTGCACTATATAAACAGGGCCCCTGTGGCGTTTAGAGGGACCCCCTGGCCAAGACTCTTAGCATTGTCGCATATTGCTTCTCAGACATCCATAATCTCGCCGAGACTTATTCGTCTCGTCGAGCCACCTCTGTATTCATCTTTGATATATAAGAAAATTTGGGCGTAGGGCTATTATCTCCCGAGAGGCTGAACCGAGGATAAAAACCACATCTTACATTCGTTCTTTGTTCGTGGTTGTTCGGCGTGTCTCCTATCTCCTCCTTGAAGAACCTTGGTTGACTTGGGTCAATATCCCAACCGTCGGACGTTGGCGCCGTCCGTGGGGAGCTCATGGATCGAACATGTCGAACTCTATCGGCGACGGAGATTCTTCACGAGGACTACGACTCGGAAAGGCGGGATGTCTCTTCCTGTCGGATCGGATCGATCCTTCGATCTTGATCGCCTTCGAGATCTGGTTCTCGGCTCCGTGCTCGAGCTGGATCTCTTCGCGCCGGGCGGCTCTTCTCCGGCGCGCGTCTGATCCCGCGACGAGCTCCGTGCTCGGGTGGATCACGCCGCCCCGGCGCTCTTCGCCCGGCTGTCGTCGTCCCCGCGACGAGCTCCGTGCTCGGGGTGGATCAACTTTCAGCAAAGGCGACTCTTCGCCGGCGCGTCTGATCCCATGACGAGCTCCGTGCTCGGGTGGATCAACTTTCGACCGGTGGATCAAAACTCCTTTCGGATCCCGGAGGCGTTCGCTGGCGATGGATGACGGAGAGAGTCGACCGACGACTTGGAACATCGACCCGACCGTAAGTTCCTCGTGTAGGTCTTCGTTTCCTAACCGCGCTTTTCTCAAATTTCGCGCCTTAGTTCGTCCAAGTCTCTCGCCGCCATGTAAGTTCAACCCATTGAGCGGTGAATGTTCGCGGCCCCTGCGGCCCTTCTCACCACTCGTCTTCTCGGACTCTCTTTCTCTCTGGTAACACTTGATGGTGCCGGTCTTGCGAACTCTTGGCTCCGTAATCTTAAGGGTTTTCCTGCCCGTATATTGTTTCAACAAGTTCCTAAACTTCGAGTTGCGTAACACGGCATCCGGCCTTGCGGCTAAGCTCGCTCTCGTAAGCCCTCATGGCAGAGGCACTTACCGCTCACGGCACAACTACTTGGCAAAGCTCGCTCGTAAGCCCTCATGGCGAGACACTTTCCTTGTTCGGTTACCTTGAATCGCCTAACTTACGTTAACGGCGGTTCACGAGCGAAGTCGATCAGATACGGTGTCGCTCTAACTCTTACGACGTGCTTGAAGTCGCAAGTTCAGTCTTCATGCATCGTCCGTGCATCGAAACTAAGCGTCGCTCTTTCTCTTGTGCACTGTTCGAGTTCGCAAACTTCGGGTCCTCGGCGATGATACAACGGGATTGGGAGTTAGGCTAAACGTTCTACCGGTTTTCTTAAAACTCTCTAGCGCTGTTCGCCTTGCTCTTGGTTTTCTGTTCGTCCTTTTCTTTTGCTGCTCTTTTTTGCAGGAAAAGTTGCTCGGTCAGACTCTCACTCTGATTCAAGCGCTGCTCGGCGGTCTTGAGCTGCTCGGCCAGCTCCTCGACCCTTTCTTCCGCAATGCTAGTCCTCACGGCCAACACGCAAAGCTCCTTGGCTTCTTCCCGAAGAGCCTCGGAGGACTGCCTCTCTCCGGTCAGTTGGGACTTGAGCTGAATTTCGGCAACCCCGGTACGTTTCCAGTTTTCCAATTCCTTTCCTTAGCGCTGGTTTTCCAAAACCTCGTTTGCGTATTTCGCTCCCGTAGTGCTCCCCGCGTACGAGCATGTCTTTTTATCCGCAGCGATCATGCGACCGGTTAACCGGCGGTGCACCACCGATGGAGTTACGCCCACCGTAAGTCGATTCTCATCGCAACGGGCATGCCCACCGTAAGTCGATTCTCATCGCAGCGGCACTCGGCGCTGGTTCCGTGATCCGCCGAGGCGACACTAACGCTGCACGGGTCCATGCCCGGATAAGATTCGCCTCGCCGCTTTTGCTGCGGCTAAGGTCCCGTCGCCTTCCACGGTTAGCGGTCTTAGCTACAGTGAGGCTGCCTGCCGCACACGCGTCTTTTTATCCATGCTCGTTCTTCACAGCACGGTGTCCGGAGCAATGCACCACCTGTGAGTCTTGCCCATCGTAGTCGATTCTCATCATAGCGGGCACTCTAGCGTCGGTTCGCATTCGCCGAGGTGACACTAACGCTATCGGAGGGCGTGCGGAGAAAATTATGTTTTGTCTTGGGTAGGTAAATCTTTGCGTGTTTTTCAAAACTCGCTTTGCTCTTCTTAGAGCCTGTTCTTGCTCTCTTTTTTTCCTTGCTGGCTTGTTTCTTGTTTGTCTTCTGCAGGAAATACAGGAACGGGAAACGTCAGACTCCGGTGATGGTCGTGGCGAGGTTCCAGGCTTCTCCACCAAAACCGATGTCTGCATCCCTCTCTTCCTGGGTACGCTCCGCGCGTGTCCGGGGACTGATTCACTCCACCCGCGTATGATTTCTCGCCTTTGCCCGGCACTGACCTTCACAGTTCGGCTAAGTCAAGGTATTGCGCCACCAACGGAGTCCTGCCCACCGTAAGCCGATTCTCATCGCAACGGGCATGCCCACCGTAAGCCGATTCTCATCATAGCGGGCACTCAAGCGTCGGTTACGCACTTACCAAGACAACGCTAACACTGCGCAAGGAATACGTCATGGGTAAAGCGTTGATTTCACATGTTCTCTTGCGGCTCGACCGCATCGGGTTGTGATTCACCTCGCGACCGAGGCGTTCTTCGCCCGAGAGCGCGATCCGTCCCCGCGATGAGCTCCGTGCTCGGTGGATCACCTCGCACCGGCGACTCTTCGCCGGGCGCTGGCTCTACCGAATGCGTCTTCGCTGGTCGCACTACGGTTCCTTTAACGAGCTCCGTGTTCGGGACTAGATCTCCTTACTTGGTTTCTTTGGCGAGCTCTCGCTCGAGGTCGGGTCATCTTCCTCCTCGTATGCATTATGCGCTTCCTAGCACACGATCTACGTCTGCGGGCACATCACCTTCGCTCTGGCGCGACATTCGCCGAGAGCGCAATCTCTATTTTCTCGGGCAAGCTCTGGCAGAAGTGGTTCTATCTTTTCCTAGGCATTTGAATGCGGATGCAAGAAGACGAGTCCGTCTCGCGACTTACTATGTTCATTCTTAGGAAGATTTGATCTTACGGATGCGATGAGGTACGCTCTTCACTACTAAGAATCCAATTCCTCTTTGATGGCGTTCGGCATTGAGGAGATGATTCACCTCACTTCTTCCGATTTACGTATCGAGGGTGGGTACTCGCTCGGACGGATGTCGTTCCTCATTCGACGCCTTATGAGTTGCTCGGCCGGCCGGTCTGTTCGGTCCCGAACAAGTCTTGTTCGGTTGAACCATAACCTGTTCGGTCGCTTGTTACACGTCTTTGTAGCAACAAAATTTCCCTCTTCGTGACTTAGAGTCTCAAGAGGAAGACCCCACTCTAGTGAGTCCTTCCACTTGAGTCTCGGGGCTAAGCTGTCGGGGATAAAATTACGGCCCATTGCCATGGCCCACTCGACGGCCGGCCCGAGACAACGACCTACTAGGGCCCGGCTCACTGGAAGGTTCTATCGAGCCCATGTGCATCTGCCGAACGACCCTTTACCGCACGATGCGTAATGGCCTAGGATTAAATGTTTGAGTCCGACTCGAGCGAGTTACTGCGACTACGTGAAGACCGGACGTGGTTTCGGATTGGAGCGAAGTAGTGATCCCCAAGATTGGAGTTTACCTTATCTACCTCGGGATATATTTGGCATGTATCGAGTTAAATTCTGGATTAAGTGGTCACCTACCCGATATTCCCTCGGAGGTCGGTTTGCTCTGCACTATATAAACAGGGCCCCTGTGGCGTTTAGAGGGAACCCCTGGCCAAGACTCTTAGCATTGTCGCATATTGCTTCCTGTACACCCATAATCTCGCCGAGACTTTCGTCTCGTCGAGCCACCTCTGTATTCATCTTTGATATATAAGAAAAATTTGGGCGTGGGCTATTATCTCTCGAGAGGCTGAACCGGGATAAAAACCACATCTCTGTTCGTTCTTTTTGTTAAGTGGTTGTTCGGCGTGTCTCCTATCTCCTCCTTGAAGAACCTTGGTTGACTTGGGTCAATATCCCAACCGTCGACATTTATATTGCCTAAAAAATTGCAGCGTGCGTGACATGGTTCTCAACTAATTTATTTCCATTTGCTAGGATGCAGGCTTATGTATTTTGCTATTTTATGTAGGCAATTGTTTTTAATTTAACTACTTTTGTTTTTCCAGTTCATTTCATAGAAAAAAATCCTATATAATACTTGTTGTGGACACTAGTTTATTTGGTTTCCAATCCAGCAAGCTTTTGAGCGTAAAGGTCATGCGAGCTTCCTCTTGGCACCATCATAGGTAGCTTTATAATGGAGAGTGGCCAGTGGACAAGCACAATAGCGGCAACGGTGTTGTGGATGACGACCGCAGAATTAAGCATATGCATGCGTCTGAACGACTCGATCCTGCACGCACATGTATGTATTTGCTGCATGTCCTTATGGTGTGTGCATGTAAATGGCTCATGCATAATGCATATGTATGTATACATGTTGTGCCCTTTTGTGGTGTATGCCTCTCACTAGGGATGGCAGAAAAACACATGGGTATGGGTTCCCATGGGTATCTGACCTGATGGGTATGGGTCGTAACCTATACCATGGGTTTTTTGGGTTCGGGTACCCGAATAGTTTAGGTTCGGGTATATATGGGTTCAATTTCATACCCATGGGTATCCATGAGTTACACAATTCACACCTGGCATGCGGGTCCATCATTCTATATATATATATATATATATATATATATATATATATATATATATATATATATATATATATATATATATATATATATATATATATATATATATATATAAAGCCAACATAAACCCTAGCCGGCTAGGCCCCAACCCCATAGCCGCCTCCCTGCCTTGCCCTTCCACAGTGCCGCCCTCCGCCCCTTGTCTCGGCCTCCAACCCCATCGGTGCTGGCTGTGCCTCCGCCTCGCCTCTCGCCACGCACGTCACGCCGCCTGCCCTTGACCCCTCCACACCACCGCCCATCTCTCCTCCTCCCCCGTCGGCGTCGCGCCGCCGTAGCTGAGCCGCCTCCTCTCTCCTCCCTCTCCCGTCCAGCCGTCCTCTCTCTTCCTCTCCTGTCCTCTCTCTCCACCTTATGGGTTACCTATCGGGTATGGGTACCCGTCGGGTTCGGGTATGGGCGCCGGTTTGTATCTGTGAGTGTTTTCGGGTTCAGGTATGGGTGATATTTTCGGGTTTCGGGTTCGGGTATGATAAATGTGTACCCGGAAATCACCGCCCGATTGATATCCCTACCTCTCACAGTCTCACGTACCCTAGCCGTTGCCACTTGCCACTGCCACAGCCGCAAGCCGCCAAGGTGCCCTGCTCGCCTTTACCTGACCCTCGCGGCTTGCATGCATGCATGCACAGTGCTAGCTGCGTGGTCCACGGGATTCCCTGAGCCTGAGCCCGAGCCCGAGCCCGAGCCGGGGGCGAACGGACGTACGGGGCCCGGTCGCCGGCGAGGTCAAAAAGGCGTCTCCGGCCGGTCGCCGCAGCAATGGCAGGGCGGCGCAGCCTCAAGGAAAAGGTGGCAGCTCGGCACGGGAACCCGCGTTGACCGCACGGATATGTACGTACGTCCACCTCCCCTGCCGCCGTCGCTTTGGCCCGCGGGTACGTTGCTCGCCGGCGCCCGCCGGCGTGCTGGTCGTACGCTCGTGGCCATGGCCGGAGGTGGCCGGCGCCGCCGCTGCCGCCTTCGCTACGGCGTCTACTTAAGCTGTTATAATTGAACTTCACCTAATCAGGCAATAAAAACAATCGATAAAATTAGATCAGCTTGCACTTTTGGTCTATTAATCATTGGTTTGCTTGA
The DNA here is from genome assembly GCA_036346415.1 of Raddia guianensis. Classification (NCBI taxonomy): domain Eukaryota; kingdom Viridiplantae; phylum Streptophyta; class Magnoliopsida; order Poales; family Poaceae; genus Raddia; species Raddia guianensis. Next base: position 3,821,233 of record CM070539.1, on the reverse strand, counting down.
TACGATGAATGTTCAAGCCAAGTACGTGTGGGCAGCGTGGCTTTTGGGCAGGGAAAAAATTGAATAAACGTTTGGTAAGAAAGCACAGTCCACACCGGCTTGATTACAGATGGAAGTATATATGCAGTACCCAAAGTCTAAACAGTGCTCAGTATTGTTTTTTTGAGGAAAGGGCAAAAGACTTGCCCAAATTTGATTAAAAAGAGGATGGCCAGAGGCCGAAATTACAAATGAGAAAAGCAAAATTTGCCCAAAATGAGGGAAGGGGGGGGGAGGGTGGAAAGAAGACAAACGCCCCAACCCAGGCGTTAGACAGTTAAGAAATTACAAAATTGGCTCCTGCCACCTCCCAGAGGTGCAGGTTATCTAGAAGAGAGCAAAGAAAAAGCGAGATAGGCCGCTCGCTACAGCGGAAAATGCGGCTATTCCGCTCCAACCAAAGGTGCCATAACGTTGCTAGGGCGATAGAGGCGTCCCCGCTGACGGATTGCCCTTGAATATCCAACTTCCACCACGTGGGGAGACAATCCTGATGAGCCCATGTGGAGGGGCAAAGTCTTGACGAACCCAGCTTGAGAGAAATGCGAATCCACACCTGGTTGGAGAAAGTGCAAGTGAGGAAAAGGTGATCCGGGGTCTCCAAATTCCTTCGACATAGCGGCGAAGTAGCCGTTGGGGATCCTTTTCGCAAGAGGTAGTCAATTTGTGAAGATCTTAGTTGAAGGAGGAGCCATCCAAAGAACTTGCATTTGGGACGGGCCCTTGCTTCACAAACGATGACAACCCGACGAAGTTCGACCAAAAAGCGCAAGTGGTAAGCCGAGGCCACAGAGAAATCCCGAAGCGGAGAAACGCCAGATGACGGTCCGGAGCATGCTGAAGAGGCACGAAGTGTTGAAGGCACTGTAGGAGGTTCAGCAGTTCTGAGATCATGGAAGGGTGGAAATTCCGTCATGAGATCGACCACCGAGCTCGTTCAAGAGAAACTGAGCAACGATTCTATTTTTTACGGAAGAAGCGGCGAAGAGATGCGGGCAAGAACACTGCGGTGATGGCCATCGAGCTGCATCCCTCCAGAAGGAAAAGGACTCGCCGTTCCCAAGAACAAGCCTGGTAGCCGCCCGAAAGAGAGCAACATCAGAGGACCCACTTGGCGGGGGGGTGTCGACCCAGGTTCGGGGGGAGGTGGACCTGTGGAGCCAGAGCCAGCGGAGGCGAAGGGCCCGGGCAAAGGAGCGAAGGTCCAGGACTCCGAGCCCACCATACCTGCACGGCGAGCACACAGTCTGCCAGCTAACTCGGCAGTGGCCCGAGTGGGCTGAAACGGAGCCCCGCCACAGCCAAGAGCAACGGATCTTGTCAATCGTAGTTAAAACCGAGCGAGGCGGTACAATGACTGAGAGCAGGTAAGACGGCATGGCCGAGAGGACCGACTTAAGGAGAGTGAGCCTCCCTCCTTTGGACATCAAAGACCAGCGCCAACCACTCGACCCTCTGGCGACCTTGTCGATGAGAGGTGGAAGTGGGCGATGCTGAGCTTCCGGAGGCAGTGGTAACCCTAGGTAAGTTAGGGGAAACCGACCGCTGGCGGAAGGTCGACAAGCACGTCATCAAGTCAATGCCCTCGCGCGGATGGGCACCACCGCTCTTGGAGAAGTTGGTGCGAGTCGGTGATGTCGCCAAACGTTGCGAGAATGGAAGCTAACGCAGCAACCTCCTCCTTGACGAGGCGATGAAAATCGCGGCGTCATCGACATAGAGGAGACTCTTAGATTGGTGGCACACCTTTTAGCACGGAGAGAAGCATACAGTCCGTAGCGAGAGAAAGAATTTTGTGGAGAGGTTCGATGGCGAGGTTGAACAGGTAGGGGGATAAGGAATCCCCCTGACGAAGCCCTCTACGATGCAGGATGTGCTTTCCAGGGAAACCATTGAGAAGAATTTGCGAGGACGAAGAGGCCAGAACGGTGGACACCCAACTCCTCCATAGATTTCCAAAACCGCGCGCACGGAGGTTGTCCAGAAGGTATCCCCAGGAGACCGAGTCGAAAGCCTTCTCAATGTCGAGCTTGAACAAGAGGGCCGGGGTTCGGGAGCGGTGTAGAAGTTTGGCCCGGCCCTGAACAAAAAGGAAGTTGTCCTGAATATGTCGTTTCTTAATGAAGGCGCTCTGACAAGACGAGACCAGGTCGCTGATGAAACCGGACAGTCTGCTTGCCAGGATCTTGGAGAAGAGCTTGCCGAAACTGTGGATGAGACTGATGGGCCGGTAGTCAGAGGGCGAAGAGGGGTTATTGCTCTTAGCCAGTAGGACGACCGTAGCGGAGTTCATGCCTGCTGGCAGACGGCGGTTGTTGGAAAAGAGGCACTGCAAGGCCTCGAGGAGGTCGAGGTGGATAATATCCCAAGCCAGCTTGTAAAAAGCCCAGGTGAAGCCGTCCGGGCCCGGAGCTTTGTCAGAAGGCATGCTCATTACGGCGACGTGGAGCTCGTCGAGAGAGAGCGGCACCTCGAGCGAGGCTAGGTCGAGGGTTGGGAGACCGATGGAGCCCCAGTTGAAGTTGTGGGTGGTGGAGATAGGGGTTGAGCCATGTCCGAAGATGTTGGTGAAGTGCTGGTGAAGTGTTGAGGCCATATCATCATGCTCAGTGAGGACGCCCGAATCGGAATGAAGGGAATGAATGAAATTTCTTCGCCTGCGCGAGTTGGCCCGGAGATGAAAGTACTTTGTGTTTGCATCACCCAGTTTGAGCCAATTAAGCCTCGAGCGCTGTTTCCATTTAATTTTGTCAATAGCTGCCAAGCCCAGAATTCGGCACTTAATGGAGCGGCGGAGGGACATTTCAGCCTGGGTAAGAGTGTGAATCTCCATTGCTGCATCGAAAAGGCGAATAACTTCGTTTGCAATGGCGAGCTGTAGCTTGAGAATACTCAGCATTGATTTGCTCCAGTGCTTTAGGGCTGCTGCGGTGGAACGAAGCTTGCACTGGAAGCGTCGGATGGGATTATGGCGGTTCGAGGTATCTGCGGCCCAAGCTTGCTGGATCACGTCAAGGAAGCCCGGCATGGTGGTCCAGTAATTCTTGAAGCGAAAACGCCTAGGGGGGCGACCGAAAGATTATGCGGTGAGAAGCAAAGGGCAGTGGTCCGAGGCGGAGGATGAAAGAGGCAGCAGCGAGCAGTTGGGGAAGGCGAGCTCCCAGGATGTCGTGCAGAAGAAGTGATCTAGCTTGACCATGGTAGGCAAAGCTTGCTCATTGGACCAAGTGAACCTCTTGCCGGAGAGATATATTTCACGCAGGTTGCAGTCGTCAATCGTGGCACGGAAAAGGTTGAGCAGTCTCCGGTTCAAGTTGTAGTTGCTTTTGTCGGAAGCTTTGTAGATCAGGTTGAAATCGCCCATGAGAAGCAGGGGGCCGGAGAAGTGGTTGGAGATTGAGTGCAGTTCTTGCAGGAAGGATTCTTTTGCGACGTCGCACTGCGAGGGGCCATAGACATTGGAAATGGTCCAAGTCCGCGAGGTGCGAGAGCAGGTAACCTTTGCTGAGATGGAATGCGACAAAACGAGGAAGTCGGAGAGGGAGACGACCTCATCATCCCAGAGTAGCAGGAGCCCTCCACGTGTACCGTCTGACGGGAGGCAGTGGGAGCCTTTAAGGCAGAAAGCTCCGAGTTCCAGGAGGGTATGAGGGTCTGGAGCCGAGAGCTTGGTTTCTTGCAGACCCAAGATGGAAGGCCGGTGAGTCCGGACCAAATCAGCAACAACGTGGCGCTTAGCGGGGGAATTGAGCCCCCGAACATTCCAGGAGATAAACTTCATCGGGGAAACCGTAGTGGCGACGAGCCTTGCTGATCCTAGGGTAGCCGCGAAGGGAGGCCGGGGCAGGCGAGGCAAAGGTAGCGACAACAATAAAAAAAGAAAGCCACGCACAGGTGGGTGGGTGACTCGACGGAACTAAAAGCCACGCGCAGGTGGTTGGACAACTCAACACAAGCAAACGCCACACACAGGTGGCTTGAAAAAGATCTAAAGACCACACGCAGGTGGTTGGACAAGACGACACAAGTGAAAGGCGCACGCAGGCGGGCCGAACAACACATGGAGACCACACGCAGGAGGTTGAACCACTCGACTAGAAGGAGGACCACACGCAGGTGGTTGGAATGGATGACAGAAAAAGGACCTAACATGAAGAACAGATGGGCTACGCAGGGGGGGTACCGTCTAGGCAGCACCCGCAGTGACCTCCTCCACTGAATCAGAGCCCACAGTGGACAGGTCAAGCGACGGCTAAAGAACGCCGCAGAGGTCTGAGATCGCCGAGAAGGAGCCATCCTGAAGAGCGGTGGAGAAGAGAGTGCTGAGGTGGGTGGCTAGGTCGTCGACTGAGACCGGCGAGGTGACGTGTCCTAACTTGCGAGCTAGGACAGCCTGGGCCCTCCGAATGGAGGGGACAGCCGAGGTGCCGGGAGCTGGGTGGAGCGAGCGAGAGGCGGCGAGGCGCGAGCTCCGGCGAGAGGCCTGAAGAGGTGGGCGGCGACTCGCCCTGGGAGGACGAGGGGTGAAGCGAAGAAGAGGCGTCGGAGCCGCGGTGGAAATGGAGTCCAGCAGAGCGTCCACAGCGGAGGCAGGCAGCAGCGAAGGGAGCGTAGCCTCAAGGATCATGGGGTCAACGCGAGTCGGGAGGGCTGGCCCAGGGCTGGAGAGAACCACCGCGAGAGGGTCTGGCCCCTTTGGCCTTGGCGCGGGCTGCACTGGGCCAAGCAGGCGCGAGGCAGCGGCCCGGCCACCTGTAGCCGCGAGCTGGAAGGGAGCGACGGTTGGGCCAAGCAAGCGCGACGTAGCGGGCCGGCCACCTGCACCCGTGACTTGGAAGGCAGCGGCGGGAGGAGTATTTGAAAACTCCTCGGCCTCATGGCGCCCTGCGGACGACAGGGAGGCAGGCTGCGCCCAACGAGGACAGCCGTGGTCAACCGAGGCAGCGACGCAGGCCCACGGACGGTGCAGCGAAGCGCGCTGTGGACGCGCTCACCACACGCGAAGAGGCACACGGTGGGACGGGCCACGTGGCGAAGCCACGCGGGCGGCGCATTTAACGAGTCGCGCGAGACGCCGAGGGCGCGGGCGACGCAGGCGTGGCGAAGCGCGGCGACGCAGACGCTGGCGAAGCGCTGGCGACGATCGCGCCGCGATGGCGGGCGCTGGCGACGCTTATGCGCTGGCGACAAGCGCCCGACGACGAAGGGCGCTGGCGAAGCGAGGGCGACGTAGCAGCTGGCTGGCGACGAAGGGCGCGGCGAAGCGGCGATGTGCAGAAGCAGCGGCGCTGGCGCGGCGACGACGAGCGCGGGCGACGCAGGCTCGGCGACGGCGACGCCGCGACGCACGGCCAGCGGGCGACAGCGGAGGACCTCGGCGACGCAGGCGCGACGAAGCGGGCGGGCAATAAACACGGTGACATAAGCGATGGCGAGAGGTGGCGAGCATGGGCGAAGCGGGAGCAGAGCGGCGAGGCGGCGGGAGCCGTTCTGCGTGAACCGCCGTCGCGGCAGCGAGGTGAGCGCGGCGGTTCCGGCATGCTGCAGCTCCGACGGCCGCGCGAGGCACTCACGGACCGGTGCCTTGCCAAGACGCCGCTCAAAGCGCGCCATGTCCGGCTTCGCTGCCGAGTCGTCGTCGTCGTCATCCCCACGCCGCGGCAGAGCTCAAAACAAGGGCGACAAGCGGCCGGGCGCTAAGCCGGCGGCGGGGCGGCATGGAGTCGAGCCGACCGGCAACCCCGATCTGCAGCGTCTGCAGGCGAGCCGCGATCGGCGGGTGGCGGCTGCGGAGTAATCTTCAACGGTCGTCACATGGATGATGATGCTGAAGTCGGTGGAGCGGGGAGGGCATGGCCTGGGAGCCGCCGCTGCGCTGGCCCCAGCCCAGCCGCCGGCTCGCTCACTGGTTTGGCCAGGCGAAGGGTCGACGAGGGCGAGCTCCGCCGCGAGCGGGATGGTCGCGGGATCGGAGGTCCACGCCCAGAGCCGAAACATAGAAGTGTCCGTGCGAAAGCGCGAAGCGGCCTCAATGACGTCGACACGGGCGCTGCCGGCGAGGAGCTGCTCAATGACGGTGAAGCGAAAGTCGCGGCCGATATGGTGGAGCGAGCGGCGGGCGGCAACAAGGCGGGTTTGCTCCGGGTAAGTGAAGTGCACAATGAAGCAGCGCCCCGCGACGAAGGAGACCCTCATGTCGCTGAGCGGGACGTCGGTGTGGGCTTGGAGCGCGCGGGCGACGGCGTCAGCGTCAGGTAGGGGGCCGCCGATGACTTCAACGGTGAGGGCGTAGAGGTGAAGGTCCGCCGCGGCGCTGCGGATGGCGGGGGAGACCACGATGCAGGCGCGCACGGAGGGCGGGCGGTTGGCGGCGAGGACGGGGCGCTGGCGAGGCATGGGCATGGGTGGTGGAGGCGGAGGGCCTGGGCGCGATGGAGGCAGCCGAGGTTGGAGGCGACCGAGACGGCAATGGCGCGACTGATGACCGGAGCGGAAGCAACGGAGACACTTAATGGGGTCTCGTCACACCGCCACGGAGTGGTCGCGTGCAAGGCATCGGAAGCAGCGTCCCCGCGGTATGGAGGCGGCAGAGGTGCGGCGGGGAAGCCGGGCACGCGCCTGAACGCCGGCCCGAAAAGGGGGGTGATTACGCCGGCGTGCTCGTCTGGAAGAGACGACTTGCCAGGAAGAACCATCCTCCGGAGCGATGACGAGGAGGGAAGTCTGCAGCGGCGTGGGAATTCGAAGCGGGATGGGGCGGTTGGGCGGCGGTGAGGAGGAGGAAATGAGGCTGAAGGTGGGGGCAATAATGGCGGTCTGAGGAAGTGGTTCGCGGGCGGTGGTAATGGCGGTCTGAGGCGGTGGTTCGCGGGCGTTGGCAATGGCAGGGGGAGGCAGGAGGATGTGGGCAAGAGGGCTAAGCGTCGGGTTCCACCGCGTGGAGGCGCTGACCTCGCGCGGGGAGGAGGTGGCCGCGGTGGCCGGAAGGGCAGACCGCGAGTCGGAGGTGGCCGCGGTGGCCGGAGCGGCGGACCGCGAGGAGGAATGGAGAGCCACCGCGGAGGCCATATCGACGACCGGACGCCCTTCAGGTGACCTGTGCTCAGTATTGTTGTTTTTACAAATGTAGGATACTGTTATACACTTATAATGAGAGTGAATTGTGCGTACAACTATACTGTAGTCAACCTTTGCCAGTACATGTACAATTTGGATTTGCTCCACGAGGGGTTCTATGCCTCTGCATGGCATACTTCGTCGGAAATTTTCACCGAAAGACAACAAATTTTCTATGGAAAAACGACAATACTATACAAAACCTGCAAAAGCAATCAATAAAAAAAGGTTAATTAGATATATGAGAGGGCTGCTTTGGAAAATAGCATTGTTACAAAGTGCTAAACCTAATGGATGCCACTTCAAAGTTGCAAAATTGTAAGGCTGATGAATCTTGTAGAATAGGGGGAGCATACTGAAATGAGTGTTTTGAGGAAGAAGTGTTTGGTCGATCGACCACAATTGTTAACGTAAGCGGACCTCATTCGAGGACAAAGGAAGAAGGGAAACTAACCAAAAAGAATGACGAAACAAGAACATTTTGTCTTGAAGAAAATTTTCTGGTGGCATATTTGTAAGAGGTATGGGTGGCCACAGGGGCCAATTTTGTAATAAATTAGCTATTTTCTACCCTGGGGGCCCCTCCCCCGTCTGTAATCTCCTCGTTTTTTATTAATAGACGGCAGCTCTCCTGCCATTTACTTTTTTAAAAAAAGTATTTGTAAGAGTTGAGTTCTTTCCAAACTATTCAACAGATTTAGCATTGAATTTATAATACCATTTTTTTCACTTTGGTACAAGAGAACGACAGTGGAGGCATCCAGTCCTAGGTGTATGCACAGCCCTTTTGGCGACCGGCATCTTAAAATATTTCGGCACGGCCTTGTGCTACATGAGCAGAGCTGTGGAATCCTCTGCATGTCTTCACTTGTGCACTGCTGCATCTGGCCACCTAGGCACCGATTTTTTCTGCCCTCACATCCATGTGATCTTTGTGGTAAAAGAAAGATTAAAGAGATGCTTTAGATTTGACCCACTGCCTCCTCTCAAAAGGGACAACCACACTTTCAGGCTGCAGAACATGGACGCATCATGCACTAATCTCTTTACCTGATAGCCATGTCCATTGTCTAAAACCCCCCAAAGTTGGCATGATAAAAAGAATTTGGGGTCTCCTTTTTCTGGCTCTCCTGCCCCTGTTTACCTTTCGAAAAGGCAGACAAAGAACACACATAAAGCCATATATAAACCTCGATGGATGCCAATGATGTGGTCTGTGGATTTAACACTGCCAAAATACAAGTCCCAATTGTGAATTTGGGACAGCCAATGGACGCAAGACTAGCTACTGTATATTTCCTTCAGGAGTGCCACCATGCGTCCCAAACCTTCTATTAATTTCCTTAGGAAGAAGAGATGGATAGATCCACATGCAAGCAAGAACCTGCTGATCCCTGATGAGCATTCAGCAATCAGCACACACGCTGGAGAGTACAGAGCGGTTTGATGAGGCTGCAGTGCACACTGAACTGTCTGATCCAGCGGGCCTGGATCCAAGCATTTCTTTTCTCCCCATTCGGATTCTGACCCACTGGCTACTGGTATGCATACCATATGATATATGTATATGATATGATATGATATACGCCTAGCAGCTGAACTAGGCGCGTAGGCTGGGTATCCGCTCCAGGCTCCACTGTGGCCGTGTAAGCTAGCCATGTGATGGATATATGGATCCATGGAGCGACGCTGTGCTGTGCTATATTCAGTGGCCTTGAGGCTGAGCCAAGTGTACAGCCGGACAGCTAGCTGAGCTGTGCCTGTGCCTGTGCTCTTGCTCTCCTCTTGGCTCTGCCAATGGCGGCCTCCATCCTGCATGGCTAGCTCCGGCTTCGAGCTGAGCTGCACCGTCCAGTGAGCTGGCATGCTGCAGCTCTCAGCACTCTCAAGATCGCATCGGAACTCGTCCCCCAATCTCATCCTCATGCACCAACGTTTTGGCGCGCATGCATGCATGCATGGTTGGTCTCAACCTTGGAGCACAAAGTATTTTCATAACTTGAAAGCTGAAAATCACGGTTTCTGAAAATACCTTTATTTTCAAAGCCATGATATGTTTGCATGATAAAAAAAAAAGATATTCCATTTCAAAACCATGATCCAGTGCGGAAACCATGTTATGTTTAGAGCATAACTCCATTTTTAGCCAAAGTTTTCACGGTCGATGTCGGACAATACAAAATTGGAAATTCGGTTCAGGGCATCATCGAAAATGATTCGTTTTTTAAAAAATGTTTCACTTGAATTTTGTTTTCAATCCGATGTTGATTCCATACCCTGGATTTCGAATCCTCAATGAATCCAAAGAGATTTTCCCGATTTTTTGTTGAATTTCTCTAGGGAGCGAGATTAATTCGAGGGAAAAACAAAATTGTGAGCCCTGGCCGCATATATACATGGTTGATAGATCAACATCATTGGTAAATTGGCATCGGCCAATAAATCGACACATATAATGTTCATCTAGCAATTTGATTAATCTATCTACTATATATGTAAATATATGTAAAGGAGGATAAATTGAAGCCGCCATGTTAATAAAAAAAATATTAGAAATTTTCACGTTAATCGAAAATACTACAAATTCTTAAGGTAATCGAAGGAAAAAAAGATTTGCATCTTCGATTATAGTGGATCAGATTATAACGGATTGGATTAAAAAAAAGTCAAGACCTACTACAATTATAAAATAAGATAATAAAAAATTAGAATAGAAATAATGGAAATAAGAACCCATGCATGTCGTATTAAAAGAAAGACCCCATATCATCAGTTATAATAAAAGGCTACACAAATTCATAATAAACACAATATACATGTTAGGTTAAACAATTCTTAAGAATTCGAGATGGATCAGAATGGGAAGAAGGGGGCAGATGATAGGATATACTCATACATGGCCTGCAAGAGCCGTTTGAGTTCGAGCCATATATGCTTGCATGGTCCCCGTGCCCCCCTGCAAGTGCTGTGGATGGATCTCACATCACATGTGATCCAATAGGGAACTCCCCTGCAACATGCAGCACTGGATCTCACATGCCCTCACCCCCACAACCCACACTCCCAATCCGGGAGACCGACCGATCGATCGATCGATCGACCAGCTTAATCATTTGCTTCCCAAACCCTAAAAACTTCAAAAAATTAAAAATTAAAAATTAAAAATTAAAAATTTGAGCTTGTTTTCTCATGCATGGCAGCAGGGAGAAAATAGTGTTATGTCTCTCGTCGCTGGCCGTACAGTGTTATGTCTCTCTGTCCAGCTCGTCAGTGTGAGCAATACACTCACTATGGGCTAGGCCTCGTTCTTTTGAACGTATCGTTGCGTACAGCGTATCAGAAGAAATTTAAAATTTCGAAAAAGGTCTAAAAATTATTAAAAAATAATTAAAAATAGTTTTAGAATCTTTGGAAGGACAATTAAAAGCCATGAAAAAATCGTTACAAATTATCACAACATATAGTCTATATTAAAAATAACAAAATTTGCTACAGTAATGCAACGGCACGATACGCTGAAAAGAACCATGCCTATATATATACGCACGGGTACATGCAACTAGCGCGCTGCGTACTGGCAAGGACGTACGCGTGCGTACGTACGTACGTACGTGCGTGCATGTGTGCGTACGTAGTACGCACGATCTGCTGGTAAATTCTCAGCAGCACTGTACTGCTTTGGTCTCACCCTTATCCTGACTCGTGTACCCTGTGCTCGTGTAGATTGCTAGCGCACGTACATCTGTACGCTAGGGTTTTGCTTTTTTTATGCTTGGTAAATTGAGAGCTGGCTTGTTTGGTGAGGTTGCAATGAATGGATAATTAAGTTTGCTGTGCTGGAGTGAGCTGAATATTGAATAGGACTTTGAAAGGTTTTGAAATCTATTTCTTAGCGTTGGTCCGCATCGTATATGTTATTAAGAGTTTTTTTTTGGCTGGTTTTATGATTAGAAAATGTACGGAAAAAAGTTAAAATAATTAGTAGTTTTTAGTCAAATAAGATCGATAAGCCACTTAGAATATGGCGTGAGACTATCGTGTTCTTCTAGTCGATCGGGACCAAAAGGCTTAACGTCTGGACTGCTAGAACGACACACTTCCCACGAGAGTTGGAGAGTAAGCCGTGGGGAACTGGGTCGTTTGGTGTGACAGAGCTCAATTTAGCTGCACACGAAGCCAAGAACGATTTCGAGAGCATTCGAAAACGGCTTCAAAATATTCAGCGAGCCAAAGAGGGCTCGGCTCGAGGAAACTAATATACATAAGCCCATGATGCAATTAATACTGAATGAGCAAGGTGACCCGCGCATTTGCGTGGCTAGATTTGTGTTAAGATATAGATAATATATCATATTAGATTTAGAGTTTATCTCTAATATATAGACCAGCTTCAGTTATAGAGGTTAATATTGACCGTTAGATTTACATGATTATATCCATATTCGACGATGTAGATTTTTTCTTTTTTCTATGATTAACGTGAGAGTTTCTACTATTTTTCGAGAGGTTAATATTGACCATTAGATTTACATAATAATATCCATATTCAACAATGTAGATTTTTTCTTTTTTCTATGATTAATGTGAGAATTTCTACTATTTTTCGAGAGGTTAATATTGACCGTTAGATTTACATAATAATATCCATATTCAACGATGGAGTTTTTTTCTATGATTAACGTGAGAATTTCTACTATTTTTTGATTAACGTGGGAATTTCTAGGATTTTAGAATCAATGTGGTGGCTCCGTTAAGGCGTTAAACCCTGTTTTATATAGATAGCAGATAGATAGATAGATTAATACTGAAAATGCGCGGCTCTCTGCTCGACCATCTTCTGCTGCTGGCTGCGTGCTGCTAACACGTACGTTGCGGTTGCACTGTGCATGGCATGTACGTCGGTCGCCGGCGGGCACGCATGCAGGAGACGCCGCCGCGCGCGGCCGGTGACGCGACAGAAGAAGGAAGGGCGCAGCTGGGCGATTGTGCATGCATGCATATGTACTGCTGCTGCACGCACGCACGCATGCATGGGAATTGAGAGCTTCCGGTCTTCGCGCCGTGCCCATCGCGCACAAGGACACACCTTCAATGCTGCTCTCTTCTCTTCTTCCGGTTTTGTCTTGTCAAGACCGGTCCAGAATCGAGACATATCACGCTCCTCATTTGGAAGAGAATCCATGCTTGCAATGTATGCATTTTTGCTACACTTGGGGCATGTCCAATGTAAGAGCATCCCCAGAAGACCCCCAATCAGCACTAGCATGCACAACCAACCAGCAATGGAGTCTGTAGTTTTTTGATTCTTTTGGGCGTGGCTATTGTAGCTACAGTAGTTTCGGGGGCCTGCTGGGGATGCTCTCGTTGCTCTTTTTTTATGCTATTTTATTGTTCATCTCCTAGCTACCCTTGTTTTATTCGCCTCCTCGACCTCTAGTGCAGACATCTCTCTTATAAGGAAGAATTGATTATAGCATACTGCAAATTAGTGGCTTAGGGAATATCCAATGGTACCTAGTTTTATTAAGACATCCTAGAAAAAGAAATGTAGATGAATTGCAAAGAAGAGTCGTCAATAGTGGCTAGAGCATCCTAAGTTATGACTTCATTGGCGATGACCTTGTGTGACACACCACCTCTTTTAGCCACGGCCAAATAACACTACAATTTGACACCCATTTGCGTATGTAACACTATTCGCATCCCACCTTAACTTATAATGCGTACTCAAAATAAACACAAATTATAAAAATTTTAAAAAGTTTTGAGGTGCTAAATACAAGTGAATTCAATTCCTCTAATTTTGAACTCCATAATTTAGGTTATGAAATGTGAAAATGAAATAAACGATGAAATATTCAAAATAATTTCAAATAAAATACTGAATTATTTCAAAAAATTGAAAAAGATTTTAAGATATCAAATACACATTTTTTTGACATATAATGTTTTGAACCAAACGATTTGTCATTTGAAATACAAAATTTTAAAACATTCTTGGTTTTTAGATTTATTTGAATTTGAAGTATCGTACATTAAATTGTGGAGTTTAGAATTGGATGGTGAGAATAAAAGTGCATTAGGCACCTCAAATTTTTATGGTTTTTTGTGATGTTTAAATTTTTTAAGAATTATTTTGAATACTTCTTAATTCATTTTGTTCTGTCATTTCATATCCTAGATTATGGAATTTTCAATTTGTGGAGTTGAATACACTTGTATTTAGGCCTTCAAAACTCCTTTGATTTCTTATGCTTTTTATTTATATTTGTTTTGAATATTATAAGTTAAGGCAGCATCTCTGAATAGCGTGATGGGGGCATATGAGTGTTAAATTGGTAGTGTTGTTTGGCCGTGCCTTAAAAAAAGTGTGTTACGACATAAGCCGTAAATTTACAATGTCTTGTGTCGTCAGTTTACTCCCAAGTACCAACTATATTTTCGCTGTTACAACCACATTTCTGCAGAAAAGATAGAAAATGTTGGCTCTGGACTTCTGGGACGCGGGGGCGTCTGCATTAGATCTTGAGAAATTGTTTTGTTTTTGTTTCGCCATGTAAAAAAAATCAATAAAAATCATAAATATTCTCTAATGCATGTCCATTTCCACATATATTTTTTGGATTGATATACAACATTTATACATCTATATTTTTCTTTAAAAAACATTTATAAAATGAATATTGGTCATATTGATTCGAATAAAATATGTGTGGGATCTGACATTGATTAGAAAATATTTATGATATTTATTGATTTTTTAAATTTTGTTTACATTCCGAAACAAAAATAACAAAAAAATTCTCAAAATGTAACGCTGGCCGTCGGACGGCCCCCGCGTCCGGACTTCTGATCGTGTGTGAATATTCAGGAGCTCTGCAATCTGGATACATCAAGCGAAAGCTCTTTGATTTGGACAAACACTTTATTTGTACAAAGATCTTACTGTTCCTGTCTTCGGCGTCCAGTGTATTTTCATATATACGCGAGAAAATGGGGGAAATACATTGTACAAGTATGAAATCACTTCTCTTGGGGTTTACAAGTGACCACCTTGAATTCTCAACCTGCACGGAATTAACGAATTTGCTTTTCTGTATAATTCTGTATATTTGGCTTTACGAAAATAGGTGCCGATGGCCCTCTACCAACCGAATCGTGGGTATGGACAGGTGAAGTAGGACCAGTTTTGTCTAAACATGAACCATCATCTATTTTTACAAAAACAAATAAAGAAAAATATAGAAAACATTCTGGAAATAACGGTGAAACGATTAGAAATTAAGGAGCCTTCTTGTGAGGGGATTCTCGTGGTGAGCTCATTTTAATTATTTTTGGGCTTGAAGGTCCAATATAGCCCATGATTGTACAGGAGACTGAGGCGAGAATACAGGCGGCCCAGATAGAAAAAGAGCTGTGCCTAAAAGGATCGAAGAAGAGACGACGTTTATTTGTTTTTAATTTTAAACAAGTCTCCTCTCTTTTTCCCTTGAAACAAAAAGAATGAGAAGCTCCTTTAAAAGGAAATGACATTCATTTACATTTTTTTCCAATCACCAAACGAACTGCTTGTGATGGGCTTTAGGAATTTTGTTTTCTTGTCATTATTCTGCGCTTTACAATGTGTTAGCTTGATCGCTCTTTATTTTTCTGGAAAAAGTGCCAGTTTAGTCTCTCAACTTTCACGTTTTCGCCAAATTCGTCCCTGAAGTTCAAAACCAGTTTTGGCACGTCCCCGATCTTTTAAAACTGTGCTGATTTGGTCCCTTGACCGGTCAAACCCGAATTGTTACGTAGATTGCCATGTCAGCTAAAAACGCCACATGAGCGCCACATCAGCTAAAACGTGAAAGATCGGCATGGTTTTGAAGATCGGGGACGTGCTAAAACTGGTTTTGAACTTCATGGACGAATTTGGCCAAAACATGAAAGTTGAGGGACCAAACTGGCACTTTTTCCTTTTTTTTTTTTAAAAAAAAGTTCTTTCGGTTACAAATATATGTCGTTTGAGATAGGCCTAGATCAAAGTTTTCAGACTGTGATTACCTGTATGTTTTAAATAAACTACGTTGGTCACAAATAAATCTTATGTATAGACATTTGATCTTTCTAAAGGAACTTTCATAGCACTATATTACGGTTGTTTAATTCGATGAACAAGATACAATAATAATAGTTCGCGAATAGCGATCAAAAGCTGCATTCAGTAACCGTGTCCTTATCTCCGGGGAGTTTGGTTTTTGTCGGCACAGTAGTACGCGCGTCCTGTCCGTCTCTTCAGTATCAGATCATTGTCATAATACTTCGCCTGAACAAATTGCAGATATTTTTCGATCTCCCTCTGCCCAAATGTCCACGATACGCGCGTTTCGGCAGCGCGTATCACCATTCGGTGGTATTTCATTAGTCAATCTCCTGGTTACCTACACCCCTAGGCGCCCATCTCTGCAGATTGACATGTTTGCAAGCAGATCATACTTGATCCGCCATGATCAAGCTCTCCCTCTCGGCCGCCAAGAAACCGATTGATTGGGATCCCCCCGCTTCTGCGTGCCTCCATCGCGGACAACTTCTCGATCAAGCTTGCTTACCCGAGCCCCATCCTCCCTGATGCGTGATCCACTCGCAAACTCCTCTGCGACACTTGGCGTCTGGCCCTGAGCTGAGCCCTGCTGCATGCAGCTAGCTAGGTTGCTAGGGAGCAGAGGCTGCATCACTGAAGTTTCTCCTCGAGTGCAATTAGCCGTCAATGATTGGGGTAGAGAGGAAGTAAGAAGAAAGAAACGAGCATGTACATGTCAGGAAAGGTGGCCTGTTCTTGGCACTGAACCACGCTGATGGATAGTCATCGTATCATGCGTACTGTCAGCCAGTGCAGAGTTTACTGGATGCAGCAATTTGAGGTGAGGCTTGAAGAGTAGGGTGATGTCAGTTGATTGATGGGGGCTTTGCTCTAGTTTTCTGAAGTGATGGCCTGGGGGTGGTCAATGGTTTGAGGTACCTAACACCAAGAACTTCCACACGTAGCTATAGCTAGGGCTGCAAAATGGTCGATGGTGATGAGTGATGCTGGTTCTTCTTTATATCTATGTGTTTTATATTGTTGCACGAGTGTGTAAGTTCTTTCAGTCATATCACTTGTCACTAGCCGATGGCAAGAAAAATACGTGTCCGTGTGGGTTTTTTTTTGTATGACTGACGAATTAGGCTTTCAGAGATGACCTCAACATGCGCCAAAGTTCTCTCAGAGAAACCAGCGCAGATGTGACCTCTCGGATCACAAGATTAGGCGGCCTGCAACCGGCTTTCCACCAATAAATGCCTTGTTTTCATCAGTGTACACGAATGCCACATTAATTACGCATGCACACAGGTTGTGCTAATTCAAGGAAGCTGATGCTGCCGTGGAACTGTGGTTGGCACCCTGAGAAGCGAGAAATCTTCATCAAGCTCATGCCGCTGCCATCTGCTTCAGGGTCCTGCAGCGTTAGCATATATGATATATAGCCACTCACTCAAGCAGAAGAGACTTCAATCAGTGTTGATAGGTCAATAGGTTTCTCTTAATTTCGTTCTTGAGTAGAATTGGTTTTTCGCCTTATACCATTGTTCAACTGGAGCTGAACTTCATCTAGCAAAGTTTGGGATTGGAGACTGAACCATGACTCAGAAAGAGTTTGTGATCTTTGGGTCTTCCAGAAAACGCAGCGTCGAGCTGGTCTCCTGCGTAGGTGACAGTCGTTGTCCGTTGCACTGCTTTCAGACAATCAGAGCTCCACTGCAGGATCGAGTCTTGCCGAACCTCACACAGTATGATAATGGTGGCAGAGAGTGATGCATCTACGGTGTAGATAACAATAATTATTATGGCAGTATACTTCGGCTCAAGGGAGACTTTCAGATAGGGAATTGATTTGTCATATCATAGTACGCCCATTATTAAGAAAAGAGGCAATAACCATCAGCTTGATCGTGCGAATCTCTGAGCTCTGTCTTCGCACCAATCCTGGCCTTTAGCAATGCAGTGCTTCAGAATTAAATACCCCAATGCAACCAAGGATAAGAATTCAGAGACCATTAGACGTTTTGGCGGCATTGCTAATTTCCATTTCTCAGAGAACTCCATGTTCATCTGCCCACGATTCTCTTTTTCTGAACAGCCACAAAACGCTAAAATACCATCGAGGATCACACACAGTGTGAAGCTTGCAACACTCCATTATCATACTAGCTATACCATAAGAATGATACAGTATCTTGCAGTGTGAAACTCATTGTAGGTAGATGATACTCCCTCCGGTCACAAAAAAAAGTTGTCGTTGACTTTTTCACACAGCTTTGATCATTCGTCTTATTCAAAAAATTTATGTAAATATCATTTATTCTGTTATGATTTAGTTTATTGTTAAATATATTTTAAGTATGACTTATAGTTTTATATATTTATAAATTTTTTTGAATAAGACGAATGGTTAAAGTTGTGTGTAAAAGTCAACGACTTCTTTTTTATGACTAGAGGGAGTACATATGTTTATAGCGTTTCTGTTTTTTTTTAAATGCCCTGTTGGTGGCAACTGACAAGGAGGAAGGATGTGTGCATGTTGTATTTTTGCCAGTAAAATCCGGATAGCATTATGGAAGTGTCATACTCCGACTGCGACGTTGGCACTTGGCATCATTTGACCAGGCTAGTTCGTCGCTGATTCAAACGGGAATTGGCGTGGCATGGTCAGAGCTCAGAAAAAAGAAGAAGAAGAAGAAGAATAGCACGATCAGCCCATATTAAGTAAACTAAAATCGAGGTTGCTCCTAGTGATCCACTGATCCGTGGGCGAATTAAGCAGCTTAATTCAGAGTACGTGACAGCTCCGTGTGCCTCTCATCCCATGTGTAGTTTCACACACACACGTATGCCCATACGTGTGCGTACGCCCACCTAACTGCATTGACTCTCATTCGCGGGCGCCATTTGTCCAGAAAAATTACTTGATGCACGTATTGATCTGCAAATGATCACCCGTGAGACCGTGACCAAGCAGCCATTGCCCATTGGTGGATGAGGAACATTTTCGGCGAGCACTTGCTGCATGCGTCTGAATATACCTGTTGATGGCGCCACAAATCATATCTTGCACACCACCAAGTGGCAATTAAACTGTCCTGTCCTAGATCGATGGGTGCTTTGATTTAGTCCCAAATGCTAGGGTTAACTTCACATCATTTGCTGTCCACTTCTCTCTCTCTTTTCTCGAGAGAAGCTAGCGGCTATACTTGGGAAACAAAATCTAGCGGGACTTGTTCTTTTTACGTTGAGTTGAATTGCTTAACTGACTTGAGTATCGAGGGTTTTGAAAAGTCAGAATGATTTATTCGACCTAGGTTTCGGGGGAAAAAATCAAGCATCTTATTTTATATTCAGCAGCAGCAAACGTTATCGATTGTGGAGACCTTATCTGCTAGAGCACGTTTGCTGTAAGCTATCATTTCAGAGTACGTGTTCAACAGTTTCTACGAGCTATGATGTTTGAAAAAAAATCCATCATTTTTTAGAAACAGTTTCGAAAAGACAAAGCGTAAATAGGATATCGCTTGTAAGCCCAAATACTAGTAACACTATTTATCAGTAAAAATAGCAACACAAAGCTATATGAACGCTCTCTGTGACCGTTTTTTTACCCTTCTTTGAATGGATTTCTGACTGCATTTTGGTCAAAGCACGCAAGGCGTCTGGCTGTTATGGTGGCTGCAAAAGGAAAGCAGGAGGCCGAATCGGATCGAACTGGTGGCTGCAACAAAAAGGTGCCAAGACTGCGGCTGCTTTTCGATGCACTAGGAGCTGCAGCTCCCTCCTCTCTTGGAAATCTCTTTGACTCTTCATCTTGCACGGCAACGTGACTGACTGATGGGTGATCTCTCTCGCTCGCTCTCTGCTGAAGAACAGACGCGTCATTTCAGAGCAGCAATTGGGCTTGGCCAATCGATCTGATCTCATAGAAAAATGCATGCTTTGATGCTCCAAACGCAAACCCGTCAGGCATCGGCTGAAAGGGGAAGGAATACGAATCGATCTGCACGCGTGACTCCGACCGGTAGCAAGCAAGCATCCGGTTCGGCCGCTCGCCGGCTCGCCGGAATATTTGCCGGACGGTGTCCAAAACCGCCCATGGCGTCACCACCCTGAAGCCCACACGGTCCGTTGCGCTCCAGGCCAATTCGCCCCAGCTGGAGCTTGGAGAATGCCTAACCAGCCAGCTTGGAGCGGCGGAGAGACCGGGATTCCATGGGTTTCAGAAGCTTGGTTCAGATAGGATCGATTTGTGATTTCCAATGTGAGAAATTTTATGTTCCGCTAAATTAATTCTGTGAGCTGTTGTGACGAGCGTTCCGCAACTCTCGCGATGGTTCGTGGGTTTGGCCTTGGTTGGAGTTTGGAATTTGGGATTTTGGTATGTTGTTGGTTTTGGTTTGGCTAATCTCTGTGGTTCTGTGGTATAGGTCAAGGTGGATCGTAGTCGATGACGTGCCGGTTCAGTGAGTTGGAGGATCATGGGTTCAACACGGCAAGGAGTTTTGCACGGGATGGACGGACTCAGATTTGGAGGGCACGAGGACGACGTGGACGACGGACTTCAACCAACGTGAAGATCTGAAACTCAACGCACGTCTAAGTGCGTCGGAAACATAACTGTTAAGTTGAACCAGTAGCGGTCGGAGTGTGTGGATCCAGCGGAGCCAAGTGTATCAGAATTTGTGGAGAATATATGCCCACGATGTTTGGGCGTAGCGTGTGATGAAATTTCAGCAATTCATAAAGGATTCTAGGGTTATCTCAAAATCTCACGAAAAATCGAGATACCATTGGAGCTCATACTCTATTTAAGGAGGATAGGGGTGCCTCGCTCCTTACACTTGTAGGAGAAAGGTTTAGGTTTGGGTATGTTTGTGTTGCATTTTGCGAGTGCTTTCGCATCAAGTGTTTGATGAAATGCTCACAAAGTGTTTGCTTGTGTTTTTTTCGAGGCGGGGTGGGGAGGGGGGGGTGTGTCAAGTTTCATGCTTTTTCATAGAACATCATTCTAGGATCGTTCCACATCCATGAGTATGACTATAGCTTGATTCCTATACACGCTCGCCAAGTGTTTGAAGAATTGGTTGGAAGGATTTTCTTGGGTGTTCTTGTCATCCTGAGGCACGTTGGCTGAAGAGCATCGTCGTTTCTCCTTGTGAAAAAAAAACTGGTTCCCATTCACCTTCTGATAGCCTAGCTCGATTCTACAAATATGACCGGTTCATTCCTCACGACTCAACATTGTAAATTGTTTCTGGTTTTTTAATACGACCATGTTAATATTTATACTACAATAACATTTGTTTAGTGAGGAGCACCGAATTATACTACCCCTAATATATTTACCGTTTTGTACTGCAGGAGCTTTCTAAAACAACAGTGTCGAGAAATTAATACTCCCTCTCCTCTTTTATAAGGCGTATTTTGATTTAAAAAAGGTTAAAACTTATTAATTTTTGAAAAAAAAACCCTAATCAAACTATGAATACATCGTTGGTGTACAGAAGTTGTACCGATGCGTATTTTAAACTATTGCTTCTGATACATTGCTATTTTGTGGCAATCGACTATTTAATAGAGAAATTTAGCAGTCAAATTCTTCCTCTAAAGTTTTTTTTAAAAAAATTCAAAACACGTTCTACAAAAATAGACGTAGATAGAGGGTAACACCGTCGCACATTTGGCCCAAAGAAGCGTTTTTGTTTTCTTTTTGCAAAAGTCTAAGGTTGCTAAAATGGAGCTGTGCACACTTGCGAAAGCTTCCAATTCCATAGTACTATCACCACACTCAGCCTCACTCCTGGAAAGATCTGTGGGGTTAACAAACTCCATAAAATTTTAGTGGTCTTTATCCCCGATTCGGCTACAGTTGCTGGGATCACAAGACGCCGGAAACTTAGCCATCGGAGCACCAAGACGAAGACGTGGATAGCCAGGAATAGATCATGGGCGCCAGTGTGCTCAGATAATGTGCCACAGTCGCTTACAGATTAAACCCTAGAATAATATAGCTGATTAATGATCATATAATAATAACGAGCGGGGGTGGGTGATGGCGTTTCATACGGCTAGATTTGTGTTAAGATATAGATAATATATCAGATTAGATTTAGAGTTTATCTCTAATATATATATCAGCTTCAGTAGTTTGTTATAGAGGTTAATATTGACCGTTAGATTTACATAATAATATCCATATTCAACGATGTAGATTTTTTCTTTTTTCTATGATTAACGTGAGAATTTCTATTATTTTTCGAGAGGTTAATATTGACCGTTAGATTTACATAATTATATCCATATTCAACGGTGTAGTTTTTTCTTTTTTCTATGATTAACGTGAGAATTTCTACTATTTTTTGATTAACGTGGAATTTCTAAGATTTTAGAATTAATGTGGTGGCTCCGTTTAACTCTGTTTTATATAGACAGTAGATAGATAAATTAATAATAACCTGTCCGGTAGCGACCACTTGGCAGGCGATTGTTCCTGCATGCACATGCACAAATCGCGATGCGTACAGCGAGGCTATACTGTGCGCGCGTTGTCCACGTACGGCCGTCGGATCGTGATCGGACGGCGAGATGGGAGTGCGCTCGCGTGGGCCCGCGAGGGGCGGCGCGGACTGGGCAGGGTGGGGGCCACAGCGCCCATGCATCCGCGGTCGTCCGATCGAGATCAGATGGCGACGGGCGGGAGTGGCGGGCATGTGCGGCCGTACATGCGCGCCATGTGATCGGTGGGCCCCCTCCCGTGCCGACGTGTCCTGGACTCCTGGGCCGTGACAGGCACGAGCCGGCGCCTTGCCAACCTGGCTGGCCTACGCATACACATAAGAATAATTTGTTCAAGAAAAAAAAAAATGAATGTGGACTAAATTCGTATAAAACATAAGTAAATTTCTGTTCATATATGTATGCATTATATATACTTGTAAGACTACTAGTCAGATGCCCGTGCTCTACGATAAAGAAAAACTCATAGAACCAAACAGTACCTCGTAAGAAAACGAAAGATAATTAAGGATATATTCGTGAAGGGGGCGACTAGCGCACGGGATCCCGTCGGCCGACGGGTTCGTCCCCCACGAGCCATGCGCCCCTCGCCCGCTCTCTCGTCCACTCCCCTTCTCCCGCCGCCTCCTTCCTCCACCCCGGTGGTGCTCGCGTCCTCCGCCGCCCCGCCACCTCCTTCCTCCATGCGCCGACGGCAAGCTCGCCATTGGCCGCTCCGCCGCCTAACCTCCCCGCCGCTCGCGCGCCGCCACTTTAACCCGGGGTGAGGTGCGATCCTCTCCACCGCCGGCCAACCGTCTTCACCCTCCTCGGCCCGGCTCAGGCCAGGCCACCGCCACCCCGACGAACCCCACCCACCGCCATGCCGCCCCTTCCCGGCCCAAATCTAAACCCGAACCCACCTGAACCCTAACTGAACGGCCGTGGCGAGGTAGGCCTTCTTCTTCCTCCTCCTCCTTCCTCCTCAGACAATACAGCGCGAGGCCGATCGATCCGGATCCGCCGGACGGGATCCCGTCCCCAAGAATTTCCCATTCTTGAATTAAAAGAAATTGATTACCATCACTCATCATAAGTCCATATTATAATCCATGCATAATCTGTAATCTCTTTTTTATAATTCGTACACGTTTGTAAAAGGTCGAACGTTTTTAATTTTCAAAACAATTTATAGAAAGTACATAAGATGATTTTTCAAATTTATTAAACCCGGTGAAACCAAATATAGGCCATCTTGGTTCGCGGTTTTGTTCGGTTTAGTTTGGTTGGGTTAAAAGTTGAGAACCATGAAATAATAGTATCAAAAGATTGAAAAATTATTAAAAAATATTTTGAAATCTATGAGTAAAATTTTATAAAGCTACAAAAAATTATTATAAAATATTACGTCGAATAATCTATAAAAAAAATTGACCCAAACAAACCGAACCGATCAAAACTTCAAACCACTGGAAGAAACTATTGACGTTCAGATTACGATTGACCAAAGCTTATTATCCGAGGCTGAAATTAACTAATAGTATGCCTTATCCAAGTGTTCGAGGCCGTGCGGCGCGTACCTTTAGATTGGAGTTTGGAAAATACGTATTTCACCCGCAACGTACACCGGGAACGGAAGATACGTATTCGGCTGATGTTGACGTACGCCTCCACATGCAAGTTGAACTCTCCGGCCTTCTTTTCCGTTCCGTAATTAAGCAAGTGCTTAGCTGCACATGCCTGTCTTAACAAGGTCGGTTAATTATACCTAAAGTATTTAGAGCATGTACAATGGTTGAGACAATTGTCTCTAACTATTATCATCTCACCTAGAGACTAACATTAGAGATAGCATATGCAATGGTACGTAGTGATATATAGATCACTACTAGGGAACTGACTTTCCTAAACGGTCGGAAAAAAAGGAGCGGACTTTTACAAGCGATTTAATAGCCCTAAACCAACCCCAAGCCAAGAGTGGACCTCTATAAGCGGTTGGAGACACGAACCCCTTCTAAAGACCAAGAATCTTAAGTGGTTCATGTCCCCAACCGCTTGTAAAACTCTAGAAGCGGTTGGACACACAAACCGCTTAGAATGCTGGCCTTTATAAGCGGTTTAATAGCCCCAACCGCTTTAGAGGGTCCTTTTTTGAATAGATAAAAGGAAAACTCCCCCTATCTCATCAGATATCACGCGTGGGTGGGTTGGCTAGCTGGGTGGGGTGTGAATCATAAGGTCATGGGTTCAAATCCCACCTTTCCCTGGTAGTGGATGTATGTTTTTACAGTTAAATTAACTCCACATTTAAAGCCAAGCTCGAGATCAAATCCAACCAAGCCCGGAGCAGCCATATAGCCCTCAATTCTCCCTTCTCCTAACATTGAACCATCATTCAACCTTAACCAAGTCGATCTCAAACCTAACCAAGCTTTCATCAAGCAGGGGCCAAATAAATTTGGGCCAAATAGGCGAGCAAGGCGAGCCTCGGTAAACCGAACCGAACTTCGGCCGAGGTCGGTCAAGGCCTCGGCCCGTCGGGCGAACTTGGTTCGGTTCATATAGTGACGGCGATACTGTTCGGTTAAATCAACGTAGCATATTTATTTAATTAAATATATTTATTTATATATATTTCTAATGATATATAGTGTATTTACGCAATTTATAGTGTATATTTGTGAAATATAGGGGTTTTTTTCTTAATTTATTTAGATATTTTTAATTAAAATAAACCAATTTATTTAATTAAATATATTTATTTATATATATTTCAAATGATATATAGTGTATTTACGCAATTTATAGTGTATATTTGTGAAATATAGGGGTTTTTTTCTTAATTTATTTAGATATTTTTAATTAAAATAAACCAATCCATATAAAACCGGGCCGACCCGGTTCGGTTCGATTCTGTCTTGAACCGAACTCAGGCCAAGACCAGAGCCCATTGGTCCGGTTGCCCTGTTAGACAAGAATCGAACCAAACGGAACTGGCCTACGTTGGCCACCTCTGCCCGTGCCTCGATTAATATTAGAGCAAAGGGCAAACCTAGCTCGAGCCAGTCTCGCGAGTATTATTTTAAATTGTTGTCTATACAGGTAAGCAAAAATGCTTTATAATTCATTCTAATGCTATGCCCTAGTAGAGCTAGTCAAAATGTTATTTCCAAAGAAGTTTAAATGCATGCAGCCAACTAAAATTTTAAAATATGCAGCTATAACCAAATCTAATAACTAATCAGCGATAGCATGGTCATATACCTCAACACATGTTTCCTTTGAAGTTTTGTTTTCATGTCTGTGTACAACAATGAGCGTGGATAAATCACTACAGGAAACGCGCTCAGTGTGGGCGGCCAGAATATTCAGTGTCGGCGGCCAAATGCCGCCGACAGATCAATGTCGGGGGCACAACTATAACCGCCGACACAGACATAATTAGTTTCGGCGGCAAACTTAAGCCGCCGATAGTTATCAGCCACCTCACGCCCGCCGGATGAATTTCAAAGTTTTGATCCCGCCAAATATTCTGTTTCGGCGGCACGAAATTAACCGCCGACATTGTTACCTCCAGAGACGGTCCGATAACGGTGGATGTTTATGCGGGCCCACGTGCCAGTCAGGCGAGGTCGCTAACAAGCGGGCCCAAACCGTAGACAGGGGAGGCATCTGTGTCGGCGGCATAACTATAGCCGCCGACAAAGATAAAATAAATAAAAACAGGGGGCTTGGCGGTGCTCGAACCCACGACCTGAGGGAGCACACGCCGCGCCGCGCGCTGATAGCCAAGTGAGCAAAGATGTTTATTCAACAACTAAAGGCTCCACATTGTTTTGTATGTGTCCTGCAGAGTCAGTGTCGGCGGTATTCAACAGAGCCGCCGATATATCCCTCCCCAAGCCACCTTCTCTCTTGCCCTCACCCGGGCCCACGTGCTAGTCACGGGCCCAAACCGTAGACAGGGGAGGCATCTGTGTCGGCGGCTTAAGTATAGCCGCCGACACAGATAAAATAAATAAAATCAGGGGGCTTGGCGGTGCTCGAACCCACGACCTGCAGGGAGCACACGCCGCGCCGCGCGCTGATAGCCAGATGAGCAAAGTTGTTTATTCAACATACCTAGGCTCCACATTGTTTTGTATATTTGTCTGCGAAGTCTGTGTCGGCAGCTCTGTCTTGAACCGCCGATATAGGTACCTCAGTGTCGGCGGTTTTGAAACTTGCCGCCGAAATAGATCCTCCCCCAAGCCACCCTCTCTTGCCCTCACCTGTGCCCATGAGTGTAAGCTAGGTGCCAAGTGGCTTCCTAATTCATCTTTGTTGGCATTAGGACTCCTTGGCCGAGGGAGTGCCGTGTTGGGTCGACCTCTATGGCGACTTTCTTTCGGACCGTAAACCGCTCTAGCACGGAAGCCATCAGTGCACGTCGTGAGGGTTTCAAAGGAATACGCCTTAGAGCTCGAGCCGAGACGGCACTGCCTAGGGCAACGAGGTCTCATGCCAATTTCATGACTTAGGTAGGCATCTTGCAGCTAGCTAGCAAAGACGGCCGTGGGCCCGGGGGAGGGCATGGAGAGAGCATGGGTGGGAGTCTTGGAGGGCTCGTGTCGGCAAGACAGTGAGCCCGCCTTGAGCCCGCCTTCTCTCCGGCACCCCCGGGACCACGGGGTGTAACCTAGATGCCTAGTGGCTTTCTACGTCATGTTTTTGCCATAAGTCCTCATTGGACTATGGAGTCCCGTCTCTGGTCGAACTCTATGGCGACTTCCTTTGGAACCATTAGCCGATCGAGCCCGAAAGCCGATACGACGTTAAGGTTACAAAGAAAATCGCCGTAGAGCTCGAGCTACGTGCAAACGATATCTAGCCGCCCACGTATCGTTTAGGTTACAAAGAAAATCGCCGTAGAGCTCAAGCTACGTGGAAACGATATCTGGCCGCCCACGTATCGAGCTTCACGGCATGAGATCGACTTTTACGCCGCCCACTAGATATCGTTTCCTGTAGCTCGAGCCACTTGGCACCTAGCCTAGACCCCGTGGGCCCGGGGGAGAGCCGGAGATGCATGGCGGGAAGGTGTTAGGCTTGAGGGGGAGGGTCTATGTCGGCGGTCCGACATTTTGCCGCCGACATAAATGGGCTCTATGTGGGCGGTCTTAATATTTACCGCCGACAATAATGAATCTATGTCGGCGGTGAGACTCTTAGCCGCCGACACAGATCCTCCTCCCTCAAGCCCGCCTTCTCTCCGGCTCTCCCCGGGTCCACGAGGGGCTAGGCTAGGTGCCAATTGCCTTCATAGGTCATGATATTGGCATTAGGCCTCATTGTATCAGATGTAGCCGGCTCGGCTCAAGCGCTACGGCAAGATCCTTTGGAACCCTAATGTCGTATCAGCTTTCGGGCTCGATCGGCTTACGGTTCCAAAGGAACTCACGGTAGAGGTCGACCCGAGACGGCACTCCCCGGTCCAATGAGGCCTCATGCTAGTAGCATGACCTAGGAAGCCACTTGGCACGTACCGAAGACTACGTGGGCCTAAGGAGGGCTGGGGAGGGATAGCGGGAGGAAGGATGTCGTCGGCTTAATATGTGGCCGCCGACACTTCTTCAGCTATGTGGTCGGTATAGTGACGGCCGCCGACATTGAATATCTATATCGGCGGCTAAGATGAAGGCCCCCGATATTTCTTTATATCACTGACGAAATGGCCCCACAAATTAAAGAACTGTTAATGTTCTCAGTGTCGGCGGTTTGTTTAACCTATGTCGGGGGCCTGAGCCGCCGACATTGATCTTGTAATATAAAAAAGAAGTGGCCCGTGCGCTAAGTGCCCTAGCACTTAGCGCCTGAGCTCACTCCACGCTCATCGCCCGCCGCTTTGCCTGCGCCGCCGCTTGCTGCGTCTCTCCAGACCGCCGCCTCGGCACCAGCGCCGCCGCCACTGCCGCCTCGCCCGCCTTTGCCTTGCGCTGCGCCGTCGCCGTCGCCGTCGCCGTGCCGTCTTCCCTCGCCGCCGCCGCCGTCTCCCAGCGCCCGCCGCCCCCCCCCGCCGCCGCCCTTCCCTCCTTTTCCTCCACTCTCTCTCCTCGGCCGCCTTTCTCGCCCGTGCCACCGCGCCCAAACCCTCCTCCATTGCCGTGTGTCCGGCACCCCAACCCGAGGTAATCCCGTTCTTTTTTTTGTTTGTGGTAGCTATGTCGCCGGTATTTTTTGGGTGCGACATTAGTGCTTCTAATTAGTTAAGTAAAAGGACAGTTAGACGTAATTTTTTATGATTAGTGCTTGTTAATATATGTTGAGGTCGTAGCATGTACGAAACCATAGTCAAACCCGTTCGGGGGCGCAACAAATTTTAACGCGGACGGTGATTCGTTGTGTTCCATTTACAAAATGTTGTGCTCCCATTTGTCACGTTTTGGACAGCCCATGGATGTTGATATGAGTATGGGGTAGTGGCCATGGGAGGTGCACGACCGTGATTCCGACGGCGTAACCTGTCGTCCTCCTAGTGCATAACATAAGCGGTACGCCGTACACGTGGTTGCACTGGGAGGACTGCGGGGTTATGCTGCCGGAATTCCGGCCCGTGCACCTCTCATGGCCACTACCCCATACTCATACCAACATCCGTGGGTGGGTAAGCCCTCCTATGTAGCTAGACATGGAACGTTTGTTTGGTGTGGTGGATAAGCCTTTTTGACTTGCTGTAATTGTTCAATAAATGTATAAACCTAGAATTTAAAAGCATGTATGAATGTACATATATTGATTAAGAGATGGAAGACCGACGGTGGATGTACGATGGATGGATGAGATCTGGACAGCACACAGACGAGTGGTTCGATAAGGCAGAAGCATTCGTCGAAGAGGCTTTTCAAAGATTTCCCAACCCTAACTTAGCAAAAGTGCCTTGTCCTTGCGCGATTTGCTCGAACACGGAGAAGAAGTCAAAGAGGGAAATTAGCGAGCATATCTGTAGGCATGGCTTCAAGGCAAACTACTTTGTATGGGTATATCATGGAGAGAGGAAGCGTCCGGCGCCGGCGTCTATCCCTGTGGATTTTGGGGAGGGCTACGACGAAGTTGAGATCGACAGGCTGGACGAGCTAACGGATGATGTGGGTAGGGCATTCGATCTCTCTCCTGGGGAAGAGTCCGAGCCACTTGCACAGAAATTTGAGGAACTCCTTGAGTCTGCCAAAGAGCCGCTCCATGAGCGAACCGATGTTACCGTGCTGTCGGCGGTGTCGCGTCTAATGGCCGTTAAGACAAAATACAACCTCTCAGCCAATTGCTTCAACGATCTGTGTAAACTGTTGGACAGCCTACTTCCGGTTAGACACAAGATGACTCCAAATTTGTATGAGTCGAAAAAACTTCTTAGCGTGTTAGGCATGCCGTGCGAGAGAATAGATTACTGTCCAAAATTCTGCATGCTTTACCGGAAGACCGATTCTAAGCTGACTCATTGCAAACATTGCGGCGAGAGTCGGTACGTGCTAGTTAAAGGACGAGATGATATAGACAGACAAACAACGGTTGCTCAGAAAACCTTTCGTTTATTTCCCATCTCTCAACGCCTGCAACGTCTGTACATGTCCAAATCCACGGCTAGGCACATGAGGTGGCACAAAGACGGCAAACGTAGAAAGGAAGGCGTGATGATTCATCCGTCAGATGCAGAAGCCTGGAGGCATTTTGACCATCAACATCCTGAATTTGCAGCCGATCCCAGAAATGTGCGCATTGGTCTATCCACTGATGGGTTCACACCATTCAATATGACCTCGCACCCGTATTCTTCTTGGCGATGATTTGCCATCCCGCATAACCTTCCACCTCAACTTTGCATGAAGGAAGAGTACATGTTTCTTTCTGTTATCATACCCGGGCCCAAGTCTCCTGGAAAAAATTTAGACTTATTCATGCAACCACTTGTAGAAGAGCTGAGTGACCTGTGGACCAAAGGGGTCTTGACACATGATAGCTACAAGGGCCAGAACTTTAGGATGCGAGCCGCCTACCTGTGGTCAATTCACGACTTTTCGGCCTATGGTATGTTTTTGGGGTGGAGCACGTATGGAACCTTGTCGTGCCCTACATGCTTGTGTAACACTGATGCATTCAAATTGAAAAGCGGAGGCAAGACTTGTTGGTTCAACTATCACCGTCGATTTCTTCCGCTCAATCATCCATTTAGGAGGGAAAGAAAAGCTTTTCGTAAAGGCAAGAGTATTAGGAACCAACAACCACCACAACGGTTCGAAATAGAGGATATTATTAAATGGCATGAAGGTTTGGCAAAGAACGGTTACTATGACGAAGACTATGGGAAGGTGCACCATTGGACTCATAAGTGCAGCATCTATAACCTTCCTTACGCAAAAGATCTGAAGCAGCATCACAACCTCGACCTGATGCACCAGGAGAAGAATGTCTGTGAGGCTTTAGTCAACACGAACAGGGACATCCAACATAAGACTAGAGATAACATAAAAGCTCGGTTGGACTGTGCTGTGATTTGCGATCGATCTGAGATGAATCTCAATGAAAATGGGGTGAGACCTAGGACAAAGTACTGCCTGACACGTGTCCAAGTAAGAGAGATTCTAGTGTGGATGAAGGAAAAGTTGAAATTTCCATATGGTTATGCGACTAGCCTTCGTCATACTGTTAGTATGGACCAATGCAAGTTAAATGGAATAAAGACCCACGATTACAAAGTCTTCATAGAGCCTTTATTCCCCGCCGTATGGCGTGGATATGTTGATGACGCTATTTGGAGAACTATGTCGGAGCTAAACTTTTTCTATAGAGAGCTGTGTGCGAAAGAAATATCCATCTCGAGGATGGAGGAATTGAAGAAGGAGATCGTTGTTATTGTCACAAAGCTCGAGAAGTTATATGTTCCTGATTTTTTCAACTGCATGCAACATCTATTGGTGCATTTGCCATACGAAGCAAAAATAGGGGGACCGGCACAGTATAGGTGGATGTATCATGTTGAACGGATGATGAAAAATCTTAGATTGAAAGTGAAGAACAAAGCACGAGTTGAAGGAAGTATTGCCGAAGCTTGGATCACCCAGGAAATCGCATACTTCACGGATAAATACTTTGCGACAAAGAACAAGGTCCATGTGTCACAACCAAGATATAAGAAGGCACGACGTATAAGTACTTCCGATCTTGACGTGTTCAATGATCAAGTTGGACGTAACGTTGGCAAAAGTACAACACGTCAATTGGGTGAAGATGAAAAAATTATGATCCAGCTGTATGTGTACGACAACATGGATGAAATGAACGTGTACATCGAGTAAGTAAAAACATTTCTCAATTAAGTTATAAACGCATAGTTATATTTTAAATAAACTAATGAAATACTTACACTTGTAGTCAATTTATTCAAGAAGAGTGGACCAAACCTGGTCAACCCTCGGGGAAACAAATTGACAACCTCAAACGACGAGGGCGTGGACCAAACCATCCTAACTTTCTTACATGGTTCTTTTACCACGTAAGTTTTTTCTATAACGTACAATGTAATTACCTAACTCAACAGTACATGTTTTAATGAATCTTTTTGTACATGCTTGTCCTACAGTGTCAAAGACATTCTAGCGTGCACAATGATCTCCGACAAATGTCACGTGGATTCAGTCGTAGAATTAAGCTTCATAGATGTTATGATTGCCATGGATATCGATATCGGTCAAAGCGGCCGAGTCGACCGATCCAAATGCAACCACGGTTAATAGCGGCATCGTAAGTTATGTCGCAGAGGCGTCCTTGGTGGTCTAGGCGAGAGTACTATGGGGTTATTGAGGAGATCCTCGAAATAAGTTATGAAGGCAACAACCAACTTTCGCTCGTGTTGTTCCGGTGCAGATGGTTCGATCCGGAGAGTGGGGTGCGGCGTACACCGGAACTAGGTCTAGTTGAAATTAACCATAAGCACCTTTATCAAAGGCCCGACGTGTTCATTCTTCCCGAACAAGTTGAGCTAGTGTTCTATCTGCCGTACGCCCACCCCAAATACAAAAATTGGTGGATTGTCCATAAATGTCATCCAGTTGGTGGATTGCACGAACTCACGGAAGAAGACTACGAGCCGAACCTAGACGTCGAACCATTCCAAGAACAAGAATTATTAGGGGAGTTGCACGTTGATATTGGAGATGTGCTAGTAAAACCAGATGAGGAGGTGCAAGAAAATGAAGAGGAAGAGGAAGGAGAAGAGGGAGAAATCGAAGAGGACAATGAGGAAGAGGAGGAGGAGGAGGAGGTGGACGAGGAGGAAGAGGAAGATGAAGCAGAAGATTTTTGAGGCATTCAATATCTGGTTTTGTACATTTATATATGTCATTTACTTCAATTTCTGGTTTTACACATTTATATATTTAATTAAGAGTCTAATACATTTATATTTTTGACATTTGCGGGATGACAGTCCTATGGCTAAAGCTTTGGCGAAAAGTCTTGGTAGGCGAAAGAAAATCTTGGGAGGAGTGGCTCATGAGTCGGCAATGAGGAGGAGCTGCTGAGTTTATGTCACGACCCACAAGCAGAGGAGCTCTGCTGAGTTTGCGACCGCCGACCCACAGCAGCAGCTTGACGAGGTGTCGGCCACCTCCACACAGCAGGAGGGTGCGGTGCCCAGCAGGTTCTAGCCGGAGGAGGCCCCTAGTTACAGTACTGATGGCGACAATGCGGGTTTGCAGAGGACTACGAGGATGAGACAAGCTTGGAGGAGTGGGTGGAGGAGTCTGGTTCGGAGACCGACAAGGAGCTAGGCTGGCGGGCGTTCTTTGGAGGAGGAGGCGACGAGGAGGTGGCCGAGGATGAGTGGGAGGCTCTCCTCTGGAGCGAAGTCCTCTAACTCCAAGAGATTCGAGGCGGAACAAATTGTCGAAAGCCCCAATTAAGCTAGATGAGAGGGCCATCGTACACATCACAATGGGAGATAGGTATGTGTGTTAATTACAAATCTTTTTATTTGATGTATTTTATTTGATGCATTTCATTTCGATGTATTCTATATGCGTTGGGCTTGTTTGTGAACACAAATTGCGCTGGCCGAGCCGGAAAACAACTTGGTGTGCTTATTAGGTCACTCTACCCGGGCGAGTTGGCGAGGCGGGAATAAACGCCCACGCTAAGTTGGGCCGACCTCTGAGCTCATGGGGTACAAGGATGGAGGAAGCTGTCGCCGAGGCGATCGTCGGCGAGTTCAGGTAAAATGTCAAATTTCATTTATTGCGATCGATGTTCAATGTTTATATCTTCATGCGTATCTTTTGTTTCAGACGAGGTACCAGCTTCCCCAGCGAGAACTACGCCGGGCTCGGGTAGTCATCGATAGGATGGCTCTGGCTCGTGAAGGAGGCCCTCGAGCTTGCCGTGTAGATCGGTGATGAAGCACTACCGCAAGAAGGGCGAAAAATGACTAGGAAAGCGGCAGGTCGGGAGTACCTCACCATGCACCGATTACCTCCCATGGCGTCCAGTTGGATGGACATGTGTACACGTGCTTGGAGGACACTGTACCATGTGGGCGCCCCAGAGTGGATCGATATGTCTAGGAGAAAGCAGGAAAAGCAGGGGCCTTGGCCGGTTTGTGCAACACCTACATGGGAGGCTCGGCATGGGTCACTTGGCACGAGACCTAGTAAGTACACTTATGTTTTATCCAAAAAAAATAATTACATTTCATAACTATATCTAATTAGGTCGTTATTTAATTTCACACAGAGTACAGACGGGGTTGAACCCTCGGGATTCGCGGTTTGGAGGGCGCACACGCCCGTGTGCGGCCAGAGACGGACCTGACCACCGATGCCGGCGCCTGCTCAGGAGCTGATTGTAAGTGATTAAAACTTGTTATTTCAATTCTTTAGACAACCGTTGTTCTCGAATAAATATCACACATCTCAATTATTGGCAGGATACATATACTGGGGCCTTGAAGGAGAAGCACGGGGAAGAGGCTAACCCAGCGGAGATGCCCGTTGACCCTGTGCTCCTGTACGACTAGTTTGGTGGGCGGGCTCACGGCAGGTTCGGCGGTATGAACGCCGTCGTGCCGCCCGACAATACAAGCCGAGAGGTCGAGCGTCGACGACATGCCTCCGCACTCGTAACAAGCATATCGCAGAATTGGAAGAGCAAAACCGGCTGACCGAGAGGAGAAGGCGCAGATCGAGATGCGGAGCGAGAGCAGGAGCGAAGGGAGCGATAGGAGGAGAGAAGGGAGCGGCAGGCGGCCATGGAAAATGTGAAGGCCATCCAAGAACAAAACCTGCTCCTCCTGCGGCTGTACCAACAGGTAATTATACATGCATTGCTCGCAAATTTATGATTTCAACTAAGTTCATTTGCTAACCTCTCCTATTGATCAGCATGGTTTCCAGTGAGAAGGGGACCCGGCACCTTGACCGACCGCAGATACTGCGGTGATAGCCTGAGCGAGGGGCCCGACCACCACAGTTTGCGCCTTCTTTTGCTCCTGCTTTCGTGCCGCCACCACATTTTCCGATGGCGTACTTTCCACCTGCACCGAGGCCATCACCGGGGGTAAGTTTGCGACCATGTCGTTTGATCCATGTCATTTTGTCTAACTCTGTATCCACTTTAAATGAATTGCCTCTAATTTTGCAACCGTGTCATTTCATCCAAATAATGTAATGCCTGTAATTTTAGAAATATGACATTTCATCTTCTTTTGCAGGCGTCCGGCTCAGGTACGGCTGCGCCGGCCGTGATTGCTTCGCAGGGGGATGTTGACAGTGGCACGGGGTCTCCGCTCCAGCAGTTTGTCACCAACATCCTCAATCTCGACTACGACTTGAGTGGCGGTAGCCCCCACGAGATGTAGTTAGGGTATTCTAACTGTTCTTTGCGTACTTTCTAACTATTCGAACTATAAGGCTTGTATGTGATATTTATTTGTGCGCTACTGATAACATATGAATTGTAAATATGTGTGGTTGCATTTATCGATGATTTACGGATTATGGATGATGTGGTTGTATTTGGGCTCGAAATCGTGGTGGCGAGCTTATAAATATGTGTGGTTGTGAATGTGTGGATTGGGAATTGAATATATGTTGGGATTTGGGTTAGTTTGCAGGTTGAAGCTAATTTTTAAAAATTGGCAGTAATATTTTGTGCTGCCAATATAACAGTGTCGGCGGCAACAATAGCCGCCGACATAGATCCCGATCAATGTTGGCGGCTACTACATAGACCGTCGACACAGAATGAGGTCAATGTAGGCGGTTCCGATACGACCGCCGACAATAATATATATACCACCGATACTAAGTTTATTTACGTTGGCGGTTCCGATATGACCGCCGATATTACTATATAAGCCGTCGATATAACCTAATGCGGAGGGCCTAGGAGCTTAGCGGAAGGAGCTATGTCGGCGGTATGGAAAAAGACGCCGATATAGAGTCGACCGTGTCGCGATCTCGATCGTGGCGTGTACCCTAAGTCGAGCGCCGTGAGAGGATCGGGCCCGTTGCCAAAGGCTATATCGGCGCTCAAAATACGCCGACATAGACCTTACGCACGAAAGCCTTCCCTGGGTTTCCGTTTTGTCGGTGGGGCCGCCGACATAGTTAACCTATGTCGGCCACGCAGCGTCGATGAGCTTTTGTCGGCGGCTAGCCGCCGACACAGGTCAATATCGGCGGTATTTGATCACAATGTCGGCGGCTTTAGCCGCCGATCTGGCGATTCTGTAGTGAATATAGAAAAAAGGAGAAACCATCACATTTTTCTTTTTCTTTTTTTTTTTTTGACAAAGCACGTGCATTACATAAGTGATCTAGCTCGAGCTCGAGCTCCTTTTGTTTAAAGTTACTTTCCGGCCGGCGAACTACAGAAAGCGCGAGCTTGAGCATGGAGACCGAACTGTTTCGGCAAGAATATCTCGCCGCTTTACCGGTGCCCCTTTACTACGTGCATGATCAGTGCTTACTCTCGATCCATGCATGCACCATACATGCATAGTTATTGCATATATCTCGCTCCCATCCCCTTCCTGCTTTACCTAAACAAAAGCTATTGATATTCGCTAAGTAACACTTTATTCAATGAAAATTGATATGCGTACGCGATTATATGTGTTGTCGTTGAACCTTGTCCTCAGCTTACATTAAAACTAAACGATAAAACAAAAATTCACCATATTTTTACTAAGCCAAATACCCTAGTGCTTTATAGTTTTTTTGTAAAGGCTTTTAGTGGTTCTTCTTGAAACTCTTAAAACTATATTATAGTATATTTCTAGACTCTCCGAGTTTCTTTTCAATGGTTCTCAACTTTTAGATCATCAACAATCGTCGCGCGCTTTTTGACTGTCAACTACCATCACAATTATTTTTATTTAAAAATCTAATAAAGTTAGAGTATTCTAAAAGTATTTTTATCCAATCCGCACGTATATTTTTTTATATAAGTTTTTTAAGATGTACCTAAATTATTGTTAGCCATTCATTTTGCTTGTTCCAATGACGCTCGTGGTGACCTCTTACTTGCTAGCTAGTGGGTAAGACGTTGAGTACATCTAATTTGTATACCCATGTATCACAAGTTTTTTTTTTAAAAAAAAGTAAAAGTGCAAATTGACAGAGTTTTACAGGTTTCATTACACGTGTTTAAAATGACAGTTGTTTTTGCAGTTCGGCCCTCACTAAGTGCAGATACACGTAGTACACGCTCTACTTAAAACTTATTTCAAATAAATCTGTCGATGCATTTCTAAGCAGGAAATCCTCAATTATGAGAACCAGGGACGTCCTAACCTACATGCATGACAACATTATCAGTCTAGCTATCACTATGATTGCTCGATCAGCATTCAGCGTTGTACACGTGTGCGTACTAATCCTTCTCTACATGAGATAGCTTGTACGCGTAGCAGTTATCTCTACCTACCTTTACGCGAACTGAAGCAGCTATCAAAAGGCAATTAGTCGATCGACGACTAAAACCTGACCTAAATTGCATGTCTCGTCGCAGTACGTTGCATGTGAACACGTACGTACGTACGCACGCTCTCTGCACATACGTACCCAACAGTTCATGCCATCGATCGATCGAGTTGCAGATTCGATCGATCGAATTAGGCGAAGCAAGCTGAGATATTAGTCGATCTGCGAGCTGTTCGGTGGCTAATTAGGTCGGTGTTTTAATTGAATGCTCGCTGCTGCTGCATGCTGCATCGATCGGCATGCGCACATCAGCGAGGGAACGAACCAAGCATGACTGATCAGCGACTGAGCTCAGCGCCCGACGAATCAGCGCGTGCCACCTGGCACCTGGCACGCGAACCAAGAAAAGTCTCTCTCTTGTAGCTAGCCAGCTACACCCAGCCTCAAACCTTCATCTCTCTCTCTCTCTCTTCTCTTCTCTCTTCTCTTCTCTCTCTCTCTCCTATTCATCTGAATACACATACAGTAGTTGACCATGGCAGTGTGTTAGCTCCTATTAATACTCTCCTCTCCTCCTTAATTTCACTTGGTAGAAAGCTGAATCAATCGA
This sequence comes from Raddia guianensis, assembly GCA_036346415.1. Classification (NCBI taxonomy): domain Eukaryota; kingdom Viridiplantae; phylum Streptophyta; class Magnoliopsida; order Poales; family Poaceae; genus Raddia; species Raddia guianensis. Next base: position 3,783,954 of record CM070539.1, on the reverse strand, counting down.
TCGTTCAGTGGCTAGCCAGAGAGCAGAAACCCTTGTGGGCTTTCATTAGCCGCAGACAAGCCTCCTCTTGATCTCTCTCTTCGATCGATCGATCTGCAAGAACAGCTGAAAGCTTTGAGCTGTGGTGTTGGTGCGGCGGCCATGAACTCCCTGAGCATGGTGGAGGCGAGGCTGCCGCCGGGGTTCAGGTTCCACCCCCGCGACGACGAGCTCGTGCTCGACTACCTCTCCACGAAGCTCAACGGCGGCGGCGGCGGCGCGGTGGTGAGCATCTACGGCTGCCCGACGATGGTCGACGTCGATCTGAACAAGGTGGAGCCCTGGGACCTTCCTGGTAAGTCCTTCAGGACACTCCCATGTCGATCAGACAGTTTCTCCATCACCTTGTATTTCATATGCTTTTGGCCCCTGGGCATGCATGATTTGTTTTGAGTTTTCTCCAAATGCTATGTTCGCACAGCTGCACCAGATGTGTGTTCTTTCTTGCGGCTCTCGCTTATTAATCTGCTTCATGTTTCCCTTCTCAATTAATTGTTTTTGGTCTTTGATTTGTTGCGGTATATATCTTCATCAATCAGTAGACTCCTCTCAAACTAATCACCTCCATTATTTTGTCTTTCTGATCTGTTAAAAAAAAATTAAACCCAGCCTAATTTTATATGAACGATTTAATCGGATATATATATATATATACACACGACGTCATGCCAGAAATTGTTGGCTCTCAATCATGCATACCAGGCACCAGCACGCATATGTATGCATTGCTGTTGGCTCTACACACATGAATTGGCCCTTGAAATATTTTAAGATCTTGGAACCAGCCATGAATCATGCATATATCTGCTCTCCATTATTGGCCCTATTCCAAGAAAATTCTCTTTGCCCCTTTCCTACATGCTCCCATGATTTTCCTTCAGTGGCGCAAGAAGCACAGTACCATCTACCCTGCATGGCCTACATGATTAAATCAGTTGCTGCCAAATTGTGCATATGCAAGTGCAGCTAGCTAGTTGTTCCTCCTCCCACTCCGAGCCATAACTGAAGTGACCATGACCTCTTCCTGCAGCTCTCATCAACTTGCAACTTGCAACGACGACGACTATCAGACTATGCATGCATATGCTTCCCATACCGCAAGAATCCTACCTAGCTTTTCCCCCCATTTCTTCCTCTTCTTTTTCTGGGGCCTCTCTTTTGGTTTGCCCATGCCCTTCTTTTGCACCACAACACCTAGCCAATTCTTTTTTTTGGGAAGCCTTGATATATATATCCAAGGGAGTTAGAAAATATCAGAAGAGAAATTAATTGGCAGTTTGAGAGAAATAAAATTCTTGCACAATATCTTTTGGTCACCTAGAGGAGATGACTGCATGATCTCAATGAGCATCGTTCCTGAAACTGATCTGCAACGAGAGCAAAATTCACACGTCTTGTCTGCCTCCTTGTCTCCTTCCCCTCCCCATAACAGAAGGATATTCTCGCGGCCATGAGTTTGTTTGGCCTCTTCTTGGCCTTACTCTCCCTCATCTATCCCTGTTCTTGCCATGCCATCAAATATTCTCCCACTTTGCCTGATCCCCAAAGGGAATTAACAGGCCATGGATGGGGACAAACTTAGCACAAAAAGAAGGCCTCTCGCTTTGCCTATTAGTAGAAACACGCCACAAAATCATGTGAAAAGAACATATAGGAAGGGTCTCGCCCCTGTATAATTAATTTGATACCTCACATCAATTAGCAGTATATATGATTGTCCTGGCTAATTAAATATCCTCCCCTTCTATTTTTTTTTAAAATGTTATCCTTTATGCACATTATCTGTTGATGGACAGGTGCTCTAGTTTAATTAATTGTTGCTCTAGCTAGTGTATGTTAAGATTTCCTTGAAAGAGATACTGATGAATTAAATTCAATAATATTTTGTTTCCTCATTACAAGAAGATAATTAGACTAATATATGCATATTTTACACATGCATGCAATTGATACAAATATTTTTAAATAGTATATGCATGGTTTGGTACTCATATTATTTATTTATATATGTCTATGACCAACCAATAATAACATGGATCGATATCATGGGTTTCAGAAAGGGACATTTGCATTTAAATAATTTGATTAATTTTACTAAGTTATTTGTTGCTTTGTTCATTAACTTTTCCTTCTCTTTTTTTCAGAAATTGCATGCGTTGGTGGCAAGGAGTGGTACTTCTACAGCCTTAGAGACAGGAAGTATGCCACTGGCCAGCGAACAAATAGAGCAACTGAATCAGGCTACTGGAAGGCCACCGGGAAAGATCGTCCGATAAGCCGGAAAGGATTGCTGGTCGGCATGCGCAAAACCCTTGTGTTTTATCAAGGAAGAGCCCCCAAGGGGAAGAAGACTGAATGGGTCATGCACGAATTCCGCAAGGAAGGGCAAGGTGATCCAATGAAGTTGCCATTCAAGGTACGTACGTACGTAATTAGCTAACCATTGTAACATACAGTATAAAAATCTTAATTATTTGGTTCTACATATATTCATAATCGATCTTCAGCGCTTGATGCATCTACAATAGTTGTTAATTACTTGATGCTATATTTTTTTGTGCTTACTTAGATGATTGTGTAGTGTACGTAAGTGTGTACATATATGTCATATATGACGCCTAAGATAATTGATCGTTGCATGCACAAAACCAACAAAAACAAATATATATATTCGGGGCCATAGAAAATGAAGCTTGATAGAGCGAAAATTTCACATGTATAGAGTACATTTTATGTGAGTACAAAGAAGATGGAAGTATCAGATTTGGTGGATGTAGTACCTACAGTTGTGACTGCGAACCATTCGTTCATATGACATCCGCATGAGGAGACCAGACAGAATAATGCATGTGCATGCCAACTTATTCCTCATCCATATAATATGCATGCATGCCTAACGGATATGGAATGCCAACTCATTATGCACGCATGCCCTTCCCATCGATTGATCGGTTCCAGATTGAGAGGTAGAACCGTAGAAGAGCCAAAATTACAGTCAAGTCAATAGATTAACTAGTTAGTCTTTTAACACCCTGTCTTTATGATAACTTTGGTGTACTGCTCTACGTACCTAAAGAATTGAAGGATTTTAATAATTTGTGGTTTTGAAGTAAGATCACATATTCACATCAATATACTACATGAGTTTCTTCGAATAATCTGTACAATGTATATAGCGTTCTAGTCACATGGTATTGTTAATTAATGCTTATGAGTTTCATTTTTCATTTTGTACTTGAATCTTTCTTTAATTCTGAGTCACTCTCATGCCAGCTGCTGAGCTACATATATTGAGTTCTCTGGTCTCATTTAGATACCGGCCCTCAACAGATGCATGTGCAACTATTGACTCATACCAAGTTTTATCAAGGCATTCATGTCTCTTTCCAATCATTTCACAATAAAAGCAATCCTTTTGACATCATGTTTTCAAAAAAAAAATGCTGCAAGATATGAATACTATGGACACTACTTCAAATATATACAAGCATATCCAAAATTAAATATACTTTTATTTTTGTCAAACTAATGTTTATCTAATACCTTTTCTAATGAACAGGAGGACTGGGTCTTGTGCAGGGTTTTTTACAAGAGTAGGGCAACAATTGCCAAGCCACCCACAGATCAGAGTAGCTACAACAATGACAGTGCAGCCACAACTTCATTGCCTCCTCTCATTGACAACTACATTGCCTTTGACCACCCTGGATCAGTGCAAAACATAGAGGGTTATGAGCAAGTGCCCTGCTTCTCCAACAATCCCACTAGTCAGCCATCGTCGTCGATGAACATCGTTCATTTGGCGTCGCCGATGGTTGATCAGGGGCAACACATGGGGAAGACGATCAAGGATGTGCTGAGCCAGTTCACCAGGTTTGAAGGCAACGTAGTGAAGAGGGAGGCGCCTCAAACTAATTTTGCCCAGGATGGGTTTGAGTACTTAGCTGAGAGTGGCTTCTCACAGATGTGGAACTCACTCAGTTGATTTTCTAGGGAATATTGGTATTATTGCCAGAAAATTAAGGAGGGCACTCTTAAAGAAGACTTGGGGGGTGTGTGCCTACGTGCTATTGCATGTAGCTGTGGTATATATATAGTACCATACCATTCTAGTTCATATTATTTGTCAAAAGGGGCGACCAAAAGAGAAAGACATATGTAAATACATTGTTTGTGTACTATATATATGATAACATCTAAAAAATTAGTGCGTTATACCAGAACTATATATACCACCATGTAGCTAATAGGAATTAATAGATGCTCTTATATATGTGTACTTGCTTCCACCTATTTTTCTATTATAGTTTGCTCTAGTCAAGTAAGTGTAAATATGGTGATTATATAAACACTTATATATATCTTGCGTTCAATTCTTTCTAAGGGAGGTTATACTACACTTATGTGCATTCTTGAGCTTTACTACAAAATATTGATGGAGTTTTTTCCTTTGACCTGTTCCAATAATGAGCAAGTGTCCTTTTTTGTACAGTGTACAGATCTGCAGCCACCCCTTTGCTTCAACTTTGAATTAATTTCAGAGCTCTTGAAAACTACGTATATACAACACTATTAGTCAAGGGTGATTAGGCTGTACAACTCAGCATTAAAAGTCGAATCATTCATATACATTAAGCCATACATATCCTTTCCATTTGTCTTCCTCACCCCTTGAATTAAATATTTATAGGACGCGACAGAAAAATGCTCCCAAGTGGACCAGTGCTTCTATTAATATATCCAATGGAAAGGGATTTAAGTTCATACACGTATGATATGCCCATGAGTTGATCATCCATAAACCCTTGACCTTAGATGGATAGCTCTTGACTACTAACAAACCAATTAATCTACAATAAATTAATGGACTGAGATTACTTGCTGAAAGCCACCTAAATAATGACAAACACCATCATGTGCACTATATAATACATAGCACTGCAGGTACACAAATTAACTAATCAATATTAACAACAATATTTTTCATTCCTTAATCCAATAGTCGATATCACTATATATTTTAATATGCATGGAAGATGCCGTTGCACCTACTATGGATTATGCAAGGAAAAAAAAAAGAAAAAAGAATTCCAACGGTGTACCCTGCGTGTGAAGTTCGTATAAATAATTAAGTAGCGATCCTTACGTAGTTGTACTAGCATTAACGATACGGTTGCCAAACCTAACTAATGGAAAACTCTCATGCGGCTGGACCTGTACTTGTCTGAATTATGGAGTACAACACGTACAACTACAAACCAGCAGGGTTAATAATTAACTGAAAATGCTGCAACGCTAGCTCAAGACAGATGATCCACCCTCTGGCAAGCAGGCCGGAGCCATGCAACGCGTTGCCAAGCCTGCTGGGCTGCTGGCTGTCCGGGGCGCATGGTGGGTCCCACCGGTCATACCTATGCTCCTTTCACTGTAGCGTTAAGCTTTAGACCTCGGTCATTTCAAACAGGACTAGACCTGTTCATGGCCGCTCGGCCGATAGACCCGACCTGGACTAGCCCAACTAGTGCACCGAACTAGGTTCTAGCCTCGATTTGAAGCCCAACCATCGGGTCGGCCTCAAGCCCGAGAAAATTGCGAAATTAGCCGGGTCAGGTCGGGTTTTCGGGTTTCGAGTTGGGTTTTCGGGCTTCGGGTCGGGTAGGTACGTGGGCCGGCAGGCTCGGGACTTGTTTAGCGGGACCGGGTTTTTTCAAACGTGACTCGAAGCCGACCCGGCCCGGGTTTGATCAGGTCTGTCCAAGACTACGTAACTTCTTCCCTAAGATGAAAATTGGTATAAAAAACCACACCATACCCCTTTTATTGAGATGCATTTTCAGAGAAGGAACAAAGAGTGCAACGTTTGCGCTTCTAATGAAGGGTACCCGCGAGAAGGTGGAGGCCAAGAGGCATGAGTGAAGTCTTATCCACGTCTCTTGTTGCTCTGGTGGCAACGCCCACGCATCCATTGCTGGCCACTTCAGCAGCGACGTTGACCCACTCCCTGTCGCTTGCGGCTTCAGTGGCGATGGCCATGCACCAATTTTTCACACGCTTCCTCTCCAACACAAAGGGAGAGATTAGTGTCTATTCCAGGTCCCATATTGAGCACAACTACATATTAACTACATATTGGTGATGAGGATTGAGAGTGACGATAATATTGTACATGTAATAAGCACTGTCATTTGGTTGAGGTCGTTGTTATGACTTTTTTTACATACGATTGGAAATTTAATATTATTGGTTCCTAATATGTCGTTACGTATGAAGTACAATACTCCCTTTATTTTTCTATGTTTCAAAATATATCGTTATGTATGAAGTACAATACTCCAATAAAATTTTAACCATCTATATTTTCATAAAATATCATCTACAACTATAAAACTAACATAACATGAAAGCGTTTTCAAATATGGATCCACTATATATACCACATGCAAAGAGAACGAACAGAATGGATTATTCCATTATTAAAAAAACAATTGGAAGGTATATATTAAAATGTTAAATAACTCAGTTTCCTCTTAAGATCTTTTTAAAGACGGATGAACTATATCTCATTTCTTCAACTTGATCTAAATATTTTGTTGATAATCTATTAATCTCTTTAATTACCCTTTAGAGATAAGACGACAAACATAATTACTTAACTAGATATATGTGTTTAATCCATTGCCCACCCATCCCAATGACGACCTAGCTAGCTTAGAATTTCTAGACATTATTTATCAATTGTTCACACTATCTATACAATTATCCATTTTTTTTATTTTTTTAGAAATTCTAAAGTAGGCTTTAGTTATTATTAGACATGGCCCGTGCCACATAAGCTCTGTTAGAACCTGTCACGACAGGTAGTACGCACGCTCCATCTGGATCATCTGTCACAAGTAGTACTTCTGTAGGATGGTGGTTGTTGAGCCCCATCAGAAAATGATGGGATGATAATTGAAGCGAATATCTCTGTCATTGCAGAGTTAAGCACTGATTAATCGACTCTCACGTACGTACGTATGAAATGAATGGAAGAAAAACACGCACGTACTGCTGATTAATTTTGTCGGATGTAACACAGGGTTTGATTCATCGATCGGCGTTTCTGAGAGAGAGAGAGAGAGAGAGAGAGAGAGGTCGCTTTCTGAACTGTAGTGGGCACATGGACGTGAGAAAGCGCCTTTGCTTGGCCATCCGGATAGATTTAACCAGACTCCTTTCTCTTTTGAATTTCTCTGGCGGACCGGTCGCACAAGATCCTTGATCTTTCCTCGAAACCATGAAAAAAAGTGGGTCGCTTCTTATGGACTCGCTCAGAATGATTCTTCTCTGTCTATAGTTCATGGCCTATCAGAAGTAGAAGGTGCTCTGGTGCAATCCTTACCGACAGAAAAAGATTGCAGTCAGATTGATAATAATAATCATAATAATCCGATTAAAGAATGATATTTTAATTATTTACAGAAAAAATCGTTATTTTCGCTTGTTTCGTCTTGTGTCGGAAACATTGGATTTCATGAATTTTCGTTGGAATTTAAACCCTTGGATGGGAATAGTAATATCAGAATATTTATGAGGCGACGACGGTTTCTGATACATATAAAATAATTTAAGCACGAGAAGAATTATTTCCACCAACATTTTCTTGCTTTTTTTATTTTTGTGACATACGGGTATTCTTCAGCTTGATTTCTGGTCATACTTGTTACTTGTGTTGGATCGGTGGCGCTAAATACCCATACTAAGACCCTAATAGCACTAAACAACACTAAACAGCGGAAGAAATAAATAAAACAGTACTAAACGAGTGCAAAACAGTAAGTAAATTAAGAAAAATAATCACAAGATGAGAGAATCATTACCGAAACCACCAATCTTTATTCCCTTTGATGCCATGTGGTTCCTTTACATGCAAGCACAAAACCCTCCAAAATCACTCTTAATATCTCTCTAATTGCCTATAATCACCTCTGAAAAATCTCTAATTTCCTAGCCGTCATTAGCAATGAGAAACCCTAAAAACTTCCTTAATCACGACCCTCTCGGGTCTCTTAAATAGTGAAAATAACTGGAATCCGTCTCGGTCTCAAATTCTTACTTAAAACCGAATTGGCCTGCTACAGCCCGTGGCCGGCAGCGCCACCTGGGCCGTACCCCCACCTGGGCCGCACCTCCGCTGCGCCAATTGCACAGCCATGCACACACATATGCACAGCACGCACATATTTTTTTTCTTTTCCTTTTATTTTCTTCTTCTTCTTCCTACAAAATCAAAACATATATATATATATCCAAAACTATTAGTTCAAGATTAGTCCAATAAATCATCAATCATCCTCAAATAGGCATCCAAAAAACATTATTTTTCTTTCAAAGATATTCCAATAATTCCAAAAGTCCTCACAAAAATATGTAAATAAATTGGAAAAATCATCTCATCATACAATATTAAAATATTCACTCAACAACTTGCAAGCTACTTCCGTACGTGAAAAATGACAATTGATCTTTCACCTCACTGGAAAAAAGTACAGATCGAATCGAATGAGCACTGAGCAGCCAGCAACTCCATTGTCTACGAAAAGGGTAGCAACTCCGGGTAATTCCAAGGGCCATTTGTTGTTTTTATCAGGCCTTCAGTGGGCCTGATTGTTCAGTTTTCATTCATCTCAATCTCACCCCATGGCCCCATTTCGGGCCTTCTTATTCGGCTCTACTGGGCCACACGCCCTCAATTAGTCGATTGTACTCCCGAAAATACACGGCATATGTGAAGAAACATTATATATGGCCCCCCTCTCCCTCAAAAAAAAATATTGAAAAATTGGACGACCTCCATCGAACGGTTTGTTGGCCATGGACAAGTCTTAATGAAATATTGATGAAACATGGTCAAAGTAATTTCAATATGAAAATAATGATGAAACATGTTAACGTGCAAAGTATTGCGCAAAACATCAATTTTGCATATTGCTTTTGTCGCCGAGCTCACCACTGTCGCTATGTCCCAATGAGCTCGTCGGTGGCATCACCACCAGTGAGCTCATCATCGCCATGACCGTCGCCCCTCCACGAGCTTGTGTCGCTTGCTAGGAGATGGGGGAAGCAGAGGAGGAGAGAGTCCATGAGCTACTATCACTTTTGGGTTGGGGAGGAAGAGGAGAGGCAAGAGGAGCTCTCCATGGCAGGAATGTTGTCAAGGGATGTGGGTGCATGATATAAAAGAGGAGACCAGGTGTAGATGCGACACGAGTGGATAAGGTTGGGCGACGTCCCATCTGTAAGAGTTTTCCCTATCTTATCATCCTTTCTCTAAAAAAACGAAGGAACAATATCAAATCTAGGTCCATTACTATCCAATCAAAAGTTAAGTATATGAAAGCATGAAACAATAAAAACCATGTTGCTCTTCTACCCTAGGGGACAAACACCGGACCGACCAATGTGGATTGTTGGAAGATACCAACGGTCACAATTGGATTAAATCAATCTATTTGTTTTTATTTGACTAGAATATTCGGAAATAGAGAATATAATTATAAAATATGCACCGCTAGTCTAGTTTTATGTTTCCAACTATTATTTTATTTTAAAAACTCCAATGGTAAATTGAATCTAAAATTTTTCATAAACTATGTAAAAAATTGATCGAAACTACTTAATATTTTACAACTTCGTAATTTATAAGGTTTTTCTATAATTATTATACATCTTGAAAAAAAAAAGTAGGTGGGCCCAAACCGGTTGTAACATATCTTGGGCCCAAGCCAGTTGTAATTTTTTTGGGGCTCAAGCCGGGTTGTGATAGTATAAGATGGCCCACACTGGGCTCAAACCAAATCCGGCCCAACGGGCTGTACATTGGCCCTGCTCTTGCTGCCTACAAAGTGAAGGATATCACATTGCACATTGTTCCTTGACGGATCAATCCTCTCAAATTTAATTGGCTGATGATGCCATTTTATTTCGAATTCGGATGATATGCAGCAGCGCCCGGTCGCCCTAGCTCACTAGTCACTAGGCCACGGCATGGCGCCGACCGCCACCGCCCCACTGTTCTGATATCGGGCGCCGGCGGCGGAGTTGGCGCTCACCTCGACGCCGTCGACGTAGACGGCAAAGTGCTTGGGCAGCGCTGGCGAGGGGAGCCCCAAGAACACCACCGGCTCAAGCTCATGTGAGAATAGCCAGGAGCATAGAAGATAGGCATAGCTCAAGTCCGCTGTAATCTTGAGTAGGGAGTGTCTCCAAGTGTATGTTCCCTGTATTCTCGTGAGCTAAGTGGAAGAATATATACAAGTGTGTTTGTTCTTGGTGTATTTCTTGTTTGTGTTCTATGAGTTCGCGTGTGTTGATCTTGGGATTTCCAACAATTGGTATCAGAGCCTAGGTGGCCCGTCCGGTTCTAGACATTCTCGGCCCAATGTGTGAGGGGGAGATTGTTGTAATAGTCCCACATTGGAAGTGGGGAGAGCCTCAGCATGGTTTATAAGGATGAGGGTGCACCCCCTCATTGAGCTAGATTTTTAGGGGGAGATGTGGCCCAAGAGACCTAAAGCCCGTTGTTGTACGTTGGGCTGCATATCTGGCAGCCAACAACTGGGGTGTTTCGTGGCGCGCCATGTGGGCGGCCCGGCCATGATGGAGTAGCGGAGGTCGTCCCAGCCAGCGAAGTTTGTCCCGGAGCAGCGCATCATGCGTGGCCCGCGCTTCTAGGAGGCCGTAGAGGTTGCTCGCGTCGTACTCGTCGGCCACACCGCCATAGTGCACCTCGAAGGTCAGCAGGGTCCTATTAAGTTGATTGTCAGGACGACAGATGATCCGACTGAATAAGGCTTCCATTGAATGACAGGCGCATTGCTTCTAGGGATCATTCTTCTGTCTAAAACTGCTACTTGTTGCACTTTGATATCCCCATCACTGTCCAACAATGGTAGTTTTGAATTTGGTACTCCTTCAGAGCCATTATGTTTCTTTAGTTGGCTAACATGGGAGATAGGATGTAGTTGGCAGTCACAACACTTGGCCAATTCTCTCCAAGATTAATCGTGCCATAGTGCTTATAATGCAACTTCAATGATCTATAAATGTTCAGATATATGTGTCTATAAGGTTAGCACTTTAAGTAGAGCACCATATCACCCGTGTTGAACTGTCTTTCTTTTCTCTTTTTGTTACCATAGTATTTCATTCTCTTAATCCTTCTGAAGATTTTGTTTCATGTCTTGTTGTACCAGTTCTCTGTTTTGCATGATGGAGCCAGCTTCATCTAAGACATCTTCAGGAATAATTACATTAGCAACTGCTCGGGGAGGTATGCCATAGATCACCGCAAAAGGCGTCTTATTTAGGGATGTGTGAAAGGATGTGTTGTATCACCACTCTGCTGCTGGTAAACAAGTCTTCCACCTTTTAGGTCTAGCAAAAGCTATGCATCTAAGATAAGTTCTCTAGACATTGGTTAACGCTCTCACTTTGACCATTTGTTTGAGGATGGTATGCATTGCTAAACCTCGGTTTAACTCCCGCAGCCTTGAATAGTTCCCCCATAGGGCACTAGTAAATTTTGTGTCCCATTAAATGCTGACGTGGCCGGTGACATGGTTGTTAACCTCTGAGGTCGATGTCACGTCAACGTCACCATTAAAATACTGATATGGCTAGACACGTATGAAAAGATGAGGTGAAATCCACTCTGAAATTCGAAATTTAAGATTTTAAAGGTAAGAAAATTTGACGCAAAATATAAATGTTTAAAAAGTTGGCATAAATTTACATAAAATTGATTTTTTTAGAATTCACAAATTTGAATTTAAGGTAATTAAAAATACAAAAAATGAATTATAGAAATTAATATTTAAAAATTCATAACTTTGCCCAATATTCGGGATGAACTCGTCTAGCACAAAAAATGCGACATCTGAGACGCATTTCTCTCTCAGACCAGTTCCAATCATCTTTCCTTTATTTCATCCTCTTCCCCATTATCTTTCCCACATTCTTTCCCTTCATTTTCCACCATCTCCAACAGCATAACTTCGAAGAAACTTGTAAAAAGAATAGAAAGATAATTTATTTTGAAAGAGAATGCATGAAGAAATTTATTCTGAAGAGAACTGCAAAGGGATAAACCCTCTACGTTGTGAGGGTGCCGACAGGAATGCCATGGGACGGAGATTGGAGACGGGAGAGAGGAAATCCTAAAGAGAGAAGAGGACCGAGGGAATCAAGCAGATGCAACTAGAACCGAGATCATCTCCAATGGTATTCTTTGAAGGTCATTTTCTCTTCGTGAAGAGCTTTTAGTTTTTTGAGATGCTCCAACAGTTTATTTTCACGGTTCTCTTCAGAAGAGCGTTCTCTCCGGAAATATGTTTTTTTCCCGGTTCTCTTTACGAGTTTCTTTGAAGATATGTTATTGGAAACGGTGAAAAATGAAAAGAAAAAAATATGGGGGAAGAATAATAATAAAAAAGATTGGAGATGGCCCGGGAGAGAAACGCGTCGCAGATGGCAGATGCCGCATTTTTCGTGCCCGACGAGTTCGTCCCGGATGTTGGACGAATATGCCCTCCATTCCGGTACCAGCTGGTCTTGGACGCCTCCACCAAACCCATCCAAAATTTCCCTTTCCCCTTCCATTTCCATACCCTAGCTGCTCTGTCTGATCCGCTCCGCTCTCCTCGCCGCCTCGCCTCCGACCATGGCGGTGGAGGCATCCAGCCGCCGCTCCTCCATGGTAACCTCCTCCTCCGCCGCCCTCGTCTCCCTTCCTCCCTCTCCTCTTGGTTTCCCCCATTTCGTGACCTCGGATTGGATCCAAATTCGACCGACCAGTTTGCTTCTTTTTTTTCCCTCTCGAAAAGATGTCCATGGTAAACGCTTCAATTGTTAGTATTATTTTAGGGTTTTTGTTGGTGGATTTCCCCCTAATTTTGAACCTAGAACCCTAAATCGTTCGGCGGACCCCGGTCCCGGGCGGTGGATCCGTCACTGCTTATTCACCAAACTACCTGCTGCTTAATTCCAGGATGCCTGAATGGTGAATCTATCCAACCAAACAAGACTCGGTTCAACGCTTGCCTAGCTGCGCGGCGCTATAAGCGCGACGTCCAACATGCTTGAGGATTTCTTTACTCTTACTGAGATGAAGGATGGCATTTCAACCGTACCGAGAATTGCTGAATTGATCTCCGAGATTCACAAGCTCAAAGATGCCGTTGGACTTAGCACAGCTGACAAAATAAGGCAGTGTTCCACGGCGGCAAACACAATAGCATCCACCAAAAACGAAGACTGTCTCGAGCAATTCGTTCGGCTAAATGGTGTTGCTTTTCTCCATCAGTGGCTTCAGGACGCTCAGAATTGCAGTGAGGATGTTGGCAATGCGGCGCAAGATCTAATTGTTGCTATATTAACTTCACTGGACGGCCTTCCAGTTGATAACACACAAGCAGTTTCTCTCACAGTTCTGCCTACTGTTCAGCATCTTCTTTGTCACGCAAATGCCAACATCAGCCAAAAGGCTAGAGTGCTTTGCCAGAAATGGAGCAGGGCACCAAACTGTGGTACTGATTGCCAGGGCCAGGACATGGATACAAAAGAGGCATGTCAGTCAGACCAGCTTAAAGTCCCAGAAGCTAGCCAGGAGGCTGGAAACAACAAAAACGATGGGGCGGTTGGACCTGAAATTGCAGAACATAAGTCACAGGCTGAGGCAATAACTTGCTCGGATGTCTCTCTGCCTAATCCTTCCCTGACTGATGACAAGGCAGATATAATGAAGCAACCATTGGTGCTGACACCTCCAAATTCCTCACATGTTAATGCCATTTTAGAACATGTGAACTCAGTGTCATCTCTTGTATCTCATGGTGCTTTTGGAAATGTATCCGCCACTAACGAGACTTCTTCTACCAGTGATCTAGGCTTGGGCACTAATTGCATGCTCCAATCAGACTCTCTCAATGCAAAGAGTGGTGCCGGGGAAGTTGTGGCACCACATGTGACTGTAGAGGTCAACCCTCCAGAGCCAAATAAATCTGAAAATCCATTTGTTGGTAACAAGTTGGATATGGAGGACCAAATTATTTCAGCTAGCTTCAATGTGACGAAAGGTTGGTCTCCACGTACTGAGAAGTGCACAAAGGAAGCATCGAACCATCTTTCATATGTAAGCCCTGGTTCGCAAGATTCATCAGAGGAAGAAAGTATGGACAAAGAAGAGGGGCCTACATCATCATCTGATATGGATGGAGAGGGTTCTGGCATTGAATTTAGGTTGAAGAGATGTATGAAGAGCTGTGGGGGTTCCTCCAAGGCAGCAGAGACAAAGTTGTCTACGCTGAAAGGAGATAAATCAACTCCACTAGCAGAGTATGATGATACTGATGCACTGGAAGTAGCTCGCCTGGTTGCTATCGAGGTAGAGCGGGAAGTCATTGACTACAGAGGACCATTTTGTGGTTCTCCTGATATTGATTCCAGACGTGCTGATAGTCCTGACTTGGAAGCACACCATCAGCCTGAGCCACCTGTTGATGAATCAAATGATAATAAATCCTCCACTACAGAAGATGATTCAGGAAATTCCCCATCTCTTAAGGAGGACGGCTCAGGCATCACAGATGACAGTGGCCCTTTCAGTAGAAAACATAAACAGAACACAGAACTTGGAGACCTAGATCTTAATGAAAATCAGTGCATCGAGGAAATGGATTGTCATACAAATTCCATTCGTAGTAATTCTATTACTTTATCAACACCTATTGCTGTGGCTGCTTCAAGAGCCTCATCTGTGTTTCCAGCTCGACTCCGGTTTGAAGGTGAACTGGGATGGAAAGGTTCTGCTGCCACCAGTGCATTCCGGCCAGCCTCTCCTCGGCGAACTCCTGAAGGAGAGAAGTTGGCGTTAGCTTCTTCACAGAAAACAAGCAGCACCATGTTTGACTTAAATGTGGCTGAGGGTGACAATGCTACTGCTGGCGAGCCACTTTCAACAGCCATCCTGCCAACTTCTTTTGTCCTAGCCTCCAAGGATACCTCTTCCGCAGTTGGTGTGAGTGGGGGGCTCGAACTTGACCTTAACTGCCCATGTGGCGACGAGGAAGCTGCAATCACTAAGAGTAATGTGCCGTTGTTCTGGAATCGGCAACAACATCATGGCGATTGGAGCCAGCCTTCTTCCTCCTCTTCATCTTCAAGGCAACCTGCAGTCAGGAACTTTGACTTGAATGACATGTCACTTGTGGACAGCTCTTCACTGGGCATAGATGAGCCTTCTATCAAGACTTCTGGGAGGGATGTGTCAGATATTCCTGCAGTTACGATTCTTGGTAAGAGAATAGTTCTGGGACAGCAAGAACAATTTCACCAAAACCAGCATATCTTTCTGGGGCCAAGTGTGAATTCTAGAGTTCCCGCGAGACCTATGCAGTCTTATGCTCATACTCCTCCTGATTATAGTGCTGTCAGATATTCGTCCCAACCTGCTTTGTCTTTTCCGCCACCTTTCTATGCACCAGGGGGTGTTCCTTATATGGTTGATGCAAAGGGTGCTCCAGTTATGCCACCATTGCCCGGCTTAGGTGTTGGCATTTCTCATCCATCTTTTAGCAGCAGAACAATCCCACCTGCTTCTGCTGAATTGGGTTATTTTCATCCTGGCATGGATTTGAATTATGGACTCTCATCTGAAGGCTCTCGCAGGGAAGGGGGGAGCTACTGGCCTGTGCCATTCCCAGGTCAGACCATCTTTGTTGATGAACGGACAAGGAATACGTTGCAGGGTGGCAGTAACTCTGGGGTGGTACTGAAGCGAAAAGAGCCAGACTCTGGTTGGGATTTGTACTCACGTCGCTAGGCATAAGGTTCATTGCAACTGTAATCGATTTTGCTATGTATTTATTTGGTTTGTTCATTGTACCGTTTAGTGCGGCACCTTGGACATTCTAGAGTATTTTTGGTGCCTGAAAATGGGTCCAGTTCTATTAGGTTTGAAGACAATACACGGAGAACTGAATAAGGTCCGCTACGAGTAGATTTTCAGAAGTTGACTTGGCTTTGATATTATTGGCAGCTGAAAACCTTGTGTAGAATTGGTTCTTTGTGAGGGTAGCTACTTTTAGCTAACCTAATATAGCCAAATTGCTCTGTACGAAAAGCTAAATTTATGTATATGTTTGTAGAACATAAATTAATAGATGAAATGGATCTAGTTTGTTTTTAAAATTTTTCTGGGTTTCTCCATCATGTAAACCCAATTACTATACTAAATTAAACATGTGTTTGTCCGGAGTTATTTTAGGCACTGTGTCATGAAGAAATGCTGCACCTTACAGTTGTAGACACATGGGATGCATTGGTTCTTTGTATGATTTTACTAGTAGGGGATGCAATCTGAGATGAATGTTTGGCGATGCATTTTTTAACCCTTGTAATGTTTGACAGTAGACTGGTTTTTGAATCAGCAATTTTTGGGGTATATTTTATTCTATGGTTCCCTTCTTTCAACTGTGATCTTGAGCGATGTGGTTGTAGGGGTGAGCTGGTTGCAAACAAGATCTTCAACCCATGCCCTGTTGCTTAAGATGTATGTTATGTTGAAGCAAGGTTCACAGATTTGCTACAGAAACATAAAGTTTGCAAAGACGCTCCCGGGTATGGTCACCCAGCATCTAGCGCCTGGGCTTGGGCACGCAATCACGACCATGGGTTCGATCATTTGTGCCCTTGCGTAATTGGCGATCCAGAGAATACACACGACGTGAATCAGCTGCGACGTCTTAACTGCTGTTTACTGCGACACTTCCTCCTTAATAATGGCGCAACAGGTAGGTCATCAAGTCAAATAAATTCATGCAGTGCTAACAAATGGAGGGACAGATTAATAATTGACTTCTCAATCTGTACAAACCATCCCTAGTTTTCACACATTCGCCGGGAAAGCAGTTTTTCAACTGCGCACCAGTCATGCTCATGCATTCTTTACTTTCTAGACGGATTACAAGTACATCTGATTCTGGTAATGCGCATCACTCAGCCCAGTCCTCATCGCTATCATCATCCACAATGTCATCCTGCGATATGTGATTAGGATTAGCTAGAAAGGACCAAGGAGGGCACAGCTTCATAACACAAGTGCAGTGCCCAAACTGGATCAATCAGGTGCACCGTAATCATCCACTGCATGCATGCACACATACAAAGGAGTAGAAATGGATTACGGCATCGCCGCGATCACTTAGATCATAAGGATGCAACCTGCACTTTATTTACCTATTTATATGGTTCACTTTCAAAACAGTACAAACCAAATAATTCTAGCTAACACCGTGCCAGGGCTCACTAGACTATCGCTATGATTTACAAAGCACAATGAAACAAAACAAAAGTGAGGTATCTGAATTTTAAAAATGCTAAAAAAATATAGCCTGTAAGGCAACATCTGCAATCCATGTAATCACCCATTGTGCTGCAGTGCACTAATGCGATCGCCCTTTGTTTGGCCAAATCAACGTGAAAAGATCCCCAAAACAAATCAAGTTGCACTTCTCAACTTACTCATATCTACATATGAAATTTCAAGCTTGAATTCATTTCTACGTTAGATGTGACAAAACT
The DNA here is from genome assembly GCA_036346415.1 of Raddia guianensis. NCBI lineage: Eukaryota > Viridiplantae > Streptophyta > Magnoliopsida > Poales > Poaceae > Raddia > Raddia guianensis. The sequence continues at coordinate 3,766,296 of CM070539.1, read as the reverse complement.
GAGAGTTCTCACAAATGAGTAATGAAAAACGGAAAAGAAAGGAGAAATGCTACTATTCACAATACATTTACATATTTTGCTTCTTGTAGTACATTTTGAATTTGAGGTTTAAATTCTACAAGGTGCTAGAACAGTAGAACACTTAAAATTGGTGATTGCATAGCATATGCTGCAATCTGCAACTTACTCCATAATAAAAGTTACTATGGAAGCTTTCCGGTCTTCACTAATGCATATAGAAATCTAGAATAAGATACTAAAAGAGCAATGCATATACCATCTATTATAATCAAATAATTCACCTGAGAGGAACCCGAGAGCTGTTCAATTTCATCATCCTCTACCTGTGACAGAATTTTAAGGGTAAAAGGCATAGAGCATCAATTCATGAATAGGCAGTTAGGGAAGTAAAACAATGAGCAACATTTACATGTTCAGAGTGGATGAGCTGAATGTTAAGCTGGATTTCGAAAGGTTCTTTGATCTGCTTCTCGAAGCTAGTTCACTTCGTTTATGTTATTTTAAAAAGCTTTTCGAGGTGGATTCATGATAAATAAAAACTGAACTAAAAAACCAAATTGGTTTTCTAGTCAAATAAGCCTAAGCCACTCTTAACATGCTAAAAATAGCCCTGGTCATTGTTTTCAAACCATTCATCTATGAAGGGCAAACAACATCTCTTTAAACGAATCCCAAATACCTTTGCCTTTTGCTTTTTCCGAGTTCCGCTCACTGCATGCATGCCAAAACAAAGTCACACACACACACACACACACACACACGTAGAAACAAGAAAAATAGGTTTCAAGAGAAATTGAAAGCACATGCCACGCAAAAAAACGAGTATATCATCCCACAAACTGCTTAAAGCGACTAATTGCCTTCGCCTCCTACACCAGCTTTTGCCCCCACAAATATTTTATAACAGCTTTTAAATATTGTGGCTTTTTAAAAAACATGGGAATTTTTAACAAAATATCAGCTACCTACTTGGCAACCTATTTTATTGCTATTAGTTATTCTGACTAGACATACCATGGATGAAAGACTTGAGAAACCACAGATACTTCATAAAATGATTTGAAACTTACAATCTCATCTACATAGACAGAAGCTTAAGGTTTCTCCAAAAACCCACCTAGAACCTTTGGTTTATTTTCAAGACTAATCTTCAACACTGATAAAGGCCTTCAAAAGATTACACCAAATGCTATCACCCCAAAGATTGTAAGTAGCTCTTAAGTCTTAACACAAGATGCTTGTGACAACAGAATTCCAATTGTACATACCTTTGCTCTTCCCTGCTGGCTGTTTTTCCTTTGGACTTGCTCGCTGCTTCTTAGCAGCAGGACCTGCAGAACAATATCAAATTCAAATTTAATCTAAAGGAGGCCTTTTGTAATACAGTGATAGGCAAGGAAGGAGCCTAGAACGGTGAGAATATGAAGAACCTTTTGCTGAAGGAGATCCTTTTGGGCTTCTTGTAGATCTCTGAAATAGAAATCATTTTGCCACATGCCAAGTCAAATTTGTTGATATCATGACATGTAATTGCATAAACAGACAATGTTTAACAAAAGAAAAAGGCAGTGGGCTATTATCTAGTGTGTATGTTTGTAAATGCGGCTCCTGAACAAAGAGCTCCATGCATCACTGAGCGAAGGTTACAATCTACTTGATCTGATAAATATAGAGCTATTTACATGAACGGTGGAGGCAAAATAAACACATAGTAGATGGTCTGGAATTCAACATACAACAAAAAATTGGAAGAAAATCAACATAAATTTTGTAAAGACCATTTAGGTGGTTGTGCACTTTCACCTTTTTTTCTTCTGCTTTTTTAAATATGCTAGACAAAGTAGCCTGAACCAGTGGCTCTTTCTTGGTAGAGAGTGAATGCCCTGAAGAATCTTTAGTTTGAATAACTTCGTTTTGGCTTTCTTTCTTTGCTTCTTGAGTCCTCATCTGTTTTAATGTAGTATGTGAAATAAACTACAGAGCCAACAAAGTTTGTGATATCCATTGATATTGATATTCATAAATCTGAACCTACAAGAAAAGCAAGATTTCTACTGTTACCTTCTCGTCCAAATCCTCAGGAACGTCAATCTCATTGTCACTGTCAGCTGAATCTCCTCCAGATGATAACTCTGCATAGCTGCACAAAGAGCCACGGGGTCTATTAAGTACTTTTGGGGCTGTTGGGCATAAAAGCATAATTGGCAGGCAAGTTTTCGGTCAGTAACCAAACTAGGTTAGCACAGCATTATGCCATATTGGTCGCTCAACAAACCAACCAAAAAGAGCTAAATGGTCTTAAGCAGAGAACAGATTGTGTACAAACAATTGTGGGCACAGGTCAAGAATATGTGGCACGTGCCTTGAGATATGCATGAAACCACACATGTACAACACATATGCAGTCCCAGTGTAAAAATGGAAATATATTTGAGCTTTTCACTTACTTAAAGGTTTTTTTCCTGGCAGTTCTAGAAGACTGCCTAACTGAAGGTGCTTCACTAGTAGTCTGTGTGGCATTATCATCCATACGATCAGAATCCTCAGAAACATCAGCATCAGATTCAAACTTTGGCGAAATCGGTTCAGCTTCCTTTCCAGGTCTATTGCCAGCAATTGCTTCTTCAGTGGTGGAACCTGCTCCACCTTTGAAATCACAATCTGCCACTGACCCATCCTATCAGTTCAAAAATAAAGAAGCACATAAGATGCATAAAAGCACCACAAAGGTATGTAAATTAGGGGAAAATGAACAAATATGGGAGCAAAGAACACACACATTTTGAAGTTCATTTGGAAACTCAAGTTTGAGTTCTTCCGGGTTTTCTTCTTTCGTCCCAATCCACCAGGCTTCAGAAAATACAATCTGCCAGGGCACGACTTCAAAGCAAATTAGTTACTCTGCCCACTGAAAATTTCCCCCCTTTTGTAAAAGAGGCAATGCTTAGGGCCTCAGAAGTTCTTGGAAATGGTAGTGGGTCGAAATTCGACAGTGAAAATGGAGCATGTTAGACACATTGACATGCACATCCAGTCACTAAAGATGCGTGCTTTGTCATACCCACTATTAACAGATGGAAAGACAGAGTTTGCTGAATGCGCAAGACTGCAAGCTAGTGACTGACCAGGCTCTCAAAGACGTCCTCGCACGCGACGCCCTTGGAGGACCGTGTCATCTGCAGCGTCAGGTACTTGTTCTTGGGGTACACGTGCGTCCCCAACAGCTTCATCCTCCCCTACAACCACCACAAATTTGCTCGCGCATTTCGAGGGGGGAAATCGCAGGCCCTGGAACCCAAAGGACTGTACCTGCGGGAAGTCGAGGTAGAGCACTGGATTCTTGGTGCCGAGGTCGGCGAGCTCCCCCACGCGACCGCCCGAGGCGACGGGTGCAAGGAGGCCGGGGAAGGAGAAGAGGAAGCGGCTCTTGCGCTGGCCGCCGCGTCGCACTATGTCACGCCCCTGCAGCCGCGCGACGGCACTGGACGGGGAGAGCGCGGACCTCGGCGCCGCCGGCTCGCCGCGCTGGAGCAGGCCATTGGAGAAGGCGAGCGTGCGGAGGCGGCGCCTCTCGTCGGCGTCCGCGTCGCCGGCCGCGGTGGCCTTCCTGACCATGGGTATTAGGTTGGTTTTTTTTTAGAGCAACATTGGGTAGGGTTTTGAGATCGACGAAGAGGGTGCTGCAGAAAGCGGATTCCCATGAAAACACCTACTTGTTTTTTTTAAAAAAAAAAATGTTTTGCTCCATGTCATCCATGGAACTTCGGGCCTTGTTTGCTCCAGGTTAAATTAAATTAAATGAAAGTTTGTTATTTTTTATAAGTCAAATGGTGTAATATTTTGTAATCATTTTTGTGGGGTTTTAAATAGTTTTTCTTAGAATTTGTAAAATAATTTTTTTAATTCTTTATAACGTCTTTTGAGAGGATCAGAAATTTGCTACAGTAAAACTCAACTCAACATTAATCTGAAACAAACAAGGCCTTAATCGAGAAAAGGTTGATTCTTTTCTAATTAGAAAAATGCCACCACTTTCTTTACTTTTGGGGAGAAAGTGCCACTCGTGTAAAGGCCTTGTTTGTTTTAGATTAAATTAAATTAAATTAAACAAAAAATTGTTATTTTTATATAAGCCAAATGATGTAATGTTTTGTAGTCATTCTTGTGGGGTTTTAAATAGTACTTCTTAAAGTTTGTAAAATATTTTTTTATATTTTTTTGAACTCGTTAAAACGTATTTTGAGGAGGTCACAAATTTACTACAGTAAAACGCAACTCTACATTAATCTGAAACAAACAAGGCCAAAATATGATACAATATAAAAAAATTTACTTTAATTCCAAAGTATTAACTCAGACATATATAACCCCTAACTTCAGTACCAGGTATTGTGTCCACTATCTCCCTCCCTCCCTCCCTCGCCCCCACCCCCACAAACATGTAAAACAGTGCAAATAACCTTGTTGGTGGTTTCAAGAGTGGTTTTCACCACTTTAGCCGTCCAACTAGATGGTTTTACCATGTAGATGGCATTGTTTTATATGTTCAGCGTGAGCATTTGTCATCCTTCCCAACCTCTCTCCTTTTCCTTCCTCTTTTTTTCGTTCTCTCTTTCCTCGTTGCCGTCAAGGAGAGGAGGCACTAGGGAGGGGCAGCGTCAATAGAGATTGAAGACCACGAGCAACTTCAGAGATAGAGGGAAGTGCTAGAAAGGGATAGCGGCGGTGGAGATTGCAGGTAGAGCCGAAGAGGGGAATCAGTAAGTAGAGGCATGTGACATGGGATAAAGGAGACGTTAGGGAGGAGTTGTGCCGACGTGTACACCACCGGAGAAGGGAGAAGCTGGGGAAGCGTAGTGCCACCACGCGAATCGCTGGAATTCTCGACGGCTAGAGCCGTCGATAAAGAGAGGAAAACCGTCGAGACAGAAATATCTCGACGGCCAGCCGTCGAGATTTGGCCGTCGAGATAGCACGGTCGAGACAGACAATCTTTCTCGACGGCTAAGCCGTCGTTATTTCGCTTTCCCGACGGCTAAAACCAGGCCGTCGAGATACATGAACTGGGCAGGCACGACGTGACTTTGGGTGCTTTCTCGATGGTCTAACACCGTCGAGATTATTCTTAAGCAGGCCGTTCAGTTCCGAGGCCCATCCCACAAGTTTGTCACGACGGCCGATTGCCGTCGAGATTTTATCAGCAGTGAACGACGACTCTTCCAGGTGGGCCATGGAGGTTATTCACGACGGCTTATGGCCGTCGTGATAGACTCTTATTGGGTCGCGACGGTGGTTGACCTGGCACGTGGGCCATGGAAGCTGTCTCGACGGCCATGGTATAGCCGTCGAGAATACTTAAAAAACAGAAAAAAAAATTTTTAAAAATTTGTAAAAATCACAATAATTTTGCATTTGCATCGACTCAAAGAAGAAATGAACTGCGCAAAACCCAAAACAGTCCCCGCATTTAATTTTCCCACGATTTCACAAATACACATAGCTCCGACAATTTCGATATATCACAAATATCGCATCACAAAGATCACAAACATAAAATCCACATTCACGAACATCTAATTAACATTCACAAACATCGTAACGAAAGTATCAACATCATGAACACAATAAAGTAAACATCGATCATGGCTGCCGTGGTGGCGCCTCAAGAGTCGCTCCGCGAGGTTGGCGCCATGTTCCTCGAGCCGCCGCCGCTACGCCGCGGGTCGCCCCGAGTAGGTGGCACGGCGACTGAGGAGTAGACATCGCAGAACCCGAACCCTTCGAGATTTTTCAATTAGTAAGTTGATATATGTACAATGCGATAGTATATTGATTTGGCATAGGAGACTTACCGCTGGATCACGAAACCAGGACGCCGACGCTCGGGTAGTTGGGTGTGGGACGAGGCCTACTGGGTCCCGTAGGTGCCCGGTGGTCTTTGCTCAGACTGGGTAGCCGCCCGCCCAACATAGGTGCCTGGAGGGCTGGATGGCTACCAGACACGGCCGGGCACCGGTGTAGGGACCCGCAGCCCCACTGACTCGAGGAGCCGCCCGCCTAGCCCAGCGTGACCACTTGGACCGCCTGCACATATATTTGATTTCGTTAGTAAAGATGATAAGATATGCACTATAAAAAGAATTGAATTATGATCAGTTACCTCAATGATTTAACGCCTCGGTATGCCGGGCCTTCATCATAGTCCTCTCAGCAGCTCTCGGACTCTCTTGCATCGCCCTTAACATTTCTCTGTCATGGGCCCGCCTCCGTCGTGTCTCTTCTGCTGCCGCTTCTCTCTCTCGCAGCGATCTCGAATCGGGCGACGGTCTCACCGCTGCTCTGCTAGCCTGCACATCGGGCATATACTCTGAAGACCTGCAACATGCATAATACAGCAGTCAGTTTTGCAATCATAATATACAAGTGTACGAAAGAGATCTTACCGTAGGTGGTCGCCACCGATCGCCAGGCGCCCGTGAGCCTTGCCCCCCATGTGTTTATGAATCACATGAGGATCGAGGGGAGCCTCCTCCGATTGCTCTCCTCCCGTGCTCCTCTCTATAAGCGTCCTTATAACGCTCCTACATGTCGTTGTGATAGTCAAAATCAAACAAATAACCAAACAGATATAGTTGTATTCACTAATCCTATCGACACTTACCAAACGGAGATAAGCATGGGGATCTAAGGTCGGTTGTCCACCAGGCGCGCTTTTTTCGTGTGGGCTCGCTTCACACGCCCATCGGCTAGGCATAACCCCGTCTTCGCCAACTAAATTGTAATATGACCGATATGTGTTAGTTCGAAAATCTAAAGTGAAGACAAGTAAAAACTTTTATTACCGCTTTTTCCCCAACTGCAGTGCGATCGACCACCTCCCAGTGTTTGTTTTGTAATCCTTCACGCCTGTTTTTCTTGCCTTCTCGGACTTCCCTTCCACTGGGCTGTCCCACTTCCTACCTATAGCCTCCAAAGCGTCCTCCCCGACACCACTCAGGACGGACTGGTTGTACCGACCGGGATCAAGTACAATCAAGAAAGCAACTGGCGGTGAGGTTTTGCTGCTCTGTCTCTTACAAAAACAGTAAAAATGTGGAAATTAGAAACGAACACATAAAACTTAATTGTATTGTGAGGTTAGGTTACTCACCGTGATACTCCCGAACGGCCGAGACACGGGCATTGGACATCATGTCTCAGACTGCTTCGCCATCCTGCCGATAATGAGCGAAGTCCGTCTCATTGAAGTCCCTCATGAGCTAACCCGAGTAAGTAGGATATAACAGCAGATATAGTTAGAAGATAAAATCAATAAATGAAGTGAGTTATTTTTGTATCTTACCCAAAACTCATGGATAACTCGATCATGGCGATTATATCCCATGCGGGCTAGCTCAGAGTCATCCCAACAGACACTGGTCTTATTGCCCCATCCCGGGTTATTAGCCCAGATAGTATCGCCGCCAGAGTGCCAAGCGCCGTCTCCGGCCGATGCCTCGTTGACATCCACCGAGACATGTTGCTTGCATATTAAACAAAAAATGTGACAGTTTATATAATTAAATTGAAAATGGTATGAAGTAATTGGCTACAAAAATATGTACTCACATCATTAACTGATCACGGTCGTCCAGATCGGCTGAGAGCGGGCGGCCTCACCCTGCTCGGGCCCTCTTCCTCCTACCTCCCGAGAGGACGACCTCCCTGGCTATCTCCACCGGGACGACTCGCTCCACTCTCCGAGTCGAGCGAGCTCTCGCCCCGGCTCAGAGGCCTCCTCCTCCTCCTCCTCCGCATGCATGCGGAGGGTTGATTTAACTCAGCGGCGGCATATCCCGCATATGAAAATTAAAGAATAGTTAGTCAAATAAATAATTTAAATCTTGATAAATAATTAAAATTAAGATATTTTAGTACGCACATGTAACCTCGGATATTTATAATATCTAGCAAGAATTATCGTCGACATCCATAATATCTTCGCTTAACGATCCCACGACATCCGGGTCTTCTTGAACCTCATGTTTGTCTTCTTCTTCGACATCCGGTCTTCAATTGCTTGTAATTCGTCAAGTCCGACCCAATATCGACTACCATTGTGGTGTTCAAACGGTGATCCTGTGTTGGACCTTCGTAATCATCGGTTGTTGGGTCTAACAATCTGCTCGCCGATTTAACCTTAAACACAACCCACCACGACTTCAAATCTTCCTTAACACCGCTTTTATAGGTTTTTGGCATGGATAGGGAGATAATACACTGATTCGCTCGGTTTGCGAGAATGAATGGATCGTACCCTTTAAGTCCGGAAGTGTGATTTATCTCAACTAAGCCAATATCATGTTTACGCTAACGCCATCATATGGATCAAACCACGACAACGAAATAGAACTATTGAGAGCTCTTTATCGCCTTCAATACCGGTTCGATTATCTCTTCGATTATACCGTAATAATCAACCCCATCCTCCTCTCGCATAAGACACAAATTGCATCGATCGCAAATCAGGTTTTGACCGCTCATGTGGAACAACGGAATCGAAAACCGTTTATATCGAACGGTTATGAACTTTCACGATCTCATGCATCCACGTGACATTTGACGAAGATCATTATGTAAACTAGCATCAATAGCGCTTGTTTCCAAAACCATGCTAAGAAATTCGCCGCCCATGTCCAAAGACCCGTTCGCAAAAGTTGAGTTCTATCACCGGCAGGTTGGTCGTCGACTTCCTTTCCATTCGACTCGGACAAATTCGTCTCACAAATACCGCCAACTCTTCGATGTTGTCGAATATATATAACAATGCGACAACTCGTTCATCCCCAGATAAGTCTCGGTCGATGCTTACCTACCGCCTTACCTTGCACTGAAAAATTCTTAACTCGATGAACTCGCGATCGATCGAACGGTATCTCGGTATCTGAATATTCACATTTTTATCTATTGCCAAGTATTTGTTAGTGAAATTAGTAATCTCCTGAACATGATATGCCTCGGCTATTGAGCCTTCGACTCGTGCTTTGTTTTTAACACTTGCTCTAACATTTTTTAGTCGACGTTCTATAGGATACATCCACCTATATTGTAGTGGTAGTTGCCTGCTCATCATCAAAATCATAGCCAAAGTCATCCATTATATCTTGCATTCTGTCAACTTCATCAAATCCTTCGTCGGGAGGAGTAGGGACGGCACGAGCACAACCACTCTCACCGTGATAAACCCAACGATGATAACCGGCCTTAAACCCATTTTTGCATAAATGCATTCCCATATCATACCGTGTCCTCTTTCTACGCTTCCACACTCCGCATAAGGGCAATGAACGACGCCGTGTCGTGGTTTGGGGTCGCCTTGAAAGCATTATCAACAAATGCATTGGCCTTCTCATACCATTCATCCGAATGTTGTCCGCTCGATCTCCATCCATCGTACATCCACCTCCTCTCTTCATCCATCGGCCTTGACACGGAAGCTACACGTTAGGGTTTCGTAAAAGGCTTAGGAAGGCTTTAAACCCACCTCAGTAGTAGCTCGGGCAGTTCATTGTGGCATCGATAAAACGAGACAAAATTTGAAGATAACCTATAGTTCTCTTAGTGCAACGATGGCTAAAAAGTCGAAAGCCACTTAACAAAGACTTATGTTATGCACTAGGAGAACTATAGGTTATGTCACAAATTTTATCTCGCTCCTATCGATGCTACAAGCAGACACGCCTAAGCGGTTATTCGTGAGTCGCCCATCGACGCCACACATTGGCTGTCCCATGGACAATTCGGGGTCATTTGCACACAACAGAATCGAAATGAACGAATCACCGCCCAATTTCTTTTTACGCGTTGTGTTTTACCCGAACGGGTGACGACGGCTAGGTTACTAATTGGTTCGATGTAACATAAATTAAATATCGTAAATTAGGCAAAGCACATGGTAAATCAAAATACATATAGGATCATATGACAAAGCATTACAATTGCATTACCTAATTTCGCTTATTTTACAAATTTTCTAATTTTTAATTATCACTACTTACAAAACTAATTAACTCAATATTATATTAAAATCTATATATAACTTGCACCTAAAATTAAATGGTAAAACAAAACAATAGCATTATCTATTTTTAATTTTCTAAATTTTATTAATTTTAAATTATTACTAATTACAAGACTAATTAAATTTTCGACGGTTTAAGACCGTCGAGACTACACAATGTAAATTTAAAAAAAGGCGCGAAGAAACAACACATACCTCCGGCGACGGCGGCGGACGGCTAGACGCGACGGCGGCGCTGAAAGACGGCGTTCGACGGCGGCGCTGGTAGCATGGCGGCGCACGGGCATGGGCGTAGGGAAAGGCGGCGCTGGCGGCGGCGGGCGGAGGGCTGGCGGCGGCGGCGCGCGGCGACGGCGAGGCGAAGGGCGGCGACGGCGAGGAGGGCTGGCGACTGGGCGGCGATGGCGATGGAAGCGGCGCGGGCGGCGCGGATGCGAGACGGCGGCGGCGTGGCGTTTGGCGCGCTGGGCGGCGCGGACGACGGCGGCGGCGGCGGCGGCGGCGACGACGACGGCGGCGGCGGCGGCGGCGGCGCGAGACGACGGCGGACGCGGGCGGGCGCGGGACTGATGCGAAAATTGCCCAAGTCCCACGCGAGTTTCTTTATAAAGACCAATCTCGACGGCCTTAAGCCGTCGATAAAGATGCGTACCAGCCAAATACCGAACCAAACCATGACACGTGTCGAACAAATCTATCTCGACGGCTCATAGCCGTCGAGATTTCAGCACGCCACGTGTGACCGTTGGGTCGCTTTTTTCTCGACGGCTATTAGCCGTCGATATAGCTATGTCGGTCAGCGTCAAGTTAGCCACGTGTCGCATTTTCACAGGCCACGATCTATATCGACGGCAATAGGCCGTCGAGAAAGACAAAAGGGTGACGTGGCCCGTTTGTTTCTTTCTATATCGACGGCCACAAGCCGTCGAGATAGATATGTGTCTGTCGGCTCTTGGCTTGAATCTATTTCGACGGCTTGTTATGTATAGCCGTCGATACAAGTATTTTTCGACGGCTTGCGTTGACTACCGTCGTCAATTACGCTCTTTCTCGACGGCTTTTCATTTTGCCGTCGAGAATGTATTCTATCTCGACGGCTAGTGCGGCGCCCCCCTTCGATGGTCAACATAGCTTAGTTAATTTTTTAAAAAAATTTAAAAAATATTTGGTACTTCTTAATGGCTAATATTGTTTATGACATGATAATGTACTATGAAGAAAATTCAGATGCTCAAATTAAATTTGCAAACGGAGTTGCCTATGTAAGGGCTATATCGATCGAGTATATAAGTGAGCGTTCTATAGAGTTTTATGAATTATGGGTCACGAGACATATCAAAATTTTCAAATAATGCACCATTGAGTTGGAAAAACATTGTACATAGATCATTTCATTTGGAATGTAATAAAATATCTGCATTTCAAAAACATTTAAGTACAATTTGTTAGTTTTAAATATATATACATATCTTATACCTAACATTAATTATAAATAAAATTTATTTTAAGAATTAGTATGCAAAAAAATAACACCTTGTACCATTATATATTTTTCCCAAAATTTGGGACTGCATAAAATTTTAGTTTTTATTTAAGTTATTTTTATTTAAATTGGTAAATAAACAAATCTGCAAATTATGAAAAATATTTACTTAAATGAAAAATTCAATGGGCCACCCACCATTGAGTTAGAATCGTTCTCGACGGCTAGATGTTGGCCGTCGAGATTAATTCATTATGATGGGCCGGCCCATAAACTATTCACGACGGCTGAGTTTGAGCCGTCGAGATAGAGTCTTCCCGCCTTCCCGAAAAGCCGAAAAAACGAGCGCGCGGGCCTCAAGGACCTTATCTCGACGGCTTTTGTGTGGCCGTCGAGATTAGTTTCACTGTGTCGACGGTATGTTATTGGCCGTCGATATTATGATCTCTGTATCGACGGCTTATATTTGGCCGTCGAGAATATTTTTGGCCGTCGAGATTTTGCGCGTTTCCTGTAGTGTGCCAGCAGATATTGCAGGCGGCATAAGAGATCATGATTTTTAATTAGAATTTGGGAGTGACTCGGCGGCAGTCGCCTAGGTTGCTTCGTTGCAACCCAGGCGACAATTCCCACGCCCTCCTCTTCTTCTTCCTCGTGTTTCGCCTCGCCGCCGGCTGCGGCCTCGCCGCCGGCCGCCTCCGCCGCCGGCCGCCGCCGAGCCGACGCCGCCCACTCTAACCCGAGGGGTGAGGCGGTCCCTCCACCGCTGCCCACCCGCCGCCTCCTCCCTTGGCTCGGCGCCGCCGCCGCCGCCGCCGCCGCCCGACGAGCCCCACCCACTGCGGTTGTCCGCCTCCCCCGACCTCCCTCTACACCCCGGGAACCCCAGTATTCCCTAACTCGAAACCCTAATATTCCCTAACCCAAAGCGGCGGCGGCGAGGTCGACGGCGGCGACGGCGAGCGCCGGCGAGGAGGAAGATGGCAGCGCGGCGAGGAGGAAGAAGGCGACGGCGCAGGTGTGCACTCCCTCCTTTCTCTCTCCCCCTCTCGCTGCCTCCTCCCCCAAAATTGCTGGCAGGAGAAGTTGCCTGGGCGGCTTCGCTGCCGCCTAGGCGACTGCGAGGGAGCAAAACCGTTAGAATTTTAACCAAATTTTATCTGAAAAGAACAAGAGGTATACAGACTACAGAGCCCCCGTTGGAGCTTGTTTGCCAGTACTAGGAAGAGTCGTGTGCGTTGATCGAGCATCTTCCTCGGCTTCCTCGACATAAATCTGCAGGGGAAAATGATAATGAAGGAGCTATTCAACAATGTCAAATTTCGCTGCCAACAAAATGTTCTTTGCCCGCCATGATCAATCAACATCGATAAGGAAAGTTCTCCACAATATACAAATCATCGCTGAGGCTGGCGTGGCTGTGCTGTGCTTCGTCCCAGAAATTCTTTTATGGAACTGTGGAAGTAGAGAAGGTGATGACGGTTGCACATTGTTCCTTGATATATGGATCATTTCAACAGGCTGATCATGATGCCATTTTATTTCGATCTCAAATTTCTAAAATTTTATTCGGATCATATGCATTGGAGCCCAATTGCTCTAGCTCACTACTCACTAGGCCATGGCCACCTTCAGCTCGAACTCCTTCCCGACGACCAGCGACAGCCCGTCGACGTGCACGACGCCGAGAGCCGCCGCCCCGCTGTTCTGGTACCGGGCGCCGGCGGCGGAGTTGGCGCTCACCTCGACGCCGTTGACGTAGACGACGAAGCCCCTGGGCGGCGCCGGTGAGGGGAGCCCCAGGAACACCACCTTGCCGATGACCAACTCCCGGCTCGGCGCGTACGAGTCGTGCACGACGCGCGACCGCATCTTGACGCCGCCGCGGCCGTTCTCCGCCGCGCAGGTGAACCTCACCAGGCTCCACCCGCTCCCCCCGCCGCCCATCTCCGGCGACTCGCCGTCGTCCAGGAAGAGCTCCCCGGAGGCCGTCCCGTCCTCGGCAAGCGCGGCAACGAGGTGGAACACGCTCCGCCGTGTGCGCGACGTCGTCAGGGCTCGCTGCTGCAGCGGCAGGACGTTGCCGCCAGCGACGTGCACGTTCACCGTGTCCGCCGGCGCCGGGAGCGTCACGCGCTTGCCGGTGGCAGTGGCGACGGCGAGGGAGTAGTCGTAAAGGTTGAACCACCGGCCGGCGGGGAAGTAAGCGTCGACGGCGGTGACGCCGGGCTCGAGCACCGGCGACACGAGCACGCCGCGGCCGAGCAAAAACTGCCTATCCACGCCGTACGTGGCGGCGTCGTGCGGGTAGGAGAAGAAGAGCGGCCGCGCCATGGGTGCCCCCGTGGTGTGCGCCTCGTACATGAGGGTGTAGATGTAGGGGAGCAGCCGGTACCGGAGCCCGAGCGCCTTCCTCGCCGATCGCGCCACCGTCTCCCACAGGTACAGCTCTCGCCGGACGGTGCCGATCGCCGAGTGGTCCCTCGAGAACGGGTAGAACGCCCCAAGCTTCAAGCCCAATCCCACAAAGCTCAAATCAATGCGTCAATGGCGAGCTCGCCGCCGCCGGAGCAATTAATGTGTTAGCAGCTCAAGACTCACCTGGATCCAGCGGCTGCAGAGCTCCTCGGTGGTGTTGCCGCCGAAGCCGCAGATGTCGGCGCCGACCATGGGGATGCCGAAGAGGCCGAAGCTGAGCACAGTGTTGATGGAGTAGCGGAGGTCGTCCCAGGCGGCGTTGTTGTCGCCGGTCCAGTGCGCGGTGAACCTGCCGGAGCCGACGAAGGTGGAGCGGCTGAGGACGAAGGGGCGGCGGCCGGTGTCCCGGAGCAGCGCGCCGTGCGTGGCCCGCGCCTCCAGGAGGCCGTAGAGGTTGTGCGCGTCGTACTCGGCCACGCCGCCGTGGTGCACGGCGGAGGCCGGCAGGGTCTTGTTGTTGATGGGGCGGCGCACGCCGGAGTTGTTGATCCGGTAGGGCGGGTCGTCGAGCTCGTTGAGCGGCGGCGGGTCGACGAAGTTGGAGGCCTCGTTCATGTCGATCCACAGCCCGTCGACGGGGATGGTTCGCCGGAACAGGGCGATCTCGCGCGCCCAGAAGTCGCCGGCGCGCGGGTTGAGGAAGTCCGGGAAGAAGACGTTCCCCGGCCACACCACGCCGAGGTAGTTGCTGCCGTTCCGCTTCACGAAGATGTCCTCCGCAATCCCGCGCACGAATGCCCCGTACGTCGTGTTCACGCTGATCCCTGCGCGTGCAACCAACACCAAATCAGCGACTCTTCACGGAGAAAAGGGTAATTTGGCACGACATTGATCTGAGATCGCCGGTGTACCTGGGTCCAGGATGACAACGTATTTCTGGCCGCTCCGGTGAAGCCGATCGACGAACCGCCGGAGCTGGCCAGCCGGGAAGTTCACCGGATCCAGCGTGAAGTCCTTGAACGCATCCATGTAGTCGATGTCCGTCCACATCACCTCCAGTGGGATCCTGGCCTTGGCATAGCCGGCAACGACGCCCTCGAGGTCAGCCACGTTCTTGTACCCGTACCTGCACTGGTGGAACCCTGCAAGCTCCAATGCCGGCAACAATGGCGGCATGGCGCCATTTTGCAGAGGTGAGATGGAAGAAGCAGAGTGATGCAAAGAAGTTGAGCAATGGATATATGTGGCAGCGTGGCGGTGTGGTGGTCGTCTCGTCCCTACCGAATGACCAGTATGGCATGGCGGCGGGGCGGCCGATGAGCTGGGTGTACTGGTCGACGACATCGAGCGGCGATGGGCCGGCGAAGAAGTAGAAGTCGAGGACGCCGCCGATGACCTTGTAGGTGAGGTAGGAGCCACCGTAGAGGATGTCCATGCCGTTGCTGTTGAGGAGTAGCACGCCGTGTGCGGCGCTCCCGGCCCCGCCGCCGCGGGACGCCGACCGGACGTCCATGTAGAAGGGGTGCGAGCCGTAGAGGTTGAGGTCGACGTTGCCGGCGGCGATGTCGGCGTTCCAGAGCGTGAAGGTGTCGTTGCGCTGCAGCCGGAACGTGCGCTTGGTGTGCTCGCCGAGGCCGTACAGAGACGACCGGCCGGCCGGCAGCGCCGTCGTCACCTCCAGGTACCTGTCCTTGAAGACGAGGGTGGGGGAGGTGTCGAAGAGGACGTCGCCGGTGGAGCGGCGGGAGACGGTGAAGCGGAACGGGGAGGCGTGGATGGTGAAGGTGAGGTCGGAGGCGGCGGCGGAGAGGGCGCGGCTGCGCGGGGACACGGCATCGCCGTGGCGTCCTCCGGCGCCGAGGAAGACATCCTCCGGCGTCGGCCGCGGGATGACGTCCTGGGGAACCTCCCATCGCCGGTGATCTGCGTCGGTGATGCGGACGTGTAGCCGGCTGTCCGTCTCAAGGCTGCATGCCACCAGCAAGAGAGAAAAAAACTTTCAACGATCAAGAAAAAAAAGGGATAATGCCATGTATACATTATACCACTTCAAGATTGACAATTCCATATTAGCTATTACCAAACCTTGGATTTCCTTAATTAGGATAGATTAAGAAAAAAGTAGTACGGACTAACCTCTGAGCACCTGCATTTTATATTCTTAAGAAAACCGAACTAACTATGGATTATAACTCACAATCACAAGTGTGACAAAACTTCAATAATACCTAAATCTATTATAGAGGATGTCTCTAGACAGATGCTTATACGAGGATGTCGCTCTGGTTATGCAGGAACGACATGGTTTTTAATAAGAAAACTATCTCATCTCATTTGCAGGTTATTTACTTAATTATCCATTGGATACGTACTTGGACTATTCTTCAGCGGCCGGCTTTACGGGATTTTATTATGACGGCGTGCTCGCATATGGAACAGGTGGTCAAGAAGTGTTTTACCCAGACACATGGGTGACAATCTAGTCTTTGGATTGGTAGTCATTAAGTTGTCTGTCTTTTCTTGTATCTATTTAGGGCTGTGTGCATCTTACTATGCAGAGGCAGGGAGTGATCTCAGGATGGTTGAAAAATATAAGGATAGGAGTGTTTTAACTAGGCATCCATGTTGTTTAGAGATACATAAACAAGGAAGTAGCATCTGACCCACTTATATAAATTTGTATGTATTGGAAGCATTTTTTCCGCATAGATGTTTATGATTAATGACATGACAATTATGTAATCTGTGTTATTGTACAATGCTCCATCTCCCTCCCAAAAAAAGGATAAAATCTTGTCAATCAATAGTTCAATACCTTTTTAATGTTGTGCCTCACACAACATCGAAACTCATCGGAGCATACCCAACGGCCCCTCTATACCCCTCTAAAACATTATTTATATGTCAATGATGAGTTGGACATCATTCAATTTCCTAACATCCAATGCGCGAGGACAGACTATACGAGGTTTTTAGCATGCTGGCAACTGAGATTGTGCAACATCATTAGATGCTTTCGTAATGATCTTAGACTACGTCCAATGCATAATATCTTATTGTTATTTCTAGGTTGCCATATCGATCAACAATAGAGCAATAAGACATTTCCTAATAAAAATCCCCTCCAATATAGTATATTATGGTTATTTTTTAGGATTTTCAAACTAAGAGAGAAAGAAGACCAACGCAATAAAAACCCTAAAGGTTGTACCAATGTGATCTTTTATATAAAACAAGCAACGTGGTCCGCGCGTTTGCGCGGCTAGATTTGTTTGGACATATAGAGTTTATCTCTAACTCATAATCTATCTCTAATATATCAGATTGGATTTAGAGTTTATCTCTAATATATTATATCAAAATTAGTATTTAATCTGAATTTTTAATACTTTCTTTTAATCTAAGCCGCGTAGTTCTTTTATTTTTTCTTGATTAATGTGAGAATTTATTTTATTAATCTAGACCGTTATAATTTGGTCCCACCGTTGATCGAACGGCTAAACTGATCATATTATACCATCTTTAGTATTTAATCGAAATTTTTTAACTTTACTAATTTGTTATATAGATTAATATTGACCGCTAGATTTATGTAACATTATCCCCATCAAACGATGTAGATCTTTTATTTATTCTAATTAACATGAAAAACTCTATATTTTTCAGATTTAGAGTTTATCTCTAATATATTATATCAACTTTAGTAATTTGTTATAGAGATTAATATTGACTGCTAGATTTTCATAACGTTATCCATATCCAACGATGTAGATATTTTCTTTTTCTAATTAACGTGAAAAATTCTAGCATTTTTCAATTAACGTGGGATTTTCTAGGATTTTAGGATTAATGTGGTGACTCCATTTAACTCTGCTTTATATATATAGTATATAGATAGATATTGTTTTCCATCCCTTTTAAATTCTTTCTTTGCCACGTAAGCAAAAAAATTCTTACGAGACATACCATTTAACGTTTGAGATAACCCTCCTATTGGGATTTGTGAGTAGTCTTACTCTTTAGGGCATGTACAAAGGCATTTAAGAGCATCTTCATTGGTGCCATATCACCTAGCTATAAGGATTTCAACTCAGCCTTTTGCTTACGTGGAGGAGAGAAGGAGGGTGTGCTAGCTACTAACTTGCAGCTAGTCTATAGCTGATTCCAATGCACCTACTATCTATTACATGTGGACCCATATTCAATATTATAGTCAATGTCATAGCTAGTCTCATTGAAGAAGCTAACTATATGTTATCTATAGATGACATGGCATTTGTTTATAGCTAGCAGCTAGCTGCACCATTGGAGATGCTCTAATAAGGTGTCTCTTAGCAGCACTATTTAATAGTTTCACTGATGTGGCATGGGGTAAAATGTAAAAATTACTAGAGTCGACTCTTGGTGAAGAGACTGACTCTTCACAAGCTCCTTGGCAAAATTAGAGAGGAGCAACATTAAATAGCATAGAGGCTTTTGTGCATGTCCTTTGTATATGATTTATCTCTTTGTTTGGATGAATGTGCCAATAGACATCTTTGGACTCTTCATTGTACATGCTCTTTAGAGCCGATGGGAATGCTGTTAAAACACGGAATAATCCCTTGCATCAAACATGCCATTATGGATAAGAACCTCATGATCGTCATTAACAAGACTTTCCTTCTCACATTTGGCATTTTGTTATTGGCCTTAAAAGTAGTGTTCTTCAAGGCGACTTGTTTGGTACGTTGTCCTAGTCAACCGTACCTTCGACAAAACTCTGCTCTTTCACATTTTTTTCCATAAACTCTGCTCTCGAGATTATCAAAGAAATCATAATCTAAATGCCAACTTTCATTCTAAATAACCGGTATCTAAATGCCCTCTTTTGACCATATTAAATCCAATATGCAGTTGATTTGATCCGTAACCGACCCCATAAAAAGGCAACTCAAATCCTCCATGAATCAATTTTTAACTAATGATTGAAAACTTTGCTACTATTTTATTCAAAACGAATAAAAAACAAACACCGACTTAGACACCACTATTCAGTCACAAACACCACACACACCCCCAAAGAAAACCAAGCACAAGAACAAGAAACCCAAGTTAACGCTATTAATCCAATGAAGGGTCAAGCATATGTCAGTCCATAGTCCCACGCATAAATCAAGAACCACGACCGGTACATGAAGTGGAATCAACAACTAAACCATGGCAAATTTTATGATATAGTCATGCTTGCTTGCCTTGCAGTTAGACTGAGCCTGTGGACGTCGTGGCCGAGCGCCGCCGTCTCGCCGACGAGCTCCAGCCGCGCCGACAGCAGGTGCTCCGACCCGGCGACGGAGACGACGTTGTACCCGAGCCCCGCCGGGCTCTCCGCCGCCGCGCCGGAGTCAACGCCCCACGGCATCACCCTCGCGAGGAGGAGGAAGGCGAGGAGGAGCAGAGCAAGGTGTGAGCCCGTCGCCATCGCAGACGCTGGCGCCAACTACTGGTATACTACAACTTACACGAGGAGCAGCCACCTCTGCATAAATAATAAGTGTGGCGATTTGTCGGTGCTGTCTTCCTCTTCCTCTTCTGTTTTTTCCTTCGTTTCTGCGTTGTTTTTTAATGGAGGAGAAGATAGCACGTGCAAAGTTGCAACCTTTTCTTATCTTCTTTTAGTTGTAATAAAACTGTGGCTTTATTGTAAAACGCATTTTTTTTGTCGAAATTATATTGTTTTTTAAAATAAAAAATATTTCTTTTTAATGGGTAATTTTTAAGAGAGTTTAAGGCCTTGTTCTTCTAAATTTAAATTAAGTTAAATGAAAACTGATTTTTTTGTACGAGCTAAACGGTGTATTATTTTGTATTCATTTTTTAGGATTTTAAATATTTTTTTAGAATTACTAAAATAGTTTTATATTTTTTGAACTCTCCAAAACCTCTTTCATGGCATCACAACATTTTCATATTAAAATTTTCAGTAACTTTAACCTGAAAAGAACAAGATCTAAGTACTAGTCGTATTATTGGAGCTTTGAGGATGAGCAGAGGATATATTCTCAAAGCATATGCAATTCTATGGGAACGGTTGTTATATGATATCCTGTAATGTATATTTTCGTAATAGGCTTATTAGCACTACTTGAATTTTTCCTCTATTTTGCTGGTAGCTTAGTTACCATTATTTATTGTAAGGGTTACGACTGATTGAGTGTTTTATGTTTGGCGAAATATGTGGTGCAAACCACTGTTTTCGTGCAAACCCCGTGAAAACCATACATAAAAGTTTTGTAAATTCATGAAAAAATTAACTCCCAAACGATGTTGAGTTTAGACTTGAGATTTGGTGGTGATGTAGTTTGTGCACATACCTATCTCCAGTAATTTTTTCACGAATTTACAAAACTTTTATATATGGTTTTCACGGGGTTTGCACGAAAACAGTGGTTTGCACCACATATTTTGCCTTTATGTTTAGCCATATTCATTTCACGGTATACATCACAATGTTTTTCATATATGTTATCCAAGAAATCTTCTTTCCTTCTTTCGGATACCATTTTTTTCGGCATTTTCATAATTTGTTTCTTACCCTTTTCGAAAGATGATTACTCGAGTGTATATATGGCCTGTTCAAGGATGATCACGCTACTGTGGTTGGACTTTTGATTCTTCTTTCCAGACTAAAAGGCGATGAGCTTTTGGAACGAGGAGCACATAATTGAGTTGGAGGCAATATTTTCCTGAGGCTGACTTGAAGTGAACGACGATCGAATTTGGCCGTGACGACATTATTTGTTGGCTTCGGGACCATGGAGTTGTGATACTTTGAGATATGTCTAACAGTCTAGATGTCGCTGCACCTAATTTTGATTTTTGTCATCAACCAAAAACATCCTGATAACAATAATTAAACGGCAACAATTCTATGCGATTAAACTTTCGGTGTAATTATTATATAACCAATTAAACTAACGAAAGTCATAGAAATAATTATAGATGTACTTGTAAACTTACTCTACCTCTATATAAAATTGCAAGTTCAAATTCTATTAATTTTTAAACTTTCAAATTGCTGAGCCTCGTGGCGCGGATGTAGCCATGACATGAAAACTATGCGATGATAGAAGTATGATGATGCAAGCATAGGCGACGGGAGCATTGCATGAATGCGATGGTTGATGGCAGTGGGACCCCGTGGCATGGGCACAGAGGATGGCGATGGCACGGGCCTTGTAGCCCACGACGATGGGATGCCGTGGCGTAGACGCCACAAGCCGACAATGGCAAGAGCATGAGCAGGCGACTATGGTAGGACTATATGGTGGGCAGAGGTGGCAACAGAGCGATGCAAATGCATGGACTGACGGCGGCATAACTTCGTGTTATGGCGTGGTGGCGGTAGGAGCATGAGTGTGATGGTGGCTGGAGGACGCCACGACTGTGGCGGCGACAATGAGGGAGCATGATGTTGTGGCGGAAGGAGCTTGCGTTGGAGGACGGCATCACGTTGTAATGACCGACAGTCGATCCAGATCCTCTGCCTTTCGGGGTCAAAAGGCACCATGCCGCTGGATCTACATCCAACGATCCATCTAGATCCATGACTGAAGCACTAAACATGTACATACTATAGAAGCTGCATATTGAATACTGAAATTTGATCCACAAAATGATCATCTAGGATGCACAAGAGCACAAATATAGGCAAAATGGGTTCTCAACAGTATTGTTAATCTTTTTGCACAAACAGAAAGTTCAAAAATGCAGTAATTTGGACGCAATTTTGCTTCAATCTTAGTGCTAGTAACTACAACACCACTTTGAAATGAACTGATATTCAGTGTGCCAAAACCCAAAAGATTCCCTCTAGCACTTCTTAGTGGCATGACCCAAAAAACTCCATCTAGCACCCGTTTAGCACCTCACAACCGATCACTATCATTGGATCCCCCCTTCATGAGAATGTAATATTGTGATTAGTATTACCAAGAAAATAAGAAAATGAAAAAACCTAATAGATTAGTATTTACCATCAATAATTGCATGTAACTTCCATTGAAATCATTTTGTTGTAACCAATCTTCACTATTTTCCACTGATTGTTGATGGTATGTGCTTTCTTTATTAGCATCTCCCTATAAGTGATAATTAGTTTTTTCAATATTCTATTATAACATCAAATTGCATAAGAGAGTACTATAGAACGCACACCTTTGTAGTGGGTTGTTTCTTGGTTGTTTTTTGCCCTTTTTGAACCGAATCTCTGGATCTCTTCGATGTCCTCTTTTTAACCTCTTTCTTCTTAAGACCAACAGTGTGTGACATGGTATGAGATACTTGAGAGATTTCTGTAGCCCCATCTTCTTTATCATTACCATCCGTAAGTTCTTTTATTTTTGCCTCCACTTCTCTCGACAGCTTGTTATATGCATTATTTAGTAGCATGACACTCTCAGGATAATCAGAAGCATGAGAGGACAATGCACTAAATTTATGAGAAAGAAGTTGGTAAGAACGTGAAGCTTCTAGCTTCGGATTTTCTAAGACATCAATGCCATTAGAATCTTGAACAATAGAGCTACGTACTCCTCTTGTCCATCGTTTGAGAACATAATTGTCAGGCAATTGTTTTATGTTCATCAAATCAAGAACTTTTAATGCATGAGCGCATAATATCCCAACTCTCTCAAATAGACGGCAGCTACATAAAACCGTCCGGTTGACAATGGAATCCAATTTTTCCCGACCCCTCCATGGAACATACAACTATTTTTTCTTCTTCCACATAAGATTCATCACCAAAAGTTTCCATTTTAACAATGTACTCATTGTTATTAGCCGATGGTTTTGCGTAGGCTGCAAGAGATCTTTCATATTTATTTTAAAAAGATCGAAATATTGGAGAGGTGTACATCTTACTTGCTTGCACCAACATTGGTGTCCTCATATGTAATCGTGGTATTTTCTTCCTCGAGTCATACTCAAATAAAACTACTTCATACAAAGACTAAAATTAGAAAAAGGGGATATCAAAATTTGTTTGAGAGAGTCAAAAGAAATAGGCCTCTCAACATACTCTAAAATTATTTTATATAGAAGCTATAAAGAAACATACCCATGATGCTGATCTTCATTGCTTTTGCCATCGATCTCATCGGTGGTTCCTTCGATGGCCGCCTCACTTGCCATTGTCGCCGGCTCACTGCTCACAGAACACAGCGGCTCGCTGCTCGCTAGAAATAACGCCGTTTTGGTTTTCCCTTTTTTTGCAACGCGCGAAATACCCATAAATTTCCCGTGTTGGTGCAGCGGAAGAGAGCAGCCCAGCCGGAGCCGAGGTGCGTGGCCCATTTGTGTGTGACGGCCACGGCCCAAGCAGTAGAGCCGAGGCGCTGCCTATGCTATCTTGGCAAGACGGAGGCGTGAAGCGTCGCTCGTTTGACTGGAGGCTGAGCGCAGTTCAAAAGGCAGCGTGCCGTTTGACCCCGAAAGGCAGAGGATCCGGATCGACCGACAGTGAGGATTGAGTGACGAAGATGAGGTGAGGAAGGAAAGAGATAGATGGAGGAAAATACCAAAATACCCTTATACCTTAAAGTACCTAAAAAATTAAAGGAGGTACCCGGAGGTACCACGTCCTACTAGCAGTTAGATCTTGCTTCATTTATGATTCTGATTGAAGGTACCAAGAGACACCAAGAGGTAACAAGGATGGTAAAACTTCTCTCTAGCTTCTATATGCAAGTTTTTTAATACGAAATAACTACATTTCCACTATCAAATCATATGGAAAAAAAGCATAAAGTAATAAGAAATCATAGAGTTGTTAGATCAAGCAAAATAAATGATTCAAAATAGTCTACTCAAAAAATACATTAGGATATATGCCTCTTTTGTGCTTATGTGTAAGAGATACTAATAAATTACAACTTTCCTAGGATATTTGTGATAGCAATTCTGATGATCGTAGAGTACTGGCTGTCCGCAACGAGCAGCGGGGTGCTCAATGACAAGAGCAGAATCCGGAACAGCATGGATCAATATGCAGGGTGACCACCTTATCGTTCAATGATCGATCTGTCCTGCAGACACGACGAAAACCGGCCCCGAGATGCAGAAAAGGGCTTTAAACAAAGGCTGAAAAACAGTCTACTGCTTCTTTCCATCACGTACGTATCATCTAGATGAGCTAATTATTGGATCGCACTTGCTTTTCGTTATAGTATTGATTGGGTTTATTAATCTGTACCCTCTTGACTTGGGATCAAGAGATGTGTGCGTTCAGGTATGGGCAAATTAAAGCGTGGAAGGATTACATGCTTCATCAAACCGCTCCTTTAACCGCGAAAAACTGAGAGAGAAAAAACTGCCAAACGGTTTGCCGAGCAGTTTTTATCTGGCTCACAGAGTAGAAACCGTATGCATTCGGGGGTTTTTTTTTTTTTGAGAAAGTATGCATATTGTGTGAAGAATATTTAGAATAGGTTCGACATTCTGGATCATAGTAGCATGGAGCATCGGTCATTGGCAAACTAAGGTTTATTTAATCAGTCTCCAATCAGGTTACAGTTGATTAACGATTCACATCGGACGCACCGTCGATTGGAAAATTCATGAGTGCGCCCATCGCCGGACCATATATTTGTTGAATTAATGTACTATCGAAAAATCCTTCAGTTCAGAGAAGATGTAGGCACAAGTAAGTCCAAGTCTAAAATACTTCAGACTGCGACTTGGAAATTCAGATCTTGTTGCCCGGATCATGCACCCGTCAGGTCATCACGACTCGACGAACACGGCAAGCTGAGTAGAGCGTGCAAATTAAGGTTTAACAGCCTACGGATTCGTTTCATTCAGAAAATGCTGCTGAATGTTAGTGGCATGTAAAATACGTCAAGTTTGAAACAATTAAGTTTCTGCTGCTTCTAACTTCTGTACAGTTAACACAAAATTGAACTAAATGATTCGCACTTTGTTAAATATAAGTTGTCTGAATATTTTCCACCTTTCAGTCAACTTTGACTTACTTAGAATCTCTGGCCGCCACCTTTCTCCTCTTCACCAGCATCGCCTTCCACCATCACAAGGTTTTAGGTTAGGCTTAGGACTTGGATATGACACTAGGGATGAGATCGTGGTGGAGGTGGTGAGGCGCAGGGGGTGGTGCTAGAGCCGCGGGCATGATGAAATGCGGCTGGGCAGCAGCAATGGGCAATGGGATTTAGGGTGGTGGGGCAATGGGGTGGCGTGAGGATAGGGGTGGAGCGGTGAGGCAGCAGCGACGCGCCAGCCTCGTTGCCAGCCATGGGGAAGTGGACCGGCAGGGACAGAGGAGGCGGCGGAAGCGCGCGAAGCAGCAACACTGGCGAGGGGGAAGGAGGAGTGCCACGTCGGCGAGGGAGAAGGTGTAGGAGGAGGGATGTTGCCGACAGGAGAGGACGAGCGTCAACAGCATGATCAGGATCGAGGCTTGGCCGATAAGAGGATTGGGGGTATGGGGGATGGTTGTAGAAGGGGTAGGAGAGAGATCTGGAGTGTTAAATAACTCTCAGTCAACCGAGAGGTAGCTGGTCTCAAATGACTACTCACCTTTAGTGAAACTCTCGAAACATAGCCATTCACTGCATCCATTCCGTCATGTTAACAATTACACGCTAAGATCATCCCAAACAGTTCATCTATATTTTTTTCTAAAACATTGTTCATATCTCAGTAATAATACTCCCTCCGTTCTGTTACATAGGGCGTCTAATTTTTTTCACCAAGATCCATTACATGTTATTGTAGTCATTAACTGAATTACAAAAATCGCTGCGCCTCCTCGTTATCCCGCGGGTTGTGGCATGGAACGTCCCAATGCAGCTCGCCCGCAGACCTGCATGCGTCTAGAACTGATAAAATATGGGTGGTTATGGAGGTCTGGACTCTGGAGGCATGCATGGGGGAGCCAGGTAGGAGAGAGAATAAATAGAAGTTTCGAACTGCATGCAGGTTCTGTAACCCTAAGGGTTCGATGGTATATGGATATGGAAAATATAAGATTCCCGATTCTGACGGGAGTAGGAATAATCAAACTATTCCTTACAGCAGTCTGGTACACTTATGTCCTCGCAAAGGAATAATGCACTACAGGAAAACGAGGTATTTACGGCCGACGTAAATAGACCAAAAGCCGACGTAAATAGCTATTTACGTCGGCAGGCCGACGTAAATAGGCCGACGTAAATAAAGCGACGTAAATAAGATTATTTACGTCGGCTGCCGACGTAAATAGCGTTTATTTACATCGGCCGTGTGGCCGACGTAAATACTGTTCGTCAGTTCGGCCCAACTGTGGTGGTCGCCTATTTACGTCGGCTTGGGCCGACGGAAATACTTACGACTATTTACGTCGGCCATAGCCGACGGAAATAGCACTTTAGGCGTGGCCTGTCGACTCGCCACGTGGCATGCAATTATTTACGTCGGCCGAGCGAGCCGACGTAAATAATCAAGCGGCACGGCTCGGCGGCGCGCCACGTGGCACTCAAGTATTTACATCGGCCAGTCTGGCCGACGTAAATACTGGAGCGATGCCGTGCCGTAGCGCCAGTATTTACGTCGGCCAGCCTGGCCGACGTAAATACTAGTGCATTCCAGCACCAAAAATGGCACTAAAATTCTCAAATACTGCACACAAAATTCATATTTCATCCCAATTCCCATTCCAGCACCCAAATTCCCATTCCAGCAGCCCAAAATTTCCATTCTACATTTCAACACGATCAAATTTACAATTTCAACCATATTGAACACAATTCCACATTTATAATTTAGAAATCCACACATAAGTTCCAATTCACAAGTTCACACAAAACAGCACGTCAACTTTACTTCGTACAAATTCAATACATCAGCAACAAGTCAACACAAAGTTTCAACACATGGATAATTCACAACATATCCTAGCTTGGAGGAGTATTATTGAACTGATGGCCGCTACCATCATCGCCTCCTGAGCCAAGGTAGTCTCTAACGGTCGGTGGAGTCCTTGAGGAAGAAGCGCCTCCAACATTGCCATCTGGAGGAGCCACCGAACCCTAAATTACAATGCAATATTAGACTTTGTAAGTTACACAAACATAGACATACAAAAGTTTAAATTTGATACATACCGTAATGGGAGATTGTGGTGTAAATATCGGTGGAGGCCGGAATGGAGGGAGACTTAATGGCGTTCCAAACTGCTGTGTCATATATGCCTAAAAATAATTTTAACCATTTTAAGATGAAAATAGTGAATTGCATATATTAGAAAATGATTATGAATATGAAGTAAAATTTGTAGTTATTAGGTTAACAATTAACTATATTTGCGCTATTTTATTAACATAAAGCAGTAATATATGGAATTCAAACAGGGCATCAGGAGCAACATAATTTTGTAATTTTCATTAATTTGAAGTAGAAATGAGCAATGATATAAAATGAACAATATTACCTGAATAGCTGCCTGTTGCTCTGCCTGCCATGAAACGAAGTATTCTTGTTGTTGCCTCATCTGCTCCTGTAGCTGGGCCTCGCGTGCAGCTTGTTGGGTAGCCTGTTGCCTCAACTGCTCCTATAATACTTGAGTCTCACGAGCGCTCGACCCACTACCTTGCGAAGAAGCCGAGGATCTTGCTGAACTTAAAACAAATTAACTATCCAGACACCATTAAACATGGAGAATCTACCATGTTTCTTGCCACCTCCATCGCTATCTGAGCCGCAGGATCGACATCTTCCCTTCTCCAGTCGTACTCAGCCCCGTGAGCATCGGCCATCACTTGCCCATAAGATGCCTGCACAACATATCAATGCATTAGGATATAATAACGAATTCACTTCAGTTAGGAAACAATTATACTAACCAGGCTCTGTGTCGCCTTGTCACTACATAGCTGGTCTGGCTGTGTTGGATCATAGCCAAGGTGACCTCTAATGTAGGCTTCGACCTCAGTAGGTCGAGACCCACTTTGAGCTTCCTATAGAACAACATTAGTGAACATATGATATATTAGTCAACATTAGTAAACTACACTAATGAAATATCGACAACGATCTATAACATACAACACCGTAAGAAACATACCATACGTCGCGCAAGACGAAGATGTCCATCGGCTCCGTACCGCTGAGATACCCTTGGGCCCGCCTCCCTATTATCCCTCTTCTTATTTGATTTCTGAACAAATTCTGCTGAAGCCCAGTATTGGCTAAGAGCATGCCATGCTTGAGGCATTTGTTGAACCAAGGCAACATAACTTCGTGCCATCAGTACGATCTTGTGAAGGTAGATTTTTGATGCACCAAGCTTCTTACTCATATCTTGATGTAGCACCTCTTATAATACAAGCACACAGCCTGAATACGAGCCTGGTACATCATCTCCTTGACCGTCCTGGTCATTGCGTTCTCAAAACATATCTTGCCTTCTCACGGAGAGCTTGCTCTCGATCACTTGGCAAACGGTATCTCTCCTGCATGGGAAATGAATAAATTAGTTAGACATTCATTGCATGTAACAATATTCAAAGCGAACAAAAAATTTAGAGAATTACCCAGAAGTCCACCCACACTCATTGCAAGCAACATTCCCATGCATCCCATCTGTAGCAGCCTTATAATGCGCCCACTTCAGTGTCGGCGTTACTGTAACCGTTGATGACCACTAGGCCAGGATAATGGTAACGCAAAAGAGAGCCCAGCGTACCATTCACTTGCCTTATACTGTTTGTGCCTATCCATGCTACATCAACCCATTGCCTACAAATATAGACATTATACAACTTGTGAAAACTCTAGTAAATAATTAATGTCTGAAAAGGCGAAATGTTTACTTACCAATCACCATGTGGCAGGATAACTCTACGTGCTTGAGGTACTGCCACCGGGGGAATAGTATTAGTACCTCTATACCTGAAACAAAAACAGAATATTAGCTGAATGATATTAGTGCCAAATGTTTACTGATTAGTGATACATTCACCTAAAGGCAGGAGCATCCAATCCCTCAGCACTAGCGTCTTCCTCATCTTCGCCACCCTCCACACTATTATCCTCAGCCTCGTCCCCACCCTCAGCCACCCCCATAGCCTCCCCCCTCCCTCAGCCTCCTCCATAGCCTCCCTAGGCTCCTCCACGGCCTCCTCCACAAACTCCCTAGGCTCTCTGGCCTCCTGAGAATGAATTGTTTAAAAATTAGTACATGCATATAAAAAAATAAAGATAGCACAATTAAAATAGATACCTCTCCTGTCGAGCGACCTCCTCGAGGCACCTCCTGAGTGACCTCCTCTAGGCACCGCCGAATCTGTCTCTCGCTCGCTCTTGGTAACTTGATCCTCTAAAAGTGAATCTCCACGACTCGATGAAGACCCATCCTTTCTTTTCGTCTTTCCAGTGTGACGGAAAAACGATTTCATCCTGTTTTGTAAACATTATATATTAGCATATAACCAACTTAAAACATTAAAAAAAAACAAATATGTCTAACATTTGTACTTTCTAGAAGTAATCTGCGTCCGCTAGTTCATGTACACCGGCTCTGCGTTGTCTCGTTTCTGGAACATCTCGAGAGTAATAAGCTCGACGTCGCTTTTTTCTTCTAACATTTTTCACAATAACATCTGTTGTATCGCCTACTAATTGTTGAAGTGAGGACCCAATGTCTACCTCAAATGAGGCTGGCAAACCGTCTTCTTGATATGCTAAGTCTTCCATGTTATCTAATCCTCTTTCAATATACTCAGCATTTTGAGGAGTGTACAAGTTTAAAGGGGAGGATTAACTTTATATACAACCTACCAAGGTCTTAAACTTTCCTTTCGACATGGATACGAAAGGTAGTACACCTGCTCAACATGGTGAGCAAGTACGAATGAATTGTGACCTCCAAGCCGTGATTCATGTCTCACTTCTACCAAGCCAAGGTTTTTGTTTCGTCGAATCCCTGTTTTGTCGTTAAACCAATCACAATAGAAGAAAGCTACCTTCAAATCTTTTCTACCGCCAAACTTAATCTCCACTATATTCCGAAGAATACCATAGTATTCTGTCTCTCGACCATCTGCACCCTGTGCAGTAGTAACAACTCCACTATTAACCGTGGCGTCAAAAGGACGACTTGCTTCTAATGCCGCGGTACGAAAGCGAAACCCATTCACATCATAACGTCCAAACTTTCTGATTGTAGTGCAACCATGTGATAGCTGTCGGAGATCCTCATGGACAGTGGCATCACGCATACACTGCAAATATTGTAATAGTTATGATATACTTGTATT
The DNA here is from genome assembly GCA_036346415.1 of Raddia guianensis. NCBI lineage: Eukaryota > Viridiplantae > Streptophyta > Magnoliopsida > Poales > Poaceae > Raddia > Raddia guianensis. Next base: position 3,736,022 of record CM070539.1, on the reverse strand, counting down.
TACATTATTCTAATTTTAACGTGATAAGAAATATACATGTTGACGAAACCAAGTCACGAAATTGGGACCACCACGTAAGCCATTGCGTCGTAAATTGTCCAGTTGAGTATTTGTAGGTTGCCTCGTCGAATTTCAGTTTTGTTGATCAAACAATCTACGTTTCAGGACATCAAGTTAGGAGCTAATGTTAAAAACAGGTATGAAAATCGATGTATTGGATACTTACGTGAAATATTGTTCCATTTCTGAAATGTTGGTGTACAAATAGAGCAGCGCTTCATTCCACTCGTCACGGGACAACACTTGAATTGAACTGGCACCGACGGTGTGTCCATGTCCTCCGAATATATCAAGATCAAAGCCATGCGTGGAATCCAACGTTTGGTATCTCGGCATATGGGTATAAACATTGTACTCATCTGACAGATATGTAGCAGAGAAGTACGAAATCTCTTTCAAGAAGAACGCCTCAGCGATGCACCCTTCAACTCTAGCTTTGTTACCCACAGTGGACCTGATTTTGTTTAAGTTTCGTTCTATTGGGTACATCCATCGGTATTGTACAGGACCACCAATCTCTGCTTCATATGGTAGATGCACCAACAAATGTTGCATTGCATTCATAAACCCTGGTGGAAATATCTTCTCCATTTTGCATATTAACACAGGTATGGCTTTCTTCAACTTTTGCATCATTACTTTCTTAATTTCTTTCGAACAAAGTCGCGGTAGAAATAACTAAGTTTAGCCAAAATTGTCCACACGTCATCGTGGAAGTACCCACGGAACATGACAGAACTAATCTTTCCATTATTACATGATAATCATGGCTTTTCAAGCCATTAAGTTTATTCGACTCGATGCTTACCGACGCTTTAGATTATTGCGTAACCATCCGGAAACTTGATATTTTTCATTCATATCATGACCTCCTTTTCTCTCGAGCTCTTAAGATGAAGGAGCGCGTGGCTTGCCTTGTTTCCCTGTTGGGTCCTCTCTCACCTCAAGGGATGGTCGACTGCAAATATCAACCATGTCTCTTCAAGCTGCAACATTATCTTTGGTCTTGTCTTTAAAATCAAAACACATGCTGATAATGCTTTCGGCAACATTATGTTCCTGGTGCATAACATCAACATTGTGCGGTAGGATTAGAGACGTTGCATATGGCAAACACCAGATACCAGAGATATGAGTCCAGTTGTGTGACTCTTTAAACGCTTCAAAACCATCTTCCGTTGGAATTAGCTGACGATGCCAGTTTACAATCTCAGATCCTGTCAAACGTTTGGGAGGGTCCTTTGTGATCACCGTTTCTTTATGAAATGCGTTTCTCTGTCTTCTAAATTCATGAGAAGGAGGCAAGAAGCGACGGTGGCAATCGAAGAAACAAAACTTTCGACCATGTTTTAAACGAAACGCATCAGTGTCATTCATACATATTGGACAAGACATTCTGACATGCGTGCTCCATCCCGAAAACATACCATATGCAAGAAAATCATGGATGGACCAGAGATAGGCAACACGCATGTTGAAGTTTTGTTTTCTACTCTTATCATAAGTTTCCACCCCTGTCCATAACTGTACAAGCTCGTCGATCAGAGGTTGCATAAAGATATTTAATTGTTTTTCAGGATGGTCTGGCCCCGGGATGAGAAGGGATAAGAACACATACTCGTCCTTCATGCACATCGAAGGTGGAAGATTATAAGGAATTGAGAACACAGGCCAACATGAGTACGACGCAACATTCATGTTGAAAGGAGAGAACCCGTCAGTCGCTAACCCGATGCGAACATTTCTTGGATCTTTGGCAAAATCTTCGTCATGCCGCTCCAATGTCTTCCATGCATCGCCATCAGATGGATGACACATGAAACCTTCGTTAAATCGTACTCCTTCTTTATGCCACCTCATGTGTTGAGCAGTTTCCTCATATAGGTACAATCGTTGTAGTCTCGGTGTTAGAGGAAAGAAACGTAGAACCTTCACTGGTGTATCACTTGTCACTACATTCCCCTCTACATCAACTACTTACAAATCTAGACTGTCCACAAACTAAACAGTTTTTCTTCGCAGCATCATTCTTCCAAAATAACATACAATTGTTAACACAGGCATCTATCTTCTCATAAGGCATCCCTAAACCAGCCAAAATCTTCTTTGAGTAGTACATATCTTTTGGCAACTTGTGGTTTTCTGGGAGGACATCACCAATCAATTTGATCAAATCGTTGTAGCATCCTTGAGAGAAACCATACTTTGATTTTATATTCATAAGCTATGTCAGGAACGAAAGGACTGACACCTTAGTGCCCTCATGTAAAGGCTTATCTGAAGCATCTAAGAGGCTAAAGAATTTCTTGGCTTCTATGGTCGGTACATCCTCATGACTCACAGATTCATCTTCCGGAGCATTCTGAAATTGCCGACCTAGGTCCTGAACCATCTCATCCATCCTGTCATCCACTCTATCAGTAGTATCTTCATCAGATACATCTACCGCCCGTGACTCACCATGTTCATACCATGTGAGGTAATTTGGCATGAAGCCCAATTTGCATAGGTGGCCGGCCATAACGGATTTTGTCACTCGGGCAAAAAGATGGCATTTAACACATGTACACTTCGCTAGCCCGCCAGGAGGATCTGGGGTGAAAACATTATCCAGAAAACTTTGTGTATTAACTTTCCATTCTTCAGTGTGCTTCATACCATTATCCCAACCGTCGTACATCCATCTACGGTCTTCAGCCATCTTTATTAATAGTAATTTGAAATATACATAAAAAAATAAGTTAATTATCCTAATAAGAGATCTAGGCAAAGATAGGTCCTAAACCCACCTAGGGATGAACGGGTTAGCACGATTTGTCGTGTCATGTGGTGCGATCCGAACGAAATTTTGACAGCATAACCTCGCTGTTCTCAGAATGCATGCATGTTACTTGTGCATCGGAGAACAACGAGGTTACGCAGCCGAAATTCCGAACAGATCGCACCACATGCCACGACAAACCGTGCTACCCCGTCCATCCCTAGGCTGTCCAAAAGCGTGGACAATTCGGGAGCGACAAATATCACAATTAAATGTGATCAATGTCGCTCCCAAACGGGTGACGTATAGGTTGGGATGACTTGTGTTTCAAAAACGATTTATTCAATTATACGTAAATCACGACAACAAAGTGAGAAAACAAATAATTAAGCAAATGCCATAGCTAAGAGAGAGGCCGAAGCTATACAAAGTGAGAAAACAAATAATTAAGAAATGTAGATGTAGCTGTAACCGTATATAAAGAGACAAGTTTTGATCGAATTTCTATATTCAGATTGAAACAATGAAATGAAATGATTCAGGAACCACAATTAAGAAGTATGAACAAATAATGTCATATAACAAACTTAGCAGCACATCCATACAAGATTAGAAGATAGGATGGGCGAGAGCAGGGCTACATACTTAGCTAGAGGGGCGGGAGTAGAGAGCAGGGACGGGGCCGGGGCCAATGGCGAACGCAGGACCAAATTCAACGCCTAATACAATACGAATTAGGACGTTACTTCACACCTCACGGTTTGTGCACAAGAGCGTTGGTAGAAGGGTAGACTATAGGAGATGTTAGTACGGAGCTGGAGCAATCTTTATTAGTTAGGTTGCTAAACAGCCAAAGATCCACATAATAAAAAATAATTTTTAGGTTGTTATTCTCCATGTTATTTTTTTCAAGGTTCAACGGTAGTACGCTACTTGTATCTCAGGTGAGTAGCAATTTACTGTGACATCTATTGATATAATTTTCCTACATTTTTTGAGTCAAGCATATATGCATATACATCTGAAATATTTCATTCAAAACAGGCAAACATGATACATGATATAGGGTGAATATATACACAAGGACACAAATACCTAATACAGCCGTGGATGATTGCATTACAAAGCAACCCTAGTTTCTCGGTGATTGAGGATTCACCTTCTTCAAATCTGAGTGGCGAGGAGGAGCCGAGGAGGCGAGGAGGAGCCGACGGCCGCCTCTTGGATCGATGCCGGACGCTTGGGCAAAGGCTTGACGCGGCAGGCGGGGCGGGCCGGGCAGTGGCCGAGGCGACGGCGGACGGGCCGGGCTGGGCCACAGATGTCGGCGCGACGGGCGGTCGAGCGAGGCGCACGGGCTGATGCTGATGGCGGGTGGAGGACTTGTGGCATGTGGCGCAAGGCGCGGGCGGGCGGCGACATGGATCGGGCGAGCCTTGGCGGCGCTGAGGCTATGATGGGGGCGGCGTCGGTGGCGCGCTGGGCGGGCGGAGCGACGACGGCGATGGCGTGGAGTGGGCGGGCGGCGGCGCGCGTGGCGCGTGGCGGCGCGCGCGGCGGCTGGCGGCGGCGCGGCGGGGGCTGAGGCGGCGCGGCGGCGAGGTCGATTCTTGGGGAAAGGAGGCGGCGGCGGCTCGAGGGGAATGACAAAACTGGTGGCTCGGGGTTAGGTTAAAGGAATGGTTTACGTCGGTCAGGCCGAGCCGACGTAAATATCACCGTTATTTACGTCGGCCGAGGCGGACCGGTTATTTACGTCGGCCTGGCCGACGTAAATCATGGCGCCACGTCACCTAGGCTCCCAGATGCCGGATCACCTGTGTCGGGCCGACGTAAATAGAGCTGGGCCGACGTAAATAAATGCTTGGTTTACGTCGGTTTGTTCCGGGCCGACGTAAATAGAATTGGCCGACGTTAAAAGTTCGTTTTCCTGTAGTGATGATCCTCTCTGCAGGTACGAGGAGGCATGACTGCATGCATATGAGGGATGTGGGAGGCTGGATTTTATTGCGTGGGAGGACAGTTGGGACAGTACGGAAGAAATGAATGCAAAAGCTGGTCGTGCGCCCTATATTATGGAACTACACGTAAAAAACTATACGCACTAAATAACGGAACGGAGGGAGTAGTGTTTTATCTAGGTGACAATTTTTCAATTATTTATGTTAGAGCTCATTCCCCAATCCCCATCACCAATATTTAATATGGGACTAAACCCAACAATTCCTTTTTCTCCGGGATGCACAACCATGCTCGTGTGAACTGTAAAGGGCTTCTGCACGTACGCACCTGGCATACACGTCGAGCTTCTGCACGTCGTCGCCGTACGCTGGGGACCGGCCGCCGGCGCCGGCCACCCGTCGTCCTCCTTTATCCACGGCCACGGCCCCGACCCGGTACCCATGATCGCCGGCGAGCTGCCGCCGCCGCTCCTCCTTCGGGGGGCTCAAGCAAGAAGCGAAGGAGAGGCACAGGCACAGGCACGGGAACAAACGACCGGGAGGGGAGCGTCGCCATCACTTGTAAAGACCAACGCCGGCCTGCCATGATCACGATCTGCATGTCCCATTATAGAATCCTCCGTCGTCTAATTGGACGGATAACTTGGCAAATTGGCAGCTTCTGTTGCTGTGGATGCCATGCCGGCATGGTTCTATGTGCTAATGTGGTCATTAGGTTCCATGCTTACAGTTTGAAGAGGCGGCCGGATGGGCCTGGCAGGCAGTCGTATCCTTGGTCAGATTCTACCTTGAGAAGTGTGTTCGCGATAAGATCTTTCAACGAAGCACGGGGATGTGATCCATGTGCCAATTTTATGAAACGATTTTTATTAACTAAACAACAGAGCTTTTATCATTTCATTCAAAAACAAAAGGTTCACCAGCTCATCACGTCACAGAGAGAAACATAAGGAAATGACGGTTTGTGCGATTCCACTGTGTCATAGAGGTGATTACGACTCCTCAAGAAGATGAGTAAAGAGGAGGAGATGCGCTCTCACAACAAGCAAGAGCGACGCCGACTCCTCAACGTCAACGAGAGGAAGAGAAAGGTGAGATAGGAGAGGAAGGAGAGGATCATCCACTCCGACTTCATACGCATGTGACTTTGATTTCTTAGAAAAAGGATAGGGGATGTCGATAGGAGATTCCAAGGCATCGATGAGGTGACAAGAACTTGAACTAGTACAACTAACAAGGTTTGCGTTGTGACATTGATTGGAGAAGACCTCGATCCGCCGGTACGACACTAGGTGAGACATGAAACTTCTCACAGACATTATGAGTGACATCATCTATGATCAACTAAGCTGGATGAGCCACTGAGTCCAGAGAAACTCCAGTTTACAAGTATGCTACGTTAATGAAAAGTTTGGTGCATAGTTACGGATGGATTATTCTGTAGTTGACTAAAATCATCCAAAAATTTTGAGTTGCTTTAGTCTGGTTTATATATATTAATCCAATAGCGTAGATCTCTCTCTATACTAGACATGTCCCTTCTCAAACTCTAACTACTCGCCGCCACCCACCATTCCCACCCAACACAAGCACATGTCAAGGCACCCCCTCGCCGTTGCCATGGGGCAAGGAACAACACCCTACTTCCTTTGACTAGGTCTCCTGTGCGGCCACACTATCCTTCTTCCTCAAACTATCTCCAATAATATTTTTTCGAAGGCCAATTTTCTTTTGCGAAGTGATTCTGGCTCCCATCAAATGTTCCAACAGATTCTCATCATGGTTCTCTTTAGGTTAAATGTCTTCGTGCATTTGTTTCAGAAGAAAATTCTTTCTCCGTTCTCTTCATAAATTCCTCCGAAAGGGTGCTATTGAGCATGGTGGGAATGAAGAAAAAAAAATAAAGAAGAGAATAGAAAAGAAAAAGAATGAACATAAATGGTGGAAGATGGTCTCTCCCATAGCTCCCAATCCACTTATCCACCCCACCCCGTAACGATTCCCTTCTTCTCACTGACCCGTCTATTTACCCCACTTCTTCGCCACCCTGCAAGCCAACAAACCGTGGTGAACCCTGCATGCCTTAACCCGGCAGCATGATACAATGTCAATGGTGTCAAAGAAGACAGCGGTGGAAAGTGAATCCAAAAACGAGTATAAATCAATTTTTTGTGAATTCTCAAGCGATGGAATGATAGTAAACCTTTTTTTGAACACTTTGGCATTAGCTCTACCTCGCATTAAGATAGAAGCAACGGCCAAAGGCCAAGCAGTTCTTTACAAAGTTTGATCACACGTTAACAATGCTTGTTGACCACTGTCTGTTGGAGCGATCACTAAGAATTCTATGAAACACCGAGTCTGCATTTTGACAAGCGCCTTGGGATTTTTTTTTTTTTTTGCATAGCCTTGGGATGATAGTAAACTCGTAGTATACATCATTTCATTTGTTAAAAAGCCTTTGCCTCCGGTGTTTGGTGGTTTATATTTGATATCCACCCGCTTGTATACAACCGACAGTGCCAAAGAAAACCTAATTCCCTATTATTGGCAACAACATCTCAATATGATCTATGCCTTAAACACCTGATGTACTTGATGCTGGAGTTCTGTAGTAGCAATTACATCGTTCATCGTCAGAAGCATATTTGTTTTTCCTGAGTGCTGGTATCACCTATCTAACTATCAAGATCAGACGCATGTCGCTGCTGCGGCAGTTGCATGCTCGAGATATCCTCCCGGGGGAGATGGCCCAGTGATCCTTCTCCTTCGGCCCCAGTGCTGTGGCTTGCTACCACCAGCTCGGAGTCACTCTGCTGTAGCAATGGCAGGGTGGCCTTTCTGTTCTTTCGGAAAACAAGGTAAAGGATTGCAGCTATGTATATGAGCATGCCGAGGAACCCAGCCATCCCAGAGAATACTTTGGAGACGGTGGATAGCCCACTGCGAAGGAGCAGCTTGAGAAAAGTTGTTATCAGGAAGTATGTGTTTATGACGACGATGAACGAACCAATCGCCCAGGTTAACACAGAGATGCATTTTGAGTTTCTATGCTGCCCCATCTTTGTTTTGCTGCTGGTGAATTTAAGGAGTGGAACTAGAGCAAAAGGAAGCTCAAATGACAGTATCATCTGCACATAATGTAGCAAGGAAACAATTAAAAAAGGGGCGAAAAAAGAAGGCATATGTAACAGATCGATTTAACGTTCTTATATTTATGTAATACCATGTTATGAATGGGGGAATAGCTCAATGCTTCTATTAGAGATGTGTGAATGTATGCATGCCCATATATGGACCACAGGGCTACATGGGTCTAATAGGGTCAGATATATACACTCACATACAAGAGCAATACACATACTACCATTAACACGTTGAAGTTTTTTTGCATAGATTATCAGCAAGATAATGGAAAAAAAAAGTTTTCAAGCGATTACCGATGCGATGATAATCAACTTCCCAGCTGCCGAGGAACCACCAATTACTGACACAATCAGACTTGGCAGAATTGCCAAGGACCTAGTAAAAAGATTCCGTATCCAGGGTGTCATTCGAAGATCTAGAAACCCCTAGATTAAAAAATGAGTTAAGGTTAGCCCCTATAAGATGAAATTTCATACATCAGGAATGTGGCATTAAATTTTTTCCCAACACAAAATAAATAAGTAAATAAATAAATATAAAGATAACCCCAGCCCTTTTTGCCGTAGGCTTACTAGGTACAAACAATATTGATTTTCTCCACAAAATAGTTCATAATGATTAAGTTGTCTTATCACTGCCCCAAGCTTTCTCACCCCATTATAATAAGGCTGGTAAAAACAAAGTCAGCATACATTTAAAACATACCATCTTCTAGCTAAAAAAAAGGTTTGCCATAAGTGTAAATTACATTTATGTCCTTAAAGCTGCAACACAAATTCACTTAGGTCCTAAAACCGTGAAATCACATATTCACGTCCTCAAACTTTTTGAGTGGTTCGTCTAGATCCTAGGCTGGTTTTATATCTCCCAATTTTGTAAAATCATATATTTGTGTTCTTAAATTTAATTACTTCATCCAAGTTCCTAGGATCCTCCCTCAATTCGTATATGTGCTTGGCTTGGCCACAAGCGTTTTCGTCCTCAACTTTAGCCGACAGTCCGTGACCAACTGCCATGGCTCCACCACTGCCACCATGCCCTGGCTACTCTCTCCACCATCACATCGCCAATCGGGGTGCCTGAATTCAAATGAATCTAGTGGCGCGGCTTGGATAGTCAAATCAAACAATCGGACCCAATGGCGACAAAAGAGTGTTGTTTAGGATGGAGCTAAGCATGGCAACCGGTGGAGGAAGGAGCCAAACATAAGGGCGGTGAGAGCCATGGTAGATGCACATCAGGTTGGTGGCTAGAGACAGGGACAAAACATTGATGAGCTGATGGCCAAGCCGAGCATGTCTAAGGGTGAAAAGTGTAGCCTTGGGACCCAGATGAACCACTTAAGCAAGTTTGAATTGTTGCAACATAGACAAGAATTGTCTCAGAATTGTTGAGACACAGAAAACCAGCCTTTTTCAGGGTTTTGGACCTACTTGAACAACATTATACTTTTAGGGATATATAGTGTAATTTACTCCTTTACTAATAGTTTAGTACCGATCAGCTTCGAGAAACAGATTCAAGAATATCTCGAAGTCCAGCTTAACATTCAATTAACTTCAGCTCACTCAGTTTATTCATTCAGCTCAACCACTTTGAACATGCTCTTAAGTTTCATTAACAAGCACACGAATGATTACCTAGGTGATTAACTTTATAAACATATTGGAAATTTCTGCATTAGAGCAACCTACAGCCTTCCATAAACTTTGCAGCTTGCAAGTTAGGACTAATGAATTATAATGCAAGATATACAAAACCTGCATGACATATTGTCCAGCATATGTTCCCGTAATTGTAGAACTCTGGCCAGATGCCAACAAGGCAACCGCAAACAATTTTGAGCTCCAGTTTCCGAGAACATTCTGAAATACAGAAATAGCAAGACAAAGGCAGTATATAATCAGAATATATACTGCAGTGGGACTTGGTAATAATATTTGAGAGTAGTTTATGCATGCACTCTACACAGTAAATTTCAGTATCTTTTAAAAACGGGATAATGTTTCTTATGAGAGCGTTTCCATTTGTCAAACAGGATAGGCATAAATAAAGCAGGATTGCATCAGATGCCCAACTTAGTTGATATCAGAGGCAGAGGGGCTAGTTGTTTTGTTTCCCACCCCGTTTAATAGTTTAATAATGCATGAGAGTTATCGATGATAATATTTATTCACAGAAATTGTTTCATACATGCATCAATCAGGCAGGTTTGCATCAAAATTTCAAACTTAGCTGATATCAAGGGGTGGAGGAAATACCGAAATAGGAGGACTAGCCACCTCGTAGCCACTAAATTGTTGACTTTTTGAGCTAAATTGTCAACTAATGCAATATCATGAAGGCTACAAAAATTTTGACTGACCTTCAACAAAAATGAAGCTTTGTTAAGATCCAAATCACTGCAATTCATCTGGTCTTCAGGGTTCAAATTATCTGAACCGCAGACAGCACCACTAACAGATATGATGGATATGTTGATCAGAAAGGCTATTGTGAGGGCAAATGCACTTTCAATCATGTAGAATCTACAAGCCTCCTGCAAGAAAGTGAAAATAAATATATCTTTGATAACAAAATTAATATTCTTATGTCTTCTTCATTCCTGTATCACTAAAATTGATAGTAAGATACTAAGATGTGTTCTCGACATAATCGTAGTCAATTTTTGCAGGAGAAACTAGCAAGGATGAACAAATTTGGGTGCACATACAATATCAAATTAACAACAAAGAACAAAATAACAGTGAAACATGAGGTCAAGACAAAGAGAAACAGAGATTACTTTGATTCCATGAACCGATCGTGGCACTTTTCTTGATAGTACCAATGCTGAATGGAGAAAAAGGTTATGCCTGCAATTATTTTATAAAAAAAGGTCTTATATTTAGAATTAGAGGTGTTTGAGAGGAAAGGGGAAGGTGGAACGGATGGATAGGGATCTTACGGCATCACCATAGCACCAAGTAATGAGATAGCAAGACCTGTAGCACCATTTTCTTTAAGTTCAGGAACAAAAAGACCCCTCACAACTTCTGAAGCATTTGGTTTAGAATAACCAAGTTCAACTAAGAAGCAAGTTGCTATTAAGAATACCAGAAAAGATATAAGGAATTCTAGCTTACGAACCTGCATGAACAAATCAATAAGCAATATGAACAATTCAATGGACAAGATATAAACACTGCTGGCTAACTAATGTCATTGTACTGATAGTTAGTATTCGCCGACAAAGCTTCTTTAAATAGTATTTCTGTTATATAGAAAGTAACAACAAAAAAAGCCTCGATATTTAAGATTTTAAAACTCTCTTCTTCCTTGGCAACAAAAACTTCATGGTAAAATACTAACCGGTAAACAGAGTAACAGGCAATGTAAAATATAAACATGACAAATTCTTACGCCATACTGTTGTAGTAACAGGAGCATCAAAGTGCTGAGCCCAGTTATCAGAACACCACACCATATCGGGATTTTGAAGAGCATGTTCAAAGCAAAAGCAGTTCCAATTACTGCAACAAATGAACAACCCCAAAAGCGGATTAGATATCACCAGCAGAGTCAACGCAAAGCACAGAGTTGCAGATGTCTATTACTTGCCAGTGTAAATGACTGTTTCAACATCATAAACTGCTATTTCAAATTTAGATTTGTTTCAGAAAATATGACATCTGAAATATCAGAAAACAGCTGAAATGTAGAATCCTAGCTCTATGAATCATTTAATACAAAATGCAAAGTATGTGGCACAAGGTAAAATTTTACAAGTTTTAATACCTTCAGGAATGTCGCATGCAACTACGGCCAGTTCTGCAAGAATCCATAAAATGAAATTTGTGGCCTTGGGATATTCAGCTCTGCAATGTTCAGCGAGATGCTTCCCTAACACATAGAAGAACTAAACAAATGATCAGCAATGTTTGCATGAAAAGCAATAATGATGTTCAATTAAACTGCATGACTCATAATACTGACCAGTCACAACTCCTAGTTTCGCTGCAAGTGATTGAATTATAAGAGCAGCACAAGATGCAATAAGTATAATCCAAAGAAGCTGTGGACAAAAGAAGATGGTTGTGGTTCTTATTTAGAGACAGAGTTTCAATCCATAGAATTTCATATTTTTAAAAAGAAAGAAAGAACAGGCGCTACCCAGAAAATCCTAGAAACTTGGGAATTAGTCATGCACCTCATATTTAAATTGTGCTCCAGCCTGTAGGTCAGTCTCAACTGCAGGATGAGCAATTCATTTGGTCATGAGCACATAAATATTGCAAATGAATACCAATTTAAATGAATGAACAAAAAAATCCAGCTAATCTTACAATTGCCAGGATCAATATACGCAATAGAGACGAGAAACCCAGGCCCTATGTATGAGAACAAATTCTTCCAGCTATTTTTCTGCCAATAGCATAAAACAACCAATAATTCATTTTCTTCATTCTGAAGCCAGCATCCAGGTAAACAAAAAAAATTTCAAAACAAACTTATTAGTTCTTCCCCTTCACTTGATAATTATTTTCTCTATTTCTCAGCAGATAGTATGTTTATTTCTTAATCCTTTTTTGGCCCATCAGATTAGAACCAACAAATTGTAACCATCGCTATGACAGATGAACATGGGAGAATTATCTTGATAAATGAAAGAATAAGCCTGGATATCAGCTCAGCATGCTGATGTTAATTTTCAATTGAAGACCAAAAGGCGTATATACGATATATGATACCTCAGGAATGACAATCTGATCGGCATCTATGCTGTCGATAAGAGGAGTGCCAGGTCCATTTGAGAGATTATCCCTCCCAACGCTAGTCATAAATTGCAGGTGTGATGAACATTGCATTGGGACACTCATCTCAGTCACTCGAAAGAACCCTAAAGCTGTGGAGCTGCAAAGACAATACAAGAAGGGGGGGTTATTTATAGGTACACTTTCTAATGCTGGCAGCTCAGTCGTGAAAGCACAAATAATCAAACACAAGAAAGCTTCCAGTAGGATAGCAAGAACCATAGCCACTAACATAAGATAAGATAAACGAACTAGAAGACCAGAAAACAGTGGACTAAAGGAAAGATACAGCGTGTACATTATTAAAAAGTAGTAATTTTTAGCCTAACTTGATGTACCAAATGGGAAGACGGGCGAGCTACGGACGGCACCACAAATCTACTTTACGAAGAAAGATATATTCCTATGTGCAAATTGGACGGTGCAGAGGTAAAGACACTTCAGTGTGTGATTAGCAACAGAGCATCAAGAATATAGAAATAACAGTACGTGATATTGAGATGCAAGCTTCAACCTTTATCCCATACATACACTAGTTAAACAACAAGACGGAATCCCACGGGCAAGAGTCGGAAGGGAGCATGCAAGAGGGAAATAAAACAGTGGAGAGGGGGGGACACGAGGTCATCAGCCTAAGACATCAACAGATATAAGATCAGCTAGGCACTAGCACACCATGAACTTCGACTGTCATCTCACATGTAAATCATGACGAACCAAGTACAAGCCACCGCCCAAGCAACCGCAACGCCCATTGCGCGCAATGTACAGGAAAAATCTCATCTTTCGCGTGCTCGTCGCATCACTCAGGAGCTACATACCGCAGCGACGGGGAATCCCCAGTCCGTGCCCGGATCTGCCTGGGGCGGCTTGATCGAATCGCGGCGGCTGGAGCCTGGAGGGAGAGAGAGAGAGAGAGGAGGGCGCTACCGGTACCTGCGGCAGGTAGCAGGCGGACTGCTTCCGGGAGAGAAGCAGAGCAGAGACGACGACGTCGCCACCGCCGCCGCCGCCCTCACGAGTCACGGGTCACGCGGTCACTCACGCCGCCGCTTCTCCCGCCCTGTTTCTTCTTTCAATAAAAAAAGAGCCTGAGAGAGTGAGATTGCACGGATTTTAGTGCCTCCGCTCGTTGCGGCCACGTAACGGCTCTGCAGACTGCAGCCCAAGAGTCCGAGGCACGCTTTGACTCGAGGCCGAGTGCAGAGAGGCGGCGGCGGCGCTCACCTCCCCGGCCGCCGTCGGATCGTCCGTCCGAGCGCGCGGACCCGTCGTCATTCAATGCCGTGCCACCGGCTGCCTGCCTGCCTGCCTACCAGTCTACCTAGTCGCTCGATCCCAAGCCTTGATGGTAGTCACAACACAAACTTCTCCGTGTCGTTTACGGACGCAGTATTTGGACACGGAAAGCAAAATTTTTTAGGGGAAAAATGAGGCATGTACGCTGGAGTTTGGATTGAATATGTGTATAAATAGAATTGTATAGATTTTGCTGCCGAAGGCCACTGTCAGCTGCCGAAGGCCATTGACAAAGCACAAGTTAAGAAACTATGAAATAAAAATAACGAGCGAGGTGGTTCGCGCGTTTACACGGCTAGATTTGTTTTGATATATAGTGTTTATCTCTAACTCATAATCTATCTGTAACATATCGGATCAGATTTAGAGTTTATCTCTAATAAATTATATCAACTTTAGTATTTAATATGAATTTCTAATATTTTCTTTTAATCTAAGCCGCATAGATCTTTTATTCTTTAGTATTTAATCCGAATTTCTAATATTTTTCTTTTAATCTAAGTCGTTATAATCCGGCCCCACAAAATCAATGGCATAGATCTTTTATTTTTTTTGATTTATGTGAGAATTTCTTTGATTGATCTTGGTCGTTATAATTTGATTCTACCGTTGATCTAACGGTTGAAATAATTTGGATGATGTGGATGAACGTGGTGACTTCTTTTTCTCCTTCTTTATCTCTACTCTCTACTATATTAAAGCACCTTGTGGTCGTGGTGGTCGTAGTTCGAACTTTTAATCCGGACCGTCCATCTCGTCGTGCCTCCTCCGCTCCATCCGATCTGCAAACCGTCCGCCCCCCGGCCACGATCCCTACCATTTGGCCGCCCCCTCCATCTCCCTCATCTGCCTCCGCCCCTCCCTCACCCTCACCCGCCGTCCTCCCCCACCCGCGCCGCGCTCCCACACCGGCGCCACCGCCATCTCCTCCTCCTACCCACGCAGCCCCATCCCCGCCGTCCTCGACTCCTCGCTGCCGCCACTCGGTCTCTTGCCGCCGCAGGACTCCCCCCTTTGCAAGACTCGCTTGCCACGCTTGCCCTCCTCGCCGCCGCTCCTCCCGTGTCGCGCCTCACCGCCGCTGCTGTCTCCTCCTCCTGCCCACGCAGCCCCATCCCCGCCGTCCCTGAGTCCGCGCGCCCCCTATGATCCCCGTGCCCGTGGACGCCCTCGCCACCGTCCTGCCGAAGCCCTCAACCACGCCCTATCCAAATCTAAGCCGCCGTCGAGCTAGCGCCCCCTCGCCGTCGTTGACGGGCACCTCCGAGCCACCATCTGATCTGTGCCCCCACGCCGGAGCCGCCGCCATTTCGTCTAGGGAATCGTTAATTCCATCATCTGAAAATTGGGGAATTGTTGCAATTTTCATCTACTGCTGCATCTGATGAATTTTTTTTGTTTGTGCAGTTACCACTGTTGATTCTAGCAACAAGGCGCTGGAGTTCTTGGGGCTCCGTGACCATGAGGACGGCCTGGTTTTTGTCCATGCAGACCAGCTGGTAAGAAGATGGTTTACCTGCGTTAAATCATGTGCAGATGTGTTCTTGTCCTGAAGGATGAGTTCTGAAGGATTTTGTGTTTTTGGTTTCGCTCGTGCGTGGATGATTAGGATATTGAGGTGAACCTGATTATCATGGACTACTGCATGCCCGGCATGACATGATATGATCTGCTCAAGAAGATCAAGGTAATCTTCAACTCTCGGTGCCATCCATTGATCTGATCTGCTGCATACAGGAGTGATAATTCATAATTATGCTTAACTGACTTGTTCCTCCAGGAATCATCATCTCTCAGGGACATCCCGATTGTGATCATGTCATCCGAAAACATCCTTCAAGGATGAATACGTAAGCACTCTCATGAATCTATATATTGTTTTAGGTTATGCAAGTTGTGAGAAATAAATCGAAGTTACTTGTGCGCAAAAGATTAATTTTAACCCAAAGAAGAGCATCATCTAGATTATCTAATTTTTTGAGATGAAAAACATATATCTCCAAGACTCCAACTATTGATGATTGGGTTAGCTAATTGTAATTGTTATATTTTGAACTTGGTTTAGATGGTTCCCTGATATGTGCTACTTTGATGAATCTCCCTTTATGTCATCTGCATCTTGAACTTTGCACATGCTAGCATAATTATTCATTTCACGGCATGCTTTTGGTAGTGTTGTGTTTTCGTTTGATTTAGTTCCAGCCATTTCAATGTTGAACTCAGTGGTGTGCAATTCTGTTGAAAACAGCTATTATTCATGTTGTTCATTCATGCTGTTTTGCTTTTGGTAGCGTGGAAGCATTAATGTAGGAATTAGTAAGCATCCTGAATAAACTACAGTTTCAAGGATAATCCGTGGAATTTCAATGATGGCATCATGATGCAACCTTATGCTTGGTCTATATCTCACTGCTTTTTCAAATAAAAATGCATCAAGAGAAAACACTAATCAGTAATGGTACCGCCTGTCTTTCCATTCCTTCTTCTTCTTTGGTGCTTTGGTAGTGTACTCCGAGAGACCAATTTCATAAAAGGTGAAGTGATGAACTAGACGACCAATGCCCTTTTTATAGCAATATTGTAGAAACAGTACCATTTTATTTTATCAACTGACCGAAATAATAAAATGTTGTGAGTATGTATGTTGCTACATGTAGCAAGCAAAATGGAATTGTGAAAATGTATGACTTTCCAGTTGGATCAAGGATGATAATGATTTGAAAGGTTTGTCCATTCTCTTTGTTAATAATCTTAAAATAAGATACAAATTATAAGAAGGGAAGGGGGTTTTCTTGTACTACCCCTAGGTTTAGTTGTATGATCTGTTAATAGGAATTAGAGTTTATTTTGTTCTACATGATTGGTGCCCTTCCCTTGTGTGCTAGCAAGAGAAGTTCCTGGAGAGTCAAACACTTCTAGATTCCTTGAAGTTATATGCCTTGCCATTCTCCCTTGATTTCTATTTGTTGGGATACTGGCCATAAAACGAATAAGGACTTGGCTGGTCCTTTGTTAACAATGATACATTCCTAAATAAAACCCCTTTACCTGAATGGACAACATCTGGCTTTGTTTTTTTAAGGTTTAATCTAGATGATAATGGAGGTCATTAGGATTGATTTGTGTATAATAATTTAAATCTGTTAACATAGGTTCGCCCAATGTACTTGGCAAATAGCTAATTTCTAATTTACTATAAAAGTTTATCTCATTTTTTGAAACAAAGATTAAGTGATGTCATGTGAGATATTTAGGAATTGATTGAGGGAAACATATAATTGACACCTGAAAATGCTCCACAAGTTTAGGTCTTGTTCAAGTTTCTTTACAAGCTCACCTAACTAATGTATAGATAGAATATAGCTATCGGTCCAGTCTGAAGCTGAATGTGATAAACTAACCATATCATCTCGATGTCATAACATAATACCTTGTGATGTTCATTTTTGCTAAACTCTGTTCTGAAATAATGATAGGTCATATTACTTGAGCTCAAACTGACATTTTAACTCTCAATATTTTCTCTGCAGAGGTGAAAGTGCGGTAATCTGGGAAACAAGGTATATTAAAATTTCCATGAATCAGACAAATTTAAGCCATTCCACTAGGAAATAAAATTTAATAGAGGTTATAGAACAGCAGATGTAAGAGCAAGAAGGAACATTGTAGGGACAGCAGATGTAGTCACTGTTGTTTACATACAAGTGTGTAATTTGAATTGTAGTCATGCTACTGAATCAGCTGTGTAATTTGAACATTCTATATTGTCAGTTACCTGTAAACCTTGTCCTTTATGTATTTCATTTGTTATTTGGTAATGGTGTAGTGTTCATGTGTTGATCTGTAATCTTCTTCCTTTATATTTCAATTGTTTGTATGTTTGTTTTAGTGCCACTCATCTCAGTGATTTTATTTGTATTTTTTATGAGGATGTTTGTTCACCTCATGTTTGTAAATGCAAAATTTCAGCTTGATTGCTTTCAAATTAATTCTATGTGGTTATATACTTCATGTAACATGTATTACGAAATGTGCCTTAATATCGGCTGTGGGGGTTTTAAATATATCTGATATACTACAATGAAAATGGTTTTCGAAGAAATAATGAAATTGAAAATGGTTTTCAAAGAAATAATGAAAATTTCAGCTCGCTTTCCTGAAATGTATTGATCGCTTTCGTGTCCTCATGGACTTCATAACAAATTTTAATGCCATGTTGATTATTTTATTTTATATTTTGACATTTCGTATTGTTGAGACTTTCGTTAGTAAATTAATTTTTTATTATTTATAATGATCAGCACCCCATTACATCAACCCGCGACAACTATTTTACATACAAGCTTACAATTTCTATAATACGATATATTATCCGACATGCTTTGCACGTGCACGCTAACCATACAGAGAAGTACTTACGTCTTAGTCGAGGTGCTGGTTCAGTTGCATGTAATTTTTTTCCTCTTTATACCATTGAGATGTATTTGGATTGAATGTGTGCTCAATTCAATTGTCATTATATTTATTCGGAATAATTTGCTCCTATTCTAATTCACCGCTGATTTTTTTATTTTACTTTGAAATCTCGTTGCGGTAGACGAATGCACGCATTGCTAAGTTAAACCACCCTTTATAATTTTTATGTTTCATAATTTATGTTTCCCTTTCTCCCCTTTAGTTCCGTGGCAGAGCACGGGCATTGTACTAGTATATATAATAGATAGATAGATAGATAGATAGATAGGAACACCGGCTTCCTCCCACAAGCGAAATTCATTTAGCATCGCATCGAGCATGGAGAGGGCAAAACGCTCAACCGAAAATTTTGTTATTGCACTCCAGCCAAAGATTCCAAACGATCCCAAGGATGATGGGATCTTGAAAATTTTGTTATTGCACTCCAACCAAAGATTTCAAACGATCTCAAGGATGATGGGATCTTCTCCGTCCGCAGGTGACACCAAACCAAGGTGTCGGTAGTATCTTGTTGTGGAAAAGAACCGGCGAAGAACTTGCACTTGGACGGTCCCCAAGGTTTCCAATGAAAATTATGTCTAGGGAGAGGGTACCATCAACAAACTAAAGTTTGTATAATTGGGCCTTATATAAAAGGACACTGACAATGTAACATAGCATGGTCCTATATGAATCATGTATGATATGATCTTGAAAATTACAACAACTTCAAGATGACCAAGGTCATATTTGCCAAAGTGAGCTTTGTTAGGGTTTATGTCAGATATATGTACAAATAGGTTAGAATTTGGGTCAAACTCTATATATTGTCCCTTATATAAAGAAGCACCGTCAATGTAACCCACAACAATAAAAATAGTGGTGTCGGCATGTAAGGCCCATGTGTTTGTGACATGGATGGGATACACACTGCGGTGTTGGGGAAGAAAACCCATAATCATGCCATAGATGTAGATGAGCGTCAATACGCATTACTAGATATTGTGTCTCCGGTGTTGTTCCGCGTTCAATCCTAACAAACTAGTTGATAAAATAAAATATGGCTTACATTTTGGGGTGCATTTTTCTATTCCATTACATAGTTGATAGACCCATACTTGTCATTGTGTAATTTTATGTTTCTTATGTGACATTACACTCGCTTTATATTTTTTCTACACAATTATTGACCGTTTTTTGTCACTTAAATCATTAGGTGGTCCTAAAAAGATCAGTTTTCCCTAGCAATTATAATGCCCTCATGCCACTACGTCTGGTCATAGACATTTGCACCTCCCCTGCTAGAGGCATGCCCAACAGGAACTCCTACTTGACCCACATCTTTCTCACACCCAATCCATCCCCACGCCACTCGCTGAAACCCTATCAGGTTGTCGTTGTCAAGCCGCTCTATTGTCGTCGCCTCCATAAGAAGCTAAGATCGTTGTGTCGTCCCTCGCAAGCGCCTCCGTTCCACCTACGTTGTAGCCTACTAGCGAGCACCACCTTACCTCCACAGGTCCCACCATCTCGCTGACGAGGCCACAAAACTGAGCTGAGGTATTTCTTCTGTGTCCTGTAACCAACAGACCACACATTGCTGCGTCGTCGCGGCTCTTCACTACGCCACTGGCTGATGCTAAACGCCGTTGAGCCTTCGTGTCACTTGCCACTGGACATCCGTGGTAGTCGAGGGTCGCCGCTTGTCGCAAACTATGCTACCAACGCCTCCCTAGCCATTTCACTGGTTGTGTAGCACCTTGCTCTATCTCCTCCTTTCACTGTCTGAGTCACCACCATCTACATCCGTGATCACGTCTTGCGGCTCCACTACGCTAACGAACTGAGCGTGCCACCTATACCATCGAGTCCTAGGCTAAGTCCATCTGAGCCATTCATACTATTGTGTTGTTGCACGCGTTTGAGTGAAGTATCAATCTTAGTCTTTGATCACTAGATTTGGTGCAACAATGCGATAGCTGTGGTCGAGGGAGGAGGGATGACGACGACATCATGGATAGAGATGGTGGCAGTGGTCGTTGATAGTAGATTTTGCAAGGCCATGGCCAGGCAACGGAGCTCTTAAGGATAGGATGGATATTGGCTGCTGCTTATACCGTGAAAGCTGTGGTGGAAAATAAATATACAACCTCACGACAGTTGAGCGATGCTATATTACAATTAACTAGTAGGTACAAAGTATTTTATCTGTATTTTGGAGCTTGGAGCGCTTTGTCCACCTAGGTCCTCGATAGCTCTGGAAGTGGTTTCAAGATTGTGCGGAGATGTTTTTCACGGATCTCACAAAGCTAAAGACTAAAGTTTGCTTTTGGTTTCATAGCCTTCTGCTGTGTAAAAGAAAACGGAATATATGGATAATAAAAAAAAACAGGCACATGTATAACGTAACGTGTCATCCATTCGGCATAGGTTTGGCTGGCCGTGCACGTTCATGGGCCGTCATTGTTTTTATGAAATGCAGCGGAGCCTGCAAGTTGCAATCTGCCAATGCCATGGCCCATGGAGACATGGCGGCCCATCATGGTTAAGAAATCCATGCGACCCCACATGTGTCAGAGACGAAGAAGGGCCAGTTGGAGCCGGATCGTTTCACATTTTTCAATATGTAATATTAATCGTGTTTATTGGAATCAGCTAAATAGACCCCTATAACCAATTCGTCATAGACGACAGAGAAAGATTGTCCAACCAACGAGTAACAAAGGGTTTTTTTAAAAAAGAAAAATGCTGACTTAATTGCTCTGGATCTTTAAATCACTACGAAAATTACAATAAATTATGGAAAAAGGTAGTGTAGGGTATGATACCTTCAAGTTCTCCATAAAATTTCAGCTCTAAGTATTATTTGCAGAATGAAGGCTTTTTTTGTTTCTCATTGCATAAGCATTGTTTAGGGTTGAAATTGTGGAGAACATGAAGGTAGCATGCCCCCACGCAATCAAATGTTTTCATATATTTTAGTGATTTTTATGACGACGTTCCAATCCTAGCTCCGCCTACGTACCGATCGCCTTTTTTTTGGTGGGCTTCAAAAAAATGGGAGAAAACCACATCGATGTTAGAAATCGAGGCGCTCCTCCCCAATCAAATCCTTTTACAAAGAAATACAGATCTGCTCTGGTCTGAGTTATCTTGCTCCGCAACAGTTCCTGACCACGCTGTTGGTGATTGACAAACGGCCCACCTTGAAGCAGGCCTTAGGCCGATCCCGTATCGACCCAAGGCGCGAACAGAGGACCAGGCAGGCCGCTCCCGGCCGTACCAACAAAGCCGCCTGACTCGTTTGAAGCGCCTCCGGGCTTGACTAGGTCAAGCCCGTGCGACACCGTGTTCCTCCGGGCTATCCCAGAGCTGTGGAGAAGGTCCCCCGGTGATCCGCTCATTCGTGGGCGGTGGCGACACCTGTCATGGCCCGCCATGCTTTCTCCGGCTTGACCGAACGCGATCAGATCTTTCTGGGACCCCACCGGGAGAGTACGCGAGCGATCCATCTTGTCGTTTGCCCTCTTTGGCAGGCGGCAGATGGTTGTTGCGCTACGCGACGCCCCCAACGGGTGGCGCAGAGCTGGCTCGGTCCAGTCAAGGCCATATTGGGGATAAAGGGAAAGTGCTTTCCCCCTAAAGAAGTTCTCCCCCTTGAACAGCATGTCAAGACAAACACGTGTTCAAGATTAACCCGACCGGCTTCTCCTCGCGGGCTCGAGCACTCGACAGACCCTAGAACGAGACAAGAACCTCGTCACTAAAGCAAAGACCAGCGCGGGGCCCGCCGTATTAGCCTCGGGCGGCCCACGGCGTCTATAAAAGGAGGATTCCTGGACATTGCGGGAGGACGGCGAACTGAACACCCGGAATTCCTGATCCGATTCTACCTGGTCCAAGCACAAGCAACATTGGCATCCGAAGTTTCCTCCACGAGTAGCCTTAGCCTTTAGCCGTCGCCACTGTAAGCTCGGGATCGGCGCCTCCAGGTCCGATCCCGGCACCTCTGCATCGCTTTTCCACCATATAGTCAACAAGACCGAGTAGAGCCATTACCCGGCGGTGGGGCTCGAACCAGGTAAATCACTCGTGTTCCACGATTTGCATCGTTCCTCCCGCCTTCCCACCGTCTGAAGGATCTGCACCGGATCACCTAGTCGCACCAGGCCCTTGTCCGGGAAGACCGCGCGGCCCTAGCCTTCCGCAGGCTTGGCCACCACCCGGGCTGCTGAGAAGGGTTGTCGTTGGGCCTCACACCAACTACAAATTCGTCTGCCGGTCCGTGGACCCGCTGCTCTTCAGGAGCGCGATTCCCAGACACCGACACACGCCTCACACGACGTCTACTGCCCTGCTACAGCTTCTGCAAGCCTAACCTAACACAACCCCTCGCTCATCTGCCTCTCTTCCTGAACAAATCTCTTCTAATTTTCTTCTAATCTCTCTCTAATCTCCTCTAATTACCTCTGGAATTTCTCTAATTTTCGTAGCCGTCATAAACACCTGGGAACCTTTCTTCATCTCCTCGTCCCGAGCCCCCGTATCCTTTATATAGAAAAATACACCGGTTTCTACGTCGGTTCGTCTAACTGGGCCAGGAAGCTGTGCCGTGCCCAGCTGGGCCGCACCCCGCTCCTCTCCGCCTGGGCCGCAGCGCCTGCAGCACCCCGCTTGGGCCTCACGCCGCGCTTTCACAGCCACCTGCATGTGCGTGCATGCACACACACACACCCCTCTTGCATGCATGCATACACTGCACACCGCAGTGCACAGAATCCTCCTTTTTTTTCCTTTTCTTTCCTTTCCTTATTTCTTTTTCTTTTCTTCTTTCCTACAATATATATATATATATATATATATATATATATATATATATATATATAAATTTGAAAAATACTGAAACTTGGTTGGATCGATCACTAAAGTCCTCAGATTTCGAAAACCCGTCGAAGTTCACGGAGGCTCTGTGAACTGGAGTTCACGCTAGCAAATCTCTCTCTCTCTCTCTCTCTCTCTCTATATATATATATATATATATATATATATATATCCAAATCTCACCAAAGATCATTAGTTCAAGATTAGTCCAATAAATCATAATCATCCTCAAATATTCATCCAAAATAAATTGGAAAATCATCTCATCACATGATATTCAAAATATTCACTCAACAAAGAAGGAAAACATTATGCTGTTGCGGTGTTGCCAATGATCGAACATGTGTTGCCTAGGTGACATCCAAGAGATCTCACACGACACCAGTAGATTGCAGCGAGCGCACACGATGCATGCAGCCATTAGCCAATCCCCCTGGTGGTTGACGTTGCCTCTTGTCCAGCACTCCGCTTAGTACGTACTGCTCAATAGCTTGTTCACGAAATAAATAGCGCCACATTTGACTCCACTGCTATATCTCATCTCTACCTTCTCATCACTGGTGAAGACAATAAAAACAACTGATGATGTGGTCTGTCCCGTCATACGTACCCCACGCCTTCAATATGAAAAAAAAAAATCCAAAAGCTGCTTGTGATAAGAACCGTCTTTGATAGTGCCTCGTCATTGGCGGGTCCATAAATGATCCACTAGCGATAGGGTACTACCATATCACCTCCGGTGATACTTTTACTAGTATCATTGGAGGTCCCGTAACCAAACTACTAGTAATAGGGTATTATCATGGGCGGTTCTAGACAAGAACCGATGTATTTTTTCAAAATTTATAATTTTTCGAACAAAGGCAACAATATTTATAGAAACTTTATATTTGGTTGTATAATAGCTATTTATATCAGTAGCTGGTGTAGCAGCTGAAGTTATCTTTCTATTATCTAAAAAAAGTTTCATAGATAACAAAGAAAATTATATAGTCTATTAGGAAGTTCAAATTTTTTTTTCATTTTATCTAGTAGAGAAAACCCCAAAGATCATTAAATTCTAAATAATTTAAGTCGAAAGATTCTAAATTCTATTTTAAAATATTTTTAGTTATTTTTATCGATTGTGAAGTTTGAATTTTTATCATTTGAAAATCAGAAGCTTTCGTAAACCACCTATCACCAATTTTATGGTTTTCCACGAAGAACCGTTCGTTTCTAGCGGTTTTTAAAACTTCGATCTGGATGAATAAATTTGGTTGAGCTACAAGCGACAAAACACGGCGAATTTTGCAAGGACCTCCCCCCTCAAAAAAAAAAAAAAAACAACAACAACCAACACACACTAAAAAATGTACGAGGGAACATAACAGCACCCTACCTGGTAGATAGTGGCATTACACTAAGCATGAGTTAAAACTGGAGAAAGAAAAGCACACGACAGGTTGGTGAACAGAACAGCGATGTATCATATATGGCGCATGCATGCACGATCGATCGATCCTCTCTGGGATATCCATGGTCCTCACTCCTCAGCTACCCATGGCCGGGCGCTTGCGTTGCATGCACACACAATAACATGCATCCATGTCACGGCCGCCCCAGCCGCCTGCAGTGCAGGTAGGAGGTAGCCAATAGCCATAGCCATGAGCCCATGAGCTTTGCTTTGTAGCTAGCTACTATGCAGCATGAGCTCGCTCATGTAGATAGCCGAGGGGCAATGCGATGCAACGCAAAGCTCTCACCGATCAGGCGATCACCACCTCCTCCTCCTTTTCTTCCTCTCATCTTTTCTTCGCCCTCTCTCCTTTCCGTGACATTCTCTGATTGGTCTGAGGGCCACATGATGGAACGGCCAAGGCCAAAGGTGTCCTCCAAAGAGGCGGCCATGACTTAACATGAAAGCGTCCCCTTTTACAGCTCCGACAGGTGGCCACGAGGCGTACATACAATAATATTATGTGTGCATATGTGTATCTCCCTCCTAACATGTACATATCCTACGTTGCTGTGCCCGTCTGCGTGCATGCATGCCTCGTCCCTCTGTCAAGTGTCAACTCCTCTTTGCGAAAGCGTCCCAATATTCTCTCTTTTTTTCGAGCTTTTTTTTTTTTTTACAACCATACTTGAGAAGGTACGTGCTAGCTGGCCAAAGTGTCATGAGGTACTGTCTCAAAGGTATATCTAACACCCTACATTTCAGTAGCACATCGTCGAATTAGCATCTCCTTCTACTGGTTTAATTATAACCCCTGATATCTCAATTCATGGCATTCCGGGTTAACTTTTTTGGACAAGTGAGGTCGAACCCCAAATACGATGTTATGAATGTGTGGGCCAGCTCCAAAGGTGGGCAAGCTATAAGTGAATTTCCAGTCAAGACGTTACACATGGTACGAGAGCATCACCCTTATTGCACGTCGCGTGTGCGTTTGGCCCACATATATATCAGTGAACGAACTGGTACGCGTGATATATATATATACGGTGCTTCGCGAAGTACATATGTGTTGGTGCTTCGCGTTCAGTGTACACAACCTATGACTGATCTGAACGATCCGAACCGGCCATTTTGATCTTCTAGTTGATATGAGCTCACAAACAAAATTTTACATTTTTTTGATTTTTTAACTATTTTAAACGATTTTTTGAAAATTTATGATCTAAGTTATTACGGAGCCTCCAAAAAGGCTGGTTTTCAAAAATCTGTTTAAAATAGTAAAAAAATTTAAAAAATGTAAAATTTTGTTTGTAAACTCATATCAATTAGAAGATCAAAATGAGCAGTTCAGATCGTTCACATCGGTCTCATGTTTTACAAACCGAACGCGAAGCACCAACGCATGTGTACTTTATAAGCACCATAGCTCAACTCTCTCTCTCTCTCTCTCTCTCTATATATATATATATATATATATATATATATATATATATAATATATATAGGACGCTGAATGGGACTCCATGGAGTAAGTGCTCCATGCTTCATTGCCGTTGGATTTCATCAAGATTCGTGCAAACATATTAAACACATGCAAAACAACATTGTTAATTACTGTTCAAAGGTGTGAATGCAATAAATGCATAATTAATCGCTTCCAAACTAGGCATGGAGCATGGACTCCATGGAGTCCCAGATACTTTTACTATATATATATATATATATATATATATATATATATATATATATATATATATATATATATATATATATATATATATATATAGAGAGAGAGAGAGAGAGAGAGAGAAAGGTTAGCGATTTCTCGAGAGTACGGATCTCTCCATTCTCGAGTGGTTTTCAAATTCGAGATGTCTAACAACCGATCCGAACCGTTGATCTTGTTCGTCTCATCAAACGTTGTCGATGAACAAGTTTCATATTTTTTTAATTTGTTTACTATTTGTTTCTTATGTTCAAAATCAGCTTTTTGAACGCACCACGACTAATTGGATGGCTGATTTTAAAATATAAAACAAATAGTAAACAAATTAAAAAATATGAAACTTTGTCATCGACAACGTTGATGAGATTTAACAAGATCAACGATTGAACGTTGTTAGACATCTCGAATTTCAAAACCACTTGGGAGTACGGAGAGATCTATATTCTCGAGAGTACGCTAGCTATTCTCTCTCTCTATATATATATAGAGATTAGCTAGCGTACTCTCGAGAGTACGGATCGCTCCGTACTCCCGAGTGGTTTTTGAAATTTGAGACGCCTAACAACCGATCCGAACCGTTGATCTTGTTCGTCTCACTGAAACGTTGTCAGTGACCAAGTTTCATATTTTTTTAAATTTGTTTACTATTTATTTCTTATGTTCGAAAATCAGCTTTTTTGAACGCACCACGACTAATTGGATGGTTGATTTTCAAAAATATGAAACAAATAGTAAACAAATTCAAAAAAATATGAAACTTGGTCACTGACAATGTTTCAGTGAGACGAACAAGATCAACGGTTCGGATCGGTTGTTAGACGTCTCGAATTTCGAAAACCACTGGATCCAGATTCTCGAAAGACGCTAGCTAATCTCTCTCTCTCTATATATATATATAAAATCATCATCGACTGAAATCCAGGATTTCAACGACTTCCCACTTACCCGCGCGCCGCCGGCTTCATTCGCTCTGGGACCTCCCGCCGCCGTCTTCCTCTCCTCCGGCGACCTCCTCTCTCTCCCGCCGCTACCGCCAAGGATTCGGGTTAGGGTTTGGTGGGTTCGGGTTCGGCGCCTTGAGATTAGAGGATGGCAGGAGGAGGCGGCGGCGGCGGTTGGTTGAGATGGAGTAAGGCTAAGAGAGCGGGCGGCGGCGCCGAGCCGGGACGGGAAGCGGTTGAGGCGGCAGTGGCGGGGGTGAAGGCTACGGCCGGGTTAGGTTGGGAGGGGCAGCGTCGGCGGCAAGAGGTCGGGCAGCGTGGCAGCTAGGCAGCGGCAGCGGAGGCGGAGGCGGTGGGGGAGGAGGAGGAGGAGCGTGGAGCAGAGACATCGAGGTCGGGGGGTGGTAAAGAGGAGAGGACAAGGGAAAGTAAGAGAGAGAGTGGGGGAGGCGGGGCTGATCTAAGCGTTAGATTGAGCTCCAACGGTACGGAAAATCGACGGATAGGAAAGGGAAAAACAGTCGGCTGATATATATGGTCCAGCACGTACGTGCGTGGTGAGAGCAAGCAATTAGGGGAAGAGTTAGCTCGCACGTGTCTGTTTCCGCCGGCGCCAAATTAGCTCTGGATGGCGACCGCGTGGAAGGAACGAATCAGGTTGGTCGATCGTGCTTAAAATATATTGGACCTGGATCATGCTTTCTTTCCATCTCGATCCCCATAGAATATCTGCGGTGCACGTCACGAACATTTCCCTTTCCCCGGCCCCGTGCACTGCCATTTGTTCTTTTTCTATCTATATATACACACATACGTAAAAGAGAGAGTGACCTTGTTTGCTATGACCATATATATGCAATTTCACCCACTATATATATAGAGGAATGCTAGTGTGCATCAGGAAGCGGATCTCTCGATCTTTCAGTCAATTCAATCGAGATGTCTAACAATCGATTCGAACCGTTGATTTTGTTAGTCTCATTGAAATGTAGTCGATGACCAAGTTTAAATATTTTTGAATTTGTTTCTATTTGTTTCTATTTTCAAAAATCAGCTTTTTGGACGCACTACGACTAATTGGAAGGCTGATTTTTGAAAATAGAAAAAATAGTAAACAAATTCAAAAATATATTAAACTTGGTCACCGGCTACATTTCAAATGAGATGAATAAGATCAACGGTTCGGATCAGTTGTTAGACATCTCGATTTCGAAAAACGCTGGGAGCATCGGAGTGATCCGGCTCTGTGCACGCTAGCATTAGAGAGAGAGAGAGATTTGCTAGCGTGAACTTCGAGTGCACGGAGCCTCATGAACTTCGACGGGTTTTGAAACCGAGAACTTTAGTGATCGATTCAATCGTTGATCTTGTTCGTCATGTCAAAAGGTAGCCACCAACCAAGTTTCAGTATTTTTTAATTTTTTGCTATTTGTTTTCTAATTTTGAAAATCAGCTTTTTTTCAAAATTAGAAAACAAATAGCAAAAAAATTCAAAAAAATACGAAACTTGGTTGGTAGCTACGTTTCGACATGACGAACAAGATCAACGGTTCGGATCGGTCATTAGACATCTTGGATTTTGAAAACCCATCGAAGTTTACGGAAGGATCCGTGCACTCGAGTTCACGCTAGCAAATCTCTCTCTCTCTCTCAGAGAGAGAGATAATTTTTGAAAATATGAAATAAATAGTAAACAAATTTTTAAAAATGTGAAACTTGGTTGAGAGTTACATTTCAACAAGACGAATAGTTATTTGGAGTGCAGTGGCTATTTGTTTCCGTTCTAATAGTCGTCCTGTGAATTTTGGCGGGGCTTTTGCCTGATTTTCTGATATTTGGCCTGAAGGGAAAAAAATTTCAAGGGTGTGCATTTTATCCATCATGTGGGTTGTATGATTGGTAAGAAATTAATGGTGTTTTCAGGAAAGTGCTATTCACTGTCCATTTGCAATTCTTCATTCTGCATGTGCTTTTGTTTACTATTGGGCTAGATTATACTCAGGAGAAGATAATGATAAATTGCGAATAGGGGTGTATCAAATGAAGAAGGTTCTCCAAAAGTTTGCCGATGACCATACTAGTGGGCACTGTTTGTTGAATTCTGGGAAGCTTAATCGATCATCAAAAGGGGGCGTCCGAGAATGATTAACTCATGAGGCTTGGAAGTCTATTTGGTGCTTGGCTCCATGGATGTATTTGATCTGGTTGATGATGGTTGTTAGTATTTATCTGGTAGTTGGGCATAGTAGTGAACTGTGGTTTTTGTTGGTCTCCTGTTGGACTCCTGTGTTGGTCCTGTTTAGTTTTGTTTCAGTGTTGGATAGGTTGTTAGTTGGAACTTGGGTGTTGGAGGAGATCTTTCTCTTGTGTTGACTAAACATTGTAATTCTGTTCTCTTAAATGGAATTGGGTTGTGGGCCTCTTTTGCAAAAAAAAAAAAAAACGAAACAAAGAGGATCAACTGTTCAGATCGGTCGATAATAATTTTGAATTATAAAAACTTGTCGGAAGTTCGGACCGATCCGTACTCTCAATAGTACGCTAGCTTTCCTATCTATATATATATCTACGCCCCTTTCACTGAATCAAGATCTGTAGTGCAGAATGACTGTGCAGCGTCAAATTGATTTCTCTTTTTTTTTCTGTTTATATATTTCAAGCTAGCAGCGTTGATCATGCACATGTATATACAGCAATGCAACTTTCCCGCTCGTGTGTGTGTGTGAGTGTGAGTGTGTGACGGGGGGAGCATTTAGAATTTTGCTGCGCCTTTCCACGAACGGCAGAGAGTTAGAAAGAGATGGAGCAGGAACACTGGAGCCCCCCTATCTAGCCCACCAAAGAAAAAGCACAGACCGATAGAAGGAGCAAAAGTTCAGTTGTTCTTATCTTTTGCAGCAAATAAATAAAGATTTTTGTCTCTTTTTTTTTTGCTACTGGACTTTAATTTTTTTTTTTTCATCCGAACTCGGCATAGAAACGGCGAAGCCAGGGCTTGGTACAAGCTGGACCTTCAATAATGTTGAAAGCTCCGCACATAGCTTCGAGTCGCGCCAATTTAGTAGATGATATCCATTTGGAGAATCAAATTGTTCCTTCTCTTGGGGAGTTTTATGGTTCTGGTATCTCGAGGTTCTTGTCTCTCTCGATGGACTCTACAGCTGATCGATTTTCTTTAGATGCAAGGCGCGCGATGTACTTGCCAAACCGAAGATTTGTCATGCATACTATATATCAAATTCTCAATTTGGTTGTATGCATCTCTATTTGATGTCGGGACTGAAAGTTTCTTTTATTATTAAAAAAATAATTTATATAGTTATTATCGAAACTCGTAAACAGTTTAAATTGTAGCGCCTACCTTTATGCTCTCTCTCTCGAATTTCATAATGTGTGTCATGGAATTATTATCGATTTCTTCTCTTTTATAAATGTGTATTAGCTAGGGAGATGCGATCGTGTGTGTCATGTGCATGGTGGTTGGTGTGCTTGTGAGTGGGCGTGCTTGGATATACATGATGAGTTTCATAGTAATGTCCAAAGATCTCACGCAATTAAATCGGTTCTTTTTTAAACATACGTAAGCATATGTGTGCTCTTGCAAGATTAGATTTTACGTAATTTTAGGCGAAAAAGTTATGTGTGTCAATGTAGAAGTTTCTAATCCCCTGTGGTACGTGCCATCACTTAATTTAAAACCTTACCCTTATGAGCTATTGTATGAATTGATCTCTTGCATGATATTAATGAAATTTTGTCTTTTTTAAGGAATGTAAATGTTTCAAAAAAAATGTAAGGGTATTAAAAAAAATAAAATACTTTCAAATTATTTATGATTAATTTATGTTAAAATAATTTATTAAAGGTTTAGAAACAAATATTTAGATCTCAAAAAAGACAAATCTGTACCGATAGCATACAAGGGGAAAACCCTTAAAATTACATAGCACGTAACTTCTGTAGTGGCTCACAGAAAAATTTCTTGTTTATACCTTGTGAAATAACGATTAGTGTTAATTTTTTATTTTGGTTCCGTAATTTTTTGTATCTCTTTTATGGTATATTATGGGGATAGTATATCGTGGTACTGTCTTTAGAGCTAGTCAACCGTTCCATCAGGTGAGTTATATTATACGTACATACCATTCAGGTATCTAGATAGTATATTTAAACATAAATAATTTGAATTGCTAGATCATAAGGAATTAATAACCCACGTTTATTGTGAAGTATTTTTTAAAGTTATTTAAACAAAATTTAGTTCGATAAGATAATGTATAACGCAACTCTTTTGTTACACGTTTGTTGTCCAATAGTACCATTCACATGCTAAATAATTTTCTTCCGAAATAACATCTTTAAATATCTCTCTCATACTTTAATTACTCCCAACCTTTTTTCCCTATTCTCAACTGCGTTTTTATATATAGTAACGACTCATGCATTTGCGCGACAAGATCTGTGTCAATATTTTAACATATGGACATCATTTTTTTTATTATGAATTTAAGCATTTTTTATTGTAGGTGATTGAGGTCTTTCTTTTAATATATCATGGATTGTTGTTTGCATTTTTAATTTTGTTTTTCTCATTTTTTTTAAATTGTACTCCCTCCAGTCACAAAAAGAAGTCACCGTTGACTTTTGGACACTCCTTTGACCATTCGTCTTATTAAAAAAATTTAGTTCAAATATGTAAAAATATAAGTAACACTTAAAATACATTTAATAATAAACCAAATTAATAAGCCGAATGGTCAAAAGCATGTCCAAAAGTCAACGGCGACTTCTTTTTGTGACCGGAGGTAGTAGCAGATATGGATTATTTATTTTAATCTAAGCTATTATAACCCTATCCACTATAATCATGGTGTATATTTTTATTTTTTCCCTATCAACATGGAATTTCTAGTATTTTTAAATTAATGTGAAAATCTCTAGTATTTTATGATTATCGTGGTGGCTCCGTTTTATTCTATTATATAAATACATATAGTAGATAGGCTCAATCAACTATATATATTAAAACGGTTTTGGTAGAAATCAGTTGCCTGAGATTTAATTAGCCATCAGTCGATTGGACATACCTTATCCGGCGCACCTTCTTCCTCCTCTCCGGCGGCGCGCCGCCACATTCTTCCTCCTCTCCACCGAGTCACGACGCCGGGTTAGGGTTCGGGTTAGGGAACATTTGGGTTTCTCCGGTTGTAGAGGAGGTTGGGGAGGCGGCGAACCCGGTGGGAGGGCTTGTTTGGGGCGGCGAGGCGGCGGTGGCGCCGCCGAGCCGGGGGGGCGGCGGGTGGGCGGGCGGTGGAGGGACCACGCCGTCCCCGTCTGTTAGGGTGGGCGGGTGGCGCGGCGGGGAAGGAGAGGCGGCGAGGCGGCGGCAGCGGCGGCCGGGTGGTGGTGGAGGCGACGGGGAGGTGGTGGAGGCATGCGGAGGCGACGCGGGTGGGGGATTCGGCGGTGGCGACTCGGGTTAGGTTGGGCGGGTAGCTCCGGCGACGGCATGGAGGCGGAGCGGCGGGCGCCAGGCATGGCGCACATGCAGCAGAGGTGAGGAGGGAGGAGGAGGAGGAGGCGAAGCGGTCGGGAGGGGACGAGTCGGGGTCGGGGGCAGTGGAGGGGAGGAGAAGGGGAAAGTAAGAGAGAGAGTGGGGGCGTGGGTTGATCTGGACCGTTGGATTGAGATCCAACGGTCCAAAAAATCGACTGAAGGATAAAAAAAAAACAGGCAACTGACGTCGAGCCGGTCCCATATTAAAAATATAGTTTTCCCATTAAACATGTTCTTCGACCGTGTACAGATTCCGCGCAACACACATTATATCGAACTTGAAGCACGGTAAAAAAAAAACATCAAGGAAACATGTACAAAAAAAGAAGAAGAAGAAGAGCAAAGCTCATAGCATGCACGAAGTCGGCTTGTGGAAAGAAAAGGCTGCCTCGCACTCCCTCCCTCCGCAGAAGCCATGATTCTCCCTCGCTAGGGCTTGTACATGCTTGTTCATGCATGCAAGCCCAGCATCATAGATCTCTCTCTCTCTTCTGTGTCCTCTCTCTCTCTACAAGCAAGCAAGCAAGCATGCATGCATGCACTCTTGATTCTTCATACAGCTAGAGCTGTAGTAATGGTGGCGTACATAGTTGGGCACTATGGAGACACGCGTGGGCCCCGCAGAATCCCCCGACCGGAGGATGGCTCCAAATGTTCTTTTCTGCCTCCTCGTTGACCGCCCCGTTGACCAGAGATGCGTCCCTCTCCAAACTCTCCCTCACACTAGGCTCTGTTCATCACTCCATGCATCTCTCTTTCGAAGCATGCATGTCGATTCCTCTCCCCATGCATGCATCAAAGCTGTTTCCTTTTGATCACAACTTCGCAGCTCACAAGCAATAGTGCTTACTCCATAAGTGAAAATGTGATCAAGTGGTCAATTAATGACTTGCTTTTTTTGAGTAAAGTCGATGACTTGCTGAGCATGTACAATGGTTTGCCATTTAGGATGGATAATGATGTGCAGCAGAGAGAGTGCGCATAAAGAGTTGTGACGTCTCTAATGCATGAGATGTCTTTACACGCGAATTAAAAAATCTTGTGTGTGATTAAGTGGCATAAAAAAATGTACAACTGTCTCTAAGTCATATCTACCATTGTATAAGTTGGCTCTAAGTCATCTCTATAAGTGATATGGCAATAGTTAGAGATGGTTGTTGTCTCAACCATTGTACATGCTATGAGCATCTAGAGATCAATAGATTAGAGAATCCAAGGCTACACATTCTTTTTGTTTTTTGGATAACTACGGGATCGTCCGTAATTAAATTGGATCGTGCTCATGCATATTACTATATAGCTCGGAGCAAATGTGAGATTTTTTGTTTGCTTTGCGTGGACGCGAGCTGATCGAGGCTAGGCATGTGAAACCGCCGATCGAGCCACAACGACTAATTTGGAGAACATTCTCTTGTCCTCCCTTGGGGAGAAAGGCCCCAAGAGCTAGCATCCATGCGTTACCTCCAAGCCAAGTACCCAACCATCCCATTCTCTCTGCCTGCCACGCGCGGCCACCCTCTCCAACCAATCCCCAAACTAGATAATATAATACTAGGACTGGCTTGACATCAGACCGCTGAGAGTTATTTAACTTTCAGTCAATTTTTCAGGTATCTTCGTAAGACACATAAAAGATCCAACAGGACCATCTAGCTAGATATGCGATAAAATCGACTGAGACTTCTAAAAATTCAGTCGCCTGATGATTAGCAGAAGTGATATTGTTATATGTAATATGTATCCCAGAAAAATGTTATATGTATGTAGCACATACATATATAGCTTTATGTATAATAATCTATGCTAGTAGCTAGTTTTTGTGTCATATGTTCTTTCATGTCGAGCTGAGAGGCATAATTACTAAATTGATGATTAAAAACCCAACTTTGAGAAGCCATAATATATGTTTAGCTTGATATGACTTTGAGAGCTCTTATAAGCATTTTCAAATTAACTTTCTGAGGTATGACTTTGAGAAACCAAAGCGTTTGGTTAGAAAGAAACGACGATGGCTTATAGTTAAGGCAAAATATATGGCATTGTACACCCAGGCGTACTAGCTTTTTCTTCTTCACTTGCATTGCATGCCAAGAATTGGCCGCTCTCCTGATCAGCTACTAGTCAAAAGATGCGAGCGTGCGGCACCGGCCTGGATTGTAAAGGAAAAGGGAGCTTTTCCTCTGCTGATGTTTGTTTCAGTGAAAATTAGTAGCATACGAACGCCACTTAACAATTACTAATGTCCAGCAGTGTAACAGTTATTGGAGCACATACAGCTGCTCAGTATATATACTACTCATGCAGATAACATATGAAACGAGCAGCAGATAACTGCTCCACCTAAAAGCACAAGCAGATATATATTATTTCAGAAAACTAAATTAATAAATACTAGCTAGTATACATCACACCAACAGTGCATAGTCAATTGTTACATACTTCATGTACTGCTGATCCTGCTCCTGTATATACGTACTGAATCGTTTTGACTAAATCTACAGCATGTACATGCATGTACAGTGCATTAACCTGGGTGAAAATCACAAGACAGAGAACAGTGGCATGTATAAGCATGGCCCAAATTTGTGGTCTGAGGTGTGCCTGCAGAATTGTTCAGAGACAGCGGCGCCGTGGGTCTATCTATAGCATTAGGTGCAAGTGTGTGTGGAGAGTGGAGACATGCACGATCATGTTTTCTGATTGGTATGGGCTAATGGACTACAAGAATCTGGAGGGCATGCCATGCCATCCAACTGCTCCAGACAAAAATCCACTTCACAAGTGAAAACCTAGAAGGGAGATAAAAAAAAAAACAAGAGAGAGAGAAGAAGACATGCTTTTCTCCTCTGTGTGTCTTCCGTCTCTCTCTCTCATCTGCTAGCAAAGAGTGTCATGTCTTGCAGGAGAGGAGAGGGAGTGAGCTTCTGCAACGTGGGGAATAATGGTGATTCCCTATCTACTTCCTCCATGTAGTCTCCATCCATCCAGAGCCAAAGCTCACAGTACTGCCATTGCATGAGGTGCATATGCCTAGGAGAATATCTCACAGAGCCTACCCATGAGGCTTTGCAGAGTGAGCTTCTGAACAGTTCATTCATGCATCCAGCATAAAGAAAAAGGGAGAAACAAGTGAGATATCTGGTGCATTATTAATTTTTCTAATGACATTGGTGGTTGGTGGTGTGGTGGTGCATGCTGATGAGGCTTTTGTGCTGTGTGTGCTACTCAATTACGTACTCCAGCTAGTTTTGTATAGTAAGAGAGATTAATTTATGGTACACCAGCAGCAAACCAATACTGGCATAGCTAGCGCAATTATGTGCCATCAAAACCTTCGCACTTTTTAACTCCGATGCATCCAGATCCAATATATGCACGACGCATGCATGCAGTATGAAGCGATGTACGTCTTGCTTACTTTTTAAAATTGATGATTTATCGCTCCAAAAATTGAAGTCCGGTGATTTGACGCTCCACATATTTTAATTGATGATTTGTGGCTCTCAAATCATACGGTCGTATTGATCATCTCTAGTTGTCGTAGGCTCCGAAAGTATCTTACATTATCTAACAAAATATGATTTGAGCATTGAAAGAAGATTTTTTTACCTTAAACATTTTGTAATGATTAATTTACCGCTCTTGCACGTATAAAATATTAAGAGCGCGACAAAGGAAGAATAATAGCATTAATATTTTACATCCAAAGGACACAATATACACGTATGTAGTGCTGTCTTCCTTATCTTTCTTCTCTTCCTTTACATTAAACAACAAAAGTATTGATAACCGTTGGGTAGTAGTAGTAGTAAGTAAAGAACAAAATCAGATGGCACAAAGCCGCACCTTCCTCTTCCCCCTCTATAAATCCAGCTTCTTCCTCCCTTGGTACCACACCCACCCACTGTTCTCCTCTCTAGCTACTCCCTAGCCTCCCACACCTTCATCAGTACGGCCTCCTCCTCCTTTCCTTCCACTAATCTCTCTTACTGCTGTAGAATTCTCGATGGAATTAGGCACATGCATCTGGCTTCCCTTTCTGCCGTCGTCCTCTTGGTGTGCCCTGCAGCTTCTGGCTCTATCGGCCATGGCCATGGCTTTGATTTGACGGCGCCCTTGCGGAGAGAGAGGTTTGATCGATCGATCAGCTCGCGTGTGCCTGGCTCCCTGTATGCCACACATGTAGCCCAATCCATGGTGTGATTGGATGCTGTGGGTGGCGTGCAAGGAGCCAAGCATGCAGACCATGATCTCTTCTTTCTCTAATTTCTATGTCTTGATTGTTGATTTATGCACACATATTTCATGTTTTGCCTGGATTTTCCATATCTGCTTAGCTAGATTGAGAGGTTTCACAGATAAATGTTTCTCTTTTAATTAATTAGTCCCCAAAACAGCCATTATTTTTTTGGTTGTTATAGATGGCTATGAATGATAATCTTAGTTGATTGTTCGTCTCCCGGGAGAAACCCACGAATTTTGGAGGAATTCATATCGGTTATTCTTACTGCGCACGCTCTAATTAATTAACTAGCTATATACCATATGTTTGTGTTGCCTTAGTCGAGTTGATCTGATAATTTTGCCTCTCTTTACATTCATTCATTCACATGGAAGGTGCTTTGCAGATATAGCTTTTAGTTGTTTGGTTTCGCTCTCTTGTTTTTATAGCGATGATGGAAGCTAGTGTGTATACATGAAGACACTTCTTTGTGACGTTTTTTTTTGTAATTTAGTTCTTTGCTGTTGCTGGCCAGGCCAGGCTGGCACTTTAATTTGCTGAAACATGTAATGATTTAATTTAATTCATTTCGGGAAAACTGCCATGTGTATAAAATTTCTGCTACAAATGGGCATGTGTAATGGAGACACCAAGCTTCAGTTTCTAGTATTTGGTTTGGTCGATAAATCCTGAGAGTTTTATATCAGACCCTTATATGTACGTTCTCCCAAATTTCTCTCCTATATGTATATTCAATGTTCTTATAATCATATGAAGCACATTTCAAAAAGACATGTACTAGCATTCTAGCAACCTGTCTGTCAGCATCTTTCAGATTTGCTCTCCTAAAACCTAATTATCTAGGATTGAGTTGATATGCATGTATGCATGTGTGAATCTTCAATTTCTAAACGATTGTTTAGGGTGGTAATATATAAACAGAAAACATTTTAACTTTACAATGCGCACCAAACTAGCTACTCTAATACTTCACAATATAGCAAAGGTTCGTTGTTCATTAGCTGTAGTTTTTTTAAAATATTGTGCGCATATCGAACTTTTAGCATGCATATTCCTAGTCATATATGATGCAATCTGACTTGTCTATGATGCGTGCGCATGATGTACCGTGATGTTTCAGCAGACTAACCAGGCATTGCAGTAAATTGTACCTGCGTGAGCTATTTGCTTGGAATGTACTCACTGAACAAGGTGTGCCCCCTTCTCTCTCTCTCTCTCTCTCTCTCTCTCTCTCTCTCTCTCTCTCTCCCTCTCTCCACAGCACCAAACAATCGAAATGTTTTCCAGTCCATTCTTCTCAATCTGAATGGAAATAAACGCTGTTACAAAACAATCGAAATGTCGTCAGTTTCTTTTGCATATGTCTCTACTGCAATCTTGTTTGATTTCCTCCCCCCATTTTTTCTCGAGCACGTACTACTGCTAGCAACTGAGAGCTAGCAAGATAACCAATCAGCATAATCAATCAGCGTGTACACCTAGATAGGTAGCTCATTGTCATGGTAAATTGGTAATTCTGCGATGCATCTGTATAATCAGACTTGGAACATAGTTTCAATTTTTTTTCAGGAACAGGAGGCATTGGGATTCGGGGAGAGCGAATAGACGAGACACGCACTGTTTCTTTTTATTGAATCTGGTTGCATCTTGCGCCGCGTACGTTGTGCATATTATGTGATTGTATGGTATAGTATTATAGTCTGTTCAAAGCTAGTTCTAAAAAATCACAATGGTTAATTTCGAACATGGCTACATATGATTAATTAGCACAGAATGCCTGTTGTAATGTCAGTACTATATCTCATATCCCATGTCTAAATATATATCATACGGCTTTCTGCCAAATATTTTCTAACGGCTTTCGGGGAGAACATTCTTTTATACTCCCTCCGTTTTTTTTGTTTGACGTTTTTGACTTTTGGACACATCTTTAACCATTCGTCTTATTCAAAAAAAATTATGTAAATATCATTTGTTTTATCAATAAAGATACTTTAAACATGACTTTTTTTTGCATGTTTGCACTAAATTTTTTAATAAGACGAATGGTCAAAGGCGTGTTCAAAAGTCAAAGGCGTCAAACAAAAAAACACACAGAGGTAGTACAATGAAAAAATATAGTTTCCGGCCTTTCAACCAACGCACGGTTTATTACAGAGAGACAAAGAACGAAAACGATATCACAAACAAATTATCATGTTAAGCACTAGTAATTACATGTAGATGGGTTTGCTAGGCTAGGAGCCAAAGTTGTGCATATATCTATCAGGTCCCCTTCTTCTTCACCGCTGCATGCATGCAATGAGCTAGCAATCTTCGATTTTATGCATGTGCGTACTCAGCTTTTGACCTAGGAACTTGTGACTCCAGCCTCACATTTTTAACCAATCCATCCATAATCGTTTAGTTATATATCTAGGATATTCATTCCTTTTAACTTTATTTTTACGAGACATCACTACCGTTTTGTAACTTAAAACTAGTAGTGATGCACTACTAGTTTTCGGATAATCGGCAGAAATGTATGTACCGTCATTAAACCCCATTCTTTAGTGGTGTATATATGCTTGAACAGAGCTGATCTTTGCATTCAGTAAAAATAAATAAATAAAACCTGCTATACGCTGGATGCCAGCCTGCATTTCAAAACGATAAAGCATGAGACAAAGCATATTAATTTAGTACGTCATGAAATGTTTGACGGTTTGTTTGATTTGAGTGGCTATGTGCCACTGCTGGCTAGCTAGCGCATGCTGCTGGATCGATCATAATTAGAATAAGGTTTTGCAAGCGAGTTTGAGACTTTTCGAGCAGCAGAAAGCGCAAGCATGCACGCACGGCCCCCTGAGCAGAATATATGTGCCTGTTCATGACAAGACCATGGGTACATATATAATAATATAAGTGTATGCATTCAGTATACACACATACATATATATTCGCTGCAGGGGGCGTGCGTGCCATTGCCATTGCCATTGCCATTGCCATTGCCAGCCGCAGCCCTAGTTAGCTCCATGCTCCTTGGTGCAGCTGGGCAGGGTCTGAACCTGATAGACGAGTGAGTGATACTACTATGCCACTCTCGCCCCGGCCCTTCACCTGAGCTGCGAATGCATGTGGTGGGCCCCGGCCACCTCCCAGGTCAAGCAGATGGTGTTCTGCTTGTTGTTCGCTTCTGCTGCACTGCACTGCAATGCAATATTGCAATTTGCAATGGCAAACTTGGAGGGAGGAGAGAGAGAGAGAGAGAGAGAGAGAGAGATGGGGTGGCAAAAGCTTTGGCTGTGGCTGTGGCTGTGGCTGTGGCGTTGTCCTCTCATCAGCGAGGTAGCCATGCATGCACGCAGCTTTCTCTCCTTCCAAGGCCTGCGAGATGTCCTCCAAAAGTCATCAAAAGGGAAATCCCTCGTCCTCCTCCCCGGCCACTACTCCCTCTCTCTTATTATCTTCCTGCCTAGCTCATGCTGTCATGCATGCCCTCTCCCCCCAAAGGATGTGCCGGCTCGACTGGTTCATGACCTATCTTCCTGCATTCAGCAGCTGGTTCAGTTCATCATTTGTTTCACTTCACTCGGCCCTGGCTCCTGTCGAAAGCAGTGTCGTCCTAGCAGCCGGCAGTGGCTCGTCCCAGCTCCTCCACCTGTCTTCTCTGCCCTCCTCTCCGGTGATCCTTGAGATTTACTTCATATTATTGTGTTTGTTTCCTTCCGATAGGTTGCATGTCGCTAGTGCACAAAAAAATGTTCCTGTCGCATTTGTGTCGGTTTTTAAATTAAGTACAGTTAAGATACTAAATGGTACATGTGCTCTATTTTTGTTTAATAAAGAGGAGAACTACCATCTATTAATATTGCAAAAGAAAGTTATAGATGGGTCGGGACCCAAAAAGGGCGGTCGCTCGAATAGTTGCTGAGGTCGATCAAACAGCCTCACTCTAGACAATTGTGTTAAAGCACACTATTATTGTGTTTACGGCCTAGAAGATACCTAGCTTGCAGACCATAAAGAGTCTACAAGAAAATTGTAAGAGTTTATGTTAAATATGTATACAAGTATCGTTGTTTACATGGACTCTTAGTTGTACAGATATGTATGATAAAATTTTGAGTCACACTTCTCATACCTACAAGACCCTACAAATAAGCGCACTACTATTGTACATGGCTCACACAATGACAATTCGCGTTCGGAGCGCATGGGTTAGTAATTAGGCTATGGATTGCCATAACCTGAGTGGCTCGAGATGTTATGCTTATTACGAAGGAACACTCATATGTTCCATGGATGTAGGTATCAGCCCAAGCTCAATATCAAAAATATTGTGCATCAATGTTATCTAAGATCTTTCATGCATGGTGTAAATTCCTAATCAAGATATATAAAAAAAAAAATCAAGCGTCTTCTTTCATCCAAGAAATTGGTGTTCATTCATCTAATTTTTTGTGTACAAATTGTCTATCCTAAGTTATCAATATAAATCAAGGATTTATTTTTTAGTGAAAACACTTTAGAATATTCGGTCAATTATCTAAAGGCCACTTTCAACTTCTAAAATCCCCCTAAATATATTTCAGAGTACTAATAACCTTCTCATCCTGATTTTCTTGTACACGTGTCAGCCACGACATACGATGTTGGTAAGCCACGTTATGTTGGGTCCATTCTATCAACACCCACAGAATGGAGGGAGGGCGATGCTGACTTGGGTCCTTCAAATGAGGTGGCTAGGTCAGGCGATGGATAGGAGCGT
Source organism: Raddia guianensis (assembly GCA_036346415.1). Lineage (NCBI taxonomy): Eukaryota > Viridiplantae > Streptophyta > Magnoliopsida > Poales > Poaceae > Raddia > Raddia guianensis. The sequence continues at coordinate 3,694,008 of CM070539.1, read as the reverse complement.
TCAAAGCAAGGGCAACCAATTTAGCCCTAGGTGAGCTAGAGTGGCATGGCCTCTAGCGTCACTGCTTTCTTGGACCTAAGCTCTTCTATTTTTTGCGGACACTAACAGGTGTGATCTAGCGCAACGTGATTTATACTAGTAGCGTGTAATGTGGCATTCCAGATTAATTGACATGAATGACATGTGCCGAGAAAATCGGGTTAGGATGTTATTAGTCCTCAATCCCTAATTGCTTGTAGGGGTATTAAAATGTAAATTGGGCTACAGGAGTTTTTTTAGATAATTGACTGGAACTAAATGGTTTTCATATATTCACCCTTTTTATATAGAAACGGTGCATGTCTACTCGTGCATAATGCGCGGAAGTATATAAACCAGTACCAATTCACACAATCACACGTACATTTGTACTTGTATGTGTCGATATACACACATCATTGCTTCACTGGTGTGGTGTACCCCATTAATTGATCGTCGTCGAGCTAATAGTTGGCGTCGTAGGATCGAATTGCCGACGCGGACCACCAAAAACAAACCATACCATGCATGCATATGAATCATATAGATATATATCACTGTGCTATATGTCTATTCCCTTCCCTGTCCTCTAATGCATTTGTGCCCTACCATGATACGTATTGGTAGCATGTGCAGAACACCTATTCCCAGAAAGTCGCCAGCTAGCCATGCAGACTATAGGCTCTCCGATCTTTCAAATTATGGTTTAGGCCTGATCTCATCCAGTTTTCATCCGGATCGGGGACCTGGATGAAAGCTGTGTGATAGTTTAGAGACCGCCTGTATAATTTACTCAAAATATAAAAATAAAATATAAAAATGCCACATGAACTATCCTCAATGGTAGGATTCATGTGATGGGGCAGCCATGTCGGCTCCCGTGCGGTGGCGTGGCAATGGTGAACCGGATTTGGGTTACTTTAATAGTTCAGAGAGTCTAAACCGCGATTTGAAAGATCGAGGATATACATAAGAACTGCGTAATAGTTTAGAAACCGTCCGTATAATTTACTCGAATAAGATCAGAAATAGTAAAAAAGAGCTAAAATGGCATATCAATGTGATATCGTTCCACCGGGTGGCATTGATGTGGCGCACGCTTTGGTGATAAAACCGGTCTCAAAAAGTTTAAAAGTCCACCAATACAATTTGCAGAAGTCTGTTAGATCCAAGCTGAGCTGTACGAGGTTCTTCTTCGATAAATGGTCTAAACTATAGGGGGCTTCAAATAATTTCCCTTAATATTAATCTCACCTGAAGCTATTAACTTTCAAGCTTAGGCCGGGCCCCTCTCAATTACCAAGTAATATCTCTCTTCTGATCAAGAAACATATGCGCGCAGCTTATTGTGTTGGCAAGATAATCATCTGCAGTACATACGCAGCTACTCATAGACGCCTCAACACTTACTTGTTTGAAAGTACAGTTCTGAATTCTGAACATATCCAAGAAATATAATTCACATGCATGCATGGGGTACAAGCTAGCTCACGCCACTAGAGTGTCCATGTCTGTTATCTCTAGCCTCTAGCCTCTACAAGCTAGGTCATTAATTTAAGTTCTATCTGTCAAATAGTAATATACTTCATGGATCCTTAATTAGTTTCTATCTGCAGTAGTAATTAACTAAATACTTGTGTGTGGCATGTCCATTCCAATCTAGCTGCTCGTCGATGAGAACTCTATGTATCATAGGACCAATATCCTAGCAATATAGCTCGTCTCACCGTTGATCATGGACTCTCCATTCTCCAAGATGCAAACAGTATCCTATCGGTGTTCTCATTAATTTGACACCGTGTTCTCATTAGCTGAAATTATTTGCTAATTTGCTTATGCGCTACAAAACCGATCTTCAAGGTGAAGGTCCTCGAGAAGTTGGCCAGTTGGCTCGAGTTGTTCTTTTATAGCTTTCATTAGCGGCTACGAGTCAATCGATCATCGTCGCCAGAATCTTTTTTTTTTTTTCTATTGTATAGTGGTAAATATTTTGTTATCTTTTTCTTAATGGAACGACATCACATCCGTCTTTTGCTTTAAAAAAAATAGCGGCTACGAAATTTTTATGAAATGGGCTCGAGAAACTAAAGCGTTTGGTTTTTGCAATCCACCCCGGCGTATATAATCTTAAGCTAGCTAGCTTAAGATATGTAGTGAGAGTTGTTTCCATCATTTAACCTAACCTGCGATCATTAATTCTGGTGTTTGTGCGCGCGCATGCATGGCACTGACAAAGCCATCGCCAAAAACCTCTACCCCAACATACCATTGTTGCCAAGTGTGCCAACGTGGACAGGTGTACTCATCAGCTCATTCCATGATTTCCGCCATTTGTTCCAATAGCAGTGCAAATATGTGGTTTTCATCATGGACCGGGGGCGATTAATTAGATAGGATCTACTCGATCTCCTGTCTCATTCCTTTGCAGGTGGTAAACTATTGTTAAACAAGATCACTCGAAGGCATTATGAAAGAGACGATTTGTTTTTGTGTCTGGGACAGGGCCAAGGACAAAAGGACATGGCTTTAGGCATTTAGAATATATGATGCCCAGCGCATGGATCAAGAAGTAGTCAAAACCGATTAATTTTAGTGGTGTGTGGATGTTGTCATGTTGAGTGGAGCTGCAGAGTTTATGTTAGATTAATCAAAGGTTCTGCTGCCTGCTTGGACCAATGAGTATATATGTGCATGCAGCCTACATATCTTTGCAGGCCATTAAAAGTGCATCAGGCAAAAGAGAGCCCTGCAATGGAGATGGAGGAAGCATACGCCCTAGTGGAAAGTTCATAGGACAATGTACCCCAAGATGCCACTAGCTGTGTAGTGTTGCCTCATGGTCATGGGTTCTGCTGCATGTGATGTTGGTTTAAGTGGCTAATTAAGTAGGGTCATTAGTACTCGGCGGTCGCTTCAGAGAAACAAAAGGAAATGCCGCGTGTGTTGGCTAGCTGCTAGTCCACCGTGAACAACTAATTAACCTTGTAATCTGGGATAGCTAAAAAGGAGTTTTTTTTTTCTCAGGTAGAAAAAAAGAAAGAAGGTAGAAACCAAGGACGAAGAAGAATCGTGAGATGTAGAGGCTGGGTTTTAAATCCATTATCTAAAAACTATGGACGAAGAACAGTACTAATTGGTACATAGTGTTTTTCCTCTCTTTTTTTTGTGAGGAAGAATAGAAGGAAGAAAATAGAAGGGGTACATAATGCTCAGCAAGTGACTTGACTAAACACCTACATTTTTTTTTTTTATCACAAACACCTATAGTTCACAGATGCAAAGCGAAGAAACCAAACTCTGAAGGCTAACCCACATGCCAAAAGCCTCCCAGCCTTCCAGGCTTTGCCAGTCTGCACTTTCTTTTTCTGAGCTGAGAGCCTGAGACCCAGCTCATCTCTTTCCGGCAAATAGAGAGAGAATCAGAGGGGGGTGAGAGAGAGAGAGAGAGAGATGAATATTGAGGGCGAGCGAGCATAGTGACACTGATGGCGAGTGCTGAGGAAGAGGAGGACACGGCCGTGCTCTGCGGCCATGTTAGAATCCTTAGTGGCTGGCCCCTTGTACTGCATTATGATGCTCGACCGATCCAACACCTGCGCCCATGTCGGACGCTTACGAGACACCAGCAGCAGCCTCTGTGCTAACCTAATTCCACTGCACCTCGATCGGGCCCTGCACTGCACTGCGCCTGCCTCCCTGCTCATGCAAATGCAGAGACAAGAAGCTCCTCACAAGACGCACAGAACTTGGGGTGGAGAGAGTACATGGCAGCAAGCTTGCAACGGACGTTCGTTGCGCCATTGTTGCACCAAAACAAGCTGAGTAGCTTCTGCTCGATCCCAGAAGAGAAACTATACTGACTCTGTAAATGATCTATGCAATGAAATTCTCGTTTCAGACAGGTACAGGAGCAGTTTTTACAGTTTCAGCAAGAAGTATTGTGAAGCGGTTTCTAGGTTAGCTCAGGAAAGGATGGGTCTTTGTTCAGGCTCGGCTCTACAGATTGAGGTGAAGTAAACCTATACACACAAACAATACAGGCATAAAAAAAACTCTGGCCTATGCTCTATGTACGCTTTCCTCCGCACGGTCTCCAGCTCCGTGTAAGCATTTTTGCACACAGGATCATCAGTTGCGATCCGATATCGCGGTGAATGTCATGGAGGTGCGTGTTGTCTCTTGAGACGATGCCGGAGAAGAGTGTGCCATGATGGAGGTCAGCACTGAGGAGGATGTGGCCTTGCTCCGGAGCTTGAGATCCCTGAAGTCTCTGATCACGTCAGGCTTGCTGATCTTCTCCGAGTCGACGTCCATCTCGCCTCTCAGCATGCTGATGACTGCGGACATGGTGGGTCGGCGTTTTGTGATGTCCTGGGTGCATAGAAGACCAACCTTCAAGAATCTGCAGGCTTCATTGACATCCAAGTCATCGCCCAAAGAACTGTCTATGATCTTATCCAATTGCCCCCTGTCATAATATGTCCACGTCTGAAAAGGAAGGATCCAATTGGTGACCAATGCCTGGGTAATATAGCAGTATAGCACTAAATAAAACAGCATCTGGCTAGCATCTCGGAATTTTGGCACTAAACTGTACAAAATGGTAGCTAAACTGTAAAAGCTCTGTGATAACTACTGCTTTGTTTCACTCCTTATGACTTACATTAGTTTGAACTAAAAAGTGAACATAAAAGGGCTTCGAAAAAAATGGCAAGCATCAAGATTAAAGACATGACAATGAATTCAACACAAAAAAGGTCAGTTGTAGGGGCAGCATCCACCTCAAGTGGATAAGTTCAGAATGTTGTGGGTGGTCCAAACAAACAGGTAATTTACTGTATCCACGAGAGTAATGGTAGTGAACTATTTGTTTTCTGAACAGAATCCCGTACCTTCTCAAGAAGAATCTGATCCTCGTAAGGCAATTTTGTATCAGTGTTGCATCTTCCACTCACTATTTCTACAAGCAGAACACCATAGCTGTAAACATCTGACTTCCGTGTCACTTGTCCTCGAATGGCATATTCAGGCGCTAGGTAACCTCTGGAAGAAGGAAACAAGGAGGGCAGTAAATTCATTTATGAGTGATTACATACTAGTTTAGACTTTATTCTTTTCAATTCTAATTAGTAAAAAAAAAAATCTGTTTACACTCCTTGCTTAGGGGTATGTATGGTTGGCGGTGCAAAGTGGAATGGAACAGGACAAAATTGGATAGAACAAAAATTGTACGGGACAATTCAACAAAAAAACTTGAACCAGTACATTATAAACAAGGAAAATTTCTTAAATCTAAACTATCATGTACTTTGTACGATGCAATACAACTACATCCCACTAACTGATCGCATGTACGGAGAACCGTCAACCAAACAGTTTGAGTTATGAACCATTCCACCTTATTCAATCAACCAAACACATTCTAGATCAATAGTGGTTCTCAGGACAGACAGACTAATGGAGAGAGAAATTTGTAGTCTAATGGTAAGTGCATCTGCCAACTAAATTTGAAGGAGCAGCCAAACAGCCATTGTACTATACTCAGGAAATTTGTAGTCTAATAATGGTAAGTGCATCTGCCAAGTAAATTTGAAGGAGCAGCCAAACAGCCATTGTAACATACTCAGGAGAAAACACATTTGCACAAGTAAATATATAGCTAAATAGATGCATAGCTATATGTACATGTATCAATATGCCAATTTTCACTTACAGTGTTCCTGCTACTCTTGTGCTAACATGTGATACATCTGAAGGTAGAAGCTTTGCTAATCCAAAATCAGAAATTTTCGGTGTAAGATCCTTATCGAGAAGTATATTGCTTGCTTTGATGTCCCGGTGAACAATGTGAGGGCAGACAACATCATGGAGGAATGCAAGTCCCTGGGCGACACCAATGCAAATATTTGCTCGAGTTCTCCAGTTGAACTGGATGTTGCTATGCCCAGAACCTAAAAAAATATCAAGTACAAGAAGGTTTACAGTGTCTGAATAATTCTCAAGAAAAAAAAAACGAATACAGATGATTCAGGTATAGAATCTACCTAGAAGGGTTTGTGCAAGGCTATTATTTTCAAGATAATTATAGACAAGGATCCTGTGGCTTCCTTCCACACAACAGCCATGAAGTTTGACAAGATTCTCGTGTGAAATGTCAGAGATTGCAAGAAGTTCATTGAGAAACTCGTTCACGCCTTGTCTAGACTGCAAAGACAGCACCTTTACAGCAACAGCTGTTCCATCCTTGAGTGTTCCCTGAAATGGTAAATTGGCAAATTTCAAACACATGCCCTGTGTTCCACTCCAGTATCCAATACAGAAAGATTATGCTATGACCTTGTACACAGGTCCATAACCTCCCTCGCCAATCTTATTGGATTGGTCGAAATTTAATGTTGCTCTAACCAGCTCTCTATAGTTGTACCTTGTTATATTTTCAGAACCAGAGAAGTCTGTAGAAAGTTAATGTTAAAAAGAAAATAATATTGTCGAAATATGAAGTATGGATATATCAAATTCCAAATGGTGATCTTCCATAGAACTGTACAGATAAGAGATCTTACCTTCACTGCGTGGGACGTTCTGTCTCTGGGGTTCCCTTGTCCTCTTGAAAAAGAGATAAAAACAACTCATTGCTGAGATGTTTCAGTTTTCAAGTAATGGTACACACTGTTGTTAGGTGCTTCAATTAATTGAGATGACAATTCAATATCGATCAACCAACAAGCACAGAGTTCACCGACCTCCAACAACAGCCATAGACCATATTATCCTGAAACAGGAGAACATGAACAGAGTTTCTGGTTACCTAAGAAAAAGTTACAATGTTTGACCAACATGTACAATTCAAGATTTCCACTTTGCAAAAACTTATCTCCAAAAAATGGCAGGTATTGGAAACCATGAATTGTTAATGCACTTTGGCAATAATGAATAGTGAAACAGAAATTCTGTGTTACTAAAAAAACCTTACAGAATTTACACGGAGTCATATATGCATTGCAGCATAAAAAAATGCCCCAAGTAGTTTGATGGCAGAGTAAATGCAGGGATTTTTTGTTTGTTTCAAAAAATCCAGACATGTTTGCTAAAAAAAGGTCCAGACATGCCAACAGCTCTTTAATTGTACATAAGAAATAAACTTTAGCAGTAGAGAAGCTGTTGCACAAAGAAATGCTCCAGATTTGCAGGTGCTCCCCATAAACTTCGACCTCATGCACTAGTTTCTGCATGTTAGACTCATAGCATCAAGCATAATTATTCCAGTGCGTATTTAGAGATTTAACTATTGAGACATAATTGGCACACTATTGAGACATAATTGGCACACCCGCATATGCAGTCAAGATCAACAAACTTCGCTTTTTTAAAAAAAACAATATATTCCTGCATTTTAACGTCTGCGTTACTTTACATAAAAAATGCCAATTTTGTCTCCTTTTGCTATCCGTTGCAGTTTGAATTGGATGGGCGGTGGCGAAAGCCAGGACGCCTTCTCTGAACTGCTGATTGGGATTATGCACCCCTTGGCATTAATCTTCTTTACAAAGGTGTTCACTCCGCAGCCAAATACTCTAGCCCCAAAGGCATGTGGACAGACAATAACTTTCTATTTTCCTGAATTCAAATGCTGATGGAACAGAACGAATATCCTTTAATTCTGGTGCTATGGTAATCTGTAAACGTCAGGAAACCAACCACCTTATTGCTGCTGACTGATCCTCATTGCCCTGGGAGTCCTACATACAAAGTGACCGCTCTGCTGCTGTGTGCTGAATGCTAATTTTGAGATGCACGTTCTGTATCTTAATTGTAAGCGAGGACGATGTATGATACATTGATACCCATAAACTGAGAGAGGTCAAAACAGCATTTCATATTTAGCTTGTCTTCGAGAAGTTGGTATTACTCTAATCCTGAAGCAATATTTCCTAGAGAAATAAATGGGGTGAGGATATGTAAGGCTGCTTCCTAGATAATTAAATGGAGTACGGGTATAGTGTCTGATACTGGTTGTCAAATGGTTCAACATCCGAGTAGGAAACACATGTTCCACCTCATACTTCATTGATCCTGAAACATTTAGAAGAGTACACGACAATAATCTGAAGAGATCAATAGTGTGCACAGGGAACATGATCCCCATATGTAGATGACACTTTCCTGTAATATTGTTTTATTAAACATTGGAGTAACTGACAAGTATACGAGAAGCAGGTAGTAGCTAGACTGCTAGGCCCACCACAACTTTTCTTTAATTCAAATTGTCCATAGTTATATCTTTCTTGGATAGCCATCCATACCATTATCATTTCCTAAAATACCCTATGAATCTCAGACAAAAAGGATAAGTCGTTTGATATTTCCTTTTTTGTACAGACAATGAATGAGAATACATCCTACATAAGTCGTATCAATAAACAAAGAAAGTATGTCCTGAGGTTCGTCATTGCTTCCAACCTAAAGCAGGACGATGGTTATAGCCCATGGCACTGAACAGTGACGAGAGCAAAATATATGCGTGGTGTGTCAATAACTAAATGATTTCAGCAAGCAAGTGATGCATGATTGGGTCAATTTGCAGGGTCTCTTTGCTGTCTCAGCAATTTTATATCGTCCCACATTTACAAAGCAGAACGCTTCCTACCCTCTCCACACCTTATTAACAGTCCAAAGGTTTTTTTTTTTGCAGTTATGTGCTACTGGCGACCAGAGCAAGGATAGGACTAAAATTTTATCACTGCCCTGCCGAATCACCCACAAGCAAATTGACTGCGGCAGTGGCGGATCCACCGCCCGGGCAGGGAGGGCAACTGCCCGGGCTCCCGCGGATGCCAAGTATTGTCAACAATGTAGGTTTCAAGTCCAAAATTAGGCGAAATTCACAAACAAAATCCTGAAAACAATACTAATGTTTCTTAAACTTTCGTTGTTATGAAGAATTTCTATTTTTATGAAAAAACAAACCATTAGATCGACTTTGTATCAAATCCGAACTCGCAAAATCGGGGAAAACGTACCAAAGAGAGAGGGAGGGAGGGAGATGAGGCTGGGGAAGGAGAGAACCGCAGGAGAAGGCAGCGCAGCGGTCTCGAGAGGGGGGCGGCGGCTAGACGCCGGCCTGCCGCGGTCGCACGCGTGGCCGTGAGGCGGAGGCGGAGCAGGAGCAGGGCGGAGCAGCAAACCAGCCCTCCAGAAGGCAGGCAGCGACGCAGCGTTGACTGTGTGTGTTGGTGCTGAGCAACACGGCACGGTTCCTGCAGTTGATAGTATAAACGCACTGTGTGCATTTTGATCTAAAAACAGATTATTACTTCTATAAATATGTCATACGGTGTTTAATTTGTACGAAACAAATTTTATAATTCATCTAAAATCCTAAACAACCCATTTCCAAATCTTTTCAATTTTTTGAATTTTTGAATTTTTAAAATTCAAAAAAATTCAAAAAAATCATAAAAATCGAAAAAAAAATTGAAAAGTTTCAAAAATGGGTTCGTTATGATTTTAGACGAATTAAAAAATTTATTTCGTACAAATTGGATACCGTATGACATATTTATAGAAGTTATAATCTGTTTTCAGATCAAAATGTACACCATGCATTTATACTTGCTACTGTAGGGGATTCCAACTGTGTTCATTCGGTTCCGGTTTACATTTTGTCAGAAAATCGGATTTGAGGACGATGAGTTTGGTGTCGGTGTCGGATACATATATGGATAGTATCGGATAGTAGTATATATTAGGATACAGGTCAGATAAATATTCGGATAAATATCCGGCTGATCGAGTCGTGTACAGGTAACTGAGATATTTTAAGAAACTAAGTGCCCACAGCCCTATCTGTAAAGGACATCCGTCCTATGCCCAGCCATTCCCCGCCCATCGCCCCGCCGCCTCCCCTCCGTGCGCAGCCCCACCGCCCATCCACCGTCGCCCACGCACGCCCCTCTGTGTATCGTCCCTTCGTTGTCGCCCACGCCGCCACTTCGTCAAGCGGCACCCCTCCTTGCGTCACCCACCACCTCCTATCCCTACCCCGCCGTCTCCGTGCACCACCCCTCCACCGTCGACTACGCCGCCCCTTCGCCAAGTGGTGCCCCTCCGTGCGCTGCCCCGCACGGCCCCTTCACGCGCCGCTCACCGCCTCCGTGCGTCGCCCCTTCATCGTCGCCCGCGCGGCTCCTTCGTCAAGCGCTGACCCTCCATGCGCCGCCTACCGTCTCCTGTCCATGTCGGTGTCAGGTCACCTCTATTCGCAAAACATTGTTTCTTTTTAAGTACCCACAATCATGGTGTTATGTTCTGATATTGATAAGTTTGAATGCCAAAAATTCTTATTGACATGTAGAAATACTGATGCAAGTACCTGCTAATTTGCGTTGTATTTTTTTACTCTCTTTGTATTCATCATATTGTAGTTTGAATCTGGCAAAAATCTGGCATGCACATAAAGTATATACTTTTGTTGTTTTATTTCGCGAGCAGAATCGCAACATGTAAATGGCAAATTAGTCGTGCACAAAAAAAAGGATTTAGATGATGACTGAATCAATGTTGAGGAGTAGATCCTATGATGCCATGAGGCTGTTCGTTGGGGATGTGCTCTAACACCAGCAGGCTTATCGCGCCGTCGTCGCTGGCGATGTTGACGTGTGCCAACCTCCATGCCGAACTCGATTCTTTTCTACACATATCCAGATAAAATTAGGATAAAGTATGATATAGCCTACTACCCTATCAATTATAATCAACCCATTTGTTAACCCCATGGACAAGAAGAGGACTAGGCCATCTATGTTATTCAATGTTTTGCTCAAGCTAAGTCTGAGCATATCCACGTCTGCAATCGACAATGTACTCACTGCATAACTTCGGATTTTTGATTTACATGTGTCTAACCTCACAATTTCATATGGGTAAACGATTTATATATGTTAGAGATGCTTGTTATAAGTGTGGCCACCATCTTATCGTTTTTCTTTAACTATATATCTTATACAGTGAACATAATAAGCATGTTCCACTGGCACGTTGTAAATTATGATCATTCGTTAAGTTTTATTTTCATTGAACATAAATAAAGAAAGTCACGTATGAAAAGTAGATGGACATGAAATAATCGAAAACAAAATAATAATATGACCGAACCCCAATTAAAAAACTAATATAAAGTATGAAAGTGACAAGAATTAGCAAAACATATTTTACAAAATTCTATTAAAAGTTTATAATTTTATAATATGAATAATATATATAAAGACGATAGAAAATGTTTAGCATCAAAGTATTAGAACATCTAGAAGCTCTTTTTATCATAAATATTATATTTCATAGATAAGTAAAGAATTGTCTAGATATTAGATAATTAGGTAGAAAGATCTAAATTGAAATATCTTTATATAGATGTTTCTAGATTTATGTTATATGGTGCGATTTTAACACATGTTACATCACAATAACATTGTAATAGTATAAATAGAACACTCCTCTTTATATTTATTGGAGATCCTGTTTTAATCATTATGCCCAATTAAAGCTTGTTTTAAGTTTACTATGACATAAATTATACATTACATATTATCTCATAACATTACAATATATTTACAACAAATATAGATAGCGATGTTTTCATTTCATAAACATTCTATTGCAACCATTTTGTGTAATTTGAGCTTACTTTTAAGTTCAGGATGATGTATACATTAAAATGTTAAAAATGAAATATTGTGGTTAGAAAGTTAATTTTTTTATTTTTTTAGGGTCACGTATTTGTTCCTGAAAATTTCTGTATTCGCCACTGGACTACGGTGTTGTTGTCACATCGCAGTCAGGTCAATGGTGATCTCTCCTGAATTATCATGCACCCTCGTTCGATCATGAACAAAGAGCCATGAGTCATCTACAATGTTCTTGTAAACTGTTGCGCGATGATTTCTTTAAGAACCCGCGAAACAAGCAACCCAAGAATGGAGAAGGGGATCAAATATTTTCTCGCGAAATCAAAAGAACACGAGCAAACTCACCAGAATCACCATGAGGGAGCCAAACCCAACCGCCAAAACCGACGACCCCAACGAGGCACTGAGGCACAGGCGCACAGCCCGACGGACGACGACGATTCCTGCCCACCGGAGCCCTCAAAGAAACTCCCCGGAGAACCACACCGGCTAGAGGCGCAGCCGCGCAGGACGACGAGGGACACAAAAAGGCAGCTTTTTCTTGGCTTGGAAAAGAAATGGGAAGTTCCTGCCTTCTCCAAATTGAACAACGGAGCTTGCGGAGAGACGGAGCGAGCGAAGCAATCGATCTCTTAAGGCGTGGAGCAGTCGAAGCGTTGACTTTCGGAACCACTCAGTCCGAATGGGGCATTGGGCCCGTGCCTGAGCCTGGGCCTCCAGCCCATGGGAAGCTTCGGTGTCGTAGCCCGTACTCCCGTAGGTTGTGGTTGGTCGAGTTGAAATTGAGTTGACTCGGTCCCTACCTACGCGAAATATCTTTAAGGTTTGGCATTGCACCGTGTAAAATCTAATTCGCTATCACTGCTTCTTTTCTTTGGGATAAATTTCTTTGTCCCCGGCGCCTCCTGTTCATTCGTTTATTGAATATGACCGGCGATAGCTACATTCATAGAATCATAGTGTTAGAAATGTTCCACCTACCAGAAATCCCTTAGAATTGATTCCTACAGCACACCTAAACTGTTATGGGCTTGATTCGAAAAAAAATGACCTAGATGGTCTTTTGCACATTAGTCTGTTCGTCCGTTGTGCGGTCGATAATTTTGATAATAGAATATAATTCAGATGTCTGCATCCGATAATAGAATATAACTCACATAAATATGAAGCAAGAGCATCCCAACACTCCCTAAATACCTACCAACTATTTACATAGACATAAATAGTATTTCACAGGGTGGTTAGATAAGTTGTTGGAGACAGCCTTAAGGACAATCCTTCAAATAGATATAGTAAAACAATAATTGAAAACATAAATGGTCCCCTTTGGTCACAAAAGCAGCATTTCTTCTGACCCTCTGATCACCACCTCCTCTCTTCGGCTTATCTTGTTATCGTCTACTTATCTCCGAAACAAAATTAAAAGTTAAACGGGTTGGATTTCGTTGCTACTTTTCTTAGCGTTGATAATTTTCTTAACAAAACTGCTTTAAGGCTAATTGGTCATTGTTCATGGCAACATGCCAACATGTAGGATTAGCAGGTCAGGTCAGGTCAGGCTAATTTTCTTAACAAAACTGCTGTCAGCCAAGTTCCAGGCGGAGCGGAGCGATGCAGGCGGCCAAATTCTTCTCTGGATTTGACTAGCTAGCTAGGCAATGGTGGGTATGCATGAGCGCGTCGTTTCCACGTCACTAATTAATTACTCGGACTCGGACGCGTGGTTGATTGATTACCGGTTCGGGCGAAGCTTTGGTCTTCGAAGACGTGTGTGGCTGTGTGACCACTGACCAGTGAGTTTGACGAGCTTGCTTTACCGAGAGGCCCAAGAGGATCTATGGGAGCTGATCATGTCCGGCTACACATGCAAAAGAAACAAAAATGTACCCTATGTAACGCTACAAATTAAGACTCGTGTAACCAAAAAATAATCATTACTGTAATTGTTACTACAGCTAAATTCAAGAGCAAAGACGATCAAAGCATACGGGCAGCTAGCAAACATGGAAGCAACGGATCAAAAAGATTATTAAAAAAAGGTACTCCATGTAGTGAGCATTCTTTGTTGTAAAGGTAGTTCACAGAAAACATTCACTGTAAGCAAAATTTAGAGGGGAGCAACGAAGGTAAATATTCTCACACTTAGTTTACAAATGAAATGGAGGCTACCAAGCCGGTGACTAGGCCTGTGAATTGGGTCAGCCTGAGCACGGTTCAATTTTGGAGGTTCAAAGCACGTCACGATATGGCACGAAACCAAATGGGCCGGGCTGCCACGGCCCGAATGGCGTGCCGGACAAGGCCTAGAAACCAGGCACGACAGGCCACTCGGGCTGGCCCAACTGAACAGGCCATGCTTAGGTTGGTCAGGGCCGGCTCTACAATTTGGAGGTCTCGGTGCAAAAATATAACAAAGTTGCAAGTAGGTCTCAAAATACAGTATTATAAGAGAGAAAATTCAAAATTATGCACTTCTTTTTTAGTACTACCTCCATCCTAAATTATAAGGTAGAAAATTATAGTGATATACTTACTATATTAGGCTATTTGAAGGATATGAGTTCAATTTATATGCCTTACTAGTTTGGGGGCCCTGTGCGGTCGCATAGCCCGCACATGCCCTGGGCCGGCCCTGAGGTTGGCCTAGCCCGAACCGAGGCATGAGTTCGTAATTTGTGATTTTCGTGGTATTTCATTACTCGGATGAATTTTGGTTCTACATGAAAGTTGTAGAAAATTTTAAGACGCATATTTTTCATGACATAGATTTTTCATTTGAGCAATGCATGAGTTTACAAAAAAAAAATATTTAGTGCGCTGATTGTTATAGAATCCATGTCACACTTTTCGGTAATTCATGTTTTTCGGGTATTTCGCTGCTTAGGTGAATTTAAGTTCTGCATCAAAGTTGTTGAGAATTTCGAGATAAATCTTTTTATGTAGACAACATTTTTCATTTAAGCAACATATAAATTTATAAAAAAAAAATATTTATCTTTCTGTTTTGTTGGGCGTGCCGTGCTTGGGCTGGCCCAGCCCGATCGTGGCCTGCCATGCTTTTGGGCCGTGCCGTGCTTGGTTTTGGCCGTCCGTGCCGGCCTGGGTTGCCCGAAGTGTTGACCGGGCCATTCCGACCGGTGACTCAAGGCACGACGGGCCCGTGCCATGTCAGTCCAGCACGGCCCAACTCCCAGCACTACCGGTGACCCATGTAACATGTTCCCAAGGGCGTGGTGGAGGCAAATAACGTAGAGTGCGTCTATATATAGACCCCCTCCATTGTATTTTTGGTGTTTCTCGGCATCGACTTAACAAGAGAGCTCCGAACAACGAAGCTTAAGCCTAAGCCAAGCTAAATTGAACGTGCTCTCTAAGCTTCAACACAAAGCTTAATATATTTAGCCAGCATCGGCATGCATGACCGAGTAAGAGCCGTGCAGTCTTCAACATCCATTCGATGCAGAAAGCCACCAGGCAGCTGGTACTTCAGTAGCAAACAGCAGCAACCGTACTCATGAGACTGGTCTAGATCTGCATGCTGCATATATAGAGCCAGCCGGGCGAGACGAATTCACAGCCTTGACGCCTTCCAGGTGCATCCGACGTGGCCCCAGAATACGAGTCCGGCAGGAGCTCACGACTGTGCGCACGGGGGTATTATCTCATCCATAATTCGCGAGAAAGAAAATTAGTCCGGCTCGGTCTCATGATTTGAGAGGACCAAATTTCGCTCAAAATGGACGTATGTAGCTTCCAGTTCATTTTTTTAAAAAAAAAATACGAAATTTGCATGGTTTTTAGCTGCTTCGACAAAAAAAAGAAAAAAAGAAAGAAGGCTGCGAAATCGTGACTCGCACGCATGGCAGCATGGGATGAAAGATGGCACATATGCGAGGCCCAAATTTGATCGATAGATCCCCTTGGCCCACAAATGAAGCCCAGAGCCTTAACAGGGCACGACATGACGACAGGTCATAGAGAGGGCCTCTTTTTAACATTTTTTTTCAAAATAAATAAATAAAATTTATTTTATTAAAATAAAAATAAAAAACATCTATTGCCATTCCATTGGACGAGACATAAATCCCACCAATTCAACAGACGGGATTTATATTTTTCGCCAAACGGTTAGACGGAATAGGAATCAAGGTAGCTAGGGGATATATAGAGATAGATCCCGTTGTTTTGTTTGGCCAAAGTAAGGGATTTGTTTGTGCAAACGACGTGTTCAGAGAAAGCCGAGAAACGCTTCAAAAATTGACAAAAGCATACAAACACAACGAAACATCGATCCCAGTCCACGGGGCTCATATTTCAGCGCTGCAGCGCTTCGTGCTCGGACCTCGCCTCGAGGCATTTTCTTGGGTCGAGACCCTCTTGTTTGGTCCCGTCAAATCTACCTAGAAAGGTGGTCCATCCGTCCCCCTCAGTTGTTGCTATCTGTCAAAAACTTCAACAAGTGAAATTGCATTGAAAAACTTTGGATTTTTACCATACGTGCCATTATTAATTTGGTACGTGTGAGAAATACCATTACAAAACTTAAAATATCATAAATACCATTGTTTTTAGCAATCAATTTCAAACATGCCATGAGTAGCTTTTCGGAGATACATGAGCTTCAAATATTGTCTAAAATACACCCTTATAGGTTGGCACCACATCTCATCTTCTAAACTACTTATTCATCGTCTTCCCACATCCTCTCCATCTTCCCAACTCTCAAAGCCCCTCCCTCACCATCGTTGCCACTACTTCTCCCACGCGCCCGGCAACCGTCACTGGATCGACGCAGAGCGGATCTGGCTGGTGACGGGTTAACCTAGACGGCAACCATCATGAACGACACAATTTGGGGGGGGGTATGTGGAACATGGGGTCGTCAGAAGGCGTCAAGGCGGCGCAGGTTTGGCGCTAGCGGCATGGCCCCGTAGCTAGGGGCAGGTGGTGGCGCACACAAGTGGGAGTGGGCGATGGGCACAGACATGAGCTCCTTTGGTGGTGGCGCGGCGACGCAGGGCGGCAGCACAGAGCATGACAGACAGTGGTTCCATGGGTGTTGGAAGATGGAAGAAGAAGAAAGAGGAAGAAGGATCTGGCATGTGGGACCCATTTATTATGCGTATATTAAATGAATTTTAACCTTGTATACTCCACGAATGATCTGTAATGATATGTTTAGAATCGATTGCTAAAAATAATGGCATCTATAATATTTCGAGTTTCATAATAGCATTTATGAGAAATAGCGACTCAATAATGTTATGCATGTAAAGAATCCGAAAACTTCCACCAACGTTTGTAGTCAATTTTTCGTGCAAAGTTCCATGTAAATTAATCAATGTCAGAAATGGTATGAGTTCCAGACCGACCATTTTGATAGTTGAATTATATAATATGTAAGATTAACCCTAACCAAAGGATCATCATGGTAAATTGCACGACAGTTACCGGTAGTTATCAGCAAACGCCACACCGATCGCATTACAGTTGGTTGTTGCAAGCACCGGACAACCTAGGCAGCACGCACGTACATATACATCGCAGTTGCAGCATACCACACGCACACACGTCTAGCATCTCCTAGCTAGGAAACCTCTCAACTCTCATGGCGTTTGCTCGCTCGACCACTCTCCTCTTTCCTCCCCGGCGCCGCGCCCATCGGCGGCGGCCGGGGCCGGGAGCGAGCGAGCTACCGCCCGGCGGCGCCGGCGGGCAACCAAAACCCGATCGCCGGCGCCGCCCTAACTAAAAGAAGCCAACAATAAACAAAGAAATGGAAACCAAATTAAGCTAGTTAATTTAGCGTCGCCGTCCCCGGTGGCGGCTCAGGGGGATTCCGAGGAGGAGTTGGTGGAGACGGTGATCAGCGTGGACGCCGACGACGACGACGTCCGCGGCGTGGCCGACGGCTTGACGAGCACCACGGGGGCCTTGCTCTCCAGCCTCCGGTGGTGCTCCCGCACGAGCTGCTCCGCCACGCCGTCGAGCCGCTCGCCGTTGGTCTCCGGCATCAGCTTCCTCCCGCGGAACAGGACGGACTCCACGCTCCGCTCCGCCAGCGCCGCCTCCGCTGTCGCCGTCCCGGGAGCAATGCCGTTGCCCTGAGAAGAGGTCGAGTTTTTGATTGATTAATGGATTTGATTAATTATGAGTAGTAAATGTATGAGCAGTGCTCGCCGGAGAAGAAGAAATGGAAGGGATTTATTTACCTGGATACGGATGTAGTTGGTGGCTCGGCTCTCCCCGAACGCCATTGATACGGCTTGGTCCACCTAGAAAGCAGAGACAGCGTCCGGTCAGGGTAGGGTTGGTAATGGCGGTACGGTTCGTCCTTGCAGTGAAATGCCGGGGAGTTAGGGTACCATGTCGGCCTGACAAGCGCCGGCGATGCGCAGGAGGCTGGAGGACGACGACGCGCGGAGGGTGGGGGAGGCGCCGCCGCCGCCGCCGAGGGAGAGGACGACGAGGTCACAGGCGCTGGTGGCGAAGGGGAACTCGCGCTTGTTGTGGAGCACGTGGGTGACGGCCACGGAGGCGGGGTTGGCGACGGCGGCCGACGCGCCGCCGATGCCGGTGGCCGCGGCGGCGCGCAGCTTGGTGCGGCCGTCAAGGGAGGCGACCTCCGCGGGCCCCACCCCGCACGCCGCCGCGCAGACCTGCCACAACGGGAAGTCGAACGTGTCCGCCTCAACGGCGTCGGCGCGGGAGAAGACAAACGGCGCCGACGTTGCCATGTCGTAGCAGGGGATCAGCAGCGGCTTGGCGACGTCGCGCACGGTGAGGTTCCCGAACACCTTCTTGAACACCGCCTCCGGCCGCCGGAACAGCCCACCGAGGCCGCGGCGGCCTGAGAACACCTTCCAGTTCTTGGCGACGACGTCGCGCGCCGCCTCCGCCGGCATCCGGCACGCGAACAGCGCCGCCGCGAGGAACCCGCCGGCGCCGGACCCGGCCGCAATGTCGAAGTAGTCGGCGACGCGGGCGGAGGGGTCGCCGGAGAGCTCCTGCAGGCGGCGCTCCAGCCTCACCAGCGCGGCGGCGGCGAGCGCGCCGCCGTCTGCGCCGCCATCAACGGACAGCACCCGGACAAGGCCGGCGGAGCCAGGCCCCTCCGGCTGCGCGCCGAAGAGGAAATTGGTCTCGAGGATGGAGAAGATCTCCTGGCTGAGGCGGTCGGAGCAGCCGAACGCCGCCGCCGCGGCGCCGCCTCCAAACGGCGGCAGCGTCTGGTCGAGCAGCGAGAGCGTCGAGGAGGCCGCCATTTGCAAAATGCTCGGCGTGTCAGCGTCTTCTTCCTCGTCCTCCTCTTCGTGGCAAGCGGCGGCGCGTGCTGTTGGGGAAGACGAAGCGAAGTGGTGGCGGCGAGCGAGTGGTGGCTTCGTCTCGGAGCTTCCCGGGAGAATTTATACCGGGAGCCGCGCACTCTAGCTTCCCGCCATCGCGCATCGTCGCACGCGCTCGTGCCCGTCCGTGCTGGTGGTGCGCCGCGTGTCCTGTTTCGTTTTTATTTTATCTTTTATCTATTACATATAATTAAATAAGGTTTAATAGAGCCATCACATTAATCCTACATTATTATAAAATATCATATTAATTGGAACAAAACAAGGCCTACACTATCCGTTAATATCAACCCATATTATAACGATTTAGATTAAAAACGGTATCCACATCCACTATCATAATAATAAAATTGAAGCACTTAAAAGGAGTCCATACAAATACGATATTAGAAAATGAGTTTAAATTAAATACGGTGTTAGAAAAAAGTTGATATAAACTACAAAATCTAACCGTTCAAATGTACGGAACACCTTGCTCGTTTATTTTATTCGAGGAGATGATGAGTTATGATTAGCGACCTGTAGTGTGCTTCACTTGATTACCAAGCTAACCTGAGCCAATGTGACATCAACAATGCTCTTTTTCCCCCAAGCAATCAACAATGCTCTTGACTAGCTACAAATGTACCCAATTAACCTCCTCCAAATTAATTGTACTAGTGCTATATATACTACTATATCCTTCTATTAATTGTACTAGTGCTATATATACTACTATATCCTACTATATCCTTCTAGGTTTTGTACTCATTGCCGAGCAATCTAGAAGTAAATAAGTATAAGATCTGCAGATCGATGGTCCTTGTTGATCTTGAATAGCCTGTGATATTGCACGGGACCATGTCATTATATGCATAGGGATGTTTTTTACTCCTGCTCGATTAATATCTGGGAGAGACTTTAAGGAGAAGAATGTGCAAGCCTCTACATTAATGATCGATGCCAATTGATTCAACTAATCTCGCACATCATCCAAAGATGCATAACATACACACATCCATCATCAAGGAAAGGATAAAGGATAAAAAAAATTCTCCACACTGGTACAAGAATTTCCTTGTCCTCGTCTACACCACCCGATATTTTGTGTTTCAAGATTCGTGCCTCTCAACGGTTTTGGACGGTGTAGATAATGACAAAAAAATCCTTTTTACAACCATGAGACCCTTGATTAAAAAAAAAAAGATATGCCAATCTTATACTCCTTTCGGTCATAAATACTTGGCATCTATCTATCTATCTACTATCTATATAAAGCAGAGTTAAACGGAGCCACCACATTAATCCTAAAATCCTAGAAATTTCCACGTTAATCGAAAAATAGTAGAAATTCTCATGTTAATCATATAAAAAAGAAAAAATATACATCGTCAAATATGGGTATTATTATGTAAATTTAGCGGTCAATATTAACTTCTATAACAAACTACTGAAACTAATCTATGTATTAGAGATAAACTCTAAATCTAATCTGATATATTATCTATATCTTAACACAAATCTAGCCGCGCAAACGCTTGGGTCACCTTGCTCGTCCACATCATCCAAATTATTTCAGTCGTTCGATCAACGGTGGGATCAAATTATAACGGCCAAGATCAATCAAAGAAATTATCACATAAGTCAAGAAAAAAATAAAAGATCTATGCCGTTGATTTTGTGGGGCCGGATTATAACGGATTAGATTAAAAGAAGAATATTAGATTCGGATTAAATACTAAAGATGATATAATATGGTTATTTATCCGTTCAATCAACTGTGGGACCAAATTATAACGGGATAGATTAATCAAAGAAAAAAATAAAAGATCTATGCGGCTTAGATTAAAAGAAAATATTAGAAATTCATATTAAATACTAAAGTTTATATAATATATTAGAGATAAACTCTAAATCCGATCTGATATGTTAAAGATAGATTATGAGTTGGAGATAAACACTACAGACCAAAACAAATCTAGCCGCGCAAACGCGCGGGCCACCTCGCTCGTTCGATAAATGTGTCGGTCAAGTTTGGAAACTTGAGTGATAAATATCTTTCCAAATATTTAGATTGACTACATACAAATAATATGACTAGATTTGTTTTGAAGAGTACTTCAAGTTTAATATGTTTTATAAATAAACTATATATGTTGATAATTGTGAATCAAATATGTGCTTTGGGGACCATAAAAATAAGAAAAAAAACATCAAATATTTGTGATCGGAGGGAGTAGCATATTTTGTAAAATCCGTGCTCGAAACAAAACACACACATTCATAGCCCAAGCTGAAGATCAGCATCATTTCTAGCCTTCTTCCTTTCCCAATCAACAAAGCGAAGGGGGGGACTCACAAATGATTTCCGTCTTTCTAGCGAGCATGATTAGCTGAGCTACCTGCACTCGCCTCCCGTGCGGCTGGCCACTGTTCATCCGGCTCCACGCTAATCCCCCTTTCCTGCCCTGTTTCGTCCACCCTAAGCTTCGCCCAAATCCGTCGTCCCTAACCACCAGCCGCTCGCTATCCCCCACCCTCGATCTCCGGCGAACCGCCACCTCCACCTCCACCGCCACCGCCACCGCCGCCTATCATTGCCGCCGTGACCTACCTGTGCATGCAATGCAATGCACCTGCCGCGGCGACGACAACTGCAGCTAGCCCGGGCGCCGGTTCAGCTCCATGATTTCGTGCGTGGCCGCGCCTCATCATTCGCGGCGAGCCCCACCCGCATTATGGTTAGGTGGTAATGGCGACGGCAATGGCGGATTATTGGCAGCTAGTTAGCCAAGCAAAGGTGCCGGTCGCTGCTGCATGCACTGTTTCCATTGTGTTTTCTATGTGCTTGATCATGGCCCTAGATCACCGTGGCTAGCTTCTTGGCTGTTTGCTTGTGCATGCGTTGCGTACGTCCCAATGATCTCTCCTTGAATCAATTAATCCTTGAAGCGTTGAGCATGTGTACAGTAGTGCAGATTAATTATTATATACACTTGCTTTTAGATTAGGGGTGCTGAGGATTAAAGAAGTTGGATGGGGTTAAAGCAAAGACGCTTCAATGTCCCTTGGTGTAAGGTAGGCACAAGACAAGGCCCGATTATAAAACAAGGAACTTTGATGCTAACCACATTATTCCCCTTGCCCTTTCTCTCGATCGCCCTTGGTCACACCTCTTTTGGGCTTACCGGAGGACAGGGTCTTGCATATATCCTACCTCCCCTGTCCCCCCCTAGAGAATGATAGTTGTTCATGGCCATAACAACTTTAATTCGGTGTTAAGCTTAAGATTTCGCTCGTATCATCTCATGCCATCCCTACAAACTTTCTACTAAATTAATAATAAGGAAGGATCATTAAAAAAATCCTTAAAAATTTTATGCATAGTTTAGAATCTACTAGCTTTAGTGGAATTCGAATTGTTGTGGTTCCATGCTCTTTCTGGGATTTCGTCAGATCGGATTTAGAGCTTATCTCTAGGCATAGATCTTTTATTTTTTTCTTGATTTATGTGAGAATTTCTTTGATCGATCTAGGCCATTATAATCTGGTCCCACCGTTGATCGAACGGTTCAAATAATCTGGGTGATGTGAACGAACGTGATGGCTTCTTTTTTTCCTCCTTTATATATATAATAGATAGATAGATAATCTTTGATTCATTATTGTGGTGAATTGGGCCGAACTAAATATCCTCTTACTTTATTCATGCAAAACAAACATAATCCCCACAATTTTACTTGTTTCCCTAAAATATTCCTGAATTTTTCTACATTTTTATGGTTTCCCCTGCCTTTTATGATTTTCCTTGATTTCCAATCACATTTCTACGACCTCGGTGGTAAATGCCGTAGAAGAGCTCAATTATATGTTCACTGTGAAAAAGTGAAAAGAGGTATGCAAGTAGATTCAGGAAACATTGAACACATACATATTTTAGACGGAGCTGCAGAACAACATGACTCTGTCATCTGCAAACCGCAGGGTCAGATGGACCCCCAAGAGCCGTCAGATATCTGAAGTAATTTGCATCGCAGAGAGAGAGAGAGAGAGAGAGAGAGAGAGAGAGAGAGAGGATGGATGGTCATATGCACGTCGGCGTCTGTTGAGCCATCGCCGTACACAATTGTTTTAGCGAAGAAACAGCACTCCTAATCCCGAACGATTCTTGTCGATTTGCATGTCTCGTCCGCATCCACCCGGCTGTCTGCTCGCTAGCTCCTTCCACGAAGCATCGACCTGCTCCTCGCGAGAAGATAATACTCTATAACTCTAATCAACTCGATCTCCTCCTTGCCGCTAATTGATAACCTCTTCGTTCTGCTTTGCAGTTTGCACTAGGCAACGAGTTGTGCATGCATGCTGCCTTGGCTAGTTAATCACACGCTTAACATGCTTTAATGGCGATGTAATGTGAAGAGAGAGAATGGATTTGCACTCGCGTATACAATGTGCTTCATTCCGTGTAGAGACACATATCTATGTGATATAGTAATGTCGATTGGCTAACCATATCTGAATGACTGAATGTCCATGGTGCATGGCTACAGTCTACGTGCATGGGAGTTAGCTAGGGAAGTGGTTTTCTGAAATAGTTTTCGAGATATTTCCCATGAATGTGACATTTTTGGGTGAAAGGGATGTGCACATGACATGATCATTTGGAAAATGACTCTTTTGAAAACAAAGGGCTTGAACATTCTGCTGACATAAACTACCTTCACTTCACACACACAAAAAAAAATGTTTATACATTTCATGCATGGTGCATATCCTTCTACTAGTCTCCATAAAACCACGGCGACAAGGATTAGTTGTTTCCAGAAAGGAAAAGGACTAGCCGAATGTGAGGGTTCAAGAATTGCTAACAAAAACTTTTCATCTTGCACAATATAAAGCGATGTCGCACTCACTCCAAACCTTTTCCCCTCAACCCAGTTAGCCAAAATTATCTAACTATTGCTGTTTTCCTCCATGCGTCGTTGTCTGTTTTTTTCTAAAAAAAAAAAGATTGCAAGAGTTACCTACATTAGTTCGGCACAATTGTCTACGTCTACGTGTGTAACACCCCAACCTAACTAGGCTTAAGTGCTATGAACACAGCATACAAAACAATACCACATAGAAAATTTCGACAGCATATCCCCTGCAAATTGGTCACTTTTGCACAGAGGATTCACATTTTCACAATACTAAGCCATCACACAAGTTTAAAACAAAACTGTCTTGAAAACTTTTAAGCCTAATTAAAGTACCATCCAAGCATTAAATTTAATCAACACCAACAATAACGATCCAAAGTAATATTTAACCAACGAATGAAAACTAATGTTCCCCAAGCTCTAATATCAAGCAACTAAGTTTATTTGAGTCACTACGGGTTGAATGTGTAGTTTAACGTGTGTGTAGCAACAGTGAACTATGCCCATCCCATGCATGCTTCAATGGTCACCTAAAAAAAACATAAAAGCAAGAGTGAGTATAAAACTCAGCAAGTACATAAAAGAAGACAGATTATATCTTTAACTAAAATAGCAAAAGACATCAGATCATATCTCCTTCATAATTCCATATGCAAACATGCAATGCATATGCTCATGCTCATATCTCATGTGCGTGTACCGGTACCGCTGAGTGTACATCCGTCGGTGTCACACCCTACACTCCATCCCGTGGAGGTTGACCGCCGAAGCAAGTCTACCCCGCCATCCCATGGGGGGTGCCTACCAAAGCAGGTCTTTCATGCCATCATCATGCTCATAGATGCAAATGCATGATTAATCTTTACGAAACTTACCACCAAACCAGCTCATGCCATTAATACATCATTAACACAAAGATATAAGTAAGCATTCAAAGCATACAATGTACCCAGAAGGGTTATCAACACTGAAATATGCACTTGCCTCTTCTCCCGACCGATGCCGAGTAAGTTGCAGGGGTAACCGATCCCTGAGGCGGCGTTTCCTACAATAAAATTCCCCAAATCAACACCCGAGCAAGCGAGGAAGATAACTACTAACTAGCACTAATTCATGGCCAATTAGAATCAGATAAACCCCCTTAGCAACGATTCCTAAAGCTCGAAATCCAAATAAATTACAATCTGGACAGCAGCACTAAAATCGACGTATCTCCCAAACCGCTTGTCCGTTCTCAGCGTTCTTATACTTGAAACGAAGCTAAGACTTACACGCACAATGTCCTTAATAGGGGTGCATTCTGAATACTAGCCTAGAGGGACCAAAACCTTGTCTGAACATGCTGCAAACTAGATTCATCCCTAAAACATTAATCCCATCCATTAATCCTCACCCATCCACGAAATCCATCATCTAGTGAGGGGAAAACCCAGGAGAACTCATCTAATTGCACCATTAGAATCAAAGTTTATCAACCCTAGTGTCTCCATCTTAGCCATCCACAACCAGTGCTGCCCCCCCTTCCTCCTCTCTTCTAGCTAGCACAAATCTACAGACCTTTCTTCTTCTTCCCCATTACCCCCACATCACTGCCCAAGAGAAGATCAACGACGAGTATCAATCGATGGCGGTTACCTTGTGCACAGAGCAACGACGTGGGCACGGCGACGGCGACGACACGGCCACGAGGCGGCGAAAACGGCGGCAAGACGGACCTCGACCGGCTGGGAGGCGGCGTCGCGGCCCTAGACGGCGCAGCAACACGGCGGCGGCGCCATCGGGCGGCGCTGCTCTGGATGGCGGCGGCTCGGCGGCGGAGCAAAGGATGGAGGCGGCGGGGTTGAGAGAACAGGGGCGGCGGCGGTTTGCCCTGGTGGAAAACCTACGGGTTCCACTCCCCCCTCCCTGCCTATTAATCCCTTTAAGTGGGCCGGGCCAGGACAAGGCCCAACGGGCTATCACAACGTGGCTCTGACTATGAGCACTACTCCCCAACGGGAAATTTACCCCCATGCCACTCAACTCGTGTGCCTGGCTCTGTATGCCATTACATTCGTCGACCTTCACCCGAAAAACAACGGACGTGCGAATTGGTTTCTTGTATGCCATTTTGGCAATTCTTTTATCCATTTTAGTCCTTTTTTACTTCTTTTTTATCCATTTTAGTCAATATTTACTTCTTTTTTTTTTATCCATTTTAGTCCTCCGCCATCGAGTTCGCCCGCCCGGCGACGGCCGCCGCTTCTCCAGGCGCATGCGCCGCGGATCGCCTCCTTGCGCATGTCGCCAACCACCAGCATCACCTCGTCGCTGGCCTCCACCACCACTAATACCCGTCGCTCGGCTCGAGGTGCCCCGCACCTAACCGCGTGCGTCGAAGGTCCCACATCATGCACGCCATCGCCGGGCGGCGCCGATCGCAAAAGCTCCAGCGCCGCCAGAATCGCCACGGCGAGCTCTACCAGAGACCCGCCACGACGTCGGAGATGAAGACGGCGAAGGTGTGTGGCAGAGGACTAAAATGGATAAAAAGAATTAAAAAAGCACTAAAATGGATTTTTTTTTGGCGAAAATGGCATATAAGAAACCAATTCGCACGCTCGGTGTTATTCGGGTCAAGGTCAACGAAAGTAATGGCATAAAGAGCTAGGCGCACGAATTGAGTGGCATGGGGTAAATTTCCCCTCTCCAACATCATAAGGATACATTGGACCACCCGGGTCACCGCCAAAGGTCGGTAGCTGATCATGTGCATCCTATGCTACAGTTATGTTGTCATGATAGGTTATATGGCAGTGCCCCTCCCCTCCCCCTCCCACCCACCCACACATACACAATTATACAAAGTGGTTAGGGTATAGTGTTCGCCTCCAACACTACTACCCCTTCCTATTACAACTCAAAGTCCATGTATATAACCTACTTGTACACATATTCGACACATATTCTAACAAACTCCGTGTTAGCGAATATGATCTCACCTCTAAAACTTGAAATAGTCCCGTGCGAACACCGTGTGCTCAGACTCAAGTCGCTTCCTTTGCAACTCACGTCAAGCCGTTAGACAAGTCTGACTTGGCTTCAGACCCACCGCTTTTTGAAACATAAGCTACTAAACACCAGGAATTGTACTCCCACACGCCCTACAAACTCGAACTCCAAAGCACACAGACACATACATCCCAGCCTTGAAACGGTTGCCTGAAACCCTCCCTCCAACCTTGACCCCCATGGGTTAGAAACAATGAGTCGGTCAAGAGCCCTATAACCCAAACGGTGATCCCGGCAATCCGGTCACACTAGACTGATTAACGACACTGTAGCTTAGGACCAATCACCGTGGCTATGAGAGGACCGAAGAATATCTCTGCCCTCGAGAGATAGGAAAACACATGCTACGAGCACCACCACGTCTTCTCCTTCGTTGGATTTGGTATCAACAATCGCGACAGGGCAAGGGAGATAACTCTCCCCATCCTCCACACCACCAACCACCGCCCCTGACCCCGAATGGAGCCGGTAACGAGTAATGCAAATATCTAGCGGCTCCTCCTGACACCAGTAACGACGTCGTCCGAAGGAGAACTGTAGAGCACCAAAAGAACCACCGAATTGAAAGCTTACGGTGAACCCTAACTACCCTAAAATCCTAAATCTAGAACCGAATCCCCCCAAACCCAACCATCGAAGGCACCACCACCTACCCCCAGCAGCCAAGCTCTCCTCCTGCTCGTCGTCGGCGAGCCATCGATGAGGAGGATGAAGAGATCTACTGGGGCAAGGGTGAACGAAGTGAGGGAGGAAGGGAGAGAAGGGGGGAGGATGAAGGGAAGTAAGGAGAGTGGGGGTTGGGTCCCCTCTCTCTCCCTTCACCGAGGCCGCTGAGGAAGGAGAGGAAGGGGGCCGGAGCCGGAGGCAATGGGACTTAGAACAACTCCAACTACCCCTCTATATCTCTCTTCTAAAACACTATTAGCGTTCCCTCTATCCACCCCTTAAAAATCTTTTCACAACTTACACTAGGCTCTAAAATATTTCTTCACTCCAACAATCCCCTTATATCTGCTCTAGTATTATAGAAGGGCTGTTGGATCTGCTTTTAGTGCTGGGTCGCAATAGCGGGACAGGTGACGAGAGCGTATATATAGGTGTGCTTACTCTCTCCCTATTTTCCCTGTAAAATTGGCCAAATACCGCACGTCAGTCAAATATATGTAGATTGGCATTTGCTTTGGAGTAACTTGTGTTTACATTTACCAAGGACCACTTATAAAATTGGCTGCTTTAACTTGTTTCAGAGGTGGCCATAAAGTCATCGTTAACATATAGCTCTCACTCTGCAAAGCCGTGCCCCCCGGATCACATGCACAACGTGCACTACAAAAACCTGCCTGGCTGGAAATCAATTGCACGCGTACGGACTGCTGCTGCCGTCCAAAACAAAATAAATCCAGGGATGATGCAGATTGCAATGCTGTTATTCTACGCCCGATCGAGTGTGTGAGAATAGATTAATCGATGTATGACAAGATACAATATATCAGAATTACCGTATCCGCATGCCAATCGTAGGGGAAAATGTTAGAAGTTTTGGAGCATCTCTCCTTTGGCTGCGACGACGGTGGAGACCGCATCATCTGCATCGGCTTGTTATGAACCGATATACATATGAGATTATGTATGCTTGTTTATAAAGAGCAGATCGAGACAAAAATATTTGTCGGTTCATAGTTAGAACTGGTACAAATATTCACTCATTTGTGTCGACTCTAGTCATGAACCTACAAATATGTGTATTTTAAATTTTTTTTTGATCTTCTAGATTTCATAATTTTTTTCATACGAGTTCGGATGAAAATAAACTATATATGTAAAAACGACACCGATGGGGTTATGAACGGGTCCAAATAGGCCATTTTGGTGTAGTTAAATTACGGTGCTTAGAGTTAATCTCGATCCTTCTCTTGTTTAGAGAGCGATTGGGGCAACAAAAACATGATGCCATCGGAGGGTCCCCTTAGCTACAAGATTGGTGATTGGCGGGATAGATTGAGAAGAATCAACGGTGAGACAAGGAGTACTCGTTTGAAGGCGATAGGTGGAGACGGAAGCCATCAACAAAGACAATATATAAAGAAGGGCATGTTGGGAGCACCTCGGTAGAGAGGATGAAGAAGATGGTGAAGAGGAAAGCGAGAACAACACGTTGGAGGAACAACGAGGGTGTGGTGCTGAAGGAGAAGCAATGGCAACAGGGCAGTAGAGGAGGATAATCAACGACCCGTATGGAGAAAGCGGTGACATTTGTGCGTTTAGAGTAGTCATATGCAGGCTTATGTTAGTGGGAGCTAGGGTGCATTCGACCATTCGAGGGAGCAACGCAAGGGTTAGTTGAAAGTGCGTCTAACATATCAGAGAAAAAAATAAAAGATCCAGACCTTTGGATTAATCAGTTAAACTACTGGCTTAACAAACTAGCCCGGGCGATGAATTAGTTGGTGCGGATTAACCGCGGCAACATTGCAGTGCACTGCACACGCGATCACGTCTGCTGCGTCCGGGCCCGGGGCTCCGACACACGGTAATAACTGATAAAGCCGAGGATCTCGCACAGTTAAAAACTGCGACCGCCACCCATCATGCTTCAAGCATCCAAAGACGGAGGAGCGAGAATTAATTACACTTGGCGAGATCACCCCGTGTGCGTATACATATATAATACACCGATCCTTGTATCCGTACGCCCACGAAGGCATCGATTTAACTGCCCGATCGATTGTACATTATTATATGGCTTACAAAACCCAAATGGACACAGTGGTTTTCTCTTTTAAAAATATCGTGATATATAGGCCACTTTAGGATTTGTCGATCGAAAGAACTTCCTTTAGAACTCAATGCAGGTGCAAGATTAGCACGTCACTTTTGCTACCCGAACTCGATTAACTCATTTCTATTCATTTTCTTTCACCTAAAATGACATTAATGCAGATGCTACATTAGACATTTTTTGGAGGGGCAAATTCTAAAAAAAGGGGAATATGTAGAGGGGCGCGAATCCTAAAGTACCACTCTTTGGATCGTTGGCCTATCACTAATTTTAATTGAAAAGAACATTTCGATAAACAAACCAATGATTCATGTTTTTGCTTAAAAGAGTCTTAATTTTGCGTTGGGCTACATAGAGTCAAGGGGTTCACAAATTTTTTTGCAAAAACAAATTGATTAGTACCCTCTCTACCTACCGGCTGTCTTATGAGTGCTTCTTAGCCTCAATGGTCCATCCATGGCCTATGAATCCTTTTACTCATTGGGGCCAATGGGCCTCACACGAGCCAACTCCCCCAATGTGCCTAATGTATACAACAACTGACCCTAGCAGACGATAGGGAGCAGTCAACTCTACCCGCTCGTCGTCCGCCTCTCAGAGTCCCGCCTGGAGCAGTGGCACCTAGCACCGACATTGTTGGCACCGAGTCGCCTCGTCGACCGCCATCCGCCACCCCACTCCCGCAGTGCTGCCGCCTCCTAGCTAGCTCCTGCGTGCGACGCGCCCATCGCGGCGCCTACTCCCGCGTCTGCGACCTATGGTCCCGTCGTCTCGGGCTTCCAGCACCTACGCTCCCGCCGCCTCCTAGCACCCGCGACCCGCGGTAAGCCTACGCGCCTAGCAACCAAACCGCTAGTGCTGCTGGTGCTGACTACAGAGTCACCAACTGCTCTTCAGTCGTCGCCCAAGCCCTACACCCCTACCAGCCACTCATGTATGGCACCCTGTAGTAACCCCTTCCCCTAATGTCAAAGTCCTATAACCTAAAATATTTAGCCATTTAGGGTTAGTTTATAAAAATAAAAATTTTGCAAGTTGAAGATGACGCCATAATATCTAGATTTAATATGAAAGGTTGTAGAATTTTCTTGTAATTTTAATTTCAATTTATAATTCCTTCATGCCGCTTGGGATGATGTCGTTGTTTGTGAACAATTTGTATTTTTTTGTTGACATTGAAAAAAATCATTATATTATTTTACCTTCATATATATACCTAAATTTGAAAACCTACGCCCGCCACTGGTTAACAGTACAAAGCAGACATGCACATACGCATCATCGTACAAGTCAACAGGGCAGTAGAGGAGGATAATCAACGACCCGTATGGAGAAAGCGGTGACATTTGTGCGTTTAGAGTAGTCATATGCAGGCTTATGTTAGTGGGAGCTAGGGTGCATTCGACCATTCGAGGGAGCAACGCAAGGGTTAGTTGAAAGTGCGTCTAACATATCAGAGAAAAAAATAAAAGATCCAGACCTTTGGATTAATCAGTTAAACTACTGGCTTAACAAACTAGCCTGGGCAGGCAGTAATTAGTTGGTCTGGATTAACCGCGGCAGCTGCAGTGCACACGCGCGCGATCCACGTACGCGCGTCCCCGGGGCCCGGGGGCTCCGACACACGGTAATAACTGATAAAGCCGAGGATCTCGCACAGTTAAAAACTGCGACCGCCACCCATCATGCTTCCGAAGCATCCAAAGACGGGAGGAGCAGTAATTACCGCACGCGGCGAGATCACCCCCCAGGTACGTATACATATATAATACACCGATCCTTGTATCCGTACGCCCACGAAGGCATCGATTTAACTGCCCGATCGATTGTACATTATTATATGGCTTACAAAACCCAAATGGACACGATGGTTTCTCTTTTAAAAATATCGTGATATATAGGCCACTTTAGGATTTGTCGATCGAAAGAACTTCCTTTAGAACTCAATGCAGGTGCAAGATTAGCACGTCACTTTTGCTACCGAACTCGATTAACTCATTTCTATTCATTTTCTTTCACCTAAAATGACATTAATGCAGATGCTACATTAGACATTTTTGGAGGGCAAATTCTAAAAAAGGGAATATGTAGAGGCGCGAATCCTAAAGTACCACTCTTTGGATCGGTGGCCTATCACTAATTTTAATTGAAAAGAACCGCTTCGATAAACAAACCAATGATTCATGTGTTTTGCTTAAAGAGTCTTAATTTTGCGTTGGGCTACATAGAGTCAAGGGTTCACAAATTTTTTTGCAAAAACAAATTGATTAGTACCCTCTCTACCTACAGGCTGTCTTATGAGTCGCTTCTTAGCCTCAATGGTCCATCCATGGCCTATGAATCCTTTTACTCATTGGGGCCAATGGGCCTCACACGAGCCAACTCCCCAATGTGCCTAATGTATACAACAACCGACCCTAGCAGGCGATAGGGAGGCGATCAACTCTACCCGCTCGTCGTCGCCTCTCGAGTCCCTTTGGGCAGTGGCACCTAGCACCGACATTGTTGGCACCGAGTCGCCTCGTCGACCGCCATCCGCCACCCCACTCCCGCAGTGCTGCCGCCTCCTAGCTAGCTCCTGCGTGCGACGCGCCCATCGCGGCGCCTACTCCCGCGTCTGCGACCTATGGTCCCGTCGTCTCGGGCTTCCAGCACCTACGCTCCCGCCGCCTCCTAGCACCGCGACGACCATGTAAGCCTACGCGCCTAGCAACCAAACCGCTAGTGCTGCTGGTGCTGACTACAGAGTCACCAACTGCTCTTCAGTCGTCGCCCAAGCCCTACACCCCTACCAGCCACTCATGTATGGCACCCTGTAGTAACCCCTTCCCCTAATGTCAAAGTCCTATAACCTAAAATATTTAGCCATTTAGGGTTAGTTTATAAAAATAAAAATTTTGCAAGTTGAAGATGACGCCATAATATCTAGATTTAATATGAAAGGTTGTAGAATTTTCTTGTAATTTTAATTTCAATTTATAATTCCTTCATGCCGCTTGGGATGATGTCGTTGTTTGTGAACAATTTGTATTTTTTTGTTGACATTGAAAAAAATCATTATATTATTTTACCTTCATATATATACCTAAATTTGA
This sequence comes from Raddia guianensis, assembly GCA_036346415.1. NCBI lineage: Eukaryota > Viridiplantae > Streptophyta > Magnoliopsida > Poales > Poaceae > Raddia > Raddia guianensis. The sequence goes on along the minus strand of CM070539.1, from coordinate 3,661,134 downwards.
AAACCTCACGCCCGCCATCGGTTAACGATTACAAAGCGTACATGCACATACGCATCATCGTACAAGTCAGCAGGCGAGAGGAGGATAATCAACGACCCGTATGGAGAAAGCGGTGACATTTGTGCGTTTAGAGTAGTCATATGCAGGCTTATGTTAGTGGGAGCTAGGGTGCATTCGACCATTCGAGGGAGCAACGCAAGGGTTAGTTGAAAGTGCGTCTAACATATCAGAGAAAAAAATAAAAGATCCAGACCTTTGGATTAATCAGTTAAACTACTGGCTTAACAAACTAGCACAGGCGGCAAGAATTAGTTGGTGCGGATTAACCGCATGCATTGCTGCACACGCGATCCACGACGCTGCGTCCCGGCCCGGGCTCCGACACACGGTAATAACTGATAAAGCCGAGGATCTCGCACAGTTAAAAACTGCGACCGCCACCCATCATGCTTCCGAAGCATCCAAAGACGGGAGGAGCAGTAATTACCGCACGCGGCGAGATCACCCCCCAGGTACGTATACATATATAATACACCGATCCTTGTATCCGTACGCCCACGAAGGCATCGATTTAACTGCCCGATCGATTGTACATTATTATATGGCTTACAAAACCCAAATGGACACAGTGGTTTTCTCTTTTAAAAATATCGTGATATATAGGCCACTTTAGGATTTGTCGATCGAAAGAACTTCCTTTAGAACTCAATGCAGGTGCAAGATTAGCACGTCACTTTTGCTACCCGAACTCGATTAACTCATTTCTATTCATTTTCTTTCACCTAAAATGACATTAATGCAGATGCTACATTAGACATTTTTTGGAGGGGCAAATTCTAAAAAAAGGGGAATATGTAGAGGGGCGCGAATCCTAAAGTACCACTCTTTGGATCAGTGGCCTATCACTAATTTTAATTGAAAAGAACCGCTCAGTAAACAAACCAATGATTCATGTTTTTGCTTAAAAGAGTCTTAATTTTGCGTTGGGCTACATAGAGTCAAGGGGTTCACAAATTTTTTTTGCAAAAACAAATTGATTAGTACCCCTCTCTACCTACCTGGCTGTCTTATGAGCTGCTTCTTAGCCTCAATGGTCCATCCATGGCCTATGAATCCTTTTACTCATTGGGGCCAATGGGCCTCACACGAGCCAACTCCCCCAATGTGCCTAATGTATACAACAACTGACCCTAGCAGACGATAGGGAGCAGTCAACTCTACCCGCTCGTCGTCCGCCTCTCAGAGTCCCGCCTGGAGCAGTGGCACCTAGCACCGACATTGTTGGCACCGAGTCGCCTCGTCGACCGCCATCCGCCACCCCACTCCCGCAGTGCTGCCGCCTCCTAGCTAGCTCCTGCGTGCGACGCGCCCATCGCGGCGCCTACTCCCGCGTCTGCGACCTATGGTCCCGTCGTCTCGGGCTTCCGGCACCTCGCTCCCGCCGCCTCCTAGCACCCGCGACCAGCAGTAAGCCTCACGCGCCTAGCAACCAAACCGCTAGTCTTGCTGGTGCGACTCTGAGTCACCAAGCGCTCTTGATCGTCGCCAAGCCCTACACCCCTACCACCACTCATGTATGGCACCTGTAGTAACCCCTTCCCTAATGTCAAAGTCCTATAACCTAAAATATTTAGCCATTTAGGGTTAGTTTATAAAAATAAAAATTTTGCAAGTTGAAGATGACGCCATAATATCTAGATTTAATATGAAAGGTTGTAGAATTTTCTTGTAATTTTAATTTCAATTTATAATTCCTTCATGCCGCTTGGGATGATGTCGTTGTTTGTGAACAATTTGTATTTTTTTGTTGACATTGAAAAAAATCATTATATTATTTTACCTTCATATATATACCTAAATTTGAAAACCTACGCCCGCCACTGGTTAACAGTACAAAGCAGACATGCACATACGCATCATCGTACAAGTCTACACATCAAATACACACCAAAAAATTAAACGGATGGTCTAAGCTTTAGACTAACCTACACGCGTGTACAAGGGCAAAAATTAAGCTACGTTCGTGTAGGGTGATGCACGGAGAAACTAGGTGCAAGAAAAGTTTTAGCAAGCAACAGGTGCACTTTCAAAACCTAACAGTTGTGCACCCACTAAGTTGATCTAACCAATAGCGTGGGAATGAACCTTCGTCATATAATGGTGTCCGGATGGTCTGGATGTTGCTGCTGATTCGATGCTTGGTTCATGTTGTTTCTATAGGTTGCTATATATGGCCGTGTTTAGAGGCATGTTAAAAGCTCTAAACTTCGCTCGATAATCTCTATCTCATTTTAGGGTCAGCAGCTTTGCGGGCTAATCATAGAGCTGGTTGTGGCTTTAGCGCGGCCAAAAAAGGTTTTCTAGATTCATTTGCTTAGATGACTCATGGTCTTTCTATATTATTTTACTCTTTTTATCAAGTTTACTATATATAAAAAATAGAATAAAACAGAGGCATCACATTAGCTGGCACAACTATAAAAATAAAACAATAGATATTTATAATAAAATAACAGAAATAAAAGCTCATGCCATATTAAACGAAAGACCTCATATCAACTACTATAATACAAGATTACATAAATTCATAATGGAAATAAAGCCCATTTCAGTTGAAAATTTAAAATAAATATAGCCATGCAAATGTGTGGTACACTCTGCTCTGCTCATTTAATGAAATGAAATAGACAGAACTCTGGTCCTTGTTTGGAAAAAAAAAAAATCCAAAATTGGGGGGCGAGGAATCTAATTGGGGTCCAACGTAACAGCAGCGCCCCCTGGCTCGCTACAGGCAGCTGCAGCCGCGGGCGCTCCGGCACCACCTGCCGTACGTGTACGTGCGTACGTGCATCGGTGCATGGCGCGGCGTGTCGGCGCGCGATATATGCATGCCCACCCAAAAGGCGCCGCACCACCGCACCGCAGCCTGGAAAGACCCGGCCGGCTCACCGACGACGACGACGACGACGACCCGGGCCCTAGCTTGCAGCTCGGCCGGCCCCAAGTGTACTCTCAGCTAGCCCCACGTCTTGCCGGTGCCCATCCACGGCAGCATGCACGCACGCACGAGCCGAGCAACCGGTTGGTCGCCGGCACGCGCGCGTGCATGCACACGCTTGGACGACGACGAAGCGTGCCTGCGCGCGACTCGGCGGCGGCGCGGCTCTGCTAGCCGTGGGAACGCCGCCGCGAGAGACGGCGAGGTTTTCCGGCGAGGTCCCCACGCCGGAGACTCGGTAGTCGGGACAGATCGATACCACGGCGAAGAATAACTGAAGTTTCGATCGCCAGAACGCCGTTCGACCGTCCGGAATACAAAACCTCTCTCGACGAACGGTTAATTGTTGCCGCCGGCCAGCCGCCCAACCGTCGCCGGCGCCGCCCGTACGGACGCCGAGGCGAAGGCGACCCGCGCCGCCTCCTGTGCACGGCGACCGCCGGCTCGTGCAGCTGAGGCTCATCACCGTCAGTTCCAGAGCGACCGACCTCGCTCGCTCTCGCTCCTACTGTTCATTCGCTGCTCCATGATCTGATGACGCAGCAACCACTCCTGCATGCTGGTCTCTTTCAAGCAGTAGTTTCCTTCATTTCTTCCTGTGAGCCCAGTGGTTTCCCTCCGTGCAGATGATCAGTTGCTGCTGCATGCTCGCCATGCATCAACGCATGCGGCCATCGACAGATTAGGCGCTCCGACTCTCCGATCAATCGAATCGACGCATTGATGGTCAATGATTAGTGGTGGTTGCACTGCATGCCTGCAATGCAGCTTCAAAGAGGCAGCAATTAATCTCGCTAATCGATGAACCGGGCTCTACGTACGCTCGTTTGCCACTGCATTGGGATTAAATATGTAAACTCCAGCACTGCTTAACCCGACGACAGAACAGCAAAGCGAAACAGTTCCTGCACGAAAGAAATGGCAGGAGATAAGTGAGAGGCTGTGAATTCATCACACGTCGCGTCTGAGAAATCCCAGCGATGTGCCGCCGTGAACAGTGCACATCAGTCAGGGCGGCCCAGCCACCGGCCGGCCGCCGCTGACAGCGCGAAAGAAACAAGTAAAAATAGGACGCCTCCCAGATTGAAGATTCCCCCCTACCTCCATGAAAAAAAGCTTGGAATTGACCATATCTGAGAGGAGATCCACAGTCACAGACGAGACCGATGTGGCTCCACCATTGCTGCAGCCTCCATCCAGCTGCACTCCATGCTCTGACGAGCTAGAGTCTGCTATTTCCAGGAGTAAATTAGATAGGAGCGCCGACCCGGTCGGCATTGACAGGAAAAAACAACTCAAAATCAGATCTGACTCTTTTTTGGGCTTCTTGTAAAATACTACCGACAAGCTATGGAAACAAAAAAAAAAAACGTCTACGGACGTCAGCTAAAGTGATCTCCCATCTTTTTTCCTATCGTTGGATGCGTCCAGATCCATGCCACAATCAATATGGTTTTTTCACGAACATCTCTTATTTTTTAAAAAAATTAATCATATTTTTCTTTCTACTCTTACTCTCTTATTCTCTCTCATCTGAGCCATCCGCCAATTTCGGCCGCCACCGTCCTAGCAATGGTGGTGCTAGCAAGACGCAGTGGTCGACACAACTCCGCTGCCCGAGCACGTGCCACCGTGACTGACATGGTGGTCTCAACGATGACAACCGACTTGGATGAGGAAGGAGAAAGGAGGAGAGGGGGAAAAGAATGACTAATTGAGTTTTATTTTAGATTTTGAGGGATTTTTTTTGTAAAATTAAAGCATGTGAGAGAGAACTGAGGTTATTCACGAATTTAGAGGCATGACTAAGAACGAAAAATTGGAGATAGGGCATAGATTTCCTTAACTAAGGGCGTAAGCCCTACTCCTGTTAAAAAACATTGCGGGTCATGTACCGCTACATCTGAAATAATGCGGTTTTGGTTGTCGGTTTTTTTCCTCGCCTAAATGCCATATATTAATGTACTTTCATCAGGTAGCCTACCACAGGGGATCGATGCAAGGCCGGACACGGATTCCGCACCTGAAATTTTGCTGTCACATTGCATGTCACGTTTGTCAAATGTCCGACCGACAAAGCGGCCATGCCACCACCTTGACCGCCAAAACATTACCGGCCGATCCACACACCGCGACAGTGGAATTTCTTATTGATTTATACTGGGTGACCCTTGGTTTAATTACAAAACCGATGGAGCTAAGCTACTCCAGCTGGCATTAATTGAATTGATGGGCACGGGCACAGTGTTGAGTGTTGACGGCCGGAGCAGCAGCGACGCTAGGGAGGACGGGCCCGGACGTACGGCGGCACAGGGAGCTGGAGCTGGAGCAACGCAGCCATCCCTCACGGCCAGCTACGCCGCTAGCTGGCGCTGCCGCCCGGCTCCACCTCGCCGTCGGCGCACGCTCCGACCTCCCGCGCGCTCACAAGGAACCCACAGTAACAGGTGCTGGAATCAAAATATCACAAATTTGTGACCCACGCCTTGTTTGTTTTAGATTAATGTGGAGTTGCGTTTTACTGTAGTAAATTTGTGACCCCTCAAAAGACGTTTTAACAAGTTTAAAAATTTATGAAAAAATATTTTACAAACTTTAACAAGTACTATTTAAAACCCACAAGAATGACTACAAAACATTACATAATTTGGCTTGTTCTGAAACAAACAAGGCCTTGTCCAAGGGACACGAGACACCAACTTAACATGAAAAAGCTCTAGTGCTATTTTTTAAAGCAACCAGGGCTTAAAATTAGCCGGAAAGGTTATGATCACTCAAAAGATGGTTTGAAGAGTTCAAAAAAAATTAAAAATTATTTCAGAAACCATGAGAAGAACCATTCAAAGCCTAAAAGAACTAAAAATACTGCATGGCCTAAAAAAAATTACAAATATCTAGCATTAACTTTTAATTTTAATTTTAATTTTAATTTTAATTTTAATTTTAATCTGAAAAAAGGGCTCAAATGCAAAGGAATATAGTGTTAGAGCTCTACTTTCCCACATATACAAGATTTTATATGTATCTGCCGATTCTAGTCTTGAGATGTCTTCCGTACTGTTTATCAATGTATGTATGGATGCCGGTGACCAAGGCTTGTTCTTTTCAGCGTTACAAATTTTGTTATTTTTTATATATCCTACATTTTGTAATATTTTGTAATGATTTTTTCGTGACTTTTAGTAGTTTTTCTAAAGATGCTAAAACTATTTTTAAAATGATTTTTAAATCTTTAGCACTCTTTTTTAGGGCTTTCAAATTTGCTATAGTAATACGCCAATGCAACGATACGCTGAAAAGAACAAGGCTCTGTTCTTTTCAGCGTTACGTGCCGTTGCATATTGCCGTATCATTTTTTGTTATTTTTATATAGCCGGTATGTGTTGTGATAATTTGTAACGGGATTTTCGTGCCCTTTAGTAGTCCTTTCAAAGATCATAAAACTATTTCTAATTAGCTTTTCAAAATTTTATACCTCTTTTTAATGGCTCTCAAACTTGTTACAGCAATACGGCAACGCCACTATATGTTGAAAATAACGAGCCAAGGCGGGCACAGATCCGATCCGCTCCGTTTGGGATTAGACTGCCTGTGTCAACCTCGAGTGTGATACCCAATATCAACACGCTCGGCCACATATCCGGGCCGGGGCGCGCAGGCAGGGACGAACCTTCGTGGCGCCGGCGCGCGCACGCGCGTCCTCCGGGCTCCGGCTCCGGCTCCAGCTCCAGCCTGAGCTCCAGGTGAGTGGATGATGAGTACTGGAGTGAGCAGTGAGTGGTGGATCCATGCATGTGATCCGCCGAGATCCGTGTCGTACGGGGCGGAGGGGGATCCCGATTCCCGGGCAGTAATGGCCGGGGGGGATCCGTGCCCGCGCTCGTACAGTCGTACGTTCGCGTCGTCGGTGCCCTGCGAGGGAATCAATGTCCATGCGCGCCACTGCTCCTTGGCGCCATGCGCCCACTCACAAGCGCCGGCGCGTAATGAGCCTCTGCTCCCGGTACGGCCGCCGCCGAGCATGCATGCATGGGCTCATCGGACGGCGCGCGGAGGCCGACCGCCGGCGCTGGGGGAGATGGCCGGATGCATGCCCCGGCCGCCCTGTGCTAGCTGCATGCCGCCGGCGTCCATCGCGGCTGAACGACGGCGACGGCGTCTAGTTATTGCGCGCAGGGAGGCGTCGTGTGCTCGTGTCGCCGGCGCTGTTTGTGGCCCTGGTAATTGGTTAATTCCCCGGCGCGGCCTGGAGGCGAGACGACGTACGGCGAGCGAGAGCGCTGCGCCGGCCATGCATGCATGGCGGAGCGCTGCGCCGTCGCTCTCTGGGTGCTGTGCGCCACCCTGGCCGCACGCGCAGTGGAGCGCCACCGCCGAGACGTCACGTCCACCGCCTGCCTCCTCGCCGGCCGGCGGGCCCCCGCTGCTCCCCCCTTTTTCTGCCATCGCCGTGGTGTCAGGCAGCGTGTTAGTTTTATATAGGAAGAAGTCTATTTTCTGCAGCTATTGTGAGTTCGGTTTCACTCGAGCTTGAAGCCGGATAACCACAATTTTATCAGCCGGTCAAAATCACACTCGCAACACCATGGTGGTTTTGGATGACATAGCATCTAGTCATCATTTTTTCTAGAAAATAAATTTTAAAAAGTTAGAAAATTATAGGAAGCTCAAAAATATAATAAAAATATGCACAACAATAGAAAAATACATAGAATCCAAATATGCAATAAAAGCTGTAAAGTTTATGTGCATACTTATTTACAAAAATTATTATTTTTATATAAGGTGTTTTATTTATTAAAAAAGTATTCAAGAAAATTTTGTTTGTTCTCTATAAAAATGGTGAAAAATATTTTAGTTTTGAGAATGATGTAGAAATTAATAAAAACATAAAGATGCTATTTTGACCGTTGAATTTGATTTTTTTAAAAAATACAATTGAAAGGTCAAAATAAATTAGAATTAGAATTTGAAAATATAAATTGAAAGGCAAAGTTAGCATCCCTCTATTTCATGGGTTTCTCTCATTTTTCCTACAAGCCAAATTAAGTTTTCCTAAATACTTGATTTATTTAATCAATGAAATACATTATGTACTATTTTTACGTATAAATACATACATAGAAAAGTATTTTCAATGAATATTTGGATTCTACCTATTTTGTACTTTTGGTATTTTTGTTTTTTTTTGAGCTTCCTATGATTTTTTACATTTTAATTTTTTTTCGAAAAAAATGCTGACCAGGATGCCATGTCATCCAAAACCACCATGGTTTTGGGTGAGGGGTAGTTTGTCCGGTTTTGATAGTTGAGGTGTTTTGTCGGTTTTAAGTTGAGTGAAACTGAACTCATGCGATAGCCATGCAGAAATTGACTTCTTTCTTTTATATATTACGGCCACGCTCAAGTCGAAGCTGTTGCGGCCCACAGACTCCACGGGCTGTCGTTTAAGGCCCAGGATGGCAGCGCAGGTGAGGTCGTGAGGTTCGCGCGGAACAGGGCCTGCAGGCGCGGCCCAACTGATTGGAACGGTTGCAACTTGGAAGCAATAGTAGTTACTGAAATCAAAGTTATATATAATTTGAACATCGTGGCTATGTCTAAAGATACAGTTATTTATTATCCGAGGAAGTATACGTCGACGCCACATCATAGTACCCGTTAGTAAATGACAGCCTTGGTAAGCCATAACCACACGTCCACACACACTGAGGGCTCGTTTGGAAACCTCTTTCCCGGCCGGGATCCCGGCCTGATCCCGGGGACGGAACCCCACGTGGGAAATTTCCGCGGAGGCAATCGCGGGAGCATTTGGCAACACCGTCACCCGAGGAAATTTTGGTACTACCCCATCGAAACCCCGGGGAAATCCCCCGCAGTTGTGGAGGCGCTGATTTTTCCCCGTCTCTCTCGCGACTCGCTCGCTCCCCCTCCCTACCGACTCGCTCGCCCTGCCTCTGGCTCCCTTCGTCCCTCTCCGCCGCCTCCTCCGCCTATCTCTCCACCTTTGCCTCCAGCACCCTCCGCCTCCAGCCCCCTCCGCCCCCGCCTTTGGTGAGCTCCAGATCAGTGGGGCCTCGACCTCCGCCCCGCCTCCCGACCGCCTTGACCGGGGCGCCTGAGGCTGCCAGGCGCCCACCGGGCCGCTGAGCCATTGCGTCCCCTCATTGTCTGCCCTGCCTCCGGTTGCCGCCGTTCTTGCGTCGTCGAACGGAGAAGAAAAGCCATCGCCTAAATCCCTCCGTCCGTCCATGCCTCTGGCCCCGCCTGCCTCTGTCGCAGACCGAGCCGCCGTGCCGCCACGGAGCCGCCTCGACCGTAGGTATGTTTCTTTGGAATAATACGTGGAATGAAAGGAAATCTTTGGGAAGAATGGGGGATAGAAGGGGAGGAAGAAGGGAAGCAGGGGGGTAGAGTTACCAGGGAAATGAAAGGAGCATTTTTCACCGGGTTTTGCTCCCCTTTGCTCCCAAACAAAGCCTGATGGGGAAATATTCTCTTCACGTACACAACGACCGAGCCTCTCCTCGTATATATAAGCACCAGTCTTTAGAATTTTATACTATTCTGGCTTTAATTTAAATCAGAATTAAAAAAATCCCTATTTTAATAAATTAAAAAATAGCCTTTCGGCACCCACTGGACGGGCATTTAATAAAATCAGCCTGACCAACGGGGGATTTTGACACGTGGCAGCAAAAAAACTCCGTTGGTCAGGGGATTTATATAATCCGCCCTACCAACGGAGGATTTTGACACGGCAGCAAAAATCCCCCGTTGGTCTAGGATTTATATAACCCGCCCGACTGACGGGCGTTATTTGCCTTTAGGCGGTAATTGCGATGGCGAGTGAAAAACGTTGTATGGAAGGCGTTTTTAAAACGCCCATTGAATGAGGCGATTTGGGTACCACTCTTCGCCGTTGAAGCAGGTCGCCCGATGGAATGGATACTGTATGTTGGAGAAGGTCGCGCGGGGGAATAATCGCCCGTCCAACAGGTGAATTTTCCTAGTACAAAAACCGCTTGATTCGATGGTGAGATTTGTCTGTCTGACGATGAAGTCATGTTGCCGCTTAATCGCCCGACCAATGGGCGGATTTTATTAAACGCCCGTTGGGCGGGAGTCGGAAGGCAATTTTTTTAATTTATTAAAGTAGGGATTTATTTTTTTTATTCTGATTTAAATTAAAGCCGGAACAGTAGAAAATTCCAAGTCTTTAGAACCATTTTACTATCCAGGCAGGTCCGGATCCGGCCCAGCCAATGCCATCTCCCGGGCCCAGTTATTGGATGGCCAAGGCCGCCATTTCCCAGCCCGCGCATTCGGCCTGCTGCTTAGCGTCAGCCTACAATGCACATGCATGCATCGGACAAGGCAATGCAATTTGCATGGTGCGTACAACGTACTGCATTCATGGTAGGAAAGTTACCGGTAGTCCTATGAACTGGGCCGTGTTTTTTTGAACCACCCCGAGCACGGTCTAATTTTAGAGGCACAAAGCATGGTACGACAAGAAATAATTTGGGCCGGGCCATGCCGGGCCTGAGAAGCCGGAATGATGGGTCGCTCGGCACGGCCTGAACATTTGGGCCATGCTCGGGCTGGCATGACTCAAACTGAGGCACAAATCAGTAATTTGTATTTTTTGTGTTATTTCGTTGCTCGGATGATTTTGGTTCTACATAAAAGTTGTAGAGAATTTCGAGACAAGTCTTTTTCGTATATACAACCTTTTCGTTTGAGCAATGCATGAAATTATAAAAAATTGTTAGTGCTCTGGCTATTTTAGAACCCACCTCACACGTTTCGGTAATTAGCATTTTTTGAGGTATTCCGCTACTCAAATGAATTTAACTTCTACACCAAAGTTGTAGATAAGTTGAAGACACATCCTTTTCATATAGACAACCTTTTCATTTGAGCAATACATGAATTTATAAAAAATATTTAGTGATCTGACTGTTTTGAAACCCACATCACCCATTTTGGTAATTCACTTTTCGAGATATTTTGCTGCTCAGATGAATTTACAAAGTTGTAGAGAATTTTGAGACGCATCGTTTTTGTAAAGACAACGCTTTCTCTTTGTTTTGTCGGCCGTGCCGTGCTCGGATCGTAGCCCGTAGGGCTTTTGGGCCTTGCTGTGCCTAGCTTTTGACAGTCCGTGCTGACCTAGCACGGCCCGAAGTGTTGACCGGACCGTGCCAGCCCGTTACACGATGGCCTAAGGCACGACGGGACCGTGTCATGTGCCGGGCCGGCACGGCCCAATTAACAAAACTAGCTACTAGCTCATCTGTTAGTCAACAAGCGTTGCACATGCTTTCTTGTAGTATTATGTAAATATACAAGCATAAAGTATTATATTATGTATAATTAATGTTAAATACCTACCTTATGCCGTTTCCCGCCCACCAACTCATAAAATATAGTAAAACCTGATATCTTATTCAAGATTTGTAGCAGTCAAAATCTAGATGTAGATTTGGATTCGACACCATCCAAATTCGGATCTGATAGAATATAAGATGAATATGAAATGGCCCTATCCGACCTGTATCCAATCCATTTTTCACCTTCTATCCGGCACTTGATTACGTCGTCCGAGGAAAGGCCTTTGGAAAAATGGCAATCAGCGGTTCAGCACCACTCATGCTGGCACGCATGTTCAACAATGTTCACATTGGATGCAGTTTGGTCACATGGAGGAGCAGGAAACGATCAGCTGCAGGTACAAGCAGAACTGTTGCTTGATTTGCTTGCCCGGAAATTGTAACTAAGCCAGATCCGAGCTTGCGAGTCGGTACTAGAAGTTGGGCCAAGTTGGCCATATTGTGGCTGAAGATACTCTCTGTCTTTTGGAGCTTAGCTCGTTTCCAGTCAAAAGTATGCACTGAAATGGAGCCGATCGAGACTTGGGAGCATAGTGTCAGGGATATTGTTGCAACTTGCAACTTTGCGAGGCGTGGAAAAAAACAGGAATTCCTAGGAACGGTATCCCGTCGCCGACGGGATACCTCCCCATGCGACACGTGTTCCCGCGCCCGCGCTCGCGCTGTGCAGAGAAGGAGGAGGAGGGAGGAAGGAGGAAGGAGAACCTACCTCAACGCCGTCGACCTCGCCGTCGCCGCCGTCGACCTCGCCGTCGCCGGGTTAGGGTTCGGGTTAGGGAACATTTGGGTTCCCTCGGGTCTAGAGAGAGGTCGGGAGGCGGCGGTTCGGTGGGTGGGGGTTCGTTGGGCGGCGGCGGAGGCGGCGGTGGCGCCCGAGCCGAGGGGGAAAGCGGCGGGTGGGCAGCGTCGGTAGGGGACCACGCCGTCCCGTCCGTTAGGGTAAGCGGCAACAATGGCGGTGGGGAAGATAGGGGCGGCGGCAGCCCGGCCGTGGCCATGCGAGGCGGAGAAGGCGGCGGCGGAAGCGGAAGCGGCGGGCTAAGCGCCAGCGGCAGGAGGAGGCGGTGAGGGGTGGGGAGGTCGCGCGAGAGGAGGCGGCGCGGCGAGGCGAGTGAGGGAGCGAGCGAGCGGGTTGAGGAGCGGGCGAGGCGGGAGGCCGATGCGGGCAGCGGGTTGGGCCTTGGGGACACGTGGCGGTGAGGCGCTATCTCGTCGGGACGGGGGTGGGACGGGATCCCGTCCCCTAGTCGCCCCCGGAAAAAAATATCAGTTGTAAGGGTATATTTGGACCAGTGGAGGATAACTAATGTAACCGTGGTAGAGTCTGTCCGGGATGACATTATCCAAGTGAACGATTTGTAAAATGAGCTTCTTACCACAGCATTTTTGCACAGGAAGTATAGGAAGCTATTTTTCAGATGGAGCATAACAAAGCGCCCGAACTAGATGACCGGCTTCCCTGCTGAATTTTATTGATTTTTTGGGAAGTCATAAATTCGGATTTGTTAGCGCTTTGCTACTAGCTAGTTTCATAGAGAAGACTTACCCTGCATCGACTTAATTTTGGGATTATTACGTTTCTCTCAGAATCATGGGACGCCAAAAGAATTAATACAAAACAGTACAAACCAATTTATCTTTTTAATATCAGCTTTAAGATTTATGGTGGTAGAAAAAGTTGTTAGACCGACTCAAACAACGTTTATGCAATTATAGGATCTTTTTGGCTATAAATTTAAATATATCCTTTTACATATATTTTCTATTTTGAGTACTAAATGTGAAGCTTGCTGGACTTTATTTTGGTCATATATGTCTACGGTTTAGAGGCTGAAACTTTTCCATTATCTAAAAAGAGGCGTGGAAAACTAGCTCTGCAATGTATGTATATCTAGCTTAACAGCTAGCACCGCTCGTTGCTGTCCTTAAGTTCCCAACACAACCTCCACTCGCCGCTGCTGTTGGTTATTGCTAGACTTGTTTGTTCAACTTGCTTTTTGTTTCTTCTCCTCTTGTTGCGTGGGGCCTTGTTGCTCATGTCTGCGTAAAAAGCCTGGTGGAGGGGCTGCTTTCACTTTATGGCGAAGCTCGATGTATCTGGTGTGTTGTTAGTTTGTCCCCTTCTTTCCTTCTGTTCGTCCTGCGTGAGTTCGGGTATGATATGTAATTGTGTCAAGATCTTAAACCGGTGGTCATCCGTTTGTCTAAATGATGGACAAGAACCGTAGATTGTTATGTTGGAATGTTAGAGGGCTTAATGCACCGGCTAAACGTGCTGTGGTGCGGAGGTTGGTCATGGATTGCAGGGCTACCATCGTTTGTCTTCAAGAAACTAAGCTGCAGCTGATTGATAATAGCCTGATTCAGGAACTGCTAGGCCAAACTTTTGTGGACAACTTCTTTTTTCTTCCGGCAGATGGTACGAGAGGTGGAATTTTGCTTGCGGCCTCTACATATTTCTACTTCATTTCGGCCTGCAGACTTGGGATCTTCTCGGTCATGGCAAATATCAGCTCTCCTATCATTCCGAGGATTTGGACTTGTACGACGGTCTATAGTCCGACACTTCCAGCTGACAAACAATTTTTTTTGCAAGAGATTTCAAACCTGTGTGGCCTGGATGAAAATGCTTGGGTTGTTCTCGGAGATTTCAACATGATCTATTTGGATTCAGACAAAAATAAGCCAGTCAGGGATCACCGCACAATGACTGCTTTCAGAAATTGTATAGATTCCCTGTCTCTTAAGGAAATCGGTCCCACCCCGGGCAACTTGCGGAGCCATCGCTTTGGCCCCGCTGCCCGTGGCGCTGCGTACCGCCTCTTCTGCCTCCAGCCGCTCCACCGCTCCCTTCAGCGCGTCGAGTTGGTCGCTGGAGTCTAGCTGGAGCAGGCTCCACGTTGCCAGCTTGTCCTTGAGGCTGGCCAATCTTATCGCCATGACGCACCGTGCGAGTGCTCAGGCGGCGAGATCGCTTCGATTGCCGCCTCAGCGTCGTCGTGGCAATCTCCTCTGGCGGTGATGAAAAGAAGGTTATTTGAGCCTAACGCAGTCAGGAAAATAGTAAAGTCGAAAGATTTGTTACTGCATACCTGCCGTGGAGGGTTCGATCTTCTTCTTCGTCGCAAAGACTTTCCGCCTCTTCCTCGGGAGCTCCTTAGTAGCTTGTTCGCCTTAGCCCCTGGGTGTTCGTGACGATGAACTCAGCTCCCTGGTGAGCTGAGCGCTCCTCTCGCGCAACGCAAGAAGCTTTTCCTTGCGCGCAACTTCTTCCTCGAGCCTCCTCTGCTCGGCGACCTGCTGTAGCCGTGCCATATGGTCCGGGTGAGCCCGCGTGTAACGCCCAAGCCAAAGGCTCATGTTCTTTACCTCTTCGTCGCTTTGCTCGATGAGGAGGGTGGAACTTAGTCTCTTCCATTGGTGACCGCTACCGCTTGATCGCTTTCGGCGCGCTCCGTCGCGCTGGTGGTTCCTTCGCTAGTGGCGGCCGCCGTGTCGCGGCGAGTTTCGCGTCGGCTCCGCCTCCACCTTAGGATTTGTGGCTACCTTGACCTTGCCCTTCTTCGCCTTCTCCTTCTCCGATCCGGAGAGCTCTTCCACGATCCCCCCGAGGATCGGTTGGTCCTCTGCGCATCGGAGAAGCGGATGTTAGCATTTGCGGCGGTGCGGATCCGTAACACGGACGAGTTCAAGCAATTACCTCGGCCGTGCGGACGAGCACATTCCGCGGACGGTATAGGCCACCTCGCCGGTGACCTCGCCGTCCTTCTTATTGCCTTGACATGGCGTCGACCGCTCGATCACCCATGCGTCGGTTGGCTTATCCGCCCGGCGAGAGAGCACTGTTAGTCCTGCTCGGATGAGTTATCAAGTAAAGGTCGAGTCTTAAAGATACTTACATGCGTTCCCTCGAGATGTCTTCCCATCCCTCTATCTTATAGAAGGATAGGGTCTTCTCCGCGCAATGACGGATCCATTCCTTTGTGAAGTCCGGATGATCTTCGCCGGTGAGCCCGAGGCTCACGAGGAAGCGATCTTTCTCGTCAAGTACCAGTCCTCGGCGGTCATCTCCGGCCGAGGCATTGGCGTTCCCTTCGCCGGCGCCTTCCGGTGAAGACGAGCTTGCTGTCGTCCCTCCGCCTAGTGTAGAACCACCTCGTCCACCACGCGCCCATTGAGTCGAGCAGCGGTGGTCGAAGTCTGCAGCGTCGTCGGCGGTGGCGGAGCTTGAGGTAGTAGCACCCAGCGTCGAGCGGCGGGAGCCGCTCCTCGTTACTGTGTAGTAATGGAGGAACAGCCCCACCGGTGGATCGATGCCCAGATAGCTCTCGCACAGGTGTGTGTAGACGGCCATCTGGAGGATGCTGTTCGGATTGAGGTTTGCCACCTCCAATCCACTGATGTTCAAGAAGGCCTCGACGAAGTCGCTCCCAAGAGATCTCAGCTCGAACAGTGCGAACTGTTCGAAGCTGATGAACTCTCCGTCAAGCGGCTCCGGAGTATCCTCCTCTCCGTGCAGCCTCCAGCTACCGGTGTCGATGTGGCCCTCCTCCTCCCAGACCTTCAGGTCCTCCTCGGTCAGGCTGGTGCCAGTGAACTTGACCATGGCAGTTCCCAGGGCTTGACGAACAGGTTGGAGGGTAGAGTTCAGCTCCTTGATGCTGAGTGTGGTTGGAGTTAGGGTTTGGAGAGGAAAGGCGTGAGAGCAGAAGTGGCTGGCCGCGGGCGGCTTAGGTGCTTTTATAGTCCCGTGTGAGCAGCTTTGCGACGGTTTTGTCACAAAACGGCTAGTTTTTACCACAACGGCTAGGTAAAAGCGTAAATGCATTTTCTTCTTGCAATGACGGGAAGTTACCGTTGGAATCGCCTAGCGGCTATTTTTTCGATGTTGCGCTTTGAAGGTGAGTGCTCTGCTCGGGTAGATGTGATTCCTGTTCGACACTGTGAGTTGCTTTCGGTCTTGATCGGATCTGTCGGTCCCGAACAAGTCTTGTTCGGTTGAACCATAACTGGTCGATTAAGCTTGTTACACGTCTTTGTAGCAACAAAATTTTCCTCTTCGTGACTTGGAGTCTCAAGAGGAAGACCCCACTCTAGTGAGTCCTTCCACTTGAGTCTCGGGGGCTAGCTGTCGGGGATAAAATTACGACTCATTGCTATGGCCCACTACCTGACAGCCCAATCAAACAGCCTAGCTGGGCCCAGCTCCCTGGAAGGTTCTATCTGGCCCATATGCATCTTGCCGAACAGCTTCCTGGCTGGCGTGATGCGTAACGGCCAAGGAATCGTGTTTGAATCCGTCTCGAGCAGAGTCTGCTGCGGCTACGTGAAGACCCGGACGTTGGTTTCCGGATTGGATTAGGAGTCGTGATCCCCAAGACTAGGAGTATGCCTTATCTGCCTCGGGATATATTTGGCACGTTGAGTTCGTTACGATCTCGTAGTTAGCCCGGCCCGATATTCCCCCGGTAGGTCGGTTTGCTCCGTACTATATAAACCTAGCTCCTACGGCGTGGTAGAGGGAGAGTTTTCTGAGGCATCTGATCTAATATTGCACTGTTGCGCGTAATCTCGCCGAGACTTGTTCGTTTCGTCGAGCCATCTCTTGTAATCATCCTCGATATATAAGAAAGGCTGGACGTAGGGCTGTTATCTCTCTCGAGAGGCCTGAACCAAGATAAAAACCTCTGTCTCCTGTTCGTTGTTGTTCGTTCTGTTCGGCGTGTCTCCTATCTCCCTCTTGAAGAACCTTATTTGACTTGAGATCGATATCTCAACCGTCGATAAGTTCACTTGGTCTAATGAACGACAGGATGCTACTCTAACCCGAATTGACAGAGTTTTTGCTTCTGAAGCTTGGGACAGTCTGTTCCCGGATTGTATGTTGGCTGCTATTTCCTCCCTTGTTTCAGATCATTGCCCCTTATTGCTTTCTGGTATGGTGCCTAAGAAGACTTTCAAAGGTTTTCGTTTTTAGAGCTTTTGGCCAAAGCTCCCTGGCTTCCAAGGAGCAGTTGCTGCTGCTTGGTCTTGAAATGTGCAGACAACTGATGCTCTTCGACGGATACACATTAAACTCTGTAGAACAGCTAAAACTTTAAGAGCTTGTAGTAAAGAGCTTGTGGGGGGTAACAAACTGCTACTTGAAATAGCAGGCGAGCTCATCTACAAACTAAATGTCGCGGAGGAGGACAGAAGCTTGACGGCGCCTGAACTAGTCCTCAGAAGAAATCTCAAATGCAAAGTGCTTGGTCTTGCTACTGTGGAGAGGTTGCGACTCAAGCAAAGATCTAAACTGAATTTCGTTCGTGCAGGCGACGCAAATACAGATTTTTTCATATTAAAGTCAACTCCAGGAAGCGTAAAAATAAGATTGGAAACCTTCTACATGATCAAAATTGGCTGGTAACCGAAGAAGACAAGCACGCGGAATTCCTAAACATGTTCAGAAACCTGCTCGGCGTGAAAAAATCTAGAGATGGCACTCTAAATTGGTCTAGTCTGGGGATCATAGCTCATGACCTATCATCGCTTGATCAGCCTTTTCTTGACGATGAGATTAAGGAGGCGGTTCATGCTCTGCCTTAGGAAAAAGCACCTGGGCCGGATGGCTTCATAGGGATTTTCTTTTGAGCTTGTTGGGCTATAATTAAAGAGAACATTGTCAATGCAATGGAGCAGCTTTTTCATTGCAATGGCCGCACTCTATCCCTGCTAAATAATGCTCATCTGGTTTTGATAAAAAAGAAGGATGATGCAGTTCATCCTAATGATTTTCGGCCGATTAGCCTCATTCACAGTTTTGGAAAATTGTTTAGTAAAATCCTTGCCAATAGGCTCGCGCCTTTCATGGACTCCCTTATCTCTTCATCCCAGAGTGCTTTCATAAAGGGACGTTGCTTGCAAGATAATTTCATATTCACAAATGGTGTTGTCAAAGAACAACATAAGAAGAAAAGGTCGTGCCTTGCCATCAAAATTGACTTTGCCAAAGCTTTTGACTCCGTTAGTTGGGAGTACCTTCTGGATCTTCTGCATCACTTGGGCTTTGGACAGAGATGGAGAGATTGGATCTCTATTCTTTTTTCAGCGACATCCTCACGCATCTTTATGAATGGTTCACTCGGAGAGAGTTTTCGCCATAGAAGAGGTTTGCACCAGGGAGATCCCCTCTCGCCGTTATTATTTGTCTTGGCGCTTGAACCTCTCCACTACCTCTTTCGCAAAGCAAAAGATCTCAGCTTACTTGAATAGGTTTCAGAAAGGATTGATAAATCTCAGCTTTCACTTTATGCTGATGATGTTGCACTCTTTTTGAACCCGTCGATTAAGGAGATTACAGCTCTACGTGATATCTTATCCTTGTTTGCTAAAACTTTTGGACTAAGGGTCAACATTGACAAATGTGAAGTCTATTCGATTAGGTGCTCTAATATCTACCAAGCGTGCTTGCTTCTTTTCCTATGCAGATCAAGTTTTTCCCATGCAAATACTTGGGCCTGCCACTGAGACCTACAAAGTTGATAAAATCAGACTATCAGCCTCTCCTTCAGAAGATCAGAGGACGGCTTGCTGGATGGAAAAACCCACTACTGTCCAAAGCTGGCAGGCTTGTTCTCATCAATTCTGTCCTAACTTCATTGGCAGTGTTCCATCTCTCGGTGTTCGATCTCAGCAAGTGGGTTATCAATCAAATTGACAAAATCCGCATAAATTTCCTTTGGAAGGGGGGCGACCCTACTTGTAAAGGTGTTCCCCTGGTTAATTGGCAGCGCGTTTGTAGGCCGAAGCAATTAGGTGGACTGGGGGTTAAAGATTTAAATGTCTTTGGTTCCGCTCTAAGACAAAGATGGCTTTGGCATTCTAGGCTTTCAACACAAAAGCCGTGGATTGGCTTTGATACCCCTTGCAACAGGATGGACTTCGCGGCCTTCGCTGCAAGCTCTAAAATGCTTCTTGGTAATGGTCTCACTGCTCTTTTCTGCACTGATAGTTGGCTTCATGGGCAAGCGCCACAGAACTTAACACCCTTGTGTTTTCTAAAGGCGAAGAATAAGTTGATCACTGTAAAGGAAGCTTTGCATCAAAATTCATGGATTGCTGATCTCAGCAACATTACCTCACCCTCGGAACTCTGCCAGTACACATTGCTGTGGGGAAAAGTACATGGAACCTCCCTCTCTCTCATGGATGATAGCTTAATTTGGAGATGGACCACTGGTGGCAAGTATACCTCCAAGTCGGCATACCAAATGCAGTTCCTGGCGCCATACAAGACAGATTCTCTGACGCTATTTGGAAATCCAAAACTGAACCAAGATGCAAGTTCTTCTTATGGACTGCAGTTCAGGACAAAATTCTCACTGCCGATCGTCTTCGCGCCAGAGGCTGGCCCAACTCAGTCATGTGCCCTCTTTGTGGCCAATCTGAGGAATCGGCCACACACCTCCTCGCTCAGTGCTCTTTCACTAAATATGTCTAGCACAAAATCTCTCAGGATCTTCCAGATTTTAATCTCAAAACAGCGAGCTTGCAGGAGGAATTCGGAGATTGGTGGTTAGCAGTTAGATCGGTGGTTCCCAGACCACAGCGAAGGAAATTCGATGGAGTCGTTGCATACACCGCCTGTAATGTGTGGAAAGAGAGGAATGCGTGGATCTTCAACCTCACGTACTCCCCAGTTGACCAGGTTCTAAATGGCATTAAGCAAGACATTGGTAACTGCCTTAGAGCCTTTCGCTTTGACGATCATGGCTAATCTCTCTATTAATTTCTTTCTAGCTCTTGTCTAGTTGTTTCTTTCAGCCCCTTTCCCTTGTGTCGGTTGTTGTGAGTTTCCTCCTAGCTGTGCAACCTTATGCTGCAGTTTAGTTTTTGTTGTACTTCATAGTGTTTTTATTCTTGTTTGGCATCTTTTACCCCTTCTAATAAAGCTTCGGCAGCGTTCCTGCCAGTCCTTCAAAAAAAAAAGTATATGCATCATATATATTCGTGGTTGCATCAACTTGGCCGAGAAAAAAAAGGCTTATGAGTGAAAATGTTGACCAAATGAATAGATTTGTCTTTTAAGAAGTACACGTACGTCCTTTTCCCCATTATCTACAAAAAAAAAAAAGGGTACATGTGTAGGTCCATGTCAGTTTCTTGGCCACAGATAGTGATCATGGGTATCAAGATTAATCAATTGCTATGGCTCTTGATCTAGCTACATGCAGCACAAGTCTATGATCGAGCACTCCACGCAAAAGGGAATTATCCCGGCCTGTCTACACGCCTAACTAAAGGCGTCTGGCCTCGATCGATCAGTACTGGCCATGATAAAACTACGTCTTGCTCGGAAAAGGAGAGCTCCTGCAATGAGTAATTAACCAAACAAAAGTAAAGTTGCGAGATTGATACAAGCACGCATACGTTATTCAACACTATGCATGCATGGCTTTTAGTGCCAGTGACGAAAACGAAAGCAAGCTTATCTCGTCTGATCACGCGCGCTGATCAAAAGCTCGCATCTTTATCGCACCGTACGTCTGCATCTCCAACCTTTTTCCTCTATTCCGTTCTCTTATTACCCACCTTATTTTCTTTCGTTTCCGCCGTCTCCAACAGCATTCACTCGAAAAAAAATCTACAGAAATATAGAGAGGATTTCTTTTTAAAAAATGCATGAAAAAACTCTTCGGAAGAGAACCAATTTTTTTTATGAAAAAATAGTCCTAAAAGACATATAATTTACAGCACTGTGAGCAGCCGACTGTGAGCAGGCTAAGGTGGGGGGGGCTGCGTCTTTAGGGACGGCAGGCATCCGTTTTGTAATAAAATAACTCATTTGTAGTGTGCGTTCGGGAAATACGCATAAACCTCCCCCTAAATTTTGACCGTCTAACTTTTCTATCGAATTAATGCAAGACAGTTCCTCTGCTTTTCTTAAAAAAAAAAAAAGCAGGCTAAGACGGCGCTACACAGTCGGTTAGCGTGGTGAGTTTTTTTCCTTTTTCTTTTTTGACCGGATCACGGACGTGCATGAAATGGTGGAAAGCCGCATCCCAGAACGCGACGGCATGCACGTAGCTTGCAACATGCATTCTGATCGATTCATGCATTTCAGCTCATACATACATATATATAGCACGTGGCTGTTTCTCTTATCCAAACTTAATTGCTGGCTTGTTGAAATCTGGAATTTGCCTCTCAGAGCTCTTCAACCTTGTTTGTAGCTAGGAGCTCAAATCCAATTTTCTTGCTTATAGAAAAGGGAATAATAAATCCTTGTGTTTCACTGCATAGACCCCAATCCCTTTCGTGCCAGCACGTTGATTCCCACTCGATCTATCCTCACATGCGTCAATACATTCACAATTTGATGCCACATATGTCGTTGTTAGTTCTGTTAGAGTAGACAATTAGAAAACCAACAATAATGTCCGAAATAACATCTGCATTTTAAAATTTAATAAAACTGTATGTCTTGTATTTTAACTCCAAATCGAGTTATTCAAATTTTTAAATTTATGTAAAATCATGTTTTTGCGTTTTTGCTTGCTGTTGAACTTTACTATTTTAAAATGCAAAATTATAATATCAAAGCCAATTTAATTAATTTTGATATAAAATGTCACATCACAAATTTTTAAAATTCATTGTCACATCTGAGTACACATGATATTCTGAATTCCTAGTTTTTTTTTATCATGATTCAAATTTCTCTAACTTTTTAGGAATTTATGTTTATTTTCTAATGTATTGAAAAGGTAGGGCATGGGCATCTTAGTTTATACAATTTCATGATGTCTTGATAGGTCAACAGTGACATAGAAGGTATTAACCTGTGAATGTGATGACACATAAGGTTAGAGTAGAGATGTGATGGCACGAGAGGGTTTAAAATTATTTGTAGCGACATATAGAGATTTACCCTGATATAAAACCATATGGTTCGTGGAACAACCCAACTTTACATTGGAACGACAAGGAGCCCCATGCTCCACTCCCTCACCTCCTCCAAGATTCTATCAACTAGCGTCCTAGAAGGAAGATTCTTATGCTGAAAAATGCGTCTATTCCTTTCCTTCCAAAGGTTCCAAATAGTGTAGACTATGAGACCATTTAGGGCCCTCTTGGTAGCTTTGTCGGCTGTTTGGAAAGAGGTTGCGATCCACCAGTCGCAGAAACTCATGTTGTTTGTCCATCTAGACGTTTGAGGGTATTGATTGAGAACCTCATTCCAAACTCTTACAGAGTACGAACAATGAAGAGCCAAGTGATTGATGGTTTCCGGATAATTTTGGCATAAAGAACAGATGGGCTGGTGAGGCCAACCTTTTCGAGCCAGGACGTCAGCCGTATGTATGCGCCCATGGGCGAGAGACCAGGCAAAAAATTTGCATTTGTTTTCTGTCTGCGCTTTCCATATGGTGTCTCCAAGGGACCAACCCGTACTGCCCAGAAATTGGAGTCGATAAGCCGACCTAGTGGAGAACCGACCATCCGAGCTTGGAGTCCAAATGATCTCATCAGCTGCATGTGTGAGCGTCACACCACGAAGTTGACTCCAAAGGTGGAGGTAATCCTGAAGCTGCTCCACCGTGTTGAGATGTCGCACCATGACTATCCATCTATCATTGGGAAGCAAATCTGCGATGGTATAATCCTTTCCTCTTGCAATTTTGAAGAGGTGGGGCGCAATGTTGCACGGTGTCGACCCTATGAGCCAGATTATCCGACCAAAAGTTAGCCTTCCGCCATTTCGGATGGTGACGCGAGTGGGCTGTGAAAAGCGCTTTGTCGAGAATCATTGCAGGTAACGGAGAGCCCTTCCAAGGTCTGAATGGGTCGGTCCATCAAGCCATAACCACCTCAAACGAAGTCTTTGTACCAAATTTCTGAAGATCCAGGGTGCCAAGGCCACCCAACTTCTTTGGTCGGCACACAGTTGACCAGTTGACAAGAGAGTGCCCACCACTGGATGACTCCTCTCCCCGCCAGAGAAAGGCTCGACGGATTTTGTCCAACCTCTTTGAAACCCACTTGGGTATTGAGAAAATTGACATGAAGTACGTAGGCAGAGCTGAGAGGACAGTGTTGACGAGCGTAAGCCGACCGGCCTTGGTCAAGAGGCTTCCCTTCCATCCTTGAAGTCGTTTTTGCACTTTCTCGATTAGGGGGAGAAAGTGCACCTTCTTGAGCTTACGTTGGTGAAGGGGAAGCCCAAGATACGTGCAGGGGAAGGAATCTCTCCTACCGGGGAAGGACATTAAGATGTCATCTAGCTCTTCTGGTCTACAATGAATAGGGTAGGCAGCACTCTTGGCAAGATTAGTGTGGAGTCCGGACGCCTTTCCAAAGCCTTCGAGTATATTCATAGCCGCCTCAATTTCATCACAGACGGGATTTATGAGGATGGCGGCGTCATCGGCGTAGAGGGAAGTCCGCATGGAGACCGTCCGCGAGTTGATAGCAGAAAGAACATTATTTTCTTGTGCCCGAAGGAAGAGCCGTTGGATAGGATCAATGGCCAAAATGAACAGCATGGGCGAGATAGGATCCCCTTGTCTAACTCCTCTTGCGTGATAAAAGGGGGGACCCGGAGTGCCATTGAGAAGGACGGAGGAGGAGGCCGACCCTAGAAGGGAGGAGATCCAATTATACCAGCGTTGGCCAAAGCCCATATGCTGTAGAACCTCTAGTAGATAGCCCCAATGAACTAAGTCGAAAGCCTTGGAGAAGTCAATTTTGAGGAATATAGTTGAGGTCTTCGTGCGTTGGTGGTCTTGAATGGCGTTCTGGATGTGAAGGAAGTTGTCTTGAATTGCACGACCTTTGATGAAGGCACTTTGATTTCGTGAGACTAGGCTATCTAAATGAGGGCCAATCTGTTGGCCAAGAGTTTGGATAGAAGTTTGTCAAGCCGTGGATTAGGCGATCGGGCGAAAGTCCATCGCTTGCAAAGCGTGTTCCTTCTTTTGCGGGAGGGCGATGTTAGCTGTGTTTAGGAGATTTAACGAGGCCGAGTTTTGGTTGTAAAGGTGGTGAAAGGCATTGATGATGTCCTCTTTAATCGTGTCCCAACAAACACGATAGAATAAGCCCGTAAAAGCCATCGGACGCCAGCGCCTTATCTAGTGAAATTTGGAAAGTACGACTTGCTTTATCTCTTCTTCCTCGAAAGGCAGCTCCAGGTCATCCAAGTCATGGGGTAAGTAGCCCAGTTGTTCCCAAGCCAAGGAGAGCTCACGGTTGAAGGGAGTGCCTAGGTGCTCCAGAAAGTAGCGATGACATTCCAATTCCTTATCAGAGTGGGAGCTGACTCGCCCATCGAGCGTGGCCAAGGAATGAATGAAGTTTTTCTTCTTGAGAATTGCACGAATGTGAAAAAATCTCGTGTTTGCATCTCCCAACTTGATCCATTGGGCCCGTGCCCGCTGACGGATCCGTGCTTTCTCGATCACGGCGAGACCCAAGCTACGGTCTTTAAGTCGCCTGTGAAGGTCTCTTTCAATAGGCGAAAGCAAACGTGTCTCGCTAACTTGATCGAAGAGGAGGATCAACTCGTGAACTATGGCGAGGAGAACCTTGGAATTTCCACTTTGATCTTTGCCCATTTGGGAGAGCCTTAGCGATCGAGAGAGTTTGGTGTGAAGTTTGCGAAGGGGTTCATGTTAGCCATGGGCGGCTCCAAGCCTCTGGACTACTGGTGGAAACCCTCGATTCGTGGCGTAAGTTTTCAAAGCGAAAACATTTTATGGGTCTATGCTCCATTGCCGTCGAAAGGAGGGAGAGGCGTGGTGCGACACCAACGACGGTAAAGCTCTCAAGTAAGTCTCGGGAAGAGGAGCTCCCAAGGCTGCGATGCAAAAGGCACGATCTATTCTCGTGTGGATAGGATTGACCCGCTCGTTGCTCCAGGTGAAGCGACGACCCGAGAGGTGAATTTCTTTCAGTTCAAGGTTGTTGATCATTGAGCGGAAGGCAAACATAAGCGACGGGTTGAGGTTGCAATTGTTTTTGTCCGCAGCTTGGTAGATAAGGTTGAAATCCCCCAAGATAAGCCAGGGAAGAGTAGTCGGTGCATGGGTGGCAATCTCTTGAAGAAAGAGGAGTTTATTTGTTGTGGACTGTGGGCCATAGACAACTGTGATGCGCCAGGAGATGTTTGTCAGTTTTGACTTGATGGTTGCCGAGACACAGTTAGACGTGCTAACGATGTCGTCCAACTGAAAGTAATCTTCATGCGCTAATAGAAGGATCCCTCCCCTTGTTCCAGAAGCTGGAAGACAAGCAAAAGAGAACATGAAGGAGCGACCAGCGCAGTCCAACACAACTTGAGCATCCACAACATCCAGTTTTGTTTCTTGGATGCAAACCAGCGAAGCTCCAGATGAAGAGATGAGATTTCGAAGAACACTTCGCCTTGCACCCGAATTGAGGCCTCTGACGACAGTTTTCAACTCATGGTAAAACAATATTCAGATAGTAAAACAATATTCTGTTCTCGACGACAGTTTTCAACTCAAAACTAATACTGTAAACAACTTTTTAGAATCAAACATTGTAACTCCTCGAGGCGTTAGAGCTCAACTTTGCAACCGTCCTCTCATGGTCGAACCAAACAGGTTAGAAAAAAGAAAAAGAATACATGCAGTTTATGATTAGTGGCACGACAAAAGCGTTGCATTCTCCGGAGGACTTGGTCATGGACTCAAATGGCACGGCAACTATGCTAATAGAACATTGTTAATTTTCGGATTAATGACTATGCCAGAGCTGTATCAATCGGATGGTTCCACATGGAGATCATCGACACGATTGAAGGGGTCCTGCTTCGTCGTCACGTTCCACGGTTTGCTGATGTTGATCTCGAAGTTTTTAAACCATCGATCCATGCGAAAGTGTCATTGTGCACGCCCATTACTAATACGGGCTATTCCTCCTCCTTCTTCTTCTTATTGCTTATAATCAAATCTTAATATATATGTTGATGTTTATAAAAGTCAGATGTTTTTATTTTTTAAAGCTGTTTTTAAAAAATCGGAAAGTTTTGTCTCGAAAGTCTCAAATCAGAATGAAACTAAAAGTTTCGCCAAGGTGTAATCTTTTTAGAAGCACGTTTATTATCATACTCAGTGTACCATCACTGCTAGACAGTACACGCTAACCCTAAAAAACAAATCTAAACATAAAACTACCGTTGTGACATGAGGAAAAAGGATCCCACTCACCCTCCCACCGCCAACAAGGTCATTGGAGTTGAGAGTGGCGAGGAGTGGCGAGGAGATCAGGCATGGTGGCAACCGCTTCTAGAGTTGCGAGGCTATAATTTTGGTTTCTTAAAACTCTTGTACATCATTGTATTACACTCTAGAGTTGATAAAGAAAGTGAAGTGAAGTGAGTCTGATTCCACAACCCACTGTAAATGATAATATCTACCTAGTCAAGGCTAAAAACCTTGACCATGAGAGGTTAGGCTCGTCGGCCATCAAACAGACAAATAAGCAACGTAAAACTATTGGAAAGAACAAGTGTGTTGTTCATCCTTTTCCGTTAGTTTAGATTTTTTTTTTTATGAAACTAATTGGTTCATTCCTACAATTTAATATGATATCGGATTCAGAGGATTTCAGTTTGAGTTTTGATAGACGTAATTGTTGTCTGCCACGAACCATAAATGGATGAAAGGAAAACATAATTCGTAGAAAAATATATAAGCATCAAGGGTGACTTACTGTAAAGACGTTATATGTGAACTAATTTTAGATCGGGAGTATGGTATATGACGTGATGTAGGTTGGATCGTTTAGATGGGATCCAAGCATCAGAAATACTCTTTCCATCTAATAGCATTAAAACGTAATTGTTGTTTGTTTCTACTTTTCACGTGTTCGAGGGCACAAGGCTCCACATGTAGGCTTTTGGCATGAGTCAATGTGGGAAAAATTGGTTGAATAATATCCATGCAAATGAAAATTGAAAAAATATGCGGTATACGAGGGGATTCCCGGAAATATGCACGGCTTCCGCCACCCGGGACGGCTCAAGGCTACTTCCGCCACCCCAGGTGGCTTTTGCCGTGCCAGGCGGCTAAAGCCGCTGGTTTCGGCCAACTGGGGTGGCGGAAGCCACCTCCTGCCGCCATGTGGCATCGGTCGTCCCCATGCGCGCGCGCCGGCGCTGTGCCGTGTCCCGCACTCACTCCGAGGCGCAACGGCTTAATTAATTTCCCGTCCAATTTAATTAAATAGCTTGGTATAGTTGCTTAAGTTGATAATGCATCATTTTATGTAAATAATAAATAGATAGCTGCACTAATATAGTTGAAAATATTATATTTACATTAATTATTAGCAGAAAAATATAATATTGGGAAAGAATTAGAGAAACTAGATTAAACGTGATTGATAAAATTTTGTTTTTTAGGACTAATATACATATTCTTTCCCAACCAATTATAGTGCAGTTCTAAACCAATTTTTATTTATTTGTATTGATTAGTGCAATATTAAACGTGATTGATAAAATATTGGGAAAGAATATTGTTTTTTAGGACTAATATTGTTACAAACATTATATTTGCATTAATTATTAGCAGAAAAATAATATATTGGGACAAAATTAGAGAAACTACATGAAACGTGATTGATAAAATTTTTGTAAAATTTAAACAAGTTGTACATGACTGTAGCGTTCAGTACGTGTTATTCTTTGATTTTGTTCACTCTGTTGAATTAAGTACGAAAACTAAAAATAAGTAAACAATGATAAAATTAGAAACGATGATTAGTTCGTTGTGTCGGAGCAAATAAACGGTTTATGGTTTTAGAGAACCGAATATTAAATAATAAAAATTCGGATTACATCATACAAGCAATGGCTATATAAGGAGGAGTGGTCCTGAATCCACCGCACAACATTTGAGCTGCGAGGTGGTAAGCTCCGCTTATGCATTTTTCCACTTCAGTGCTCGTAAACATGTCGTTTATTGCTCACTCTTTAAACACGATCTGAATACTCGTGGCAGACAGAAAAAGACGGGTACGTGATAGACAACGAATGACCGGACACCAGCTGCGTCTTTTTACAGCTCACGCCAGCCTATGAATGATTTGCAGCGAGCGGGAATCGGGGCAATCAGAAACACGGTTCAATGGTGCACAGTCTGCAGTGGCACGCAGTCGAACGCAGCAGTGAGCGGGAATCCGATGTAGTTAGCATGGTTTTCTCCACGTCGTATGGCGGAAGCCAGCGGGCACGGCTTAAGCCATTCCAGACGGCGGAAGCATGATTGATTTAACTTGTTAATCTAGAGAACCAGAGATTAAATAATAAAAATTCAGATTACAACATACAAGCAATGGCACGCGTGATGCATAAGACAATGTACCGTAGTAGTGTATCATATCTAAACCTACATGCCTTAGGAGATTTAAAAACATAGTTGTCATACACGATAACCATACTACTTGGTGCAGCGGGGGTATTTCCCCTTCGCAAACGCGCTAGGTCTCAGATCCACGACTCTAGCGCCTCTCGCGCTTTCGCACGGATGCGCCTCACGCTCATTGAACTGGCGCTGTCGGTCGACCTCGTCTTTGTGCTGAAACTCTTCTCTCGCACGCTTGTTTCTTTCTTCCCTGAGGACGTCTTGCCACCGTTCCTCGGCCACAGCCTGCGCTTCGGCGCCTCCATGCCACATCTGCCGCTCCATTTCGGGAGTCTGCTCCGCGTCCAAAAATTGCACAAACTCGCATAATGGAGGCTAAAAAGAATGAGGTTAGCACGTGCGTGTATATGTTCATTAGGGAAGAAATAAGTAAGAAGTGACTTACAGGGTACTTTGCTCTCCTCTTCATCTCGGCGATTACGTCAATGACGATAGTTCGCAAGACTTCCAATACCTTCTTCCGTAAGTATAGCCCATGGCTTGGGACGATCTCAAAACACAAAGATCGCGCAGATAGACACATGGTAATTTGAACACCTTGTGGGACGGATTCGTGGAGAGACTCCCTTGGTGGCGATGGGAACTCCATATGACTGTCTTGATCCTGAGAGATTTGCGAAGTGAAGTGCTTAGAATGCTCTTATTGGTGGTGCTGTTCGTAGTGAGACCGCTTGGGTTTAAATAGGTGATATTGTGCAACGTGGTCGAATTGAATAAGACATACGCAACGCACAGTTCAAGATGATTTAATGTGTCATAGCAGCACTTCCTGTGATAGGTCAATTCAACAGGGACCGCTAGACCGCAAAGTTCAAGATGATTTAATGTGTCACTGCAGACCTTTGCAGTGATAGATCACTTCAACAGGACCAGCTGGACCACACAGTTCTGCATGATGTGATGTGTCACCGCAGAACTTTTCAGTGATAGATCACTTCAACATTGTACTCAGAGATTAGCGGTGATCGGTCATGTCGTACTGTCGACGGTTGGGATATCGACCCAAGTCAACCAAGGTTCTTTAAGATTGAGATAGGAGACACGCCGAACAACCACGAACAACAACGAGCAGAGAGGCGGGGTTTTATCTGGTTCGGGCCTCTCGGGAGATAATAGCCCACGCCGGCCTTTCTTTATGCCAAAGAGAATTACAAGGTGGAACTCGGCGAGATCAGAGGTCTCGGCGAGTAGTATCTAGAATCTAATGGTCAGGTCTCAGATGCCCCTAAGCGCCGTAGGGCATGGTTTATATAATCTGAGCAAACCAACCTACCGAGGGAATATCGGGCCGGGCTAACTACGAGATCGTGAACGAACTCATACATGCCGAATATATCCCGAGGCGATAAGCCATACTCCTAGTCTTGGGGATCACGACTCCTAATCCAATCAGGAAACCACGTCCCGGTCTTCACGTAGCCGTCGCGTAACTCGCTCGAGTCGGACTCAAACAGGAATCCTAGGCCATTACGCACCGTGCTAGCCATGAAGCTGTTCGGCAGGATGCACATGGGCCTGATAGAACCTTCCCAGGAGCTGGGCCCTGGTAGGCTGTTCGATTGGGCCGTCAGGGAGTGGGCCAAGGCAATGGGCCGTGATCTAATCCCCGACAGCTAGCCCCCGAGACTCAAGTGGAAGGACTCACTAGAGTGGGGTCTTCCTCTTGAGACTCTAAGTCACGAAGAGGGTATTTTTCCGCTACAAAGGCATGTAACAAAGCATCGAACAGGTTATGGTTCAACCGGACAAGACTTGTTCGAACCGAATAAACCCGATCGATCCGAAAGCAACTCCGTCGCGTCGAGCAGGAACGACATCCGTCAAAGCGAGCACTCGGCCTTGGTCTGCATACCTTTGGAAAAAATAGCCGTTAGCGGCACTCCAAGCAGTAACTTCCTATCGCTTGAAGTGAAAAAAAGTGACCGTTTTACCTAGCCGTTGCGGTAAAAACTAGCCGTTTTGGGACTAAACCGTTCAGTAGCCGCTTATACGGGACTATAAAGCACCAAGCCGCCATGCCACCACTCTGTTCTCACGCCTTTCCTCTCTAAGCCCTATTTCCAACCGTGCGCCCAGCATCAAGCACCCAAAAACTCCACCACCAACCTTGCTCGTCCAGCCCTGGGAACCGCTATGGCCAAGTTCACCGACACTAGCCTAACCGAGGAGGACCTGAAAGTCTGGGAGGAGGAGGGCCACATCGACACCGGTAGCTAGAGGTCGCCGGAGAGGAGGATACTCCGAGTCACTGGAGGGAGAATTTGTTAACCGAGCGATTCGCCTGCTCGGGTTGCGATCTCTCAAAGCGACTTCGTTGAGGCCTTCTTAAACATTAGCGGATTGGAGGTGGCGAACCTCAATCGAGCAAACATCCTCCGGATGGCGTCTCGCTTTTTGTCGAAGGCTATCTGAGAATCGATCCACCGGTGAAATTTGTTCCTCCACTATTATCTGATGACGAGGAGCAGCTCGCCGCTTCGGCGCTGGGTGCTACTACCTCAAGCTCGGGCCACCGCCGACGACGCCAGACCCTCGCCCACCTCTGCCGACTCAATGGGCGCGTGGTGGGTGAGGTGGTTCTACAACAAGCGAAGCGGCGACAAGAAGCTCATCTTCACCGGAAAGGCGCCCGGTGAAGGGACACCAATGCCTCGGCGGAGATGAGTGCCGAGGACTGAGTCTGCGACAAGGAAGATCGCCTCCCTCGTGAGCCTTGGGCTCACAGGCGGGAGATCATCCGAGACTTCACAATGAAGAATCGCCCATTGCGGAGAAGGTCCTATCCTTCTACAAGATAGAGGATGGGAAGACATCACAAGGAGAGCACGGGTAAGTGCCTTTAAGACTCAACCTCTTCATTGATCGTTTCCTCCGAACAGAATTTAACGACTCCATCTGCTCGGGCGAGATGCGAACCGACGCACGGGTGACCGGCGGGTTGACGCCATCAAGGCGGCGAAGAAAGACAGCGAGGTCACCGAGAGGTGGCCTACACTGTCCGAGAAACGTGCTCATCCGCATGCACGAGGTAAATCACTTATACCCGGCCGTGTTGCTAGATTTGTTGTTGGTTTTAATCTGCCGACGCTCGCTTCTCAAAATGCAGGAGGACCGGTGATCCTCGGAGGGATCGCCGAGGATCTCTCTGGATCTCGAGAAGGAGAAGCCGAGGAAGGGCAAGGCCAAGGCGCCACAAAGCCCAAGGTGGCGGCCGAGCCGACTTGGCTCGCCAGCGCCATGGCGCGCCACCACCGAAGAAACCAACAAGGGCGACGGAGCGCGCCAGGCGCACTAAGCGGCGCTGGTCACCCCAACAGAAGAGACTAAGCCCTCCCTCCTCGCCGAGCAGAGCGATGAAGAGTAAAGACCATGGCCTTTGGCTTAGGCGTTACACGCAAGCTCACCCGGCCATGTGGCGCGGCTACAACAGTCGCCGAGCAAAAGAGACTCGAGGAGGAGGTTGCGCGCAAGGAGAAACTCCTTGCGTTGCGAGAGGAGTGCTCACCACCGGAGAGCCGAGCTCATCGTATGAACGCCTAAGGGCCAAAGCGGAGAAACCGCCAAGGAGCCCCGAGGAAAAGGCGGAAAGTTCTCGCGAAGAAGATCGTGGTCAAGCCCCCACGGCAGTATGTAGAAATCGATCTTTTGATTTTTCCACCTCGACCGCATTAGACTTAACGATCAACTCGCTCATCACCGCCTAAGAAGAGACCGCCACGGACGATGCCGAGGAGGCGGTTGAGCGGTCATCGCCGCCCGAAACATCTCGTGACGGCGCTGTCATGGGGTGGAGGCCGACGAGCCTCAAGGACAAGCCTGGCGGCGTGGAGCTCGCCGCCACCGGCTCCAATGAGCAGACGACGCGCCAAAGGCGCGGTGAAGCGGCCGAGGCGAAAAACAGCAGCTGGTGGCGCCACGGACCTCGGGGCCAAGGCAATGGCTCGAAGCCGCCAGCGGACCGAGCGGCCGATCGCCAGCACTTCGTCGCAGGGCAGCTCACCCCGGCGACGGATTCTCCGCCGAGCAAGGTGAGACCCCACTGCCGGGAACAAGAAGAAGCCCGAGCAAAGCCGAAAGCAGTCGTCCCGCCGGTGGCAACAACGGCGCCGCCGAGCGGAGTGGCTCGGCCTCGCCAAGACGTTCGAGGCGGAAGAGGAGAATGAAGGGGAAGGAGCGCGAGACGAAAGCGCTTCTCCGTCGCTCCCGCCTCCGAAAGCGTACGCGCTTCCCGCAAGAAGAAGGAGCGCACAAGGTGGCGACGCAAGAAGCGCGCCGCCTCGCCCCCGACGAAGCGGGCTTAAGTGGACGATGGCTCGAGGACCGCTGCGTCGCGGATCGAAACGCCGACTTGGCGAGGTAAACACCAAGGCCGAATTTCATTCAGCTTAGCCATATCATCGCAACGTAGTTAACTTGTTCTTCCCTCTCAGGTCTTCAGGGACACCATGGCGGAATTCGAGGATGGGGTCACCATCGAACGGGCCGCCGTGCTGGCATCCCTCCGGGAGCATCTTCGGCAGAGATCCCGGCGAGCACTCTGGCTGCCCAGAGCCGAGCCTACAAGGCGAAGCGAAGAAGCTCAAGGCCAAAGTGACCAAAGAGAGGCATTCTCCGAGGCTCTCCTAAAGGAAGCCGAGGAGCTTGCGGCAAGCCGTCAAGGCGAGCACCACGGAGGAGATGCCGGGCCGCAAGTGGCTCGAGGAGCGGCACCGACGCGCCCCATGGCGGAACCAGCTTGCAGAGGAAGCCCGAAGCTCAAAGCCCGGCTCGCTAAGGAGGAGGCGGACATCCGCGGGACTCGGGCTAAGATCTCAACCCTGTGGGCTTCACAGAGGAGATTGAGGAGATGCTGTGGATGGCGGTGAGGGCGATCACCGCGGAGAACAGGTCAAGGAGCTGGACGAGCAGCTCAAGACCGCCGAGCAAGAAGTTAGTCGAGCGAGGCTCGACCGACCACCGCGGGCCAAGACCGAAGAGGTCGAGGCTCTCCGTCTGGCGACGGAGCAGCCAGAGCAGCAAGGAGGAAGCCGATCGTCTCCGAGCCGAGGCCGAGAGGGCTTCAAAGCCTGTGGGGAAGTCTGCGCCTTAAGGAAGTGATCGAGGAGCTCAAGGAGCAACTCGCTTCTAGGTAGTCAGAGGGTCAGAATCCCGAGATGGACTTTTGTACTGCAAATTTTGTTAATAAGACTTACCCTTTTCCTCGCCAAGAGAGAGCAAACAAAAGGACAAGAACGAACAAAAACTAAGAGAAAAGCGAACAGCGCTAGGAGTTTAAGAAAACCGGTAGAGCGCTCCGCCTAACTCCCAGCCCCCGTTGTGCATCTGCTCGGAAACCTGAGTTTGCGAACCCGAACAGGTGCACAAGAGAAAGAGCGACACCCCAGCCCCCGGTACGGACGATGCTCGAGAACCTAAGCTTGCGAACTCGAGCACGTGCGTAGGGAGAAAGAGCGACACCCGTACCTTGCTCGATTCGTTCCGTAGTCTGCTCGTTGACGTAAGTTAGGCAGTTCCGAGAGTAGCCGAACAAGGAAAGTGCCTCTGCCGCGGGGGGCTTACGAGAGCAGGCTTTGCCAAGTGGTCGTGCCGAGCAGTAAGTGCCTCTGCCGTGGAGGGCTTACGAGAGCAGACTTAGCCGCAAGGTGGAAAGGCCGTGTTACGCAACCCTGAGTTCAGGAACTTGTCGAAACCAGATACGGATGGGGAACAATCCTTAAGATTATGAGCCAAGAGTTCGCAAGACCGGCACCATCAAGTGTTACCGAGAGAAAGTAGTCTGCGAGAAGACAAACAAAGTGAAAAGGGCGCAGAGGCCGCGAAGATTCACTGAGAATTGGATTGAACTTTACGTGGTGCCCGAGAGACTTGGACGAACTAAGGCGCCAAGTTTTACAAAAGCGCAAAGCTAAGCAAACACGTAAAAGACCTACACAAAGAACTTACGGCCGGGTCGATGTTCCAAGTGTCGGTCGCCGACTCTCCCGCCCTCCATGGCCAGCGAACAGCCCCCGGCGAGCGGTAAGAAACGACCGTGAACGGGCCCTCCCAACGAGGAGTTAACTTGTTGGCATTGGACAAGTTCTCGACACGGCAGTAAGCAGGTCGCCCGCCTTTAAAGCCCTAGGTCGAACTGCCTTGGCGCTGCGGCCAAGATCTTTGCCGGTAGCGCCATTTCGACTTGTGCCCGGTCGCGTGTGCCTTCGAGGAGATCGAGATCGAGGAGGCGCTTGCTCGCCGTCAACTAAGTTGACCGAGCTCGCGAGGCTAACCGAGTACTATTTCGGCGGCGTGATGGCTTCGCACCATAGACCATTTGGAAAGGAGTTTCCCTGCCGCCAGTCGGTCAGAAAAGCGAATCGCCTGAGGACGGAAGGAACTTCGTCAACCGAGCCTTTCTTTGCTTTCGCCGAGAGCACAAATACCCGCCGCTTGATACCTCGACTATCTCGTCTGCTAGCTCGCCGATCGCTTCCATTGCTCGTGGATGTGCCACGAGGTAAACAGCACCTTGGTACCCAATGCTCGCAGATTCACTCGAATAGCTCGCCGAACTAGGTACCGTTATCCGTGATCGCCTTATGGGGAATCCCAAAGCTGCGTGACCACGCTTGCTTTTGAAAAAGCGTAACAAACTGCTTTGGCGTGAAGAGGCGACACATGCTCGCCTCAATCCACTTTGTAAAAGTGTCTATGGCGACAGCGGTGTGTATAGCCCTTGTACCCTTTAGGAATGGGCCGAGCAGATCCGCACCCATGTGGAAAAAGGCCGGGATGGGGGATTGTTTGGAGCTCTTGGCGGGCTTGTGTTCTCCGGCGTGAAATTGGCAAGCCTTGCACTTAGTCACGATGTCCCGCATCTTGTAACGCATGGGCCAATAATAGCCCATGCGTAAACGCTGCCGATCGAGTTTCGAGGAGGCGTGGTTGCCACAGCACCCTCATGTATGTCCCTAAGAAGGAACACACCCTCGCTGCGAGATGCACTTGGAGAGAACTCCCGAGCACCTCGACGGTAAAGGATGCCGCCCACAAGCTTGTAGGAGCAAGACGCCTTGTAAGCCGGAACGCCGCTTGTCGTCGGACAGGTCCCATCGCAAGGTACCGGACAAATGGCGTTGTCCGATCCATGGCACTGCCGATAACGGAGACAAGACCACTGCCTCGTTGCCTCGTCCGGAGACGTGATTGAGGGCTTGTGAAGGTGCTCGACGAGCACCCTGCCGGAAAGTGTTCGCGTGAGGATCCAAACTTGATAGCTGGTCGGCCAGAAGTTGTCCTTCCTAGGCACGAAGAGCACTTCAAAAATCGAAAATGCCGCCTAACTTCCTCACTTCAACCAGTATCGCGCCATTGAGTTATCGCAAAGACCGATACTCCTTGTTAACCTCGATTGATGACCACCGTGAATCTCCTTCACATTTAGCCGCTGGACACCAAGCGACTTGCACGCTCTTAGTCCCGCGAGAGGGCTCAGATGCGGCGTTGTTAGTCGCCGCAAAGTGTAGTTGGATAGAATATCGAGTTGCTCTCCTTGAGGAGATGAAAACAAAACCAGCCCCGAAGTTTCGGTCGCGAGCCATCGAAAAACATGGTCCAGAGGGTTCATCGGGTTGCTCGGGAGCTTCTCGATTTGAGCGGCAAGTCCATTCAGCGACAAAGTCGGCTAGGACATGTGACTTAATAGCATTCGGGCAAAGAATAATGATCAAACTCGCTAGTTCCATTGCCCACTTAGCTATACGTCCGCTAGATTCCTTGTTCAGAGGATTTCTCCCGGAGGGAACGTGGTCGGGACCAGATTTGATCTTTGGAAGTAGTGGCGAAGCTTCACGGAGGACATGAGCAAGGCATGAGGAGCTTCGACCTCGTGGTAACTCCTTTGATCCGTGAAGTACCTCGCCACGTAATAGATTGGTCGCCGAGGCCTTCCTTTCGACCGCCAAGACCGCGCCACCGCTTATGGCGTGTAACCTAGGTCTGAGAGGAGCCGCCGCCATGCCGCGGGTAGTCAAGACGGAGGATTGGACAGTATCGCTCGGATCCTGGAAGGATCTATCGGCTTCTTTCGCCCACTCGAAACCATTGTGCTTGCGCAGGCCTTAAAAAAGGCAGCCCGCGTTCGCTTTGACGGAAATAAACTCCTTAGAGCACCATCCGCCCAAATGAGGCTTTGTACTTCCTTTACGGTAGTTGGAGCCTCGTGATATTTTCAATGGCCTCGATTTTTTCAGGTTGGCGTAAATACCTTGCGAGCCAATGACATAACCGAGCAACATTCCAGATCGAACACCAAAGGTACACTTCTCCGATTTAATTTTATTCGGTGCCCGTGAGATTGTGAAAGGTCTCGCCAGTCTTTTACATGATCCGAGCATACTTGTTTTTACAACTATGTCGCCGACATAGACCTCGTGTTTTTTCAGCATTTGCTCGGGAAGGTCTTTCCATTGTTACTGAACGTGGCACCAAAGATTCTGCAGACCGAAAGACATGGTCGATAGCGTAAAGTGCCGAAGGGGTGATGAAGGCGATCCTTCTTCATCCTCTGGGAGATGCTTATTTGGTGGTAACCGAGTAAGCATCTAAAAACTCGAAGTCTGGGATCCGCAATGATCGACCACCGGTCAATACGAGGCGGAAATTGTCCTTAGGACAAGCGGCGTTCAGATCGTGTGATCGACACACATCCTCCACTTGCCGCTTTCTTCTTTACAATGACAGGTTGGCTAACCACTCGGTGTGATCAACCTCGCGGATGAACCCAGAATGAAAGCGCTTGCTGTCGATCTTTGATGATCCTCGCTTGAATTCAAAAGCGACGAAGCTTCCGCGAACAGCTTCTTGTCCGGCGGACACCCGGTTTGTGCTCGATTACCTTTGGGACTCGGGCATGTCGATGGCTCCGGCGAATACATCCGCATTGGCTCGGAGGAAGGCAATGAGCTCGCTTTCTATTTGGGGTCCAGATTGGCCCCAAGTGAACTATCTTGAAGTATCGCTGTTTACAACGGACTTCCTTCGTTTCTCCCCGGGTCAAGGGAGACCCTAGGGCGTCTGAGACTTGGTGCGGAACTTCGGACCGCGGCGGAAGCCGGTCGACGGGGCAAGGGATCGCTCGTCACAATCCAAAGGCAGCTTTGAAGTTGCCCTTGACCGTGATCACGCCGTTAGGTCCCCGGTATCTTCACGCAATGGTAAGCGTGGTGGGATACGACCATAAACTTACCGAGAGATGGCTCGCCCAAGATTGCGCTAGTACGCCGACGGAAGTCGACCACATCGAAAGTGATCAACTCGTCAGGAAGTTGCTTGGGTTGCGAAGGTGACAGAAGAACAACCCGCCTAACGGTTTGATGCTTCTCCCTAACAATTCCGTAGAAGGGCATTGCGATTTCCTTCGACTTGGAGCGAGGATTTGCATCTCGCCCAAGACTTTAGTAAAGCAAATCCAAAGCGCTCCCGCCGCCTACTAAGACACGGCCAACTCTCGCGTTGTCGATGGTCGGGCGACCACCGCTGGGAGCCACCGAGGCTTGGTCATCCGGTGGGGCAATCCTCCTTAGAGAAGGAGATGGAGACCTCACCACTTCATCGATTCAGCCGAGGTTTTGCCTTTTCGACGCTAGGACCTCCCGAGCAGCTTCCTTGAGGCTGCGCCGAGAGGTGTAAGCCGAGGAGCCGCCAAAATGACGGCGATATGGTTCACGGCTCGTGATATTCGCCATCATCTTCCGATCACCATCGTCGGTTTACGCTATTCACTTAAGCATCACCATGTTCGGGCGGGGTGGGCATTGGGCCCTTGCCGTTGTAGAAATCTTCGAGCTTTGCAGCCCAAGTTCTACTGATGGCGATATCATGCCCGTAGTCTTTGGTGGAACTTGTAAAATCGGTCGCCGGACCTTTCTTGCCTTGTCCGCCTCCCCGAGCGGGCTTTTTGCCCTTGTAATTATTGTTGGGCTTCTTCCGCCTCGTCCTTGGGAGGAGGTGCGCGATCCATAGTCTGCGACGGTATTGTTCGTGATCACCTTTGTTCTTCTTCTTTCGGGACTTCTTGTCACCAGAACATTGTCACGCCTTCTTCTTCTTCTCGCCCACACCAGTCAAGGGCGCCGCCTTGTCGAACGCCTTTTTGTATCAACGCGCTCGCCGCTGGCATAGCGGTCACCGCCTTGAACAGGTCGGTGGCGGTCCAGTCTCATTGATCTCGAGATCTGGGTGAGCCGCTCGTCGCGGACTCCGCTTTTGAAGGCGCGGACAAAGATTCATCCGAGATGTTCGGATCGTGGTTGCGGATCTTAATGAAACGCTTCACGGTTGCGGAGGGTCTCCCTGCTCATCCGGATCATCCGTGCAGATCATCCTCCTTGCCCAGACGCACGTAATGCCTCCGAAATTAGCAATCGAAGCGCCACAAAGCGGGTTCCATGAGCTGATGGAACCCTCTTGCCGATTGAATACCACGTCCGAGCAAAGACCTCAAGAACAATGGAGGTAATTAGCCATAACGAAGCTCGTCACCCCGCCGCCATGATGGTCAGAGCGAGATGGAAAGGAATTCTCCGGGTTCGAGTCCCATTGTACCTCTCCATGTAACCGGCTTGAATTTTAGGGCCACGGACACGGCCAAGCTCGCTTGAGAAAGCCCCGCAGCCTCAGAGCATATGATCGGCCACCTTCCCTGCAGAACCTAGTCTTGAGAAGACGTTGGTCTGCTCGGCGCGGAGGAACTCCCGCTGAACGGGATGACTCTTTACCGAGAAACTCTCTCCGGACAATCCACCACGCCCTTCCTCGTGGTTGCGACGACGCCGCCATCACGAGGGACCGTCTGCGACTATCGCGGCGCGCTTGCCCTCGTGGTCGCGATGACTACGAGGATCGGGCGAAGCGACGGCGACCACGGGTAACCTGCTCATGGACGGTGATCCTTCGATGATGACGGGTCGCGCGATCGATCGAGCTGTCCGAATCATTCCGGCACCGTCTGCCGCTCGAGGAGTTGTTGACTTCTCCTAGAGACTTTAGGCCTTCACCGGCCGCTCTAGGTTAGTCGCACAAAGACGCCTATGCGGCGAGATCGCTTGATTGGTGGATCTAAGGACCGCTGCCATAGCCTCGAGCCGCGTTCGACTTTGATCTATGGGTCCCGGATCTCGAACCATCCGCGCTCGCCTGATCGAGTCCGTCACGCGGGAATTGACCCAACAGAGGAAGCTTCGCCGGAGACTTAGCGCCAAGACGCGAGGTGGGTCGCGACGCTGCCGCTACACCGGTCGCTAAACCGTGCTAAGGTTTGATTGATGGAATCGCCGAGGTCGCGGCGAATGACGCCTTGCTCGCGAAAGCGACCGCGCACCTTCGCCTTGATGCCGAAAGAGTTAATCCGCCTCGACCTCGCCGGCCGCCATGTACCGCGGCAGATCCTCGAGGTTCCTACATCGCCATGTTAATGCCGCGGGGGCCATGCGAAGGTATGCTAGACGGTGTTATCATTGTGTTCCATTGTGTGGAATCTACCGACATAGCCTTGGAATCGATAAATCTAAACCGTCAGAAAGATCATCGCTCAGAGTCGCTCGCCGATGACGGAGTGCGATCCGAGGCTATCTCTCGCCATGTAAACGGAGACATCCGCCGGATGCGGAAGCGCTCGAGACCGAACAGATCGTCGAATCGACAGGATGAGACATCCCGCCTTCCGAGTCGTAGCCCTCGTGAAGTATCTCTCAGATCGCTGATGGAGTTCGACATGCTCGATCTGCGTGTCCCCACGGACGGCCAAATTGCCGACGGTTGGGATATCGACCCAAGTCAACCAAGGTTCTTTAAGATTGAGATAGGAGACACGCCGAACAACCACGAACAACAACGAGCAGGAGATGTGGGTTTTATCCCGGTTCAGCCTCTTGGGAGATAATAGCCCCACGCCCGGCCTTTCTTTATGCCAAAGAGAATTACAAGGTGGAACTCGGCGAGATCGCAGGTCTCAAGTAGTAGTATGCTGAGAATCTAATGGTCAGGTCTCGATGCCCCTAAACGCCGTAGGGCATGGTTTATATAGTATCTGAGCAAACCAACCTACCGAGGGAATATCGGCCGCTAACTACTTAGATCGTGAACGAACTCATACATGCCGAATATATCCCGAGGCGATAAGCCATACTCCTAGTCTTGGGGATCACGACTCCTAATCCAATCCGAAACCACGCCCGGTCTTCACGTAGCCGTGCAGTGTAACTCGCTCGAGTCGGACTCAAACAGAATCGAGGCTATTATGCACCGTATAGCCATGAAGTCGTTTCGGCAGATGCACATGGGCTCGATAGAACCTTCCTGTGAGCCGGGCCCCGTAGGTCGCTCGATTGGGCCGTCGTGAGTGGGCCAAGGCAATGGGCCGTGATCTAATCCCGACACGCATACGTAGTACGATACTTTAATTACCAAATGATGAGTCCCGTCGTGCGCATCAGAAGACACTTTGGCAAAGGCGGGTTGAAGTCGCATGCACGATAGGGCACTTTGGCGCACGTGTTGCGGCAACATATCACATGGTACAAACACGTAGTTCGATGCTCGCATGTCTACATTACCGACGAAAAACACACCGCATAATAGCATGGCATACATAAACAAGTGGCATGCATGATTTAGCGGAATATAAAAGTACGTAATATGTGGGTGCGGCGGTTTTACACGACGCCCGACATGCAGGCACAAGCGTTCCATGCGGACTTGCATCTCTAATGTACGGCTTGTCATTTGGAGACGTTGTTCGAGATCCGCGATCCTTGCGTGGAGAACCGTGATGTATGCATCCGCCGCCATTGGAAAAGGATCATCCATTCATAATGTCATACGACAATCGCTTATCTGCTTTTGCAAAGGATACAAGGTTAGGTTACCTACGAAAATCAATTAGTTATATATGAATGTAAGTAAACTCATCTGCAGATAGAGAACATCGATAGCATCTCCGTCCGGTCCAACCAGATACTGGCCTATCGAATGTCTGCACCACTGCATCAATTCCACATGCACATTTGGGCTAGTCCCGATGATGTGAGGGCCGGGCCGTAGCATGGTTGACTACTAATAATATGTCGAATAAATAGTCTGCTCACGAGGTACCAACACCTGCGCATTCAAGCACATGAAATAATGGATGAAAGTTTTCAAACTATGTCTTCATCTATATTCAAACTGGTACAACGTAAAAAAAGATCACCTTGATGAAGACAAGGAAAAACGCTACCAAAGACAAACGTATGTCAAGATCTTTGCGTGCGAAATTTGAGCACCGAGCAAAGAAGATGAGCACCGAGCAAAGACGCTAGCACGGACCGGCAGGAAGCCGAAAGCAACGAGCGCAAGTCGAGCACCGCATGCAGTAATGGTTTGCGAGAACTTCAGATCGGGCAGCGCAAGATGCGCACAGAACCGAGGACACCCCTCCTTATATAGCCGTGCGTGTGTCATTAAATCGTCCTAAGCATGTAATTTATTAATCGCTAATTACTTTTTAAGTTAATTAAACGTAGGTTTAACAGATAATCTGTGGACATGAAATGACGTCGCACCAACAATATTGTTTTCCCGCGTGCAGCTTCTGACGCCGGGCAAATAATTCGGCACGCAATTCAATAAAGCGGCACGCAATTCAAGGACACCGATGCGGGAATCGCGAGGCATGAGGAGAGCCGAGGGTCGGGCGAGCTGGGGCTGGGGTCGCCATGCGCAGTGGAATGGCTTCACCATCGGGCGCGCGAAGTGGCTTCCGGCTGGGTGGCGTGGCTTCGGCTGTGGCGTGGCGGAAGCCAAGCCCGACGCGCCGTGGCATGAAACGGCGTATTTGACACGCGGGGTGGCGGATAGTAGCTCATATCTGTTATTCCCCTCGTATACCCTATAGTTTTCCAATTTTCATTTACATGTATATTATTCAACCAATTTTTCCGTCAATGTGTGACTACGCACTCTTGGAATTGGTTTGCAATTTCTCATTTCCCCCAAAGAGCCCGTAAACAAAAACCTGCTAAAGAAAGCACGCACGGGACTAGCATGATTTCATATACTTCATGCGATTCACTCCAAATTTATCCCTTTTTCTTACAGGTGCAAATACAATCCTCGTGAAAGCCCTAGCAGAATTTGCGTTTCGATTAGGGAGACATGCAGCCGCCATCTCTGAATTCTGATGAACGCATGCAGAATTGCAGACGCAGGCAGCTCCGGCTCGCCGTTCACATGCTGCTGCCCTCCCGACGCAGCGTAGGTGGGCGGGGTCCACCGTGAACCGCCTCTCCGGTGAGCCGGTCCGGGTCCGGCCGGCCGTGACGGCGGCGCACGGACGAGGTGCAGGGCTACGTACTTGATAGAGCTCAGATACTGGTCACAGAATTTATCCGGGGCCGGTGGACTTGGAGATGAACTTTTTTCTGCATCATCGGTCAAAATTTTCCAGGGGAGGGAGGCACAGGGGTCAGTTTCGACAGGAACATTTCTCCGTTTTTTTAAATGTGTAGATACCTTTCTTTCTTTTTGCCCGTGAGTCCAGGGTTTCGAAGGATTAGGCTATGGTAAATGGGTAATTGTGGATGATTGAAATTTTATGGGTCTCACGAAATTTCCAGCAGAATTTCCATAATATTGGGGGCATTAAAAGGATTGTCTAGTAAAAAATCGGAGGATTTTAATCTAAAATGAAAAAAAAAAACACTTGTTGGGATAGATTTGAATGACCGCAAAGAAAAGACGAGCACCATGGATCAAACGTTTCAATGAAAATCATCTCATCGGATGTATGATATCATGATAATAATATCATACAAATTTTAAAAATAGCTACTAAAATTTGAAAAGTTTTTTTATGAAACTTGTCAACATACAGATTTAAACATGGGGAGATTGATAAAACTTTGAATAATTTATGTTGAAAATGAGAAACTATTGATAAAATTCGACAATTTATTGATGAAACTCAAGCAAAAAAAA
This sequence comes from Raddia guianensis, assembly GCA_036346415.1. NCBI lineage: Eukaryota > Viridiplantae > Streptophyta > Magnoliopsida > Poales > Poaceae > Raddia > Raddia guianensis. The sequence continues at coordinate 3,617,311 of CM070539.1, read as the reverse complement.
TATGAAAACTTGTCAGGGCAGCAAGATGTTCGTCATTATGCAGCACGACACAACGGCATTGCGTGAGAGATGGGCATCGGCGACGAGCTAAATGCCATCGGCAAGAGGCTCGTCAAGAGGTGCGGTGGTGTCTCGCTGGCGATCAAGAAGAAGAGTGAATTTTGGGGGAGATTGAGATGTGACGGAGGAGGAAGGAAAAAAAGACAAAATTATCAGAAAATTACCACCTCAGTAACCTTGCCAAAGGGTGCTTTGAGATCCATACAAGGGTATGATGTTCTAGAATTTTGCAATCAGGGTCTAGCATTTCGGCGATGGTATTTTTGAGAATACGAGTTTGTCCAGCGTTGGCCGACCAAAAAAAACCCTTTTTTATTTTAAGCCAGATAGCTGTGCATCCATCACTCTTCACCAGTCTTCACACGAGAGTTGATCTACGTAAATCACAATGAGATATATATGAAATCTAAGGGGTAAATGGAAAAACGGCATTTGCAAAGGCACCCTCCTCCCTGGCTCCCCGAGCTCCCCCCAACTATGGCTGGACGAGAAGATCGAGCTCGACAAGCTACTCGAAATCGGATCGAAATCGGTTCGGGATCGGATCGAGATTGAAGAGAAAATGAGCCGAGCTCGAGCTCGAGTCTATGTCGAGCCGAGTTCAAGCTACTCGCGAGCTGCTCGGCGAGCTCAATCGAGCCTGTAACACACTGCACAGACCACTGACCATAGTATCAAGGCAAGGCCCAGTTAGGCTCGACGCGGCCTAGAGACGCCCAGTGCACACAGAAATACAAGGCACTCATGCAAGCGGCTAGGTTCCAACCCTAACTCGACGGCTCAGACTAGAGAGTGGGCTAAAGCAATTTGGCCAACAAGCGCCTTGGTTTGATTCAGATAGTGATGGCCTACCTTGGTTTGCCCTGGTTCGGTTTACATTATAAGATATTTATTAATTAAACATATTTATTTATATATATTTATAATAATATATAATGTATTTACGCAATTTATATTGTATATTTGTGAAATGTAAGGGTTTTTCTTAATTTATTTAAATATTTTTAATTAAAATGAACCGGTCCATATAAAATCGGGTCCGAACCGGCTCTGAACTTTCTCCCTCTTTCCCCAGTCCTTGCCACGCCTCCCCCATTTCTTCACTTCCACCTCCTCTCCTCTCCTTCCCCGAGATTCTCCGCCCAGAGATTGCCGGAGGAGCAGAGCGCGCGTCCCCGCTCGCGATTCCGCGCCGGGGAGGGAGCTCGGTTTGTTTCGTCATCCTTTGGGTGCCCCTGTTCATTTCTTGGTGTTCTTCCTAAGCGCGGTTGCGGTGGATTTCTCTTGCGGTGCCTTCAACCCCGGGAGGTTTGATCCTTGGAGAGCGCGGACGCTTCCCAGTCTGGAGCTTTTTCTTGGTGGATTTTGCGGCTGATCCTGCTGGTCTATATGCCGGTTCCCGCATCTCATTTCTCTCTGCTCTGTTATTGTCTGGGAGTTTCGTGTTCTTGCTCTCGAGATCCAGTCCACAGAGGAAACACTCTTTAAATCGCGAGTTTTTGCTCTAATCCGATCGAGTGCGGCAGTAACCTGTTGGTTTCTGAGAGATCCAGTTGTTTTTTGGTTCCTACCAGAAAAAGATCGAAGCTTTCCTCTCAAAGGCTCGTCGAAGACGAGGTATTAGGTGCCTATCGAGCTCAAACGAGCTCGAGCTTGAGCTGTATCGAGCTCTTGACGATCCCGAATTCGAGTCTGGGTGTGAGCTCGATCCTGTATCGAGCCGAGCCCGAGTTAGGCTCTTCTCTCTCCCCAACAAGAACACACTTGCTCTCCTCTCTCCCCCTCCCCCTCCCCTCTCTCACCCTTAATTCTTCTTGCCTTTTCTCTCTCTCGATTCTCGAAGCCTTTCGTACATGGGTTACGCTGAGGGAACGTCTCCCGATTCCGGCGGTCACACGGTAAGATTCCCTCGAGTCCCACTGTGCTCTGCTCTCCGAGTTTTCATGTTCTTTACTGGATGAATTTTATGATGCTTCGCTAATTTGTTGCATCTGTGCCGTATTGAGATCAATTATCACCCTTAATTTTTCTGCCCGTACTCAAAAGTTGCGAGCTTTGGTGGTGGATTGTGGTTGGGTTGGGCGAATCTTTGTGGACGCTCTTTGCATTTCTTTCTTCGTTTTTTTGGCAAGTTGGATTAGCACCGGAAGATCGAATCTTTTCTTGCTTCTCCTAATCAGGGAGACTTTCCTCAACCGTGATAGCTCCTGTTTGCCTACCTTGGTTCCCACAATCCCATGTACTTTCGCATGAGCTGATAGCTTCTACTATGAGTTTTTCTGAACTCTTTTATTTTTCCTGATGAAATTGCTGCACTGACGTGTTCTGCTATACATATGATTATGTAACTGTTAGTGTATTCTAAGTGCGAGCATGGTTAGTTAGATACATTGCCTTTGGAACGGATGACCGGTTTTAATCTATTTTATCTCAGACGGTATGTTTGTGGTTTGTACCATGATCATGTATGAAGTAGGGAGGTCAGTAGAGGTCATCCTAGGATATTGCTTGCCAATGTGTGAATTTAGAGTTTTATACTATATGAAAGAGTGAGCAACATAAATATGTGCTGGAAGGAAGACTACTGATGATGCTACTCCAAGTGCTTAGTCACTAATATGAGAATCATGAACTGATAGAGTGTTAGTTCAAGAATCATTATGTGTCCCTTCCCTCTTTTGTTGAAAGATTGTTGCTTTGCTCCTCTTTCCAGTCCTTTACTTTATGATCTCAACTAATGTATTTAGTATAGGCTTTTGACTCTTCTGACAGTACTATTTTCTTGACCATGTAGGCACCGAAACCGGATGAGAACGCCCAAACTGCTCCTGGGCAAAATTCGCGAAGGCCAAACCTTTCTTTGCAAATACCAGCTAGGACATTGGATAGCCATGCTGCTACATCAACAAGAATTAATATATCCCCCAGCCCCAGTTCGACAAGAGCAGGATTGCCCCCAAGGCCTAACTCAACCAGATCAAAGTCATCTATTAAGAACATCATGCCACAGCAGAGTTTCAGGGCAAGGAGTTTGGCACACGAAGGTGATAGAGCAATCCTTTTAATTCCTGGGACATCATCAGATGGGCAGCATGATAATCCAAATACAGCCAGCTCCTTTTCTTTTAGAAAGGTCATTAACTCGTTATCGGCAAAACGTACCCATTCTTTGCCTGTCACTCCTGTGGCAACTTCAGACAAAGCTTCTTGTCCGGGAAATCAGATAGAAAACCTACCAACTACAGCTGTAAGTATATAGTAATATAGATTTGATTTTTGTGCAGAGCTGTATCCAGAGAAATGCTAGATGATGGCCTTCTACATGGGCCAGTTGGAAGTTAGGCCTTACAATCTTGTCAAATATTTGTAGTTTTACTAAGGTTTTTTAATGCCCTACGATGTTGGCAGAACCAAGAAGTTCAAGCTCAAATTAGGCGTTCGCTTTCAGTACCAGGGAATCGCAAAAACAGAAGTTTGAGGAGAGCAGATTCATTAGGTGTCATTCGTGTGATTCCAACAACCCCACGACCTGTTCCAGCTGATATAGTTGCGTCAAGTGATGGTATTGAAGAAACAGTGGAAGGTACCATGTCTTCTTAAGCTTTCACTCGGATAGTTGCATAGACCAGATCAGTTGCTTTTCAAAGCAGCAATTTGTTCATTCAAGTGCATCCTTGCCAGTTCCTGGAGACGAAGGCGAAGATATTCCTGAAGAAGAGGCGGTCTGCAGAATTTGTTTTGTTGAACTCAATGAAGGAGGAGAAACACTTAAAATGGAGTGCAGCTGCAAAGGAGAGCTTGCCCTTGCACACCAAGATTGTGCCATCAAATGGTTTAGCATCAAGGGAAACAAGATATGTGATGTCTGCAAAAAAGAAGTTCAGAATTTGCCTGTGACTTTGTTGAGAATACCAACTCAAACTGTTAACAGGCGACTGACAAATGGTGCTCAGCAAAGAGCATCTCAACAATACAGGTAAAGATAATAGGAAGGATAGGCTGATTCACGAGTATTTATTGCTCTCCTGATATGGTGATAGGGTTGGTACTTGGTACTGTTATTTGTTTTCTCCTCTGTTGAAATTTATGAATCAGAAAAGGAAAAGCTTTTATTCAAATGCATTTTACTTATTTTGCACTCAGCTCCCTCTTTGAGAACGGCATTGCAATAAATGTTCCCTGATGATTATGCATGCTGGCTAAAGTCTGACGCTTCAGTTTCTAACAGATTTTGGCAGGACATTCCAATTTTGGTGATGGTTAGCATGCTTGCGTACTTCTGTTTCTTGGAACAACTTCTGGTTTGTGTTTCCTTCCATCTTTCTTTACCGATCCATTTGAATGTAACTGCACGTTTTTTCTGTCAGATTTACAGAATCCATCTAAATGACAGTGATTCGTTCAATGGAACAGGTTACAGATTTGCAGTCACGTGCACTGGCGATTTCGTTGCCTTTTTCATGTGTGTTAGGCCTCCTTTCTTCCATGATAGCTTCCACTATGGGTAAAAAAATTTATTCTCTTATTTGCCATTGCTGCTAATATAAGTACTTACAACACCATAAAATCATTTTTTTTTATTGAGGAAGTAAAATGCAAATTCAGTTTTTTTGTAAGTGGTGGAAGACTTGAACTATGCTAGTTCACTATAGCATATTCCCATTCATAAACCCCAATTAGTTTGAATTTGTTTGATACTGTCCTATGAATTCAATACTTATTACGAAAACCAGTGATGGTACATTTGATTTCTGTATTTCCGCAGGAAAACCAAAATTTTTAATCCTATTTGCTTAGGGTTGATTATTTGCTATTTGGTGGACTCTTTCTTTTATGTCACCATTACAACCCAATTTTTCTTTGATTCTACAGTGACCAAGAGTTATCTTTGGGCCTATGCTTCTTTTCAGTTTGCTATTGTGATCATGTTTGCTCACATCTTCTACAACGTGGTATGGACGACTCCTACATTTGATACATGTGATGTGTTCTATCACACTGATTATTATTATCATCATAAAACTTGCAGTTAAAAGTGAATCCAGTCCTTGCAGTCCTATTGTCTTCATTTACTGGGTTTGGAATTGCAATTAGTACAAACTCGTTGCTGGTAGAATACTTGAGATGGAGATCTAGGAGGAATCAACAGTTAGCACAGCGTGCTAATGATGGTCATCATCCAGAATCTGGGAATGATGCTGTAGTTGAAAACAACAGTGATAGGCAGCACGGGCAGAATTCAGAATCTGGGAACAACATTGCATGAATGTTCAGGTAATCAGGTGTGTTAACACCAAATTTGAGACGTAGTTTTTCACCTTATCTCAACTACCCAGAACTTCCACTGCTCTTTATGCTTGTGCTCACCTCTGCTCTGGCTATTGACTTCCGCAGAATAAGAGGACTCAGCGTCTCAGAGGAACAATTGTGAATAGCCCGTATTTGATCTGGGCAGTGGTTATAGATTGTCGGATTTCAGAATTGCGACTGCAGGGGTGGAACGCATGGAAGCAAATTTTCCCGGCATCTGCATATTCCACTTGGAGTTGAAGAAGTAGCTGAGCCAAAATTTCCAATGTGCATGATATTAGTCTAGCAGTATAAGCTTACTATATCAGATATTACAAAATTACGTCACAACAGTGAGTGGGAAAAATTCGTTAAATAATCCACTTTAAATTTGAAATTAATAAAATAACACACAGTATATAAAAATACCCCGACTGGCACTCTGTCCCGCCGTCCCGAGTGGCGGCCACCACGCCGCACGGCGGGAGCAGAGCTCCCGCCTCTCCCGCCACCGCACGGCGGGATAGCGTGGCGGCGACGCGTGAGCGCGTGAGAGGCGGCGGCCGAGGCGGCGACGGATGGCCCAGGAGCCTCACACGCCAAGACTGGCGGAGAAGCGAGCCAGCGCCTACACGGCCACGCTGTAAATTCGCGCCATTTTTTAAATCGTACCCGCGCCTTAAACATTTAAAATGAGCGGGAGAACTTCATTTTATGTTAAGTAATTAACTTGTAGAATATATATGTTGTTGTATGTTATACATTTTATTAAACTACAACATTTGAAGCACTTTAATTTACAAAAACATATATTTTGTTGAATATTTGATGGGAATATATCAATCATGACTAAATAAGTCAAATTTTATTTCATTGAAAGCCCTAAATAATTTTAAAGTAAATAAGTGAAACAGACCAAACAAATAAGAAATTTTCATTGTATTTATTACATTCATTACATATGAGAACATGACAGGAGAGCACTTATCCCCGGCGATCTCTTGTGTCGTATGTGCTTGGAGTGTAGTGGTCCGGTGGATTGATGGTACGGCGACCTGCGGCCCCGAGAGGTCCAAATCGAGCTTGCTGTTGTTCTTCCTCCCCAGTTGGTATGTACCCCGCTAGAACCGATAGCGTAGCTAGAACCCTCAAAATATGGGAAACCAAACCATCATGCTTTGTTGATATGGGGTTTGTCGACCTTGCACGACCTTGGCCGACGACAAGATACGGGTTTGCTCCTATGTACCGCTGGGTTGGACATTATATGCGGTTTGCTCCCATGCACAAAGCCGAGGACACCATAGGGTGTCCGAGCTCGAACCGTTGGACCCTCCTGCCTGATCTGGATGAGGGATGGGGCTGGAAAAGGTGGCTTGGCCGAGTATATCCTCGAATGTATGAGTCGACGGCAATGTACTCCCTCCATCTCAAAATATAAGGCATATAAATTTTTGACACGGTCTTTAAAGCGGAACTTTGACCATTCATTTCTTTTAAAATATGTCATTAACAAATACAAAATTAGCATCATATTAAAGTACTTTTGAATACGAATCCAAGTGTATAACATGCATACACTAAAGTTATATGTTTTTGACTGAATTATTAGTCAAAGATTTAAAAGATTGACTTTTTCAAATACATGCACGCCCTATTTTCTGGGATGGAGGGAGTAGCATCCAGCATCGATCCTTCCATGTTTTGCCAGGCGGTATTGTATGTACTTTCATGTATGCCTAAATAGTCATCGTAGTCCTGTGGTGATGGCACTGGCATGGCGTTGATGTCGAAACTCATCTGAGTACCTTGCCCTATGAAGGGCAACGGAGGTGGCCTTGGGTTCAAAGTGTGTTGACGTGGAAGCCCGAGGAGGTTCAGATCGCCGACGTGGGTGAAGGAGCTGGAACGCCTATCCATCGATTGTGTTCTTGCGGGAAGCGTGGATCTTGGATGAGCCGGATGCTCGGGGCTATCTTCTCGCAGGCTTTCTTGTCTATCATCCCGGCGTGACTGTGCCCACCAACCCCTAATTACGGTGCCAGCGATGTCCCGCCTTCTAATCGGGCCCTCAAAGACGAATTGATGATTGGCCCGTCTGCGGCGGTTGTGATATTAGTTGCACCGCATGGTCGCAATGATCCGCCTCGTGGTTCGCAATGACCAAGAAAAGGCCATATCAAGTATGGAATATAGAAGAACCATAGTGAGATAATGCATCGCACGAACATGAATGCGTTGGGCGATCCTCCGGTTGGCGTAGTGGTGGTGCCTGCGATGCGTAGTGCGACAATCGCATCTCGCCCTTGCCTGTACCACTCCATGTAGCCTCGGACGTCCGTTAGCTGCGCTGGTCCATCGGGGATCCGCACATCGTCGGTTGCCCTTTTCACCACCGCCGATGTGGTTCCTATGGACATTCGCCCAATCACGGTTAAGCGTCCGGAGGTATTCATCGAGAATATGAATAATCGCTCTATTAGGTTGTAAGGATTAAATAGATGAATTGAAAAACATGACAAAGTATCATACGAATGGTACGAAAAAATAATTACATACTCATGGAAGTGCCCAGGATGGCGAGGTGCTAGGAGTGGGAATGTCTGCCGGTATCCAAATTGGTGTTGAACGTGTTTTGGAGAATATCCCTCGACGGCATTCATGCAAACTAGGAAGCAAGTTGTCATCCAATATTGTACATGAATGCCACCGCATGAGCTCGCCAGCAAGCTCCCCGATGAGATTTCATAGCTTGACATGGGGCAGAAGGGATCCCATATCACTTGGTCAGCTGTGATGGTGTCGAAGTCGGACACCAGTCGCAAGTAAGATTCTCTATTCGTGTCCATCAACCACCGCAGCCTGGCATGCAGCCATCTATACCCCATTGTTGGTCTCGCTGCTGGTTGGATGGCGTCATTCACCTGTACGGGGTAGTACTGAATTACGGTTCTGGGACGGTTCATTGGCAGGTAGCTCCATGACCATAATTGGATGAGTAGTGGACAAGCACCAAATATTGCATTCGGGGATAACGGCCGCACACAAGACACATCTCGCGGTATGTATCCGCCAAGACGGCGGATCCCCAACTGAATGACTCGTAATCATCATTAAATATATCATCGTTAAAGGTCACGGGCCATAAAGACTAGTGGGGAGGTATGGAGTCGCCGTTACCATTAGTGAACATTACATCGGCGAGAAGATAGTCTGTGTAGACCTCGAGTGCAAAGATAACGGTGGCGGGTCAAGCATGAGGGAGGCAAGGGCGGACTCAGATGGAGGTCCAAATGCTATGACATGGAGACATCGTTGTCATTGCCGTCATAGGCAATTCCAAACCTCGCATAAATTTGAAGTGATTAGTATGCGCATTACCAAAGACAATATTAAAAATGTAATAACAAAGACGATAGAAACACCTCTGTTGGATATATGCTTTCCAAGCGTTCTTGCTTGGTTTGCTGACAAAGGGTCGATCAGAAATCGACAATCCTGTAAGCATGGAAACATCCTTCAAGGTAATCGTCATTTCCCCAGATGGCAAGTGGAACGTGTGCGTCTCAGGACGCCACCGGTCGACTAGTGCGGTGACTAGGCCAAAATTTTGAAAGTGGTGTGAAACGGTTGTTTCCCACTTCGGCCCCGTTAATAGTAAGGGCCCAAGATAGTAATTCCGCACGCTCCAGGAACATGGTATATCTAAGGTCAAAATTTTTTATTTTGCGTGACCCTCTGAGTCGAAATGGATGCATCTACAATTAAAATATATGGTGTTAGCACATGAAATGTAAATATACTATAAACATACTCAGCATTCTGACCTGTTCTGTGCCATTCTCCCATTTGGCGGACCTGTAACAGGCATTGGTGACCGTAGATAGAAACTCAGGAAACGCCATTTCAGTATGCTGCAATTGTATACTGCGATACAATGGACTGAATTATACACATATCGAAAACAAGGTGACTGTAAATGAAATAAATCTCCCATGTAACATAAAGATGAAGACTGCGATACAATGGATTCAATTGTCTTATTACAACATCATCAACTGGATGAAATAAAACGCCGCATACGATCATACGGTTATCCTCGATTAGGACACAAGATACGGTCATGGCTCGATTGTTTACATATACGATAACGCCAAGAACCAACACCGACCTCGCAAAGATCCATGTCATCATCGGTAGTCGCGTCGCAATGCGGACGGTCGGGTTCACGACGCTTTGTAGTAGGAAATGGATGGAATGTTGACCTCCGATGTTTTATAGCCCGCACTAAGATTAATTGGTGCCATCTTAGAGCCCATGTTTGTCTTATCGCATTCATGGTGTAATACGTGAGACATATTGATGCCATCATTACCAGCTAGATCTCGACAGGCCGCCAAAAGGTGCGAGCATGGGATGTGTTCAAGGCGAGGCTTGTTGCAAGTGCAAATCGCCTCGTACGCCTCAAGTTGACACCTATGTTGATTATCTCCGCTGCAAATCCAATGGTACTTCCACTTGCACCGACATCAAGATGTTATCATTCATATCATATATTAATATCATAAAATTTCTGCCCCCGCGTGGAAACCATCCTAGACAAGCGTCGTTAGAAATCTCAGCACCACCGCACATCAATATATGATATGAATGATAACATCTTCAGTGTCCAGTGCAAGTGGAAGTACACGACTGGATTTGCCGTGGGAGATAATCAACATAGGTGTCAACTTGGGGCGCACGAGGCGATTTGCACTTGCAACAAGCCTCGCTTTGAACACATCCCATGCTCGCACCTTTTGGCTACCGTCGAGATCTAGTCGGTAATGATGGCACCCAATATGTCTCCCTCAGATACACCATGAATGCGATAAGACAAACATGGGTTTTAAGATGGCACCAATTAATCTTGGCGCGGGCTATATAAACATCGAGGGTCCAACATTCCATCTATTTCCTACTACAAAACGCCATGAACCCGGCCGTCTGAGCACGACGCGATTACTAGGTGACATGGATGCTGCCGAGGCTGGTGTTGGTTTGCGGCGTTGTCGATATGTAAACAACAAAGCCATGACCGTATGCGTGTCCTAATCGTGGATAACCGTATGATCGTATGACGCTTTTATTTCATCCGCTTGATGATGTTGTAATAAGACAATTGAATCCATTGTATCGCAGTTTTCATCTTTATATTGTACGGGAGATTTATTTCATTTACAATACCTTGTTTTCGATATGTGTACAATTCAATCCATTGTATCGCAAAGATACAATTACAAAGATAATCGAAATGGCGCTCGATTTCGCCTATGGTCACCGATGCCTCGCCACAGTCCGCCTAAATGGGAGAATGGCATGTAATGTGTCGTAATGCTGAGTATGTTTATAGTATATTTACATTTCATGTGTTAACACCATATATTTTAATTATAGATGCATCCATTTCGACTCAGAGAGTCACGCAAGATAAAAAATTTTGACCTTAGATATACCATGTTCCCGAGCGCAAGGGATTACCGCCTTGGGCCCTTACTATTAACGGGCCGGCTGGAAACAACCGCTTTCACACCACTTTCAAAACTTGACTCGCCTAGACACCCGATCGGTCAACCGGCATGCCCCGAGACGACACGCTCCACTTGCCATCCGGGAAATGACGATTACCTTGAAGGATGTTTCCATGCTTACTGTGGTTGCCGATTTCGATCGAATTCTCCGTTGTCAAGAATCAAGTAAGAACGCTTGGAAAGCATATATCCAACAGAGGTGTTTCTATCGCCTTTGTTATTACATTTTTTAATATTGTGCCGGTAGTACGATACTAATCACTTCAAATTTATGCAGGTTTGAATTGCCTATGACGGCAGCCGACAACGGTGTTCCATGTCATGGTCGACCTCCGCCCCGAGTCCGCCCTTGCCCTCCTCATGTCGACCCCGCCACCGTTATGCCGCAGACTACGAGGTCTACCTCGCACTATCTTCTCGCCGTGTAATGTTCACTAATGGTAACGGCGACTCCATACCTCCCCACCTAGTCTTTGTGGCCCGTGATCTTTGCAACGATGATATATTTAATGATGATTACGAAGTCATTCATTGGGATCCGCCAGATCAAGCGGATACATGCCGCGAGATATGTGTCGTGTGCTGCCGGTATCCCCGAATGCAATATTTGGTGCTTGTCCACCGCTTCATCCAATTGTGGTCATGGAGCTACCTACCAATGAACCGCCCCGTAACTGTAATTCAAGATTACCTCAGACAGTGAATAACGCCATCCAACCAAAGAGCGAGACCAACAATGGGGTATAGATGGTCGCATGCCAGTCATGTGGTTGATGGACACGGATAGAGCATCTTAGTTGCGATCGTGTCCGACTTCGACACCATCACAGCTGACCAAGTGATATGGGATCCCTTCTGCCCCATGTCAAGCTATGAAATCTCATCGGAGGGCTTGCTGGCGAGCTCATGCGGTGGCATTCATGTACAATATTGGATGACAACTTGCTTCCTAGTTTGTATGAATGCCGTCGAGGATATTCTCCGTAACGCGCTCAACGCCAATTTGATAATGGCAGACATTCCCACTCCCAAAGACTCGCCATCCCGGCACTCTCATGGGTATGCAATTATTTTTTCGCACTCATTCGTGATGATACTTTGTCATGTTTTTCAATTTATCTATTTAATCCTTACAACCTAATAGACAGTTATTCATATTCTCAGACTGAGTACCTCCGGACGCAACCGTGATTGGACGAATGTCCATAGGAACCACATTGAGCGGTGGCTAGAAAGGGCAACCGACGATGTCTGGATCTCTGATGGACCCGCGCAGCTAACGGACGTCTGGGGCTACATGGAGTGGTACAGGGCAAGGACGAGATGCTAGATTGCTGCACCACAGGCTGCAGCACCACCACTACGCCAACCAGAGGGATACGCCCAACGCGTTCATGTTCTGGTACGATGCATTATCTCACTATGGTTCTTCTATGTTCCATACTTGATATGGCCTTTTTACTGGTCATTGCGCATACGTGAGGCGTGATCATTGCACCACCATACGGTGCAACTAATATCATAACCGCCATGATGTGCCAATCATCCAATTTGTCTTTGAGGGTCTCGATTAGAAGGGCGTGACATCGCCGTCTGGCCGCAATTAGGGGTTAGGGCACAGTCACGCCGGATGATGGACAAGAAAGCCTCGCGAGAAGATAGCGCCGAGCATCCATTTCATCCAAAGATCCGCCGCCCGCAAGAACACAATCGATGGATAGGCGCTCCTCAGCCTCCTTCACCCACGCCGACAGCCCCAACCTCCTCGGCTTCCACGCCAACACACTTTAAACCCAAAGGTTCACCTCCGCTGTTCTTCATAGGCAAGGTACTCGATGGGTTTCGACATCAACGCCATGCCGCGCCATCACCACAGACTACGATGACTATTTAGGCACACATGAAAGTACATACGATATCACCGCAAAAACATGGAGGATCGATGCCGGATGCTACATTGCCGCCGACTCCTACATTCGAGGATATACTCGCCAAGCCACCTTTTCCAGCCCCATCCCCATCCAGATCAGCGTGAGGGTCCAACTGTTTGGAGCTCGACACCCTATGGTGTCCTCGTGAATTGTGCATGGAGAGCAAACCGATATAATGTCCAACCCTAAGCGGTGCATGGGGAGCAAACCCCATATACTGTCTAGTCGCAGGTCGTGCAAGGTCAGCAAACCCTATATCAACAAAGCATGATAGCCGGTTTTCCATATTTTGGGGGTTCTAGCTACGCCATCAGTTCACAAGCGGGTACATACCAACCGGGAGGAAGAACAACAAAGAAGCTCGATTTGGACCTCTCGGGCCGCAGGTCGCGCACCATCAATCCACCGACCACTACACTCCAAGCACATACGACACAAGGGATCGCCGGGGATAAGTGCTCTCATGTCATGTTCTCATATGTAATGAATGTAATAAATACAATGGAAATTTTTTATTTGTTTGGTCTGTTTCACTCATTTACTTTAAAATTATTTAGGGCTTTCAATAAAATGAAATTTGACTCATTTAGTCATGATTGATATATTCCCATCAAATATTCAACAAAATATATGCTTTTGTAAATTAAAGTGCTTCAAATGTTGTAGTTTAATAAAATGTATAACATACAACAACATATATATTCTACAAGTTAATTACTTGGCATAAAATGAAGTTCTCCCGCTCATTTTAAATGTTTAAGGCGCGGGTACGGCGAAAACGGCGAGGAATTTCACAGAGTCGGGCGCAGGGTCGCTGGGCTCGCTCCGCCGGCGGCGCGGGCGAGAGCTCGGGCCGCCACGCCGTCGCCGGCCCCGCCCGCCGCGCCGCGCACGCCGCTGCTGGCTTATCCTCGCCAGGCTCAGTGGCGGGAGCAGAGCTCCCGCCGTGCTTGGTGGCGGCGGCCACACTGGCGGCGGGATGAGTGCCAGTCGGGGTATTTTTATATACTGTGTGTTATTTTATTAATTTCAAATTTAAAGTGGATTATTTAACGAATTTTTCCCGGTGAGTGCAGCTAGAGGTTGTGATTTTTACCAACCATATAGGCATATAGATAAATGAAATATATTGTATACCAGTGCTGAGAGCTCCTTGGTCTACGTGTGAAATTTTTATAAGTGAAATTTTGGGTTGTGAGCGTGACACAGTTGTTAGAATTGAGAACCCATTTAGATGCGGCTCGCACCACGTTGTTCATCCAAGATTAGTTAGCGCTTTGGCGCGGTGCATAAGACGCTTATTTAATTAGTCCCTACCCTTATATATTTTCTTTCGCATTGTACATTTTTCCTCTCCTTTAATGGAACGAGCGAGGTGGCCCGCGCGTTTGCGCGGCTAGATTTGTTTTGGTATATAGTGTTTATCTCTAACTTATAATCTATCTCTAACATATCAGATCGGATTTAGAGTTTATCTCTAATATATTATACTCCCTCCGTTCTAAAATATAAGGCGTATTTTGACTCCACAAAAGTCTTTAAAGGTAGAGTTTAACTGTTAGATTTCTCTATTATATATTATTTTTTTTGAACGAACGGGCAGGAGCACTGTCATTCCATTAAATAGATAAGACTGTACACTGTACAAAGGGTGAAGGAAGGGATGGGTGAGTTCAACAAAGATAGACTACTTGATAGAGATTAGAGAAACAGCGCTCTTCCAAAGGGCGATATCAGAGGCAATCGTCTCCACCACTCACGAAACTGAGGGACTCTGATGCTGGAAGAGTCGTCGGTTGCGTTCTTTCCAAATATTCCAGATCGTATAAATTATGCGGCCGTTGATTGCCCTTTTTAAGCGATTTGGTTGACCGACAGTCACCTGAATCCACAACTTTGAAAGCTCAAGGTGATTGGACATGCTGTAACAGAAGATTGTAACGAACGCAGGGACTCCTCCCAAACCGCCAGCGAAAAGGGGCAGTGGACACAAAGGTGGTCGATCGTCTCGTGACCCGTGGAGCAGAGGACACAGTTGGGCTGATGAGGCCACCCTTTCTTTGCAAGGACGTCTGTTGTATGGATCTTGCCATGCCCCAACGTCCAGGCAAAGAACTTGCATTTATTTTCCGTTTGAGCTTTCCAGATAAGGGGCGCCAGGCGATTGGGGATGCTGCCAAAGAATTGAGCGTGGTAAGCTGACGAGGAAGAGTAGGCTCCCGATGCCGAGAGTGTCCACGTGATGTCATCCTCCGAGTTGGGATCTAGGACAATCGGGTGAAGAAGGATCCAAAGCCCGATATATTCTCGCAGTTGAATGGTGTTGTTGAGGTGCTTCACGGAGTCAATCCACTTGTTGTCCCAAGAAGCTCAAGAACTGCACGGCTTCTCCCTTTGGCAATGCGGAAAAGACTTTGAGCAAGGTGACAAGGAGCTGAGCCCTGAAGCCACCGGTCTTTCCAGAAGTCAGTTTTGGAACCACTGCCAACAGTGACTCTGGTGGCTGCACGGAAAAGTGACATGTCGGTTTCGTCACAAGGCGTAGGGGTGCCTACCCAGGGCCTGCCGGAGGACTTCCATTCATGCCAAAGCCAGCGAAGGCGGAGGGCTCTACCAAATTTTTGCAAATTTGGGACTCCCAACCCACCGAGGCGCTTGGACCGACAAACGGAATCCCAGTTCACTAAGGAATGACCGCCCGGTGCATCCTCCAAGCCCTTCCAAAGAAAGGATCGTCTGATTTTGTCGAATTTCTTTATGACCCACTTTGGAAGCTTGAACAACGTAATGAAGTAGGTTGGAATTGCGGACAGAACAGAGTTCAACAATGTGAGGCGACCTGCTTTGGAGAGCAGCGAGCCTTTCCAGGAAGGCGGCCTTGCTCGAACTTTATCGATCAACGGTAGGAAGTCAGAACGTTGAATTCTCTTCGTGTGGAGGGGTAGGCCAAGATACTTGCAAGGAAAGTCGCCATGAGCACTGTGGAAGTCCGCCAGATCGCGTCGAGACTACCTCATGACAGGAAATGGGGTAGACTGCGCACTTGTTGTAGTTTGACCGTAAGCCCGAAACAGATCCAAAGGCCTCTAAGATTGATAAGGTCACAGAAATTTCCTCTCGAACGGGGTTGATAAATACCGCTGCATCATCAACGTACAATGACGTGCGCATGGTTAGGGCTCTAGAGTGGAGCGGTGAAAGCAATTTCTTCAGAATCATGAAATGAAAAAGTCTTTGAATTGGGTCCATAGCAAGGATGAATAGCATCGGCGATATGGGGTCACCCTGCCGAACACCCCTGGCATGCCAAATCTTCGGGCCAGGCACTCCATTGAGAAGGACGGAGGAGGAGGCTGTGCTCAGGAGGATGGAGATCCGATTGCGCCACTTTTGGCCGAAGGCTAGCCGCGCCAGCAGCTCAAGGAGATAGCCCCAGTGAATTGAATCGAAGGCTTTGGCGAAGTCAAGCTTTAGGAAGAGCGCTGGAGTTTTGCTCTTGTGGAGGTCATGAAGAACATTCTGGGCATAAAGAAAGTTGTCTTGAATGCATCGACGCTTGATGAACGCACTTTGGGCTATAGAAACTAGACGGTCAAGGTGCGGGGCCAACCTATTAGCAAGCAGCTTCGTAAGGAGTTTGCTGAAGCTGTGGATTAGACTAATGGGTCTGTAATCAAATAAGTGTAGGCAGTCCACTTTTTTCTGTAAAAGCACTATGTTTGCCCCGTTGAGAAGGTTAAAGGAGGAGCCTGACTGGTTGTTGAAGAATTGGAAGGCTCGGATGAGATCATCCTTGATTGTATCCTAACAGATCTGAAAGAAAAGGCCGGTAAATTCATCTAGGCCAAGAGCTTTAGCCTTGGGCATTGAGAACACTACCTGCTTGATTTCCTCCGCACCAAAAGGCAGCTCTAGATCAGAGAGGTCGTGCTGCACATAGCCTAACCGATCCCAATTGAGAGAGAAGGACCGTGCAAAGGTAGTGCCGAGATGCTCCTGAAAGAAGCGGGTGCACTCCAATTCTTTTGCATCATGGGAGGTAGCCAGACCAGAAGGGGTTTGAAGGGAGTGAATGAAGTTCTTCCTGCGCCTGGAGCTTGCTAGCATGTGAAAAAATTTTGAGTTGGCATCACCCTCTTTAATCCACAGGGAGCGGGAGCGTTGTCTGATACGGGCTTTCTCTAGCGCTGCCAGGCCAAGACACCTGTCCTTTAGAAGGTGGTGGAGTTCAAATTCCTGGGGGGAGAGGTTTCACGTCTCCTGGGCTTGATCAAGAAGATGAATTAGCACATTAACCATGACTAGTTGCTCTCTGATGTTTCCAATAATCTTCTTGGCCCACGACGAGAGAGCCTTTGCCGTGCGCGACAGCTTGATGTGGAGGATTCTGAATGGATTACGGGAAGCCACCCGCCTGTCCCAAGCTTCCTGAACCGTTTGCTGGAATCCATTAAATTTCGGCCAGTAATTCTCAAATCTAAAGCATTTGGCCGGGCGTTGCAAGGGGTCACTCTGGAGTAGAAGAGGCGCATGATCAGAGATAAGGGTGGGCAGAGCACGCAAGCTAGCTGCAGGGAAAAGCTCATTCCATCATGTGGAGCAGAAGGCTCTGTCGATTCTGGTAAGCGTCGGGTTGGCACGCTCATTACTCCAAGTAAATTTACGCCCCGAGAGGTTAAGCTCAAGAAGTTGGAGCTGATCCAACGTTGAACGAAAGGCGCTCATAAGCGAAGGGTTAACATTTTGATTGCTCTTGTTGGCGGCTTGGTAAATTAGGTTGAAATCTCTGAGCACCAGCCAAGGGGGGTCCACTTCTGTAGGTTGACAAGAGAGCAGTTCTTGCAAGAAAGACAGCATGTCCTCGCGATTTTGAGGTCCATACACTACTGTAATGAACCAAGAGGTGCCAAACAACTTGGATGATATCCGAGCAGTGATGGAAAACACCTTAGCGAGACGTTATCGATGCCAAAGAGGTTATCATCCACTGCTAGAATTATGCCACCTCTGGTGCCGTCGGCAGGGGCGGTGACAAAACTAGAGGAGAAACGATGACCAAGGCACTCGGAGGCGAGTTGAGGCGAGACCGAGGCTAGCTTGGTTTCTTGGAGATAGACTATATCAGCGCGGTAGGAGGTAACAACGTCGTGGAGAACGCTGCGGCGCGCCTCGGAGTTGAGACCTAACATTCCAATTCAATATGTTGTAGGGCAACTTATCCATGAAAACACAAGAGCAACAAGCACACATATGACGGGAAGTCTGCGAAGAAACATGATGAGGCATCACACGGCAGGGGGTGCGACATCGACACATATGCCACCCGGGGGACTAAAAGCGAAGTAGAATCCCACTAGGGGTACAAGGATGGATGAAGAGTATTGCGATCCAAGGAAGAAGGCAAGGACCACGCATCGAGATAGACTCAAGCTTCCACATAGGGCGTCTACGCCGGCGAGCCTTAATCCGTGCACTACAAGGGTGAGTTAGTGGCCGACTAATCATGGAGGCAGGCGGCCCTTTGTCTTGATCCGATCCATCCCTGAGTGGCGAGTGGATCTGCAGTGAAGCTCGCAAGAGCCCGGACGACGCCATGGGAGGAGCTCACTAAAAGGTCGACGAGCACTTTCGCTTCCTCTTCGAGTGGTTGCATGTTGGGACAGATCATCCAAGGATGAAGCTTTCTAGCAATGACGCGCGCGCCCTAACCTCGGCAGGAGCTTGGAGGACCCTTTTTCGCAAGGCGGGAGTGCGGCGCGCCTTGGGAGAAGGGCGCCGATAGGCTTCTTGGCGGCGGAAGACCTGCAAAGACAGAGGCTTGACAGGATGATGATGCCATGAATGAAAGAATTTCTTGGCGAGGAGGAGTCTACACCTTCAGAAGTGAGGTGATGGTATTAGCCATCATGTGCGTGTTGGCGAGATCGACGAGGCAAAGACAGACACGGGGCGCGGTGACGACACCGCCAAATAAGTAGCATCACCACCAGCGGACCCAGCAGTGAGGATAGCGGGGAAGTTACCAAGGCGGTGGAAGAACCGTGAAATGTAGCTCGAAAGCGGTGACACCAGTGGTGGCGTCCAGATGACCATGGCAAGGGCTTCTTCAGGAGGCAGAGCCGCTGCCACTGCCATGGCCGGCGAAGCGGGGGCGGGCGCTATATATTATGAATTGTTACAATATAACATTGTATTAAAAGTGCTTTGAAATATGAACAATTTGATACAACTTTGTTATATTAACGATGCATATTATTTGATTTATTTATGGTCAAATTTTACTAAGTTTGACTTTTCTCTGGTCAAAATACGCCTTATATTTTGGAACGGAGGGAGTATCAACTTAATTCGAATTTCTAATATTCTTCTTTTAATCTAATGTTTATCTCTAACTCATAATCTATCTCTAACATATCAGATCAGATTTAGCGTTTATCTTCAATATATTATATCAACTTAATCCGAATTTCTAATATTCTACTTTTAATCTAAGCCGTTATAATCTGGCCCCATAAAATCATCGGCATAGATCTTTTATTTTTTTCTTGATTTATGTGTGAATTTCTTTGATTGATCTTGGCCGTTATAATTTGGTCCCACCGTTGATCGAATGGCTGAAATAATTTGGATGATGTGGACGAACGTGGTGACTTCTTTTTCCTCTCCTTTATATATATAACGAGCAAGGTGACCCGCGCGTTTGCGCGGCTAGATTTGTGTTAAGATAATATATCAGATTAGATAGAGTTTATCTCTAATATATAGATCAGTTTTAGTAGTTTATTATAGAAGTTAATATTGACCGCTAGATTTACATAATAATATCCATATTCAACGATGTAGTTTTTTTTCTTTTTTCTATGATTAATGTGAGAATTTCTACTATTTTTCGATTAACATGAGAATTTCTAGGATTTTAGGATTAATGTGGTGGCTCCATTTAACTCCGCTTTATATAGATAGTAGATAGATAGATGGTGGAACTCCAGCCTTTTTACCCCTCAAAAAAGAATTGAGAACCCCCTTTCTCAAAATGAATTGAGAAACACAGTATTGTGCGTGCAATGCAGGATACTGAATGGACGTCTGAAAGTGATGATCACTTCATAGAAAGATGGTGGTGCTTGTCTAGTTGCTCTGCAGATTCTACTCTGTACATCTATGTTCAGTTGCTAACTGATGTGAGTGCTAAATACTGTAAATGATTATTAGTAGTAATCCACCGTTCTAAAAAGCCAACTATTGGCATCTTGCATGTTTTTTTTTTGGCCCTGGGAGTTGTACCATGCTGTCATGCTACCAGATAGCTAGCAGCTAGTGTGTTTTAGCAGGGGAAAAGTATCATCGGATGATTAGAATAAACACCATAGCCTACAGCTGATCTCCTTGTCTCATTTTCTGTGTAGTAACTGCAGTAGTAAGACAAGAACCGTGAATTCCTTCCAAGTTGGGAGCCTTGTGACGGATTAATTTCAGGCCAATATATCCACTTTCAAATGGCAAATGAATTTTCAAAAACTACCGATGGCAAATTTGTCCTTGATTTTGCAGAAGTTACTAACAAGGAATTAAAATTTGATCGATCTCTACATATTTTCCAGCGAGTTCTGAGGAAAATGCAATTGTTGCAAAACGATATTGCCATTTGCCAAAGTGCCGACCATCCCGGCCACTGCGTCGGCGAAGAAAGCAGAAATGCAGCAAGCAAGTTACCGCACTGCCACGTCGGAATCCCCAGCAACTTGGCTTCTGGACCTGCTCTCCAGTCTCCACACTCTTCTGTGAGCTCCCGCTTCTTCTGCCTGCTCGGAGCAAGGGTTTCTTTGAGCCCTGCGAGATCGATTCTTGCGCCGGCCGGCTGGAGTTGCTGCGATCGATTCGGCCGCCAAAAATCGTTCTTCCCCCCTTCTGGTTCGGAAATGGCTCTAAATGATTTCATTCTTGTCTATGGAATTAGTGGTGAATTAGTCTGTTGAAGTTGAACAACCGTGGGTTAGTGTCGTCTGAGCCGATTTGGTGCTGGGTTTCGGCACTGAAAGAACAGTGTAGAGCGAATTCGGCTTTGTCGTCGCGTGCTTCACTTTGATGGGAGATTTCAGAATTTGCCGCCTCGACCCACTTCCTGCCACATGTCATCTCACCTACAATGATATGAGATGAAAGGCTTCTGAATTGAGTGTCAAATTCTGAATCTTTCCCACTTCAATCCAGGCTAGATGGGTTGTGATGCCTCGCCTTTATTTTTGTGTAGGAACCATCTCAGAGAGCATGGGTGGTGTTGGATGGAGAGTTGCCTCAAAGGTGCAGGGATGGGGTTGGAACTGCCTCCGGGGCTTTGCTTCTGCTGCAATTCCATCCGACTTGGAGGTTGCTAGCTATCTTGTGTTCTTTCTTTCAGTACCCAAATGCTTGATTAGTTGCGTATGGTTGTATCAACTTACTTTGGCCATAGTTAATTAAAAGGAAGAAATTTTGGTACATCATCGATTCGACACTGTGTTTTTTAATTAATAGGATAAAATTTTGTTTCATATGGGTGTTAAAATTTTTTCAGCGTGTTGGTTCATAGGACTTGGAAATATGTGTTCTAATTTTTCATTGTCTCAACATTGTGTGCGTTAATTAGAAGAACTTTATTTTCATATGAGTAATTTTGAATTTTTTTTTTCAGTGTGTTGGATTCATAGGACTCGGAAATATGGGTTCCCATATGGCAAGGAACCTGATGGTGAGTGGATATAAAGTGTTTGTCCATGATGTGTAAGTCACCAAGTCCTTGCGTATTTCATTTTTTTAGCCATGACTTTGTTACTACTATTTTCTTGTCTGAATTTGTTTTGTTCATCAACTAAATTCAAGGTCTTATATCTTAGCCTAATGCAATACTCTTTGGTGGCCATTTAAGTGTTATTAGACTATCCAATAAGCATTGAATATGTGATATCAGCAACGAGAATGCCATGAAGAAATTCGCAGACGATGGAATTCCTACATTACAGTCTCCACTTGAAGTTTCAGAGTTGAGCGATGTCATAGTTACCATGCTACCTTCCTCTGCCCATGTATGTGGCTCCATACATAAACCCCACCTTTTGTCAGTTCCTTTCATGATTTCGCCACCTTGATCTCGACATAAAAAGTTAATTGTCCTTTCTTGTAGCATGCCCTAATTCCAGCTGTATCTACAAACAAGCTTATTTTCTTACCTGAAACTGTTGATTCAGGTTTTTTTAGATAATAACTCAAAACGTATCTCCACTAAACGCTCACATGATCACAGATGCTTTTCAGGTTTTAGATGTGTACAGTGGACGGAATGGCTTGCTTGGTACTGAGGGCCGCCTTCGACCATGGTTGTATATAGATTCATCAACAGTTGATCCACAAACATCAAGAAAAATATCCATGGACATCTCAGGATGCCATTTAAAAGAAAAGAAAGGTAAGGTCACACCACAATAACATGGGAGACAATCTGAGACATAACTCACAAGCAGCAGTTGATGGTTGAAATAATTTAGTCTACATGTGCGATATACAGAACCGACAGTTGTCCGTTCATTTTTATTGCCAGAAATGATTAATACTACAATTCTATCTAAACATCATACTTTTGACTTGTGCACCTGTGTTTTTCGTCCATGTTCAGGCTATGCTGAAATTCCTATGATGCTTGATGCTCCTGTGTCAGGAGGTGTTCCTGCCGCAAAATCTGGGACACTAACTTTTATGGTATTATTTCTTTGTCGTGTAGCTGTTATGGACTTACAGATACAGAAATTTTGGTTGAACAGGCTATTATATAGATAGAAGGATTGCATCCTAATTTTGTTGCAAATGGATGATGTATAGGTGGGTGGTTTAGAGGAAGCATACCTAGCAGCCAAGCCCTTACTCCTCTCAATGGGCAAAAATGCAATCTACTGTGGGGGGGCTGGAAATGGCTCTGTAGGTTTTATTAGCTCCAGCTCTTCACTGAAATTTCTTCATGATTCTTGGTGCACAGATGATTCTAACCCACTTTTGATGTTCTCTTTTTTTAAGGCTGCAAAGATCTGTAACAACATGGCAATGGCTATCAGCATGCTTGGGGTTTCAGAGGCTTTTGCTCTTGGTCAGAATCTTGGGATCAAAGCAAACATTCTTACAAACATATTCAATTGCTCAAGTGCACGCTGCTGGAGCAGGTATTTTTATCCTTTTCAGCTATCCTTTTGTGGATAATTACGAGCTTTGCTAGTTCAAGCATTGGTAGCATGAATATGGACAAAATGGGTGTAATGAATATTAGGAATTTGTTTTCTTACCTTCACTTTATAAGATGGATCATCTGAAGTTTGAATGGCTTTTATTTTTGTCGTTTTCAACAGCGACACATATAACCCAGTTCCTGGAGTAATGACAGGTGTGCCATCATCTAGGAATTACGATGGTGGTTTTACCTCCAAACTAATGGTATGATGTTTCAGCTTGACAAAAATCTATAATTTGAAGTACATGCCTCTTGAGGTAATCAAGTACATGCTTGTTGAAAGTGTCAAGCACATGCTTTTTGAACATGAATATCTTATAAGATAATGTTAGTGCATAAGTGAATTGCTTGATAACAAGTATTCCTATCCATATTTTGTCATCGATACGCCTTGAACAGATTTTCCTCATTCTTAAGGAAGAACAAAAACAATAACCATCCTCATTTTATCAGATTAAAGTAGTTTAGTCATTTATGGTTGTCTACAGGCTAAAGATTTGGATTTGGCCCTGGCCTCTGCATCTGGAGTTGACTCCACATGTTCTTTGGGTTCTGAAGCACTTGAGATGTGAGGTTTTCTCCTTTTTACCAAAGATCATCGATAACCATAAATTTTCCCCATTTCTTTGGTTACAAGACTATGTATCATCTTCTGCAGTTACCGAAAGTTATGCGAGGATGGCTACGAATTCAAAGACTTCTCATGCGCATTCCGCCATTACTACTCTGGCAAGGATGAGAAATGATCATGTAGTTATGCCAGCTTACTCGCCACCTATTAAATAAAAAAAAAAGGTGTTGCAATGTATGATCTCTGAGTTATATAGCAGTTACCATAGGTTAAAGTCTCCTTTTTTTTTTTTTGAACGGAAGGCAGGAAGGCACTAGCGCTCTTGATTTGAAGATAAAATCAAAATGTACATGCATACTTATAAGGGAGGGGCCAATAGAGAGAGACAGAAGGGATCATCTAAAATGTCAATATTTTTGTTTTATCTAATTTAACTTATTTAACTTATCTTTGATTTTATGTTACATCTATTCTATCTTACAAGGCCAGCCGTCTCCCGATTAAGCCACGTCGCCCTTTTCCTTGCGTGCCACGTCGTGGAATCGTGACCATTTGTCCACGTTTCGCAACATCTGACCGTACATATCAAACTAACATATAAAAAAATGATGCGCCAGAAAGGAGACGAGGCGGGCGCTTTGCCGGATTGGTTAGATGCGCTACGCGGTTGGAATCCTGCCTCCTCCACCGTTTCTTTGATTTTTTTCCCAGCACAGCTCACGCGCGCTGTCTGCCTCCCTCTCTCTCACGTGCTCTCTCTGCCCCCCTCTCTCCACAGTGAGCTCTCTGCCTCTCTCTCTCTCAGTCAGCGTTCTTCTCTCTACTTCTCTCTCCATTTTTTCCCTTTTCTATTTCAATATACATACAAAGTTATTTTTTATCTTACATTTAGAATTTTCTTTTCCCACATTTTCCATTTCTTTTCTGTAGGTCATAGAAAATACAAAAAATAGGAAACCTTAAAAATTTGGAACCATGCTTGCACAAAGAACATACAGGGAAGAAAATCCAAAACAAATAGAAAAATGCACAAAAAACAAGATAAGGGTCTATAAATAAATTTAAGTGCTACAAATGTTACATTCTATGAAATGAATTAAGAAATAGCAGAAATAAAAAACTTTGAAGAATATAATCATGCAAACAAGAATATACGTACAAAGTCATTTTTATTTTAGATTTAAAGTTATTCTTCCCCCATTTCCATTTCTTTTTTGTAGGTCACAAAAAAACCAAAAAAAATGAAAGGCTAAAAAAATTGAACCATGTCTGCACAAAGAACATTTAGGGAAAATTCAAAACAAATAAAAAATGCAACGAAAATTCAAGATAAGGGTCCATAAATGAATTTAAGTATTAAAAATATAAAATTGTACGAAATGAGTTATGAAATAACACGAATAAAAAATACCTATAGTTAAAAGCATACAAATCATAATTCCTTGTAGATGTCCGTAAAAAAAATGATTCATTTTTAAAAAAATTAAGATTCACAAATAATTGAATTAAGAAATAATTTATTATTTTCTCATTATAGCTTTTTTGGCCAACAAAAATCTTGAAAAAAATCTTTATAAAATGGAACTGTAATACCATGATGATGGTCCATAAAAACATTTAGCGATTAAAAAAATATTTTTTTAAAAAATAAGAAATATCGGGAATAAAGACAAAATTAATGTTGAACATTCCTTCCGCAAAGTCACACACGCTTGTACCTTACAGAACTAATGCTACGCGCCACGGGCGCGTCGACCATGCTAGTAAGGTAACATTGCTCCACGTTACATTGAAATTGTCCAATGAATATATCTGAAGCATGGGATTGGTGCTCATTTTTTAGAAAACCTCTTAAACTATGAAAGAAAAAAGGGGATTTCGTTTTTACCGCTCTTAAAAATTTACAATTTCTGTTTGGCACTCATTTGTCACTAACATGTAGATCTTGGACGTGCATGTCAATGATGCAATATGGGATTACCACTTTTTGTGTGTCAAATAAGAAATTATGTCAAAAAAATTATATCCGGATAAGTATACTTTCTTCAAATTTATTTCAAACCAAATCCATTTATGTTTTAGGAAACTTCAAACCAAAGGCATCTATTATCTATAAATTATTTTTTAGGATTATTTTACGCACATACCGTTATTAAGTGGTCTTTTTATTATAAATGTCATTATAAAGTTAAAAATATTATAGATCCCATTTTTTTAGCATAGTTGTTTCAAACATGCCATTACAAAACTTTTCCATTGTATATGAGTTCAAAATATGGTTTTATATATGGTTTGACGGGTGGATCCCACATGTCATACCCTACTCTCTTCTTCCCGACTCTCCTCTCGTCTTTGGCTACAACTCCACTGAGCTCTGGCCAGGCCTCTGGCAAGGTCGCAACCACTGCCCACAGACCTCTTTGGCAAGCTGTTGAAACCACTATCGCCCACGCGACACTATTACTGCCTGCTCCCGCTGTTGACTCCTTCGACCACACGCGTCATCGCAGTTGTCCGCCCGCACGTCACCATTGCCATCTCCCACCGCGCATCACCATGCACCGCCTTGCTAGATTGTGGGGGGATTGGTCCATCAACCGTTGGATTCGTAGGGTAACTGAGGAGAGGAGATAAAGGAGAAGGAAGGAGGGAGAAGGAAGTAGAGTGTGTGTGACATGTGGGACCCGTCTGTTAGACCGTATATAAAATCGTACGAAGGTCGAATACTCTAGAAAAGGTTTCATAGGAAACAACTATGCTAAAAATTAATGCATCTATAATAATTTTTTTATTTTATAACGGTATCTTAAAGAAAATTTCGCTTGATAATGGGCTAATGGCATATACTTGGAAAAATTCTAATTATTCTTCCGCACGTCAGCGCCCTCACCTCTTCGAACGCGGGGGCGGTCCGACGCTTGTCGGACGCACCCCCGTCCAACGCCCGCTGTTGGCGTTAGATCTGAGCTAAAAACTTGTTATTTTTGTTTAGTGGTGTAAAAAAATTCAATAAATTCCATAAAAATCATAAATATTCTCTATTAAGTGTCAGGTCTCACATATATTTTATTCGGATCGACATGATCAATATAAATGCTATATACAAACGTTTTAAATGATAACCTACATGTATAAATATTATATATCAATATCTAAACTACTCTATAATTGAGCAGTTGGCCTAGATCCAACTACAAATCACATCCGTCTATTTCCTTAATCCATCATCCAACAGCCATAATTTTTCGGAAGTTTGCTATCTAAGTATAGACATGGACTCTTGACTCGATACGTATAAACCACGGACTCGTGCCCATAACTCGATACATATAGACCACGGACTCTTGCCCGTATATACATATACGTAGAGACCATGGACTCTTGACTCGATACGTATATACCACAGATTCTTGACTCGATATGTATATACCACAGACACTTACGCATAACTCGATACGTATAGACCATGGACTCTTGCCCATATATACATATACGTAGAGACCACGGACTCTTGACTCGATACGTATAGACCACTGACTCTTGCCCACAACTCGATATGTATAGACCACGGACTCTTGCCCTTGTCCATGTATACATATACGTAGAGACCACGGACTCTTCCTCTTTTCCCATATATACATATACACGGGACGGACTCTTGACTCGATACATATAGACCACGGACTCTTCCCCATCTAAATCTAAACTACTCTATAATTGAGTAGTTTTCCTAGATCCAACTGCAAACCACATTTGTCTATTTCTTCAATCCATCATCCAACAGCCATAATTTTTCAGAAGTTTGCTATCAAGTATAGAGCACGGACTCTTCACTCAATACGTATAGACCACGGACTCTTGTCCATAACTCGATACGTATAGACCACGGACTCTTGCCCATATATGTACATATACGTAGAGACCACAGACTCTTGGCTCGATACGTATATATCACGGACTCTTGACTCGATACGTATAGACCACAGACTCTTACGCATAACTCGATACGTATAGACCACAGACTCTTTCCCATATATACATATACGTAGAGACCGCAAACTCTTGACTCGATACGTATAGACCACGGACTCTTGCCCACAGCTCGATACGTATAGACCAAGGACTCTTGCCCTTGCCTATATATACATATACATAGAGACCACGAACTCTTGACTCGATACTATAGACCACGGACTCTTGCCCATAAGTTGAAACGTATAGACCACGGGTTCTTGCCCATATATACATATACATGGGATTAATTTTTATTCTCCCATTATAAAACTTTCTAATTTTTTTATAATTCTTCCTAGACTAGAATTAACAGACTAGCACCTGTAGAGATCATACATGGACTCTTGCCCATATATACACGGGATTAATTTTTATTCTCCCATTATAAATCTTCCTAATAATTTTTCCTAGATTAGAACTAACATACTAGCACAGTACACTATAAATAGGGCTGGGGCAGGCACGTACGTCCCAATCATACATACTCATACATATGAAACGTCTGCCCAGGCAGGACGGTGGAATAAATTTAGGACTCCATATAGAAGTAGGAGTATTACATAGCTCTCTTAAAAATACGCTCCAGTATCCTCCCCTCCATGTCAATGCGTGCGGACGTATGCAACCTGTTAATTAAGCTTGCAGCGCGATAAATAACGATTATGATGCACATATATAATTACAATTTACAACCTGATTGGCCCATCGAGAAAACACATCGCTACTTTTAAATAAATGAGTAAGTGTCACATGTATTTATGCGTACATCCATGTACAGAATTGATCTGTTAATAAAAAATAATTATTTGCATGTTATTGCACCCGTTAATTAATCTATATCTATATCTCGATTATCTGTTATTTAATTTTGCCTGTTCAGATGTTTCATGAGATGAGTCATGTTAATATCAACCGAATGAGACAACCAATGCAACAAGGTATGCTCCTACACCCGCTCTATATAGATATAGATGCAGACAAATAGAAAAAACTACACGTGTCCTAAATGTTACTTTTTTCTATCAATTGTTGATATGAACATTGCTCCGACGTGCTTTGCACGTGCACGCTTGCTAGTTAAAAATATATGTGAGACCTGACATTGAATAGAGAATATTTCTGGCTTTTATTAAATTTACTGAATTTTTTTACACCACGAAACAAAAATAACAAGTTTTTAGCTCAGATCTAACGTTGTCCGTTGGATCTCCATCCAACGGCCAGCGGCGGGCGTTGGACGGGGGCGCGTCCGACGGGCGTCGGACCGCCCCCGCGTCGCACCTCTCTTCTTCCGTCGACGCGGCGAGCCGATCCCCGCAGCGCCCCGCACCCACCCTCCCGAGACCCCGCGGAGCTAGCCCCGGTCGCGCCGCCATCCTCTCCAGTACCGTTCCTTCCCGCCACCATCATACCGCCGCCGGCACCTCGACTCTGACGACCAGCAGGGCATCCACCGTACTGCATCGGCCACACCATAACCTTCTCTCTCGGAGCCGTCGCTGCAGGAGGAACTCTTTCCTCCCCGAGATCTAGCTCCCCGCGGCCGGTAGCCGTCGGCGGAGGAGGGAGGAGATGCACGGCCGTCCTCGGCGCCCCGCCAGGCCGGAGGACGCGGAGGCGGAGGCGGCGAAGGCCGCCAAGCTCCGGGAACTCCAGGCTCAGCTCCTGCACAATCACCACTCCCGCACGTAAGCCTCCTCCCTCGCAGTGCTCAGCCTAGGAGCACAATGCCTTGCAACCTCTCTCGTAGGACTCGCGAGATCGAATTCTCGCGAGCTGTAGTGAATTGCCGGTTGCTAGTAGGGGTGTCTGACGTGAAAAGATGCGGTTTTGATGCTGCTACGGTCATATTCTTCTGGGTGAAGGAGATAAAACCGGCCAATGTCGAGTGTCTGTTTCGTTAGGACGCTCTGATTTTTTTTGGTTCATATTGGAACAACCTATCATTCGCTTAATCAGTCTTAGTGAAATAATATTTGATTACTGTTTCCTGCTTCAAAAGATCCTAAAAATTCAGGCTACAGGCCTACAGCACTTGTGCTCCATGACAAAATTAACTTACTTGGATGTCTGGGGCCTGTAGGTACACCAAGGAGGCACTAGGGCTGAGCTTCAAGCTCCTCGAGATAAATCCAGAGGCCTACACTACATGGAACTACCGGAAGCTTGCATTTCAGCACAACCTTGGGGAACTTTCTGACCCAGTGGCCATCAAATCTGCTGTTGATGATGAGCTGAGAGTAGTGAGTTCCGATTAATCAATTGGATCATGGATCTGATTGCCCTATTGATCTTTGCTATCACTTTCTCAGTTCCGATTAATCAATTGGATCATGGATCTGATTGCCCTATTGATCTTTGCTATCACTTTCTCAATAAATCAAGTTGCTTGTTTTGTGAAAGGAAAGAGTTTGGTCACAGATAAATAATTTTCGCTATTAGAGTCAGAGCATGCAAACAATAAGAGCTCTTGTGTTTGATGTTTTAGCTGTTTTGAGTTCACATATAGTCAATTTCTTTATGACCCTTGAATGTGGAATTTTTGAAGGTGGAGGTTGCTTTGAGACAGAACCCAAAGTCCTACGGGGCTTGGTATCATCGGAAGTGGTTGTTAAATCAAAAGCTTGTCCCTGTGGATTTCAAGCGTGAATTTGGCCTCTTGGATAAACTATTAAAGGCAGATGCGAGGAATTTTCACGGATGGAATTATCGCAGGTAACTTTTTTGTACTAAAATTTAGATCAACGGAAACTGTTTAGATTGATCCCCAACGGCACAGGTTCCTTGCAAGATTTATGGGGGTGCCCGAAGAGGAAGAGCTCAAGTACACAAAGGATAAGATTCACGAAAACTTCAGTAATTACTCAGCATGGCACAATCGCAGGTATGCAATTGTCAATATAACTTGTTTCTAAATTTCCACATGTCCATTTGGTGTCATTGTAATTTTATTCTGAACATGTGTTGGAGCTTGTGGATGGGATCAATATACGTAACTAATTACAATCAGTTCAGTGAAACTTAAGCTCCTACTCGTGTTTTTGCTTGTCTCACTTTGTGTATTGCAGTATACTGCTGTCCAATCTACTGATCCAACAGAGCAAAGATTTTGAGTCAAAGCAGAAGATTTTTTCGGAGGAGTTTGACCTTGTTACTGGAGCACTATTTACAGACCCAAGTGACCAAAGTGGATGGTTCTATCACCTCTGGCTTTTGGCTCAGACATCTAGTCCAGAGAACCCACTGCTGATTTCTTCATGGCCTTCTAATGGTGCAAAGCTATGTTCAACTTCGATCTGGGAAAAAGATAACCAGGATACACTGTCTTCCTCAAGCTCCATTCTTTGTTACTCACTGAAGGAAGGGATTCTGCCCATTGTTCTCATTTTCAACGAGCCTGTTAAAGGATTAAATTCATCAAGTGTGAATTTGAATTCTGATTCGATGATCAGCAAGGACATTCAGTGGAGGCCCCTCTCGATTGTAGATTCTGGATATGCTAATTGTTGGGCCACATTTCTTCAAATTACAAACAAAGAGTGCAACAGTTCACAGGAATTTTCTGTTGAACTAAGCATACCCTGCTCTGATGAAATTATGTCTAGAAGTGGCTCTCGCTACAATTGTCTTGTGCATATTACATTTACCATTAATATAGGCGGTAATGATGGTACAACATATGATAATGATCTTTTCGATGACCCAATCTCCTGGGGTTGCTCAGAACCATTCCAGTCCCACGGTGACCCTAGCTGTACCCCTTTTCATCAGTTAGAGATTACTAATTCCTTAGTTCAAGAGGAATCAAAATGGCGTTTGGAAAGACTATCCAATGAAATAAAGCTTTTCAGAGAATTGCCTGAGGAGGATAGGTTAGGCTCTACATTAATTTTGCATCAGCTGGTTAATGAATTTGACCAATGTTTTCACAACATACTCTCTCTTTCACAGCAAGTTTCGCAAGTTGACATTAGCAAGGCTATTGCTTGCTCGTACTGCAAACAAGTCTCTTCAAAATTCTCTTGTTGAAAGGAAGGAAAACTGTGAAGAGGCATTAGGGCTCTTTAGTGACTTGATTCACTTGGATCCATCCCATAGAAGGTACTATGAGGATGAGCGAAGCTTAGTCCTAATGGATCAGGTAACATGAAGTCTTAAACATTTTTATCTTAATAGAAGACTAAAAATATTCTCTAGCTTGCTGTGTCTGACAAATATGAGAGCTTTAGTATTCACAGAACCACCTGTCTAAAAAACCCTGCACTTATCAGCATTATTGCATATTAATTTATTATTCTAACATTTCCATGCATTATAAGATGTATGAGGCTATTTGCAAGAAATCATGAGCCAAGGTGAAACTCAAGTTTCACATGTTATTTCATCAGAATATTTCATAGCATCATGTTTTCTGTGTGTAACTACGTAGTTCTAAGTCAAACAACTCGATGCATAGGCAAATATCTGCATGTGCCTTAGAACCATCTAGTAACACATGTAAACTAATCCCTGCTTTGATCTATTGAATCTTGGCTTATCTAAACTTGAATCAATCATGTGATGTTTAACACTTTATGAAACAATGATCACTCAGTTAGAAAGGGAACGTCGCTATCGGAAAGATCGAAAGGGTGAAGTATATTGAGATAATATTTTTAAAATTTACACTTCGTAGGATAATCATTGGATGGATCCTATTTTTGACATAGGGTGTGCTGATCCTTAACTTTCCTGTTCTCGCAGTTAACATGCAACACGGAGACTTTCATGAATTACTGTTCAGTGACTTCAGTTCAAGATCAATCAAATTTTGCTCTGTTAAATCATGTGCAACTTTGTCGATTGTCTTTAACTCGCATTGGATTTCCTGAACGCTTGTTATGGGTTCAAATGCTTGACCTAAGCCATAACAGTCTCAGATCAGTTGAAGGTTAGATCTTTTTTAAATCTTGTCAAACTGATTGCTTTCTTCAAAGATAAATTGTTCAAGGCATAGGATAATTCCTGATGGAAATGATTGGCTACAGTAACTAAATACCTGGTCTTTCCAGGTTTGGAGGCTTTGCAGCAGCTTGTGTGCCTGAAGGTCAGCAACAACAAGATCAGTAGTTTCACATCACTTGAACCCCTCACCAGGATAATTTCTTTGAAAGTACTGGATTTATCATACAATGAGATTGGTGCTCATTCAATCGACACAATGCGGTATATCTGTTCATCTCCATTTTCACACAAAGGCGAACCATGTGAAGCTTTTGAAGAGTGCCGAAGAAAAAACATCAACGTGGAGGAATTTTGGGATGCTGTACTGTTTGTGAAATCTGTGAATTTGGCACAGCTTGACATCAAAGGAAATGCAGTTGCCGACAAGGAGAGCTTTAGAACTCTTGTGATGACACTCAGTCCTTCTCTAAAATGGCTCGACGGCGCACATGTTCATTAACTGATGGTTTTCATCAGAGATAATACAAAGTTTGATAGGACGATGTTGAAGCAGATGACTGTACATTTTGTTTGGCTAGCAGCAATTGATTCACCTCGCGTGTATTGCAAACACCAACATGATATTGTAGAGGTTTTTTTTGCTTGCAGCTATTTACCATTTCTAAAATTTGCTTCAACTCGGGTTTATAGAAAATTCAAGTTATCCATCCTGTTATCTTGAACCTGGGGTTGTATAAAATATCTTGATACATCCCTCATCCAACAATTTCCAATGAGCTTTTTATTTGGAAACGTTTTACGAGTAGAGTGGTCTTATAGATGAAACTAGCAAGCACTCTATATGATGGATTGTGGAGTGGATTTGCAGTTATTTCATGCTGTCAAGGAGCGAAAATTCCGTACTGCGACTGCGACTACATTTATTGAGTGAAGGACGGACGATTGCAATTTTTGTAGTTCACTTGTCCAGGACGGACACTTAGTCTGAAGGACCCAAAAAATTGCACAAGATAACATTATAAAACAGTTAGGGTAAAATTTTTTAGTCTGAAGGACCCAAAAAATTGCACAAGATAACATTATAAAACAGTTAGGGTAAAATTTTTCGTCTAAGCTTTGTAACGTCAGAAACCGATGCGTCGGTGAGGGTTAATTTTGCCTAATGTCTATTTGGAAAAAAAAAATGGCAAGAACATGTACATTGTAGGACATCAGTTATTTAGTGAACAACATCGTATATTGATTGAAGAGCTGAAGAATTCTCTGCCTGTGACGGTGAGTGATAAATGTAAGCAGTCATAACGCTGCTCTGTCCTATAGAACTGAAATATGAATATAATCCAGATAAAACACCACAAAATGCAGAGAAAGAATTGGCTGTGAATCTCCATATGACAGAATTGACTGCAGATTAATTCACAATAAGAACTTCTCCAGATATAGAATTATGTAAACCTATATAGCCTAGGAGGATAGGAAAGCAGCAAAAAAATATCAGAAGCCTCATTCACTGGTCCAAGGACAGCATAGACATCTTCTCTTCAATGAAGCAATCAACATGGCAAGATGACCGGCAAGCCGCTGGAATCAGGATGAGCCCGAGGCACCGCTGCTCCGTGGGGGGCGACAAGGTTCGATGTGTGCTACGGTACTCCACTGCATCCTGAAGTATAATGTTCCCTTGCTTGTCAATGCAGTGGAACAACCCAAGGAAATAACGCCCGTCGTTCACCCCGATCAGCATTCTCCGGAAAAGCAGCTTCTGAAGTCTTGCAACATTCTGTGAGCCGCCGCTAGCGGTACAATCCGTGGATGGCGTAGTTGAGTTATTGCAATGGGCATCTTCAGGTCTCATGATAACTTGAGATGGCTTAGCTGCCCCCTCCATCATGCCAAAAGCAGCTCCCTCTGCTAGAGTCATTCATCAAAATCAATAGCAAGTGACAGAACAAAGGAAAACAGCTACTTCAATATACACTAAGTAGAAAAATCTTCCAAGAAAATAAAGAAATCCCCTTGGAACTAAGGTGAATTATGTTGCAATGGGCATCTTCAGGGCTCATGATAACTTCAGATGGCTTAGATGGCCCCTCGATTATCCCAATAACAGCTCCTCTGCTGAAGTCGTTCAACAATCAGTAGCAGGTAACAGAAAAAACGAAGCCATCTACTTCAATACACAAATAGGCAGAAGGTTCTTCCAAGAAGATGAAGGAAACTACTTCAATATGCACTTGGTAGAAGATTCTTCCAAGAAGATAAAGAAATTCCCTTGGAATTAAGGTGAATCATCATCAGTCACCACGTTTATCTCTTCTTTACCACCTAAAAATTCGTCTTTTGTGGTGGTGAGTAATGCATGCGCCCTTCTGCCTCCTAGCCACAGTCCGCAAAGACCTCCGTTGGTCGGATCTAGCCCCACCACCGCCAGCTCCGCAACACCTCCTCTGCCCACGTGTGCTTGGTCATCTCGGTTCGGCTCCCTCCGGTGTCGCCGCGGCCGGCCGGATCCATTCAAGGTGAGGAAGTGAACCGGCTCTAGGGAAGAGGAAGCCGCGCGGCGCCGCGGCGCATAGAGGGGGGAGAAGGACGGGGCAACGCTCGGACGACACTGAGATAGGGGGTGAGGGAGAGGAGGTCTAAGGAAGAGTTCCCCACCCGGTGCCGCCGTCGCCGTCGCCGGTCGCCGGCCGCCGCCGCGCACGAGCCTCGACGTTGCCCTCCTAAGCACGCCGCCGCGCGCTGGCCCGCTGAAAGGAGGAGAGGGATGGAGTGGGGAGGACGACGAGGCGAGGTCGCGGGCATGGGAGGGCCAAAGGCGTCGGAACTCGGAACAGGCGACGAAAAGAGCAGAAAGGCTAGGCCAGCACTTCCTCAACTAGTACTATGATCACAAAAAAGACTCGCCTAAGGTACTGTTCTTTTGAGCTGATCTAAACAGCTGAACAACTGAAATGACTGAACTTTGAGAGCTTCTCAAGATAGTCTCGAGATTCGGATACATTTCGTTTGACTTTCTTTTTAAAGCGTTATAACCCACCTTCCAAACAGCGAAAAAAGGACTATAAAAACTCAAATCTTATGTGTTTTCAAAACGTAGATAAGTCGTTAAGCTGTTAATCCGTTAAGCTGAAAAGAACTAGGCCTTAGTCTTATTCAAAAAAGTTATATAAATATTATTTATTTTGTTATGATTTGGTTTATTATCGAATGTATTTTAAGTATGACTTATATTTTTACATATTTGAACTAAATTTTTGAATAAAAAGAATGATCAAAGGTGTGTCCAAAAGTCAACGACGACTTGTGACCGGAGGTAGTATAGCTTAAAAAATTATTATTTTTAAGAAAAATATCGATTTGGTCTATTAATTATGTTCGTTGGATCACTTGGATCCATAAACCTTAATACCGGACTTGTGAGACCCCTCACGTAGCAAAATCGGATCAAATTAATCCTTTAACCAGGTCAGTGGGCGGTTTTAGATTTTTTTTGCTTTATGTGGCATCCATGTAGGATTTTTGCTGACTTAATGGCCATATGGCATCCATCTCAATGCTTTATCCCTCAAATCTCTCCTCTCTTAAGTCTAATACCGCTGTTTTGACCAATCAAAACCCTAATACCGCTATTTTGACCGGTCAAAGGATCGGTCAAGCACGGTTTTGCTAAATGAGGGACTTCACAAGTCCGGTATTGAGATTCAGTGACCAAATTGGTCCAACGGGCATAGTTGAGGGACCAAATCGATATTTTTTCCTTATTTTTACACTCCATAACTCATAGTAATATTATATAGTTATTTATACGAGTTCTTCACATTTTTAAAAAATTTAGAACTATTTTTAATATGTTTTAATTTTTAAAGTCGATTTACGAGGGTCCACATTTTTTTAGATTTTCAAATGAATTAAATAGAGCATGAATGACTTGATACATAGAATTTTTTATGATGTGGAGGGAAAAAAGAGATAAAAATGGCTTTTTATGGTAAAAAATCAAAATGATCCCTCAACTATGACCAACAAACTAAATTTATTTTAACCAAAAAAAAGTGGATTTGATTGGTCCTAACAACTACTTATTATGAATCCACACATCATTTATTTAAGTACTCGAAATTCCATCGGACAACTTTAGTAATTTGTGATGTGCTCCCTCCGTTATGAAATAATAGTCGTTTTGAATATTTACACTGTTTTTTAAAATAAAACTTTGGCCATAAAAATAGTTTTATTTATAATGTATTAAAATTTATAATATTATAAAAGTTCGTTCGAAGACAGAGCTATTTATACGATTTTTACTTTCTCGATCTAAATAGTTTTAAAAGTTTTCTATGTGTAAAACTTTAAAACTTTAATCGAATCTAAAACAATTGTTATTTTATAGCGAATGAAGTGGAGTACTAGTTTACAATGTACAGGACAAAACATGCGTTTAAACACGCGTCTATCATCGGACGGCCAGGAAGAACACGGTGGAGTGGTGGAGGCTCGGACGTTCTACACCTCTACGGGCACTCGCCATTCCGAAATTCCGAAACCCTAACATCCAGTCCGGGAAAAAACCCTACAATCTCCCCCATGGAGGACGGCGATGGCGGCCTCAGCTTCGACTTCGAGGGCGGCCTCGACCCGGCCCCAGCGCCCGGGGGCCCCGTGCCTTCCTCGACCGACCCTGGCGCGGGCGGCGGCGGCGGGGACGGGGCGGGGCACGGGCGCGGCCGCGGGCGGGGGAGCTACCGTCAGACGGTGTGCCGGCACTGGCTGCGGGGGCTGTGCATGAAGGGGGACGCGTGCGGCTTTCTGCACCAGTTCGACAAGGCCCGCATGCCGGTGTGCCGTTTCTTCCGCGACTTCGGCGAGTGTCGCGAGCCGGACTGCGCCTACAAGCACTCCTACGACGACGTCAAGGAGTGCAACATGTGAGATCCCCAACCCGATCCTGCTCCCCATGTTAAGTTTGATAATTTTGATGACGAAGTAGTAGTTTTTTTTATCATCGTGATGGCTTTACATCAGCCTTTTAAGGTGCGGTTGATGTACTTCTAAGTGCGGTTGATGTACTTCTAAATTGGGGGGAGTTGCTAGCTTGGATGCCCTTTTATTTGGTGATTGAGGCTTTTTAAGGCTTGGGGTTGTCGTGATCATAAGCCCGAGGATTAATCTTGTTCTTATTCTTTGATAGGTAACCTGTAGTTTGATTCAATTCGGTGAAATTTAGTGGCTTTCTTTTTTTTTTTTATGTCAATAGAAGCTATAGGCAAGATGTAGTGGGAAATTAATGCATATCAAAGTTTTTTTTTTTTTGCAACAGAAAACGGCACGATAACTTTAAGAGCATTGTAGGATGCTAGAATGCTAATGAAAATGCATGATAGCACTGAGGAGCTGTTCATGCTCGATCATTCACTACTTGTTTTAAATAGTTACTTGCAGGTTATTCGCTATTTGTTTAAAATGGTTACTTGGAGGTGTTCATCATATCTGACATATCTGTATTATATCCTGCTGGTTTGCAGGTACAAGATGGGATTTTGCCCTAATGGTCCTAATTGCCGATACAAACATGTCAAGCTACCTGGGCCACCGCCTCCTGTTGAGGAGGTTTTACAGAAGATTCTGCAGTTGCGCTCTTTCAATAAATTCAATCAACATAGAAACAATAACTATAATCAGCAGGGGGAGAGACATCAACCCCCACAGGGTTCAGGATTACCTAACCAAAATATATCGGAAAATGCTACTACAACGACGGCGCAACCAGCTACCGGACAACAAGTACAAACGATGAATCAACAGCCACCACAGCAACAGCAGAAACCAAATACAAACGATCAAGTTCAAGGTGTTTCAAATGGCTTGCCTAATCAAGCCACTAGAATTGCAGCACCTCTTCCACAAGGGCCATCTAGGTGTGTGTGGAGTTTCTAGCCAATCTTGTAAACATTTTAGCATACTCTGATGATGGAATACATAGCTTTGGTTACATTAGCATATATCTCAAAGAGCTATATTATGTTATATGTTCTGGCACTTGGTAATAATGTGTACTTATTTGTCCAAGATTGTTTTTGCATTCGCCTAGATTGACTGATAGAAAATTGCTGTAAAATTATCATTTACTTCTTACATAAGTTGTTAGCTAGATCTGTTCTTTCAATTCTGGGTCATGAAGCTAATTAGGTGGTACTAGTTATCACAAAGTCCCCTACGCGGTATCTAGCTCTTCAGCAGAAGAAGCTGGTGTAACTAACTGTCAATCTACATGACTGCTAAGCTAAAACTTTGTTTGCATAGGAGAATTCCATGATCACTGGAAAATCTCATGAATGATTAATTTTTGAAAATTTAATTTATCAGCCATAGTTTGTTGTATGCATGATAATGGGCGTGCTTCAGAAATTCCTGGACGGGATACACAGGATAATTGACACATCAAAATGTACACTTCACACGCTTCAACTCAGATTTGTACATGTTTAGTAATTTTCATTGCTTTCTATGAACAAACTATAGTTTTTAGTTAACATTTATCCAGTATTGTAGGTACCTATACGCCTATAATGCACTTAGGATTTTTTTTCTATCTCTAAATGGCATCCTATACACACTGTGCAACAATGGCATTATAGTTGCAAAATCACCAGTACCTAAATAAACATATTAGAAGGTTCATTCAATTTGTAGTCGATTTTCAATTGTTTCTTCATATCCTCATGAACAAATGATTTCATTTTTCGTCATCCATCTGTTGTCATAATTACCCACAACATAATACTTCCGTTAGTTCTGTATGATTGTTTCATGGTAATAGTCATCTTTTCATCCTATAATGGTTGTCTAATTGAGCCTTGGGTTTTTAAATTTGAAAAATCAGGTACTTCATTGTTAAAAGTTGCAATCGGGAGAATCTGGAAATATCAGTGCAGCAGGGCATCTGGGCTACTCAAAGGAGTAATGAAGCTAAACTTAATGAAGCTTTTGAGTCAATGGAGAATGTTATTTTAATATTCTCAATCAATAGAACTCGTCATTTCCAGGTAAAGCGGAGGTTTCATCTTTGCTGTGAATGCTGTTTTTTTAATTCATCTATGAACTTGGCATTGATCATGCTATATTGAAGTAATGCAATAATTGCCTCTTATTTAGTTTTTGTTATGTTACACGTTTCAAGGGCTGTGCAAAGATGACCTCTAGGATTGGTGGCTACATTGGTGGTGGAAATTGGAAGTCTGCTCATGGAACAGCACATTATGGTCGGAACTTCTCTATGCAGTGGCTGAAGGTACACTGTTTTCTGATCCATTCTGTTCTTATATTTCTTTATCACCATTTGTCGCTTGGTCCTTTCCAGACTATGGAACATCTTACACTAGAGCTGATGTGCGCAATATATGATTAGGAATTCACATTGTACCGCATAAAAATGAAATGTTTTAATTCCTATCGAGCTGGTACTACTAACTAATTTAATGGTGGAAGTTATTTTTCTGATCATTCAGTGCTGTCATTTTGTGTATCAAATTTTAGACCTGCTATTCACTTATTTGGCAGACAAACAACTACATCATTGGTTATCTTTAGTTCTTGCTAGCATATAGGATAAAGGCCTTATATTTCTTACAAGTTACAACACAATTGAACACACTATAATTGGACATTGTTAGCACATTTAGTGTGATGGAATATTTTGTGATTTTAAAGAACTAAATCATAAGTAATATGTAGGTTTTGCTTGTTTGTTTAAATTACGAACCAATTGTTAGTTGCAGCGGTCATTAACCGTTGATTTAACTTCCTGCCTTTTGTTTTGCATGGAAAATTTTAAGATTTATATCTTCTGTCAGTGCTGTACAAATATTTACAACAGTTTTTGCACTGCAGCTTTGTGAATTGTCATTTCAGAAAACTCATCATCTGCGCAATCCATACAATGACAATCTCCCTGTTAAGGTACAATTCATCACCTTGATTCAAATGTATTGTAGCCTTGGCTGCTTGAAATATTCTGCCTAATATTTTATGTTGAAATGGATATGAGTATATGACAAAAATTGTCTATGAAGCTTACACAAATATCATTATCTTGTATGGGTTGCCATCTTTCTCATTGCTAATATCTTTCTATGGCTATTTTTTACCACCTTGTTATTTATGTTTGTTGTCAAACCTAACTGGAAGAACTGGCTTTTTTAATTTTGGACATACTGTAAACAGGAAAATTGCTTCCTTGTCAGTTGTCACCATCTTCTTGATTTATATTTCACCACAAACGCTATACTGCTTTATATTTTTTTATTGTCTTTCAGTCGAAGCTCAAACTTCATACATTTGGGCTGTCATATTATTGTTAAAACACTGTCTGGACTATTACTATGTTACGCTAGGCAAAGAAACTTCTACAAATACGGAGGTTATAAAGAATTAAGTAATGGAAATTGTAATTCTACAGATATGGAGGTTAGAATTAATTAAGTAATGGAAATTGTAACAGTAAGCCTGGAGGCTGTTCTTGAGACGTAGCGTATCTGATTATCTGCTAAAATGCTGAAATGAGTTGTTTCACTTAGTTTCTATTTTTAAAAAAGCTTTCACTAGTTGCTTCAAGATTCTTTAAAATCGAGATCATTAAGGCAAAAAAGAAAGTCTGTCCTGTTGTGTGAATAGCACTAGACACAATAATTGTTGCTAGTGCTTTTCCCTCGGCAGCTAATCACCCATAGTTTTATACCAGGAGACTCCAAAACATTCATACTTTTGGATTCTGTAGGTAACTTGTAAGTTCTAAGTCTCTTAACGAAAGCTATAGTAATGGCATTGTGCTCTTTATGGTTTCAGCGTTTAACTCTTTGTCCATGATCTAAAAAATATTCAGGGATGATTTATCTGGTTAATTCCCTTTTGACTTGTGCAGATTAGCCGAGATTGCCAGGAATTAGAACCTTTCATTGGCGAGCAATTGGCTTCTCTGCTTTATTTGGAGCCAGACAGCGAACTTACGGTAGGCTTTGCATTTCTTGCTTATTTACCATGATGGACATTGCCATTGTTAGCAGTATGTGTAATTCTGTTTAGTAATCTGTATAGAGAGGGTCATCTGTTATTTTTGTCTAGCTAGGCCTGACTTACTATCCTCTTATGACCTATTTGGTCCATGGAATAGATAACACTCATTCCCGAACAGTGTATCACAGCCCCATGACTCTTTTTCTCAAACCCTAACCCTAGCCACCTCAGGCCACTGCCACTGCCACCGCTGCCGCTCCTTCCCTTACTGTTCTCTACTATTCTGCCGCCCCTCATAAACTTCCTTTTCTGCCACATTTTCCTTTTTACTGGTGGGCATGTTAGCCTAGACCATCCCAATCACCGCTGTAATTGGGGATAAAATTACTTTGCCTTGATATTGTATGCTTGCACCCTGAAACACAAATTTACACTGCAGAAGAAGCATCATCCACTTTGTGGCACTATTTATTTGTATACTCTGACACTTGGATGTTCTTAGGCCAGTAACTAGTTACTAGTTAAATTATGATGGATGAATACAACAACAACAAAGCCTTTTCGTATGTCACTTCAAAACACCTCCGAAGCCACTTTTCGGATGCAAGTTGCCATCTTCACCCACATGTTGTTTGCATCTCCTCCATTCCAAAGGCCTTCATCTATTACCCTCTCTTTAAAGATTTGCGCCTCTCCCTTAAGCTGTCACCACTTCGTTCTCGCTATTTTTGTGCCCTTTTCTCGGCAGGCACGAATTCGAAAGCGAAAGTCGGCCACCACAAGCTTGTGTTGGGGTACAACACACTCTCCAGGAATCACCTTATGGCTTATAGTCTAGGCAAGCTTGCCTATCCCCTCTTCTTGTAAGGACAAAATCGATTTGGCTAGAGTGTTGTCCACTATTAAAGGTCACTAGATTGGATGGCCTCTTTCTAAATAAGGTGTTAGCTATCAACGGGTCATATGCTATGGCAAAGTTCAAGACTCCCCCCACCCCCCTCCTGATTTCTACCACCATACCCAAAGCCCTCGTGCACCTTTTCAAACCCCACATTAGTTGTACCTACATGGCCATTGAGGTCTCCTATGAAAAGCTTTCTCTTCGGTAAGCACACTTCGAACGATGTCATCCAAGTCTTTCCAGAATTGTCTCTTGGTGTTCTCATTATGATGGATGAATCATAATATTAACATCTGCACGAGACTTAAAAGTTGGCAGGATGATTCTGGAAAGGTGTGTCACAAAAATATCTTCTTTTTTGCAGTAAAGGTAAATAATGTTATGGAAGATGGTAGGATTGCTTTTGTATTGCTCAAAAAATATAATGAAGCATTATGTATTATTAATTAGGTAGGAGTTCAGTACGTACAATACAAAGTTCACTCTTGTAGAACTAATAATGCAACTCCACTAATATTTTACTTGTGGATATGTGGGTGTGGGTGGGTGCGTCTGTGCGTGCATGCGTGTAAATAACTGCTTATGATTTTTCTGAAAGCCGGTTGATTCCTATGCTAAAAGGCTAAGCCTTGTTACTTCCCCCCTTCCTTCTCTCTTTCTAAGGTATTGTCATCTGCGCCATCTGATATTTTGAATATGGTTTTAGGCTATGCTAGTTGCAGCAGAGGCCAAGAGAGAAGAAGAAAAGGCAAAGGGGGTTAGTGCTGACGAGGCAGCAGACAATCAAGATATTGTACTATATGATGACAATGAGGAAGAGGAGGAAGAGGAAAGTGAGGAAGAAGAAGAAAACAATGGCCAAGAATCTCAAGGAAGGGGGAGAGGAAGGGGGATGATGTGGCCACCTCAAATGCCAATGATGCGTGGTGTTGCACCAATGATG
Source organism: Raddia guianensis (assembly GCA_036346415.1). Taxonomy (NCBI): domain Eukaryota; kingdom Viridiplantae; phylum Streptophyta; class Magnoliopsida; order Poales; family Poaceae; genus Raddia; species Raddia guianensis. The sequence continues at coordinate 3,573,824 of CM070539.1, read as the reverse complement.
GGAGGACGCGGCTTCCCCCCCAACATGATGGGGGATGGTTTTGGTTTTGGTGGTGGTTTTGGCATGCCTGACCCTTTCGGTGTACCTCGTGGTTTTCCACCATTTGGTGGCCCAAGATTTCCCGGTGACTTCTCTAGAGGAGGTCCTATGCCTGGTATGGTCTTCCCTGGCAGGCCTCCGCAACCTGGGGGCCTCTTCCCATTGGGCCTTGAGATGATGATGGGCCCTGGTCGTGGACCGCTGATGGGAGGCATGGGAATGGGTGGGCCTGGACGACCAAATCGCCCCATTGGTATGGCTCCCTTCATGCCTCCACCACCTGTGCCAAACAACCGTGGTGCAAAACGAGAGCAAAGAAGACCTGGGGGTGACAGGAGCGACCGTTACGAAACAACATCAGACCAGGGAAGCAGGGGCCATGACACTACTGGGAATACTGGAGCAGACGGAAGCAGGTCTCAATCTGGGGACAGGTATAACAGAGGCACCTTCCGAGACGATGATAGCGAGAGCGATGAGGAGGCAGCACCTAGGCGCTCAAGGAAACGGTAGAGCAAGAAGACTGATCACCATCCATTGATGGATATCATGTGACCTCCGTGAAGACAGCTACCTGTAAAAACTGAGTCCGAAGAGTTAACAATAGTTTTTTTAAAAAAAGTTTACTCTACTCAGATTAGAACCAGATGCTGAACTGTTGTTTGTTTCTGTATTACTGTGTACTGTGGGCTGTCGTATTTGTCGTTGGAGTTTTACTCAGGAAGCAGCACATAAAGCTCATTTTGTGACAGGTTGAGATTAACAGCCTATTAGTTACAATAACACTATTAGGGTTTATGCTCCGTAGCTTTTTTACGGAAATAATTCATAATATGCCGCTCCAAAGATATGTTTTTACGGGCGTGGTGAAGATGAGCTATATTTCTGATCTGAATGAAGATTGATATATGTTCTGTCATGTTGTGCGTCTGTGCCAGTGTGTTCTATATATGATCTGGGAGGAATTGGATGGCATGATACAAGACTTGCGGTTCATTACACATGCACGGGGCGGATCGACAATGTTAGAGCCCGCCAAGCGACTGGTCACTTTAGAGAAATTGTATCTTTTACGGCTACGTGCGTGCAGCGTGCCCCCAGGGTCCACAAGACCGTGGGAGGCCTCTGAGCTCAATGGCATTAACCGCGGTTAGACGTGGTTTTGAGTCGGTTTTTCTTTCAAATTCAAAAGAGTAAATTTCACCGGCGGTCCTTAAACTTGTTCCGAGTTCTCATCTAAGTTCCGGTACTCTCAAATTGCACTTCTGACTCCCTGAACTTGCATGGGAGTTTCATATAGGTCCAAAAGCCTCTCCAAAATCATAAATTTATTTTAAAAAGAAAAGAATAAAAATGTATAGAAAATTATAAAAAATCTAGAAAATCATAAAAAAATCTTAAAAATTCAAAGAAATTTTAGAAAATCATTAAATATTCTAAAAAATGAAAATTGAAAAATACCAAAAAAACATAAATAATCTAGGAAATTATAAAATTATAGGAAATCATTTAACATTAGAAAATAATCGTACAAAATTTATAAAATTTAAAAATGGTTAGTACAAATCATAAAATTCAACACTCTAGGCTCCCACATGCCATGGCAAGCTTCTCAAGCCCACAAAACCAACACAAATGTCGGCTAGTTGACACACAAATTTGTGTCTTACATGATTTTTCTCCTTTTTTATGAAATTTCAATTTTTTATGATTTTTTAGAATATTTAATGATTTTATAAATTTCTATGCTTTTTTATGATTTTCTGGAATTTGTTTTATGATTTTTTAGATTTTTTATAATTTTCTATACATTTTTATTCTTTTTAAAATAAATTTATGATTTTGGAGAGGCTTTTGGACCTATATGAAACTCCCATGCAAGTCCAGGAAGCCAGAAGGGCAATTTGAGAGTACGGGGGCCTAGATGAGAACTCGGGACAAGTTTAAGGACCGCTGATGAAATTTACTCAATTCAAAACTACGCCTTGCCGGTTTTTGACGGTTAACCGTCGGTTTTACACGCTTTCTAAAAAAATTGAAAAAATTTATAAAATCCTTTACAATTTTTTAAATCCAAAACCAAAATACTTGAAATGATTAATAGTATTTTTAGAAATTTTATTTATATTTTACATTTAAAGTTTATTTGAACGAATTTTGACCAAACTCCTAAACCCTAAACAGCGGTTTACATGCCATGTTTAGACCGACATGCCCCAAGTAAAGTCCACCGTGTTTTTGGGTTATGCTTGGACCGACATGCCCCAAAATAAAGTTCATCGTGTTTTTGGTCCATCACAACATTGGTGCCTTGGTGGGTATGCATGCCGCATGCAGCGTCTCCAGTCTCCACACCCCCGTGTGCTTGCAACCATACGCACACGCAACGAGGCAAAGCGCGTGCGACGCCAACCCCGAGCCACCGGCACCGGCACCGGCCGGCGCTGCGGCGGCACGGCGAGCCGCCGGCAACCGGACGTGCGCGTGTGGCGAGAGAGCGAGAGAGAGGGGGGGAGGCGGCGCCGCCGTCGTGCCTGCTTCCTGAAAACCTGAAGCACGCAGGGGCGAGGCGAGCGACAGCCGACAAGGTTCAGCTTTGACGCCGCACTGTCGCTGACGGCGAGGTATCCGGCACCGCCGCACCGGCAGCAAAAGGAAAGAGAAGAAAATGCGAGGCGACGCTCCATTCCACTATGCTTTGCGTATTCTACTCGCCAGGTCCCAATCCCATCCCTTTTCCTTGTCATTTGCAGAGCGAGGACAAGATCTCCGGAGGGGCAGGCCGACGGGGCCCCGCCAAAGATATGAGCGAGATGGGAGGAATCCTCCAGAGATCGATGTGGGGAGGAGAAGGAGAGCAAGATGCCCAAATCCTTGGAAAAAAAAATCAAAGTGTGGGGGTGGCGTGTGCCATTTCACTCCACATGCTCCAACTTTAAACTTGTCACAATCCACGACCAATCCAAGGCAAGGCTTGACCCAAATACCCAACCAATCCAATCTAAACTCAAACTCACTACCCAACCTTTTTTTAAGAAAAATAGCTCACTGTCTTAAGGCCGTCTTCAACGGTGACTAACTTAGATCGGTACATGCACTATTCACACATCTTTTTCTCTAATCATTTACATCTCTTCTATTTTATTTGCTACTGTGCTAGGCAGGTCTAAGGCCTTGCGCGATGCAGCGTGCGGCAACGTAGCGTTGCATTGCCATTCGATTTTTTGGCGAGCGCGCGCAGCACCGCGTGCAGCGGCACGCTACGCTACCGCACGTTAGCCCCAAACGCACAAGGCCTAAGTTAGGGTCCATTGATAGATGCCTAATGCCATTTCTATTCATTGTCTCATCCTATTCAGATTTTCTGTTTCTATATTCATTATTCACTGCTTCATCTTCCCAACTGCATGTCTTAAGGCCCAGTTCTTTTCAGCTTAACAGCTTAACGACGTTTTGAAAACACATATGCTTTGAGTTTTTTGAGTCCGTTTTTTCGTTGTTTTGAAGGTGGGTTCTAACGCTTTAAAAAGCAAGTCAAACGAAATATATCCGAATCTCGAGACTACCTCGGAAGTTTCTCAAAGTTCAGTATTTCAATAATTCAAATTGCTCGGATCATTTCAAAAAAACGCGCCTAAATTTTACCGCTACAATGATAAGGCATACTCAATTAGGGCAGGTATGCCCCCATCACCATTGCTCCAACACTATAAGGCATCTCAGAGGTATGGTTTTCTTTTCATCAAAAACCGCTCGATAAACCGCAGGTTGATCGTTTGAGGGTTTTTACTGCCACGGTTTCTTCGGTGGTTGTGAACTCTGCACCCTACAGACCTACACACAACAAACACCTCTTGGGAGGACCATTGAGCCAAGCACTACAGGAGGGTGCACCAGCATTTAGCACATGAGAGATGGAATGGATGGATGTATACATGGATGGGGAGCATTAAGGCCTGAAGAAATGGATGTGTGATGGAGGGAGAAGGGCATCACATTCACATCCACACTCACCAGCCACTGGCTGACCCTCAGGAAAGATCGGCCATCTTCCTTTTCCCTGTCCTTGCATTGCAATTGGATCAGCCTCAGTGTGAGTCAGGGTCAGTCAGTCAGATGGGGACCCAGGCCTCACATGGGGGTGGTGCTGGTCCAGCCCTTTGCAAAGTCAGTGCCTCCAAGAAATGATGCCTAAATTCCTTCGAGTAGAAAGGGGCAGATGACTTCTATCTTTGGGTCTATCCATGATCCTCACAGGATTGCACCAACTGCCTCTTGCTGATAATGGCAACACCAGCTTGACCATACCAGTAACAGTGAGAGTAACTTTGAGGGCTACTGTTTTTGGATGACTTTGCAGGCATGAAGTCTGAACTGGATATTGTCTTCTAAGATGGCCCTACCTGGGATGAAGCACGTTTTACCATCGTGACAGGGACCACCTTGTTGTCTGGTACTGCCACATGTGGATCCAAAATGCCATGATCATACAGAATATGAACAAGATGGACATGTGTCGCATTGCTATGCGACGGGATTTAATCATTTAGCGAGCCTACATTCACAGGATTAGTATTCCATGGAACAAAGTTTTGGCATGTATACCAAGAGGTGGTAGTTTCTACTTAGAAGTTGATATCATATGGCATAATATAATTATTAGATGGTACATATAACTGAAAGCTAGGCATGATCTATGTGCTTTCCGTTCCAGACTTCCAGGTCTCAAAACTAGGGAAAAGCTGCAGAAACGTACGTAACAGGATAACCTCAAGTCGAGGGCTCATCAACACCCTCTTCAGAATTCAACTGAACCCACTGATGCAATTCCGGTGCTCAGGCTCCTCGATTCTTGCCTGCTAACATAGTCATCACAGCTGCTAACTAGCCTCCTTGCGGGGGCCGAGCTCAAAAGCTGAAGGCCCTGCTTGCCCATCTGCTGCACCTCCTGCGGCGAGAGTATCTTTATGCAGGACACGCTGTTCACGAATTCCCTGCAAGTAACAAAGGCACATCAATGTAAATAAGAGCATGAAAAATTAATGCAGAACTGCTCAAATTATCATCAGGATGGTTATGACAAACTTACTGCCAAGGGTCATCGCCGACAAGAAGGACATCCTCCTCTCGGTCGACAAATACAAGCTGCCAGCCTGATCTCATAGGGTCTTCCAACTGGCCCTCAAGGCCAAATAGGCGCCCTAGTTCTCTACGGAGTTCATGATAGCTACTAAACCTAGTGATATCTAGTGACCTTCCGTAGGTTCCAGATTTGTAAACCTGTTATTCACATAAGTGAAATTGCATATCAACAGTGATCTACGGAATAAGTTAATACCAAAATTAAGCATTTCAAAGGCTTGGATATAATTCCTTGAATCTAGTGATGAAAGTCACCAAACGTAACTCCCATAGTCACAATATGCACGGATGCTAGAAATTTTCAAGTGCTAAAGACTATCAATTCTATCTGTGCTAATTTATTGGACAAAGGCGTAGAAAATACAAAGTTACAGTAATCAAACAATGAGAAAAAAATAGTCAAATTTGTTCTTTGTTTATGAAGTGCAAATAAGAAACTCACCTTCACAAAGGTTGCAGATGGTTGATTCACTTGATCAGAATTCTGTGAACATGGCACATATCCTGATTCATCTAAGCAGCCTGAACTATTTAGTGTTTGATCCAATGGAAAGTCATTTTGCGAAGGGCTCAAGAAATTGGAAGTGGAATAGGGAATTGCAGACGAATCATTCTCGCTGTGGAGGCTTGGGATGCCACCCTGCATTAGAAGTGATTGTGAGTCTATATTAACGCCAAACAAGAGATGATTTTGAGGATCAGAGTTCCCATCTTGATCCACCAAGCACCCTCTCCCAGGAAGTGGAGCCAATGCAGAGCTTTGAGGTATACTAGGTGGTGTCGAGTCCAACTGTTCTATCTGCGACGCAACCGGAGGCTGAGGAAGCAAAGACTCCACTGCAACTCGCTTTGATGACCATGGGTCAGGGACAGGTATCGCAGTGGGTCTTGGCATATTTAGGTGTGAAGCTGCTTCTGAAGACAATGGCCTCAATGTATTATGCATGGAGGCATTGGATGGGGACAATGAACTCATATTCGAGTCCGAAAAGCTTTGTGGCTGTGAGAATGGTAAGACTGTTTGCAGTGTCATAGGAGAAGACTGAGCTGAGAGCTGAGAAAATGCTGACAATGCATTAGATACAGGCTGGTAGTTGGCCAAGTTCTTCTGTTGTTGCATTTGCTGATGTTGAGGGACTTGCATACATTGTGATTGCTGCTGCTGCTGTGAGTCTTGCTGTTGCTGCGGCTGCAGCTGTGGCTTTTGCTCATCAAACGACTGGCAGCGTTGAAGCTGCTGCTGAAGGAAATCAGACTGAGCCTGGCCTTGGATTGTGTTCTCATTGATGTTTTGAAGGTATGGCTGCTGCTGAAACTGAGGCTGCACTTGCTGCAAAATCTGACTTGATAGAAGTGGCGCTGCTCTGCCAACCATGCTTTGTGGCTGCTGGAACTGCAATATTGTGGGCGATACCTGCTTCGTTGGGTCATGGAAAGCAGTTGCTGCTATCGTTTGGTACATCTCAGGTTGTAGACCAAGCAAGGAAGCATCCAGCCTAGGCTGCATCCAAGGACTCATACCGAGACCACCAAAATTCAGCGATTGGAAACCAGGGTTTGCGCTATCTCGAAGCCACATGAGAGAGGAAGTCAAGTCATCATCCTTACCACCTACAGAAAGACATCATATGATAATTCATAGTCCTTAAAGCAAACTGCACAGTTCATCAAGCATAGCTATCTACAAATGCTATCTAATGATGAACTTTCGCTCCTACCATGAAGAGAAGGCAAGCCTGTTGGCCATGGACGCTTCAGCCTGAGTGGAAAAGGAGATGGATACATTGGGAAAGTTGTCAGGGGCTCAATCTCCCAAAGAGACACCCTTGGCTGCCTCTCTCCAGCAGTTGACTCATCCCAGCCAACCTGCATTATTCAGAGTCAAACTTTCATGGCATGTTAAACCACAAAGTAGGTATGGCACACAAGAAACCAATATTTAAAGGAATCACCATCTTGTCTCTCACCAAAAACTTGCATAGCAAATGGGTAAACAACAGAAACTCCTTGCTAAGAGATGGCTAGTGGTGAAAAATTCTAAGCCTGGAAGTATATACCTTTACGGAACGCCAATGTGAGTTTGGCCAACGAACACCATCAAGATCACTGATTCCTGTAATTGTCCCCATGTATCTAGAAATAAGAATATTTGATCTGGTTAGACTTAAATATCATGCATGGCCTGTGAATATGCTATGTTTAGCATAGAGTAAAAGGCAAGAGGTGCATCAGCAGACAACCATCTTGTTTTTTTTTGAACAAAACAACCATCTTGTTGAAAAATGCACCAAATCACATGGCGATGAGTACATTTTTTATCTAGTTTATTGAAACTGAATGGGGGTAAAGAAATAACTAAAAAAGTATAAGAAGCTCATGCAGTAGGAACTAGGCAGGCCAAGTTTGCATACATGCCTGGTAAACACAATTCAACATACCTCCTAACACTTGATTCCTCTGTCTCAAAAAGCATCCTGAAACGCATCCCCACAGATATACGGGTATGGTACACAGCCTTCACATACTTAGCTAGAGGTATAACAAACTCTGAAGGGCTTGCTCTGCAAGAAGGAATAGAAGTTAAAATATTCAGAAGGACAAGTGCTGAACTAATGAATGCACAGAACAATTTTACCTTGGGTTATAAAAGATTGTAAACCGACTATTTGTTGAAGCAGCATGAGCAGCTGCAGCAAGAAGACCAATGTGCATGCTATCACTTGAGAGGACCGAAGATGGCATGACAGTTTGTGGCCGACTAGCCCGGCGAATTCCCAGAAGAAGTTGATTGTTATCATTCCTGACAGCGCAAGAAGATACACAACAACATAAATATAACAATAATGTATCTCTGGATAGGTGACAGCAAAGTAGAGAAGGGTGTTGAACAGTCATCTCGAACATTGGAAAAAATACATACCAGATAAAAAGGACAGAATCCCCAGCAATGAGTCTTTTTGCACTTACAAAGACACTCCAGCCTGTAGTGAGAAGATGCCGCTTTGGCTGACCTGCACCAAGAATTAGATTTTAGGATGAACAAATTCATTTCACCATTTTATACGATACTACTTTTGCCACCATGATTAAACTTTTTCCCAACACAGTTATATCTTTCCTTATTAGCATAAAAATTGAAGGTTGTATTTTAACATGTGGCTTAATGATAAATTAGTCTAAAAAATGATAAATTAGTCTACAATTGGAAAGATACTCAGATTTCCGGTTATTATCACAGAACTAACTAACAGAAGTGAAAATAACTACTCACCACGAAAGATGTGACGGAATTTCCACTCATTGCCATGAAGATCTTTTGCCATCAGCTCCTGTGCTGGAGGCTGCTGACTGAAATCCTACAGAAGTTGAAGGCAAGTTAGAGCAATTGATGATTTACTTCACTTCATGAAACCAAATCAGTTCAAAAATTGAGCTCAAAATTGTAGATAAGCAGGACAGACCAGTGGAGGAAACACTTTCTCAGCTGCTCGCCGGGGAACAGAAAATCCACCATGCGTACTTGTATCACTTGCAGTTAATGTTTTGCAAAAATAATTTGTTGGCTGTTTGTTGGCAGTACCTAATTCAGCAGGTAGATAAGGGTCCTTGAGCTCTTGCTGAAAAGAAAAGCAAGCCAAAAAAAATTACTCTCTTGGATACTATGTGGCATTTACACATGGCACAAGTTGGTAGGAAAAGTATGAATTACCGGGCTAAGCGGCTGTAACGTCATCTGAGCATATACCTCATCCGTTTCTGCATCAGCCTGAAGGAAAAAACACAGGTGATGAAACAAAACGATGGCAGTAAAACCACTTAGCTAGTTTAGCTAAGGAAAAATGTGCTCTAAAGCTTCAAACGTACATGCATGGTCACATTATGCAGCTGGCATATAAGCTGTGGAGGCAGGTTAGGATAGTTGGGGATCTGAGACTCCATTTCTTTATTTGTGGATGCAGCAACCTGTGAAAGAAATTCCTCGATAAATTTATACAAAATATGAAAGCAACTGATTTCCAACAGATTTAAGCCAGAGCTCGACAATGAAACTTCCACATTATATAGGACCCAGCGTCATGCAAAGCTTTCACTGGAGTAAAATCACACTAACCTGCTCGCTGTGACCCTGTGGAAAATACACCACCCGGCTACCCACTGCAGGCAAGGAAACAAGCGGTCCAGCACAGGCATGCCATAGCTCCGAATTCAGGCACTTCTGCTCCTCTACAGCTGTGATGGCACAAACATTTGAGCAAAGGACTTAACGGCGTAGTTTTTTTTAAAAAAAGTGAATACTACTCTCTTTTTTTGAGCTAAAAGTAAATATACAACTCTAAAATCTCTAAATTCACATGCTCGTTTTAAGATTGTTTCAGAATGTGGATATAGAATAAATGAAGTAATGAACTACTAAAGTGCCGTAAAAAGGGAGGCTTTTAGGCAGCTCCCTAGAAAATAAGATATTATTAGGGCGAAATACGCATCAAATTATATTCAGGGAAGAACAATCTGGAGGAATCACCGAACGCAGCAAGTGGATCCAAAATAGGGGGCATATCCATGATTATCGAAGTGAAATTTCGAAAAATGAAGGACCGAAACTTCCCCTAAAAAACATTTTCTTGTGGATTACAGCACCCCCCCAAAAAAAACTAAAAAATCATTCTAATAAATCCAAATATCTCTTCTTCAAAAAAAAAAGAAAGAAACAACATCACTCCGGGATAGAGTTGGCCGCATTGGGTCGTGCCTGATCACACGGCCTAGTCCACAGAAAGGCTTTGAAGCAACGCATACGAACATGCAAGAACCAAATACTCCACTAGGCCAATAGGCCTGAAATCACTCTGTGAATAAATGAACAGCTGGATTGCGGGAACATTAATGAGCAAGCCACGGCGCACAGAAAGCTTGGCATAAAAGAGAAATACCTTCCGGCGAGGTCGCCGCCTGAGTCGGGAGGACGCTGCCGGCCGACGACGAGAGCCTCATCTCTTTCTGTTTTTTTCCTCTCCCCTCTCAAAAGACCAATCAGAAGACCGATCTGAACTTAATATAGAGCGTGCACGATTGCACGAAGCAGCGAAGGCAGGAGTAAACGAAGGAAAGATTCCTCCTTTTTAGGCCAAATCACAGCGCCTTCCCAAAAAACATCGCTTTCTTGGCTTCTCCTTGCCAACTCGCCCGAGCCTTTCTCTGCGCGCAATTACGCTTCACGGAAATTCACCGTAGAAACACCGGCTCGTCAATCAAATCAAAAGAAACCAAAATTTTCCCTTCCAAGGCCAGCACAAACTAGCAGGAAGCAGTGGAAATGCGCAAAGGCGCCGCCTTTCCGGCCGCCGGAGCCAAGAAATGCCACTCGGGAGGGGACGGTGCCGCTCGATCCCAGGAGCCGCGCCGTCAGATCTCTCGGCCGCGAGACCCGGGCGGTTAGCGCCGTGCTCCGTGCGCCACTGCCGCAGCTCTCCAGCAGATCCGGCCGCCAACGCCGCCACCGCGGCCGGAGAGGGAGGCTAGGAACATGCTTCCTGCTTGGTTGCTTCTTCCTCCTCTTGCTTCTCGCGTGTGGCCGTGTGCTTACAGCTTTCGGCGAGCTGCAGCGAGAAGCGCTTCTTGCTCTGCTTTGGTTTGGTTGGCTTGCTTCCTTCTTCTTCCTCTTGCTGTGTGCCTCCTGCCTCCCTCCTGCTGCGTCAAGTTGTTCTTGGGGTTTTAACCCCACGAGTGGTGCTCCTCTTTTTCAGTCTCTCTCTGCCCTTGTCTCCCTCGTTTTCTTAAAAGAAAAACTGATATCCTCTCTCTCTCTCTCTCAATTTCCTGAGGCTTTTGGTAATTTTCTGCATACTCTTCTTTTTACTAGTGTTGTATAGGACGTAGTACAACTGTGAGCGAGTAAACATTGTATAGTACCTTATTTTTATAGTGTAGAAATTTTCTCTTTTTTCTAGCCAGTGTGTAGGCATGAAGCACATAAATAGTATAAAAAATAGGCTGTATCTACGTTTCAAAGAAAGGGAAAATTTGCTGTGTATTTACAGTGATATAAAATAAGTTTTGCCTTAAAAACTAGAATAGCTATTACTACTTTGGAATAATATACTCTAACAGTTATCATTAAGTACGATGATATCATATTAAGGTAGTACTGTGTAGTGTTTTAGAATGCCGCACCATAAAATTTCCATGTTCTTAACGAAAAGTGTATGGCCAGGAATAATTATTTTCGTGTTACAAATATCTAAAAGAGCTGTTGTGCATGTGGGGATCAGTCACCAGAATACCTGTTTCAAATTTTATTTTTATATCTTTTGCAATGATTAATGAATATATTTGTTCTTGGTTACTCATGAGAACAGATGAGCTCAGGCTCTCGGCGATGTTTTGGTAGGTCCGTAGGTAAGTACTACGTACTTCCTTAGGTTTCCAAACACATTATGTTTCGAATGTTGATGTGTTCTTTGAAATGCATCTTTAACCATCGTTTTATTTTGTTTATAAAATTTAAAAAAAAACATTATATAATAGAAGTATGTTTTGATACTAATAAAAAATATATGAACTTTTTCTTAAAAAATAATATATGGTTTTTACGTGGCCACTCTAAATAATTTAAAATATTGTTGTAGTTAAAGTTTAAAAACTTTAAGCAGTTTAAATCGTCATATTTATTGAAACTGGCGGGAGCAGTAAACTGCTCAGAAACAAAATGTGAGGCCACTGTTACTGTAATTTACGTTCCACTGCATTTTAACCTGATGTCATGCTCATTCAAGCTATGTATTTATTCCCTGCCATACATTTTGGCTTCAAAGCCGTCCTAATTTTGATTTGATTGGAGTGGTTACACAGCTCGTGCCAGTCAAACTAGCTACACTACCGATCTTGTCTGAACATCTTTGCTGCGAGCTAGCTAGCGGCAGAGGCAGCGCAGTACACAATAGTTAATGCAAAACGCCCAAGAATAAGAATTGTCTCCGTAGAACTTACCAAGCCCTTGTTTGTTTCAGATTAAATTAAATTAAAATTTATTACTTTTGTATAAGCCAAATGATGTAATGTTTTGTAGTTATTTTTGTGGGGTTTTGAATAGTTCTTCTTAAAGTTTGTAAAATATTTTTTCATAATTTTTTAAACTCGTTAAAACGTATTTTAAGGGGGTCACAAATTTGCTACAGTAAAACGCAACTCAACATTAATCTGAAACAAACAAGGCCCAAGTGAGTGTTTCGAACGCGAACGACGGTTCCACCTAGCCGCCGCCGTCCCCTGTCGTCTCCCTAGGTCGTCTCCCTCTATCTCGGTCTTCCTCTCACGCTCCCTCTCGGCTCCTCTCGTGGCATAACCACCCCCGGCGACTTCAGCGCCTCCTCTCCCCCGCGCGGTGCCACCTCCTCAGGCGTGGAGCAGCAAGGCGGGGTTCCTCATCTTCCTCTCTCCGTCTTTTGCAGCGGTGGTTGGCGAGCTCCGACGGCAGCGGCGCTGGGTGGCTTGCGGCGGTGGTCGACGAGGGTGCGGGGGCGTCGCGGCCTTCCTCCGACTCCCCCATTCTCTCTAGATCTAACGTTGCAGCGGGGGCACGGCGGCGGCGCTTCCTCTCACGTGGCTAGCGCCTTAGCGCTCCGCGCTTGGCGGTGCCCAGCGAGTCAGCGGTGCGGCCCTCCTTCGTGTTGTCCAGCTTTGTTCGTGTCCAGGGGCGTTTTTGGGCCCGTGCGGGCTGTGCGACCGCGCAGGGCCCCCAAAATCAAGGGGCCCCCAATTTTAAATAAGTCCATATATATATATACATACATAACTTAAGAGATTTCAATCATTTTATTCAGGCCCTGCTCTGCAACTCGTCGTTTAGCTAGCGCCCAGGCCCAGCCAAAAAAAAAGCATCGACATTTCATTTAGCCCAGCGCCCCAGCCCCTGTCGCTCCGAGTCCGACGCTTCGCCTCCCATGATCCCATCACGTACGCGGTACGTGCGCGGCGACATTCGGCAATCGGCAATCGCGATCGGTGATTCGCGAGGTGCGACTGCGACTGCGAGCCTGCGAGGAGAGGGAGCGTCTCTGTGACTACGCGCCTCGCTGCGCCTTTGCAGTGCGTGCACGAAGCGCAAGCGGCGGCCGGCCGGCAAGGCTCTTTGGCTACGGTCCATAGATTAATAGATAGGTAAATTCCCAATTCCTATAATCCCATCTAAGGCCTATTTTTGTTATTCGTCTTTTGCGTATGTATGTTTAATTGATCCATTGTTTAATTGTTATTGTTGCAACTAGCAAACCATGTTTATATAGCTGTTTTATTTTTTTGTACATTAAGTTAGGCCCATTTTTATTGTTTCGCACAGGGCCTCTAAATTCCCCAGGACGCCCCTGTTCGTGTCTGGCGGTGGCCAACTGTGGCTGTGGTGATGGGTGGTGGCCAGCCGTCATGGTGCCCACGACGACGCCGTCTCATGCCGATGGCATTGGCTCCTTACTACGGGGGCTTGTCTTGGTGGAGGCCGCTCGGGGAGACCGCTCCGTGAGAGGCCGGATCCTTGGGCAGAGGCCCGGAGCTGGCGGTGCTTGGCTAGAGCGTTGGGTGTAGTCGTACTCTAGGATCAGGGTTCGGTGGCCTCGTAGTTCGACGGAGCTCGGCACTGGCTTCTCCTTCTTCCCCCTTCCCCTGAGCCCATCGTGCGGTCTGTTTGGGGGGTTCACCTTGGCAGATGGCCGGAGCAGACGGAGAAGGTGGGCTCTAGGGGCGTGTGTCCGGCGGCTCCTCGGCTCCTCCCGTGATGGTCTAGGGGCGTGTGTCTGGCGATGTGTTGGCCGGAGCTGTCGGAGTGTGCTCCAGGGTCGTGGGGCCGGTGGCCTCATAGCTCAGCGGAGCTCAGCATCGGCATCTTCTTCTCCCCCTCCCCCAGAGCCTGTCTCGGTGGAGGCCACTTTGGGGGTCCGCTTCGGTAGCTGGCTGTTGACGTCAAATAAACGCCAAATCTTTACGTCAACATATTCCGAAATTCCGGCATTTCGAGGGAAAATCATGGTTTATACTAAAATTTTATTTATTCTAATAAAGTTCCACAAGTTTTGATGAGTTGTGGGTCTACAGGTACAAAATAGAAAAAACCAGAGCCAGACCGGGCAAAATGCCAGGCCGGCCGACCCACCTAGGCCAATCCGGCCTGGCCACGCCATCAATCCGGCCCTGTCTTCTCCCCAGTGGCATAAAAACACAAAATGAGGACATCTAGACCATCCACTGCCGTCGGTTTGATCGAATGGACATGGTTGCTTCACAAATGAGTATAGGATTCCCTTGGATTTCTTTCTTGCGCAAGTCCATTTGATCCACCGGCTTAAGGGATTAATCTACACCATCAAGAGAGAATCCTAGAAGAAATCCATGGCCGGGAGGTAAAGAAGCTGGGTCGGCCGACCCACTCTGAGCCCCTTTGGATTCCCCTTTGGAGGAGGATTGCATGACATGTGTCCCTACACGTGGAGCACTCCGGTTGGCTGCGGCACACTATAAAAGGACCCCTACACCTCACTTGTAACACACCACCACACCACACTTCACTTCATCCACTTCATTTAGAGTTGCTCTTTAATTAGAGTAGATTAGTTGGGAGTTAAGAGTTGAGTCGAGCTGAAGCCTCGGAGTTCCAGAAGTGTCTTCGGGAATTTAGGTAACGCTCTTGTATCCTTTCCTGTTTACCAAAAGTATTCAGTAAGACTACTTCATTTATTTTATAAAGTGTTGAGGTTTATTTGAGATTGAACATATCTACATATATGAGTTGTGTGGATTAGCCTTACCGGTAGCTTGTATTCGTCTGGAATCATGTTAGGTTCTCACTCGTATACTTAGAGAGCTAAGTATCGAACCTAAATCATCTTCCTAGGATCCGAGGAAGGTTGATTAGAAATAGTAGCAGACGTGGTGTCTGAGACTAGGACTAACTCGATTTACACCCGGGCCCATGTATATGTGGTAGGTGGTAGGTGGTGACAGCCCTATCCATCCGAAGATATTAATTATCTTGTGCGTAACCCACAGCGTCCGGCTTTGGATCAGTAGAGCCCAATCAGAACGATCATAACCATTTGGGATTCCAATTCAGGATAGCGGGTGGTAGTGAGTGTCCGAGCTCCGACGACGAATATTAAGTGAACCACTGATCATTATTACCCAAGCTCTCTCAATAAACTGAATCGCACAACATTTACGAACTTATTAAACCCGTCTCGTTGTTCTCCCAACTGTCTGCCTAATTATTGTAGCACTCTACTTAGTGTGTGTGTGTCACCGGTCTATTTATCGTATCATGTTTACCCCTTAGCTAGCTGGTTGGTATCTCAATAATATAGATATTAGAATTATCTTTCTCCCTCGTTCCCTGTGGATTCGATACCTTGGAATACTCTTAGGTGAAAACTACAAGCGATATTCGTCCGCTTGCAAATTAATTTCTAAGAGCGTAAGAATCGTCAACACTGGCCGGAGTGGTCGGAGCGGTTAGTCTCCAAGGGCGTGTGTCCGGCGGCTCCTCAGCTCCTCCCGTGGTGGTGTGGTGTGCCGTTGCCCGTCCTTTAGTGAGGCGGCGCCCTTGTCTCTAGCCTGGTCCTGTCCTCGTCTCCTTGCCCTCCCCTTCCTGCGAGGTGCTCGATGGCGTAGGGTGCCGTTTTCTAGGTTAGTGGGGTTTCGGCTGCGTCGCCTGGGTGGCGCGGCATCTGGTCTCCTTCACTTCCCGTGTGCAGGCCACCGGGTGTGGTGGCCCCTCTCCGGTGGCGTTGGCTGGCGACCTTTCTCCGTCAGCGTCTACGTTCTCTGCCTCTTGATTTGGTTCCGTCCTCGTCGTTTTGACCCTTCCTTTCTCTGAGGTGTTAGGTGGCGTGGGCAGCGTCTTCCGTGTTGGGTGGCGGCGTTTGTGCACGCTTTTCAGTTCGACGTCTTCAGTCGGCGGCTCGGTTCTTCTAGTGTTTTCGATCTTCGGCGGCCTCCACCTTGTGTGCTAGTAGGGCAGGTTATGGGCGAAAGCCCTGCCCTGTTGGGCTGATGTTGGTGTCACCTCTGGTGTCGTTCCCTCATTAGAGACATCACTTTTCGGACCTTCTCCTACGCTGGGTGAAAACCCTAGCGGTTTTGCAACGGCGGCGGTTCCCCCGTCGCTACCTTGTTGGAGGCGTCGTGGTTGCCTGTTGTGCTATGGGTTTCTGTTGGGTCTGCAGCTTCAGGAGTCGTTCGTCGTTGTGTGAGTGTTGGTGGTGTCTCCTGTTCTCCCTCTTCTGTATCTCTCTCTCTCTTGTGTTCGGCTTTAGGCCTGGTTGGCAGCAGTGGGGCTGCATTCCTTTTTTCTCCTTTGTAGGTGGTGTTTCCGGCGGTGGCCGGAGGTGTGTCTGGCTTTGGCTGGGGTTGCAAAGAAATGCGTGGTTGTACCTAGACTGATCAAATCTGGGTCGGGCTTTGGGTCGGCCTGAAAAGTCAGACCGAAAAACCAGTTCGAGGCCCGCCCGGCCGGCGTCAGGCTCAATCGGACCGAGCCCGGCCCGAAGCCGGTGGCTCGCCACACTTAAATCGAAAAAATCCGGGCCGGCCAGTCTCGACCACGAAGCCGAAATGAGGCCGAGCTCGACCCGATGACGATCGCTTCGGGCCGGGTTGCCGAGCCAGGCTTCCCATGAACAGGTCTATTGTACCCTGTGTTTTCATGAGCTTTTTATTTTTATTTTCTCCTACTAATCAATGAAATAGGACGGCAGTTCTCCTGCCCCCTCTTTCGAAAAAGACAATAGTTAATGCACTCGCAGGCAATCAACCATTTTCTTTATAAAAAAAGAAAGAAAGGAAGGAAGAAAATGTTTATTTCATTGTCTGTACCAAAACTAGCCACATGTTTATGCCTGCAGAAATGCAGCAAGTTCCATGGAGCTGAGTTCACATAAAAAGCTACTATCATCAGAGAGCTTAACCATAGCCAGCGATGGAGCTCCCTGTCGGCTGTCGCTGATTCCTGAATCCATTGGCACAGCCGCTGCAGTGCATGCGGAGCAGTTCCTTTCCATGAACTGTCGCCGGAAGCATTCGTCGTCATCTCAGACGCTTGCCCGTCGCCGTCTCAGACGCAAGTACGACGACGCAGAGCCACTCGCGTACATATATAAAACATCATACATGTACGCACGTACGAACACATGCAGACATACATGCATCGATCGATCTATGGGTAGCTTCCGGATACAGTGTCAGGACAAGGATGGCTGGATGGGTATGGATCGGCAGGCGTCGTCGTCTTTCTTTTTCCGGCGACAGGAACGCCATGGATGGAGCTAGCAGCACGCGGGATGAGAGCGAGAGGTTTTCCGGCTCCATGGATTCCATTCCACACGATGGCGATGATCGAGCTGAGCTCTGACTCTCTGAGCTGAAGTGAGCTAGCTGTCGCGCTTGCAGGTGACAAAGGGGGCAAAAAATCCACGGCCGTGGAATTAAGGGGGCTGCTTCAGCCGAGGAATCACGGTTCTTTTGCTAACTCTGATTAATATGGGGCGATCGATCGAAATAATTGGGGGCGAGACATACGCTAATTAGTGGACCTTTCTGGGACGCATCAGTGTCAAAGCAGCGTCAAGCTAGCTGTTTACTTCCTGCAGGGTCATGCTATTTGTAGCATGAATGAGGAATCGCTCGATCGGAAGTAGTTTCATGTATGTAGCGCTGGTCATCAGTTCGCACCGGGCTCCGTTTTTTGTCAGAAAAATAGACGGCGTAGTGCGTAGTTCGAGCACACATCGAGGTAACCAAAAAAAATGAGAAAAGGTTGGGCTTTGAGCCACTTGCTTGATCAGCCGACGCCTCCGGCGTACACCAGAAAAGTTTGGCTTATGATGCATGCTCTTTTTTATTTATTTTTAGCAAAACGTGCCAGCACCTCGAAGCTGTCTCTTATTATCTGTGATTCCGATTTTAGACCTTCGAGCATAAATTAAATCAAATTTTAAATTGTACGTGGAGTAGGAATATCAACGGCGGCGCCACTATTGTGGAAGTAGAAAAGGCCGACGCCGCTCCCTCAAATATGGTTGTTGTCGTCGACGAAGGTGGAGGAGATCATGGAGGTGTCCCGATGTTGCATCATTGGAGACAGGGAGAGAGAGGGAGGGAGAGGAAGATTGAGTTAGCCATAGGGAGGAAGGGAGATGAATGGTTAGGGTGAGGCGACAAGTTGGGTCACTAGGTTGAAGGGAGTTGGGGGCTGGGCGACAAGTTGGGTCACTAGGTTGAAGGGAGTCGGGTGCTGATGAATCCTAGGTTTCGAGTGGTAGGATATAGATCTAACGATAGTGAAAGATTGGAGATGGGTCGGGTCGGGTCAAGTTGGCACTCAACAGGTCGGGTGCAAATCTAGACTAAGAAGATAAAACATGTATGATTTTCTCAAATCATATTTCTCAAATAGGAGACAGAAAGGTTTTCCATGCATGCGTTCTTTCTCGTCTCTCAGCACACACCGTTTTTCAATAGATGTCAAAGATACTAGAAAAATATAGTGCAGTAAAACCATTATACTCCAACCAAAAGGGTTTGATATCATCATATCATATTAATTGGAGGAAAATTAAAACCATACAGCTAGTGGATCTTAATTATAACTGATATAGATCTTAAATATGCTTTTAGTTGAATATAATCAGTAAAATCAACACCATCAATCATGGCGTGGTGTAGATTTTTTTTGTTGGCCCTGGTTCTTTACAATTTAAATTAAAAATAGCAGCAGCCACTAAAAATTCGATATTTTTATATAGGGCAGGCGATGCAATATTTTTATATGGTGTTTTAAATGGTTACTCTCGGAGCTTGTAAAATAACTTTTAGATTATAATTTTTTTGGCTAGTTTCTGCCGATAATAACAGGGCCTTAGTGGTAAAAAACTAATGTACATCGACGAAGAGTGGTAACAAAGCATATTTACCTGCAATCTATCAAGTCCTAAGAGCATCCTGACAGCCACCTAGACATGAATAGTATTTTAAAGAGAAATATAAAGGGGCTGTTAGAGATGCTCTACGTACCGGTTTGCCACGGCCAGAGCTGTAGCAGAGGCCAGCTCTTTTAGCTAGCCCGGCCGGGCGGGTGGCGAGAGCTCCCGGCCGGCGGCGAGGTAGCTAGCTAGCTAGGGTCGACGACGGCGAGGGGCCGGGGGTACGGGCGAGCGGTACGTACGTGTGGTGGCGAGGGCGAGGACCATGCACGCACCTACCCGCCCACGTAGGCAGGTCCAAGCAACATGCATGCATGTGTTGATCGTGACCAGCTGCTATCTATCGTGCATGCCTCATCACTCTCATCACCATCATACAACGTACACGTAGTACACGTACGCCCCTGCCTTGCCTAGCCAGTAGCCAGTAGCCAGGTCCTTGTACGTGCACGCCAGGACACTCTCCATCCATGCACCCATCCGTCCTCTGCTTATTTCCATGCATCGCCACGCTACCTAGCTACGTACTCGGTCCTCTTGACTCTGATCAGATCCGAGGCCGGATCTGGCCATATATACACGAGCACTCGAGCATTGCTCGGTTGGAATTCTCGGTATCTTTTGATTTGATACATATGGCCTCTTATTTCTATTATTTTTCTACTTCATTTCACTTTATTTTTTTGTTGCAGCGGATGTACATGAACTCTTTCATTTTTTGGTTGCAGCGGATGTACATAGACTCTTTCTTTTAATCTGACATGCACTCTTATTACTATTATTTTTTATTTCAAAATTCTGTATTGTTTTGTTTTAGCTGGTACAAGTTTTTCTTGCCTGCCATGGATTCTTATTTCTGTCATTTTTAATTTCACTCTTTCTATTTTTTATTGTTTTAAAAATCTAACTCGTTATAATCTGGTTCCACAACAATCAACATCGTAATTCTTTCTTTTTTTTCGATTAACGTGGAAATTTTCATAATTTTATTACTCCGTTGGACCTTGTTTTAATTATTTTTTTGAACTACCAATAAAAAATCTCTTACAATAAAAATTACAGCAGGATTAATTAGATATATGCCACCGTATATAAGATTATGAAATTAGATGATTCCAACTTCACGTGTCTATAACATATAGCTATGTCATTGGCACATAGGATGACAAATCTCTAAACTTCAATCTTTACAATCGCAATGGTTGAAACATTGTGCATCTCTTTCTATGAATGAATATAATGAGAAATAGAGAACCATTTATGTACTTCACTTGTGCTAGCTAGATTTTGGTTTCAAATAAAAGATAAATACATATGATAAATTCTTAGACTACCTAGTTGATGATGAATTCACTTAGGCCTAGTTCTTTTTAGCTTAACAGCTTAACGACTTATCTACATTTTGAAAACACATATGCTTTGAGTTTTTTTAGTCCATTTTTTCGCTGTTTTGAAGGTGGATACTAACACTTTTAAAAGCAAGTCAAACGAAATGTATCCGAATCTCGAGACTACCTCGAGAAGCTCTCGAAATTCAGTCATTTCAGCCATTCAGCCGTTCAACTGTTCAGATCAGCTCAAAAGAACAAGGCCTTAGTGTCTACATAGCCATCAGGAAAAGAAGTATGGGCTAGTCTTAATTAGCTTTGTGCATGTGCCATAACTCTTCGCCCCGACACCGACCCTTCGCCTCGATGCCGACCCTTCGCCCCGACGCGGCCGCCTCGATGCCACGTCCCTCGCCTCCCCACGCCGGCGCCATGTCGCCTCTCTTCCTTCACCCTTCGTCGTCGCCGCCCTACCACGTCCCTACGTCATTGCCGCCAGCGCCGCCATCTATAGGTTTGCTCTCCCCACACGCATCTGGCCGCCATTGAGGTGCCCTCTCTCTCTCTCACGGCTGCCACCGAGCCGCCTGGCGCGCCGCCGCCCCCTCTATCTTCGGTTTGGGTGCGGATTTGTACCCGTAGGTGTTTTCAAGTTCGAGTATGGACGATATCTTCCGGTTTCGGGTTCGGATATGGTTGAGGTGTACCTGAAGATCCTCACCCGACTGTCATGGCCATGATTTAGTAAAATAAAAAAATACGATTAAGGAATTCTTGAAAAAATTAAGGTAGTCGAACCAAACGTACACATGCATGTAAAGCCGAAGGTGGCGTCACATCCTCGTTCTGTTTCCCCGACGGGACGACGAGTGGCCTGCGTGCCATCCCTCCCTTCTATCGGCCACGCCCACGCACGAGTGACTACTGTTCCCGATATTTCCCCCCCTAGACGTACGTGCACTGTCTAATCAGCTCAAATCAACGCTCCACGCCAAACCTCTCTCTCTCTCTATCTCTCTCACTCCCTCTCCCGTGTTGGTGCCAACACCACACCTCGCTCTATCGGCGCCGTACGTCGCTCTCGCTCCCAGAGACTTTTGCTATATAAGCACGCACGCACGCACGCACGTACATACCTGCAGGAGAGAGAGAGAGAGAGAGAGAGAGCGCTACAAGATCGAGGTGTCGGCGACGACCTAATTACCAGCAGCCGCTATGAGCTCAAATTAATCGCAAAGCAGCAGTCACGTATACACACATGCACGCTAGCTCGAGCTACCCAAATCGCAAGCCATGCATGCACTTAATTAGACTTTGGGTTGGCCACGACCTAACAAGCTCCGGCCATTAAACCCTACCCGGGCCCACCGGCCACAAACCTCCCAGGCATCTCCATGCATGGACACCGGCCTGCTCGATCGCGCTTGCAGCTAGCATCGATCTCGTCAATGGCGGAGGAAGAAGCAGGAGGAGAGAGAGAGGTATATAGTGGCGTGGTGAGTGCTGTTGCGTAGGAGGTTTGCAGCAGTAATAAAAGATGCATGGCGTGTGTACTGCATGCCCGATCGATCGATCGGCCGCACCCCCACACGTACGGAACTACGGCGCAGAGATAGGAGCTGGACCATCTCCATCTCATCCTCTCTCTCTCTCTCTCTCCCCCTCCTCCTCATGCCGTGCCTGGGACCCCTCACCAATGGTCCTCCTCTCTCTCTCTCTCTCTCTCCCCTCTCTCCTGCGTCTGTCGTGTGTACGCACCACAACGGGGCCGGGGAAAGGACCGGCTCTTTGTGGGAGGGGTCAAACGCGGCGCTTCTTTTCTGCTCTCCACGCATCGATCGGCATCGGCCATGGAGGAAGGAGGAAGAAGAAAGAAATAGTGTGAGAGAGAGAGAGAGAAAACAATGGCTTTGGGTCCAGACCAGAGGGAGGAGAGAGAGAGAGAATGCAATGCACTGCAGCGTAGTGGGGGGTTGCCCTAGCTATAGGGGGGGCCCTCGGGATTGGGGCCGAGCGCGAGCCAAGCGTCTCAAAATGGTAGCCGCCCTAGGTACGGTACTCTCACTCTCCAAGCGATCCGGCCACCAGCATCTCTCTCTCATCCTCTCACTCTCTGCATGATCGCACCGTGTAAACGCAGTGGTAAATTAATGGAGTAATTGACTGAAGTGAACAGAAGGGTTTGGATTTTGCTTTTGACATTTTGATGCAGGTATAACTAACCGTATAAACCGCCTTGCTAATTGTACGACGGACTACTTTCAGTTGAAATTCGTGGGGACCATCTTTTCAGCGAATTCTCCGCATGGCAACACCGATTCGATCGAAATCCTTCTTATGAGTAAAGGATTCAAAATCAATTTAGACCATTCAATCCACGCACGCCTAGCATCCCTCACTTAGCTCTAAAAGGTACTCCCTCCATTTCAAATTATAGGTCGTTTGACTTTTTTGACACGTACTTTGACCATTCGTCTTATTCAAAAAATTTTATAATTATAATTTATTTTTGTTATGATTTAGTCTATCATGAAAGTTACTTTAATAATGACTTGAGTTTTTTCATATTTTCACTAATTATTTGAATAAGACGAGTGGTCAAAGTACGTGTCAAAAAAGTCAAACAACCTAAAATTTAGAACGGAGGGAGTAGTAACTTAGAAATGCTACATTCTAGATTGGCAGAGATAAATTATGGCCGGCCTTGTGGAATATAATGTCAGCGCCCGGATAAGGCGATACTATAGAGCGATCGATGCATTGCATGTTTGAAGGTGCCCATGATTTTTTTAAAAAGAAATATGTACTTGAGAATTTTTGCATGTTTTGGTGTTTTCATAATATTTTTTTAAAAAAATTTATGTGTTCTAGATATACCTATCCTTATGGATATGGATAGTGTCCTCTCGTGGAGAATATATGATACCCCATCGTCTGATTTGATAACCCCATCTATACTGTTGGTATGAGATCCAATAAGAAGCAGCTCTAAAGCTGCTTTTGGCTTTATTCTAGGGCAAAGCATGCATGTGAGGAGGCCAACGAGAGGTGGGGTTAGCTTAGCTAGTAGAGCTGCAAGTGATCAACACAAGAACCAAAGGCATTTAGGGTGTGGTGAGCATGCAAAACCAAGCCCTAGGAAATATCAAAAGAAATGCATATCAAGTACCAAAGCAAAGCCATGCATTCCAGTAGTAATTTATTTTTATTTTCACCCTAGCTTCCTCCCTTGTTCCCAAGCTAATCTCTTCGAACTTTGAATTCCTCCTTTTTCTTTTTCCTACGACGCTATTCTTCTACGCAAGCACTTTTCTTTTCTTCTCTGTGCTCTGCCTGGCTTTTCCGGGGCTAGCCTATCATAAAAAGAAATGAAGAGATCGATCCACGTCCATGGTAAAGATTGGAGATTTTCAATTCGTATATGATCAGTCCAGGAGAGGCCCACCTCTTCTTGGAAGAAATAATTATGTAAATTTCCTAATGCTAGGGTTCTGATCACTTGGTAGTGATGGCTGTCAAATCCATCAAAGAATAGCCTCCCCCACCCCGCTCCCTCTCATTAGGATTCTTGCTTATCTATAATCTGCAAATCTGCTCCATATTTTCTTTCTTACAGAAGAAGTTAAGGCCTCTTAGATTCGCCACTGTGGTTTGTTTTTTTTTAAAAAAAGTTGAGGGCTCTAAAAAAACTAAAAAACACTTAAAAATATTTTTGACCTTTAAAAAAACACCACGGATCCTCAAAAAAATTATTACAAAAATGTTACAGTGAATGGTATGTATAAAAATAATAAATTTTACAAACCAAAACAGAACCATATCAAAACCATGAACCAAAGAGGAGCTACATATGTGCAGACTTTATTTCCTTGCTTATTATTAGTATAGTAATCAAAGTCCGGTGGCTTGTTTGAGATTACTTGTATTTAGGCCCTAGATACTACTAATTAACTATTCCAAAACTTTCGTTTATGTTGGATAGTTTTCATATGAAAGATAAAATATTCGGTTTTGCTGCTTCTTAGGCGACTGATTTTTAAATAAGTCTAAATTCTACAGCTAGATTTTTTATATGTCCTATAGAGACGTTTCATCAAAGGTCTAGAAAATCGACTGAGAGATAAATAACTCTCAAGCGTCTGATGATAAGTCAGTCCCTAAAATATTTATCATGTTTTTTTTCGGAAAACCTCTTCGTTGCAAGGGGGGCATGAGGAGAAGAAAACTGCAGCTGATTTTTGTTGTCCTTAATTCCATGGAATGGAAGGTAATAACAATTCAGCGGCACTGGGCAGTGGAGTTTATGCTCCCAGGACAATGCCATGGCTTTTTGCAGCGCTAGATCCTAGAGCTTTCTTATTTGAGGATCTGCCCAATTGTACCATTCCCAGCTTTAAATCTCATCACTCCATGTACTGTGTCTGTGATGGCACTCTCTCTCCCCCTCCCCTTTTTCTTCTCTCTCTTCTGCTTTGTCGTGTCAAAGAACAGTATGATTGTGCTTGATGTGACGAGGTGACCCCAAGTGGCTGTACAATTGTCACCAATTGAATCCAGGGAAATAAATTGACATCAACTAATCGCCCAAAAGTGGCACTGTTCATATATACCTACAAACCTAGCTGTACGTGATGTGCTCTGCAGTGCACTCTCATGCATGCTGGTACGCTTCAATCAGCACCCAATTCAGGCAGAGGCTTCCCCTAGCTAGTGAATGTTTTATAAAGAAGAAAGAAGCAGATTGGTGTAAAGAAAAGAAGAAAGAAAATACTACTGAGAGAGATAAAGGACTCTCTCTCTCTCTTCTTTCTATCATTGGCCACTGCTGCTGCATCATGCTCTAGTAGGCCTTTTTTTCTTTTGATCCTCCTAGGAATCTCCCGAAATGATGTGCAAGAAATGTAATGAGGAGCAGGAGAAGGAGCAGCAGCAGGAGGAGGCAGCAGCTGCTGCAGCAGCAGCTGCTGCTTTTATGCTTGTGTAGCTTGCTTTCTCTTTGCAAACGAGACCGACCGATCGATCGATCGATCACTCTCGTCAAGCACACAGGCAGCTCAGCTGCTAGCTGCTTGCAGTAAATAGACTGCGAAAACTGTGAAAAGGTCGTCGTCGTGGCGATCGATTTGATCCTTCGTCAGTCTTCGCGGTGTTTCCTGAAGCTCTTGCTGTTGCAGTTGCTAGCTCGGTGTGTTGGTCTTCTTCTCGTTTTCTTGATCAGCATCAAGTGGCTGCTGAGCTGGAGGGTAAGGTCCCGGGCGTGCCACGTGGACATTCGTTGTCTCTCTACCGACTGCATTGCATGGCTGATATGGCTGTGGGCTTTGATGCAATCATGCTTCACAGCCTTGCAGAGCTAGCTCTAAATATCATGACAAGGCAATGCCTATCTTCCTTTGATGCTGCCAATTTTTGGTAGTCATATGGTAGCTATCTGGGTCTCTGGTTCCTGAATGCACCGAGTGAGTGAGTGAGTGGTACACTACTCAGAAGTAGAACTAAACTATAAACAGGGGAAAACCATATTCAGAGCTACAGTACAATTCAGGTAACAACCCATCAGAAAGATACACACTGAATCGAAGTTTAAAATCAAGAACACAGAGAAACATCGGCGTCATATATAAAATCAGGGCAAAGGATTACCACAGCCACATTGTCCTATGATCAAAACCCAAGACATGCCCGCATCTACTTGGATAGCTTTGCAGCTCCAGAAAATCAACGTTTGTACAGGGGATGGTTGATGCATACCGCTACACACACATGCAGTGGCAACAAAAATAGTGTTCCTGAAGGAAACCCCTCACCCACACCAGTCCTCTTAATTCATGGGGTGGGCCCACGTGGCAAAGGGGACTGGGCCCACTGGCCCTGTCCTTGGGGCAATCAAATCCTAGATGTGAGAGCAGCTGGGAGGCCGGGTAATGCATGTGGTTGCAAAAGCTTGAAATGACAATTTTCATTGAAAGGAGGAAAAAAAAGATAATGGGAAAAGGAGAGAAACAGTGTCAAAGGTAGTCAAGAAAGGCATCCAATGATCCCAAGATGGCCTATACAAGGCTTAACTTTTTCCACTGCGGATGAACAAAGAATTAAAAGATTGTGAGATGTGTGATAAAGTATATGTGCAGCAAGTGAGCAATGGCCTGAGATGAAGTAGCTGCTCTACTAGCACCTTTGTTAATTAGGCATAGATGACCTTCAGGCACTTGCATCCATGATTACAAAATTCAGCATGAGATGCAACCTTTATATATGTCAGTATGCCCTTAACACACAAAAACATGTCCTCACCCAGGTTTCTACTTTAACAAAAATTTAGAAAAGTAAGTACGTACTATTGTGCACCACCGATGCTGCATTGATATAAGGAAAAGTCTATATTTCACCCTGAACTATTACCCTTCGTTTACGTACCCCTTTGAACTATGAAACCAGGTATTCCGCCCCCAAAACCAGAAAATAGTTGCAAATAACACCCCGCAAAGGTTTTAAGGGTGGTTTCGTCCACCTGGCGGGTGAGGTGGCAATTTAGTTAAAAAATATATATAAATAAATTTTAATAATTATGGGTCCCGGCTGTCATCTCATCCCACTCCCTCATCTCTCATGTTCTCTCACCCATGGCTCTCTCTCTTGCCTCCCTCTCTCTCCCCGCGCCGCCTCTCCTTCCCCCACTGCAGCCTCCCAGTCGCCGCCCCTCCCTCCCCGCTGCGGCCTCCCGGCTGCCACCCATCCTTCCCTGCGCTGTCCCTCCCTCCCTGCTATGGCCTCACCGCCTGCCCCTCCTCACAAGAATCACTGCTGCCATCTCACCCCTTGCCGCCTCCTGCGCCATCCCCACTGCCGTCACCCTTCCCCACGCCATCCCTGCTGCCGCCATCCCTCCCCGCTCCATGCTCGCCGCTGCCGCCCCTCCCTCGCGCCATCTCCGCTGACGCCGCCCCTCCAACGCACCCGGCGCCACCTGCGCCGCCCACCGACACGTCGCTAGCGGCCTCCTCTCTCCTGCCTCCGCGGCCTCCCCCTGCCGCGCTGCCTTGCTCGGTGCAGAGAGGAGAAAGGAAGAGAGAGAAGAGAGAAGGGAGAGAAAGGGACTTACAACAGGGCCGCATTTTTATTTTTCATTTATTTGTGATTGTACTGCCAAGTCACCGGCCACGTGGGTAAAACAACCCTCAAACCACCAACAGGGGGTTATTTGCGTTGGTTTCGTGGTTTTGGGGGCAGAATTAATACCTAGTTTTATAGTTAGGGGGGTATGTAGACGAAGGGTTCACGATGCATGCATTTTCTTATAGCAAAGGAATTGGTAGGATACATACAGTGTTAAACAGAGAAGCAAAATATTAGCGTACAAGTTCATGCATGGATGCATCCATGCTCTCGACAATGGGAAAGGAACATGGATGCAATGCAAATACCTTCTTCTGCGAAGTAATAATATACCAACAATTCATCTCGCTTGGTGTGGAAAAAATGAAGCATGGGAGGCTTCACTTCTCTGAAGTCTGAAATAAGTCCAGATCTGGTCAACAAAATACTCCAACATCTCTCTCTCTACTTCGATGGCTCTCTCTCTCTCTACCTCGATGGCTCCATCATTGCATTACAAGGATACAAATAAGCGTGCATGGGCCAAATGGGAATATATCACTTTAGAGAATTAAATCTAGGATAGCATGTACATGTATGCTTGCTTCTGTCCTTACACAGAAAAATCCCAGCTTAATATTAGACCAGGTCCCTTAATTAACTATAGATCGGGTCCATTATGCCTAATCGACTAGTACTTTCACAATGTATGCTGTTTAATGATGGTACCTAATCTTCTGAAAGCAACTGATGAAGGTCAAATGAATAATGAATCTATCTATTATATATATAAAGAAGGGGAAAAAGAAGCCACCACTTTCGTCCACATCATCCAAATTATTTCAGCCGTTCGATCAACGGTGAGACCAAATTATAACGGCTAGGATCAATCAAAGAAATTCTCACATAAATCCAAAAAAAAAAGATCTATGACGTTCATTTTGTGGGGCCTGATTATAACGGCTTGGATTAAAAGAAGAATATTAGAGCCGTTCGATCAACGGTGAGACCAAATTACAACAGCCAAGATCAATCAAAGAAATTCTCACACAAATCAAGAAAAAAAATAAAAGATCTATGACGTTCATTTTGTGGGGCCGGATTATAACGGCTTGGATTAAAAGAAGAATATTAGAAATTCAAATTAAATACTAAAGATGATATAATATGGTTATTTTATCCGTTCAATCAACTGTGGGACCAAATTATAACGGGATAGATTATGGCGAGCGCCAGGCGTCGGACGTCCGACGCCTGGCGGGCTCGCCGGACCAACCTGGTCCATTGGATCAACGGCACCGCGTGGATCCGACGCGCTACCGTGCGCGCGCGTGCCAGCGAGTTGTTAGTCGTTGCTAGCAGTGCAGTTGATTAAATTTCCAAATAAACTTCTGATTTTTGTATAAAATTCAAACAATGTTCAAAATGCGTGGAATAAATTTCATAATTCTTCTAAAATTGAGAGCAACCCATTTTAAATTCTTTTTAATTCTTTTTTGATTTTTTCACTTTTTTTTATGTGAAACTAGGAGAAGGCACTTATGAAACTTACATCTATACTAGTGAAACTTGGCCATGTGCTGACGAAGCTTGGTCGTGTGCTGATGAAATCTGTTGAAACTTGGATGAAATTTCGATGTAACCTGATGAAACTTGGATGAAACCTGTTGAAACTTGAATTGACCTGACGAAACTTGAAGAAACTTGTATGAGACCTGTTGAAACTTGATGAAACTTGCATTAAACCTAATGAAACTTGACAGTTCGGCAAGTTTAACGAATATAAATCCAAGTTTCCGTAGGCGAAACCCAAGTTTCACAGGGTAAAGTTTGAAGAGTTATATGACAACATATATCTTGTTTTGTTCGCAAAAATACGAGAAACATGTTGGTGCAAACGGTTTGTGGATTAGAGCACCCAGTCAAAAATTATGATCACCGAAAGAAAAAAATATCATGGGCCCCACCTGCATGCCGGCACACAGTGCAGCTCCCTCCCCCCCGGGCACGTTTTGCGCGGCGCGCCCGAGAGTCCGGACGCGCCGGACGTCCTGCCTCTAGCGTTTCTGAGAAATTAATCAAAGAAAAAAAGATCTATGCGGCTTAGATTAAAAGAAAATATTAGAAATTCATATTAAGTACTAAAGTTGATATAATATATTAGAGATAAACTCTAAATCCGATCTGATATGTTAGAGATAAATTATGAGTTAGAGATAAACACTATATACCAAAACAAATCTAACCGCACAAACGCGCGGGCCACCTCGCTCATTAATATTATAATGCAAATTTGCAATCCCATGGGACTCTACAGATACCTGCACAGGACTGATAACATTCACATCACTAGCTTATGCATGAAACAGTGCAAAAGTCCAATTGATCAAACATAGCATAGTATAATCTTGAATGGCATCACACCCTAGTTTTATTATTTAAAATTTCCTAACCTTAATTTGGACCATCTCAGGGGGGGAATTAAGAGGATAACAACAACAAAGGACCAAAGCCACCAGCAAACGCAAAAGCGCATTAATTAGCATATATGTGACAGAGACAATGCCCTAATATTATACATCAGGTGGGCCCATCCCTGATGATAAACACCAGGACATAGGTGCATCATACAAGCTACTACTTGAAAATTAAACACCAATTGTTTTTGCCCTGTACATGTTGAAGTGGTCTAGAGCACAAGAGAGGGACAATGATGATGATTAGGAGGGAATCAATGTTCCCCATGGGCCTTTTAATTATGGAAACCTCATGCCGTTAAAGAGAAAAGCCATATGCAAATGCAATGCAGGCATGCCATATGACACTGCCTGCCCCATGCATGTCTTGATCCTGCTCCTTTATGCCACTCCAGGAGGCAGACACGCAGCTTGTCCAAAGCTAATTAACCTTGCCACGTCACGGCACGCCCGCACGCAAGCATGTGGTGCCTTCTTCGGTTCTTCAATTAGTAGAGTAATTAGCAAATTGAATTGTGTCACACGGTGCAGGTACAAAAAGATATATATGCATATGCATGGAGCTATAAGCATTGTGGTTCTTATCCTTGGGTATCATGAGCTAGCACTTGAGGGCAAGTTGGACTTGTTTTACTGCAATAATTAAGCATTTGAACGTCTGGGGAAAGCAAGGCTGGATCATCCGACCTGACTGATTTGTCAAGAGGAAATGACCAATTAGCAGAGGAAAGCTTCTGCATGATCAGTAGATGAGAGCCATACATACATATCTGTTGGGCAAGCATGCGTGCGCATTAGCAGACGAGAAGCGATAGAATTCGAGAGTCAAAAAAGGGGTTGAAAAAGGGAAAGGCAGCAGCAACTTTCCTCCAATTATCTCCCCGATATTATCTGAATCTTTGAGCCATCAGTGTCTGAACTTTCAATCTTTCAAATGGCGCGATATTTTCTGATCCCTGGTTCCCTTCTCGCATGTCGTATCCTGTTCTTGTGCCAGCACGGAAGCTGCCAGATTATATAATATATATTAGCCCTGGCTTGTTTTATTCTTGGGCCTCTGCCATTGACCGACGTGTTCAGTCTCGTCCTGTTCCTTGCTCGGCCATGCACGCATGCATGGCGGCAGCATGGTCCCTGCAGATGGTGGTGCACTCGCTTACACTGATCATCCACTGTGACAGCAACGCCTTGCACATCCATGCATATGCATGCATCGATCGCTCGATATTCAGAAGCTGATCGAGTGAGATCGAGCACTGTGTCCTTTGATTCTTTCTCACCTAGTTCTGCATCTTCTGAACGAGAGATCGATGGATGATGCAGGATGGACGAATGATCAATAGTGGTAGCAGCAGCAGCACTACTACTACTACTAGTAGTACTAAACTGGTGCGTGGTGTGCTCCACAAATCCTCAGAGCAACAGAAACATGAACAGCAACGGCGAGGGAGCAATCCTGCCCTCTGCATGAGTAGTGACCTAACACAGGTACACGCAAGGGTCAGTGAGGCAGTGATAGCTAAGCTTAGGCAGACAGGAGAGTGAGGTGCTGAAGAAATAAATCTGGGCACAAACGCTAGACAGGCTCCCCTGTCCATAACACCACAGCATATATGCAGGCAGGCAGGCAGGCAACATAACAAGAGGCATTTTTTTTTTCTGCTCATGCATTCTGCCCAAGAACCAGGCATGCATGCAGCAGGCAGGCAAGCAGGAAGCGGGGATATCTTTTTCTTTTATTTTCTTTTCTTTTTTGCATCTCCCTTTTCCATTCCTCTGCCCCTATTCATTGGTTTGTATATTGTGTGATCAAGTGGTGGCGCCCCATGCCATGCATCCATGCGTTGCATTGATCAGTTCTCGCTAGCTCCAGCTGCTGCTGCAGGCTGCAGGCTGCAGATCTTGGGAGCACTGTTCAGCAAGTGATGCCTTCTTTGGACTGAGATGATAAGCTGAGCCTGACTCCAACTGCAGTGCCATGCACACAAGCATGAACAGTACAATTACTGTTGCTCAATCAATTCTAAAAAAATTTAAAAACTGTTGCTCCATCAAGGAGATCGAAGAGAGATGGGAGGGCCACACTTGTATCAATGCATCGCATGCAATTCTTTTCTTCCTCCAGTGAGATGCACGATGGTAGATTGATAGGGGGGTGAGATGAGAAGAGAAGGCAGCAGAAAGCATGCAGGGCATGGACATGTCTGGTGGTCTGGGTGGGCGTTGTGTGCGCCCATGCACGCATACACATGCACAAGTGCGAGCTAAGCTAGCTATACATAATGCATACCTGCTGGATCATCAGTCAAAGTACACACATGTATAATTCAGATCCTCCCCATCTCTAGGCACCTACTAACTTTTAACTCCACTCATCCTTGCACCAATGCATTCATATATATGGCAATTCCCAGCTAATTCGATTCTTGTCATACCGACGAGGCGATGATGACCCGTTGGGAAGCTGATGTTGTGCCATCGTCAGAGCATGCCCATCAGGCACTGCAACCCGGCATTGTCATTGCGACGCCGTCTGTAAATCTGACGCGATCATGCGATTCAAATTTTTTCGCGCCTGATGAAATAGCGGCAGGGATGCAGTGCCTGATGGGCATGCTCTCATGGCATATTTGCTTGGCACGTGCTGCCGTCGAGGAATCGGACCGGATCCCATCACCTTTGTTTATTTCCATCGCCAAGAAAGGCGATTCGAACAAATTTTAGTGCAAGTTCACTGCAGGATCTCCCATCTTTTCCGAGAGTAGCTAATTAATAACCGACGGTTTTAAGTCACCACCGTGTTAACACCGCTGACCTCCTTGCCAGGAAGGGCTGGCCTCATCAGATAGCCTGCTGCTTTTTCTATGGCCCTTTGGAGACGATCTATCACCTCTTTGGATCCTGCAACTTCGCATCGGTGGTCTGGCAAACACTGCTCCCCCACAATCCCCCTCACTCTAGCTCGGTCGGCTTCTATGACTGGTGGCTCTCCAGGCAAGCCGGTCTTCCGAAGCCCACCGCCAAACTACTCAACGGCGCCATCATCCACGTGATTTGGGAGATCTGGAAGGGGCGTAACAGGTGCATCTTCCAGAACTAGAATCTAACTGCCCTCCAAGCAGCAGCCTCCTCTTCTGTGATCCCCTTCTGTCTGATCCTCCCCCCTCTTTCTCCCTTCCTCTCTCTCTCTCATCCCTGTTGTGACCCCAGTACCTGTAATGGAAATCCAGCACTACGAGGCGATACTAATCCCAGTTTAGTATCTTATGATGGACAATACGGTGTAATCACACAGTATATTTAATCAAAGGGAAATACGAATAAACTGTAGCATTTTTATTACAAAAGGAACTGGCATACCAGTTTGAACTGTCCATGAGGAATTAAATAACAAGCATAAAGATCATCAGAGTATCAAATTAAATAACTGCGATAAGATTCCATGGCGTCGACCAGGACACCTTTACTAGTCTTGCGCACCCACGTCAGGGTCCTCCTAGTCCTGACCGAAATCTATATAAATATGTCCGCGAGAAATTTAATGAGTACGCGGCTACCCAGCAAGCAATCCTTAAATATGAGTGCAGGATCAAGGGTGGGATTAGGTTCTTTTGCTCAAAACCTATTTCTAGTCAAATTTTAGTTAATCGTATTTTAGTTAAGTGAATGCATGATGATTGACATCAACTCACAATTTCCAATAGAAGGTGCAATCTCGCACCAGACCAATCCCAGCCTTAATGTAGTCAAATTTATTTATTAAAAAAGGGGTATGTCTACATGTGCAAACCTCTCGCCCCGTCCATGACCGTGGACATGGCTATCATGATAGTTTTAACTCTGCAGAGTGAGTACAAATTTTCCCACAAGCCCCGTCTCATCCTCTATGAAAAACGGTACAAAACTTTTCCAGCCTACTACGCCCACCACTTCGCCTGCCCTTTCTTTTGGTTTCCCCGGCCCTGCCGGTGTCCGCCGCGATAGGGCGCCTGCTACTTCTGGACACCACCCGTGGGTCATTTCCCATTTAAGTCATTCGGTCTCAGGGATGCACCTACCCCTCAGGGGAGATTGCAAGCCTCCCCCTAGGGCAATAGTGACGAAACATAACCGGGTAGCCTACGAGCAAGTGGTTAGTGGGTTTCGTAGTGTACTAAGCCAGGGCCGAAGGCACAAGTGGTTGTATGGTATGGTTTGGTCTAGCAATACACAAGCTTGAGTCTTTATTAGAGGAGACCGTCTCATCTCCACCACAATCCCGAAAACATCTCTATCAGGTCTCCCCTAAATCTTCTACACTAGTTTTAGTTGTTTAGGTTTCATCCAAAAACACTACCATGAGGCGTACACCTCACAAAACACATTTTATAGTGAATTCCAAAACAGTCCTACCCACTAGTCAAGGATAGGCTAATAGAAATGTCAACGATTTAACAAGGTGTAACATCCCAAATTTTTAAAACCAATTTGGCACGTTAACAATTTCCTAAATTGCATAATTTTAAAATCACAAAATAATCATGTCATATTGCATCATGGCATCATTATTGCATGCTCTGCATTTAAATTGGAAAATTGATTTAATCTTGTCATTGCATGCACTCTCATTGAAAAATTTAATAATTATTTAGTGCATGTATTCTACTTCTTTTAAGCCAATCCCAATGAAATTTTTGGAATTATATTAATAAGTTTTGGGAAAGCAAATAATATTTCCTAAGTATTAAAGTATTTAAAGAGGCTATTTGAAGGTATAATTATTTGGAAACCAGGAAAAATTCAAAAGGGTCTTATTCTCCTTTCGGCCCGAGTCGGCCCACTCCCCTTTTCCTCCCTCTCCTTTTTCCCCTCCTCCTTCCGCTATTGGGCCTTGACCTCGCGCCAGCCCAGCTCGCATTGTCGTCTCCCTCGCCCAATGCAGTGGTCTCACCGTCGTGTGGGCCCACCTTGTCAGCCCCTCTTCTTTTCCTCCCCTGTTTTCTTCTTCCCCGCGCGCTTCTCGACACGATCGCCATTGTACCTCTCCTCCGGCCTCGCCACCAGCATTCCCATGAAATCACTCGCCCTACACTCTTCCGCGGACCCTCTCCGTCCCCTACCCCTTTCTTGTCTTATCGCGGCCGAACCACCCTCCGCGTTCAATGCGCTTCCCTCACTAAGACCGCCGGAATCGACACCGGCGATCGCCAACCCATGAGTCGCATTGAATACGCCCGGCGAAGCATTCCTATAAATGGGTATCGCTACCTCCGCTGCCTTGCTTTGCGCCACCAAGATCGGACGTACACCGAAGCGGTGCGTTGCTCCTTCTCTCCGCGTCGTCGCCGTTATTCTGTGGTTTCGCCGCGATTTTCCACACCAACCTCATCGTGCATTTGGCGCAGGTCGTTCCCGTGGAGCTCGCGCCGTTGATTTGGAGCCGGGTGGTCCGCTCACGTGTTCCCGAGCCCACGCCGTCGCCGCCGCCGTGGTCTCACTGCCTGGCCGTCTTGCTTGTTCCGGTGAGCTCACCAATCGTTTTATTCCTCTCCGTTGTTGCTCGCGATCGAAGGATTGAGTTAGGCCTCGTCTTTTGCGGCGCCATGACACCGTGATACTCGCCGCCGTGACTCGTTCTTGCGCCGCCTCCGTGCATTTCGGCGCCGAAGTCCTCTCTTGTGTTCGCCTCGCCCGATGCACGCACGCAGCACTGTTCGAGCTCTAGTGACCGAGCCGTTGCGCCGTCGGTGGCGTCGCCGCCGGAGTGGTACCTCCTGTTTCTTCCCCTTCGGTGCTGGCGGAGACGCCGACAGGTGGGGGAGAGGAGGGTCCACCCGTCAGCTCGCCTCGCCGCCGCTCTCTCCCTGCGGTGCCATGCGCGCCATTATTGGGCCCGATGCCGAGCCGGCCCATGGCCATTTAACCCCCTCCTTCTTTTTATTTTCTTTTTATTGTTTCCAGCTAAATCTTTTCCGGTTTCACTAAAAGTATTTATTAAAATAGCTTGTGCATGCTAAAAATTCTGTAAAAATTAGTGAAACTACTTTATTAGTTTCTGAACCTGGGAAAATCATGTATTTTCATGTCATACATTTGGAATCCATTTTTGGTTAAATAGATTAGTTCTAGGTGCATCATTTCATGTGCATGTGAGAAATGGTCATATTATCCCTTTTAAATGAAAATAAAATACTTTACAAGTCCCTGAGCCTTAAGAAATAATTGTTGTCATGCCATTCATGCAGCATGCATTTGTTAGAAGTGTTCTTGGAATAATATTGGCATCATTGCATTCGCGCATAAGTCATTTGGCATGATCTCTCTTTTAACAAAATGCATTAAAAGTTGTTGCATGTCCCATTACCTAAAAACAACATGGCATAAAGTATTTTACTTATGTGTGTTGTATTGCTTTGCATGCGTGTGCGCGTTTAGGAGGTCAAGCTCTCGAAGACCCGATCAACGACGTCCCCTTCGCTTTCCCCGGAACCGATCAAGGCAAGTCCCCCTTTGATCATATTGAGAAGCCATTTTCGGTTATTTAGAAAATATTTATTAGACTTGAAAATATGCATGCTAGTTTAAAAGTTAAATGCCGTATTTCCTAGACTTAGTTATCATGACCGAATATATAGAAAGGTAAGAAATATGGTAGGATTAAACCTAAGGCTAAAATATGAATTGCTCTTATTTATATGCTTTGATTGTGGTAGGATAAATGCTTAAAATCATTTATGCGGAATGACTCAATCATTTGTGTGAAAGGTGAATGTTTTGAGAAATGGTTGGAAAAGGGTGATTTAAAGATAGCGCATCGGGGTGATCTTTGAGTAGGAAATGATTTTCCTCTTACCCCAAAATCTTTCCGACTAGGGAGATATTTTTGTCGGTTGGTGCGAGAGGGCACCATGTTTTGGCGGGCTAAAATATCAAATCTCCCTAGTCTAAGGACCGCTCATCCTATGATCCTATGAATCGAGCCATTACAAGACGACCTCGAGCCCGGAATGGGACGGGCCCGATCGTTGGCCCTCGTGGTTGACGGTCTTGTGGCGAAACACCGCTGAGTGCGTAGCCTCTCGAGGTAAGGCGTACCCATTCTCGCAGAGTTAAAAGCATCATGATAGCCGTGCTTTCGCGGTTATGAGCGTGAAGGACTGATTATATGGTAGTTTCTTCATTTTAAAATAAATTTAGAAAAGGGGATTTTGAAGAAAGGATTTGAGATGAGTAAGGATTTGAGAAGGATTTCGTTTGAGCTTGGTGCCACCGGTGATATTCCGAAATGGGTATCGGCCTATCGGAAGTGTCACGTGGAATGGACCTAGCGAGTTTGAGAAAAGAAAAGAAGAAAGAATTTTGTTCTTGCTATGGCACTGAGGCCAAGTGGCGAGAACCGTTTGAGAAGAGCCCAAAGAAAATATTGAGATTTAAAAGTTTCGAAATTGCTTTGTCAAAACTAGGTTAAATAACTGCGATTTCCGCAAATATCCTAAACCTTCCTTGTACGGAACCGCATTTGCATAATTCCAGACTTGCAGTACAATTTGTACTCACCATCCTTTTCTCCCTCTCTTTTCAAAATTTCTCATTTGGTCCATCCGAGTATGGCCCGCCGTCAGGAGGAGGACCCGGATTACGTCGAGGCGTTCTCCGATGAAGAGTATGAAGATTAGGGTTACTGGCGTTCCTCTGACCTCCGTGCTGTGGGATGAATAAAATTCTAGATGTTGTATTAGGCTTGTATCGTTGTGTACTCGATTTGCGGCTGCGAGCCGTTGTATGTTGTTTGTCTTGGACTATGTTCCGTTTGTAATAATAATATCGTTGGCACTTTTTCGTTTCGTATATATCGTGTGTACTAGCCATGATCCTTGGGACTAGTACGGGTTTACGCAGGTGGAATCCGATCTTGTAAATCGGGTGCCGACACAAGGGCGGTTGGAGTTCATTAATCAAACATTAATATGACTTGGTACTCACACCTAACTCTCATGCATGCAAACAGTTCTTAAAGTAAGCACAATGAATTATCTTATAAAACTAGGATAGAATATGTAACTATACTTGCCTTTGAAGAATTCCACGCTCTGCGGGTCCCACTCTAGCACCATACAACAGTCGGCACAACAATCACAACCACTGTCTAAACGGAAAACCTGACACAACGGCAAAATCAGTACAGAGAAAATAATTATTAAATATATAGAAAATTTTTAGGATTAAAATGTAATTTTTATGCTCCAAAATCATCTAATTTGGAGTTACGGAGCTACCTAACAATTCAGAGAAGTTTCGGGTTAAATAGAAAATTTCAAGAAAAAGAAAAACCAATTTAACCCTAATTTGGGCCTAACCGAATAAACCGGCCCGCCCAACTCTCTCTCTCTCTCTCACGCGCTCCTGGCCCAACACGACCCAACCGGCCCGATCCAGCGCGGCGCAGTGCGGTGCGGTTGACAAGTAGGGCCCACTGGTCAGTGTCGCCCAGTGACTGACAAGCGGGACCCAACGGGACAGGCACGCCAGCGGGAATGCTGACGCGGCGGTGACGTGGCAGTGACATGGTGGTGACGTGGCAGTGATGTCGCAGCGGGAGCGGTGTTGGTGCTGACGTGGCATGACACGTGGCACACCATGTGGATCTCGGGCTGACGAGGCGCTGGCGGGCCCACGGGTCAATGGCTACGGCGTGATTTCCGCGCATGTGCGTGGCACGTGCCGCCACGCGTCGTGCGTGGGGTGTAGGCGAAACGGCTACGACTGACGTGCGGGACCCACGGCTTGGTCGGGTCCGCGTGTTAGCAACTGTGGCTAGGTCTGGCACGGCTGAAACAAGGCAACACCAGTGTCAGCGGTGGGTTCCACGGGACACGCGTCGCGATCCTACTGGACAGCGGCGACGACGCGGTTGGAGGTTCCGACAGCGGTGGGTCCCGCAGGGACACGTGTTGCTGTGCGATAGGACGGTGGCGGCTGTGTTGTCGGGGGCGGTCACGGCACGTGAGCCCAAGCAGACACGCGTCGGCGTGTGATTGGCGGCGGCGCGCGCACGATCAGCGGGACGCGGTTTGTCGATCGCTTTGGACAAGCGTCGTGGCGGCGACTAATCGCGGCCGTGTGTGCGCGCGCAAGCGTGGCGTGGCGTGGCGGTGGTGCCGAGGGTGTGGCGGCGCTGATTGGCATGGTCTTTTCACGCCGTGGTGCAAACGCCGAGATTCGCCGGCGACCATGGGAGATGCTAACTATTGCGAGCTCTATTGTGCGCGATTCTTAACCAAATGAGGCGATCCGCGTATGTATTTGGACCTCCTCGACGAGATCTATCTAGTGGTGCCATCTACACAGTGATTTGACTAGGGAAAAGTTCATTTACCTCAGAAACATGCTCGGGCAGAGGAGTCTTGAGCCGTAGATTAGGCTTTTGGGGAAGGGGAGGGGTTGGGTAGCAGTGAACAGTGAGAGGGGGTGTTCATAGGGTGTGGCCCTGTGGGGCGCAGGGGGTCTTTTGGCCTTCTCTTACATGGGCTAAAAGTGCTAAACAAGGAGCTATGGGCCCTAATTGAATGCTAATCCGGCCCATGGGCATCTAACACGGAATTAAGCTGGAAATTATAAAGTGGAACCTTGGTTTTGTTTAGAAAAGTATTGGAACACCTAATAATTTTTATTAGGATGTCACATTCCCCCTCTCTTATGTATATTTGTACAGTTTTTTTCTCTATAATGAAATGGCAGTGCACCTGCCCTTTAGCTCAAAAAAAATAACCGACGGTTTTACCGTACCTGTCGGCGAAATGTTATTAGCCGGTTGGCAGTTGTTTGAGTCGCTAACTGCTGCAAAAAAAAACAAAAAAAAAAAAAACAAAGCAAAACAAAGCAAAACAAAAAAAAAACTGTCAGCTCTCCACCAACAGCGTTTTCACCAGGAAATTCGGCCCACCATGTAGAGCCGAAAAATTCTCGCATGCGGCAATTTCGGCCGGAATATTTCAGCCCAATAAGTCAAAGACAAAATTTTAGCCCAATTAGAAACGTAGGCCGGGCTAATTTTCACCAGTAAA
Source organism: Raddia guianensis (assembly GCA_036346415.1). Taxonomy (NCBI): domain Eukaryota; kingdom Viridiplantae; phylum Streptophyta; class Magnoliopsida; order Poales; family Poaceae; genus Raddia; species Raddia guianensis. Next base: position 3,533,739 of record CM070539.1, on the reverse strand, counting down.
TTTAGCCCACCATGTACAGAATTGTGCATGATGCCCGAAAAAAAAAATCAACACGTGTACATGGCACAAACAACAAAATTTGCTTAGAGCCTGATGCGCATGGCCTCCTGGTTTTCACCGCAGCCTACTAAAAAAGACACATGCTTCCTCTTGCCGAGACATGAGCTTTAGAGATTTTGAGTGGGGCAGTATAGTTTTGTGTCACCTTTGTACAAGAGACATTAACAAGTAGAGGTTACCAAAGGTAACGAAAGTAACCTACACCATGCAGTAATTTTTAAAGACAAAAGTTGCCATTTGGATCTTTACTTTCTACTGCCAATCTAGCTACGCACCAAAGCAGCTACACCACCCTGAGCAGAACAGTGCATCAGACTAAGATACATATGTATCAGATTAAGATGCATAACATTACAACATAGTTTTTTTTTATATATATATATATATATATATATATATATATATATATATATATATATATATATATATATATATATATATATATATATATATATATCACCTGCACTGCCTTGCATGAAACTTCTGTTTGCTCACTGCCAACTGTATGATGAGCATATACAAAAGCTAGCTCTAAACCTAAAGTTCGCATGGAGCGCACTCGATCGCTGCTCTGTCAGAGCTGCCGATTCTTTTCTGGTCAGTTTGTGTAGAAAGAAAAGGGAAAGGTGGAATTTGGTCTCATGTATGTGTGTGTAAAGTTGAGCTCTTGCTTCTTTTAAAGCCTGGAAAGCTTTGCAATTTGCATGCATGGTTCGGTTTGGTTCTTGGTTTTGGCTCTCGCCTCTGAACATTGCGGTGGACTGGTGGTCCACATGTGTGCCTTGCACTGACATAAGAAACCTAATGCCATTATATATGTTCTTCGGCCACTACTATATGTTGCTAATCTGTGGTGCATCATCATGGAGTTTGTCTCAAGATTACCCCCAAATCAAGATACTCTCATGATCATGCTGTTTTATATGCTCACCAAACACATCAGCAGATATGAAGCCCGTCTGAGATGTGTATGAATATTCCTCCCCTTTCCCTTTCTTTAATCCTCTTTATTTTGAAATGACAGAAATGCATGCATGCATGATGCACCTCATTCTCATCTAAAAGCAATCCGCCCGCAGATTGTTCGCGATGCGAGAGCTTCTTTTTTTCCCCCCAGAAATTTCCATTAATTTCAAGAAGCCACACATGTCATAGAAAGCACAGTAACAGCCTTGCTTAGATTACTCGATCGCTCGTGCTTCATTTTTAGCAATCGGGATGAAAGACTGCAGCATTTAGTTTAGTTATTCATTAACAATTTAGAGTTGCTCGAGGTATAAATCCCAGCTACTACTGCTGCTGCTGCTTTACTCTTGCAGATTAATATAATTGTTAGCGGCGAGAGCTTTTGCCGCAGGCGAAGGGGACAAGAAAGAGAGCCAGCATCATCGCGCGCTTCGTTTCGTGCCCCAAAGCATGCAGCGCCTTCGCCTCCGCTTCCGCTTCCGCTTCCGCTCCGATGATCGTCTCTCATGTCTCTCTGCATGGCTTGCTCGCGCCTTGTGGGACACCGAATCATTCGGAGCCATCCTTTTGGCTGTCTGCAAGAGGCTATCCTCCATTGCCGTTCTTGCTGCATGCTGCATGCCCATGCGATCGATGAATGCAGTCATGCAGATTATGTCGCAGCCAGGCTCGACTATCTGAATCTCTGAATCCTGAAAGGATCATACATCGATGCATGCGTCTCAGCGTCTCAGGCTCCCAGCCCGATCGATCGAGTCTTCGCTCTGGAAAACGGCGTGCGTGCGTGCATGCATGCGCATGGAGTCAAGCTCGACATTTGACTTTGGTCCATGATGCCCCAACGAATAGACAGGCAAACCTGATCTCTGTTCTAGGTCATCAGAATATACAGAACAAGGGCCCCCAAGAGGAAAAGGGAGATGGGGTGAGAAGGAAGCAACTTTGTTGATTACTTGTGTGTAGCTAATGAGTATGTTTTCAGCTCTATTAATGTGTACATAGATAGATATTGATCATAAGTAGCCGTATATGTATTTATTATTACTAACACTTGTATCTATCTATCTATCTATCTACTATCTATATAAAGCAGAGTTAAACAGAGCCACCATATTAATCCTAAAATCCTAGAAATTCCCACGTTAATCGAAAAATAGTAGAAATTCTCACGTTAATCATAGAAAAAAGAAAAAAATCTACATTGTTGAATATGGATATTGTTATGTAAATCTAACGGTCAATATTAACCTCTATAACAAACTACTGAAACTGATCTATATATTAGAGATAAACTCTAAATCTAATCTGATATATTATCTATATCTTAACACAAATCTAGCCTCGCAAACACGCGGGTCACCTTGCTCGTTATATATATAAAGGAGGGGGAAAAAAAGCCACCACGTTCGTCCACATCATCCAAATTATTTCAGCTGTTCGATCAACGGTGGGACCAAATTATAACGGCCAAGATCAATCAAAGAAATTCTCACATAAATCAAGAAAAAAAAAGAACTATGCCATTGATTTTGTGGGGCCGGATTATAACGGCTTAGATTAAAAGAAGAATATTAGAAATTCGGATTAAATACTAAAGATGATATAATATGCTTATTTTATCCGTTCAATCAACTGTGGGACCAAATTATAATGGGATAGATTAATCAAAGAAAAAAAAGAGATATATGCGGCTTAGATTAAAAGAAAATATTAGAAATTCGTATTAAATACTAAAGTTGATATAATATATTAAAGATAAACTCTAAATCCGATCTGATATGTTAGAGATAGATTATGAGTTAGAGATAAACACTATATACCAAAATAAATTTAGCCGCGCAAACACGCGGGTCACCTCGCTCGTTTATATTAATTTATAGGCCAAAGAGCAATATGTATGTATGGGTTACAACGAAGAGTCGTAGAAGACAAGAACTCTAACCAGATAAATTGTGTCAAACTGCTAAATAGACATGACTAAGGAACCACCAAGCTAGCCTAATCTAAAGCCCAACATACCACCAAACCCTAATCTAGCCCAACAAAACCAATATGTGGTGATTTATAGAACCTGTCGGGTTTTAGAAGAATCTATTCAAAATTTTTATTTAAGGGCATTTTTGGTCCCTCGTTTAGTTTTAGTTGGAAAAATTTAAACACATTTGAAAGTTGTATGAAAAAGGCTAAATAAATTATTTAAAAATATTTTTAAAATCTTTGAAAAAACCCTAAAAGCCCCGAAAAAATTATTGTCAAAAATTAAAGTAAATGATCTATACAAAAATTGCAAACCCAACAAAAACTAAAACTAAACATGGGATTAAAGAGGGCTTAAATCTAAAAATGAGAAAATTCGAAAACAAAAATGTTTTTTGGGGTTTTTACGCATTGAAAAATACGGATACAAATTAAAAAAAATAATTTGGGCCTAAAATTGTGGCCCAAATGCCCTTGGACCCAGCTGATGTAACATTTGGCCTGCATTTTTAGAATTTTCTTGTATCTTTAGGATTTCCCTACAAGTTTAAGATTTTTCAAGTTTGTTCTTTATTCATCTACCAAACTGGTCGACTAGCTGGCAAAACGGATCGACTAACTGCCCAATTCACACAGAAAAACAGATAAAAAACTATCACAGAATCCTCTTGCTGACATTTAAATTTTGAATTCAAATTCATCTGGTTTTTACCCACATGTAAGTCCAGGTCCCACATGCTACACATGATATAATTCTAAATTTGCAATTATGCAATGGTATCTATATATATAAACCATCCTACCATTAATTATATGTTTTGCATGGATCATACAGGGGAGACACACTTGGATTATATGGATCTTGGAATGTCTATCAGCATATTTAAAATAGGATCTGTTGTGATTCTGCCAAGGATATTCTTGAGTTTGTTAAGCATGATAGTTGCATCCTCAGTCACAACTTGCCATGCCTTTCAGTGCCACCGTGGCACAGTCTACAGCTTTAAGCAAACTCCACATGATCTGCATCCTGACCATGAGCTGCTCCTGAGTTGTAGTGTTTCAACTTTTGATGAACACTTTTGTTTCAACTTGACCAGTTGAAATGAGAAAACATTATGAAAGGCCATGGAATAATTAACCAGTTTGATCTGTCTCTGCCTGAGAGCTTTTCCATGAACGCTGGATTGGTCCTGAACTTTTGAGCCCTGAGGAAATGGGTGATTATTGATATCTAAACTAATTTTTTACACCCATATATAGATGGTGTGCAAAGCACCAGAACAAAGAAACAATTAAAAAGAACCAAAAAGAGGCTAGTCTGAAGTGGAAAAGGGAGTGGAATTTCTGTATGATAAAAGTGAGGAGGCTGGAATGAGGCCATGGATCAATCACCATGATGTTGTGTCTGCAAAGAGGATGGCAAAACATAATCATCCCATCTCACATGCCTCCTCCCCTCCAATAAAGTATTAGAACCAGCTAATTAATTACTCCCCCCTTGCATCAATTATCTTATCTGATACTACCAAACCAGCTAGGCAAGAAGAAAACAAAAGCTGTCAATTTACCTGACAACTATACAATGGTTAACTTTTAAGCCTGTGTGTGGCTTATATAGGAATGCTCTTCATGTGGTAGGATTAGCAGCTGTTACACATGATTGTGGTGAGTTGAGTGCTTAATCAAGCAGGCTTTCAACAGTTGACTGGCCTGCCTTTTAACATGCATATTGACAACAAGCGTGACCAAAAAAACAATTACCTCTTAGAGAACAGTTCAATCACAGATTTACAAGCATTGCCTAGCAGGTTTCACAAATGTTCTTGAGCAAAATTCACTATAAGATTAAGGTGCAAATACGACACTGATTAGTACTTGCTTGTACTATCTGTACCTGCATATATACAGATACGGTAGTAGTCATGAGTATCTTTCGCTATATATACGCATCCAATGACCAAAAAGCATCAAGCTTTTCCTAGCTATTTTGCCTGCCCTTGTCTTTGTATAAAGAGGTCCATCTCTTCTCACTCCAAGAGACACAAAACTCTCACTCAAGCTATAGCTAGACACACACACACACACCTAGTTGATCTCGATCAGTGTGTGATCGTGATCAAGAGTGCGCGGCAATGGACGAGTCCTGGAGGTGCACGATGGGGTCGGTGCTGCCGCGGCGGCGGTCGTCGGAGCAGCACGCCGGCGGCCACCAGAGCCTCGCCGCCGACGACTTCCGGGACGTGTTCGGCGGGCCCCCGCGCAGCGTGCTCCTCCGCAGCTTCTACGGCGAGGCCGTCGACTACCACTCGCCGGTGGGCCACGGCCACGGCCAGTACGGCGGCGCTGAGGGGCTCTTCCGCCGGCAGTATGTCAACGGCCGGGGCCATCCGGCGCCGGCGGCCGTGCCCACCGAGGAGGGCTTCTTCGACGACATCTTCGGCGCCCGTCACATGAGGTCGAGGTCGAGGTCCAAGTCGACGAAGTCGTCCTCAGTGGTCAGCTCGGAGGAGTTCGTCCCCGCCGCCATCGGCCGGCCGGCGTCCGCCGCCGGCGGCGGCCGCGGCGACGCCACACTCTCCTCATTCGCTTCCAAACTCAGGTGAAGACTCAGAGGCAGAGCTAGACGATGCACACGCATGCATGCATTAAAGCATGTTAATAGTTCGTCGATCATTGATGATGTTGCATTGATCGATCATGGCGTTGTCATCTTAATTTCTTGAAGGCCGATTGCGATTCCGTCTCGCCGGTATGACTCGTCGCCGCCGTCGACGGCGTCGACGAGAGGGGAGTACCAGAGCAGTTTCACGTGCTCGACGGCGGCGTACCCGGCGTCCCGCTACTACTACGGCGGCGGCGGCGAGCTCAAGGCCGGGAGGGGGAAGCACAGCGGCAGCGCGGCAAGCAGCAACGCCGCCGAGAGCTCGGCGGCGGCGCAGCACCACCGGCACCACCGCGGCGGCTTCTGCTGCTTCACGGCGAGCTCGGAGACGACCAGCCACGAGCCCAGCTTCCGGCGCGGCCGCGGCAGGGCGCGGTCGCCGGCTCCCGATGCCGGCGACGACACCGCCACCGAGTGCTCCCGCGCCGCCGCCGGCTACGGCGGCTACTACTACTACTCGCCGCCGTCGGTCGCGTCGTCGTCGGTGTACGGAAACCCGCTGCCGAGGACGCCGCGGTTGCTGGAGGAGATGGCGATGGAGGTGAGGGAGCGGGCGCCGCTGCTGATGGACGACGGCGACATCGACAGCGTGGGCGCGGCGGCGGTGGACGAGGCCATTGCATGGGCCAAGGAGAGGTTCTGGAGCCAAGCCAAGTGATGAACGGTGGGGATCAAGACACGGTGGTGGTCAGGCCTCAGCCACGTCCAATTTTGACCCATCGACTTCAACGTGCGCGCTTTGTAATTACACTACATTGTTCTAGTTTAGGTGCCTAGTGGCTAGTGATGGTATGCATGCTGAGATCAACATTACCATTGTAATGCTTTGCTATGGATTACAAATATTTGAATAGCAAGTACAACATGATTTTGCATAAATTTAAAATTTTGAATTACTCAATTTGGAGTTAAAATAAAGGAGAGATGATTTTTTTAAGTTTTAATCCGAAGGGGCATTTTAGACATTAATGTACTTTTTAAATGGCTAAAACTAACGGATTTAACGGCAGTGGTACTGAGGGAAGAAAAAACTTAAACCAATGGCATGTAAGGAAAGAAAGAATTTCGAGTAGCAGATAGGGGATTGTAAACTTTTTCAGTGGCATGCAGGGAATTCTCTCTAGAATGTTTACATATGAGCAGTTCAAAACATTAAGAATTTCAGAATACTGTAGAGCACAGTTCAAGAAACTAAGACAAATCATAGATCACAAATTAGAAGGGGGTTAACATAAGCAATATCGTGCTTTCAGCCGATCCCTTCTCAGATATATGGTTTGCTTCACTCATTTATATGGCTACAGTCTGGTGAATCATTACGATCGACAATACCAGTACCCACTTTTATTAGAAACACTATAGCTGCGACCAATATGAAACGTTAGCTGATACATGTCCTGTGATCCTACACATTACACAAGACTTGGGCAATGGAAAGAATTAATGCAATGGCCAGACTCCAGAGCACAAAATTTTGCAAGTGGACTACGTACGCTTTATCTTCGATCAACTCGTGAAGCAACTCTTGCTATTTTCTCCGCGTGATGACTCTCTGCGTAATATCAATAAGACTATAAAAGAGCACGCCTTGATGTCAGAACATCTTCATCATCGCTATCTGGGAGATTCTATGGCTTTAATTGCATGATTAGCGTGTGCTTGTGCGGGCTCTTTTGTCCTTTCAATCCCACGGCTCTTCTGTAGGTAGTAAAGGGCCTGTAATTTACAAAAGTGTAGACAACTAAGTTCATACGATTTTTTCCCCACCAATTCCTCACCATGCCATGAATTGAATCATATGATGACTAATTAAAGGTAGAAACATTTGGAGATGGCAACAGTACGGCGGTGTAAGTCCGTCTGTCATGTTCCTAGTGTTGAGTGAATATTTTGAATATTGTGTGATGAGATGATTTTAAAATTTATTTACATATTTTTGTGAGGGTTTTTGAAATATCTTTGAAAGGAAAATGATAATTTTGGATGAATATTAGATGAATATTTGAGGATGATTGATGATTTATTGGACTAATCTTGAACTAATATTTTTGGAGAGTTTTGTATATATATGTGTGTGTGTTTTTTTGTTTGTGCAGTTAAGAAGGAGAAAAGAAAAAGAAAAGGAGAAGAAAAAGAAGAAAAAAAAAGGGGAAGAAACGTGCATGTGCTGTGCAGCGTATGCATGCATGTGCACTGTGCCGTGCGGGTGCATGCGCAGAGGGAGCAGGCGGGGTCCGGCCCAGCCAGGTGTGCGGCCCAGCGCGGTGTGAGGCCCAGGCGGCTGGGAGGCAGGGGCAAGCCGGCCCAGCGGGGGCAGGTGCCGGCGGCAGGTGTGGCCTAGGTGGGGCACAGAGCAGGCCCAGTTTGAGTAGGAGTCGGCCCGAGACAGATTCGAGTTGTTCCATTTTTTCACTGTAAAAAGAGACGAGGAGGCTCGGGATTAATAGATGTATTAGGGTTTTCCATTGTTAATGACGGCTAAAAATTAGCAAAAATTCCAGATACGATCAGAGGTGATTAGAGAGAGATTAGAGATGATTTTGAAGGATTAGTGCTTTTATGTAAAGGAACATATGCTGTTATCGTGCAATGAGAATTAATGGTTTTGATATTTGATCTCTCTCATCTCATGATTATTTTTCTTAATTTACTTACTGTTTTGCACTCGTTTAGTAATGTTTTAATTAGTTTTTCTGTTGTTTAGTGTTATTTAGTGTAATTAGGGTTTAATTAGGGGTATTTAGTACCACCAATCCTACTCGTTTAGTACTGTTTTAATTAGTTTTTCAACTGCTTAGTGTTATTTAGTGTAATTAAGGTTTAATTAGGGGTATTTAGCGCCAACGACCCTACACCTAGTTTACTGGTAATATATTAATTGTTTGTTTAGAGAGGGAGGAAACATAAATCCTGCTGAGAAATATCGTCTTTTACGCATGATGACCATCACCATTAGAGCATTTATAATGGTGGAGCCAATCACTAGATATAACAAATAGACATGTCATCGATAGATAACAAATAGACAATATCTACAATGGACTAGCTATAGTATTGTTCCTATAATTAATATGGCCACGCATGTAATATTGTATATGCGCCTTACAGTCCGTTATAGACCAACTCTTGGCTAAGAGCCAATCTTCATCCCCTTTCTTTTCCTCCACAAGGAAAAAAGTTGTGTTGAGTCTTTATGGCTACCTGATTTGACACCATTGGAGATACTCTTAGGAGCAACATTGCTTATCTTGTGTTTCCCACTTACACGAGGGTCGCAAAAGAAAAGAAGAGAAAGTATCGTCGCAGATTCATCCATCATTCATTTTTATGGCAGCATCTAGATGGTCGATGCGAGAGACAACGTTGGATCTACAGTGATGGAGTTAGTAATAATAGTGGTTCAAGGTTTGGAACAACAGTTTCTCTCCTAGTGGGGAGGATGGAGTGCTGGATCAAGCGACGGTGTTAGCTTTCTTCAGCAGGCTATGATAGCGGTGTCTATGATAGAGTGGTCACGTGAGATCAAATCCTTAGTGTTGAATCTGGTAGTGACGTTGTTGCAGCATATAGATGACTGCTTGCCGTACTAAATTCCCCTTATAACTTTGCTCTAGTATAACATAGATAATTCACCTATCCTATGTAAATTTCCCTTGTAACTTTATTACGATGATGGGATTATTTTAGTCCTCCACCACACGTGGTAACAGGATATGATCTGTTTGTGCCGCTAAACTGAATAAAGTGAGGACAAAGCGGTCATTGCATCAAAGAATGACCTTAGAGATTCTAGGGTCTCACCTTCTCGAAGGCATTATATTAGTTTCTGTAATAGTACGTATGAATGCTTGCCTATAAAAAAAAGTGAGTGCATGCAAAAGGACGAAAAAAATATGAAGACGTGCACTAAGCATTACACTTTTAGAATTGTGTCTATCATGTGGGGCACTCCCTCCCTGGTTGTTTCGTCTTTGCGAGGCTTCGAACGACCATTATAGATTTTTAACAATTTTGCTTCTTCGACCACTGATGTTATTGTATCCAAAAATCCACGGCTTTCAATTGAATAACAAATACTTAATGCATCCATCATTGATTAGGAAGATGAATGGATTGGACGGTGTAAAACCTTTGCCCCCAAAAGTCATGGATATTGATGCGAATACCATATGAATTTCTTAAGAAAGCAACTCGTGTGCGGGTGGTGTACCCAGTGAAGTGGTAGACCATGTCTATATTAGGATTCTTGGGAGGAAGGAAATGTTGTACGCTTCTGGGATGCTACTTAAGTTGTCACGCCTTTTCCATCAGGGAAGATCACAGGCGCCTTCACAAAGCTTGACGTCTTCGTCGCTAGCATTTTAGCCCAAATGTTTGAAATGGGCCGGCCCAACTAAATATCTGTTTAACGTTGTGCACGTGAGGATCACGACTCCATTCACGGAAGCGGGGGACGGAAGAGAAAAACGATATAGTATATGCCGCAGGCCCACGCAAACTATCTGAGCGAGGAGACAAAATATTAGGTAATCCACTAGCCTAGAGTATGATCTTGAATTCTCGATAATATTTGATCAACGTTTCAAATGTTTTAGTTTTCGTTTCTTAAAAAAACTCGATCTTAAATCTGGTTCAATTATCGATGTACTCCCGCGTGCAGCCCTCGGACCATTAATTTGTGTAGGGGTCACGAGACTCACGACTATATACACAAGTTTGACGAAAAATCCTCACGTTTTCAAAGGTCTATGAGGCGACCAAGCGCATCCACCATTTCACCTTGAAGTCTCTTAACAAAGGTCCTCTTTAATTTACGGTTTGATTTAGTTTGGTTGAACCAAAATTTATTTTCTTACAGTCCATTCAGTGTAATATTTTGTGATAATTATTTGAGCTTTGTGATGTTTTTTTTTTCTTAAAAGATCTCAACATTTTATTATTATTTTAACCTTTCCATGCTTCATTTTAAAGACCCTCAATTTTTAGTTCAGCCAAACCAAACAGCTAATCAAAAAGACCCAAATCCTTTTTTTTAACAAAATAATTAGGGCGCTTCCAATGTAGGGCTTCGACGAGTCAATTTTATACATGTCATGTTATATAGTGACAACTATATATACAACTCTTCCAATACATTGTATTTTGCTTGTAGTCATTTGTTGTTTGTATTTTCTTTCAATTTATGAATATGCTCTAATTGATGAAGATTTCGTGTTTCTTTTTCTTGTTTTTAGGATAGAGTTCGTCTCTTCGAGCACCTTGAATGAATTGTTCCTCTAAGTCGATTCTAAATATGTCACATATATAAAACAGATGTAGTACAAATAATACTCTCAATGCATTGTACCTAATTATAATTAAAAGTGGTTGCAATTTTTTCATCATAAAGATCACCTAGAGATTTTAATTTCTTTGTGTCAGATGGAGCGAACACGATCGTGTTTTGCAAAAAAAAAAAAAAAAAAAAACACAGTCACCTCGTGTACATGCGCCCGAACGAGGGTATGTTTCATGCGTGTACATGCCGAAATGTAAGTTTGTACACATGCATGCATATGTAATCGAGAGCAATGCACGTACCTTCTTCATCCTTCATGGCAACGAAACAAGCTAGCGCTGCCGGTACGGTCACGTCAGCAATGTCATCGTGTCATGCGTGCGTGTGTGTGTGTATATATATATATATATATATATATATATATATATATATATATATATATAGAGTGGAGCTAAAGTACTCCTAGGAGTACTTTAACTAGAGTACTCCTACGTTTTTAGCGCGACACGCGTCCCTCTCCCTCGTCCCCCATCCCACCTCGGCTTCTTCCTTCCCCACCCAACCCGCCTGTACCCCCAAACCCTCCCGTCCTCGACCGGTCGTCACCCGTCGACAGGATGCCGCTCGGCGTCCCCACACACAGCATCACATGGCGTGCAGCCTTTGTGTGTGCCTCGCCCCCCAAGCGCCTCCTCCTCCCCCCAGCCGCCTCCTCCTCGCCGCCTCCTCCCCCAGCAGCGCCTCCCAAGCCTCCTCGGTCCTCCCCAGCAGCGCCCCCCACAAGCGCCTCCTCCCCCCCCGCGTCTCCTCCTCCCGTGGCCGCCTCCCAGCCTCCCCAGCGGCGCTCCCCAACGCGCCTCCACCTCCCCCCGCGCGCCTCCTCCCACAGCATCGCCTCCCCCAGCGTGCCTCCTCCCCCAGCGCGCCTCAACTCCTTGTCCTCCACCCCACACCAAGGAGGAGGTCAGGAAGCACTTCCGAGCCACTGTGTTCAAGCTCTTTGTCTTCCTCAACTAGGAGTTCACTGGAGCATCAAATCCCAATCGCCATTGAAGAGCAAGCTCGAGCAACGCCCAGGAACCATGGCATCTGCAACAATTACTCCTTTTTGTATCTGGCTTCAATCCATGAGATTTTGTATTTCGACTATGTTTCTAACTGAAAAGGGCAAGGTTATGTTTACTGTATGTTCTATTTGCATAGATGGAAGTCTTTGTATGATTTAGTGGTGATTTATATAGAATTTCTACTGTATGTTTATATCGAATGATGATGAAAGGGATGTATGTAATGTAATTTGATGCTCCTCTTCTCCCGACAACAGAGATTTGATTTCTTTTTGTTTACTGTAGTGCGTTGACATATTTACTGTAATGTAATTTGAAAAGCAACACAACATGTACGATATTGGTGAGGTTGTTTACTATTGAGGATGTTTACTATAGTGCATTGGAAATTTACTATAATGCAATTGAAAAGCAAGGTGGCCCCGCCTTGAAACAAGTTGAAAAAAATATGAGGGTATTTATACTACTAGAGAGGTGTTTACTATAATACTTTAAGAAGTTTCCTATAATAGCATTAACAATTAGTGCTTTAAAAAGTGCCCTATAACAATAATTAGGTTTAACAAGTTGGAACAAAAAAAGATTTACTGTAATGCTGCAATCAGGTTTACTGTAATACTAGAATCAAATTTACTGCAATGGCAGGTTTACTGTAATGCTGAAAACATGTTAGGTTTACTGTAACACTAGAATCAAATTTACTGCAATGGCAGGTTTACTGTAATGCTAGAAACATGTTTGCTATATTGTTGTATACTGTAATGCATTGAGAAATTTACTGTAATGTAATTTGAAAGCAATATAGCATGTACAAATATTGGTGAGGTTGTTTACTGTTGAGGATGTTTATTGTAGTGTATCGAGATATTTACTATATTGGTGTTTACTGTAATGCAATCAGATTTACTATAAAGCTGGAATAAGGTTTACTGCAACATTGGATTCAAATTTACTGCAATTGTGGAATCAGATTTACTTAATGCAATTTGAGTTATACTGTAAATAACATTAGATTGTTTACATGCAATGCAGCTACCCTTTTTATACCACTAGATGATGGATTTACTATATAGCATTAAGAATTGTCATCTTACTGGAACAAGATTTACTATAACACATAGATAGTTTACATGTTACTGGAACAGGATTTACTATACTGAGATTAAAAAATTCCCTCCCCCCTAATACTGCAAATTGATGGCTTTACTGTAATGCAATATTGAATTTTTTTTGTAGGTCAAGTGTGCAAATGAACCAAAATCATGCTATGAACAGCACCTCGATATGACGTTTGCATCTAAGAAGGATGCCTACGATTTCTACAATGAGTATTCGTGGGGAGTCGGTTTTGGGGTGCGGAAAGATAAAGGTACACATCAAAGAAGAAGAATGAGCTTGCGAAGCTATAGTACTCCTAGGAGTACTCCCATATTTAGAGCTTTGCCATGTGTCCTTGCATCCTCCCCCTCCTTCCCAAAGGCGCATCTCACCCTCCCCACGCGCGTAGGTTCCGTCAAAAAAATTATAGTAAACTTACGTATACATTATAGTAAATATGCACTCAAATTATAGTAAATGCCGAAAAAAATTCAACTCGGTAGTAAAAATGAGTCTATTCCCGAACAAGCTTGACACATTTACAACAATGAGCTAATCAAATTTACAATAATCCGAGTAAAGAGAACACAAGGTAAAACTGAGTCCATACCCGAACAAGCTTGACCCATTTACAATAAGGTGATAATGAATTTACAATAATGGGCCAAAAAATTTACAATAATGCGCTAAGAAACTTTACAATAATATGTGAAGGTATATGGCGCTTCGGTAGGGGTTGCTGATGAGAAGTGGCTTTTGTAGGGGCAGCCAGTGCAGGAGAGGCTGTGGTAGGGGCTACCGTGCAGAAGACATGAAATTTACTATAATGCAATACATGAATTTATAATACATGAATTCATCCCTAGTGCTATGAAAAATACAATACATGAAACACGTGAAATTTACTATAATGCACAGATGGATTTACAAATAATCAAAGACTTGTTTACTATAAAAATATTATCACATGACAGATGCCTTAAAAAGACATGAACCGTAGTACTCTGCTATAAAAAATAATTACATAGGACCTCCATTGTTTGGAAAATGCTATCAACTTTGTCCATTACAACAGTTGTGCCATATCACTGTCCCCCGACTTCATCTTGGACATCCTCATTTGGCACTATGAAAAAAAAGGATAGCATGTAAGGGTTTATATACTGCTGAACTTGAAAAGAATATTTACTGTAATGAAAACATGGATTTATAGGAGTCAGAGCCTTTGTTTACTATAAAATTATCATCACGTGACAGTTGTCTTAAATTTATAATGCAGAATTTGATAAGAATATTTACTATAATGAGCACAAGGATTTACAGGAGTGATAGCCTTTGTTTACTATAAAACTGAACAGTGTCTAAAATGAATCAATATTGGACAAAATTGCATGGCAGGCTCATATAGTTATGTAGGAGGCAAATCAGTGACCACCAAATAAACTAGTTCATGCCATGTATGAGGCAAATCGGCAAGCAACAATTTATATGGTTGATACCATGTATGAAACAAATCGGTGATCAATAACTAATATAGACTTCTATGAAAAGAGACTAATCTGGTTCATGCCACGTATGAGGCATATCAGTGAGCAATAATTAATCTAGTCCATGCCATTGATAACTTAGTTCATGCCATATATGAGACGAAGTCATTTGAACAGCAACTAATCTCGTTTTGCCTAAAAAGGCTAATCTGGCTCCCATGTATGAGGCAAATCAACGAGCCATGTATCATGCATGAGACCAAAAAAAAAATGTGAGCAGTGACTAATCTAGTTCATAACATGTACGAAGCAAAAAATCCACATTGGAATCAGATCAAATCGGTAGTAAAATGTTGCATACCAATTATCGTAAACTAAATTTCTATACAGTAGATTATGGTAAACGTGCCTAAACCATTACGGTAAACATACCTAGGCGATTACGGTAAATAGCCCGAGCACATTCTGGAGAAGGTGATGTCGTGCATATGTGCACAAAATTAACTAACACATATTTTACCATGCTTCGGATTATAGTAAAGCATTTGAACAATCTATGATAACCGTTGCTTCTCAAGATAGTAAACCGGATTTCAGATTTTCTATGACTCGAGCACATTATTAACAAACAAATTTCACCGGTCGGGTTATAGAAAACGTTCTTAGTAAGCTATGGTAAATGTTGTTCCTAATTATAGTAAACCAATTTATTGCGATGCAAATTAATAAGAATAAGTTGTTAAGTTGCCTTGCTGACTATTTATAAAGAATTTGTTATAGTAAATGTTGCTTCCTAATTATAGTAAACCACTTTATTGCGATACAAATTATAGAAAAAACCACTTTATTCATAATGCTACCTTGCTGACAATTTATAAAGAATAAGTTGTTAAGTTACACCTTAGCTTGTTTCAGGGCTCTACTACTGATAAGAGAAAATTACTAGTACCTTTCAATATCTGCAACCTCTATATATCAACCATATCATTTCATGATGCAGTATGAGTAAGGTATATGTGTTGTGGATGACATACTCACAGGCGTTGCAAATTACCGTCATTCTAATACGAGCAGGTAGTAATACATGGATATTTGTAAAGGCCAAATCAGGAGGTATACACAAAAATTCAACATCAAAGAAAAAAAAAGCTAGAAGCAGGTTTCATCATATAGGAGCAAATCAAGAGGGTTTATACCAGAAATTATGCATAAGAGAGGTATCTTATCATGCTAGCTATACATTCTGATGGCAAGATACGCAAACGTACTCCATCAAATTCAGCGGCAAAAATAGCTACTGCAAATTCACTGGACTGCATCGAGAAATTACACGAGCTACTACAAATTATCTAGCCACGGGGAGCTCACAGCGTCAGTAGCAATCCCCCACAGTATTAACTGTTGAGTCCCGCAAATCAAAGTGACCAAGGCATTCAGTGCAAGGACGGCGATCCATCATACTAAAGATGCCAGGTCAGAGCAGGGCAGGGAGGAGGGATCTCACCAGGTCTCCGAGATGGCCGCGAACTTGGCAACCTCGGCGGGGTTCAGCAACGAGGCGGCGGATCCCCCGTCGGGACGCGGTGGCAGGGATGGAGGAGGGGGCGGCGGTGGCGCAAAGGCGCCATTGCGGGTGCAGGGCCAGCAAGGCACCGCAAAGGGCGGCGACGAGGCAGCATGCGCGGCTGGCTTCGGCAGCAGCAGCGCGGCGGCGCGGCGGCCGGCGCAGCGGCCTGGCGGCTGCAGCAGCGCGGCGGCCTGGCGGCGCCCGCGGGCTTCGGCGGCAGGGCCTGCGCAGCGGGCTTCGGCGTCGCGGGGCGGCGGCGAGCTCCGGCGGCGCGGGGCAGCGGCGGGCTCCGGCGCGACGGATCTGGTGGGAGAGAGACAGGGGGAAGGGATCGGGAAAAATTGAAATGAGAGGGGAGAGGGAGAGGGCGCGGGGGTGGATGGGAAGGGACACGTGGTGCTCTAGGAACGTGGCTCCTAAGAGTACTGTAGTCTTTATCTATATATATATATATATATACGTCTCTGTGCATGCCTGAACTGTAGAGTACGTGTGACCGGAGAAGCTAGGAGCCAAGTACGTACGTACGTAGCCCGGCATCCATCGAAGCGGCTCGAACTGTTCACGTGCCCTTCACACGTACGCTAGAGCCATACAAACACTTGGCTTTCCTGCAGCACACTATCCAGAAACGGGAGCATACATATATGCACATCCGATGACGACCTCGCGATGCCGTAGACGGCAGGGCACGCACGCGAGCCAGCGCTACTCGATCGACACGAAACCTTTCTTCGCCTCGCTCGCGGATAATGATCACACGCGCGCGCGCCCTCCAGGGTTCACAAAACCGGCGGAGCTCTCCGAGCCGGCAATAATGCGAAGCCGGTTAACCGCGGTTAACGGAGGTTCCATACTATTTTTTGTCTTAAATTCACAACTCCGTCTTCCCGGTTTTGTTCGCGGTTAGCAGCAGTTTTTGACGGTTAACCGACGGTTTTTCGCGGTTAGCCATGGTTTATGAGGAAAAAAAATGTCAAAATCGGTGAAAATTGATAAAATTACTTTATATATACATTAGAAGTTCGAATTTTTAAATTTTGTTTAAGTCAAAATGCTTAGAATGAATAATAGTATTTTTAGGAATTTCATGTATATTTTATTATTCTCTGGACCTCTGGACCTCTGGTTACCGAGTATTCTCTTCCTTCTTTTTTATACGTGGTTGTTGGCTTTTACACATGTTATTTCATCGTTCATATTATTTAAAAACTATTTAAGTGTCTTTTATTTTGTTATGTTTTGTTTTATCATTAAAGATACTTCAATCATGGCTTATTTTTTTCATATTTGTACTAAATTTTTTAATAAGACTAATGATCAAAGCGCATGTCCGAAAGTCAACGGTGACAAATAAAAAAATTGGATAGAGTATATATTCATGAAACGGTTATAAAATACATAAAAAATTATATTAAATACCTATATATATCGTTTCGTACCATTCGATAGTAATGGCGAAAGGCCCGGACGTGGTCCGGAGGGTTGTCGAGTGCCTCCGGTGACTGCTTTGTGTTTCTCCGGACGGTGTCTGGACTTTGTGTTGTGGTTTGTGAAAGATCAAGAACCTGATTGGTGGACCCGGTCGCCCTTTGAAGGGGCGATAGGGTCCTTTTGCCATCTGAGCGGGTGACAGAGGGCTAGATTTGTTTAATCATGAAACATAAACACATTTTCATTTAAGTTAATAAAAATAAATATCAAAATCGTAAAAAAACGAACTTTTTACCCTCAGCTGGTATACAATATTTGCCCTCTAAATAAATTGGCATGCACAGGGTTCCACACTTCCACATTATCAAATTGTATTGAATTGCGTTGAATCGGAGAGTGCACGTCATGCATGCACACACATCTACGTCTACAAGCCCAACGGGACCGGAAAACCATTAAACCGTGCAGTAATAACAAGAGATTATGGATCGCGATTCACCGACAGGCGTGTAGAAACAAGAGCGACGCCCTGCTCATGGGGGCAGCGAGAAAGAGATCCTCCTCCGGCCAAAATTAACATCAGTTGGACTTGGACGAAGCGGTCAAAAAAAATAAATTCTTGGACCATCTATCTCTACCTCCAATATTCCTCCATCCCATGGAACTTTATTACTGCTTCATGTGTCTCTCAACACCCGAGTCTTCCAAGGAAATGGCTGATCCTGATACGGTCCGGCTAATTGACGTGAGATGCATGATGCATCGCTGACTGGTCGCCGTGGCAAAGCTAGAAGGAACTGAAAACAGTAAAACCTAGGTGGTTAATGCCAAGAATGCCCTTGTCGGCATCTGTTTTTGTTATGCCGCGATCAGGGTTCCAAAAATTCGTTTGTCACAAATTTTGAATTATGTCCGATTTTAAGTGGAATTCGGTCCATGTGATTTAAAAACGGACTAGAAAGAGTCGTGTTAGTGTCCTACTCATATGCTGGCTCTACTATATATAAATAGACACACCCTGTATATAGGGGTGGGCATAAAAATACCATACCGAAATACCGAACCAAAATATCGATATTTCGGTATTTTGGTATTTTGGCATTTATCTCGGTATCTGTTTTTGCACAGTTCGGTATTCGGTATTTGGCCGATCAAGCCAAAATACGCAGCTCCTTATATGCAATTTTCTGGCCCAATCATCCAGCACGGCCCGTTTGGCCGAAAATCTCCTCATCCAAACCCTAGTGTTACCCCAATCCCACCCCTGTGCCGGCCTCCTCCCCCCATTCACCTGTGTCTTGGTGGCCTCCTCCCCGTGGCGTGGCGGCTTGCCAATGGCGGCGTCCCTTGGCGCGGCTCCCGATGAAGGCCTCCCGACGACGGCCTCCGCCCTTCCCGCTTTTAGCGCGGCCTCCCCAATGATGGCGCGTCTTCCTCGGCGCAGCGTCCCGACAATGGCGCGGCTTCCCAGGCGACGGCTTCCCTCGGCGACGGCGTCCCCGGCGCGGTTAACTGATTGTCTATTTGTTCGATCTACCAAAAATACCGGAATACCGTACCGAATTAATTCGGTATTTTTGGTATCGGTAGCTATTTTTCTAGGCATAATTTTGGCATCCATTTTATGAATACCGATCTTTTTGAATACTGTAAATACCGAACCAAATATACCGATAATACCAAACACCCACCCCTACCTGTATTACTTGTAACGACCAAAAATAATGGTGTAGACTGATATGCTGCATCGTCAGGAGGAGTGTACATGATTACAGTCTCACAAATATAGGCTGAGAGTAAAACTACGATACTGAAAATCGTGTCTCCGGTGTAGCTCAAATATAGTCTTAATTTTTCTAACGGCGTGCACCAGATTAAATTATTTTTAAAACAAAATCTACAGGTCGGTTTTGCCGATCGAAAATAAGCGCCCAAAAACGAGGGCAATTTTCCAAGCTCAGGGCTATAAGAACCCCCCGCCCCCCGGTGCCTTCGCCATGGGCAACCTTACACCTTGTTCATTAGCTCTTCCTTTTTCCTAGCCAAGCGCTAGTTGTCCGTATACATAGCTCAGACCTCTGCGGTGACCTTGATTATCTCCCTTGTTCGAGCTGAGCATCGAGATGATGGCAAGCAGCAGCATCCAGAGAGCGTCCTTTCTGCTCCAGGTCGTCCGGACCTCCTCCCGCTCGCGCAAGGGCGAGGGCGTCGTCTTCTCGGAGGTGGCGCCGTGGCAGCCCGCCGCCATCTGGCCGGCCGCCTCTGTCACCGCCGCTGTCGCCGCCGGCAGGCCGGCGAGGAAGCTCGACACCATCGTGGAGGAGGACTACGGCCACGACCACGACCACGGCTTCTTGCAGGGCGCCGCCGCCTCCTCTGCTTCTTCGTCGCCGTTGGCTGCCTCGGCGGCGCCGCCGCCAGGGGTGGTCCCCAGAGCCTACCGTCTCCTTCCTCCGGCCGCCGGCGCGCAGCAAACGTTGCTAAAGTAGACTAGAATTGATTCGGAATCTCGGAGGCTTGGCTGCAGTCTGGACGCGATGCTAGCTGCAAGTATGCATGTTCTCGCAGTAATATTTATACGTTGCGAAGGACATATATAATCGAGATTAACTATGCGATACTCTATGTATCATCGATATATAATTAACCAAGCGACATGAGCCCTGTTAATTTCCCATTCTAATGATATTATGCACTTGTGACTTGTCCTGCGCGTGTAAGACAAATTTATGCTATAAGTTAATGTTCGAGGGTTAAATATATGCTGATTTCTTAGTTACTAGCCGATCCCCCTGCTTTGCTAAAATAAATAAGTTCTATAGGCAAGCTATGGGAAGTGGCTCATACGCATTCGTCATGCACTGTCGGTGCTATGCAGCATGTTCTTGCAATCAATATCTCAAAAGCCTTCGGCGCTTGGTCAAGGGTCAGCATAATTTGGCATCACTATTGATGGTGCACAGTACTCTTGCCACGCAACGGGGATGAAGACTGAAGAGAAAAGATTAGATGGGTAATTTGGGTTCTTTGAAGTTTTAAAAAGTGGAATCTGATGAATTTATTACGTCTCATAACATGTACATATCGACCATCGCTCGGCTCTTTTTTTTTTAAGAAAAAGGCATGAGAACTGCCTTATATTAATTCAATAAAAAAGTTACATGGTTAAAATATAGAGGGAGGTTTAGGCGCATTCCCCCAGACCCACGCTACAGAGAGCTAACTTATTACAAAATGGGCGCCTGCCACCCCCAAAGGCGTAGGACCTCCAGAAGTAGATCGAAGAGTGTCATCGGCGACAGGCCGGTAGCTCCTTCAAGTTGAAAATATGATTGTTCCTTTCAAGCCTTTCAAGCCAGAGATGTCATTAGGTTGCTAGCACGACAGGCAAGGTTGAATTGTAGGATGTCCTCGACCTACCAGACGTCGAGATCCTCAGTATGGGTCCACATGGAACAGAGAAGTTGTGAGGCGTTGAGCCTGAAAGCCAGGAGGTCCCAAATGTGGGAGCACTACAAGAATCAGCACAAATCTCGAGGGCCAGAAGCCCTCGATACAGGGGGGAAAACCCTCGGGAATAGGTGTTCTCGAGAAATAGCCCTCGGGACTAGCTACTCGAGAAAAACAGTGTTTCTCGAGGGCTTAGCCCTCGATAACTATATTTCTCGAGTGCCGTATGTTAACACTCGAGAAACGTGGCTCCGCTGACGGTAACGGCGGGGGATACTACTTCTCGAGTGCTAAGCCCCCGAGAAATGTTACGGGGCCCACCTCGCTAGCGTGTCAGGAGGGTTGTCTCGAGAGCCGACGCGCGGGTTTTCTCGAGGGTCTGGCCCCCGAGAAAGACGGCTAGGCTGGGTGTATTGAGGGCTTGGCCCTCGAGAGCTGTTTTCTAGAAAAAAAAATTCATGGAAAGCCAAAATCCATAACATATCATAAATTCACAATACATATCCCCAACATACATATATCCCCAACATATGCCATACATACACAACACCCCCAAAATATATATATCCCAATATATGCAAAGCACCAATTTGCATATACACAATAACATCGACACCCATGTCCTTCCACATTTCACATACACAGTCCAAATTCATACATCTCGATCATACATGTACCTAAAGCAAGCAAAAGACCAACCATTTTCGCCCTATTGTTGCGGTGGCGGCGGGGGGAATTCGAACAGCGATGTGCCGCCATCTCTCATGAGCTCAACAAACCCTACACCTTCGAGGTTTTCGAACTCAGCGCCGTAACCCTGTTGGGAGCCATCGAACTGCTCATGTCTTCGAGGAGGTGGAACCTCGGAAGCAGAAGTGGCGGAACCCTGTGGCAGAAGTGGCCCAATATCACAAATATCCCAAATATCAGGATGGCCCAATATCCCAAAATACTTACCATGTCAGGATTGTTGGCCCATGGTCGCAGCATCCCTCGTGCCTGCCCTTGACCAAGATAGGGAGTCTGGCTTGCATGTCCGCTTGAGCTCGCTTGGACATTTTCAAGAGATAAATAATCTCATCATCAAAAGAGATGAATATAGGTTTCGCTTTATACTTACCCCCATATACCTCTGCCTGGCCTCGATCTCGTCCATCCTCTCCCGGTCTCTTCGACGTTCTTCTTGCAAAGTCCTTACGCTCTCCGACAGGGCTAGAATCAACTGCCGGTCCTCCTCGTGCTTTAGCTCAGCTTCATTGCGGACTCGTGTCTCAAACGCCCTTCGAGTCTCACGGGGTCCGTGCCTAGTCCTCTCCTCGGGCATGTAATCCACCGTCCTACACAACAAATTGCAGTGGTTAATCCAAAACAACAAATGGACTCGCCTGCATGAATCAAAAAGAAGTCTCACCTCACGTTGTCCCCACCGATCGGCAATTTACGTCGCCTTCCGCCCATGTGGTTGTACATCAATTCAGTGTCTAATTCTGGGTCGGCCTCCGGATTGCTATCGGTGCCATGCACTTGACGATATGCATCACAATATTGATCCTGCGTTCAGTTTAGTACTAGTTAGGAAAACTGAGTTTGTACTAGTAAAAGTCTATAACGTGTACTAAATACTCACAATCCGAAGCCTCGCGAGAGGGTCCAACTCCGTGGGTTGCCTTGTTGCTTGGCTTTGTCTTAGCCTTCTTGAAGGCCTCCAAGAAACTTAGCGGCCACCCAGTCTTCTTCTCCTAAAATATGGAAATAAATATTATTATTGTCAATCGGAGAGTACAAGGTATTGTGAAAATTAGAAATAACCTCTTTCTTCTTGAATAACGAGAAGGAGTATCTTCCTATGTATTTCTTGTAGTTACCTAGCCAGTTTTTCTTCTTGGTTTCGACACACGCCTTGTACTCCGGCTACCCCACCATCATAGCGCGTCCCAGGCGTCCTCGCGGTCTCGAGCCCAGTCGGGGCGGACGCCTACAGTAAGCGTCGAGTCTGGATACATTCTTGGCCTTTGGCCATCGCTGAGTTTCACGCCACTCTCAAGCTTGTAATACCAAAATCTTTGTTGTGATGACATCAAAACTTTTCAATTAATTGAACTAGGTTTATTAGCCCTCACCGCAATGTTCCTTCACGGCATCAAGACGCCCATGGTAGATCGGTCATAGACCCGCTTCTTCGCCAGACGGTCAATAGCAGACTCATAGTCCTCCTCGATCCTGTTCCCATAAGGCGAAACACTGTCTGAAATATTGAATGGCAAGTTAGTAACAAATTCAATAGTATAACATGTTCACACGAATGGATCCTTACCCAGAAGTCTTGGATGTACTGCTCAGCAAACGTGTTCTCCCCGTGCAGCCCTAGGCGGTAGTCCAGCCATGTGGTTGCCGGACGAGCGTGCTCCCCTTCACCTACCATCCTAGGCCAGTACTGTCTCACGAGAGTTCCTAGCACATATCCAGGCTGGGTCTTGATGTCCGGATCGATAGTAGACAAGTTGCTGCAGAAAACAAGGTTAGATGTTCACATTAACAATAACATGGTAATAGTTTAAATCGTACCCGTCCCCATCGATCTCGATCGGGATCCTCGCATTTTGGGCTCTCGGGGCCCTAGGCACCCTGTTGCTCCCCCTTCTCCTTCGCCCACGCTGCTGCGAGCCCCCCGACTGGGAGCCCCCCGGCTGGGATCCCTCAGCCTCGTCCTCCCCGAAGCTGTCCTCCTCGTGCGCGTCCTCCTCCGCCTCGTCATCCCACTGAGTCCTCGTGTTGTCGACGAATCCTCTGCGCACCATCCTGCATGTAGAAAATATACAAATCAAATTGCATAACAAATTACCCAAATTGCATATAAAAAGTAATGAAGTGAAATTAAAGAAGCATGTAAAAAATACCATGTAGCTAGAAATAGTTTGAATCAATATCTAGGGGATCTGCATTGATATCATAAGGATCCTCCTCGTTCGCGGGTTCATTGTCATCTTCATCAACATCCATTGCCTCGACTTCATGTTCTTCTTCAACATCCGTGTTGAATGAAGCTCTTAGGTCATCAAGCCCGCCAACATCGACCACTAATCTGTCGTCTATTCTATCGTCTTGTGTTGGTTCCTCGTAATCATGAAGTGTTGGATCTGGGCGACTTCTAACCTTGTGTACTACCCACCAAGACTTCAAATCATGATCTTTTTCTTTTCTCTTGGTAGCTTTTATTACACGTCTGCTTGGGTAAGGTAGATAATATACTTGCTCGACTTGGTTTGCGAGGACAAAAGGATCATAAGTCCCAAGACTATAAGTGTACTTGACCTCCACTAAGCCAAGCTTGGGTTCTCTCCGGACACCGTTAATAGGATCGAACCAATGGCAACGAAAAAGAACAACCGAGATCTCTTTGTCGCCTTCGAATTCGACTTGATTATTTCTGAATGATGCCATAATAATCCACCTTATCTTCACCTCACCTTGACCTTCATAAGCGACATGACTGTTCACCGTGCGTAAATTGGGCTTAGACCTCTCGTACTCCATGAGAATGGAAAGCGAAAGCCATTTATGTCATACATCCCATGAACTTTGACCGTCTTCGACATCCATGTAACATGATCTGAAGATCATTGTGCACGCTAGGATTTTCATTGCCTTTATGTAATATCGGTGAAAAGAGTTAAAAAGAATGATCGTGACATAAACACTTAAAACATATGTTTGTGCGGAACTTACGTATCTCCAAAACCAGTTCAAAAATTTGGACGCCTGTTACCACCACCATTTTGCTTTAGTTCTCGTAACTCGTCCAGAGTTAGGCGGTTCCCTAATCCTTCCCATTGCTCTTGCGAATTATTTGAAATAAAATTGTTTTTCACTTAGATTACTTACAGAAATAGGTGAGGAAATGACGTGGGTGTTTGACTTACTTCTGGACACTCTCGAGTTCTCTAATGTTGTCAAAAATGTACAATAGTGCAACAAGCCTATCTTGATCTGCTAACTCACGTTGTAAAAGCCTTCCACCTGGGTTTCCTTGAACAGCGAACATTTCTAAGTCCGAATCAATCTTTCGTTTAGCTGGATAGTACCTAGGCACAGAAATGTTCACGTTGTGTTCCCTCGCGAGATATCTGTT
Organism: Raddia guianensis; assembly: GCA_036346415.1. Classification (NCBI taxonomy): domain Eukaryota; kingdom Viridiplantae; phylum Streptophyta; class Magnoliopsida; order Poales; family Poaceae; genus Raddia; species Raddia guianensis. The sequence continues at coordinate 3,508,561 of CM070539.1, read as the reverse complement.
TACGAAGTTTGATACCTCTTGAATGTAATAAGCCTCCGCTATTGATCCTTCAACACGGGCCTTATTTTTCATATTTACTCGCACGGTTTTCAAGCGACGTTCCACTGGATACATCCATCTTCCTTGGACGGGCCCACCGAGCCTTGCTTCTTGTGCTAAATGGACCAGAAGATGCTGCATTGGATTAAAGAAGCCAGGAACGTATATTTTCTCTAACTTGCAGACGAGCACGGCTGCATCTTTCTCAAGCTTTGTTACATCTGTCTTTCTCAACGTCTTCGCACTTAACTTCCGATAAAAGAAACTTACTTCAGCTATCACTAGCCAGATATCTTCAGGCACATAACCACGAAAAATTATCGGTGCGAGGTCTCGAATAAAGATGTGAAAGTCGTGACTTATCATACCATGTATCTTTCCTTATACATCATCCACACCGCGGATGAAACATGACGCGTACCCGTCGGGAAATCTAACCTTTTCCTTGAACCACTTGAAAACATGTCGTACGCGGGAAAATCATGAATTGACCACATGTAGGCAACCCTCATATGAAATTCTGAGTTGGTTTTCTTATCGTAGGACATTGCTCCATACTCCCACAACTCTTTCAGCTCTTCTACTAATGGCTTCAGAAATAGATCCAAGTGTGTAACATCCCGAATTTTTAAAACCAATTTGGCACATTAATAATTTCTTAAATGCATGATTTAAAGATGTTAAATCATTCATTATTGCATCATGACATCATCACTTCATGCATTGCATTTAAATTAGAAAAATAATTTAAACTTTTCAAACATGCACCCTTGGTGGTAAAAATTTAAGAATTTGTTTATTATGAATAATGGATTTTATTAAAACCTATCCCAATAGAATTATCTGGGAACTATGTTAATAAATTTTTGTAAGTTAAAGTATTATTTCCTAAAAGTATTAATATGTTAAAAAGGTTTTGGAAAATATAGGTTCTTTGGAAATCAGAAAATTCAAAACATCTTATTTTCCTCTCGCCTGTGCGGCCCATCTCTCCTCTCCCTTTTTTTTTTTTCCTTCCTTCCTCCTCTCTCTCCTCTGTTGGGCGCATGCTGCTTAAGCCCAACTCATGCTGTCTCCTCCCGTTGCCCCTGCGCACCATGGAGCCACCGCCAGGTGGGCCCGCCTTGTCAGTCCCTTCTCCCTCCTCTGTTTGCTTCTTCTCCCCTGCTCCTCTGTTAAGCCGCCTAATCGCCATTGTTCCCCTGTCCTCTCTCCGGGGCCGCCGTGGCCCTTTCCCCACATAATTCCGCCCTACACTCTTAGTGGGACCCTCTCCGCCCCCTACCTTTTCTTGTCTTATCGCCGGCCAAACCATCTCGGTGCCTTCGCGTTCAATGCGTTCCCCTTCACGGCACCGGCCGGAATCGACGCCGGCGACTGCCAACCCGCACGACGCATTGAATTCGTTCCGGGCGAAGCTCGCCTATAAGTGGGGAACTGCTCCCCCTTTTGCTCTCTACCTTTCGCGCCACAACCCGGTTGAACTTCCGAGCCAGTGCGTTGTCTCCACCGCAAACCCCTTCTTTCTCTCCTACCTCACCCCATTCCCCCTTTCATACTCACCTGTGGCTTGTTCGCAGGACGACCCAGAGGAGCTCGCGCCCGTTGGAGTGGAACCGTGCGGTCCGTGTTCATCTCCGGTGCCCGCGACCCCGCCGCCGTCGCCACGCCGCTTGGCCATTTATTCCACCCCGGTGAGCTCGCTTAGCGGTTTACCTCGCTCTATTATTGCTTACGGCCGAAAGAATTGCACCTTGGTGCCATCCTTTGCCGGCGCCGCGGTGTCCGTGTATCGCCGCCGCCGCGAGCCGCCGCGCCGCCCGCTCCGTCCACCTCGCGGGATGGTTAGGACTCCATCGCGTTCGCCTTGCTCGCATTACGCCTCCCGCGCGCCCAATCGACCCACGGTGGCCGGAGTTGCCGCCGCCGTGTGCGTCATCGCCGCCGTCGGGTGCTCCCCTGTTCTCCCCTTTTGCCGTTGGGTTGACGCCGACAGGTGGGGCCGTGAGGGAGTCCCACCGGTCAGCTCGCCTTGCCCCCTCGGCCGCGCGGTGCCATGCGCGCCTCGCTGATGGGTCCTGTGCCGCGCCGGCCCAGTGCCACTTAGCCCTCTTCCTTTTATTTCTTTTTATAATTTCCGAATAAATCATTTACTCGGCTCACCAAAGTATTTGTTAAAAATAGTTAGTGCATGATAAAAATTCTGTAAAAATTTGTGAAATTATTTTATTAGTTTCTGAACCCGGGAAAATTATCTATATGCATGTCATGCTTGGAATCCATCTTTGGTTAAATAGATAAGCTCTAGGTGCATCATTTCATGTGCTGTAAATATTCTATAAAAATTCAGGAAAAATACTTTGGAGGTTGCTGGCCACCTTAAAAAGATTATATGTATGCATGGCATCCATCCAGCATCTGTTTTGGGTATGCAAGTAATTTTGAAATGGCATCATTTCATATGTGCATGAGTCATTTCGCATAATATTCCTTTTAGATAAAAAGATGCATTAAAGTTGCTGCATGCTTCATTACCTAAAAACAGCATGGCATAAAATATTTTGCTTATTGTGTGTTGTATTGCTTTGCATACGTGTGCGCGTTTAGGAGGTCAAGATCCCGAAGACCCGATCGACGACATCCCCTTCGCTTTCCCCGGAACCGATCAAGGCAAGTCCCCCTTTGATCATATTGTGAAGCCATTTTCGGTTATTTAGAAAATGTTTATTAGACTTGAAAATATGCATGCTAGTTTAAAAAGATAAATGTCGTATTTGCTAGAATTAGATATTATACCAAATAGGAAAGGTAGGAAATATGGTAGGATTAAACCTAAGGCTAAAACTATAAATTGCTCTTATTTATATACTCTGTTGTGGTAGGATAAATGCTTAAAAATCCTTTATGCGGAATGATTAAATCATTTGTGTGAAATGAGAAGTATTGTTGAGAAATGTTTGGAAAAGGGTGATTTAAAGATAGCGCATCAAGGGTGATGCGGAGTAGGAAATGATTTCCCTCTTACCTCAAAAACCTTCCGACTAGGGAGATATTTTGTCGGTTGGTGCAGTTCGGCACCGTTTTGAAACTGGGCTAAAATATCAAATCTCCCCTAATCTAAGGACTGCTCATCCTATGATCCTATGAATCGAGCCATTCTGATGCGACCTCGAGCCCGGTATGGGGACGGGCCCGATCGTTGGTCCTCGTGGTTGACGGTCTTGTGGCGAAACATCGTCTGGGTGCGTAGCCTCTCGAGGGTAAGGCGTACCCACTCTGCAGAGTTAAAACTGTCATGATAGCCGTGCTCGCGGTTATGAGCGTGCGAAGGGACTGATTATATGGTAGTTTCTTTATTTTAAAACCAATTTAGAAAATGGGTTTTGAACAAAGGATTTGAGATGAGTAAGGATTTGAGAAGAATTTCGTTTGAGCTAGGTGCCACCGGCGATATTCCAGATTGGGTGTGACCTCTAGGAAAGTGTCGCGGAATGGACCTAGCCGTTTTGAGAAAAGAAAAGAAGAAAGGATTTTGTTCTCGCTATGGTACTGAGGCCAAGTGGCGAGAACCGTTTGAGAAGAGCCCAAAGAAAGTGGTTAAGATTTATTGTTTCTAAATTGCTTTGTCAAAACTAGGCTAATAAATGCATTTCCGCAAAACATCCTAAGCCTTCCCTGTACTGAACCGCATTTGCATAATTCCGGACTTGCGAGTACAATTTGTACTCACCCTCTTTTTCTCCCCTCTCTTTTCAAAATCTCAACAGCTGGTCCATCCGAGTATGGCCCGCCTTCCGTGGAGGAGGATCTGGACTACGTCGAGAAGGCGTTCTCCGACGAAGAGTATGAAGATTAGGGTTACGCGTTCCTACAGCCTTCGTGCCTGTGGGATGAATAAAATTTTAGATGTTGTATTAGGCATGTATCGTTGTGTACTCTGATTTGCGGCCTGCGAGCCGTTGTATGTGTTGTTTGTACTGGACTATATTCCCTCTTGTAATAAAATCGTTGGCAATGTTTCGATTCTGTATATCTGTGTGTACTAGCCATGATCCTTGGGACTAGTACGTGTTTACGCAGGTGGAATCCGATCTTGTAAATCGGGGTGCCGACAAAGTGCTTCCCAGGATTTTTCGGACCGGGCACGAGAAGGGTAAGATACATGAACTCCTCTTTCATCAGTAGAGACGGCGGAAGATTCAGAGGATCTCAAGAGGCGGCAGCAAGAAGAGTATGACCGGGCGTTCATATTGAAAGGAGTGAACCCGTCAGTTGCAATCGCCAGTTGCATATTTCTTGGATCAGATACAAAATCTAGGTGCTTCTTGTGAGCATCATTGAGCCCTAATTTTTATTAGTGGCATTGATGACAAAAATTAATTAATATTAAAGTGCTAGGGGGTTTTTGGTTTTCTCGGAACCCTAGCGAAGACTCGGCGATTTTATAAACCCTAATTTGAAGCGTCGACAATTTTCTGAGCTGCTCCAAGATTTCAAGTGCATGACCGGGCGAGAGAAGAGGTCACATATAGATTAGGAGTAGTTAGGTTTATTTCCTGTTTTTCGTCGGATTTCAAAAGGGGTTTGAATATCTCGGATCTTGCCGGATCATTGCGAATTCTCGAAAACTCGGTTTCCGTAGTCCACCACTTCTAAAAATACCCAATTATCCCTTTGTGAGATTTCTAGAGAGAGAGAGAAACCCACCTAAATTTCCCCTCTCCTTTTAGCGAAAATCCATTACATCGAGCGGCGTCCGTGAAGTTCAGATCTGGGTCTTTCTCCGTCGGACGGCGTCGAGGGCGTCCGGTCCTTTGCATCGTCACTGTCGGACGGCGTCCGTCGTTACCGAGCGGCGTCGGTCGAGTTAAAAATCGAGGCCCTTTCTGGTCGGACGGCGTCTGGGGGGCCGTCCGGTTAGCCAATTTCCAGCGCACTCCCTCTGTCGGACGGCGTCGTCGTCTGACGGACGGCGTCCGATAAGTTGTTTTCGATGGCGATTGCCCTTTGTCGGACGGTGTCCGGTGCCCGTCGGACGGCGTCCGGTAGAGGCTAACGGCTAGTCTTTTTGTCCTCTTCCATGGGGCAACGGCTAGTTTTGCTCTTGGGGCTATAAATACCTACCTAGTGGCTGGCTATTTTGAGGTTTGCTGCTCCACTTCACCTACCATATTCATAGCTCATCAATTAGGTGTTCTAGAGCCATTCCTCCACCCACAAATCATCTAAAGCCACAAATCATTAAACCCCAACACCGAGCTTCATGGAAGACCTTCGATCCGGCATGATCGGGGCGTTTCGGGCTTGTTACTTTTGAAGACATCCTTCGTGGAGGCGAGGGCTTGGGAGTAGGCCTTGGCGTGTGGCTACTCTCGAGTCGGTGTACGGGTGATGGAGTCCACCTCGCCGGAGTGGCGGAATGACTACCGGGAGTGAGTGAGGCGCTAGGCTCGAGAGCGAGCCGGTCCTTGTGTGCAAGGGGTAGTCTCAACGGAGAGTAGGAGTTGCGGCTCCGAACTTCGGTCAAACAAACACCGTGTCACTCTCTCATTTATTTCCCGCACTTACTTTTCTTGCATCGCTTGTATTTAAATTGTATGCCATGTCTTAGTTGCCTCGTAATTGCTTGTCGCTTCCGCTTACTTGTCAATTGCAACTAGGATTGGGTGATTATTAATTTGATGCTTAATTGAGAATAATCAAAAGAATTTAAAATTGCCTATTCACCCCCCCTCTAGGCCTTAGGATCCTCTTTCACTTCTGATCAAAATGTTTACAAGCTTCTCCATCAGACGGGTGAACCATTTCATCGGGCTTTCGTTTAGCATTCTTGTGCCACCTCATTTTCGTTGAAGTCTCTTCCGTCATGAAACACCGCTGTAGGCGTGCCTTCACCGGAAAGTAACGTAGCACTTTCCTCGCCACGGTAGACTGAATCTTATTGCCATCACTATCGGTGATCTCAACGTATCTTGACTCGCCACATTGATCACACCATGCCTTCCTCTCATCTTCCTTATAGTACAACATACAAAAGTTCGGACAATAATCTATCTTCTCATATGTCATTCCAAGGCCATCGACAAGTCGCTTGCACTCGTACCAGCTTCGAGACATCTTGTGGCCTTCCGGAAGAGCATCGCACCACAAGGACAACAGCTCATTGAAACAAGCAATGGAGAAGTTATACTTGGACTTTAGTGCCATCATACGTGACACCTGTAACAGAATTGGGATTGTGGTTCCTTCGTGTAAAGGTTGCTTAGAGGCTGACAAAATCTTTAAGAACTCGGACATTGTCGTTTGTGACTCCGGATCATCAAAGATATAACCAATGTCACCGACCATGTCCTCCATCCGTCAACTTCATCGAAACCTTCACCGAGATCGGTTCGGTGGGCCGGATCGCTGAGAACTCTCCCCATGATGGACCCACCGAGAGTAACCGGGCATGAATCCTTTCTTGAATAGATGGAACTCCATCATTCCGCGTTCTCTTCAAAGAGTTATTGCATTCCGCACATGGGCAATGCACATATCTTTGTGCTAGGGTCTAACAACCCATCAAAAGCACGAGTCACAAATTCCCCGTCTTCTCGTACCATTCGCCCGAAAGTGCTCCCGTTCTCCTTCCACCCGTCATACATCCACCTTCTACTTTCCGCCATACCTTCCAGTGCACGCAGTCGAGGGTTTTATACATGGCTTGGGAAGGCTTCTAAACCACCCACGAATGATCGCCTAGGTGCTATCATTGTGCACCCTTAACCAAATCTGAAATTTCAAGACATAACCTAAGGTTCTCCGGTGCAACGATGGTCGAAGTGTCGTTTCCAACACCCGACACTAATATTATGCACCGGAGAACCATAAGGTTATGCCGCCAAATTACGATCGAGTTAAGGGATGCGCAATGATAACACAAAGCGGTCATTTATCAGTCGCCCATCGACGCCTAATGTCGGGTCGCCCATGGACAATTCGGGAACGTGGTTCACAACTCGTAATGGAACCCAACGAATCATCGTCCGAGTACCTTACGTGTTGTGTCGTTTCGAACGGATGACGTCTGCTAGGTTACATGCACCATCAACGCATTTATCCAAACAATTGAAATATTAAGATTTAACTAACATTTCCACTAACAATTCAAAAGCAAAAGTTAGTAACATTTAACTACTAACATTTCCACTAACAATAATACAAAATTAACAATTCAATTTAATAATACTGACATTCAATTAATACATTATCAACTTAATTATCAATAATACAAATGGCACTAAAACTAATGTTTACAACACACAGTTCTCAATTAATTTCCATTCCTAATAAATATATCGTATGCCATTAGCCTTATTGTTAATCTCGAGGGTTTCTATACACATCCCTCGAGACTAACTACATTCAAACTTCGAAAAGCCCGCGAAAGGATTTACCTTGACCTTGTAGGCGTCGACGATCGGCAATGGGAGGTACGAGCAAGAAGGGCCGGTGAGGGAAGAGGGGGAGGTACGAGGGCTGGTGGAGGAGGGAGGTGGCGGCGGCCGGCTTCTGGACAGGGGGTCTGAGTGGACCAAGGAGGGGGAGGCGGCGGCCGCCGAAAGCTCTATGGAGAGGCCGAGAGGAGCGAGGAGGGAGAGGTGGGCGCCGGAGAGGACAAAGAGGAAGCTCGGAGACCGGCGGCGCGTCGGTCGGTGGTGGGCGGCGTCGGCGTCGGCGGGCGGCGGCGTGGGCTACCCTAGGCGGTGGCGGCGGCAGTGAGGTGGGCTAACCTAGGCGGCGGTGGGCTAGGTACCCTAGGCGGCGGCGGCGGGCGGCGGCGTGGGGCGGCGACAATGGCGGCAATGACAAGATAAAGAAAGACCCGATCTGGATCGGGCCCGGGGGGGAAAAGGGTTTGGCACTCTCGAGGGCCAGGCCCCCGAGAAACAGACGGAAGTTCGACGGCGTCGGCATGCTGCCGCTTATATCGAGTGCCCTCTGTCAGCCCTCGAGAAGTTACTATTTATCGGGGGTTTTATCTAGCCCTCGAGAATATTTTCTTTTTACTCGAGGGCTCCTTTTTGGCCCTCGAGATTCATGCTGATTCTTGTAGTGGAGGAGAAGAGGAACTCGAGGAAAAGGTGTTCTGTGGTCTCCAGGCATCTGAGGTAGAGGGTACAGAAGTAATTATTCGGCAATCCCCTACGTAGCAGGGCGTCAGGAGTTATCACCCTCCTTATGAACAACGTCCAAGCAAAGAACTTGCACTTTGAGGTCGCCCACTAGGCTCTTTTCAACTGTAAGAGTAAGGTAAGCATATGCAAATACATGTTGTGTTGAACTATTGGTAGGGAGGGCCCAGATCTGCTCTAATTTGCCTGGGCTGAGCGTCGGCATCGTCGCAACGAACTCCCCTAGGCTTTCCTAAATCGGGCCTTCGTGTGTCATCTCCGGGATTTTTTTAACCTTTTCATTTTATTTTAAAATAAATAAATAATATATCTTTTATTAAAATTAAATGAATTGAATCCTATCGTCGTTCCATCAGGCGGGGCCTTAACTAGCGGGATTTACATCTTTCGCGAAAATGGTCAAGCGAATTCGGCATCAAGGCAATCAGGATATACGAAGATAAATTACACTGTTTGGTTTGACGGAATTTAAATCCCACCAAATGAGATGGAGAGATTTAATCCCATCAAGGGATTTGTTAAAACAAATGAAGTGTTCATAGAAAGCAGAGTATCGTTCTAAAAAAATGGCAAAGGCATGCAAGTACAACGAATCATCGATTTCAAAAGTAAAAGAACATCTTAGACCAACGTTTGAGGAAAGAACAACAAATAATTTTAGAAGACCCTAGAACACACCAAATTGCAGGAGAGAGGGTAGCAAAAGCCTTCGTCAGACATTTAAATTTGATCTAAAATGCTCTTTTACTTTTGGGATCGTTGATTCGCTATGTTTGCATACTTTTGTCAATTCTTCAGAGCATCTCTCGGTTTTCTTTGGGCATTTCGTTTGCCTGGACAAATCCCTCCGTTTGGTTTGGCGGGATTTAAACGTTTGGTAACGGAGGGATTTGTCCCTGTATATTCCTCGACTACCTCGATGGCTCGATGCCCATTCCGTTTGGCCGTTTTGGCGAAAAAAAATAAATCTCACCAATTGAATTAGCAGGATTTATATCCCGTCTGATGGAATAACAATAAGATTCATTCAATTCATTAGATTTTAGCAAAAAAATATATTATTTATTTATTTATTTAAAACAATATAAAATGTTAAAAAAATTCGTCGTCTCCGAGCGTTGGCGAGTACAACGCAGAAACGGGCCGTGCTCCACTCTTGTGGGCCGAGCCGCTCTCCAGATTAGAGAATTGCCCCTCCATCGAACACACATTTGTCAGTACCTATCACCATCAGGGCATATCGAAGACAATAATTAAGTGAAGTGAAATCACATAATCATGTTCATGTCACCAGTTAGACTATGGAATAATTCAATATCAAATGTTAGGTGATGTACCTTACAACAGATAATCAATGTGGGACACTGGACTGAACGTCTGAACCCAACAAAAGTAGATGAAACGAACAAATAGTCAGGTTAGTGATCACCGATCGATTCAACGGCATTACCATATACAAAACGCATGCAATGGGCAGCTAGCTAGCTAGTTAGAGGATGACGAGGAGTCGTCGTCGTGGCGGCGGCGTCGGCGAGCGGCGGCGGCGGCGGCGGCGACCGTCGTCTTCCTCCTCCTCCTGTCGAGGAACCGCTCCAGCGATTTCTTGACCGGCGACAGCCCATCCTCCTCCGCCGCCGCCTTCCTCGCCGTGCATATGATCGCCCTCGCCTGCTCCTCCTCGGCGACGCCGCCAGTCTCGCCGCCCTCGACGACGCCCGCCGCCGCCACCGCCGCCTTCTCCGGCGCTGGTACGCCGACGCTCGCCGCAGCCGGGCCTCGCCGCATGCTCGATCGATCAGCCTCTTTTTCTCCGATCCTCTCTCTCCTCTCACAAAATGAAACCACGCGACGAAATCTTGGGGAGAGGACAGAGAGAGAAGCGAGAGGCGGGAGGCGATGTGTGAGAGAGAAACGACACGAAGATCTTAAAGCCTCCGCCTTGGGCGCGATTTGGCGGGAACTCGCACGTGCGCGAGGTCTGGAGGCGCGCGGCCACGCCCGCACGCGAATGTTTTCGCGCACGTGCGAGCGAGGCGTCGTCGCGGATGCATGGAGATATCGAGCTGCAGCTTCAATGTTTCCTTTTCGGGTAAGCCGCGTCGCTGTCGCCTCCGGGCACGCAGCCTAATTCCGGCAAGGAGACAGGGGAAATGGCATGGACTTGGAGCTGGAGGTTTGGAGCACGTGGGGAAAAAAATTTAGGCGCGTGCGTGCGTGCGTGCCAGACTTACTGGTTCGATATCTTCTCGTGGGGTTCAGATTTTAATCGCTTGTAGTGGCACGTGTTTTATGATTTAAAATTCCGGAATCTAGCTAGCTTGTTAATAGATTTGGGAAAATGGAAATTAAATTAAGATCTATGCGTGCTAACTCGTGCTAATTGGCTGGATAAATTTTTAAAACAACATTTTTTAGAAGAACTTTCGACATACTTAAGTACGGAAGAAGTGTTATCCGTAACAAAAAAATCGGACGCGCGCTTTTCCTGACCATCAATTTTTTAAAAACAAACATAACACCGATGCTAATAGCGTTGAAACAAGAAGAATTTATTACATGAAATACGACGAAACATGGGCAAACATGGCGAAACATGGCCCCCAAAAAAAGAATTTTTTTGCAAAAACTACGAAAACATGGCATGTTATAGCTTGTTTCCACATGTTTCTACGTGTTTTCGTGCTACCGAGATCCAGATCTGAGGATTATTGAAGGGAAACAGGGGAAGGGGAGGGGGAGAGAGGGGGGCACCACACCTCGTCACCGAAGACTGCTCCCAACAACTCTGATGGCGGCGGCGGTGACTCCACGGCAACAACGGCGGTGGAAACCACCGGGAGCTCGCACACGGTTGCAAATTGTAGCGGCGGTGGCACTCGGACTGTAGTGACCGGCTTCCCATCGGAGCAGCAGGACGCCAGCACGGGGAGGAGTGGAGTCACGCGCTGTGGAGAGAGAGACGAGCGGTGGAAGACGAGGCGAGCGCTGGATATGAGAATGGAAACAACGTCTCTATCCTGGCCCGCTCACAAATAAAAAGGTTGGGCTGTCCGACGCAATCGGACGGCCGGTCAAGAGCATTATCGAAAACTATATTGACGATGCACTTATCATTTCACACAACACACAGTGAGAGAGAGAAGGGGGGAGGGCAGAGGGATGTTACCACAATTCCTTATAAACATCGAATATATACTTTAGTGCAGAGTGTTCAGTTTTGGCATTTAACAACCGAGGTGTAGGTAGCAGATTGAAGCAAGAGGCGCCGATCGAATAGATAATCCAGGAAGAAGATACATGTGTTGTTGATTGGATACATTTCCATCCAGAACGAGATGCGAGTATGCGACAAGCCCAATGACCTTTGTAGCTCAGCAGCCAATTTTTTATTAATAACGGATGTGTGATAAGATTGTTCAAAATTACACTATAATTACGTTAAAATTGCACTGTTTATAGAAGTGCAATTTTAATATGAAAGTGCCATTAATATAATAAAAAATTAATTTGGTGACATGAAAAAACCTATGATTTAATTTCTATCTTCGAAGCGCAATGGTACACTTGTGTAGCACCCAAAGATGTAGCGGTTAGTTTCTCAGGAAAAAAAGATGTAGCGGTTAGTTGTTTTTGCCATTCCATCCAACTTAGACCATCTCCCACCATTTTCTCTTCGTTTCATTCTCTTTCCCATTCTCTTCCCTATATTTTATCTCTTTATTTCTTACCATCTCCAACAGAATCCCTTCGAAGAGATTCACGTAGAGATTGGAGAGAGAATCTCCTTCTAAGGAGAATGAAGGGAGAAATCTCTTCACGAAGAGAATGGTGAAGAGAATCTATTGGAGCTTCAAAGAGAATTAAAATCTCTTCGTGAAGAGAAAATAAGAGGTGAAGAGACACCATTGGAGATGGTCTTACTATCAAGCATACTGTTTTTGCCCTCTCATGACCGGTGGGTCCCATTGGCCATAGAGTTGTGGAGTGCAGGAGAGAAGAAGGAAGCCATGGCGGGCTCGGCTTAGGCTCCGGCAGCGGCGGCGGCGGCGACGGCGCGCCGAGAGGGAGGAAGATGACGATGCTCTGGCTTGGAGGAGGTGGCGCGCCGGCAGAGAGGGAGAATGCAGCGCACGCGGGGAGGAGGCGGCTGTGACGCATAGAGAAATGGCAGCGCACGCGCAGGGAGGAGGCGGCGCCGACGGAGAGGGAGAGGGCGGCGCGCGCGGCCGCGCGGGAAGGATGTGGCGGCGCCAGCAGGGGGAGGAAGCGGCGCCGACGGAGAGGGAGAATGCGGCGCCGGGGGGAGGCGGCGGCGGCGATGGAGAAGGAGGGCGGCGCGTGCAGGAAGGTGGCGTCGGCACGCGCGCAGGAAGAAGGTGGCGGCGTGCGCAGGGGGAGGTAGACTCGCCGACGCGTACGGAGAGCCGGAGAGGGCGGCGTGCGCAAGGAGGAAGCGGAGAGACGGAGAAGAAGAGGGCAGCGTGTGCGTGGAGTTAGGAGGCGGCGTAATTTTGGTCTTTTTTTTTTTGCTTGATTTGTTACGGAAAAAAATTAGATAATGAGAAGAAACAGAACGGAGTTGGGTGGAATCATGGAATGGAACACCGATGTCTTTGCGCGCAATTCCTAGGTGGTGGCTTGAAATGAGATCTAGAGTTCCTAGGTCGCAAAGAAGGCAATTCGATGAAATCGTCACTTATGTTGCTTGGAATGTGTGCAAAGAGTGGAATGGGAGGATTTTCAATTATGTCTACAATCATATAGAGCAAGTTTTCAATTCCATAAAGCAGGACATCGTCAACTAGATGCAGGCGTTCAACTTTGATGATCATGGCTAAGTCTGTTTGGAATCCGGAGGGGTGGGGGTACCGTTAGTTTTGCTCTACCTCCTGATCCCTAGTTCTTTGCCTGTTTTTCCTGTTTTTCATCCTCACCTGGCTATTCTCCTCTTGTATTTCTTTGTGTGACCCTTTTGTACCAGTTTTGTTTCTTCCTCCTTAATAAAGCTTAGGCAGTGCTCCTGTCGATCTCTTCAAAAAAAAAAAAGCCTTTGCGCGCTTCAGCAGTACGTACAAATCAAACGGTTATCAATTATCTATTTTATCTGTTAATTTTTTATATTTTATTACTATGTAAATTTACTAAATAAATGTGCTCATCTACTTTTCACTTTATATGTTTTAAGTTATTATATTTGCTTCAACCAATCTAAGATAGCACACTAATAATACTAAAATTTGCACTTGTTTATATTTTGTAACCTTAGTATTATTATAGTCAATCCTACGAAAAATCGATCACACTAATTCTATTTTCAGAAAGCTCTTACACGTCCCATAAATGATATCCCGCAGCAAGTGTCGCGAGCATAATTTGTCCCGCCTATGACTGTAGCTTCAAATGTAATTTTGTCAGTTTTCCTCCAAAAAAAAAAAGTATTTCTGTCAGCACTATCAAGTACAGATGACACACTGAACAAAGTCCTAACTGTCACTAACCTGGGGAGACTGGAAAAGGGCAAAAAAATCTATTATTCAATCTGAGCTCTTGATGTGTAACACCCGAGCCTAAAATCTGCTCAAGCTTGCCCCTAACACCCTCAAATGTGGCAGATGCAGACTAGAAAAAAAGGCTGTTTATGCTCGTACTTGTGTTTGGAAACCATTTTACATACTATGTGACCATAGATATATGAATATATCATCAATCAATATATGTTAGCAAGCTTCTTGCTTGCCATACAAAGAATTCATAGGTAATTTTAACTACAATGGCTAAAAAATTGGAATAGCACCACAAATAGGACGCTACAAGTACAGCCATCTCAAGACAATAAAAAACAACAGGAGCCCAGCAATCTGAACTCCCACCTGATCCTCAGTTTCTTGTCACCCCTTCGTGACATGAAACAGACCCAATTCAGGGTCACAGAGGCCTGGTCCGACGGCCAGAAGCCCGACCGCAGAGAAGCGCGTTCTTCGGGATCGGGTTCTCATCCCGCCATGAATTGGCCGGCGAGTAGACCCGGAGGTAGAACTGCTGGCCGAGGTACTGCCTGGCCCAGCTCTCCGATCTGACGTTCCACATCCCCACATTGTCCAGCGGCATATAAATGGCAGTCCATGACTGAGGGTAGACCTGAAAGGTAGATCATGTAAGTGCAGAACAAATCCAGGCACTGATGTTGCTTACAATGACATGATAAGAGTACAGGGCTACTTGTAACTTCACAATAGGTTAGATCATAGTGGTTTCTGCAATGAGCATCTGCAGATAAATTACCTGCAATGTGTACCGAGCAACTGCATCTCTAAGGTTGTAACTCTGACGACTGACTGGTGTCCACTGTCCTCCATCCATCCTGTTCATCCAGAAATGATCACTCATTGCCGGTCATCGAACTGAACCAGTCTCCAACAAAATCTGAGGGTATTACAAGAGTGACAAGAGCAAACGCACCCGACAACCCAAAATGCATAACCATCAATGTGCCATGACTGCACGAAGTTCTCGGTGTTTTCGAAGATGACCTCAATGTAGTCCCGCATATTGGCCGCCATGACAGCAGTCTGGAGGTAGGCACCACCACCGGTTGGGTTGTCTGGTATGATCCCCAGTGTAAACACGCCCGGGATTTTGTAGAAATCGGCAACTTTGAGAGGAGTGTCGGCTGGGATGAAGGACACACTATTGACTGCATATCTTAGCTTGCCATTGATGTTAACCCGTGAGTTCGCAAGTCTGATGGTTCTTGTGGTGTTGACAAGACCATAATGGTATGAGCCTTGAGGATTTGGTCTTGGCCCACTCGCTGTTAGATTCCACCTGTTTAGAGTTAAGCAATAAATGATGTTTCAGTCTTACAGAGTGGTGTATGCAACTTCAGTTTTTCAGTTATACCACCACATATGATCATTCAAAGCATGGGTTTTCAAGCTATTTCTAAGTTCTAGCACGTCTTTTGAACTGAATCCAGTCAATGGAATGTTCCAGCTTCCAAGTTCAAGTTATCTAAAAATGTTCGAACTTCCCAGTCCCGACTATATTTCAAAATGAAATTTGTGCATCCCATGCCATCCTTGAGTAGGACTCTTCCAATACTTTTTGCGTTTGTACAAAATTATATTCTTCTGAAGAAATTTTTGACCTAGGATCTAGTGTACAGAAAATATTTTCCATGACTACCCCAAATTCTTCAGTTAACAATGCAACAACTATATACTGAGAATGGTTCCTACAACTCTATCGGGGATAATCTTACCGGATCGATCTAGCCTGGTTGAGGGACCAGTCAATCTCGATTGTAGGCCCTGGGGGAGATGGTGCTGCGGAAGGAGCTCCATTTGAGTTGCTGTAATGGAGAATGGCTATGTTGGTGAGCACCGGTTTGGTGAAGCGTGTGGAGACCACGATGGTGTAGTCCTGGGGTGGCTGATCAGCTGTGACAAGAAATGAATAGGACTGGCCTAGATGGACGTCGATCGATGAGTATATGTTTTGCACTGTGTGCGATCCCTCCACCTCAACCAGGAGCATGGAATGACCCTGAATCCTTATGTTCACTGATGTTGAGATGCCCACATTTGATACCCGAAAACGGTATGTTTTCCCTGACAAGATCACATCAAGCAAGTTCAGTGCAGCTTTATCTATACAAAGACGAAATAGCTTGTTCTGATTTAGTCTGACAATTACCTTGATCTACTGTAAATCTGTTGCCGTTCCAGCCTTGGCCATTGATCAGAAGCCCATCGGGGAATGGCAGGTCATTACCACTGTCCAAAATGCCTTGCAAATCCTGCAGAAATTTCACTTTAAGTTTAGACAGTGCACTAAAGTGAACACTAACATGCTATGCAAATACCATTCTTTTTTCCTTCTTTTCTCATTGTACTCTGATACATAACAACATAAGCTTACAGTGTGATTGAGCTTGAACCAGTCACCGGTCAATATGGTGAAATCACCAGCAGGGGGTGCAAATGGTACCGGGATCATCGGACGGCTAAGAACCCTGATGCCACCATACCCACCAGCTGCCTTATGGAACGCAAAAGAAGGGAAGTAGTAGTAGCTCCCAATTTGGTCCTTGAATTGCATGACATAAGTGAAATTGCCCCCCGGAGGGATCGGGCAATTTGTGCCATACACACCATCTTGCCACGAACTCCTCCTCTGCTGAATTCCTTGCCTACAATATATAGACCATCAAATATCAGTTACAGATGCAGATATTTTTCGATGGTTCGAATCTTGGCATGCAAAATTAACATTTGCAGTGATTTACTTTTACAAAAAAAACGCATGAAAAATGTATGGATGTTTAATGCAATGGTTCCCAAGATCAAGTGTAACACCAATGCACATCCATGATTTACCGACTGTATAGATAACACGGAAAATGTGTGTCTTATGGATCTGCGTGTCATTTTCAAGATGCAAATGAGTGTCCCAAGGTGGCAGGAAGTACACTCTTGCCACACTTCAAGGCAAAAGGAGCCAGAGAATACAGCAATCTGCACATGCTCAATTCTGAGACATATTAGGTCCCACCGATACAATTAGGTATTAGTTGTACATTTGCTCTTTCTATCATGGATCTACAAGGAAAGCGAAAGCACAAGGAAAAGAAAAGGGGGGAAAC
Organism: Raddia guianensis; assembly: GCA_036346415.1. NCBI lineage: Eukaryota > Viridiplantae > Streptophyta > Magnoliopsida > Poales > Poaceae > Raddia > Raddia guianensis. The sequence goes on along the minus strand of CM070539.1, from coordinate 3,491,701 downwards.
AATAAAAGGATAAAGATGTGAGTGTGGATCTTAGAACAGTATCAGATTCCACTGGTTAAACAAATAAAAGGAAGTGATAACCATTACCCTGGAATAGGTCACTCTCAGTGTCATCACAAACTCTACAGCTGCAGGGCACTTAACAGATCAAGATTCACCCTTGAACCTACTACTGTGTTGAGTAAATTTAACTACATATCCACTTGCGCATTAAGTATTGTCATGTCCTTCGGCATGTCCAAACTTGAACAGCTCATCAGCCAGTTGGACTCTCAGATTCCCAGTTACAATGCAGCATGTTGGAACAAATTGGCGTTCACCCACGATTCATCAATCTCAGTAAAATATCCAGCAACAAGGATTGAAGAACATAAGAACCAAAAAAAAAAAAACAGGTTTGGTAGTCCATATTTACATTTCAGCTTCTGAGGAGTTAGAGCATGATCTGGAATCTGGATCATGCCAAAAACATCTACAAATCTACAACGTGGACAGGAGCTCAGAATGAGCCGGCCAACGCCGTGGCCAGCCCAGCAGGAACGCAGCATTTAGAGCGAGGAGCGCTATGCTTGTACTGAACATCTAAGTTAGGTGAGACAGAGTAAACAGAAGAAGAAGAAGATAAAATTATACCAGGACAGGAGGAAGGGGGCAGGCAGGTTGTTGAACACATTGATGATGATGTTGTCGTTGGTCACCGCGTCGATCTGCGGCCCAGGGAACTGCCCGTTGATCAGTATCCCCTGCATCGCTCACGCGGCCAAGAAGAACAGATGCAACTCAAATACTCAATCAGCAAGGCAGACTAAGAGCAGAGCAAGAACAGCGACACCAATGCACTTCGCATATCCATGTCTACAGTGTGCATACCTGCTGCTTGACGCCGAGAGGGTAGATGTCGCCGAAGGTGATGTTCCAGGTGTAGAACCTATAGGGATCATCTCCTCGAGCCGGGAGGAAGAAGGAGGAGGCGGAGAGGACGAGGAGGAGGAGGAGGCAGGGGAGAATGGGCGAGGAGGAGGCCTCCATTCTCCTCATCTCACACAAAACTTGGCAATCCCGACTGGTACCACACTACCACTACCACGAGCGCCACTGTACTCTCTCCTGGCTCGCTCTTATCACCACAGCTCACTCAGGTCACGAGCTCACCGTCTGTCACTAGGCAGAAGAGTGTGGAGTGATGAGGGGGAAGGGATGATCTGGCGAGGAGGGAGATCAGGGAATATAAATGGGGCACAGGTTTCGCAGTGATGGCGATTGGTTGGGCGGACGCGCATACATTGCCGTGCCATACGCGACGCCTGCTGCAGGGGGTGGTGTTGCTCGTAAATTACGGGGTAGGATGGTAGTGGCGCGTGGGTTGTTCCATTTTCTTCTCCGTGTCTTTTTTGTTTCCTTCCATTTTAAACAAGTCTTTTTTAAAAAAAAAACTATGAAAAAACAGAGAGGATCTTTTTTAAAGAAAAATGCATGAAGAAATTTTTTCAGAAGAAAACCATCCGAATAAATCAGAATCTTTTTAAAGAAAGAATTATCTCTTAAAAGATACCGTTGAAGATTGTCTCACGCGCGGCTAGGGTGGAATCAGAGCCTAGGTGGGTGAATTAGACCTAGATCGGCTAGGTAGAATGAGCGAGTTAGAGTACGGGTTTAGTTAAGGCTTGTACGTACGAGCTCACGAGACTCGTCAGCTCAGTATTATTCTGTGTTAACGTCGAGCCTCGCGAGGAGGATTGAGAAAGAGAGTGTTTCGATCAATTTCACATATTTTCATGAAAAAAAAAAATCACGCATGGCTTTTACCGTTTCATCTCGCTGGTTTTTACGTCCGCTTCACCCACGGCATACGGCTGGCGTGACCAAACCGCGTGGCGGAGCAAAATGCTGCGCTCACCCACCCACTGACCCACCCCTCCATCTCCTCCCCTCCATCAGCATTCAGTAGTCCATCCACATGGAGAGGAATCGATCCAAGAGCTCGGCGTCCGTCCTGCTCGATCGGCTGCGCCGCCATCCCATGGTGAACGCCGCCGCGACTGCCATGGGCAGCGCAGCGGCCGGCAAGAGGCTTCCCCCAAGCTACGATCTGTCGAACCCGAAGAACATCCAGCCCAACGCCGCGTCGCCCGCGCCATGCATGATCGAGCAGTGGAGATTCGTAGACCGATCGATCGCGCCAGCCTCCAGCGCTAGCTTGCATGCAGCGCCGGCTGTTCCGGTGACTCCGACATCACTGGTCGCCGCCGGTGGCGGCGCACTGCGTCTGCGAGTAGCAGTAGTGCAGATCGATGCAGCGGCGGGAGTCACCCGAGCCAGCTACTGCCGCATGTGGGCACGCTCTCTGCAGTCTGCACGCAGCTGCCTGCTCGGCAAAAGACACTGCGCTTCGTCGTCTCACCAAACCCACATGCCCTGACGCCCGCCTAGGCCTGATGGTCAGCACGCAGGACGTAGGGCGACGTGTCCTGCTACTACTTCCAGCTCATCTGCTTGCTCGTCGCATAGAGGTCTAGGTGGATTAGATCAGGGTGGAGTCAATAGCAGCATGCTAATCCTTGCGTTTGCACTTTGCAATAAATATGATAGACAATCTCACGGGATAACTGCAGATACTAGATCGAAACAAGGCAAGACGGTCTTACTTGCAAAAGGTAGGTATATATCAACATAGTATAGTTTGCACAATAAATATTTTACCTGCGGATTGAATCTTATTCGACAAAGTCGGTCGTATTTGAGATATTATAACTAAAACTATCAAAAGATGAAAAGTAGGGGCTTTGTACTGAGTATCGAGAGAGGTTTTACGCTCTGAAGTTTGAAAGGGCTTATTTATAGTGCTAAACAACTACATCGGCATGGGCCAACTACAAGATAAAATTAAAAAGGAAAAAGTCTACTTTACCTCCCTCTACTATTGCCTCGGTTTGGTTTTCCTCCCTCTACTTCAAAACCGGGTAAATTACATCCCTCTACTTTCCATACCGTGCAAAGTACCTCCCTCACTTGAAACCACTCCGGTTTTGTGTGTTTTTGACTAATTAAATTCTAAAAAATTATAGGAAACTCAGAAAAAATAAAATTAGAATATTTTAAACCTATAAAAAATGTAAAATCCAAACATGCATTAAAAATATGATATTCTTGTAAAACCTATAAGCCAAAATTCATATTTATGATTGGAGGTATTTTTAATAAAAAAAATCTCAAACATGTATATAATTTTAGCATGTATGTTTATATGCAAGCACCACTTTATTAAATATTTGGATTTTTGATACTTTTATTCTGTTTCTCTGAGTTTTCTATAATTTATTTCCTCAAGATTATGATGTCACATCAACAAAACTTAGTTTTTTTGTTGAGAAAATAAATTCTCGAAAACTAAAGAAAACTAAAAAATAGAATATAGGTTTGTACACAAATATCATATTTTTATTTCTCTTTTGGATTTTACATATTTTTATATACTTAAAATGTTTTTATTTATTTTTCTAAGTTTTCTATCATTTTTTAAAATTTAATTAGTCAAAAATCAGTTGATTAGGGCGCCAAATCACTCAAAACCGGCGTGAGGGAGGTAATTTGTCCAGTATAAAAAGTAGAGGGAGGTAATTTGCACGGTATGAAAAGTAGAGGGAGGTAATTTACCCGGTTTTGGAGTAGAGGGAGGAAAACCAAACCGAGGCAATAGTAGAGGGAGGTAAAGTAGACTTTTTCCAATTAAAAATAACTAGAAAGAAAACCTAAACATGTCTAATTCAGATACCAAGCCCATCTTAGAACCGATGTTGTAAAGCAGATCATTTTCTTATTGGGGTGATTGTACATTTGGGCTAATTAATTGTTATTTCTTGATATTAGCAAGTGCATGGGGGAGGAAGCCGTCGTCGTGCTATCGACCATGGTGTCGTCGTCGCCATGCCACCGACCATCACTAGGATCCACTGTTGCCATGCCGCGGGCCTCTACGGGAAGCCGCTGTCGCGTTGCCTTATACTCCCTCCATACTGCGAAAAGCTGGCGCCGGGAGAAATTTGCTAAGTGTTTGAAAAGCTGCCGTTTGAAAATTGAAAAAAAACAGTGCTGCGCGTAGAAAAAAGGTAGGATTCGAACCCTGCTCTCTTGGATGGGGAGAAAAGCTCTTACCACCAAGCTATGAAACTTTACTGCCATTGTCTTGAGCCCCGCTATTAATAAGGGCAAACAGGTAAAGAATACCCCTCCTTAACTCCGCCTTGGTATCCTAATTGCTGCCTAAAACGACTATTTTTCGCAGTATGGAGGGAGTATGTAGTTATGTGTGCTCGCCGCTTATCCTCATCTCCATTGAACCGGCCGCCCATGGAAAGGGGATGGGCCGAGTAGGATAGTAGGTGTCGATTGGCGTGGTGGGGGTAGGTGGGATGAAACCTTAAGAGCTAGGAGATTTGAAGGTGATCGAGAGCCAAGGGAAACGTATATATGGGTGCAAGGGAGACAAGCGGTTCGGAGGAGACGAGCGGGAACCAAAGGAATTGAGGAGATAGGTGAGACACAAGGGGTAAGACGCAGATTTGAGTGAATCGAAAATGCTATGCGATACGAGAGAGATGGTGTGTTATAATCTAGAGAAAAATTTTACTGTTTGCTCATCAAAAATCACGCAAACGAAAAAATGCCCAAGGTCTACGTCCAATTGCAAAAATGCCCCTAGGCGCTCTCGGTCAGGGCGGCATTGAGGGGCATGGCGCTCCGGCGGAGCGCGCCAAGGGCTCGGCGCCCTCGCCCAGGGCGCCAAGGGCAGGCGCGCCAGGCGCCTAGGTGGGGCCGGTGGCATGGCGCGGGAGGGCGCGTGGCGGCGGCTTGGCTGGCATGTGTGTGGCGTGGTGGCGAGGGCACGGCGAGGCGGCGTGGCGTGGCGTGGCGTGGCGAGGCGGCGCGCGAGTGGCGGAGAGAAGCGGCTTGGCGGCATGGAGAGGGCGCGGCGGCCACGCCACGAGCGCCACGCCACGCGCCGCCGCCGCGCCGCCGCCTCGCCGTCAGCGCGCCCGTCGCCTCGCCGTGCCCCACGCCGCCACCAGCGCGCGCCCGCCAGCGCCCGACGCCTCGTCGCGCCCTCGCCGCGCCATGCCACCGGCCCCACCTAGGCGCCAGGCTAGGCGCCCGCCCCTGGCGCCTGGCTGGCGGCGCCGAGCCTGGCGCGCCTCGAGCGCCATGCCCCCCGATGCCGTCCTGACCGAGAGCGCCTAGGGGCATTTTTGCAATTGAGCGTAGACCTTGGGCATTTTTTCGTTTGCGTGATTTTTTATGGGTAAACAGTAAAAATTTTCTAATCTAGACATATATTCTCACACCAAAGAAGGAGGCCAGCTGCATGGCATCTATTCTGGTTCGTCATTGTCATTGTAAATTTGAACCTGAACGGTGTACATCCGATCCCACGACGTAGCGGACGAAAAGATCACTCGATACCTCGCTTCCGGTACGTGAGGACGAAGGAAGCATGAGAGCTACTGTTTTTAGGACCGTTCGAGACGAGTGAACGAGGGGGCATGCACTGCTGCACCGACACAAATGGCCTAATAAGCTTCCTTCACCGACAGGAGAGGAGAGGAGAGGACACAGGGTTTGGAATAGTTCTTGCTTGCCAATAGTAGTTCTCTGCTAAAGTATTAAAAATGGAGCACAATCGATTGGGCCGACAATGCCAAAGCATGAAGGGAAGTTCAGTATGGCCTACGTACAGTAGCATAGCTAGCATGAGCTTAAAAAAATCAGATCCAAGGGGTCGCGGTAACAATTAGCCCCTCTTTTAATTCGTGTTATGGTTTGGTATTGATTACAGTTGCAATAGTTGAGAACTTTTTTTTTAGGAAAATACAGGAGAACTGCCTTGAATTAATTCAAAAGAAAAGTTATAAGGACAAAATTTAGAGGGAGGTTTAGACGCATTCCCTCCGGACGCGCGCTACAATTGAGTTAACTTATTACAAAACGGGCGTCTGCCGCCATCCAAAGGCGCAGGACCTTCAGGAGCAAATCGAAGAATATCATCGGCGGTAGCTCCTTTGATTTGAAAATACGATTGTTCCTTTCAAACCAGAAATGCCAAAGGGTTGCTAGCACGATCGATCATAGACCCGGTGCTAGGTTGGATTGCAGGATGTCCTTGGTCCACCAGACGTTAAGATCATCAGTGTGGGTCCACGCAGAGCGAAGTAGGCATGGGGCGTTAAGCCTGGAAGCCAGGAGATCCCAAATGTGGGAGGAGAAGGGGCACTCGAGGAAGAGGTGTTCTGGGGTCTCCAGGCATCTGAGGCAGAGGACGCAGAAGTAGTTATTCGGCAGCCCCCTTCGCAGGAAGGCGTCAGCAGTCAAAACCCTCAGTAGGAACAGTGTCCAAGCAAAAAACTTGCACTTAGAGGGTGCTCACTGCTTCCAGATTAGCACTAGCGCTGTCGGAGAAGTTCTTCTCATGAATTGCATATGGTACGCTGAGCGAACAGAGAAGTTTCCGTCTGCAGAGAAACGCCAGACGGCTCGATCCTGATGGTTCGGACGGAGTACAGTACGACTGATCTTTTGCCAGAGGGAGATCAGCTCCACGGCGAGGTTGGGGGAGAAATTCCGTCGTAAGTCCAATAGTCAGTTGTTATTGTGCAGGGTCTCGGCGACTGTGCGATTTTTTCGTGTGGAGGCCGCAAAAAGCCCTGGAGCCACTTTCTTTGGAGATTTCCCAAGGAGCCAAGCGTCGGTCCGAAAGAGGAAAGTGGCTCCATTCCTAATAATCAACTCAGTGCCAGCTCTGAAAAGTGCTGCGACAGTAGGGTCTAACCGGTCCAGCGAGGCGAGGCACGATCTGGGGGAGCTAGATTTGGCTAGCCAAAGCCAACGAAATTGTAGGGCGCGGGCAAAATTTTTCAAGTCGAGCACCCCGAGCCCCCCAAGGGTAGTCGGGGAGCAGACGAGTTTTTAGTTGACACGACACCCACCCGCGGCGACATTGTCATTCCCTCGCCAAAGCCAGGCACGGCGCAACTTGTCGATCATCTGAAGGACCGAGGTAGGCGAGGAGATCACCGACAGAGTGTAGGACGGTAGGGTCGCGAGAACTGACCTGAGCAGTGTGAGTCTACCCCTTTTGACATCATTTTCCCTCGCCAGCCAGCCAGGCGGCCAGCGATCTTGTCGATTAGAGGTTGGAAGTGGACATGCTTTAGCTTCTTGATAGTTGAGAACCTTTGAAAAGAGACTCCAGAAGACAAAAAAAATTCATTGAAGATCTTTCACCAAAAAAAAAAGTTTACAGAGGCTCATCAAATTATTACAAAATGCTAAAGTGAATGATCTATACAATTTTATTTTTTTTTTGCAAACCGAACCAGAACCGCGAGCCAAAGAGGCCTTTAACCGTATATGGGGTTAGACCAGTTATGACTTAGAGTAAAATGCACCGGCGGCCCTCGAACTTGGCACGGGGTGTCATTCCGGTCCCCGAACTCAGAAACCAGCTATTCGGGTCCCTGAACTTGGCACGGGGTGTCATCCAGGTTCCCAAACTCAAAAAAGTTTTATAAGATTTATCCTAATTTTCATGATCTTCCCATAGTTTTATAAGATTTTTTTCTTTTTTTATGATATTTCTAAATATTGTATACTTGTTTTTGAATGTTTTAATGACTTTTTAAAATTTATATGTTTTTTCTTATTTTTTTGGATTTTTAATGATTTTTTTCTAAAGTTTTTTGAGTTTGGGGACCTGAATGACACACCTACCAAGTTTAGGGACCTGGATAACACCCCGTGCCAAGTTCAGGGATCCGAATGGCTGGTTTCTGAGTTCGGGGACCGGAATGACATCCCGTGTCAAGTTCAGGGACCCGAATAGCTGGTTTTCTAAGTTCATGGACCGGGATAACACCCCCTGCCAAGTTCGAGGGCCGCCGGTGCATTTTACTCTATGACTTAATACCCCAGGCTCTAATTTTTTTTTAACCCTTAAAAACCTATGTACAGCCCACACATTGGATTATTGTGGTTTTTGATATAAAGAAATGGATAAATTTAATGAAAAGATGATCAATTCTTTGGGAGCGCTTTCACCCTTCTCTCTATCACTCGCCTCCCTAGCTTACACTCTCCACCATTGTCTATATTTCTTCAACCTCGGATAAAACATGGTGGCAACATATATAGCGAGCACGTAGAAGGGATGACGGTGGCACGACAAAGAACAATGTGTGTGCATGCCCAACAACGCACAGCTAAGCTTAGGCGGTGTTCATGAACATTCGACTAGGAGATCATGGTTTGATCTTAATCTCCGCTAGGAAGTTTTACCTATGAAACCTTGTAGGACACTCATAACTTAGCTATGGATTTTATGATCCGTCTATACTTGGATTATTCATTTTTTAATTCAAATTGCCACGTTCCATAGTGCATTGCTTTTTGAGCTCAAACCAAAATGTTGTGAACCGTCTACGTGGATGGATGTTTCAAGAGCCTCAGAAAATGGTAAAAAAATGGTTCTAAAATTTTTTAGAAAAATCAATAAAATATTTACAAACGTCTATAATGTTCTACAACGTTTAGTGTGTAAAAAACAATAAAGTTCTAGCCATAGTTTTTAATTTTAATTTAATCCAAAAGGAAAATATATTCGGGCCATGTGTACCCTACCCTACACACAGACCAAGCGCAGGCCCAAAGCCTAGGCCGGATAAATGAAGTCCAGGCCCAATCCCCATCGAATGAGACCCATCACAAGCCCACGCTTTCTAGGTTTTTCTTCCTCCACGCGGCGAAGGAGGCCTCCTCTGCTCTGATCCTCTCCAAGTCCCCCCCGCCGCCGCCATGGAGGCTTTAAATTAATTCCTGACCCACAGCTCCTCTCCTCATCTGCTAGGGTTCCTTCCAGATCCAATCGCCCGCCGCCATCATCAGCTACGGTTTCTCTCCGTTTCGTGTTCCTAAACCGATCTTGTTCTTGTGGTGTCATCTGTTTGGGTGGTTCTTGTGGGTGTCCTCTGTTTGGAGTTCGTCCCCTCCTGTTCTTGTCAAGGCGGGGCGCCGATCTCACCGTGGCGCCACCGTCTTCGCAGGAAGGGGATAGATCGACGCGTCAAGAAATCGTTTCTGTTGCCATGGACCCGGTAGGCAATACGATTGTTGCTTGAGTACAGCTCGGTTTCTTGAAGCAGATCGCTTAAATTTCTTTTTTTTTTTTGGGGGTGTGTGTGTTTTATATTGTGTGAATGGATTTATCCTTACTCTCTATTGCACGGTGCTAACCCCGGGCTTGTCGGATCACAATCCTCTGAAGAAGGAAGCCCCAATGCCTGTGCTAGATCCACCGTGCCATTCAGTGTTGCAGGCTATGACCTCTTGCAGTCATTGGTCTGTGTCAAAGCAATGGACACATGCCTACCTATCTCATATCTTCTTAATTTTGCATTATTTGTGACAGATTCATGGCTGTGATTTGATCTTACCCGCGCTTCTGATCTACCACGTGAAGCAAAGGGAAAAACAATGGTTGAATTTCTTAATATGAGCCATTCATCAAACATTTTATTTTACTTTTTTTTTTGCCAAGATTAAGATTTGCACGGCAGTGACGATACAAACTTTCAGCTTAACACGCCAGTTCTGCTTCTGAGAATTCATGACAGAGAGCTGAAACAGATCTGAGCCTTCCTAATAGTCTTTTGTCTTCAGCTTGTCTTAGAAATGTGTGTTCTTTTTCATAAGCTCTGCGTCTGAATCTCCAGTGATGAACTGCCCAATGGTTGGAGGTGCAGATGGCTCCAAGTTCCTGTCTGACAGGAAGAACCTACTTGGAGGCTCTGCATCCACATGACATCAACGGGCTAGTCTGAGGTCTTAGATGTATCGGCAAAAGAACGTATTTTTCGCCCTTTTTTGCCATCAAATTTGTTCCTTTTTGTTTCCGCTCTGCCCGAGTTTAACTATCCTCCGTCAAGCCCTTCTGATTTGAGCGGAGGCTGAAAGACTCGGAGATTGTGTGTTGTCATCAGCTTCGTCTCGGTCCTTTGAGATGGGGGTTAAATAACAGCACAAAATTTGCTCATGTATGAACACTCATTAATAAACTGTTCTACAAGGACGCATATAATTTGCTTATCTAATCGACATCATTGACATTCTGATGAATGAACTGTCCTACAGGACTCTTGATAACCGTTTGAAATGTTTGCACTGGATCAATCACTTTCCTGTTCGTATCCAATTAATTGTGATCAAATCAAAACCTTTAATACACGAGGTTGTCTCAAAAAAAAAAAAACCGATGATGTGATATTGGAAATTTGCTGCCGATGCAAATTATCAGACCGCGCTTCTAAAGACGAAAACTACATGATTAATTAATATTCCGTTCCTGGAAAATCGGAAATTTGTGATTCAAAATTTCTAGACCATATTTAAGCGCAAATTTGCGCACAAGGAGAATCAAAATGTCTTGTCTGAGATTTGTTGCATAAGAGAAGTTGGCTTAAATTTATGTTATAGAACTTCGAGTTTAATTTTTAAAAACATAGTTTGTTCAAAAAAAATTGGCGAAATCCCGCCGCAGCATGTAAAGCTATACAAGTACACAACCACGGTCCTGGCTGGTGTGAAATGATCAGGGGAACGAAGTAAGGTTTGAATTTGACTCGGCCCATATACTTACCCCAATGCCTGCGAAGGCTCGGTAGGATTTTAGGAATTATGCAACATTGAACAAGGAAAATACGTTGTGCATTTTACAAATCTTGTAGCATATAATCTAGACCATTTGGATCGAGATCTAATGACCTAGATTTGTCCTCCTGTTCGTTTCCCTTTACCCTCTTGCCTCCCTTTGCTGCAAGTAAGATCAAACTGGACCCCTACCCTAACTTAACCTCGAGCTCCTCCACCACCCCTACCTCCTCACCTCTCGTCGTTGTCGCTCGCCCACCAACCCTAACGCTTGCACTGGTGTAGATCCCCCTCAGCGGCGGCTGGCCCACCCACCATAACCAATCATGCTGTTGTCGATTCCCCTAACTAGCATGCCCACCGTAACCACTGTGTCGGTGTCCATCCCCCTTTGAATGACAATTAGATCACCTTCTCCTCCCTCGCGGTTTTGGTCTCGCTGTTCCTCTCACCTCACATACGTTGCTCCCTATGCTCAAAAAACCCCATCACCAACTTTAAACACTAACCCAAATGGCGGTGGCAATGGAGGTGGAGTTTGCTAGAGCAGAGAAGGACGATAAATGCATAGATAGGAGGATGCAAGGATCAGGGATTTCAATCGATGAGATCTAGCAAATCCATAAGATAAAGAATTAAACTTTCAATCGGCTAAGATTCAACAAATCCTTAAAAGAATCAAACATGGCTCGTGTCTTATCTAACACAACACGACGACCACAAACTTTTGGCTCTCCTGGATATTCGCTCTAAAACACGGTTAGAAACATTCGATGGCATTTCATCCGGCGATGGATAATCACGGTTCGTTATCGAGCTTGATGAACTCAAATTGCTAAAAGATTTTCTTGTGCCATGTTAACAAGAAACAGCTTTGATGATCACTGGTCGCGAACAGTTCGAGCTCGGTACAAAACGAATGCATATGCTGCTCAGGCACGTACAATCCTAGGTTTTTTTTTTCTCCTCCCTCCCCGTGATGTTCGATTCACGCGTTCCAGTTGATCTCGTCGAATGACTGCGGTAGCGTCGACATGAACTGCTGCATGTCGAGGTTGGACTCGTCGTCGTCGGCGACGGACGACGGCGCCGTCGAGCCTCCGCCGGCGGCGGCGCTGAACCACTCCGTCGAGCCCGGCACGACGGCGCCGAACACGTCGGGAAACTCCATCTCCACCTCGCTCGCCGCCCTTCTCTTGGCTGGCTTCACGTCCTCTGCATCAATGCAATTCCTCAATATGTGAGATCGATCGATTGATCCATGATGCCATGATGGTGAATTGGTGATGATCGCACCGCGTGTTCGTCCTAATCTAAAATTTGATTCAGATGAAGGCGTCAGCTGTGCATGTTGATTGATTCATAATTAAGCATGTAGATTTCTGATTTGTGTTGTAGCTTTCGAAAAAAAGTGTGTGTTTTTTGAAGTTTGAGCTCGAGGCGATACTTTGAGATTTAAGAACTGACCGAACACGTAGTCCCATTTCCCGCCAAAACTCGGGTCCTCGCCAGGAGGGAACTGCGAGGTGACGTCGCCGGCGCCGGCGCCGGCGCCGCCGTGGAACAGCCTTGAACCGGGCATCATCTCCGGCATGGAGACAACCCTGAGCATGGCCGGGCTGGACCGCGGCAGGTGGTGGCCGTCGGCGAGCATCACCGAGGTGGCGTCGACCAGCTCGGCGGCGCCGCTGCCGGAGCTCGCCGTGTCGAATTGGTTCGAAGGGAGCTCGTGCGCTCTGGCCGGAAGCGGCGGGAGCCCCGGCGAGCTGAACCCACCGTACCCGAGCCCGGCGCCGTCGTGGTGGAACAGTAGATGTGGCGAGGCGCCGCCGCCGGTATGGTGGTTGGCGACATGGAGAGGCTGCATCACTTGCATCTGGTTGAGGAGCGGGTAGTTCTGGTTTATCAGCGGCGAGTGGGAGGCCGTGGCCGAGCCCGACGGCGACGGAGCCGGCGGCGGCAGCGCGAACGGGTTGCCGCCGTCGAAGAGGAGCGTCGCCGGGAGGGTGGCGTTGACGTTGCCGCTCCCGTCGCCGTCGGCGAACGGGTTGGGGTTCTGCGCGCGCAGCATGGCGATTTGGCGCTCGATGTCCGGCGGGTAGAGCGGCTGGCCGGCGCGCTGCCGGCGCTTCAGCCTCGTGTTCCAGTAGTTCTTGATCTCGTTATCCGTCCTCCCATGAAGCTGCAACCATGAACACATTTCCACCAAGATCAAAAGAGAGGAAAAGATCAAAATTTTTTGGTAGAAAGATCGATTTTTACTTCTGATCAAAGAGAAGAAGTGGTCGATTTAATTTTTTTTCCGCAGAAAAATAGAATTTTTGTGGGGTATTAGTACTATACCATTGAGCACCACCAAAATCAAAGAGAAGAACAAACTGATATTTTTCACAGGAAGATGGAATTTTTGTCGATATTGGTACTATACATTTGAGCATCGCCAAGATCAAAGAGAAGAACAGATTGATATGTTTTTTTTTGCATAAAAATTGAATTTTCCAATAAGAGATCATTTTTTTGGTTTAATTGCATGCGTGCCATCTGGCACGTGTTTGTACATGCCATGTAATTTTAAAATTTACAATATAATGATATTGATGCAAACGACCCAATTTTTTTCAAATAAAGATAAAATTTATGTGGGGTATTATTACTTATTACTTCGCCCGTTGTATTTATGAGGCGCATACATGTTTTAAAATTCAACCTTTGTAATCTTTGCTCAATAATCTGTCTAATAATATGTAGGTTTGTGGTGTTTTAAAATTCAACTTTTGTAATCTTTGATCAATAATTTGTCCAATACTACATCGCTACTAAATAGGTTTGTGATAAAAAAAAAAAATGTGTACCGATGAATTTGTATTCCAAAGTAATTCTAAATGTTTGTAAATTTATTATCATAAATGATGCAGAATAGAAAAACAATGTAAGAATCAAAATCTAATTTAAAAGACCGCATCAAATCGAATCACTCTTGCAAGAAAATCGCGTGATCTTGTAAGAAAACAGCGGAGGGAGCAGGCTACCTTTGAGGAGATGCGTGCCCACTTGTTGCCGAGGATGCCGTGGAGGAGGAGGATGCAGCGCTCCTCGTCGGCGGAGAAGGGGCCCTTGCGGAGGTTGGGGCGGAGGTGGTTGGCCCACCGGAGGCGGCAGCTCTTGCCGCAGCGCTGCAGCCCCGTCTCCCGCCGCACCGCGTTCCAGTTGCCCTCCCCGTGCCGCCGCACGTGCTCCACCAGCAGCTTGTCCTCCGCCTGCGTCCACGGCCCCTTCTTCAGCCCGCCGCCGCCGCCGCCTTCTCCCCCGCCTCCGGCGCTCCTCGTCATCGCGGCGTGCGGTGCGGTGGCGCGCTCTTGCTCCTGCTCCCCCCTCCCACCCCGGCGAAGAGGCGAGAGAGAGCGACCGGAATTCGAAGGCGGCGCGTTTATCTCCGACGCATCGCGCGGCGGCGCCGGCCGGGTGCACGAACGCCGACGAGCCCCCGGCGAGGTCGATCGGATTTTGTGGCCAAGATCGAACCGCGGATGGTGTCTTCCCGCTGCCAGCGCCGGCGAGGGAGACTAGTGCGGCGACGGAGCAGCCATGTACGCAGCCGCCGCTAGAGATCGCCGGAGCCGAGCGGCGGGGAGAGAAGGAAGAGGGGGGCCTTCCCCTGGCGTGGAGGAGGAAGACAAAGGAGGAGGCGGGGGGGAGGAGGAGGTGTGGTAATGGCTGGAGGGCGGCGGGGGAGGGGTGATGGCGCGGGTGGCGCGGATCCCACATCGCTCCCGCCGTTCGCGCGCCGCCGTGCATGCGGCCGCGGTGGACTGCGCATCAGCGCATGTGCCTATTCTCGCGGCCCTCAAACTCCTGATCCTGCATGCATGGCGTCTCTAAGTTTAGGCGCGGCCGTTGTTCTTGTGGAAGCCTTATCCACATCTTTGATTTTGCGTTGAGATTCGTGCACAGTCAACTCGCTCTATCACATGATCTTCCCAAGCTAGCCTCTCTCTGGCCCTGGCGGCGCGGCCGGCGGTGACCACAGTGGCGGCGTGGGTGCTTCATGGGCCCACCATTGATGCCGGTGCGACTCATAGAGGAGGGCATATTGTCAGGCCTCATAGCAGGGAAGGAGGGCCAATGACTTGCATTCTTAGGGAATGGGGTTGTTGTTATTGTGGAGGAGAGGAGGGTATTGTCGGTCGCCACGCCAATTAAAAGAGGTTCCACAAGACCGTCGTTATTGGGACACCGCGTAGGTCTTTAGGGGGCACCATTGGGTCACGATGGTGCATGATGAGTTATCGGTACACCATTAATTAGGGCAATTCAGTGCATGATGAGTTGCCGATAGGGTTCTATATAGGGACAACTAGAAATCAAGCCTTTCGGAGACGAGATAGTGAGGGGAGTGAGGATATACTTTAATAGCTAGGGTCTAGACTCTATAGTGATGGGGTGAATCAGTGAGTGGTGGTATGCCTAGGTGGCTGGGCCTTGGTCTGCACAGACATGCCACGAGGTAGGTATGTTGGTCCCATGCTCACGAGACCCACATGTCGATGATATAGAGCCATAGAATAGTACCACATAGGATGAGGCTCTGCACCTACTTAGCTTAAACGATATTTAAAACCTTGGTCACGGCCTCACGAGAGTTGTGGTTTATTTTCCCAGAGATTTCACCGGGTTGGGGGGAGGATTCCCCACCCCTGGCTCAACTAAACAGAAAACACGACAAGAAAAGCGAGGCAGGTTATCTCGAGCACGGTTTACAAAACTGGCCAGGAGCTCCGAGCCGTCAATTGCGCGGAGGCGGTTAATCGTGGCTATCCATGGTTTTGAGCCAGTTTTGCCCCAAATGCAAAACTACGGTTTGTCGGTTTTGTTCGCAGTTAGACGCGGTTTTCCACGGTTAACCGCGGTTTGTGAGAAAAAAATGATCAAAATCAGTGAAAATTGCTAAAATCCTTTAAAATATATATTAGAAATTTGAATTATTAAATTTTGTTTAAGCCAAAATGATTAATAGTATTTTTAAAAAATTTAGATATATTTTATATTCAAAATTTATTTAAACGAATTTTAACCAAACCACTAAACACTAAATCGCTGGTTTACTAAACCGGGTCCGTAGAGACTCGGTTAGCCGTGGTTAACCGGTCCTTGAATCCCTGATCCGGTGTCTCTTTCCCTAACAAACTCTTCTCTCCTTTTCTTTTTCTTTTTTTTCAATTTACCTTCCCGCCTCGTTTTCCCTCCAGGTCCACGCGCCGCGCGCCATATATCCCATCCTCCTCCCGCTCTCCCCTACCAAACCCGCGCGCGCAAATCAATCTCTCTGTCTCTCTCTCTCTCTCCACGCTCATGGCGCACCCATCCATGGACCGACGCCTCCGCTCCCCGCCGTCGTCGCGCAGGTCCTCACCGCGCGCCGACGACGAGCGCTCGTCCTCGTCCCCGCACCACCGCTTCCTCCGCCCCGGCGCGCTCGCGCGGCTCCGCGACTCCAAGATAATTGCTCGGTCCCTCCGCACCGCCGCCGCGTCCCCCGCGCGCCTCCTCCCGCCTTCGTCCCCTCCGCCGTCTTTCGCGCCGGCGCCCGCGGCGGAGGACGGTGGCGGCGCGGTGCCGCACTTCTGCGGAGGCGTGAGGGGGATGCGGTATCCGCTGCGGAAGAAGCTCGCCGCGGCCAGGAGCGTCGTGTTCCTGCCGCCGCCGATGTCGCCGGACGCCGCCGAGGTGTTCCTGGATGCGTTCGCGCCGGCGCCGGCGGGGCTCGTCCCCGCTCACTGAGGACTAGTTTCGTGGCGCGCTCTGTTGTTTAGACTGGTAGATCTGTGCAGACAGCTCTTGTAGTGTCATGTCTTGGAAATTTCCATTTTTTCAGTAGAAATAATCTTGGATTTGCATTTTTCTTTTAGCTGTTAAACTTGGACCCTTCATTTGTGGTTACGACATTATGAGGTTAGTTTTTGAATAACATATTTAGTTAAATTTGCTGTACCACCATTCACAAGATTGAAACAACCCGGGTTCAACAATGTCTGGACCAACAGAATTACAGAACCAACAGGGGCAGGAAGAGTTTACACAAACACAAATTTGATTAATTGCAAAGCACGTGAGGTCAACGCTAAGACACAGCTTGATGGCTCTTCATCAATGTTTGCATGGTTCCATAAACGCACACAAAAACTTGTATAAACGCCATCGCTATAAGTCTATAACAATGCATAAAAGCTACTACAAAACTGTGTCCGAGTAAACGCACGCACCTATCTGTGCCTCCAATACACTGGGATGCAACACTGCTTTTGTATAACAGCCCATATCATTTCTTTCCTTGTATTTAGACAACATTTTAGATACAACTACAGCATTGAAATATAATGCAACGAGGTTCCCTACTAGCTCTTGTGCAGGAATTTGCTCGCTTGAGCCGCTAGTGCTATAGATTTGGCATTGATGTCGTTCATCATATACTCCCTTTCTGCACGTCGACGTTGCTGTCTCTCTCTCTTGGCTCTCTTGGGGGCCAGTCTGGCTTCCCTCTCCACGTAAGCCAGCCTGAACTTCTCGGCGATTGATAATTCAGGCGGTGCATTTGGGTGGGGTGGAATGATTGTTCTTCGAGGGGCAGCAGAAAATGCCCATGTTTTAGGGTCTACATCCTCAACTATGGAGTGGTCGAGTGGTGTGCTTGCCAATGCTTCACTTGGGACCTTGGATCCCCTGAAGTCAAAAGGTGGTTGTTGTGGGTTGACAGTAATCCGAGGACATTCCATGGCAACAATATCCTTTGAGTTATCATCTATCTTTGGCTGTAAAACAGGAAAACATGATGTGCACAGGGATGCATATGTTAACAGTGAATACATAGCAAAACCATTTAGAGAAAAGGAGAGAACTTGTGTGCATACCCAAACTAGCCATCTTAAAGATTCTGCGCCGCCGCCAATATGTACTGTATCAAGCTCCTCCCATGAATCCTCATCAAGAGTATTCAATTTGGGTTTCAAGAGATTCAAGCACCTGCGTGCTGTGAATTCACTTCTTGGACAACCACTGCAATCATGCAATCAAGCCCTTTTCAGATCCTGTTATGTGGGATACTATGTAGAGTCAACATTGAAGGCTGTAATACCTACCAGCATGGGCAAACTACATAGAAAAGAACTTCAAAGGAAGGCTTGGAAAAACTATTCACTAGCATAAGCTGGGTTGAAAAAACTTAGACATGAGTGCACATGACCAGATATATTGATTATCGTATCAAGGAAGATGAGTCGACAAAAGAAATTGTTTATTGGTACTTGTCTACGAAGAGTCACCTAACATGCATATATTTCATTTTCAGCTGCTGGAGTTCTTATCTTTACTCCTGTCAAAGTTCCACTTGGTGGTGATGGTAACTTCACCATCTACCCCTTGAGAATCTTAGCCTACTCTCTCATGAATCCCAGATTCATGACAGTACGTGGCTTGGATGATCTTCCATTAAGAGATTATTTACACATGCATGTGACTCATGGCATGATTTATATTGTGCATAGGATGAGAATTTCTTTTATCCAACTTTCAAATTTAAGGCAATTATTTTTGCGCAATGGATTCTATATTTTTTTGTTGCTTTAGTACATTGATTAGTGAAATTTGATTCTCACAGGCAACCACAACTCATGGATGCAGAGGAACTCATTATTTTGTTCGCAAGAGGTTAGAACCCATGGTATCAATTATAACAGATTAGATGCAACCATTCCCATCCCTAGTTAGTAGTGGATTTTATTGAATAACAATAGATATTGGATAAGTCATTTTTTTGGGAGAACACTAACTTCACACACACAAATTTCATGGAGCTAAAGTGGATTCAGTCATGTCATTGGCAGGCATGGATAACATAAAGATAACCACATGAGTGATGACTTATCCGCCAGGAGTTCAAGGGTAAACTCACGTCAAGCATGGAATGGGAGTAACAAGATGATGCAAGTACCCACAAGCCTAATAGAAGTAAAGTATTAATATAGAGTGGTCATAAGCCTATACTTATAGATGCATTTATTGGAACAAGGAAGCCATACCCGCATCTCAGTATCTCCAAGGATGGACAATGGCATATAATCTCTGAAACACCTGCGGAAGTTATTTTTGCACAGTGGCTGCATGAGAAACATATATTATAAATAAGATGGATTCACCTATTGAAATATTTGTTTAACATGTAGTATTTTTAGCAAGTAATAGCTGACAAAACGCTAAACCTTACCTAATATCAACTGCTCGTAAATTATTACATATATTTGCAACAGTAGACAAACCAACATCAGTTACATCAGACCCAGATATATCTACAATCTCCCAAGAGCTTTCAGCAAGTGAAATCAGTACTTCATCAGTCAGTAGCCTTCTTCTCCTTGCCATAGACAGAATGGCCAACTGTATCATACAACAAGCTCAACTATTATTGTGCCATGCATAAGTAACAGTAGATCTTATGCATAATTAGCAAAAATGTCAGCAAGTGAAGTACATATACCATTTTTTGGAATTACTGGAATTAGCAACTTAACATTAGATGAAGTACACTGATGCATGCCTTGAGATGGATTTGTTATTAGCTATTGCTAGTTTGCTACAAGCAGGCCATAATATAACACTAAAGAGCCTTAGCATAGGTCAAACCAACCATACATCCAACAATCTTCTCCATACAACAAGTCTGTAGTAATCTTTCTCTCTTGGCTTCTAGATGTGTTCCTAAGGTTAAGGTTAACCCATGCCTGTTCTAAGCTATTTCTCACAGATTCAACAGAATAAAAAAGTAACATAGATTCTCAATTCCCAGCATTGCATAAATGGTTGTGTGCATACCTTCTATTCTATTTAGATCAGCAAGATTCAACGTCAAAGCAAAGGAAGAAAATTATAGTTTTGAAAAAAATATTAGAAGTAAAATGGCAGAAAAAGGGCGAATGTGAAAATTATAGTTTTTGAAGAAAGTATTAGAAGTAAAATGGCAGAAAAAGGGCGAATGTCCAGTATTCTAAATCCAAGCAGCATTTCAGTTTTTAAACCATCAAGGCACCGACAGTAATTGCAAGAAGGTGTACACATTTTTACACATACAGCAGATTTCGTGCAGAAAAAAATTACTTCAATTAGAAAATTTAAGTTAAAACTCTTTCTAATAAACTGAAACACCTCAAGTACACCTTTTATTCGGCTAGCAAGGCAACCCAACTAAAGTCAAAAATGCATATTGATACCTTTATTTGGGGTGGAAATAAGGCAGCGAATTCAGAAATGTCATTGATGATATCTTCAAGATGCTGACCAAGGATCCCAAGGCACAGACTAACCAATTTCCGAGGTCCATCCATCTTTGTGGGAGAATCTGGAGTAGTTCCAATTTGCAAGTTAATTTGTCCATATTATAATGCAAATTTAAAAAGCTGCAACTGCAAGGGCAATTTAGATTAACAAGAAGGGCTACATTATTCCATTCTACATGGGTAAGTTAAGTTTGTTTTGGGCTGGTTAACACCAATTGGACTAAATAACTAGTCAGAATTTTGCAAGCATGGTGCCTGAAAACTATGGGATATTGCCTAGCTAGGCAGAAAAATTCTAGAAGTACAACAGTCAATTGAAATGAGTTTTCACAGTCTGTTCAATAAAAAATTAACTGTCATGAGTGTCATCTAATATTCTTGGCACTTGACCAGCGCAACTATTTCTAATTAGTTAGTATTTGATGCTAAACTGCACTGCTGTGATATACAAGATGCAGGTTTAAGAAAACGGTTAAAATACCAGGAAATCATCAATTAATGACCGCGGAACAATAAGATGAACATCATGACAGTACATTTTCCTCAAGCTTTTTGTTACTTGCGGCGGAATGAAACTTTTTAAGAAACTCTTTGTAGATATCATTATGGGAATTATTGAAGCGACACACAGAACCCCAAAGCAGCAATTTGCCTAACATTTTCATCTTCCAAAAGATACTAGACCACCCAATTGATCACAGAAAAGCTGAATACTAGCTCGAGACACCAAATTCAGCAGGACAACAATAACTAGTATCACAACTAGCTGACAGATCAGCTTAAAACATTAAAATAGTGAACGCATTCGAGCAATCAGTTTGGCATGAGTATCAACAGATTAATTTACTTGAACCAGGAGCAAGAACCGGAAGCTTACAGAAGGAGGCTGCCGGTGGGAAACTCGTGGGCTTCTGCCGCGGCGTGACCTGGACATCGCTCAGCGACGCCGCAAGCTCCGCGACCGCCGATTTTCCCTTCTCCATCAAACCCTAGGGGTTGGGATCGAATCGAGGAGAACGAGCGGGAAGGGAGAAGCAACCAGCAAGCACAGCGGGAGGTGGACTTGGGAGCGAACGATTCCGCAGAGGACCACCGCAGCAGCACGGCCGCACGAGTTGGATCGGTGGATGTTAGGACGGAGGTGGCGGACGGTGGGGTGGGAGGAGACGAGAGGGGGCGCCCGGCGGGCAACAGGGGAAGGGCGGCGCGGCGGTGAGAGAGGGCGCCGGCGGCGAGCGGCGGCGCGATGGCGGCGGCGAGCGGGGGGCAGAGGCAGGAGAAGCGGGGAAGGGAGGGGGGGGGGGAGCACGGCGGCGCGAGCGCGAGGTGTATTCTAGGCGTAGGCGGTGACGCACCGACGAGGGCCCGGCCATTGGCCAAGGAGGGATTTTGGAGTACACGTCATTTTTACGGCCATAGTCTATGGTAATTTTTATGTGCCATAAAAAACCCAAAAAGAAAAAAATTTACCCCCGTAGTAGCACTTTAAAGTTACAAATTTTAAAAACCCAAAAAAGGAAAAAAATTACCCCCGTAGTAGCACTTTAAAGTTACAAATTTATGCAAGTTAGAGGTGCTATATGGGTGAATTGCACGGTAAGAAAGTCGTGCGATTCTGGTGCACGATTTTGATTATGCAACCATAAAAACAGGTCTTTACACTAATTATTTTAGTCTGTTTTATTTTTGCTACCGCTATTAATTTAAAGCTTTTGACTATCAAATGATGGAATGCAACTTGTGCCCTTCGAATGTTAAGAAAAACACAAAAAGTTCTATATATCTCAGGAATAACTGAGAGAAATTTAAAAAAAAATCAAAACATTAAGAAGAATGCAAATATAAAATAAAAACCATGCGTAGTTTGATTATTTAACATAAAAAATTCTTCTAGTAGAACTTTCAAGAAATCAATTTGCTAAAACTATCATTTTATTCATATTTAATATTTTTTGTTTTTTATGACTTTTTGTCATATTTTTCGAGTTACCTAAATTTTTATTTATTTATTTCTTACTCCCTCCGTTTTTTTATTTGACGCATTTGACTTTTGTACACGCCTTTGACCATTTGTCTTATTCAAAAAAATTATGTAAATATCATTTATTTCGTTGTGATTTGTTTTACAATAAAACTACTTTAAACATGACTTAATATTTGCATGTTTGGACTAAAATTTTGAATAAGACGAATGGTTAAAGTCATGTCTAAAAGTCAAAAGTGTCAAACAAAAAAAAAAAGAGGGAGTACAATTCAAACCAAAGGCATAAGTGTCGTTCCACCAAAACGGTTACCCCGTGTGACCATCAAAGACTTTTTAGCCCTTTGTGACCTAAAAAAACTCCGGTAGCGGAAGAAATAAAATGGTTCAAAAAAATTGGCAAAAATGGCACGTACTCTTTTATAGCGGCATAGACAAAATTACAGATATTTAAATACATAAAAATTCTCCTAGATTTATAATGGGTGAATTCCGACCGTAACATTTCTAACGGCATATGTTAAACAAAATATATACGACATATTGTGGAGACAATAGGTACCACTCCCTCTTTTTTTTATTTGACGTTTTTAACTTTTAGACATCACTTTGATTATTCGTCTTACTAAAAATTTTAATGCAGACATGCAAAATAATAAGTCATGTTTAATGTACCTTTATTAATAAAACAAATTACGACAAAAGTAAATAATATTTATATAATATTTTAAAATAAGACGAATGGTTAAAGACATATCCAAAAGTGAAAGGCGCCAAATTAAAAAGAACGGAGGGAGTATATGGTATGACATATTGTTAGAAACAAACAATCGCTATATTGTACATGCTCAGGTCGCTATGTGTGGTGAACTTATTTTTTATGATTATTAGCTAATGATGATGATAATTAGCAGCCCAAGATTAAAAAGAGAAGGCGAAAAGACTAGGCAGACGGGAGACGCTGCGAGCCTGTGAGTTGTAGCCCAAGCTGTCAGCGACACGGCAAGAAAGGCCCTGACCCGAGACACGACCGCACCTCCTCTCCTCACCTCGGCGTGCGCGGCCCCGTGCCCTCCGCTTCGCCGCTCCCCAAATCACACTCATTCCCGTCCCCTCGCCGCCGATCCAACCCCGAAGCCGACGCGCGGCGGCGCGGCGCGGCGCGGGTCGGCGCGATGAGCGTGGTGGGGTTCGACGTGGGCAACGACACCCTGGTGGCCGCGGCGGCGCGGCAGCGCGGCATCGACGTGCTCCTCAACGCCGAGTCCAGCCGCGAGTCCCCCGCCGCCGTCGCCTTCTCCCACAACGCGCGCCTCCTCGGCGTGCACGCCGCCGGCGCGGCCTCCTCGCACGCGCCCTTCTCCAGCGTCAAGCGCCTCCTCGCGGGCCGCCCCGCGCTCCTCGGCGACCTCCCGCGCCTCCCCTTCCCCGTGGATGTCGGTGGTGGCGGAGGGGGCGCATCCGTGCTCGTCGACCACCTCGGCCGTCGCATCGCGCTCTCCGCCACCCACCTCCTTTCCATGCTGCTCGCGTACCTCAAGCAGCTCGCCGAGGCCGACCTCGACGCGCCCGTCGCCGACTGCGTGATCTCTGTCCCCTGCTACTTCACGCAGGCGCAGCGCCGCGCCTACCTCGACGCCGCCGCTGTCGCGGGGCTCAGGCCGCTCCGGCTCTTGCACGACCTCGCCGCCACCGCGCTCGGGTACGGCCTCTACCGCTCCGACCTCGGCAGCGCCGGGGGCCCCACCTACGTCGCCTTCGTGGACGTCGGCCACTGTGATACGCAGATCGCGGTCGTCGCCTTTGACGCATCGGGAATGAAGGTGCTGTCTCACGGATTCGATGCAGACCTAGGGGGGAGGGACTTCGACGAGGTTTTGTTCGAGCATTTCTCCGAGGACTTCAGGGACAGGTATATGATCGATGTAGCAGGCAATGTGAAAGCAAGCATGAGGTTGAGGGCTGCGTGTGAGAAAGCAAAGAAGGTGCTGAGCGCGAATGCTGAAGCAGTGGTCAACATTGAGTGTTTGATGGAGGAGAAGGATGTGAGGGGGATGATCCGGAGAGATGACTTCGAAAAGCTCTGTGCTGTACTGCTGGAGAGGGTTGTCGAGCCATGCAAGAGGGCTATGGCTGATTCAGGGATTGGATCAGAGAGGCTGTGTTCTGTGGAGCTTGTTGGGTCAGGGTCACGGGTACCTGCAATTTCTAGAGTCCTTGCAGAATTCTTCCATAGGGAGCCTAGCCGCACACTCAATGCCAGCGAGTGTGTGGCCCGGGGGTGTGCGCTGCAGTGTGCAATGCTTAGTCCTACGTTCCGTGTCCGGGAGTATGAGGTATGGTTGTTCATGATCTTGTGGTCTTTGACATTTAAGTTTCAGGCTGTGTTTCGAAGCATGTTGGATTGCTGGGCTGTGTACTGAGAATTGCCACATTTGTGTATTTCAGGTGCAAGATACAATTCCTGCTTCGATAGGATTTTGCACAAAAGAAGGTCCAATTTCAACTCTGTCAAGCAATGTGTTGTTCCGGAAAGGCCAGCCCCTTCCCAGTGTTAAGATCATTACTCTGAATAGGAACACTGGTTTTAATTTGGATGCATTTTATGTGGATGAGAATGATTTGCCTCCTGGCACCTCAACAAAGATTGGTACTTTTCAGGTAGGCCATATTGTTTTTGAAACTATTCATATATGCTATTAACTCTGTTGATTTAGGTGTAAGATGGTGTTATCAATATGTGCGTAGCGTTTCATTTCATGGTACCATTATTTCTATAGAAAATTTAATTACTCCTGTCTCCTTTGCTATTGAGTTATGAATGTTAGAATTATCTTTCTTCATGTTTTATATTGGCCTATCATCTAATGAATTTTATCCTCTAGGGGCATTGCTATGGCCACCTTATTAGACAGTGAACAAAATCCATAGTATGAACAATCAATCTTATGAACCATAACATATGAGGATGAGGATGATATTCAATTCGTAGCAATAATGCTTGTTGAGGCGTCGATTAGGCGGTAAAAAGGTTTTAGGTGGACGCCTCACCGGACGCCTTACAATTTTAGCCTATGGCGTCCTTATGGCATCCATGGCGTCCTTGTGGCGTCCGAGGAGACGCGAGGCGGGCGCCATACATGCCGGCTCCAAAGGTGCACGTCTCGTTTTAATCCCCAAAAGCCAAATCCGCGACGTCGTCGCATCGCCTCCCAATCTGTGCTGCTGGTAGCTCGATCTGCACCGCTGCTGCTCGATCTGCGCCGCCGGCCACGCCGCATCGCCACCTAAGCTGCGCCGCCGCCAGCTCCGCATCGCTCTGCTGTCGCCTCGCCTGTCGCCGCCCTCAATCGCTCGCTGTGTAATGTGAGACTCTGAGCTACTGAGCTGTGTCACTGAGTCAATTGTGTGCAATGTGAGCTACTAAAGTACTAGTAACTACTAAGCAGCCCAATACTGTGCTTTAGCAGCCCGATACTGTACTGTACTGATTTAGAAGCTGTTGAGCTGTTGGGCTCGTGCTGATTTAGATGCTGTCGGTGCTGCTGCTGCTATGTGCAATGTGCTATTAGCCCATTAATGTTGGTGGCTTGGTGCTTATGCGCTACTACTGCTGCTATAGTGATCTATCATTTGCACATGTGCAGGTCAAGTGGTGGACATGGCAAGTGATGTGAACTTGTTATGTTAATGTGGTGTAAAACTATGTTATTTTGTGAATTATGCATTAAAACTATGTGGTGTGAACTATGTTATTATGTTGCAATTTGGTTGCGTTTACTCGCCTTACTTATGTGTCTATGAAATCGCCTTGCCTTACGCCTTAAGCGCTTAAAAGGTAAAAAGGTCCTAGCACGCCGCAGGTCGCTTTACCGCCTTGACACCCATGAGTAGCATGTCTGATTGACTCAAAAATGCATGTCCTCAAGGTAGTATGCCTGTTAGTCTGTCACCCATTGTAAAATGTGAGTGCTGGTTCTTCCGCAAAACACAAGGCAGTCACCAGTTCGCCACTATCGGATTTCTAAGATGATTATAGTTCATAAACTAATGTCCTTCAGGAAGCTAACCTTGCAACTTCATTTTGTAAGACCTTGCAAAATATCTAACAAAGAAATATTGTGACATGGCAACAAATAAGCATTAAGATCCTTTTTTCTAAATCCTGCTCAACAACCTTGCAGTCACTCTCATTGTATTCCAGGCATCCCATTAAAAACTATCGTCATGTTCATGATATTGCCAATGCATCTTTAATTGGCGGCTATATATTAACATGTTTCTGAAGAAACTTTGAAATGTCATTCAACATGAGATCAAGTGGTCTTTATTGCAACAGAGTATTGATATACTAGGTTCTGGATCACATTTAAAAGAATTCCAGTCAACTGCTGCTTTTTAGCTTCTAATTGAATATGGCCAATCAGCCCTAGTGCATTGGAAGACCAATGTAGTATGCTCTCAACATTATCTTGCGAAACCTGGGTTCCATAGTTTCAGCCCATGATTGCTCGATGTGATTCTTCCATACATAATTTGGGGCCATGGTCACAAAATTATCTTTCCATTAATTGAATGAACTCAATGAAGTTGCACTAACCATTCAAGATAACAAACTTTCAGTGTTCTCCCCTAAAAAAAAAAAAAAGTGTTGTACAGAATTAGTTCTAATTCTTGAAAGTATGGGTGCTGCAGATTGGCCCTTTCCAAGCACATACTGAAAAGTCCAAAGTCAAAGTAACGATTCGGTTAAATCTACATGGACTCATTTCAGTCGAATCAGCTACTGTAAGTGTTTAAATTTCATAGTCACTACAAGCTTTCAACTATAAGTTGTATTTTAAGAAATTTCTAACTTTAAAACCACCTCAGTTGATCAATGATGATCAAAGGGATGCAGATTCTGCTGACCCTATGGAGGCCGATCCCAATGTTGACATGGTAAGGGCAGCACTCAATGAACCTAGATCTGTGCCATATCACCCTATATATGTGTTTCTCTAACATATTAATATATGCTTTAATTTTCTCTCTATTTAATATTGCAGCACGAGTTGCTGTATCAGTTTTATGAGGAGCTGGCTTTTTTTTTTTTTCTTGTAATAGGCAGTAAATGTTGTTTAGTTAATAGCTAGCATACAACCTTTTGTTTGCACTTTGCCCCTACTGGTTGGCACATCTATGCAATTCAAACTATTTAAGATGCTAAATTTTGCAGAAATCTTGTTAGTTTCTAGCCATTTACGAAAAGTTGCCTTAGGAGTTAGGATTAGTTTCATGTTGAGAATTTGATACGAAGTTTGAAAATTCCTGCTGAAATACATGCTAAATACTTTCATCATTTAATTAAGCACAACAAAATTGGTTACTTAACTTTTATTAAATGCAGGCTGATAATTCAAGAAGTGAAAGATCAATTCGACGACAGGATTTACCAATTGTTGGATTCATTTATGGTACTATGAACAAGCAGGACTTGCTGGAAGCTCAAGAGCAAGAGCATCAAATGGCCTATCAGGATAAACTCATGGAGCGAACAAAAGACAGGAAGAATGCATTAGAATCTTATGTGTATGACATTCGTAATAAGGTGGCGATCTGAGTGTGTTCTTTTAACTATATCTTCTTTTCAAGGCCTAATATTTTGTTGGCTGATAAGTTTTTTCCACCTAGCTTTCTGAGAGATATCGGAGCTTTTCTACTGATTCTGAAAGGGAAGAAATCTCAGTTAATTTACAACAGACTGAAGACTGGCTTTATGAGGAAGGCGATGATGAGACTGAAGCTGTTTACAGTCGTAAACTTCAGGAGCTGAAAAGGGTAGATTTTTTTTTTTTGCAGTTCTTTCTGTCTGCATGCATGACCCTGTGTTATCTCTTTCCCAATATATGTTTGTAAAACTATTTTCTTGTGATCACTAATGTAGTCTTATGACATCTTTCATTTTCAGTTGGCTTGGCTTCTAGTTGTTTTTCTGGCAGTCTTTTATTTTTGCCCATCTTATCCTGTCGCATAGTATGATATCTCCCATGCTAATGCACATTTCCAGTGTTCCCTTAGGTGCTTGGTGCTAGTAGGGCGGCTGACTGACGCCTAGCTTCTAATCCTGACAATAGTCAATGCTATTATTTAACCTTCTGCTTCCATCCATGATGATGTTATCACTATTTCTTGTTGGAAATCTCTTGGCACTCAACTCAATGTAGAAATATTTTACTTGTTTGATGGATATCGTGCTGTTAGTAGATTATAGATTAAAAGTGAAGCCATTTAAGTTGTCCTTCCACCGAGTCTAGAGAAAATAGCAACTTAGCTGTCATCCTCCTACTTTGCATGTGCATAACAGTTCACTAGGTACATGGTAAAAGAGAAAGTTACTGTTTCATCTGAAATAACTCAGGATTCTTTGATTATTTGAATTTGAATGCTTTGCACTTTTGAGGGGCAACTATGCTGGACTGATCAATGATAATTTACCGAGAACTCCAATGGCCATCCTACTTTGCACCTGATCTTTCTGAAGCATATGTTTCTTAGCTCTAATCTGTTTGTTTGTCATGCACATCTCCATTGAACTATTTTCTTATGCCTATGTTTATACTTAAAGCTCGTAGATCCCATTGAAAATCGTTGTAAAGACGAGGAAGTCAGAGCTCAAGCCACGAGGGAGCTTTTGAAGTGCATTATTGATCACAGGATGGCAGCCAAGTCATTGTCCACGCCTGACCGAGATGCTGTAAGTTCTGTAACCATTAGGTTTTATTTAGTGTAGTTAATGTTAGAAGTCTTAGCGGTCAAGTGTGACTATGTGTCCCCTAATTTCAGCAGAAAATAACACCTAAAATCACAAAGATGAAGTTAAGACTTATTTTGAAAATTTAGTTTTTGTTCAATATTGTTAGTTCAACGAGCGAGGTGGCCCACGCGTTTGCGCGGCTAGATTTGTTTTGGTATATAGTGTTTATCTCAACTCATAATCTATCTCTAACATATCAGATCGGATTTAGAGTTTATCTCTAATATATTATATCAACTTTAGTATTTAATATGAATTTCTAATATTTCTTTTAATCTAAGCCGCATAGATCTTTTTTTTTTCTTTGATTAATCTATTCCGTTATAATTTGGTCCGACAGTTGATTGAACGGATAAAATAACCATATTATATCATCTTTAGTATTTAATCCGAATTTCTAATATTCTTCTTTTAATCTAAGCCGTTATAATCCGACCCCAAAAAATCAACGGCATAGATCTTTTATTTTTTCTTGATTTATGTGAGAATTTCTTTGATTGATCTTGGCCGTTATAATTTGGTCCCACCGTTGATCGAACGGCTAAAATAATTTGGATGATGTGGACGAATGTGGTGGTGTCTTTTTCCCCTTCTTTATTTGTATATAATAAATTGTGGAGCACAAATTATTTGTATTCCTCACAATTTTTTAAACATAACACAGTTCACTTTTTAATTACAAAACTGAAATCCGAAAGGTTTTTTGAAATGCTTTTAGGTTAAGAATGTATATGTGAAGCGTTAACAATAGTTCAATCTAACTTGTCCTGTTTTGTATTTCTCGTGTGTATCATGTACCAGTGCCTTGTCTTGTGCTTTTGATGATTGGTTTCCTGTTAGGTTGACAACGAGTGCACCAAAGCTGAGCAGTGGCTAACAGAGGGTTTGCAACTTCAAGAGTCGTTGCCCAAGAATGTCGACCCTGTATTTTGGTCCCATGAAATCAAGGAAAAGGAAGAGGGGCTAGATATGTATGTTTTTTCCTCCCTTGTGATCATTTTAGTACTTTACGACCGTTTAGCTCTTTTGTGAAATTTTGCATTCCACATTATCTTGCTTAGCTTTGCCTGATTCCAACTTGCAGGTTCTGTAGAAACATAGCAAGACACAAGGGCTCTCCAGCAAGGTCGGATGCTAGCAAGGGTTCAGATCACATGCATACATCAGATAGGGATTAGAAAGTCGTGAGATTACTGGATGCGATCGAGTTCGCACATTTTGTAGCAATATACGGATGGATAAGTCTCTGCTAACACTGTCGTACGACCAACCATGTACCACACTAAAGCCCGCCATTGGGTGGCTGCATCTTGGTACACTGAGATGCGGTTTTCACTTGAGAACCTTACTAATTACGATTGATGATACTTGAGGATTCTTTTTTGTTTTGTTCCCGATGAGCAAGAAAAATGGAAGAAAAATTTCTGTGCGACAGGAACCAATTCTCAGATACGCGGAGCTGTAACTTGTAACCCTCGGATTCTTTTTGCTTTGATCTCAGGAGCCTGTCCTGGATAGTTCATCGTCTAATGAGTTTGTAAATTGCTGCACAATTCATCGTTTAATGAGTTTGTAAATTGCATATTCAGTAACGATCATAGGTCCCCAGGGTAGTACCACGTTGCAGCGAAATTTACTTCTCATAAGTGACCGTTTTCTAGCTCCATAACGGATGGGGCTAAATGTACGTGTGGATGGCGGTGATGCTAGCAAGTATCATGACAATGTCATGAAGCTAGTCACCAGATTTTGTAATGCTACAAGAAAATTTTAAACTGTCTAATTAAACTACGTAGAATCATATGGAAATTACCCTACAAGAGATGGAGCTAATTGGAGCTTGTGCAGCGCAGTTGACTCCGCAGCCTCGACACCACTCACCAGGCGCGTCGTCTTCTTCTTCTTCTGTCTCTGCGTCGCCATCTCCGGGATAATCCTGCGCTGCCGCTTCGCGAGCTCTGCTTGGTGGTAGCCCTCGCTGAGTTTGCGCTTCGTTGTGGCCATCTTCTCGTCGGCGCCCACGACAGCAGCCGGCGTCTTCTCCCCGGTGCTCGCCTGCCGCAACACCACTCTTCCCTCGCCGCCGACCTCCCCTTCCGCCGCGTGCCGCTGCCCCCCCTCCTCCTCGCGCCGTCGCCAGCTCACCGCCTGCATCAATCAGCCGCGTCGACCCCGACCTAGCTTCCCCTCGCCTCCCTCTTCCTCTTCCCCCTCTTCTCCGCGCCGGACTCCCGCCGCCGTGGCCGGAGCGCCGCCGGTTCCATGCTCTGAGTCGCTGCCAAGCGGGTCCCAGCCGTCAGACTTTCTCCTCCCTCGCGCAACCGGCCCACCCGAACCGCTCCAGTCCGCGCTACCCAGCCCAGCCAGCCCGCGCGCGCGCTCGTAGTACCTGGGCCCGAGGAGAAAGCCAGCACATTCACTTTTTTCCTATTTCTTTAATGCCGAATAATTAATTAATTTCAAATCTTTAACAATACAATTCCAAATGCAGTGAAAAAAAATCTAAAAAATCATAACAATGCATTTTTATTTAAAAATATCATTTGCACCATTTTCATTCATATTTTTGTATGTTGAATTAAATCTGTTCTGTCTGTTTCACGCTAGATCCAAATGTCACCGCTGTCGCTACCGAAGACCCGTTCGGACGTCTAAAATACTACAATTACGGCAAGTCATTGTTGAGAGCAACACGGTCAAAGGAGCTCGACAATGATGTGGGAACCATCCACTAAGTGGCCCACATGGGAAGAGGCACCTCTATAGTAGGGTAGGGCTGGAAAAATAACTCGCGGCTCAGCTCGAACAGGCTTGGCTCGGCTCGGAGGTGCTTCCGAGCTCGAGCCGAGCCCACTTTTGGGGCTCGGAAAAATAGCGAGCCTAGCCAGGCTCGGCTCTTTTTCTGACCGAGCTCGGTTTGGCTCGGCTCGTTGTCATATTTTGAACGTGAAACGTTTTTGGCTCGTGGCTCGGCTCGGACAGGCTCGGCTTGGCTCAGAGGTGTTATCGGGCTCTCGAGCCGAGCCCACTTTCGGGGCTCGCCAAAATGGCGAGCGGAGCCTGGCTCGGCTCGGCTCCACCCCTATAGTAGGGTGTTGCCATGGTGGCCGTGGCAGGAGGGAAGAGGTGTCACTAGAAATATAGGTCCTTTTTTAGTAAGAGACATAGGTGTTGTGTTGACGTGCCATCGATATACTGAGCTGCAGAGCTGATATCGTTAACTTATAAATATTGACTGGAGTAGGTAAAGACCTTTAGAGTAGGTATATAAAGACCTTGCAGCGGCGGTCAGTAAGGGGAGGTCCAGGGTTGTTTGAACAATTGGTAGAGGAGCATTTGTAGGCAGAGGACGGGAGGAGGAGGACAACCAGCTAAGACAATTTGGCCTTTTTTATGTGGGAGAAGGAGAAGGTTGTAGAATTGGGAGATAATGGACTAATTTTGGAGTGTGATATAATATATTATATTTCATGGAGTGGCATATAATGGATTATTTTAAAAGTACTCCCTCCATTTTTTTGTAAGGTGTATTTTGAATTGGCACGTAGATCAGGGGAGTTCTGAAATCAAGAAAACCTAATAAAAATGACTATGCTAGTCATGTTATAAATGACTTGGAAATAAGAGTGGTTTATAAATGCTTCAGAAAAGAATGTGTAATAGATAAGAAGAGGCGAGCGCCAGGCGTCGGATGTCCGACGCCTGGCGCGCGCGTCGGACCAGCCTGGTCCGTTGGATCGTCGGCACCGCGCGGATCCGACGCGCCTTCGTGGTCCCCGCGTGCAAAGAACTAGCTAGCAGTGCAGTTGATTAAAATTCCAATTAAACTTCTGATTTTTGTATAAAATTTAAACAGTGTTCAAAATGCGTGAAATAAATTTCATAATTCTTTTAAAATCGAGAGCAACCCATTTTAAATACTTTTAAATTTTTTTTTTACTTTTTCAAATTTTTTTTATATGAAACTAGGAGAAGGCACTTATAAAACTTACACCTATACTAGCGAAACTTGATCGTGTGCTGATGAAACTTAGCCGTGTGCTGAGTAAATCTGATGAAACTTGAATGTAACCTGATGAAACTTGGATGAAACCTGATGAAACTTGAAGAAACTTGTATGAGACCTATTGAAACTTGATGAAATTTGCATTAAACCAAATGAAACTTGACAGTTCGACAAGTTATGAAATCCATATTTCCGTAGGCGAAACCCAAGTTTCACCAGGTAAGTTTGAAGAGTTATATGGCAACATATATCTTGTTTTGTTTGTGAAAATACGAGGAACACATTGGTGCAAACGGTTTGTGGATTAGAGCACCCAGTTAAAAACTATGATCACCGAAAGAAAAAATACCATGGGACCCACTGTATATGCAAGCACAAGCAGTTGCCCTCACAAGACGTTCGAGACACGCCGGACGTAAGGGTCAGTAGTGTTTCTGATAAGAAAAACATCAATAAATTTTTTAAAAAATTATATTTCTAAACAATACCGGTAAATTATATGTCTCGCAAGGAAGGAAGTATGATCCCTTTTCCTACAAACCGAAAAAAATATTGAAGACAAGAATTATAGCATAAATAGGAAAGAACAATCTATTTTTAAATTTGAACTTCAAAAATTGTGGGAAACATCTAAACTTTGTATGATTTTTTGTGCGTGCATCATGCATGGTTCTATTTCTACGAACTTTTTTTTTTTTTTTTTTGCAACCTACAGAAAAGAAAATAGAAAAGGGAACACGAAAGAAGAGAAGACTCCTGCAGCATGCGGCGCTGTAGGAAAATATGTGACAAAAATAGGGGGAGGCGGGGATTCGAACCTAAGACCTTCAAACTGAGAGCCACCTTAGCTAGTTACTTAGGCGAGGTAGAGCACCCGCCTTGTTGGTTTGTGGGCAGAAAAAATGGCTTTATATAGTACGTTTGGATGGATGATTGGATTCTATGTGACATGGTTGTTCTGGGCGAATGAACAGTTAAGATTTTTCGAGTGATGTCACAATGGAGGGCAAGCTGCACACGCGACTTCTGTAAGAAAGTATACCAAGTTCGATCAACCCAAACACTTTGGGGCTGTTTGGTTGCCTGCATATGGCAGAGCTTGGATCAGGTGATGCAACCAAGTGTTTTTTGGTTGCCTGATTTACTGTTCAAGCCTAAATCAACCCGTGAAAAGTACTGTTCCAGCCATGCTACCCACAAACGCTCGAATCGGTCGTTTTCTGCATGCAGGCAGCGCAAAACACATGGAAGAGAGTGATGTGACCTCGATAACACATTATCTATTTAGTTTTTTTCTATGTCTTTTGATTAGTATCTCCAATTACCAAACCAAATTAAAAAATGGATTTATAACATTTTTCTAACAAAACTAGACCTCACTTGACATAATTTTTTTAATTTTTTAATTATATATTTTAAAATTTTTATTTTTAATTTATAGATTTTGTAGTATTTTTAAAAAAATTTGCTTGCCCTTTTAATTTGTGTATCCCACTCTAACCTGTATGGTCAGCCAAACAACATCTCTACAAAGTCTGGCTCAACAGATGTAGGATAACCAAACAACATCATTTGCATCTTCTCAGCCAGGCTCATCTCATCCT
Source organism: Raddia guianensis (assembly GCA_036346415.1). Classification (NCBI taxonomy): domain Eukaryota; kingdom Viridiplantae; phylum Streptophyta; class Magnoliopsida; order Poales; family Poaceae; genus Raddia; species Raddia guianensis. Next base: position 3,457,299 of record CM070539.1, on the reverse strand, counting down.
GGCAGACTTATACGAGCCAAGCTGCGATGGTTCGTATAAGTGAGTGGCATCCCTTCTCTCGTATGGAACTCGTACATACACACTAATAAGTAGTACTAACACACTAACACTGCCTATTACGCAAGAAATGGGAAAAATACGGGGCTAGCGGTAAGCAATCCAGCAACAGCTGCCACGAGGTGGACACATAAAAACCAACAAGACACATGACGTCGAGCGTGTTAAACGACCTGGAATATATCCTTATACTACATACGCCCTTATACTACATACGCCGTATCAGTCCTGCGAGCTGAGCACATCCACGGTACTTTCAGCCTCCTCCGGTGGACACGTCGCCCAGAAACACCGCAGCCGTCCGATGCTCATCGCGCGGTCACAGCAAAGCGGCGGTTTCCGTGGCCGTCGTTTGGCCACGTCGCCCCCAGCCTCACCATCTCTCAGCCCCTACCCCCATGGGGGACCGCTCAGTCCGCCCCCCATCGCCCGCTTCCCCCTCGGCTGCTCCGCCTCCAGGCTCCAGCAGCCGCCGCTTCCGCGTCCCCTCTCCACCCGCGGCGCCTCCTCTCCCTAGCCGCCGCCACCGCTTCCCTCGCCGCCCCGGTGCCCCTGCGCGGCCTCCTCTTTCCTCCTTCGTTCTTCCGCTGCTCCGGGAGGACAGGCCCGGCGACGGCGGCCCCGGACAGGGCTGGATCCTGCTGCTTCCTGTCGAGCCGCCGCCGCCGCCGCCACCGAGGTAATCGCCGATTGAATCGCTGTTGTTCTGGTCTCCTTGACACGGCCGTCCTGCGCCCACCGAGGTGATGCCGGATCTGCTGCCCTCGGCTCGAATCGTCGCCACTCCTGTTCCTCCCGCTGCCGCCTCCATCGGCGTTGGGCCGTCGGTGGCCCTGCTCCTCCTGCCGCCGTCTCCGCCTCTTCCTCTGAGCACAAGGCCACCCTCCTCCTTCACTGCATCTCTCTCCCTCCCTCCCTCTGTGCTCGATCTCTCTCTGCCATATTGCCGTCGCCGACGATGCGCAGGATGATTTCTTTGTGGGGGGAATTTTACATCGCGCTTTTAGAAACACTAATCATCTTAGACCATTCTGTAGATTTGGTAAAGGCAATTGTCAGCGAAAGCAAAAGATTTTTTTTATGGTTATTTCTTGAAGATAGAAGGAACACCCGCCATATTGCTTCGTTTAGCAATGTAGTATATGATGATTTTATAGATTTATGCAGAATCCTTTGGTTAGCACCTTTGCCATTGAACAAGACAAATGGTTGGTCAGCATCAGGTATTCTAATTCATGTTTCTGCATGTGCTCGAAATCTGGATATAGGTAGTTAATCTATTCTGATTTCTAATTGCTATAGATGAACTAACATTTCATGCTTAAATTGTGCAATAAACAGGAGTTTTAGTTGTCTTGGATGCCTACCCTGATGGAATTATGTATCAGGATATCATACACCGTTATAGTCAAATTGTAGGAACAATGTATGAAGATGATTTTATCTATTATTATCGATCTACCTGCCATCTACAGTATATGTGGTATTACAAAAAGGATATAGATAACCCTTTGATTTATTAGCACTGCATATTGGTGATTAATGCCCGGGGTATGTCTTTTTTTCGGTCACCATATGGTATGAAGATTATTGAGCATTTCTTTCTCATGTTAAAAATGACAAAATATCAGTGAAGAGAAAATGACTTTCTCAGCTCACTACCGTTCAATATTCTTACAGCACTGCCACACTTGGGAGATTGCATAACTGTTCATTCCATGCTGCCGAGGTAAATCCTTTTTTCTCCCCCAGTTCATTCTTCTCTACTGTTTTTTTTTCTTCGCTGGATTGACTGAGTTTGACAAGTCTTAACAAAATCCGAATGGTTTCGTTGCTTTCTTACATATTTTGACAGCTATTGTTCTCCTTTTCCTGTTGTTCATCAGTACCTCGCCCTGTCTACTGAATGTTTTAGATGTGCATATCGTTAGCTTGTGCCATCATGATTTCTTTCGATGTGAATATCGACTTTCTAATTATGAAACAGCTGGCTATTAGAGAAATCCGGATCGGTTTACATACCGTACAGAGATCACACTGCCTGTTCACAACAGCCTTTGTTCTTTTTGTTGCACAACTGATCGCGCTGCGTTCATTTGCTCTTCTTCCTATTTTTCTATATAGCCTTTATCCATAGTAATACAGAATTACTGATTTCGTTCTTGCTCTTCAAATTACAGATTAGTCAGCTAACTTCATACCATTATTACAGAACGGTATGACTTCAAATTACAGATTAGTCAGCTAACTTCATACCATTATTACAGGACGGTATGAACATATCATGCATTTTTTGGTACCTCATTATATCACCTGATAGAAATATCTTTACAAACCAATTTATTTCTATTATACCAGAAATACCTTCATTGGTGGCAATGTCTAATTGTGGTTGTCTACTAATCTAGCAGGTCCACACCTGGTGAGGGCATAGTAGAGGCATTGTTGCTTGGCAATATATTGGGCTGGATTACACCAATTTGTGCTACTGCCGTTCGGTTTTACTATTTATTTTTATAGATTTTTTGCTCATGCCATCCAGCCTTTGTGTACACAGCCTTTATGCACATGTACGTTGTTATGGTGATAGAACTGATACATTGCTTGCCACAATGAACCATTGCGTGAGCCTCTGTGTACATTTGTTCTATCCTTCCAGGTATAAGCTCTTGGTTTATTTTGACATATATTCTTATTGCTGTTCTCAATGTAATCTCTGGGCTGGAGAATGTTTATCCTTAGTAGCTAATTTTACTTCACATGTGTTGCGCTGAATTTATTTATGTTTATTAGCCCCTTTTTTTTAGAATGTTTTACATCATTGTATCCCACCGAAGCCATTAAAATTACTTATCCTCCGGGTCTTCTTCATTCGGTTTTTCACTGTTGTAAAAAACAGCCTAGCGCGCGTAGGCGCGCTTTCACCTCTAGTTTCGCATATGGACCCATGGTGGCACAGCCGATGGTGTTGACGCGTCACTATACAATGTACAGGAAAGTGATCGACATCTGCGTCTCATGTTTCTTTTTTTTTCCTTTTGAGCACGCTGCACACGGAGGAATTTTGAGTTTCCGTTCATAAGAAATATTTTAATTAATTAGTTTCTGATACGAACCGAGAGCATGCTCTGGTGTAATTTGGAGGTTTCTTGGGCTGCTAGATGCTCGGGTAATCGACGCAAAAATGGCTTCATTATGCGAGAAGCTCTCTCGAAAGCGATCGCCTTGCCTGTTTCCTTTCCAACGTGGCGCAACAATTGAAGCTTTAATGAGATTCAGCGCAAGAACAGAAGGGGAGAAAGAGATGGATTGTCAAAAAAATCCTCGTGGTATTACATACCTCGAGATTTGGTATCTAGCACTATCTCCGGTCATAAAAACAAGTTGCCGTTAACTTTTAAAAACATCTTTGACCATTCGTCTTAGTCAAAAAATTATGTAAGTTATCATTTATTCTATTGTGATTTGTTTTATCATTGAAGGTACTTTAAGAAGTACTTATATTATTGATGTTTGCACTAAATTTTTGAATGTTAAAGACGTGAACAAAAGTCAACGGCGACTTGTTTTTTATAACCTGAAGTAGCACCATATGTTTCAAACTTCCAATTGTCTCGCATACCATATAAAAATGTATACTTTTTAAATCCAGAAGAAAAGTCAAAAACCACACCATTTCTATAAATCAAAGTTTTTCCCGACCCTCCTTTTTCTTAAATCATTCGATCTTTTTTAACATTTTGACTTTTCAAAATCGTTTCTGTTTCTAAAAAAATCTCAAAACATTTAAATCCGATTTGCATCGTCAGCCCGGTCTTGTCGAAGCACATGTGGTCACCCTTGATTCGATCATCGATCGAAGGACCAGTGTACTTGGATAGAAGAGGAAAATGGAATAAAGCGGGGGGATTCCTGCACGTGACGCCCACGCCCGTCGCCTCGTATGGCCGAAGCCTGCACGGTCTTTCGCCGGGCACGCCTGCACGGTTCAGATCGACCCTACCAGGATCGAACGGCCGATAAGGCCTCTGATCAGGCAGAGGGGGGAAAAATCTTTCCCGAGACAGCGAGAAATTCTTCCCTTGCTTCCGTCCCCGTCGCACAGCGATACTGACAGCGATCTGAACGATGGAACGGATCAAATAAATTTCAAGAGTTTTTACATACTCTCTTCATTCCACACTGTAGTTCACCGCTGACTTTTGTATATTATATTTGACCATTCGTCTTATTCAAAAAATATATATAAATATTATTTATTTTGTTATGATTTGTTTTATCATTAAACATACTTTAAGCATGACTTATATTTTTGCATGTTTGCACTAATTTTTTGAATAAGGTGAATGATCAAAAAACATGTTCAAAAGTCAACATTGAACTACAATTTGAAAATGAGTGAGTAGTTTTGAGATTCGGATTTATTTCTCTTAATTTATTTTTCAAAGTGTCAGGACCTATCTCTGAGACAACGAAAAAAATTTAAAATTTTCAACCATAGTATGTCTTTATAAAATATAGATAATTTGTTAGGACAAAAAATATATACTAATCGGAGCACAGCGACGCTTACCTCGTCTCTCTCTCACCATGGGCTGTGCAGTGTGCTGCGCGGGGCAGCACGGAGGCCAATAGATCGGAGCACGCTACGCTCCATAAACACGCTGCTGTCGCGGCCTTGGACTCGTTACTAGTAGCAGTCAATTCACACACCGTCGTCGAGCTCTCTCTCAGTCTCTCTCCTCCAGGGGGAGGAGAGCTCAGCTCAGCTCAGCTCGGCCTCTTCCTCCTCCTCGCGTGCCCACCTCAGAACCGTCATCAGCACAGCAGCAGTAGGCATCGGCGCCGGCGGCATTGGGGTAGCCTCGTCTCCGAGCCTTTTTCTTGGTCCAATCGCGCACGTCGTCGGCGAACTTAGTGGGCTGGCTGTCTCCCAGCCGCCCCCGCCCCTGTCGCCGTCGCGCCACTCCTCCCTTTCCGTATCTTGATTTCTGCCCTCCCGCTGCGTCAAGAACCGATGCGGTTCGCGCCAAGATCCCGCTTTTCGAGGGTCCCCGTGCTGCTCTAGCGCCGCGCGCGCTTCCCGGGGCTTGTTGGTTTTGGGGCTGCAATGGCCGCGGCTGTGCTGCTGGCTCTATTGCTGGCGGCGGCGGGGATGTCGGTGGCGGCGGCGGCGGCGCGGCCGAGCGCGGTGACCGTGGGCGCGCTCTTCACCTTCGATTCGACCATTGGCCGCGCGGCGCAGCTGGCCATCGACCTCGCCGTCGACGACGTCAACGCGGACCGCACGGTGCTCGCGGGGACCAGCCTGAAGCTGATCACCCAGGACACCAATTGCAGCGGCTTTCTTGGAACGGTCGAAGGTTAGTTGCTACTTGATTTGTCTTCTCATTTGCTCATGCCCATGTGTCATAACTAGAATTAATTTGCTAGCTCGTGTGAAGATAGAGCTTAGAAGTATGGAATTCTTCGCAAAAATAATGGTTTTGATCGGAGTACAGCTTTAGTGGGCTTAAAATTTGTGTGATTTTGCAGCTAACCTTTCAGATTAGATTTGTCCAGTGTTTTAAGGCAGCTAGTCTTAAGTGTTAACCGTGACGAAGAGAGAAATTTGCCTGCTTTATTAGTAGCTGTAATCAGGACAAAGGGGAGTGAGTTTTGCCATGAGGCCCATGATACAAGAAAAATAATATGACAAGTGGCTTGTTATCTCATTTATGGGATAGTTTAACTGTTTAGGACATTTGCTCCATGCCTCCATGTCAACTCAGCATAAGCTTCATTCATAGCGGTGGAGATGATTCAGATGAGGGAAGCACATCTCACCAGCATATCTGTTCTCAGTATGGCGGGCCTTGTAAATTATTGTATCTGCAACCCGCAAACCTTTTAAAATTAAAAGTAGGTGCTACTTATTGCTACAACATTTCAGAACTTACACTTGCGGGATAAATTATTAGTATTGCGTAGTTGCTCAGATATCTCTTCCACGATATTAAACTTTTTTTTGGCACATATAAGAAGAAAACTTGTCCCCTTTATTTTAAAAACCTGATTGATTCATTCACTTTACTATCTCCAGCTCACAAAAAATTAATGTTGTAGGCATTGATAATTTCTCAAACTCCCAACTTCGATCACAAATTATTGTTGTGATTTATTTATAAAACCAATTATATTATAACATTGTGAAATTGTTTTTCGAGGTGAATCTACACTTCATGTGTTCAATGTGAATGTTTTAAAGATACCGCGCTAGAAAAAGTTACAAAGGTTGACCACATGTATCCCAAACAACATATTTTGTAAATAGGAGGGAGTAGCTTTATCCGTATATTGTTTGTTATCTGTTTGCCATTCACTTCATAGATTATGTACTGCAAATCCAGAGCAATTGTTGACTAGCAACAAAGGATTTAGGCCCTTAGTACTTTGGTATGTTAGTCTGAACTTGGTCAAGGTTCCTTTGATAGCGTGCCTTTTATTTTCTAATGAGGTGGTCCATTTTTTTCTATATGCCTTTCAGTTTAATACAACAATCCCCTGGCTCATGTTTCATGAGATGCTTCAACAATGTTTTGATTGAAACTGGAGCAAACAACTGCACTAAAAAAAAAAGTTTCGCTAGACTTTTGATGACGGTGTCCTTAAGAATTCTGCTAACCCAGTTATCCTGGAAAAGTGGCAATAGAAGAGAAACAGACAAAAAGCATACTGGTACAGTGGCATCACAAACGGCATAACTTATGAAACTGCTCATGAGTTTCCTTAAGGTGCAAGAAACATCTATTAAAGGAGCATCTGATCCTTCACTTTCCTCATGCAAGATTCCTTTTTATGTTTGTGGCATGTGTGGGCATTATATGTTTGAAACATAACTACTTTTCCAGTTGTTTTTGGATAACAAACTTTGCTCAACACAAGTCTCAAGTATCAGGAAAAATTTGTAGGATCATATGGCTAACTTGGAAATTTAACTTATGTTGTTGCAGCATTGCAACTGATGGAGAAAAACGTGGTTGCTGTCATTGGCCCTCAATCCTCTGGGATAGGCCATGTCATCTCACAAGTTGTTAATGAGTTACATGTTCCACTTCTATCATTTGGGGCAACTGATCCAACTCTTTCTGCATTAGAATATCCGTACTTTTTGAGGAGTACCTTAAGTGACTACTTCCAAATGCAAGCTGTTGCAAGCATCGTTGATTATTATGATTGGAAAGAGGTGACTGCTATTTTTGTGGATGATGATTATGGTCGAGGGGCGGTGTCAGCTCTCGGTGACGCACTTGCAGCAAAGCGGGCGAGAATTTCGTATAAAGCAGCTATTCCTCCAAATTCAGATACAAGTATGATCAACGATGTACTGTCTAGGGTAAACATGATGGAATCGAGGGTGTTGGTCGTGCATGTCAATCCTGACACAGGGATGAGAATATTTTCCATAGCTAATAAGCTCCGGATGATGGCCAGTGGCTATGTTTGGATAGTAACTGATTGGCTAGCTGCTGTCCTGGACTCATCAAGATCTGGAGATCCAAAAGACATGAGTTATATACAAGGATTGATTGTTCTTCGTCAGCACACTCCTGATTCTGATGCCAAGAGAAAGTTTATATCTAAGTGGAATGATGTGGCTCGTAATAGGAGCATTACTCCTGGCTTAAATTCATATGGTTTGTATGCTTATGATTCAGTTTGGATTGTTGCCCGTGCTATCGATCAATTTCTCAATAGCGGGCAGAAGATCAATTTCTCTGCAGATTCAAGGATTCACGATTCAAATGAAAGCACTTTGCTTCTATCAACTCTTAGGATATTTGATGGTGGCGAGCAGTTGCTACAGCAACTTCTGCTAACAAACTTTACGGGCCTAACAGGTTTGATTCAGTTTAATTCAGACCGTGATTTGGTACGTCCGGCGTATGATATCCTTAACATTGGTGGTTCTGGGTCCCGTTTGATTGGATATTGGTCTAATTACTCTGGCCTTTCTGTTGCTGCTCCTGAAATTTTGTATCGGAAGCCGGCAAATACGTCGATAAGTGCCCAGCGGTTGTACAATGTGGTATGGCCAGGTGACACTACTACTAAGCCTAGGGGCTGGGTTTTCCCTAATAATGGTCAGCCTCTGAGAGTTGGTGTTCCTATTAAAGCAAGCTTTAAAGAATTAGTATCAGGTGGCACTGGCTCTGATAATGTGACTGGGTATTGCGTCGATATATTCACTGCAGCAATTAAATTGCTTCCTTACCCAGTACCTTGCCAATTTATAACAATTGGGGATGGTTTGAAGAATCCCAACTATGACGATATTATTAATATGGTTGCCACCAATGTATGTCTTCATTGTCTGTCATGCCTTCTTCGATCATTTGCTGTTAATCCTCTGATTTATTTAATTTTCTTGCAGTCCCTTGATGCAGCTGTAGGTGATTTTGCTATTGTGAGAAATAGAACAAAGATTTCAGAATTCACACAGCCTTATATTGAATCGGGCCTTGTGATTGTAGCACCAGTGAAACAAGCAACTTCAAGTGCTTGGGCTTTCCTGAAACCATTCACATTACAGATGTGGTTTGTAACAGGTGTTCTTTTTATTTTTGTGGGAATAGTTGTTTGGATTCTTGAACATCGGACTAATGAGGAGTTTCGAGGTTCTCCACGACGGCAAATCATTACAATATTTTGGTATGCTTTCTTTGTAAGGATGTGTTTTATCTCAGATCACCTTATCTGCAGTTTTCTTGAAGCAGAATTCAGATTGGGAATAATAAGGGGCAAAATTATTATTTTACATTATCTGATTTGTGCTCACCAAATAATTTAACATTTTTATATTGCTGTTTCTCTGCTTGTTAACTATAAGAAAGTAACAGATACTTCATGCTTCACTTTCAGGTTCAGCTTCTCAACAATGTTCTTTTCACACAGTAAGTCCATTAGATTCATCACATAATGTTATGTTCAACTCCTACATGATTTTCCGCCATCTGGGTTGGAAATATCTTACTGAAGAAACTAACTTCAGGACAGAACACTGTAAGCGCACTGGGGCGGTTTGTGCTGATCATATGGTTGTTTGTTGTGCTGATCATCAATTCAAGTTATACGGCTAGCTTGACATCAATCCTCACAGTCCAACAGCTCGCAACAGGGATAACTGGGCTCGATAACTTGATTTCAACTGCTCTACCTATTGGATACCAGGCTGGAAAATTTACTAGAAATTACCTGATCGAAGAGCTCAATATTCCTGCGTCGCGGTTGGTTCCGCTAAACACGATCCAGGAGTATGCCGATGCTCTTACTCGTGGACCAAAAGATGGTGGTGTTGCTGCAATCGTTGACGAGGTTCCATATGTTGAGATCTTCCTGTCATACCACTGCAACTTCAGAATGGTGGGACAAGAGTTCACGAAGGAGGGATGGGGATTTGTATGTTTCTCGTCCTATATCTCATTATATGTTCATGCCGTTGCATCTCAAGGAAACAAAAAGTACCATGTTTAGTTCTGTGAAGGAAACACAATTTAATCTGCTCTGTTTTTTTTCCCTTTACAGGCATTCCAGAGGGATTCTCCCCTTGCTGCGGACTTATCAACTGCCATCCTTCAACTTTCAGAGAGTGGCCAGCTTCAGCGAATTCATGATGAGTGGTTTACACGACCGAGTTGCAGTTCTGATGACGATGGAGTGGGAGCAACTAGGCTTGGACTGGGAAGCTTTTGGGGCCTTTTCCTGGTGTGTGCTCTGATATGCGTCTCCGCTCTGGTGGTGTTCTTTGCAAGGGTTTGCTGGCAGTATAGCAAGTACTCCAATACTGGAGCTGCTGGTGATCCCACTGAAGCAGATGCTGTCACTGCCACTATTCCTGAAATGCAGCAGGCGAAACCAAGGCCAACACGCCTTGGTAGCTTCAAAGATCTGATGCAATTTGTTGACAAGAAGGAAGAAGAGATTAGGAGAGCAATGAAACGGAGATCAATTGACAAGGATAATCAAGCTGCAGGATCCTCGGACGCACAGTCTGTCGCTTCAGCATAGAGATACCTTCAGATTTGAGTCTTTCAGAATTCAGATGACAAAGCTGTCATTCGTACATTACCAATATATATATAACATACTGAAGTAGATAACAGCGGTATACTTGTAATAGGATCCAGGAATCCTTTTTTCCCCGTAGGGTTTTATCTCTGATATGTGATATGTATTCTACGACGTTTTCCTAATTGGTTGACAATGTTTCAAGCTGTGCAAAAAGGTTTTTTTTTAAAAAAAAAAGAGGGATTTTTCCAAAGTACATCATCTAGAAAGCGAGGATCTTTGGTTCCATTCAGATAGAAAAGCTGACATAGATGTTAAGTGGTGAGAATATCCATAAAGGAGCCGAATGAAATAAAAATCTCATGTTCGGTTTTGAATTAGAGACGTTAAAAAGAATCAACCAACGTCGACTATAACCCCTAGCCTTCCAAGCTAACGATGCGGGTTCGATTCCCGCTACCCGCTCCTTTCTGTATAAAAGGACTATTCTATTTGTCTAGAGATGGTAGAGGCCTGTCATGGCAGAGGTCTGTATTCAACCCTTTTCGTCCACCAGTTTCCAACTCTCCAGAGCGGAGTAGAGCAGTTTGGTAGCTCACGAGGCTCATAACCTTGAGGTCACGGGTTCGATTCCCGTCTCCGCGCTTAGCAGTCTGTATAAAAGGACTATTCTATTTGTGTCATATCACTTCCCTTTCTCACCGAACCCTGATCTATGATCATATGCCCATATGCCATAATGAAAACAAATCTGTGAACGGCTAAACTGTCCTGTCCTGCTAACCTGAGCTATTTGAGCTTGAAAGTAGTGTTCCTTTTGCAATGTACTTCATATATATGATTCATAGGCCATTTGACACATCACACAATCTGATTTTTTTTTTCTGAATCTTACCAGACAAACCTACATGCCGTGCGGACAGTATCACTCTGAGTTAGCTGGTGTGCTATTAACCAGATCTGGCCAGTCTTGCGTGGGCGCAGGAACCATTGACTCTCGCTCACCTTCCTGGTCCTCTGCAAAAATCAAGAACACGGCATGTTGACACTAAAAAAATTGCAACCGGGCATCAATGCTGAGGTAAGGAAATGCCATCAATGGGACAGCATCATCATCATCATCAGAGCATAAACAAAGAGAGAATTACATATTAATTTGTGCACTTGCAGCTACTGGAAAAAACCCAATACTATTAATTAGGGATATTGCTCCATGGGCAGGCAAGTTAATTACTCCTGTTCCCTTGCTCCCAACTAACAGCAGCCGGACACTTACAGTGGCAGGCATCCCAGTCTAATCCAAGCATTGCCAATGCCATGCCATCCATGACTATCAGCTTAACGGCTGCCCTGTTCCTGCCCCTGCTCATGAGCTAGACTGAGCTTTCGCACTCAAGCACCCCCTCCGGTCTCCATCAAATCGCAACAGAAGGCCAGGGCGTTGATGAGCCTTCCTCTCCGCCGGCGCCTCGCCCAATCCGTCGCCTTTCCGATCGCCGGTCACGAGCTGACGGGAGATGGCTAAGGCTAACCGATTTCGCCGCCTCTAATGCCGAAATGTTGGGAGGCAGTTCGGCTGCCGCGTCAATCTCGAAGGAGGCGAAAAGCCGGGAGCTTTTGGCGCGAAACCGTGACGAGATTGGGAAGCGGTTAAATTGTGGGGAGTACGCGCGCGTTTTTACCCGCGCAATTTCTTTCACCGCATCGATGGCTCGTCCGTCCGTCCGGGTCGTCGTCTTCCCAACCGCGCGCGGCATTGAAGGCGATCGCATGCAGTGGCGCGGCCGGCTTCTAGTAGGCTGGCTTCGAGAAAAACCAGCGGCGATCGAGCCATGGCTAGCCAGGCTGAGCTGCAGCTGCTCCTCCTCTCTTCTCCATGGCTCAGAGCTTTCACAAGCTCGCATTGAAGAATACACTGGAGCATTCATGGCTGCTTTCAGATGGTAGATGGCTCGCATTTATGCGGCCACAGTACAGCCGATCTCCCTCCTCCGCTATATATCGCTCCACCCACCCCGCCCCCAGTGGTATACCACCTCACTCGCACACTTACTGCATCGCCGCCGGCGAGCTCAGCTCGAGCTCCACCGGCATCCAAGAAGAGAGCGGAGAGGGAGAGGGAGATGGACGTGAACGATGTGCTGCTGCTGGCGTCGGCGGCGGTGCTGGCGGCGATGTGGTGGCGGCGGTGCTCGAAGACGGGCGGCGCCGACGGGCTGCCACCGGGGCCGCCGGGGTGGCCGGTGGTGGGGAACCTGTTCCAGGTGATCCTGCAGCGGCGGCCGTTCATGTACGTGGTGCGCGACCTCCGGGAGAAGTACGGGCCCATCTTCACGATGCGGATGGGGCAGCGCACGCTGATCGTCGTCACGTCGGCGGAGCTCATCCACGAGGCGCTGGTGAAGCAGGGGCCCATGTTCGCCAGCCGGCCGGAGGACTCGCCGACGAGGCTCCTCTTCAGCGTCGGCAAGTGCACCGTCAACTCCGCCCCCTACGGGCCCCTCTGGCGCGCCCTCCGCCGCAACTTCGTCGCCGAGATCGTGTCGCCGCCGCGGGTGAAGGGCTTCTCGTGGATCCGGGAGTGGGCGGTGGACAGCCACCTCCGGCGAATCCGCGCCGAGTTCGCCGCCACCGGCGGCATACGGATGATGGCCAACTGCCGCCTCACCATCTGCAGCATCCTCATCTGCATCTGCTTCGGCGCCAAGATCCCCGACGAGCTCATCGTCGAGATCGAGGAGGTGCTCAAGGACGTCATGATGATGACAATGCCCAAGCTCCCGGACTTCCTCCCCCTCCTCACGCCGCTCTTCACGAAGCAGCTCACCGAGGCCCGCAATCTCCGCCGCCGCCAGCTCGCCTGCCTCGCGCCGCTCGTCCGCGCCCGCCGGGAGTTCCTCAAGTCCGGCGCCGACGCCATTAACGCCGGCGGCGAGGTCGAGATGATGAGCCTCCCCGGCGAGGCGTACGTCGACTCGCTCTTCGACCTGGAGCCGCCGGGCCGCGGGAAGCGGCTCGGCGAGGAGGAGCTCGTCACCCTCTGCTCCGAGGTGATGAGCGCCGGCACCGACACCAGCGCCACCGCGCTGGAGTGGGCCATGATGCACCTCGTCCTCGACCCCGCCGCCCAGGAGAAGCTCCACGACGAGGTCGTCTCCAAGGCCGGCAAGACAGCCCGCATCACCGAGGCCGACGTCGAGGCCATGCCCTACCTGCAGGTATAACCACTCTCCACATCTGAATCCAAACGAATTTCCATGGAATCCAAACCGAACCCCTCGTCACTTCGCCTAAAAATTTAAAATTTCGACGAGCATTTCCTCGGATTTGCCCCCAAGGACGAGAAAGCGGCAGGAATTGGTGGCTGCTGGTTGACTGATGAGCTAACGAACTAGCTGAGCTCGAGCACCAATCACCATCACTCGATTGGTCCCATGTTTCTTCTTACTTTTCCCTCCCTTATTTCTTTTCTTTTCGATCCAACCTACGAACAAAGATTGCGGCTGCTAATTAAGGACACGCTTGACGTTGGAATTAAAACGCCGATCTGGCGGCAGCATGCTGGTGCCAAAACGCCAATTATTCTCGGCAGGTATGTATGCTCTTCTGTCAAGAAAAGGACCAGTGATGGGGGCTTTGAGGTCAACAACATTCGTCCCTTGCACTGTTCACCTGCAAATATCTCCAGTGAGAGCGATGGGTGTGCATATAATTTGGGATAAAACATGTTCCTGCTAATTATGCATTCGCGCGCGTACTAGGGTTGATTTAACATGTGAATTTTGATCTTTGTCGGGTAATAGCATAGACCAGAATGTTTGTACCAAATTCATGAGCTTTTTTACCGTACACTACAATGTTTATGAATTGTTCATGGTTTTTTTATCTAACAGTGCTGGTTACTTAGATTTTTTTTACTACACGTTTGTACAGTTTTGTGGATTACCTTTTGAAGTAGCATGGTTAGATCTAAAGTATAATCTCCTCTACATGAGAGGGAAAAAAATCATTTTGCACCATGAAATCGCACAAATTCATAAGTTCCAAATGGATCATTGCTGCAACTACTAGTGATGCAGCAGTTATGTTTTTTTAGAAGAAAACTAGCGATCATATATTTAGACAATGGAAGTAACCTCCTGTCTATCCGCCCCAGTTATTATAGCAGCGATTTCGATAGCATTGCGCCAATGTATATATTAGTAACAAGAGGACTAAAAAATAGGATAGCGTATCGTAGGTGTGTTGTGGTGGTGTGTGTCATGGCGTTTCAGAATTTTTTTATCAATGCTGCTTCACAAAGTATCTAAAAAAATTAAAAGAGAGATTTGAAGGGATTTAAAATGCATGTACCTTACTTGTCGCGTTGGAACGGTATAATGTGCATGCAATAGCATTTGCTAGATAATAAATGAATAATTGTGGCGTTGTTGTTTGTTTGTTTTTATGAATTGTTTTGTGGGGGCGGCGGCGCGCATGCAGGCGGTGGTGAAGGAGACGTTCCGGCGGCACCCGCCGAGCCACTTCGTGCTGTCGCACGCGGCGACGAGGGACACGGAGCTGGGCGGGTACCGCGTGCCGGCGGACGCGAGCGTGGAGTTCTACACGGCGTGGGTGACGGAGAACCCGGCGACGTGGCCCGACCCCGAGGCGTGGCGCCCCGAGCGCTTCCTCGACGGCGGCGAGGGCTTCGACACCGACATCACCGGCACCCGCGCCCTCCGCATGATGCCCTTCGGCGCCGGCCGCCGCATCTGCCCCGCCGCCACCCTCGGCGTCCTCCACATCCAGCTCATGCTCGCCAACATGGTCCGCGCCTTCCGGTGGCTCCCCGTCGCCGGCGACGGCCCGCCCGACCCCACCGAGACCTTCGCCTTCACCGTCGTCATGAAGAACCCCCTCCGCGCCGCCATCGTCGAGCGCTCCCGCCACCCCTCCCCCTCCTCCTCCTCCTCCACGGATTAATTAACTATTAATCTCGTGGTTAAGCTGATTAATCACTCTATAAATACTCCACGATCGAACGGTTTCTAGTTGCTTTCTGGGTTGATGGCTTCTTCTTCTTCTTCTTCTCTTTGATTTGTAGCGTTCAATATCTCTTTCTTCCCTTGATGATTTGATCCTCAAGTGTACTTACTACTGCTCAATCACCTCATATATATTGCTTGCATGTCTAAAAATAGCTATTTTACACCTGAATGGCATTTTTTACTTATTTTTGAGAACAGATGACATATATGAACTGTTCAACTTAAGTATTCTACCGTGAAATATATACTACCTCCTGACCGTAAAACAGCTAGGAGAAAACATCACGTAGATTTTATCGACGATCTTGTACACTGTGTAGGATTGCATGCATGGATTCATTCATATATTTTAGCCGTGAAATATCGGACTTATTGCAGGTGATGGACTCGTTTTTTTTTACTAAAGGATGGAGTATCGTTTTTTCTTTGTGGCGGTAAAGGATGGAATATCGTTTGGCTCCATGATTTAGCCCGGTTTTAGCCTGATCTTGACGGACATTGGATTTGGACATGCACCCGTGTCATTTAATTTCCTCAATAATCAAGGACTTTGATGTGTGTTCGACGGCCATTTGATGCATCAACGCTCATGCTTGGCTTTTATGTATGAGAGCAACAGTTGGTGTGCAAACAGTGCTAGTGTGGACATGTCTGTAGTTACTACACTGCTACAGCAACCAAGCCTGTGCCAATTTGAAAAGGGATGATTGACGGTAGGAGGAGGGAGGCGATGGCAGGCATATCAGCACACCTGGGTTGGGCTTAGGGTGGGCTAGGATGACATAGTGACAGAAAAATTAGCTAACAACAGAGCGGCGACGACCGCGGGTAGTGATCGGAGGTGGCGGTGGGTCGGGGTAGGTGCGTCCAACAACTTCGGCAATCGTGAAGGCAGAGTCGCAAGGTGAAAACGACGAGGATGGAGACAGAGCAGTGACGGAGGAGACAGGCGGAGAGAACGACATATTTGTTGTATCCTATTCCATCACGGATGGTACCCCATTGTTTAGCGGTATTTTAAGTCGATGCATACATGGCACTAGATGGCGCGTCTCATCCGCACTGAGCCAAATTAACCCCTTGGCCAGCGTGGCTTGGGTATGGACTAAGCAGCATGGTTGCCAATAGTCGTGTTAGTGGGTGGCAACTATCTTGTGCTAAGGTGATAGAGAAGGTAGAAGGACTTGGTTGTTGCGAATTTGAAAAAAAAAATGGATTTTTGTAAGAAAAAAAAAGGTGTGAGAGGGTAGCCTAGCTAGATGCGAATCTTGAAGTGCATTCTGCGCGATCAAAGCGTTGATGCTCGCGCGTCTTCGCCGGCAGCGGGGCGCTCGCCAGTGTGCCTCGCCGGTGTTTGTGTCGGTTCTCACGCATGCCTCTATCTAGAGCATGTTTTTTCTCCGTCTATCTTTCCCTCTCTATTTCTAATCTCTCCTATCTTTACCCATCTCTTCCAGGGAGAACCATGGAAATATAAAGAGATTAAAATCAATCTGAGCTGTTAAACCAACACAGGATGGATATATAGCTCGCATTCATTTACGTACGTGTACCCCTCCCTAGAATCTCTCTCGCATGTTAGTTGTGCACGATCCCAGCGGTTGGGCGATCCTTCAACGCGTGGTATAAATAGATTTGCAGGGTCGAAGTAAAACATGCAGCTAGCGGCCGGTCAAGCGCACCAGCAATGGTGCCATAGCAACCAGCTAAGCCTAAAGTCTTTACTGCTCGGGAGAGAAGATAAAACTAGCTCGATGAGCTTGCCAGTGAAGGACTGGCCGGGCAGCTCGATCGCCCAGAGATTCACATGCACACATTAATAACCCCTCCCCGGAAATAACAGCAATAACCACCAATAAATAGACCCCAGCTCCTCCTGCTACCTCCCATCTTTCACAATGCACACCCAATTGAATCCAACCCATGGATCTATCCTCCCACCACGTGAATATATATATATATATATATATATATATATATATATATATATATATATATATATATATATATTCCAAACTCATCGCAAAGAGGTCGTGTTTGGAATGAATATATATATAGGAATTTTTGGTAATACATGACAAGAAAACCGTCTCTGGTTTAGACCGAGTGTAGCTCGATCGATATAGTATAAGCATATTGCTAATGAGCATGAGCACTTGCCCATCATGATCTGATCCCTGATGCATCGACAGGAGGATTTCGATTTTCGGCCGACGAGCTCCCTCTTCGCTCACTGTAATCTTTTATTGAAATGGTGTAGCTATTGCGTACCATAAGTTAGAAAAAAAAAGAGAACATATTGGATCCTTATAATTTAGGGTTAATAGGATATGCCACTGCTCAACTTGCTTATTTGAAATTTGCCATCGTTCTTTTGGATATGCGATATATGCCATTATGAAACTGCGTCTCTCCGAGATATATGCCACTCCGTGCGACACGTGTCCCATTTTTACTTGTATTTTCGGATTTGGACCATTTTACCCTCATCTTCAACCTCCAGCACTTCTTCCTCCTCTCTCTCCCCGCTGAAGACAGACGCCGCTGTGGTCCCACCGGTGCTCCTCCTCCGTCGCACGGAGTGGTATATATCAGAGAGACGCAGTTTCATAATGGCATATATCGCATATCCAAAGGAACGATGGCAAATTTCGAATAAGCAAGTTGAGCAGTGGCATATATCCTATTAACCCTATAATTTATGTGCTCCAAAGGGAGCTAACAGTAAAGCTAGCTAGGCTGGTCGGACTCGCATAGGGGAAGCATTGAAGCGTTTATATATTCCCTTCTACGACTGGATATATATAATAGTTCCACTGTATCACCGTAGATCGGATAAATATGACGAACCTCCGTATCCTCCGGTACGCACGCGACACGGCCGGGATGGATGTAGGTGAAAACAGATGGCGAATTAAACTCCGGCGGGCCACCGGAGTAATTCCGGTGCTCCTCCGGCCAGGCCGGCCGCCGTAGATCCACACGCTGCCGCTTGATCACCATTCACCACACCGGCCTCATGACAGTACATACACTCTACAGTACATTTTATTACTGCGCCATTACCAGCAGTACATGTGGTTGGTTAATTTGTTTTTTACAGTTGGGTGAATTTGTGTCACACGTACGCACTGCGGCCGGCATGCACAAGCAACGTACGTACACTGGCACATGCAGTCAAGCTAGCTATGCCGTGTATGTGAGCGTCAGGGTGTCACAATATTGCTTTGTGATCTGTCAGTAGGGGAGGAGCCAGTACGTGTACGCCCGTCCAGCGCGTCGTCGATCGAACTACGGCGGAGAGTAGCTGCTATCATGTATGCATACATCTAGCAATATATCAGCCATGCATGCGCATGAATGCATGATCGATCGATATATATAAGCAATATCCATGGCGATCTCGTGTGCATGTATGCATGTCATCGTCACATCACATCGTGTCCTCCTTTAATTTGGCTCGTGCAATTGTGCATGACAGAGACGTCTTACTTGCCTAGGTAAACGGGCAGAGATGCAGCAGCAGCGTCAGCCACTTATTGGTGTTCTTACTTAATTAACGAAAGCAACTGATCAGCTGCGCGCCTATCGAAATATGTGCTGCACATGCTCTAAAGAGCATCTCCATTATCTTATATCGGTATTTATAGCGATTTCAAGCGCTTTTGTTTATGTGGAGAGAGAAGGAGGTGTCTTTATTCTTAACTGCGGCAGCTACATATAATGATTTCAATATGCATCTACTATCTATTACATGTGGACCCATATTCAATATTATAGTCAATGTTATAACTAGTACCATTGGAGAAGCTAATTATATGCTATCTATAGATGACATGTCACTTATTTATACCTAGCAGCTAGCTGCACCATTGGAGATGCTCTAATAGATAACATATAGTTAGTTTCTTCAATGGGACTAGCTATAACATTGACTATAATATTGAATATGGGTCCACATGTAATAGATAGTAGGTGCATTGGAGTCAGCTATATATTAGCTGTAAGTTATTAGCTAGCACACTCTCCTTCTCTCCTCCACGTAAGCAAAAGTCTGAGTTGAGAATCTTTATAGCTAGCTGATATGGCACCATTGGGGATGCTCTTAGGGCCCAAATTATATGTATATCATCAGTTCATATCCAGTTGCAGCAGATGACATTTTAATGGGCTTGCCATAGCATAGTTTTACCTATGAAAGCTAAATCAATTTCAGCCTTTTACAGTTTTAAGGGAAAATAATAACCGTACATATCTCATGTTTTTAAAGTTGTTGCTACTTGTCTAAACAGTAGGGTTGATTTGTGGGACGTCAAGGAGATCGGCCAGTCGAGACCAAATGAAAGAGCTGAAGTTGCACTTTAAGAACAGATGTTCCGGTGTTTCAAGGTTATGCCTGCAAAGAGGACAAAAGTAGTTGTTTGGAAGGTGCCGACAGAGCAGAGCGTCTGCAGTCATGACACGCCCGTGCAACAACAACCAGACGAAGAACCTTGAAAAATACAGTCATGACACGCCCGGCTGAAACAAACATTGGCCAAAGACCAAAAAATACAGAGTTGTTTGGCATGTAACCCGTCAACCCACACATGACGGGGCTTTAAGGAACCCAAGTACGGAGTACTGCTGCACATAGAGCGTTAGGTCCACTGGATTAATTTTCAGTGAGCACAGCAAAATCGAAATAATATCCTCTAGAAACCGGAGCACTTCGCCATTTAATTCAATTAGGAATGAATGTACTCATCGATCCGGCCTGCAAGTTTAGCTAGGAAGCCATGATCAGACGTACGGGGGTGTCGCAGCAAGCAGGCGGCGCCAATCGATCAGCCGCCGACGGCGATCGATCGAGACCGGCCGGCCGGTCACCCGTCGACGAGAGCCATCAATGTCTTCCGTTGGCCGCTCAAATTAATCATGGAGGAAGGAGTAGTCTTAATGCTCGCTAATCGCGCGTGCGACGAACGACGAGCGATCACATGTAACCATGTACCATAGTGCAGTCTATCTTTTCGTCTAGCCCTGTTGCTGACGAAACGATCACGATGTAAGGTTCTCTTTCACCGTCGAGAGAACATTGTTAGAGTATAATCAATGGAGGTCTAACTTAAACCGCTCTATCAGTAAAGCAAATAAAATAGAAGAGGGTGAAATGTTTGAAAGATTGTGTAAATAGTGGATAGCTTGATTTAAATTAGGTTTGGGTCGACAATGTTTTTAGAGCTCCACCGAGAGCTGATAAAAATTAAAAAAAAAATTTGAAAACGCTAAGGGCCTTGACATCTTTGTCAGCTGAGGCGTGGAGGTCCGTGTGGTTCCTGTAGCATCGGATTCATTTGCAGTGCAACGCTGGACGGACGCTGACGAGTTTGCCTGCGATCGATCGATGCCCATGAGGCCATAACTGCATATGCATGTGTGCATCATGGATATCTCAGAGATGCTCTGCAGACGCAGAGCTTGAATACGGATGCCTGGTTGATGGGCAGGTTGTGCGCCGTGAGCTCGCCGATGGCGACGGCGACGGCGAGAGTGAATGGCGATCGGAGACCAGGTGTGGCCAGGCGGTGATGGGCACGGCGAGCCGGCGACGAAGACGACGACAAGGAGGAGACACTGCACGGGGTCAATGGGTTGGCTGCAGGCACAGCTGTTCTTGGCAGCCAGCCAGCCATGGATGGTCTCTCGAGAGCGCCCAGCCGCATTGCTTGCGCGCGTTCGTGCTCGTATTATCTAGGTGGAGATATGTATATCCTTGAGCTTTAATTCGGCTTCATTTAACTCTACTTTAATATAACAATAATATTTTTTCGCTTTTCACCGTTTTCCAATTTCTCTGCTGCTATCTAAATTTTTCAACTTATCGCTATAAACGATAAAATACCCACAAAAACTGCTCGATTCACACTATTCATTTCCCGTCATAATTATCTGTTTTTTTGGCTTGAACGGAACGATTTCTTCTTTTGGAGTCACTGCATGCATTCAGTTCAAAATTAAAATTTATTTGATGAAAAGGAAACCAAGTGCAGGAAATCAGACTAGCACGCATGATTTGACCTAAAACACGATCCGAAACCTACTGCATGGTGCATGTCAACTTGCCAAGGGAAGAAGATTCACCATGGACGGCACGGCATGGTCGCCCATTAATATGTGCCTGACCCAAGGCCACATGATACAATGCTGAGAAGTAGGGTGCAAACGGAACAGATACGGACGGATGCTCGTTCCATATCCTAACCAATATTTTCCTTCAAATACAAATCCGGATATAAACAAACATGATACGAATTCAAATCCAGATTATTCAGCATACAAATATAGGACAAGTCTCGGATCGGACTCGGATAAACAATCAAATATTTCACACAAGATATCATTTTCCCAGATTGAATCGGGTTTTAAATAAATTCAGGTTTGGATCAGACGGACGGCAATTTTCCATCCTTTTTGCAACCCTACTGAGAAGCATGTGTGGACAGTCTGTCTGGTAGACCTCTTTACACCGCAGCCACATGCCTATATAACATTGCTGGTCCTAGCAAAATCCGTAGAGCAACTTAGAAGCAAGAATTGAAGCACTCACAAACACCGTGTACGAATCCCCATGCGGCCATGCGTAATGGACAGAAGACAAAAATAAAGGGAGAAACATGAGAGAGAGAGAGAGAGTGGCAGAAGTAAATCGGCAAGCCTTATGATCAGGAAGCAAAGCAGTTTGTTTCAAATGGGAATGGCATGGCTATTGCTTCACGGCTGGAATTCGAAAGCTTGGAGAAGCGTTAGATGTTAGTAGTTCAATTAACCTTCAAAAGTGACATCAAGAGCTTCAAGAAAAGGCTTCGACGAATCAAAGCGACCGGTTCGTTTTTGAGGAGAAAGATTTTGGTCTGGTAGAGCTTCGAGAAGTGACTTCAAAGGCGTCAAGGAAACAGCTTCGAGAAACGTTCAACTCTACCTTTATGACTTTTTACTGCATAAAAATGGCTCAAATAAACCAAAGAAATTGGTTATATCTCATTCATTTAACCATGTACTGCCAAGCTCAGGAATCAATCATCGTTTATGTCAATTCATTTAACCATGTACTGACAAGTGCAGGAATCAAACATGCCTACAAGCAATTGCCATGCTATACGAGTCCTCTATGAGCCAAACAGATAGGCAGCAACGTATGCAAGTATGCAACCCTGCTTCAGAAGCCATTTGGTGGGGGCCAAAAAAGATCAGCAAGAAATTAACTCCCAAGGCCCAGAACAGCTGGACATGAAAGTACATATCATATTGTAGAGTCAGAGAAGGGACAGTTTTTTACCTCAGCAACAGAAATTTCAAGGAATTCAGTAATTCACCTCATGAAAAAGGCAATTTTCTGGATCAATTTTGTCATATTATTACTTTTATGAACATCCAGGTACAAGGCACTGTGCTCAATATGATCCCAAGGATGAGACAAATCATGATTCAAAGGTAAAAAGAGACTCACTATGAAATAAATACGCTCTTATTGAGGATTTCGGTGCTTTTTACTCTAGCTTGACCTCCACTCTCTTGGGAGGATCCAGCTGCAGGTAAGTATATGGTTCGGTCGGTTCCTCCCTGCAAATCACATGTTCATACATGAACACTCTTCAGATAAAAAACGTTATCTTCAGGGTAACAATGCTCATTGCTGGTTGGCCACCGGAAGGAACGAGTATGTGCAGAAGAAACTAGTTACTAGTCACCCCAGGGAAAATTCATCATAATTCATAAAGGTGCAGCCCGCACAGCTTCAAACTAAGCAGAGTCCTCAAGAAGATTTGTTTTTTAGATGCAACAGGCTTTGGAAGTACCAAGGTAACTAGTTGTGTCAAATATACCATGATATAAAAGATTTTCCACTGTTTTTACCCAGAGTATAGAACAAAACAAGATCTCTTTTTTGTTTCTGTAGCAATTGGTCATCTCAGTGGTTCTAGTCTTGGCCTGTTCGAACCAGTTGATCCCAGCCAGGCAGCCTAAGTACTCCAGCTTGCCCCCAAATGAACCAGCCAGATTAAGATACCATATCTTGTGTTTCCATGGGCCAGGTTTAACAGGTACATTTTGCATCAAAATGCCAGCCCCACCAAGCAAACAACTGAACCACCTTCCTAAAATGATGCTACATGTCTACATTAAACATGGAACCATGCAACTAAACAATACACCCCCTCAATGATTCCACATGGCACAACCAACCTAAGTAGTACTATGCCAATGTTCAATCAGACAATCACTTCATAATTCATAAATTTTAATTTTAGAACTTTGCAAATTATAGATAAAAGGCTTCTATAGCTTCCACAGAATATAAAAACCACCTTAAAAGCTAAGTCACACAAATAACGCAATTACAAAACTAGTTTGTCAGAAAACAGAACTGCACGTTTAGACCTAGCTGCTTAGCCATGTGATAAAAATGAATATTATTACTAGATTAACATATTCAAGCCACAAAAACCTTTTCCTCTGCACATGCTACTCTTCATTCGCATTTTTTTTGCGGCCAACAGTTAATCATATATTGAATCTTTCTTAGGCTGCTGAAGGAGATAGGCTACAAAAATAGTTAGCAACATTATATAATGAACTTCTTAAGCAAGATATAGTGGTCTGCCATATCATGAGAGCTTGTAATCGCTGCTTAATATCCCCCTCAAGCAGATAGCTATCATTTCTATACAAGTCATTTTAGTTCTTAATGAACTATACTAAACAAAGGTGTGCTGTATATCAAAAGTAAGCAGATATGATGTGAAAAAAGCATCAAAGATACAAAACATGAGTAAAGTGTGCATACCCAGGTTTTGAGCGCATGCATCGCCAGAAGAGCTTAAATGGACCTGGAACTGTCTTGAATGGATTCCCTTCAAAGCACGCCTGCAATAGTAATAAGAAAAAGTAAGATTGTCCAGCTAATATGCCCAAGAATCTCAGGCTAACCATTGAAGCATTTGACTTAATGTGATCAACACGATTAAGCACAGAACAGATGTATTCAGCATTCTTTGAGAGACATTCCTTGAGTGGCTGTGGTTAACCGATCAATGCTCATTACCAAAAATCCCAGAGGACATGATTTTAGACCCTGTTAGACTTCCCAACTGATAGCCAGTTCTGACTCCTAAAATGGTTTTCATGTTGTTCTTTTCTTAAAATATTACATTTCACAACAATTTTCAAATTTGAAAGATCCGAGACTAGTTTTTTCTGCAGGTCTTGGCCAGAAACTGACTGGTCTCAGCATCATTGCTTGGTCACTCATAATTGTGCTTTCGCCTTTTTGATTCTCACTTCTCAGTTTAGATTTATTCATGCCAGGCATAAGCACAGAATTCAGGTTTCTTTCTTGGTCATTCCTAAGCATGACTATGGGATCCAACTTGGGACCACCATCAGTATACTGAAAGCAAACTCATGTTTTTAAAATTTGGGAGACATAGAGATTCAAGCAAGTAAGACAAAGGATTTTGGGTTACGAAGGCTAGGGATGGCAAAGCATAAAACTTTAACAATGCCATGACAGCCCAATGTACAATCAACTCTGAGCACAAAAACTAATAGCAACAATAGGAGACAACTCTACTAAACTACACTAAAATCATCGAAGCACGGCTCAAAAGGCTCCGAGTCTGTTAGCAATCTCCAGTACTCCTCCATCAGTTGCAAGATGGGAGATTTTGGCTAACAACAATCCGGCCCATATACTGTGAGATGTGCAAATTGAGTGTGTCATGTTCTGAAATGCAGTTCTGAAGTTTCCCGTTGCAAGATACGGCGGGCAAACAATGCTCAGGTCAAGTGGCACAAACCTACTAAATTGATTACCTACCGAGTGAAGGCAGTGAGGAGGGGGGGGGGGGGGTGAAGGCAGTGAGGAGAGGGGGGGGGGGGTACCTGGACGACATCTTCGGCACGGTCGTTGCACCGGTGTGCCTTGGGCTCGCGCTTGTCACCCTCCGGCAAGCCCCACGGGCTCTCCCGCCGCGGCACCGGCCTCGGCTCGCTCATCCTCCTCCTCTTCTCTCACTACCACACCACTCAGCTCACTTCAACAAGACCAAGAACGCTCAAATCCACCAGCGCGACACATCCACCAAGGGATCCTCAAATCACTGCAACGCGACGAAGAGATCAGGGAGCAGGCCAGCAGTGGCGGACCCAGAATTTTGGTAAGACTCGGGCCAACTACCGGCAATTTGGCAAGTTTAGTTGTTAGATTAAACGGTAAATGATGTTCATAGTAATGTACGATAAAATTTTGTCCAATCACACAGCTCAATTTGTCTAATTGAAAAGCAACATAGAAATGAAATACAAGTTTGCTAAATTGAAATAATATAATATCTTTTAAAGACAGATTTTTTCTTCCAAGCCTATATCCTCATCAATAGTAGTTGTAGATCTCAAACCACTAGAAAAAGGTAACATTCACAACTCATGAGTAAACCATTTGTGCATTTGCTGGCTAAAATTTATTTTCTCAGATGGCAGTTGACTACCCTAGATACTCATATCAGTGAACTACGCTCATTCTAAAACGAACAACCTGAACCATGGAATATCGGAATTCGCCACGGCAATCAACACATGTCGACCTGCTGGTTTCAATTTGGCAGCATTCCCAATCCCAAACATAATCCAAACCTCTATATCTTATCCCATAATTAATTGTCACACACATGAAACATTAGGCAAAGTGTGAAACCATAGGATTAATTTAAGTAATGTGTTTCACTTACAACCCCAGACACACATGACATGATTTGCATTTTACAGACTGCACTGGCCAGTGGCTCACCTGAGGAGAACCGAAGGAGGAGGCCGGGGCGACGGCCTGGGGGCGAGCCACCGAGCCGGCGAGGTAGGAAGTCGGGGCGGCGCCGGCGGCCTGGGGTGGGCGGTGGGCCGGTGGGGGGAGCGGGGGCGCCGGGGCCAGGTGAACCGGATTACCGGGGGACTGAAGGAGGAGGTCGGGACGGCGCCTGAGGCGAGGCGGGCGGCGGCCTGGAGCGGGGCGAGGCGGCGTGGGGGCCGAGCGGGAGGCGTCGGGGCGAGGCGGCGCCGGCGCGTGGGGGGAGCGGGGGCGTAAGCGTTGGGGCGACCTATGGAGTGGGGGGTAGGTATTGCTACTGGGCCACGCCCCGGGCCACGGCCCAGGTGGCCCTAGGCCTGGGTCCACGGGCGGCGGCGGCTGCAGACCGCGGGCGCGGAGACGCGGAGTCTCGCACTGTCGCTGGACGCTCGCGCTTGTGGGCTTGTGGCTTCGAGGTCGGGGAGGGGAGCATCGAATTGGGCTTGGGCCTGAGGCAGAGAGAGCAGTGAGAGGACAAAACCGGGAGAGCGATGAAAGCACACGCCCCAATCTTCTCCACCCCCTGAGGTCTCGGCGGCGGCGGCGAGCTCCACTCGTGAACTCAACCAGGCGCGCTCGGCTCCGATCCCCCGCCGCCTCGCGCAACCATGGTTGGTGCCTTTTCTCGTGTGCTTGGATTCGTTTCCGGATCTGGAATTCTAGATACAAGTGCTCGATTGGTCTAAGGGTAGCTTTTCCATACTTCCTTCAGTTGGTTTCAAAATTCAAAGATTGGGATTAGTTTTTTTTTTTTGTTGGAGCTTGGATTATATATTCTGTATGCTCGTACATAACATCGATAGGTTGCAATATGACGGATGATATGGGGAGACAAATGTAGTGCAGGTTGTTTTTAATTGTTGCGTGGAGCAGTAAGTTGCTGCAATATGATGCTGTGTGCGTTGAGGATTTCTCGGAGATTTACTCTTTAGATAGATGCGGAAATATATTGGAGGGGGAAGGAAGATTTTTAGATAATGGAATTGCAGCCGGCCTCTACGTCGTAAGGAGATACAAAATAACTGCAAAACAAGGTTTGAAAGAAAATGAACAAGTCAAGCAGCACACAGTCAAGTTGAGGAAAGGAAGGTGGTTCAGTTGTTTTCAATTGGGGGATTGGGATCTAAGGGAATAGAGGAGTTTAGGTGAATTAAATTAACTTGCTTGGATGACGAATTGGTTGGGACTATGCTATGTTATAACAATTGTTCATATTCCAATATCTGGGTTGGAACTGCACATGATTGTTCACAATACACACTGTTGTACTTGTCTTGCTTGTTGCATCAAGAAATGGTTGGTTTGCAGAGTAGAGTGCCCCTCAGGTGTGCAATTTGCAAGCATACTAGGTTTTGCTGTGCTTGATCAGTGTATCATCAATTTTAATATCAACTGTGTGGCTAACTATGTGCTCTTATGAGAACTGGATTTGTTGCTGAATGATAATATCAAAGGTGGTTAACTATGTTGTGTTCTACTGAGAACTAGAATCGTTGTTGTTATCATTTCAAGTAGTAAATTCAAATTTGTAAAAAAGTCAAACAATGGATTATTTTGGCAGTCGAAGAGGAAGACCAGGGAGCCCAAGGAGGACAACGTCACTCTTGGACCCACTGTCCGTGAAGGGGAGTATGTTTTTGGTGTTGCTCACATCTTTGCATCTTTCAACGATACGTTCATTGTAAGTAGTATTTCTTAATGAACCAATACACTTCTCGTTAGCTTATCAATATTTCAATATTGACTCTGTCAGTCTTAATGCGCAGCATGTGACTGACTTGTCTGGGAGGGAAACATTGGTTCGGATCACTGGTATGTATCTTTATGTGTGCCATTGCTTGCATTGGTACTAACCAATAATTGCACTTAATGGTAACTATGATGCTAAAAAAATGCAGGTGGCATGAAGGTCAAGGCTGATCGTGATGAATCGTCGCCTTATGCTGCTATGCTTGCATCGCAAGATGTTGCTGCACGTTGCAAGGTATGTATTGATTTCTTTTGCTTCGAAAATTTTTACTACTCTGTCTTGTGTATATTTGTTGGACACTATGTATGCTAAATTAGTATGAATTGTCGGTACTTGATTAGAATTAGCTTTTAGGTGCTCTCTCCAGATATGTAGTTTCTGAATTAATTTGTGCCTTCAGGAGCTTGGTATTACTGCATTGCATATTAAGCTTCGTGCCACTGGAGGCAACAAGACCAAGACGCCTGGACCGGGTGCTCAGGCTGCTCTCAGGGCTCTTGCTCGTTCTGGAATGAAAATCGGACGCATTGGTAAACAACTCCTATATTGACTTAAGAATTATCATTATGTCACCATATAATCTAGCTTATTCTTAATGATAATATATTTTGTTTATTTGTTGCAGAGGATGTGACTCCTGTTCCAACTGACAGTACTCGCAGAAAGGGTGGTAGGAGGGGAAGGAGGCTATAGGTGCCTTCTTCTGGCTATCTGGCATCTGTTGTGGTGGCAATCAGGATTTTACTCCTACCAAGAGGAACTTTAATTTTCCTCTATGTTGAGGATCATTTACTGTTAGTTGAATCCATGTTGTTGCATGAATCCTGCTATGGTTAAGGTATCCCCTTTCATATTTATGTGAAACAGGCATTTCAATCTATAGAACCTTGTAATGGAGTGTTTTTTTGCCCCTGTATCGATCCTGCTTAGCTTTTGGTATTTCCAGTGGTTTTTTAAGCTGATTGAAACATGCTATTTGAAGAGCATTTGAACACTTCTGTTTCCTGTGTTTCAGAAAGCATTTGAACTCTCTGTTTCCTATGTTTGAGGCTTGTTAGAGAATCTCCAATGGGATGGGTCAGAAGTTAGGATGTCCTAGGCGCTATACATATTTTTTCACTATTCATCTATATTTTTCTTTTATATTTTATTTGTCCGTCAAAGCATTGTTTTAAAGAACTAGTATTTTTTACGATATTTAATTATTCACTTGTTTCGATAATTAATTTTCACCATGCTTGACATTCTTTGTTTACCTGGCTGGAATGGAGTAGCGGATAAGCACGATCATACTGATTCTTATTAGGGACTGACCAATCTAGAGGCGGCTTAAAATAGCTAACATTTTTAGTTGTTTTTAGCCGCACGATATCCATCTAATGCTCCAGATTTACTCCATCCTATAGATGCTCTAAGAGCATGTGTAATGGTAGTTCTATCTTGGCTGGAATAGTGGATCAATAATGCTGGAATATGTTGTGGATGACTGAAATCCTTCATCTCTTTCCTTCTTCTTGATGAATCCTCCTGCATAATGAAGGCTCATCGCCAACAATTCCATCGCTGGAGATGGCGGCAAGAATTCCATCGTTTTGCCACAACCCAACATCGGCCTCCCCCTAATGGAGTAATGGATGATTGAATTTTGAAACCCTTCATCTCTTCTCTAAAAAAGGCCACTGAAATCGAATGATTTTCAGCTGAATGAAAAGTAACAAAACGTTTATTGTTATTATTCCACCAATGCATTAAAAACTAATACACGAACAAATCCTCTTTACTGTACCAGTAATACCCCCAATTTACACTACACAGCACAAAAGAACTAATTACACAGAACGCTTCAGACCATGAGCATGGCGTAGGCGATACATGCTCCCAGCGATGTAACGAAGCCTGCCACCGCCGGAGCAGCAGCCACGCCCCGATCGTTGGCGGCAGGCGACGCCGGCGTGGTCGAGTTTGCGCCCTCGCCGCCCGGCGTGCTGCCCGAAGCAGACGGTGGCTGCGCCGCGCCTCCCGGGGTGCCCGGCGAGGACGACGGTGACGGAGCCAGCGCCGCCGGCGACGGCGGCGAACTCGGGGTAGCCATGGGGGCAGGCACCGGCGCCGAAGCCGCCGGAGAGGGCGCCGAGCTCGGAGTGGCTGCGGGCGTGGCCGACGGAGGCGATGCGAAAGGGCTCGGCCCCGGCGCCGGCGCGGCGGACGGCGGCGCGGAAGGAGGAGCAGGTGGCGCGGCGGACGGCGGCGTGGAAGGAGGAGCAGCCGGCGGGGCGCGGCCGCCACGGTCGGCGAGGACGTCGACGACGAGCTTCTCGCCGGCGCGGCAGCTGGCCTCGTTGCCGCTGACGAAGAAGAATGGGCCGGAGCGGTCGAGCGTGACGACGGTGCCGCCGTCGTTGAACTTCTTGATCCACGCCGACGTGTTGCACGCGTCGTACGCGCCCTGCTCCACCTCCAGCACCGAGTCCGTCTCCTTCGGATACACGAACACTGCAAAGCAAACAAAACCAAAAGAACACGCACGTCAATCACCGCCATGATCAAGAACACGGAGATCATCAGTTCGCCATTGAGCAGAGCAAGCGTGGAGCTTACAGAGCTGGTCTCCGATCTGAAACCTCATCCTCCCGGCCCACGCGTTGTACGGCTCGACGCTCGCATCAGGCACGCTCCAGCCTCGCCGCCCTCCGACTCTGAACTGTGCTGCACCGGCCGCCGCGGCGAGCAGAGCAAGGCATGCGGCCGCTAAGTAATAAGGCCTCGCCATATCTTTGATCTCCAATATCAGTGCTTTCACCAGCAAGCTAGCTCAATCTCGTAGTGTTTGTTCCTGATCGATGAGAGCGTGGCGGAAGAGACAGGGGTGGTTGGGTATTTGTAGGGAGTTCAGGCCTTCAGGGTGATCTGAACGCAGTTTGTAAAGGTATTCAAGTGCATGGTCATAGACATCTCTCTCGTGTGATTGGAGTTGGAAGTGCATATGTCCAGGTTCGCCTCGTTCATGGCACGATGATCCGACGAGTGTCCCCGGAAGATCACGTCGAACCTGCTTAGATTTGGATACGGTGGCAACGTCGTTCTCCGGGGAGTGATGAGTCGTGACGCCGACCCGCACACATGGCAGAGGACGGTGGCTCGGTCAGCACAGCCGAAGAAGGAGGCAAGAATCCAAAGAAGAAAAGGAAGGAGGAATTGAACTCGTCAGCTATGGATTGTATATATCCATGAAGAGACAAAGCAGTGGTACGAGATAATGGCAAATGGCACAGATGGTTCTCGCCTAATCGCCTTCCGTGTGTGCCTTCTGGGCTTGACCCTGCTGCAGAATTCGTGGCTTCAGCCTGCAGCCCCTGCATGCAGATTGCAGAAGTGCATAGCCACGTGTGATTTGACCGACCGTGTCAGCATGCCGATGAACAATACTGTGGGGTCGTGGTCCTTTCGACTCAAAGTTGCTAAAATTTTTAATACTCTCTCCGGTCATAAAAATAAGTCGCCGTTGACTTTTGGACACAGCTTTGATCATTCGTCTTATTCAAAAGACTATATAAGTTGTCATTTTACTTTGTCATGATTTGTTTTAATATTAAACATGCTTTAAGCATGATTTATATTTAAGCATGTTTGCACTAAATTTTTGAATAAGATGAATGATCAAAGGCGCGTCCAAAAGTCAACGGCGACTTGTTTTTATGACCGGAGGTAGTATAAAATAATTACGATTCTTGTCTTAAATATCTAAAAAAATATAAAAAATATAATAATTCTAAAAAAACTATTTAAAATTCTATTAAAAATAACTACAAAGTACCACCTCGTTTGACTTGTATAAAAATAATAATTTTTTATCTAATTTAAGTTACGAAAACACTTGAGGCTAGGTGTCTGGCTCGTTCGGACCTTGAGACGCGGGCTTACCAGCGTGAGGCGGTGGGAGGCACGCTTGACAATGCAAGGTGGGTCCCACAAACATTTTTTTCTTTTGATGGGCATAAATTTTGACTGGTTGCTCTAATCTACAAACCGTTTGCACAAACGTGTTCCTCGTATTTTTACGAACAAAACAAGATGTATATTGCCATATAAATCCTCAAATTTACCTGATGAAACTTGGGTTTCGTCTACTGAAACTTGGGTTTCATACTCGTTAAACTTTTCCGAATTGTCAAGTTTCATCAGGTTTCATCCAAGTTTCTTCAAGTTTCATCAGGTTAATCCAAGTTTCATAAAGTTTTCACAGGTTTCATCCAAGTTTCATCAGGTTACATCGAAGTTTCATATAAGTTTCATCAGATTTCATCAGCACACGTCCAAGTTTCGCTAGTATAGTGTAAGTTTCATAAGTGCCTTCTCCTAGATTCACATAAAAAAATTGAAAAGTGAAAAAATCAAAAAAAATTAAAAAAATATTTAAAATGAGTTGCTCTCGATTTTAGAATAATTATGAAATTTATTCCACGCATTTTGAACACTGTTTGAATTTTATACAAAAATTAGAAGTTTAATTGAAAAACGTATCAACTGCATCTAGGCAACATCTCGTGCGGCTTCATCTACATGTGCGGCTTAGACTTTTGAACATGGCTTTGACCATTCGTCTTATTCAAAAGACTATGTAAGTTATCATTTTACTTTGTCATGATTTGTTTTATTATTAAACATATTTTAAGCATGATTTATATTTTAAGCATGTTTGCACTAAATTTTTGAATAAGACGAATGATCAAAGGTGTGTCCAAAAGTCAACGGCGACTTGTTTTTAATGACCGTAGAGAGTATTAAAATAATTATGATTCTTGTCTTAAATATATAAAAAAAATTATAAAAAGTGTAATAATTCTAAGAAAAGTATTAAAAAGTCCATAAAAAATAACTACAAAGTACCACCTCGTTTGACTTGTATAAAAATAATAAAATTTTTATCTAATTTAATTTAATCTGAAAAAAAAAGACCTATATCAGAAGCGCACACATGCAATTCTACATGATTTCTTTTCATATCCGATCCCTTTCCTCTATTTCTTCCAACAACTAACAGTTTATGGCTCACTGGGAAGTTGGTCGATTTCCGTAAACCACAGCGATTTCCTATCCAAATAGGCCTGCTCATTGTCCCTTCCGATTCCCCACAAAAATCAGCCGGTTTTTGCTCAAATGTCCGGTTTCCCATTAATCCTACTGATTTTCTGAGATGCAAATTTCAAAATTTAGTGAAAAAAAAAAAGAAATCTGGTTCCTACTACAAACAAAAAATGCTAGGCAGTAAAATTTAAGTGAAGAACGGGATTTTGAACCCTACTTGCTATAACACAAGCTATTATGGAGGTTCCGTTCAGTTCCACACAATGAGATTGGGAATTTGAAACTGTAAGGCGAGCGACTGAGTGGCAACTTAGGGTTTACACCTAGCCGCTGCCACCGGGCGCTGCCATTGTGACCCCTGCCACTATTACAGTTGTTAGGCGCAGTTGTTGTGCCCCTACCCCCTGCCTCCTCCACCCACACTTGCTCGCTCCTGCCGCCGGTCGTTGGGGTCATCGCCAATGTCAAATCTCTCGGAGAAACAACATCAGCAGGGATAGGGCTTGCTGCGAGGCCGTCGGTGGAAGGAGCGCCAGCTAGGAACATCGGTAGCGTGAGCGTCGGGGTTACCTGCACCGGTGCAACGTGTAGGAGGGGAATGATGAGTGTTGGGTCAAGGTTACCTGCACCGGTGCAACGTGCTTGTCTTAAAAGGATGTCGGAATGCTCCTGTTGGCTCTCCATCATTGTTGCAAGCGTGCAAGGTTAACTTTTAAGACTCCACAAATACCGTCTAGTATGTTCAGCAAATGCTTTAGGTGTCTATCTTCATATTGTCAGATGGCGGAATGTCTAAATCCACTTCGTTGTCTCCACTATTGGGGTCTTGAACATATTGATCGTTAGTGTCGCCAGAGCACTTATCTCTTCAAGCCAACAACATAGCATTCATCATCTTTGCTCACTTCGCCTCTGCCTCCTTCTTGTGAAGCTTTCTTCCCTCCCTTGAAGAAGATTGATGTGCCCTTTCGTGAAAAGAAAGGACCTACTCTAAGAGGCACTTTGTGCTTGTGTTCTTCGATGCGTCAGATGTGCCTATCCTAGTGACATATGTTGCTCATGCTGTCTGCAAGAAGGTCCACATCCCTCCTAGTGCCCTTCATGTGGAGTTCCTCTCTAATCAGTGTCTCAATGTTGGCCTCGTTGGTTGCACCAATTTGAGTTCTTGCCCTCCTATTAGCCCCAAAGAGTCCTATATTATGTCGTTAATCCTGTCTTTGAAAATTGGAAATATCTTCATGAAGTTGGAATGGATGACCCCCTTCGCCCTCTTCCTCTCCCCAAGGATTCAGGATCATCTTCGCTACAAGATGAGATGGATCACCTCCCTCTTCTCCCTAAGGAGCTGGTGTCATCTTCGCTTGAAGATGGAGTGGATCTCCACCTTTTGACCTTTGAAAGGAGCTGTTGAGTCACTTTCATGAAACGATGAGATCACTCAAGTTGTCACTCCCTCGAGAGTCTCTTCGGCTGACCCTTGTCCTAGTGAGTTGGACAAGTGCAAGGGGCAAACGCCAAAGTAATTTGAGCTGTCAGAGCCAATGGTTTCTTCCAACTCGGTTGCTTCATATTCGGCACCCTCTCTTGCCGGATTGAAGAGTAGACTGAAGTTACTAATAAAGATAGACTATGTTAGCAAAGGTGATAAAATCGATGATTATGTCATTGAGGCCTTTGCAACATGCTTGGAGGGCCTCCCTCTCTCCTTCTCAATTGATTGCATGATCAATTCGCACTTTGTTAAGTATTGTTGCCACTTCCTAGGACATCAATTCTTTTTTATTCCTCATGTTGTTTCATTTTAGTCTCCCATCTTAGAATGTGGTATTTCGGAGGGAATAACCTGCCAGTGTGCTGGCCCTCAGGATGTTGGTGGTCTTTGGCTGAGATTGTATCGGCTATTCTTGGAGTGGCTATTATGCCGTTTGCTTTCTTTGAGTTGATGTTTGTATTCCCTTCTTTTTAAGTGAAATAACAGAAATGATGCCTTTAGTTTTCTAAATAAGTCCATGAACTCATGATGCACTGATGCTTGCTATTGGTTCTGTCGCTGCTCAAAAACACAAAGAGAGAAAGCAAAAAAAAAAAAAAGTTGGGAAAGGAAACATGACTGTTTAACTTCTTGTGACGAACTGATCCACAGACTTCAAGTTGCTAAACTGAAAGAAGTTCGCGAGATGCCAAAGATCAATCCCCAATATAGACCATAGAGTAGTACTCGGATGATTCTTTCAGGTCGCCGACACCCCGATGCCTGCATCGATCGCACCAGCCATCATTCCAAACGCTAGCTAGCTACTCGCCAATCACCAATTCACCAGTACCAGTTACTACGAGCCAGTTCTTGGCAAGCTACCATCATCAGCCGCATTGTGTGTATGTGACGATCTAGCTTCACTCCCAACGTCGCGACGTGCATGTACATATGGAGAGACTCGATCAGAGAGACGCAGAGACGCCGGTCTCTGCAGGCTAGGCGACCTGGAGCCCGCTCTGCAGCTCGCCGAGGCTGAAGTCGCCGCACGCCGTGGCGAACGACGAGGCCCGTGACCTCGACGAGGACGAGGACGACGGCGACGGCGACGCCCTGGGCTTCTTCGTCTTCCTCCTCGCCGCCTTCTTGGGGCCTCGCGGGATGTCGGGGCACGAGGTGGCGGCCTCCTGGCCGGAGCCGTCCGGGTAGAACTCCATGGGCAGCGATGCTCCTGGCGTCTGATCAAAATCTGTCGCAGCAACACAAGTTACAGAACAAATGAACAGCGCGCTTGCATGGTGGATGTAAGAGCATCCACGTCTATATATTTCATCATTTCACATTGTATGGTATTATAGGACAATCGCTATCATGGTTCCATAGGAAATCATTGACATAGGAAAATCATTAATTTCCAGTTAGAAATGATTGGATCATCGAAGGTCACTAATTTCCCGTTAGAAATGATTGGATCGTCGAAGGTCAGGACCAAAATCCCATTTGGGAAATTTGGGAAAAAATACAAATAAGTAGGAACACTATGGATGTTAAAAAAATATCCAATCCAGCACATTTTCATAAGGACATCTGAATTTGTCTGTGGACAAAAATAAAAAAACCACTAAAACCATGCCCCCACCCCCAACACACACACACACACACATGACATAGCCTCGCCCTCTTCCCAAAATTTCCTGTAATTTTACATAAATTTTATCACTGAAATCGGACTAATTTCCTATATACCATAGCAATTTCCATTCAAACAAGCCTGCCCATTTTTCTTTTGATTTTCCCCGCAAAAAAATCAGATAATTTGCTTATCAAATGATATGGTTTCCCGTTCCAGCGATTTCTTGAGCTAGCCTCTCTCCGTTCAATTCAAAATTTAAAATTTAAAATTGGGTAAAAAATGTGGAGAATTTCAGCAGGGTTTGAGCAAAAAGGGGATTTTGAACCTTGCTTGACATGACATGAATCTTTAATCCACAGTTTGGTTTGGTTTTATTTGATTGAGTCAATATTTGTTATTTTTTATGGACCATTCAGTGTAATATTTTGTAATGTATTTTTTAAAAATTTTGTGGGTTTTTCTAAAAAAATTAAAGAATAATATTTTTTTTGTCTTTCCGTGCTTCTTTTTAAAGGCCCTCTAATTTAGCTCAACCAAACCAAACTACAAATAAAAGAGGGCCGAAGTATCATGAAATTTCACATACTTGATACTTTATACATAGTTATGTAGCTGCTAAAAAAAGAGTGGGGGAAAATAATGACTGAAAAATGAAAATACTACTGTCACTGTGGACGTCGATCATGCTCTGACTGTTTTGACCTCTATATTCCATTGCGGTGTCTATCAATCTGTTTTATGGGCACTGAATATGCAGAGCTAGCATGATTGGAGAATAGACAGTGGTATGCTACTAGCCCACTGCTCGTCTGCTCCCACTAAAAAATGATCAAAAGAAGATTCCCGCGCTTGTAAATCTGAATTATTGTTGCGTTCAAAAGAAAATCTGACTTATAAAATGTGTAGACTTTGTTTTTTTTTAAGAAAAGGCAGAAGAACTGCCTTGTATTAATTCAGAAGAAAGGTTACATAGTCAAAATTTAGGGGGGGGGGGGTTTAGGCGCATTCCCCCAAACGCGCGCTACAAGTGAGCTAACTTATTACAAAACGGGCGCCTGCCGGCCCCAAAGGCGCAGGACCTCCAGTAGCAAATCAAAAAAGGTCATCAGCGGCAGCTTTTTCAAGTTGAAAATACGATTGTTCCTTTTGAGCCAGAGATGTCATAAGGTTGCTAACACGACGGATCCTAGGCCCGGGTCAAGGTTGGGTTGCAGGATGTCCTCGGTCCACCAAACGCTGAGGTCCTCAATATGGGTCCATACAGAGCGGAGAAGACATGGGGCGTTAAGCTTGGAAGCCAAGAGGTCCCAAATTTGGGAGGAGAAATGGCACTCGAGGAAGAGGTGCTCCGGGGTCTCCAAGCATCGAAGGCAAAGGGCGCAGAAGTAATTATTCGGCAATCCCCTACGCAGGAGGCCATCAGCAGTCAAGATCCTCCTTAGGAACAGCGTCCAAGCAAAGAACTTGCACTTAGATGGTGCCCACTGCTTCCAAATTAGCACTAGCGCCGTCGTAGATACTCTTCCAGCGAATTGTAAGCGGTATCTTTTTGACAGAGAGAAATCCCGTCTGAGAAACGCCAAACTGCTCGGTCTTGCTGGTTTGGGCGGAGCGCAGCACCACTGATCCTTTGCCAGAGGGAGACCAGCTCCAAGGCGAGGTTAGGGGTGAAATTCCGTCGTAAGTCCAACAACCAGTTGTAATTGTGCAGAGCATCGGCGACCGTGTGGTTTTTTCTTGTGGAGGCCGCAAAAAGCCCTGGGACCACTTCCTTTGGAGATTGCCCAAGTAGCCAAGCGTCGGTCTAGAAAAGGAAGGTGGCGCCATTCCCAAGAATTAGCTCAGTGCCTGCTCTGAAAAGTGCCGCACTAGTAGGGTCCACCATGTCTAGTGAGACGAGGCACGATCTGGGGGAGCCGGATTTGGCAAGCCAAAGCCAACGCAATTGGAGGGCGCGGGTGAAATTCTTCAAGTCGAGCACCCCGAGCCCCCCAAGGGTAGCCGGAGAGCAGACAAGTTTCCAGTTGACACGACACCCGCCCGCCGCAACATTGTCATTTCCGCGCCAAAGCCAGGCACGGCGCAGTTTGTCGATTGTCTGAAGGACCGAGGTAGGCGGGGAAATCACTGATAGGGTGTAAGATGGTAAGGCAGAGAGAACCGACTTGAGCAGGGTGATTCTACCCCCTTTTGACATCATTTGCCCCCGCCAGCCTGCCAAACGGCCAGCGATCTTGTCAATCAAAGGTTGGGAGTGAACGTGCTTTAATTTCTTGACGGCGAGTGGAAGGCCGAGGTATGTGATGGGGAAGGACGTTCGTCGCGCAGGCAGATCAGCGAGAATCTCATCAAGGTCAAGCCCCTCGCATTCGATGGGCGCGACCTGACTCTTCTCGAAGTTGGTGTGAAGGCCAGTAATTGCGCAAAATCTCTGCAGGATCTGGGCCAGCGCCGAGATATCTTCCTTGATTGGTGCGACAAAGATTGCGGCATCATCAGCGTATAGCGAGATACGTAGGTTGGCCGGGATGCCTCGAAGCGGTGAAAGGACCCCTCCTCGGTGACAATGTGCAGAAGGCGTTGTAGGGGTTCAATTGCAAGGTTGAATAGAAAGAGGGGATAGTGAGTCCCCCTGGCGGAGCCCTTTACGGTGGATGATGAAAGGGCCAGGGGTGCCATTTAGGAGGATTTGGAAGGAAGAGGACCGCAGGGAGGAGGCGATCCAATTTCTCCACTTATCGCTGAAGCCGCGAGCGTGAAGGTTGTCTAGAAGGTATGGCAAAGAAACTGAGTCAAAAGCTTTTTGGAGGTCTAGCTTCAACAAGAGCGCAGGTGTACCGGATCTGTGGAGAAGTTTGGATTTGTTCTGGACAAAAAGAAAGTTATCTTGATTGTGACGTTTTTTAATGAAGGCACTCTGACAGGGTGAGATAAGTTCATCTATGAAACCGGCGAGGCGAGTGGAAAGAATTTTAGTGAAAAGCTTTCCAAAGCTGTGGATAAGGCTGATGGGCGGATAGTCCGAGGCTGAGACAGGGTCTTTTTTATTTGGGATGAGGACAATCGTGGCAGAGTTGAGACTTTGAGGAGCAATGCGACAGTGAGTGAAAAGACACTGCAGGGCCGCAAGGAGATCAAAACGGATGAAATCCCAGCAGAGCTTGAAGAAAACCTAGGTGAAACCGTCTGGCCTAGGAGCTTTATCATTAGGCATAAGGGTGTCGTGGAGTTCTTGCAGGGAAAGAGGAGCCTCGAGGGACGAAAGGTCGACCGCTGGGAGGTTGAGATTGTTCCAGTTGAACGTGAAGGAGGAGCCGAGTGGGGTAGCATGCGGCGCCCCGAAGATGGAGCTGAAATGATGGTGCAATGAGTCAGCTATCTCGTCGTGGTTGGTTAGGGGCCCACGATCTGTGAGCAAGGTGTGGATGTGGTTTCTGCGGCGCCGCGAGTTTGCTCGAATGTGAAAGTATCTTGTGTTGGCATCCCCGAGTTTGAGCCAATCGAGCCTTGAGCGTTGCTTCCAGCGGATTTTCTCAATAGCTGCTAGGCCCATAACATGGACTTTGAGGGCCCGCCGCAGTGAGATTTTCTGTGAGGAGAGCTAGCGACTCTCCATGGCCATGTCGAGTAGGCGAATTACTTCGGAAGCAATGGCGAGCTGGAGCTTAGTATCACCGATGTTGTGTCGATGCCAAGTTTGCAAAGCCGTCGCGGTGCGGCGAAGCTTGATTCGGAGAATCTGGAGCGGGTCGGTGGATGTGGTGGGAGATGAACTTTCACACCAAGCTTGTTTGCCCACCTCGAGAAAGCCCGGCATTTTGGTCCAAAAATTCTCAAAGCGGAAACGCTTGGGTGACCGCCGAAAGTTGCTCACGGAGAGCAACAACAGACAGTGGTCGGAGGCTGACGAAGAGAGCGGGGTGAGAGAGGAGGCCGGGAAGGCCGTCTCCCAAGCTGTGGTGCAGAACATTCGGTCAAGCCTGACCAACGTTGGGTTGTCTTGCTCGTTGCTCCAAGTGAACCGCCTGCCGGAAAGGTGAAGCTCGCGGAGATGACAATTGTTTAAGGTGCTCCGAAATAGGTTCATAAGTCGGCGGTTCAGGTTGAGGTTGTTTTTGTCGGAAGCCTTGTAGATGAGATTGAAGTCACCCAAGATCAACCAAGGTTCTTGTGTAGTGTTAGCGATAGTTTGGAGCTCATCGAGAAAGGCTTCTTTCTCTGAGTCGGACTGAGAGGGGCCATATACGTTGGTGATGACCCAAGATTGGTTCGAGTGGGTGCAGGTGACCTTGGCAGTGATGGAGTTATGTAGGAGCAAAGTGTCAGTCATTGAGATGGTGCTGTCATCCCAAAGCAGAAGAAGACCCACGCGGGTCCCGACGGCAGGGAGTTGAAGGGAGCCGTGAAGCTTATGAGCACCGATCTCCCCGAGGATCGGAGCCCCGGAGGGAGGTAGCTTGGTTTCTTGAAGAGCCAGAATAGCCGTGTAGATTTTGCATAATCCATACTAATGATTGATATACATTCTGTTCTGATATGCACAGTGGCACAGTTTAGTTTTTCAAATGAGACTAGAGACACAGAAATCACATAGCTTGTAGATGCTGATCATTTATTTTCTTTTCTTTTAGCTAAATCACTTATTTTCATTCAGTTTGTTGCCTAAAATGAATCCATGGAGAGTGAAAACACGAGGGAGGGATAGAAAGAGAGGGATCTACTTGCCTAGAGAGGCCCATGAGGTCTGCCTCGACTGCACAATGGAGCTCATGGACCCTGCTGATAACTCTTCCAGTCCTTTAAATTCGCTCATCTTGTGAAATGGTCATGTAGGTAGGAGGAAATCAGTAAACCACAACTGAAAAAATGAATTTAGGTGCTTGACAAGAAGATAAAATTCAGGAAGTCATCCATTTAAGAACATTCTTACCCAGCTTGGACATGTATCAGTAGTGCCCAAACCAATGTGAGACACATGCCTCACATCTGTAGGGTACCCAATTTCCATCTCATGCTCCTTGTGCAATGCTACATAACAAAACAATATGTGTAAGCAGAGATTGGGGCCAGTTTACATATAAACTATCTTCTTGATGTAGATTCATTAACTTTTTTTGTGAAGCAAGGACACGTTCATATAAGAATAGGAGAATACAAAGTTGCGAACACTGGAGAGAAGGTTCATTTTTTTCGAAAGCGCCAAGGAGATCACTATCAATTCATGGTAGAGAAGAAACTGTACAGAGAAGGCTCATCATTTTTAGATGAATATTTTTTTACTAATAAGCAATAGCCTAGAAATTCCATGCAGACGATGAATTGAAAGCAGATGCAAGAAGCTCAAATGGTTTGTTTAACTCACCAAATAGCTGCGAGATTATCTTCAGCCCTTTGAAAATTCCCTTCATCTTTATCGCCATGGATGAGATCCCTGCAGTCTCAGCAAACAAAACAATATAACCTCTGGCAAGATGACTGCCGACAATATGAACGGGGCAATGTTCTTGCCATGGAGATTTATGATGAAACACACCGCAAGAATTTGTGAATGACTGATGCTTAGAACACAGAGCAAAAGAGGTGTACCTCTGCCTGAAAAGCTTGACTATGAACAAAGAACAGACACTCGTCGGCAGGCTGCTACTTCTGTGCCCCCACACTGTTGTGCACTCTCCTCCCCTATCACAAAAGCTGGCAGCCCTATCTCCAAATTATTGGACAGAGTACACATCAAAGGGAGGGGGCTCAAGGAAGAGAGAGATCTTGATATGCAGAAATTTTGGCTCAGATAACAGAAGGAAAGAGAGACAGACAAAGGGTGAGAAAGGAAACGAAAAATCTCTGGATAGGCAAGTGTGATTATATGGAAATCTTCTTTAAAAGCAGCACGATACTGCTAAAATAAATGTGGCAAATTAGTTGGCGTTTCCTCTTCTACTCTCTCACCTCTCTCGGGTCAGGCCATTTCTTGAGGCAGGCATCTAGCTGATAAATTAACCTGCGATATTCTCTGTACCATGAGTTTAATGTCCTAACCGTATTTTATTTGTGATCTTAAAGAGTGTCATTGTCCCTTCTAATCTTTTCTTGTTTGATACTTATGTTCTGCACGATCTGCTACAAAAGAAGATAGTTGTGTATTACCTTTGCAACAGATTTGTTGCACAATCTCTTTCTTGTATGTTGTCTTTCACAAAAAAAAGAAGGGTACACTCTTTCTTTACATCTTAACCTAACACGACATCTGAAGTTTATTGCGTCAGTGATCAGCCTCCACTAAATGAAACGAAAACAAGTGCCGGATCTATGTGATACATATTTGCATTTTACATGCACAGTTGTTGGATCTACCTTGTGCCCTCCAGTTATATATGCTAACATCTTTTGCAGCAAAGGACACAAGTTACTAAAGCAAGCAAACATGCATACATTACCCAGGTTAGCAAATGATATGATAATATCTGCTCCCTTTTCACTTCTCATGCAAATAGTACATCGTCTCGCTTGAGTAGGCTAGAGTTTTAAAGGCTGAATTGTTGCTTAAATCTATCATCTATCAATGCATGGGGTTCTGAATCTGGTGGTCCTATTGCTTTTTAATCTACACAGTAGCAAAAGTTTGGCTGCAATGGATCAGTTCGCTAAAAAATACTCCCCCCGTTCTTTTTTATTTGACGCTTTTGAGTGTTGATCACGCCTTTGACCACTCTTCCTATTGAAAAAACTATATAAATATTATTTATTTTGTTGTGATTTGTTTTATCATAAAAGATACTTTAAGTAATACTTATATTTTTGTATGTTTGCACTAAATTTTTAAATAATACAAATGATTAAAGATGTGTCTAAAAGTCAAAGACGTCAAATAAAAAAAACAGAGGCAGTACTAACATAGAACAGTAAAAGACATAGCTAGCAAGCTAGTGGAATTTTGAGTAGCATCTAGTGGAATGGCACGTATTATCTTGTAGTAGATTAGCAAAGCAGATAACGTTCGTGGAACAGAAATCACAGTCATAAATGGTTAGACAAGGAATATTTTGAAGCAATTCCACAATAATTAGTGAAAACAGACTAAAAGAAATAAGCGTAGCTTTCGGTTAATATCTTACATCCCAAAACACATATCTAGCATCCTTCCTGCTGATCTGTCCCAGTACGTGCAGGGTACAGTGGTAATAGAGCTGTCGCTTGTGTTCATTAGATTTTACTTCTCTGCGTTTTGCCTATTTAAATCTGTACTCGCTGAAATATTAAAGGTATGGCTGACGAAAACCTCAAGCAATCAAACTAACAGAGACAGGAAATAAAACAAAAAATGGAACTTCACTGTAACACCCCAGCTCCTCTGAGCCTAAAATGCTACAAACTCTCTAAAAACTATAAAATTTTAGGTCTGTTATGGGTAAATTGATGATTTAAATTTTACTATGTAACATAAAACTCTGCTTTAGTGTGATTAATGAATAAATCAAGGTGGGGATGGATTTGCATTGTCATGTGTCGTGGATTTGGGAAAACAGAGGTGCTTTCAAAATTTTAAAGTTTTGTTGGAAAGTTGGTATCATTCTAGGTTTAGAATTTAGTAAAAACTACACAATTGCCTCTCTTCATTTGCACTTCTCTTTATGCCTTCAGGTTTCAGAAATTGCTAGTGTACCTTGCATTAAGCACAGCTCCCATTCATAACAAGTTTCAGAAATTCAAGCTTCCTCATTTGCAAGGTGATATGTATGTCGCCAAATGGACAACATAAAACACGTCCATTAACCATAAAACATCGAAGGCCACCCAAACCTAAGACTTCGGCATATAAACATTGTATTAACCAGCTTTGCTGTAGAGTAGTCAGTACACAGATAAGCCCATTTTTTATATACAATTTCATAATATCAATAGAGATATGCAGCTTCTAGTAGACCACATCAAAGCTGTTGAAATATGCTCATTTGCAGGAGATTCACGGGTCAAGTTTATATTCGAAAGAAGAGCAGATCATCGATCGATGTGGCACCGATTATGAAAGGATGGCATCAACAAACCAAGCAAGACCTTGCCTTCCAAAATGGATTGCTGAAAACAAGATCTTATCTGAACGATCATGCCTTGCACCTACCTACCCACCCACCGACGCTGCTCCCGAGTTATGACGTGGGCAACACACATCGTTGGCCCTAGGATGGATGGCTGGACCGAATCCTCGCAGATCTGGTCGCACCATATTCAGTTACAGTAGCCATCTTTTGCTCTTCAGTTGTAGAAACTGTATAAGTTACAGTGTTCCATGTTCACATCAGTCACCATGCCGTGTCAATTGTCAACTGTGCTAATGCCTAATGGTTGGTATTAGAACAAGGAAAAA
The DNA here is from genome assembly GCA_036346415.1 of Raddia guianensis. NCBI lineage: Eukaryota > Viridiplantae > Streptophyta > Magnoliopsida > Poales > Poaceae > Raddia > Raddia guianensis. The sequence goes on along the minus strand of CM070539.1, from coordinate 3,412,979 downwards.
AAGGAAGAAGAGAAGTGCACCCTGACAAGTAAAAAAGATACTAGATCGAGATAGGTGATCATTGTCATGAACGGTTGAATTCATATCTGAATATGTTCTTGCTATCCTCTTCTTCTTGGGAGCAAATAATTCAGTATCATCTGGGTGGTGCCTGCATGAGTGTTCTCGCTCTGAGTTCGCTCCTGATCATTTCTGTCAGAAGAATTCTTCTGGTGCAAACCGGCTCACTCTTTCAGCCATATCTGCAGAAGAATAGAGGATGGGCGCATTGCCCGTGGATCCTACGTACGGCTCGCCGGCGTACAGTCCATTGCCGTTGTCCTCCGCCGTGCAGCCGTCGGAAACCAGCGGTGTCAAACCGAGGAGGAAAGAAGCAGTCGGCCGGGGGTCTCGATGCCGGTGCCGAAGGGAGCATGCGGAACTCGACGGCGCGGACCGGGTCTGGAGCTCGGCAACCTCCAAGGCGGCGAAAGGACCGCGGCTGCGGCGGCAAGATCCGCGGGAGGCGCGGGGTCGCCGGCGGCGGCGGCGCCCGGCGGTTGAGGAGGGAGAGAGGGACCAGGGGAGGTGCATTAGGGGTAATCTGGACCGCTTCAGCACGATCGGACGGTCTCAAATTATCATTGCGATTCAAAACTTCGGCAGCTAATGGTCGAAGTCTGTCGAGCAAAGCTCCTTGCAGTCTCTCAAGTCTGAAGTTATAGCAAAATCTTTTTTTAAAAAAAAACAGAGGTAAAATCTCAATTAAGTAAGCACTATAAAATTAAGAGTTTTTTCTTGCTCTCTTAAATTGTTTTCACTCACTCTCTAACTCTTATCTCTAACTCTTATCTCTATTAGATTTTATCTTAAGTGTTGCGTTGTTTGTCGTATATGAGTATCATAATGGCTCTCCGGTACCCTGCAGTGATCTTGACAAAGCGATCTTTCGCGTGGCGACGCGCGTCACAGTACAAAATGGACAGAAGGCTACTTTTGGCTGAACAACTGGTTGCAGGGGTCCGCACCATGCAACATCGCGCCCCACCTCTTCAGCATCGCAAGAGGAAATGATCATTCTGTTGCAGATTTGCTTTCTAACGATAAATGGATAGGCATGGTGCGGCACCTCAACACGGTGGAGCAGCTTCAGGACTACCTCCACCTTTGGAGCCAACTTCGTGGTATAACGCTCACAGATGTAGCTGATGAGATCATTTGGACTCCAACCTCGAATGGTCAGTTCTCCACTAAGTCGGCCTATCATTTCCAATTTGTGGGCAGCACAGGCTGGTCCCTCGGAGGCACTATCTGGAAGGCACATACAGAAAACAAATGCAAATTCTTTGCCTGGTCTCTCGCTCATGGACGCATTCATACGGCTGACGTCCTAACTTGAAAAGGATGGTCACACCAGCCCATCTGTCCTTTATGCCATAATAGTCCGGAAACCATTAACCATCTGACTCTCCATTGTTCGTACTCTGAAGAAGTTTGGAATGAGGTTCTCCATCAATACCCTCAAACGCCTAGATGGACAAACAACATGAGCTTCTGCGACTGGTGGATTGCGGCCTCTTTCCAGACAGCCGACAAAGCGACCAAGAGGATCCTGAATGGTCTCATAATCTACATTATTTGGAATCTTTGGAAGGAAAAGAATAGACGCATTTTTCAGCATAAGAATCTTCCCTCTAGGACACTGGTTGATAGAATTTTGGAGGATGTGAGGGGATGGAGCATGGGCTCCTTGCTGCCCCAATGTAATTCCTTTTTGTTTTCCTAGCCTTGACTAGGTCTTTGTATAGTGTACAGTTATCTTCTTCTTAATGAAATGGCAGAGCGCCTGCCCCGTTTCGTTCAAAAAAAAAAATGACAGTGTTGTGCTGATGGAACCATGCAACCATGCCACCCTATTCCTCTCATCTTTATTTCTTGTGCTCTCTCGTCTTTGTTTAGTGCTGAATCTTTCAGTGTTGCTTCCACTGATCTCCGATTTTCCAACATTAATTTCTTGGGGATACATACCACAAACTTTGATTCCAAAGTGGAACTTTTCCATGATCTTGCCTGATGTAAAAAGGGAAGGCATCGCAATTTCTGTCAGCTTATACATTTTATCAGAGTTTCTGCAGGACAAATGGACAACGTAGGTTGTACATTCCAGAAAGAAGCAGTTAGTTTCATAGATTCTTGAACTTTTTATGAACGCAAAGGGCAGGAGCTCTGCCATTTTATTCAAGAAGGAGAGAAAATATAACAATTATGTCAAAGAAAAGAGGGAGAGAGAAAGAGAAGGAGAAGGGAGAGGGGACATCACGACCCGACCAAACGAGGGTCGCCACACGACGCCGAACAATCAACCAAAGCCTGAGCACACCAGCCCATAACATCTAAGAGTGCACGCACAAGGGATGCATGGCCAAAAACCCAGTCACACTGCAAATCTACAACACGAAGCAAGCAAAGGTCCCCAAGGTTGCTAGTTGTCACCACCAGACGGGATGCGCAGAGGGGTCAAAAGGAGAGGGACGCCGCCCGCCACCACCGCAAGGGATGCTCGAACAGCAACACCAACGACCCACACCTACAGCTGCATAACACACTCACATTGTCTGGCGAAGAAGGCCGCCACCACCAAGTAGGAAGCACAGTCTGGGAGTAGCCAACTTGCAGTATGAAAGGACTTTTGGCCGATGCCTTCAACAAGGTAGAGACGACACGGTTGCCGCCATTACCTGTTCAGACCTGGGTTTTCACCCTGACTTCCGAAAGACAGGAAACTCCACAATGAATCCTCCAAGGAGGGCAACGACACCCGAGGGCGCCGACAGCGTTGGCCCAAGTAAGAGCTAGGCAGGGCTTTCACCCGGAGCACCTACACCTCCGCAAGCCGCACAAGGAGGCCACAAGCCGGATGCAAGAGCCACAGGAGTCAAGGTGCACGGTCCCGCCGCTAAAGCCCGCCGAGCTGAAGAACGGACACCGCCGCCACGAGGAGGAGGGGACGGCAGTGACGCACACAACCTTCAACAGACCTCGACTCCAGAAGAGCTAAGTAGGGCTTCCTGAACTTTCACGTTTGAATTAAATTGGTTCTTTAGAGTACAAAACCATTTTAGACTAGTTACTGAATAACCAAAACCGTGTCATTGTCATCCTTTGATCGGTCAAAACATGGTTTTAGCTGGTTTACGGTGACCTGAACATTGACATGTCCGATCTAGCCGTTCTTGGTTTAGCAGAAAAATTCTCAGACGTGTTACATAGGCAACAAGCCGTCGATAAACGGCAACAGTATCACCGGCCCAAGCCGTCGATACACACCACACAACCGTCGGGTGAAACTAGTGTCGACGGCTAGCCGTCGATAAACGGCCGTCGAGTGAACGTCGTCGAGAGAGGCAGGTAGTGTCGACGGTCTGACCGTCGACACTAGTAGTGTCGACGGCAAAGCAGCAGCCCGTCGAGACACGGACCGAAGACGGCGTCACCGGCTCTGTTGGGTCTGTTTCGACGGCCAGTAGGCAGCCGTCGATAATACTTGTCGTGGGACCCACAGAGGACCATGGAGACAGTATCGACGGCCCTGTATATGCCGTCGATATTACTGGTAGCAGTTTCGACGGTTACATAGGCAGTCGACACAATCTCAACTGCAGCTCTGTATCGACGGCCATATATATGCCGTCGACACAGACTAAAAGCTGAAAAAAAATTTGTGCATTTTGTTAAAAAAACAGATTCTGCAATTTGCCGCATTGCTGCCACCAAAGAAGAAATGACAAAGAACACCGCAAACCCAAAATACCCCACAATGCATATATATACCCCTCGTCGCATATTTGCGACCACAATTCATCGAAACACACATCGAAACCACAAAATACACAAAATTAACATTACCACATATCCACAAGCACATATATAGCACGTCGAAGTTCACAAGCTATCATATAACAAATATAAGACAAATTTTACAACTAAAAGTATCAAAATCAAAAGTAAAGCTAGTCAGCTCTTGATCGGGCCAAGGATCGTTCTCGGTGGGTTCTCGGGCGATTAGGCGGTTGGGTGAGCAATGGCGGGCGCTTCAAGAAGAGGTCGGTGACCCGGTTGGGATTTTCTGGGTCACCGATGTGTCTCCTCCTCCGCCACGGATCTCACCATGAGCCGTGAACCGAACCTGCATGTGTACAAAACAGTTAGTTATTATTTTGTCACGTTTAAACGGTTCGAAACATGAGTTAACGACTTACCGCATCCGTAACATACGGCAAGCCACCATGTGGGCGAGCTGGGCCCACGTATTCGCCTGGTGGAGCAGTGTGGCTGCCGTGAGGGGTGTAGGGAGCCGGTGCCCATCCACCGCGAAACGGTGGCGGACCCTCGTAGAAGGTCGGACCGCCAGCAGTACCACTGGGACCAGCCTAAAATTTTATGGACACCGGACTTGTGAATGAAATTGCAATAAACGACGTGTGGATGGATAGTACTAGGTTTAAGGACATTACCCCGCCCAGTCGAGAGAGCGACTCCAGATAGGCGAACCTTTGCTCGAACTCATATCGTTGCCTCGCCATCTCCGCCTCCTACCTCTGTCTGGCTTCTTCTTGGGTCCTCAGACTCTCCCTCATCGCCTGCATCATCTGTGCACTCTCCTCCCTCTCCCGCTCCCTCTCCTCCCTCTCCCGCTGCCTCTCCCTCTCAATGCGTTCCTCGAAGACGAGTCGACTCTCTGTTTGAGAGTGGGAAGCCCTCACCTGAGGCATGTAATCTTCGGACCTGTAACAAAGTGATGTTAGTGGTTACAAAATATGATCTAAGCTGACACGAGCATAAATTAGGCAGTACCATACCTCAGGTGGTCCCCTCCGATCGCTAGCCTCCCATGAGCCTTTCCGCCCATAGCCTCATGTATCACCAGAGGGTCAAGTGGCTCCTCTTCTGGGTCCTTCTCTTGGCCATGCTTATCAGCGAAAGCCTCTCTGTAGCGTGCCTGCATTGAAGTGAGATAACCGAGTTAGAATATACGATTGTGTACGAACTAATTGATAAATTATTACGTACCTCTCGTTGCGCAGCTACCGGGTCCACAGGAACGAAGGAGCCATCCTTTTTCTGAGAGGTGTCGCCCCTCCGGAACACCGACAGCCAAGATGGAAACTGGCCAGTCGTGGCGCCCTGCATCGTACAAGTGGAGTGTCAATATATTCATTATTAGAAAAAACAAGATCGAAATAATGAAGGAATAGCATTACCATCCTTTTTCTTAGCTGAGCGAACGACGACTTTCCAGTCGTCGTTTTACTCGTCATCGCTGCTCGGTTCTTCTTGGCCTTCAAGGACTTTTCCTTGAACGCCTCACCGCCCAAGGTTTGCGACAAGGCCTCCCAGCATCGGGCGTTCGACACCCGGTCCGGTCGAACTGCGGCGTACTCTTGAGCCTCGAGGTACAGCCTGCGCGCATCGGCCTGGGTGATCCTCTCTCCCTTTATAATCCTGACAAGATAAGACAAAGTAAATTATTCGTATTATAACCATATGCGCCAAAAAAGCCAAAGAAATAAGTGAATACCTGTGGAAATCCTGAACGGCGGTGACCCGTGCACTCGACATCAGATCCTGCACCTTCTGCTTGGCGTTCCTATCCATCACGAATTGATGTCCTCCTCCTCCAAGCCCGACGCAGGCGATACCTAAGCTGAAAAAAATAAATCCGAATAAACAATGGTTGCCAATCATCTGCGATATTAAAAATAAAAATGTGCGAACTCACCCAAAACTCCGCCTTATCTCCTCGCGGCGGTGCTATCCCGTGAGGTGCCACATTGTAATCATCCCAAGAGTAAGCGGGATGTTGTGCCCCTCCTCTCCGACCATGCCAGATAGTACTGGCGCACGAGGATGCCACGAGCATTAGCTGGCTGGGTATCAGCTTTGTTGGGATGGACACAGGACAAGTTGCTACAGAGAATAAAGGCAAGTTAGTAGATTTAATTGACAAAAAAGTAGAGAATTAGGATATTACTGCCGCCATCCGGCTCGATCACGATCCGCCTGTGAGGATATCTCTCGCCTTGGGCAACTTGTTATGTCCCTCATCGCCCTTGGAGCCCCCTCCGGCTAGAGCCCCAATGCCCCGGACTCTGTGTCGATGCAGTCATCCTGGTGCAGCGTGCCCTCGTGGCAGAACTCAGAGTGCCCCTCGACCTCTGGTCAAGGTCATCGTCCTCGTCCTGCGACGAGCTCCTCCTGAACTGTCGGCGTGGCATCCTGCATTTTAAAGTAATGTCAGTTCACAAATTAGTAATATTAAAACAACAAAACTGAACATAATGACCGAAATGAATACCTTCAACTTAGAAGTATGTATCGTCTACATCGAGAAGATCATCGGTCGGCTCGACATCCTCCCCTTCTTGTTGTGCTTGTTGTGTTTGTTGTACTTCTTCATTTACGTCGTCATCTATTGTGGCTACTAGGTTATCTAGTCCATTCCCAATATCAATCACCACATTGCCATTCATACGTTGCTCTTGTCCTTGGTTGGTGATAATCATCGGTCGTCGGGGTAGCCAATCTTCCGGGCCTTGAATCTTGTACACAACCCACCATGACCGAAGGTCTTCCTCGCCGCGTTTAGTACTACCTTTCATTGCTTTCTTGCATGGATAAGGCAGATAGTACACTTGCTCAGCCTGGTTGGGAAGGATGAACGGATCGTACCCTTTTAACCTTGACTTCTGGTTAACCTCCACCAAACCTAACTCTGCTCGACGTCTAACCCCTTTAATAGGATCGAACCAAATGCAACAAAAGAGAACAACTGATAACTCCTTACTTCCCTCAAATACTAATTCAATTATCTCCTCTATTATACCGTAGTACTCCATGCCATCTTCCCCGTAGCATAGTACACAACTGTTAATTGATTTTAAATTAGGTTTCGACCTTTCATGAATTGCCGATCTAAAGCGAAACCCGTTGACATCATAAACTCCGTGCACTTTGGCGCTAGTTCTAGGTCCACGTGACGAATCTGCAGATCGTTGTGTACGCTTGCATGAGTTGTGCACTGTTTCATAGAAAATAAGAAATTTAACAAACTATGTCGAAAAAATCTTCAATTATTAATAAGGTTATGAAATCATATATACTTATATGTTTCCAGAACCAAACTATGAAGTTAGGACGTCCAGGTCCGGCACCCTCCTTCATCAACTTTGTTCTTTCCTCGGACTGGGTTTATTCATCCTGTCCATTCTCTTTGTATGAACTGATTCTGCATGTCCCCATTTCTTCCATATTATCGAACAAGTACAATAGTGCAATCAACCTTTCTTCTGTGATAACTCTCGTCGTTTACTTTTTCCCACAGGATTGCCTCTTCCAAGAAACAATTTTAGATCAGATTGAGGCTTGCTACAAAGCGTGTTGTATCTTGGTATTTGAATATTGACATTGTGCTCTCTCGCCAAATATTTATTGCAAAATGGGTTATCTCCTGCATATAGTATGATTACGCTATCGAACCTTCGACGCGAGCCTTATTTTTCACGTTTGCCCTAACCCCTTTAAGGCGGCGCCCACAGGATACATCCACTGTCTTGAGCAGGACCTCCCAACTGGCCGGCGGGCAAATGTATCGAAGATGCTCCATTGGGTTAAAAATCCAGAACGAATATTTTCTCAAGTTTACACACAAGCACAACAATCTCCTCTTGAGCTTAACCATCTCGGACCGCTTTATCTCTTTAGCACATAGTTTTCTATAGAAAAACTTAATTCCGCTAAAGCTCTCCATACATCTTCAGGTACGTAACCACGAAACACGACAGGAATGAGATCACGGACAAATATATGAAAGTCATGACTTTTCATGCCGTGTATCCTCCCTTGAGCAACGTTCACACCACGACCAATATTTGATGCGTACCCATCGGGAAACTTCAACTGTCCTTCGAACCACTCGAGAACTTCTTTCCTTTGGGTGACTGTTAAGCAGTACAAAGCCTTAGGCTTTTTAGACAATCCTTCTATGAGGTTCATTGATGGTCGACTGCATATTTCTGCGCAATCGAGACGTGCCTTCATATTATCTTTGCTCTTGTCGGGATGTCGAGGCGGTGCGGAAGATTGCTTGTCCCACATTCATCTCTTGGTGCATGACATCGAAATTGTGGGGCAATAACAAATCATCTGCATAAGGTAGCGAGTATAAGTTGCACTTATCGCCCAATTGTGGGACACACCGTAACCCTCATAAATTCTATTTCTCCTTCTACCAACTTTGATTGGAAAGCTTTGATGGCAGCTATGGTCGATCGCGGACGCGTTTTGTCCATTCACAACGGTGTTTCTTGAACGCATTCCTCTGTTTTACGAAGGGATGATCGGCTTCGTAAAAGCACGGTGGCAATCAAACCAACATGCCTTACCCCATGTGTTAAGCGGAGCAGCGTTCAGTATCATCCATGCAAGCGGGACATGCTAGCTTGCGTGCGTGCTCCATCCCGAGAACATTCCGTAAGCGGGAAAATCATGAATAGACCACATAAAAGCAGCCCTCATATGAAAATTGGTATTTGACTTTCTATAAATGCGTGATTGGTCCATTCTCCCATAACTCTTTCAGCTCTTGACCAAAGGTCTTAGGAAAAAATCCGATTCTTTCCGTGATTCTTTGGACCGAGCACGATGAGGATAGAAACATGAATTCCTCTTTCATTAAATGTGTGGCGGAAGGTTTAGAGGCATAGTAAACACCGCCAGCAGGAATCTGACGGGCGATCATATTGAAAGGGTGAACCCATCGGTGGCAATTGCAGACGACATTTCTCGGATCAGGTGCGAAGTCGGGATGTTTCGATCAAAGTTCTTCCATGCGTCCCCATCTGATGGATGTATCATCAAATCACCCTTCGGCCTTTTATCCTCCTTATGCCACCTCATCTGTTGCGCCGTCTCTTCGGTCATGAAAGACCGTTCCAAACGTTTCGTCAGCGGGAAGTAACGAAGCACTTTCCTCGCGACACTAGTCTGCCTCTTGTTTCCTTGAGCGTCCTCTACCTCGACATATCTTGACTCTCCACATTTATCGCAAGACTGTTTACCTGCATCATTTTTGTAGTAAAGCATACAATGGTTCGGGCAATAATGTATCTCCTCATATGGCATTCCGAGACCACCTATCAATTTCTTACACTCGTACCAACTGGCAGGCATCTTGTGACCTTCCGGAAGGACATCAGACCACAACGATATGAGCTCGTCGAAACAGTTAATAGAGAAGTTGTATTTGCACTTTATTGCTAACATACGAGACACAACAGACAAGAGGGCCACCGTTGTGCTATCATGCAGAGGCTGCTTTGCAGACTCGAGAAGCTCCATGAAGTTAGACAACGTTGTGGGTGGCTCAGCATCCAGGAAATTATGACCAAAGTCATCCATCATATCATTCACCCGATCAATCTCATCGAAACCTCAAATGCATTGGTGGTGGCGGTGGTGGTGGCTCCGCCAACCGACTCTCCCATGATAGACCCATGGGACGGTACTCGGCCTTGTAGCCATGCGTATCTGGTCTATCTCCATCGGCGCGGGTTCTTTTCTTGCGATTCCGCAATCAACACACGGACAAGTTACACGCGTGTTATCGTTTCGAGCATCCTGAAAAGCACGATTCAGGAATATCTCGGTCTTGTCGTACCATTCGTCCGAGTGGTGTCCGTTCCGTTGCCATCCTTCATACATCCAACTCCTGTCTTCTTCCATCTGAGTTGCCAGACATCGTCGCACGAGAGGATTTTGTATTAGGCTTTGGAAGGCTTCTAAACCCACCTACGAACGACCGATCGAGCAGACGTTGCGCTGCAGTACCGGAGGGTTCGAGACGAGATTTCAGCAGCATAACCCTAAGGGTTCTCCTAGTGCAACGATGGCCAGGGAATCGATAAAAATTCCGAAGCACTTATTTTATGCACAGGAGAACCTTTTAGGGTTATGCCGTCGAAAAACTCATCTCGAACCCTCCGGTACCACAACGCGACGTCTGCTCGAACGGTCGTTCGTAGGCTGTCCACTGGGACGCCCATAAGGGGCTCCACTGGACAATTCGGAAACGCGCACCACATCTCGTATTAGAGCACAACGAATCACCGTCCGTGTTCCATACGAGATGTGCCGTTTTCGAACGGGTGACGTACGGCTAGGTGACATGTCCTAAACTAATCCACGGACGCTAGCTAATCACACGGCAAACAGTTTAATATAATTTTTAAAATACATTTTATTGTCCTAAATTTGTAATTATATTCTATACTATTTTCCTAAATTTTAAAATATATTCCAAACCTTTTTCAAAATTTTACTTTTTAAATAATTAAATTAGTGTTAATCATGATCATATTATAATTAGTCTCGACTAAACATTGCTGGCCGTCGAATTGAACTACCAACATTTGAAAAAAAGCCCGGAAAATACGGATGTCATTGCGAGTCGAGGATGGCCGGCGGGTGGGCGTCTTGACACGAGACCGGGTGAGGTGGGGCGTGGAGGCCGTGCGTGGAGGCGGCCGGACGTCCATGCGGCGGGTGAAGGCGGCTCTGGCGGCGGCACCGAGAGAGCGGCGACGAGGGAGGCGGCTGGTGGCGGCGACGGCGAGATGGCGCGCCAATGGCGGGGCGATGGCGGCGGCGAGCGGCTCGGCAGCGGCGAGATGGCGGCGGCGGCGCGCGGCGCGGCGCGGTGGAGGCGGACGACGCAGCGGCGGGGAGGCGGCGCGCAGAAGGCCGACGCGCCGGCGAGCGAGGCGTACACGCGAGCGGCGGCGTGGAGGCGGCGGCGCGGCTTGGCGGCGCGGAGCGGCGGCTTGGTCCGGCGCGAGGCGGGACGCGCGAGCGCCAGCGGAGGCGAGGGCGGCGCTGCTTTCGGCGGCGCGTCCGGCGCGAAAGCGGGACGCGGAGCTGTGGCGTGGAGGCGGCGGCTTGGCGGCGGCTGGCGGCGGCGGCGGGAGAGGCGGGGGACTTAGCGATTTTGCTAAGTCCCGAGCCCTAGGAACTGTATAACTAGAGCGAGATCGACGACCAACTATAGGCCGTCGACATAACCTCTGATAACGACGCGGTAGTATCGACGGCATGGTAAGACCGTCGAAATACATAAACTAGTATCGACGGCTCACTAACGGCCGTCGATACTAAGCAAACACCAGGAGGTACAGTATCGACGGCATAGGTACCAACGGTCGAGACTATCGTCGGGGAAGCTAGTATCGACCGCTGTAAGTCAAACCGTCGATACTACTTCTGCCGAGGGTTAGCGTTGACTACCGTCGAGTAGCTGTGTTAGTATCGACAGTTTTAGTCTAGGCCGTCGATACAAGTGCTTGTCTCGAGGGCTTCCCCCCTTAAAGGGAATCACTGGTCAAACCTCTCTATTTCAATTTTATAAATTTGAAAAACAAATTTTAAATGTTCAAACTGTTCCATGTTGCTTTCTACTGGGAATTACACACCTGGAAAAAAAATCAAATAATTTAGAACTTCCTATGAGGTCATCCCTTTGAAACACGAAGTTTTAGAAGAATTTCACCTCGAGTTTCATATTTCATGTGATCAAAGCAACATCATACATCCTATTTGAATTTAAATTGTGTTTATTTATAATTTTAAAGTTATGTTTTCAGTACTATACAATATTTGATACACGACGCTCAAGACTCAACTATTTTTTAAATTTCTTACTAGTAAAACTAAAATTGTAAGATTTAAACAATATTTAATACATTATTTAAAAAGCTATATATGTTCAATATTCCTCAATTCATTAATTATAACAATAACTACCTAAAAAATAATAAAATGTAACATTTCTAATTTTCAATTCAAATTAACAGCAATTTTTAACAAAGATTAAAATATAAATAAAACAAAATGAGGTAAAAATTTAAAAAATAAAATGTATCGACGGCTTTTTGTAGGCCGTCGATACTGTATAACACTATCGACGGCATAACGTTTGGCCGTCGATACTGTTCGACGCCGTCACGCCACACAGGCTTTCCGTTTGCTTTTCGATACTGACCACCAAGTAAACTCGACGGCAATTTATCGGCCGTCGATCGTCCTGATTTGAGTCAGACGATCATTGCATAATTGTGGCCGTCGACACTATGTTACTGCTTTTATTTGTTCAAATTGGGCCGTCGAATCAGATTTTGGCAGTCGAATCTATTTTCGTTTTCTGTAGTTCCTGTGTTCAGAAAGTGCTTAGTGCTGAATCTTTCAAAGTTGCTTCCACCGATTTCCGATTTCTCAACATTGATTTCTTGGGAGTACATACTACAACTTTGATTCCAATGTCTTCTCCGTGATCTTGCCTGCTGTAAAAAAGGGAAGGCATTGCAATTGGTCAGCTTATAACATCATTCATCAGAGTTTCTGCAGAACAAATGAACAATAGAGGCTGTGTATTCCAGAAAGAAGCAACTAGTTTCATACATTTCCTCAAAATTTAAATTGATGAATCCCCCTTAGCATCCAGACAAGGGCACCATTCTTAATTGGCTCAGCCGAAACCAATTTTCCATCACGCAGGCCACAACATCATAAGAATATCCCGAGGACAAATGTTGATCTTCCTATGATGGCAAATTGGTTATCATTAAGTCATTATACTTGTGCTTGACATTGTGGATATTAGTAGCATCATCTCCTTTTTCTTTATTGAACACTTGAGAAGGAAAGTTACATAATCACAAATAAACCGCGGATTGACTTAAAAAACAAGGGGGTTTTAATGTAAAACCGTCTATATGCAGTGCGATAGGACGGATCGGAATTTTTGGGGTCGTGGATAACTCCTCTTGACCCTATTTTATTGCATTTACTTAGCACACAGTAGTATGCTTATGTTCATGGTCCTTAACTCTCTTACGTGGTTATATCCAAACCTTTTCTGTAAAGGTTAATTCAATAGGTGACAAATTAAAAAATGTACAATCTTTTTTTTCGAGATCTTCACTCTTTCTTCCTGTCAGGATTGGGCAACGCTGTTTCTAAACTCCATCTAGCCCCAATCAGCCACTGGTAGATCAGGCCAGGTCGCGTGGCTTGTCAGGAAAAGGGGCCTATTGATCCCAGTTCAACAAGTAAGCTGGATATCTAGAAGCCCCCGCTCAAAATTGTCGATACTTCCGTTATTGGATCAATGACATTATAAAATCATGTTTATTAATTTGATATTTGTCAATGCATGTGCCACGTGTCCTCCTTCCTCTTTCTTCTTCTCCCTCTCCTCTCTTTCCTCTAATTTCTTATATGTTTCAATTTCAATATTTAGAGATTCTCGCTCGTATCTCTATATCTATTTTAGATAGAGAGACTGTTGAATAGAATGGAGATATAGGAAATAAATAGTTGTTTAGAGATATAGAGACGACATTTCATTCTTGAGAATCGTCTACAAACACTCTAATAATTTTAGGACCAATCTAATTTAACTTCGAATTTTGACCACCAAAATGGAGTTTAGTGACCGAATCGATATATTTCCTTTTAAAAGGGGGAATGTGCAGGGATTAAATTGATGGCATACAGTCTATGGCAAAGATTTGTATCATTATTGATTTGTCATATGGGGCACGCAGTATCTAATGAAAATCTAGAAAACAGTATGCGCAAGAAGCTATACGTGAAGGATACGCGTATAAGCAAGCCCAATGGTCAAAGAACAACTCGCTTCAAACAGGACATTCCAGAACATTGAGGAATCGAAAAAAAAAAATGAACAAGCGACTGAAACCTACATCTGAAACATCCATACAATTCCAGTTTGGAGGCGTTGAGTCAGTCCTATTCAAACGGTATGTGCCGCCGAATTAATTAGCTGGAACAACCGAACGATAAGTGTGCTCTTGTTAATCGTCGCTGGCCACCTGCCCAGTCATCTTAATCATCCATGCTCATCATAGTATCATCAGCGAAGCTCCTCATGTCCTCGTCGATGGTTTGGCATTTGGCGCAGAGTCGTTTTTCCAACCTAATGAAACACATATAATGCCGCCGCATTAATCTAACCAAGGCAGGCGAGCTCAATGATCCTACCTGGTCAAAGATGCACCGCGTGTTTATTTGTTCGTATGCGTTAAAAGGTGTTGGCGAATGGCGAAGCGACTCATATATATTTCAGCTTCATATTTCATAGACAATTAGTGCGTGTCAGTCGCTAGAGGTCGACGCTATAGGCCTTGCTTCACAAAATTTGGATAACAATTTAATAATAATTGTTTTTTTTAGCAAGAGAGGCAGAAGATCTGCCTTTGTATTAATAAAGAGAAGTTATAGAGTGGATAATAATTGTGAAAGCGGTATTTGAATGAACTACTTATATTTCACTTCATTTATCTATGTATAAACAAAAGGCAAGAGCTTAGCATTTATCAGCAAGCATGCAGTTCCTTCCAGCTTACACATGGCACATTGGCAATTATGGCCTGGAACATTCCTTCATTACCTTGTATCATTACTTATTTCCTCTCGAATGGTGGAATGAGCTCCTGGGCTTGCCATCCTCCCCCCGCCGCCGGCCGCCCCGGCCACGGCGCCCATCCCCGCCGCCTGGTCCTCTCCGGCCATGGCGCCCACCCCGGCCTCTTGGTTGACTCCGCCCCCGTTCCTGCCACCTCCGCGCCGCCATCCGCCTCGCCGTCCTCCTGGTCTCGCTGGCAGCCGGAGCCTTCCTCCCCCACCTCCTTCGACGCCATTACTTCCCCCCAACCTGCCAACCACTCCCGGCATTCGTACGCTGAGGTAGTAATGGCGTCGGCCGCCATTACTACCCGCTCTGACCCTCGGCACCCATCCCCTTCCTCTTCCAGAAACCTTCCCAACCTGCCGCCCCCCGCTCCACAGCAAAGTCGCGCTCTAAACTCCATTATCGTGCGTGAAGTTGCGGCCGTGTGCAACGATGCTCCCAAAGCGTCGGCGGCGCCCTGCGCCCTTCCTCCATTTCACCACCTGTCACCGCCGCCCGCCACCCTGTCGCAGCCTCAGCTCGCCATGCCAATCGTCGTGTTAAGAAGGGGAGGTGTGCCCGCTGCTTCGCCCTCGACCACAAGGCGGCCGCCTGCAGAGACCCCATCCGCTGCCTCCACTGCCGCAGATCCGGTCACGTCGCGCGCCACTGCCGCCGGCGCGCCGCCCCGCCAACTCCACCCGCAGCCATGGCGCCCGATACACGCTCCGTCTACGCCGCGCGCCACCCACCCTCCGTAAGGGTCGCCGTAGGCGTCTCCGACGCCATGCGACTTGACGCAGCCGAGCTCCACAGTCGCACCGTCTTCGTCTCCATCACGGGCGGCCCTCACCCGGACCCCGCCTTCGTCGCTTCGATGATCAGCACCTACACCGACATCCCGCTCGGCGACATCACCGTCACACACCTATCCCATCTACGCCTCCTCGCCCGTTTCACCCGCCCTGAGCAGGCGCGGCACGCGGCACGCCGGTCTTTCCACACCCATGGCCGCGACTTCCGCCTTGATGCCTTCCCCGAGGACCTGCATGCCGGTGGCGCGCCCGACGCCGCGCGCTACGGCGTCCAGGTCTTCATCGAGGGCTTGCCACTCCCGGCGTGGTCCGCTTCCATCGTCGACCTCATCTTCTCCGGCGCCGGCCGCCTCGACGTCATCGACCCTGAGACATGCTTCCGCCAGGACACGGCCTCCTTCCGTGCGTGGATGTGGACGACCGACCCGGCCAACATCCCGCTTGAAGCCGACATCGACTTGTACGATGAGGCCTCCCCCTACCTCGAGCCTAACCGCGGAGGTGCCCGCGGCCTGGCTTGCCTCGCCGGCGCGCCGCGCCCACTCCCTCCCCGTGTCTCCACCCACCATCTCATCATCCACCTCGGTGAAATCGAGGATTTCACCGCGGTCGCGTCGCGCATCGCCGGTGGCCGCCCTGTCACCTACCCGTCGTCGCCGTTCGTGCTAGGCGTGCCAGATTCCGTCCCCCCTCCGCCGCCCACCACCGTCTCCGCCGCGTGTCGTGCCCTCTTTCGCCGCCGCAGCGCCTGAGACGACTCCGGCGAGGCGATGCTCATTGCTGGCCATACCCCCCGGGCGGCGCCACAGCAGGAAGCGGCGGGCTGCGCCAGCGCCTCAAGCGCCTCCACCTCGATACCGCCTAGGCGGGGCGCCTCCGCGCCGGCGTGGCAGCGCTAGAACCCGGCGCTCGCGCTCCTCTCGCCGTCACCTTCGCATCCGTGGGCGCCCATTGCCGATCCGCGGACATCAGCTGCAGGCATCCTTTGCGGCCAGCGGCCAAGCCTCGCCATCTCGCCGCCCACTTTTCGCCGGGCGGCCTTGCCTTCACCGCCGCCACACTCCTCCGCGCGGCGCGCCACTCCGGCGAACCAGCCATCCTTGGGGACAAGCACGTGCCCCCTCGCCACCCGCGTGCCTCGCGCCCTATCCGTGACTCCTCGGGCTCGCTCGCCAAGGCTCGCTCTGCGCCCTCGCGGACCACGCCTAACGGGCCTTGACCAACTTAATGTCGCGCCCGGTCGGCGCCCACGGCCACCCTCTCTCGCCGCTCTGGGCCAGCTCGCATCATTTGGACGCGTCTGCTGAGCCCACCCTGCGCCAGACACCGCCCTGTCTTGGCAAGTGGGAGCCAGCCGCCCACAACGCCACCAACACCCACCCTGTGCCCAGGCCGGCCCAAAACGCCGCCTTGCTCCCTGACCTCCACCTTACTGGGCTGCTTCCTGTTCACCACCCTACTGGGCCCGAGCCCTCCTCCACCTTACTGGGCTGCTTCCTGTTCACCTCCCTTCTGGGCCCGAGCCCCCCCTCTGGGATTTGGGAGGCCCTCCTACCGCCTTTACCTCTCCCGCTTTTGATCCCATGATCATCGAGGCATCCTTGTTCCCCCCCACCCCACCCCACTCCGGTCTCCGCCTTCCTCTCTCAGGCCACCACCGCTCTCGCACCACCGCCTCGCTCACCTCGGCCAATGAGCTCCGCTTCGGCGTCGGTTCCCAGTGTTCGCCAGCAGCTCAAACTTCGCCTCTGCTCGTCTCACCCTACCACCGGCTGGATCTTCCTCCGTCCCTGCCATTCGCAGGGCGCAGGGTGTTCTGGCTCGGCGCCTTGGTACTTCCACGGATACTGGAGACCTTTCCACCCAACTTGAGGCGCTTTTCTCTGCAGAGCGGCACAGCCTTGCCGCGTACCCCACCATCGCTGACATCTGTGGCGTTGGACGCCCGAGCGTCCACCTCGCCGCTGTGGGCTCTGCGCTCGTCGAGGAGTGTCCCTCCCAGGCTTGATGTCCCCGCCGCGTCATCGCCCCCTTCGTGTTGCCACAGTCTCCATGATTACTGTCTCCATGATTACTGTCCCGCCCCTTAGTGTCTGGGGTCTTCCTACCCACCTGCGTGTGGGGGTAGACCTAGGTAGTTGGTCGTCGTTTCCTCAGTCGTGGGCCCTGCCTGCGTGCAGGATGTCCCTTAGTGTCTAGGGTCTTCCTACCCACCTGCGTGTGGAGGTAGACCTAGGTAGTTGGTCGTCGTTTCCACAGTCGTGGGCCCTACCTGCGTGCAGGGTGTGTCGCTGGACGTCTTGTCCACAGTTGTGGGCCCTGCCTGCGTGCAGGGTGTGTTTGGTTTCCCCGCCTGCGCGCGGTGTCTCTGGGTTGCCCCTAAGTGGGCCTGTAATGGCCCGCGTGCTTGGCCTCCTTGTTGTTCTTCTCTTTTCGTGGGTCCCTAGTACCCTTGGTAAGAGATCCACCCTTAGTGTGCTAACCGGGTCCCCCAAATGAAGATCCTTTGCTGGAACGTCCGGGGCCTCAACTCCGGCACCAAGCGCGACGTCGTCGCTTCGTTAGTCAGATCGCATCAACCCACCATCCTCGCGGTCCAAGAATCCAAGCTCGCTGCTCCCTCTCACCAGATCCTCATGGATACTTGCGGGCACAGGCTACGTGGCGTCCTCTGCGCGCCCACCGTGGGCACCAGGGGGGTTTGCTGCTCTTCTGGGATGATTCGCTTGTCGTCCTCTCCGACCCACTGATCCTGCCCCACTCCATCTCCGCCAAAGTCACCACTGTCGACGGACAGACGGCCTTGGTAGACCATCTCCAACGTCTCACGGGCCCACCGATGAAACAGTCAAGTTCTTTGTTCTGCAGGAGTTGCGAGCCATCGCCTCTCACTCCAGTGGTCCCTGGCTCATCCTAGGCGACTTCAACCTCATCTATAAGGCCTCCGACAAGAATAACCTCAACCTGAACAGGCGACTCATGTCCCACTTCCGCGATACGTTGGATGCTTGCCTCCTCCGTGAGATCCATCTCTCCGGCAGGCGTTTCACCTGGAGCAATGAGCAATCCCACCCCACCCTAGTGCGACTTGACAGGGCCTTCGCGAACAGCGGTTGGGAGCTCCTTTTTCCTTCCTGCTCCCACCTTCCGCTGTCCTCTTCGACTTCCGACCACTGCCCGCTACTCCTCACCGCTGAGAGCCTTCCTCGGCCGCCGCACCGGTTCCGCTTCGAAAACTTCTAGCTCTCCACCGACGGTTTCCTCCAGGTTACCGAGCAGGCCTGGTGCGGGCACGGAAGCCCCCCAAGAGGCACCTTGCCCCTCCCGACTCACCCAATGCTCCGCCTTCGTCTCAAGCTGGACCGTACTGCGACTACCCTCTCCAAGTGGAGTCGCTCCCAGGTCGGCGACATCAAGCTTCAGCTGTCGGTGGCCTCGGAGGTGATCAGGCTTTTTAACTTGGCTATGGAGGCCCGTGAGCTCTCCCCGGAGGAGATAACCCTTCGTAAGCAGTTAAAACTCCGGGTTCTTGGCCTTAGCTCCTTAAAAAAAATCAAGTGGAAGCAGCGCTCGCGTCTCACCTGGCTCAAGCTGGGCGATGCCAACACCAAGTACTTCTATCTCAGGGCAAATGGCCATCGTCGCAGGAACCACATCCACTCCCTCCAAACGGACGTCGGCCTCCACTCTGAATTCCATGACCAGGCTACCGCCCTCCACCGCCACTTCACCAAAATTTTCGGCGAATCCTCGGTAGCCCCCACAAACACCCTACGTCGCTCCTTCAACTGGGATTTCTTGGCACTACCCACAGCTGACCTTTCAGCCCTCGACGCTCCTCTCACTCTCGAAGAGTTAAAAACCGTCCTCTTCGCTCTCCCAAATGACAAGGCTCCTGGGCCCGACGGTTTCACTTGGAGTTCTACAAGGCCTGCTGGTCTTTCATCTCCACAGACTTGCTCGAGGCGTTGCAGTGTCTCTTTAACCTCGACGCCACCGGATTCGCCAATCTAAACAAAGGCCACATTGTCCTCATCCCTAAAAAAGAATCCCCAATCTCCCCCTCGGATTACCGGCCCATAAGTCTCATTCACAGCGTGGGGAAACTATTCACCAAAATCCTCGCCTCCCGCCTTGCTCCCTTCATGGATGAGTTGATCTCGCCGTACCAAAGTGCCTTCATGAAACATCGGCACATCCAGGACAACTTCCTGCTGGTCCAACAAAGGCGGTGGCCCTCCACAAATCCGGTACACCGGCCCTTCTTTTCAAGCTGGATTTAGAAAAAGCTTTCGACTCGGTTTCCTGGACCTACCTTCTTGACAATCTGAGGGCCAGGGGCTTCAGCACTCGCTGGCAGGACTGGATAGCCCTGTCCCTCGCCACCTCCTCCTCCCGGGTACTCCTCAACAACCACCCCTTAGCCCCTATCCAACACCGGCGAGGCCTGAGACAAGGAGATTCGCTCTCCTCGTTCCTGTTCAACCTGGTCATAGAGCCTCTGGTCTCCCTGCTCAATAAGGCCAACACCTCTGCCGTGCTTCAACCGCTGGGTGGTCCGCTACCAGAAGCCCACATCTCCCTGTTCGCTGACGATGCGGCCATCTTCTTACACCCCTCTACACAAAACGTCTCCGCCCTGGCCGAGATTCTCCAAACCTTTGGGAACATAACGGGCTTGCGCACCAATTTCTCCAAAAGTCAAGTGGTGCCAATTCGCTGCTCTAACCTCCACCTCGAACCCATCCTGCAGGCCGTACCAGCCGAGCAAACCACCTTCCCAATCAAATACCTGGGGATGCCCCTATCCACCCGCAAGATAAGGCATGTCCACTTCCAGCCCATCATTGACAAAGTGGCTTCACGTCTGGCTGGCTGGCGAGGTCCTTTCATGTCCAAAAGAGGCCGTCTTACACTCTTAAAAGCGGCGCTCACCGCCTTCCCCACTTTTATCTTTTCGGTTATCCGACCCCCCAACTCGGTCATTAAAAAAATCGACGCTTTGCAGGTAGCTCTGGAAGGTTCGACTCCGGTATACTGTTAGCGAGATCGGTGGAGTGTGGTTTGCTCTCCCACCTCCCTCGGTGGCCTCGGGGTTCTGGATCTTCACCGCTTCTCCAGAGCCTTGAGGCTTGGGTGGCTCTGGTTGAGCCGGCAGCACAATGCGCCCGCCTGGGCCCCATTGCCTCAGTCTGCCCCAGGTCCGGACAACGACCTCCTTCGAGCAGGCTCTGACATCATCCTTGGGAACGGGGACTCTACCTCCTTCTGGGATGACCGTTGGCTCTTCGGTTCCGCCTCCAAGACGCTTGCACCAGGGCTCTACAAGGCCTCCTCCAGAAAAAACAGATCAGTGCTCGATGCGATTTCAAACTTTGCCTGGATAGCAGACCTCCGCCGCAACCTCACGCCCCAGTTGTTACCCGAGCTCTCTTTGCTCTTTACGCGGATGGCTACCCTGCAACTCAACCCAGAAGAGTCTGATCTTTTTCCGTGGCGCTTCACCCCCAACCAGAAATTCTCAGTTCGGTCAGCCTACTTGCTTCAATTTGCGGGCCGGGTCCCAAGGCCCCACCGCAACACTCTTGAAATGTGGGCCCTTCCGGATGCAAGTTCTTCCTTCCGACACGCTACACCGCCAGCGTCTTCACCGCCGATGCACCGCTCCGTCATCGACTTCCCAGCGATTATTTCGCCTTTGCGGCGGAGAACCTCGAAACTCGGAACATCTCTTCTGCGATGTACCTTCTCGCGGCGAGGCTGGGCGGTGGCGGTACGCTCAACTCTCAGAGTCTAAACCCTTCAGGGTGGCTCCATGAAGATTGTTTAGTTACTTGGTGGTCCACCGACATCCTACAAGACGGCCCGGCTTCCCGAAGTGCACTCTCCGCTGCCTGCGCTTTACTCTGGAGTATCTGGTTGGAGCGCAATAACCGGATTTTTCAGAATACCGAAAGGCCCTCCTGGTTTTTTTCAATCAACTTCTAGACGACCTGCGCCTTTAGGAGGCTGTGGGTGCACCTTTTGTAATTAGCTAACCTCCTCTCGACCCACGGGGGAGGGGCCTCCGTCTCCCCCCACACTATAACTTCTTCCTGCTTTTGAATACATGGCAGTCCTCCTGCCCTGCTTCAAAAAAAAAAATGGCATGGAACATTGGAGCTCCTATAGGAGAGATGGCTTACCAAAACAAGCATGCCCGTTGCTGTTAGCGTAAACCTAGCGCGATTATCTTGATCAAATACATGAACACAAACGTATGAATACGAAATTAGATAGGTTATCACCATTTAGAGCGTTGTTTGTAGAAGCCATCTCTAATTTGCTAGTTCGAGGATCAGGCTAGTTACACTGCGTGGCGATGATGCGACGCAGGCAGAAGGATGTAGAGGACACGGTTCTAGAACAGCAGCAGGTCTGAAACCAGACATGCTAGGAACTGCGTTCTGATCAGAACTCTAAAAGATGTTAAGAGATAAGTTTAATTAGAAATAAATCCATATTAATTGATTGTATGAACACATAGTTTAAGATTAATGGTAACAGTCGCACGATGATCGCCGTTTATTTTGTTGTAAAGTTTGTGTACTAGATTATGATTGGGCGAGTGAGCTGAATGCTTTGCTTGTGCCAGAGTTTACTTGTACCCGGCACGCCAGGGTAACACCAAATTAGTGGAATATGCGGAGCTGAGCATTGAGCAATCCATGCTTAAGCAGGAAGAAACAGTCTCAATCACAGACTACAAGCAAAGGCAAGCCAACCTGATGCATGAGGCTTTCTCTGACTGACGCAAGGCCGCAAGGTAGCCGAGGTGCAACCGTTGCACGAGGGTTTTTTTTCCGCGGACAAAGGTCTTATTTTTTTCGCTTAAAGTTGATGAAACTTCTCATGATCCGTTGAAGAGATTTTGAAGGGTTTAAAAATTATATATTTTTTAGTAACTTTGAGAATTCGAAGAGTTTGAAAATTATAAAAAATTAATAACTCTTAAAGATCTGTTTAAGACCTAAAAAAATAACTGCAAGCTACCTACATCTTTTTAGCTCGTATAAAAATAATGTTTTTATTTAATTTAGCTTGAGTCGAAACGAACGAGACCAGAAGCTACATGGCTCCTGCGCATCTGCCGACGAGTTCACGGGGGAAAAGGACTAGACGAGGAGGAGAAATGATTCTTTGCCTTCCTGATTATTTTCGCCTTTTCTTCCCACGGCACTGCGAAGAAGGAAACAGCCTTTGCGAAACCAGTGGCTGACTGCCTGTGGTTGCCGTGCCGACGCCACACTTGTTTTTTTAATATCCAATTAATATTGATATTGTACGAGCAGATGGGCCTGGTACGAGTACGAACGTTGTGTCTCGTCGCCGCACGCCTTTACACGAAAGCGAAAGAAATTGCTGCTCTCAAAACCCAAAAAAAAAAAGAGAAGAAATTGCAGGGAGGAAACAGTGGCCCTCGCGGTACGGTTGGAATGGCAAAGAAAGGAAGGCAAGCAACGTCCCGGACCCGGACATACCGGATGGCGTAAAAGCAGCTCCGTTCGGTCGCCGTGATCACGTCGGCGCGAGCCAGCGAGAACGTCGCACAAGTGCGCAACAGCCAGCTCCCCAGGTCACGCCGCGCAGGTCGGCCGGGGCACGTTTCCATTGGCCCCTGCGTTCTTATTTTGGACGCGCTAGGCGCCGTCCACACGTTTTTTTACTATTTTTTTATCTAAATCTAAACTATTCTATAATTAAGCAGTTGCTTTAGATTCAACTATAAAACACATTCGTCTATTTTCTTCATCCATCATCCAACAGTCATAATTTTCGAAAAGTTTACTACCAACTCGATACGTAGAGACTACGGACTCTTGACTCGCCCATAACTCCACACGTATAGATCGTGAACTCTTGCCCATATATATATATACGAGATTAATTTTTATTCTCCCGTTATAAATATTTCTAATATTTTTTTTCAAATCCTTCCTAGACTAAACTAACAAACTAGCACAGTAACACTATAAATAGAACAGTAAGAGCATCCCCAGTAGGGGATGTATCACCGCAGTAGTGATTCTTGTTCACGTGCGGGAAAAAATTCAAATTTGCGGTTTGGTGTGCGGTAGTGGGTAGAGAGCTAGCTTGGTTAACCTAATCGATGCAGGTCATTGATGATGCTCCTGCTGGGGATGCTCTAACACTATAAATAGGGCAGAGGCAGATACGCGCACCTTAATCATACATACTCATACATATAAAACGTCTGCCCGCGCCGGGTGATAGAATAAATTCAGTACTCTGTATAGAAGTAGGAGTATTACATAGCTCTGTTAAGAATACGCTCAAGTATCCTCCCCTCCATATCAATACGTGCGAACGTATGCAACCTGTTAATTAAGCTTGCAACGCGGTAAATAACAGTCGTGATACACATATATAATTACAATTTACAACCTGACCGGCCTATCGAGAGTACACATCGTTGCTTTTAATTAAATGAGTAAGTGTCATGCGTATTTATATGTATATCCATGTACAGAATTGATTTGTCAATAAAAACATGTTTATATGTTATTGCATCCGTTAATTAATCTATATCTATATCTATATCTTGATTATCTGTTATTTAAATTTGCTTGTTCAGGTGTTTTATGAGATGATCCACGTCAATATCAACCGAATGAAACAACAATGCAATAAGAAATGCTCCTACACCTGCTCCTTATAGACATAGACAAATAGAAAAAATTACACGTGTGCTAAATATTACTTTTTTTCTACAAATTGTCGATATCAACATTGCTACAACGTGCTTTGCACGTGCACGCTTGCTAGTATTATTTTATTTGCGACAATACTGAGCATCGTAGATTATAATTTTGGGCCGATTCGATTTTTTAGACCATAAATCAAACACCTCCATTTGGACACACAAAAGATTCAACGGGAGCGTCTAGGTATGTGAGAAAATCAACTGAGACTTCTCTAAAAATCATTCGCCTGATGATTAGCAAAACCGTTAGAATTTATTGGACATGCCCTAAAGCTACGAGAATAAATCAAGTCAGGGTATTCTTTGGGCATATTATCCAGGGGCATGCTTGCTTGTTTATTTTGCCGCTGGTTCAGTTGTTGATCTTTAATTTTAGAAACACATTTTAATATATCTATTATTACATAAAAAATCTCAAACATGTGTCCAAAGTTCTGAACAACTCAAATAAGACATGCCGAAATTTCAAAGCCACTTTTAGAAAGTTTTCAAAGTTCAACTTTATATCAAATAATGCAATTGATAATATTTAGAGCTTGTCAAATCAGTTTGGACTTGTTTCATTTCGAGTGCCTCTTCCATTTTGTTTGAGTGCTTGTTCTTTAAAGCTTTTAAGGCTCACATTCGAGATATAAAAAAGGCTTCAAAACACTATAATGTTTGTGTTTTCAAAATTGGATAGGTTCAAACAAATAAGCTTGTAGAGAACATGCCTTATATAATTTTAAGTATATTTGAATCACTCAACATTGTTTATGGTTGTGACTCCTATTATATTTGAATCACTCAACATCAACTCATAATTCTATTTCTGTAATTGTAATTAGTTGTTTGAACTACTCTAGGTTGATTTCTCCGTGTGATTTTCACTCTCTCTCCACGGCATTTATGCAGTGCAGGAAGCAGCGCTCTGAAGGCGCGAGGCCGTGAACCGTGAGGCAATTTATAGTTGGTGTGAGGCCCAACGACCACCCTTCTCAGCAGCCCGGGGTGGCGGTTAAGCCTGAGGGGCTCAGCATGTTGTCTTCGGGACGGGCTCAGTGCGATTCGTGATCCAGTCTGATTCTTTGTACAGTGAGAGGAAAAGGGAAAGCAATACAAACCGTAAAGACACAAGCGATCTACCCTGGTTCGAGCCCCCACTGCCGGGTAATAGCTCTACTCCAAGCTTGTTGATTATATGGTGGAAAACAGTACAGAGGTGCCGAGACCGGGCTCGGAAGCGCCGATCCCGAGCTTACAAGAGTGGCGACTAAGGACTATGGCTACTACTAGAGAAGTTTTGGACGCGTGTGTTGCTTGAGTGACTTGAGGAAGATGCTGAATCGCTTTCATCACCTGGCCTCGACTGGGTCCGAGGCCTTTTCTTTTATAGGCGCGGTAGGTCGTCTGGGTCGCCCGGAGCTGGTGCGGCGGCCCCGCGCCCGTTCTTGCTTTACTGGCGGTGCCCTTGTCTCATTCTGGAGTTTGTCTGGTCTCGAGCTTGCAGGGAAAAACTGGTCAGGTTAGTACTGGACACGTGTTTATCTTGGGGTGCCGATACGGGGAGGAAATCTTCTTTGGAGAGAAAGCACTTTTCCTTTATCCCCGATATAGCATTGACTGGACCAGGCCAACCTCACGCCGCCCGTTGGGGGCGTCGCGTAGTGTAACAACCGTTGCCACCTGCCAAAGGGGGCAAACAACAAACCGAGTTGCCCTCTTGTTTCTCCCGGGCTGCGGGTTTTCGGGGAGACATAGTTCTTCCGATCAAGGCCAGGAAAAGTGCGGTGAGATATGACAGTTGTCGCCACCTGCCCATGGACAGGCGGACTACCCGAGGGGCTCTCTCTCGGGCTAAGGATAACCCGGGAGGCGCATGGCGCCCATTGAGAACGCTGATCGACTGGTCAAGTCGAGAAGACACGACGGGTGGGCGCTTCCTTTAGTACGGTCGGGGACGGCCTTTTGGACCCTTTGAACGTACGGTGGGTTGGTACGGAATCGACCCGGACCCACCTCAGGATGGGCCGCTTACCAATCACCAACAACAACGAATGCTAATCGATAATACTAGGAACTGTGTTGGCTCAAAATTTAAGTCATAAGAAAAATCATCGATACCTCTTTCAAAATAACAGCGACGAAACCGTCTTACGCGTAGCAAATACTCGCGACTAGACACCTTTCGTGGGTAGCTTACCGGCGTGCAGGCAGACCAATCGCATCGGTCGGGCCTCGATTTGAAGCCCGACCAGCTGGTCAGGTCGGGTTCAGACCCGGAAAATTTTAAAAATCAGTCTTGCAAGTTTGGGTTTTGAAACGGGTTTTCTGATTTTGGATCGGATTCAACTCCGGATTTGTGACCCGATGCGTCGGGACAGATCGGGTTGGGGCCGACCCGAACCCGTCCAAGCCGACGGATGATCAAATCTACTCGTGACAAAAGATCACGCGTGCACCGAGACGCTAACGGCGTGGGGGTACGTAACGGCCACCAAACCCGGCACCTAACGGCGCCGTCACGCCCGTGCCTTGTACGTTTCTTCTTTCTTTCCCCGGATTTGCGTGGTGGGGACGGACTCCGCAACCGCCTCACCCCCTCCTCTCCCTAGTATAAATCCCCACCCCCCTCCTCTCCTCCCCACACATCCAATCCAATCCCCTCGAATCGAACCCAATCCTCCGGAAAAAAAATCTCCCGAGCGATCGACGCGAAGCCCCTTCGATCTTCTCAAGGTACCCTAATTTCCGATCCGCTTTGCCTTCCCCTCCTGTTCTGTTCGTGTTCTATGAATCTGTAGTCTATGAGTATACTCGCGTAGTGCGTAGATCTGCTGCCGAGTAGTGCGTAGATCTGCTGTTTGAGATGGGGAAACTTGCTGTTCGTCTGTAGTTTATGAGTATACTCGCGTTGATTTTGCATGTTGCCGAGTAGTGCGTAGATCTGCTGTTAGATTGGGGAACTTGCTGTTGACGCATGTTAGATTTGCGGTTTTTGAGATACATCTTCATGTTTTCGCTGCTGTTAATGCATGTTGGATTTGCACCCTCGTTAAGATCGCGTCCGATCTGATCGGCCGATTTGCTTGATCCGTGTGATCGTGCATGAATACTTCCTCTGGTTAATATAGATTTATAGTTGGTTGTATTCATCTAGGTGTCTCCGAATGTTATTTAATCCGAGTGGCTTTCTCATAGATTTCTGGTTCCATATACGCCTGTGCTCGATCCTATAACCCATACATGTGCCGTCTTGGATAGATTGGGCTTCTACCTTTTCTGAATCGGATCTCTGTATTTAGTTCTTATTTAGTCAATTATCTGCGCCGTAGTAATCTCAATATGTTCTAAGAATTTTATTGTTGGTTCAGATTTCAGCATCTAGGCCTTCCATGTATTGTCTGTTGTCCTTGGAAATTTTTATTCATGGTAGCTTATATTATTCCTTCATCAAAGTGACCTAAAATCCATGTTTGATGTCTGATTGTCCTTCAAAGTTTTGTTTTTGAATTGATAGTTTTAATTTCATCCTGCGATGTTTGTAGGTTCCTGTTTTAGCACCGTATCCATTTATTATACGATGTTTCTGGACATTGGTGTTCTTGGTAGCTTACTCTGGTTAATTATTATGTGTGCAGATGCAGATCTTTGTGAAAACCCTCACCGGAAAGACCATCACCCTCGAGGTTGAGTCCTCAGACACCATTGACAACGTTAAGTCTAAGATCCAGGACAAGGAGGGTATTCCCCCGGACCAGCAACGCCTGATCTTCGCCGGCAAGCAGCTCGAGGACGGCCGCACCCTTGCCGACTACAACATCCAGAAGGAGTCCACCCTCCACCTCGTGCTCAGGCTCAGGGGAGGCATGCAGATCTTTGTCAAGACCCTCACCGGCAAGACCATCACGCTCGAGGTCGAGTCCTCGGACACGATCGACAACGTGAAGGCGAAGATCCAGGACAAGGAGGGAATCCCTCCGGACCAGCAGCGTCTCATCTTCGCCGGCAAGCAGCTCGAGGACGGCCGCACCCTTGCCGACTACAACATCCAGAAGGAGTCCACCCTCCACCTCGTGCTCAGGCTCAGGGGAGGCATGCAGATCTTTGTCAAGACCCTCACCGGCAAGACCATCACGCTCGAGGTCGAGTCCTCGGACACGATCGACAACGTGAAGGCGAAGATCCAGGACAAGGAGGGAATCCCTCCGGACCAGCAGCGTCTCATCTTCGCCGGCAAGCAGCTCGAGGACGGCCGCACCCTTGCTGACTACAATATCCAGAAGGAGTCCACCCTCCACCTTGTGCTCAGGCTCAGGGGTGGCATGCAGATATTCGTCAAGACCCTCACTGGCAAGACCATCACGCTCGAGGTCGAGTCTTCGGACACGATCGACAACGTGAAGGCCAAGATCCAGGACAAGGAGGGTATTCCCCCGGACCAGCAGCGCTTGATCTTCGCCGGCAAGCAGCTTGAGGACGGCCGCACCCTTGCTGACTACAATATCCAGAAGGAGTCCACCCTCCACCTTGTGCTCAGGCTCAGGGGTGGCATGCAGATATTCGTCAAGACCCTCACTGGCAAGACCATCACGCTCGAGGTCGAGTCTTGGACACGATCGACAACGTGAAGGCCAAGATCCAGGACAAGGAGGGTATTCCCCCGGACCAGCAGCGCTTGATCTTCGCCGGCAAGCAGCTTGAGGACGGCCGCACCCTTGCTGACTACAATATCCAGAAGGAGTCCACCCTCCACCTTGTGCTCAGGCTCAGGGGTGGCATGCAGATATTCGTCAAGACCCTCACTGGCAAGACCATCACGCTCGAGGTCGAGTCTTCGGACACGATCGACAACGTGAAGGCCAAGATCCAGGACAAGGAGGGTATTCCCCCGGACCAGCAGCGCTTGATCTTCGCCGGCAAGCAGCTTGAGGACGGCCGCACCCTTGCTGACTACAATATCCAGAAGGAGTCCACCCTCCACCTTGTGCTCAGGCTCAGGGGTGGCATGCAGATATTCGTCAAGACGCTCACAGGTAAGACCATCACGCTTGAGGTCGAGTCTTCGGACACGATCGACAACGTGAAGGCCAAGATCCAGGACAAGGAGGGCATTCCCCCGGACCAGCAGCGCTTGATCTTTGCCGGCAAGCAGCTGGAGGACGGTCGTACTCTGGCAGACTATAACATCCAGAAGGAATCGACCCTTCACTTGGTGCTCCGTCTCCGTGGTGGCCAGTAAGGGCCATGGAGTTTGCTGCTTATCCTGGGTTCACTAGTCTGATGTCTGCGTCTCCTGTGTCCTCCAATTGAGTCAAGTGTGTCTGGTTCGTCTCCTGAATTTGTCTGCTCGAAGTTCGTCTTCAACGAAGTCTTATGTCATGTTCGTTAAGTGTATGGAAACGTTTGCTGCTGTGTTGCAGCAGAGAACTATTATGAATAAGTGAACCCTGAACTTTTTATGTGCAATTTATCTGTTCATCGTTTGTGCTGTTGTCTTTTCAGATCTGATTTTGTAGTATTTTTGCTTTATGTTATTTGACTTGTCTGCTCAAATTTTAGAGTAACTTAAGCTTTATGTTGCTTGAAGCAACTCGATTTTTGTAAGACTTTGATCTAGGAGCTAACGCACTAGGCAACTGTGTTTCTGATTTGGGGCCGGGGACTTGGGTGAGAGGTTCGGGATTGGATTAGATGTGTTTGCCTTGGCTTTTGCCGGAGGATTCTCATGGGCGGCGGGTTTTTCAGTTCTGGTTTACGGCAGCGGGTTTTTCAGTTCTGGTTTACGGCAGCAGGTCTTCCGTTTCAGTGCTGGATGTAGGTACATGCGTGTGCTGCTTCGTACCATTAATTTGTGTCTAGTAGCAAATATGCAAACCACCAACTCGATTACTCGGCTGTGATCACATGAGTAGTTTGAAGCAGATTTTGTGAGCTCCTCTGCGAGGTCGTCGCGTTGCGGCTTCGCAGCGTGTTTATATTTTTGGTTTTGCTACAGGCGACTAATTTTTAAATAAGTCTCAGTCGATTTTTATATGGCTAGATTCTATCGTTAGATCTTTTGAATGTCCTATAAGATGTTTAATCAACGGTCTAAAAAATCGAGTGAGAGATAAATAACTCTCAGGCGTCTGATGATAAATCAGTCCTTATATTTTTGTTCCAGCGCCAAGGCGCCTGTTCTATTTTCCATGTTTTTTCTCTTCATTCCTCATCATCTCTAACCTTCGAAGAAATTCCTGAAGAGAACGCTTCGAAGAAATTCTTGAAAAGAACGAAAAGAGAATTTCCTTGTAAGAAGAATATACAGAAAAATTTCTTACAAAGAAAACTGGAAAGAAATTTTATTGGAGCGTCTCGAGTGACCAGAATCTTTTCTCGAAAAAAAAAAGATCTCCGAAGAGATGTTGAAGATGGTCTAAGGAGCACTCAGGAGCATCGGCTGGTATCAGTCCTCAGTTTAGATTGCAGTAATTTCCAATGGGGCTTTGACCGTTGTTGTGTAGGTTGGAGCAGAGCGCAGGAACCTCAACCCTTTGATCCTGCTCGATGAGCTCTCACTTCTCACGTGAATAATTTCGATTCGCTGCCCTTAGATTTTGCAATTTCTGGTTCTTGAATGATCAATTTTTCGTTTTGATTATATCAACACTGCATGATTTCTATCACCGTCTCGTTCATGTTTTGGTGGAATGATCATTGTCACCGTGAATTCAAATAGTATTGCTAATTATGATGCTCTGTTTGATTTCTGTCTTGAATTCGATTTTGGTGTCAATTTGGGCACATCATTGCTTGGCTTATTAGTGTTGTTCTTGGTGATTTCTGTAGTTTCTCGCTCCTCGTGTGCATCTTGTGGTAGGGATTTTTAGAAGAAGCCAGAACAAAGTACTACCTTCATTTTTTTTAAAGTACTACCTTCATTTTTTTTTGTTTTGACGCCTTTAACTTTTCGACACGTTTTTGACCATTCGTCTTATTCAAATTATTTTGTAAATATCATTTATTTTCTTGTGATTTGTTTTATCAATAGAGGTACTTTAAATATATTTTATTTTTTTTAATCTTTGCACTAAATTTCTGAATAAAACGAATGGTAAAACACGTGCCAAAAAATCAAAGACGTCAAACAAAAAAAGGTACTCCGTACATAATCAGAAGAAATGGACGGCAACGGGAGCCATTACGGTAGACCGCAATTTTTTTTTCCATGGGTACCCGTTTCTTGGGCCATTGCGGCCATGCGTGAGCAGCCCAGCCCACCGAGCAACCCAGTTGCATCGTGAGGTCTAATAAGCGACGAGCCTAAGCGTTTTTGATCTAGCTTAATGACTTTCTCTGATGTGGAAACCTATTTTCTGAGTCGTGAAAAAGGCACAATCCGATATTGATCAGCGAAGCAGAGAGTGAAAACAACTGCCCGGTACAATTTGCGTGTCCACCAAGAAAAGATAAAGGTATAGAAACCTTCTTCCTGATCGACCGGACCGAACTGAACTTGCCGTGACCGATCAGGGGGCTGTAATGCTTCAATCGATCGATTTTCCTTACGCACCGAATACAAGGCGACAAATCATGTGCTCTAGGCCCTTTTTGCTTTCGTGTTTTTGTTTAATTTTGGTTGTAGTTGACAAGCCAATAATAATTTTAAAATTTTATAAAAGGGACTAAACAAATTAATAAAAGAAATGAGGATCTTTGAAAAAAAAAATCCTACAAAGCCTCAGGAAAATTATTTTAAAATATTACACTGAATGGTTTATACAAAAATAACAAAATTGGCAAACTGAGTCAAAACTATATTAAAACAAGGAATCAAAGAAAGTTGAATCGGCGTAGCATGAAGCTAGGATAGAGCACGACCCACATGAGGCGTGCGCTGGCTTAGGGGCCGAGCGTGCGTCAGACGGGCATATACGCGGGTTCCTAGACGGAGGCACGCAATGCGCGGGGACGTCGACCAAAAGTGCGCGGATGACACCGTGAAGACGAGTTGTGCGGACAACAACAGCGGCATATAGTAGATCGAATCTAAACCCTGTTTTTTCACCGATCTCGTGTCTGGTTCTCATAGTACCACTTGCTAGCAATTAACAAATCAAAGATCGAACATGAGACAAATTTTTTACGTGTAAAAACCTTTACGAAAAAAACCATGAACGTCAATCGGTGAACTTCATTGTATCATGAGAATACATAGGAATAATAATGAGACGTCTATTCTCCTATATGATTTACGAGAGGTATTTTTTTTATGGAAAACAAGAAGTATATATGGGAACCGTGAACTCTAAAATTTTGGATCCCGCGGTCTGCCACTTGCTTAGACCATGGAGTTAGAGCTGTGGAGATGTTTCCAGAAGTGTGGTTTGCTTCTCGTCAAGAATCTTGTGCCCTATAAAGAGAACTCGGCACGCGCCTTCGCGTGACTATGTACGCGTTTGTCGACGTTTCAAGACACCGCCTCCTCCGTCTCTCCCTCTCAAAAAAAAAAAGACACCCCCTCCCATGCACACAGCGATGAACAGCGCGTCGGTTGCTGCAAAGGCTAAGGCTAAAGTCGATCTTTAATTGATGGCTAAGAGCGTGTTTCTGTCTTGATTTAATATTCATCATTCGCAAGCATGCATGTTGCTCGTCAAAGTACAACAGCACGAGCAGTACAGCTGCTGCAAATATGCAACTCCCATTGGATCCGTGCTACTGCTTATGTTGCGCTCGACAAGAACGTCCCAACCATCCAGGTAGAGATGTCTGAAAAATGCGTGTCTCGTCAGGTCGTCACACGCATGATGAACACACTGTCGTCTTTCGATCAGATGTATATATATGCATACACATGCATTATATATACTTTTGATGCAGCTAGCAGCAGCCGGGACATCAATTCATCGCCGTACGTCATGTGTTTAACTAATCAACTGACTACGTAATAAAAGAACCATACCATGATATCGTGTTAGAATTGTATTTTTGCTGGTAAACTGCTAGATGGTTAAGCACCAACCACAATGCCAATATTGTGCGCTGACCATACAGGTTCAAATGATGCGGGTACGTATGCAGAGTGAGCCTGGTTCTTGGCTCCTACACCCTCTCTCTCTCTCTCTCTCTCCCTTCCCTCTCCCCCCTTTCTCTGTAGGTGTTTGCTGCTGCCGAGTCGGCCACACTAGTGGTGGTCCGGCCAGATGTACTTATGTGTCGTCTGGATTCGACGGTAGTGTTGTGGCATTGTGTCCATAACAATAAGGGGGCATCCTCTACTAGCCTACATGGTAGGGGAGGAGAGAGGAGTGCTCATGGGAAGAGAGAGAGAGAGAGAGAGCCCACTAGTGAATTGAGGAAAATCTGGTGGCCAAGGGTGGCCACGATATAGGGGTGGGGGCAATGGGAAATACCCTTTTTGCCCCCAAACCCTAGGTGCCCAGGGGGCATATTAGTACATCCGCAGTTTACATTAATGGGCCGTGGGCCTCCCTATACAAGTAGTCTATTCAGTTTCAGGCCACATGCACCTCCGGGCGGCCTAAAAGATGGAGCACCCCCAAACCCTATGATACAATAGGCAGGTTGCTCGAATTTGGTCCCAATGGTTCATCCTCACTGAGCCTCTTTCCTCGCCGACCTCCCCCTCCCCCACCCCTCCACCCCGGGCCATCGCTCCTCTGTGTCATCGCAGCTTCTCCCCTCCTCACATGGGGAGCTCGGTGACCTGTGGCGGGTTTTGTCCGTTCATCCAGAGCTCTGCTCATCGGTGCTTGGTGACATCGGTGATGTTCGTGGTGGCGCGGGAGGCAACTCTTACCAAGGGCTAGATTGCTGAGAGTTGACTGGATTCGTAGCATCGAAGATCAATGATAACCGGTTTTAGAATGGCAAAACGTTGGTTCATCGATGGAGGCGATGTGTTGAGGACAGATGGTGCGAGCCGAGAGGGTTAATTAGGTGATGACCGGGATAACATAGGTCAGCTGCATGGGATTGGCGGTGACCAGTTTTGGTAGTCACACATTGATGTGGATTGGTAGTGTGTTCGTCTCTACAACAAGTTGTCGGTGTAGCGTCATAATATTTTTTGTTGCTATTTGGCATTTTTATTTTTTTCTTGTGCTTACTTTTTCTTTAATGGAACATAAGAGTTTTTTCCCTATTGCTAAAAATAGATCAAATAATTGTTATTCTGCACCCAAATCACAAGATACTCATCTTTGCACTTTCACATGGAAGGGTTGGTCCATAGAAAGGATGACAAAAATCTTGTAGAGACAACCGTATAATTTGTTCATTGCACAGTACACACATTACTAGACTCGACCGCCAAAATTGAAAAAAAGAGGCAAATCTGAATAAGAACACAAGAAAAAAGAAAGTCTGATTAGTGCTCATTTCTTAGACATGAATTTACATGTTCCTCAATAATTGTCCCTTCAGGACCGTTGTCTGCCAACTTGCATTGAGATTGATAACAGCGAAGACGTGTGTGAGGAAAATATTAGTTAGTAGTATGAATCATGCTTGATTAGCCAGCTGTTGTCAAGGTTGTATCAGTCATTAACCAAAAAGCATGGCAGTAACGTGGGTGATTAGCATTCCCATTACTTCATGTGGATTATGGAGTACTAATCAGATATTGAACTGATTTTAAGTTTTAAATAAGATGACGAGCTGATTTTGTTCTCTCTCTGTCGGAAGCATACAGGGTGGTCCTGAACTTTTTTTGAAGGGAAAGGCAGGAGAGCTGCCATCCATTCATTGATAGACGAAGAAGAACGGTGCGACGCATCAAAGTTACAAGAGTTACAACGCAGCATGGCTGCTTCACACCCCTGCCAAACGGCCGCGCCCACACGCACAAGGCCAAGACCTTGCGGCAACACACAACTAGAAGGAAGGGAAGGGGAAGGAAACAACACCGGACACGCCGAGCGCACCACCAACACACACAACGACAGACGACTCCGAATTAGCAGACCTAGTAGACAACCAAGAAGTGCAGCAGTGACTAACACGACGCCTCCAACAAGGTAACGACGGGTAAGACCCGCCGTCGTCGTGCGACCACCAGGGTTTTCACCCGAAATGAGGAAAGGGGCTGTAAGATGATGCCTCCAACGAGGGGAACGTCACCAAAGGTGACGCCACCATCCGCCTAGCAATGGGTAGGGCTTTCGCCCAAGCCCCTCCCCCCATCAAAGCACAAAGCGGCTGCCATAGAAGAATACCAACCGAGTCGCAGACTGAAGCCGCAGGGCCGAAGAGCACACGAAGCTCCGCCACTTAACACGGAAGACGCCGCCCACAGCAACAAGCACCCCGTAGCAGAAGGAGGTCCAAGACGACGAGGGCGGGACCAAGCCAAGCAACGAAGAACCGCAGACACTCTCGGAGGGGAGCGTGTGTGTGCCAAAGTCAATGAGCGGGGGCAACGAGGGCACCATGAAGCCGAAGAAGTAGGCCACCCGACCCCGCCACCCGTCGAGGAAGACGCCGCCACCACCATCTAGCACCTCGCAGAGAGGGGAGGGAAAGACAACGAAAGCGGGACCTCGCCAGGTGGAGGGAGAGCCGAGCCCCATGACCTAGCAAGAAAGAGGCCGCCACCGCGAACGTGCACCTCACAGGGAGGGGAGGGCAGAACGACGGTAAGCGGGACCTCGCCAGAGAAAAGGAGCACGGTGGGTACGCTACTACCGAAGGCATAGTGGACGCCACAACCCCGGAGTTGATTTCCAGCAAAGCGGCGACTACGAAGACGCCGGCACGCCCCTGGAGCTCACAAGCTTCGACCACGCCAACGGCGGGGCGGCTAGATCTGACCTCTGCCGATAGATCTAGCTAGCACCGCCGGCGTGGACCCTCGGCGACCTCACCGGCAAAGGCGGGCACAAGGGAGGGTAGGATGGAGACTGGAGAGGTAGATGAACGGGAGGGGTAGGTGGGCAGCAGCCCGTCGGCCGCGGCGAGGAAGAGAGCCTGGCTGAGATGGATCGGCACCGCCGGTGTAGAGGGAGGTCGGGGGCACCCTCCATAGGCCGGATCTGCGACTCGTCGGGGCCGGGTCAGCGCCGCCGGCGAAGAGGAAGGACGAGGAGACCCTCCGATGGCCACCACCGAGGAAAGGGAGGGGACGCGCCGGATCTGGGGGAGGGAGGACGCCGCCGGCGAAGAGGGGGGCCGGGGAGAACCTCCGCTGGCCAGATCTGAAGAGAGGGGGCCCACCAGCAGCGTCGGCCGGGTTCCGCGGCGGCAAATCACTGGCTGTGGTCTTGGTCGGGAACCGCCGCCAACGAGGAGGAGGGGAGGAGGAAGGGAAGGAAACCGGAGAGGTGGGGGCCGCCATCCAGCGGTGGCCGCCGCCCGCCCGCCCGCAGGCGAGGCAAAGCCGTCTGACCGTGGGCTAGCCCGGCCGTCGTCGTCGTCGCCGCCCACTCCGGCCGCCGCGCCGCCGCCTGCGGCCTGGTCGCGCCCGCCGGATCCGGCCGTCGTATTGCCGCGCCGCCGCCGCCGTCGCCGCCAGCGTCGGCGAGCCGTGCCGCCATGGGCGGCCCGGCCGTCATCGTCGCCGCCAGCGCCGCCGCGCTCCGGCCGAGCGCGCCGCCTCGCGCGCCGTTGCGACGCCTTGCCGAGATCCGGCCACCTACGCCGGATCCGGCAGACTAGCGCCGCTTCGCCGGTCTTGACACGCGCCCGCGCCTCGGCGGCGGCGGGGAAGGCTTGGAGTAGAGGACGAGAGGAGGAGGCCGCCGCCGCCGCCGGCCGGCGGCGGCGGTGGCGGCGGCGGCGCTAGGGTTTGGGAGGGGTTGGACGGGGTGGCAGTGACGCCCCCGAGCCGCCCCCTGAGAGCGACGCGAGGGCCTCTGGTTCTTGCATCGTCGTTTCTTGCTAGACTGGTAGACAAGCCATAATGGTCCTGAACTAGATCAAAGGAAATGAGAGCTAAATTGCACCTTATAGGTTGTTCATCAGGGAAAAAGGAAGTACCTCATAGGTTGGCAACTTGGCATTGCGTGCAATCCATAGCAATGCCACGCGCACACACACTGTCAGTCATTAATCACTTCCTGGTGACAAGTTATTCCAAAAGCTCTCCTTCAGAACTGAGCGAAAAATATTTGAAGTTCCTTTTGTTGGATTCACTC
Source organism: Raddia guianensis (assembly GCA_036346415.1). Classification (NCBI taxonomy): domain Eukaryota; kingdom Viridiplantae; phylum Streptophyta; class Magnoliopsida; order Poales; family Poaceae; genus Raddia; species Raddia guianensis. Next base: position 3,375,782 of record CM070539.1, on the reverse strand, counting down.
TCTTTCCCTTCTGTAAAGCCTTGTTTTACCACCTTGTCTCTCGGAAGGATGATGGAGCCCGTGAAAACAATAACTTGACATCAAATTTGTTGAGAGAAAGACAAGAGAAAAAACGAAAGATAATTGTGCATTTATCATCATCAACAGTAGGCATCAAGATATTCAGAATACCATTATGCTAAGCGACTTCGACTCCCCCTCTATATTTCTCCTCTAAAACACTATTAGCATCCCCTCTATCTATCCTTCTAAAATTCCTTCATAAATTACACAATTCTCTAAAAGATTCCTTCTCTCGAGTATTATAGAAACCCGTCCTTTATAATAACCATCGGGCTTGTCAGGACAGCAGGTAGCGACCAGACTGGCTGTCGGTGAGCACCACGAGGACCAAGAACAAGAGCCAAGAACACGACCATGTGTTGCTCTAATAAAAAAAGGAAAAGGTAAGCAGTGACATGGCCTAGCCGCTCTAATTTCTAGTGACGCTGCAGTCAGCTTGGTTTGGAGCAAGGGCACTGTCACAGTAACATAAAGGAAGGTGACGAAGCTTCAGGGATAGGAACAGCATCTCTGCTCGTAGCCGAGCTCTCCATGGCCAGATTTCAACTAGGCCTCGCATGGTATACCATCATGGCACACGCAAACACAATGCGTGTCTTGCATGATGCATCTACTGTTCTACTCGTCCTTGCAGTGCCATCTTAAATGACAATAGCCATATCCTACCGGATGATCGCTGCTCATCCAGTGCTCAATGTTCAATTGTTCAAACCATTTTCTTCAGTACAGAGCTGTACTTGTGCATGCAGCTCGTGTACATGATGCGGCGATCTGAAGCATGGGAGGGTTTTTCAGCAGAGCTGTACAGGGCTGAGAGGAAGGGAAAAGTGCAGGGGATGTCACGAATTTTCTGCGCTTTTGGTGGCACTTCAATGTCTCCATATGGGGATGGATGGGAAGCTGAATCATGCACCCTGATCCGCATCAATGCATGCGGACGAAGCAAGAGGGGATAGAAACAGGCAAGTGTGTCGTGTGGCACTGGATTGGAAATTCTTTATTATTCTTCTATAACTGAATTGGTGGGTCGAAAAAACCAAAACTAATCATCGGTGTTAGATTTGAGAATGCTTTGTTTTGTGGCATTGAAATTTAAAAAAAAGCCAGGAGTGTTTAAAGGTTAATAAAAATAGTTTAACTGTTTAAGCAAAAAAAAAAATATAAAGAACATGCTCTGCGAGCAGCTTTTGTTGGGCATCCCTCACATATTACTGCATGGTTCTTTCGGCCAATGGGTTGAAATAAATTGTTTGCTTTTCTTTATGAATTCACGAGAAAACCTAAATCGGACGGTGTCTGCCTTTCGTTACAAATTCATCTAAAAAACTAAGGGACCAACTAGAACGCAGGCGTCTGCGTTTTGCGTTTCGTGCAAGTGCTCCTTTTTTCAGTACGATTGTATAGAAATTTCACCGTACAGAAGTACTGAAAAAACAGTACAAAAAAAGTGAAAAAAAATTTGTAAGGTATAAATCGAGCAAATTAGAGAGATAGAGAGGAGTAGATCAATGGGCCGTTGGCGGCGGGCGTGGCGGATCGGTGGTGGCGGCGGCAGTGATGGTGAGTAAGCGTGGCAGCGGCGAGCAGCAGCGTCCTTGGCGTCGGCGGCAACCTGATGGTAGCGTCGGCGTGGCGGCGAACGGCACGCGCTTGCTTGTGAAGCATGTGGTATGTGTGTGTAGAAGCAAAACCGAAAAACTAAACCAATAAGAAAAGGCAAATACTTCGCTTATATTTTTCAACTATTTCTCCACATGCATGTTTCCTTCAACCTCGCTTTGAAACATATTTTTCAACAACCCATAACCCCGAGGCTTCCTTAGGAATATGAAGTTAAACCGACGAAAAGACAATATATATACTTCAATGACATGGAAAGATGCACAATGACGGGAAAGACAACATATTTCAACATAACGAGTTAATAGAAAGAACTCAAACCGATAGAAAAAGGACAACATATTTCAACACAACAACAAAAAAAGACACGTAATGATGGGAAAAGCCAGCATGTTTGAATACAATGAGACAACGTAAAGAAATGAAGCTGACGTAAAAAGGCAATATATTACTGTAACACAATGACAAAAAGACGCAATGATCGAGACAAGCCAACCTGTTTAACACAATGTGTGCATCAGCCTCACTACAGCTCACACATAACAAGTGTGATACTGGCACGAAGACGCACGGTGCTGCAGCCAGATGGAGGAGGGGACGCGTCACCATTCACCAACGCTTCGACGCATGGCGAATGGCAGCTTCAAGCTGACGCACACCGATACGTACGTACGCACGATTGCTCTACTGCAACTGAACGTCTCTGAAGACGACGACCGGCAATGGCGGCTTGAGCAAGCCGTGGCTCCATTTGTGCTCATGCCATCAGCGCGAAGAACTCGCCCAAATCGAGTAGCCTTTTCTCGCGCGCCATTGATCAGAGCTTGCTAATCGCTTCCGGTCTCCTTCCCTCGACGTCGGTCTCTCTCTACCTACTTGCTAATCGCTTAATTTATGGGATTAGCAGCTGCCGCGTGGTTTAATCGAGCTTAAACCAAACCCCACTGACCTGCAGGCTGCCACGTATCCGTCACCTTCTTCTTCTTGGGTGTGTATATAACCAAGAACTGCCTAGCTGAGAAGCTCAAAGCCAAGAACCACTCGGGTCGATCGAGCTCGAGAGAATTAATGGTGATGGCGAGGATGGGAGGCGGCGCGGCGGTGACATTGGTGGCGGTGGTGGTGGCGGCGGCGGTTCTTGCCGGGGTGGCGGAGGCGCAGCTCCGGGACGGGTTCTACGAGCACAGCTGCCCCCGCGCGGAGCAGATCGTGAAGCACTACGTCCAGCAGCACGTCCCCCACGCGCCCTCCGTCGCCGCCACCCTCATCCGCACCCACTTCCACGACTGCTTCGTCAGGGTACGTACGTCGGCCTTCGCCGCCGCGCGGGCTGCCGGCGCCGGTGACTATGGTGGTGCTGATGTAGTGATGTGTGCGGCGTCGATCGTCAATGCAGGGGTGCGACGCGTCGGTGCTGCTGAACGGGACGAACGGCGGCGAGGCGGAGCGGGACGCGACGCCGAACCTGACGCTGCGCAGCTTCGCCTTCATCGACGCCATCAAGCGCGTCGTCGAGCGGGAGTGCCCCGGCGTCGTCTCCTGCGCCGACATCCTCGCCCTCGCCGCGCGCGACGCCGTCGGAGTCATCGTAAGCGCTGCGCCGCCGCCGCCGCCACCACCCCCATCTCCTCCCCCGCCGGCAACCTCACGTCCTCACCTCTTCTCGCATTGGTCAGGGCGGGCCGTTCTGGCGGGTGCCGACGGGGCGGCGCGACGGCCGGGTGTCCATCAAGCAGGAGGCGCTGGATCAGATCCCGACGCCGACCATGAACTTCAGCCAGCTCCTCCAGTCCTTCAACAACAAGAGCCTCGACCTCGCCGACCTCGTCTGGTTATCAGGTAAAAAAACAAAAAAACAAAATCACTTCATCCGTTTCCTCATTGCTTCCCTGATCAACACCACGGCCGATCAAAAGCTAGCTTGGTGAATTAACCGCAGCGTGAGCGTCTTATAAGATGTTTTATTGTAAGACAAGGTGATTAGTATTCACTATTCAGGGCAGGGTACACAGGTTAATCCTGTATATATGTTGTTTCCAAGCACGTGGCACCGACACATTTAGTGATGTAACGATCGGTGAAGCATAAGCAGTGGCCAGACAGGTCAGTAGGGTTCCGTTTAGTACTCCAGATATGATTATATGAAATGTGGTAGTCTCCCCACAACACAACTTGGACCATTCATTTTTGTTGAATATATATTATATATATAATATTGCCACAATACTTTCAAAGGTAGTTTTTTAGTGTGTAATTTTTTATTTTAACCAAAGATAAAATATGTAAAATATATCGATATCGATATCTATATTTATAAAATTTGGATTGGAGATAGTAGCCCAGCAAATTCAGGGTTCAAAATTTTGCTTAGCCCCTGAATCCCGCTTCCTATCAAAATTTGACATTCCAATTTTTTGTGTGCAAAATCACATAGATTGGTGAAAAGTCAGTATTGGCAACTGGTATTTTATTTTCAAACAAAAAATTTGGTAGTGTTTACCGGAGAAACAAGTGAAATTATCGAAAAAAACTGACATATCCTCATTTCTTTGAAGGCGAAATATGTGGTGCAAACCACTGTTTTCGTGCAAACCCGTGAAAACCATATATAAAAGTTTTGTAAATTCGTGAAAACATTACTGTAGATAGGTAGTTTCTCCCAAACGATGTTGAGTTTAGACTTGAGATTTGATGGTGATGTAGTTCGTGCACATACCTATCTACAGTAATGTTTTCACGAATTTACAAAACTTTTATATATGGTTTTCACGGGGTTTGCACAAAAACAGTGGTTTGCACCACATATTTTGTCTTCTTTGAAAGCCCAGTGAAATCTTCCAAGTTTCATTTCCCCAATTTTACATTTGAAAATTAAGTTTTTGAATATGAAGCGGTTAGGTTTGGGATACTGATTTTGGTCTGGAACATCGAAATCCCGTGAAACGAAAATAGTGGGTTGAGTTGCATCAGGGCCATCTAGCTAGCTTCGTCGATTTCTTTACATGTTCAGTCAGCATTTCAGCAACTATAGATCGAGCTCCTACCCACTCACATGATCAATAATTTTGTCCTCAAACAGACGTTGCCGTGTAGAGAAGGAAGGGAACTTAAAATATATGCCATGTGTGCAACCGATCAACCAGGCTACAAAAATATGGAGTAGGACTGAACAGACCTCGCAACGTCTGACAGTACAGACAACGCGTCTCGCTTAATATATACCAAAGTTCAGGTTACTCTTGCTTAATTAGGGGTCAGGACGGCTGAACACTTCCATTGCATCAAAGCTAAAACAGCTAATTAAGTTGGCATACTGAGCATGCCCAACAAAAAAAAGGAGGCTTTTAATTGGCAACAACCAGTTTGTTCAGTACAATGCAGTGTAGCACAGCTGCACAATCTTCCTGTTCTGTTTTCTTTGTCAGGGAGAATGTAGCACAGATATGGACATACTAACCACTCTTTTATCCTTATCAACTGTGTCATATAATTAAAAAAATAATATTAAGCCAGGAATTAATTGCATCTGAAAAATGACGGTACCAGGATCCATCTGTTCATAACTGTATGAACTGGAAGCACTGGGATATATACGAGTACGACTAGCTAGATACCATGCCACTGATGCAAATTGCAGCATAAGTCCCTGAGCAAGTGTCTACTTGCTGACCTTCTAGACAGCTAATCCATAATATCCGTAGATTTTCCAGTCATCTCGCTAACATAACACAAGGTCTATACGTGTTAGAGGTTGAAAATCCTTGTATACACATGAAGCTATGATGACATCTTGGACTACTCCCACTCTGTACCTGTTCGTCAAGTTTTGACGGGCTTAGTTAGGGTCAATGATTTGCAACTGTTTAATTGTATGTGGATATTAATGGGCAACCTGTTCTGACGCTGACATGCATGCTACTGCTAACCACATCGGTCCATCCCTACCTATCAAGATTGAGAGCTTGACAAAGAAACAATTCGTGTGTTCTTTACTCGTCAGCATGCATTCAGTTGGTACTTTGAAAGTAGGTTAATGTTAATCACATTCGTAACATTGTAGTTTTGTGAAGTCTCACTTAACTAGCTAGCTACGGTAAATCAACGAATCCTGCAAAACTCAGGTTCTTGTGTATTACCTGCATGCAGGGGCGCACACCATCGGCATCGCGCACTGCAACTTTTTCAGCGAGCGGCTGTACAACTTCACCGGCAAGGGCGGCCCCGGCGACGCCGACCCGTCGCTGGACCCGGCGTACGCGGCGAACCTGCGGCGGCGCAAGTGCACCACGCCGGCGGACAACACGACGATCGTGGAGATGGACCCCGGCAGCTTCCTCACCTTCGACCTCGGCTACTACCGCGGCGTGCTCAAGCGCCGCGGCCTCTTCCAGTCCGACGCGGCGCTCATCACCGACGCGGCGGCGAGGGCCGACATCGAGAGCGTGGTGCGCAGCCCGCCGGAGGTGTTCTTCCAGGTGTTCGCGAGGTCCATGGTGAAGATGGGCATGGTGGGCGTCAAGACCGGCTCCGAGGGGGAGATCAGGAGGCGCTGCGCCCTCGTCAACACCTACTGATCGATTGATCGATCGCCGGAGTGATCAGCGGATGGATCGCCGCCGCCGCCGCCGTCGTCGTTCTTCTTGCCTTCTTGGTGGTGCGCCGATCGTGTTGCATGTCTGTTAATCCAGTGATTCTTTTCGTTCCTTTTCTCGATCGATCTGTTTCTTCCTCGTGGTGGCTGAATTCCTTTTCCAAATGTAATTTTTGCATGTATGTTTGTGCTGTTTATTCCCTGCAAATTGTTTCAGTGATAGTCTGATAGATACATACATATGCGTATATACAAAATGCATGGAAATGATATAAATGGCAGTGGGTTTTGCTGCCAGGTATGGTCATGCATGCACTTCTGTTTTTTTCCCCTAATTCCTTACTCGAAGAAAGGGGCATGAGTTTGTTCTTGCCAATCACCTCATGCTCCTATATAGGCCTTGTTTGTTTCAGATTAATGTTGAGTTGCGTTTTACTGTAGTAAATTTATGACCCACTCGAAAGACGTTTTAAAAAATTTAAAATATTAAGAAAAAATATTTTGTGAACATTAAGAAGAACTATTTAAAACCCCAAAAAAATAACTACAAAATATTACAGCATTTCGCCTATACAAAAATAACAAATTTTCATTTAATTTAATCTGAAACAAACAAGGCCATAGTTAGGACATTACGAATTTTTTTAGGAAGGATAATTTCATTAATATCAAGACAGTACACCTTTTTACTGAGAGTCCCTTACACACATCACAAATAGAAACAAAGCACTAGAACGGCCACACTGCATTAACACCCTTGCACACACGTTGTGTTGTGGTATGTCGACGGACTAGGAGTAACAAATCCTTCTGACGCCATCGCCATCGCCGGAATTCCGGAAACACAACCCCTAGCCTAGACCCGCTGCCAATTGTAACCGGAGCTGCGACCAATGGAACCTTCAACGCGAGCACATCGGGTTGGTTGTCAATGTATCTGTGAGATAGGGCCACCGCCACCGTTACTGAAGAACAAAGCGTCCAAGCCACCTTCGACATGACAGAGGCGACCATGCCGAAAGGAGTTGCACCATCATCGCCATCGAATTCAGCAACACAAAATATGACGAGACGAGGGACGCAATCCCTTCCTCCGCAAAAGCTTCCAGCTCCCTCAAATCTGAAGCACCAAGGACCACAAATTGCCTTGCATCTGATCCGATCGTTTAACCATAGCTAACCCTAAATAGCTATACTAATATTGTACAACTATCGCGCGTGGATCCCCAGTCGGCCTCAAGCACCAGCAACCATGAGGCCACCGATAGCGAAAGGACCGATGAGATCCATGACGACGCCGAAATCACCTTGCACTCACCCTCTTTTCTCTTGCAGCGATAGGAAAAGGGAACTGGGCATAAGTTGAGAGGGCAGATCTTCAAAGTAATTATTTGGGCAATGAAAGCAAAGTGAGAATGCCTCGTCGTAGTCTAGAGAAGGGGGAAGGTCGTCTTAGGATATTATGAATTGGTCGGCTTGAAGGGCATGAGTTGTTCTCGCTCAATCTCACTCGGTTCTCAAATGGTCTTTTAATGCAAAAATACATCTAAACTTTTTTTTTCAAAAAACAATTGGGTTCTTCTCTTTACTCTTCTCTCCCAATCCTTGGAGTGAAGCTGGTTGGTGGTTGGCTGGTCCACGTGTGACCATGGTGGCATGATCTCTACAGTCAAAGGCAACATCGGTTAAAGGCAAGCAATCATGGAAATTTTATATCTGTTGAAAAATGCTATAGTTTTGAAAAATTTTACCATCTTTAAGATACAATTTACACCACTAAATACTACTCCCTCCGTTCTAAAATGTAAGACGTGCATGTATTTTAAAAAGTCAATGTTTAGAACGTTTGACTAATAATTATGCTAGGAACATATATGTTCAATGTTATGCATGTGATATAGTTAGATTCATATTTGAAAATACTTTGATATGATGTTAATTTTATAGTTATTGATGATATAATATGAAAAAAATAATGGTCAAAGTTTATGTTTGTTGACTTCATCAAAAAATTATATGCCTTACATTTCAGAACGGAGAGAGTATTATAATTTAATTGTGAACCCAACGCAGATACTTTATTATGGGTGTAGAGATGATTTTCATGTATCGATCTAAATGTTTTTTTTTAAAAAAATGGATGGCTAATTTTTTAAAATTCTGGTGGACATATACTAAAAGTAAAAAATGTTTATTTGGTCACTCAACTATACCTCTTAGGCTAAATTGGTCCTTGAACCCAAATATCCAATTTGATCAACCCTGAACTATCAAAATTGAACCAAATTGGTCCTTTAACCAGTCAACATGGTGGTTTTGCAGATTTTTCGCATATGTGGCAGTCACATGGCCCCTCCACACCACCCTCTCTATCCACGCTCAATTCTATCTCTCCGCACCTCGTTTTTCTCCCTCTCACTCCTATCCTCTCTCTATCTCTCTCTCTCTCTCTCTCTCTCTCTCTCTTCTCCAATATGATGATAACAGCCCTCACTCCAACGTAGAGCGGATGGTAGCGTTGGCGGTGGGCCTCGCACATAGGAGATGGCGTATGGCAGTAGCGGTCAGTGAAGACGGAGGTGGGTGGCGGGGATAGGTAGGACGCTGGATCTGCGACGGAGAAAGGCTCTCAACGATGGCGATGGAGGAGGGCGTCGTGGGGCGTGGGAAGAGGTGCAGGGGTTGGCGTCGCAGAGGCGCTTCACGGGACCATGCGATCGTCGCTGAGCATGACGCAGACACGCGGTAGATGGTGCCTAGGCTTCCACAATCGAGTATCTTCGCCGACACACACATCAGCGTCTCTAGCTCGACCCGGCTCCTCCTCAGGTGTTGCACAATCCTAACAATCTCCAAACGACATGGGCTTGTGCCTTCTTTTCAACGATATCAACCACCATCATCGTCATTGTCATTGTCTTCGCCATCGTCGCCATTTACGTCGAAGAATATGAGCTTGTTGCCAGCTACACCCACTTGTTGTGGCCAAACAACTTGTCTCCATCCTCCAGCCTGATACAACCGCCTCGTTTTCCTCCTCTGTTGTCTCTCTTCTCCCTCCGTCTTCCTCTTCCGCCATGGATCTAGGCGTCACCGCCATGGATCCATGTCGATGACGAGCGGCGCCATCCTTCTACTATCATGGTGGCCGGTGTCGAGGGAGATTGAGACTTCAGATATAGGAGAGGTTAGAGATAGAAAGAGCGAGGGAAAAGGGCAGTGAGGTGGATGCCACGTGCACTACAACACGGATATGGATTGCATGGCATTTAACTTAAATGCCACCAAATAATAAATCCGTGGCACTTATTTCAATTTGGGGGCGCGTATAGTCCTGGCAAATATAAAGCGCCGGAGAAGGATTTTACATGGCACAAAAGAAATGTCGAAGTATCTTTCGTAAAACTGGCACCCATGGCATTTATTATAAGATGTTGAAAACAATATAACACAACGTTTACTAAATGCCATGCTAGAGAAACCTTTGTCGGTATTGCGAATCCATGGCACTTATGAAATTGCCGCACTAGAGAATCCTCGATGTTTATTATATGCCAGTGTAAGTCTACCATGTCACATGTTATTTGCCGTGGATAATATATGCCGGGTAATAGTTTTCCCCCTAAGGTGTTTTCTTTGACGGCCAATAAGCGCCGTGTAAAACCTTTTGAGGGCATTTAGGGGCTTAGGCCGGCATATATAAGTGCCTTTTCAGGCTTACCATGTTGTAGGGGTGCCATCATGTTATCGAAAACCGTCGGACGTCCCAAGAATCCCTAAACTGCCTTTTTGACGAATCAAGCCTGATTTTAATTTTGGGGGGCCGATCAAAGGGTGGTTCTGGGTTCAGGGACCAATTTGGTCTGACCGACATAGTTGAGAAACCAAATCAATATTTTTTTAAAGAATGAGAAATGACTTTTCACCAAATATTCGTAAACACGTCTAACCATTACTAACTTAGAATGGATTTAACACTATTCATCAGTTTTTTTTTCCCTCTCCTATTTTATTGTTACATTCTTAAGTTCATCTTAAGCCAGCGACTCATCGTCAGTTTCTCGCGTGTTCCATGCCACTGATTCGTGATTTCCGAATTCTGAAAGGACGAGAGGAAAATAGTTAGGCAGACATGGGGACCCACGGCAAGCCAGAATCTCACGCGACCGAGCCACCATCCTACGACTGCGACGGCCGACGAGAACCCCAAATCTGGCCGCGATTCTCCGTCGGTTCATCCGCCGTAACGCCGTTCCTGACCTCGTCAACGGCCAGCCACCGCGGCCAACCTCCGCGCGCATTGCGGCGCCGCCCGCCATCCCCGTGCCACCCCCCGCCGGCGAGCAGCTGCGCGGTGATCCCCTCGCCGCGGGCGCCGTCCGGTCGGTGGGCGGTGGGCCCCATCCGCGCGTTGATTCCACTTCCTCGACAGGGGAGCGAGGGACGAGGTGGCGAGCTCCGTAGAGATCGGATCCATGGGCTCTGCCGTCCAGCCGCGCGATTCAATCGCCGCCCAAGGTAACCAGTTTTCGCCATCCCTCCTCCTTTCGTGGCCCGAATTTCCGATCCTTTTGCTCTGTTCAATTGCCCTTGTTCTGCCGTGACGTGACCGTATCGTAATATGTGGATGTGCATGTAGAAAACCGCTGATTTGTGATTGCTACAACTGGCCTGCTTGATTGTTTCGTCCCCTCTTTCCGGCCATTCCAATGGTTCAGAATTGATGCCAAACTTGTGGGACTGTGATGGCAACTAGAAGTGTCCTGGTTAGGCATGGACACATGGTTTCTTGCCATGGATGAGTTGGTTATTTGGGTACGCTTCTCGCATAGGAGAATGATGTAACAACCGCTTGCTGATTTTAGGGCATGAAGCAGCCGTAGATGGAGGTTATTGTAGGTTATCCAGTGATCCAGTCCCGGTTATCCAAGCTTTCCTACTTCAAATTATGTTTATAGCTTATCTGTTGCTTCATCTATCCAAGTTACTGCCTAGATTTGATTACTGAAGTCGTAGTGTAATCAGCGAATTGCTGTTTATTGTTTCATGCTAGATGGTAATATTTCTTCTGTTCATCTATACCTTAGCAGGACGTGTGGTGGGTGATGATCATCCTGGCAGTTACTGGTGGGATAAGACAATGAGCACAAGCTCGCGGAGGTGGTGTCTAGGTTTAGTTTACATAGTTGCTGTTGCGAGCATCTGGATTGCAGCAAGCTACATTGTACAGTCTGTTGTGGATGGCGGTGTTTCTCCATTCTTGATTGCGTACATATGCAATTCCCTGTTTGTTATTTACATCCCCATAGTCGAGGTTGCTCGGTACTTTGAGGATTCCATTAACAACTTTTGGACAAATTTGAAAGGGAAGGATGGTGTGAACATACAGCAGTCTGCTGATCTGGAGAGTGTGAATCTTCTACAAAGAAGTGAGCAAGAGGGCGATGTAACTTCAGATCAATCATTAGCAAGGTTGCCTGAAGACACTTTGGTTCTGGATACAAACTTCATTGCACAGACAGGGCTAACTATTGTAGATTCCAGCAAAGGGTTGGATGCAAAAGGACGCTGGACACGCGCTCGTGTTGCGCGAGTCAGCATGGTAGTCTGTCCTTTTTGGTTCCTTGCGCAGCTTACATTCAATCTTTCTCTAAGATACACCACTGTCACAGTAAGTGCTGTTAAACTATCTTCGTATCAATATATATATTATACCTCACTCCTGTCATTAACTGGCTTAATTTGTTCTCTTTCCTTTGTACTTGCATCAATATATATATTATACCTCACTCCTGTCATTAGCTGGCTTAATATGTTCTCTTTCCTTTGTACTTGCAGTCAAACACGATCTTGAGCAGCACGTCTAGCCTCTTCACTTTTTTGGTTGCATTAGTATTTCTTGGAGAAACATTCACATGGTTGAAGCTAATCAGTGTGCTTCTCTGCATGGGAGGAACAATAATTGTTAGCCTGGCTGATTCAAGTAGTTCAGTGAATGCCATCGCCACATATCCTCTTCTTGGAGATATCCTTTCTATTGTTTCAGCTGGTTTATATGCGGTGTATATTACCTTGATACGGAAAAAGTTGCCTGATGAAAAAGAAGGTCAAGGCCAAGTGAGTATGGCTCAATTTCTGGGATTCTTGGGATTGTTTAATATGTTGTTTTTTCTTCCTGTCGCATTGGTGTTGTATTTCGCCAAGCTGGAATCGTTCCACATGCTGACATGGGAGCAAGTTGGTCTGATTGTTGGGAAAGGTAGGTCTGCTCTTAAACGATAAGTATTTGTTGCTTTTGTCAGAAGCATAAGGTTTTCATCCATAATGTGAGCTATAATAGTGCATCATGCTTGTAAGATTAAAACGTTGTGTGCTTATATACACGACATGGCAACCAGTCATATTGGAATAACATATTGCTAAGTGCGTCAAGGTGTAGGTTGTAGAGGAATTTTCCGGTCCTTGCCTCATAGCCTAGACTAATCTTGTGGCTGCTCTCTTTTGGCCAAGGTCGGTCGGTGCATCTTGTACAGATTATATTCTACTTCTGATAAAAAGGCAGCCATGTCTTTCGAAAAAACATGATCACAAAATAACCCACTACCCGAGAATTCCCACTGATGTATAAGCTTTTGTGTTTCTTACAGGTTTGTTAGACAATGTTTTGAGTGATTACTTGTGGGCAAAAGCAATCCTTCTCACAACAACTACAGTTGCTACGGCTGGTCTCACAATCCAAGTTCCAATAGCTGCCATCGTGGACACGCTCACTGGCCACGCTCCTCATCTATTGAACTATGTTGGAGCTGCTGCTGTGTTAGTTGGTTTTGCTGGTATCAACATCCCAGGCGATAAGCCACAGGCTTCCCAGCAAGAGCAGGAAACTCCTGTTGTCAGCATGGCTGTTGACCCTCGGATTAGTAATTCTACTGATGCTGTTTCATAGTAACAGCCTAGACTGTTCAGAGTTTTTTTCTTTCAAACAGTGTAATGGTGAAGCACTATATACAGGGGTTGGCCAGGCAGGCACGAGTTTTTATAACAAAAGAAGAGGTGAACACGGATTGAAGTTGGGCTGGCCTGTTTGGTTTGATCTGAACTGTGAGCAGATAGCCTTTTATACTTTGTATTACGCCTTGTATTCTCAACATTTAACAAATCATTAATCATGCTACTGGAACAAGGGCCATGCAAAGATACAGCTGCTAGTGAAATATCTTAATACAACTTCTGTGAGAAAATGTTAGAATTAATCTTGGCTGTATTAGGTAATGCTAGTCGGCAGTGAGCAGAAAAGGTCAATTTTACTTGGTAGTATTGTAAAGCAGTAAAAGTAATACGTATACGATGCTAAAGAGAATGAAAATAATATTATAAAGCATGAAAGGGTGAAAAGAAGACAACAGATACCACGAAAGTACGAACTACGCTTAGGTGTCTTGCTAAAATAATTTGTGCAATCTACATATAAAATAACTGAGGAGATAAATATTTTTTATAAACAATGTCACACCTAGATGAGCAGATGAGGTATTGTGATATATAACAAATTGTTTCTGATTGAATTGCCTTTTATTTTAGACTTCTTATTATTTCCCTTTTGAAGAAGCGTCGTAGGTTTAGTACGAGCGTCTTCCTTTTTGAGGAAGCATCGTCAGTTCAGTACGAACTTAGAAGCATCGTCAGTTCAGCACGAACACGCGTCTTTGTACCTCCGTCTTTTCTTTTTTTTTTGACACTTTTGATTTTCGAACATATCTTTGACCATTCGTCTTATTCAAAAAAATATGTAAATATAATTTATTTTGTTGTGATTTGTTTTATCAATAAAGATACTTTAAACATAACTTATTCGAATAAGACGAATGGTTGAATACGTGCTCAAAAGTCAAAGATGCCAAACAAAAAAAACGGAGGCAGTAACATTTTTTCTGTGTCGCAAAAAATAGTAGAGCTGTAGCTGTTATCACCAAACTAGATAGGTGCAACGAAGACCTACACATCACTAGCTTCGTGGTCAGTATTTAGATCCACACACGAAGATCTACCCTGCTGCTTCTCTAAATGCTAGTTTACCATATCATAATCAGATCGCCTGTATATATATATGCCCCTCTGAAAACAAACGAAACCTCTGCAAGTTCAGAACCGCAGCCGTGTGGATGATGCAAAAGAAATGAAAGGAACCAGATTCCAAGCAAGAATTTCGGCGAGGCGACTAGCTAGCCGGAGGCATGAGACATTTACGCGGTCTCGAACGTAAGACAACGCACGGTTTGTGCGGCAGCTAAGAAGCTCTTGGGTAATGGGCATGGCGTCATATGGCACATACGACGTTCGAGTGAGTCTACGAGCACGTTTCCAATTAGGATTTACTGACAAGGATCAAAGTAAGCTTAGCTGGTTCGGTGCATGAAAGCGAGCAGTGGTGAAGAAACTGCTTAAAGAGACACCGGAGACCACGAATCACTGGGACAGATCGATTAGATGCAGAACCTTCAGTTATGATCTTTTTGAGAGAGAGAAGAAGACGACGACGATGATAAAAGAAGGGGGCGGGGGGGGGGGGGGGATATAATTACTGGATGGATCTTTGTTCTTCTAGGATTCGAAATTTGTGCTCCATGGTTCACGATTGACATTGTACAATGTGTTCTAGGTAAGTAATCAGAGCAGTTTCAGTACAGAATGCTTAAGGAAGTCCAGGTGAGGTCGGCGGCAGCGGCGGAGCTGACCCAGGCGGGAAGCTCGGGGACGTCGCCACCGGCGGTAGCCGCGCAAGTGGAGGGACATCACCCTCTGACCTCTGTGATGGCCTTGGCGCAGCTCACCGTCCGACGGATATGTTCAATCGGGGCCAGGGTATAGAGGGGGGAGAGAGAGGTAGGAAGAGAGAGAGAGAGGAAGTAGAAGAACGAATATTAGAGGCTGAAACGTGGGACCCACTTTTATAAAAAGTTAGCATGGTGTGCTATGTTTTTACGCGGCTAGGTTGGACTCAATTCTTTGTTTTGACGTGGACTTTTCTCCTTTTTTTATTGTTTTGTTATTAGTGATATGTATTTTTTTTTATCCAAGCATGTGCTCTTCTTTCCATTTTTTCTATTTTTTCCATCGTAGTTGATAATAATTTTTTCTTTTAATCTAATTCGTTATATCCCGGTATCACAACTGTGTAGATCTTTTATATATATATAATTGACATGGACTCTTGTTTCTATTATTTTTATTTCGATTTTCTGTAGTTGATACGTATTATTTCTATCCATCTAATTTGTTGTAATCCTGACCCACGATAATGCACTGTGTAGATCTTTTTTCGATTAACGTAAAAAATTTCTATTATTTTACAATTAACATGGTGGCTTCGTAGGCCAACTTGACGGCGAGGTGTTGTATATTTTTTGGCTAGCACCGGTAGCATGGAGTATGCGAGGGATGCGGTATGAATGTGCCCATGCGGCCATGCTCATACTTATAACGTAGTTCGTCATAGCCACCTTGTGCTTACTAGCTAACCATTAATTCAATCTGGTCGTCATAGTTTCTTGATAAGTATAGATCAAATGATATCTTACACATACGTTCGTCGTATGCGACACCGTGCGCTACCAAACTTCTATTTTCATCGGATTTTATTAGATTAATTCATATTTTATCATTAGAAAAATATACACTGTACCCACAATAATCAAGAATAAATTTGCGTAGGAATTTATCTGATTAACATGGCGGCTATTTCTCTGAGAATAGATCCAATCTATGTCATTATAATTTGTTCCAGCTGTAATCGATGACAAATTTATATAATGTTTTTTCTCTAATTTAAGTGGAGATTTCTTCGACGATAAATTTAGTTTGGATTGTTATAGTCAGCCCCACCGTAATCGATGAAGATGATCTTTTGTTTTTATCTGATTTTCGATGGAACTTCTTTGGTAATAGATTCAATCTAAGTCTTTATAATCTAGACCCACCGTAATTGATGGTAAATATCTATCCTTTTTATCTGATTTATGTGAAATTTTCTCCGATTAACGTGTTGTCTCTATTTATCTCTAATTTATATATAATAGATTTTTTAAAAAAATGTCATGTATATGAGTATACGTGGCAATACCCCTTCACCTAGGCTGTCTCGGTGGCAAAATCGCCTATAAAACTGTTTACAGAGAATTATTTGCACCACTTGAAGTATTTGTGGGGGCCAAATATTTGATTTCCTAGAGGATTAGACACACCAAGGCGAAGTAGGTTTTTTCTATTAGAGCATGAAGAAGAAAAAGAGCAATGTTAATAGAACAAGTACAATACGCTGAAATGAACAAGGCCTAAAGGTAACATGCATGTAGAATTCATTTAGGAGTATCAGGCATGCGTGGTAAGCTCAAGCGGTTGTGAGTTGTAATTCAAAATGTTATGGGCCTTTTTTATGCCCAGCTCTAGCCTACGCCCTCCCGTCCCCCCGCCTGGCGCATGGGCCCTTGCTCGCTGCATGAGTGGGAAGGCCCATGTGCAGTTATATACTAACAAGGCAGAGGATCCGATCAGATTAATTTGTGCGTCGTCTTCCCCAATCGCCATCTATCCCCCTCGCCTTCTCATTGTCGAGCGCCACTGCCGCCGCATCTCCATGGCGGCTTCTCAACAGCTTCTCACCGTGGGATCTCTCGCGGAGCTGGAGACGCTGGTGCTGACCTCCGTCGGGCCTCAGCGAGTCCTGGTGGGCGCGATCACTCGACTTCGGCATGCCCAAGCGATGCAACACTGCTGAAGCGCATGGTGGCGAGAGGGTGGGCGGTGGAGGTCTGTCAGGGCGCACAAGCAGTGCGTATGCATGCCATGATCACCACCGTCGTTGAGGCTACCCTCCCTTCTACCTCTTTCGGCCTCACAGCGATTAATTTGTGCGTCGTCTTCCCAATCGCCATCTATCCCTCGCCTTCTCATTGTCGAAGCGCCATCGCCGCGCATCTCCATGGCGGCTTCTCGACTTCTCACCGTGGGATCTCATGAGCTGGAGACGCCGGGTGTCGACCTCCGTCGGGCCTCAGCGAGTCCTGGTGGGCGCGATCACTCGACTTCGGCATGCCCAAGCGATGCAACACCTGCTGAACTGCATGGCTGAGCAGAGGGGGTGGACGGTGGAGGTCCTGTCAAGGACGCACAAACAGGTACGTATGCATGCCATGATCACCACCGTCGTTGAGGCTACCCTCCCCTTCTACCTCTTTCAGCCTCAACACCCTCCACTACAGCCTAATGAGCATCATCATGACGGACGACGCCCTCGTCGCCACTCTTGAGATTGCGTACCTCATGCGTCAGGTTGCTGCAGCGACCACCCCCTCGTCCGCTGCGCTCATAGCGGTGCTTCTGAGGGACGCCGTCCTCCATCTCGAGACAGTGGTGCTCGTCCTTCGCCCGGTGGTGACGGACTGAGCGTGTCCTCTTCCTCCCCCACGACTGCACAACCTAGTTGCAACGATTCTTAGCAGGTTAAAAGTAGTTCGTCATTCTGTTTCTTCCGGAATCTGGATGTCGATTGGGGACAACTTGAGTGCAGTCGTATAGACCTAGTTGCCCGATCAGCAGGTTAAAAGTAGGTTAAAAGTAGATTAATTTGTGCGTCATCTTCCCCAATCGCCATCTCTCCCCCTCGCCTTCTTGTCGTCGAGCGCCACCGCCGCCGCATCGATCCATGGCGGCTCATTAGCAGCTTCTCACCGTGGGATCTCTCGCGAAGCTGGAGGCGCTGGTGCTGACCTCCGTCGAGCCTCAGCGAGTCCTGGTGGGCGCTATCACTCGACTTCGGCATGCCCCAGCGATGCAGCACCTGCTGAACCGCATGGCTTAGCAGAGGGGGTGGACGGTGCAGGTCCTGTTAAGGACGTGAAAACTGGTACGTATGTATGCCATGATCACCACCGTCGTCGAGGCTACCCTCTCCTTCTACCTCCTTCAACCTCAGCACCCTCCTCTACAACCTAAGGAGCATCGTCATGACGGACGACGCCCTCGTCGCCACTCTCGAGGTTGCGTACCTTATGTGTCAGGTTGCTTCAGCGACCACCCTCTCGTCCGCTGCGTAGCGGTGCTTCTGAGGGACGTCGTCCTCCATCTCGAGACAGTGGTGCTCGTCCTCCGCCCAATGGTGATGGACTGAGCTCATCCTCTTCCTCCCCGACGACTGCACAACCTAGTTGCAACGATTCTCAGCAGGTTAAAAGTAGTTCGTCATTCTATTTCTCTGAAAAGATGCGGATTGGGGGCAACTTGAGTGCAGTTGTACAGACCTAGTTGCCCGATTAGTAGGTTAAAAGTAGGTTAATTTGTGCGTCGTCTTCCCCAATCGCCATCTCTCCCCCTTGCCTTCTCGTCGTCGAGCACCAATGCCGCCGCATCGATCCATGGCGGCTCATCAGCGGCTTCTCACCGTGCGATCTCTCGCGGAGCTGGAGGCGCTGGCGCTGACCTCCGTCGGGCCTCAGCGAGTCCTGGTGGGCACGATCAGTCGACTTCGGCATACCCTATCGATGCAGCACCTACTGAACCGCATGGCTGAGCAGAGAGGGTGGAGGGTGGAGGTCCCGTCAAGGATGCGCAAACTAGTACGTATGTATGCCGTGATCACCACCGTCATCGAGGCTACCCTCTCCTTCTACCTCCTTCAGCCTCAGCACCCTCCACTACAACCTAAGGAGCATCATCATGACGGGCGACGCCATCGTCGCCACTCTCGAGGTTGCGTACCTCATGCGTCAGGTTGCTGCAGCGACCACCCCCACGTCCTCTGCACTCATAGCGGTGCTTCTGAGGGACGCCATCCTCCGTCTCGAGACAGTGGTGCTCGTCCTCCGCCCGGTGGTGATGGACTGAGCGCGTCGTCTTTCTCCCCCACGACTGCACATCCTAGTTGCAACGATTCTCAGCAGGTTAAAAGTAGTTCGTCATTCTATTTCTTCTGGAATCTGGATGTCGATTGGGGACAACTTGAGTGCAGTTGTACAGACCTAGTTGCCCGATCAGCAGGTTAAAAGTAGGTTAAAACTAGCTTAATTTGTGCGTCGTCTTCCCCAATCGCCATCTCTCCTCCTCGCCTTCTCGTCGTCGAGCGCCACCGCCGCCGCATCAATCCATGGCGGCTCATCAGCAGCTTCTCACCGTGGGATCTCTCGCAGAGTTGGAGGCACTGGTGCTAACCTCCGTCAGGCCTCAGCGAGTCCTGGTGGGCGCGATCACACGACTTCGGCATGCCCCAGCGATGCAGCACCTGCTGAACCGCATGGCTGAGCAGAGGGGGTGGACGGTGGAGGTCCTGTCAAGACGCGCAAACTGGTACGTATGTATGCCATGATCACCACCGTCGTCGAGGCTACCCTCTCCTTCTACCTCCTTCAGCCTCAGCACCCTCCACTTCAACCTAAGGAGCATCATCATGACGGGCGACGCCATCGTCGCCACTCTCGAGGTTGCGTACCTCATACGTCAGGTTGCTGCAGCGACCACCCCCTCGTCCGCTGCGCTCATAGCGGTGCTTCAGAGGGACGCCATCCTCCGTCTCGAGACAGTGGGGCTCATCCTCCGCCCGGTGGTGATGGACTGAGCGCGTCGTATTTCTCCCCATGACTACACAACCTAATTGCAATGATTCTCAGCAGGTTAAAAGTAGTTCGTCATTCTATTTCTTCTGGAATCTGGATGTCGATTGGGGACAACTTGAGTGCAATTGTACAGACCTAGTTGCCCTATCAGTAGGTTAAAAGTAGATTAATTTGTGCGTCGTCTTCCCCAATTGCCTTCTCTCCCCCTCGCCTTCTCGTCGTCGAGCGCCACCGCCGCCGCATCGATCCATGGCGGCTCATCAGCCACTTCTCACCGTGGGATCTCTCGCGGAGCTGGAGGCACTGGTGCTGACCTCCGTCGGCTCTCAGCGATTCCTGGTGGGCGCGATCACTCGACTTCGGCATGCCCCAGTGATGCAGCACCTGCTGAACCGCATAGCTGAGCAGAGGGGGTGGACAGTGGAGGTCCTGTCAAAGACGCGCAAACTAGTACGTATGTATGCCATGATCGCCACCGTCGTCGAGGCTACCCTCTCCTTCTACCTCTTTCAGCCTCAGCACCCTCCTCTACAACCTAAGGAGCATCATCATGACGGGCGACGTCCTTGTCGCCACTCTCGAGGTTGCGTACCTCATTCGTCAGGTTGCTACAGCGACCACCCCCTCGTCCGCTGTGCTCATAGCGGTGCTTCTGAGGGATGCCGTCCTCCGTCTCGAGACAGTGGTGCTCGTCCTCCGCTCGGTGGTGATGGACTGAGCGCGTCCTCTTCCTCCCCACGACTGCACAACCTAGTTGTAACGATTCTCAGCAGGTTAAAAGTAATTCGTTATTCTATTTCTTCCGGAATCTGGATGTCGATTGGGGACAACTTGAGTGCAGTTGTACAGACCTAGTTGCCCGATCAGTAGGTTAAAAGTAGGTTAAAAGTAGATTAATTTGTGCGTCGTCTTCCCCAATCGCCATCTCTCCCCCTCGCCTTCTCGTCGTCGAGCGCCACCGCCGCCGCATCGATCCATGGCGGCTCCTCAGCATCTTCTCACCGTGGGATCTGTCGCGGAGGTGGAGGCGCTGGTGCTGACCTCCATCGGGCCTCAGCGATTCCTGGTGGGCGCGATCACTCGACTTCGGCATGCCCCAGCGATGCAGCACCAACTGAACCGCATGGCTGAGTAGAGGGGGTGGACGGTGGAGGTCCTGTCAAGGACGCGCAAACTGGTACGTATGTATGCCATGATCACCACCGTCGTCGAGGCTACCCTCCCCTTCTACCTCTTTCAGCCTCAGCACCCTCCTCTACAAAATAAGGAGCATCATCATGACGGGCGACGCCCTCGTCGCCACTCTCGAGGTTGCGTACCTCATGCGTCAGGTTGCTGCAGCGACCACCCCCTCGTCCACTGCTCTCATAGCGGTGCTTCTGAGGGACGTCGTCCTCCGTCTCGAGACAGTGGTGCTCGTCCTCCGTCCGGTGGTGATGGACTGAGCGCGTCCTCTTCCTCCCCCCACGACTGCACAACCTAGTTGCAACGATTCTCGGCAGGTTAAAAGTAGTTCGTCATTCTGTTTCTTCTGAAATCTGGATGTCGATTGGGGACAACGTGAGTGCAGTTGTACAGTCCTAGTTGCCCGATCTATAGGTTAAAAGTTGATTAATTTGTGCGTCGTCTTTCCCAATCGCCATCTCTCCTCCTCGCCTTCTCATCATTGAGCGCCACCGCCGCTGCAACGATCCATGGTGGCTCATCAGCAGTTTCTCACCGTGGGATCTCTCGCAGAGGTGGAGGCGCTGGTGCTGACCTCCGTCGGGCCTCAGCGAGTCCTGGTGGGCGTGATCACTCGACTTCGGCGTGCCCCTGCGATGTAGCACCTGCTGAACCGCATGGCTGAGCAGAGGGGGTCGACGGTGGAGGTCCTGTCAAGGACGCGCAAACTGGTACGTATGTATGCCATGATCACCACCGTCGTCGAGGCTACCATCTCCTTCTACTTCTTTCAGCCTCAGCACCCTCCTCTACAAACTAAGGAGCATCATCATGACGAGCGACGTCCTCATCGCCACTCTCGAGGTTGCGTACCTCATTCGTCAGGTTGCTGCAGCGACCACCCCCCTAGTCCGCTGCGCTCACAGCGGTGCTTCTGAGGGACGCCGTCCTCCGTCTCGAGATAGTGGTGCTCGTCCTCCGCTCGGTGGTGATGGATTGAGCGCGTCCTCTTCCTTCCCCACGACTACACGACCTAGTTGCAACGATTCTCAGAAGGTTAAAAGTAGTTCATCATTCTATTTCTTCTGGAATCTGGATGCCGATTGGGACAACTTGAGTGCAGTTGTACAGACCTAATTGCCCGATCAGTAGGTTAAAAGTAGGTTAAAAGTAGATTAATTTGTGCGTCGTCTTCCCCAATCGCCATATCTCCCCCTCGCCTTCTCGTCGTCGAGCGCCACCGCAGCCGCATCGATCCATGGAGGCTCATCAGCAGCTTCTCACCGTGGGATCTCTCGCGGAGGTGGAGTCGCTGGTGCTGACCTCCGTCGGGCCTCAGCGATTCCTGGTGGGCGCGATCACTCGACTTCGGCATACCTCAGCGATGCAGCACCCGCTGAACCGCATGGCTGAGCAGAGGGGGTGGACGATGGAGGTCCCGTCAAGGACAAGCAAACTGGTACGTATGTATGCCATGATCACCACCGTCGTCGAGGCTACCCTCCCCTTCTACCTCTTTCAGCCTCAGCACCCTCCTCTACAACCTAAGGGGCATCATCATGACGGGCGACGCCCTCGTCGCCACTCTTGAGGTTGCGTACCTCATGCGTCATGTTGCAGCACCGACCACCCCCTCGTCCGCTGCGCTCATAGCGGTGCTTCTAAGGGACGCCGTCCTCCGTCTCGAGACAGTGGTGCTCGTCCTCTGCCCGGTGGTGATGGACTGAGCGCGTCCTCTTCCTCCCCCACGACTGCACAACCTAGTTGCAACGATTCTCATCAGGTTAAAAGTAGTTCGTCATTCTGTTTCTTCTGGAATCTCGATGTCAATTGGGGACAACTTGAGTGCAGTTGTACAGACCTAGTTGCCCGATCTGTAGGTTAAAAGTAGATTAATTTGTGCGTCGTCTTCCCCAATCGCCATCTCTCCTCCTCGCCTTCTCGTCGTCGAGCGCCACCGCCGCCGCATCGATCCATGGCGGCTCCTCAGCAGCTTCTCACCGTGGGATCTCTCGCGGAGCTGGAGGCGCTGGTGCTGACCTCCGTCGGGCCTCAGCGAGTCCTGGTGTGCGCGATTACTCGACTTCGGCATGGCTCAGCAATGCAGCACCTGCTGAATCGCATGGCTGAGCAGAGGGGGTGGACGGTGGAGGTCCCGTCAAGGACGCGCAGACTGGTATGTATGTATGCCATGATCACCACCGTCGTCGAGGCTACCCTCCCCTTCTACCTCCTTCAGCCTCAGCACCCTCCTCTACAACCTAAGGAGCATCATCATGACGAGCGACGCCCTCGTCGCCACTCTCGAGTTTGCTTACCTCATGTGTCAAGTTGTTGCAGCGACCACCCCCTCATCCGCTGCGCTCATAGCGGTGCTTCGATTCCTCCCTAGATAAGGCTCTGTTCTCCATGGCCCAGTCCAAGAGACCAATAACCTCCAGGACCATCGCTCGGTGGAGGCGAAGGTTAGAGTGGTGCTTGGCCGACCAAAGCTTAAGAGCGTCCTTGGTCGCATATAACTTAGATTGAAGCCGGTGGAGAGAGTTTGCAATACCCCGAGAACTTTGCCAAGCGTCGGCGACCGTTTGATGGAACCCTGGCATGCGAATTCAAAAGTTTTCAAACTGGAAGCGACGCGAAGCAGAACAAGGCCAGTCATTAGAAAGGAGGATAGGGCAATGGTCGGACATGGAGGATGGCAAGGGCAGTACGAGAGAATCGGGGTGCAGCAGCTTCCACTGGGGGTTACAGAATGCCCTGTCCAAGCGAACGTGGGTAGGATTGGTCTACTCGTTGCTCCACGTGAAGTCACGGCCGTGAAGTCAAATCTCTAGGAGGTTGCACGACAGCACGAGTCAATCACTGAGCAAAAAGCGGCCATCTGGATATGGTTGGGGTTAAGGTTACTCTTATCCGAGGCATGGAGGATTTGGTTGAAGTCACTGAGAATCAACCAGGGACTAGAGATAGCTTGATGGATCTGCCGAATGGCGTTAAGGAGTTGGGGCTTTTCCGATTGTACGTGGGGGTCGTACACATTGGTAATGAACCAATGGGGGGGAGCCGTTAACTGGTTGAACTTTAGCAGTTATAAAGTGAGCCTGCACAGAGAGCTCAGAGAGCAGGACTACCGCATCATTCCAAAGCAAGGCCAGACCACCTCTAGAACCGGTGGCGGGAGCAAAGGCAGCTTGGTTAAGATGACCACCGTCGAGAAGGCGAGTATGGGCGGTAGAAGGGTTCGACAATTTCGTTTCTTGGAGGGCAAGAATTGATGGTTTGTGGTTGGAAGCAAGGCCAGACACAACAATACAATGAGCGGAGGCATTCAAGCCCCTCACATTCCAAGAGACAATTTCAATATTCATAGACTAGGACATACAACATATTTGATACAAAGGGACTGAAGATCGGAAGTACCGTGGAACATAAGGAGAAAGCAATAACAACAACAACCAAGTGCAAAGGCCAGTGATCACAGGGAGTAAACTGCTCGACCGTAGCCGGAAAATTGACCCCACGAAGGGATCGGTTTAGGTCTAGCTGGTTGGGCAATAACAAATAATGGCGTGCTAACATGGTAGGGACACAACAGCCAGGGGGAGGGAGGACCCCGTCTAGCCAGCTTACGCAGCAAAGGCTGGGATCAGATCGCCACCGAGGCCATCCCCTTCATCAGCAAAGAGGTTCGACGGGATTGGCAGTCCCAAATCCAGCCCACAAAGGGCCTGAATGGCCTCAGCCGTCACGCTGGATATAGCGGTGGGAATGGGGCTGGTACAAACGGGGAAAACGGGTTGGGTTTGTTTAACGGGTCCACTGTGGATGGGTCACAACGGGTTTGAATAGGAAACGGGGCGGGGGCGGGGCGGGTTATCCCCTGAACTGGGTTGGGTTAGGGTTGGAACGGGTTACCTCTTTCGGGGTTGAAACGGGTTGCAACTCGTGGAGATGAAATGGGGGAGCACCCATTTTGCCCCGACGAGGCCAGTCGCAGCGGGAGCTAGGGTTGCCACGGGCGGCGGCGGCGGCTCCCCGCGGGCGATGCGGAGACTGCGACGGCTACCCTCGGGCGACGCGGAAACGGTGGTGGCTCCCGCAAGTTCTTCCATCTCCATCCCAAGAAGAAGAGCATCGTCTTCTTGGGATCCCCGCAGGTTCTATCAGCCAAAAGCTCCCAGATTTCGGTTCTCAAATCCACTCCGGTGGCTAATCGGACTCTGTATTCCAAGCCGCCGCCATCGTGACGCAGCCGCCGCCAAAACGAGGCGAGAAAGCGGCGCCGTCGGCCGTCGTCTTGACTCGCGCTCGACCGCGACTTTCCCAGCGACCTCATCTTCACTCCCGAGCATGCTGGAGAGGTGCCTCCGCCGCAAAGCTCTCTTGATTGCTGAATGTACAAGGGTATTTAGTTCGTAGTGTTTATGATGCAATGCAGGAGTCCTTTCTATTAGACTTGAAAGAAGTGCGACCAGAGCTTTGCATCACTGCTGCTTACGGGAACATTTTTGTCTCATAGGTTTCTTTATATCCCACCTGCGGTATGTCCAATTATCTAGTTATCTACTATTATTGACTAGAGACTGCTCTCTACTGTGAATAGGTTATATAATTCTTGTATACTGTAGTATCTTATGATTTTTGTACTCATAGGTTAATGCTAAGTTTTCCTTGTGTGCTCAACACTGACTTCTTAGTTCAGAGTCTTAAAAATCAAATTAGAAGGTTTTAGTATGTTCAGAGTCTTAAAAATCAAATTTGAATTTATATGATAAATTGATTCGGTGTTGTTGCTAGTGATGCCACTCGTTCAATACCAGTTCATTATGATTGTACTGTCTCTAGTGTCACGGTCAGAAGATGATAATAATTAGCGGTGCTTGCATTTATGTAGTTGAGGAACAGTCAGAAGATAATAATAACTCGGAAATTTTCTTTTCTTGCAGCCACAAATCTGAATTTCTTGTAATTTCTATCATTTAGAGCCTCAAATCTGAATGCCGCCTGTGTTGTCATACCATTTTGTTTGTACTGTGCGACTTTGTTGCCAAAATTGTTGTCTGATGCTGGATTCCGGTTTATCAAGTTTACCTATGATTGACTGATTGTATGTGATCTATACTACTAGCAGTGTGACTGGCTTTGTTTTGTTTTTAGGGCTGTTTTGCTTTGCTATAATCATGTCCTCAAACATGTTGGAGACTTCGGTTACTGGAGATTCCACTGAGGAGCTTTCACTAGTAACACCACATAGCCGTAAGAGATCAAAAGCTTGGGAGTACCTTGAAGAGAATTTAGTTGTAGAGGATGGGGTCCAAAAGGCTGTATGTAAGTACTGTCATTTAAGGTTGATATGCAATACTGGGTCTGGAACAAACAGTCTTATAAGTCATATAGCCTACTCTTGCCCATCAATCGGAGATGCCGATAGAAAGAGGTTTAAGGCAACAATGAAAAAGCAGCCACCCCAAGGTTCCTTTGTGTTCGAACCCGAGATAGCCCGTGAGTTACAAGCCAAGTGACGGCTTGCTCTCCGCTCAACCACTGCGGATCACACCCCTATCAGATTTCTATCCTGCTAGCCGATCAGCTCGAGCTCAGTTCGATTCGAACGTAGAACGCGGCAAGGAGCGACGCACAGAGTTTACCCAGGTTCGGACCCCCTCGCGGGTAACAGTCCTACTCCTGCCGAGCCTTAGCTCTTTTTCGTGTTGTGGTTGTATGGAATGCGATTACAGAATGTTTCGAAAACCCCCTCTCCCTTCTCTCTCCTCCTCTTTTATACAAGCCTCGAACTGGCGGAGAGAGCCGAGGGGTAAACGATCTGATACTCTCGATACTCGATAAGGCGTGAGGGACGGGGCGGGAGAGGCAGCGTGCGCTATCGCGCCGAGTGGCGCCGCCTACGCAAACTCCGCAAGTGGCCTCAGACTCGTGCCAACACGCCGGTGAGAGAACGAGTGGGACCCAGCTTGCTCCTCCTGACACGGGCGACCATCCTGACGACGGTGAACTCTCTCTCTCTGCCGGTCAATTCCGCTGCGCCTCAGTGACAGGTGAACAGACTCGCAGAGGTCACTGTGGTGGTAATCATTTCTTCATCTGTCTATCCGCGCGTAATGTCGCATTGAATGCGCCCGTCCTTCGCAACAGGAGGAGCCTTCGCCCAGAAGACTCCTTTCGGGACGTTCCCTGCCACGCGGGCCCGTTTTGATGAGGGCCTTACGCGCCGAGGGGCTCGCCAGCCGCCGGGGCTGGTCGCCCGCCGACGCGTGGGGCCCGCCTAGTCTTGTTGAGGGCTCGCCCACGTCGGGCTGGTCGCCCGCCCGACGCGTGGGGCCCGCCGGATCTGTGAGGGGCTCGCCTGTGGCTGGGGCACTGTCGCCCGCCGACGCGTGGGGCCCGCTGGTCTGTGAGGGGCTCGCCACGCCTGGGCTGGTCGCCCGCTCGACGCGTGGGCCCCCTTTGGTCTTGTTGAGGGGCTCGCCACGCTGGCTGGGCTGATCGCCCGCTGGTGCGATGAGGGCTCGCCAGCGCCATTGGGGCTGGTCGCCCGCCTGACGCGTGGGGCCCGCCTGGTGCGTTCTTGGCCTTCCTTAGGGCTCTTCATACCTCGGTATTTATTGTACCGACACCAAGTTCTGCATCAGTGCAAAAATTCCTTTTCAAAAATTTGAGGATCCGTACTTCAAGGACTGGATAGCATCAATGCAGCCAGCTTTTAAAGTTTTAGGTCGACAAACTATTAGAAGTGATTGCTTCAAGTTGTACGAGAAGATGAAGGACGAATTGCGTTCAGAACTGCAAAGCCTTGAGTCTCATATTTGTCTTACCCCTGACCTTTGGACATCTGTTCAAAACTTGGGTTACATGTGTGTAATCGCTCACTTTGTTGATGCCAACTTTAACCTTCAAAAGAAAATCATTTCATTCAAAGATGTGAGGTATCCACATACAGGAACAGCCATTGAAGAGGCAGTCACGAAGTGTCTTGTAGACTGGGGAATAAAGGGCAAACTCTTCACTTTAACCCTTGACAATGCTAGCAACAGCAATTTATGCATGTAAATTGTTGAAAGAAGACCAAGAGCACGACCTGTTGTTTGGTGGTGAACACTTTCAAATCAAGTGTTGTGCACATGTGCTAAATCTTATAGTTCAAGACGGAATGAGTCAAATTCATGTGGTGGTCGACAAAATACGCCACTTAATTAGGCACATTGATTCTTCGCCCTCAAGAATTCAGGCCTTCAATGGGATTGTGGCTAGAATTGGGCTTCCTACAAAGGCCGGACTTATATTGGATGTGCCTAACCGTTGGAACTCCACATTCCAGATGATTGGACAAGCTCTACAATACAAAGGTGCACTCAACAGATATGCATTGGAGAAAGTAGAGCCTTGTCCAGATGAGGAAGAGTGGGTAAATGCTGAGGCGATTTCGATCTTTTTTAAAGCATTTGAAGAAGCGACAAGAGCGGTGTCAGCTGACAGGAAACCAACTTCATATCTCTTTATGCATATTGTGCTATGTATTAGCCATGCATTCAGTGACCAGAATTGGTAGATCAACGAATCATTGAAGGAGTTGGCTAGTGCTATGCACAAAAAATTTCTGAAGTATTGGGACAACAATTACAACATGCTCTTGTAATTGCCACTATACTAGATCCATCAAAAAAATTGGATTACCTGGAATTCTTCTATGAGAAAATATGTCCAAATTTGGATGAAGTTGACAGTAACATGGATTTAGCCAAGGACTGGATGAAGAGATATTTCCAAGAATACGAGCATCTTATGAAGAAAAGCACAGAGCACTCGGTGCCATGTACTACTGATCCTAGACAGATTGGTTCTCCGGTTCTTGGAAAAATACAACTCGAAGAAGAGTTTGTTCGGTATAGATCAAATAGGAGAGGAAGGCGTGAGCCTAAGTCCGAGCTAGACATTTATGTAGAGGATGAGTTTGAGAGAAGCAAGGACTTTGATATCTTGTTGTGGTGGAAGCAGCATGCTGAAAAGTATCCCATATTATCAAGAATGGCCAGGGATTTCCTTACAATCCCGCTCTCTATGGTGTCATCCGAGTCGGCCTTTAGTTGCGGCGGAAGAATTCTTGGGGATAGTCGAAGCTTGTTATCCTCTGAAATGCTTGAAGCCTTGGTCTGTGGAAAGGATTGGTTGATTAAGATTCCTAGCATTGAAGGTATGGTATAGCTATAAAAATATTTTATAGTTGTTGCTTTAAATATGGTTATTCTCTGAAATGGTTGTTTTCAGATGATAATGAGGCGTGATCTTCCACTGCCACCAGCCCACCACCTTGGAGGTAAACTTAGTAGTATTTTAAAGTTTGTTCTGGATATGTTCTGGAGTAAATTATCTGAAGCCATTGAGTCATTAAACCTATGAATTGTGATGTTAATCATTCTTTCTTTAAATTAGTTTTGTGTGATGTGCTGTATCATTAAAGAATTGTTCTTGTCAGAATTTTTTTTTGCCTGGGTTTTACTGCTGACCGTAGGTATTTTTGGGATGAGCCGTAACACACAAAAAGACCAACTAATCATTTGGTTCTTCAATGAAATATACTTGTTACGCTTGGCTTCTGAGCTGAACCTAAGGCCTTTTTGACTTGTCACATAATGGCATTCTTGAATGTCTTTATTATTTGCAACTATGCCCCATGCTCTTGCTGATATATTGCCAAATCTTGGATTTCTCTGTTGATGCTTTTTTATTGTAGTGTATGGTCTTTAATAAGTTTTCTGCCCTACAGGTCAGTGACAACTACTATAGGCCTGATCTGACCAAGCCGGCTCTTGCTAGGCTGAGCTCAGTGTACCACAACCAAGTCTGGTGTCAAGAAGAAGAACAGGTTGCTATAACCACGGTCGAAGATGCTGTTGCACTCGCCGTCGCCGACAAACTTGTTGCTGCAACAGTCTTGAAATTTCACAAAGAGCAATGTTGGGTGGTTGTAAACTTTGGTGATCTATCAGTAAATACTCCCATGTGTTGTAATAATATGTTAGAATCATTATATTTCTATGTAGTAGGACTTTAGTATAGTCTAATATACCTGAAGTTGTTCCTAACCTTGATAATTTCTATTTTACTTTTTTTTATTTTAACATTACTTTCAAAAATTTGCTCCTTTTTTATTTTATAATGTCTTTGTGTTGAGCATTTATTCCTTTCAGAATTTTTATTTTACTGTATTGTCACTACACGTAGCACCTATTATCTGTTGCATGTCTACATCGTACAAATATGTACGTACTGTACCGTCTGGACGAGATAGTGACCAGTTTGAGAATGGGTTGAGAGTGGGTTTAGAGCGGGTTGAGAGTGGGTTCTGAACGGGTTGAAACCTGTGGAAATGGGGTAGGGTGGGGGGAAACATCACGTGGGTTGGGGTGGGTTGGGTTCAAATAATTCTATATTGGGTTGGGTTGGGTCTAATAATTGTAGCATCTATGAATGGAACAGGGTGGGTTTGGGGTGGTTCGGACCCCATTACCAGGCCTAGCTGGATAGAGGCTGAGCGAATAGAGAGCGAAGGCAAGCTTGGAGATCCACGGGCTGTGCTGAGATAGGCTGCAGGCCTAGGCGTTGAGCTAGGAGGTGCTGAGCTCTGAGGGCCACGGGCAGTGGGCTAACTTTACGCGCCAGTCGGTCACTACGCCTTGGCTTGGAGGGAGCCGACTTGTTGCGAGGACGCCTGGATGTGATAACAGATGGCAGCGGGGGCACCATGAGAGGACACTGGGGCAGAGAAGAAAGCTGCTGAAGCAAGGCACCCACTGAAGTCTGAGGGGTCACGGGCACGTCTGCTAGCTCAACAGGCAAGGCTACGGGCACAGCTGGCAGGACAAGCAAGGCTGCGGGCACAGCTGACAGGGTGACCAAAGGAGCTTGGGGCAAAGCCACAGGCGTGAGGCTTTGGAACGCGCGATTTGCCGTCGGGCATAGCGTTGCCTCGTCTCGCATTGGGTAAAAAGGATGCTCAGCATAGGGAAGGTGAGCACTGGCATCGGCAAAAAGGTGTTGGAGCTCCCAACCAGAATTGGTAGAGTCACGAGGGACCGCTCTGGCGAGCTTGCTAGGGGGCGCTGTGGTTTGCACTGCCAGTAGCGGCCTAGACACCTGGGCCTTGGCAACATGGAGGACGGGATCGCATGATTTGCTATGCACACCGGTGCGGCGGCGACCGCGTTCGGACGAGCCCGCACCACGGCTGCCAGAGAGGCCGCGGCCACCGCGGGAGCCGAGATTGCGCTGGACCATCAAATGATGGTAGTGAGATTGGCGTCGCCTATCAGCTTCCCTGAGACCATCACCATCATCTTCATCGTCGTCGTCAGGAAGGCGAGTGTACCCGAGCCGCTGGAACAAGGCACGACAGCGTCGCTGGGATGCTGGGCCACGGTTTTGAGGTCGGTGCGTATCAACAACGCCGGGGCACCAGAGGACGTAGTCAGGGCCGGTCCTATAATTTGGAGGGCCCGGTGCGAAAATACAACAAAGTTACAATTAGGCCTCAAAATACAACAATATAAGAGAGAAAAATCAAAATTATGCACTTCTTTTTTAACTTAAAAAAATCTTTAAAATTTAGAGAAACAAAATATTCATAACTAGTACACCCTGTATTCTAAAATATAAGACAGAAAATTATAGATATATACTTACTGTATTGGGCCAATTTAGAGGCCCTATTAATTTGGAGGCCCTGTGCGGTCGCACAGCCCGCACATGCTCTGGGCCGGCCCTGGACGTAGTCACGAAGTGGCGGGGCGCCGTGCAAGAAGCATGCAGTGGGTGTAAAGTTTTCGATCATGGTCAGATGCACTAGAATGCGAAATGACGAAGTGCGCGGTGGCCTGGTACGGGGGGTTGCTGGAAGACGCGGCCTAAACCCCAGGTTCGGCTGCAAGCCGCCACCGCGGAGCTCTAGAGGATGAACCATCAGGAGTTCCACCTCAAGAGGAATAGCACTGGGATTGAAAGTCCAAGCCCAAACGCGATAGATGGAGGTGTCCAATCGCAGCCGGGAATCATCCTCGACGACATCCACACGACCGCACGATCAGAGAAGATTGTAGTCAAAGGGCTCTGTGTTGACGACGATGGAGCGCTGGTCATCGGTGGTAAATTTGGCGAAGGTGACTTGAATCTGGTCCGCTGGGATACCAAGCTGAAACTCAATGGCATTGGCCACGGTGAGCGGCGGAGGGAGGCCACCAAGCGCGGCTACAAGAGCATACTTGGTGCGGAGGCGGAAGAGGGACTCAAACATTTCATTGTTCGGCATGACAACAGCACGGGCGGAGGGAGGCCGGTCGGCAGGGTCACCGAGCCTAGCCGCCATTGAGGCCGAGGTGGCGGGGGGTGGTGACGTTGGAGTGGATTGGACGAAGGTTTTTTGTGAGGCCTGTAAACGAGGGCGACGAGGGAGCGAACGGGCGGTATCAGAGGCGAGGTGGCTAGGGATAGCGGCACTGGTCAAGGCGCGCGGGCAGAGCATGAGGGAGATAAATAATCTAATCTACATAATCTACATATAAAATAACTGAGGAGATAAATATTTTTTATAAACAATGTCACTCCTAGATGCGCAGATGAGGTATTGAGATATATAACAAATTGTTCCTAATTGAATTGCCTTTTATTTTAGACTTCTTATTATTTCCCTTTTGAGGAAGCGTCGTAGGTTTAGTACGAGCGTCTTCCCTTTTGAGGAAGCATCGTCAGTTCAGCACGAACACGCGAGTGTCTTTGTAGATTATGATCTAATCTAATTATGCATGCTAGAAGCTAGCTACGTCGCAATCCACGCCTGCACATAGGGCATGTCACCGTCCTCCGGATGCTTCTTTCCCATTAAGCACTGACCGTGGAAGACATGGGGGCGGGAGCATCCTGGCCACGCGACCAGGCCACTCTCCAGCCGTTCCAAGCAGATGGGGCAGTCCTCACCGGCGGTGGCCTTAGCGATCACCGTCCGCCGCCGCTTTGCCGGCCGAGCGCGCTCATCGTCGGCGTCGGCCTCCTCCTCCTTGCATAGCACTGGCTCCGGTAGGTCCAGCTCTGCTTCGATCTCGTACCGTGACCACGCCTCCTCCCACGCCTCCTCCCGCCTGACCTCCTCCAGCTTGCGCCGCATGTGCTCCATGCACTCCGACGTGTGGGCGTGCTCGTCGTCGGACGGGAGGACGCCGACGTTGAACACCACGTGGACGTGCGTGGCCTGCGGCGGGATGCTCGCCGGCGCCGCCAGGATCGACCATAGATCCCGGAGATGGTCAATGTAGGGCTCTGTGTCATGCAGCAACGGGCCGGCAAGCAAAGAGCCAATCCATGGCAGCGAGCTCGCAGGGTCGCCGGCCGGCGAGCGGGACGATGAACCTAAGGCAGCACCAGTTCGTCGCCCATTCCTCCACCCCCTGGCCTTGCTCGCTGTTGCAGGTCCCCGTGAAGTAGGTATGTGGCGGTAGAAGACGACGATATCCTTGCTGCCTTCTCGAACCCTAGGCGATGCCATGTTTGTTGACGTTTGTACTACAGGGGAGACCAGCATGAAGCCGGCCATGTCCCCTGCCGAGGCGAACCGTGCTTCCTCTGGCTCCATGTCGGTGTTGTACGCACAGGCACAGCACGCCTCTCCTTGCACTCGTCTGGCGCCCATCTTGCGGCGCATGAGCACTACGGGCTCCGACGAGCCGCCGTCCCAGGACGGGACTCACGGCAGTGCGTAGGATCGTAGACGCTAAATACCTCTAATTAGCAGAAGCAGTCGACGAAAATAGAAAAACATTACCAGAGACGCACACGCACACGTTTGATAGTTCGGCACCTGCCTACATCTGCGGGGCAATGATTTCGAGCGCTTCTCCCCAATCAAATCCTTTTACAAAGAAATATATATCTACTCTGGTATGAGTTATCTTGCTCTGCAACAGCTCCTGTCTACGCCTCACACGATGTCTACTACCTTGCTACAGCTTCTGCAAGCCTAACACAACTCCTCGCTCATCTGCCTCTCTTCCCTATAAAAATCTCTTCTAATCTTCATCTAATCTCTCTAATCAACTCTAGAATTTCTCTAATTTTCGTAGCCGTCATTAACACGTGAAAACCCTAGAACTCTTATTAATCACTCTGTCCACGGGCTCTCGCGCGCCTCCCTTCCTGGGCCGGCCTACCGCTGCCTCCAGCCTACCCGCGCTGGGCCTCACGCCGCCTCTGGGCCGCATGCCCGCTGCCCACCTGCTGCCCTCGCATGCACGGGCGCACAGCCTGCACACAGCACACACGCAAATGCAGCATGCATGCTGCACGCCTGCACGCACACACGCACTCACATGCATGCATGCATACACTGCACACACGCACAGCCCCCATGCATGCACTGTGCACTTTTCCTTTTTATTTTTTTCCTTTCCTTATTTCTTTTCTCATTTCTTCTTTCCTAAAAAAAATCACACACACACACACACACACACACACATATATATATATATATATATATATATATATATATATATATATATATATATATATGCGAGGGCAGTAGGTGGGCACCGTCTCTGGTTCATCGATACACACATACACACATACATACATACATACATACATACGTACATACAAAACTCACCAAAAATCATTAGTTTCATATTAGTCCAATGAATCATCAATCATTGCTCAAATAAATTAGAAAATCATCTCATTATATTAAAATTAAAATATTCACTCAACAGAGTGCGCCAACATCAAACACCACCAGCTGGACGTGTGTGACCTGCGGCGGGACGTCCACCATGGCCGCCAAGCTCGACCATAGCTCCAGGAGCTGTTTGCTGTAGTGATCTTCGGGGCAGAGCAGTGAGGCCAGCGAGGAGCCTACCAGCGGCAGCGAGGTCGCCGGGTCGCCGGCGGGCGGGACGATGAACTGGAGGTGGTGCCGCTTCGTCCATCGCTCCCGCATGTTATCCAAGGTTGTCGCCATGGAGTAGGACGTGTAGCGGCAGAGCACCATGATCTCCTTGCCGCCGCCGCCTTGGTCTTGGGTGAGGCTCCAGGGGGGCGGGTGATCTGGCGTCTGCACGGCGGTGACCTGCATGAAGCCGGCCGTGCTCTCGGTGGAGTCGGAGCACGCTAACCCAAGGTAGGGCTCTCCTGGCACGGACGTATTCTCCATCCCTATGAGCTATCAGCTATGCCGCTGTGGAAGCAGCTGGTTTTGATGGATCTGCACTTCTGCAGCGGCACCCAGCCAAGCTCATATCATATCCATCGTCAAGATATTAGATATAGGAATACAGTGCTCGATGCAGACGACGAATCAATAGCTATTCGATTCGGACTGGAAATCGCTTTTAGGCTATTTGGTTGTCTTCTCTCATGATCCTGGCCCATCCGACTCAACCAGACTGGTGAGATACGGGATGTGCGGATGCAGAGACAGTGTTTGGTTGAGTGTTTAGTAGGCGAATATTTTGAAATTTAATTATTTTAAAATTTATATAGCGAGTGTGGTCTAGTTTTGTTGAAAAAATGTCAGAAATCTATTTTTGAAATCGGTTCAGTAATCGGATATGCTAATAAAAAGATATAAACAAAAAAGGAAAAAAAAACTTACCTGCCACGTTATCTGTCCATGCATAGCTTGATATGGTGGTTGACTGTGGCCCCATGCGCAGAACACGAGGCTACCATGCGTTGCATCCAGAGAAACGCTCATTTTCTGTGTTTCTCCAAAGCCAGGCTGCATGGAGAATCTTACATCCACAGAGCCAGACTCAAAACCAGGTGCAGACAACCAAACATAAGAAAAAAACAAGATTCTGCATCTGTAGATGTAAATTTCTGTAAATGCAGCTAATCAAACAGCCTATTAATTACAATCGGTTTCGAAGCCGTGGCTTCGTGGGACAAACTAACTAACTAGCAATTAAACACGGTCGAACACCGTTGCCTTCTTTTACCGAAATTGCTACGGATCGAACAGTCCTACAAGATCAGACGTATTTGATCCGGTCCACCACTACATGTACAATTCTTTTATTCCATCCCACCACGGCACGTCCTTTTTAGTCCACCTCACCACTGCACGTTCCTTTTAGTCCAGTCCACCACCGCTAGTGAAGATGATTTGTTCTAGTAATTCAAAGTGTATGTTTTAAATATACATTTCACTTGTTCCACTAGTTCAATGTGTCTATTTCATTGGTATATCACACTTTTATTTTGTTTTGGCAGTTCCATTAATACATCTCACTTGTTTTAAGTAATTCTATGTGCATGTTTCATTTTTGTATATTATACTTGTTTTGATCATGTAGTTCAATTAATTTTATTTGTTTCAGCAGTACATTTCACTTGTTCCATTGGTTCAATGTTTATGTTTTTAAATTTTCACTTAATCTAGAGGGCATCGTGGAACAAACGGAGTGAACTGCCGAAACTAGTATGGAACAAGCGTTTGATTTTTTTTTCCTAGATAGATCTCTATTTTGAAAAATGTGGTATTCTTGGAGTATTGAAAACTCCATTTTAAGCTAAAGTTTTCATTTCTCTTCTCTAGTCATGGTCAATACTTTGCGACAAAAACTGGTAGTTCTGAAAAATACCATGGTTTTCAATGGAATTTGGTCAAACCATGATTCTTTAGTAAAACAGTTGGTAAACCATGGTATCATAAAGCCATGGTTTTGAAAAACTTTGTTTCCAAACATGGTCTTAATTTTTTATTGCTAAGAAGACGTCTGCACTTCAGCAACTCAGTGAAAAAATGAATTACAAATATTTTAGATGGCACTTTCGAACCATTAGTAATGACAGTTATGAACCGCCAATAATGTAGTTTTCTATGCTAGTGAAATTTTAGATGTTTGGGTACGGTTTTCAATTTTTTTAGACAAATTGGGCCGATAGTCTGCAAAAACCGAGCCGATTCTACCAACTAGACCGAATGCCCACACTGCCGATTCTTTAGGACAACGGGAGTTTGGCACACACACGAATCTAGGGATGGTAGAAAAACCCATCGGGTCGGGTACCCATGGATACGTATCGATCACAGATTGCACCAATGGATAATCAGGTTTGGGTGCCCGAAATTACCGGGTTTGGGTCTAGGTTTGATTTAATACCACGGGTATAAAATTTTATGATGGAATGGACCATACAAACGAAGATGATAGTGTTAGCCAAACCATGTACAATATATATTAGTGTATGATATGTCACAAGCATGTTCAAAGTGGCTAAGTTGAATGAATAAGCTGCTTGGGCTGAATTTATCTATGTGTGGGCTGAACCCTAGCACTTCTGCTGCCTCTATAAATTAGAACCATCCTGCCGGCTTCCAAACCCTACTCGCTCTGCATTCTCCCCTCAGCGGCTCAGCCGCACAAATCCCATGTTTTTTGTTCGACACTTGGGCCGGCCTTTGCTTTTATTTTTTACCTTTCACATGGTTGCCCCAATAGGCTAACGAGCCAGCCCAGCCCATTTCTGACCTTAGGAAAGAAACCCTAGAAACGTTTCGTCCCAGTATAAATACCAAAGAACGCCGCCCCGAATGCCCACGGTTCATCATGCTGCCGCCTGCGGCTCTTCTTTCTTCGCTTCTCCCTTGTCCGGTTTCTCCTCAGATTGTTGTTTGGTTTCTCCTCGGATCATTGTTTGTCTAGTGGTTTTCCTTTTGTTCCTTGCGATGGTTGATTGGTGGTGGTTGGAGCGGTGATGAGCAAATTTTTTTGGACTAGAGTTTCTGAGACTGCTACTTGGTGGTATTTGAAGACCAAACCCTTGGCTGTCTGAGCTCCCAAATCCCAACCCATCAGTCTAGGTTCTTTTTGCTTCGTTTAGATGATTCTTTGATCTTGCATTGGTTGATTTGGGATTGAAGCGGTGAGGAGCAAATTTTGTGGACTAGAGTTTCTGATACTACTACTACTTGGTTGTAGTTGAAGACCAAACCCTTGGCTGTCTGAGCTCACAAATCTCGCAGATCAATCTGTTGTGCCTGTTTGGATTATATCATTCTCTTAAAAAGTTTCCAATTTGATGCGTCCATTACCAATTCTGGAGGATGATTATGTTCCTCTCGGTATAATGGCTCGGGCGCAATATTCTATTCTTTGATGTGTGGTCATATCCTGATCGGTGGCGTTCTTTGTGCCAATCTGATCCTGGAAACGCCACATATATTCACAGATTGTATTTGATTTTTCTCGTATGCGTTTGTGCGCGATTTTGGGGATCTAAATGATGCGAAACTTAGAAAGGGACACCGTCGCAATCCGCTGGATCGTGGCGTAACCGTGACAGTTCTTTCATATTGAATAGGAAGATCTGATAGATTCCTTAATGTTTGTTTTCTCCAGTTTTCTGCCTTTTCTTGTGCATTTGTATCAGATGTGGATGATGAGAACACAAGTAATTACAGTTATCCCTGTCTGACTACTTTCGTTAGGGTGCTGAGAATACTTTAAAATCTGACACACCAGCCTATGTTTTTGCTTTGCACTGTTATTTTTCAGATTAATTAAGCTTTTCTTTACTGCTTTGTTATAGATCATGGTTCATCAGACCATGTTTTTGCATAGCACAATGTTCTTAAGATTAATTAAGCTTTCTTTTCTGTGTGGTTAAATCATGGCCTTTGATGACATGATGGTTGCAGAACAGGCACATTGTTGCCTGCATCCTGTTGATATTGCACATGAACTAGGACGGTCTGAGGCTATCTTACCACTTTTGTTTTTGAATGATTTGATTTTTTTTCTGTAGTTGGAAGGTTGCTCCAGGGCTTTCATAATAGAGGAGGCAGAACCGATGTCTGGAGGCTTGAGCAGCTGTGGCAGTAAATTGAGCTCGAACTGAAACTGGACGGTAAAAGAAGCAAGAACGGATCGATGGAATTTGGAATGGGTCATTACTTGTAACAATTTCAATGTATTGAAATCTTGACGGATTAAATTGAGTGAATATTCTTTTATCTTATTTTGTGTTCTTTATAATCTTCATGAAAGACAATAACTAGAGTTGTCATCATGACACAGTAATGACAAAATTGAGTTTGGTAACGCTGACTGTCAATCTTCAGCGTATTGACAAAAAAAATCAGCCTTTTGGTATTCTAGTATTATCTTTGATGCACATCAACTGAAAGCTTAGAAATTAACTCAAGTGAACAAATCTCCTGATTAAAATTTAATTATCTCCTGTCGAGGAGCAGAATCTTGAAAATTTATCACCTGAGCTGAATTCATCATCCCAATTCCCAATCCCAAAAATCACCTGACGTGAACTGAAATTATCATCTTAAATCACGTTAACTGAAAGTAATCTTAGTTACTGAAAATATTTGTTAAGGACTTGGAAGCTCGAACAACAATAAATTTAAGAATTCAACTCCAAAGCTCAATTATTCGTGCATCCTGTGCGTGGTGGTGGGGTCTGGAGATTGCCTTGGGCCTACTTCGGCGGTGCGCCTTCGTTTGTAACGTTATTCGTGCATCCTGTGCGTGGGTCATGTTCGGCGTCGTGGTGGTGGTAGGCGGCTCCTTGCATTACCTAGGAGGTGGCGGTCCGTTTTTTTGGCCATGCATCCCTGTTGGTTTTGCTAGTGGTGGCCGTTTTTTTCTTGGTGTTGTATTCTTTCTTTTTTCTTAATGAAATGGCAGAGCGTTTGCCCTATTCGTTCAAAAAAAAAAAAAACTCCAAAGCTCAATTAGGCATTCAACTCCAAAACTGAACTAAATCCCTAACAAATTCCCTATTATAAAAATATCCATAAAAAGGGAGAAAGTCACATTTTAAGAAGCTGCAGATCACCTTTCAATTCGCTATTTTCCAGCGACAATACAAAGTAGCATCTTACACTCATTTGTTACGGAAATACAGTCCACTCAGTGACTCAGGCACAATCATACAAACAATTCGTACTGCAGGCAGATGGAAATGGGAAGGGGTTCTCTTCTCATGATATTTCTGCAATTTTTACCTTGCAGTTGATGAGCGAGCACTGATGGAAGAATGATACGTACTGCTCCTCTGTTTGCGATATGAAGAATAGACATCACCATACTGGCTAGCATCATCGGGATCAGCAGAAGCTCCAAGACCTGGTCGGCTGCTTGATCCTGGTTTGCTATCAAATGAACCATCAGCCCGCATCCCCGTCTCAGGGTTTACAAGCAAGTTAGCGGGGGGAGGAATACATGCGCCCCCCTTGCGAGCAGGAATGTCCTTCTCATAGTCAGCATAATCATCGGACTCACTTAGCTTCATTGGACCTTCTGATGGATTTACCTCCCCAATCTCCTTGAAGAACTTGGATACACGCTCGAGGATCTCAGACTCTGGAACAGTGGATGGTGGGATGACTGTGGGGATGTCAAGGGGGCTCAAGGGAGAATATGGCACTCCACTCCCAATTTGCATCTTGCGGACCATTCCTGGAATAAGGCCAGGGGGGAATAGTGGGTAAGGAGGTGGACTTGTATCGTTTGTAGTAGATGGGGCAGCGGTTTGAGGGAGCGCAGAGGGAGCTAAAGATGGTTGCACGGGCAAAGATCCTGAAAAACTAGTTTGGCCTAGAGGGTAGCCACCAGCTGGAATTTGGCTTGCAGGAAATTGTGCAGAAGGCGCAGGTTGTGGTGGAGCAGAAACAGGATGGATTGCCTTCTCCTCTTGTGGTTCTGAAGACCATTTTGAGGGAAGCTGTGCTGATCCTGAAAAGATACACCAGCAGCATTTAGATTTACCTCCAACAAGCAAAAATTATGTGCAATACATCTTTAAAACTATTGCAAGGGGATGATGTATCGGTGTAACACCATTGAATCCATCTACGGAATGGTTTAATTAAGGAAAAACTCAACCAAGCATTCAATTTTTTTTTTCTAGTTATATAGACAGCAATGATTGTTCGCAAACTTCTTACATATTTCAAAGCTATCAACCTATAAAGTTTCTTGGTATCAACATCTTAGTATCATACAGTTACAAGAACATGATGAGGTTAAAATTCATAGGTTAAGTACACATAAATCACAACAAGACCATCATATCAAGCGAAAACACCCTACAGGTAGTAACAGAAGGAGGGGGAGGGGGACCTGAAAAGGTTGAGGGATCTGGTGAAACATGTCGTGGTACTGAAGGATAAGACACCCCACTTTTCATCTCTCTTTCAAAGTAAGCAATAGTTTCCTGATCATAAACTTCCTTTGAACCCCAGAACTGCAGAATTTTCTCAAGGCGAGTCTGGTTGTCATCTTTGCTCTGCATATTGTTATAAATCCTTGCAAGCATCGAGCCCAGCAAAGATTTAAAAGCAATAGCCTCATTGTCAAGGTCACGGATATTAATTCGTCTTTGTAAGCTGTAGAATATGGAATATGATTAGCAAAGGATCAGCAGCGCGCGCGCGCCACAAGGCCAAGTACAGAATGAAGCTGAAAAATACTAGACAATAAATTCAAATCAATTTTCAATTAAGGGCCACTTCTCGTCAGCTTACTTATCTTCATTTAGTTAATAATAATTTAATTTTTCGAACCAGTTTTTTCTATCTCGAATACTTGTCTAAGAGCTCCAAAACACAAGTCAAATGAAGTGCACCCAACTCTTGATTTTTATCTCAAAAACTCTCAAAGTTAAGTATTTAGTTAGATAAGTAGATAAATCAAATAGGATAAGCTAACGAGAACAGGCCCTAAGGGTTAATGCTTAGTAGGTCCTCTAGATCAAATGCGTCGAAGGACTGAATCAAACAGAACATGAGGGCCTGTTTGAATAGGCGGGCTATCAATTCAGATCCTTGATATTCAATCCAAAACAGAACATGAGTTGCCACCATCCATCTATTGAGTTATGCCCTTTATGTGGTAAGCTGCAATAATATTTTCCGCAACCAACTTAACATCTTAATTAATAAAATTTCCACCCCATGTTCTAATGTTTATTTGTACCAAGAAGTTAATGTCCAATAATGGACCTACTAAGAGATGGATACAGACAATAGCTAAACAGAATAAACTAAAAGGCACACAACTTCACTAAGTTGGTCAGTAATACCTGATTCAAAAAAAAGATCAATCACCCTCTTCCATAAAACCTTCCCTAATTTCATGGGAATGGGGATGTCCTTTTCATATCCACCCCTCCACAAAATTTATACCTATCCTTTAGCCTAAGATGATCACAAACCGAGATAGAAAATTGTGTAAACACAATAGGAAACAAACCAACCCTGCCAAGTCCAGTGCATCATTAGGTTTCTTAAGGAATACTAAATGCTTTAAGTTATGGTAGTAACACATTCATCTAGTACTTATCTCCCTAATAGGAACAACATAACATGATATGATTTCCTTCATTGATTCTGTACTTCATACACAAATGATCATATCAGATGATTGATCTTCCATTTTTTTGATAGGCCTTCTAGTTACAAATGAACAACCATGTAGTTGTTTATACTTTTTGGTCTTGGTGTAGTAGAAATTACAATACACTTTGAAAAGAAGTGATGAACTAGGGTTAATTAAAGTCATGTCATATACCACTTATTTGGCATTTGAATTTGGAAGAGGAAAGTGGCATTTACACTGAAAATTCGAAATGGGGCTACTTATGTTTGTCGCAAGCTGAAGCAACCACATCAACATGAATACACAGAAATCAAGAACTACACTTTGCTGCAGGCCATAAAATGAGCAATTTTATTCTCAAAACAAAAAATAAAATTGAACCGCACCTTTCAAAAAGAATATCGTTCACCAGGAAAATAATGTGCAGCTGCCTTTCCGAATCCTCAAGGGCAAATACTCTCTCCCTAAGAGCTTCAGCCAGAGCCGGCGCAAATGGCGACCTCTGCACAAACCATGACTTGGCCCCCTTTATTGACTCCTTGGTGCCATTAAGATTGGCAAGCACCTCGTTAAGCTCAGCAGCGACATCTGCTGGGAGTGGCCCAGAAAGCCCCTTGAAGGATATCGCCGCCGCCGTTTCATAATCCCCATGGCCAGGAGCACCATAATGCTGGTGCGCGTCGTAAAACGGCGGGTACCCCGGCTGGTGCGCCGGCGGTCCCCGCATCATCGGACCCAGAGGCGGCACCATATGCATGGACGCCGGCGGGAAAGGCACCGGCGGCCACGCCGCCGAGACCCAAAGCTTGTACCTATAGTACGCGTGCCCTTCCCCGCCAAAGACGAAAGCGTAGTCCGGGTTGTCGTGCTGCTTGTCGCGGATCATGGCCTCGAACTCAGGCCCATTCTTGGCGATGTACTCGACGAGCTTGTCGATGCGCTTCTGGAGCTCCGGGTCGGGCGGCGGCGGGGCCGCCGGAGGCTGAGGCGGCGCGGACTCGAAGGGCGGGTGCATGTAGGGGTGAGGCGGCGGCGAGGGCGTAGATATGACGTGCGGCGGGTGAGCCGCGAAGGGGGGAGGTTGCTGGTGCGGCGGGAGATGGGGGTAAAGCGGCTGGGCCTGCGGGGGCGGCATCCCGCGCGGGTAGGGCGCGTACTGCGGAAGCGGCGATCCGAAGGGGGGCGCGGCGTGCGGGTGGTGCGGATACTGCGCCTGCGGGTGGAAGCCGTACTGCGGCGGCGGCGGCTGCTGCTGCTGCGCCTGCGCGTACG
This sequence comes from Raddia guianensis, assembly GCA_036346415.1. Lineage (NCBI taxonomy): Eukaryota > Viridiplantae > Streptophyta > Magnoliopsida > Poales > Poaceae > Raddia > Raddia guianensis. The sequence continues at coordinate 3,332,073 of CM070539.1, read as the reverse complement.
CCATGGCCGCCGCCGCGTAGTCTTGGGTTTGCCGGTCCATGATGACCTGACGAGGAAGGCCTTGCCGAAAGGACGAGTAGGGCTCGGAGCGCAGGTGATGGCGGCGGCGGCGGCGGCGGAGAGAATAGAGGGGGTGAATAGGCGATGGAGCTTCAATGAGGCGATGACCCAATTGCCCACCTCTGTCAAATTACAGGAATAACCCTAGTTGTACAAGGATTTTTTTTTTTTATAAACCCCAGTCCCATCCCCCGAAAAAAAATTACGTTCCCCGGATTTTTTATTGTTAGAAAAGGGATTTCTCGTTCACTCCACTAGCACCTTCCAATATATAATATCTACCTCTCAAAAAAAAATTTACATACAAACTCTTCCTAAGTCTAAATAGCATAGGCCAAACGCAGGTGCCGTTTCTTTTGTTTGCATTGAAGAAGATGCTTAATCGGATTAACAACGCCGTTGAAACCTGGCCTTACAACCCTAACAAAGTATGTCGACACACAAGAAATTCATTACCAACACTAGTTGTTATGGCTTAAAACTTTGAATTGGACACGTCGAGGAAGATGAACTAGATGGATTGCCGCCACCTGCTACCCTCGCCAACAAACCCACCGATGTTGGAGCCTTTGTGCACAAAACCCAAAATCTTACCACTTCCTTCCCCCCTATTTTGTTACAATTACTTCCCCTCCTCTCCATTGAGTCTCCCCTTCCTCCTATCGATGTTTTCTTCCTCGGTGGCAAGAACACTAGACTTCGAGGAAGCCACGGCTGAGGTTGATCCCAACACAACACAGAACCATAAAAGATGCAGTGCGGGAAAGTCGGTGGTACACAAAACTCTGTCGACAAGATCCATTTATTCTAAAACCTATGCCACTCCTAAGGCTGATCCTATACATTCCTTCCTCATATTTATGTCTCCCCATCTCAGTGGATCCAGAGGCCCTCATAGTATCTCCGACAGTGCCATCTCAACTAGTTATAAGGTGATCCATCTCAGCATCAATCCTACGTGGAGGACAAAGAACGGGGAAAAATAGGATTGCTAACCACTATTCTAGCGAGAGGCAACAGTACAACTCGAGGCCACTATCGCCAGGTTGTCGTCAGATTAGGGGTGGGAAAAAAACCTAGAATCGAAAAATCGAACTGAACCAAAAAACAATATTTTTAGATATTTTGGGTTTTGGGGTTCTGTTCTTTTTTCCATGTGATTCGATTCTACAGGTTCGGCTCGGTTCCTACATTGCAGAACCCCATACTACCCAAAAAAACCGAATCCCACCCTACAGTCCAGAACACTATTTATTAAAAAAGCCGAATCCCACCCTACAATCCAGAACACTATTTATTGTAGAACCCAAATTAACCAAAAAACTAAACCCCACCCCACAGTCCAATATATTATTTATTGTAGAACCCGAATTACCCCAAAAAACGAACCGAATCCCACCCTACAGCCCAGAACACTATTTATTAAAAAAGCCGAATCCCACCCTACAATCCAGAACACTATTTATTGTAGAACCCAAATTAACCAAAAAACTAAACCCCACCCCACAGTCCAATATATTATTTATTGCAGAACCCGAATTACCCCAAAAAACGAACCGAATCCCACCCTAAACACTATTTATTAAAAAAGCCAAATCCCACCCTACAGTCCAGAACACTATTAATTATAGAACCCAAATTAACCAAAAAACTAAACCCCACCCCACGGTCCAATATATCATTTATTGCATAACCTGAGTTACCCCAAAAAACCAAACCTAAATTGCTAGTGCCCACTGACAAGCTCTAAATAAAATAATTCAGTTGAGAGCTGAGAACCGAATAGATCGATCCAAATTCTTTCGGATAAAAGATTCAATTCTGTTGATAATTTTGGTTCTCATTTTTCTGGAACCGAATTTTGTCTAGCCCTAAGCCAGACTATTTACCGAGCCTAACTCCAATCGACGCGTTTTCCACCCCCTGCGGATCTCCTCCTCCCCCGAAACAACACGACGTACCTGCACCCTGCTACTACACACGCGCGGTCGCTCGAATCCTACACATGCGCGTGTTGGAAGTTAACCAGGTAATCTTGTTCCGAATTGCATCGTCTTTCACAAGCTTAAGCCATCATTTTTAATGACCCTCTTTCGCAGCTTTTTTTTTTTTTGTGAAGAAGTGAGGGTCCCCTCACTTTAGCAACCAGACTCCGCTGGTTGTTCTCCAGACAAGTCAAGAGGAAATTCCTCCAGCCACATGGTAGCGCTCCCCACAGCGTGAGAAGCACCAAGCTTAGCTAGATTGTGAGCTGCGCTATTGCATTCCCTTGGACAAAACCTTTTAAGTGATGCAATGATAAATGCACACATCGCTAGACAAGCATCAAAACAATATGTTCTTGAGCAGCCCAAGGCCCATCGCATGCCTATGATCATTGTATTCATCTCATATCTTTACCCTCAATTACAGAAGGACGAACTTGCGATAGTTTGGCCACCGGCCTGTTCGGTTATCTTAATTTCCTAGTTTGATATTTGAGTCTCTAAGTTTGTTAAGGATAATTTCCATGTTTAGCGTTGTTATATAATAGCCGGTCAAGAAGATATAAAGACTAAGCATCACATTATTCATTATTCTCTTGCCTCTCATCTCTCTCAACGTCGTCTAAGCCTCTTGATTGTGGACCCATGCACCGCTACGACATCCGTAGTCATGCACACAACATTTTCTTTCATCTACTAAAATTTTATCCTTAAATTCAAAATTATGCACGAATCAAGATTCAAGTCGTGTAACTCATAATCCAACCGGTTAGATATTTGAATTGCATATTGTGTGTTTTAGATTAGCCACCTACTGTTTGAAATATTTTATGACTATACTCTTCTTGCACCAATCATATACTACTTTTGTTTCATGACATTTTTTTGTGATGTTAGCAGCCAAGCTACAGTAATAAGCAAATGCACATAATAAAGAATGTCATAAGCAGCATGAGAACAAGGAACAAAATGACATTAACACAAAAGAGAAACATTTGCAGAAACAAATATGCCTAAGCAAAGCATCAGTAGCACACATGTCGTTCAATATCCACTAATTAACAATAGGTTTACATAAGATCCATGATAGCTATTACCCACCATTATTATCTAAGCAAATAATAGGTTTACTTTAATAAGATCCATGATAGCTACAGTATTACCCAACATTATTATCACATCATTTAGTTGCCACTTAAAAGTAGCATAGCATAAATGATGCAGCCATGCAGGCACCGTCACCAGAAGTAGTTTTCCAGTTGCACTCTCTTCATCAAACCCTGTCGAACCAAGCCCAGCAATGTATGTAAGCAACAATTTTAAACTCAAGGCTGCATTAAAAAAACTGCAGGGAGCTTGGATAGAAGCATTTTAAAGTTGAGATTGCAATAATAGTAGATACACCACAGGGATAAGATAAAAAAAAACACTATATCATGCATGTTATCCGAGGCGCTAGGCAGGCGGAGAGAGGCCGCCTAGTGCCTAGACGACCCAGGCGAGATGCAAGGCGCTGCCTAGGCGGTCAAACTGATACATGACATATATAAGATGATAGAGAATAAGCCATGTCATTTCAAAGAAAATTTTCAAAATAATCATGTCACAATTATTAATCGCCGATTCAAGCCACTGAATCATCATCTACACATATCCTAAGGCCATCTTGAACCACCTATTCGTTGTGTATAACCACATACATTGGTTGATCGCTTAAGATCACTGCATAGGCCCAAGGCAGACGGAAGACCACCGCCTAGCTCCTAGGCGAGTCTAGGCGCCACCTGAGGAACAATGATATCATGCAATGAAGATAAAAAAAAAAGTCACATTTCACCAGTTATCTGAGCAAAAAAATTGGTTCTTCTAAAAGACAATTTAATGCGTTTTGTGGCCTTATATGTTTGTTGTTTATATTACAATTACAATTTATGTAAGCAACAGTTTGAAAACTAAGGCTGCGTTAAAAATAAACTGTAGGGAGCTTGGATAGAAACATTTTAAAATGGAGATTACAATATATTAGATACACCGCAGGGATATGTTAAACAAAAACACCATATCATATAATGAAGATAAAAAAAATAGGTAAGTGAGACGCAAAAATAAATTGGTTCTTCCAACACATAATTTAATGTGTTTTGTGGCCTTCTATGTTTGCTGTTTATATTACAATTACAATTTGATACATGTATATTTACAAAACATGTACTCTTAACTTGGAAAGACAATGAAAATTGGTTCTACTATTGCCTAATCTCTTAAGTGATGCAATGACTTGCAACAATAGTTCAATTGAGCATTGCACAGGATTAAAAAATGTATGCCTCTAAACAATTTGGTGTAAAACACGTACTTAATTATTTTTCTGTTAACAACATGCTGCCCTCGTCTTTGCTGCTTGGTTAGAGACAATGAGACTGCAGCGCTGTCGAAGAGCCCAACATGTAAACCATGTATTATTATTTGGCTAACTCTCAGTTGTAAGATCTTCTTAGAATCAGAGTTCAGACATAGTTCTTAGAATCAGAGTTCAGACATAGTTCTGGATATAGATGGCCAAATGGGCCGGCACGAGGCACGGCATTTTGGCCCGGTCCGAAGCACGGCATTTTGGCCCGGCCCGAAGCACGGCACGGACCGGGCCCGGGCCGGCACGGCCCAGTCGGTGGGCCGTGCCTGGGCCGAAGGCCAGGCACACCGGGCCGGCCCGGCACGATTAGTATTTTCTGATTTTTTTATTCACCAATATGTATATTATAATGTCACATGACACAACCAACACAAGTGAAGTCAAGTTCTAGTGGCTAATAGGTGTGGCAATAAGGCTTTGGATGTCAAGAGGTCCCTGGTTCAAAGCCTGGAGTCATCATTTTTACCACATATTATCTCTATTTAGTACAGGACCCTGTTTAACTGAAATCAATTGCCCGAGACAACTCATGAGGAGGTTCTTCCCCTTGTGGTGCTGTTCTTGCCATCTTGAATTCTGGCTCACCTTCAAGAGAGGCCTATAGTAAATTATTGTGGTACCTATAGTAAATTATTGTGGTATGTAAAATACACGTAGACGAAAGAACAAAAAAGAAAAAAGGATCCTAGGGTTAATCGATTTCTGCTAGTTGAATGGAAAATACGAATTATTCTGCTAGTTGAATGGAAAATACGAATTAAGGGCCCTAGGACGATTTAGTTCGGGGAAGGGGAAGAAAATTCTATGAACCTTTCTTTTTTTTTTTCATTAAGTTCAAGTCTGACGAGATTCGAAGTGAATCCATTTTCTAATCTATTGTATTCTTTTTCGAGAATGCCGCCACTCGGACTCGAACCGAGATGCTTGAGCACTGCTTCCTAAGAGCAGCGTGTCTACCAATTTCACCATGGCGGCTAATTTGAAAACTAAAACTCTCGAGACAACTCATGAGGAGGTTCTTCCCCTTGTGGTGCTGTTCTTGCCATCTTGAATTCTGGCTCACCTTCAAGAGAGGCCTGTGCCTTGTGGTGCTGTTCTTGCCATCTTGAATTCTGGCTCTTGAATTCTGGCTCACCTTCAAGAGAGGCCTGTGGTGGGCGTTTCACGACACCATCACCCAGCACCTGAGTAGAATACACAAGAATCAATTCGATAGCATTATACAGTAGAGATTGATGGATGAATGGATGAATTGAGAAATTGCATCTCCCCTTTAACATACCTTCCCTTTGTCTTCATCGTCCTCCTCATTGTCATCGGAGTTCATGTAGTTGTCCTCGTCCTCGTAGCTTTTTTCGTAGTGCATGCCCAACGACTCGAATAAGTCTAGAACCACAAGACCATGTTCTTGAAGGGAAGAGAAGAGATATGGGGGTTGAAATCTCGCAAGACATGAAAAGAAAAGCAATTGAACTGAAGGCACCTCACCTCATATGCCTTGTATATCTTCTCGTTGATCGACAAATCGACACGGCCCAAGATGTCGGAAATGTCAGGAGGATCCCGAGTGATTAGCCGCGCCGGCGAAACGTTGAACTTCATGGTTGCGGCGGCGGCGGCGGCCGTAGAAGCGGCCGTTGGGGTCGGGGTTAGGGTTAGGGTTAGATTTTTCAGGTTTATAGGCGGAGTGGGACTCACGCGCGTGTAGGAAGTTAACCAGGTAATCTTGTTCCGAATTGCATCGTCTTTCACAAGCTTAAGCCAAAAAATGAACTGGATGGCGCCGCCGTCGCAGACCACATCCATCTCCACTGCAGCTAGAGCTTGGTATGGTGCAGCACCAACACCCGATGTCCATGGCAATTTGGTTGTGTTCATTTACCAAATTGAGGCATGATGATCAGGCTATAACTAGCAACTGATTTTGGTCGTTTTGTGTTCATTTACCAAATTGTGACATAATGCTCATAATGGATGCTATAGTGTAGTGGCATATACGCAATTTTCTTATATGTCTTTTGCTCACTACATTATTTGTAATTGGTAACAATCTCATGCATGGCCATATAGATGATATGCACTACTGATGATCATGTGTTCAATGTACATGCAAATATTAAAAGCTGTACATCCATTGGAAGAGCCAGCTATAGCAGCTATCTACAGATGATATGTAGCCGGTTATAGATAGCAGCTAGCTGCGTCATTGAATCTATACAGGGGAAGCTCTCTCTGTGACCGCTCTCGTGAAAGTTGGGCTCGCTCCGCGAAAACTTCTTTTCTGGACAGTCATATATCCTAAAAACAAATAAAACAAGAAAAATCCCCACTGCATCTCAATAAAAAAAGGGTGAAAAACGACAAATAGAACAGTAAGCATAAATCGAGAAATAAACCTGATATCTCGACTATAAACGTGCGTAATTCTTTCTCAACACTTGTCTACTGAGTTCACATTTAGAAAGCAAAACTACACTTAGAATCTTGTGAAAAATATAGTATTTATCATCCCAAACAGTTTCGATAGTAATTCTAGTGGTTCTCACTCAATCGACAGAAAGAGCAAAAATTCATGGAACACAAATGAATGACAAACAGGCAGGAACCATAGTAGCAGCTATATTTTTTTCAGCCCGGGGAAGCTATAGGAGCATTATGCATGTATGCAACCTAACGGAACCCAAAAATCACAATCTCTGAGAGACCTGCTACCAAACCAAGCGAGTTACACATAGCCTGTTAATTTTGATAGAACAGTAGCTGCTTGATGTGTTTTTGACAACGGGGCAACCCGTCTTCAACACGATACAATGACAAGCACTAGCTTCAGAAGCTGTTCGACTCTGAAGAGTGATAGACCAAATTTTCCTCTATCCATGCTACTCTTTACCGATGAAATCCCCATCGACCATCAATCACCATCACCATTTATTAACTAGTCCCCAAGAACCTCCTCGCCACCACCATTGTACTGTGAGAAGAAACAAAGGGCAGAAATGTCAGGATGGGGAGAAGAAACAAAGAGGAGGAATTGTCAGGATGATGTTCGAACCACATTCTGCAGAAGCATAATATATGTCACGGGAAATCCACTAGTCCTTGTTATACATTTGCATTCAAATCATCCAAATTTGAAAATGCAAGAAACTTTGATAAAAGAAACAAAAGTAGGAACACCAACAACAATTTAAAGCATGTAAATAAATCTTGAATACAGTTGATGCACGCAAACCAATGGCATATAAGTTGCTGAGGTGCTTTTAAAGAATTCAAACTCAATTACAAAGAGCACAAATGATACACAGAAGACTAAAAGAACTGCAAGAACCAGAGGGATACTGCAAAATTCTTGCAATCTGACAATTATTTGTGGTCAACAATAAAAGGCTGGGGCCCTAAATCGTTTCAAAGACCCCAGCAAAATTATGGGGGTCATTAACAGAGTAGTGGCAGTCTTTGCAAAAGTCTATGACCAAACAAGATTTTAGAAGACATGCTAGCATGAACTTCTGGAGTGTCAGATTCATCATTTGAAATAAGAAAGCTGCTGCTCCAGTAAACCAGCCGCAGGAAACTAGTCTAAAATCCAGTTTGTCACTCCTCGGAACTTGGAACATGAAAATTCATATCATCTGCTTGTATGTGTTTTTGAACCATTGGTAGCTATGTTGTAAAAAATGTTCCTGTTTTGTACAGAAGTACACAGCATGTAGCAGCTAGAACAGTGGAGGACAGAACATGTTTCACTCTAGGACGATTTTACATGAAATAGCAATGTATCAGCTGAATCCCTATATTAATATGCAGATGGGTCACTAGACAAGTCTTAACAAAATGAACTAAACCCCTAGATGGGCCACCATACTTGAAGAAAAAATTTAAACACATACCAAAACCAAGAGCAAGCACTATAAAATTCGCACTTACAGTAACAACAGATAAACAAGAGTATTACTAGAACAGGATAATAAGTAATGATGTACCGACAGATTACTTCTGCCTAGCTACGCACATAAATGATTTGAGAAACAGTTTGTCGAGACATCTCACCCTGTCTGTAAAAACGTTGCTAGAAGGAAGTACATTTCCTTCCTCAATAATGTCACCCTCTCCTAACTTCTTCACATATAATGATTTTGGTGTATCAGCAACCTTGCTATTCTTTAAAGATTCTAGAGCATCTTCTGGTCTATAATTCATTGAAATAGGAATCATATCATCATTACTCACTCTCATTTTCTTTCCTGAAAAGGGAACCAAAGTTTGAGCATATTGCATTTTTTGGGAACAGTTGATCCCCCAAGATGGTCCTAAGAACAATTTTAAGACAGCAATGACCCATTGTTCGAACAGGAAATATATCAATAAAGGACAAATGTTTCAATATATAATGTACCTTTAATTTAATACATCGAGGGAACATAAGAACCCTAGCAGTTTATACAGTACAGTGACAATTGAGACAAAAACAATGTTGAACATTTGCATATGGTATACCAATGTGAAAAAAATCATAGAGATTATATAATAACCTAAGAACTAAAAAAGTGTTAATTAACAGCTCTTTTGACACTACATGATAAAGGATGATATTTCAGAATAAAGCCAATGCCTCCAAAAACCTCATCAAGGTGTTTACCAGTTTTTTCGTCTCCACTTGTTGATAGGGCAATAGACCTTCTAGCTCTTAAGGTATGATTCTGCTGTTGATCACTTGGGCTCATTTCAAAAGCATTATATGGATATTCATTACCAGCATTCCCACTGGAACCTTGTTCCTTGGTACCAGACTTCAAGATATCCGAAGCAAGCAAATCAGCAAACCTATCAAAACGAGCTTGAGACCTGCAGACCTAAAACGTGTCAATAGGCTCAATAGCTGTTAGCTATGCAATTAACATCTGAATACAAAAAATAGGAGTGCAATTACGTGCTGATACAGACAAAATTTAAGTTCAGGAGTAGTTCATATAAAACAACATGCCTTTTTAAATCATGCTGTGATTTCACATAGCGCCCATGTGCTCTGATGAGTTTCTTTACTTTTGAGGTCATTCTGCATCAGAAGAACAGTATTATGAAGAACCAAATAATTGGGAATCTTTTTTATACTGAAGTACCCAGCAGCTGGTATTAAAAAATATCATTATGCTCATGCATCATAAAGATGGAAAACCTTCGGCAACTCTCTTTCTCTTTGTTCAACTGCGATTCAAGATCACCTACTCTGGTAGAAAGTATGTGTGCTTCATCAATCTTCTTGTCCAATGTTATCTGTGATAACACACAGACATTAAATATAATGCAACTGTGCAATATTTACATATACACAAAAACTGAGCAGGCTTTGTGGGAAGAAAATTAGAGAACCATCAGCAAGAACAAACGAAAATTCAGATAAGTTAAATAGGCCAATTTACTGGGACACTTATGATGGGTTAACTGGTCATCCCGTTGTTCAACATGATTCGATGTCAATGCCCAATCATGAATAGTTACTTGCCAATACATGGCATCATAAGTTGTAGGGCAAAACATTAGCAGTTCCTCTGGCATGAAGCTATGAATGATAACATTTCAATGGAGTGGATCTCAGATCAACTTGGAAATTTACATTTCCTCAGCAGGCTAATTCCCATACATGACCATAAAAAAAAAACACAAGACAAACAGAGAACTCAAATAGTATATGCAACTAAATATAAACTACAACCGAGTGGCTGATTCGACACAACAACAGCCTCAACTAAACATCAGCTTTTAAATTCACATGTACATGTTTGTAACTCAATAAATGATATATATATGATGTATGTGCATTAAGACATTCATATCTGACCTCCAGTTTAGATTTATCTTCACGTAATTCTTCCATGTCCAATTGAATTTGTTTCAGCTGCAGAGCATATGTAGTATACCAGAGGTTCAGGAATACAAAGACAGCTAAAACTATCTGTGAATTAGATGGAAATTGCACAATCCATACCTGTGCTTCATTATCATCTTTCTCATCACCGATGGAGAATTTGTCGTCCTTTTCTTTACCTTCGTTATCAGATGCATTCAAACTTCCTGATGAATCAGTCTTTCCACCATCAAGCTTCCGCCTTTCTCTCCTCTCACTAAAACATCCACAAAAATAAGTCAGAAGTGATTGCAAAAATTACCAAATTGCAACAATAACATGTGCAAAGGTCAAATGTAACAAAAAAATATCATAACATAACAAACCCAAAGCTCCCCTCCTTGAATTAGAAATAGATAATAGACGAGAGAATTCCCTGTATGCCACTGGAAAAGTTTACAATTCCCTATCTACCACTCAAAATTCTCTCTTACCTTACATGCCACTGGTTCAAATTTTCTCTTCCCTCGGTGCCACTGCCGTTAAGTCCGTTAGTTTTAGCCGTTTAAAAAGTTCATTAATGTCTAAAATGCCCCTTCGGTTTAAAACTTTAAAAAATCATAACTCCTTCATTTTAACTCCAAATTAAGTAATTCAAATTTTTTATTTTATGTAAAATCATGCTCTACTTGATATTGAAATATTTGTAACATTTGGTTTTTTAGGTTTTGTTCTCCTTTTTCATGAGGCATTGTAGGTTTGATTAATTTTTACTTTCAAACCAAGTTATACATAATTTTATGAATATGTAGAAATTTTTCTCATGTTTTTATGAATTCTATACTATTTTTATGAATTTTTTCTATTTTATAACGTATTAAAAGGTAGGGGCATAATGGTCATTTTGTAACTCCGTCATATTCTTTACCGCTTAAGTGGCACCGAGGGAAGAAAAAAACTTAAACCGGTGGCATATAAGGGAAAAGAGAATTTCGAATGGCAACTAGGAAATTGTAAACTTTTCCAATGGTATACAAGGAATTCTCTAATAGATATATTATCAGGTTAATATATTCCTTATCTTATGGATTCATTTATAGGTATGTACCTGCGGAACGCAAAGGTTACAAAGAGCAAGCATGCATGTATGGAGTGTATTTACATCTACATTGTATTTTTATATATGATAAAACTGGCAATAGATACAATCACATGCAAAAAAAAAAAATTAACCTGATCATTGCCATGGTCGAGTTTTTGGTGTAGAATATTATGAAAATATTAGTTGAAGTCAAACTAAAGCCTAACTCACCCAGGAGAATAAGCATGTCCCCATTAGTAAACTACACAATACCAACCCTTGTTAGCACACATGCTAGACAGAATAGATAAACGATGCAAAAAACCAATTAATAAGGTCATAAAAAGATAAACTAAATGCCAAACAAAATGGACGAAATTAGACAATGGCACCGATGTGCAATACGTAAGCATGCTTAAGAACACAATTAGAAAGATGTGTGCATATTTCCTTAAAGTGAATCTGGAGTAACTGACTTCACGGCAAAAGCCATATGCTGAAATGAAGCACTACAGAGAATCCTGGTTGCATACCTCCTCCTGATGGGAGACCTCGAATGACTAAATCCTGTGATTAAAATTTCAATTAACAGGAACTTAGAAATAGAATGAACTAGGCCAGCTACAGGAAAAATATTGGTACTGACACACATGTACACACAAAGAGATTACCTCTTTCTTTAGACCTTGATCTCTGATCACGAAATAAATGACCCCTGGTGCCTCTTCCAGGGGAATGCCTCCCATGGGGTGAGTATCTTCTCTCAGGCCTATCTCTTAGGTCACGATTTCTAAAATCTCGTTCCCCTACAGGTGTAAGGTGGACATTTTATATAAATAAACACCATGTGACTTAAATAAATGGGTGGAGTTGTACAGACACAAGGCAACACACAAACCTATTAAGCTTACCACAACCTTGAGGCATATGATTATTCAATTAGAAATAAGAAGCAGAGGTTCCAGGATAAGCTCATTGGCCATAAAACAGAAGAACCAATAACAGTAATACAAGAGGAAATACCAATAAACGATTACACATCATGATGCACCGCTTAAATAGATCCAGTACTTGCAATATCAGTCATGAGTCATCTGAAGAGAAATTGATGCAATCTCCCAAAATTGACGGCAAGTCATGGTTATCACGAAGGAAGATGTTCCACAAATCCATATCACCCAATAAATTGGGTTTGCTTGAGCAGATATTATCCATATCGACTTCAATAATTCTCCTTCTGTGGTAATATTTGCCATGACGGACAAGAATAAAGCCCAGCAAGAAAACTTGGTGTAATATATTGTCATATTCAAAGGATGTGTTTCAATTAGTTGCAAAAGCTGCTATCAACATAGTTTCAGGACATGGAGCATAACATGCATCTGTTTGAGAAGAGGAACCACATTATATTCCTCGCTAAAGTTCTTCTTTAGCAAGACAAGCATTCTGAGGGGACCATAAAATGGCAGGTAACCAACTGAGAAGGCAAGCGATGGAAAAAGGACATGTCAGTATCTGGATGGGCTCAACCTAACAAATCTGCTCAGTAGACAGCTGATTAAACAGTAGCACAATCAAGAAAATATGAATAACCAGCAAGAACGCCACATTGTTCTGCAAGAAACTTTGGCCAGTTAATAGTTTTTCTGCACTGCAGCAACTGGCATTCTGTTCAAGTACTATATGGAAAAAGATAGTCGATCAAATATGCACAGTAAGACAAGAAGACAGATATCCAAATTTTCTATGGAAAGCATGTAGTTCATATGGCATTGTGATCTCTTGTTCTTTGCTGTCCACCACGTTTTCCAAATATAATAACGATCTTCTGAAGATCTCACTAAATCCAATGAACAGACAGAGGGTGAATCTTTCATAAAGAACGCACTCTTCCTCCCTTGGTAGATCGAAGCCAAGCCATCATCCAATTAATTGACCTAAATCTGTCCAAAAATCCGTGCAGTCTCGAGTATGACACATTCATAGTCTGAATCTTTCTTGTAAAGAACATAAGAACGCGGCCCCAGTTAATTGGATACAACGAAACAGCGAAGCAGACGACAGTACAGAGGAAGGAGGGGAGGGGAGGGGGAGAGAGAGGGATATGCGTGTATACCAGGTCGATGGCGAGGGTGGAAGGAGGAATGGGCGGGCGGTCTGCGGAGCTCGACGTCACCGTGGGCGAAGCTGCAGGAGGAGCGGGAGCAGCGTCCGCGCTTCCACAGTGCGCAAAGCTTCGTCTTGTACGCCGGACCACGGATAGGAGGACCCAGCGGCTCTCTCATATCTCGCGCTCTCTCCCTCTCCCCTACGAGAAGGCGGCGGGAGGCGGGCGGCGGCGATGAGTCGATGAGGAAGGAGGAAGCGGAAGGGGAAGAACCGAACAGAGGCACAGAGCCGAGACCCGAGAGCGAGGAAGAAACAGGCGAATAGTTAACAGGCCGTGTTGAGCTATAGGGGAAGGCCCATGGAACTTTCAAAGCGCACATCCATTGCAACTGAGCAGCCCAACTTATCCTAACGGTCCTACCCAGCAGATTAGCGGAGGGCCTGGTTGCAATTTTAACTCAAAGGCAAGTAGATTGGCAATTTTTTATTTATTTTTTATTTTCACAAAATAAAAATTATTATTATTTATTAAAAATAATTAAATAGACGCATCTCGAAATTCCATCTGTATGGTCATAAAAGCCACCAGTTCAAAGAGCGGATTTTGCATAACTTGTAAAATTAAATGGACGTGTGAGATTTACGAGCTGAAATACCCGCCGGTTGCTCGTACAGAATTTAAATCCCACACGTCGAACGAGATTTGTCCCTCCCAAAACAAACGAATTAATGCGTGATTAGGATATAGGTCTGGCAATTAATCACTCAAATTATGGTAGTAATTAGCAATTCGTAGGTATGCGCGTGAATAATGGTAACTAATTCGTTGGCGTGGATAATGATAATTAGTCTGCAAGGATCATACATGTAATCTCTACTATTATAAAGCACCTTGTGGTCGTGGTGGTCGTAGTTCGAACTTTCAATCCGGACCGTTTATCTCGTGTGCACCAAATCCATCCGTTCCTGTAATTTCGGATCGTAGTAACTCCCCTGCGCCCTCGCCTCATCCACCACCGCGCCGCAATCCCCCCCTCTCTCTCTCTCACACACACACGGCGTGCTCCTGGCCAGACGGCCACCACGCCGCCCGCCCTACGCGCCCCATACGCCGTGATCCAATGTCAGCGCGCCGCGCCGCGCGCCCACAGATTCATCGGCATTGTGATCCGGCCATTGCGTCAGCCAGATGGCGCGCCCGCCCACAAGATCCTCCCGCCGTGCTCCAGCGCCGCCCGCCGTGCTCGAGTCCGCTTCACAGATCGCCCGCCGTGCTCAGGCGCCGCCCGCTGGCGCCGAAAGGCCGCCCTGCGCCCTCGCCGCCCCGCTGGCCGCCACCCTCTCTCCATCCGCCTCTCTCTCTCTCTCTCTCTCTCGCGTGTGCCTCGCACCGCCGTTCGCCACGCATGGCCAAGGCCTGCTTTGTCCATCCATCCGCGCCGCCCTCTCTCTCTCCTCCGCCGCCTCCTCTCGCCGCCCGCTGCTGTGCGCGCCCCTCCATCCGCTGCCCCTCTATAATTTTACCCTTTATAATTTTACCTATTGCTTCAATTTATGTGTCGGGGATTAAATCACGGCCCATTGCCATGGCCCACTCCCTGACGGCCCAATCGAACAGACTGCTAGGGCCCGGCTCCTGGAAGGTTCTATCTGCCCATATGCATCCTGCCAACGACTTTACGGGCGGCGCGGTGCGTGAACTGATCTAGGATTCTGTTTGAGTCCGACTCGAGCGAGTTCGCGACGACTACGTGAAGACCCGGACGTGGTTTCCCGGATTGGACTAGGAGTCGTGTTCCCCAAGACTAGGAGTATGCCTTATCTGCCTCGGGATATATTTGGCATGTATGAGTTCGTTGCGATCTCGTAGTTAGCTTACCGATATTCCCTCGGAGGTCGGTTTGCTCTGTACTATATAAACCAGCCCCTACGGCGTGTAGATGGCATGAGGTCTTTGCATAAAACTTCCTGTACACCCATAATCTCGCCGAGACTTGTTTGTCTCGTCGAGCCACCTCTTGTATTCATCCTTGATATATAAGAAAGGCTGGACGTAGGGCTATTATCTCTCCCGAGAGGCCTGAACCAGGATAAAAACCCCTGTCTCCCTGTTCGTTGTTGTTTGCATTGTTCGGCGTGTCTCCTATCTCAATCTTCAAGAACCTTAGCGACTTGAGATCGATATCTCAACCGTCGACAGTTGGCGCCGTCCGTGGGGATACGCAGATCGAGCATGTCGAACTCTATCAGCGACCAGGAGATTCTCCCTGAGGACTACGACTCAGAAGGGCAGGATGTCTCTTCCCCTGCCAGATCGGGTCGATCCCTTCGATCTTGATCGCCTTCCAGATCTGGTTCCCAGCTCGTGCTCGGGATCGGATCTCTCGCCGGCAGCTCTTCGCCGGCGCTGTCGTCCCCGCGACGAGCTCCGTGCTCGGGATCGATCTCTCTCGTGCAGGCGGCTCTTCGCCCGGCGCTGTCTCGTCTTCGCGACGAGCTCCGTGCTCGGGTTGATCACCGCGCGAAAGCTCTTCGCGCCGGAAGCGTCTCGTCCCCGCGACGAGCTCCGTGCTCGGGATCGGATCAACTTCAGCACGGGCGATCGCGACGAGCTCCGTGTTTCGGGCCGGATCACCAGCGCCGGCGGCTCTTCGCCGGGCGCGTCTGTCGCCATGACGAGCTCCGTGCTCGGGTGGATCACCAGCGGCCGGCGACTCTTCGCCGGCGCGTCTCGTCCCGCGACGAGCTCCGTGCTTGGGATGGATCAAAACTCCTTCCGGATTCCGGCCGTTTACGCTGGCGATGGATGACGGAGAGAGTGACCAAGACTTGGAACATCGACCGACCGTAAGTTCCTAGTGTAGGTCTTCGTTTTCTAACTTCGCGCTTTTTCTCAAATTTCGCGCCTTAGTTCATCCAAGTCTCTCGGGCTGCCATGTAAAGTTCAACCCATTGAGCGGTGAATGTTCGCGGCCCTCTGCGGCCCTTCTCACCACTCGTCTTCTCGGACTACCTTAATCTCTCGGTAACGCTTGATGGTCGCCGGTCTTGCGAACTCTTGGCTCCGCAATCTTAAGGGTTTTCCGCCGATCTGGTTTCAACAAGTTCCAAAACTCGAGTTGCGTAACACGGCATCCACCTCGCGGATAAGCTCGCTCGTAAGCCCTCCGCGGCAGAGGCACTTACCGCTCACGGCACAACCACTTGGCAAAGCTCGCTCGTAAGCCCTCCGCGGCGAGGCACTTTCCTTGTTCGGTTACCTTGAATCGCTTAACTTACGTTAACGAGCGGTTCGAACGAGTCGATCAGATACGGTGTCGCTCTAACTCTCTCGCGACGTGCTTGAAGTCGCAAACTCGGTCTTCATGCATCGTCCGTGCATCGGGCTAGGCGTCGCTCTTTCTCTTGTGCACTGCTCGAGTTCGCAAACTCAGTCCTCGGCGCACAACTGGGGTGGGAGTTAGGCTAAGCGTTCTACCGGTTTTCTTAAAACTTTCTAGCTGCTTGTCGCCTTGCTCTTGGTTTCTGTTCGTCCTTATCTTTTATCGCTTTTTGCGAGGAAAAGTCGCTCGGAAGTCTTTCGGTCGACTCTCGCTCGATTCAAGCGCCGCCGACGGTCTTGAGTCGCTTTCGGCCAGCTCGGATCGCCTCTCCTCGGTCGATTGGGACTTTGTTGAATTTCGCAACCCCAGACGTTTTCGCTTTTTCGGCCTTTCCTTAGCGTTGGTTTTCCAAAACCTCGTTGGTCTTTTGCTCGTGAGCGCCTCGCGTCACGAGCATGTCTTTTATCTGGCGACGACTTTGACGACTCCGGTTAACAAGCGGTGCACCACCGATGGGGTTACGCCACCGTAAGCCGATTCTCATCGCGAACGGCATGCCCACCGTAAGCCGATTCTCATCGCAACGGGCATTCCTGGCGCTGGTTCCGCACCCGCCGAGGCGACACCAACGCCTGACCGGTCCATGCCCGGATAAGATTTCGCCTCGACGTCTTGCTCTGCGGCTAAGGTCCCGATCGCCTTCCTTGGTTAGCGGTCTTAGCCACAGCTGATCGACTTGCTCAAGACACGCGTTTTTTTATCCATGCTACGTCCTTCCTTGCACGGTAATCCGGAGCAATGCACCACTAACGGAGTCTTGCCCACCGTAAGCCGATTATCATCGCAACGAGCACTCCTAGCGTCGGTTCCGCATTCGCCGAGGTGACACTAACGCTATCGGAGGACGTACCTGGAAAAAAATTATGCCTTGTGCGGGTAGGTCGTCTTTTGCGTGTTTTTCAAAACTCGCTTTGCTCTTCTTAGAGCCCTTTTCTTGCTCTCCTTTTCCCCTTGCTGGCTTGTTTCTTGTTTGTCTTTTGCAGGAAATGCAGGAATGGGGAACGTCAGACTCCGGTGATGGTCGTGGCGAGGTTCCAGGCTTCCCACCAAAACCGATGTCTGCATCCCTCTTTTCCCGAGTTTGCTCCGCGCATGCCTGTGGATGATTCACTTCGCCGCGAAGATTTCGCCTTTGCGCAGATCGACCTTCACAGTTCCGCTAAGTCAAGGTAGTGCGCCACCAACGGAGTCCTCGCCACCGTAAGTCGATTCTCATCCAAGCGGGCATGCCCACCGTAGCCGATTCTCATCGCAACGGACACTCAAGCGTCGGTTACGCGACTTGCCAAGACAACGCTAACAACGCGCAAGGAATACGTCATGGGTAAAGCGTTGATTTCACACGTTCTCTTGCGGCTCGACCGCATCGGGTTGTGATTCACCTCACACCGGCGGTTCTTCGCCCGGAGCGATTCGTGGTCCCGCGACGAGCTCCGACTGGGGTGGATCACTCGCGACCGGCGGCTCTTCGTCCGAGGCGGCTCTCTAGATGCACGTCTTCGCTGGTCACACTTTCGTTCCTTTAACGAGTTCCGTGCTCGGGACTAGATCTCTTACTTGGTTCCTTTGGCGAGCTCTACGCTCGGGACTGGTCGCCTTCCTCGTATGCATTGTCTCGCTCTCGCACACGATCTACGTGCGGGGCACACCATCTTCGCTCCCGAGCACGACGTTCGCCGAGGCGCAATCTATATTTCTTCGGGCAAGATCTAGCCCGAGAGATGATTCCTCTATTTTCGTTTATCTTTTCCTAGGCATCTGAATGTCTGGATGCAGCAGTACGAGTCCATCTCGCGACTTGCTATGTTTATTCTCCCGGAAGATATGATCTTACCGGATGCGGTGGTACGCTCTTCACTACTAAGAATCCAATCCTCCTTGATGACGCTCACCTCAAGGAGATGATTCACCTCACTTCTTCCGATTTCAGACGAGGGTGGGTACTCGCTCGGACGAAGTCGTTTCGCTCGACGCGAAGAGTTGTTTCGGCACGCGAGTTTGTTCGGTCCCGAACAAGTATTGTCCGGTTGAACCATAACCTGCTCATGCGCTTTGTTGTGCGTCTTTGCAGCAGAAAAATACCTCTTCGTGACTTAGAGTCTCAAGAGGATGACCCCACTCTAGTGAGTCCTTCCACTTGAGTCTCGGGGCTAGTGTCGAGGATTAAATCACGGCCATTGCCATGGCCCACTCTCGACGGCCCAATCGAATGACTGTCAGGCCCGGCTCCCTCTAGGTTCTATCTCGCCCATATGCATCCCGCCGAACGACTTTACGGCACGGCACGGGCATGAACGGTCTAGGATTCTGTTTGAGTCCGACTCGAGCGAGTTCTGCAGACGGCCACGTGAAGACCGGACGTGGTTTCCGGATTGGACTAGAGTCGCGTTCCCAAGACTAGGAGTATGCCTTATCGCCTCGGGATATATTTGGCATGTATGAGTTCATTACGATCTCGTAGTTAGCGGCCGATATTCCCCAGAGGTCGGTTTGCTCCACCCCCACGGCGTGTAGAGGCATGAGGTCTTTGCATAAAACTTCCTCAGACATTCCATAATCTCGCCGAGACTTGTTTGTCTCGTCGAGCCACCTCAGATTCATCCTCGATATATAAGAAAGAAATTTGGACGTAAGGCTATTATCTCTCCCGGAGTACCGAACCAGGATAAAAACCCCTGTCTCCCTGTTCGTTGTTGTTTGCATTGTTCGGCGTGTCTCCTATCTCAATCTTCAAGAACCTTAGCGACTTGAGATCGATATCTCAACCGTCGACATTATGCTTCCTTTCATCTCTTGTAGATCCGTTGCCAGTGCCGCCGCCGCCGCATACTGCCGTATCCACTGGATCGCCGGCCCAATACCTCACTGCCTCACTGGTAGGATCAGGAGCCAGTACAGGGAGGCCATGATTTCTTACGCTCGTTGGCATCCTCGGGTACGTCGCCTTTGCTGCCGCCGTTCTCCATCTCTTCTTCCCCTCTTCGCCCCGATCACACACCTCAGATCGCCATGGAGGAGCTCACGACGCGATCTTACTGAACACCTGCGTTCTCTCTTGTGCAAGGTGTGCTTTATCAGATTGGTTTGTCTATTGGCATATGTGCTTCATCTAATGTTTTGCTTGACATATATTTCTTTGATTTGTTCCAGCACCAGCATTACCACGACTGCATCAACTTCAACCTGGATGATGTTAATTGCTTATGATGTTAACAGTATTATAGATATATTATGTGTAACGGTTAGTTATCAAGATGAACTAAATTTCAACCATTGATGTTTAGTGGTCATATATTTTCAAATGTTAACATATATACTGCATTATTTCAAATGTCCTATTTTTCAAATGTAATTTTAAATGTCCTCTGTTGTGCTTTGTACCTCAACCCGCTGCCTCACTCCTCGTGGCTGGAAAACACCAGCCCCCTCCGCTCCACCACCCTACCTCCTGCCAGGCCACTCCGACAGCTTCCACGAGCTTCCGGCGTGGTTCTCCTCCATGTTTTGCGACCAGAGTAGCTGATTCCTGTGTTTTGCGACTGGGCTAGGGGATGAGCTTTGGTATCAACCTGATTCATTTCTAAGCTTTCTGGGATAGCATGATGCATAATTTACTCTTTTTTCTGGGATAGCATGATGAAGATAGAGCAGTTAAGCTGGCAACAAATCCAACAAAGCTTCATGTGCTGACCAATAGCTTGAAAAAGTTCGCCTCACCTGTCCATTATTTGATCAGTGTGAGGCTTCTTATATGAAAGTTATTTGTTCCTAACCATGTAAGCCCTCATTCTATTTTTTTTTCGTATCATCTAATGACATGCTTTGGATTCCTTTAAGAATAGGAGGGTAAACATTTTATATAATTCTAAATTCAATACAGAAAAAAAACATTCTGAATTGTGCTAGAGCACAATGCCATTATTCTTCTGTGTATATCAACTGTTGCATTCGCTTCCTGTTTTTTCCTATAAAAGTATTATTTTCTCTTGTGAGAACATCTAATTCATTCTCATACTCTTCATGTTGCAGCTGCCATTGTGCATTAACTGTTGTTAATCCTTCACACACAGCATGTCAACACCAGATCAGGTTAGTATTATTTCAATTACTTCTATGTTTTTGTTTTCACGATGGTGTAATAATCGTGGCTCGGCCCAAAGACCATGGCACTGTCCGAAAAAGGAAACGTCAAACTAAATTGAAACTCCTCATTTTTCTATAGCGGCGATGTTCATGCTACGCCTTATATTCATATCTGACTCCTTTATGGCTATGAGAAAGAGGTATACCAACTTTCTGCAACATTAGCTTATGCATTGATAATGTAACCTTTCTTTTATTATTTCCATCATTTCTAAAATTATTGTTACATGATTTCTAAATAGTAACATTCAGCATGGAACCTCAAAACAAACATTTCTTATATTTGCATGATGGCTTTGCAGTGTTGGTCTCTCTACCAAACAAAAAATGTTTGAACAATAAAGCAATTGTTTTTCAATTGTCTAGATTTACTTCCTTGACATTTACTTTCAGATCTGCAATATTACGTTACTTTGTTCTTTCTTACCTTCTGCCTATGTAACTTATGCCTAAGCCATAGGCTACATAGTTTTTCTATTTTTATTTGTGCTTTTAGTCTTTTTCCCATGAGGGATCTGATGATGTCCTAAGGTGTTTACAAATGACTGTCATGTTCTCTTGGCTTTTCCTATATATAGAGCAAGGTTACCACACATCACATAATAAAGCTGCCTTGTATTACTTTCTTCCATCTAACCCAATTCATCAAAGCTTTCTTATTATTCTGTACTATCATTGTTATGCCTTCTATTGCTTAGCAAGGTTATCACACATCACACATTGCTGTAGGTATTATTGATTTGCGAAAATTTAACAATATAATATGTAGCTAGAACCTTCTTGAGGTGCCTATTTTGTTTACTGGATTTGCAATTTTGCATATTTGCTAAGCATTTGCATCTTTGTTTATGGAGTAGCAGATAATGGCCTCAATGCGAGCTATGCTATCCGATAAGTTCAATTATCCGCCATGTATATTTTTGATGACTTAGGATATTGCTTTCAAAAACATCTCTGTTTTCTATGTATTTGGTTCATATTTACTTTATTAACAGTGAGCAACATCGTGGAATTAAATTTTAGATTGTATGTTTCAGGTAGAGGAATAAATGATAGACAAGATATTAGTATCATGGCTCTCAAAGATCAGAGTATTTTGTACAAAGATAAGAAACCTCCTTTTCTATTATTTCTTCCTGTTTCACTACAAATTGACTTCAACAAAAATAACCAGGTAAGATTGACAGCATTGGGATTGGTCAACTGAGCCAACAGAGATTAGACTTACAAGGCTGCCAGGAAGAAAGGGACATATGCTTGGATATAAAATCATTATCAACACAAAAAGGTTGTTGCGCCAATCCTCGTTGGCTCTGTTATTGTTGATTGTCATTTAAAATCTGGCTATGAATGAAATTTTTGTTTAATTCAATCTTCTATTTGGTTCTATACATAATCATTCTGAGTTATATGTAACTATTTTATATATGGGATGAAATCTTAGTGAGGAAAATATAATACCAAGCTTGATTTTCAATGTGGCAATGAATAAGCATGTTAGTTCCTTTTACAAAAGTAACAATAACCATGTCCTTAGCTAATTCTTAAGAACTAATAAAACATGTTTCTCACTGATCGGATTTCTATTATTGTATACACTTCTTTGCTCCTCTGTGGCGCATATTCCTATTTGTGGTTGCTTCATATAAAATGCTTCAATTTACCGATTTTTTTATGAGCTTGTTCTATGCTTGGTCTTTCTTGAGCAATCAGGATGTTTGAGGCTAGCAATAGATTTAGGTACATAAGCTTACTACGTGTGAAGAAGGGCATGCTTCCTCTCTATTTGTAGGTACATCTGTGGTCTACAATTTTTGCTTTTCTTCCCTGCTATTTGTTTGAGAGGCCTTAATGTGGAACAATGGTCAGGATCACATGGGATATCTACTACCTCTTTGGAATTTTGTATGAAATGTATGCAATTGAGGTGATATATACATTATGTGTGCAAATGTATGCAAAAGATAAATTATGTCCGCTATTCTTTTTTATTTTTTGGGGTTGCTTTTCTCTACTTTAGTGATGTTTTGCTCCCAGGATTATGCTAGCATTGACAGGTAGAGAGCAAAACGATGATTTACTGAAATTGACATGAATATGGGTAAGTATGATTGTGTGTACAACTTTAAGGAATGGTAGTGATTGAATGATACTACACTACATTCCTATTCATACTTGTGCTTCTGAAAGGCTTGGTTCTTTTTTAGGTATTTTTCATGGGATTAGTTTTATTTGAAGGATGGAAATAGCAATGCAATTGCTTCCTATTCAATGCATATATGATCAATCGCATTGAGCTTTCGATTTATGTAGACATGGTTCAGTTCCGCATATATATACTCATTTTGATTATTCATCTTACCATGCCATGAATTAATTAAGTTTCCTTTCAGTGTGGTCATCGATCTAACGTGGCCATCATCAAGTCTTGATATGCTGAATTATATCTTTTTTTGTTGTCATGTTGGGTATAAATTGTGGTGATAATCAATCACATATGAATTGGGTCATTTTTATAAAAGTACCGGTCATGTTTTATGAAATCTAGCACTAAATATTTGTCTGTGGTATTTATTTTAGAATCATTCAACCATTCTGTGAAATTAAATGTCTTTATGTTATGTGCTTTGTTTTTACCTCTACCTTAATCGTAAATAACCCTTTCTAATTTTATGTTTCCTTGATTTATGTTTTTCTTTAATCCCTTAAAGTTCCGTGGCAAAGCACGGGCATTGTACTAGTTTCCTTAAACTGCATATCACGGCAACATGTCCAGTGCAAATGGTTATTTAGTGCTAATACGCTAACAATAGATCTAGACCATCAGATCCACAAGGAGTGGCCCAGATCTGAAAAGGTGGAAGCCTCTTTTCATTTAGAAAGTTAGGGGGTTTTTAGTCAAAGTGTTTAAGTGAAAAAAATGGCTTACATCTCTCTAGATCTGAGCTGCTTCTGATGGATCCGATGACTCAGATTTGTTATTAGCATGTTAGCACTCAATGGGCATTTGCACTGGATACGTCGCCGCATATCACATACTTGTCTCTGCACAAGGGCACAGGCTAGATAGTTGACATCCCTAGTACATATCACCAGCCCATGTAACAGCCGACGCAAACACAACGAAAATAGTAGCAGCTGATCATGCATCAGAGCTTAATGCTAGTCCATTCCTCAGATATATTAGCGTTTCCATAGTTCCACGAGAGAAATCTATCAGAACATAAAAACATACAATACCTGAGGCTATTCCTATTTAATATGTAGAAGCCAACATATTAAAATCGTTACCCAAGAAGCCGACATCAAGGACAAATGAACAGCGAGCAGCTTGCCCAGTCGACCTATAGAAGTTATTTTGTATCATATGCCGAAGTACGGTGGAGGACAATCAAGCAAGCAACATGCATATTAAACTGCTGTAGAGTCTGGCTCACAATTTTCATACGGTAATACTTTTCACACGATAAGGGTGCTGTCCTTTACCCATCATGCGACTATTACAACAGGTCACTAACACCCAGAAAGCTGCGGTACTAATTCTATATTGTGCTTGCCTTTGCTCCATACAAAGACATATCGATCAGGTCTCAGTTCTGAGAGGCCATTACATCAGGAAGAACGGCGCAGTGAGGAAAGATGGGTTGTTTTTGCGCATGTTGAAGCCTCGGAGACGCTCCAGATTCATCACCTCGGAGTGGTCCACAAAGAGATTCACCTGTTTTCACGAAAATAATGTCAATACAGAGGATGCTGCAGCTTCAGGGAGAAAGGATGCAAAAAGCTTCAGTACCCGTGGTCCGTATCTTCTCACAAACCACTCAGAGGTGGTGTTGTTGGATGCTTCGAACATAGTCTTCTCAAGCCCAAGCCGGCCTACAATCTTTGAGATGATGTCGGCCCTCAGAGATTCAGCACGTTGACAAACATCATCAGCATCGATCATGATCATATCAGCACCTGCTTCCAGGCATCTCTCAGCCCTCCTAATCAGCAGGTCAACATCTTCAACTCTTTCTACCAACCAGTAAAACAAATGAGCCATGTCATAAATAACAGAAATGCAATGCACATTCAAGTAATTAATCTAATAGCAACATACAAAAGAACAAAAAAAAGACTAAAAACAATAGTAAATGTGTTAGTTACAACACATGGCACAGATTATATCAAGTGCGAAGGGCATAGCAAGCAATATGTCTAGTTTGACTTGGGAAAAATGGTCCCTAAATAGTGTTATTGCATGCTCCATATGATAGCAGGGAAGTAGCATAGAATAAACGACAGAACATTACAAATGACCTTCTAGTTACCTGAACTCTGCTTCACTGGAGCAATGTATGCCCCAAACGCCCTATCACCAGATGCAGGAATATCAGAGCTGTCAAACTTCACTGAAAACAGGGGTTTCACCCACATGCCACTGTTCTTAATGAGGTGGACTAATCTCAGGACAGCTTCTTCAGGGAGCTTGAGAGATCCAGCATTCAGCTCAATGGTGTCAAATCCTAATGACTTGCATTCCTTCAAAGGATTAACTCATGTCATGTATGTGAATTTCAGACATGTTTGTGCACATCACGGTTCACAAATAAAATAGGAAACGTGAATACCTCTACATACTGCTTGAAAGAAGAGGGTCCTTGACGCAAAAGATGCTCTGCCCAATCACCTGTGCTCACATATATGTCGTGCTTGTGTGCTAAATCGGTAATCTCTTTAACCAGATCTTTTCCCATTAAACTATGAGATCCACCGGAAAACTTCAGGCCATCAACAAATGGACCAAGAGAATCCAATATTTCCTGAAATAGAAAACGGCAGGCCTGATAATGTGCTTCCAGAAACAGAAACAATGACCCCAAAATGTACTCCACGATGCCTACTTCTGTGCTCCACGATTCCTTTTGATGCCTACTTCTGTGCTCCACGATGTACTCTGACATTGTGTGGATGTGAATAATGCATTTCCGAGTTTGTATTATTTAGAGGCATGAACAATACACATATGGACGAACAGTTGATAGATAGGGGTAGTATTATTTGGAGAAATTTTACAATAATACTTCAGATTTCATAATTTATTTAGAAGATTATTCGCATAGTATAATTACACCCTTTGTAGAGATATACCACCCATGCAGTATAATATACTAACCTTTTAGTATAATATACTAATCTAATCCATTGGATTAGAAAAATTGGATGACCTATATTCATTAGTGTGTACTGTAAAAGAGCCCCAAAAAAGAGAGTGCATTGCTGCACTTGTGGTTCTACTCATTAATATCACTATTCTGGCATTCATTGGGTAATATGTTTTGCGATCTAACTTCCTGCAGTCAATTAACAGTAAATTATGAAACATAATTAAATTATTACCATGTACAAAGCAACCGCGAATCCACGACAGCTACTTGTCCTGACCTCTACTGGTTTATACAGGTCTTTCAGAAGATAAAATTCACAGATGCTGGGTAACCTCCTTATTAGGGAGATCTATTGGAAAAATGAAAATTTATCATGTAATGCTGTGTGCCTACTTGAATCCTTTTATATCCCATAAACTGGTGCGCTAGCATCAAGTACTATAAACCCATTTCGTCATTCACCCATCGCGAACTCTTGGAATGTATTTGGATGTGCAATTAGATTTAATCCCTCTACAGGGTAAACCGAGACGCAGGGCAAACTGAGAAATATACTCCACCAAGCAGCGCGAATGCTCTAATCGAGTTCAAATAATTGGGCAACCCTAACGATTATCTATAAACCGAGCAGTGGCCGTTTCGAACTGAATTTTTTTCCTAGCATAGAACTATTTCAAACACTACGAAACTAAATCGAGTGACGAATTACGAACCCAGATGGGGATTCGATTGGATGCTACTACAGCGTGAGGACGAACAATCAAACCACGCCCAGCTCAACCCAATGCAACCTATCAGCAACGGGTGGGAGCATAGAATGCTTCCAAATGGGGGGTGGATCGGGCGAGGCGGACCTGGAGCGCGTGGTGGGCGGGGCGGAAGGAGTAGAAGGGGCTCCTCATCTCCGTCACCCCGTACCGCCGCGGCTTCTCCGGCCGGTCGTCGTCCTCGTCGCCGTAGCCGTGCCCCCGCAGCGACAGCGCGATCATCTCCTCCTTCCACTCCCTCATCGCCGCCGCCGTCGTCTCTCTCCGAGACTCTCTCTCCCCCCCTGATCGAGCGATAAAAAGCACGGGAGAAATTAGAAAGAGACGAAGTAAGTGGAAACTTGCAGCTGCTTCTGGAAGCGCGTGGCGCGATGGTGACGTGTGGCCTGACGAGTGGGGCCGGCGATCCCCGCCCTATCCATTTACCTGGGCTTTGCTGGGCCCGGACATATGGATACATAGCATTCTCGGATGCGCTATGGTCAATTTACCAGGAAAGGCCCGGCCCAACTGAATAACTGATTAAAGGGGCTCCTTGTAGCCACTTCTAGCATTCAAATGGGCCAGCCCACGCCTTTTATCAAAAAGTACCAGTTCAGAGCACAGAGAATGCAGAGAAGTTACAAAAACTATACGAACAATGAGAAAATTGATGATATGCCTAAAATTTGAGTGCCCATCGGCAATGAATTTTCCATTGCTAATATAGCAAAACCTATCCATTCTACCCTCGGCTGCATCTTAGGCTAGAATAGGCGTAATACTCCCTTCGTCCCAAAATATAGGGCGTATAAAATTTTCATCAAGACCAAGAAATGGTGTTTAAGAGAGTAAATCATCTTTAATTATCTTGTTACTCGAAACATACATCTCCTTCCCATGCACTTAATTAATAGTTTTAATAGCTAAAGCTAGCAAAAGCATACACTTTATAGCATGAATAGCTTAACTATGAGTTATTTGCTTGTCTTTTTCAAGGAAATAATAGGAAGACACCTTATATTATGGAACAACTTTAAAAAAGTTATGCGTCCTATATATTGGGACGGAGGGAGTAGCATGGTTGGAAGCAGTGCGTTATGGTTGGATTGGATTGGTGGCACAAGATGGCGGGAGGTTAGACTGGTCTACTCTGCTCGTGAGGGCGATGGCCAGAGTTGTGTAGGATAGTCGAATGAGTGGTGGTGACCAAATTCCGTAGCAATGCTATCACACACGGGTTGGCGATGTGTTCAACTCTTGATTGAGTTGGCAGACCATAGTGTGATGCTTTTCTTTTTTTTAATGGATTTTCCATATGTTATATGTAATTAGAGTTACATGCGCATATCTCAAATTTCCCTTGTTGCATTTAAAAATGTATTGGCTGATAGGATTAGCCCAATCCGGTAAAGAAACAAAGTAAGAAAATAAAACAACAAAGAAAAAGTGAAAAAAAAAACTTGAACTTTGCCTGGTAGGATCAACCCAAAATATAATAAAAG
Organism: Raddia guianensis; assembly: GCA_036346415.1. Lineage (NCBI taxonomy): Eukaryota > Viridiplantae > Streptophyta > Magnoliopsida > Poales > Poaceae > Raddia > Raddia guianensis. Next base: position 3,303,653 of record CM070539.1, on the reverse strand, counting down.
AATGAAACAAGACACCAAACTTGCTGTCATGCTCACAATCACATTAACCTGGCTTTGACCGCCAATGTACCGAGGGCAAACGGGCAATGCACGAACAAATTAATGCATTACCACTTGAGCTGTATTTCCGATCAGACCGGCGGACGGACAAAAATTTAGCAAACTCTGTTATGTGGTATCGTGGAGGATGGAAGTAATATTCAGAACCAAAACTCCTCCCGTGCTCCGAGCACGAAGGCATATTCAGATCTCAGAATTTTTGAGGTAATTGTTTAGTAGTTCAATTCCAACTTAAGTCTAGGCCAAAAAAAAGCTCCAAATAGTCTGTAAGAATTTGTTCCATGCATTTTTTTCCCCATTTCACGAATCTGTTGCATGCATTTTTCCCCCCATTTCACGATATGGTTTGCATGGCAGCAGCTGTTGCTGAACTGACCGATGTCATTCTCCTCCCAAGTTGTTTGAACACTTCAGTTTTTTTTAGGGGGTTTTGCTCAAAGATTAGACCAGTGGCGCATTGTATCAAGCGCCAAAGATTCTCCAAACTGCATGCAGGTGCAGCCCCATGCCCCCATCCGTTCGTACCTGATCCCCTTGGAGGCAGGGTTAACAAAACCGGCGGAGTTCTCCGAGCCGGCAATGGCGCGGAGCCGGTTAACCGCGGTTAATCGCGGTTTACCGGCGGTTCCGTACGATTTTTGTCCTAAATTCAAAAGTCCGTCTCCCCGAATTTGTTCGCGGTTAGCCGCGGTTTTTGACGGTTAACCGGCGGTTTCTCGCGGTTAGCCGCGGTTTGTGACGAAAAAAATATCAAAATCAATGAAAATGACTAAAATTCATTAAATACACATTAAAAATTTGAATTTTAAAATTTTATTTAAGCCAAAATGCTTAGAATGATTAATAGTATTTTTAGGAATTTTATGTATATTTTATATTCAAAATTTATTTAAACGAATTTTAATCAAACCCCTAAACCCTACCGAGCCGGGCCCCGCGGAGGCGCGGTTAGCCGCGGTTCACCGCGGTTAACCGGCGGTTTTTGAAACCGTGCTTGGAGGTAGGAAGAAACGCCTGAGCTGAGAGAGTGCGCCCACGCCCAAGCTCACTGACACTCATGCCTCGCATAAAACCAAGGAACAACTCCAGAGGCGAGGCAGTGATCTCGGTTTTATTTACAGTAGCATCAGGCCATCAGTTACAAAAACAACGCTAGCCTCTGGCTAGCCTGCATGTGCCGCTGCGACCTTCTCGGTTTGAACTTTGAATCCATCCATGGAGGTAGAAGAAGCCAAGAAGGCAATGGAGATGAATGTGCTGTGCTAGTACTGCTTATCGTGTACTAGCATGCCAGTGAGCTGGAGGTTGTAGTCATTGGATTCTTCAGGTTCTTCTATCTTGCACGGTTGCATTTGCTTAGCTATCTCGTTTTGTATCCTTGATTGCATTGCGAGATGTATTATGCATTCCTAGTTGATAAATGGAGTCTTTTTTTTTTTACAGTAATCCGATCATCAGGCAGGAAAAGGAGAGGGGGCAGAGGAGAGCACGATGCCCACGGTGTGGATGGCGCTCAAAAAGTCTCTCAATTGCAAGTCGGAGGATTCTTGCGGCGTGATTAAGCGGGAGGAATCCCATGGCGCGAGAGGCGGCGTCAAGAAGACGGCGGTGGCGGCGGCGTCGCTGCGCAGGTTGGGGTGCTCCCGGTCCATCGCCAACCTGAGGGACGTGATCCACAGCCAGTACGGTGGCAGCCGGCGGCAGGAGGCGGCCGGGCTCGCCGGCGCGGCCTCCGGCTGCGGCAGCCCGAGGTCGATCGGGAGCAACGACGTCCTCAACCCGGTTACCCACGAGGTGATGCTGGCCGCAGGCGCCGGGCCGGCCGCAGAGAGGTGCGAGCTCCGGATCAGCGCCGCCGGCCGAGGCGCGTGGGCCGGCGGCGGCGGCGGCGTGCCGTTCCCCCACAGCCCGCTCCTCCTCCGGTGCAGCACCACGCCGGTTTCCTTCCGGAAGTCCCCGTCCGCGATGTCGCCGCTCCACGGCGCCGCTGCGGGCGACGACGACGACGACGACGGCGCCGACGCGCCCCCGCCCGCCCCCGCAAGGGCCTCCTGCGAGGTCGGCGTCCGCTGCCACCGCTGCGGAGACCGCTTCTCCCACGGCGACGCCCTCGAGTCGCACCACCTCTCCAGCCACGCCGGTGAGCATCACTGCACCACCATCCGTTCCATTTCTCACATCAATGCGCCGCCGCCGCCAATGGCTCATCGTTCTCGGCTCCGGCGCGTTTCTTGGCTTCCCGCAGTGACCGAGCTGGCGGAAGGCGAGTCGTCGAGGAGGGTGGTGGAGATTATCTGCAAGGCGGGGTGGCCGAGGCCAGAGAGCGCGCTGGGCCGCGTCGAGAGGGTCGTCAAGGTTCACAACGCGGAGAGATCGGTGGCGCGGTTCGAGGAGTTCAGGGAGGCAGTGAAGGGCAGGGCGGCGAGGCTGGCCAAGAAGCACCCGCGATGCCTCGCCGACGGCAACGAGCTGCTCCGGTTCCACGGCACGACGCTGGCCTGCCCCCTCGCCGCCGGCGACTCGTCCAGCCTCTGCACGTCGGCCACGTGCAGCGTGTGCCGCATCATCCGCCACGGCTTCTCGGCCACCAGGGAGGTCAAGGACGGCGTCGGCGTGTTCACGACGTCGACGAGCAAACGGGCATTGGAATGCATCCAAGAAACCGGCGGCGGCGGCGGCGGAGAGACGGCGGGCGCGAGGAAGGCGTTGCTCGTGTGCAGGGTGATCGCCGGGAGGATCCACCGGCCACTGGAGAATCTGCAGGACGTGGCCGCGCAGCCGGGGTTCGACTCGGTCGCCGGCAAGGTGGGCGCGTACGCCAGCATCGAGGAGCTGTACCTGCTCAACCCGAGAGCTCTTCTCCCGTGCTTCGTGGTGGTATGTAAATCTTGATTTTTTGCGAGTTGCGGCTGGGTTTGGCTCTCACATCTAAGATCAGGTTGGACTAAATAGTCGATTTCCTTCTGAGGGGTGGCTTGACGGATTAATGTTTCGGTTTTGCTTGTTGCTGGATATGGTCATGCGTCGCTTTGATTGCTTTTCTTTAACCGCATAGGGCACCCGCATTTCTTAAGGACAACCGCGTCTTTATTATTACGCAATTGCTATATTTTACATCCGTCTGCGATTAGCCAAAACGTGTAGGCGCAAAAATTCCACTTTCTTTCTACTGTTTTTCCACATTTGCATTTATGGAACAAATGATTCGCGATAGTGGAATTTTTTGCGCGAGGTCGATTTTTATATAGATATATTTTGTTTTATGTTTATTATAGATTTATTTGTTTTCTGTTTATTATAGATTTCTTTTATTTTTTGTATATTATAAATTTTATTTTGTTTCCTTTTTTTACGTCGAGATATTTTTCGCTCGTATAATTTGCGAAATCGTGCAGGTGCAAAAAATTACACTAAATTTTTTATTGTTTTTCCACATTTCCATTTATTGGAAAAAAAAGTTTTGCGATAGTGAATTTTTTTTGTGCGAGGTCTGCATGCTTGTACGCGGCATGTGCCTGCATAAATGCTGAAATTGTAGGCGTCTGCCTAATAGTGCCTCCCTTATTATTAACCCTATTCCAATACTATTACGATCGCAACTCCTAAATAAAATAGCGAAATTTTAAAACTAAATATCGATTAATAATGAAAATGGATATAAATAGTAGATGAATAGCAAATATGATACCATTCTTTTTAGTAAAGGAAAGGAGAACTGCCATCTATCCAAGTGAAGAGTGAATGTTGGTTACAGGGGGTAACCCCAAGGTAAACGCTAATAGGATACTCCCTTCATTACGAAATAGTTGTCATTTTGGACATTGACAAGGTCTCCAAAATGCAACTTTAACCATTAAAAACTATTATAATTTAGAGTAAAATGCACCGGAGGTCCATTAACTTGTAGCGTGGTGTCAATTAGGACCATCAACTTCCAAACTGCAGTTTTGGGTCCATTAACTCATTAAGTTGTTTATTGCAGGCTCGTACCCCTTCGTTTTGTGTTTAGATCCGACGTGGCATGGACACCGTAGCAGCCAGTTGTTTACTGCAGGCCCATTAACTCTTTAAGTTGTTTACAGCAGGTCCATTAACTCTTTAAGTTGTTTACTACAAGTCCATTAACTCTTTAAAGTGGTTGCCACAGTGTCCATGCCACGTTGGATCTAAACACAAAACGAAGGGGTACGGACCTGCGGTAAACAACTTAAAGAGTTAATGGACCCAAAACTGCAGTTTCGAAGTTGATGGACCTAAATGACACCACGCTATAAGTTAATGGACCTCCGGTGCATTTTACTCTATAATTTATTTTTAACATGCATTAAAATTATACTTTTATAAAAGTTATATTCGAAACGAATCCATCTATATGAATTTTATGCTTCAAATCTAAATGGTTTAGAAGTATTTTATAGATAAAATTTTAAAACGTTGACTTAGGACATGTCTAAAACGACAACTATTTCAGAATGGAGGGAGTACCATGTTAGGGCTCTTATCGGAGATGGCCTCCCCTTAGAGATGCCAGCGGGCCCGTTATAGGGGTGGATTCTTGCCGATCTTGAGCGAGCTGAGCACGTACGCCAAGGCTTGAGCTCGGTGTAAGGCTCGAACTCAAGCTTGGTTTGGCTCGATTAAGCTCAAGATCAGCTCGGTTTGGCTCGAAAATCATTAAATATCTTTTTTTTATGATTTTACATTGACGATGCAACTATCAATAACATGATACGGTTAACATTGAATAATGATCCTTAATTATAGTCACAAATGCATAAAAGTATAGTGCTACACAATGACCAATGAGCCCATATATAGTTGTATCAACTGGGTTGTTTAAAGGTTGTAACTGTCACTTAGTGAATAGCCATTCGAGCAGTCGAGCTAAAACCAAGCAGCTCAAGCTCAACTCGAGATATAATCGAGCTCGATACCCAGCTCGAATAAAGCTCGATCCGATTTCGAGTGGCTCATCGAGCCCGAGCTTTTTGTCCAGCCCTAGCACGTTCCCCGATACCCGGTAGGGAAATCCACTGTTAGGGGACATGTATTGGGAGAGTTGATCCCCTGCGGGGATGGAAACTGGGAAAATCATGACCCCATCGGGTATCGCGTGGATGGGACGGATAAATTTCCTCCCTCCAGGGACTTGGTATAGACCCGAAAATAAAACATTTGTTTGGCCTAGCCCATCCAATGCACCAGTTGAGCCAGCCCAACTCGACCTACTCAGCTACTCTCCATCTGCCCTAATCCCTTATGTAAAGATTTTAGATAGCATGTGAAGGGAGAGTGTGGCTGAGGACAAAGCATGGATCCGGTGATCGTGAACACGCTTGGAGCTACATGCATATGCGAGATTGAATATCCATTTTTCATCCCATGCAATGTTCGATGAGTAGCTCAACTCGATATCCCCCAACATGCATTAACACGTCACACATTTAACTTCGTAACAATCCTGAATCCACGCCTGCACATAGTGCATGCCATGCTTCTCCTAAGGTTCCTGTTCAAGCATTCACCGTGAGCGTGAAAGACATGGGAAAGGAGCACCCCGGCCACGCGGCCAGGCCACTCTCCATTTGTTCATAGCAGACAGGGCAATCATCACCGGTAACCTCAGCGATCACCTTCCTCTGGTTCGCTGGCTGGGTGCAGTACGTCTCGTCGTCGACCTCATCTTCTTTGCTATATAGCACTGCTTCCGGTAGCTCCATGTAGATCTTGTACTTGTACCACGCCTCCTCCAACCTGGCCTCCGACTTGCGCCGCCATGTTCTCCATGCACTCCGATCATGTGTGGGTGGTGTCGTCGGACGGGAGGACGCCCACGTTGAACATCGCCTGAGCGTGTGTGGCCTGGCGGTGGGATGCCCGCCGGCGCCGGCGCCGCCAGGCTCTACCATTATGCCATAGATCCTGGAGATGATCAATGTAAAGTTCTGGATTTAGCAACGGGGCAAGCGGAGAGCCAAATCATGACAGCGAGGTCGCCGGGTCACCGGCGGGCGGGACGATGAACCGGAGACGGTGCCGCTTCGCCCAGTGCTCTCGCACGTATTGCCGCCGCCCCTTGATGCAGGACTCCATGATTCGGGACAGTTTGTCTACTATGTTTCGGAGTCGTCCGTGCTTGCTCGCGCGGCCGTCGGATGAAGCCAGCGCCTGACGCATCCCACTCAGGCTTATGCATGCCCTTCAACTCTTCAAGCGATGTTAACTGAAGGGGGCGACTACAGTACGGCATCCCGTCGGGGGCCCAACCCGACGGGATAGCCTCCCACCTCGCACTCGCCTCTCCCCGCACGTCCGCCTCTTCTCCCCCACGCCCGCGCCCCCGCCCCGCCGCCTTCTTCCCCGTCTCCGGCGGCGGGGGTGACGACGGATCCGCCGCCGCCACCTCCTCCTCGCGCCAGATCCGCCGCCGCCGCTCGCGCGCCCCTCGCCTCCACCACCACCCGCCGGCGGCACCTCACCGCCGGCCTCTCGCCTCCTCGCTTTCACCGCCGTGCAACCCGCCCACCTAACGGACAGGACGACGCGGTCCTCGCCGTCGCCGGCCGCCCGCCGCTCCTCCTCGGCTCCGTGGCGCTAACGCCGCCGCCGCCGCCCGACGAACCCCACCCGCCACCGCCGTCCGCCTCCTCGACCTCCCTCTAAACCCCGAGGAACCCAAACATTCCCGAACCCTAACCCGAAATAGCGGCGGCGAGCTCGACGGCGATAACGGTGGCGGCGAGGTCAGCTCCTCCTTCCTAGCTCCTCCTCCTCCTCCTATGCACAGCGCGCACGGCGAAGGGGAGCTAGGCGCGGGGTTAGGTGGACACGTGTCGCACGGGGACCGATCCCGTCCGGATCCCGCCCGGACGGGATCCTGTTGTGAGGAATTTCTCTAACGGAATTATGAATCTGAGTTATGTACTTAAAAAACGGAATACTAATAGTCAGTGTACCGTTTCAATGGTATATAGATGTTTCATATATTATTTGATGTATTTTATATGGTGTTTCATATGCATTTTATATTTGTTGCGCTTAATGAATTTTTGACACGATATTTTATAAGTATTTCATGTGTTTTATGCCGTGTTTAATTTCATACCATGTTTCACGTAAAACACGTATATTGTTTCAACGGTATACCGTTCACTAGTAGCCTACTTTAAACGTTGACTGAATTATATATCAATAGTTCGTTTGAAACATCATGCTCGGTACAGAACTTAGAACAGCGTTGGACATGTAGTGTTTGTTTGTTGTCTCAATACAAAACTAAGTAGGTATGCACTTTATTGTGAAGATATTAATATAATCTGTTTTTTCTATAAAAAAGATTGATCACTTTGAATAGTTTTGTCCTCCAGAAACCCATGATCGACGCATTGTGCAACGCTGTCCTTCACGACATCATCAACGTCATACACAAACTTGAACCCTAAATCCACCAGCCTCTTGGACGACACCACCGATGGATTCGAAGAATTGAAATCTTTACTCAACCTGTGCCATTAGTTATTTGCCAAAGACGAGATAACAAAAGCAGATCAAAATAACCTGTAAATAAAGGAGCAATTTAATCATCACAAGTATTATCTGAAGTTGCTTGCCTTTCTGCTTGCTTGAAAGGAGGGTACTGCGAGGACAGGAGCTGGGCAATCTGAGCCATCAAATAGCTCCCTTCGGCGCACAGGTACCGTCCATCGGCCTCCGCCGTCTCCATCAGGAACACGTGCGCGTCGCAGACGTCCTGGATGTGTGCTAGTGGTATGCACCCGAACCTAGCGTGTACCGAGACCAGCAGCGAGTAGAGCCTTTGATCACCTGCAATGCAAGTTCAAACACAAATGCAGCACCGTGCAATAACCATTGTTTCTATCAGATGCATGCACATTTTTTTTCATACAAATTTGATCCTGATATACAGGCATACATTAAAGTGTGCTGACATAGATAATTAAATGGACTATCTGTGTCGTTTAACTGGAGTACATGAGTTTATCTACATCGGCTCTAAAGTAAAGCGAGCCTACGTATATGGGCAGCGATGGATCCAATATGCACTATTGCACTGGGATCTCCAAAATCTTCTGTCTGTTATTGTTATTGTTGTTATTGTCATTGTTATTGTTGTTATTGTTATTTTTCTTTTCGAGTTGTTGTTCTTTTCTTTTTCAATTTGCTCACCTACATATTTTGCATAACCTCATCCTTCCTTTTTAAACTGTTGTAAGCCTTCCTGATGCCTATTTTATTTTATTTTTCTTTTCCTTTTTTTTCCCTATAACCGTCTAGGCTCCTCCTTTTTCTATCTTCAAACTTACTTCTGCTTAACATTGTAAGCTCTCGCTCTAATGCATCTACATCCATCCATCCATCCATCCATCTAGCTATCATCTAATTAAACAGGGTCCAACAGAACCACTACAGTAATCATAAATCCTAAAAAATTCCACATTAATCAGGAAAGAAAATATAGATCTACAACATTGATTATTGTGGGTTCGGATTATAACATATTAGATTAAAATAAAGAATTCATATAACCTAAAAAATAGAATTTTGAATTAAAAATAGTAGAAATAAGAGTCTATATATATTACATTAAAAAATAGTTCGTATCTGCTACAATAAAAACAAGAAAAAAACATATCTACACCATTGATTGTTGTGGGACCAGATTACAACGGATTAGATTAAAAGAAAGGATTCGTATAACATAAAACATAGAAATTTGAAATAAAACATAGTAGAAACAAGAGTCCATGGTACATTTAAAAAAGTTTGTGTTGGGTACAAGAAAAAAGTTGTATAAATTTGAAGTAGAAAATAATAAGATTAATAATACATATATAATTTAATGATTGAAACAAATCTAGTCTGACAAACGCGTGGGACACCATAAACATTTTACTTATACGGAGTAACTTCTCGAGTTAATATGATTTAGTGATAAAAATAAACTTTCAGAGCTTCCTATAAAGCCTTGCAGGGTCCGGCTCGTTTTATTTCACTTGTTTATTAAAAGTTTTGACCTGTTTTGAGATTAAAACATGTACTCATAAAACCAAATTAGTTGAATATCTGACAAGGAGATATGACATAAGCAAATAAGAATAGGCTGAGGAGAGCATGCCCATTAATTAGACAGCCGAACATTCTTCTCCTTGCTCAAAAAGTTGTAAATACGGTAGTGAATGAGATCGAGCGAGCAGTGGCGACGGCGCAAGGCCTCACAAGGCTCAGAGGACTGAGAGGAGAGGCAAGGAGCAGGAGTAATATCTTAGATCCGCCGGTGTTTAAATTGGTGGCTGCAAGCTCATGATCGAGCCGACACAGATTGATTTGTTCAGTTACTTGCGTACCTGTCATGGGCGACAGCAGAAGCTGAATGCTCGTAGGAACACTGGGCGTCAAGAACGGGCCAGCCACCGTGGGTATGACGATGGACACCAGATGAACGCCGTGCTCCCGCGCGAATCCGAACGCCGCCTCCTCCGCCAATCGCTTCGAGAGGATGTAGATCTGCTCCATCGAGCAAACGAGGCAAAGCTTCAGAGAATAATCTCCATGGCGCCGGCCGCCATGGAGGCGCGAAATGTCGCCGAGTCCAGTTAATTTGTGTGTGGCGCAGGTATGTATATATACTCACCCAGCCGACGGGCTTCGTGCTCCAGACGTCGTCGAGGGCTCTCAGGCACGACTCGTCGACGACCGCCTTCCGCCGGCCGCCGCCGCCGCCGCCGCCGCCGCACGCCGCCGTCATCGTGCTGATGGACGACGTGAAGACGACCCTCCGCACGGTGCCCGCGCGGACGCAGGATCGCAGCACGTTGGTGGCGCCCCTCTTCGCCGGCTCCAGCACGTGCGACCTCACGTGCTCCTCTTCGAGTTCGTGAATTAAAAGGACGCATATTTGCAGCCGTGGCGTGAGATCGACGAGGCCTATGCGAAGAACAGAGCAAATCAACCGCGGCTTACCGACGTCGTGTTGGTCCGGAGGCACTTGGAGCTCCATGGAGGCGGCGACATGGAAGAGCGCCACGCAGCCGGCGGCGGCGGCGTCGAAGCTCCCTTCCTCGCCCATGTCCGCCCGGAACACCCTGAGCCGGTCCTTCCCCTCCGCCGCCGAGAGCACCCGCCACGCCTTGCCTGTGAAACGCGCGCGGCGGCGCCGGCGTCAGCCATGGCCGCCAGAAACCACCACGTACCCCCCACGACGACGAATCCATCGATCTCGCGCGTACCTGTGTCCCGGGCGGTGGCGTGCACGCGGTAGCCTCGCCGGAGCAGGGTGCGGACGAGCCACGAGCCGACGTAGCCAGTGGCGCCCGTCACGCACACCGGGGCGCGCCCGGGCGCGGCGGCCGGCTCCTGGTCCGGCGAGCCGGCGCCGGCGCTGCCCATCTCGCTCTCGCTGCCCACCCGCGTCGTTTTTTTCTGCGGCTGCTCGGCGCCGGCGGTGGTGCTGTACTGGCGTACTGCTGTGTGCTGACCGCAGCAAAAACGGATCGATCGAGGCGTGGAGCTGTCAGTACAGAATTTCACTTGACTTGTATATATTCAAATCAAACTTGCGTCTCTTCGCGGAACACGGCTAAGAGGTCGTCACAGTTCTACTTGAGGCAAATCCTAGGGCTTGTTTGGATGGGAGCCGGTCGGAGCTGCCTGGCCCAAGCAGCGCTCCCAGGCGTCCGATTTCGGTCGCCTGGGGCTGAGATCGCTGGCTCGATCCAAACAGCCTAGAAGCGGGCATCCGGTGCAACCGTGCGACCAAACCACCGACAGCCATTGGATCAAGATCCTGTGTTACATATCTCGTCGCATGGTCATTTTACAAAAACACGCCCGCTTCTAGGGAAAGATCAAGGAGGGAGAAATGTGGGGGGCACAGCGGCACGAAGCAGAGCCTGTGCAGCGGCAATGCGGCATAAACCGGCGACGATGACTTGGCGGCGCAAAGAGAGGAGCAAGGGCGACGATAGCGGCGGCGACGCAGGGCGAATCTTGGGCGGCGATGCAGAGCTCAAGAGGAGGAGAGGAGCAGGGAGGAAAATGGGGCGGCGCCGTGAGGAGGAGGAGGAGGAGGAGAGAGAGAGAGAGAGAGAGAGAGAGAGAGAGAGAGAGAGAGAGGATAGCGGGGAGGTACCGGCGGCGGCGTCGCTGGAGGCGGCGCGGGGAGAGTTGCAGGGCGGCGGAGGGAAACGGGCAGGAAAAGGGGGCGGCACGGTGAGGAGAAGAAACCGAGGGGAGAGAGAGGAGGAGGAGGAGGAGGAGGAGGAGGAGGACGGTGGGGAGGTACCGGCGGCGCCGCAGAGCTTCGGCGGCGGCGTCGCTGTAGGCAGCGCGGGCAGAGGAGCAGGACGGCGGAGAGAAACGGGGAGGAAAAGGTGGCGGCGCGGTGAGGAGAAACCGAGGGAGAGAGGAGGAAGAGAAGGAGGATGAGGACGGCGGGGAGGTACCGGCGGCGGCGGCGTTGGAGGTGGAGCGGGGAGAGGGAGAGACCAAGAAGGGAGGGAGAGAGAGAGCCGTGGGAGAGAAAAATGCGGGCGGCGGCGATGCGGCTGGCTGCGGAGGCGGGACTGCCGGGCTGGCAATAGCGGAGGCAGGGTGCATAATACATTTTTTCCTCTCGAGGCGGGCTTCTAATTGCAAAAGTACTCCCCATTGTGTATCTAAAATGTTCAGATTTGATCGAATGGCCCCTAATCGAGGATTGCACGGTTATACTGTAACCCTGGTTGCACTTGATACGCTCTCTATGTTATATGGGTTTTTGCTATTCCTCGGCAACATGAAAATTCGAAAATAAAAAGTGATTCTCACTCATATGAACTACCACAAACATTGCCTTACTCCTTTCACGGATTCAGATCTAGCATTCAATAGGGAGATGAAAAGAATGGCAAAATATCATTTGAGCTCAATTCATTGTGTCAGTGTCGTATATAGGGAAAATAGAGACGAATTAGATGCCATTTTTGTTTCGTGGCAACAAATAGAATATCATTTGAGCAATTTTCCCATTAGGAGGTGGTGGCAATGGCAAAGGATCTAGCGGCTCTATCACTATTGGATGGCCGGAGGTAGGATGGTTGCCGAGAAGAAAGGGCGAGGGAGGAGGAGGTAGTGGTGGAAAAGCTCTGTTACTGTTGTACGAACGGCCGCTGGGGAGTCGAGACGAGGGAGAGCATCTAAGGATGGCTAGAACTGTATGGAGGTTAAAAAAGACCTACGCCGTTGACTCAAGGTTTGATATATTTTTCTATATTTAAAAAAGTACTCAAAAAATTATATTAAAAAACTGCACCAAGAGCTACCAGTTCTAAACATGCGTTGGTGGGACAAGTATACATCACATATGACCTTTTCTTTCTTTTTCTTTGTTTTTGAAGGACAGAGGATCCCCTCACTCTAGCAACCAGACTCCGCTGATTGCTCTCTAGAAATATTAAAAAGAAATTCCTCCAGCCACATGGTAAAGCTCCTTACCGCGTAGGAAGCTCCGAGCTTGGCTAGATTGTGAGCTGCACCATTGCAGTTCCTTAGACAAAACAACGCTTTAACATGATTGAAACCAGTCAGAATTACACTTCTAATCTCTTCAACAATCACTGCCTCCAAACCTCTATACTCATCTTTGCTGGACAGGATCGAAAGATTCCAAGCATCACATTGAAACAAAACCTTGGTGAGACCCAAATCTTGAGTTATAAGAATACCGTGCAGGCAAGCTGCTGCTTCCGCCTGGGAAGCACTGAGCACACTTTTCAGCTTGCCTGCTGCCGTAAACAAAACTTGACCCATCTCATCTCTAGCCACAGCACCCCATCCACCATCCTTTGACCCTTCGGCAAAAGAAGCATCAGTGTTAACCTTAACAAACCCCTCTGTCGGTGGTTCCCATTTCTTATCAACCCTTGCTTTTCCATTCCCAATGCCCCTTCTGATAATCCCTTTACAATCCAAGCTACTTAGGGTGATGAGATAAACTGTATCATCAAAAGTTCCAATAAGACTTCCATGAACCTTTTTTATTCCTCTTGTACCACCAAACCCAAAGCATAACACATATGGAAATTTGAGCCTCGCAGTCCTGCTTGCAACTATCCTGTAAGATCTCACTAGAAGATGGCAGCTGACAAATTTCTGGAGATGTATGCCCTCTTTGATAGCTTTAGTTTTAGTTTAGTTTTAGTTGGTAAAATTTGACCACCTTTGAAAGTGGTATAAAAAGGCTAAATAAATTATTTAAAAAATATTTTTGAGATCTTTGAGAAAAAACCCTACAAAGTTATAAAAAAATATTTTCAAAAAATAAAGTGAATGGTGTATATAAAAATAACAAAAGCTACAATTTTAACAAAAACTAAACTAGAACAAGGTATCAAAGAGGCCCGTAATCGGGACAGGAGTGCAACACACATGCAGCTGGCCGAATCCGGTTCTTAAGGTATTAGCGACGTATTAATATTTTGCATATTCTTCCGAGTCCGGGCCACGGGCAACGCAACGCGTGCGAGTGCCGGAGAGCGCACGCACGAGAGCACGAAGCTTCCACGCCAAAAGTCGCCGTGACCAGAAACGCCACAGTGCCAAGCCTGCACGAGAGCACGTAGTCCTTGCGTCGCTTGCTTGTCACATTGGCCACCCACGTATAATTTATTTATACTTTTGTCGGTTGCTAAGAGCATCTCAAACCACCCCTCCATATTATCCCTTAAAACACTATTTATGTCTCATGAATAGGTTATTGAGGATGCTACAATAACTGAGGTTAGAAAAAGTTTAGACATATAAAGTGGTAATCAGTTGAGACATGTTAAGTTTATAAATAATGGAAAATTGATGGATGACATTAAGTTTATTTTACAAAGAACAAATGGTATAGTCTTGTTGTGCACACAATGGTTTCATCATTGTACACCTATTTTTTAATTTTTTGTCTTTTCGTATCTCTTTTTAAATGACATCAATTTTTGGCTCATCCAAATTAAACCGAACAGCGAATCTAGGAGTGCAATAGTTGATGGATCAAGATTTATATATAATGGAAAATTGATGGATGAGAATAATAAAGTATGTTGAAAAGAAATAAAATGTGGAAGCCACGATCTTCGGTTTCTCTCCGTAGGGGAGCCCTTCAATGTTGCTTGGGCAGTGGCTTCGCCAATGCGTAATAGAGATCAAGCAAAACTAATGGTTTTCTTTGAGAATGGTCATTTGCATGGACTTGCTTCGCTCATTGCAGACACTTGCATCATTTTGCTCACACACGTGTACATCCCCTACACATGCTTGAACATAATTTAGAGGTATGAGAACCTCTCACCTTGCCATTTACCACTACACATATCCGTGCATCCGCTGAACATGCTAGAACATAATCTAGAGGTACAAGGACCTCCCACCTTATCAGTTACCACTACTATGCACGCCTGTCTACCCGTAAAATAAAACACCGGATAGATGCGATCGATGTCACGAGTCCGACGCAAAGATAAAACTCATAATGGGTCGTTAGCTTAACCGCTTGTCGACCCACCCGAGCGGAGCTCTATTCTCAACCATCAATGGTTGGATATAACGGATGGTTGGATGAAGAGAAATAGCACCTTTGTCTGTAATCCCTAGCTAGTGGGAGAATTTGAACAAAAGGTCCTTGTCAAAGGGAGGGGTTCAAAGTTGCACATGGTTCTTCTCTCTTTACTGGCCAAGTGCTCATGTTTTACTATAAGAAAAATATAAATTTCACCATAAAAGCTATGACTGAACAGATCATAAGTCTTGAAATGATTGGTGCTACGCACCATGCAACACAACACGTCGTTAGTGATATCATGTGAATCATACATTTTTATCTTTGCATGAGCTACACCCTACACACTGTCACGAGCAACAATGTGGATGGCCACAGAGGTTAGTACACATTATACTTTAGTTATATCCACACTAAAATTTGTTTACTTTAGTTGCACCTAAATCATGATGAATAATTATAGTAAAATATTAGCATCACTCGTCACTCCCCGCCGGCAATAAACCTTTAACAGTAGAGACGTCTATCAACTACCGCAAGGAGTATGAAGAACCCTGGATGAATCTTTAGAGGGGACAAGTGACGTGTCAGGGCCTCCTGGGGCAACGATGGCGTGAGCGTAGACAGCAAAGCTATATATGTGCGTCGCTGTGGTTTGCCAGGCAGATATGCTCACGTCTGCTTGGATTTCGCGGCCTGTAGCACATCTGCTCGACTGCTCCCTTGTTGTTTCTCGACACGAGCACTTGGAACTTTTTTATGGCAGTCGGCTTTGCCTGGCAGAAAAGTCTTCAGGTTCACTGCTTGTTTTCCAGCGTTTCCTGTTACGATGTGTGCTCCCCACTGATCTCCAAAACATCAAACTTCTCCCCACTGATCCCTTCTCCCCACTGTCATTTTCGCTCAAAAAGAAATAGTGTTGTGTTATTTCTGACTTCTGAGTAACCGCTGGCAGAATGGGTAAATGATGACCATAAAAAAGAAATTACTTATGAACGGAAAGAGCAATTACAGACTCATTTAAATGACCGAAATACTATACCAGGGTCATTCTAGCTGGCGAAAAAGACAGGCGTGGCATGCTTACAAAAAAGGTGAGAACTGTGTGTGGTAATTTACAAGAGAACACATTGAAGATAAAAAATAGGAGCAAACGGCAGCAGATGAATAAACATCAATGATCAACGCATTTGGGTATACAAGAAGCAGCCAGGGTTCAGAGCATGCGCTGCCTTTTCATACTAGGATGATTACTCTGAATTTCCTTCCTTAAACACCTTCACCCAGTTGTCGACATTGTCGATTATCTCACCAGTCTTGATCAGGTAGCGAACCTTGGTTCCATCCTCGAGGAATTGGTGCCCAACTCTGCTTGCCACTTTCTGTTCCTTTGAGTAGAGCATTATATTTGAGCTATGAATGGGGCCTTCGATCTGATCAAAGGAAATTCATAGTCACATCAGGAGATAATACTTAGGCATCTGAAACTATGTTGTTGCCATGAATATATGCAAGAGTGCAAGACAAGAGGCATGGAAAGAGATTTATCAACAGAAATATTGCTGACCATGACAATTTCACCCGGTTCATCTTCTGTGCCTTTCTTATGCTTCGACTTCAAGTTCAAATCCTTCACTATTACAGTGCTATTGTGCTTGAAAAGCCGTGTAACTTCCCCAACTTTACCTTTCTCACGGCCTGCAATGATCTGTACTGTATCGCCGATCCTAACGTGCATCTTGTGTAGCAGAGGAAGGCTGTTTGGTTTACACTTCTTCCGTTCCCATCGCTTAAGCTGCAGCAGAAGGATTTTTTTTACATTTCAGTATTTCATAGTAGGTGGCAGTGTAAGGAATGTTAAGGCCTTGTTCTTTTCAGCGTATCGTTGCGTTGGCGTAACACTGTAGCAATTTTGAAGCCCTCGAAAAGAGGTCTAAAGATTAAAAAAAAAAATAGTTTTAGGATCTTTGGAATGACTACTAAAAGCCAAAAAATCGTTACAAGTTATCACGACATATAGGCTATATAAAAATAACAAAATTTGGTATAGTAATATGCAACGGTACGTAACGCTGAAAAGAACAAGGCCTAAACCCAGGGATTCAATACCTACCCTCATTTCAATTGGGCATGTCTTGACCACAAACCTAACCTGCATATCAAAATCATGTCCAGCTTGTCAGAGTTATATATAAAAAAACAATAGTAATTATCAGCAATTGATACATGGCAGTCTGTGGCACTAACCTCATACATTGGTCATGATGATCTAACTAAAACCGCTGGATCAAGGGTTATCATTTATTACGACGTTTATATATTTATTTTCGGAACAACATTTTACTCTTGAGTTCTTACAGAAGTACAATGGATCCATAACCACAATTTCAAATTTTCAATCAACAACAACTATCTGGCCTCACAAGTTTCTTTTGCCTTTTTGTGCTGATTGGGGAGGAACGCTCATAGTCAGATCCCCGTAGACGTAGGCAATCATGCCGAACTGCGTTAGCGAATGTCGTACCTCTGGTGTCGTCTAAATCTTGTGCGGCGCTTAAAAAATCCAACAAGACCTTTTAAGTTGTGTTCCCCATCACCAATATCCGATGTGAGTCTAAACCCAACACAAATTGTCTGGCAGGAACTGCAAGGTAACAGATGGCTATCCATCCTTCACAAAATCAACACGGCTGAACAACTAGCGCAATGCTTCACCCTGATGATTACAATCCGATCCGTGATATTCAATGAGCATGAGGATGATGCAGCTAGATGGAAATGGAATGCAGCTGGTCATTACACAGCGGGCAACAGCCTATAGGGCTCAGTTCTTTGGCATGGTTGATACAGGTGATTCTCACTCAATCTGGAAGGCTGACACGGAACACAGATGTAGTTTCTTTGCTTGGCTCATCCAGAGAAAATGCGTATCAACATCAGATTTGCTCCAAGCAAAGAGCTGGCCTAATGGTCAATTTTGCACGCTTTGTGGCACAGAGAGGAATTCTTGCATCTTTAGGAATAGTTCTGTACAATGCAGCGGGTGTGGGAAAAGGCTTAAGAAGACTTGCTCTTCCGGAGATTAGCGACCCACAAACCTCTTTGATCGCCTGATTTTAAACTCAGGCTTCGCATACAAACCTTTTTACTCTTCTTCTATGAATATATAGCCAAATCGTCATCTAAACTGCCCTCAACTTAAGCTTATTTCGCGAATAAAACAAAGGCGTAAACTGAACCTTAGTACATGGTCCATATGAGACAGAGAAACTTCCTGGGTTTATATGCATACCCTACTGGGGAATTCTTCTCTACTTCCACCCAATCCATCCTACACGGTTACACTACCTTGAAGAGGAACAGCGAGCAAGGTAGACATTACCATTGCAATGCTACACTATTGGTGAGCTCTAAGATTCTAAATCTAGCGTCTCCAGCGGCGAGCCAACAGAAAGGAGCGAAGGGGAAGGGTCGAGTCGGGCGGGAGGCACGAACCCCAGGCGGCGCGGCGGAGAAGGTGGCGAGCGGGTGGCCCCAGAAGCTGCTGGTGCTCGCCGCGCCGGGAGCGGAGACGGAGAGCGCCGCCATGGACGCCTGCAACGCCGCCACGCCGGCCATCTTCCTCCCTCTTCTCCCCCTGTGTCTCTTGCTCGCTCACCCAAACCGCAGACGAAGCAGAGGATAGTGTCTTCTTCTTCCTCCCGAACTGGATAATGCGCTCTTCTTTTCTGAAGGCGTAGCGTGCCCCTGCGGGCCTAACGGGCTGGGCCTCCTCAAGGAAAAAGGCCTATGCATCAATCCAAGGACGGCCCATCATCAGCTCTCCTCCTTGCTTTGTCCCAGCTTGTGGGCATGTGGCTTCGTCTCCACTCTCCACATCACCACATGTACATCGTCACAGTGATCACACCAGTGCACGCATCAGCGTCAAGCCACCAAGTGTCACGCAATCGCCACCGTCACGGAACATCATTAAGCTAACCACGCAAGTAACTAAAAGATAAGGAGACGGAATAGGATGGAACTGTATTAATGCTTAATAGTCACACATGACTATCCGTGGGTCATACAAAAATAAAACCTTGTTATAAGAGCATCCCAATAGCCGTGGGTCATATTTTTTATTTTTGTAGTTTGTTTAGTCGGAGCGAATTGGTGAGCGAAAATGTGTTTTTTACCGTTTTAGTTGTATAATCTACTATTTGATTGTTGGGCGGATATTTTACTTGCTTATGAAGAGAACCAGAGGAGGCCCATAGCTATCAAAGTTATTTCAAACAACGAGTGAACTTTTACCATCCTTCGAGAGGTAAAGGGAATTAGAATAGTTTTTGGCAAATTACCTTTCTTTTCTTTCCTCTCTCATTGTTTCTCCTATTGTGTTGACCATCCACACCCTCATCATTTTGCCGCCACAACAATGTTGCCACCCTATTATAGTCACGATTACCATCAATCTAGACAGAGGGCGCACGATCACCGAGCAAGTGCGCACATGGTTGGGCTAGGAGATGCACAATGGTGCTCGTGCGAGTGAAGTATAAAAACAATGCTGGACCAGGTGGAGGAGGCAGACAACGGTTGTGGGTGACAAGAGGAGTCGTGGTTGTACTAAGGCTGGATGGCGGTGGACAACATATGTAGGCCATAAGCAGGTGACACAATCGCCAATGCAACAAGCTACGAGAGGACGAGAGGTGATGCACGGTTAGGTGGTAACAAAGCGTAGTTGGATGGCCGAACCAACGGTGGTAGTGTTGGCATGCTACTGATGGTAGAAGAGAAATGGGAAGAGGCAAAGGGTATGAGAAATTATGATAACACCCTTCTATGCAATAGTACCTTAAAAATATGATTATACTAAGAGACACCAAGAGGCACCATACAATCATGGATATAAGACTACTGAACGAATAATTTTTAAAGCAGGGTAAAGCATAAAGTATAATCTGAAGCATTGCACGATATAAAACCCCTAGCATGAACGTTGCCTTCTTCGCAATAACTGAACATGAAAATACATATACGAATTTAGCATGATCCAATTCAAGTAGAAGTTATTAATTCCATTGTACAAGCTCACATCTAATAATTTATTTTCATAAAAACCTAATAAAATAATTACAAACATCTTTGAAGGGACAACATATGAGAAACACCGGCCTTCGAAAGTGGCAAATCTTTATACCTCCATTCCTATTTCAATGTAGCAAACATAAAAAATTACGGATGTGTGATCTAAATTTGAATTAAAAAGACACTTCATGTAATCGTGCTTAACTCCACCGCAAAATAGTCTCCTTTCCGCCCGAGGTTTACACAGGCCTTGTTTGTTTCAGATTAAATTAAATAAAATGAAATGAAAATTTGTTATTTTTGCATAGGCCAAATGTTATAATATTTTGTAATTTTTTTATGGGGTTTTAAATAGTTCTTCTTAAAGTTCGCAAAAATATTTTTTTTTATAACTTTTTGAATTTTTTAAAACGTCTTTCGAGTGGGTCAAAAATTTACTATAGTAAAAGGCAAGTCAACATTAATCTGAAACAAACAAGGCCACAATCTTTTCCTTTTTTTTAATCTACGCAAATTAATCTGCTTCTCTTCCAAAAACTACAAGATTACTAGATGCGGGAGCTGAATAGCTGATCTATCCTGCTCCTGAACCCTTACGCCACGCGCCACGCGCCACGCGAGCGACCTGTGAGTTGCTTCCGTCGCTGGGAGAGAGGCGCTTCCTGCTCCGCATCCTTCTCGCCGGCGGCGAAGCGCGCAAGCTAAGCAACAGTTACCGAGGCAAGCAACCCAAATCCATCCCCAAATAGTCTTTTTTTTTCCCCCTTCTCACTTTCCCGGACTGCTGACGCTGCTGCGGGCTGCGGCGCGTACGCATCATGAGGTGGTTCTTCCCCATCGCGCTGCCGCTGCGTGGGGATTGCAACGTCGCAATTTCTTGCGCCATTTCCCCCCGCTTCTTTTTTGGGGTGTAGCGGCCGCATTACAGCGACGGTTTTGGGCGGTGGGGGTGGGTGGGTGGACACCAGCGATCGCCACCAAGCCTCCACATCGAGTAATCGCGGGCTCCAATCTGTGTCTAGACTCTAGAGGAGGAGTAGGTTGAGGTGTCATCTCCGATTTATCTACCTCCCTAATCATGGTACTAATCGTTGCAAGTTTGAAGCTTTTCACCCAAAGATTCCGTCGATGTCGAATAACCCACCCTTGTCCCTCCTACGTTTGTTTGCATCCTGTAGCTCTGAATCTGTGATGAATCATAGGACATATCTGACAGCTTGAGGGATGGCCATGGGTAACACGTGCGCTGCATTCTTGGGCAGTTTGGCCCGTGCAGCTGCCTCTTCCTTTGGATCACCATCACCAAATCGCTCCTATCCCTTTCCTGTAACTACCATCGGAGGTATTTAATTGAATTCTGAAAAGGTCCTGCCGTGCAAGCAATCCATCATCAATCCCATGGGATAAGTGTGTGACACTGAGAATCTCGGGACAAATTTATGTCCCTAATCTGTTCCTCAAAATATGGGGCCCCTCCCTTTCTTTAATCTGCTCGTTCTTTAAATCAAGCTAAGCATACACATGTTGTGAGCAACTTGCAAATAGTTACTTATTGTTTTATCGTGCGCAGTGATGCCAAACTAAATGGATAACAAAAGGTCTTCTATTTTATTGGGACAATTTCTGTAGTTTCCTTGTCATGGTTGTAACTTAGCATCATGGCATTATGGTTCTTTATGGAGGGAACACATTATATTGCTAATAATATGTCCTTCTCTCCATGTTGGTAATTATATATGAACTTAGCGCTTTTCTCAAACTAGAGTAGCTTCTGAAGGGACTAAGGCTTAGCTAATAGTTATGCAGGTATCGTCATGAGTTCTGGAGTGTTGGGAAAATCTCTAATCAGTCTGAAATTGTTGTACCCAAGCAAAGCCTTACTTTGCTTCACTCTTGACACTCTGAAGCTGGACATGTCAAGGGGTTTCCTTCCCTTGTCGATCAAATGTCCAATGTGACAGAGATATTGCACCCTGTGGCCTCCACAAGAGTTACTTAGCAGAGACGCACGTTGAAAGGGCTTTCAAGACAAGTGAAGCTCATCCTTCAGTTGCTTCCCAGGCTACACCAACTCACCAAGGTTTATATATATCCTATGTTCCTGTCTGGTACTTATGCATGGAATAAGAACAGTAGTAGTTAGTGCTGCAAACTAAAGGAAACACCATGGGTGTCTTAACACTGGTCCATATCCTTATCAGCTTTGCTGCTTCTGCTGAAGCTATTAGGAGAGCGGACTTTCCTCCTGGTTTTATCTTTGGCACTGCTTCTTCAGCTTACCAGGTCTAGTATTCAATCTCTTTTGTTTCAGCCGATGCGCTTTTACTTGGACATCTGACACAAGTTTATGGTCAATATATTACCAGTATGAAGGTGCTGTCAATGAGGGCCAACGTGGACCTACAATATGGGATACACTGACAAGTCGACCTGGTGCAATACATAAGAACTTGCTGCCAAAATTGCTCTCATCTGATATGCCACTCTGGTCCAACTAATGCCTCCTGTACTGCTTCTTTTCTGCAGGTCGGGTGATAGATTTCAGCAATGCAGATGTTGCTGTTGATCACTACCATCGTTACAGGGTGAGTTGTCTGTAATCGATGAATCCCTTGCAACCTTTTTTATGTGATTTAGTTCATTTGTTTATGCTATGTAAGCTGTAGCTTAAACTCTACCGTTACCAATTTAATTGGGTTGTTAACATCTTTGCGATTGAATCACACCTAAATTGATAGTAAATTTATTAGAGATTTCATTTACCAAATCATGAGCATGTTCCTGCATTCCTGGCAGCTGTATCAAAAGTTTGCCTACCTGTCATTTAATCGAACTTAATTTGTTTTAAAAAATGAAATGACTTCTACTGCTGAATTCATTTTATTATCCATTTCATGCATCTAATCATCAATGTGTTATCGGTTCATATAATTATGCCAGCACCAGACCAGATCTATCTGGTCCTTCATTTTGATTGTGTAGATGGTATGCACACTAGTTTACTGTACGAAACTGAAACTCTGCTTCTCTAGAGTGATGCTTCCAATATTAAGACAGATGGCAGACCATTCCTGAGTTTTCCCCTCAAGTATGGGTCTATAGGTTGGGATTTTGGATTAGCAAGAAGGTTTTTATGACATAACACTTCTTATTTTTGCCCAATCAACCTGAAACTTCTTAGGCTGACAATCAAGAACTTTACGATGTATCCAGAACTGACAAATGAATCCTGACTGGCAGGAAGATGTGGACTTGATGAAGGGCATTGGCATGGATGCATACAGGTTCTCTATCTCATGGTCACGTATCTTCCCGAGTATGTATTAAGTTCTGTGCAAAAGTATTTATCGTTTTCTATATATGTCTACTAAGTAGATATATGTTTTTGTTGCCAGATGGAACGGGCGAACCTAATGAAGAAGGATTGAGTTACTATAACAGCCTCATTGATACTTTATTAGATAAAGGTCTTCTATTTTCCACATTTTGGTATGTACATAATGCAAGCTGTTGCCAACTGCCATTTTATGGTTGTTTTTCTTTGGTGCTATCTAAATTTGTTGATCAGGTATACAACCATATGTAACACTCTTCCACTGGGACCTTCCCCAAGCACTAGAAGACAAATATGGAGGCTGGTTAAACTCGCAAATCGTGTATGGGAGGCTGCTACATTATCTTTTTGGCGAAAGCATTGCTTAATCTATCTATATAGCATTCACGTTATTCTCTTTTAATAAAACTAAACAGATTTGATTGATCTGATAGCTAAGTAATGCAGGGAGGATTTTGTTCACTATGCCTCTACTTGCTTCAAGGAATTCGGAGATAGAGTGAAGCACTGGATCACCTTTAACGAGCCTCATAACTTTGCGATTGAAGGCTATGACCTTGGCATCCAAGCACCTGAGAGATGTTCCATTCTGTCACATTTGTTCTGTAGAGAGGGTAAATCATCGACTGAACCATATGTTGTAGCTCACAACATACTTTTAGCGCATGCTGGTGTTTTCCATATTTACAAACAACATTTCAAGGTAATCCATCATAAGCAAATATTTTACTAGTGCATATCTAGCACATTATAAAAAATGAAGACAGACATGCATGAATTTATGTATCATTTGCAGAAAGAACAAGGTGGCCTCATTGGAATCGCACTTGATTCCAAGTGGTATGAACCATTTTCAGATGCCGATGAAGACATAGAGGCAGCGGCACGAGCAATGGATTTTGAGCTTGGATGGTGATGCATTAACTACTATCTTCATGCATCAACTTAAGTTTAATTCTTATGCAGTTACAGTAAATAGCGATTATTCCTATAATAATTAGAATTTTTTTGCAAGTGTGAACACAGGTTCCTGGATCCCTTGATGTTTGGCCACTATCCTCCTTCTATGCAGAAACTTGCAGGCAACAGGCTGCCTCAATTTTCAACCCAGACATCAAACTTAGTATCCAGTTCGCTAGATTTTGTTGGCATAAACCACTACACTACATTGTATGCTAGGAACGACAGGATGCGGATCAGGAAATTTTTACTTAATGATGCTTCAACCGATGCTGCTGTCATACCAACTGGTCAGTCTTGATACATGAATAGATTCTAAACCTCCAAATCCATTTTCATTTTTAGTATTACTGATTCCTTCCCTGCATGTGCTTTGTCAGCTTATAGGCATGGGCAAAAAATAGGAGAAACGGTACAGTTTGCACAGTTTGTTTTTTTTATTGCTCCAGATTTGTTCTCTCTCTTCATTATCGTATTTTTTTAGACATGTTTGATTTGGCAAAAATCTGTACTTGTCAACTTTCAGGCAGCATCAAGTTGGTTGCACATAGTTCCTTGGGGCATGTTCAAGTTAATGAAATATATCAAAGAAAAGTATGGAAATCCACCTGTGATAATTACCGAAAATGGTAGGCAGGCGAAAATTCTACCACCGGCAGTCAATAAGAACTATTGCCTTGAGTGAGTCAATAAGAAATAACTGGTGTGCAAAGTGGTTTATGGCAGGTATGGATGATGCAAACAGCCCATTTTCAAGATTAGAAGATGTCCTGCAAGATGATAAGAGGATACAATACCACAATGACTATATGTGTAACCTCCTAGATGCTATAAGGTGAAAGTTTCACTTCTCGCACATACATTTCGATAGGATTATCAATACGTTGCATCATCCACGTTCACCAAATCACGATTACAGCCACCTGTTCTTCTTGGTCTTAAGAAGACTGCGTTCTTAAATACTGCAGGAAGGAAGGTTGCAACGTCCATGGTTACTTCGTGTGGTCACTGCTCGACAACTGGGAATGGAACTCTGGGTACACAGTGCGGTTCGGTCTTTACTATATTGACTACAAAAACAACCTGACGAGGATACCGAAAGCATCGGTGGAGTGGTTCAGTCAGGTCCTAGCCCAGAATTCTTATGCCATGTAGATAAGGCACACTGTTTTCTACAATTGCCATTTTTAAGTGTACATAGCTAGTTTATAAACAAGCATTCGTCTTAGAAGGTAAAATTGTAGCTTGAAAGTCCCCCATACGTGAAATGATCAACCACACCACTGCTGTATACTTGAATTGAATGCCTCGTTTGTTGTACATTGGTACTACAGAAATCATCAGCAATGAAACAACAGTTCTCATTTCCTGAAGCATCTCATCCTCTATGCTAATGTATCAGTATCACTGTGTTGCTGCCTTGTTTCTTTTTGTCTCCCCAAAGCTGAAGTGACAGTGAGCCAGGAGAGCTGTGTAGCGCATGACTCGTGGACACAGGTGAGGACAAATTCTTAAAAGGCGTGGCTCCCAGTCTCATAGCAGGAAGGTGTTGGATAGCGTTGTGCTGGCCCCAGCTGAGCTTGAGCCTTCAGCCCTTCAGGTCAGGATGGTCCCCCTCCCCTGAAATTTCCAGCTCCTCTGCACTACAGCCCTGAAAACTCCCAGCTCCAGACTTTGTGCTTCCCAGTAAAATGCTGAGGTGCTTGCCTCAGGGTTGAGGGGAAGCCTACCCCTCTCAATGCAATTTCACAACCAGCTTCGCATGCCTCGCTTCTTTTGCAGCATGCTACCTCCATGTTGCCTCTCACTGCCAAACTGTAACCACATGTGCCAATTTTTTGTTTCTTGAGATAATGGAACACCAGATGTGCAAGTTTGGACGTAGTTATTGCCATGTGAGACTCCGCTCGTGCTGATCTTGATCAGTGTGGAAAGGGACAGCCAGCCTGAGCAGAGGAGGCACTCGGAGAGAAAAAACACATGGAAAATATGGAGCAGGAGAGTGCAACGGAGCCGAGATGTGAGAGGTTGTTATGCTGCGTTGCGAGCAAAAGAGCGAGGAAAAAAAAAATTCAACAGATTCCCATCTCCCAGGTATGAACAGCTTGCTTTGGTGAGCTGGGCTGCAAAAAGAAGTGGTCACGTTCCTATCAGGATCCTGCCTCCTGCCGGCGCCGGTTTGGGATTTTCCATGCAGTTTTCGGATTCCAACCGAAGCTGCCATGGAAACTTTGCCTAAAAGTCGGGTGGTACTTTTTTTTTTTGATGTGAAGGCAGGAGCGCTGCCATATATTCATCAAAACGGGAAAGAAGTACAGGATGGGGGGAGAAAAGGGCCCCTCCCTCCGTGGGCCAAAACAACAAAATTAACTAATTACAAAAGGGGCGTCTGCAGCCTCCCAAAGACGCAGGTCATCAAGAAGTTGGTTGAGGAAGATCGCAACCCACCGTCCGGAAGATTCGATTGTTGCGCTCCAGCCAGATATGCCATAACGTGGCGGCGACGAATGAGAGCTCACCCTTCAAACAGGGCCTGACGTCGAGGAGGTCGAAGGTCCACCAGGAGACGATGCTGCTAGCACGAGTCCAGCTTGAAGGGTTGAGGGGTGTTCCAGCATGGTCAGCACCGGGTGAGCTAAATCAGATTGGGAACTTCTTATAGGTAATTCTAGTTGGAACTGATGCAGTCTGGGGTTTTGGGCAGAAGGGATTTAAGCTAAAATCATGGTGTAATCTCCTCGTCAAATAAAACGCCAGGCACGTTTGAAACACGTTTAGTAGTTCTAACTTGTGAATTACGTGAAAAAGTGCGGACTCTATGAAAACCATGATGGCGTGATTGGTATGAGAAGGGGAAGGGAAGGGAAATGAGGAGTGGATCGGAAGAAAATTTTCGCCTCTCTCTCGTAAGAAAGTGAATTTCCTCCCTTTAAATGGCAAATTCTCAATTACTCTAGAAATTCCTTCGAACAATCAAGAGAATGTACGACCCATGTCTTCTTATTTTCATTCCTGCTCTCAATTTCTTCCGACCGATCACATCCTAAGTGATATGAAAACAGTGACTTGTGGATGTTCTTTTTCAGCTTATTACCTTAAATTTTTAATTGAACCTTTTCCACCAACAGGCTCCTCTGTTCCTGTGACCCATTCCTGAAAAAGTGTCGCTTATGAAATCTCTTAAAAAGTAAATCAATCCAATCGGATCAACTTCTCACTTTCTGTGTATTCTCTAGCGTTAAAACTATGTTTAATTGTCTAACTATTTGGCAAAGCTAACATTTGATGTAAAGATCTACATTCTAAACCGCCGCCTTTGGGTCTTGATCTGACCTGATAGTTGGGGTGAAGTTGGTGCCGAACCCCAGGTTCTATACGATTATGGGTTAGCCCTGCCTAAATATCACCTCTCCACCATAGGAATTGTCGTTTCCTCTAGCCTCAAACCCAAGCTGTCCTTTTCTCTTCAGCTCTTCCCACTTTAACCCACCGCCTTTCCCCTCCTCCTCTCCGAGTCACTTGCCATTGGCGGTCGATGGTTGCCGCCTTCTCCTCATCTTGACATCTCTACGACAATGTCTTAATCCCGACAATCCGCGACTTGAGGTGTCCCAGAGCGACAAAATGATGATAAGACAATCCACTCAAGATTTGTCAGGGCCTCTCCACGGTGGTGGCCTTCGATGGGGTGGGCCGAACGGGCTCCTCTCTCTTCTCATGATCACAATGGCCCCCTCCTCTGCCATGGTCAACACCTCCCCCTCTAGTTGGGCACCAGTAGGTCCGGTCGTGCTGAAGCATGACCTAGCCTCGAGGCCCATGATCCGACGCCATATAGATCTCAATTTTTTTCACCTCCTTAAACCTCGGCTAAGAAACAGAAACTAATAGCAGAAGTATAATTTATAATTTTTTACTCGTAACTTCAAGTTTTCTGACAAATTAAAAACGCAATAGCGTTTGACGAATAATTTAAAACAAATAATTTTGTCGGCTCATTTGGACCTAACACCAGCTGGGTCGCCCGTACGTACGTCCACACGCCGAGCCGAAGCGCGCAGGAAGGTGCGCCCCCCCGTGGCGTCCAGCCGTCCAGGCCACAGCTAGCCAGGAGCCAACTCAGCCTACGCCCAGCCCAACCCAACCCAACCCGTGTCCGAATCGGCTCCGCCTCCGCGCCACGCATCCCGCGCGGACACGTGACCCCCATCTGGCCATCCACCGTCCCCTTCCCGCGTCCCCCCATGGCCACCGCACCTTCCCTGAAGCCCACCGCGCGACGACCTCACCTCCCCGCCTATTTATCCCCTCCCTCCATCGCCACTCCTCCCACCCATCCATTCATCCATCCATCGATTCCATCGCTCTCGTCGTCTTCGCGGATCAAGAATCCATCGGAGGTCAAGCAAGTTTTGGGCGCATCGGCCGATGGCGGCGGAGCAGAGGCAGAGGCAGAGGCAGAGGCAGATGCCGGGCGCGGCGGCGGTGGGGTTCGAGGACTACCTGCCGGTGATGGCGGAGCGACTCGGGGAGGAGGGGCTGATGCAGGAGCTGGCGAGCGGGTTCCGCCTGCTCATGGACCCCGCCGCGGGGCTCATCACCTTCGACAGCCTCCGCCGCAACGCGCCGCTGCTGGGGCTCGGCGCCATGTCCGACGACGACCTCCGCGGGATGCTCGCCGAGGGAGACTTCGACGGCGACGGCGCCCTCAGCGAGATGGAGTTCTGCGTCCTCATGCTCCGCCTCAGCCCCGACCTCATGGAGGAGCCCCGCCGCTGGCTCGACGACGCCGTCGCCCAGGCCTCCCACTTCCTCTTCACCAGCTAGATTAGGCCCCATCCGTCCGCCATTTTTTTCTTTTAGTTTCCCCCTTGATTGTTCATAGCATCAGGATTCAGGAAGGCACTGCTGATTGGTTGATGGATTCCATGCCTACTCATGTAGCTCTCTCTCTTTCTCCCCCATTTTGTTCCTTCCCAGTGGAACCTGAATATTAATCAACAAGCTTCTGCTTCTTCCTTTATCCACCACACATACGCACATTCTCTCTTCACTGCTACGCACGCCCGAATCCTGTTCCTTTCTTGCAAGATCGTCACAAAGAACAGTCACTAACAAACATGCGCAATCTCCCATTCAATCCTCGCCCAATACGCCATGACCAGCCAAAAAGATCGATCAAAAAGATGGCGCATCCGACGAAGACGAACGCGAAACCTCAAGTCTCCCCCTTTCTCTTGATGCATTGAACTGTGCAGACACCGGCGAAGACCTGAAGAATATAAAATTCAAGCACTCAAGTCTTAATTAGCAGCCATGCCTCCGGCGGCGGCGAGGTCAGCAAGCGATCCGAGCGCCCAACTCAACACGGCGATCGTACGCGCGTACGTAAGGCAGGACGACGCTAGCGGGACCGAGGTGGCCTCAAGAGTTTACCCTGTCTGAATCCTGGGGGAAGCACGGGGGAGCTCAGTTCGCCGCCATGGCGGCGGCGGAGCGAGCCGTGGCCTCGCTTTCCTCCGCTTTGCCTCGTACGACTTAACCGCGACGAGGCGTGGAGGGAGATGGACCGGGAGCTTCCGAAAAGGTGGCCGGAAGCTTCAAAAGCGGGAAGCGCGAGGCGGGGGGGGGGGAGAAAGCAGCCGAGGCTCGAGAGAGCGACGCTTCGAGCCTTCGAGTCCGACGCGGCAAAAGAATACAGATAAGGGGAAGCTAGCTGGTGTGGATGAATTTCCATGCACGCAAAATTTGAGGTGGATTTACTGATACGGGTTTGCTATTTCGTGTGTGTCTGAAATTTACGAAATCGTACTGACGCAAAAAAATCCTCTAAATTTCTACTGTTTTTCTTTCACATTTTTATTTACGAGAAAAAATGTTTCGCGATAGTAAAAATTTTTGAGCGAGGTTTGATTTATTATAGAATTATTTTGCTTTCTGTTTATTGTAGATTTATTTATTTTTTCAATTGTTTTTGTCACAATGATGATAACTTCACACATGAGTAGCCACAATGATGAAACCAAGTCAAAAACCACCCTAGGGGGTTGTTTTTGTCATCTTTTACATTTTTAAAAAAATATTTTGAACACTCATGTGTGAAGTTATATCCTCTTTAATTCGCAGTTTGATTTGATTTTGGTTTGGTTGAACCAAAAGTTAAAGGTCTTTAAAGAAAGTATAGAATGGCTAGAAAACTATTAAAAAAAATTTTATAAAACCTTTGAGGAAAACTACACAGAGACCTAAAAATTATAACAAAATATTAATGAATGGTCTGTATAAAAGAAAATTTTGGCTCAACAAAGTTAATACAAAACAAGCTGCAAATAATAGAGAACCATAGTGCTTTATACGTACGTGATTGGCCGAAACCTTTTTCCGGTGAAATCCACCATGTTGCCTTCGTCCGCGGCCGGCCAAAAATCCGTCCCCGTCAAATCGTCAATACGTCATGGCGCCGCTCATCTCCTCACGCGCTCCAGTGCTCTCTACCCGGCTCGCGCCGCCGCCGTCGCATTCGCCGTCGCCGTCGCGGTCGCGGTCGCCGTCGGGTCGAGTCGACTGCTGTGTTCGTCAGGATCGGAGACGGTGAGCTTCGCAGCGAATTTCCCCGGTTAACCTCCGCTGGCTTTCGCGGTTTTTTATGGGTTTTTTTTTTGGCGCGCCGGCCGTTGGTTTTTTTGGTTCGTTGGTTTGGCGATTTTAATTTTGGTCCAACGCCGACGGCGACTTGTTGGGATTGATTCAGGGACGTGCCATGATTGAACGGGGAGGTTCATCGCACACGGCCGGTGCGATGAACGGACGTGCGATTGGACGCTGCTGTTGGTAATCAATCCGGGTTAGAGCAGCCAGATCCGATGCATGAATCCTGCCCCTTTGCTGCAAAAAAAAAAAAGATCCGATGCATGAATGATTGATTGGTAAAAAAAAAAAAGAACTTTTTGATTCATTCATGCATTCTCAATCTGGCTTCTGAAAAAAAAGAGTGGAGTCTAGACGCACCTCATGGGTCTAACTCATGCTCCGATGTGTCTTTACTGTGTCTCTTTTTTCACCAATTAACCTCATACAAGGAAGTAAGCAATCAAATACCATCCATTATCTGCATCATTCAGCATGTCCCACTGGTCTAGATATCTCCTCCAACCAAATTGAGGCCATATAACCATGCATGTACGCAACCAATCGGTCCATCAAAGACATCTACAATAGTTGGAGGTAAAACGAAATCCACTTTTGCTCAAAAAATAAAACAGGATCCATGTCTTCCCTCTACGGGCTCTTATTGCCATAGTTTTGTTTTCGAAATAGGATGATTCTATCAAAACTCAGAGGACGGGGTTGCGTTGTACGATGCAGCATTTTCGTCGATGCTCAGTGCGTACACGAGATTCTGGTAGGTCGCCGGTTATGAACTGTAGCCAAGTCATGGCCGTCCCCTGCCTGCCTCTCCTAACTTCTTTATGGCCCTGCGTCGTCAGTGCTACGCTCACACAACCACACAAGAGAGATCTCAAGTCTCAGCTAAAGAACTCGGCCTCCGCCGGTCTCCCTGCCGGCCGCGGCGACGGCGTCCGCGCTCGCGAGACCGCACGATTCCGTGCACACCCAGGAGGTGTCACGGCCCGAACAAACCCGCCTGGTCAATTCAGGATCGCACGCTAGCTCCTGAGCTCTTCGAGCCACGATCTGTGGCCGACGCACACGTGAGCCTCCGCTTGTCTCCCCGGAAGATTATGAGAGCTCTAATTAACAGATTTTTTTTAGTTTATGCTGCTAATTGGGCGTGCATGCAGCTGCAGTGAGTCAGGCTGGGATCAGAGACTAATGGTGTGTTTGTTATTTGAATGAAATGGTTCTAAATCATACTGATACTGATCAGTCGTATGGTTGAGGTGATGAGCTGTCCGGTACCGTGTGCAGGGAGGCACAGCTAGCTGTGCGTGTGCAGCAGCCGGTGCATTGTTAATTAGAGTACTTAATTTGCATGCGAGTTCTGGGTGCTCGCTATCTTCTCGGATTCTTGTCCTCCTCAACGTGCTTCGCTTCCATGGCCGCTGCTGTTTGATTAAGCTCTCCAGGACAGCGCAGCATGCATGCATGCATGCCAGAGCTAGCTAATTTCAGTATTAGTACGTGTAATCTAGTATCAAATTGCACTACACATACAAAAAAATTGCCATGTGATGACTCGTGCGGCGCCTCCACCGGTTAAGAACTGGTGACAAGCACAGGGCTTGCCGCCTTGGTGTCTCCTGATTAGCGGCAGTGGCTGCTGCACAGCTTGCGTCATTGCTACTGGGTACTGGCTTTTTTGGAACATCCTCAATAGCTCCTCTATCCCACCCTCTAAAACACTATTCATACACATATGAATAGTGTTTTAGGGGTGGGATAGGGAGATTATTGGGATGCTCTAAAGATACGAAAGCAAAAAGGTAAAAGGAAAAAAATGATCTAAAGAAAAAACTTAATAGTAAAAACGCTTAAAATGATCTGATCCTATTATTTGTTTTACAGCTAAATTTATTGAAGAACTCTATTGCCACCATCTCCACCTTATGGCACGCCACTATATCAGCGCCCTCTCATCCTTCTTTTGTAATTGTAACAATGATTGCAACTAGTGGACCTCCTCAAAAATACTCTGTAAAATGTAGACTTTCTTATTTTTATCAACACTTTTGATAATCATTAGGCAACTAAAACTTATTTAACTCTCAATTTTTTTTTCACATAACTAGATGCTTCCATTAAATCTTTTTTGTGTTTTATGAAGTTGTCTGGTCTATGGTTCAGAAAATCGATTGAGAGTTAAATAAATCTCAGTCGCCTGGTCCAAGGTTGTTACTCTGTTCTTATCCTCAAGATGGATCATCCGATGATCAATGCTTGACTGCTTGCCATAAAACAAATCGACTCTTTGCTTGTCCTAGTTTTATATTCTATTTTCTAGACCGCTAAAACAATCCAAAAAAATAAAATTTGCAAAAAAAAAATAGAACCATACCTACACAAAGAGTATCCATACAAAGTTTAGTTGTCTTACATTTTTTTTCAAAATCAAATTTCAAAATAGTTTATCTTTCCTATTTAGGACATATTTATTCCCTTATTTATTTTTTTGTAGGTCGCAAAAAATAAAACAATAAAAGTTCGCAAAACATCCATACAAAGTTTACATGTCTTACAATATTTTTCCAAGTTTTAATTTTAAAGTAGTTTATTCTTACCTATTTAAGTCATATTTCTTCCCTTTTCTATTTCATTTTATGTGGGTCGCAAAAAAAAATAAAAGTTCACAAAAATGGAATCATACCTAGACAATGAACATCCATACAAAGTTTGGATATCTCCTAAAATTTTTTGAAGTTCAAATTTAAAACAGTTTGTTTCAAATTCCAAAAAAAAAGAAACTTAGAAATAGAGTTATCCTGCGTCGTTCTTCCCTACTTATACTTCCTCTTGTTAAGAACGTTACAAAAATTCAAAAAAAAAAAGTAAAATGTTGAATCTAGTTTGAATCAAAAAGCTCGACCGAAAAAACCATAAAAACTTTCGAGAATTTCTAAAATTCTGAACAACTGAAATGTACTCTTTTCCCCTCTTTTAACTTCTTATAAATATAGTTACTTTGCTCTTTTTTCTCTCTTATTCTTTTTCAATTTGGTCCATTAACAATGAACACTGTGCGTAACGGGCTTTTCTTTCTATTAGCCATGAACCGCGTGCATTGCGCAATTTTCTTTCCAGTCTTTCTTTAAACGGTGTGTTCCATCACGATTCATTGTGTTGTGAAACATGATAACAATATTGTGGAAGGCGCGATGGTGTGCGACTAGGGGTGGATTCGAGTCGATCTTTGGCGAGCATAGTCTATCAAAGCTCGAGCTCGGTTAGGCTCGAGCTTGGCTCGGGCTCGGCTCGAATCAGCATCGAGCTTAGGATCAAGCTCAAGATCGAGCTTGATGAAAGCTCGGTTAAACTTGAGATCAGCTCGGTTGAGCTCGAATGAAGGGATTTGTGCTGTTTTAAGGGAAAGATGAGACTATATGAGGTTGGTTTGGACTCGATTTCAAGCTCGAGCTTGACTCAAATTGGTTGAATAATTGGTTTTAAAGAGAGAAATATGCTATGCAATAATGGTTATTCAGGCTCGATTGGGCTCGATGAAGGCTAGGGAGCGAGCTCGAGCTCAGCTCGAATAGACTTGAGCTTGGTACCAGACTCGAGATTGGCTCGTTTAGCATTCGAGCTCGAACCGAGCTCGGTCCGATTTCAAGTAGCTCATCGAGCCCGAGCTTTTGGTCTAGCCCTATGTGTGAAGCACCGCAACCGCCTGAACTTCTTTTTCTTTTAAAAGAGAACACTTAGTAGTTGGCGGTTGTTTTAAATGTTATGGCATTCACATGATCAAAACACACGTACCAAAAAATTATATAAATTATATAATATATTTGAACTAGCGAACCTAAAAAGCATACAATAAAAACTACAATTATTAAAAAAAAGAAAAATAAAAAATTGCATTATAAAAATAAATGAAAAATAGTGTAAACAAACTGAAAAACAGTCGTTAAAGTGAAAAAAATTACAGTCGTTAAAGTGAAAAAAATTACACACGCTAATTCAAAAAGTAGTCACCTACTAAAAACTTAAAAAACGGACGACTGCTGCTACCGAGAAAAATGCCTGAGCTTCGGAAGCTGAGAAAGAGACAGGTTTTGTCGATACGGGTCACGGACGCGACCTAGTCCAGCCCAATATAAATAGGTGCTGAGAAAGCTGAAATTGCAAGGTGACAGGATGCGGACCATGAGTATGCGACCCACGAAAGAAATGACTAAACAGACCTAAGTAGAAACTTGCAGCCCATCCGAACACGGCCCCAAGAAATTCTTTGGCTCCTCGGTGAGTTGCTTGTGACGTCACTCTCTCTAATCACTCTCTTTAAAAAAAATTTTTGAATTTTGAAATCCCTGAAATTCAAAAATCCATCGAACCCCTGAAGTTTAAATTTTCATGGTTTAAAGTTTACGTGGCATCCACCGCAGTGTCCACCGGCTAGACTGACTTTAACGGTTGCCCTAATGATTTTGAAATAACCATACAAACGACGATAAGTTTCGGACGACGACAAAGTAAAATACAAGTTTGGAGACATAGACAAACTCCACAAGTTCAGGGATCGAGCCACCGTGCAATTTTCAGAAAAGAAAAGCCTCACCTCTCACCTCGTGCTGATCGAGCTTGGACGTTTTCTCCACATGCCAAAAATAGCCGTGAACCTTGTCCACGTCAGCCACCCTTATTTCCGCTTTGGTATAGTATTATTCACTGGCAGTTAACATCTGGCACAGGCCATGGCTTGCACGCGCAACGGAAATTCACCCACGCCACAAGCATGGAGATCATGGAGCCATCGGTTTTTAGGAGCCCACAAGCAAGCGCTCACTAATTCCGAGGTAGCAAGCAACGAATGGTTGCTTTCTCCATGACAATTAGGGAAGGAAGGCAAGTATAAATACCTTAATCCCATCAGCTAATTGACGCAATCAAAACACCAGCATTTCAAACAAATCGAGCTCTTCTTGCTTGCGGCCGGCTTGCCTGCTATACATTGCGTACGTGCTCCTCCTCGCTTGCGTGCTATACATTGCGGCCGGCTTGATCTAGTTCCTCTTTACCTGCACGCCGTTGCCATTCCAATCGATCCAAGCAGGTCAAGTAGTAAGAGCCCAATGATCCATGCATGCTTGTTAAGTGAACGTGATCGGTAGCTTGAAGAAAGTGCTTGGCTACGTGCGTTAAATACGTCGTTAAGATCGTGTGTTTTGGGGGCAATTAAAGCTGCCCGCCATGCTTCGGGTGCAGCGTCCTCTGAGCATGCTGCTGTGCAACCCTGTGGCGGCGCGCCTTGCCGTCGCCGGCTGCAAGGCGGCGGCGGCGCGGCGAGGCCTCCACATGCACGGCGGCGACTCGGCGAGCACGTGGAGGAAGCCGGAGGCGGGGCGGCTGAAGCTCAACTTCGACGGGTCGTCGAAGACGGCGTCCAGGAGCGCGAGCATCGGCGGGGTCTACCGCGACCACGAGGGCGGCTTCGTGCTCGGCTACGCGGAGCGCATCGGCGCTGCGACGAGCTCCGTGGCCGAGCTGGCGGCTCTCCGGCGAGGGCTCCAGCTGGCGGTGAGCAACGGGTGGCGGAGCGTCTGGATAGAGGGCGACGCCATGGCCGCCGTCGACGCCGCGCGGCGCCGCGCGCGGGTGGTGCGGTCGGAGGAGGACCTGAGGCTGTGCCGGGAGATCGCCGCGCTGCTGCCGCTGCTCGGCGACGGCGCCGTCGTGTCGCACGTGCGCCGGGGAGGGAACAAGGTGGCGCACGGCTTCGCGCAGCTCGGCCACAGGGCGGCGCGGCCGCGCGTGTGGCGCGGCGCGCCGCCCGACGAGGTGCTCAGGTTCCTGCGGCGAGACGCCGAGGGGGAGTAGCCGCGAGCGCGCGCGGGTTGCTCGTGCATGCAAGTGCCTGTGTATATATGCGGGTTCGGACGTGAGCTCGATCTAGTGCAGTTCGATTGGCCGGTGGTGTCTCGGTGAGGGATCAATGGATCATGCAGAATTGCAGGCGCTAACCACGTGGTGATGATTTTGTACATGACGATATCAATCTGTATATTTGTACATGCACATCTGTTTGGTACTGGACTACTGGGTTGAGTAAATTGTTCACGAATCCATTGATCTTTTCGGTATGCAGATGCGTGCGTCATTCGGTATTTCGGTGACAACGTGCCAATGGCCGCGCACACTCAGAATATATCGGCTGCTCCGAGAATGCCACGTGCACCATTATAAAATGGTGAAACCTATATAGATGCGATGGTGAAACCTATATAGATGCTATTATTAATACGCTTTGGCTATTTCAGAAGCGTCTGCTGGGCGAATCGCAATGAGCGCTAGCGCGCTTATTTCCTCCGATGCTTGATCACACGCAGGCGATCACTTGTACAGGTTCATGTTTTTTTCATTAATTGTTTTTTCATTTCTATTTTATCTGGAGTCCAAATTGCGTAGAAAAAAAAATCATAATTCTTCTAAAATCCTAATCAACCCATTTTAAATTTTTTTGATTTTTTTGCTATTTTTTATTTAATTAGCACTCAATTAGTGAAAATTCCACAAAATTTCTACTGTTTTTCACATTTTTATTTATTGGAAAAAATGTTTTGCGATAGTGGAATTTTTTGCGCGAGGTCTGATCTATTGTAGATTTATTTTGTTTTCTGTTTATTATAGATTATTTTGTTTTCTATTTATTATAAATCTTATTTTGTTTTCTATTTTTCACGTCGAGAGACTTTTTGCTCGTATAATTTGCGAAATCGTGCAGGCGCAAAAAATTTCACTAAATTTCTACTGTTTTTCCACATTCCATTTATTGGAAAAAAATCAAAAATGTTTTGCGATAGTGGAATTTTTTCTACCCGAGGTGTGCATGCCGGTGAGCGCACGAAGCACCTGTGATGGGGACACGGGGGCGGCCCGATCTTCTGGTGAGATGGATAACTACGGTTTGGTGTCACGGCGACCTGAACGATCCGGCTACCAACCACGAAGGTGATCGAAGACCCGACGATCGCTAAACCACCACAACGGCGTTATCAACCGTGCGGAAACACAATCGACCGATCACGAAGATCTGTTCTGCGAGCAATCAAGAACAAGCAAGAACAAAGGTAAAAGCAATCTGAACTTGCAAATATGAATAAGCACACAAGAGTTGGGGTTTCGAACTCGATACGGTTGGTCTAGTCGACACAAGCGAAATCGAGGCTGCGGCTCGATCTTCTGGTGAGATGGATAACTACGGTTTGGTATCACGGCGACCTGAGCGATCCGGCTACCAACCACGAAGGTGACTGGAAGACCCGACGATCGCTAAACCACCACAACGAAGCGTTATCAACCGTGCTGGAAACACGATCGACCTGATCACGAAGATCTGTTCCTGCGAGCAACCGAAGAACAAGCAAGAACAAAGGTAAAAGCAATCTGAACTTGCAAATATGAATAAGCACACAAGAGTTGGGGTTTCGAACTCGATACGGTTGGTCTAGTCGACACAAGCGAAATCGAGACTGTTTCAACACACACGTGGAAAACTAGACTAAACAAAACCCAGGGATGAAGAAGAGGGGTGGCGGCCATAAGTAGAGGACGTACGGCGGCCAGAGGGGGCGTGCAAGCCATGGTGGCACGCACCCCCACGCAGCCCTAAGGTTACATGGGCCTTGGGCCCAAAATTGAGGTGACGCAGCACCTGGCAGATTTGGTCCGCTTGATTGTTTCGACGATTCCTGATGATTCTAAAGGAATTTTGCAGTGGGACCAGATGCGTTGGAAAGCTTATCTCCTAAGCTTTCTGTGGAGTGGTAGAACGTCGAAATTGGAGTTTGTATGTGGCCTGGGCGTCCGTTTGAAGTTATGCTGCGCGCAGACGGCCGAACCGGGCCTCCTTGAGAGTTGAGCCTGCAGTTGGGACTCCTTGGCCGTGGGTGATGGTCTTGGGGCTTCATGTTGGAGTGCTTAACATCCCGCATTGATGGATTAAATGGATTGGCCAAAGGATTCAAGCCCACTTGTTGTTCTTCTCGTTCTTTCATCAACAAAGTGGACGTAGTCGATGTAGTGGCTGTAGTCGATGTAGCGGCCGTAGTGGAAGTAGGATGCACGTCCGTATCCTTACTTGTGATGTCCTCATCAACCTGTGCGCGAGCGAAGGGAGCAGGCGCCTGCGCCAGACCTCCCTGCGCAGGCGCCTGCTCATTAGCCGGTCCCTTATTAATGTACATGCGATTTCTTGCAAATACTAGTGAAATATGCTCTGCCCGGTGGAACCCACGTACGAAAATACGATCTGATAGCCTGGGACCATGCGTAAGTCATCCTCTTCTCTCCTTCCTTCCTCCTCAAAACTCTCTCTCCCATACATGGTCCTCCCTCCTCCCCTCTTTCCTCCCGACCCCCTCCTCCCCTCTCTCTACCGCGGCGCCACAACTCCATGGAAGCGTCGTTGTAGCTCCACCACCATGCCGGCAAGGTCGGATCTAGCATGGACTGTCGAGGGAAGAGGAAGGAAGAGGGAGCCGTTGGCGGCGGCGGCGACGTCAAGGGAGGGAGCCATCGGGGAGTCATGGCCGAGCACGCTGAGGCGGGCAGCGAGCTTGATCAGGGGGTGGGGGTGAGGGTAAGGATGAGGGGGAGGATAGGGAGTTGAGCAACAGCTTCTTCGTCCTTGACGCCAGCGATGACCTTTCCTTTCTCACTGACTGCTACGACCCCAGTGATCTATGCGACGGTGTGAGGCCACTCTTTTTTAAGTGATGGCGGTGCGAGGCGGCGACGATGTCAATGACCGCTCCTCTCGATGCCAACGGCGAGGCGGTGACGGAGGTGCAGTAGAAGGTGGTGCGCCACAACACCAGTGGTGGTGTGCCACAACGCTACAACATAGGTTTGTCAACAACTTTCTAGCTGTCGACACAGTTATTTTGGACGTCGATACAGATGCAGATTCCTGTAGTGACTGCCAGAAGAGATGGGGAGTAGTTGAAGGTGGAAGAAGAGGAAAAATTAAGTATGACAAATGGGATCTACTCATCAAATCATATATTGTATAGTATTTTGAGCTCGTATATTCTCCAAAACTTTTCATGATGACACCTATGCAGTATCCGCACGTATATAGTATTAGGTTCTTGTCACCCTTATTGTGCTCTCCAATCTTTTAATCTCTAGACTATATTGCTATGATCTAATATCTCGTGCATACCTTATCCACGAAACTGTGATCATAGAACAGAATCGATGCACGATCTTTTCTCGTAGAGAAATTGAGACATGATCCTGGATGAAGTGGCTTCTTGCAAACAGAAACTCTAGAAAAATACTTTAAAATGATCATGCTAACTCTAACTACTCCTTTCGTTTCATTATATTTATCAACATCTACCATTGTGTATATATCAAAAGGCATAAGCTTAAATGCAAAAGTGTATTGGAACGATAATGTTACCTTTAATTAATAAATTTGATTGGCTGTACAAATAAATTTAGTTGGCTGCATGGATTTTAAACTTCCTCGTAAACAACAATTTAACCAGTTTTATTATTAAAATGGATTACTAAGCTTTATTGATAACCATAATGGATAAATAATTTGAAACGAACACTCTCGAGAACATGAACAAATATAATGAAACGAAGTGAGTAATGATTTGGTAGGTTGCATGCATATAAGCATTTTTTAAAAACAACAATTTGAATTTGATCAACTTTCCTAGAGATATAATACTAAAATAAATTATAAAGCATTCCTGGAACAAATAATTTAAACAGATAACTATGGAAGATGCTACGAACGAATACAGGCATACTCCCTCTGTTCTACAAAGAATGCATTTCTGGTTTTTCTCAGACAGATTAGTATGAAAAGCAAATGACTAATCTGCCCCTAATTAATTACATGCACAAGCGTGCTGCTGCTTTGGTTTCCAAAATAATTAAATGCGTACGCTTCTTTTGGTGAAACGGATATAGAGAGAGATGGGAGTGGGAGAGTTAATGGGCTGTGTCTCCTTTGATGGGCCCACGCCTAAACACGCACTCTTTACGGCATAATTTTCAACACTAAAACGCACTCTTCAGAGGACAGAGGGAGTACAGAGTACTACTCAAGATGCTAGGAAGAAATATAGCGAAACAAAAGTTGCAATTATTATCATCACTGCTTGACAATCCCATTTCTTCAATTTTTCATTGTCACCTTGCAAATCTCATCATATCAGGAATTCAGAATTCAGAATACGCGTAGAAGAAAATGGACAAAAAACAATTTGCCGGTATATCTCGATCCGCACACAGGAGATGAGAAATCGCAAACGAGGCGCGCAAGAACAGCTTAATTAGGGCCCCAGCAGACGAGGTGGTACGCCTTGTGCAGCTTGTCCTCCTCCGGCCGCCCGGGCCTTGCCCTGCCTGCGGCGCAGGCCGAGGCGGCCGGAGAGGGCGCGCTCGCGGCGCCGGCGGCCTGCGATGAGAGGGACACCGGCACGGCGCGGCCGGCGGTGAGCTTGGCAGCGGCGGCGCGCTGGTAGAGCGACCGGAGCGCGTAGTCCCACCGGCAAAGCCCCACCTGGTCCTTGAGCGCCTCCACCGCGCCCATGCTCGCCGCCACCACGAACGACGACGCCCTCTTGCTCGCCGCCGAGCTCATGGTCTTCCCCTGGACTCACTCACTGACGCTAGTTGCCCTGTACGGAGCAGCGGCTCACGGGTTGCTTCCGGTGTGCGTTGGCTGACGCTCTCGATCTGTGCTGCGGAGAGAGGCGAGGCGTTTATATGCGGGTTCGGCAGGTGGGCGAACGGGCGGGGCGGCGGCGGCGAAGGAGGCGGGGGAATGGATCAGTGGAAACAGGGGGCTCTGGTCGCTGGTTTCGGACGAGTTAACTGTTTGTTAACTACACCCAGATTCCCCAAAACCAGGGGTTCCCTGGAACTGGATCCCTGACATCCTATTGTAATCCTATTGTAAAATAAGGGGATCTATAGTGCCCCTGGCATTGCTACATCGTGAGACGTCGAATAAAGGATGGATCGCTACAGCAGTTTCGCTACAGTATTCATGCTACAATATTTTTTAGGGTGTATTTGGTTATCTGAATAAGATGGTTCATATATGAGGCGATACATAATTTTTATCCATCCATGTGTTTGGTTAGATGAATTATACTAAATCATCATGAATGGCGGGATACAGAAAAATAGAATATTCTCTTAATATATTGTATGACTTCGTTCGCTCGATTTGATCGAACGACACCATACAACTCTCTCTCGCAAGCTCCTACTTCTTCTTAATTCATATTTTTTATTTTATAGTATACCAAATTTCAAATTGATTTCAATTTTGAATTCGGTTTAGATTTCAAATTCATTTTAAACTTTAATTTTGTTTTAAACTTTAAATGTTAAATGTAGTTTGAATTTAAAATCCAATATGAATATTGAATCCAATTTGAATGTTAAATTTAAATTTTGGTTTGAATGTTGAAGTTTAAATTAAATTTAGTTTAAATCATCTAAAATAAAATCATGAGTAATGTTAAATTTTCTCAAGATATAATGTGTTATTTGATTGTATTTGAATATTTGAACCATTATACATCGTCCCATACGAGAACCAAACAAAATCTTGTATGATCCTTTTTGACCAACCAAACATTTCACTTGAATCATACCATACGGAACCATCATATT
This sequence comes from Raddia guianensis, assembly GCA_036346415.1. Lineage (NCBI taxonomy): Eukaryota > Viridiplantae > Streptophyta > Magnoliopsida > Poales > Poaceae > Raddia > Raddia guianensis. The sequence continues at coordinate 3,261,360 of CM070539.1, read as the reverse complement.
CAACTTGTACCATTTCATACAGGTTCAACCTGATACAAAACAACCAAACACATACTCAATGTAGCTACAATTCTCCTCCTACATTCCTCCTTAGTCCTTACAAATGATCACTGTGCTTCTCTGACATATGTCAGAGGATATGCATCCAGGGACATATATGGGGGCGGTGCGCCGTGTGGAGCAGAATATTCTGACCTTTGTTGTCCCCATAATTATTGAATCGGATCGGTCATCGAACCGCTTCAGCCTTTGGTTCACGGTTCACTGGTTCAACCATCGGTTTTATAATATAAATTTCCTACATAAGTACATAAATCCTATATATTGTCTGTTCTGCACGTTAAAAAAATTATTTGAATAAATTATTAGCGGTACCAGCTCAATAATTACATGCACGTCATCAGGAGCGCCTTGGTAATGTTAATGCACTCACCGCCTTGTTGCTTGGTCGAAAAAAATTTCATAGGTTGCTTGGAGTTAGCTGCCCGGTTCGTCGGTTTTTACCAAAAATCGTCCGGTTCATACGGTTTTTCTAGATCAAATGGTCTTTGAAGCAAACTGAGTAGGTGTAGTTTTCAGTTCTGGTTCAATGGCGGTTTGGTTTTTAAGGGTTGCCACTTGACAATATGAGGTGGATGGTGGTGTTATGGTATGTGTGCTAGTATTAGGCAATGTTCTTTGGTATCATCTGAGATTCTAAAAGTTGCTTGGGATGCTAGTATGTACTATGATGATTTGTATAAACAAAATATTCATGCGAGCTGATATAAATTGTATGGCTTTACTCATTCAGTCGGTGGCACATGACTTGTCGTCTACACGTGCGTAAGATAACACATTGCAACATGAAGATAAAAGGCAGGGTCTCACCAAGGTGTCTCGGGCTTCAAATCTAAATGTATTTCTATACCAACTAAAAGCCTACCCACTCGTGCATCCACATCACCCAAAACTCGCAGGCCGTTGGGTCATTCGATCTAGCCACATCTGTTTGTCCCCCAACAATTATGCAAATAAAACACTTAAGGTTTTGTCAAATCAACCCGCACTCTGCTGGAACGACGGTGGGTGCACGCGTCTTTTTTGCAATAATATTACAGCCCGTGTTGATGTGAAATTTTGTACTAGGGAATTTCTCACGGGGCATCTGAATTACCGAGCTAGACTGTCAGCGGCTACGGTTATATTGTGTAACCATGTGCAACACAGAGCTCATTTAGATGTGACTCTACAATTTTTTTTTTTGCTTGTTTTATCTCGTTTTTTTTATCTGGCTCATGACAATTTGTATATATTATTTAATCTCGTTTGTTTTTTTTGTCTGGTTCATGACAATTTGTATATATATTATATTGAGTAATATAGTCGGTGTGCATCCCTCGGTCCATTAAAAAAAGCGGACGCTGGGCGGCGAATAGATGCGCGCGCGCCCCCGGGCCGCGCGCACCCACCGGTTTCCGTTCCGGCGTTCGTGGTGTTCGCGCGGTCTCAATCGACACGGTCGCGTCTCAACGTGTAGCCAGGCAGCATCGATCCCCAATTCCCCAAACCGTGGACGCGCCCAGCCACCGTTTCTGCGCGCACGTTCCGAGCCGTACGTCGTCGTTCGGTGCGAAACCCACACGCAAACCCCCGGTTGGCAAAGACCACCTGGCTGTCGGTACGAGGAAGGAACCGCACAGTTGCTAATGGACTATTTAGTTGGCTGCATCCATAGAGTTTTGTATATGTAGATGCAAAAGACAAGTGTTTGGTTGCCTTCTCAACGTCCTAGCCAGGCTCTAGAGATGCAAATACCACACCGCAGACAGGCTCCAGGGAAACGACAAATTTGGGTGTTTCCCGGTGTGCAGGCTCTCCCGAGCAAGTTGCCACACATGCAGGATCCTTTCGATTTTCTTTTTTATTTTTTGCTATATCTTTTTATTAACATTTCCTAACACAGGAAACGCTGCAATCTGGGGTGTATCTCCTGAAGAAAGTGCTGCAAAATTTGGCTAAGAAATCAGAAAGAAGGGAAGATGAGGCTTGAGGAAGGAGAAATGGATGAGTAATCAGAAAGAAGGAAGAATGGAAATATTTTGGTTTTGGTATTTGTGTCAAGAGTAGTGGGTGAAGGATCGGTGGTTAGTCAAGCTAAAAGACTCTTTTTGCTACTTTGGACTGTATTTGTGTTTTGTGTGTTGGGCTACTTAGTTTAAATTCTGTTTGGACTGGTGTCTTGAACTTTGTAATTCTGTTCGTTTTGAATGGAATTGGGGTGAGTCCCCTTCTGCAAAAAAAAAAAAAAAAACATTTCCTAGCACTGAACCGATTTCACGTATGTGTTCTTGATATATATTTCTTTGAACAAAACTAGACCACACTTGCCATATCAATTTTAAAAGATTAAAATGTTTGTTTTAACTTTATTAATTTTTTTAAATGTTTTAAAATTAAGTTTATCAAATCTCTAGTATTTGTTTTTTAATTTATTTTCATCTATCTTTTAAATTTATCCATTCCATTCTCTTATGAGTGCAACCAACCAAACAACATCTCTCTACAGCCTGCACAATCTCGTACGACCAACCAAACAACATACTCTTGCATCCCCTCAACCCGGCTGCCACGAGCCTGGCTAAGCTCATACAATTTGGCTTTGGCTGAGTTAAGAAGGCAACCAAACAAGCCATAACTTGCTATATATATATGCTATAGCCACAACTCGGGATATCTCTATTGTAGATAAGAGTAAAAGCAGATTAATTGTTGAGATCTTCCTGTATTCGGACGGATGCGATCTTTAAACCTCCAAGTTATCTAATCTCCTTGCAGCCGTATCCGAGATATATATATCATCTAATCGTGTTGTTAATCTTGTTTCTGTTGTGATCAGCATGTAGAATTGTAGATGTAGACTCCGCCATATACACGCCCAAGTCCGAGCAACAATATAAATAGCAGAGCCATAACCCAATGGCCCAATCTACTATTCTACTCCCATCTAGTCAGATCGTGTGTTGCTGAGCTGAGGTTAGCCGGCCGGCCATGTCCAACGGGCGGGAGTGCGAGCAGGAGTCCGCCTTCCGCACGACGTCGCTGCATGGCTCTGAGGCGGCGGCCGGCGATGGTCGCGAGCGTGGCCGGCACGGCGGAAGCGGGGAGCCGAAGAGCGCGGCGGCGCCGGCGCCGGCGAGGAGGGTGAGCTCGTGGGAGGCGGAGCCCAGGCAGCCGCGGCGGACGGGAGCTGAGACGAACGCCGGGATGCAGAAGACGGAGAAGCTCATGCACCTGCTCCTCTGGGGGCCCAACTGAGCACCGCCGCAGCTTGCACCCAACCAAACCACCGGCGATCCTTGTCTCAATCGACATGATGGAGTCTACAATTCTAACTTCTAAGGTCCAGAGATATATATACATGCATGAGATGCATGCAGAACTATTTGAGTTCATCGCTGTTTGATCTTCTCATAGGTAGTCCAGATACAAGGTGGATTTGAACTATTTGAGTTCATCGTTGTTTGATCTTCTCATTGGTAGTCCAGATACAAGGTGGATTTTGGATTTAGACGAGTGTAATTAGGTCAATAGACGTTCGTTCTGGTTTTTTAGTCAAATGTTCGGACTTTGCTCCAGATAAATATAAATATATTTCCACTTCGTTATATATTTTGATTTATTTGACTCAAGTCCTTAGCTCCGTATATGCTCGATCTATGCATGCTTTCGCACCCCGTCTAATTCGGTAAAACTCAACATTTTAGCTGGCTATTCACAAGTCCATCTCTCTTAAGAGTGAGGAGAACCAATTTTTCCGTCCTGCTCCAGTAATTTTATGATCAAATATAGTTTTTAGGGTTTGTGTTTGCTGTCATTCCGTCTTTAACAGTGGTGTTGATGGTGGCACAACGAAGTATGATAATAACTAATAAGTTCCCTTCTAAAATTCTCTAGCGTGGTTGTGACTCTTGAGGGTATGATTGATATTGTTGGTCCCTAATCTATCTATGAGTAGGTCCCTGATATGTTTGTGGGCAGCTGGGATTACCTGGTGGGAGTTTTGTTTTGGTTCCTGGTTCGATCTTCATTTCAATGTTTTGGAAGTTGAAGATCATATTAGTTCTCTAAGCATCGTTAAGGAGCGGTAAGACCGGGCTAGGTCAATGAGAGTAGATCAGAGAAGAATAGTGGAGAAACTGAATTTGGGTGTTTGATCTTTATCTTTGGTCAGGAAAAGGCATGCCTCTAAGGAAGTGCATAAAATGGCTAGTTTGTGTTCCCTAGCGCAAGCACTGCTACGTGCATAGCGAATTATTAGTCTTACTAAGACGAAGACGCCGTTCGTGCTTTTAACGGTGCTTCTAGTAGAAGGTGTTTGGTCATTATGCGAAGTTTCATTATAAATGTTGTTCATATGGGTATCAACATTTGGCCTATGATCCAATAAGAGTGTTGCATTTGTAATGAAACCTTAAAATAAGCAAGCTAGATAGATTCAAGGGCTGTTTGGTTCGTGGCCACACTTGGCCACGCCTAAACGTAGTCATGCCACAGTGCCTCAGGCACCTGTTTGGTTCGCGCCTCAGCGTAGTCACGCCACAGCCCGTGCGGCAGGATTTGGCACGTTTCTTCACATTTTTTCGCCACAAACTGTGGCGCTCAAATCCAACGCCACACTCCAGCTTCCCGCGACGGCAGCGACACGAGCTCTCGGTGGCGGCGAGCGCGAGCTGATCCTAACGGCGGTGGCGCGAGGTCTCGGCGGCGGGAGCGAGCTCCTAGCGGCGGCGGCGCGAGGTCCCGACGGCGGAGCGAGCTCCTAGAGGCGATGGCGCGAGCTCCGGCGGCGCGAGGTCCCATTGGCGGCGGCGAGCTTCCGGCGGTGGGCGCGAGCTCCCAACTGCAGCGCGAGCTCCCTTGGCGGCGTGAGCTCCCGGCGGCGTGAGCCTTCGGCGATGAGGATGGCCCTGGGGATGGTGAGACGTGAGATTTGCTTGCTAATTGCATCAATTGATTGATTAATGTCCTGATTTACTTGATTATTCGCTTAATTAATCGAATGATTTGCTTAATTCTCTTGTTGATTGTATGATTTCATGATTAATCGGTGGGAAGGAGAAGTTAGATAAATTTTCACTCTTACAACCAAACACTTGCCACCAATTTTTTGCCTAGCCTAATGTTAGTCATGGCTGCGAACCAAACACTAGCTAAGCTAAGCCAAGTTAGCCATGCCACACCTATGGCACCCTGCTAACCTTAGGCGTGGCTTTCTTAGTCACGAACCAAACAGACCCTCAATGATTTGACATGTGTTCAATTGAAGTAAAATTTTATAAAATACAATATAATACAAAGAAAGTGAGCCAAGTAAATATGAACAACTCTTATAACGTCTTGACCCTAGACGGGTGATATGGAAGAGATGAATTGCAAAATGTCATTCATGATTATTTTCTTTTGTTGTTAAACATATCACTTGCTCAAAATATGGTTTTATTCCATATTTATATTCTCCTCGAATCTTCATAGTTTTTTGAGCTACGTATAAGTTTTCTGTATTTGTTTCTTGCCATTAAATTCAAGGGCATAAGTATCATCCCATCAAACCTCTTTGCCCCATGCGATAGTCAAAAGACTTTTCACTCACAGCAGTGGCAGAAACGAAATGGGCCAAAAAAAAAAAAGTAGCGGCAAAAAAATATATTCGCTTTTACGGTGTTATAACAAAATTGCAGAATTTTCAACTGACAAAAAAAAATATAAATATGATTGGGCTGGAAAGCGAGAAGTAATGGCCTGTAAAGATTCGTCCCTTGTTGTTTGCTTCCGGCCTTTGTGCATTCTCGCGTAAATTTCCAAGGGAAAAAAAACTATCGTGTAAAGTTTAAACATGTAAAGTCAATCAAAGACAGAAAAGGCTACACTTTGCATCGATAAAAAAAAATGAAGTTCCTTTGTGAGACGCTCCTAGCGTGATCTGTGATGTGACATTGGGACGTGCGAGTGCGAGGGAGGCGTATCAAGTTTTAGTGGTAAGCCGACCCCATAAGCTCACCTCCCGTTCGAGTGGGTTTATAAAAACATCTCTACTTTATACTTTGCGTGCGTTCATGGCTTCATGCTCACCGAGACATCTTGATTTCACTTTCAGATTGGTCCCGGCCCTCTCTCCAACGGAGGGAACGAGGCAGGCTCGTGCCGTTGTGTGTGTGGAGATTCCATGCGACGCGAGTATCTAGGGCGCCAATACGTACGGCACGCAGCATTCGGTACCCCGATTCTGTTATTTTACAGGGATCCGTCCAAGGGCTATTATGTATACATAGGAGTTTAACAGAAGGAACAAGTAATCAATGGGTAATCTACACATAAATATGAAAAATGAAAAATAATGGGAACGGTACCTTGCCCACCTTTCAATGACGCTTTGAGTAGGGATGGTAATGGAACCATTCTTCGCAGGGGACTATTCCCCGTCTGTGTCCTAGAGACCCTACGATTGCCCTACTACCCATCCTCATCTCCGGTGCTGACGATGATTTCTCTATGTTCCTGTCATCGCTCGCGGAATGAGGATTTGACGAGTAGATTTACCCGACAGGCAATCCCAAGCATAGACGGGAGGTACGTGTACTCGCACGTTTGATGTCGAGATTAATTCCTCGCTGCCGCTCCTGCTACGCACGGTCGTGCGTTCGTCACCACTCCAGCTCCTGCGCAGTTGTGCCGCCGTCATTGCTCTTGCCGTGTTGGGTGTGTCGCTGTCTTGCTCCTGAGATGTGAGGAAGAGGACTAGGAGAGGATTAGGGTCAGGTGTGTGAAAGTTGGCAGTGGGCTAGGCCCATTGAGAAGTACGCTGTGGATTTGTGCTCTTTGGTGGGGTGGATAGCTAGTGAACGATTGGGCTAGGCCAAATAAATGAGACAGTTTGGGTTTGAAACAAGTCCCCACGAGGAAAATTTTACAAGACCCTGTCCCCACAATACCTAATGAGGAATGATTTTTCCATGTTTTCATCCCCGGGGGAGCAATTCTCCCCACATCCACTCCTAATATGGGAATTCCCCGCCGAGGATCAGAGAATGGGGCATCATTGCCACCCCTATGCCCTAGCTTCGAGATAGGCTCCACTGGTGTCGTCTTATCTCTAGGGCCACACACCACCTCTTCTTCGTTGTAATCGCCGCAACCTCCTCCCATGGGTTAAGATTCGGGTTTGAAGGGTGAGTTGCTGCTAGCATTAGAGGTTCCTTGGAGACGATGGTCCGATGGTGGGAGGGGATTGTGTATGTGAGGTTGCGAGGGAAGGGGGATGAACATTCAAATCCAAACGTTCATCTCAAAACAAAGAAAAAATTTTGAAAGTTAGCTGGCGTTTCCAAAAATCTGAAACCAAATACACTTTAGGCTACCACACGCAAAATCGTTAGACTAGCTTGACTATTAAATATTTAGCTTTGAATTTTTTAGGAATATCGAATGTATTTTTCCCTTCATTTTTCCATTTGATTTTGATATGAATATTTGGCTTCATTTTTTTTTGATATTCTATCTTTTTGGTAGCATAACAAGAGAGTTGAGAGAATAATGACATTTTCACAGTTCACCTAATGTTAGTGACATTTTTCTAAATAATGGTTTGAGCGATGTCATGAAGTCAATTTTCCCTTCTCTGTAATAGAAAATCATAAGATAATAAATTAGTTTTAAAATAATAGGAACACAACATTACCATGTTTATGCGAGCTTCATGTCGCGCTTACATCTTTCCATCCACATTTGGAAAATCAAATTCTCTATCAATATTTTAATTTCCAACGTGATATATTTCAGTAAAACTTCACAATGATTCTATTTTTATGCTTTTTATATAAAAAGGAATATTTAAGGAAAAAACCAAGTAAGAGCCTAACAACGTCTATCTCCTCCACGCGCTACTTGCAGACTGCGTGGGCTCATGTGTTTTGCATTCTCTCTTTGTTTTTTGCCTACTCGTTTTATTTTTCAAATTTCCATCGATGATATATAAAGTGACGCGCCCCACTTCCGCTCCCGACTCCCAACGGTCGAATGAGGCCTAGCTCTTAAAACCCTCCTCCTCCCCCGCATCCACGCATCCATCAAAACCCCCCCACAATTTCAAATACATCAACACCAAATCACGCCTCTGATCACGCCCAAATCCAATCCGCTTGCCGTCCTCGCCGATTCCGTCGATCGATTCAGGTACCCGTCGGTTTGTTCCCTCTGGATCTCTCGTCTTCGGTTTTGGTTTGGTCGCGTCTCTGATCCCCGCTCCTGCCGCCGCCCAAGGGAAGGGAAGGGTTTTTCTCCGGCGACGGCGATGGAGGAGGACCCCCTCATCCCGCTGGTCCACGTCTGGGACAACGCCGCCTTCGACCGCGCCTCGTCGTCCGCCTCCGCCTGGCACTCGCACACCGCCGCCGCGGCGATGCGCCACGGCGACAAGGAGAACCAAAGCCCGGAGGGCGACGACGTCGGCGCCGGATGCGGCGTGGAGGCGGAGATCGGCCACATCGAGGCGGAGATCCTGCGCCTCTCCTCCCGCCTCCACCATCTCCGCTCCTCCTACACGCAGCCGGAGGTCAAGCGCGACGCTGGCGGGCTGGGAGAGGTCGCCGCGAAGGTGCGGCCGCGGCCGAGGGGGCTCAGCGTCGGCCCGCTGGACGTCATCTCCGCCGCCAACCCTAACCTGCTGTGTGAGAAGCATCCGCCGTCCGCCGCCCAGAGGCTGAAGCCCAATAAGCAGCTCGCGGGGTCGCGGGGGAGGGGGCTCAGCCTCGGCCCCCTCGACATCGCCGCCGCGAACCCTAAGGTGCCCGCGGCAAAGCAGCAGCAGCAGAAGCAGGGCACGGGCGCCGCGCGGATCCTCAAGCCGATCAAGGAGCCTCCGGTGCAACGACGGAGGGGCGTCAGCCTTGGGCCCTTGGAGATCCACCACGGCGTCGACAGCAAGCTGACGACGGGGGTGCGGGCCAAACCATTCCCCCACAAGCTCAATGCCATCAGAGAAGAAGGCCGACCTGCCAAGCAACCAACCGTCCCAGCCAAGCCATGGCCGTCGAGCAACGCCACGGCCAGGCATCCACTGGATGCTAGGCAGGGAACAGCAGCAAGTAGAGCCAAGGCGAGGAACTCGAGCCAGAGCCCCAGGTCCAGGAGGCAATCCATGTCTAAGGCTACTGACACAAGGGGAGGCATTGCGGCAGTTGTGGGTGACAAGGTGGTCGATGAGCTCAAGCACAAAGCTGTGTTCAGTCACACCGGCAGTGCTGCCATTGGCAAGAGGCCGGCGGGGAGCTCCAAGGTCAGGGTCGTCCCAAGCCGCTACAGCCTCACGCCTGGCGCGTCCCTTCTATCTGGATCACAAGAGAAGCGAACTAAGCAGTCTCGCCCCGGCTCGGCAGGGGGTGCCAGCCAGGAGGAAGAAATCCGAGCTAAGGTCATCGAGCGTTCTGATGATCAGCTGTCTCCTGGAACAATTGCCAAGGTTGCTGAATTACTTCCAAGGATCAAGATCACGCTGCCTTGCGATGAGAGCCCTCGCGACTCGGGGTGCGCCAAGCGGGTTGCTGATTTGGTGGGGAAGCGATCCTTCTTCACTGCTGCAGCAGGCGAAGGCAATGCCATTCCGTCCTACCAAGCGCGGGTTCTTGAAATTGAGTCACCAGAGGCAGCAGCAGAAGAAGAACAAGAAGGAGCTTGAGGATCATCCTGCTTCTGATCCATTTCTTCCATCACCTCAGCCCCTGGTTCTTGAATGGTTGTTGAAAGTGCGTGCTTAGCTTGAGCTAGCATCTGGGTGAGGCCTTTCTTTTGCAGTGTGGTACATGACGTACTGTTACATTCATATCTCAAGTTTTTCTTCCCATTCCTTTTGTTAAGGCCTTGCTAGTCAATGTATGAAAAGGGAGAGTTTGAAGAGTCCTTCATATTGGTGTGTTCTTGTTCTGGATTACTTGTATGTGTGTTCAGTAAGTACAGAATCATGGTGTGGTATCTTACATATCTACCTTCTTTTCCAATTTTTGCATAATTTTGTTTGCAAATTCAAGGGAATTATCTTTCGGAAAAAAGAGAATAAGTGCAACAGGATGTCCTGTTCCAAAGATTGCTGAAATGTTACTTTATATGCACATAGCTTATGAGACATCTCTAGTTTTTCTCACAATCACACTTAAACAAACAAAAACCAACTAAGCAACCGATTATTTTTCTGATAGAAAATTCAATTGTTTTACTACTCTGATGCTCTTGTTCATCCACAATTCACTTGCTTACCAGTTTACAAGACAAAAAAAAAACCTCCGAAAAAATGGAGGTTCCTGAGTAGCAAAGTGTTCTCAACTTCTTTACTCATTACACTGAAATATGGACTGAACACGTTGAGAACTTCTTTTTGGAGGCATGCAAACATTCTTTGTCTGATATAAAAATTACTGAAAGATTCAAGCTAAGCTAGTTGATTTGGCCCACGAGTTGCCAAAATGGAGAGGAAGATAAAGAAAAACAAGCTCCAAGTGAATAGGGAAGCATGCTCTTGCCGATCATTGTTAGGTAAGAAAGGATGCCAGTTTATTGAAGTTACTATGTAGGGCTTTAGTTTGGAACTTTGGATGTGAATTTTTTTTTCGAAATGGCAGTTTGTATGTGATTAATTGCTTGTCAGTTGTCTTGGACCATTTTACTGTCCTTTTTTGCAGTAACGAAGTAGTAATGATGGGTTAAGCCGTTGGTTTGGCTTCTTACTGAGATCCACTTGCTCCTACAAATCTTAACAGATCGGTGAGATGCCTATGATATTTGGATTATCTGCCACTGTAGTTCCAGAAGATTTGCTGGACTTGTTCAGTTGACGGTTCAGTCCACATATATGATAAAGAAATGATGTTGTTTTCAATTCTTGACAAAGGAAACAAATAAAAACAAGCATGGGTTTCCGCGCATTTGCGCGGATATATATATTTTTATTCGGAATTTGTGTTAAGTTATTGTAGTTGATATGGACTCTTTTTTATTTTGGGAAAATTGTGATTTTACCCTGCTTTTCAAAGCTAATTGTGATTTTACCCTCATTTTTTCCGGATTGTGATTTTGCCCCTATTTTTTCTAATTGAACCACCCGTTTACCCTTATTATTAACACCGTTAAGCTAGGAAACAAAACGCCCTGTTTTTCCTAAGCGACGCAATGGAAACAAAACGTCATGGCGTGGTAAGTGCAGTGACGCGGTTGGTCGTGCTTTCGCATGGCGGCACAAGCACGCCTTCAGTATGTAAGGGCAAGGGCGGGCCAGGCGTATACGCTCTAGTGCAGCAGCAATCCAACTGTGAAAAGCGCAGTGCTGTAGAGGCGGGAAGCGACACAGGCAAAGGGTGGCGACGTGGCGAGCCGTGCTCACCATGGCACAGACAAAGTGGGCGGGCGTGGCGACGCAAGGTGGTAAAATCACAATTGATCTGTGCGTGTATGTGAATTGATCTGTGCGGCGACGCAAGTAGGTATTGATCTGTGCGTGTGTATGAATTGATTTATGAGCCTTTGATTTATGGATTGCAGGTTCTGAGGCACCATGTGACGCGAGGAGTGATTCAACATGGAGTTCTTCAATACTATAACACAATTGCTACCGTATCACTGTTGAAATATTTTGAATAATATGTACTCAAAATAAGAAAAAATCATAGCGTACTAATATGAAAATACATGTGTCATTGACGCCGTTAAGTACACTTAACGGAATAGGGGTAAATGAGGTCTTCACTTTGAAAAAGTAAGGGCAAAATCACAATCCGAGAAAAATAAGGGCAAAATCACAATTAGCTCTTAAAACAAGGGTAAGAACACAATTGCCCCTTTTATTTTTTGTGTTAGGGACACACTTTTATTTATTGCAATCGATATGAACTCTTTTTAATCTAAGACGTATAACCTGGTTCAACTGTAATCGGCGACGTAGATTTTTTCTTTCTCTTCGATTAATGTGGGATTTTTTTTACTATTTTTTGAATTTAATTTGTGGATCCGTTTAACTCTTCATTATGATCGATCGATAGACGATTAATGTAGTAGCTCCGTTTACTTGTATTTTAATTATATAATAATATATTGCTATAGATGGCCTAAACTTTTTTATTGTCTTATAATTGCTTTGGGCTATTTATCGACATTTTTATCACAAATTTTAGTTTTTTTTATTTTGTTGATAAAAACTCCTTTGCTAATATTACAGTTAATAAGAACTCTTTTTATTAGTTTTACGTAAATTTCAAATTATTTTAATTAGCTTATGGACTATTTTTCTAATTTAGTAGTTTATATGGACTTGTTTTTCTTTTTTGTTCTAAAATTATATAATTTTTATTTTTAATTTTAGGTGATATTGACTCTTAATTCTATTTTATTCTGAATTAAATTTTTTATTTTAAAGTGTAGGTCATATTATTCTATTACAACAATAAATGTGATTTTTATTTGTAATTGTTGTTCGTATGGATTATCTCTAATAATTGGACATATACTCTTATTTGTTTTCCGAATTTATATCAATCTGGTGTTGTGCAGCTCGATCTCATATTTGATATGGACTCCTTCATAACATCATATTTGATACGAACTCTTTTAAATTGCTTTTATTTTATTATTTTAGCTTTTTAAATCTAAGATGTTATATTTAGACCTACAATAATCAACGTTTTTTCTCTCCTATTAAAATGAACTTTTTTTGTATTTTACGATTATGATTAATATAGTGGCTCCGTTTAACTTTGTTTTAATATAATGATAGATACATAGATGATTGAATGACAATGAAGACCAATAAAAATTAGTTCCTTGTTGGTCAGAATATCATTGGCTCATGACTATGACGACCGGACCAATACCTTGATTGAAGTTCCATTTCCATTACAGAGATCACGGCCCTACTATGTATGGTATATCTGAAAGAAAAACTGGGTTTACACCGTGTATTCGTGCAATTGCAAAACGGTTTTGCTTAAACCCAGGCGACTGGGCTCGCCGCCACGCACGCCGCCCCACAGGTTCGGCGTATGCGTGGCGTGTGCTCAGTCGCCTAGCTGCAGCCGCTCCCATTGCAAAAATAATACTCCTACTAGTAAAATCATTCCAAGAGTAGATAGATCATCACAGAAAACTGACAAGCTGCAATATATAACACAAAAGGAACCATGATGGCAGATATAGATATTACTATTACACAAAGGCATGAACTATAAACAACATATCAAAGAAACTAAGACTAAAATCAAGGGTGTATTGAGTAAAAAAAAACATCGAAGGAAAAAAAAAAAAGGGTGTGTCAGAAAATAACTTAAGCACTCCATATTTTGCTGAATATCGTCTGCAACCTGTTAGTGGACAGCTTCTTCACGGCCTTCTTCGCATCGAAGTCGCCGGAGTCGGCCAGTTCTTTCAGGCAGTGGAAATGCTCCGACGACACGATCTTCTTCCTCCCGCTGCTGGTCTCCGCCAAGGACATGATCGCTGACAGGATCAGGTCCTTGGCCATCAGCTTGCCCTCTGCAGGATCGAGCAGCTGCAGCAGCCTGCTCAGGTTGTCGCCGTCCTGGATGAAGATGACGCGGTTCGGATGCAGCAGCAGCAAGCTGGAGAGCACCTGAGCCGCCATCTCTCGGACCCGGCAAGATTTGGCGCCAAGCAACCCTGAGAGAGCAGTCAGGTACCCTGCTCTGCCCATCATCCTGTTGTACTCTTCAGAGATCTCGGAGAGGTGCCTCAGGATCTTGAGAGTGCACTCGAGGACGACGTAGTCGCCATTGTTGAGGTAGAAGAGGAGCCAGGCAAGGACATCGGAGCTGATGAGGTCATCAATGGAGCTGGCCGAAGAGAAGCAGAAGAACCAGATGGCTGCAAGGGCGACCTCTCTGGCCTTGTAGGAGTAAGGGAGGTCAGGGTAGATCAGCTGGAGGAGCGAATGGATCACTCCCATGCCGACGGCTTCTTCCCGGACGTCGGCGTCGTCGAGGGCCATGGAGTGGAGGAGCTCGACGGCGCCGAGCTTGCGCAACTCGTCCTTCTTCTGGGAGAGCTTCACCAGCTCGGTGACCACGCCTTGCTCCACCATGAACACCTTCACCTCCTCCACCCTGCTCAGGTTGCGGAGCACGGCGAACGACGAGCTCACCAGCTTGCCGCCGCTGCCGTCGTCGGCGCAGGCGCGCAGCAGCGTGGTGAGGCCACCGTGCGCGCAGACGGCCCACACGTTGTCGGAGTTCTCCGTCAGCTCCCGCAGCCCCTGCGCCGCCCTCTCCTTGGCGGCGGCGGCAGTGGCGGCGCTCTCCAGCAGCTGGACGAGCGGCGCGATCACGCCGGCCTTGACCAGCATCCCTCGGTACGAGTCGAAGCTCGCGACGGTGGAGACGGCGCCGGCGGCCACTTCCTGGAAGCGCGCGTCGCTCGACTCGAGGAAGCCGGTGAGCAGGGCGATGCCGTCGTCGACGTCGACGGCGACGATCTTGACGCAGACCTCGTCTTCCGCCAGGAGCTCGCCGATGGTGGCCAGCGCCTGGGTTCTCTGGACGGCGCCGCCGATCCTGATCCTGGAGAAGAGGTCCCTGAGGAAGAACAACTTCTCGCCGGCGCCGGCGTCGGGGCCGGGCCGCACGGCGACGATGGCCTGCGACGGCGACGGCACGCCGGAGGAGGCCATCTCCCTGAGCTGCTTCACGTGCGCGTCGAGCTTGGCGCTGAGGTTGTCCAGGTCGCTCCTCAGCCGAAGCCTCCCACCATTGTACGACCCATCGCTGCACTGGGAGGCGACGCCATGGATGCTCCTCGCCGTCGCCGTCGCCGACCGCAGAAACTGCACCAGCACGGGACACCCCTCCTCCCCTGCGGCGGCGCCGCCGCCGCACAGAGAATTCAGGCCGGAGCAGAGCTGCTGGAGCTTGTCCTTCACCGACCGCCACTTGGCGGGGAACTGCGGGATGGAGCAGGTCAGGGAAGACGACGCCAATGACTCGAGCTCCCTCAGGGCGTCGCCATGGCTGCCTCCCTGCACCTCCGCCTCCGCCGCTACCCCCATCTCGACCACCACCACGCGCAGCTCACGCTACCATCCACCTACGTAGCATGCGTCTCGATTCTTGGGGAGCTTCTCGTTCACGGTGCAGGGAGCTGGGGGCTCGGCAAGAACCATTAATGGCGACGCTAGCTGCGGCAAGTATGTGACAAACGTTGGGTTTGTACGTACACTGGCAGCCCGTGTGCGCACTGTGAGCGCAGATGGGCAGCGCGGTTGGTGCTGCTGCCGCCGCGCCACCTCACTCCTCACCCATCTCTGATCTGTCCTCTAGTTACCCCCTGCCTCGCTGCATTCTCTTGGTCTCTTCCATTGGAATCTTCTTGCTGCCTGCCTCTGCTCTGGTCTCTCCATTTTATGATCCAATCCTGACCCTTAATTTAAAGGGAAAATACTTTGTGTTTGTATTGTCCGATGTGCCCTAAGAATTTACTTTTCTAGCTAGGCCCTCTCTGATTCGGTTTAAACGTTTAGGCCCTATCTGGTGGCATGGTTTCACGGTTTTGCAATACCGTGGCTTGTCAATTGTTTTACCATGAATAACATGGTTTTAACGAACTTCCTTGAAAGCATGATATTTTTAAAAACTACCAACCGTTTGGTTGCATAAAATTTTAGAGTTTATATCCAAAGAAAAGAAATAAAACTTTAGATCAAAGTGGAGTTCTTAATACTCCAAAAATACTATGGTATTGACAAAACCATAGTATATCATGGTATGAAATACTAAACTATCAAACACCTTGTGGTATAAAATACCATGGTATTTTTAAAAACCATCTATTGTCTAGAAACTATAAAAATACTTTGCTTCGAACAACCCCTTAGTTGGCTTTTAGATGGAAAAGTTGAGGGCCTTCAAAAAGATGCTTGGAAAAGCTAAAAAATATGTAAAATAATATTTTTAAGGTATTTGAGAAAAACCCCCACAAAATCCTAAAGAAATGCCTACAACGTATCACACCCTACAACGTATCACAGTGTATGGCCTATACAAAATGACAAATTTCCAAATGGTAACTTTTAGTTGGCTTTAAGATGAAAAGAAGAGGGCCCCCTGCTAATTGTGAGAACCCACAGCCGGGAGCGTTAGCAACTGGATTTTCCCACGCTCCATTATACCATCCCTTGGGGGATCGCTTGGTGCTAATGTTGTACTTTCGGAGACCTTCCTAGCCCTGTTCTCTATAACTTATTTGGCTTATCTACTTATCTGCTTATCTTTGTTTAAAATATAAATATTTTGGTATTTTTAATTTCTTTGTTTTTTTTTGTTCTATCTTAATTATCAAAGGTGTGTCTAGAAACTCTATAAAACAAGTCAAACAAAAAAGATCAAGCTCTCAAGGCCACCTCAAAAAGCTCTCAAAGTTAGGAAATAAGTCAAATAAGTATATAAACCAAATAAGATAAGTTAGGGAGAAGATGGCTTTTAAATTTACACCCTCCGATGTGCTATAAGAATTTCCTTTCCTGGTCTCCACTGTCTGATTTGTTCTAACTTTCTTGCTTTATGGTTCAAAACAAGCTGCATGAATCTTGGTGCACATTGAACAGTCTCCTGTGCTTAATTACATTACCACCTAGTATTAGCACAGTCGCTTGGTGCAATGAGAGTGTAATTAATGGAGGGGAATAGGGGATTAGCGGAATGATGGATAATTGGATCAGTGGGTTGGTTGAGTGTGTGCAAAAGAATTGGTGAATGGCTGTGAGGCTCATCATGTTCATCTCACTGGACTACAGCAGAGTTGATAACTATACAGTGATGATCATTATGGATTGTGCAACCATCATCGAGTGTACCTTCTCCTGAGTAAAATACCAGCAAAAGCTTTACGCTTCCTCTTTCCGTTAAGTACCCATCAGTCTTCCCCTCTTGTGGATGGAATGGAAATGGAAGGAAGAATCTGTTGCTGTTGATGTGCCGTTGGGCGCCTAAACTAACTAACTAACTAACTAACCCGAGCCGTAGCTTAGCTCCGTATGATACTTGCAGGTAAAGTCACAGTACAGGAACAGCTATATATTCTGGTGATGAGTTCACCTATTGCACCGTTTCTTTCTATCTTCTGAAAAATGAAAATACTAAATTTTTAGGGAACTGCATAGGTAGCAAATATAATGGAATACCATGTAGCATGAATTCAATGACACTGCCACAGTGCCACGCCACTGGTTTACTCAAAAAAAAAAATGACACTGCAACTCAGCAAGTGTCTTGTCGTATTATGTGATGTGATACCCATGACATTTTTTTTTTTTTTGAGAATGATACCCATGACATTTCAAAGGTGTAGAGTTCTATAGTTTAATGTTGTTTTTTTTTTGGACCTGTGATTGTAGCATCTGGGCCAGGACGTACATGCGGCGAAACGAAGGCACTCGATCGACAGAGCCAAATCAATTGACAAGTGCTTGCGCCATTAGTAAGGTGTTCATGTGCTAAAGGACTCTTGGGATTGAAGCGTTGGAGATGTCTTGACTCCTGAGATTCTTTTTGGAAAGGATTAGGAGAGGGTTGTCGTTGAGAAGTTTTTCCCCCCGTTCTCTTTGATTAGAGCGAGGGCAGGAGACAAGCATTGATTTGGATGTGTAAATGTGTCTTTGTACGGCGACTGCCATGAAGGGAAGAAGAAAACGTTGTAGAGAGATACGGTACGCTGAAATACGCAGACTACTAAATTCAGGGTGAAAGTAGCATCTTACGCTGGGGGTGAAGTCAAGAGGATCCGGAGTTGCTCCCGACCAAGTAAAACTTCTATTTATCAGTACCAAGTACTCCCTCCGTCCACAAATGATCTACGTCTAAGGAAAATCACAAAGACCAAGAAAAGCAATTAACGGATCAACTACCCATTTAATTTTAGAAATATTACTGCGAAAGTAGTGCCATCATTTATTCCTTCTAGCCTCTCACCATAAAAGTTGTGTCCTCCTATCAATCTAAAGACTGCATGCTTGTAGCAGACCCATAGCAGTCATAACTCTCACCTCGAAACGCGATTAACTACAACCTCATGTAATTAAAACCAGAATAATACGTAGATCTTTTCTGGACAAACCAAAAAAGCTTATATGTAGATCGTTTGTGGACGGAGAGGGTAGTAAGCAGTAATAAACGGTCGAAGATTAGAAAGAGGGGTGTACTGGTGTAGCGTACACGTGATTGAAAGGGCCAACAGAAGAGGCCGGCGTGAGCAGAGGAAATGGACCACTCGCTCGTGGTACAGAGGCACTGTATGTACACCATTTACTCGAATTCGATCGGCCAAAAGCTGGACCAGACACACAACATCATATGCGTAGCATGGATGCCCGCGACCATGTGATGTGGAGTACGTCTTCTTGGTTACATTATATGTTACCGCTACTCAATACTTTCATGGCTTTTCAGTTTTCACCCAACACATCCAAACCAAGCATGAACGTTCAGGCAGCAAGGCACAGCATGCAAATTTGAAACCTCAAATTTGTGTGGAAAAAAAAGAAGCATAACTGTGGCTGACAAGTGGGTCCACCTGGATTGCCAGGGCCGACCTGTCAAACACAGTTTCTGGTGACTGCAAGACTGATACTTCACTTTGTTTTCACAAAGGAAAAAGGAAGCTGACGAAGTACTTCATTGTGCTGCCAGGTATGTTTCACAATCAATCATAGGTTGAGAAAGCCATGTAGCGGCAGGGGCAAAGAACACTGCGGTACATGCAGAAAAAGGACAGTAGCTACGCTGGCAGGGCAAGAAAGGAACAAGAAACAGCTTTGCTTGCTCAAAGTTCAGCACATCGAGCATTCAACAGTATTACCTGCACAGAAAGGCTGCTGCATTCGGCAGTGCTATATTCGGCTTGAGTCCCTCCCAAATATGAATCTTCGAGTCCAGTCAGACACTACCAGCATCCTTGTGCGCCAGCTCACTTGTTTGCTGGATGTTTGAAGGAACAATCTCAGGACGACAGTTGCAGATAGACGGCTTGTAAGGCCAGGAACAAGGTTTTGTGATGCAAAGGATAAGGTATGACTGAACCGGGGAGTATTAAAAACCATCAAAACAAAGCTATGCTTTCTTCAGACAGATGATGTAGATGGTGACAAGGGAGTTGAGACTTGAGAGCAAGTTCCTACCTTGCATATACAGAGTACCAGAGCCACTGAGTGCTGTGGCCCATGGAGACCCAATCGCCTGGGAGCTCTGCAGCAGCTTGCTCTCCACCCAAGGGTGCGAATTGTCCAAGATGTTTGTATCTTAAACACAATGAGATGAAAAGATGAGCAAGAATAAAGTATAGAAACATGAGGCAATTATGCTAGACTAAACAAGAAATCATTTGCAATGAATAGTTTGTGTAAAAAATAATCTGGAGCCAACTATCTTTCTCATTTAAATTGATCCCAGTTATTCTGAAGCCAAATTCTCAAAATAGAACAATGTAAATTTATTACTAATTATTATTCCCTCCCCACATCCAAGTTTATAAGGTGTATTTTATCTTGCACATAGACCAATGAAAGGTTTATCCCATTGTAATTATCTCCAAATACTATGTTTAGTTCATGGATGTAGGAATATAAATTAAATCTTCAAATTTATTAGGGATATAGAGGGACTAACACACTACATTTAATTATTTATAGTCAAGTCTATTACTCTATTAAAAAAATAGGCCTTATATTTTGGACAGAGGGAGTAAATACAATGCATAGTTGAAAGGACAAACGTAAACATGGTTATTAGGTGTTTTTACATGGAGATCAATTCTATCCAAGTAGGTAATCTCTACAGTTTTGCTACAACAATAGACGATACGCCACAAAATTTTTAAAAAATGCATGTTTTGGAAGTACAAGCACTGGCTTTCAGGACTAAAATTACACTCAAGTATGCAGGTACAAAAACAACTATTGATGGAAAGTGAAGTACCGGAATGGGCGAAAATTATGATATCCTGACCCCGTTGTCAGACGCAATGGACCTTCTGGATGCTCTTTGCAGTGATCCATTTTGTTGAAACAGTCAGCAAGATAGTATCCCTGTTGTGCAGCAACCTGGCAGATATCCAAGAGACAGAAAGTATTCACACATAAGAGGATTGGATGTTCACGAATCAACAACACTATCTGTGCACAAATATCATCAATAGATGTGTTGCCTCTGGGAAAAGGGCAACCTGAGCTGTTGCCGGAACACTTTTAACTTCGGAATCCACATGGCACAGAGCTTTTTTGAACTCCTCTATGTCAACCTCCATCGACTCCTTATGGGAATCACCTACGGCACCTTTTATCAAATCGGCAATATCAAGCATGTGCATGCTTTTCATATAGAGTTCTACTTGTGGGTATCTTATACAAATATCTTCTAGAATATCATTTATTTCTTTCAATGTCAGAGTGCCAGAATTGTCCTTATCTGCTATTTTAAATATTGTTGAAATGTCATCCTGAAAGAAAAGAACAAATAAGTCAAGATGAATGATGAAATACGAACCAAAATACTGCAAACTTGGAACATGCTTGCTTGCTTGGCCTAATATAAACTTTCCAATGCGTATACAAAGGAAATAGTGAGAAACAAATGCATGAATGTGTCCCAGTAGGATAAGAAATTTCTATCCTATGGCATTATCTAGCAATAAACCTATATAGATTCCAGCAGCATAATATTGTATGCCTTCCTGGTGCAACAATTGAGTGGCAGACTGTTACAAGCTACAAAGTTGGAAATCAAGAACAATTAAGGTCCAGTTCTTTTCAGCTTAACAGCTTAACGGCTTAACAGCTTAACGACTTATCTACGTTTTGAAAACACATGTGCTTTGAGTTTTTTTAGTCTGTTTTTTCGCTGTTTCGAAGATGGGTCTTAACGCTTTAAAAAGCAAGTCAAACGAAATGTAACCGAATCTCAAGACTTAACTCGAGAAGCTCTCGAAGTTCAGTCATTTCAGCCGTTCAGCCGTTCAGATCAGCTCAAAAAAATAGGGCCTAAGTATATAATGCTTTAGCCATACCATAATTTTCCTTTGACTTATTGAAGCACAATCACCAATTGCATAGACACCATCACATTCACAAACTCTTAACCATTCATTTGTTGCCAAGGCACGTCGATTGGCCTGTTAAGGGAGATAATATTGGATACATCAACTAAATGTTAGGAATAAAACATAATTGGCTAAACTGGTTATGGGGCCTTGATTCAGATTTAACAACCTGACCAATTTGATTCATGAAGTCCATAATGACAGGACGCGTACCAATACCAGCTGACCAAATAGCCATCCCATATGGCACCGATATTTCACCAGAAGATTTAGATTTGCTCTTCATTGTAATTAAATCATCAGAGACCTTTACCACCCTGAACCCTGTATTCACCTCGATGCCATCTCTCTGGAACTTCTCTTCCGCAAATGCAGCTATCCTTTTGTCAAACCTATATAAAAGAAAAAATATCAGCTCATTCAGAGGTGAAGCTTCTCTAGGGTGAATGACTATCCTAAAACCAGTCATCAGATTGTTGAGTTCCTGTCTGGGGGTGAGGGTAGTGGTAGAGAGTATTTGGTGCATTGCCACAGGAAATCAATGACTAAGATGACTACTTCTGGTGATTAAATTGTTTTCATAGACATAAAAAATATCCCAAATCATTGTTCAACCTATCCTGAGAAAATCTGAAAAATATCAGATGAAATATTTTAAACTCCCATGGAAGCTTAGCACTCGTCTCAAGAGTGTGCTGGTATCGTAGTTTGATTTTTGTGCCTGTCCATAGAGATTGGGCCTAATCCCTACCATCCAAACAAGCCAGTGAATTTTGTATGTTCCAAAACAAACCCCAAGTGATGATAGATAGTTCTTTGTATACACCCCATACAAGAGTACCATGGCAATTACTTTTTTTAAAAAAAAGACTTATTCTGATATGTTAATAAAGCCTTACATATTCAATATATGTTCTCCTGATTGAATAATTGTTATCTTCACAAATTTTTGAATTGCAGGATATAGCTTCACAAGATCTTCAATGAGAAAGTCATGCAACTCTGCAGCAAATTCAACACCAGTAGGTCCACCGCCAATAATTACAAAATGAAGGATATTCATTTTCTGCTCTTCACTGATATTAAGAAGTGAAGCTTTTTCAAAGCAGTCTATCACACTCCTCCGAATCTTCTGTGCGTCCTCTACTTCCTGGCTTTTACAATGTGAAGGTGTAAGCAGAGGATATCGCTAGCAGCTCCATGAATGCAGTTTTTACAAGGTTAAGTACATTGAACATATATTTTGCATTACGGGAGAAAAATCATATAACATGTAATGATATTGAGGAGTTCCAGCAGGGAAATAATAACCTATTAATTACATTGGCACATCCCAACAAACAGGTCTAGAAGAATACACGAACTTCCCCTTGGGTATCTAGAAGCCTAGAACAATGCAAGCTATTTTGATGTAGCTCTGCAACTCAAGTGACAACACTGTGTGCACTTTTTGATGTTTACCAAAGATCAATTTATGTGTGGCATAGGTGTCCAATAACATTTTCATTTCTAAAGATAATGTGAGAAAGAAACAAAGAACACCTTTACTATTAACATAAGTAAACAAATTAAGTTTGCAGCTATTTGAAGTCAGCGAGTACTAAGCCAAATGCATGTGACATTTTGCCAAATACTTCAATTAAACCCAAGACTTAAATCTCCTGCATGATCACAAATTGAGAGATTTTGTCATGTGAAATCTGTAGATAGCTGAAAGCTATTTAGCGTTGCAGTAAAATTGTCTTATAAGGCAAAAAGAGGCATTTGGCAGAGCCATATAGGATTATTCATACATATATATCAATACTATAGATCACTTCAGTGTTACAGAAAACTAAATCATTTATGGTGCATGATTTAAACATGGAACACATCAATGAAGGGTAGGATATTGCAAGCTTGATGTTACAAAGGGTTTACCTTCAAAAAGTAGCAATTTTCCATCACACCAGGTGTGTTAAATGTATTCACAGTAGCTCCAAGGGCAACAACTAAATAATCATAGTCAACCATAAAATCACCATTCCCATCCAAATTAGTTCCAACAGCAGAACGGCAATGGACAGCCTTCTTCGTTGCATCAATCTTGAAACACTCAGCTTCATAAAAGGTAACATCCTTCTTTTTCTGCAAAAGGACAAAAGAAGCACAATTAGAGTGTTACTCCACAATTTTGCACAACAGAGCAACCACAACGAACTATCATAGTAGATAGATGAGCATTACTCCCACCATTATGAAATAAGTCATTTTGGACATTGAAACGGTCTCCAAAGTACAACTTTGACCATAAAAAACTTTAAAAAATTTATTTATAATGCATTAGAAATTATAATATTATGAAAGTTCTTTTTAAGATGAATCTATCTATACATATTTTATGTTCTCAACCAAGTAATTAAGTTCTCTATAGATAAAATTTTAAAACTTTGACTTAGGGTAACTTTAAAACAACTACTATTTCATAACGGAGGCAGTACTTTAGTGCTTAAAGAAGCAAGAAACTTGCACAAAGAATCAGTATGACTGAAGACATTAATACACAGGGCAGTATCCGAAAGGTCGCATTATAGCAGATTAGCAGAAGAACAGACATCCACTGCTTTTAGCATACAAGAGCATATGATGGAATGGATCGCTATAACAAGTACCTTTTCAAACATCCTTCGTATGGGTTCAATAATGCTGCGCGCTTCTACGGTTCCACATGTGATGCTCGGAAGAAGAGGTGTAAACGCAAAGTAGTTGCGAGGCGATATGACCTTCACTTCATACCGGGAGCAGTCGAGATTTTTGAGGAAAGACGTCCCAGCCCAGCCAGTCCCAAGAACCACCACCTTCTTCTTGGGAGCATGCTGAGATGTCTCCGAAGCATTATCTGCCCCTGAATCTGCATATGCCACAAGTCCTCCACCACTGCAAAGCCAGCAAACAAATCTTCTAGTTTGCAAATGCAGCCAAATACACAGATAGATTTGGAAGGACACAATAAAGGTGAAATCATGGAGCCGATAAAAAGGGTCTTTTCGTAAAGTGTGGGGGGGGGGGGGGGTGTCCAAGGAAGCGAAGGAGCTGAACAGACAAAAGATAAGCAACAAATACAATGAATCATACAGCAAAGGTTAATGAACATGACAAAGCTTCAGACGTGTTTCTAGGGATTGGAAAGAGTCAAAGAGATGGAGGCACCTGGCTGCTGTAAGAAGAAGTGCCGCAGTGGGGAGGCCGGAGAGCCTGATCTCATCCAAGAACCGAGCAGCAGCACGGGAAGCGAAGAAAAAGAACCCCATCCAGACACCAGCCTGCTCGGCCGCTCCCACCGCTCACCTTCCCTTGTCGCAGACCACAGCAGCTCAGCGCCTCAGCCTGAACCCAATTTCAAGTTTCCATGTTCCAACTGATCATCCGAGACAGGTAGAAGAAGGAAAGCGATGGGAAACGGAAAGGCTGCTTACCTGCCCACTCGGCAGCTGGACTCTGGGAGTTATCAGCTCATCTCCCTCTGCATTAATTAACGATTTTAACCCAGCTGGGGGAGGGATTGGGATAGCAACGGCAACTCGGCAAGATTATATTATTCTAACTGAAGGGCAAATCAACTAGCTCCTGCCAAGTAGCAACGCGGAAGAAGACTTTTCACGCTTCAGAGTTCAGACCGCCTCAAATTTGAGCCTTGCAGATAAGATGGACCATACAGGAATTCGAGATCCCATGCTTTGGAACCGTCATTTGGATCTGAATCTGATCCGATGCACTGGCACTGACCCACCTCGCAACAAGGCAATGACTTCACTCCGATCTCTCACTTCTTTTACCAGCGAGGCACCAAATGGAGAGGCTGAGAGGCTGACACATCACCAAGCAAAAGTGAACAAGCGTAGTTCTTGATGCTGACACGTCATCAAGCAAAGCAAACATGCATAGCTTTCTGTGCCGAGGCATTTTCACCCGCATAGCTACAATACCAAATAAGAAAACAAAGTGCATATATACCTTCGAAAATACAACACCTTTTTGGGCTGACTAGAATTCAATAGAATACGATCCTAGATTTCAATTTGAACGATGACAATCTATAGATTTCGATTTGATTAGTTGATTTTATGAAAAAATTATAATATGGATATGAGGTTTGAATTTTAAATACAAAGCTTTTAAAAGTCATCAATTTATACAAGGGTGTAGGGCCCAAATGCTGATCTTCTTGTACTATTCTTTTGAACTATGTACTTACTTGCTTATTTCCATTTTCAATTTTCAAAATACAAACACCGTTTTTTCGGTCTTTTTTTTATCTCAAAGACACACACCTCAAAGCTCCACAAAACGTCAAACAAAATAGACCTGACTCTCAAGGTCACTTGGCAATCTCATATCATATAAGAAAATAAGTTGTTGCAAATAAGCTCATAAGAAATTTTAGTCCATTTCATGGTGTAAACACACTTCTATGGATTTTTTTTGCATTGTGAATCACAGACAAATGGCATGTTAATGTTAGGAATTGATTCAATTTCTATTATGATTCTTGATATTGGCTTTGGAATCATCAATTGAATTCTATGTGGCAATCAAACAACTGCACCATTGGAGTTTTTTTCAGAAAGCCAAAAAGGCACCATTGGAATTGAATTCCAATTGCATAATTCTAGGACCAATACCTATAACAGGATTCCTAGTTTCTTGTTGAGCTTCTTCGGGACAAATTCCATTAAGAATCAAAGAGGGTGAACCAGTTCTTCACCTACTATGTTACTATAAGACTTCAAAAGACAGAATTCAAGCATTTCCACTCTTAAGGAGCCTGAAATATTATGATGGTTAATAAAGTGCTTTTCACTAGTAGCTTGAACATAAATATATCTTAATAAGTCAGGCTAGCTTGTAGCAGAAGAGGAAATCCCGTGAAGGCGTGAATTATTGCAATACAATGATACATCACAGCTCAATATCATTCTCAAATGATACAGATTAGAGAGAAAAATCACATGGACTTCTATTTAGATTGATGCTTTGCTTGCCATGCAATTATAGTTCTTACCTTTGATCTGAGATTGTTGAGTTTGGTGAACCAGAATTTGATATCTGGTGTCACGCAGCGCTCAGTGGCCTGTGGGCGTCGGGGTCCCCGAAGTTACACACGGAGGTGACCACTGACCACTACGCACTGATGAAGACGCCGATGCCCCGCATGGAGAGGATGCCGGCCCGCCGCGCAGGCGAATAGGGCCAGTAAGAGAATCGCAATTCCTCCGACGGTGAGGCTCCTCACATGGGCCCCGAAGCTTAACAGTGACGGAGCGAAGGCTGCAGCAGGTGCGGGGCACGCGGTGGTCAGGTTGTCGACGGTGGCGTAGGGAGGTTGGCGGCGCCGCGGAGAGCCGGAGGTTGATGGCCTCGAGCGCGGAGAAGGTATAGGAGCCAGGGTAGAAGGCGAGGGAGAGGCGCGGCACGGCGGGAGGACGAACATGCAGCCGGCGGAGAGGTCGCTGTGGAGGAGGTGGGCGTGGAGGTCTGCGACGGCGCTGGTGGCGTCGTTGCCGAGGCAGCGGTGGAACCCACTCGGCCTCGAGGCGGAGCATCCCGAAGAAGACCGACAAGCCGCCGCACGCCGCCGCTACAGCGATTGAGGAGAGGCCGCGTGGCCGTGGAATCGCGGGATGGAGCCATTGAGGAGAGCAGACGACAGTGCGCCACTCGCCGGCGACGCGACGCGACGTTGCCGGCCGCCGCCCGCCGCCCGATAGTTTCGCTTCATCGGGCTGGACCGTTGCCCGTCGGGGACGGGGAACACCTGGGCTACTGGCCCACAACACTAGAAAGCAGAACTGGCCTTGGGTTTCCTCGTAGACATACTTGTTCTTGGGCTGGTGTTCCAAATTTCCTGCACATCTGTATTGTTAAGACTGTATCCAACAGGCTTCTCTAAATCATCCTCTACCCTAAAATAATTCTTTCTCTATGTGCTCCAACAGCGTTCCCTATTCCCTTCCCTAAAATAGAGAATTTCTCTACATTTCCTTATACATAGGGATTCTCTTGCCTCCCCCTATACAATTCTCCATATAGGGAACGCTGTTGGAGATGGAAAAATATATAGAGAGAATCTTTTTAAATAAAGCCTGTTAACAAGGCCATAGGGGATCTAATTTAGGGATTACTGTTGAAGACAGCCTAAAAGAGTTGTGTGGTGGTGGTAGCTAATCCGACACCCCGCATGCCCTCGGAACCCTCCATCCTAACCCTAGGCTCAGGGTCGTTCCTAGTGATTGGTGGTGGTATAGCTAACGTTCAAAATCCCATTCATCCATTAATCCGACACCCCGTTTACACTCACGAACCCTCCACCCAACCCTAGACTCAGCGTTGTGCCCCCCTTGGCCCTACCCATCCCAACTCCGCCCTCGAAACCCTAACCGCCTCCCTTGTCCTCTCGTCGCCTCCATCTTTGTGTGACACCGCACCACCGTCCCTTCCACCCCTCCGCGACAACGCATGCCCGGTGGTCACACCACAACCCTCTATCTCTCCTTTCCATTAGCCCTTCCCCCATCTTCATGCAACGTTGGTGGATCTGGTGGCGATGGTCACAACTATGGAGGCAGCAGCAACCGCAGGAGGAGATATTGTGGTTAAAGTGAGAGAAGCGTGGAAAGGAGTTGGTGAATAGAGAGACGATGGTCATTGGCGCAACCCCTCTCGATCTTCTCCATCTTGAAGGAAATTCTACCATATTGTCTTTCCCCTCCCTCCTTGTCTCCATCAATCCCTCGGTGGCAACGCCAACGACATTGCACGCATGCACAACGTTGTTGTCTTCCGTCCTCCCACAAAACCTCCTCAGCGGGAAGCAGTCGTGGTTCTTTTCTAGCTATCTTCATCATACTCTTTATCTAATTATTCAAACTAAGCTTGATCATTCTTTGGGTTCTCTTTTCGTTTTTAAATCTTTCATGGGTTTGTCTCCCAACTGGAGGAGAGGGAAAAAATTAGGACTTTGTTTTTCCATATCAGAGTTCAATTCTTAATCTCTTTTGTTTCAACTAAGGAAAATGTCTATTTTACACCATGAACTATGGGATTGCGTCTACTTAACCCCCTGAAATATTAAACTAGGTATTATACCCCCATAAAACCAGAAAAATGCAGATAACCTCCTGAAGGTGGTTTTGACAATGGTTTTACCCACGTGGCAGTGATGTGGCATTTGACATACATACGACACGGTGAGGGTCCGCATGTGGGTGAATAAATATCTTCCCCTTCTAATCTATCTATCTTTTTCCCCGCTACCTCCAACTGCTCGTCGCTGCTGTCAGCCTCCCCTGCCCCCACCTCGAGCCGCGCCACCGCCGGCCTCCCCTGCCGCCGCCTCCAACCATCTCGCCGTCGGCCACCTCCGGCTGCGCCACCGCCGACCTCCCACACCGCCCACCTACGTTGCCCCAGCCTCCAACCACGTCATCGCTGGCCTCCCCTGCCATTGCCTCTAGGCACCCCACCGCCGGCCGCCTCCGGCTGCGCCATTAACGTCCCCCCTTGCCCCCGTCTCACTTTCTCACATGAGCTAGTGGGATAGAGCACACCAAACTAAGTTGGTGTCTCCCACTTATCACTAAAAAGTATGGTAAATGACTTCACTTCTTCTTTCATCCATGGGTTTTTGAGATTTATCAGAAATTATTCTCAAATATATGAGCTAAAGCCCTCGTGCAGTCATAGATCATCTTGAAAGTCCATCCTTACGTGGTTAAGCTTCATTGAACATATATGGAAGATTCAAGTGACAACTGTCAGTATGGTTAGTGTAGGAAAGTTATTTTGTTAACATGGTCAAATAGTATAAGCATGAGAGAGTAAAGTATATCAGACCATATACGTCACCGGCTTACTTGTCCCATAACATACCATTCTTGCCTAATATCTGGATGTCTAGTGCTGATTGAGAGTTCGAAAAAACTCTGCAGTGACCTTTGAATGAACTGGCTGGGTTGCAGCGTCATCAGACTCCGTGAGAATTATCTTCGCATTCTTTGAAGCTTTTCTGAGAAGCAGTAGTTTTGTTTCAATGTAGTGGTGTTTATCCAACCGACCCTCTTTCTTGGGAACAACTAATATCAGTTTGCCAAGACTAGTAGCCTTAATCAACAGAGAGCTTACAAGCTTCATCTCATTTTGGAGCCCGTCGAAATTCACAATCTTGACCAACATAAGGTTCTCTAAGTCATCCTCCAGTAACTCCTCTGATAATTCATTCTTTGGTTGCTCATATACTGATGCTATCGCTTTGTCCTCTGCTAGCTCATCTACTGGTGCCTCTTCCTTTGATAGCTCTTCCAGTGGCACTTCCTTGGATGGAGCTTCCTGTGGAAGCTCTTCCACTGATCCCTCTTCCTCTGATAGCTCGTCAAATGGTGCATCTACCTCCATGTTCTCTGAAGGCCTCTTATCCAGCTGTAAGAGGAAGTACTAGTGAAATTCAGAGACAGAAACTCATGCATGCATGCATGCAATTAATGCCAGAAGTACTAGTAATAGCATGCATGCAATTCTATCGAGTTAAGTGCATTTCCCGTGGTCAAAATGAGTACTCTATTGCAACCTGTATGAAGAGCCTCTCCAGTTGAGGGCATCGGCAGGTCCTGAAGAATTCATATATGTCATTAAGCATGGCGTCATCCATGCCAAAGCTGAGCAGCAGATGCAGCTCTTTCAAATTCTGCAGGCGCAAATTGGGGGCTGATCTAGGAACGTTGATACTCACCGTTGCAAGCAAATCAATATCAGCGGAGGAAAGCGCTTTCTGCAATGCAGAGTCGGTAAGAAATTGAACCAGATGGCATGAAGCAACGATCGAAACGAAGCAGAATGCTTACCGGGAGGAAACTGCTGCAGATGGTGAGGACGGTCAGGTTGGAGAAGTTGGCGATTGCTTTGCGCCATTCGCCCCAAAACTTCGCGCTGCTGGAGTATAACTCCAACGAGAAACTGAAGCTGATGCAAAGGTCGTCAAGCGGCGCGTTGGCCGAGATGCAGGAGGGCTCGATGACAGTGCCGCCGCTGTAGCGGAAGGAGCGCAGGCCAGCCGTGTCGGCGAACAAATCCCTGACCATGTCGCATCTCGCGACGGTGAGGCTCCTCAGGTGCGCCCCCGCGGGCCGCACGTCGATAACGTGGAAGGCGCCGCCGCTGCAGTCGCGCAGGTCAAGGGTGTGGAGGCGGGGGCACGCTGCGGCGAGGTCCCGGACGGACCCATCCCGGGCCTCGACGGAGTGGAGGTGGATGGTCCCGAGTGCGGAGAAGGGGTGGGCGGCGCCGTCGAGGGAGAGATTGACGACGACGCCGCGGAGCGAGACGCGCTCCAGGAGGGGGCTAGCTTCCGGAAAATCGAAGGTGAACTGGTCACTGATGACGTGATCGGTACGGAAATTAATGAAGAGGTCCTCGGCGGCGCAGGCGGCGGCGTAGTCGAGGAAGCGGCTGAAGTCGGCGACCTCGAGACCGCCCTCGCGGGAGAAGGTGAGCGAGAAGCGGTCGATGCGGCGCGTACCGCGGAGCTTCAGCGAAGCGAGGAGCCGCTCCGGGGTGTCGCGGTCTGAGACGCGGAGGCGGAGCGATGAGGGTGGCATCCATCGGTGGCGCCAGAGCCCACGCCACACGGTGGAGATCGTGCCCGTACGGATGGCTAACGTGAGGGGCAGGAAGGCGAGGATCCGCAGCAGAAGCTCCTTGGGAAGCTGTGAGATGCGGTCGACGGCTACCTCCGCCGCCGCCGCTTGCTCCCCTTCCTCGTCAACCCGCAACCTCTTCGGGCTGGGCTCGCCGTCAGATTCGAGCACCATTGTCGCCTTCTCGCCTTCACCCTTGGCCCGGAGGGTTCGTTTGTTTAGGTAAGAGAGACCCGGGAAGGGAAGGTTTATCTGCGCAAGTTGATTTTCTGATTGTACCGGAGCTTGTTCTTTTCGGTTTAAATACCCTCACAAATTTTGTAATTTGTAACGATTTTTTCTGTCTTTTAGTAGTCTTTTGGAAGTTTTTAAAACTATTATCTATTTTTTTAATCTTTAGATCTATTTTGGAGGGCTCTCAATTTTGCTATAATAATACGCCAACGCAACGATGCTGAAAAGAACAAAGCCTTAAATGAAGAAAAGATTATTATTTTACCTATGACACGGATAAAATTATTTTCAAATATTTTTCACTCCCCTTTCCCATTCCCGTTCATTACCAAACCTTCATTGTTTCCTTCTCGGGGAAGGTCCACTATCTCAGAATTTTTTTTTTCACTTTTCTCATCCGTATTTTTTTATTTTTTTGATACAGTATTTGACCAGCCTAACTTAATCCGGTTGGACATGCCTTGAGCCTTAGATCAGAGAGGGAGATGATGTAAATGGGCTACAAAACTCAATGTGGCCCAATATATTGTCTAGCCATTGTAGTAGAGCTGGGTATGACACAACAATTGATAGTTTATACTCCCTCCATTCGGATTTGTAAGGCGTATGAATTTTTGCGCTGATACCAAGGCAGCCTGGCTCCGATTTTTTATTCCCATGCAGCCCCTGTTAATTACTCCACGACGTGTGATGCAGACCCTTCCGCGCCTGCTACGCGCTAATTGCGCCCCTGTTAATTCCTCCCGCGCGTTCTGTTGTTCGCGCCTGCGAGCTCGCAAATGTTGCTTCTGCCGTGCTCGCGCGCCCGCAGCCAATTCCGAGGTGAAATTTTTCTGGTAAATCATGGAGGGAACTGGTCAAGTATTTGGGCATCATATCTATAAAACGGGTTAGACTACATGGGCAGCATACTTCCATGGCGGAATTTGATTAGAACCAAACAATAACATGGGATGATTTTATAGACGAAGGTGTGATGTTGCCCTTAATCTTTTTTTAATCTCATAGCTTTCTTTGTTAGTCTAATGGTGATTTGGTTTTCGTTTCTTAGATCAACCTGAAGAGGAAAACGCACATGGCGACCACGATGGACACGGCCAGGTTCACGTACGGCGAGCAAGTTCATGACGGTGCAGACGGTACAAGTACGTGATTTTCGATCTGTACTGAAAATTTTGTATTAGTACATGTCCGTTAAATAATTTAGGATTAATATTTGTAGATCACGCTATTCATGTTGTGAAGAGGAAGCAATACACCCTTGGAGAACAACAAACCATATATGCAATGCTGTTAGAAAGGACTTCTTTTGGCACATTGAAACATGGAGTAACCAAGGCTGTTTCTACAGAAACAGGTGTGCCTCTAAGAGTAGTGCAGCGTATATGGCGGGCTGGACAACAAGGTGGCGGGGTAAACGCTGTATTTAGCAATAGAAAAAACAATTGTGGTTGTAAAAGAGCAGCGTTTGATCCTGAAGCCATTTAGGTAGCTCCGTCGAGGGAAGAACCACCCTAAAAGATCTAGCCAATGAAATGAACAGGTCAAACACCACACTATTTGCGAGGTTGAAAGAAGGAGAATTTAGATGGCATACGAATGCGATAAAATTTACTTTGACTGAACAAAACAAAAAAGCAAGGGTTCGTTTTTGTCTGTCAATGCTAGATCCAAATAGCATGAACCAACATTTTATGGAATGTACAACATGATATACATAGACGAGAAGTGGTTCCATCGCACTAAGCAAAGTCAGAAGTACTACTTGGCGTTAGACGAGGCTGAGCCAGAGCGAACCACACAAAGTAAGAATCTCATAGAGAAGGTGATGTTCCTTTCGGCAGTTGCTAGACCTAGGGTTGATGGAGACGGAAACACGACATTCTCAGGAAAGATTGGAATATGGCCATTCACGTTTCTTTTTGAACTAACATACGTATTTGTCCATTTAAGTCCGTGGTCCCAACGAGAAAAGCGAGCGGAGAGCGCGCAAGCGTGCCCGTTTTCGGTGGACCATTCACGCAAATGCCGTGGGACATCCTGCTCTGTGCCCGAGCGAGCACGTGTTTTCTATTTTTCTCTCCCATCACATGGTACAGCGGGATAAAGTAAGCTCCCTGTTTAAACATGTCATTCACTCCTTTCACAAGCAATATGGTACTAAATATGCCTTTGAAATTTTTCAGAAATTATTTCTCATTTAATGGGCTTTTGTCCCAAATAATTTAGCACTCCTGCTATGGCATATGTTCTTCTATATACTGATAATCCATATGCTGAAACCATATTTTTGGCATGGTAACTAAAGGCAGATAAAATATATGACTTATAACATCTAGCATTAATTTGTCTTTTTTATATGTTGCTTATTTAACAAATAGGTAATATGATGATCAGATCAAGTGTTTTCTAACACTTACAAGTAATTCATACTGACGGATGAACGTTCATATGATGTTACATTTCGTTTATAGTAAATTGCACAGTTAGTCTCCAAACTTATCATGCATGTGCATATAAATCCGTAAATATTAAAACCGCTTATTTAGGTACCTGAACTTGTGAAACCATTGCACTTAGGTCCAAAGAGTGGTTTTGCAAGGCGATTTGGTAACATGGACTGCCATGTGGCCTTACAGGGACAATATACATAGTTTTTAATCTTTACAATATGAATTTAGGGGGTTTAAAATTATTAAAACAAATTTTGGTTTTTTATATGGAAAAGACTTTGAGCCGGAGTCCGCGATCCGGACTCCGCAAGACCTTGAAAGGCGCAGTGGCAACGACTGTCTTGGCATGCGATGGGCCCACAACAATTTTTTTTTGAATGGCCATAATTTTTGACTGGGTGCTCCAATCCACAAACCGTTTGCACCAACGTGTTCCTCGTATTTTTACGAACAAAGCAAGACATAAGTTGCCATATAACTCCTCAAACTTATCTGATGAAACTTGGGTTTCGCCTACTGAAACTTGGGTTTTCGCCTACTGAAACTTGGCTTTCATATTCGTTAAACTTGCCGAACTGTCAAGTTTCATCAGGTTTAATGCAAGTTTCATCACGTTTCAACAGGTCCCATACAAGTTTCTGCAAGTTTCATCAGGTCAATTCAAGTTTCAATAGGTTTTATCCAAGTTTCATCAGGTTACATCAAAGTTTCATTCAGGTTTCATCAGCACACGGCCAAGTTTTATCAACACACGACCAAGTTTCGCTAGTATAGATGTAAGTTTCATAAGTGCGTTCTCCTAGTTCACATAAAAAATTAAAAAGTAAAAAATTCAAAAAGTATTTAAAATGGGTTGCTCTCGATTTTAGAAGAATTATGAAATTTATTTCACGCATTTTGAACATTGTTTGAATTTTGTACAAAAATCAGAAGTTTAATTGAAATTTTAATCAAACGACGACTAACAAGGCAGGAGCGTCCAGATTCGTTCGATCCGGCGGCAGGAGCTTGCAGCTTCGTTCGATCCGGCGGCAGGAGCATGCAGCTTCGTTCGATTCGGCGATCCAATGGACGCCGTTGGCCCGGCGCGCGTGCGTTCGGACGCTGGCGCTTTATATTTCAAAGAATGATTTTCAGAATCTATATTTTCAAAAAAAAAACTTTTTTATAATTTTTCAATATTATATTTGATTTTTATTTTTTAAAAAAAGTCTAGAAATCATTTTTGAAATTAATTCTTTTGAAATTAATTTTTCAAAATCAAAATTCCAAAAACCCTTCTATCAAATTTTAAAATCTTGGTTTTTTTTGTAAATTAACATTATGAGATTCACATTTTGATTTTAACATACAGAAATTAATTTTTATAATTTAAATTCTGAAAAACCACATATATAGCCCATTCAAGGGCACGTGTGCATAATAGGGTCACATGGCAGGTGACGTCCACGTCCCCAAACCACCATGCAAAAACACTCTTTAGACCTAAGTGCAACAGTTTCGTAAGTTCAGATATCTAAATAATCGATTTTAATACTTCTGGATTTATATGAACCGGCGGAACAAGTTTGTATACTAACCATGCAATTTACTCTTTGGTAATATCTGATCGATACGTTTGTCTTAAAGAAACATTCATGTGAGGTCAAAAGTTATATAAAACTAAGGGTAGCAATACAATTACGTTTGTCTTAAAGAAACATTCACGTGAGGTCAAAAGTTATATAAAACTAAGGGTAGCAATGCAATTTTCGTAGTAACACAATCAACAATCTAGTCCTACAGCATTCAAAATTTAGTTAGTTCATCAACAATCATTTGATCCGCCAATACCCTATTGTAGTTCTCTCTCTCTCAAAAAAGTACATGATTAAAGATCAGACCTCTTAACATAATGCTGTAAAAGTAAATAATGATGTTTCAGTACGTACGTGCATTCCATAGAGTAATTATCAGAAGGATTATCTTATACAAGAATAGGGAATAAGCTAAGCCTCAACTCCAAGTCATATTCAAAAAGAAACCAGGAAGTGCTTCCTTCCCTAACTTCCCAGTTCCCAGCGATGCAATCTGATACTCAAGCTGACAAACATAACCAGAAAACAATTATTAATATCTTTTTAGAAAGTGTAAATCACATTTCAGTATTCAAACAAACAGTAACACGGCCAAGACGTCACAAACAACATATAAAGGAACAATGTAGCCTCTAGCTTTATGGCTCCAGCCCCATGAATAAGGCTCCAAGAAGTGGTTTACAACATCATAATTCATCTGTTCTTCCATTTCACAATTCCACAATATTGTTTTCTTTTATCTATTTCGTTCAGCGTGTCGATAGTCAAACCTCACATTGCAGGGTCATAATTCTGAGTGGTGACCGACAACTAAAACTTGGCAAAGACCTCAGAATGAAATGGCCGAGTTTCATCTTTGTCAGATTCTTTGAGAACTATCTTGCCATCATCTATAGCACGGTCAATAGCCGAAAGGTCCGCTTCGCGAACACCAGGTACATTCACCGGACGCTCATTGGGAGGGACAAGTAGCCTTCTTCAGTAGAAAACTCACTAACTGCACCTCAGTAGAAAACTCACTAACTGCACCTCAATGCTGTTCCAATTGAAGTTCAAGATCTTTACCTCCTTAAGGTTTTCTAAGCCAACCTCTTTCGGTTCCTCCCCAACCGAACCCCCCACCAAGGGCGCGGTCCTGATTGTTGGCAGCTGCAACCACAAAGCCATAATCATCCAGAAACAATGCAATGAAATAAGAACATAGCACTGGCGCAGTTGTAACGAAAATGGCTAGGAAGCAATGCAGTCCAGAAAGGATTAACTGGTGTTAACCTGCACAAAGAGCTTCTCCAGATCAGTACAGTGGCGGTTCTGGAAGAATGAATAGATGCTATCAAGGTTGACAGCCTCCATTTCAAACATTAGCAGCTGTAGCTCTCTCAACCTCCAAAATTTGTTCAGCTGTTCATTGGCTGGCAAGGGAGCCACGGCCTGAAGTGCAGCGTTATTGAACAATCTATTTGAGTGGTAGCAGAACAAAATTAGACGAAGCCCAATAGAGATTAGAGGAAGAAGCGGACCTGGAGGGCTTTGCTGCAGATGGTGAGGAATTTGATCTCGGAGAGATTCGGTAGGGAGTTATTGAGAAATTCGTTGAACAGACGGCAAGGTATTCGGCCATTGAAGCAGATGTAGAGGTCCTGAAGCGAGGCGCGGGCCGGAAGGTAGAAGAACGAGACGAACTTGCCGCTGTAGCGGAAGGAGCGAAGGCTAGGAATCGACCTGAAATCCACCGTGGTGATCCTGCCGCACTTCACGATGCTGACAATCCTCAGCCTCGGCAGGCGGCTCGGCGTGCTCTCCCTCACCTTGAAGTCGATGCGGTCGATTCTATTGCAGTTGCGCAGGTCGAGGACGCGGAGGTTGGGGCACAGCTTTATCATTTTGAGCAACAGCATTGCCTCGACGTCGACGGAGTGGAGCTGCATCGTCTCGAGGTAGGGGAATGGCGCGGTGCCCGCGTAGTTTCTCACGGAGACGCAGATTCCGCGGAGCGAGAGGCGCCCGAGCTCGCGGCTCGATTTCGGGAAGTGGAAACAGAGCCTCGACGACGCCTTGTCGCCCAGCTCGACGTAGAGGTCGCCGACTCTGCAGGCGGCGGCGGAGTTGAGGCACCTTTGGAAGCGATCGATGTTCATCGTGCTGGCCTCGACGACGAGGGAAAAGCTGTCGAAGCGATCATTCTCCTTGCTCCAGCGCTCCATCTTAGCGAGCAGCGCCTTCTGCCCCACGTCGACCCTCGGTACGACGCGCTCTTCGACGGAGTGGGGGGGAGCCGATGCCGGCCTGGGCAGCGACCGATCCCAGCGCTTCGTCCAGAGATCCAGCCACTCTTTGGAGAGCGCCTCCGTGCGGATGGCGAACTTGAGCCGGAGCTTTCGCAGGATGATCAACTTCACGCCCTCCGGGACATATGAGAGCCTCGCCCTCTGCTTCGCCGCCTCTGCTTCGCCGCTGTCGCCTTCATCGTCTTCCCGGCGCCTCTTCAAGCCGGCGCCGCCGTGGCCGTGGCGTTGGAGCGACATGGCCGCGCGTTCCCCGTTTCCCCCTCTCCGCTCTATCCCCTTCGGGCTTCTCTCGGGAACCAATCGCGCCCAATTGGATTGGAGAATGGCGACCCCACTCGGCCGTTATATAGGCCAGCTGGCATGTGGGCATGTGGCTGGCTGGTCAATTGTGTGCGCCGCAACTAGTCTTGTACTCCATTTTTTTGGCATTTTTTTTAAAAATAAAACACAGAAATGTGACTAAGGCCTTGTTTGTTTCAGATTAAAGCTGAGTTTAGTTTTATTGCCTTCTCGAGAGACGTTTTAAAGAATTTATTAAAAATTATGAAAAAATTATTTTACGAACTCTATAAATAACTATTTAAAACCCTACAAAAATGACTACAAAATATTACATTATTTGGCTCTACAAAAATAACAGTTTTCATTTAATTTAAGCTAAGGCAAACAAGGCCTAAGTTTATTTTCGATTTCTAACCCATCTTGCTCCTAGAATAGAGGAACTACCTTCATTGCCCCCTCCTTCTCCATAGACAGGGCGCCCCTCCACCACCACCTTCTTCCCTGGTAACTATACATTTTCCTCTCCTTCCCAGGTTGTTTTACATGCCTCCACCACAGTTGCTGGCTCACCTACCTACGATCAGCGGTGCCCTCACCACTCCACCCTGTCCACCCCCTAACTTCGGCCCTAGTGCCAATTCACCTACCTCCGCCGTTTGTCCACATTCGACCACCTCCATGGCTTTGACCCCACCGTCAACGCAATTAAGGGTGTTGCCACCACAATCTCATCTCCATAGCAGTGTTGCCACCTCTCAGCAATCAATAATGAACTTTTTTCTATCATTTTGTCTTGAGTTTTTATTGTTCTATTTTTTATTGTATTTGATGTGAACTCTTTTCTTCACTCTAAGTTGTTATAATCTGCCTTCAGTATAATTAATGGTCTTTTTTTCTTCGATTTATGTGGGATTTTTTTCTTTTTGATACAATTTATGCGGGAATTTCTTTTTTGCGACAATTTATGCGGGAATTTATCTGATTAATGTAATGACTCTGTTGATCTTGATATGGTCTCCTTTTGTAATTTTTCAATTTATTTGAACTCCTTTTCTAATGTTGTATTTGATATGGAATCAATTTAGTTGTTTCTATTTTATTTTATTAGTATAGGTGAACTATTCTTTTAATCTAAGCTACTATAATTCGGATCCATAATAATTGATAGTGTAGATCCATAGTAATTGATAGTGTAGATCTTATTTTCTCTCTCTAATTAATATATAATTTTTTTGTATTTTAGAATTGATGTGTTGGTTCCATTGGACCTTGTTTAATTATATAATAAATATGATAGATAGATGTACTTGTTGGACTCTTTCTATTAATCTGACACATATTCTTATTTACATTTTTATTTGGAATTTCTAATATTTTTATTCTTATTTGTAATGCTAGGGGATATGGTATAGGTGTCGGTACAATTAATACCTGAGTCTGAAGAGTCCGAAGAAGGCGAGGGCCCCATGCGTCAAAGTGGGCGATCAGCCCTAGCGTGGCGAGCTCCTCAACCAGCAAAGCGAGGCCCCAGCGCGTCGACGGACGATCAGGCCCTAGCACGTGGGCGAGCTCCTCGGCGCGCGCGGGGCGAGCACACGCAGGTCCCTCACTGTCAGGTGGGGCCCGCGTGGCAGAGAGCGTCCCGAAGGGAGTCTTCCGGGCGAAGGCACTCCCCCGCAGCGAAGGATAGGCGCATTAAATGCGACATCACGAGCGGGTGGACCGAGGAAGAGATGATTACCGCCACAGTGACCTCTGCTGGTATGATCAATTGTCACTGTGGCGCTGCGGAATTGACCGGCAGAGAGAGAGTTTGCCGTCATCAGGTTGGCCGTCCGCGTCAGAAGGAGCAAGCTGGGTCCCGCCCGTTCTCTCACCGGCGTGTTCACACGAGTTAGAGGCCACTTGCGAAGCACGCGTGGGCGGCTGTGACATCCTAATAAAATTATTAGGTGTCCCAATGTTTTTCCAAAATAAAACCTAGGTAATTCTTCTCATTTTGCTGCTAGCATCAGTCTAATTTCAAGTTAGGGGCTAATGGGCTATTAGTGCGTGCGATTAAGGGCCCATAAGGAGTGGTTTAGCACTTTAAGCCCACAAGGGAAGCCCCATTGACCCCAACCCACGCCAAAGACCCTATAAGACCCTAACCCACTGTTCTCACCGACCCTCCACCCCCACCACCACTCCTAAACCCTACAAAGACAAGACACTCCTCCCGAGGCGTTTTGAGGTAAATCTCCCTTTCTGTAGGTAGATCGATGTAGATGGTTCCAGAGATAGATCTAGTCGAGACGATCAAAATGCATATGCGGATCGCCCATTTTGGTCTTTGTTTTCCGCCCGCCAGAGCTCGTCGTAGTTTGTTGCTCCCACGGTCGCCGGCGATCCTCGCCGTTCGCGCCACGGCGGAGATCCGAGCGACCAGCTTCGCCACGTCGCCCGAGCCGTCGAGCCGTCGCGCGCCTGCAGCGCGCGACACGCGCCGCCTAATCGCCGTCGACGCGGCGTCCTGCGGGTCGCAAACCGCGTCCGGCAGACCGCGCCGGCGACGCCGCGACTCCGTCGCCCCGACACGCGTCGCCGTGGGACCCATCGATGTCGCCGTTCCGGCCGCGCGTCGCCGACCACCACTCGCGCCGCGACACCCGTCCGTGGGACCCGCCATCGATGCGGCGCCCTCGTTTCACCGCGCCAGGATCAGCCACCGCCGCCGACATGCGGGTCGGTCAGCCGCGGACCCGCTTAGCCGGAGGCAACCGAACCGCCGCCACCCGCGACACGACGCGTGGTGCCGCGTGCCACGCGCCCGCGTGGTTTACGCCGCGATCAGCGGCCGGTGGCCCGCCTATGCGCGTCGGCCGAGAGCCACGTGGCATGCCACGTGTCGTGCCACGTCACCGTAGCCGCACACGAGCCACGTGGCCGCCACGTCATCACCACGTGTCGCGCCATGTCACGCCCACTGCCGCCGTCGCCGCCACGTCACGCAGCGTCGGCCGCCATGTCACCGCAGCGTCGTTGCCACGCCGCCGCCACCGCCACCGCCTCACTGGTCCCTTTGTCGACCGCCGCGCCAGCGTGACTGAGCCTCGCTGGGCCGCAGCAGGGAGAAGCGGGCCGATTCCGTCGGTTCGCCCGTTTAGGGTTATTTGGGTTTCTATTTTCTTAGATTTTTCCTATTTAGCCCAAACTTCCCAATTGTTTAGGGAGCTCCGTAACTCAAATTGGATGATTTTGGAGCCTAAAAATCACATTTAAATCCTAGAATTTTTCTGTATATTTAAATAATTATTTTCTCTATATTGATGTTGCTGTTTGTTTGTTTGTCGTTGTATGTTTAGACGGTGGTTGCGAGTGTTGTCCGGATTGTTGCCCGGAACATGATGGGATTCAAAGCTCGAATTCTTGAAGGCAAGCTTAATCTCATATTCCATCCTAGTTTTACAATATAACTATCTGTTGATTATTTTTTTCGAATTACGCATGCATGTAATTAGGCGTGAGTACCTATACATGTTAATCATCTATTAATATGCTTAGCCACCTTGTGAACCCGTTGAATATTTCCTAGCCTATTCTTGACTAGATGTGTAGGATTGCATTTGGGATTCACTATAAAAATGAGCTTGGTGAGGCTTTTGCTTCACGTTGGTATTTGTGGTAAAAACCTAAACAACTAAAAGTTGTAGTTGATTTAGGGGAGACCCGGCAGTGATGTTTTCGGGAATGTGGTGGGAATGACGGTCTCCTCTAATAAGGACCCAAGCTTGTGTATTACTGGACCAAGCCTTACCGTCTGACCACTTGTGCCTTGACCTGGCTTAGTACACTCTGAAACCCACTAACTCTGGGCTCAGAGGTGGGTTCACGTTTAAATCCATCTTTGCCCTAGGAGGAGCCCTGCAATCTCCTCTGAGGGGTAGGTGCGTTCCTGAGACCGAATGGCTTAAATGGGGAACGCCCCCGGGTGGTGCCTAGACGTAGAAGGCGCCCTACTGTGGCGGGCACCGGCGGGGCCGGGGAAACCTTAAGAGAGGGCTGGGGAAGTGGTGGGCGTAGTAGGCTGGAAACGTCTTGTACCGTTTCTCCTAGTGGATGAGACGGGGCTTGTGGGGAAATTTGTACACACTCTGCAGAGTTAAAACTATCATGGTAGCCGTGTCCACGGTTATGGACGGTTTGGCAGGTTTGCGCTCGTAGATTCACCATTTTCAATAACTAAATCTGACTAGATTAGGCTGGGATTGGCCTGGTGTGAGATACACCTTTTGTTGAACTTGAGACTGGAGTTATATGATCATGCATTCACAATAATAAAACTTGAGTGGTTCAACTAAAATATGACTAGAAGTAGGTTTTGGGTAAAACAACCTTAACTCTACCTTTGACCCTGCATTCATGTTTAAGGACTGCTTGCTGGGTAGCCGCGTACTCATTAGATTGCTCGCGGACATATTTTTATTCAGATTACGGCCAGACCGAAAGGCCCATCGAGGAAGCGCAAGACTAGCTAAGGTGTTCTGGTCGACACCTTGGAACTCATCATAGTTATTTAATTAGAAGACTCTGATGTTTATGTTTGGTGTTAAACTCTGTATTG
This sequence comes from Raddia guianensis, assembly GCA_036346415.1. Taxonomy (NCBI): domain Eukaryota; kingdom Viridiplantae; phylum Streptophyta; class Magnoliopsida; order Poales; family Poaceae; genus Raddia; species Raddia guianensis. The sequence continues at coordinate 3,219,144 of CM070539.1, read as the reverse complement.
AACTATCGACTGGTATGCCAGTTCGTCTCTTTGTAATAAAATGCTATGGTTTACCTTTATTTCACTTTAATTAAACACACTGTGATGATTCCACCGTGTTGTCCATCACGAGATACTAAGCTGGGATTAGTATCGGCTCGTGATCTTTGGATTCCCATTACAAATCTTTGGGTCACGACAGTGCGCCGCTCGCACCTGAGAGCAAAGACGTTTTGTCTCTCTGTCTTGTCCCTTACATCTTATCAATGTACTAAGTGTACTGTACTGCCTACCCCCTCGGCTCTCTCCGCCAGCCCGAGGCTTGTATAAGAGGAGAAGAGAGAGAAGGGGGAGGGGGATTCGGCATTCTGTAATCATTCCCACATAACCACAACAAGAAAAGAGCTAAGACTCGGCAGGAGTAGGACTATTACCCGCGAGGGGGTCCGAACCTGGGTAAACTCTGCGCGTCGCTCCTCGCCGCGCCCGACGCTCGAATCGGATCGGGCCCGGGTTGATCGGCTAGCAGAAGTAGAAATCTGATAGGGGTGTAATTCACTGTGGTTCGGTGAAGAACACGTCGTCAATAGGAATTTCTAATATTTTTATTCTTATTTGTAATGGTAGGGGATATGGTATCTTTTTATTAATCTGACATGGACACCTATTTCTATTATTTTTTATTCTGAATGTTTATTTTTTTATTGAACTTGATATGTACTATTTATTTTTATATTGACGTGGACTCTTATTTTTATTATTTTTAATAATTAATATTTTGTTTTAATCTAAGCCGTTACAATCTGATATTGGTTCTTGTTTTTATTATATAATAGATAGATAATATATCGATGTTTCTATATGAAATGCATACTACAAAAATTTAGACTAACACTTAATTACTGTATCTCCCAATCAGAAAGTAGGAATGCATACTTAAAATAAGAATAAAAATCCCACACGAACGTAACAAGAGACACATGAAATCAGTAAGAAAGCCCATATCACCATGCGCTCATGCAGGCATGCACTCTGTGTAACAACTAACAAGGGAGGCAGAAAAATGTCAGGAAATTACTGTAAACCCACCATGAACTGTGTAGATTAAGTAACATCTAACAAGGAGGCAAAAAAGTCGGAAAATTACTCTAAACCCTCGTTGTTTGACATGCAGACATTTTGAGAATCATCAAAATACGTGTTTTGTTAGTGCCCTTGTGGTGGCGTCAATATGGGATCAACTGAGAGTACTTCGCTCCCTGATATTTCCTGACCAAGCTTGGTGTTTTTTTGTATGGAAGAGTTTCAGGAGATGTCGGTTCAATATGTTCTTTTGAACCATTTGGAGTTCTGAAAGATGATATCATGACGATCCTAACTGCGGGTCATTTTTTTTAAAAAAAGTATATTTTTAATATAAAAAACAAGAGAATTGTCCTCTATTTAAAAATAGGAGAGAAATGTACAAAGTGGGGCTTGCTGAGGTGCAAAACAAAAGGCCTAGTGTGCCGCTTATTTGACACCTGCCGATCCCGTCCTTAGTAAGCCCAAAAATATCTAGAATTACGGTTAAGCCAATTTTTTCATAGCACTACTAAGACGACTGAAGTGATCCCCTTGTGTAGCGCGGGCATTAGTGACCTGAAGGTGCTGTCTAGCTACTAGACCAAAATGTTGGCAGTGTGGGACTAGTTGTTGGGCTCGAGAGCTGAGAGAGGTGAAGCCAAGCTGCCCTGCTCTCCCAAACCTATGTTAATCCACTTCAAACGGGAAACAAAGGAAATTTTACAATCTAAACAAGCAAGAAAATTTTTGTTCAGAAATGTTGAAGTATTTGAGTAAGACTTCATAGTGCTATGCGTGCTGAGGCCACTGACGTCGAAGACGTATTCCAGACAGGAAAAGCGTAATCGCAGAGTTTCCAAGAATGAAAGGAATTTTTCAAAAATGGATAAGAGATTTTGAAATTCATAAGAAATTGTAAAAATTTCAGGAAAATATGAAATGGGTCTCAAAAGTTTTAGAAAAATGGGAAGAACCTAATGATGGAATAAAAGTTGATATTTTATTGGATAAATGTCTCTCAATAATTCGAGAATGGGTTTCCTTAATGGATAAAATAAGAATTTGATTTAGGAAAATTCTCAGAAGAAATCGAGGAAGGTTTCTAGGGGCTTAAAAAATGTTTTTCGTGAAAATTTTTCATACTAAAATTAGGTAAATTTTGGGTATGTCACTGTTGATTGTTTTGAGCCCGAATTATAACGGGAAGGTTTCATATGAACTAAAAAAATAGGATTTTTTTTAAAAAATAAGGGTTCATGCTAGTTTTGAAAAAGTGTTTGTTAGCGGTATTAGCTACAACAAAATATTATAGACATTTAGAATAAAAAATAATAGAAAGAAGAATTGATCTTAATTTAGAGAAAGAGTTCAAATCTGCTAAAAAAATGCATAAAATTGAAATAGAAAATAATAGAAATAAGAGCTCATGCCAAATTAAAATCAAAGGATCAAACCAAATCTAGCCGCGCAAATACGCAGGGCACCATGCTTGTATATTATATTAAAGCAAAATTGGACAGAGCCACAACATTAGTCCTAAAATAATACAAATTCCCACATTAATTGGATAGAAAAAAGGTCTGCACCGTGGGTTATAGTGGGACCAGAATATAACGGTTTATATTAAGCGTGATAAATAAATCATAAAAAAAGAAATCCATGTTAACTACATAGCTATAAAAGTGAGTCCATATCAAATCCAACAAAAAAAATACAAATTCAGAATTAAAAGCATCCATATCAATTACAAAACTAAGCACGTAAATCCATGGGACGCCATGCTCGTTCACGTTAAGCCAAAAATTTCGGTGTTACATTATTGAATATTTAGTTGATGTGTCAACGAACAATATAATCTATAAATATATGATTATGTTGCAGTTCTAACATATGGCAAAAGATAAAACGATCAGTTCCTATTGATTCTGCATCTGGTATAGTTACACGACCCTTTTTCTCATACAAGTTGACATGTATGAAGATACTTCACTAGCAGGTAATGTGTATGTGTATGTAGCAAATTTCATTAGGGGCCAATGATGTAAATTGAGAAATTGAAATCGAAAAGTCAGTAGTTATAACAGCACAGAGAATTAAGGGCAATGGGATACCGTGCACTTCAATTGTTTAGAAAACTTGCTTCGATTAACCTCGATTTATATGTTCTCGACAATGGGTACTTAAGACTCGGTTTCCAACATGAATTATATGTAAAATTTTAGTAAAAGAAAATCGTATACCAACAAATGCTTTGTTTCTGCACATGCGGTTGAGCATGGATTAGCTTGTCCTGTATGTTTCCAACTAGCTACTGTTCTGGCGTTTCATCAGTCCATTCCTCTTGCTCTTGACTCGACTGCTGACCGAAATCTAAGAAGTCGGAAGGGGCATCTGTATGAAATGGGCGGATCATGGGTTCATCTGAGTTGCAAAGAATAATATGGGCATCTGTGCGAGCATTCGGGGGAAGCAACCGTTTTGCTTCTGAGTGCATCATCCCATGTAGAGACACTAGTATCAGCTTCTGGAGGGAGCTGGCCTTGGTGAGCAGAGTGTGCACCAGCCCAACCTCATTGCGGTGCCACTTGAATCTCATCATCTTTACCACCGTAAGTTTCTGCAAGCCATTCTCTGGTATCTCTCTCACCCCATTGAGAGGGTCATCTAAGGACTCAATGCTGTCGATTGGGAGCTGGGAGGACAGGGATAAAGATTCAGAATAAACAATAATGCACATACATACTGATAAAGATTGATATACTCCATATGACTAGCAAAGTAGCAAGTGATGGATTAATTCCGCGAGGGCGTATCAGGAGTCAGGAGATGACCTGCACAAAGAGCCTCTGCAGCTGAGGACAGCGGCAGTTCTTGAGTAGCGCATAGATGTGATTGATGTTGTAGGTGCCCATCTCAAACATGATCAGCTGCAGCTCTCTCAGACTCGGCAGGTTGGTCAGCTTGTGAATTTCTTTCACAAACCAGAAGTACACTGCCTGAAGGGCCAGCAAAAGCAAAGAATCCGATCCCTATGAGGAACTAAATGGACAGCAAGGCCAAATGGAATGTAGCGAAATCCAATGCGAAAGGAGGACGGATCGACCTGGAGCGCAAAGCTGCACATGGTAAGGACGGTGAGGTTTGCGAGATTTGGGAGGGCTTCGAACCATTTGTCAAACCGCATGCGATCTTTATGGCCGAAGCAGACGTAGAGGTCAGCAAACGAGGCGGTGGCCGGAAGTTCCATGGTCAAGAGGACGTCGCTGCTGTAGCGGAAGGACCGAAGCTTGTCGGATACGGTGCTGGCGTAGAGGTGGGTGAGGAGGGCGCAGTCCGCGACGGTGAGGCTCTCCAGATTCACCCCTGCAGTGCCCGTGAAGTTCATGCGGGTGATGGTGTCGCAGCGGCGCAGGCTGAGGACGCGGAGGCGGGGGCACGCCATTGTTAGATGTTGATCTCGGGCTCGGTCTCGTGACCGAGCCGGATCCAGAACCGCGCCCTGATCGGGGGTGCAACCCCTTCTACTGGTTGTGGCCCCGGTCACAGGCGCCATATAAAAGGGGGCTAGGGGCCGGCACGGACGCCAACGCATCCACGAGCCACCGCAAACCCTAGCCCCTACACCCACCGATCGGGAGGCGACCTAGTGTACTGGAACTCGCCACCGCCGCCACTCTCGTCCTCACCGACGCGATGGTCGACGACACCACCGCCGAGGAGCAGGCCGCCAAGAGGAGGAGCGGCTCCGCATCGAGGAGGAGCGCCGCCGCCAGGAGGAGGCGGCCAAGGCCGAGGAGGACCGGCGTCAAGCTGAGATCTAGAACGGCAGTCCCGCCGTTTCCTTCTCGACACCGGCCACCATCCCCTCCTTCTCCAACCCCGAAGGTACTCTCAATCCCCTTACCCTCTATACCTAATCCTAGACCGAATCGTCTCAAATCCGAAGTTTTCTAGTGGTTGGGGAAGAAAGCACTAGATCCACACCCTATAGAACCCAACAATGGTATCAGAGCGGGTTGTGCCTAACCCTAACCCTAGAACCGACCTACGGGTCAAGAAATTTAGGGAAGAATCAACGGATTTCGTGCTTTTGCGCTCGGATCCAGAAAGAAAGAGAATCAAATCGAACGAATTAAGAAGCAAATCCCCAAAATCCGAGATGAACCCTAACCCTAAATCCCCAAATTTTTCGAGCTCAACTTTTTTCGCAAGAAATCAGAGAGGGGATGGGGAAGAATAAGAAGAACAGAGGCCCTCGGGCCATACCTGGTGGTCGCCGGCGACGGCGGCCAAGGGAATCGGCGGCCATCGCCACCGACCATAGCCCTCTGCCGGCGCGTAGACGCGGGCTAAACGCGCGCCGCGAGCCGCTCGGCAATGCGCGCTGTTCACCCCACGGCGAAGGCGGCCGGCGAGGAGTCGGCGGCGCCAAGACGCCGAGTTCGCTCTCGTCGTCGTTCGCTCGGGACGGAGAGGAGAGAGAAGAGAGAGAGAATCGCTAGGGTTTTTCGGTAGTAGCGTTTTTCCGGGTTTATACCCTCCCGAAGTGAATCCTGGCCGTTGGTTTTAGATCGACGGCAGAGAGAGAGACGCGGGCGCAGCGTGGGGGAAATGGGGCGCCGTCGGCCCGAGCCTGAGTTGTGGCCTGCTTTTTTCCCACGTGAGCCAAAAGGCGGTTTAAATTTGGAAAATGAAGCGTAAAATTTTCCTTTTTTCTGTATTTTCAGATTATATGCATATATATGTATATTGTTTTCTTTTATGTATATATGCATTTAGAAAATTAGAATAGATTTAGATTTATTATGCTTGGAGCTAAGATTTTTTTAGTAATTTAGATTTTGTTTCCGCTGCTAGAATTTTATTTTCATGTCTTTTCTTTGAATAATTTGAAGCCAACGTGAATAATTATCAGAGAATTGCATGTTATGAGAATTAAATGGTATTGTCATTAATTTTGGACCAACGTTAAATTTTAATGATGGACCATGATTAGATCTGAATTAGTCCTATTTTTGTCCAACGATGAATTTAGGCTACTTGATTTTATTCTAATTCTTTCATCCAACGATGAAATTTAGAATATTGAATAGAATTGTCTCTTGAGCATGTATTAATTTTGACCAACGTTGATTTTAATTCATGCAAGAAACTTTGTTCATGAGCCTGTACTAATCCCTTTTATGTCTTGTTTCCCGAAGGCTCAAATGCTGCCATCATTCTCACTCAAATGGCAACCATTGACCCGCTAAATGGGAGTAACTACTCCACATGGCGGGAGAAGATTGACATGTTGCTTTCTCTAGCTGAGCTAGACTTCGCACTACAGAATGAGAAACCCACAGAGCACATAGAACGGGCACCGCCAAGATGAGCATAGAATGATCTGATTCAAAGCATTGATAAGATCAAGTAGGAGAAATCAAACTCGAAATGTTTGATAATTATAAGACACCTCATAGTAGATTCCATCAAGGGATCCCTCTCAGAGTGCACTACTGCCAAGGAATGCCTGGACAAGCTTAAGGCTCAGTTCACCGGGTCCTCCAAGGCGTATGCTAGCACATTGGTGAATGAATTCGCCAACATGACTTATGATGGATCTGGAGTGCGATCTTTTATTCAGAAAATGACAACCACAGTGTCTAAACTGAACAAGTACTTAGGGCGTGATTTGCCTGAAGATTTTGTGGTGCATATGATCATGAGTAAACTTCCAAAAGATTTTAGCACTTTTCATGTGCACTACAACACCACTGTCACTGACAAGTGGTCCATAGATCAACTCATGGCACAATGCACCCAAGAAGAAGAAAGGTTGAAGGGTCACAAAGGGGACTCTGTCAACTATACAAAGCAACAAGTCAAGAAAGTGAATAAGAACTCCAAGCAATCCTTTAAGAAGGGACAAAAAGGTGACTCTGGTGCATCCGGTAGCAAGACACCTCCTACCAACTACAACCATGGTAAAGGGACGAATCCAGACAAGTTTTTCCCAGTGCCCCATGACACTTGCATGTATTGCAAGGAAAAGGGACACTATAAGAAAGACTGCCCAAAATTCCTGAGGTCCCTTCTCCAGAAAGGTATAGACCAAGTCACTTTTATAGATGAATCCCTGTACTTAGAATTTTCCGCTAATGTTTGGTGGATTGACTAAAGAACAACTGTGCATGTTGCTAATTCTTTCTGAGGCTTCCGTACAATGAGGATCTTGGCAAAAGGCCAAAGAAGCGTGAGGGTAGCTGATGGGAAAGAAGCACAAGTCAAAGCCATTGGAGATCTTCCTTTAGAATTAGATGATGGTTTTGTGCTTACTTTGAGAGATGTTCTTTATGTGCCCTCTTTAAAGAGGAATTTAATTTCCGTTTCTAGACTTGATGATGAGAACATACATTGCAACTTTGGTGATCATAAATGTGTTATTCGTTGTAATAACAAAGATGTTGGTCTCGCCATTAGACGAGATATGCTTTATTTGCTTTCTCATTGCAGTGTTGTGAATGAAATTAATGCATCCGACTTTGTACAAGAAACACGTAAGATTAAGAAAAGGAAAAGGAATGATGGAGAATCCTCGTCGAAATTGTGGCATTGTCGCTAGGCCACATTTCGAGGGGAGAATGGAGCGCTTGATTAAAGAAGATATTCTCCATCCTTTAGATTTTGCAGATTTAGAACATTGCATTGATTGCATTAAAGGAAAATTTGCAAAGAAAATTAAGAAAACCGCACAAGGTAGCTCGAGAGTGTTAGAAATAATTCATACAGATATTTGTGGTCCTTTCCTAAAAAGACCATAGCGGTTTTGACTCATTCATCACGTTCACGATGATCACTCTCGTTATGGCTACATCTATCCCATAAAAGAAAGATCGAGCGTTAGATAAATTCAAGATATTCAAAGTGAAGTTGAAAAACAACTTGATTTAAAGATTAAGATAGTGAGATCGACCGTGGGGGAGTACTACGGTCGTCATACATAATATGGACAAGTTCCGAACCTTTTGCAAGGTTTTTGCGAGAAAATGGGATAGTTGCTCAATACTCGACACGGGTGAGCCTCAATGAGAATGGAGTGGCAGAAGAAGAAATCGCACTCGATGGACATGGTGCGAAGTATGATTAGTTTTTCCACTCTACCGGTTGGTTTGTGGATGGAGGCATTAAAACCGCCATCCACATACTCAACCGAAGTTCGATGAAGTCGATGCCTAAGACACCATACGAGTTATGGATGGGAAGAAGCCAACTCGAACTATTTGCATGTTTGGGGTTGTCTGCTGAGGCCAAGATATTCAACCCTACTCGTGGAAAATTAGATGAAAAGACGGTGAGTTGCCATTTCATTGGCTACCACGAGAGATCGAAGGGTTCTGATTTTCTTGTCCGGATAGACACACGAAATTTGTAGAAACGACACACGCGGTGTTCCTAGAAAATGATATGATCAGGGGGAGCACGGTACCTCGAGAAATAGACCTTCAGGAAAAGAGGACTTTTGTCCCATTTCCAATGGTTGAAGAACCATACTTCTCGATACCTGCTGAGGTGGCACCTCCAGTTCAAGCGACTGTTGTTGCAACCCCTGTTGTGGATGCTGGGCCGTCAGGCATAACAACTAACGAACCAGAAGCCCTGGCTCCAGCGGTGTTTGAGCCTGAGCCTTCGGCTCCTGCTGTGGCTGAGCCTGCAGAACCAGAACAAGAAACGATAGACAATGATCCAACGCCAGAGCAGCCTCAAGTGGAAGAACAAGATGTGCCCTTGAGAAGGTCACAAAGGGTTAGGAGATCTGCCATCCCTAACGAATATGAGGTCTATATCAGCGAAGATATGGCCTCAGAAGGAGATCCCACTACATATGAGGAAGCCATGAGAAGTCCCAATGCATCCAAGTGGCTTCTTTGCCATGGAGGATGAAATAAGATCAATGAGCGTGAATAAAGTTTGGGACTTAGTTGACATTCCTAAAGGAGCAAAGACAGTAGGCTCTAAATGGGTCTACAAGACTAAGAAAGACTCCGATGAGAACGTGGAAAGATTTAAGGCAAGATTGGTAGCTAAAGGCTTCACTCAAAGAGAGGGAATCGATTACAATGAAACTTTCTCACCAGTTTCATCAAAAGACTCGTTTAGAATCATCATGGCACTAGTTGCTCATTTTGATTTAGAATTACATCAGATGGATGTCAAGACAGCATTCCTTAATGGAGAGCTGAAAGAAAGTGTTTATATGGCTCAACCTAAGGGTTTTGTCATGAATGGAAGAGAAAAGATGGGGTGCCATTTAAAGAAATCCATTTATGGATTGAAACAAGCTTCAAGACAGTGGTACTTGAAGTTTGATGAGACCATTCGAAAGTTTGGTTTTAAAGAAAATGAAGAAGACAATTGCATTTATGCAAAGTTTAAGAACGGGAGGTATATTTTCCTAGTCTTGTATGTGGACGATATACTACTGGCTAGCAGTGATGCGAATCTACTGCTAGAGACAAAGAATTTTCTGTCTTCAAATTATGATATGAAAGATATGGGAGAGGCATCCTATGTCCTGGGGATTCAAATCCACAGAGACAGAAATAGAGGCATACTAGGATTATCTCAGAAAACATATATAGAAAATGTCTTGAAGAGATATGGTATGCAAGCATGTAATTTAGGGTCTGCTCCGATAGTAAAGGACGATAAATTTAGGAACTTTCAGTGTCCCCAGAATCAGTATGAAATAGATCAAATGAAATCGGTGACCAGTATGCTTCATTGTTGGAAGCTTAATGTATGCACAAGTGTGTACGCTACCAGATTTAGCATTCACAACCGGATGCTTGGCAGATATCGGTCGAACCGGGGAAGGCTCACTGGTGGTCGCTAAGAAAGCCTGCGTTATTTGCAAGGGACGAAAGGCCTCATGTTGACATATAGAAAGTCGAAGCCCTAGAGTTCTTGGGCTATTCAGATGCTGATAGGTGGTGCAGGACACCAAGAAGTCCACGTCGGGATATGTGTTCACTCTGGCGAGGAGCCAGTATCATGGAAGAGTCAGTAAGCAATCGATCGTTGCATCGTCGACAATGTACGTTGAATTTATAGCTTGTTATGAGGCAACAGGCGAGCCATGTGGCTAAAGAAGTTTGTATCCGGTTTGAGAGTGATCGACGGTATAGAAAGACCACTCAAGATATATCGCGATAATGAGCAAAGAGTTATTTATTGTCACAACAATAAGTCAAGTGGGCGACCAAGCACATTGACATTAAGTTTTATGTTGTGAAAGAGAAAATCCAGGATCACACTATAGAAGTTGAGCACTTGAGAACCGAAAAGATGCTAGCGGATCCGCCACTAAAGGTCTTCCACCCGGCGTGTTTGAGAAACACGAGCGGCATGGGATTAAAGGAAAACCTATGATTCGGATTAAGGGTGATCTAAACAACCGCCTTACGTAAAAGAAAGAAGCTTTATTCTAAGATAGAGAATGTATTGTAGTCAATGAGTTCAAGAGTACGTAATTGGCTATCCGTAACGCATTGGTCTTGATATGTTGATCTGTCAAGGGATGAAGCAAAGAAAGACATAGAAAGATATACAAAGATTGAGAAACAGATGAGATCGAGATCAAGGGGGAGAATGTTAGATGTTGATCTCGGGCTCGGTCTCGTGACCGAGCCGGATCCGTAATCAGCGCCGATCGATCGGGGTGCAACCCCTTCTTGGTTGTGGCCCGGTCCACAGCGCGCATATAAAAAGGGCTTAACGCAAGACGACGCCAACGCATCCACGAGCCACCGCAAACCCTAGCCCCTACACCCACCGATCGGGAGGCGACCTAGTGTACTAGAACTCGCCACCGCCGCCACTCTCGTCCTCACCGACGCGCGATGGCTGACGACACCACCGCCGAGGAGCAGCGCCGCCAAGAGAAGGAGCGGCTCCGCGTCGAGGAGGAGCGCCGCCGCCAGGAGGAGGCGGCCAAGGCCGAGGAGGACCGGCGTTAAGCTGAGATCCAGAACGGCAGTCCCGCCGTTTCCTTCTCGACACCGGCCACCATCCCCTCCTTCTCCAACCCCGAAGGTACTCTCGATCCCCTTACCCTCTATACCTAATCACTACGTTGCTGAAGTAGACGTTCCCTATCTGGACGGAGTGGAGGTCGATGACCTCGAGCATGTCAAAGGAGAAGCGGCCGATGTCCCAGGAACTGAACCTGGCGACGCGGATGCCGCGGAGCGAAAGGCGCACGAGGCTTCGGCTCGTCGTCTGGAATCGGAACCAGAGCACCCTGGTAACGCGGCTGTCGATGTGGATATCCTCGGCGGAGCAGTCGCCGGCGTATTCGAGGAAGCTTTTGAAGTGGTTGGGCTTCATCAAGGCGCTGTCGATGGTGAGGGAGAAGCGGATGAGGCGGCGGCCCGGGCCGCGGCGCTCCAGCTTCTCGAGCAGCTGCTTCAGGGTGTCCTTGGGGCCGAGGTGGAGACTGAGGGAGGAGGCGCGAGGCCAGTGCCCGTTCCAGAGATTCAGCCAGCTGCGGGACGCCGCCGCCATGCGGATGGCCGGCTTGAGGGAGAGGAAGCCCAGGATGCGCAGCCGCGCCCTCGCCGGCAGCGCCGAGATGCGGTCCACCTTCGCCGCCTCTGCTCCCACTCGTCGCCGCCTCTTCGGGACGGAGACGGCCCCGCCATTCGATCCGATCGCCGTCGCGGCTGCTGCTCTGTTCCCCTTCGCCTCTCCGCCGCCCGCTTCGCCTGCCATTTCTACTCTCGTTTCTGCGTTCCCCTTCTCCGAGAACAAGCTAGCCTCGGCGCTGGATGCGAAATTTCGAATAAAAGGTGGAGGTGTGGAGGAGAATCTTCTCGAGGCCCAGGTACCGACCTAGTAAGGCTGGGCGTGCCTAACTGCACCATATACAGAAGCGCTCAACCAAGATAGGCCCGGCTAGGGGTGGAAACGAGCCGGCTCGCTATTTTAACGAGCCTCAAAAGTAGGCTTGGCTCGAGCCGTTTAGAGGTCCGAGCTGAGTCGATCCGAGCCAAATTCGTCCGAGACCGAGCCGAGCCACGAGCCACAGGAGTTTTTGCGTTTAAAATGTGTAAACGAGCCGAGCCGAGCCGAGCCAGGTTAGAAACGTGCCGAGCCTAAGCCGGCTCGCTATTTTAACGAGCCCCAAAACTAGGCTTGGCTCGAGCCATTTAGATGTTCGAGCCGAGCCCGAGCCGAGCCAAATTTGTTCGAGCTCGAGCCGAGCTGCGAGCCACGAGCTATTTTTCCAGCTCTGGGCCCGACCCATGGACAGGCGGTGGCAAATAGAACCATGCACCGGTGGATATGATGGGCCGCAAATGGACTAATAGTCAAGAAGTTATCAAAACTGCCCCTCTCCTTATTTATCTCATACTCTCTCCATTCTTTTTTGTTTGATGCTTTTGACTTTTGAACACATCTTTAACCATTCGTCTTATTTAAAAAATTATGTAAATATATTTTTTTGTTGTGATTTGTTTTATCAATAAAGATACTTTAAACATAACTTATTTTTTTTACATATTTGCACTAATTTTTTAAATAAGACGAATGATCAAAGATGCTCACCTTAGTCCATTTGTGTTCCTCTCCTTATTTATCTCATACTCCCTTATTGAATAAGACTAATAGTACTTTCTCTTCCCTTCCTCTTTAATTATATGGCACATCTTGGACGAGCTCCACGCCACCGCCAAATAAGTCTTCGCTATCTTTGGCCTTCGGTGCGTGCCACGCCATCCTCAATTTCACCACCTCTAGTGTGTCGTTGTTGCCTTCGGCCTCAATGTCATGTTGTCATTATCGTTAAGCTCCACCTCCACTGTGGCATAGAGACTGTGGGAGGTCTCCGGTTGTGTGGACAATTAGGAGCACTGTAGCTCTTCAGCAAGCAAGGAGGCAGTCAGAGGAGCTAGCTCGAGCCTCCACCGTTGCTCGACCAATCAAGCCTGCTTCTGTATGGGGTGACTACAAATCTGTCTTGTTGGATCCATAGTCGGGGCATGGAGGAGGGGACGGTGGTGGCTAGATCGGGCGGAGATAAGCTCCGATGGAGCTTGCTGGGGAGTGGGGAGGACCGACTATGGAGGAGCGATGGCGGAGGAGCTCCTCGTGGAGAAGCATAGCAAGGAAGTGCGGCCATCGATGAGCTATGGCGAAGGATCTCTCCGTGGAGGAGAATAGCAGGAGTACGTAGTGGCCATGGAGGAAAGCACTAGGAGGACATGGAGGAGCTCATCGAAGATGAGAAAATAGGGGAAGGGCTAGAGGTATAAGGACAAGGGTAGTTTGGTCCGGAAATCTTCATAATCAAAGAGTTTTTTTTTAAGGAAATTCATAATCAAAGAGTTGCCACTTGCAATGCATGGGAGGGAGGGGCTGTTTATAATGGCATATGTCGAAAGCCTCTGGACATTGTGTACTTAACTGCAGAGAGCCGTTGAGTCACTGCATGTGGACCCAGAGGGTGGTGGGGCCCATGTGGGCTTCACATGTTAGTGGCATAACGGCTCTCTACAGTTACACCAGAGGATGCGCGCTCACGTCGAAAACATACACTTTGTAACGGATAATGGTATGTATGGAATTAACTTCCTTATTGCTGTTGAGGGGACACAGCAATGCTAGCAGTAGCTTGCAAGGCCTTAGCCCAAACTATTGTAGGCCGAAAGCAATCCGGCATGACATGGGCTTTGCAAAACCTTCTCAGGCCCAACAATTAAAGAGCAAATTCGCAATATTGGATGGCCCAAGTTACCTACAACGTCATGTAAATCTGTGAATTATGTCCTAATAAGCCCAATGTTGTCCTTTAGATTGCCCAGCCCAGCCCAGCCCAGCCCACTGACGGCATGGCCCTGACGCCGGCGCAAGGCCGGAGACTCGTGGGGTTATGGCGGTTTCTCCCACCACCGCGCCCGCACGGGCCAGTCGCCGCCTGCAACCTACATCATACTAATATCATATCACCCCGCCAATTCTACCACCCTCTCCTTCTCCGCCTCCGCCCCCAAGTCGCAACAAACAAGAGCTCCGTCGCGGTGGCACCTTGCTGCCCCTCGCTCGATCGGTCGGCTTCATATTCGTCGCCGTTCGAGCGACGACGTCGTCTCCGAGGAGGAGGGAGGAGCGGCGGAGTCACCGGCTTTTCCTCCGTCCGCTTCTCGCCGGCGGCCGCCTTCCATGCGGCTGCCGCCGCGGCCGCTGCATTCTTCGCGGTTGCGGGGATGGGGCTCGCCGGCGGCCTCCTCGGCTTCGGCGTCGGCCTCGCCATCGGCCTCACCGCCGCCTACCTCGCCTACCTCCGCTTCTTCGCTCCTCGCCGCCTCCAGGTGACCGATCACCCCTCTCTCCTCCACTCCCGACTTCCTGAGTCCTCCCCCTTTCTCATCTTACGCCACAGCGGATTGGTAATTAATCTCGCGCTTCTCTTCCATCAATCACTGGATTGATTAATTTCTCCTGATCAATCAATCGCCTCGCTCTTACCGCGCCGCGGTCAAATTAATTCAGTGCGCTTCTCTTGAGCAACTCGTGCACCATCGCGTGCAAGCGATTTGTATGCAGCATTAGCATAGCATGGCGTTCGATCTTGGCCGTGCATGCATGCTGGTTTGCTGGGTCACCAACTCCCCCCAACTCCACGGGTAGAGAGGATCTATTTGATTTGATTTGATTGGGATGTGCTTGGTTCCAGAGCTAGCTGCTTGGCCGATTGTGCGTGTGACGTGGGGAAACGGGCGATGAGTTCAAGAGTGCGGTGCTCAAAAGTCGGTGTATTTTCTTCCTTCGCTGCTGGGTTTTCCTTGTCTGACATAAGCACGTCTCTTTGGTTGGCCAGCACGTACTTTTCCAGCTTTGAATGGCTTGCCTGCAGCCTGCTTGCGTATCCGATTCCGGTTTTCCTTTGCTGTGTTCGTGATCTTCGTGATCATCCTGACCAATCGATCGCATGTTGCCAGCCAGATTTGTGCAGGTTGTGTCTTCCTGGCGAAGAAAAAAAAATTGCAAGCCAAATAGGGTTATATATTATTTTTTTTTAGCAAAGGGGCTTTTATACAATGAAATTGTCGTACTGGGTACTGCTAAAAAAAAATTTGTTGTGCTGGGTGTTTCTGAAAATTAAGCTGGAGTCGCCAAGTTCCATTCCATGGACTCAGTTGGGGTAGTCTTAATCTGGGGGAAGTTGCTATAGATAACACATGAGGTACGAATATGCCTAGTTCATGCTTGTAAAGGAACGATCTCCGTATTGGATGCCTAACTAATGAGATATTTAATTAGCATAGTATGAATCGAGCGTGAATGGTACTTTTCGTTTCATTTTGTTTAATACGATTAGAATCGTTTACTTTCGTCGGCATGTGGTTTGAGCTGAGTTACAGGTGGCTTAGCCCATAGGAATGAGAAGGACCTGGTTCAACGTGATAGAGCAAAAATCCAACATGACATGTAAATTTGCTATAGATGTAGCGCGTGCTTTGTTGAACACTTTTTGTCGTGACGAACACAAAACTTGCATTACTTACTTCATAAGAAAAGAAAGAATCAAACTCATGATGTTAAGTGAAGAAAAGTCATAACTAAAAGTTTTATGGTGACAACGGACAATGTATATGAACCGGAAAGTCATGAGGTTCATAAATCATAATCACTCTTTCACTTTGCTACCTGTGGACCAATATAACAAGCTAGCAAACAAACATACTACTCCCTCCGTTTTTTTTTATTTGACGCTTTTGACTTTTTGGTACGTCTTTGACCATTTGTCTTATTCAAAAATTTTGTGCAAAGATGTAAAAAAATAAGACATATTTAAAGTACCTCTATTGATAAAACAAATCATAACAAAATAAATGATATTTACAAAAATAATTTGAATAAAACGAATGGTCAAACGCGTGTCAAAAAGTCAAAGGCGTCAAACAAAAAAAAAACAGAGGTAGTATTAAAAACAAACACACTTTTAGGTTTAACCTAATCATCTAGACATGCATAATCTAGACGTGCACAAAGCTGCTAAGACTGCAACGTACATGTCTATCCCAAATATACTCATGCACAGTTACTACATGCTAAATCATAACAAGAAAAATAACCCGCTAGGTATGACGACAACACATACTGTACTTCCCTCAAACAGGGAAGAAATGATGATGACAGCCCCGTCACGACGAAGCTGTAGCCGAAAAAATCATGGTGACAATGGAGAGAAAGTAGTTGATGCAGTGGAAGTAGACAACAGCAAGCGGTCACATCTAGCGCTTCCCAAAAACTATATTCGTCGGCTCCCGATATAGGATCTCAACAATGAAAGGCCGTGAAAATTGTTCTCCGATTCTACGGTGCACACTAAAGCAGTGGGATGGAGCGACCTATTGCGTGGTAGCACAACAGATGGAAGTAGACTAACTTATTTTTGTTGCTCTTGCTTCTATTCTCTAGGACGGTGGTCATTCGATATTTATGGGCACTTCCAAAAATTGAGGGTTTTCATCTAGTGCGACATAAAATGACCCCCTTGGACAAGACAATGTCATCAGTTTTTGAGTAGTGACCCGTTGTATTGCTCAAGTTAGGATGATCCGTTAGCGGTTTACTGACCAAATGAAGGACAAAATGACCCGGCGAGTTACATGGCAGCAACCCACCTCATCTCTTTACCGACACTAAATCTTGAAGAGCGAAAATAAATTGTAAAAGGGAGGTGAGCACAAGGATATGTTTTTGACGGACAATTCACACACTGCATTCGCCCCGAGCACGAGCATACGTGATGTGCCCATGCTCGTGCCTGTGCCTAGCCCTGCTTGACGAGGCGAGGCGAACGAGTGTGCATGTGGGCTCTCCTTTTCTCTCTTTCCCACATGAGATAGTGGGATAGAGCACACTCCACTATTTAAGTTGGTGTCTCCCATTTCGTACTAATAGTAAGGCACTAAAGGATTCCCACTACCCCTTTCATACATGATAGTGTGCCATCTCGGCCGAGAATCCCATACATGTGGTAGTGTAATGACTAAGCATCCTGCAAGGCTGACCGATAGGGGCCCTAACCCAAACATGATAGTGTGCCATCTCGGCTGAGCATCCTATACATGTGGTGCGATTGACAGGAGCCCTAACCCAAACATTTTTGTAGGTATTGCTACTATTAGTTAGCATAGTGACAAAATCAAAATGGCACATTAAATTAGCTTAGCAGCAACCCATTGGTATTAGTACGTAGACTAGCTGTTATTTGCTAGCTTATGATATTATACAATTCCATGGACCTATGTTATTAGTAATCTATCTGAATTTCGATAGTCTTTTTATATGTTAAGATTTGTTACTAAGACTATGAGGCCATGGACTACTGTCGTGACCCCAGTACTTGTAATGGGAATCCAGCACCACGAGTTGATACTAATCCCAGTTTAGTATCTCGTGATGGACAACACGGTGGAATCATCACAGTATATTTAATTAAGGTGAAATAAGAGTAAACCATAGTATTTTATTACAAAAACAAACTGGCATACCAGTTGATAGTCCAATACAGGATTAAACATTAAGCAGAGAACATCAGAGTAATCCAATTAAATAACTATGATAAATTCCAGGGTGTCGACCCGAACACCTTAGCTAGTCTTGCGCTCCCTCGACAGGGCCTTCCTGGTCCTGACCGTAATCTGAATAAAAAATATGTCCGTGAGCAATTTAATGAGTACGCGGCTACCCAGCAAGCAGTCCTTAAACATGAATGCAGAGTCAAAGGTGGGGTTCAGGTCATTTTACCCAAATCCTATTTCTAGTCATATTTTAGTTGATCAAGTCAAGTTTTATTAAAGTGAATGCATGATCATATATCTTCATTCTCAAGTTCAACAAAAGGTGCATCTCGCACCAGGCCAATCCCAGCCTAATCTAGTCAGGTTTAGTTATTGAAAATGGTGAATCTACATGTGCAAACCTTTTCAGACACGTCCATAACCGTGGACACGGCTCTCATGATAGTTTTAACTCTGCAGAGTGTGTACAAGTTTCCCCACAAGCCCCGTCTCATCCACTAGGAGACACGGTACAAGACTGTTCCAGTCTACTACGCCCACCACTTCACCAGCCCTCTCTTTAGGTTTCCCCGGCCCGTCCGGTACACGCCGCAGAGGGGGCCCTTCAACTTATTGGTACCGACCCGGGGCGTTCCCCATTTAAGCCAATCGGTCTCAGAAACGCACCTACCCCTCAGAGGAGATTGCAAGGCTCCTCCTAGAGCAGCAGTGACGAAACGTAACCGGACAGCCTACGAGCCAGCGGTTAGTGGGTTTCATAGTGTACTAAGCAAGGGCCGAAGGCACAAGTGGCTGTACGGTAAGGTTTGGTCCAGCAATACACAGGCTTGAGTCCTTATTAGATGAGACCGTCTCATCCCCACCACAATCCCGGAAACATCACTGCCGGGTCTCCCCTAAATCAACTACAACTTTTAGTTGTTTAGGTTCTTACCGCAAATACCAACGTGAAGCATATGCCTCACCAAAACCCTTTTTATAGTGAATCCCAAGTACAATCCTACACATCTAGTCAAGGGTAGGCTAGGAAAATACAACGGGTTCACAAAGGTGGCTAAAGCATATTAATGGATGATTAACATGTCTAGGTACTCACGCCTAATTACATGCATGCAAATAATCCAGAAAGATAAACAATAGTAAATTATATTGTAAAGCTAGGATAGAATATGTAATTAAGCTTGCCTTCGAAAAACTCCGAGCTTTGAGAATCCCACACCGGTTCCGGGCAACAATCCACGCAACAATTGCACCCACCGCCTAAGCAGAATAACAATAAACAAATAAACAGCAACATCAATACAGAGAAAATAATTATTAAATATACAGAAAAATTCTAGGATTTAAATATGATTTTTAGGCTCCAAAATCATCCAATTTGGAGTTACGGAGCTCCCTAAACAATTCGGAGAAGTTTCGGGCTAAATAGGAAAATCTAGGAAAAAGAAAACCCAAATAAACACTAAACGGGCCGAACCGACCGAACCGGCCCAAATACTCCCACGCGCTCGGTCCAGCTCGGCCCAGTCCGGCACGGCGGCGTTTATCGACAGTGGGGCCCTTGGGCGGTGGTGCAGCCGATCGCGAACAGGACCCAGCGATGAGAGGCTACGAAGCGCTGGCGTGGCAAACGACGCAGCGATGGCGTGGCGGCGACGTGGCGACAAGTGGCCATGACGTGGCGTGCCACGTGGATCTCAGGGCCGGTGTGGTGCTGACGTGGCGCGACACGTGGCCGATGACGTGTCATGCCACATGGCAGTGGTGTGCTGGTCTAGGGTGACGTGGCACGGGCGGGCCCGCCGGTCAGTGACCACGGCGTGATTCACGCGCGTGCGCGTAGCACGTGGCGCCACGCGCGTCGCGCGCAGGCGAGGCGAACGGCCGCCTCGACCAGCGGGTCCACGGATTGACCGGCCCGCGAGTCGTGGCTTGGGCTAGATCTCGCTCGGGTGAGGCAAGCGGCGCCCTTATCATCGGTGGGTCTGCGAGGACACGCGGGCGCGATCCTATTGGCGGCGCGGCGAAGCGAACGGTCGGCGACGCCGACAAATGACGGGTCCCACGGACACGCGTCGGTACACGGTTGGCGCAAGGTGGCGGCGCGGTCGGAACGCGCGGCTAGTGTGTCCCACGACGACACACGCCGGCTGCGTGATTTGCGCCGTTTGCGCTGGTCCCGCCCGACGCGGTTTGCGGACCCTGGCGGCGACAGCGTCGCGACGGCGGTTGAAGGGCGGCGTGTCTTGCACGCGCTGCGCGCTGCGGTGGCGGCGGCGCTGGGCGGCGTGGCGGCAGCTGGTTGGCTCCAGATCTCCCGCCGGCGGTGCGCACGCCGAGGATCTCCAGCGACTGTGGGATCAGTGAACTACGGCGAGCTCTAGCGGACGGGATACAGCACCGATTGGGGCGATCCGCATATGCATTTTGTTCGTCTCGACGAGATCTATCTACTGGTACCATCTACATGACAAATTACCAACGGGAAAATGGGGTTTACCTTGAAAACGTCCTCGGGAGGGAGTGTCTTGAGCCGTAGGGTTTAGGTGTGGGGGTGGGGAGTGGAGTGGTCGGCGAGAAATAGTAGGTTAGGGTCTTATAGTGGTGTAGGGCGCAGGGTAGGGCCTTTGGCCTTCTTGGGTGGGCTCAAAGTGCTAAACTCTCCAATATGGGCCCTTAATCACATGCTAAACTAGCCCATTAGCACTTAACTCGAAATTTAAACTGATGCTAGCTGCAAAATATGAAGAATTACCTAGGTTTTCTTTTGAAAAAATATTGGGACACCTAATAATTTTATTAGGATGTCACAACTACGAAAGCGTCATTGCAAGCATGACATTGAATTGCTAGATTGGCAAGGTAGCAAGGAGTACTGCAAGCGATAGCGGTAGCCACTTCCAAGGACCCACCATGCTAGCACCACCGTGACGCCACTTCCTCACCGGCATATCTAGCCATGGTCTGATCTATTGAGGCTAAACCTTGTGACCGGTTGACTTATTTCCTAGATTCCCGTCTTCATGGTCCGGCCATTCTGGTGAATTAGCTGATTGGCACGATGCTGTTGGCGATGACCGGTGACGACGACGCGCTCCGGTGACCCCCAACTCTGCCTAATTTTTTTTCTAAATCTGAAGTTTTTATATTTTATCTCTTCACTTCTGCATAATTGTGTGTTTAGCATTGTTGGTGCAATATGTCTGTTAGAAAAAATCTATTTGGGTGTAAAAAAAAGCATGATCAAGAAATATTAAAATAATGAACCAATAAAAAAGGAGCCATAAAATGATTTAATGTCAATGTTAGTTCTTCTACACCAGCGATAACACCACTTGTTTTACCTCGCCCTAGGCCCCCAAAATTTTTGGATCGGCCCTGGCGTCCCGGTCAAGGATCTCGTAGCTTAGGCCTGGTGGTGGATCTAGCCCGGTGAAAACAAATCTGATTTGTTTGCTACATGGTATGGTCAACTCTTGGTCGAGCATCCCAGCACGGTTATAGCGGCCATTCATGATTGAGCACCCCACACGACGGTGATGGCCAATGCCCTTCTTCTAGCATTTGGTTGAGCATCTTGGATGACAGTGCTTTTGTTGACTAGGCTGAGCTTAGCATGGCCTGCATTGCGGTCAACAACTGTGGCAATTAGCGTTTAGGCCATGCGTCCCATTTGACCGTGGCTATGCAAACGAGTCAGGGTGCGTAGTGGTGTGAGTACTGGTGTCTATGTGACCTACCTCTTGGTATAGGATGTCGTTGTGTTTCTCCTTCCCCCACTCTCTCACCTCTCCCCCTATTCCTCTTTCTCTTGTATTTTGTACTGTTGTCTCCTCCTTGAAGAATGACAAAGCTCATGTCATTTGTGTTTAAACAAAAGTAAATTAGCAGTTATTATTTGTGTAGTTTCACTTTGAAACTATGCAAGATCAAGCCAACATTATTCATAGTTTTCTAATGGCCCTTTTCTTATGGACAAGTACAGGTGTCAAATTATTCTGTAATCTGATTATTCATGATTTTTTTTTTTGCAGGATCCTGTCATTAGATCTCTGCGAGATTTAGATTATGAGACATTGCAGACAATAATACCTGATATTCCATTATGGGTGAAGAGCCCAGACTACGAACGGGTGCGTGCCCGGCAAATTACTGTTCCAATTATTTACTTTTATTGCTTTTGGCCCTCAATCTAGTGGGTCCCAATGACCACTAATATATGCAAAAGTATTTAGATAGGAACATAGAAACAACTGTAATTAATTTGTTACAAATTTTTTTAATAATAATTACATTGCAGATCCATACTAACGTCTAAGTTGACATGTATTTGAAAATGGAGGAACTTGAGGTAGAACTGAACTAACATTGTTTATTGATTTTTTTCATGCAAATTTGCTATACCTGATTGATCGCGTATTTAGTTAGGATGTACAAAGATGTTTGCTTGCTGCCTTGTTGGTAAGTATGCCAATGTGTAGATAGTAATGGGTTTTGTATTTCAAAATCGTTAAGTATGAACGATGTAGATTCCGTTCTCAAATCTCAGCGTTCAATATGAAAATTGTTAATTGATCCATCTTTATGAAAATTATTAACTTGACTATAATTTTTTGAGGGAAAGCTTGACTGTAATATTATATCATTTCATTGTATTTACAGGTTGACTGGATGAACAAATTTATTTTCTGTGTGTGGCCTTTCCTGGATAAGGTTCTTTCAATTTTCATATGGCCTATTTGGTACTATTAGTGTGTGATACTCATTGCTTGGTCATTGAAGTTTGTATCAAATTTAGTTATAGGTATGGCCAGTATAAACATATTTCGTTTGCTGCATTGATCTCAGGCAATATGCAACACAATAAGACGTGTAACAAAGCCAATGTTTGATCAATATATTGGACAATATGGTATTGAATCAATTGAATTTGGACACTTAACACTTGGAGCTCTTCCACCTACGTTCCCAGGTTTGTATTTTCTCTTGGAGCACTTATTTTACTTGTGTAATCTATTACCATAACTACATAAAAAGTGATGTTTTCCCATTCTCAGACAATTCAAGTTTGTGATATGAATAGATTTAGTACATCATTTAAAAACATATTATCTAAAATATTGCTCAACTGGGTGTCCCTGACGATCCTAGAGGGCGCTACGTCTTAGGTGGCTTGGGCACAAGCAAATGTCCCCCCTCCACCCTGCGATGATGTTTTTTTTTTTTTAACAATGGCAGAAGAGCTGCCCAGTATATTAAAAAGAAGAAGAAGCAGTTACAAGGTGGGGGGAGTTTACGGCCCCTCCCCCAGGGCCACACACACACTCGTTACGTTATTACAAAGGGAGCTCCTGTGGCAGCCCAAAGCCGCAGGTCATCGGTTAAAGCGTTCATGAATATCGTAGCCGGTCTTTCCTCCTGGCGGAAGATGCAGTTGTTCCTCTCGAGCCACAGATGCCAAATGATTGCAACTGAAGCTGAGAGCGAGGCTGTCGATTGGGTTCCTTGCATGATGTCCCACGCCCACCAAAGTTCGACCGAGTTTGCCTGACTCCATGTCGAAGGATCTAAAGCAGGGATGTTAAGGAAACGGACAACCTCTCGCCACGTCAGTTGCTCAAGATCTTGAAGGAAGAGGTGCTCTGGGGTTTCAGTTGCGTTTACGAGCACGTAAGTAGTTGTTGGGCGGTGACGTCAAGCAAAGTCGTCTGCTGTGAGAACCCTCTTTTGAAGCGGCGTCGGAGAAAAAACTTGCACTTTGAGGGTGCCCAAACCTTCCGGACTTTTTGGAGGATCGGCGTGGGATGCGACCAACGAATTGTAACAAGTAAGCCGATTTCACCGAGAAGTCACCATTTACGAGAAGCGCCAGTTGAGTGGTCTTGATCTTTGGGGTCCATGGGACTGGGCAATTCTACCGAGCAACGATAAAAGCTCGAGCACCAATTGAAATTTGAAGTTGTGACGCAGATCCGAAATCCGCTTGTTGTTTGTGATGGCATCACGGACGGATCTGTTTTCCTCCCGGAAGCTCAGAGAGTTGAGGCGATGGAGCTGGTCTTTGTCTGGAGAGCAGTGATCCTCCCAAAAGAGAAGAGAGGAACCATTGCCCAAGGTGATTGAGGTCCCGGCCTTTAGCAGGGCAGCGTCGGAAATAGGGTTGCTTGCAAAAAGTGGAGCCCAGGCCAGGTCGGGGGATTTCTTGCTTAGGAAAAGCCAGCGCAGACGCAAGACCCGAGAAAAGCGTCTAAGATCCAGGACCCTGAGGCCACCCAGGGAGGTCGGGGAGCAGACCGTGCTCCAGTTGACTCTACCCCCTCCTCGCGCTGTGTCTGCACCAGCCCACAACCAGTTTCTTCTCAGGGCATCAATCTTCTTGATCACCGAGGGGGGCGGTTGGATGGTTGAAAGGATATACGAAGACAGAGCCGAAAGCACTGCCTTAAGCAGGGTGAGGCGACCCCCTTTGGACATGTGCGACCCTCGCCACCCGGCAAGTCTTGAGGCCACTTTGTCGATGAGTGGTTGGAAGTGAATGTGTCGTAGGCGCTTCACTGACAGGGGCATACCGAGGTACTTGATTGGAAAGGTTGACCTTGTGGCGGGGAAATCCTGTAGGACAAGATCGAGGTCCACGCCGTTGCATTTGATTGGCACCACCTGACTCTTGGAGAAATTGGTGCGGAGACCGGAGATGTCGCCAAACAGACGGAGAATGTCGTGGAGGGCTAAGACATCCTTCTTTGTGGGGTTGAGGAAGATGGCAGCATCATCGGCAAAAAGAGAGATCCGGCATGTCCCCGATTGGGAGAGAGCTCTGCCTCGGTGGCCTTGTTAAGAAGAGCGACAAGCGGTTCGATGGCGATGTTGAAGAGAAGGGGGGATAGCGAGTCTCCCTGGCGCAAACCTCGACTATGATGGATGGTGTCGATTGGGTGACCATTAAGGAGCACCCTGGAGGAAGAGGAAGCCAAGGAGAGCGCCATCCAATCTCGCCATTTAACGCCGAACCCGCGCGCACGGAGGTTGTCCAGGAGGTAGGTCCAAGAAACAGAATCGAAAGCTTTCTCGAGGTCCAACTTGAAGAACAGAGCCAGGGTGTTAGATCTATGGAGAGCTTTTGCCCTGCTCTGGACAAGGAGGAAGTTATCCTGAATGTGTCTTTTTTTTATAAAGGCACTTTGGAAGATGGAAATGAGGTCACCCATAAAGGGGGCCAAGCGGGTAGCAAGGATTTTAGTGAAGAGCTTCCCCACGCTGTGGATGAGACTGATGGGCCTGTAGTCGGACGGGGTTTGCGGAGAGTCTATTTTTGGGAGCAGCACGATGTGCGCGCTATTAACTGACTCGAGCCCAACCCCATCGAGGTTGAAAAGAGACTGTAGTGCAGCAAGAAGGTCGACGGCGATGAAGTCCTAGCACAACTTGTAGAAGTTCCAGGTGAAGCCATCGGGACCCGGGGCTTTGTCGTTGGGAAGGGAAAAGAGGACTTCCTTAAGCTCCTCCAAGGTGAGCGGGTCCTCCAGGGAGGATAAGTCCACAGAGGGGAGATCCAGCAGATCCCAGTTGAGGGCCCGCGACGAGCGTGGATACCGTTCGGAGGAGCCATCCCTAAAGATGTTGCTGAAGTGAAGGTGGAGGACTTGAGCCATATCTTGGAATTCGGTCAGCAAACCATCCTGGCCCTGGATGGAGTGAATTTGGTTTCTTCTGCGGCGGCCATTGGCTCTCAGGTGGAAGTACTTAGTGTTTGCATCACCGAGTCTCAGCCAGTTGACGCGGGAGCGTTGTTTCCATTTAATTTTCTCGATGGCGCTGAGCCCCAGCAAGCGAAGCTTGAGCTGTTTTCTGAGGCCAAGCTCATCAGGAGAGAGAGGGCGCCTCTCCATAGCCACATCGAGGAGACGAATGACCTCTGCGACGATAGAAAGTTGGGTCTTAGTGTCCCCAATTTGGGAGTGAGACCAGGTGCGCAGCACCGAGGCAAGCCTGGAGAGCTTCCACTTGAAGCGGGGAAGCGGGTGAGACGGCAGGGAGGTAGAGGCCAGACCAGATCTGCCAGTGCAACCTCCCGAAAGCCTTCCATACCCAGCCAGAAATTTTCGAAGCGGAAGCGGCTCTGAGGTCGGGGAAACCTTTCAGCTGTGAGCAGCAGAGGGCAGTGGTCTGATGCGGAGGAGGACAGCGGGAGTAGTGAGCACGAGGGGAAGAGTAGCTCCCACCCCGAGTTAGCGAAGGCCCGATCTAACCGCACGAGCGTTGGATTGAATTGCTCGTTGCTCCAGGTGAAACGCCGCCCTGAGAGGTGGATTTCTCGCAGTAGGCAGTCATCCAAGGTTGTCCGGAAGCTGTTCATGAGCCTACGATTAAGGTGGAGGTTGTTTTTGTCTGAGGTTTTATAAATGAGGTTGAAGTCTCCGAGGATCAACCAGGGGCCCGTGCAATGGGCAGCGATGGCCTGCAGCTCTTGTAAGAAAAGCAGCTTCTCGGTGTCGTTGGTGGGGCCGTAGACGTTGGAAATCAGCCAGCTTTGCGAGCCATCGCCCCCGGAGACCTTGGCGGAGATGGAGTGTTGGAGTAGCAGAGGCTCAGACAGCTGTACTTGCTGGTCGTCCCAATAAAGCAAAGAGCCTCCTCTCGTCCGTGAGCCGTAGTGGATGAAACCACAAGCTCGTGGGCCACGCACATCCATAACGGTTTGGTGGGAGGGGTCGGCAAGTTTGGATTCTTGAATTGCAAGGATCGTCGGATGCTGTGCCCGAACGAGGGAAGCCACGACATCACGCTTAGCTGCGGAATTGAGACCGCGAATGTTCCAGCTGAGGATCTTCATTGGGGAAACAACACGAACACACTGACAAAGCTATGGGGAGGATGCGAGGAGAGGCGGCCTGATCCCACACAGGGGAAGGTTGAGACCGCATCCAAACCCAACCCGGACAAACAGGGAGCACTGCGCGCAGACAGTTCACTACAACAGGCGAAACCACATGCAGGTGGTTGAGGGGACTCAAAGGGAAAAAGAAAAGGCCCACACGCAGGTGGGAAGAAAACATCGAGGCACGCAACATCAGGACCGGGAAAGCACCAAGGCAAAGGCGGACCGAAAGGCCTACAGGACAGGCAGAGGGGTCTCTAGCCCGTCCGCACCCAACTCCGATAGGCAGGCAGAGGGGCGAGACAGTCCGCAGAGGTCGAAGACTGCCGCAATAGCGTCGGCGCCCAACGAGGTAGCGGAGAAGAGCGCCTCCAGCTGGGCCGTGAGGCCGTCGACGTCGGTGGAAGGGGCCACACCTAGACGACGCGCGAGGAGGCCCTGTGCCCTGCGGATGGCGGGCACCGAAGAGGATCCTGCCGGGGCCGAAGTAGGGCGGGCAGAGGCGAGCCGGGCACTACGCCTGGCCGGAGCGAGGTCCTTGTGAAGGGAACGACGAGGCTGCGGGGATGGCTGAAGCAGGGTGGCGGTGGCAACGGAAGCTACACCGAGGAATGGCAGGTGGGGGGGCCGGAAGGGTGGCCTCAAGGTCCATCGGATCGAAGGATGGAGTCGGTGGATCAAGGGATGGAGCTGGCAAGGTGGTGGGCCCTGGTAACAACAGAGAGGTGGAAGGGAGCAAAGGCTGGGACACCCGGTCCAGCAGGCCTCTCTCAACCAAAGGCCCAGGCGGAGACAGAGTACTCGGCCCAGCCGAGGGTGATCGTGAGGTGTGAAGGAGCGTAGGCTGAAGAATCCGGCCCGGCTTGCCATCCCCAATCAAAGGCTCAGATGGGGACAAATCACCCGACCGAGCCGAGGACGAGGAGCCGCGAAGGAGGCTTATGGGGGAGAGGCCACCCGCGGGAGGTGCAGTGGGGCCTGTGGCATCAAGCAGGCCCAGATCTGGGAGAGGAGTTGACTCGGGGAGTGGAATTTGAATCCCGGTCCCCGAGGATTGACCTGACAAGCCGCAGCGGCGCAGCAGCATGGGCGCCATGGCGGGTGGAGCACGAGATGCGGCACGGCAGACGAGGCGACGCCGATCCGGCCAAGGCAGCGACGGCAAGACGGAGGAACCAGTGCGATGGATGCGGCGCCGCAGCTAATGGAGGAGGAGGAGTGAGTCGTCGGCGAGCGGGAGCGAAGGCGGAGGGGTGAGTGCGGCGATAGGCGGCGATCGTGGTGATCGTGGCGAGGAGAGGCGCAGCTGGTGGTGGTGGCGGCCAGCGTGGTGGCGGCGCTGGCGGCGAAAGCAGCCTCGTCCACCACCTTCTCGCCGGCGAGGCGTGAGAGAGCGCGCGCGCGCCATCGCTCCTTTCCGTGGCGGCGGGGGAGATCACCGTGGCGGCGACGAGGATGTCCGTGGCGGCGGCGGGGATGGCGTTTGTCGTCCTGTGTCGCGTTATCACTGTCGCTATCGATGTGGCGACGAAGCGGGAAGATGAGCGAGCGGCAGGCTTGGGGCGGCGCGACGGCTGACGGCAACGGAGCCGAGTCCGGCTTCCCGAGCTGCCAGGCGAAGGGCGGATAGATGAAAGGCGCGCCGCCGGCGACACGGGAGGAAACATGGGAGTAGTCCTCCAAGGTGCCGAGGTGGATGAGGAGCGGGTGAAGAGTGGCCGTTGGCGGGCGCGGATGCGGATGCGGCGCGCCGGCGAGGCGGGCGGGGCCGCGCACCCCTCCGCGGTTCGGCTCCATGTGCTCGGACTAGTCGACGAGCTCCAGCTCAGCCTCTAGTGGGATGCATGCTGGGTGGCGCGTCCAAACCCACACACGGTAGGTGGCGGTGTCGAGGCGGTGGCGAGTCTCGTGGTCGACGACGTCCACACGGCCAACTCCGGCGAGCAGGCGGTCAACCACCGCTGTGGACCACGCGTGAAAGTGGAAGACCTTCAATGAAGAGGAGTGCACGGAAGCGCACAGCGGTGAGCGCGCAGCCCGAATGGAGGTCGCTAGGGTAGGCCTCGAGGTGGAAGTCTCGCCCATTCGCGTGGAATGAGCGGCTGGCGACGTGGCGCGCTTGCTCTGGGCGGTTAAACCGTGCGAGGAAGCGCAGATGGGCGAGGTGGGTGATGGAGAAGTCGGAGAAAGGGACGTCGGTGAAGGAGCTCACGAGCGTGGCGACCACGCTCGTGTCGAGGTGCGGCCCGCGGGAGACGACGATGTTGACGGCGGTGCGGTGGAGGACGCCGGCGTCCGCTCTTATCTCATCCGTGACCTCCAATGTCACGTGGGTGGACGGAGGGTGATCCGCGGCGAAGGGGACGCGGCGAGGCGGTGCCATGGCCGGCGGCGGCGGCGGTGGACGAAGCAAGGGAGCGGTGGAGTGGGCGGGTTGCCTGACCCGTTGGCGATAGTAGCGCTCTGTGTGGCCGAAGCGGAGGCAGTGGCGGCACCGCACTGGATCGCGGCACACGGAGGCGCGATGGTCACGGCTGAGGCACCGGAGACATCTGCCTTTAAGGCTGAGAGCAGGGCGGCGAGGCTGACGAACTTCGCCATGCGCATTGACTGCGCGAGCTGGAAAGGGTTGAAGCAGCTTCCGCCGGCGACGTCTCGGGCGGACGACCTCCCAATCTGGGAGGGGCTGGCGCAACGACGACGGACCGGAGCGGGGGGCGTTGGGCGCATTGATTGGGCGAGCTTTGAATGTGCGGGAGGGCGGGCGGCGCAGTGAAGGCGGGGTGGCGCAGCAGCAGCAGACGATCTTGGTGGCGACCGAGACGGGAGGCGAGGAGGAGAGGCGGAGCGGCGCGGCTCCCACCGGCACCAAGCGGACGGCGGCGAGGGTGACATGACGGGGCAGCGTAGTAGGTGGAGTTGAGGCAGAGCAGGGGACAGGGAGGCGGTGGAAGCCGTTGCCGGAGTGACCGGCGGCTGGGCGGCGGCGTCGGTGGTGACCGGAGCAACCAACGGTGGGGCTGCGTGGTGGTGTTTGGAGCTCGGGCCAGCCTCGGCGGTGGGGAAGACCGAGGGGGGCGAGAGGAGGCGGGCGGCGGCGACGGTGGTGGGGGAGACCGAGAGGGGCGAGGGAGGCCGAGGGGGGCGGTTGGAGCTCAGGAGGACGAGGAGGCCGAGGGAAGGCGGCGTCGGTGGTGGATGGGCGGCGGCGGCGATGGGGAGACCGAGGGGACGAGGGAGGCCGAGGTGACGAGGTGGCGCTTGAGGTCGAGGCCGAGGGCGAGGAGGCGGCGGTGGCGGCGGCGGCAGTGGCGGCGGGGGCGGCGGAGGCGGTGGCTAGGGGAACCCTAGTCGCCCCGCATGTCGCACGAGCTTGGGCTGGGCCTGTTCCAGTGTCGCGAGAACGAGCAGTCCGAATTCCGATATGGTTGTACACATACAGGGACCCTCTAGCGATAATTGGCGCTACCCTGCGATGATGTTGATCATGCCCTTTTTCGAGCTATAACTATGTGACCATTGGTGAGGGTACTTCCAAGAATTTCTAACATGACATGTGGCTACAAGGTGAAGCCCTAGCTTTTATCGCACTGCATCTCTACGACAACCCGACACGACAGTCTTTGTGGCGAAATCACTTCCTTCCGCAATGTCTTCACCCCGACGAGCCTCATGGAGTAAAATTAGCCCCATGACACCAATTCTTATGCCAATTTTATGTGTGTATGACATGTGGGATCATCTAAATCGAAAGTGGACCCAAGTATTATGGAGTAAGTGTGAATTTTAAAGAGTGTCACGAGAGTAAATGCCTTGGAGTTTGCCTCGCTTTGGGTCAAAATCGACATAGTCTAGACTAGCACACTCTACCTTGGAAGGGTTGGCCCCATAACAATGCCTGTACCTTGTGCAACACTAGCCTTGAGATTGCCCAGCACATTTGTTTTGAGTGCCCCT
The DNA here is from genome assembly GCA_036346415.1 of Raddia guianensis. NCBI lineage: Eukaryota > Viridiplantae > Streptophyta > Magnoliopsida > Poales > Poaceae > Raddia > Raddia guianensis. Next base: position 3,188,691 of record CM070539.1, on the reverse strand, counting down.
TCTCTCGGATATGGGTCGTGCTCCTTGCTGGCCTAGCCACCCCACCCCCTCACTGCCTTTGTGGATTTGTAGGCGGCTCAATGCAAGTGGTCAATTAAGACGCAAAAATGGTCTTTCAACGTTTTCTGCATCTCTATTCTTTGGATCCTCTAGAAAGAGTGGAATCGAAGACTTTTTTAGAGGGTCACCTCCTTCACCGACCAAGTGATAGATTCGATTAAAGATGACAGCACCATATCGTTGTTAGGCGAGTTTAATTTTTGCCTTGGGAGAGATATGATTAGCAAGTAGTTGTGAGTATCCTGGCAGACCCGAGGTGCCCCCCTCTTTTTGCACCTGTGTATAACCTAGTATTGTACATCATTTCTTTTTAATAAAATGGTACTGCTCCTGCTCATTCAATCCACTCAATTTTGCTAACCTTCACATGATCTTAATATAATATTTCTTAAGTTTTTTTAGAGGGAATGACTGGTTAAAATATTACTGTGTCAAACTCATTTAGTCCATTACACCATTTAAAGCTGGGGTGTTTATATTTTACTGAGATTCAATGGTTTTGAATTACAGGGTAGAAGAATTATTATTTTATTTGGATTCAATAATGGCTTAGCTTATCAACCTTTCTTTAGATACTCCACATGTTTCATCTTAAGAAATTTTCCTTATATCCCTGTTTAAATAAACAGGAGTTAAAGTTTACGAGATGCAAGAAAAAGAATTGGTAATTGAGCCTGTGATTCGGTGGGCCAGCACGGCAAATGTAATTGTGAATGTGAAGGTGCACTCTTTGAATATGTCTGCTCAGGTTAGCTTTGTCTCTAGCTCCATTGTACAAGCAAGACTTGCTAGCCCTCTGACGTGATGTCATTGCTATTTTCAGATTTTCGATTTACATATAACGCTTAAACCGCGTGTGACTCTGAAGCCACTTGTGCCAAGCTTTCCCTGCTTTGCTAATTTGTGTGTTTCACTAATGGAGAAGGTATACTTTTGATCTTAGTGTGCACATCTTTAATAAATAAAACTAACTCAAGCTTTGTAACGTAAAGCCACATGTTGACTTCGGATTTAAACTGCTTGGTGGAGATGCAATGGCAATTCCTGGCTTGAATCAATTTGTCCAGGTAATTGCTTTTCTGAACTCTTACATAATATTGCCAGTGTATACTTATTAAAATAACTACCAAAATAAACCTCTTAAAGCTCCATGTTTCCTGTCTCTATTATTATTTCTTGGAAAATGTCTTGCCGCGTTATTATTAGTATGCCATGTACTATGTTCTCGATTCATAAAAAAATTATATATACATTGAACTTTATGGACTTAAGATGTCTCTTTTCTCTGTCACACAGGAACAAATATCAAAGCAAATTTCAAATCTGTATCACTGGCCTAAGGTTTTACAGATTACTGTTTTAGATGGTGCAAGGTGAAATTCTTGACTAATGATAGCCAAATAAGTATACATTTGTAGCTTAACCTTTTTTTTTTTGGTCACAGTGGAAGTTGCTGGATGAGTTTGTTCTAACTTCACGCATAAAATTGCATATGAACTAAAATCGATATGAATTTAACCCTTCTTGATAATCTTCAATTTCATACATATTTCTGTTTGACATTCATTTAGGAGGCAAGAGAGAAGTTTATTTTAGCAAAAAGATAGAGCTCTGCCATTCCATTAAATAAGAAATAACTGTACACTTCTATTTGATAGTAATCCTTGAGCCCTGCTTAAAGATAAGGCACTTCTATTTGATTAAGGAAACAACATCCCCTAAAAAAGGAATGAAACAAAGATATCCTTGAGCCCTGTTTAATTCTATTCGATAAAGCAAATAATATATATTTCTGCTTTATTGAGTGAATGAAAATCATATTTCTAGTTACATCACCTCATACAGCTTTTTTTAGCGAAACCTCATACGTACAGCTCAAACAAGTCTTAATTTTTGTTCTGTACTTTCTTCGATTTAATCTGGACCTTTTTTCGATTAACTTAATTTGATTTGGACCTCAACATTTATTATTTATATGGACCACGTTGCAGTGGTGCTACAAATAAACCAGTTGGAATTTTGCACGTAAAGGTAATTCGAGCCATGAATCTTCTCAAGATGGATTTTCTTGGCAAATCTGATCCCTATGTGAAGCTCCGTCTGAGTGGTGAGAGATTGACTTCAAGGAAAACCTCCGTTAAGATGAGCAACCTGAATCCTGAGTGGAATGAACACTTCAGACTCATAGTCAAGGATCCTGCTACACAAGTTCTTGAGCTTCACCTATTTGACTGGGAAAAGGTTTTAACTTTGCTGTATGCATCTTATCTTGTGTATGTTTTAAAACCCTCAAACGCTAGCGTAGAATATTTGATTTGTCTCTTCATTTCGATGAACAGCCTTTAACTACGTTTTTACTACATTTTTCATTGGATGGAGATAATCAACCATATCTGCTCTTCCAACTGGGCAGGTTAAAATGCATGATAAATTGGGTATGCAAGTAATTCCACTCCGCTCGCTTACTCCATGTGAGAGCAAGTTGTTCACACTCGACCTTCTTAGAAGCATGAACCCAAATGATCCACATAACAAGAAGAATAGAGGAAAGCTTGTTGTTGAGTTGACATTTGATCCATTCAGAGATGAAAATAGCAGGATAGGTGAAATTTCAGATGTTGAAGGCAATGTCAGCATACGAAGGGACATCCCATCCAATGGAGGGCTGTTGTTTGTTTCACTAGAAAATGCAGAAGACGTTGAAGGGAGGCGTCACACTAATCCATATGCCGTGGTCCTATTTAGGGGAGAAAGGAAGGAAACTAAGGTTTGTTTTAATTATATTCCTTCCATGCCTACTTTGTTTTTAATTTTCAGAATTAGGGTTGTGAAACATAGCACTTTTGCCTTCTTTTGAACCATATCTGTCTTTTTGGCTTTTTTCTCACAAGGTTAGGTTATCATGGTAATTTACCCTGTTCATTCCCTTTTATATGTCATGGATGCAATTAACTAATTACGTGAATTTGACTACATTAGTTACTGTCCAGAGCAAGTAGGGTATCTTTATCTAGTAACTGGTAAGGATTATTACAAATCCAGTTCTTTAACCAAAAGAGACTACGACAATTTATTTAGCCAAAATCAGTGTGTCAATTTCTACGGGTGGAAGGGAGAGGGTTATGGTACTTGGGACTATCACTGCAGATTAACTTGCACAAAACTGAACTGTCGAATTTATTCACCAACTAACAATTGAGTAACGGTAACGTTCAGAGTGGGTTGTAGAGCTAGTTCGCTTTCATGAAAAAAATGTCAAGGTTATTACCTTGCTAAGCAGCTGAATGCTGACAGTTAACTGAAAAACCGCGCCAATAGTGACTTGTCTGCGCAATTTGGCGTACGGAGCTAATTTAGAATCTCTGTCATGACAATATTTGCTCGGCTGCTCCTGTTTTCATACAAAGACATGTGAACTTCACAGTCCAATTCATTCTAGGAATAGTGTGCCTTCTGAATAGAAACCTGAACCATGACCCAGTCAACGGTGACAAGAGATCTGAAACAGTACCTGTAGATGATTAAACTGCAACCCACAAGAAGTTGTATCGTATATATTGCTTAACGCCTCATGCAAACAGACTATTACTGATATTCTTTGGAGCTGAAATCTTGAGCTTCACAAACCAAAATCAGCAGTATTCAGTCTACTGTCTACGCAGTCTAGCTACCAAAAACCACACCTCATTTACCGTGGATTCAAGGTCGTATGCACTTTGCAGGTAATCAGGAAAACAAGAGATCCAAGATGGAACGAAGAGTTCCAGTTCATGGTGGACGAGGCTCCGGTGGATGATAAGATCCACATCGAAGTCAGAAGCAAACGCCGCGGGCTTCCCTTTCTCAACAAGGTCAAGCATGCTTGATATATACCTGTAGGCTGCATCGGTTTTCTCCTTTGATAATCTCCATGCCATCTAAAATCAATCCCTGTCAATCCTTCCAGGAATCACTGGGGCATGTGGACATAAACCTAGTCGATGTCGTGAACAATGGCCGGATCAACGAAAAATACCACCTCATCAACTCGAGGAATGGCAAGATACACATCGAGATCAAATGGAGCACTGTGTGAGTGTGATCTGGCCTGCACATACTTCTCGTGGGCCTGTACGTCGAGACTTTAGGCCCTATATGTTTTTCCTGCCCTCTTTTTTGGCCCATTTTAGCGTGTTGCAACGTCAGGAAGCAGCGCTGGTGGTCGTGTATTCGTGTGTCTTGTTTGTAACATAAAAGGCGCTGCCTTTATTTCACTGTGCTTGGGTCGCGTTTGTCATGAGCACTTGAGCAGCATCTTTTCACTTTTGGTAGCATTAGCATGCACTCCATGAGTGACACTGTACTTTTTTGCACGATTATTCCCTTCAATGACAAATACATGTTTTTTTACTCGTTGATATAGTCCACAGAATGTGATAACCTTTTTAGACCAATTTACACTAAAATTTTATTGCTTAAATCTGGATAGTTCAAAAGGTATTTACAGTAAGACTTACACGTGCTTCAAATGACATAGTATAGGAACGTATAGGAGTATTAGTGACCGGATGGAGCACATAGTAAGGGGGTGTGGCATTCATACGTCATATTAATTATGGTTGGTTCTTCGTGATTTAAAGACTTGTTTGGTTATATTCAGTTGAATGGTTGAAAAGCTGGATGTGAAGAGTTCTGAAAATACATAATATTTTCTTTGGGTTGAATTTAAGAGTTATAGCATAGAAGAACTTTGAGAAGTTTGTGGATTTGGCTCAGAAAAGCAGCCATAACACACAAGTTAAATGTTGAAGAGTTGTGGACTGTAATTGGATCGTCAGAGTGCTGGTAGACCGGTACTTCGATCACAACGGTTGATCGAACATGTGGAAAGCCAGACCACGAGTACTTTTAAAAGCTGAAACGTTTAATTCCACTTTATTATATACAAGAGCTTGAAGCAGAAATAAACAAGGCCTAAAAGAGCTTGAAGAAGAGGCCTTCCGAAAACTAGGGCGTCTGACTTGGCTCAGACAAACGGTCATAGGCCATGAACGGAAGGGAGACGTGGCTGGGTCAGAGCCTCAGCGGGCTCCTCGGCAGGCTTCAATCGGGCCGAGCTGGATACATCCAGTCAACCCAAAGAAGCCAGCCGAGAGGCCGAGACACCTCACACTGCCTGCTCAGGTGCTCAGGTCCCAACCACACCACATGCCGGAGCGGAGCCTGTGGACTGTGGAGCGTGGTGCGACCACCTGGAACAAAAGCGTACGCCGCGCGACGCCTTCTGAGTTCTGCCCAACGCTGGCCACCACACCGGCGCCATGGCGTTGCCGCGGCGCTAGCTTTCGCCGAGATTCCTGCGGGTTTTTAACAGAGGCGCTGTTCCTCTACCGTTGCAGTTATATCTGCACCCGTGCAGATATGCCATGTGGGACCCACATGACAGTGGGTGAGCAATTTAACAGGCGGTTGCTCTTTAACAAAACAGCAGAGGTTGTGGAACTTGTGGAGTGCCCTGCCTCTCGGATTCGCCGTTTAGCTGCCGTTTCATAGTCAGCTTTTGTAAAACAATAGCAACAACCGATTCATAGTCGGCTTTTGTAAAAAGTGATGATGTATTTTCTGCAGTTGTTTAAAACGGCTACAATTTTTGATGCAATTGAATCTTTATTATTCTCCCAAAAATTTGAATGGTTGGCCTGTTTTTAAATGGCAGGTGGGATGGGATCATGGGACCAGACCGACAGGCCGAACGGTGCTGGGCTCATCTACCAGTGAATGTTCAAATACAAGAATTTTTCCAAGCCCAAAAAACCCCTTTTCTTAATTTCTATTTCCTGGTCTTCCTACTGTTTTCAATTGTACTAGCAAACTCCTACGGTCTTTGTATTAGCAAACCTAGCTAGTCTCGATTTGAAGCCATAGACCTTGATTCAAGCTCACTCGAGCTGCCTAACGTGTGCTCATCGATCCCAAGATGGGGAAAAAAATGTCACATGGAGTCAACGACATAAAAGGGTGTGCTCAGATCCCCATGATCCCAAGCCCAAAGTACACGCAAAAATAAATCGACAACACCACATGCAAGTGTGCATGGGATCACCAAATCTATTCCCAAAAGGGGTAATGTCCATAAAATGGCATCTAAACCAAGGTCTACGGCTCTATGAAGTGAAATACTCTTCTTTTATGGAATAATACTACAATAAACCAACTCTATGCATGCACCCTTTTCTAAAAAAGAAAATCTATGCATGCGTCTAAGGCCCCTCCGCCAAAGTTCTTTATCTTCCCAAGTAAAATGTAAAAATGAACATCTCTTCGTGGCCTCACGCATGGACTAATTAATGATCAATACTCCGTATATAGTTCGACATGTTCATTCATTAGTGATGAATGCATGCTTCTCAATAAAAAAAAAAGTGTTTCTTGAGATGGAAAAAAATGTCTTCCTTACAGACAACAAAATGGACAAATGGTTAATCTCACCTAGTCCACTTGCTTTGCTTCTATATAACTTGGTCAAACCCATAGTGATCCCAAAGACACAAGCATTTATGCCTCGTTTTAGTTCGGGATCCCATATGTTCCCTGCTGCTGGATCCGTGAAAATGGCGACTAATCAATGGGGTCTAAGCTAGTTTAGCGCCACAAATGTAGGCCAGTTCCCCACCCGGGGAGGCGGGAACTTCACCACCTCCGAGTAATCAAATTCGTCTATAGTTTTGTTTAAGATTTAATTGGTCCTAGCATTGAGGCAGCCTCCGGGTTACGCAAAATTTATATTCTTGGATCCTGATCCCGAGACGATCAGCGCGCATGCAGCAGGGGTAGCTGGCCGCCGCTGGGAGGCGGTGGTCGGCGTTGCCGCAGGTGACCTGCCGGGGCAGCGAGCGGCGGCGGCGGCGATGCGCGTGGTCTTCACGTCACGCCTCACGTGCAAACGCATATAGTACTAGACCAAGATGACGTAGATAGTTACTACCTATAAACAAGTGCCATGTCATATATAGATAGCATATAGCCAGACTCTTCAATGGACTAGCTAACATTATCTATAAGATTAAATATGGGTCCACGTACATGCAATAGATAGTAAAGTGAATTATAATCAGCTATAAACTAGCTATAAATTAGTAGCTAGCACACCCTCATTCTCTCATCCGAATAAGAAAAAAGCTGAGTTGGAATTCTTATAGCTAGCTGACATGGCACCATTAGAGATGCTCTAATATATACACCTGCACAGATCACACATGTGCAAGTGCCCTGGCCAGCTGGCTGATAATCTTTGGACGACAGCCATGCATCAGGATCAGGGTTTGATTTCTCATCGGTTAACCAGTAACGTATCACGCGCTGCCCAAGTATAGCGGTAATTTTGTCAAAATTCTTAAAAGCAAATAGAACAAAGCGAACCGCCTTTTGAACCTCTTCGTGTTCAGCTTTTTATACACTATGCGAGGGAAATGGGCAACACTACACTGCTAGGTCCCACAACCGGCTAGTAATAGTATTCGAAATATGTTGGTAATATATATTGGGATAAGGGCGACACAAATGCAAGACCTCATGACTTCAGCCTCCCTCGATCTTTTAGCCAAACCAGTCCACTATTGCATAGTGATATAGTTAGAATATGTGTTTAGGGGTGGAAACAAGCCGACTCGGGCTCGTGAAAAGCTCAAGCTAGCTCGTGAGCGCTCGCAAGCTTTTACAGATTCTTCAAAAAGGTTTCCTGATCCAGAGTAGGGAGGGGTGGCGGCGCTGTCTAATAGCCACTAGCCAGAAGGAGAGGAGGAGCAGAGAGAGGCAACGCTTACCAAGAGGGGACGACCGTTGCCAGCTCAGATCTGAAGACATCGTTGCTGAGTAGAAGAGAAGGGAGAGGGCGGCGTGGGCTAGGAGGAAGGAAGGCCGGTGCTTGCCTGGAGGAGGGAGGGGACGGTGTGGGTGTGAGGGGCGGCGCCGGGCGAAGCTCTCGTCCACGCGCCGCGGCCGCTACCACCATGGACGGGTGTGAGGGACGGCGACCGCGACGGCGAGTTTGGTGGACGGCGATGGTGAGAGCGGTGGACGACGGTGGCAGGCTGGCGGCGCCGGCTAGGGGGTATCGGGGTGGCATCGCAACGGTGGCTCGGTGCGGGCGGGCTGCCTCCTGGCAGGCTGCCTCCGCTGGCCGGTGTGGGTGTGGTGTACTGGGGGCCCGGTAAGTGGTGGGCTGGGGTGTTAAATGGACCGCCAGATGACCTGTGGGCTTAGTGATGTTGGATACTTGGATGTGCACTTTTATGTCCAGCTCGCGAGCTACTCATGAACGAGCTGGACTCAAGCTCGGATCGGCTCGTAAAATGTGACGAGCTGGAATCAGAGCTCGGATCGGGCTCGTTTTGTAACGAGCCAAGCCCGAGCCGAGCCTGGAACCGAGCCGAGCCCGAGTTGCTCGTGAGCCTCAAGCTCAGGTTCAGCCCTATATGTGTTCCTTCTTAAATTTTGCTATTTCCATTAAGCATCTCACTACCCGTTCATGAAACAAACCGGTAGTGATAATTCACATCACCATCAGTTTGTGGCCCAAACTGGTACTGATAGTCTTGAGACATCACTACCTGTTCATGACGCAAATCGACATCACTATCGGTTCGTGGCTTAAACTGATAGCATGCATGCCTCATCACTATCGATTTACGGATAACCAATAGATATGTGTCGGTAGTAGATTCACTTTAGTAGTGTTACTTTTAGCTAACAATGTCATTTAGGTTAACATGCGCGGTAATTAATTTGTTCACTATACTATGGCACTACAAATTTTACGCAAGATTAATGTATTGCATGGCATGGTCCATTCATATTGTTCTTGCACGCATTAGTACGCTACGGTACGGTGCACGACTGTAACTCAAGACCTAGCTAGCTAGCTAGTAGTAACTTCGATATGGGTGATATTAGAGTTATTGCTCGTGTACGTGAGTACATCACCTATTAAGATTTCGTACCCTCTACTTTTGAAACAATAAGCTCGTATACATATATATACACGTACATAGTACCTTCCGGGGGCGAATATTTTGCAGATGTATATACGTACATGTACGTACTTAAGAGCACGCATTGGTCTCTCTGTGTGTACGTGCTCGGTTAAGCTTCACTGAAAGCTAGCCTCTGCCCTTGCATTTCCAGGCAAGGTCAAGACGCACAAGTTACGTACGTTCGTATATAACCGATCGTACGTACGTACGCACGCACGCATGCACGTACGTAGAGTGTACGCTCGTATCCATCAACCCAGCTCATGCCATCGATCAAGCTGTGTGTATATCTACCAGTACGTACGTATGCGAGTGTGTGCATGCATGTCCCGGCCGTTAATCAATTAATTCTCAGTGATTATGGTCCATGGAATTGCTGCTCTTCTTGTCCCTGTTCAGATCAACAGGGTCCGGTACACACTCAAGATCTTGATGTCGTAGAGGATTTTTTTTTCTTTAATCCTGGAAGAAACATCCGACCTCTACAGCAATAAAAAAAATGCATGCAGCAATTATGTAAAACTTATGAAGAAAAGTTTAAAATCAAAGCAAAATGACAAATAATTGTCATGAAACTGCAAGCAATAAGAAAAAAAAGTTGAAAGTTGAAGAGATCGATGAATCTTCAATCACCAGTACACATCATATAGCCAAGATCAATGACACAGCGTGACGAGATATTAGTATATTTTAGGTCCTATAATTATCCATCATTTAGAGGGTGAAGGGTGATCGTCCCTCATAAGAATTAATGTACTACACACACACCACACTTGTAGTATAAAATACTAATAGTATACCTTGTATTTATAAATGAAATAAATTCAAACCGTTATATCAAAATGAATGTACAGTTATGTTTATTTTGATGTACCATAAAATTCTTCAAATAACTTTGGGCGAATTGCAATCTGTATGCATGTATGCAGAGAGATCTGAAGCGCTGAATGGTGGATTAATTATTCCCTTTGCATGGATGCTGCTACAGGCAGCAGCAGGATCTTTTTGGGGATTCGAGCTCAGAGCCGATTATGTACATGACCTATAGCAGCAAAATATGTACTACGTACCCTGGTGGTACTGATCAACACAAGATACAGTCGTATCACTATTGGAGTTAATTAGTACGCAGTACTTCTTTTGTAAAAATGTTAATCGGAAGTACTGATGTACTAGGAGTAACATCACTATTGGAGTTGATTTCTGACGAATTTCACCTGAATCTCTATAGGAAATTCCATTGGAATTTCGTACGCGTGTAGATCAGTTCATTTCTCGTAGGTTTTACAGAGCAAAATAAAAAAAAATCCTATGTTCCGATTTGGCCCCGATTCTGGCCCAAATCTTGAGGCAATGTTTAATTTTTCAGCAGCAGAACATCCGTGTACACCGTACGTACGTCTGCTCGCTAGCTCATATACGTATTCTACACCCGCGTACGTACTGCGTATATATGTACGCACAACACAGCGCATAGACATGCATGCGTGTGTAAGGTGCGATACAGCCAATACCGAACATAGCTAGCTAGCAGCAGTATCCACTATCCAGCACTGATCGATGCTACGTACTACTAGCTAGTACGTACTCCTACAACACTAGCCATTAGCTAGCTTGGTATTGTACACTGTACACTTGTACAGTAGTAGTACTCCATGTGAATGACTCCCAAGGATGGAAAATCAAGCAGATCGAGTTAGGTGAACTTGCAATCACAAATGGAATGTTTGCGCCTCTCTCTCTCTCTACCTCTCACCCTCTCTCTAAAAAGTCTCCTATGCTTCTGGCCTAATGAAGAACTCGTCCAGGAATAATCATAATCGACGCATATACTTGGCAACTGTTCTGGTGTCTTGGAAGCATCATCGTCGTCGACGCCGATCGATCGATCCCGTGTGTGTGCGTCATCCTTTGGTTCCACCAAAGTTGACGAGGCCATAATTGAGTCAGTTGATACATGGTGGGATGAGCTACGGGGAAGCAAGTTGGTCAGACGCATCGATGATAGTATCATCATTTCCATATGTTGGCATATATGGAAGGAACGGAATGCTCGGATTTTCCGTCGGAGGATCTACCACGGATGATGTATTGGCGAAAATTAGGGGAGATTTATCGGTAGGCTAGGGGGAGTTTCTCTAGCCTTGGCCGGTGCTTGAGTGCGGGAGTTTCGCCCGCGTTGTAGCAAGTGTTCTTGTATTCGTTCCTCCTTTCAATGAAATTAGGCAACTCGCATTTCTTCGAAAAAAAAAAAACTTTTGAAGCCTCGTTAGGTGAGTGCAGCTCTCTATTGCAGCGATTCTGGAGATGAGAGAGATCGAGAGATAATGGAGGTTGTTGGCACATTCATTCCGACACCAGGGACCCCTCAGAGGCTTGTGCTGTAAGCCATTGGCGCCATTGTTGGCTCGCTATTCATGGCTCGCAGCATAGTGTTGTCTTGTGTCAAGGTCACATGCACTGTGGTTGGCTCATGCATCCATCGTGCAATGATATTGGATTTATATATATTCAGGAGAATTGAGATACGGAGAGGGAGAGGGAGAGGGAGAGGGAGAGGGGAAAGATAAGTGTTTTGTTGTGACCACACAGCTATGACACTGCTCCGCCGGTCACTAGTCGTGCATAAATAGATGGTAATGTTTTGGACATCATACGGTCGCAATATATAGTTCTAATCATCAATTGCTATTCTAAATTATTTATGAAGCACAATAAAAAATAGCGCTATAGAATTTTTATAATCTATTTTAAAATGTATCAAACTAACTGCTTGACGTGCATAAATAGTTACAGTGTGTGTGTGTGTGTTAGATGACAGATATCTGTGACGGGAGAGGGAGAAAATTGCTTGCATATATGCAATTGTTGCCATTATTATTTCGCCTACATATACATGTATGCATGCGGTTTCTATTAGAGAGAAACCGACGCGGCGCATCATTGCAGGTAGCAACCTGATGATACACGAAGGTGCATGTGCAATGCAGTTGCTTGTGAAGGCGTACTTGCAGTGCTCCCAACACATACATTGATACATATCGATCGCAGCAGTGCATGCATGCATGCACCGCGGTGCGTGGACCACGGGATGAACGGGCGGGTGAAAGCTGCGTGGACGGACGTACGTGCATGCGTGCATGCATGGACCTAGCTGTTCCATGCGCTCCGCCGGAGACGGACGTCCCGGATCGATGGAGCCAAACCGCCGCGGGCCCACGTGTCCGTCACCCGCTGCGAAGGCGCCAAAGCGCACGCAGGGGATCGCATGCTTCCGATTGAGATTATCCAAGACGGCGACGTAGAAGCCACACGTACGGTATATGCTAATCCGACGGCATCGTGCGCTCGAGCGTGCACACGTGGCTACCACCGAATTGGTGAACTTCGAGAGCTCGATGAGTGGTTTTAAAATCAGAATGCTCGATTACATAAGACTTTCAGAAATGGTTTTTGTTAAAAAAAACGTATATATTGGTTTAGCCGATCAAACAGAGCGTTTTGTTTTGTTGTTCTTGAGATGTAGTGAATCTGATTATTTGTTGAAATGCTTATCATAGTACGATGCTAAAATAAGTTGCCGAGATATATAGGATGACATGTAGATAATTAGATAAGCTCAAATTATTCCGAGAGAATTGCATTCCATTCGGGGTGATAAGAACTATATTGCATTATCATTGTTCATCTACATACCATCATGCACATTTCAGCACCGTACCATGCTAGGTAGACATTTTAGCAGATAATCATATACAATATATCTCGAAAACAACCCCTTAATATATAATGGTGGAAAGTGGTTGAAGTATAAAGGTCGAAAGTAGTATAGAGATACCGATGCGCTATTGTACTTCTCTCATTTCCCCTCTCTTACCGACAGCAGCTAGCTCACATTCGACTCCGAACAATGGCAACGGTTACCTAACTTTACATGTCACTCGACTACTCGTGTGTCGTCCTTGTGCCTCCCATGCATGCAACCTTGATCAACTGTCGACGTCGCTCACTGCCACTGCACCTATCGATCGACCTTGCACTACCCTGCACATTGTCCCCACCGCAATTGTGGCGGTTACGATTTCATCTCCTCCAATCTCTGCCTCACCATCGACAACGCACCTCCGAATATACAGCTACAGCAGCAGCCCAAGCCTGCGCATCACTCGATCACCCGCACCTTATCCTTGCACCACTATCGTGTCGCCTCGCTCCACTATCATCGCTCACCTCCACTACGTACACCACATCTCTCTTTCGTCGATGCCACCATACCGTTGCGGCGGCTATTATCTCATCTACATGTCAGAAAGAATTTAAAAACGTTGACTTTATTATTTTTTTCAAGGTCGCTTTACTTCTCTCTTTGTTTACCTCTTTTAAGAGAGGTAAAACTGCTCACATGTATGCGTCCAAATCCCAAGAATGTACGCTTTCATGATATACGCTTTTAATAAGAAAGGGCAAAACAGGTCATGTGCATGCGTCCAAATCTCAAGAATGTACGCGTACACATACGTATACGCGCAGAGGGCAAATAATTGCGGGAGTAAACACTCGCGTACGCAGGCAGAGGCAGAGGCAGAGGCTGAGGCTGAGGCATGGGTGGCTTTGGCGCGGTCAAAAGCGGCCAAGAGGGGGGGAGGCTCGATGGTGTCCCGTGTCCGCATGCGCGCGAACGTGACACCGCACTGGGATGGGGGCACGAGACGGACGAGAGGACAGCTCGGCCGTGGCCATTGGAGCTGGGCGCGCGCAGGCGGGCACATGGCCAATTGCCCCATCACTTGGCCTCTTGCTGTCCATTGGTTGTGCGGTGCCGTCCGTCCATTCCATCCATCCGTGTGTGCACGCGGCTCACGCATCCATCCTCTGGGTCTCTCCCCGGCCCGCCCTTCTACCAGAGATGTATGAGGTGTTAAGCGAATGAGATGGTTCTGCATGATATGATTCAAACATAATGTTGGCTGGTTGAGCAGGATCGCATAAGATTTTGTTTTGTTGATGTAGGATGGTAATTCAATTGAGAAAATCTAAGCTCACATGCGTACGACTTTATTTGGATGACTCGAACCAAATTTAATTTTAAATTCAACATTCAAACCAGATGCAATAATATTCAAACTAGATTTTTAATCCACATATAGTTTTAACTTCAAACTAGATTTAACATTTCATATTTAAATCAAATTAAAATTAAAATTAAAACAAATTTCAATTTCTTTTTAAAATATTAAATTCAAGATTCAAACTCAAATTTTAAATTTAGAACTCAAATAGAATTTTAAATTCAAGATTCATGCTAGTTTAAAAATTCAAGATAAATTTAAATTCAAATTCAAATTTTAATTTAAAACTCATATTATATTTTAAATTAAAGATTCAAGCTATATTGAAAGTTCAATCTAACTTTCAAAATTCAAAAAAAGAAATTAGATTTAAAACTAAAATTGGATTTCAAATTTAAACCGAATTAAAAATCCAAATTGACTTTAAATTTGTTGTGCTACAAAATTAAAAATGAACTAAGAAGAGGTAGTAGCTCGCAGAAGAAAGTTGTATACCGTCACTCAGCCAAATTGAAGAATGAAGCTATACAACATATCATCAAGGGAATATTCTAGTTATTTGTACCTTACCATTTAAGATGATTCGATGCGATTTACCCAATCAACCAATCATGCATATGTTACGTATAAGTGTTTTTAGGCTTTAAAATTCTTAGAAAAGTCTAAAAAAACTCCGCAGTGTAAGAACTGCAGGGGCAATATTCTTTAGTTTTTTCCAAGTTTTTTAAAAAGCATGTTTGCAAATGTTTGTTGAATTAACTAAAGAAATTTAGTTTAAATATTTAAAGTTTGAAATTTTCTTTAAAAATTGGCATGCATTTTATGCGCCAAAGTATGTGTTGTTTAGATTTTTTTTCATATAAGTTTTGGAGTCTTAATATCACTATCCCACATGTTCAGGTGGTATCGATATATAGAACCACCATCCTAAATCACGTAGAACATAAAATGATTTGCTATTGGTAGATAGGAACCATAAATATCTGGTTTTATAGTTTGAGGGGTATAATAGATATTTTAATACTTAAAATTAAAATGTGTGGTATGGATTTATTCCTCTACGAGAATACGGGGGTAGGCATAAAGTGCCCATCTGTCAGCTAGTACTGCTGCTGTAGTGCTCAATGGAAGTGAATAATTTTCCATGACGTCCAGTGGATGGATGGAAGAATGATTCTGATCTTGACATCATCCTTGCTTTCTGCCTTCTCTCTCTATAGCTGATCATTTTCAATTCTTGATGTGCCCTCCAAGACTTCTCGTATTTGCGTCAAGGACTCAAGGCATGCATGGCCTGTCCACTGGCAACAGACTAGTTAATATTAAATATGCCTTTCATGGTTTGGTTTAGGACTCCTTGAGGCTGTTTATATGGAGAGATTAAGCTTAATTTGGCTCGATTGGTTGTGTTAATTGAACAAGGGCACGGTTGGTGTGCCAAAAGCCAGCCAGTTCTCCGTACTTCGGACAGCAAGATTCTAGCTAGTTCCACAAGCGAACAATTGCAAGCGGCAGGATCTCGCTTTATAATCTTGTAGCAATGATGTGGCTCAATACTACTAATCTAGTGATAGTGATCCCTCTTAAGCTCCAACCATGGTAGCTGTTTTTTTAGGACGAAGAGGACCCTTTTTGTTAATGTATCATGTATGATTCTACCTTTATGTCATTTTGCATGTTGTTGACATGGTGCACTCTCAGTCCATTTCATCGTGAGGGTCCTTTCTAAAGAGTGACAAAGAGCTGTACGGATATGTATTTATGGCTAGAGCGTAATCGTAGAATTTTTCGCTCTTGTTTTGCCATGAGTGTAGTCAGGGAAGTCCGCCCGTTGTCGCCGGGTTGTAACTACAGAGCTCTTTTGTACATATATTGTTTCTTCTCTTCTTCTAATTAAAAACACAACCTGTCTATTTTGGAAAAAAAAAACATGGCCAAAGCACAATTTTGACATCTATGTTTCCTTGCAAAAATCACAAAATGAAATAGCAAAATCAAAAAATATTTGTACACACCTTTTTATATCAATTGCTAAAATTAAATTTTATCGACACATTTTCGGAGACAATCAATACTTTATATTAGAGAATCCAGGTGAAACTTCTAAGGTTGCCTATAGTGAGAAGATAGAGCACTCGAAGGGTCAGAGCTAGGGGTGGCAACGGAGCCAATCCCTAGCGGGGGTGGTACCCCGTCCCAGTCACCAAAAAATCCCCACCCTTGTCCCCGAACCAGGACTTGGGGATAATTCCTTCCCGTCCCTGTCCTTGTTCGGGTTATTGGGTCCTGACGGGGATCTGTCCCCTCTAGATGTACGTTGATGCCACTAGGAGTCTACGTAGGAGACCTAGAAAGAGAAGAAAAGATCAAAGAAAACCACCTAGATGCTGCTAATGCTAGCGTTGCAGGGTCGCTGCCGCTTGGAGAGGGAGGGTCGTCGCCACTAGGAAGGAAAGGGAGGGTCGCCGGCGTTGGAGGGTTGTCGACACCATTGCTAGGAGAGGAAGGGCTACCAGCGTTGGGAGGGGGAGGGGGAAGGAGGGTCACCACTGCCGGCGCTAGGAAAGAGAGGGTGGCCACCGTTGGAAGGAAAAGGGTCAGAGGGAGGGGTGGTGGCTGGTTCGGCTTCGGTGGGAAAGAGAAGGGCTGGAGGGGTGAGGCTGTGATCCTGTGATGTTAGATTAGGGTTAAAAAGTGGAGGTGGGTTGGATCAGTTTGATAAAATGAACTAAGTATGTGCTGTCCAGAGGCCTCAGTGAAATGAAATAGGTCTCGGTGGATACTATTGGATTGGGCTAGGCCGAATTTGGGTCCCCATCCAGATCTCTGTGGGGAATAATTCACCCCATGGGACTAATTCACCCTATGCTACTTGGTTTAGACTATAAGCTTAGAGGCCGATTCTAACCCATAGAGTGGTTCAATTAGAACCCATCTTGGAGACAGTTACAACCTACAGGTAGGGATAAAGATCTGATATGGATTGAAACCCACTAATATTGTATTAGATCCATAAGCTTTTTAATTGGATATGCATTCGAACATGGATAATGTCAAATACATATATGAATAATACCCAAACAAATACGGATAACAAAAGAGCGAATAGTGATCGGAATGGATATTTCTCGGATAATGCGTGCAAACATAAACCAACTTTAGAGATTGAGTGATAGGCTGTAAATAGGATATGATATGTTTAAATTAATTTTAGTTAATCAAAATATAAATGCTAATGTCAAAACAACATCTATAATATATTGCGTTGCAACCATAATATCAATATTAATATGAAAAATAAACAAAGAGTTAGTTGAAAAATTCACAACACAAGAGAATATAGGTGGCCGATGGGCTGTTTATGGAAATTATCCTAATATTATCAGAGATATTTGAATCCGAATTTGAGATTCTTTATCTGTATCTAAAAAATTCTCTGGTATCCAAAAAATTATCCTAATCACTATCTAAAATGTTTGGGTCTATCGAAAATTATCCATACTATTTTCACCCCTATTTACAGGCACCATGGAAAAGGCCTCTAAGCTTAAGCCGGGACGGATAACCAATCGCGAGGGTGTGATCAATTCCGTTCCCACCTTGATTAATCAAGAAAACCCAACTAAGAATTAATAACATTCTGCACAACTAAACTAACAAAAAATTAGCGAGTAAGCAAGTCTAATCACGAAAACAAGCACAAGTCCAACCATCATGATGAGCTTGGCTCTACAGTAGTCATTCCTGTGCGACCAATCAGAGGCGACAAGCGTATTAATATTGTCGAGAGCGAATGATCTGACCATATCTTTACACGTTTGTCGGTCCAAATCATTCAACGACGCCTGAACTAATCAAAACTGTTGATTTCTCCATCTGGCGCCATTTTTAGCGCTATGTGATGAGTGCTTAAATTGTTTTTTTTAGGTTTTATCACGAGAGAATTGAGATGTTATCCTTCCCCTTTTGCGACCCTGTCAAGGAAAGATCCAATCCAAACCCGACAAAAAACCTACACGCTTTGACAATTAAAGAGGACAGTGATCAGCTGATTGGGCCATGCTCAACTACAAGGAACGCCTTTAATCTCTTCCATGTTTCTTCAAGGAAGAATTAACCTGACTTTCGCTGATCATCACTTGTGCTTCAAACAAAATGAACAGGAGGGCCGCATCTAACGGGCACGCACCATGTATTTGGTGGTTGAACAATATTTTGACGGTGTAAAGGCACGTCAAAAAAAATAAGGACGGATCACGTACACCGGCGACTTGATCCAGGTCCATGCAGGCCAGTCCAATAGAACTCTGAGTATGGTTTTTATATATATGCATAAATAAAAAAGTAGATGTATCGCGTGCTCACACACTCGTGCTACTAAAATAAGCGTGGAAAGAATGGTTAATGATAGACTCTGGTGTATCTTAGCTTTAATCAGATATGAACGATTTAGATGTATTATTGATCATTAGGTTGTTAGGTTGGGTAAAGTGACAGACGAATAACTGGCTAGAGGGGCAGGATAGGTATTTTATATTGAAATTTTGGCAAACTTTAAGTAAAAGCTTGAAAAAAAAGTTTTTCCAACTAAAATCACCAGAAAATTACAACCTTAAAAAGTTTGATCTCTCGAGATAAGTCTTGGAGAGTCCGAAAATTACAAAATATGTTTTAGAAACTCTAAAAAAACACACTTAGAACCCCATAAAAAAGACTACAAATACTATGTCATTTGGCTTGTACAAAAATGACAAATTTTCAATTGTAGTTTTAAATTTTAATTTAAGTTGTAAAGAATAAGCCTGACAAATAATCCATCAACTTTAGGACATATTGGCAATTTACTCAATGAATAATTTTGGATGCATCTTAGAAAATTCTCTAGCATCGTGGGTCATAAAATTAGCTTATACTCATGTAACAAAAACTATCCAAGACAGACTGTTACATCATAGAATCATCTCTTGCCATTGCCTTTGCATCGACAAAAGAGGAGAAGATAGGTTGGTGGTGGCAATGGTGGTTCGAGGAGGGAGAGTTAGGAGGAGATGAGAGTCCCAGCTAGGCTCACGCGTAGCTCAAGGAGGCGAGGGAGTAGTTGTTGATTGGGGTTTGATCAACGATCAGGAGGTGGTTTGATTATTTTTAAGCCTAACGTTTTTTCTTGCTCCTGTCAGTCACCTAGGCAGCAGGTGACCCGCCTAGTGTTGCTTACGCAACTTGCCTCGCCGCTTGCGTGCCTTCCTCTTCTTCTTTGCTGCATATGTGCCCTCCCCCCTCTCCTTCTCCCTCTGCCCAAGTGTTGCACCGGCCAATGCCAATGGGTTAGGATTAGGGTGGGAGTTCGCTGGTGTCCCTAGGCTTAAAGGGAGACATGGGAAGTGGTGGCCCAGTGGTGTGGGTGGGGTTCGTGATGGGACAGCGGTGGCGACGGTGGGTGGATTAATACACAGACGAACATAATAGGGTGGGTCGGTCAGTGTGGCGGTGAGGGAAAGAAGGTAGGGCGGCGATGGAGTCGCGTGGAGTAGAAAACACCTGAGACGAGAAAAAAATGGTGACGATGAGAAGTAGAAAGAGAGGAGGCGAGTGTACTAGCAGGAAACAACCCTGCTTGGACTGCAACAAATCAGAGTTGGACCTCTTTTTTTTTGGCAAAATATAAATAGCACTCACTAATTTTTTTGGAAACTGTTGCCAAAGGCTCTCACTATTTCCACTATTGGATCTGTTAGAAAAAACCCCTACATGATCCAACGTCGTACTTAAATAGTTCTCGTATAACAAAGAATCGATCGTCATATGACGCCAAGCGTAGGGCACAGAAGTACAGAACCATGCGCGCCTGGATAAAAAGATGGTGGCATCGCGCGCCTACATCGCGGCTT
Organism: Raddia guianensis; assembly: GCA_036346415.1. Lineage (NCBI taxonomy): Eukaryota > Viridiplantae > Streptophyta > Magnoliopsida > Poales > Poaceae > Raddia > Raddia guianensis. The sequence goes on along the minus strand of CM070539.1, from coordinate 3,168,663 downwards.
TACGAAGGAAGAACAGTGGACGCCAGCGCAAGCAAGCGGTGCAGTACAGCGGCGGCATCAGCAGCAGTGCGCGCGGAGGGAAGCGAACAAGCAGACATCACATGTGTAAGGCAGGCGACGCGACCGGCGAGCGAGCGCATGCGGCCGAGGACGACGGCGACGACGACGCGAGGGAGCACGGCGCGGCAGAGCGCAGTGGACGGGAGCGCGCGCGCTCGCGCCGGCCCGGACGCCTCGCCCGCCCCGGCACGAGCGAATCTCGAGGCCACCCCGACAAGGGCATCATCTCCTGATCCCACCACGTCCCGTCCTCTGCTGCTGCTGCTGCTCCGGCCGGCGTCGCGCGCACACGTGGCGGTGGCGCGCGGCCGGCGCTGCCGCTCGCGGCGAGGTGTCCGATCGCGCGCGCGCTCACGCGCTTCCGGCCGTTCGAACGACGCCGCGCGCTGCATGCAGCTACGCTGCCGTTGCGATGATCCCCGGACCCCGGCCCAGGCATCCCACGAACTATCTGTTTCGTAACAAAAACAGGGGAGATCTTCACTGGTGATCACAAGAAAGCTATGACAGCGGCGTGCTAGCCATAGCCAGCTGGTCATGTAAATCCAGCGGAGACTCTGCTCATGCCGACTTGATTTTTCATGTTTCTACTGCTCTTTCTTTCTTAAGATTATATTATAAACGTAACCTAATTTTATTTATTTTTACTTTTGCGCCCCGCGCCACTATACTTATGGCTCTCTTGTACTCTCTACGCTTTAGATAGATGACAATCTTTCTGCCTTACTCAAAAAAAATTTATGTCAACGAATTAAAACAATATAGAAATTTGAACTAAAAACTATAGAATTTTTTTTAAAAAATAGTCCGTATCGGTAAAAGAAATTGCATAGATTTGAAATAGAAAATAAAAGGCTTAAGGGCCAGTTCTTTTGAGCTGATCTGAACGGCTGAACAGCTAAACAGCTAAAATGATTGAAATTCGAGAGTTTCTCGAGGTAGTCTCGAGATTCGGATCAATTTCGTTTGACTTGCTTTTAAAAGCGTTATGACCCACCTTTAAAACAATGGAAAAACGGACTAAGAAAACTCAAAACATATGTCTTTTCTGAACGTAGATAAGTTGTTAAGCTATTAAGCCGTTAAGCTGAAAAGAACAAGGCCTAAGAGTCCATGTGAAATTGAAGGATTAAACCAAATCTAGTCGCGCAAAACGTTTGGGACAACATGCTTGCTTTCTATAAGCCAAACTTTCTATAGCTATTTTAAAAATATCTTAGTGCTTCTTGAAATTTTGGAAAATAATTATTGATTTTTTTTTCCTCTCCAAACCCCAATCGAAGGTCCAAAATTTTCCAGTTTAAAATCCACGCCATCCTTTTAGCTGAAAATGGCAATATTGTTATTGCTTGGAATATTGGATTTTCCCCCCTAAAATCCATAGGATCGAAATATTCATTAAAAAACATAAGAGTTCTTTTGTAGAACTTACACACAACAACAGACTCTTGTCTCAGTTTGGAATGCGGTCAATTTTCTCTCTTCCCACGAAAATTTAATTATTGTAAACAGTCTTGAATTTTCGTATTATATATTTAATCCTATTCATACTTGAATTAAAATGATTTTCTGTTGGTTTTTTTTTGTTAAATTCCAATTCAAACGAGCCCATAGAATGCGAAGATTTTCTTCGTTCCTATAACTGTTTATTTGAAATTATATTAAATTTTCCATTTCTGTAAACCTATGTGTTCCAACGTGGCATTTTAAGTTGGGTAATTGTTTATCTTTGTCTTAAAATACCATTTTAGAGAAGGACAGGCAGTAGCTAATAATGATCTAATCACACTCTGCTGTTAATCCTGTGGAAAATCTAATAGCTAGTACTTTTTTGTGCTGGGAACTGAAAAGTAATAATAGATCATAGATGGAGTAAACAAAAAACCACAACAAGGGGAGCCTTTTTTAGGACTAACAAAAGAGAGTTTACTATTAGTACTTGCAGTGGTAGGCAGGGGTACTTGCTTAGGTTCCTGCCTTGGAGAGGTGCCTTCTTGCCTTGAGCTCTTGACTGCCTCTCTCTCTCTCTCTATTTAGTTGTTTTGCCCCCATGTCAGATGAGCTGCAGTCTGGGGGAATCTGAGGCTGCTGCTCACCTGAGAGTCTGAGGGAGACTGGAGCCTGGACTGGAGGGGGAGGCAAACGCAGCAGAGGTGCAGAGGGACGGAGGAGAGGGTTGAAACAGCAAACTGTGCCAAGATTGCCCTCCAATTCGTCCTTACCCTTGCTTTGGAGGGATCTGGAGCTGAGCTGCTCGGAAAGGTGAGGTGAGTGACTGGATGATGAATTGTTGTGGTGTTGGTTGGGTTCCTTTTTCCTGCAAGATTTGAGCCAAAATTCTCTCTTCTCATCCTCCCTCACTCTGTGTGTTCCTTCTCTTTTGCTCTCCTCTGCAGCTGCTTCTTTTCCCCAGCCTTTTTCAGCTGTAAGCTCTGATGATGGTGGTGATGGCGGCTGTGCAGCAGAAAACCTTCTCCTGCTAGTGGGAAAAAGGTGGGGGAATTTCCTCCATAAAAAGTTGTTGCCGCGGGTGGAAATTGCTCAATTCTGCTAAAATTCTTGCTTCCGGGTGCTAGTGGAAGCTGCTGCTGCAGCTGGTGGTGGTTGTAAAGATGATAACTTTCGTGGACTCGGCGGCGATGGAGAGGGAGAGTGAGAGCGACAAGTGCCTAGACCCGCAGCTATGGCACGCCTGCGCCGGCGGCATGGTGCAGATGCCGCCGGTGGGCTCCAAGGTGTACTACTTCCCGCAGGGCCACGCCGAGCACGCGCAGGGGCAGGGGCAGGGCCCCCTCGACTTCCCCGCCGCCGGCCGTGTCCCGGCCCTCGTCCTGTGCCGCGTCGCCGGCGTCCGCTTCATGGCCGATCCGGACACCGACGAGGTCTTCGCCAAGATCCGCCTCGTCCCGGTCCGGCCCCACGACCCGGGCTACCCCGGCGACGCCGACGACGGCATTGGCGCCGCCGCCGCCGCGCAGGAGGACAAGCCCGCGTCCTTCGCCAAGACACTCACGCAGTCCGACGCCAACAACGGCGGCGGCTTCTCCGTGCCGCGGTACTGCGCCGAGACCATCTTCCCGCGGCTGGACTACTCCGCCGACCCCCCCGTGCAGACAGTCCTCGCCAAGGACGTGCACGGCGTGGTCTGGAAGTTCCGGCACATCTACCGTGGCACGCCCCGCCGCCACCTCCTCACCACCGGCTGGAGCACCTTCGTCAACCAGAAGAAGCTCGTCGCCGGCGACTCCATCGTGTTCATGAGGACCGAGAATGGGGACCTCTGCGTCGGCATCCGGCGCGCCAAGAAAGGCGGCGTCGGAGGCCCGGAGCTGCTGCCGCCGCCGCCGCCGCCGCCGGCGGGGCCCAATTACGGAGGATTCTCCATGTTCTTGCGGGGAGACGACGACGGCAGCAAGATGATGGCGGCGAGGGGGAAGGTGCGGGTGAGGGTGCGGCCGGAGGAGGTCGTCGAGGCTGCCAATCTTGCGGTCGCCGGACAACCGTTTGAGGTGGTCTACTACCCGAGGGCGAGCACGCCGGAGTTCTGCGTGAAGGCCGGCGCGGTCAGGGCGGCGATGCGGACCCAGTGGTGCCCCGGCATGAGGTTCAAGATGGCGTTTGAGACGGAGGACTCGTCGCGGATCAGCTGGTTCATGGGGACCGTCTCGGCCGTGCAGGTGGCTGACCCCATTCGATGGCCTAATTCACCATGGAGGCTTCTTCAGGTATATCTCCAATTATTCGTCATGTATCGGAGCTGTACACTGTCCTTGAGTTCCAGCCGGTTCATTGATGGATGGGTTTGCATGTGATTGTCACAAACTCACAATGCTAAGCTTGGATTGGCCTGTTTGCAGGTGACTTGGGATGAGCCTGATTTGTTACAGAATGTGAAGAGAGTGAGCCCATGGCTGGTTGAGCTTGTGTCAAGCATGCCAGCCATTCACCTTGCTCCTTTCTCGCCTCCCCGGAAGAAGATGTGTGTTCCGTTGTACCCCGAGCTTCCTCTCGAAGGCCAATTTCCTGCCCCGATGTTCCACGGAAGCCCACTCGGTCGTGGGGTTGGTCCTATGTGCTACTTCCCGGACGGCACTCCTGCAGGCATACAGGGAGCCAGGCATGCTCAATTTGGCATATCTTTATCAGATCTCCACCTTAACAAACTGCAGTCGAGTCTGTCACCCCACGGGTTTCACCAGCTCGATCACGGCGCGCAACCTAGGATCGCTGCTGGGCTTATCATCGGCCACCCGGCAGCTCGAGACGACATCTCGTGCTTGCTGACCATTGGCACCCCCCAAAACAACAAGAAATCAGATGTCAAGAAGGCGCCTCCCCAGTTGATGCTCTTCGGAAAACCGATACTCACTGAGCAGCAGATATCTTTGGGTAACTCTGGGGGCTTCTCTCCAGGCTCTGCTAGGAAGAGCCCTTCTGATGGGAACACCGAGAAAACGGCAAATAACTCGGATCTTTCAAGCCCAAGCAGCAATCAGAATGGTGCTACAGAGAACTTGTCCAATGGAGTTCCACTGTGCCAAGAGAAGGTATTTGATCTTGGATTGGAAACAGGGCACTGCAAGGTATTTTTGCAGTCAGAGGATGTTGGGCGCACACTTGATCTCTCTATTGTTAGTTCATATGAAGAGTTATATCGGCGTCTCGCTGATATGTTCGGTATCGAGAAAGCTGAGTTGATGAGCCATGTTTTCTACCGCGATGCCGCTGGGGCACTCAAGCCTACTGGAGAAGAACCTTTCAGGTCTGTAGTATTTCAGATTAAAAAAACTTCTGCATCTATTCAAGCATAATGTTACCTGTTTTAGGAATCAACTAGACATTTAGTCACATTTAACCTTGCACTACATGATATTTGTCACAAATAACATGCATCTGGTAATCTCGATACGCCCTATTTTAGATTGTAAGGCGTATAATGGCCTAATTTCTAGACATTTCCATAAATATTTCCAAATTCATTTTTCTTGAAGCGGCCAAACTCTAGGTGTTCTTGTCTTGGAAGCATCCGCATGGTACTTTGACTTTAGGACTTTCCCAGCTGAAACATCTGACATCTGTTTTCCACACTTGTTTGTGGAGCCACCATATCTCATTTGTTTCATTTTCCTTTCTCAATTGTCCTCTTGTTCAGAATAGATACTAATACATGAAAAACACTTGATCTGAATTTGCAGTGAGTTCACCAAAACAGCGCGGAGGCTGACGATACTAACGGATACAAGCAGCATATAGCTTAGCGAGGTAGGAGAAAGCTCTTGTCACTTGTACAGCTGGGGGATATCAGGGTGGCAATTTTGAAGGCAGATTTTACCCAAAAATTTTTTAAGGCAGATTGCCACTCCCAAGCACCGGTGCAGTTCCAAGGAGGCAGTTCAGTTCTCTTCTATTTAGAGCTCCCAGAATGGGATCGATTTGTAATCCAGGACCCAGTATTTATCGGCAGATTTTACCAGATCATTGTCATGTAAACTGATGGTCGATCATAGCAGCCGAGCTGCATGTGATCCATAGGTGTGTGCTCTGCCACGAACCATTCGTCTGCAATGCAAATCCCTGAAAAGTTTTGGGAAGAATATTGTCGAGCTGTGTCTGAAATGCCGAAACCCATGTGCCTCTGTCGTACTTGCATCAAACGGAAGACTTGCTATGCTCCCAACTCCCAAGGAAGGATGAACCGATGAACTGGATCCAGGACGGACAGAAATCGTGGGCTTGGTTCGGCCAGCAAACGGAGCACTGTTCTGTACGTTGTTTTTCTGTCTGAGATGCAATGGAAAATGGGGGTAAAACCCTCTTTTAGAAAAAAAAATTAGAAAAGGCGTGTCTAAAAAGTGGAAACATTTATTTGCTTCTATGATGCTTGTCCTTTTTTATTTATTTGCTCATGTTTGTTTATTTATTTACTTTCAATTTTAAAATCAAGAAAGCAATTAAAGCAAAGTGTGTTTGGACTCAAGCCACGCTGGGAAGTTCTCAAAGGTCAGCTTATCAGCAAATAATCACATCAACAAATCTCCATCCCTCGTCCACCCATCCTTTATTTATTCTTTGCAATCTCTATACATATATATATATTTTTTTTTCCATATTTTGCACCACATTCTTCCTTCTTCCACCAAACGTACCCTCTACAAACTCAAAAGAGCAATGCTTTGTAGAACATATAGACCAAACGCCCGCCCGCTCTCTCTTTCTCCTATTTAGATAACGGTTTTGTTTAAACCCAGGCGATTGGGCTGCGCCTTGCATGCCGCCACAGCGTGGGCACATGCATGCAGCATGCATGCAGTCGCCTGGGCTACAGCCGCTCCCTTTAGATAAAGTAGGTCTAACTCTAAGATAGAGAATCTCTAAGCACGAAATCGTTAACATCATAACATGAGCCTTTTTGTCATTGAAACAGATGATAACGAATATGGTGTTCCACACATTTACGCGCATATATATAGATTTTTATACTGAATGTACGTTCCTTTATTTAGTTTATATAGACTTTTTTTTGCGCTACCTAATCGGAGAGAGTTGGAAGCCGACATCTGCACAGTGTTCTGGGCTTCAGGCTTGAATCACGCAACCGGAGATCAGGAAGCTAGCCGGAGCGCTACGTCCACTGCTTGTTATTCCCCATTGCTTTCCGTTGCAAACGTCACCTTGCCGCCTTCTTCCGGCCGGCGCCTCAGAGACGCGACGCGACGCGTTCGTCCGGCGAGCTAGCGACGGCGCCACCGTACGTCCATTTCATTGTCTCTTGCATCGTTGCTGCTCTGTAAAAGATGGGAGAATTGCTCTCATGCCATTAAAATGAATGGGTATTTCCAAAATACCATCTAAAGGGACTAGAGTTCCAAAATACCACTTTGTATTTGCTCATCTACTCCAAAATACCATTAAACACTAACAACAGCTAACAGCAACCAACGGCAGCAAACAAAAACAATATTTCATAACATTTCCTCATCCTGCACTGCGACGTGCACAAAATCACCCACACCTGCTCCTTCCTCGAGGTCTTCCTTCTCGTCGGCATTGCCGGAGCTATCCAGGCCGCTAGAAACAACATCCTCAGCTATGTCCTTCACTCCCTTGCTCTATCGCCATCCTCGTCGACCGCAGCAGCATCTCCGTCATCTCCAGCGCCGGAGACGGGTACCACCACCGCGTCATGCTCTACTTCCTCGGCAGGCCGGACAACGGGGAGGCGGCGTGTCGAGGTCGCCCCATGGTGGGGTGTGGTGCTCCGGCGGCAAGCAGTGTCGCGCGCCGCTGGCCGACGGGGAGGCGAGGTAGGTGAGCCGTTGAGGTGGCAGGCCAGTGGCGGGGAGGCGAGGTCGCAGGCCGTCCACAGGGAGGCGAGGTCGATGGCTGTCGACGGGGACTCTGGGAGGAGTGGTCAGTGGGGACGCAATTTTGACTGGTGGTTGGGGATTTTGACTGGAGATTGGTTCTTATTCTGGGGAGGTTTGATGGTAGTGTTATTTTGGGGGTAACGGATGCAACGGAGATGGTATTTTGGAACTCTAGACTCTTTGGGTGGTATTTTGGAAATACCCATTCAACTTAATGGTACGAGGGCAATTCTCCCGTAAAAGATCACCATTTACACGGTGTGGTTAACCTCCGATCTCGATCGCGTACGTACGATGCATGTAAATCGCAATGGCACTGCCGCGCGGCCGCGCGGTGCGAGGCGTCGTAGCGCTCGCTGGCTGGCCGGGGGATCACGAGTTCACGGCAAGATCGATCGCCAGTGATCACCGATCGAGACGCGCGTGCATCGGTGCATGAGTACACGCACGCTCGCCGGCCATACCGCCGTGCCGCCGTACCGGCGAGAAACACGACGTGAGACGTGAGAGCGGCGTCGTGCTGGCCGGCGGCCACAGTCGCGTGCATGGCAACAGTACTGCCCGGCCACCGGAGACTGATTGGTCGACGGCGGCGAGACCACACGTACGGAGTGCGGACGCCTCACGCGCACACGCGTGCAAACCGGTTGGTCGTCGCGCGGTTGGTTGGTTGGTGGCTGCGCCGTTGCTTCATGGTTCATGCAATCATCCTCTCCGTCTCCGGCCGCGATGCTGCCTGCGTTTTGCTTGGCATCAAAACATTGCCCCTCCGCCGGTCGATCCGTCGGCGCGGAAGCAACCAAGCGACCAACCCGGACCATATAAGAGGAGGAGGGAAAATATATATGCATTGATCTCCTCATGGTGACGTCGTATCTCAAAATGTAGGAAATGCCTCGCGTGACGCAATGTATGCATGCATGTGTAGTACGAGTAAAAATTAAAATAGGAGTTTGCTTGTAACAGAGTGTACATATAACTGGAAAAAATGTAGCTGATTTGAAATATTTGATGGTTTGGTGCATGTCGATATCTAACACTCGATCGCTCTATACGTTGTTGAGATTTGACATAGGGAGAATATATAAGTATTTAATCACACCTGGATGAAAGTAAAAATAAAAGATCTTTCTACTACAACAAAAAAGCACACATTTATAGTACCAGCTAGCGTGCATACGTACGTACTCCCTTCGTTCCAAACTGTAGTTCGCTGTTAACTTTTGGATATTCTATTTTACCATTCGCCTTATTTAAAAATATATGTAAATATTATTTATTTTGTTGTGATTTGTTTTATCATTAAACATACTTTAATATATGTTTGCACTATTTTTAAATAAGGCGAATGGTCAAAAGACGTGTTCAAAAGTCAACAGTGAACTAACAATTTGGAACGGATGGAGTATACAGTACTTTACATACACACACGCATGTATATATGTACGTAGATTAATGCAACTGTAGCAGTACCGCTCGGTACTCGCCATCGACCCTACCCCTCTCCCGGCCGGCTGCACTGTTCGTTGAATGCTCCGAATCACGTAGCTGCCGTGCGTGCTCCTCCTTGTACATACATGCATACATTCGATCTGCAATTACCTGCAGCCGCTACCTCGCGAGTATACGAGTACGCGCGTACGCAGACAGCTCTGTATCTCTGCGATTCGATCCTCCCCGTCCGCACAGGTGAAAAGTCGAGGCAGGGCTAATTAAACAATTAACCGAAGCGTCAGTAATAGTAGCAACGAATTAACCGAGCAGTAATTACTTGATCGTTGCCGCTGCCGCCATGCTGAGTTGCTGACCCCGTACCGTACTGAGCTTCTCCCATGGAATATCCAGGATCTGGAGTGTATATATATATGGTACTCCCACTTTTTTACACGCGAATTTGCACGGTAAAAAAGTGGTATGCCGTGGGCCGTGGGCGTACGTAGCTGCTAGCAGCCTAGCAGGCGAAGAGGCTGTCGCTGGTGAAAGTACTGAAGTGACTGGTGATGGTGAACTGGTGATCCTTAAAAGTAAAAAGAGGCGGTAAGTTGGACTATTCGACGCAACTGCACTGCGGCAGAACGGCGTCTCGTACTCGCAGGCCCTCACCGTGAGTGCTAATTAAATTATCCATCTGGTTATAAATATTTGTCCTTTTATGCTGGCCTACGGTATTTATTTGTTACTATATGTTACCTCTACTGTTTTATTGCGCCCAGTCTAAATATTTTAGAACACAATTTTTAGCTGAAATTTTTGCGCCCAGTCTAAATATCTCAAGCTAAAATTATTTCATGTACACTTCCTAGAGTGAAGAAAAAAAACATTTCGGACAACTCCCTCAGCTCAAGAAAAGCTATTGTTTTGGCGTATATACAGTCAAATTTTGATATCTGTATTTCAAAAAACATGTACAATATTAATCTAATTTACAAATAAATCGTTATGGTTACCACCGGTCAAATTAAACAATATAAGAAACAGTATGTACAGATAAACTCTTAAGCGATGGGACTGGGAGCATGCTTCAAATATTTGCTTAGTTTAAGTTGCTGAGCAATCAATTGTTTTCTCGGTTTGTTGAGCAGTCAACTATTTTTTCAGTATGTTTATACTATTTTTTCACTTAGTTTAATATTAAATTTTAGTTATTATGCCATTTTTCACTTAGTTTTATAGTGAATATTAGTTGTTTTGTATCAAAAAATAATTACGTATGTAGGTTGACAACAATTATTTTAATTTTTATTGATTGACTTTTTTTATTTTGCTGGGAATTTTTTTTTTAGCAGTCAGCTGTTTTTTAGTTTGCATACTATTTTTCCACCTAATTTGACAGTGAAAATTTAGTTATTTTTTATTGAAAAATCATCGGCACTCTCACTCGTGGCTCGTTGGGTGCAAGCGCTAATCCTCCTCTTTTCCCATCCCATTTCTATGTATTTATCATCTCCTCTCTTTGCTAAAGGGTGAGCAGCTTGATGGCTGGATCCAGTGAGACAACGCGGGAGCTTGTCGGATCTGAAAAAAAAAAAGAACCAAGAGAAGGCCCATACTCTATTTTTTGCGTGAATCTTTAGCATGTGTGTACGAAACTTTGGTTTTTTGTCTAGCGAAATTTGAATTAGTTCTTTGTGAAACTTCTTATTTTGCACGAAGTGATTTTTTCAACTATAGTAGAGCATGAGGTAGATGTTAGCCAAATTTTATTGGTACTTCTTTATGTTCTATTAGTTGGTTTAATCAAGTTTCATTGCTTCACCTATAAGTTTCATCAATATTTTACACAAGTATCATTGGTCCTCCTTCAATTTTTATTAGTAGTTTATCCAAGTTTCATTGATGCTTCAAGTTTGATTAGTAACTAGCGAAGTTTTGTTGGTCCTTATTTAAGTTTCATTAATATAGGCAGGTTTCATTGATTCTTCTTCAAGTTTCATCAGTAGTTCTCTCAATTTTTAGCATAAATATATTATTCAATTTTCATCATTTTTTGCCCCTTGTTCCATATGTATATCGTTAAGTTTCACTAATAGGTTTTTCAAGTTTTCATAATGATGTCAGCATGGCATCATACGCCAGATGGGATGGTTCCCACCAGACGTCCGACCTTCGACCCTGACCAAATTCAAATAGAGAAAAAAATTGAACACTCCTAAATGTAAATATCAATGTGTTTGCAGCACTTGACATGGAATAAATATAGGGGACTATGACACAACTTGTACCATCCGTGGCCAATCCAATGATATAGCTTCCCAACAGATACCCCCCTTTTCGATTCCCTTCTTTTCCAATCCGCTCTGATCCCCTTCTTCTGAGACTCCATTGTTCTGCCCTCTCGCCCTGCCCTTTCCTCCTTCCCTCTCTCTAAAGGCTCTCCATGCAGCATCCACTGCCTCACCATTGAATCTACTCTTGGTGCCTCCCCAGCACTTTCGCTGGCTACGCCACCACATGCGCTCGACAACACCATTGATGTCTCAGCGCTCCGCCACCCAACCTCCCGCCGCCACGATGACCTTGCCCACACTAACGTCAGGCCATGTGTGTCGATATACCCGTCGCTGCTGTCTTGCCCCCTCCCCGCTCTCCCACACACGATTCCTGATCCTTACTATTGGGGCACCACCCCTCGGCTTAGAGCTCCCTCTAAATCGAGGGGGAAGGGACACGAGTGACGCAACTTGCATCTGAACCTAAAACCATAGCCATTAAGGGAGGATAACCAACGTGTGAGAGGATGGTGTCAGCAATGCTACTAACACCAGAGGAGGTGCGAGGATGGAGGGTGGAGAAAGAAATTAGCAAGAATGTTTCTCGTTTTTCCCCCGAGGATCGCTGAAGGAGCGGCAAGGGAGAAGATACCGTCCCATATGGTTTTTCTCACAATGATTTTACCCTCCTCCGTCCCTGCTGCCGGTTGCGTTCGTCGGTGCATGCATGGACCGATCCGCACGCCGGTGTGGCTCGGCTCGCGCGTCCCCGTCATCCGTGCGTATATACAGCGTGCGTACGTCCGCGCGTGCACTGTTCCGGGGTCAGCCCGGTCGAGACGACGGCGACGGCGACGCCTGTGGCATGCAGTGAGGCCTGTGCCCCGCCCGATCGTGGCGTCTCGCCGCGCGCGCCGTGCGCGAGCGATGGATGGATCGATGTCGGCAAGCGGGCGCCGTCGCTGTCGCTTGGCCCGGTGGTCTCTCCGGCCGGTTGATGTCGTGTCGGGCACAAGCTACCAATATATGCTTATATTATTCCCCTGTTGCTTTCGTCCCGGCTACACAGCCAGGTCTCGATCTCCTCCATGGAAAAGAAAGGAAAAAAAATGGGGGTAGGGTATGTAGGAATGCATGGCGCCGTGCCACTTTCACGGCCGAATGGTCGACTTGCATGGCACGTAGTGTGTTTTAGGAATTTAGGCTGGCTAATTAATGTGTTTACTTGTTTGCTACTCCAGATCGAGAGGGCTCCTCACCTGATCAGGTTTCTCCGCTTCGGTCGTTATGAAAGGAGGAGAGGATAGGAGGAAACAAGAGAGCAATAGCAAGTCTGGATACTTAGCACAGGCACCATCTGCCTAAATTAAAATTACTATAATATAAGACGGAAAATATGTAGTATTTATAAATTAATCGTTTCAGTGCTTTTCGTTTTTTACCAACACCTCGCCAAATTCAGATAGTGCTTATATATTTTCATGTGTTTTCACGTAGTTACGGCAGATGATTCCATGCAGTTTTTTTATATAGTTTTAGAAAAAAAATAATTATATGCGTATTTCTATGCTGACATCCTCATACTAAGGGTCTGTTTTTTTAGCTGATCTTAATGACTGAACAGCTGAACGGCTGAAATGATTTAACTTCGAGAGCTTCTCGAGTCAGTCTCAAAATTCAGATCCATTTCGTTTGACTTGCTTTTAAAAACATTAGGACCCACCTTCAAAACAACGAAAAAACAGACTGAAAAAACTCAAAACATATATCTTTTAAAAACATAGAGAAATTGTTAAACTATTAAACCGTTAAGCTGAAAAGAACCGGGCCTAAATTTTACAAAATGAGCCATCCGTTAAAATGGTAGAAATGGCCACCTGTTTCTTAGCATCCTGACATTGATGAACGGTAGAGATGCGCTTCCCCAAGTCCTGGGACAACGAAGGCGAGGCCCGTGACACGGAACGTGCCAACGTTAGGCCCGGGGGAAGGGATACGCCGCCGCACACGTACATATATACTCCCTCCGGTTCAGGTTTAATAGACGTTTTAGCTTATTCTCCCAAGTACACAAATAGTAGACGTTATAGTATTTTGATCCGTGGTTTTCCCGTTTTGCCCCTAGCATTAAGTATTCCTCTGGAAGCTCAGTCGTCCGCGGCATTGCATGCAACTTCCGAGGTGCGCACGCCAGCTAACAAGCAACGAAGCAACGACTACATGTATTCCCAAGCTATCGAAGCAGCGACTAGCAACGATGCGTGCTATATATGGTCAGCTAGAATACGATGATCTAGTGCCCCAAAAACACAAAGTTTAGCTTCACGAACATCATGTCATCTCCATCGTCGCCGGCGCCGGCGCCGGCGCGGTCGACTTCCACCTCGCTGTAGCCACTGTTGTTGTCGTCGTCGCCGCCGCCGCCGCAGTCGCCGCAGCCACTGTTGTAGTGAAAAAATATAATGCCAGCACAGAGCAAATTGGCGCCATGCAACACCGTCCAAATGAGCCGCCAAATGAAAAAAAATTGGCGCCATGCATGGAGAAAATTAGCGCGCATGCCACGAGCCAGGAAAATGAAGAGACGCTGCGTAGAAAAAAAAATCAGCTGTATGACATGCATGGAGGAAAAGTAATCAGGGCATTAGGCACGTACGTTTGCAGCACATACGCCATGCATGATGCATGTATATTCTGCATCCGGAGTAGTACATGTTGCTGGAGACGAAAAAAAAGGCACGTACGCCATGCATGCATGGGAGGAAAAAAAGCATTCACCGCTGCTGAATGCATGATTCGATCGCTGCACCTCCTAGACAGACTGGAAGAGTCCTACCAACCAGGCTACTCATCGTTTACGAAGTAAGGATCCAGCGAATAAATATATTGCATTGATGAGGGGTATAACAGTACAAAGAACCCCTTATAAATGCTGCCTTGGTTTGCCACATAAAGTCTAAAACGTCCACTATTCTAAAACCGGAGGGAGTAGGTACGTAGCGTGTGCGTGCTCGCCCTCGATTCGAACGCTCCATCGCGCCGCGGAGCCTGGGCCCGGCCGGCCCGGCGCGTGCCCGTGAGGCCCCGGTCCTTTAGGCCGGAGCGGGTCCAGTACGAGGCCCACACTGGGCCGGCCCGCACGGTTGCCCGTTCCGTTACGGAGCGCTGTAGCTATACATATCCCGTTCGCGAACTGCTATATATATCCTCGACCGTGCCATACGAACACCACGGGTAAGGTTCAGATTAGAATATTAGATGATCCATCAACGATTATTACTCCGTACGGCAAGAAACATCTCGATCTCCATCGATGGCATTTTTCTTTCTCTTTTTCTCTTCCATTTTTTGGGTCGCCATGTAGGAGCGTTGAGTGGATTCAACGACATTTTTTTTTTCTTTCAACTGAAGATCATATATAGTGCTGTAGCTGTTACACTGTTAGCGAGTCTAATCGATTGATGATTGCTGATTAATCAATCCATCTCTGCTGAAAAAGAAACGAGTTTGTGATTAATTACTCATGTTAGCTAGTGCATATATTGTGATTAACTAGTTATATGCTTCAACCTTATATTACGTATGAATTATAACGCTTGTTTTCGTTTCCGTACAAATGGAAACCGCGATATATTTATTTTATTTAAAAAGTTGTTTTATGATGGTCGATGGTTCATGTATGATATATAGTTTTCTTTCTTCATGGAAATGGAAATAGTCAAACAGTGGTATAATTTTTTTTTAGAAGGAAAAATATACACGATACGCACAGTTGATGCGCCGTATAGAGTTGGACCACGCTGATCACCATTTGTCAATAACTGTACCCGTAAACCTTTGCTACGGCATGCCCACTTTGATCCATGCATATATATCTTCTACGTGTGGTAACCCGTACATGCATGGCAATGTTGTTCAATGTAGCGTGTACTAGAACAAGTTCCAAGCAAGTGACAAAACCATTTATTTGCCAATTAGATTGATCTCATTGAACTTCATGAATCTAACGCCACGAAAAGAAAACAGACTGTTAACGAAACAAGACGCAGGTCCACAGAGACGTACGTACGTAAATCGACCGATCCGGGCCCCGGGCGCCAAACCCTAAAAAATCCGTACGTCCGATGCACCTAGGAGTTAGTGTTACTGTGTACCGGCAGATAGCAATCATGCACGTCCATCGTTAATTAGTTAATTAAATATTGGCATGTCCTTTTTGTCCGGTGTTGAACAAACACAAAGTTAAACCATGCATGCAACCCCATGCACCCAATGCACTGAGCCACTGACATCCTAGACAGTACGGGTGGAGTGTCTGGAAAAAAAAAAAGAGTTTGAGGGCATTGCCAAGTGGGTTGCTCCTAAAATTGTTCCAAAGAGAAGAATGAATGCATTATACATGGTTGAGCTCAAAAGCCCTGGGCTTCGAGAATGGTTTGTGAGATTGGCCTTTAAGAGCTCTCGGAGATTTTGTGTAAACAACTTTTAAAAGTTGGGGCGCTTGGTTGGAAAAAAGGATAAAAGTATGGAGCTTAGGCTTGACGAGCTACTTAAAATCGGATCAAGCTCTGATGAAACTCAAAAACTAAACAAATCGATCTCGAGCCCAACGCTAAGCTCGAGTCTAATTCAAGTCAAGTTTGAGCTCAATCTCAAACCCTCGTCGAGCTCAACCCATCCCGGATAAACATCGTTGCATCAACTATTTCTTTCTTTAAACAACGAGCCGGTCTAATCAATTCACGCCGAGTTTGAGCTCCAAATCATGTCCAACCGATCGGCCCCATCTAGCTTTATCTTCGTCTTTAAAATAACATTAACACCATGGTTTGTTCAAACTCAACCAAACCGAACTTCCATGCTCATTCGAGCCGATTCGATCTCTAGCTGATACGCACCATGCACCATGCACGAGAGGAACTTCCAAGTTCCAACCGAGTTTTGAGTTTTGCGTGGATGAACTGGGTTGCCTTTTTTTCGAGCCAAAAATTATTTGGGTTGCTTTCACACGACGTACGTGTGGTAAGTATCATCAGACATTCAGACATAAAAATAATTTCGGTAGATCCAAGGCGCGCCGTGCATGGGGGAGGGGGGGCAAGGACCGAGGGCCGAGGCTAGCAAGCTGACGTCGTCGCTGTCGCCGCACGACGGCACGTACGAGCGCGCGCTCGAGCTCTCTGCTCCGGCGAGTCTCTCCGGCGCCGAGCTCTTTGTAACTGTTTGCCGAGAGCTCGGCGCACTCCGGCGAGAGGAGACCGCCGCGCGGCGCGGCGCGGCGGCTCCCGTGTGGCCGGCCGTGTCGGGGGCTCCTCGATCGGCGCGGCCTGGATCAGTGGATCCAGCCGGAGCGCGTCGCTGTCTCTCGATCTCGTCGACGCCAGCTCTCCGGTCTCCGCTGTTCGTGCCCTGGCTCCGGCTCCTGTCGTGGCCGGACGGATTCTCTCACCTCACGAGTCACGAGCCTTGTTGAATTCTGCTCCACATGTTGCGTGCGCAGCCAGCGTCAGGGTGCTCCACGCCACGCTTCTGCGTCGGGATGGGGGGTTCGTGCTGGCGTTGGCATCAGCTACAGTTTTTTTTTAAATCAAAGACAACACAAATATTCATTTCCGGTCTCTAGGTTTTCGACGCACACAAATATTTAATTCAAATTGTTGTTTATTTTTTTTTATCATGATAATGTTTTTACTACTGTGCTAGTATATGGTTTGTACGGGTGGCTCTGTAAATGAACGGTCAAATCTGAATTGTAGTACGGTTCTAATAAATTAGCACTTGCTACTTGCTTTGATCATATTGTGGTGTGAGTCAACGGCAGGGTTGGGCATTATTATTCGGCAAGCTTGATGGGCACCAATATTATTTGTGAAAATAATGAGATTACCTGAGTAGCTTGCAAATGAAGTCCCATATTTTTGACACGGAACGGGACCTATCATAATATTTTTTATCAGGTTTTTTTTTTTGAAAAGAAAGATTTCCTATCTTTCCTCACAACTTAGGAGAAAAACGGTCAGTTGACGTTAATTGGAATCCCTCAAGCTAAGAACAACAACAACATATCTTGTGCAATCAAATTTTCAGTGCAACCACCGTGCAACCATACTAACAAAAGTTATGAAAATTTTAAAAAAGTTTATAGATGTACTTCATTGTTTACCTACTATAAAGTTTCAAGGCCAAATTCATCTTGTTTTAAGAGTTATAAAAAAAAACTATGACATATTTGAAGATCGAGTTAAAAATTAATAGAGTTTTCTCTTTTTTGTAAATCATAATACAAAATGAATTTGAACTTGTAATATTGTGCAAAGGTACAGTAAGTTTACGAGGACATCTACAGCTTATTTTGAAATTGAATCGAGAAGCGACTGTAACTCCAGAACTGTAAGAAGCCATGCAGTAGTTTCAATTGGGCCTTTATCAACAAAAAAAATAGCTTCGATTGGGCCTGAAATTTGAAGGTGAGTCTTATCCATTGATCCATACAAGACCTATCATAAAAGAAGAATATCAAGGAAATATAATGGGCCTTGGCTTAAAGGGGCCCAAGAGGCCGGGTCCGTCTCTTGCTAAACAAGTAAGGAAGGTCTCCAAACCTGGCGGCGCCGCCGGTCTCCGCCGTCACACGGAGGCGGGACAGTAGAAAGCGAGAGACGAGACGACGGCGATGAGGCGGCACGCGCTCCGGCGCCTCGCGCGCGTTCATGTGGATGGTCGCGTCAGAGCCCACTTACTGACTTGCTGTGTTGGTGCCGGCGTGCCGCAACTAGCTAACTAGCTTACTTGCACAGTTGCACGTACAGTACACTACTAGCTAGCTAGTTTACCAATAGTAAGACTCTTCTCCAAATTCAAACATGAAATTTAACAACTACTGTGTTTCAAAGTGGATATGCAACTATATCTTCTTCAAAGTGGATGCTGATCAGATTCTACTACTTCTATTTTCCAATTTTTTAGAAGAGTTTCCTTGATTGTGGTTATTCATGCTAGCTTGTGCCAATCCTTGGACTAAAATGCCTGAATTACGATCATTCCTTGTCTGTGTTTTGCCTAAGTACTTTAGTAGCAAGGCCAACTGCCATCAATTAATGAGTCTGCCAGGCAGCACAGGATAGACTGATCAAGCAGATATACTCGATGTGACCACCATCATATGCACCAAGCTGGTCATTTGTCATGATTGAGTTGTGCGGTTTAAGCGGCTAGACCTGTGGATTCTGTAGCTGCCTCCATTAGTGTGCTGTTCTATGGTTTCGACTTTCATTAACTGTTATGGTTTCGACTTCCATTAACTGTTACCCGTTGCTCATCTACAGTTTACAAATTGAGAGGTGAGCAATCGTGTATGGTGAATGTCACCTAAAAAAACTACTCCCTTCTGATTGATATTTTGAAGGCCTGGCCATCACAAAATTCCATGTAGCACGGTCAACTAAGTGAAACAATAAGGTCCTGCTTTTTCAGCTTAACGGCTTATCTATGTTTTAAAAAAAACTTTTATTTTAGTTTTTTTAGTCCGCCTTTTCATTGTTTTGAAGGTAGTTCTTAACGCTTTAAAAAATAAGTCAAATGAAATGGATCTGAATCTGAAGACTATCTCAAAAAACTCTTAAAATTCAGTCATTTCAGTTGTTCAGATCAGGTCAAAACAACAAAACCTATGTTATAACCAAGTAGGCCAGCAAAGCATCGAAGCATTTGGTAGGTAAAAAAACAAATATCGTCGACGCAGGTTATAATACGAATTTGAGTAAAAGGAACGAGGCCACACCTACCATTCGTCGCAAGCCTTGGTCAGAAATCAGCACACTTATTTGACAGGCAGCCGTCTGGCCCAGCCAGCGCCAGTCTTTTTCCATGTAGTTGCTGTAAATTGTAATGCCATGCTAATGTGCGATCAGCTACAGCCTACGGGCTAATACGGAGTAATGAAAACGGCAAAAAAATTTATATTTTAATCCTTCTTAAAAAATAATTTTAATTTTAACCCCTCGGAAGAAGTATTTTCAAATCTAACCTTTTATGCAGCGCATGACAACTGGCGGCATATCTATTGTCGCGCCAATGCATATGGCGCGGCGAGATCTCTGTTGGCGGCCCGGTCAATGGCCGGTAGCGGATCGTCGTGGGTCCCACCTTGACGAGCCGCCCGCCTGGCGCGTCAAGGCCATTTACAGAGGGCTGCGCGGGGCTCCTCCTCTTTCCTTCCCTCTCCCTTCCCTCCTCATTTTCCCTTCTCTCCTCCTCTTCCCTAACCAATCACCTAGTCCATTGCAAGAATTTGATCTCCATCCGACGGATTTGTTGTGGGGAAAAGCTTTCCTCCGTTATGGCAGGTGATCTCCTCTCGATTAATGTTTTATTGACCCATGTTTGACACATTTTTGATTGCTTTAGGGTTAGGGTTAGGGTTAGATTGTGTTTTGCGGTTATTATTGTAGTATTGATTCTTGTAATATGAATCCGTAGTATGTATGTGTAGTTTAATGATGGTAGAAAGTATGTTGAATTATATGGAGACTTTACATTTTTAATTTAACGTAGGAAATAATGCCGATAAAGGGAAGGCAAGACTCAAATATGCGGATTACCCTAGGGGTAAGGATGCTCCAGTTCGTTCCTCCCCATTTCCGGTTCCAGTTTGTGAGCACGGCCTTCCTGCGGAGGTTCAACAGTCTAGAGACCCTGATACTGCCGGTAGAGCCTTCTACACTTGCGGTATAAAGCACAGTAACAATATGCAGTGTTCTATTCGGCCGTGTTCTTTTTTCGAGTGGATTGATGGCCCAAAAATGTTCGATCCGAGGATCCGGCTCTTTCCCTGGAGCTCCATGGACATTAAACCAGTAAAGGATTTTAGGCGTTGGATTCCTCCTCGTGCAAACCCATCGGAAATGACAAATGAGGAGAATGCAGTCGCAAGTGCGGGGAGAGCAGTACACCCTCCTTTATGTCATTGCGATGAACGATCCATCTTAGTAAGGCCTAACCCAGGGGTGGACTTTACCCCATTCTTCCGTTGCCCGTACAATGATTCAGTAAGTGTACGCATGCCATCTTCTATTTAAATTAGTGTCATTTTATACAAAATTCGATAACAAAGTGATTTTTCCGTAGGATAGATGGCCTTTGTGTGATTTTCAGAAGTACATTTATGGTCCCAAGTCCTGTTGGCCTTCTAATACGGAAGTGGAGGCCTTCCACTCCGGGGATAAGAAATAGCCATGTGAGGAATATCCACCCACTACTTGTAAGTGCGGGATACTGGTCCGTAGAGGTGTTGTCCCATCGGAGCTCGGGTATGGATATTATTGTGGCAACTCTTATGGTGATTTTTGGGTACGTTATACTTGCACAGCTCTTTTCTATTTGTTCCTATATTTCATTGCATGTTTCTTTTGAAAAATTTTACGGTAAATCTTGTAGGAGGGAAGGACGTGTGATTGGGAGAAATATGAGGGACAACAAGTTTTCGAAGCCGAGATTTTTAATTTGTGCGAATCTGAACAAGAGAATAAAGTAGAGAAGAGAAAGGAGAAGATAAGGCATGAGCATGGTGTGCTCATGCCGTCTACCAAGGACAAAAAGAAGGTTTTGGATGACATGAGGAGGGAGTGTGGCGTGCCGCTACGTGGCTATTTCACCGCTTCAGAAACAATGGAATATTGGAGGAGTCGTAGGGGGAGGTACCCACCTAGAGTTGATTCAAGAGAGGTGAAATACCAAAGAGAGGTGGCGAGGCACCAGAGTGAGATGAAGAAGGAGCGCGAGCTTGAGCGGTATAGGAAGAAGTTGGCTGAGGGTTCACTCATTGACCTCAATGCCAATTACCAGCCTAATTCATGGGAAGCTCATTTGCAAACGGTGAAGCGCAAGAAAGCGAGGAGGACGATGGAGATGGAGACCATGAGGGCCCTTGTTGGTAACCTGCCTCATGTCGTGCCGGATGATGATGACGAGGACCGAGAGGAGTGAGATCGACTTGATTTGATGTCGTTTTGTAATACGATAATGTACTATTAGATTGTTCTATCTAGCACTTTGAAAACCTCCGTACCTTATTTGCACAATTAAACATATGTCTATGTTTGTAAACGCTTGTGTGTGACACCATTGTACTCAATGTGTCATGGTCGTTATATATTTAACTTCTTCGACACGTCTTTGTTCGCGATCGTCTAAGTAGCATATTTCGATGTGTCGTGGGTCTGGATTTTGGCTCTAGTTGTGCAGGAGGCTGCCGCGCCATTGGAGACGGCGCGTCAGGGCTGTGCTCCCGCACAGCCTACACCCCAAAACCAGAGAGAAAGGATACACACTGGATCAGACTATCAGTGTGTGCGGGGGCTCAACTCTGACGCGTCTTTCATAGTGGCGCGTCAGGGCCGTGCTCCCACACAGGCTGAAGACCAAAACCAGAGGTATAGGAGCAGCACTGGATTGGAGTAGAGGTTGGCGCGGGATGACAGGTTTGCCGCGCCACTCATGCTGGCGCGTCAGAGATGGAGTGCCGCACCATTTTTTCCTCGAATCCAGGGTGTGCACAATCTCTCTGGTTTGAAGCCAACGGATGTGCGGTGGCAAAGCCTTGACGCGCCATAAAGAGCGGCGCGTCAGTGCTGAATTCCCGCACACAATGAAACTCCAATCCAGTACGTACCCTTCGTCCTCCAATCCAGCCTTGCCGTGCCAGGATGGACGGCGCGTCAGGCTGACGCGCCTGTCTAGGTGGCGCCGTAGTTTAGTTTTGACGCGCCATCTGTACTGGCGCGACAGTGGTGTCCATCTGTACTCAATTGGACTTTGTAATATGCACACGGTTGTACATCCGTAAACGCACGCAAGGCACCGCTTTCATGTGCACCCGCATTGCCAAGAGCTACCCCAGCCTCATTGGAGAGGCGTGCCAGCTGCGTAGCATGTGAAGGCAGCAACCGGTTAATGTAGTGTATGGAAGAAGGCGACATAAAATTCACATCCGCGTGGTTTGTACAGACACGTACCATGTAACGTTGCAGTGGGGCTCTCTCGGGCTGCACACCCTCCCGTGTCAGACGATCGTACTCGTCCGTGATGTCGTCGTCCGAGTTCGTGTCGCCGATGGGGACGTCGGTAAGTGCTGGCTTAAGGAAAAGCCTGGCCGACCAGTGGAGCCAAGCCAAGTACTCGCTGAAGGCCTGATCGTTGTGCATCACTCCGTTGCCAGGCTGCCGCCTCTCCCTCGCCTCCCACAGTTCCAGAGGCTGGCGATGCGTGACACGCCAGTCTAGCTGGTTGTACCTCTTCTTTCTACTAAACCTACAAAATTTAGTAAACGGTGTGTTAATGCAAGTTTTGAATGAATTCAACAAATTAAATTAATAACAATTATCTCACTTGTGCCTCTGATCGGTCGAGTGAACGGGAGGTGGGGTGTGCTGCCTGCGACCAAACTGTCGCATTGTCCTACACGGCAGGTGCCACTCCACCACGTGGAAGAACACCAGCGGACTAACCGTCCTCCAGAGCTCCATGTCCCGGGTGCAAAGTGTGCTAAGGGCCATGTCCTGTACCTCGGCACGGTGGTAGGGAGTCCAGATTACCTGCCACTGCGTCACGCAGTCTAACTCGTTTGTGTACTGCAGGTACCTCCTGTCGGGGTTTCCGCGCACCGACTTGATGTTCTTCCAAAGATACATCAACGTGGGCCTGGATCCCTGCACGGGCCATGCCTACAGGTCCAATGATGTTAGAGTGAACACAGTAATATGAATATAAGTTTTCTCTGGCAGCACGTACTGGCACTGGCGATCGGTGTGGCCTGCCAATAGAAAGCCGCTCCCAAGCCCACACCTGGAGGAGGTAGAGGCATCCTGCAAGGCTAGATGTACCTGCTCCGCGCCGGCAACCTCGCACAATTGCCGGTATAGCCAGGCAAGTGTGGCCGACCCCCACGAGTACGTGGCGATGTTCTCCCACTGCTGCCTCAGGACGGGGAGGACACTCCAGCTGATGGTGTTACCGGACGCATCTGGTAAGAGAAAGTTTGCGACCAAGTGCCACAGCCAGACCCGTGCGTGCGTCTCTACCACCGCAGGGGGAGCCTCCGCTGGGCAAAAGGGGAAGCGCTCGCGCAGCCAAGCGGAGCTCACCCCGGACGTCCTCCTACAAACATACAATTGTTTCAACTGTACGTTAATCACGACAACCAAGAAATTCAGAAAAAACGAAACCAACTCGATGATGTTCTTACTTGCTACGGTCGTTCTCGTCCTTCAGGGGGCCGCACACCAATGGAGCCCTCCACCAAGTCACGCCAGGTGCCGGGATTTAAGATCCCACACACTGCGGCGTCCTCCAACGGTAACCCGAGGACCATCCCTGTGTCCTGCAAGGTCACCATCATCTCCCCGCATGGGAGGTGAAAGGTGTGCGTCTCGGGCCTCCAACGGTCGACGAGAGCTGTAAGTAGTAGCCCGTCAAGGTCCGGCAGCCGGTGCGTGACGGTGCGGGCTAGGTCTAGGAAGCCGGCTCGCTGCAAGTAAGGAGCGAACCTATCGTCCCACGTGAGGAAGATCGCGTGGGTACGGGGACGGAGCGAGGGCAGAGTCTGAAAAAAGAACAAACCCTACATAATCAGTCCGATATATAAAACAATTTATTCTGAAGAGATTAGTGGATGGCCAAACCTGTTGCTCATCGCAGATGAGCCGTGCACGATGGTCCTTGTCGTACTCTGTCTCAAGGAGCGGGTACTGAGGGTGCGCCATCCTGCAAAATTTTAAAAACCGAGTTAAATTCCAGCATTAATATAAGTTTGTTCTATGCAAAATTTAAAGTGTAATAGAAATCGTCCCTAGTACCTTTCCACGTTTTCTACCGGTAGTAGAACCCTTATACTTTTTATTATGCGTACTCGCATTGTGTCCAACCCGGTGGCATTTAGAGCATCGAACCACCCCTGGGACCTCGTCGAAATCTCCAGTACCATATGTATCATCCCCGTTACCATTTGCACGGTCCATCTCACCTCTAAGCCTCTTTTTTTTCCACCGGCCTTTCTTATTCTTTAGTAAAGTAGGATCGGGCCAATAGTCCAATCCACTATACTCGGGCCATTGCGTGGGATCAAGAAAAGGCTCAAAGGTCGGTTCCCATATCTTCAACGTATGTGTCTTAAGATACAGCGGAGACATATATGTCGGAGATTTGTGGTCTACCCCTCTTGCGGAGCAAGCGGTGATCATATGTGAACAAGGCGCATGAAGCAGCTGCGGAACCCGGCACGTGCACTCGGCTTTGCCAATGTCCACCTTGTAGTTCCTGCCGCCGAAACACTCACCCCCCGGATTAGTTCCCCCGGCGGACTTTACATTGTAAACAACTCTATTCGGACCATGTGCTTCTGCCATGTGGTTTAGAGCGAGCTTCTCCTCCTTCTCCAAATGCGCCGCACCTGCCCTTCCCCACACCGTCCCAGCATCAATAGCATTCTTCGCCAAACCCCAATGATCAACGAAGTACTTGTTGCACTTTTGAAAAGAGTATTGTACAATTCCAGATACTGGCAGGGCACGGATGCCTTTGAACACATTGTTCAACGACTCGGCGCCGTTTGTCATCATTATCCCGTAACGACGGCCACCCTCGTCGTAAGCAAGAGCCCACTTGTCCTTGTTCTCCATCTGCTGCTTAATCCAATTCCTCGCTCGATCGTTTAGCATTTTATCTAGCTCTTCTAACTTTTTCTAGAAATCTCTCTCTTCTCTAGCGCAGCAAACGGCCTTTAGTTTCGACACCATTTCCTTCTTCTTCTGTCGACCCCATATATTGGCCGCGAAGTGCCTCATACACCACCGGTGCTCAATCGGAGGGTAACCTTCCATTTGTTCCTTAGCCGCATTTAGAAGGCCATGATGACGGTCGGAGATCATGCAAATCGTCCGGCTAGTACCGAGAACCTCCCGCCTTAGATGCGCCATGAACCATGCCCAGCTTGTGTTGTTCTCGCCCTCGGCCAACGCAAATGATAGAGGCATCAATTGATCCTTTGGATCAACCGCAACGGCCATCATCAAAACACCCTTGTATTTGCCGGTTAGAAAAGTTGCGTCGACGACTCCGCGCACTGCTTGAAACACCAAAACACATGCTCAAGAACATACCGCGTTTTGCCATTCTCATCGACCAATCCACTATAACCCGTGTAGGTGAAATACTTTGTACCCGAGTTGAAATGTTTAATTGCATTCAACATTCTTGGCACCATGTTGTATGCCTCCTTCCAATCCCCATATAGCAACTCCATGGCGTGTTGCTTTGCCCGCCAAGCCTTTGAGTATTTCACACGGTACCCCGTGAATCCAAATACGAATTCGATCAAAGAGGCAACCGACACGTCGCTATCCGCCGTGACAATGCCAGCGATACGGCGCCCTAAGTACTTGGCTGTGTTTTGAGCATGCACCTTCTTTGTCTTCTACGGGCCACACGTGTGAGGTTGCCTCACACGAGTAATCTTCCATCTCCCCGTATATTTGTCCAGCCGAGCCCACACACCCCACAGACATTCTTGTTTGCAGTTCACTGTGTACCTAACTTTAACGTCCGAATGAGTAATATTGAATAGCCTATGGTGTCTCACCGCATAGTCCATCAAGAAGTACTGCAATTGCTGCAGAGACTCGAATGACATGCCCTTTCGGATCTCTATATTCTTAGAATCCGACAGAACATCGGTTGACAGCAAGCCGCTCTCACATATTGCCATGTGAGTTCGGCTAAGATCCTCAAACGTGGTCCCTGTGGGCACATCAACATGAACTGCCCTAAGCTGCCGTCTCTCCTCAGCCGACAATGCGTACGTTGCTTGTCCCCTATCCTCCACGCCTAGACAAAGAACCTCGTCATCTCCTTCCCCCAACTCTTCCTCCACCTCATCTCCTTCACCCACCTCATCTTCTTCCTCCACCTCATCTCCTTCCCCCAACTCTTCTTGTTCGCCTTGCATCCTCTCTTCTTCTGCCCTCTCCTCATCATAGGATTCCTCCTCGGATCCTAGAGAAATTTGGTCGTCTTCCACATCACGTTCTTTTTCCTCAAAAACTCCATCATCAAAGTCATTCATGAAAAAGCCGCTATCAAAGTTATCAAACGGCTCTCCCACCACCTCCGCAACACGTGCTTCAGTTCTGACCTGCCTTTCTCCAACTGTGCCCAAATCCTGAGTCAGTGCTCAACAGGCTCATCTTCGTCATCAACACTTTGCACAGCTTGTACGAGTCTCGCTAATGAGCCACTTGCACATGCGATCTCAACCACCACCTCCCAACAACTGACGTTCGAATTTTTCACAACATCCTTATAACAATTCTAATCCGACTCAGATGAAATCTTCAGCATCACATAGTGAGCTCTAGCCTTCCCAAAATCAATTCTTCCTTACAAGAACAGTTCACCCTCACCAACCCTACAGCTAATGAAAGACCGGCAGCGGAAAACTAAATCATCAAAGCTTGGGCTCCTATCAAACAATACCACATTTTCCTTCATATTCCCAAACTCTCCGTTTTCTCTGATTGTTCCCCCATGAAAAAAACGGACTAAACGATCCATCTACAACATTAAACATAGCAAATTCAAATCGTTTAGACCTAATATACAATATCATCTACACCAAAATAAAATATCACACACGTACATGCAATGGATTCTACATGTTAATACCACGGCCAGTACATGCAACACGTATACCACGGTGCTTAGATCGAACTAAACACGTCAATATGCAACATAAACCAAGTTTTTCCCCTAAAACCCTAACTATTCAAATCCTACGAAATGCGGTTAATCGAGGGACAAATCAAGAAAAATATTGAACAATCACCTTCACAAGAGACGGGAACGATTTTCCCGCTCCAAATGGCGAGGAGAGACGGCAAGATGGCAAGTGCCGGGCAATGCAAGTGGGGGGGCGGCGCAGTTCTCTGGGAGGAGAAATAGCATGGGCATCCGCGCCCTCTTCAGAAGGGCCTTGACGCACCAAAGTGGTGGCGCGTCAAGGTGGGACCCACATAATCTGTCCGGGCGCCATTGGGGCCGCCACAGGCACCTCTGCCACGCCACATGCATCGACGCGTCAGAGTGGGGATGACGCGCCAGATGCCGTGGCGCGGCCAAAAGGGTTAGATTTGAAAAAAAATTCGAGGGTTTAAAATTAAAATTATTTTTTAAAAAGGATTAAATAATAATTTTTTTTATGAAAACGGATAGGTTGAAATTTATTGCATGATCACCAAATATAGGGAAAAAAATGGTTCCAAAGTGTCCTTTGTACCGCACGTGAACTAAACTGTTTACGACGTAATTCTATACTTTTTAAAAGTTTGCCATTTCAAACATAGGACCATAGGAGGTTTATTTAAAAAAATATATAATTTCTATTCTAATAGTAAAAAGTTATTGCATTTTATACGGATCTAAAAGTTTGTTGTTGGACCCAAAGATACAAGTTAGACACCGTTCTTAGCTTTGCCCTAACCAACGATGACATTTCAGACCTAGTCGAGCTGGCAAGGTGACGACGAGGTTGATATGCAGCAAGGTTAGACGAGACAAAGGTGTGCTAGGAAAGATGCACCGTTCAAATATTTGCAATATTTTTTGTATGATGAGACAATGCTCGCATGAGATTGAAGCATCTTCGAACCATTGCTATTTTTTTTTATAATCGTTTGGGACATATTTGAACTAGTGTTGAAACGTTTTCTATAATTGTTTGAAACATTGGCCTTGTTTGTTTCAGATTAAATTAAATTAAATGAAAATTTGTTATTTTTGTATAGGCCAAATGTTATAATATTTTGTAGTTATTTTTGTGGGGTTTTAAATAGTTCTTCTTATAGTTCGTAAAATATTTTTTTCATAATTTTTTGAATTTTTTAAAGCGTATTTTAAGTGGATCACAAATTTACTACAGTAAAACGCAACTCAACATTAATCTGAAACAAACAAAGCCATTATTTGGAAAACGTTTGAGTGGTACTCCCTCCGTTCCAAAATATAAGACGTATTTTGACTCCACAAAAGTCTTTAAAAGTAGAGTTTGACTGTTAGATTCCTCTATTATATATTATAAATTGTTACAATATAATATTATATCAAAAAGCGCTTTGAAATATGTATAATTTTGGTATACTAACGATGCATATTATTTAATTTATTTATGGTCAAAATTTACTAAGTTTGACTTTTCTCCGATCAAAATACGTCTTATATTTTGGAACAGAGGGAACACTAATTAATATGCGCGCGACATATACAGAAATCGGAAACAAACAAAGCCACCATTGTTGAACGTTCTGCAGACTGCAGCCCAGCATGTAAAAATCCACGCTTCCAGTCAACCTGCGCGGCGCACGGCCACGCACCTACTACCGTCCAATAGTCGCCACTTAAAAAGGCACCACCAGTTTCCTTCTTCACATCCTCGCACCTCGCAAGAAATCGGAGAGGGAGACGGAGACGGAGAGGAGGAGGAATGGCGACGCGGTGGGTGCCGACGGCCGCGGCCGTGGTGCTGATGGTGGTGGCGGCGAGCCTGCTGGCGGCGCGCGGGGCGGCGCAGCCGCCGCCGAACACGCCGGACTGCGTGTCGAAGCTGGTCCCGTGCGGGAACTTCATGAACGGGACGGGCCCGCCGCCGGACACCTGCTGCGGGCCGCTCAGGGACGCCGTGCAGAACGACCTGCCGTGCCTCTGCAAGCTCTACGCCGAGCCGGAGATCTTCAGGGTCTTCAACATCAACCTCACCGACGCCCTCCGCCTCTCCAAGCGATGCGGCCTCAGCGACACCACCAGCGCCTGCGCCGGTAAAGCCCACCCATCTTCTCTCTTCTTGAAACTTCTTTACCGCACAAAAAGTTCTCCTTTTCCCCCCTTTCAGAAGTGATTTTCCATCATCTAATTAGGAGTTAGAGCTGTTGAAGCACGCATCTTTGGTGACCCGATTTGCTGTCATATCTAGTTACCGATCTGTGTAAGCAGGAATTTGCTAAGATGTAAGTGCCGGCAGCAATGCGAGGTACATAGGGATAGCTAGTTTTTACCGGAGGGTCGCATTCCCGTGTTTGTTGAGAGTGGGAGTGGCGTAGGGAAGTTGGTCTTGCCATTTCGGTCGCTATCAAGTCACATGGCAATAGAGAAAAAAAACATCTAGGTGGAGTATTGGACTGAGTTCCATTATCTGGGAAGCTTGGAGGCATCCAGAATTCTAGACATGTTTAATTTCTCTAGTCTGTGTCATGATAAGATTTGTTTAATCTAGTGGAGTAACCGTGTGAGGTTATGTGTTTCCCTTGGGTATGGATAATGTTTGTAGAATAGTATATTCCAGCCTTCCTTTGGATGAATTTTTGTACACATTTTAGGTCGCGTTTGGGATCAGAAATCGATTCAGAAAACGAAATAGAGCCATGAAAATCTGCAATTTTAAGCACTTTTGTGTTGTGCTTGTTTCTACTGCATGGCTTTTCCCAATTCCAATTATGAAAATCACATCGGCAAGCCTTGCACTTCGGTACCATATGCCTTATATTTATCCAAATGCCAGCCTTCCTTTTATTGTTAACTTTGGCAATTGTAGCATTTTCTTCAGATAATTACAACACAATTATCTTTCTGTGGTTAGCTGATAAATGTTTTGAAATTTCAACCTACAGGTAATTCTCCTCCGAAGTCTCCTCCAGGTAATACATGCTTTCTGAAGAGCAGTACTACTATGCATGGCATGCCTAAACAATATATCACTGCGAAGTACAAATCAACTGATGTTAGCCTCTTGCTTTGTTTCTGTTGTGTGATATCTTACAAAGCGAAACTTCTTGCCTGAACAAGGATAATTCCTGGAATATAAAATTTAATTGGAACTGCAGCCATATTAGTTAGTTCCGTAGAAATAACTCACTCTATTTGGTTTTTAATGTGAACTTCAGACTGGGTTACGGGTGATGGATCTACATGAGAAGTTACTTTTTTTTGAAGTTAGGGCAAAAGCCTTGCCCTAAATTGATTATAAAAGGGGCCGAGGCCGAAATTACAGTTTTAAGAAAGGAAAAAAAAAAAAAAAAGGAAACGAGGTGGAAAAGAAGGCAAACGCCCCACCCCAGGCGTTGAAAAGCTAAGAAATTACAAAATTGGCCCCTGCCGCCTCCCAAAGGCGCAGGTCATCTAGAAGATAGCAAATGAAAAGAGAAACCGGCCGCTCGCTGGAACGA
Organism: Raddia guianensis; assembly: GCA_036346415.1. Taxonomy (NCBI): domain Eukaryota; kingdom Viridiplantae; phylum Streptophyta; class Magnoliopsida; order Poales; family Poaceae; genus Raddia; species Raddia guianensis. The sequence goes on along the minus strand of CM070539.1, from coordinate 3,138,264 downwards.
AAGATACTGGCTGTTTCGCTTAACCAAAGGTGCCACAACGTTGTTAGAGCGTGAAGCGCCCCTCACGACGGATTGCCCTTGAATATCCAACCTCCACCACGGGAGGCGCCTCGCGAGACCACGCGAGGGCAAAGCCTTGGCGAACCCAAATTTGATAGAGACGCGAGACCACACCTGATTGGAGAAAGAGCAAGTGAGAAGAGGTGCTCCCGGGTCCAAATTCTTCGACAAAGAGATGAAGTAGTAGTTGGGGATCTTTTTTCTCAAAGCGAGTCGGTGTGAAGATCTTCCGTGAAGCGAGCAGACCACCCAAAGAATTTGCATTTGACGGCGCCATCGCTTCCAATCGATGACCGTCCAAATAAATTCGACCCAAAAGCGCAAGTGGTAAGCCGAGGCCACGAGAAATCCCGAAGCGAGAACGCCAAACGACGCGTCCGGATCATCTTTGAAGTGGCACGAACTGTTGAAGACGTTGGAGGAGGTCAAACAACTCTAAAGTCATGGATGGGAGGAAATTCGCCGCAGATCGAATGTACCGAGTTCCGTTGAGAAGCGCTGAACAGCGATTCTGTTTTTCCGCCGAGGCAACAGTAGAGTGGGGGCAAGAACACGAGGTCGATGACCATCGAGCTGCATCCTCCGGAAGGAAAAGGACTCGCCGTTACGAGTACAAGCCTGGTAGCCGCCAAAGAAAGCAACATCGAGGACCCACTTGGCGGGGGTTGTCAACCCGAGTTCGGTGAGCTGGACTGTAGAACCGAGCTACGGAGGCGAAGGGCCCGCAAAGGAAGCGAAGGTCCAAGACTCCCACCCTCCATACTTGCACGGCGAGCACACGCCTTCCATTTAACTTAAGAAGGGTCTGAATGGGCCGAGACGGAGCCCCGCCAAAGCCAAGAAATGACGGATCTTGTCAAGCTTCGATAAAACCGAACGAGGTGGTTCGATGGTGAGAGCAGTAGGGCGGCATGGACGAGAGGACCGACCGGAGGAGAGTGAGCCTCCTCCTTGGACATCAGGTCCCCGCTAACCACTCAAACCTACCGGCGACCTTGTCGATGAGAGGTTGGAAGTGGACGTGCTCGAGCTTCCGAGGCGAGGGTAGCCCTAGGTAAGTTAGGGAAACCAACCCGCTTGGCGGAAGGTCGCAAGCACGCCGTCCAAATCTATGCCCTCGCGGCGGACGGGCACCTTTGGCTCTTGGAGAAGTTGGCGCGGAGACCGGTGATTTCGCCAAACGTCAAGAATGGTAGCGAGAGCAAAGAACCTCGCCTTGACGAGGCGATGAAAATCGCAGCGTCATCAAGATAGAGGAGACTCTTAGATTGGTTGGTACACCCTTTAAGCGGAGAGGACGCCTCGTCTCATGCATGAGAGAAAGAATTTTGTGAAGAGGTTCGATGGCGAGGTTGAAGCAGATAGGGGATAAGGAATCGACGAAGCTCTCTTCGATCGCAGGATGTGATTTCAGGAAGCCATTGAGGAGAATCTGCGAGACGAAGAGGCGAACGGCGACACCCAAAGACCTCCAAAGATTTCCAAAACCACGCGCGCGGAGGTTGTCCAAGAGATATCCCCAGAGACCGAAGTCGAAAGCCTTCTCAATGTCAAGCTTGAACAAGAGGGCGGGTCCGTGAACGGTCTGAAGCTTTGCCCTACTGAATAAAGAGAAAGTTGTCCCAGATGTGCTGCTTTTTAATGAAGGCGCCCGACACGACGAGACCAAAGTTCTTGATGAGGCCGGATATCGCTGCGAGTAGCGGAGAAGAGCTTGCCAAGGTGTGGATGAGGTGATGGGATGATAGTCGAGTACGCAGAGGGTTTTTGTTCTTGGCTAGCAGGACAACCGTAGCCGAGTTCAAGCCACCGCAGACGCGGTTATTGGAAAAGAGGCATTGCAAGGCCTCGAGGAGGTCGAGTGAATTACATCCCGGCCAGCATTGTAAAAAGCCCAGTGAAACCGTCAAGCCCTGGCGCTTTGTCGGAAGGCATACTCATTACTGGACGCGAGCTCCTCGAGAGAAGCGGTTCCTCGAGCGAGGCGAGGTCGAGGATGGGAGACCGATGGAGTCGAGTTGAAGTTGTGGGTGGTCGAGACCGGAGTTGAACCATCTCAAGATGTTGGTGAAGTGTTGGTGAAGTGTTGAGGCCATATCATCATGCCCCGATGTGGCCTTGAACCAGAATGAAGGAATGAATGAAATTTCTTCGTCTTTCGCGAGTTGTTCAAGATGAAAATACTTGGTGTTTGCATCTCCCAATTTGAGCCAATTTAGCCTTGAGCGTTGCTTCCACTTAATCTTGTCTATGGTCGCCGGGCCCGTAATTGACTCTTAATGGGCGGCGAGGGAAATTTGCGGGGGTAAGAGGCGAATCTCCATAGTCGCATCGAAGAGCGAATAACTTCATTTGCAATGTCGATTGCAGCTTGAGAGAATCAATGATGATTTGCTCCGGTGCTTTAGTGGTGCTGCGGTGGAACAAGCTTATGTACCGAAGCGTCGGATGGGGTTAAGGTGGTTCGGCGTCTCTTCAGCCCAGGCTTGCTGGATCACCTCGAGAAAGCCTGGCAAGGAGGTCCAGTAATTCTCGAAGCGGAAACGCCTAGGAGGGCGATCGAAAGACTCAGTGGTGAGAAGCAAGAGGCAGTGATCCGAGGCGGAGGATGAAAGAGGCAGCAGCGAGCAGTTTGGAAAGGCGAGCTCCCAGGAAGTCGTGCAGAAGAGATGGTCTAGCTTGACCATGGTAGGGATAGCCTGCTCATTGGACCAAGTGAATCTCTTGCCGGAGAGATGTATTTCACGCAGATTGCAGCCGTCTATCGTGGTTGGAAAAGGTTGAGTAATCTCCGGTTTAGGTTGGAGTTGCTTTTGCTCAAGCTTTGTAGATCAGGTTGAAATCGCCCATGAGAAGCAAGGGCGGAGAAATGGTTGGAAATTGAGTGCAGCTCTTTCAGGAAGGATTCTTTAAGCGGCGTCGCTCGAGAGGGCCATAGACATTGGAAATGGTCCAACTCACTGCGAGGCGAGAGAAGCAGTAACCTTTCTTTGAGATGGAGTCGCGACAAAGACGAGGAAGTCGGAGAGGAGACCACCTCATCATCCCGAGCAGCAGGAGCCTCCACGAGTTCCGTCCGACGGGAGGCGATGGGAGCCTTTAAGGCGTAAAGCTCCGAGTTCCAGGATGGCTCGAGGGTGCGGGACCGATAGCTTAGTTTCTTGCGCCCCAGGATGGAAGGCGGTGGGTCGGACCAAGTCGGCAACAACGTGACGCTTAGCGGGGAATTGAGCCCCGGACATTCCGGAGATAAGCTTCGTCGGTAAACCGAACAAATGACAGACGAGTCCAGGAGATAAGCCACACACATGAGGAAGGACGACTCGACGGAACTAAAAGCCACGCGCAGGTGGTTGGACAACTCAACACAAATAAAAGCCAAAGCACAGAAGACCACACGCAGGTGGTTGGACACGAGGACAAAAGCTAAAGGCCCACGCAGGCGGCCAAAACGACGAATGGAGACCACATGCAGGTCGCTAGAGCGACACATGGAGACCACTCGCAGGTGGTTGAACAACTCGACTCTAACGAGAACCACACGCAGGTGGTTGGACAGGGTAACAGTAAAAGGACCTAACATGAAGAAACAGAGAGGCGACGCGGGCGCGGAGATCGCTTAGGGCGCCCATGATGACCTCTCCAGCTGAGTCAGAACCCACAGCCGAGTCAAGGTCGCGTGAGAGACACTATGAGGTCCGAGATCGCCGTAAGGAGGTATCTTGAAGAAAGCGGTGGAGAAGAGAGTCTTGAGGTGGGTAGCTAGGTCGTCGACCGAGACCGGCGAGGAGATGTGTCCTAGCTTGCAAGCTAGGATACTGGCCCTCCGAATGGAGGGATCGCCAAATCGCCGGAATCTGGGGTGAGTGTCAAGGGAGGCAAGAAGGCGTGAGCTCCGGCAGAGGCTGGCGGGTGGAGGCGGCGACTCGCCTAGGAGGACGAGGTGTAGTAAGCGAGAGGTGTTGAACTGGGTGGAAATGGAGTCGAGGAGGCGTGCTCGCGGAGGTGGGCGGCACGGGGCGTAGCCTCGCGAGCATGGGATCAAAGCGAAGCGGGAGGCCAACCAGTAGGAGAGAACTAGAGCGAAGCGGTCAGGCCCGTTTGGACTTGGCGCGGCTCTCTGGGCCAAGCAAGCGAAATAAGCGGTAGTGAATGGCACGGCCCATCTAGACTCGCGGTGGAGGGATCGCGGCGGTGGAGGTTTGAAAAAAAGCACAGTCTCGAGGTGCTGTGGCTCGCGCCAACAAAGTGAGGCGACGGATCGGATCGCGCTGCGGCGGCGTGGGCGTGGGCGTGATGGCGGCAAAGATGGGCGTGGGCGCTGGGCGGTCTGGAGAACGGAGGCATGCTGGCGTGGGCGCAAGGCGTTAAGCGAAGCGCGCTACACACACGCACACATGCAGTGCTGGGCGAATGGGCTGGAGCGAAGCGCTGGCCGACGACTTCACCACGCGTGGCCGAGGCACACAGGAGGGTCAGGGCCACGCGAGCCAAAAGCGAAGCCACGCGAGGACGAATCCACGCCGCGAAGCGACGTGGCGAAGCTTCTGGCGGCGACGAACAGAAGCGCGGCCGACGCAACAGAAGCGCGGCGAGCGAGCAGAGCGCTGCCGAAGCGGAGACACGCGCGAGAGAGCGGCAGCGCAGCGAGAGGAGCACGGCGACGCAGCGCGAAGGCGCGCGAGGAGATGATGACGCAGCTGGGCGCGGCGAAAGGGAGGAGCGCGAGGCGCAGATGAAGCGGTGGCGCAGCGGTGGCGCGGCGAATCTGCAAGCAGAAGCGCCGGCAGCGGCGCGCGCGCGATGGCGGTCGAAGGCTGCGCAGAGAAGTGGCGAACGGGCGGCGGGAAGCGGGAAGCGGCGAGCGGCGGGAGCCGTTCGGCGTGAACCGCCTGGCGCGTGAGAAGGAAGCTGCTCCGGCGCGTGTTGAGGCACCCTCTGCCGGTCGAGGCGGTCGCGGACCGACGCTTGCCAAGACGCTGCGCGAGGCGCGCCCGGCGTCCGGCCATCTTTGAGTCGTCGTCGTCGTCATCACCACGCCGTGGAGTGTTTCGGAAAAGGGCGACAAGCGGTAGTGGCGGCGGTGGCGAAGCGAGCAAAGAGTCGAGCTGCCCGGCGACCAATCGTCTGGCGTCCACACGGCGAGCCGCCGCCGAGGCGATGGCGGCAGCGAGTAGTCTTCAACGGTTGTAACATGAATGACGACGTTGAACTTCGGAGGGCGGGGGGAGGCACGGCACAGGAGCGCGCCACGCAGCGACCCGTCAGCGCCGCCATTTGATGCCAGCGGGCCAGAAAGGTCGACGAGGCGAAGCTCGCCATGGCGGGATGGACGCCGGTCGGCGGTCCATGCCTGAGGCGGAACATGGAGGTGTCTGTCGCGGAAGCGCCAGAAGGCCTCGGCGACGCCCACACGGGCACGTACCGACGAGGAGCGGCTTCGACGACGGGCATGTCCGGCAATGGAAGGAAGCCTCGAGGACCGGCCGGACGCGAAGCGAAGAGCCGACATGGCGGGTGGGTGGACATGCTCGGAAGACGGTGAAGCGGAAGTCGCGGCCGATGTGGTGGAAGCGAGCAATGGCGGCAACAAGGCGAAGTTTGCTCGGGTAAGTGAAGCGCACAATGAAGCAGCGACCGCCACGGGCGAGACCCTCATGTCGCTGAACGGACGTCGGTGTGGAGCTTAGGCCTTGTGAGCGGCAGCGTCGGCGTCGAAGCGAACGCCGACTTCGGCGAGAAGGCGTATAGGTGAAGGTCGCCATGGCCGCCGCGGATGGCGGGAGACCACGACGCAGCGCGCACGGAGGGCGAAGCGGCGGCGAGGACGGCGCCGAGCAGCGACGAGGCATGGCTGGAGGAGGCGGAGGGCTCGGGCGCGGAGGAGGCAAAATGAGGTTGGAGGCGACCTAGACGGCAATGGCGCATCTGGTGACCGGAGCGGAAGCAACGGAGACATTTAATCGGGTCTCGGCACGCCGCCACCAAATGGTCGCGCGCGAGACAACGGAAGCAGCGGCCTTGATGTATGAAGGTGGCGAGGCTTGGCGGGATGCGCACGCGCCTGAGCGCCGGCCCGAAATGGGGGGAGATTACGCCGGCGTGCCCGCTTTGAAGAGACCACTTGCCAAGATGAACCACCTTCCGAAGCGATGACGATGGAGCGAAGAGCAGGCAGGCGCGTGGGAATTCCAGAAACGGAGATGGGGCGGCTGAGGGCAGGCGGTGTGGAGGAGGAAATGAGGCTCGAGGTAGGCGCAGTAATGGCGGTCTGAGGGGGTGGCTCGCGGGCGGTGGTAGTGGCCGGGGCAGGCAGGTGGATATGGGCACGTGGGCTAAGCGTCGGGTTCCAACGCGAGGAGGCGCTGACCTCGCGCGGGGAGGAGTTGGCCGCGGTGGCCGGGACGGCGGACCACGGGGAGGAAGTGGCCGCGGCCGCCGGAGCGGCAGACCGCGTGGAGGAGAAGGAGGGCAACATTTTTTGTATGAGAAATTGAGAAGTTACTTTTGTTTAATTAGAAAAAGGGATACGAGTGGCAGCATTAATACCACACTTCTTTTCAGAAAAAAAAAACGACAGAAGAGTTTCTGTACATTTTCAGTAGTGTGCTGTGTGCATTGTGTTACTGTTTAACAGAGACTGAAGCACACTAAAATTGGCTGCAAGTAAAAAAAGCACCAATAAAGCATAGTCTCTTGAAGTTTCTATATGATAAGACGAGCGATCTATGGTCCCAACTCTCAAGGATTGATGGACAGCAATGTAGCACATTCATTTGCAGATTGGATCACTACTGTATGTGTATATACATTTCAAAAACGTTTCTGGTATAGAAACCAGTACTGGCTGATAATACGAATAATAAATGCATTAAAAAGTAGGAATTAGTTTTGTCTGCTCGAATCAAGTTATTCTGTCTTTAAGGCTGCAAACCAACCAACTACTAAGAACTAAAGGTATCGTGGAAGGAGGCCCAACAATGTTTCACAGGAACAGTTTGTACTAAACTGGCATACAATTAACAACCTGTAAAACTACCTCACCGAGTGATGCTTGTAGTGCTGTCATTGATGTTGTTTCTATGATGAGTAAGCTCTATTCCAATCATTCTATCATTGTACCTCAAGAAATGGATTTGTCGTGAAGAAAAATTCAGCCCAGATTCAAACTAAAGGAAGAAACTATGATTCTGCATTGAAATTGGTATAAACATATATCTTTTTTTTTGCAAAGAAATTGGCATATGTCATATCCAGATTCAGCGAGAACTATATTCTCCACAAAAAATGTTGGGGGTTCAGTCGAGTTGCTTATTATTATTTTTAGCATGGTTTAAATGCTTCTCACTGTTCATTCAAGCAGTTTCCTACGACGAATGATGATGTTTAGTTTCTGTAGATTAGCTCAGCACACATGGCATCAACGTGATCTCCAGATAGGAATAAATACTTGTTTTTAAACTTTAAACATTGTCTAAGCTTCACACAATATCAAATCAGTGTATTTTTTTCCTCACAATCATCTTCTCTTGATCACCATCAGGTGGCAAAAATGCTGGTTATCGCACTATCTCAGCCGGTTTCCCAGGATTGACGAGCCTGTTCTTAGTTCTCTGGTCTGTATTGGCATAAGAATTCAGTGTGCCAGAGATGTTTTTCTTATCCAACAGTAGATGATTTGCATCTATGATGCTTTTTGTTGTTTTTTTTTTGGAGATCTCTTAATTGGTGATGGTATTACTGTGCGTACCACGAGCATTTGTTTTGCTGTGTATTGATTTGTTCAGTCAGTAGACTATATATATTGTGAACAGAATTTTCCGACTGTGTTTGTCTTCGCTGTGCTGTATGTGTACCTGAGATGCCTGTCGATTCTTGTCATATATACTTGAGAAAATTTTTTTCGCTATGACAATTGTGCTTCACGTTTGGGTTTTCTTATTTCCTTTTACTTAGGCCCATTTGATGATGTACTAAACTTGCTAACAAATGTCATATTTTGCCATATCTTTTTTTAGAATAAATGGAAAAAATAGGAAAAATTTGTAAATTTGGTTTTCACGTTGGCTTACAACATCTAGTTCCTTTGGAGCGTGAATTGGCATCCGGCCAAGCTCATCTGGAGTGCGCATGTTGAGCCAAAGTCTAGGTTCTTCGCTTAGACCTTGTGCCATCGGAGGATCAACACGGCTAATGTCCTTGTTCGCAAGGGTTGGCCCCATGATGCAGTGTGTGCCTTTGCAACGTCAACCCAAAGACAGTCGAGCACCAATGCTCCGGTCGACCTTTGCTCCATTCTACCTACAATGTCTAGTGGAGGAAGGGAGTAGGCCGGAAAGGAAGGAGAAGGGAGCAAACTGCAAGCGAGTGGTGGAGACCAAAGGTTTTTCTTATGATTTTGAGTGTTCGTTCAATATAGATTATGCGACCTAGATTGCAGTGATCCATGGCTCACTAGCCGAGAGGAAAATTTTGCTAAGACACCCACCCTTGTCTTCAGGGAATTGCGATCATAATCAGGCTCTTGTGGAGCCATTTTTTAGAACGATATCTCATCACGCTCGTGGCAGGATATCTCTGCCTCCATCTAGCTTGTCTCTATCAAGCTCGCTCCCACCTTTGCCTTCTTCCTCCGTGCACTCCTCCCATGTCTCCCTATTGCGATGTCGACGGGTTTGGGTAGAGTCGTAGAGATGGCAATCGGGGGGATCGAGCACGAGTAGGAGGGTCGTGGAGTCGTATCCGCAGAGAAAAACTTGACCCATATCTGTCCACAGTATGCGTTTGTACCCATACCTGTACGCTGTACCGGCGGGTATTTGCTATCCAGCGGGTACCCACTACTCGATCGATCGCAAACAATATCTAGCAACTAGCTTGTTGTAACAAACCAATAAGAAACACGATCAAGCAAAGCCTATTGAAGTGCGGTGCTTGACATCATAAAAATTCAGGTAGAATAATGGCTCGACTTGCATATAAACATTGGGAAAAATTGGTTTAATAATACATATATAAATAAAAATTACGAAAGTATGTCACATATGTTGGGTTTTACCATTGTGCTACTTTCCGCCACGCAAGGTGGCTTTAGCCACGTAGGACGGCGGAAACACGGCTCACACGGCGGAAGCCACCGAGGCTTGCCACGTGTCCAGGCTAGATTTCCTAATGGATTTTTAATTCCAGAAAATTCATATGAGGCGCTAAAAATTGTAGGAGACTCCTAAAAATACTAGGAAAATTCCTATAGGCTTGGAAAAAATTCATTTAGCTTTCTAGGATTGTTTGGTGTATGAGATGCTTCTTATTTATTCTATTTTATTAAATTAGAATGCCTAATGATATTATCCTTATACCAACATATAACTAAATGGTGAACTTATACCGGGGTTTTCCCTCTCGACGCATCCACTCGGTTAATGTTAATGTTAAAATACTAAACAGTAATAAATCGTTAATGTTACAGAAATATATAGTAATCATAAAAAAATATTATAGGAGGTGCCTCTTCTTAAGATTTACATAATTTTCATAAAATGTTGCAATTTTGTCTAAGGTAATTGTACAACCTAAAAAAAATACACATAAACCAAATTATTGGGCGAAAATGTTCTATGCATCCAATATATATTTACCGAATATTGTTCTAGTTTCCCTAATTCTGTCCTACAAATACATTTTTGCGTAAATACTTAGAGCATCCGCAGCAGGAGAGCTAACATACCCTGCATTAGCGCCCTACCTTGCACCCAGTTCAAATTTTTTTCCCTACTCCATCGCCTGCGATCGCCTAATTCAAAAAATTTCCCTCACCGCAAGCCTTCACGATGCTTAAGAAGTGTGACAGGGTGCCTCCTGCTCATGCTCTTAAAATAAATATAATATTCCTAAATATATAAGCGCAGGTACATCTTTACAATTTACATAAAATGTTACATTATTACTTAAAGTAATTATAATGCAACTTAAAAAATTAATAATTATTGAAAACCGTTCAATTATCGTCGCATTACGTGTCATAGACCAGAGTAGAGCAGCAGCGCCGGTGCGTGCGGGAGGGAGCCATCTAGACACGTGGCGAGCCCTGGTGGCTTCCGCTGTGTGGGATGGCAGAAGCCACCGTTTCTGCCAATTGGCATTGCGAAAGCTCCGTTTCCACCGTATCATGTGGCAGAAGGAAGCTCAGATCTATAAAAGCTAAAAGATGTGGCATACCTTTTACATTGTGGATAATAGGTAATGGGTATATATACCTTAAACCCATACTACGAAAAAAATACATGTGTCTATTGAAATCCTTCGTACCCATGGTACAAAAATCCCTCATACCCGTACCTGATGGGTTTTTACCTACAATGGGAGGTTTTTAAAAGTACCCTCGTACAAAATGCAATTTACATTTGTTTCCACCTCTCTTGTCTATAGATGGACAAACGGGCGGCACGACACGAGCACGTATGGGCACGGACACGGTTAGGCATGCACGAGACGGCATGAATAGGTAATCATGTCGTGTCATGTCAGTCCACGGGCCAAGGGTCAGGCCCAGGCACGGCACGAGGAATGAATAATCGTGCCGTGCTGGCCCCAACCCGACTGCAAAAAAGAAAACTCTATCTGACTAGCAAAATGAGCACATCAGCATAGGCTGCACATCACAACTTCACGAATCACATTTCTGATTAAGCACTTCAAAAGCACAATATAAGAAGTTAATAAGTATATAAAATGATAAACAGTTAAACACAACACAACCACAACCACAAGCACACAAATCACAAACGTCAAATATTATAGAGCTGTTTGTATAATGTTTGGCTGTCTCATTAAAAACCTTTCTATGTAAAACCCAAACACAAAAACAGAGAGGGTTAGAACTTAGAAGTAGAAGTTACTACTAGTTGGTCTAGCTGGAGCCCAAGAACCATCATTCCACCGATGCCGACGGTGACACCGTGGTAGTGAGACCAGATGACCAGATCCAAATGACTAGAGCTAGAATTCCAGGAAGAACACCGGAGAGGGAGAGGGCAAGACGTAGAAAGACTGAGAGAGATTCAGAAGGATAGATAGATGTGAGAGGAGACTGGAGAGACTAGAGTGGCGACGACGATGACGAGATGGCGGTGCCCGCGCTGCCGTACAGAGGGAGACCGTAGACGACGAGATTGAGATGGCGCCAGTTGGCCCCGGTAAGAGGACGCGCCTTGGCGGCGTCGGCTACGACGCGACGTGACAGCGAGAGGCGGAGAGGGCAGGGGAGACGGAGCGGCGGAGAGGAGAGGGCCAGAGGTTGGAGGCCGAGCGACTAGGGTTCCAAGGGAGGGGCTGGGCGGGAAAATCGGGTGTATGACACCCAATTCGTGCGCCCCATTGCATTCGACATTAATTTCGTGTGCCTTCAGCTATATGACACTCGGCGCACGAATTTCTCTCCCACATGACATTTTTATCACTTTTTTGGCCATTTTCCTCATTTCTCTTTCCTTTTCCTTTTTTTTTCTCCATTTTCCCACCATTTTATCATATGGGACCCACTTGTCATCCTCCTCCCTTCTTAGATCTTCCCCTTCTTCCTCCTCCTCCACTGTCTGTGTCCGATGGGGGACGGAGGCGACGCAAGCTTCGGGAGAGGTGGCAGAGGTGGCACGAGCTCGAGAAAGGAGGTTGAAGATTTGGCGTGAGCTCGAGATGCAGGGCGGCGCGAGCTCGAGGAGGAGAGGCGGCTTGAGCTCGATCTGGCGACGGCATGGCGTGAACTCGAGGCAAGGCGGCGACGCGAACTCGAGGAGAGGGCGACCGCGGCGAGCTCGATGATGCAATGATGGCGTGAGCTCCAGCGGTGACAACGGCGTGAGCTTGAGGCTAGGCGGCGGCGCGAGCTCGAGGATCTGGCGGTGGCGCGAGCTCAAGGCGATGGCGGCGTGAGCTCGAGGCGCGGGCTGACGCGAGCTGAGGAGGAGAGCTGGCCGCATGACGCGAGCTCGAGGAGGAGGATGGCATGGTGGCGCTAGCTGCGGAGGAGGTTGGCGGTGCGAGCTTGAGGAGGAGGCAGTCGTACCCCATCGGGCGCCGGCAGTGGAGGAGGAAGAAGAAGGAAAAGAAGAAAGGAGGAGGATGACAAGTGGGCCCATATAAGAAAATGGTGGGAAAATAGAGGAAAAGGAAAGAGAAACGAAGAAAAATGGCCAAAAATGATGAAAATGTCGTGTGGGAGAGAAATTCGTGCGCCGAGTATTATATAGCTAAAGGCATACGAAATTAATGTCGAATACAATGGGACGCACGAATTGGGTGTCATACACCCGATTTTCCCGGGGCTGGGCAGGTGGGGAAAGGGGGAAAGGGAGCTAGGCTCTAGAGTTGGGTTCCCCCGGGGTACACGGTACAGAAGGCGATGGGCCGCCTAGGTCGTAGGAGAGGCGACGCCGGGGAGCCGTGCCCCTATCGTGCCTGGCATTTAACTGTGCCGTGCCTGTGCCGGCTCACGGGCAGAGAGTCGGGTCCAGACATGGCTCGTGCCAAACCGTGACGTGCCATGCTAGTGTTGTGTCAAACAGCCGTGCTTTGGGCTGACCCATTTAACCTGGCCCATCTGGCCTTTTAAAATTCGTTTTTGGGTTATCCTCTTCCTCTCGCTCGCCCCAGCGGGGCTCCGGGGAGCGGGCGAGCGGCGGCGGCGGCCGCCGTGTGACACCAAACGAGGCAAAGCCAACTAGACCTGCGAGCAATATCTCACACCTGCCCTCGAAACTGATCAGCTGTGCGCCCGCCGCGATGCACTCGCGCGCCGCCGCCATCCGCCGCGCCGTGGCGGCGGCCTTCTCAACCGTCGCGGCGAAGCCGGAGATTGGCTTGTACGGATTCGATGTGCTGCGCACGGCCAAGGGCTTCCGCCGCTTCGTCGACGACGCCATCCAGCGGTACGGGATAAACCCTGAACTCCTCCAACTTCCATTTCTCTCCCTAAAACCTTGTGGACGTTTGCTTGAATTCGCAGGTCAGACGAGCTCGTCGCCTACATCGCGCAACTTCCGCCTTCCGCGGAGATTGTTCGCGCCATGGATGAGATCTCCAATACCGTAGCCTCCCTCCCGTTTCTACTAGTGACTTTTGAATCTATTTGAGGTTGATATGGGTAGATGACGCGTCTGTGCATTGATTTGGTTAGGTTTGCTCGGTCATTGATTCCGCGGAGCTGTGCAGGAACACGCACCCAGATAGGTGAGGGTATGCTGGTCGATTCTTACGTAATTTGGATGCTATGGAAAATGGAACAATGTGCTTTCAGTTTTGGCTAATGTGTATGCGTTATAGGGAGTTTGTGGAGGAGGCGGATAAGGCATCAATGAGGATTTACGAGCAGCTTCAAGTAAGCTCGATAGCTAATGGTGGTGTTTCTGCAATCGTTATTTTGGTTTGGGGAAAAAAAAGGATAGAAGAGTGAAATAAGTCAGAACTATAACATTTCGTTTTCTTTCAACTCTTTGCAGTACCTAAATACCAACACTACTTTATACAACGCGATACTAAAAGCTGAGAGTGAAGGAGTCTTGCTCACAGAGGAAGCTCGAAGGGCAGCAACCGCCTTGCGTGTTGACTTTGAAAAGGGGGGTATTCATCTTCCTAAAGGTTGCCCTCTTGTAGGTTATCACAAGTTTCTTCTTTTTCAATTTTACTTAAAATCATCATAATGATTTTAATGATTTTTTGTGGCAGATAAACTCGAGCGTGTTAATCAGCTGAACCTTGGCATTGCCCATCTGGGTAGAAAGTAGGTACATGAATTGGACATTGGCTGTTGATACTCATTACCATCTTTTCTGTTGAACTGTTTGCTCTTGGTTTTGCATTTGGCAGTCCAGTTTCATGTTTGCAACATGACTATCAACAAGTAGTTCATTGTTTATTGTCAATGCTTGTTGGTAAGCTATATATGCTCTACATTTCTTTTTTGCTTGTTTGCACTTATGCTTATACCAATGTGTAAAAATATTTCTTTTAGCTTGTATAACTGGAAGGTGATGCAGATGTGTGAAATGGCCAACTATTTGGTTTATAATCTGGATTAAGACAAGTGGTTGAGCGGGGCATGCATTGACTGTTAAGCATGGAGGAGTTAAGATGCATATTTGTTTGGTTAATGATATGTATTGAACAAATCCATGTTTTATACCCATAATGTGGTGAAATGAGTTTTTTTTTGTTGGTTCTATTTGCACCAGTGCACGCTCAATAAGTCAATATGGACACAGCTATTCATAATCAATCTCTATCAGCACATTCTAAAATGCTGTAAGGACATGCTACTGATTTAAATATATTGTTTGTGGATCATTTAGACACATATGTCTAGTGTATTTTCCATGGTACCCTAATTTACTGGTTTGATTCTTTATGTTGTAATTTATGTTGAACTGTTGATTTTACACTCAATTTTTTAAGCAAAAACACTCCTCCATTTAAAAAGATCCCTTTAGCTAGCGTGAACTTACTTGTTTGTGGTGCTGTGCTAGGTTCAATGAAAATATTATGAACAAACCAGGTTCCGTGGATATATATCCAGCTTCACGTATTCCAAGAAATATGCAACATCATTTCAAGCCCATTCACCGATTTAAGCATAGGGGTACTGAGGAACAAAGCAATTCAATAAACACTACTAGGCAAAAGGGTCTAAGGGTAATAACTGACTCAGGAACTCTATCATCAGCCTTGAGATGGATTGCAGATGAGGAGGTATGTGCTGTTTGTTCCAAACACCAAAACCGAAAGTTTCTTACATCCAAATGTCTTCGTATTTCCGTAATGTAAAATATGTATCAACAACATTTGACCAACATTATGATCTGTTATCTTCATATATTTTACATGGAAATACGATCCTTATCATTTTTAATATTACGTGTTTATCTTGCCTTTGACTAAATTTTTGCGGTTTTTACATATTAACTAAAATACTAATGTTTGTTCTCGCATTTATGCTGACAGCAAGCTAAGTATCTAACTCTTTTCAAAATTCCCAAAGGTCAGGAAACAAGTATATACTGTTGGAAACTCTGAACCGCATGAAAACATTGGTGTCCTTGACAAACTTATAGATGCTCGTGATGAGCTTGGAAAGGTAAATGAACATCTTTTTGTTTTCATATTGTAGACTACAGAGCAATAGAAGCTCTAATGCCATTGACAATGTTTTTTTTATCTGCTTTCTGATGCTTAAGTGCAATTACTGTTGATAATATGTAGAAAATGAGGATTACATTATGGTTAGCTTACAAGAATAACTAGCGTAGCTTGTATTCCTGTCTGCACCAAATATATGATTAAAAGTTTAGATGGTAGATTTTGATTTGATGGTTTCAGTTTAGCAGCTTTGTTTAAGTGGTATTGCTGTGGCAAATTGTTACAAAGCAGTCTCATGGTCTAATTTATTTACTTGGTCTAGAAATTTTGGACACTTATTGCCTGCATGAGAGTCTTGATCTTGAGGAAATTTAATATTCTTCCTGGAGGGCCCTGAATAACAAATGTTATCATCTTTACATCTCTATCTTTTGAGCAAATACCGGAGCTAGATGTACAAGTGACTGCCTTATCTCACAATGCAGGATGTGATGAGAGTTATTAGTGGATGGCCTACATTCTTCAGCTGATCTATTTACTGTTGAATGAATATGCTTTATGCTGTTTATTTAAGTTTTGTGGCAAAATTTAATAAACCTGAACAGGATCTTACCTAATGAAGTTTCCTATATGTATGTTCATCAAATACCCTAACATTGATTACATTGCTAACTTATAGTGGGCAAACAAATGTGAATACTTTTTTAATATCTACTTCTATTCTATGATAAATTACAAACTTTGTTTCTTGCTCCTGTCCTCTTTGTAGGCCATGGGTTGCAAATCATATGCTGACTTTGCTATTCGTCCTAACATGGCTGCATCTGTCGATGTGGTCATGTCATTTCTCCAAAATTTTAGTGAGATTGTTAGGCATAAAGCAGATGAGGTATGCTACGGTGTAAAGTGTAAACTTGTTCTTTGCATGGATAGTTTGTGTACTGTTATATCCAGCTACTAGTTTTTCTCTATTGATAGCATCCTCTTATGCAGGAGTTTAAGACTATACAGGATTTTAAGAGAAGAATGTGTAATGAAAAGAGTGCTGATCTTGAACCATGGGATGAAGATTACTTCATCGGCATGATAAAATCATCTGTGCATAGCCTGGATGTCTCGGTATGTGATAACTTTTGCGGAGATGAACTTCACTGATAGCTAATTAATCTTTAATCTATCATTTACACGAAGTCTAGTTCTTTCCTGTTAAATAACTTATGTGAATTCACACTTTTAAAATTGAATAACATAGATTGACGAAAGATAAATCACAACCTAAATGTGGTACTGGTAAACTAATTTGGTTTGGTTTGACATAGATTGACATTGGGTATTCAATTACCATGAGAATATGAGATTGACATGCGTGTGTAAAATCATGCTTTCAGTAACGCCTTTAAATTCCTTCAGGACATTTTTTGTAAATTACCTTGCTGTGAGTTTTTTGGTTCGGTTCATTATTTTATTTGCAGCTTCTTTCAAAAAAAAATATTTTATTTGCAGCCTTTCTGACCATCCTGTAGACTACCTTTTTCACATACAATTTTTCACACATTATTGTACATGGCAGGTTGTTGCAGCATATTTCTCATTATCCCAGTGCCTGAAGGGCTTAAATGTGCTGGTGGAGTCTTTATTTGGTGCCACATTTCATGAAATCCCTACAGGAAATGGAGAATCATGGCATCCAGATGTGATAAAGCTGTCTCTCCATCATCCTGATGAGGTACTACTGTGTTATGCATTGGTTTAAATGGTAATCTCACAGCAAGCATAGTAAATTTCTGCATCTTATCTGCTGGCAATCCGCAATAAGCTGCTTCTACATGCCAAAACATTTGTAATAAATTAAGTTCTACTACAAAAATATTTTTTGGGGGGGCTACAGTTAGGAATACAATAATCTTAATCATCATGATGTTTTTTTCTTTCATTAATCATTAGTAAAATCTAACAAACACCAGAAATAAATGTAAGCCAAGTAAGAAAGTATTAATCTGATATGTCATTAAGTGTGGCAAGTCATAGTTAATGATACATAATTACCACGAATGTGAAATATAGCTATCCATTCTAAAAATTAGCAATGAACTTCCATTGAACGGATAGGACAGCCGGTCATATCTTATTGGTGGCTAGAGTGATAACTGATAAGGATACCATGGAGACAGTTTGAGCAACTAGGAGAAGTATTATAGCATTTATTTTCTCGCATATGACATACAATCAGGTAGCGTAACACAAAATGCTATGCTAATATAAGCAGACCTTATCTCAAAATTATTAGGTTATGAGGAGTTGTATTTCTCAAATGAAGTATCTGTTTAGCCAGCAAAATCAGTCCCCTCTATTTTTTACAAGGTGTATTGTTTTCTCTATCCTGTTGCATAATATAAGGAATGCATGTGAGATTGTGAACTTATCGATATTTTTCCTTGTCTGTCCTCATTTATCACGTCTGTATCCTTCATTTATAAGTAATCTCACTAGCTATTATCTCCCATGTCAATGTTATTTATAGGCTATAGCAAGAATACTGTGTGTTTTTTGTTTCTTTTCTCTTTGTTTTATTTTTGAGGAAAATTTCTCTTTGTTTTATAATACACGTAATCCTTGTGCCCACTGAAAATACACATAATAATTTGCATTGAGGATACAAATATGCTGTGAAAAGCTTTGCACCATTAAATTGTTAATAATGAACTTTAAATTGTTATACATTATTATTTATGTCAGTTCTTTCTGTTTAAAATTATAACAATAGAAAATTCATAATAAGACGAATTCTTCTAAAAACAGTATAATCACATCTTGGTTACTGTTCCTATTGGCTATCATACACCTAGTGCTTAATTGCATCTTCTTGGTTTTTTCATATTTTTTCAAATCCCAAAGTAACTTGAGTCAAACATGACTATGAAACAGGGTGATTTAGGATTTATGTATCTCGATCTCTACTCCAGAAAGGGTAAATATCCAGGATGTGCTCATTTTGCTATCAGAGGAGGACGGCGATTATCTGACTCGAACTACCAACTTCCAGTACATTCTCTTATTGATTGTTATTTTACTTTGCAGTAGAATATGCAAAATTCTTTCATGTACATCAAGATTTCCATATAAGAATGTGGCATTTGCAAACAATATGGGATTTCTTGGTAGGTACTCCCTCCATCCCAAAATATAAGGCATAGTTTGACTTCAAAAAAATCAAACTTAGTAAACTTTGACTATAAATTAATCAAATTATATGCATCGTTAGTGTACAAAGTTGTATCAATATGTTCATATTTCAAAGTGCTTTTGATACAATATCCTCTTTGTATAAATTCATAATATATAATAGAGAAATTTAACGGTCAAAATCAATCTTGAAAAACTTTCTCAAAGTCAAAATACGCCTTATATCTTGAGATGGAGGGAGTATTATTTAGTATTTCCAGGCTACAGTAGTTTAGCTATTTTCAAAACTGCAATACATAGCATTTTTTTGTCTCAAATATTCGAAATTGCACAAATTCCAAGGCTGATAGATACCTTATGTAGAACATGGGATATTCTTGTTGTAGCTTGGGCTCTATCTTTATTTCCTCATTCAAGTTTGATGACTTTTATCTCTGATGTAAAATCCAATACTCCATAATACAAAGTATAAATGATTTTGTTTTTTAAAAAATAGTAGATCTATCTCTTGATCTGTTTTATTTATACACAAGAATTTGCTCTTGCTCTTCAGATCATCGCCTTAGTTTGCAACTTCTCAAGTTCTAATGGAATAACTGCAAGGCTCAATCATTGGGATGTTGAAACTTTATTTCATGAGTTTGGCCATGCCCTTCATTCTTTGCTGTCAAGAACGGTATTTTGCTCTTGTTTTTTATAACATTTAGGTTCTCAATGACTTGTGCATTGCTTATCTGACAACACATTGATATTAGCAGGAATATCAGCATTTCTCCGGTACTAGAGTTGCTCTTGATGTTGCTGAAACACCCTCGAACCTCTTCGAGTAAGTATGACATATTGCTAAGCTTTAATTGCTATTAGCCCACTTTACAAGTAGTTAGTTTACTTTACACTGCAGACTCTATGCATGGGATTATCGTGTCTTGAAGACATTTGCTCTAGATGAAACAACTGGGGATGCAATACCAGAAAAGTTGGTAAAGGCACTAAATGCTTCTCGGAATATGTTTCCAGCAACTGAGCTCCAGCGGCAGGTTTTCTTTTATATTTAGTTCTCACACTTCCCAACAGAATTTTAGTCCTTTATTTTCTATTTCTATTTCTCGATTCAGTTTGTGATATCATGTGTCCCTCCCCAGATCTTCTATTCTATAATGGACTTGACCTTGTTTGGGGAGCAAGTATCCAAGCCAATGGACACAATTTCTACTATCGCTGATTTGCAAAGAAAGCACACGAGCTGGAAATATGTAGAAGGCACACATTGGCATACTCGGTTTTCTCATCTTATAAATTATGGTGCTGGTAAGCTTTCTTGCTGTCTTATGGTTCCATTAACTGATTGGCATGCTACATTTTTCATAAGATCATATCACATCATTGCAGGGTACTATAGCTATCTTTATGCGAGATGTTTTGCCACGACTTTATGGCAAGAAATATGTCAAGATAATCCACTGTCCCGCAGCACAGGTAGTGCACTTAGGAACAAATTCTTGCGGTATGGTGGGGCTAAGGATCCATCTATCTTGTTAAAGGATTTTGTAAGTGATTCCATCATTAGAAACTCTGGTGGTGGAATAATCCCTGACATTAGCTCATTGTGTAAAGAAGTTGGTTTGTGAAAGATCACTGAGGGCGGAGGCTGGGATCCTGTTCTTAATCATGAAGCTGAGGTAGGAGCTTGATCACCTAACCACATGCTGACCAGTCAGTATTATTTGCGATGCATGACTTTTACTCCCATTGTTTGGGACCGTTGCTTCAGTGCTGCAAAGTGTCTGTGTGCCTATAGTCTAGTTCTTCCCAGGTAACCAGGTTTCCTTCCATAATTTCATCATTTGCTTCTCAAAGATGATCCCAAGAGTTCAAGTGATGACTAGTTGGACCGTTCTTCAAGAAGACGATCACCGACTTGAGAACAAAAATATGTCGGTGATTGTTCATATTGTCATTGATTTTTCACTTATATTCATTATACTTGCCAATGTCCTGCTACATTGTTCTTTATGTGCATATTTAGTTGGTATATGCTGCTGTTGTGTGCATACTTACTTGGTATATGCTGCAGTGCTGCTGCGTTTTAACAGGTAGTGCTGTTTCAATCTCATGACCTCGTCACCGAACTTTGTAAATGCCGCGAAGTAGATACGCCACGCACCAAGTCCAGAACACAGCTGTAAATGGCGCCAAATGGAGTCTGCGGCAAGGATTCAAACATCTGCGTCCTTTTCAGCCAAAAATATATTGAGCTGTTGATGATTGCACGTACCGATGTACGTATACGGCTGCATTAGTTCTGGTCAACCCCAATACATGCACAGCCAATCAGTAATCACCTATTGCCTTGTCGACTTGTTAGTTACTGCGCCTCTGCCGAGCCCTGCACCGACGGCAATGATTGTCTGCCACGACCATCCATGCCACCATCGTTGCTCCATCCATCTCTCACACCCTCCCTCCCTTCTGGTATTAGGTGGCCCTAACCATTGCACCCACATATTAGGCCAATGTGTCACGTGCCATGGCCTATGCTCGTGATGCACACCGTATTGTGGTTTGTGTTTGAGGGATAAGAGCATGTTGTGATTTGTGTTATCAATGTGCAAGAGAGGGAGGTCGTCGGCAGAGAAAGTTCAAACGGCAATAAAAGTTTGAGTTATTTTTTTTAAAAAAAATGTAAGAAAGGATAGAAATAGCGTATGGATATTGAAACACGTGTTGCAATAATATGAGGGTGGGGACACCCCTAGCTATGAGAGGGAATGCATTTCGCAAATCACTAGGATTGCACCTAAACGTTATTTTTTTGGACCTTACCATCTTAGTGCTAGAGTGAGAACCGCTATAGTTAGGGGCGGATTCAAGGCCCGGGCAGGGTGGGCAGCTGCCCCGGGCTCCCACCATCGGCACCGCGGAGAAAAGGCAGGCTGGGCGGGCGCTGCCTGCGCTGCGCGCCTCACGCCTCACGTGATCACGCCTGCGGGATTCAAGCACCGATGCTGGCTGCTGGGCTCGCCTGGCCTGCTAGTGGCATTGTGGTGCCGTTCTCTGGGGCCTAATAAATATACTAGTAAGTTCATTGCGGGATTAGTGATTACTGAATAGTCTACTACCAGTAAGTCAGTTACCTAATCGTGCATTCGTGCCTCGCCGCCGATGGCCTCGCTGTTGATCTCGTCGCACATCGCCGTTTTTTTTTCCGGGTTGCCGACCGTAAAGCCGCCAGCTGCTGTGCTACTAATTTATAGCCACAGTGCTACCATGAGGTATTTTTATTTTAAAAACAGTTTATTTTTCCCCTAAAAACTTGCACTATTGTACTGTTGTTATTAAATTTCGTACGTGCATCAAACCATAATTTCAATAAAATAAGTGTTATCGAATTTTATGAGCGTGTACTGTTGTTATTAAATTTTGTGAGCATATGTAATTGTTTCGTATTTGTTCTTTTGTGCACCATAGTTATGCCCAGGCTTCTCTAAATTCCTGGCTCCGCCACTGGCTATAGTTACACTAGTAATTGCACATGAACGGTATCCATGAACATGGAATACCATGGCAAAAATACAAGGAGCCACTTTACAGCCTAGGACTACAACATTAATTGCACTGTCATACGTAGCCACGCACGAGAAGACGTCGTCTGCCGTGTACATGCAACTATGCAAAGACCCGATCAGCGCCGGCCGCCGCCTGACAATAATATTCTTCTCGTCACCGGCCAGTGGCCCCCACCGCAGTTGTCGTTACAAGTGTGTGAAGCGTTTGGCGCCATCTCGGGCCCCCGCCCCCCTTCCTCCCTCGTAGATGTCTCCCTCCTCCTCGCGCGAACTCCTTCCTCCACCTCTTCCGCAGCAGCCGCCGCCGCCGCCGCCATGGGATGCGCGCAGGGAAAGCCCTCGAAGGGCTCCCCGGCCCGCAGCGACGGCCCCAGCCTCGAGCGCCTCAAGCGCAGCCACGGCTACGCCTCCTCCACCTCCCCCCTCCGGGCCACCTTCACCGCCGAAGCAGCCCACCTCCTCGGCAGCGGCGACGACGATCGCCGGACGAAAACCACCGCGGAGGACGCGGCGGCGATGGTCCCGCCGGCGCCGCTGCCGCCGCCGGCGCCGCGGCGGGAGGACGAGCTGGTGGACGGCTGGCCGACCTGGCTACTCGACAACGTGCCCCGCGAGGCGCTCCACGGCATCGTCCCCAACAGCGCCGACGCCTACGACAAGATCGAGAAGGCAAGGCCGGCACCGCGCCGCCATGAACGCAAGCTCTGGATCGATGGAAATTAATGGCCGGAGTTGTTGTTGGTGGTGGCGGTGGTGCAGGTGGGGCAGGGGACGTACAGCAACGTGTACAAGGCGCGGGAGCGCGGGACGGGGAGGGTGGTGGCGCTGAAGAAGGTGAGGTTCGAGACGTCGGAGTCGGAGAGCGTGCGGTTCATGGCGCGGGAGATGAGGATCCTGCGGCGGCTGGAGCACCCCAACGTGATCCGCCTCGAAGGCATCGCCACCTCCCGGATGCACCGCAGCATCTACCTCGTCTTCGAGTTCATGTACTCCGACCTCACCAGGCTCATCTGCCGCCCCGACCGCCGCCTCACCGAGCCCCAGGTACCTCCCATCGCCGCCCTGCTCAAGTGCTCAGTGCTCACCTTGGATATGCAGTCGCTGCTCATTTTTGTCCCGAGACACGTCGCGTATGGGTATGGGCCATGGCCCTTTCTAAACTGGGCCAACCATTTATGGCCTGATCTGGTCATGTTATGGGCTGGACTTGTTTGGCTTAGTCTTTTTATTTATTTATTTATTTATTTATTTATTTGCAGAAGGGGGGCACCCTGATTTCCATTACCACTAGAATAACGGAAACCGTATCCTTACAGAAGATAGCTAGAACTATCTCAGCCAGGCAAAAGACGAAAGCGAATGAACGCATTACGAACAGTGTCCTCAGCAATCGCAAGCGACTAACCCTAAATACAACAGATTCTAGAGTTAAATAACAACCCAATCGCACACCAAGTTAAAAAAAGAGCAACAAGACAAAACAGAGCGCGTAGGCTCACAGTACAAACGAAAGACCATCATAGCCACAAAAAAGCCTCCAGAAACTGAGTAGCCAGTTCTTCTCCTCGTCAGGCTTCCTTTTCTTGGCCTGATTGCCACTGACTTCATGATACTCTTTGATGACTTGAAAGATTCTTACGACCCCCAGCTCAAAGCTCAATCAGCTCCTTGTCATTTGCTTTTAGAAGACCTGTCCAAAGTTTAACAAAAACATGTATTTTGTAAACTAACATCAGGGGATCTTTAATGTAGCACCTCCCAAAACAACTATCATTTCTGGTCAACCAGATTGATCAAGCGATACGAGCAACACTGAACCCAAGGTTCATATAAAAAATATGGGCCTAGTCTGGCTCCAAATATTTGAGCCTTGTCTGGAAATAGGATGTTTTTCTTAATTACTATCGGAAGGATTAATTAGGCACATGAGTTATAATGTGAGAAAATTATTATCATAGATTCGGTATTTGTAACTGTGTCGCTATAAAACCACGGAAATTGTAAATACATCGATCACATACATTATTTACCAATACTATGCATGGCCATTTTGCACCTACCTCTTCTTTGTACTCCTTCCTCTCTCTATGCGATGCTTCTTTCTCCATTCCTTCCTCTCTCTCTTTGCTAACCTCCCCTCCACAACTTTCAAGGGTGGCAATGCTCGGACAACAATGCAGTGATACACCTGAGCTCACTAGAATCAGGGCTAGAGGGGGGGGACAAGATGAAGAGGCCACCGCCAATATAAGGTCAACTCGGACCTTTCGTAAGGATGGATCTTAGATCTGATGAGTCGAGCCCCCTATATATCTTGGCGGTGAAGAGCACATGAATTAATGATAGGTCTTTAAGCCCATGATATGGTTCTAACTTTAAGTCGTCAAATTCAATAAATAGAAGGTCATAGAAGAGGATGTTGGGTCGAAGGAATGCCGAATGCCACCGTTAGATAGCGGCCATGGCCTCAACCTCCAAGTAGCAAGAATGGGAGGGGGGAGAAGGGGTAACCTGGGAATGTCCAATTTTGTAGGTTTGTAGCCAAAACATGCGAGTTATTCGCATAATGGCATATTTACAATTTTTGAGGGTTCGAGCCTTTGAGGCATGCATGTGTTTGCGTGCAGATCAAGCGTTACATGCAGCAGCTGCTGTCGGGGCTGCAGCACTGCCACGAGCGCGGCATCCTGCACCGGGACATCAAGGGCTCCAACCTCCTCATCGACCGCCACGGCGTGCTCAAGATCGGCGACTTCGGCCTCGCCAACTACTACGGGCCCAACCGCCGCCGCCCCCTCACCAGCCGCGTGGTCACGCTCTGGTACCGCGCCCCCGAGCTGCTCCTCGGCTCCACCGACTACGGCGTCGCCATCGACCTCTGGAGCGCCGGCTGCCTCCTCGCCGAGATGTTCTCCGGCAAGCCCCTCATGCCCGCCCGGACCGAGGTCCGCCGCCGCCGCCGAGCCCTCCTCGATCTCTTTGCTTGCGCCGCCTCGGCCTCCATCTCCATCTCGATCTGGTGTGGTTGCACTTGCAGGTGGAGCAGCTGTTCAAGATATTCAGCCTGTGCGGCTCGCCGCCGGACGAGTACTGGAGGAAGATGAAGCTGCCGGCGAGCTTCCGGCCGCCGAGGACGCACAAGCCCACGATGCAGGAGAGGTTCCGGGACCTGCCGCCGCCCGCCGCCGCCCTCCTCACCACGCTGCTCGCGCTCGACCCGGCCGCCCGTGGCTCCGCCGCTGAGGCTCTGCAGAGCGACGTACGCAACTCGAGTTTGCCCCGTGCTTCCATTCTGCAGTTACTCAACTTCCACTTCATGAGACACCATTCAGGTGTAGTAGTAGGAGCCAGGGGAAAAAATGAAATAACTTGCTACTCTTTCAAAATTAAAAGAGCCGTTAGATCAAGAGAAATGTACGGTTTATATTTATGTATGTGTATTATAAAATTTCTCAAAAATTATGGTTGACAGATGTTACCAAAGCTTAGAAAAAACAAGTGGTTACCGGATTTTCCGGCCACACAAATTTTGCATCAAAATATGAATTCCCAAAATTGTATTAGCTGAAATGTTGGAAAATAGGTCTTATCAGAACATTATATTTTCAAATTTTAATACACTACAAAAAATTACCATCTCTTTTTTTACTGAACCCCGCCCCCGATAACCCCAATAATTGGTCAATTTTTTTCATGGTTCTCCGGTCACAAAAAGAAGTCGTCGTTGACATTTGAACACGTCTTTGACCGTTCGTCTTATTCAAAAATTTATTTCAAATATTTAAAAATATAAGTTATACTTAAAATACATTTAATAATAAACAAATTCATAACAAAATAAATAATATTTATATAACTTTTTTGAATAAAACGAATGGTCAAAGGCGTGTCCAAAAGTTAACGGCAACTTCTTTCTGTGACCGGAGTTTCTGTGACCGGAGGGAGTATTAACTTCAATTTGGTAATGCCTTTTGATTCTTGATTGCTACTGCAGTTCTTCAGGACTCCGCCGTTGCCGTGCGACCTATCGGGTCTTCCTGTCGTGTTCAAGGAGGAGGTTGCAGATCCTACTACTTCTCATGATGGAAGGAAGTCAGGACTAACCACATGTTTTCACCAAATTAACACACTCTGCTCTTACACACATTGTTCGCTTTTACTGTAGTAAATCATTTTGCTTATGGACTTATGGTTTGCTTTTTCCTGCACACAGGCCAAAACTGAGAAACCGTTCCCAGAAGCGAAGGGACAGCAAGAAGAAAGCTGAGGAGGATCATGGAGACGAACCAAGGCCTAATACTGAATCTCCTAACCAAATGGTACATGGAGATAACGCTCGCTGACATCACACTTCAATTTTAGATACTTCCACATGAAATTTCTCAAATATTACTACTAATTCTGCCATATTGCTTCCTGTCATTAAATTGTCTTTGTTGCCGACATTTTTTTATTTAGGAGGAGAAAATCAGGGGCTTAGTTAAATCGGGCCAGGATTCAGATGACACTGCCATCAACGCTTCCTCCAGTGCTCAAGAATCAGAGGAACCAGAGAATGGCATCGTCAACGCGTCTTCCAGAACAGTCACGAAACGGTTTTCAGTCACCCCGGTTCAGGTGTTACCGAAGAGCTCGCCTGCGCCGCAAGATCAGCAGCTGCGAAGAGCAAACACTTACCATCCAAACAGTGAAGATCACAAGGATCATCAGCCTCTTGTTTCTCTGGATGATGATCAGGATGAGCAAATAAGTGGCGCCGGCAAGATTATGAGCCACAGCCTAGAGATCAGGTCGGGGTCGGCTTCCATATCGGATTACGACGCTATGCGGCATGATCAGGCAGACCTCTCCAGCAACAAACAGTACGTTTTTGTGGATCATATGTAGGTTGTGGCTTCAAGTTTTAACAGAAGGAAGGTAGACAAATTCTTCAGATTTTATATTACTTTTTGTTGCTGTAACTAAATTGGTGCTGTCCCAATTGAACATACCCTAAATTATAGAGACTTGAGACAGTGAGGCTTCATATTAATAATCATTTCTTTACTTTAATTCAGCTCCTGATTGATCGTACTGTACCTGTTCTATAGTTGAAAAATTAATTAAAGATCTAATTAATTGAGAAATGATGGTTGGATTGATCAGCTTGTGGTGAAAAATTAAAAGGCTAACAAAATATCTACAGAAACAATCCAAACTACTGATAGACATGACTAGCTTTCAACCACTAAAATTCTCCACTCCAAAAAATAATACTATATAAGAAAGAACAGGGAGACAGTGGGAAAAAAAAAAGATAAATCCCTGTTTGGAAAATGGAACCCACCAGAAATTTTCCAGGATTCTTGTGGGAATCAAACTGTTCCTTGTGAAATTCCTGTGCTCCAAGCATGCTCAAAAAGAAACATACAGCACTAATAGAACATGCATGGTTGTACCCAACTGATTTGCCAATTGAGCATGATATATCCGCGGTTCCTTTTTTCCCCTCTTCATTCATGCAGGGCAAGCAAAAACACATAGAACGATCTAACAACAGCTAACCATACTGCAACTTAAGATCACACACAGTAGTTCATACATGCACACCTGCATAAACATGGCATGCAAACAGTACATATATATGCTGCAACTTGGCCATGAACATACAGTAGAAGTAGTAACACAATACACATACAATTCGGCATGCTATGCGTGGGTGTATATGTAGGGAGTGAGATGGGCTGAGTTCAGAGGCCACCGTAGCGGACGTCGGAGAACTTGGACTTGAGCCACTTGAAGCTGCTGCGGACGGTGGACTTGAGGCGGCCCTGCGTCGCGAACACGTTGTACGCCGCCACCCGCCGCCGCCTCTTCGCCTCCGGGGCGTCGCGGGCGCTCGGCCCGTTGAAGCTGTACGACTTGTCGCCGCCGCCGCCGCCGGAGACGTCCTCGTAGTCGTACCCGCCGCCGCAGCCGTAGTACGCCGCCGAGTGCTCGTGGGGCACCGACCTGCACTTCTCCATCGCAGCCACCACCACCGGTGTGTTGATCGTGCGCCGATCAAATATGCCTACTGCTATATATGAGCTGATCAGCTTCTTGGTCTTGGTCTTCTTGAATGTGCTTTGTGTAGAGTGACTGAGTGAGCGAGCGAGAGAGAATGATGAGGCTAGCACTGCTATAATTGAGTTGAGGGAGGTCATAAAGGGTGGGTTTTTCTACTTGATTTGTTAGGCGATATATATGCATGAAACACCCTGTGTTTTCTGGCTTTGCAAAAGCTGGGCCTGTCCATTCACTTTTCTGACCAGTAAGGATTTTTTTTTGAACCAATGGAGAGGATTTCTGTCAATTCATTTAAAAATACAGAAAAACAACATGATGCAGGGAACCGAAATACAATCACAGTGTGAGAGCTGCCATCATGACCTAAAAGACTGACCACCAAGCCAACACGTGCGAGAGCAACCAACAACCACCTATAACAGCCACTCAACTAGAGCACCCTACTATAGCAAGCCACCAATGAAATAACATCGAGACGGCTCTTAAAGCGATGGCAAACTAAAATTAGCCCAAGGATAGTGCATAGATAGATCATGATGATGCCCCTAACAAGATAGCAATGATGAAAACCGATGCCGTCGCCAGAACCACCACCTGGGTTTTCACCTGAGAACAAGAAGTGACGCCCATATGTAGTGCCTTCAAGAAGGGAGCGGCGGAGCCAAAACACAACGTCGCCACCGTCAACCCAACCAAAAAGCAGCAGGGCTTTCACTCAACGCATCATTTCTCCAAGTTCGCATTGAAGGGCTGCAACAATCTCATCTAAACCCTGGGCAAAAAGGATTTGGACTCACTATTTTTTTTTTCCATTTGGATGTACATTTCTATGTGTATTCTGGTCATTTCATACTAAGCTTCCATTCTCCGATGTTATAAGCCATGACCTATGGCTAAAGATTTTGTAACCTATAAATTGTTCGATTCTTACCAAGCAAAACCAATTTACAATTTCAACAAAAATCCTAGAGCCAACATATATCATTAGACCAATAGCTTGATGCATCATGCTACCTGCTAATTAGAACCAATGTGTTTCTGCCGGCGGCTCTTAACTTTCAACACATTTCGATTCGGTTTTTAAAAAACCATAAGAGTCACAGCAAAAGCTAGCTCACTTGGAATTATAACCTGCAGCCAGAAACCTGTTCAAGTGCATGCCACACACGTCGTACACAATAGATGTAATAAAAAGCGAGAGAAAAAGGATAGGCAAAAAGGCACTTGTGCTGCTTTGCAATACCTAGAGAAGTGCCGTGCGTTTGTGCGTTTTGGGCGGGTGTTTAATAAGATTTGATGATGAGCGGGTGTGGGGGAGGGAATGATGGGGGGCTGCAGGGAGTGGGGGCGCCACTCATCCGAGTGTGTGACCCACGTGTGCTGTTGGAGACGACGAGCTAAGCCTAGCCACCCCCGCGCCGTGCTTTCCTTCACCCTTCGCCTACCTTGCCTCAACGCCTCTCCTCTCGTCGTCCCCCAAGGACGAATCCTCTGCACCCATGGCCTCCGTGGTCCCTGCTCCGTTTGCTGGAGATGTGTGTGATCCAGACGCAGTCAATAGTATTCTAGTTGATGGACAGCTCGTCGGATGAAGGCCATGGATCACCGCCCGAGTACGTCAGTAGGATTATAATTGGGTTGAGTGTCTTTGGATCCATTGCTTTTGAAGTTAAGACCGAAACTTTTGCTCAGATTTAGGCTCGGATTCGATACACGGCACAAGTCCAGACCCATGCCTTAGACTTGATACAAACTCGGATCTGAATAGTTACCCGTTGAGTCCAACCCACCGCAACTCACAGAGGCACAATATAGAGAAGGATGAGGGACAGAGAGGGAGGGACAGGCCACCGCACGAAAGAAGAACCACCTAGTGGAGTGATGTGACGCTGCTTCAGGCCGGTGGATGAGCCACCACGCGCGCGTGATAGAGGAAGGTGCCGCCACATCGTTAGATGGTTGGATGCAAGATGGAAGGATGAGGGGTGACGTCATGCCGTCGTGGGGGTAGGGTTGTCAACGCGGCCTTTCACAGCAAGAGTGACCTCATCCCCATCCTTAGTATCGGGGACGACTTCTACCCATCTCTATTTGAATGACGTGGTCCCATCCCCGCCACCCAGAAGACTCGCACCCATGCCTCGCCATCGTGCCATTTAGAGAGAGGGAGGAGGACTAAATAGTGTGGTCGTCCTTGTCGCCTGCTGTGCCGTTGGTTCTCCAGGACCCGCCATCGTCATATCACTTTTACGTCTTGTGTTGGTCCTTCCAAAGCTAGTATATTCGGTCCTCTAAGACCCACTGACGTTGTTGCTTCTTCACGTCATGAGATATCGTTGTCATAAAAGTTTCTCCACACATCGCTATCATCGGTCCTCTAAGAGGCGTCATCACTGGTTCTCCACGAAGTGAGAACCTATGAGAGAGAGGAAGGCGGTGGCACATGGCGCACATGATGGAGACGGAGGTGGCTGGGTGTTGGAGTGACATGAAGTCATAAAGTTGTGAGGGAGAACCGGTAAGGAGTTAGGGTAAGAGGAAGTTGGGTTGGTCAGGTATGTACGCTAGGTCAGAAAGTAGGCTGGGCTAATCACTAGAGGGAATGGATGAGGTGGGCTAGGTTAGAGAAATGGGCCATTTCAGGTTGCAACCAAATCCCCGTAGAAAAAATCTACATGTCCTTGTCCATGCGATGCCCGACAGGGAATACCCATTCCATCCCTATGGAGTAACAGATCCTCCATACCCCAAAAAAGGAATTTCCAACCAAGAATCAAGGAACGGGGTTTCATTACCATCCGTACATCAGGGAAGGAAGGCACCGATATGGGAGGATGAGAGTGGTTTGGTCGCTTGGATGGCTGGGCCTAGGGTCTAGGGTTTATTTTTATGGATAGGCTAGGTTGTTGCTTGCAAACCTCGTTGGCTAACTGGGAATGGGATTAGGTCTTGTTTGTTTCAGATTAACGTAGAGTTGCGCTTTACTGTAGCAAATTTGTGACCCCCTTAAAATACGTTTTAACGAGTTCAAAAAATTATGAAAAAAATATTTTACAAACTTTAAGAAGTACTATTTAAAACCCCACAAGAATGACTACAAAACACTACATCATTTGGCTTATACAAAAATAACAAATTTTCATTTAATTTAATTTAATCTGAAACAAACAAGGCCTAGGAGCGGGAGTGAGAGTGGAAGGGTGGAGGCTAGTAGGTTAATTTCGAGATGTCCAAGTTATATTAGGTATTCACCAGGTACCCATGAGTATAATTTAGTATTTGTATTTGGTTTCGAAGTAAAATATATGTGTAACTAGATTGAGAGTTAAGATCCGTATTAGACCCACGCGGATATTTTTGTTATCCTTACACAGGAGATGTAATACAGTGCGTTGATCGTCGTGATCAACAGATTGATACGAACCGGCAACACCAATTTGTAAAGTGTCTTATGATAAGCCTTAACGTTTGTAATTAACTAATTATGTATTGTAGAATTGCTCAACCAGTTAAGATTATACTAGCATAGAGAAGCCACCGGAGCACTTAACATCGTAGGCAGAGCCAACCCTAGGTATGTGTGGGAAGTGCCATACAAAACCGAGAGGGCCCATCATACCAATTTTAAAGACACCATACAATATCTTTTGGTCTATTTTCTATGGCTTAAATGCATGTTGTTAGAAGTATTTTGTCTGTTATAATGTTTAATTTTTAGTTCTACTTATGCCTTTATTTAGATTAGATTTCACACCGGAGTCTCACAATAGTGGCACCGATCCTGATCGCCGGTGCGTTTATAGTTAGGGCATACGCACCGTTAAAAAAACAAGGTGATCTCAGCGAGGAGACAGAGAGAGAGTGCCGGAAAAAACTGGACGGACTCCGAGCCCGTTTACGCGGAGAGCGAATCGAATCGCATGGACCAGTGGACAAGTACACGGTCCATCCATGATCCATCCATATGTAGGAGTAGCTCGAACCTAGCCGTCCCGACGGGGACGCGACACGGGCCGACGCCGGTGGCGCTGGAGACATCTCGCACTCGCTGCGTCGCGCCCCGAACGGATCGTCGATCGAGTCGACAAATCATCCATCGGCGCCAGGGTCTCTCGCTTTCTCGGGCTGCCCATCACCCCATCACCATTCACCAGCAGCATGATGCCAACAATGCCGTGGCTGTCACCTACGACTTGGCATCTTCCCCCCCGGCCCGTCGTTTCCGCCGCGAAAGCGCCCGGCGAGAGCCGCCTCCGGCACAATGAATGGCAGTGCTATTGCGTGCTGCTGCCCACTTGGCACTTGCCATTCCCTCTGAAAATTGTTTTTGAGGCAAATTATGTTTTTGCTATGATAACGCTTTAAAATACATATTAATAAAGCAATTGCTGATCAAATTCTTTTCCTAACAAAACAAAATTTGATGGCATATATTACTGGATGGAGGGAGTAGGTTTTTGTAGTGTCAAAAAGGTGTAGAAATGCTAATTCCAAAAGAAATCTTATTTTGTAGTTTTTTTAGCCGGATTTAACAAAGGCAATGCTTATGAGCATCGTTACCTTGATGTTAAAGTCGTTGAGGGGCATAGGTCTTCTTACTAGATTGAATCTTGGCTCATTAATTTAATGGCCAGTTATGCGATGAAATTTGAGTTATTACGTTTTATATCGACTAGTCAGCATTGCTATTCAAGACTGGTTGTTTTGACCATTGTCCTTTTTCTCACTAAATCACTATGGGTGTTGTGACAAGATTTTGAGCTTTGCTGCTCTTATGAAATCGAAGAAGAATGCCATGAAGGTAAATGATTATATTCTTTGTGAGGATGCTCAAAATTATAACCATCGGGATATTTGAGTTGCCTAGTCATTATGAGGTAGAAGCTTGTTTTTTTTTCTTTTTGTTACTTGCCTTAGCATGACAATTGTTTATCATTTCGCTTTAATTTTAACCTTTTTTTATAATGGTCGTATGCATCCCTAGTTGGTGCAGAGGCCGAAAGTTTCTTCCAGTATCTAGAGAGAGAGGAAACGAGGAAATAGGCTATAGTTATTTGGACAAATGAAGGGTTTTTTTGTATCAATAGTACAAATGGGCAAGAAAAAATTTTAGTATTAAACATGACCTTAAATGTATGGAGCCGCTACACAACGATGTACCGTTGGTAGCTAATCCAACGGTATGTAGCAATCTAGCAAATACCCCTCCCCTGATCCTTTTATTCTCCACTCCGACAGTGCCCTTTGCCTCCACCTCCATGGCTTTGCCCCTTGCCCTAACCTCCTCCCTCATCTCCAGCAACTCTCCCTCCGTAGGTCCAGTATCCGCTTCCCGCCACCCCTCCTCCTCTTTCCTCATTGTCGGGTCTGCTGTTGCCACCTTCGCCACCACTTGTGGCCGACGACACTGTCGCTACCTATTTTCTCACTGCCACGCCAACCCCGTGCACCCTAACGTCAAATTGCCATGTGCAAGTTCATCCGCCGCCAGTGAACCACCTTTCCTCTCCCCCATCGCCGAGATGACACCTCCCTAAACTCTCTCTAAACCTAGGGCATGAAGAACCCACACTCGAACCCACCCACCGTAACCAATGGAAAGGGGGGCGGCGTCAACAAGATATTGATGACGAAGAATATGCGAGGGGTGAGAGGAAGGAAGAGATCGATGATACGAGAAGGAAGGATGATTGGACGGAGAAGGAAACCGGAGGTTTGTCGTTTCCAAAACGGATTATCACCGTGTAGTTTTTCTCCAAAAGTTTTCGAACCCTATCATTTCAGCTCACCACTCACCCACGCAGAGCGGAGCAAAACCAGGTGCGTGAAAATAAAATCTGAAATGAATACTTAATCTACTGTCTGGATCGTGCTACGTCGGCGTCGCTGTCCCCTCGTCCCCGTTGAGCAAGCTTTCCACGTCACAGATGGACGGCATGCGGGGCTCAGGGGGCAAGATTTAGGGGAATGGTTTTCACGAGATTTGGACGTAGTCTCCTGCACTCCGTTTGACGGATGGAATATCATCGAGTCCCGAGTCTTAATTTAAGGTTTCGGTGATCGACATGATCCCATTCCCAGCGAGGCAGTAATTTGAACTGTTTTTTCTGCAGAGCTCAAGAGCATGTGAAAGGGACATCTATCTGTTCTGTGATTTATTGCTGTAGGTCCGTGGTTGATCCATCAAGAAGCAAGTTCTCAACAAGGCTAGAGCATGCACATGTATATACCCCCATGATTGATCATCATCCAACGTGTACCATCCACGTCTACGCTCTACAGTCCCACTGCGCGCAATGGACACACACCAGTGGACGGACAGTGGCACACCGCCAACCAGTGGGCATCCATCCATCCATCCAAGATTCGGATTCGAGAGGGGAGGATGGGCCGGCATGAGCCATGAGCAACACCGATCTGGTCTCCCCGGATGCATGTAACGTACGGGAGCATGGACGTGCCGATAAGGTGGATTGTTTCTTTATCCATCCATATGAAATGAAACGATGCCATTGTAATGGACGCCAAGCTCAGCTGTCGCCTGGAAAGCGAGAGGAAGGGACGGGGACGGGAAAGGCGAGCGTGTGTCCCCAAAGCCGGCGTCAGCGATGCCATGTGTGTCCGCCGGATGGGTGTCACCGCGCACATCAGCCCACCGGGATCGATCGATCGGGCGCCACTCGTCACCGTCGCACTCGAGCTCGCCGCGACAGCCCGCACCATGCACCATTCCCTCCTTGCTCTACGGCTTCCCTCCTCCACCAATACGATATCTCATCCTGGTCTAATCTCGCTTTTCCGTTAACAAATGCCAGTATGATATCTCATTCTGGTCTAGCCTAATCTAATCTAATCTCGCCTTTTGTGTTAACAAATGGAGCTACTGCTACTGGTATGTCGTTTTCGGTGGAGAAAAGTATCTGATCATGAAGATGCAGGCGAAGCTTCATGGGAAGCCGGGCAAAGCCAGCCATCGCCAAGTTCAGAACGTGAGGGCCTCAGCCAGTCAGCCTCCTTTGCCTTTCTGTTGTGTGTTTTTGCCTTTCGCGTTGGCTGAAAGTGAGGACGAAGGGAGGCTGTGATTGCTCCGACCTCCGAGTACAGCTCTAAGCCCAGCAGCGATCAGCGGGAGATCCGGCGCTTTGCTTCAGAGAGATGCGTTCATTGTAAACCTGTGAAGCTGATGGAGTGATGGTAATTGGGCTGATTCCACCCCTAAAGTTCTCCGGTCAGAGTCGGATCCAGCACTTCGATTCAGAGAGACGAGCTATCGTGAAGTGGGAGACTTCGTGTGTAGCGTATGTTCAGAGATGCATCCGCCGGGATTACGGAAACCATGGTTATATGAAGAACCAGGAAATGCATCCACCAGGTGACTGCTTTGTCTAAAGTACTAGAAAATCCTTGCAATAAAAATTACCATGAAATGCACCCACTAGATTGTGCACAGCATGCTTGTATGAACCAGGAAATGCATGAACTGGATTATGGAAATAATGGTTTTACTAAAAGCCAGAAATATACCAATTCTTGCCCAAAACTTAGTATGACATAGATATATGACTAATTGATTTACTTTTAAACATACTTTTAGGGGGTGTTCTCACTAACTTATCTTATTTGACTTATCTTCTAAGTTCAAAAATTTACTGAGGTAGACAGGCGTTTGAGACAGAAAAAAAGAATTAAAAAACCAAATTATTTATATTTTAAACAAAGATAAGCAAATAAGTCAAATTAGATTCATTCATTTGCAAGTCTAAGAAGACCAATGCCGTTCCTACATAACATCAAGTTCATATTGGAAGCATCGCATATTGGAACATGAGACAGAACGCCAGAAAATTCAATTGCAGGTTGAAAGCGGTAGATAAGACGGTACGAATCATTTATGAAACTAGAGAAAACCACAGCCTAAACTAAATAACTACAACAGAACAAAGGTAGAAATCTCGAATGCAAATATATGTGGCCCATGACTTATGCCATATTATTGTTCGAGGGAACCATCTGTATCATAGCTAGCAGAATAGGGGCTGGAACATCTTCGGAACAAGTGACCAACTGCAACATTGCTAAAGGCACGATACATCTTAAAGGTAAGTTACAACAGCCATAGTGGAGCACAGCTCATGTAGGTAGATGCTTTAGTATTACAGATGGGTAAACAAACTCATTTCTTTCCACTTTTCTTGAGACCAGAGCCTCCCAATGCACCCTTTTGCCCTGCCTTGGACTTCAGCTCCTTTAGTGCCTGTCCGTCAAGAAGATCATGCAATTCGTGCCAGCAAATGAGAACGCCGGCAAAACAGATCAAAAAGAAATATCATGCAACTTTGGCTACTGATCTCACCTTCTCCTCATCTTTCTTCTTCTGCAAATACGCAAGGTCATTCTGCCAAGGAAGAGGAAATCAGAACTGTGCTAAATGTAGAGCAATTGTAACTGATCACTGCAGTTGATCATATTATCCCTATTGTCTACACAGTGATCTTCAGAATAAAGAATCACTAGCGTTTCTGAGATACGATGTAAAAGTTCAGAACTATCAAAATATTGCGTCCTCCAAAAGAATAAAGCATCTGTCAAACCATGTATACACTTGCCACAGCATCAATTTGGCCAAATAAGATACAAAATGTTTTATCAGAACTAGCTTTGCTTAATTCAAATACAACTTGACAAACATATGTAGTGGCAAAACAACCAAGAACCAGCACTTTTCTTTCCCCAATATCACATTTGTCTTTTGGGTTAAGATACTGAGTTGCAACAATTCTTAGTGTTGACATCACCTGGTGCTACTATTTTTTCAAGTGGAATTTGGCAGAATTGGAGTAACACTGTGAATGGTTCAAACTAATCAAACCAGAAACGTAATGGCTCATGCAGCATAATACAACTCCTATCTTCAAAACCCTAATGCAAAACTCATTTTGGAAGGCCTTTTAACCCCCAATGAACTTTCTTCCAGCCATATTACATTTATGCTTATGCCACAGAATGACAGAATAAAAGGAAAGACCAAGCAAAGTGCTTCCAACTGGAGAATGTTCTTCAAACCCTACTTAACATATCCCACTTGGATGAGCAAGATTACAGGCCAGCTGGGTAAGTTGTCAAACAGCAACAGCACAATATTAAAATGGAAGGCTTGGCCAATAAAGGGTTGTATTATTACTCCCTAATTCAAGCAGGGATTTTCTTCAAACGCTACCTAACATATCCTACGCGGATGAGCAATAGTACAGGCTAGCTGGGTAAATTGCCAAACAGCAGCATTAAGATAATAAAAAGTAAAAGTTAACATACACATAATTTTGCCATAGCAGATGGCTATGTGAACAAAGTATCTCACTATCAATCCCTACTTTTTAAGCAAGTCTCCCATCCAGCATAATCAGCAGTTCAGCATACTGACGCATAACAGCTAGCCAAATTCCCCTTCCCCTAAAGAATCAACCACCAGTCAATCGCCAAACCCGAACCGATCTAACAGCATATCGACCTAAACAGTCAGAACCTAGGGCGTCCCAGCGGGAGGAGAGATCGCCCATCGAGGAAACGAATCGACGAGCCACGAGCAAGGATCGAAGCACAGCAACGCACCTCGTCGTACTCCTTCTTGTCGGCCTTGGGGGCCTTGAGGGGCTTGGCCTTGCCTCCTGCGAAACCACCAACCAACCCGGACAACGAGACGTCAGAAACCGCAAGGATCGATCGGCGCCAATCGCCATCATCGAGACCGCGCAGGAGCCTAGTGGGACGGGAACGAACCTTGCTTCGACATGGCGGGCGGGATCGGCGGCGGCACGAGCGGAGGGAGGAGCCGCGAAACCCTAGCTCGCGCCGCGACGAGGAGGAAGGAAGGGCGGAAGGGAAAGGTCCCGAGAAAGAGAGGTCTATATCATAGAGGAGTGAGAAGACTCGGCACGATTGGTGGCTGCGAGTGTGCCTGGTCGGGTGAGCGAGCTCAGGCCGGGCTTTCGTGGGCTTCTATTGTAGGCCCACATGTGCTTTGTATTATGGGCTTATTTATTCTCTACTCGTCCGGGTTTTAGCAGGCCTTGTATTCTAGGCCGATGTATTCTAAAAGTTTCTAACACGGCCATTTAATTCCTATTAAAAACACTGGCCTTTAATTAGTTTTTGGTTATTTTGCCAAGAACGAATACCATTTTATTTGTTTTTTTTGAAGGACTGGCAGGAGCACTGCCTTAGCTTTATCGAGGAAGGAGCAAAACTGAAAACAACCCGAGTTTACAGGGGGAACTGGTACAGCAAGCAGAGCAGCAGGGCGTAATTACAGAGGAAAAAGAAACTATGGAAAGCTTAGAGCAGTGGCAGCGTGCAGATCAATAAGCAGCATCGTGCCGAAGAGGAAACAAATTCCAACAATAGATGGAAGCAACCTGTGAAGGCTATGTCCACCATGCTTCGGTGAATGAAACTGGACAAGCAGAACTTGCCGAACAAGTATTTTCGTTGCGCCTTCCTGCTACCAGTTTCTATGAATACCATTTTATTTGTTGCTATGTCATATTTTGTTTGATTCCTGCTACCAGCTTATAGCTGTCATATTCGTGGTGCTCCCACACCTAAACCTGCTTCGGCTATTGACCAAGTATCCTCGGGTCTGTCGCCTTAGCTCTGCTTTGGCGTTCCACCGCGTGATGCTATCTAATTTGGTATGAGAATGCGAAAAATATAGTAACAAGGTGATTTGGCACCAGTTCAAAGCTTTAAAAATACAACACCTTATTCTTTTTAAGAGAGACTACATTAATTAAAAGTATAGCCACCAATTGACACCACCACTACTCACGGCTAAAATCTTTTTAAGGCTATATAATAGTGGCAATGCTTTTCATGAGGAATTATTACATATTACACATTGTAACCTAATAAAATCCACTCTACAATACAAACTACAGTCGCTTATTTAACACCCCCAACTATCGTGGCAAACTGGGCCACCTAACATCCTAAGTGGTTTTTGAGTGTTGTTGATAACGTGGCAGCCTGTTTTATCAACATCACTTTCACGTGTGGCATGATTAGTGTTTTTCTTACTTAAATGTTGTAAAAGAAAATCCAAAAACACTTTGATGCAAAAGGATCCTGCGGATCCTGTGTTTTTATAAAGTTTAAAGATACTTAAAGTATTTATTTTTTAATTACTCCCTTCAATCAAAAATATTTGTTGTTTGAAGCATGTACAAGTCAAAATTTTAAAACTTTAGCCATGAATATCTTTTAAACTATTTAAATCTAGTGCATGAAAACTATGTATAGATTCGTCTTGAAGAGTACTTTCATAATATCATAGTTTTAGTATTATAGTTTTAGAGCACGAGCAGCAGGGTTGCCATTCGCGCCTGCATCACGTGTAAATGCTCGCGTAACTGCTCGTGCGCCTGCCCGCACAGACATATCAGCTCGTTTGAATAAATTATACTAGTAATCTATTATATTATTAAAGGAGAGGAAAACGGAGCCACCACAGTGCGCCACATAGGCTAAAAATCCTTCACCGTCCGATTGCCATCCAATACCGTTGATTTAGTGAAAATAGATTATGACTGTGGATATAATAGAATCCTTACGTTTATCATCAACTAACAACCAACCAAATCCTTACGTGCTCCATCCATAAAAACAGAGTCCATCCATAAAAAGGCAATCTGCTCCAGCCCGGCAACGATCGCTTTAGGAGAGGAAAACGGAGTCCTTCACCGTCTGATTGCCATCCAATACCGTTGATTTAGTGAAAATAGATTATGACTGTGGATATAATAGAATCCTTACGTTTATCATCAACTAACAACCAACCAAATCTTACGTTTATCATCAATTAACAATCAACCAAATCCTTACGTGCTCCATCCATAAAAACAGTCCATCCATAAAAAGCAATCTGCTCCAGCACGGCGACGATGCTTTCTACAAGTTCTGGGATGTGGCAAGGGAGCACAGCACCAGGGGCTCCTCAACTTCATCGATTAAGAAATTTATCCTCGCCGTTGTCATCGTTGCCCAGGTGAGCTGCTGCTCTGCATCATCGGCGCCATCATCGTCGATCGCCCAAGGCGCGCATGGCCATTGGTTGGCAACGTGTATAATTACTGTGGCTTGACTAATCATATACAGGGCATGGCCATTGGTTGTCATCGTGTAGTGTAATTAATGTGGCTTGGCTTAATCAGTAGTAATCTAATAAGCATAAGCAATTAGCATGAGCTTCATCGTCGCCCAGGTGGGTTAATGACAACTGTCAAGCTTACGTACGTGCATGATGCTGCTTTCATGTTGCAGCCTGCATAAATCCATAAACTTTCTATGGATGACAAATATTTATGTCAAAAGATTCATATGATTTAGGACAGATCAGAAGAAAAAAAACAGTGTTAAGTGAAATCATCTGCTACTTCTTCATGTCAAAAGGTTCATATTATAGGGCAAAGAAGAAAAAAAAGAGAGAGCTAAGTCAAATCATCTACCGCTTCTTCACTAATTTGTCCTATAGATATCAAATTAGCTTCTTAAGGTTGTGAAACAAGGTATGCTAATTTGTTCTTTAGATACCATATTATTCATCACACATACAGAAATTCATTGGAATTATCCATGTATTTAGCACTGATTTGTTTAGCATTAAGAATTTTCAACTAGACTATACTAACATAATGTTAACATCATATAAACTAGAAATTTATGAACAAAGTTACCATCAGTCCTACTTACAGATATTTAACACATCATTTTGTTTTTCTAAACATACCTCGGCTGGATTACACTAGCCTACAAAAGTATTTTAATATTCAAGTCTTTGCCTATTCGATTTATTCTTGCAGTAAATAAAATAGGAAGGATTGTTTATGTTTGAAATCCTACAAAAACTTGAATGAAATTTCCTTTAAAGTAAGCATACAAATTAAACGGTGATCGAAAAATAGCATGTTTTAACGATTTTTCATTATTTATTTTCATATTCCAATCTTTGCATATTCGATTTATCTATCTATAATATTTATATTATTAAAGTAGAGAAAAACGGAGCCATCACAATGTGCCACATAGGCTAAAAATCCTCCACCATCCAATACGCCGATCAATATCCACCAAATCAGGTAAAAAAGATAACTAATAAAGCTGATCTAATATATTAGAGACAAACTCTAAATCTAATCTCATATATTAGAGATAGATTATAGGTTGAATAAGATGAAAAAGATAATTACTAAAGTTGATCTAATATATAAGAGATAAATCTAAATCTAATCTAATATATTATACATAGATTATGAGTTGAGATATATTGGAGATAAATTCTAAATTTGATCTAATCTATTAGAGATGAATTATCTTAAAAAAAGATAAACTCTATATGCTGGCACAAATCTAGCCGCGCAAACATGCGCGGGCCATCTCGCTAGTTAGTGGTTAAAGATGTATTTTAAAGACTATGTTAATGTCCAAAATGATAATTTTTTGTGATCGGAGTGAGTAACTAAAGAAATTTCATAAGTATATTAAACATTTAAAAGTTATATAAAAAGTCGTGATACTTAAAAACTATGTCACGTGTACAAAACCGACCACCATGTCATCAAAAGCTATCTCCTAAATTATAGAGGGTGCTAATTAAATTAATGAGCCGAAATTGATTTTTTTGAGGTTTCAGTTTATCGGTTTCATAGTTGTAGACCGAGCTTTTTTTAGTTGAGGGTGAAATATTGACTTAATTACTTTTATAATTTTATATTTGAGAACTTTATTAAAAAAATATAATGGCATATAAATACTTTTGACGACAATTATCGCACAATTAAACCTAGAATTTAATGTATATTTCCATGTGTTCAATCTTCAAGATTTTAGAGCATCCACAGCAGGTTCTCTATTTTGTAGCCCCTACATCACTAAATACTACCTTCCCTGAAATGATTCTTTCCCTATAACTGTGAACACACCCAGCAGGATCTCTAAACATCATTCTCTATATTCTCACTCATATATTTAATTCCTTTTGCCATAAACTACTTTAACCGCCTTGTACACAAACAGTATATGTATTTGTATGGTAAGTATATGTACGAGTAGCATACATGATGAATCATAAAATAAATTTGGTGGAGTAAAATGTAAATATTGGCATATTTATGTTTGCTACATATTACTCCCTCCATCCTGAAATAGTTGTCGTTTTAGATATGTCCTAAGTCAATGTTTTAAAATTTTATCTATAAAATACTTCTAAACCATTTAGATTTGAAGCATAAAATTCATATAGATGAATTCGTTTTGAATAGAACTTTCACAAAAGTATAATTTTAATGCATGTTAAAATTAAATTACAATAGTTTTTAGTGGTCAAAGTTGTATTTTGGAGATCGTGTCAATGTTCAAAACGACAACTAATTCATAACGGTGGGAGTAATATTTTGAAAACAATTGTAAAAGTAACATAACCATACAACATTTGAAAACGCAATGAAATTCACATTGCTTCCCCCGGAAGGAATTGTCATGCGTGGCTGCATATGTAGCTTCGCTGGGAAGAAATGGCCATGCAAAAAAGTGCCTTTGGCAAAGCTAAAGCTTGTGAATCTTGCAATGAAAGCTGATTGTCATATATAAACATCCATTCTTCGGTTGCCTTTGCACCACACTTATCCCCCACAAGAGCAAGTCCACAAAAGGAACTCACGATGATTTCTGTCCTGCTAATTAGTTGACCCTCTCTATTGTCTGATGCAATACAAAATGTTACATTGATACTAGGTTCATAAAAAAGAAAAGAAAATGAAACAAGATATAAATCACTAAGCTTTCAGATTTGGTTCTTCTTAATCAGAGAAATCAACTTGGATGTTCGGCAGTTAGGTCGTCCGTCCAACGAGGAGGTCAGCATAGTGATTATCCATTTCACCCCCTGCACAATGAAACTTGTATCAACGATATATAAACTACATGTGCATATTGCAGATGCATAATTCTGAATTTGCATATTGCAGATGCATATACAAACTGCATTTGTATGAAAGACATATATACAAACTTGTATCACCGGTTCGAAATTATGTAAAACAACAAAAATTAATCATATAGTGTAGATCAAAATTGGTCTAAATTTGAGTGATGTCTTATTAAAATTTCAGGGGAAGCATTCTCAAACGGCCTCTTCCCTTTTTCTGTTACTCTTAGATTTCTCCATTCAGAACACATACAGTTCTGTTAGTGATCATCTAATTTGCC
This sequence comes from Raddia guianensis, assembly GCA_036346415.1. Lineage (NCBI taxonomy): Eukaryota > Viridiplantae > Streptophyta > Magnoliopsida > Poales > Poaceae > Raddia > Raddia guianensis. The sequence continues at coordinate 3,095,020 of CM070539.1, read as the reverse complement.
TAGACGTAGGAGGGACGGCTTTCCCCGTACCTTGTGCAGTAGCCGGAGATCTTCACGCCGGCGTGCAACAAGGATCCAGAAATTGTGCAGTAGACAGGAAGTTGCCGTGGGCTGCCTTGGGGTAGAGGCGAAAGAAAAAAAATTCAACTAAATCAAACATCTCCCCCAAATCGAACACCCTCAACTTCCCATCGAATCCACATCGAGTTTCCTACAGATCTGTACAATAGAACGTACCTATGATTCGAAGATCGGGATGACACCGGCGACAACGCCCCTAAGCTCTCCCCGGCAGCAACTAGATCTACGCCCCTGGACCCCCAAGCTCTGCTCAAGCCAAAGACGGCTCGCCTCCCGCTCCCCGCCTCGTCGTGGCCGAGTGGCCGTTTCACCCTACGCGCGGGAAGGATGCGAGGTTTCACCCTCCGCGCGGGAGAGATGCGAGGTTGTGTGCGCTGGCAGCGATAGGGAACGTCGCTGTGGTCTCCATATTTGGGGATCAGCCGGCCGTTCCGTATCCTCTAATCCTTGGATACGGAGCCTGCTGGGTGCTACAATCCACGTAAATACAGCTCGCATCCGCTGCCATTGCATCGCTACAGTAGTTTAGGGAACCTGCCGTGGATGCTCTAGGAGGTTAATCCCACGCACTGCAAAACGACAATCGAGAAGGAAGGGACAGGGCACTTAATTTGTCTCACACATAGGAAGAAACTTTCTTGCAGCCATCACCCTCCCCATGCAAAGCTGACCTTCGCCTTGATCATGTTTATCTTGGCTTCCTTGCTCAGCTAATGGACGCAGAAGTGTACGTACACACCTGAGATGCCAGGACAGGCAGTACCGGACGGTACAAGTACACCCGCTGTTAATTCTCCATCTATCCTATAAACTGCTAGCGAGGGAGGCATAAGCATCCATAGCAGACACTCCAAAATATTTTAACTTTAAAATATAATATTTGATTTGAGAGAAAAAAAATCTTATAAAATATATTGTAAATTGTAAAGAAAATTTAGAATGAAGAAAAGAGTGAATAGTTAATAGTGAAATGGAATGGAGGTGTGGACGTCCGATGCAGATGCGATGAGTGAGTGACAAGAGCTATGCCACGCGGAGCAGAAGCAACAGAGGCAGGAGGAGGAAACGCTGCAAGGGCTGCGTGATGCGGGTGCCGAGATAGGCTCGTGTGGGCGGCGGCATTGAGGCCTTTGTCCGCGCGGCGCGGCGCGGACGGCCGGACGGTGGGCGCCAACCGTTTCCGTCGCCGCTCCCGTCAGTCAGGTTGCTCATGCTGACACTGCGTGCAGGGTGCTTCTGCTTGTGTACGCGCGTGTATATATGCTGCCTTCCACCTCCAGAAATTCTTCGAACCCATCGTCATTCGTCATCGATCAAACGCTCCAAGCTCCGAGCTTGCTGACTTGCTGCTGCGGTTCGTGCTGCCACTTTCTGCCACTGACGCTGCCGGTGGTGAAGAACGACGACATGGTGAGAGCTTGTTGATTTCTTGGGATCTGATGCAATGCAATGCTGACGAGTGAGCAACATGGCGTGGGCAGTCTCTGCTGCCGCTGTTCCTCAGGCCGGTGGTGCGGTTCGCGGCGCGGGTGGCGGGGCGGCCGGCGGCGGCGGTGGCGACGGTGCTGTACCACGCCGGCGCGCTGCCGAGGAACCGGGGCCTGGAGCGGCTCGTCAGGGACGACGTGCTCGGCGGCGACAACCACGTTGCGCATTTCGTCATCGGCGTGATGAGGTGCCTGTGCTAGAGTAGGCCGGCCGCCATCGCGGATCCACCCACATTCCGATTCGGAGACGGATGATTCGGTGATTCTCTCATTTCTCACAAGTGTGCCTGCTGCTAAGCTAGGCTTGCAGGTTTAGCATCAACGAAGCTGCTTTCTTACAGAGTTCTGTGTTACACTAGCTCAAAATGCTTAATTTGTTGGTTGCTAAGCATGGTAAATCACAAGAGCTCGTCAATTGGGGGTATATAACCCCGTGACTTTGGAAAAGAAAAACAACTTGCATTACTGATGGCCAGCGCCATTTTTGGCCTCCAAACTCTTTAACATCGAGCTAAAACCTGACGTTTCTCCGGAAGTACTGATCGATCATGACAGTAGTAACCGTCCATCCGAACGTTTAAAGAGAAGAATGGTGAACTGTGGGCGCCTCTTTACTGCGGCGGAAGCCACTCCTACATGGTTTTCCCCGGGAGAAATAAACAAAGCTTACCTCTTGTAAGAAGTGAGAAAAACAAAAGATTATGGAGTGCAGTACATGTGAGCTGATGCAACATACAACGCACCTCCCAGCTCTGTGTCTGTGGAGCTGTAAATCAAGCTAAGTTTTTTAAAAAACTACAAGTTGACCTGATATACATAATGAGGGAAAGACAGACAGGATGGGGGAATCACTGTAACTTGATCAACAACATTTACACATAAACCATAATATTCATATGTTTCCTCCAGGCATACAGCAAACAATGAAAATCTGGAACTACAGTGTACCAAATTAAATTTCCTGTCAATGGAATGAAAGAACGAAAAGAAATACCTACCAATTGTATCGTGTTAATCTCTGTACCAATGCCCTCTCTAGACAAACACCACCTAGTGCAAAAACAAAAGCTGCACGAATCTAGTACAGTATGAGTGTAAAAAAAAGGAAAACAAAGGCAGGTGTCTGCTCAATCCCACATCAGTACCGCACATCAAGAAATGCTATGTCTTGCAATGAAGGAGCTGTAAAAAGGTTCAATTCTGAATGCGTGCACAAGCCAGAGACAATCTTGTGTCACCTCACTGCATTTCTCAAAGCAATGACCCTGGCAGCCAGTTCATCGAAGTCTGGCATTCTTGGGTGCACACGCACACTACTAGGACAGTCCGGCTGCAGTGAGGAGGACCGAGCAGGGACCTTCACAGCTTCATCCCGGTTGACGGATTCCTGCGGTAGTGAGATAGCTCTTCCTGGAGGATGGCCAGGGACATTTTGCTGACATTGCAGTTGTGCCCCATTACCATTAGCGGTTCTGTTAGTTTCTGTTCTTGCCTTGTCTTCATCCGTATCTAAACATTTCTTGCTATAGTGTATAAGAAGCTTGTCCATCATTCTTTCCTCCTCATCAACATCTCCATTTCGCGCATGGGTATTTCTGTTTTTGAGCCTCTGATGCCTGTTTGCAGTTCGAGGTAAAAGATTACCGAAATCAATAGCAGCCTCATCCTTGCCTGCTTGATGGCGCTGCATGAATTCATCATAATCATCGTTGTACAAAGCTCCATTTCTTCTGCCTGATTGCCTTGGTCGGCCACTAGGAGTTCTCTGGACATTGCTCCTATAATCAATCCCATTACCATTCCGATCACAGTCAATGCCAGCATCCTTCTGCCTGCTCGAGTGCCTTGCGTGGCTGCTGGGCGTTCGACTTTTGACCTCATCGCTTGGCTCGTCATCGTAAGCATCAACAGGTGCTGACAACTTCTTCCTTCTAACAGAAACAGGACGAAGCACGTCCGTATGAGCCAAGTGTTCTGTTTGTTCAGGGGTGTTGTGCTTGCCGTAGGGACTAGCAGTATGTTTTGCAGGATCATCCTTCACAGGTTGCATGCAAAATTTAGGTTTAACATACGGAGGTTGCATATAAGCTGTTCTCTCTGTCACTTGCTGTTCATCTTGCACTGGATGTCCCAGATTCGCTAAATGTTGTGGTCTGTCATGCAAGGAACCATGGTTCTCTTCTTTTTCAGCATGATTCTTGCCCTTTGCTCCATTCAGCTTAGCATAAGGAGGTATCCTGTTTGCAGTGTTACCATTTGAAGGATTCACTGAACTAAGTCCTTGATTCTCTAGGACAAGAGCTTTGATCCCCGAGTCTGCATATCTCTTGGTATGATCAGAGCCGCCAGGCGTACGTGGTCTGTAGTGGTAACCAAGGCCCTTGCTATTCTCTTTTTCGACACCATGTTCTTTCTTAGCTTCCTTTGGTTTGGCATTTAGTGGAATTATCCTGTTGCTTTCCGCTTCAGGAAATTTCACTGAACCGAATCCCTTCTTGGGAAAGCCATTGAGATCTAGCTCTATTGCTTCCATCAGCTCATTTTCGCAAGGACGGACATCTTTTTTGTTAGCTTTGTGAACTCCATTTTGAGTGTTTGCTTTCATGTCCAAAGGAGCCGCTGATTTCTCCAACTGTTCCTTAGCATCAGATTTATCAGAATGCTGCCTCCTGGTATTCTCATTTAATCTACCACTGTCATTAGTAATAGCCTGAACATTTTTTGGTTTAAATTGTCCTACCAGTCTCTGCTTATGGCCTACAGGTGCAGCTCCAGTTTTTTGTGCTTCCAGTTTCTGCTTATGGCCTACAGGTGTAGCTCCAGTATTTCTTTCAAGTGGATAATCCACATTCTCCTGCTGCTTATTGGACATAGGCACTGCCACTTTTAACTGTGTCACAGAATGATCATCATCATCAGATTTATGGGAATGATGCCACCTGGTATTCTCATTCGATTGACCAATGCCATTAGCAACATGAACATCTCTTGGATTCAATTGTGGTTCCAGTCTCTGCTTGTGGCCTGCATATTTAGCTTCAGATTTTCTTTCATGCAGAGTATCCACTTTCTCTTTGTCGGACATAGGCACTGCCGGTTCAACCTGTTTCACTTGATCTTTTTCAAGCAGACCCTAAAAATATCCATGATGCAAGTTATTGACACATGTGCAAATCATGGTTCAAGAAGTAAATTCAGTTATACAAGTTAATGCAAACATACATGTTTAGTTTCCGGTGTGGCCCATAACTTGATTTCCAATGCTTTCATATCAAAATCGACTGAAAATTCTTCAGCAATACTTTGCATAACTCGCAACTTCTCCTCATTAGTAAACAATTTGTTATCAAGCTTCTGAACAAACTGCAGGCGGAACGAGTATTAATCAGGTTGGGCACAACACGATGTGAGGTAGTGACAATAAATTTATGGAATTTTGTGCACCTCAAGACTAACAAAAGGGTCAAGAAAATCCCCATATCTTTCTGTGAAGATGTGCCTAAGCTCACATAATTCAGGCAAATCTGGAAAGCGAGCGGCAGCAAAAATTAAGGTTGACACAGCTTCTCTGGCTTCCTGGGAGCAATCCCTGATGATGGAAAAATAAACAAATGTTGTGATCGATCGCCGTCAAGATGATTAAAATACCTTTTAGTTTGCATTCCTAATATACTAATAATGGTTAGTTGTGTATATTCCCTAACTGAAGTTTCAAGAAAAGGCCATTAGCATTAGCTAAAACTAATTAAAACGATCAAAAGAATGATATGGATATTATGAATACACAGTGGGTCCCATTAAAGACTTGTGATGCATAATTCTCTTGAGCGCTTAATACTTACAAAGTTACAAAACATGTGATTTTATTTGCTGTACAATGGTTGCCTCTCGTTGCCAGCAGCAATAGGGAAGCGAAATAAAATGTCAGCTGAATCCATCGGAGTTACCTCTGTTTTTGCAGGCTGTTGAGTTGCTTCCCAATGTCCGCACAGAAGTGCTCAATCATATCATAGCAAGAAGCATGGTTCATCTCAATTATCATCCCATCCATCTGCACAACAGATACAAAATTATCTATTCAGTCATCACAGATTTCTTCTACCAAAATGAAGAGAAATTGACTGCCAACTGGTAGCCTTGTGCCAACAAAATGCTGATTTTCCAGTGGAAAATGACAGTATGGTGCAACTTTTCCCAGATCCTTCATAGCAGTAATGCAACGCAATGCAAATATGCAAGCTTTAGCCAGAGAGCCCAAAGAAACGAACCCGTCCAAAGGCGTGGGTGTCGAGGCCATTGGCGAGGAGGTCGGCCACGTCCTTCTTCAAGAACCGAATCACCGCCTGCTTCTTACGCCGTATGGGAACCATCCGCGTCCGGATGCATTTGAAGGCGTGCTTGCTGCGTCCAAGAAACGAGCGACTGGTTAGCCCAATCGAAGAACACAAAACTCTTGTGTGGTCAAAGGCAAAGAAATGCAACTGAATTGCCAATAACTTGGAGCTCGGAACCGCATTGACGCAATTCAAGTATAAAAGAAACGAAAAATCAATTCGAACAAAATGCAGGAACATATTCTCCCATATGATGCGACTGCGACGAGTAGGCTCAGCAGTCAGCAACAAGACCCAAGAAATTTGGAAACACGAAGCAAGAACCTCGCAAGCCAAGAACGCTCCCCCAATAAAATTTGTTCCAACAAATAAACCGCGCAGATTGGAGTCCCGCAGCCGCAATTCAAGAAGCATTCGCCAGGAACAGCATCTCAAAGGACCAGATTGAACTACAAGAAAACCAAGACCAAGAACAGCCAATCTAATCCACCGTCAAGAACCCAACCGGCCTCCAGCCAGAGCAGCCCAAGAACCAGAAAACCTAAAGCCTACCAAAGAAAAAGAAGCGACATTTTACCATTTGTTGTAGAACCTGGAGTTGAGCAAGCTATCAAACATCTTCCTCCTTTCCTTTCCTCTCCTGCTCCCCTCCCCTCCGCTTTCCCAGCCCCCTCTCCTTCCTCCCCCCTCTTGCTCCCCCTGTTCTTGAACCAACAGGCGAAGCTTCCAATGGCACTAAAGCATCAGGACGAGGAGGAGAGGAAGACGGTTGGGTTGGGGGAGAAGGAGAAGGAAGTGGAGGTGCAGGAACCAGGAGGTGGAGGTGGTGGTGGTGAGGGAAAACAACAGCAGAGAACACAACGGCAGGAAGCGGTAGCAGGGGAGGCGAAGCCAGGTGGTGCCTCGAGCATTCAGGGACGCTGCGAGCCGTCCGATCGGAATGCGACGGCGAGGATTGGAACGGGAGGCCGTGCGGTGCAGGACCCTAAACAAACTCCGCGATGATAAAGTTCACCGAGAAAAAAAAGTAACAAACGGCATTTCGAAATTTGAAGCCCGTTTCGGCGGTGATTTTTTTTTTCACTTTTCCATTGCGCGTAATTGAATTTATTCTTAGCCATTCCATGAAAAAGTATTTACCATTACGGTGGTAATAAGAAAGAGCATTGTTTTTCGTCTGTCGACTGGTTATAAAAAAATGAGTCTATTGTTATTTTTTTTAGTGTGATCCGTATCAACCATTCGAGTTCTTATATTCGACAGTGGATTTTCCGGTATGAATGTCAACTAGCCAACGACATTCTTTCGCGTGGAATCTTTGTTTCATATAGGTTGTAAGGTAGCTCTTAAAATATTCAACGGGCTAGCTCTTGTTATGCAAACTACAACTAATAAAGGCCTCAATCAACGAGCACAGCCGGTTGGACCGTCAATGGTTAACTAAGGAGAGATAAAATGATCTTTTATTCTTAAGCTTTAGATTTTTATAGACTAAAACAAAATGATATCAAACTATCTACGCTTCTTTTTGTTACAGAGTTATAGAGAGTTCTTTAATATCACCAAGAATCAATTGGAAACAACCTCTCTATAATTTCCAATCTCAAGAGGTAATATTGCGTACACCGATATCCCCTTACTCTGTTTTTGTGGGAGCTTTTTTAAAAACATTGAGGCATGATGATGACGACGGCAGGCCCGGCTCTAGGCCCATGCCTCGGGCGATGATCGGGGCCCAGTCGGGAGGCCCATCCGTAGGTATCTGTTGAGACCATTAGTAGTTAGTCGTGGCTTGAGTCTTGAGTAGCTCCCACCCATAGTTCACGAGCCCATAGCAGATTAGCGACTACCACTAGCTATAGCTCGGCGGCAAATTTATATAGCCATATCGACTCTGCGGCACGATTTCTAGCCCCGAGTGAATTGATCAATTGAATCGATCGATCGATCGATTGGCCGAGACGCCGACTCCCGAGCGCAACGCCTCACGCCCTCACCTCCCGCGCCCCTCACCGCCTCGCGAGACGCGAACACGGGCAAACTGGCAGAGCCGCAGACCGCAGTCAGCGCAAATAGGTGATCCACCCACTGACCGATCCGCCGCCGATCTCGTCAGTCATCCATGATCGATCCATGAACTATTTAATATTTATTATTCCTTAATCCTTAGCAATTAGGATGTTACTAGAGTCATTGGAGTTTGATTCTTATTTAAGGTAATCATATTAGTTTCATTTTACTTCCTCTTTTAGTTTGTAATATCGACATTGTTTTTAAAGAATTAAGTATATGTTAGTTTTTTACTAGTACTACTATTTGCTTATCAATTATCATGTGATAAATGAAAATTGATTTTAACAAAAGCCCAAAGCTAAAGGGCCCATAGTTTCTCATTCGCCCTAGGGTCCTCGAAAACCTAGAGACGGCCCTGGACGACGGCAACGATGCAAGTTGAGGAATATTAAAATATATTGTCCTTTGTTGTTCATATGTTTAATCATTTCGATAAATGGACCATTATATGCAATTCAATAGCAACAACTATAATAACATTTATTGTGGAAGATTTCTAATGATCGGTCAAGACGAAAAGAAAAAATCACGTTCCATATATAGTTTATATATAACGCTTACATAAGTAATCATTACTTCATTAGCATGACACAGTGGACTACAAAGGCCTTGTAGACGTTTTTCTATTGTTGTATTCATGTCGTTTATACTTCATATTTTTATAAGTAAAACGTGAGGTTTTATCTCATGAACAATTTACTACGTGAGTTATCTTTAGTTTATGCATGACAATAAGACAAATAATTGTTATCTATACCAGATTATACTTTATGGCCTTAGACTCTCTCCAACAGAAATCCCTAAATTTGATCTCCTATAACCTCGTATACAGGCTCCCTTTTAAAAAAATATTTTCCTGTATTTATCTCATCTCCAACAGCATTCTCTATATGGAGAATTGTATAGGGGAATGTGAGAGAATCCCTACATATAAGAAAATGGAGATAAATTCTCTATTTTAGGTAACGGAATAGACAATGTTGTTGAAACACATACGGGGATGAATATATTTTAGGGTAGACGACGTTTTAGTGAAGCTTGTTGGAGACAGCCTTAGCTTCTGTTATTTATGGCTAAACAACCGAACGGTTGAAATGATTGAATTTCGAGAGCTTCTCGAGATAGTGTTAGGATTCGGATCCATTTCGTTTGACTTGATTGTTAAATCGTTAGGATGCATCTTCTTAAAACATAGATAAGTCGTTAAACTGTTAAGTACAAAAGAACAAAGCCTTAGTTTTGACTTAGCATTATTACTTTAACCTCACGCGTGAGATAACCAATTGATTAGCTCGAGTGGTCTGGTTTAGGCCATGATCCCCATCATGTGCGTTTTTCTTTTCCCATTTGGCAGGCACCACGGACAGCAGGAACGGGGCGACAGACAGACCAGCTTTCTCCCTGACATGGCTTCTATCACACTCTTCTAAGAACTGTACACCATGATAATTTTGGCCGATAGCTTTACCTGACGCAGAAATCTCAGCTCCCAGCAAATTAATTGATATTTTAGTTACGGGTAGGGACTAAAATAATCATCTACTGACCTAGTTAATCTTCTTTTATTTGTTCTTGACAGGCGAATAATAAAGGCTTTAAGCGTCTCTCTCATGAACCTTTCTGCTGCAACAGCTATGTGTAATAGCCGAGAGGAAAACTAGCATCAAAAGCGAAAAGAAGTTAACGTCTTTTGATTTGGTCCTGTTTGAGATTTTGAGGCCGTCCTGAACTTAATTCTTTCTGGCAAGAAGGTTACGAGCAACACGTTACAGAACAAGGGAGATTCCTTGTCTACAAATGCAAAGAACACCGGCCACATCGGCCAAAAATAATACTAGGAGAAGAAGGGTTCGTGGACCAAGTGTCCTGTGTCCAGGTTCTTATCAAATGTCAATCTGAAGGACGACGCTGACGAACAGCAGCCGACGAAAAGTTGATGCTCCCCACGGAATCATGGGTTTTCATGGGCTGATGACACTTGGTACCATTAACACGTACCCAAGCAAAACCACTTCTTCAATTGGGCATTGCAGTACTACCTTTTATTTGTAAGAATAGAATAAATATCTGACTTACACATAGTAAGATATACACGATCTTAAGTACGCATCGTACTGTAATAATCATACGAATTGAACCTAGGTGAAATATAATGGGCAATCTTACCTTTACCATTAGACTACAAGCCCATCTCCACAATTTACCATTCATTTATGGTGATATTTTCATATAAAAGGAGAAGAAAATAAGTACAGGAAAGAAGAGAACACTATGAGTAACGCTACTCTCTATATTACTAATATGATTGTATGGTTCATAACTACATCTGATTTATAACCAAACCTTGATTGATTAGGTTCATGGCTACATATTTGACAAGATTTATTTTCTACAAACCTAATCCTATGCACAAGTATCCCATAAAAGTGTGACAACTTCACCACATTTAACCAAAATGTGGTAAATTAATAATTTGATCGCCAAAGATTAGACAAGTTTGTAAAAAAAAGTAACCAACATTAGCAATGTTAGGGTATGCCCAATGTCGCCTGTATATTCCCCTATCTCATCTCTATTCATCCATTTTTCTATTATTATCATATCCCTGCCTATATTTTTCTCTCTTGTATTTTATTCACTACCTACTGCTGCAATGTTTTAGACGCAAAATAGTGCTCCTTTAAGGTAGCATTGGGCATGGGCATGCCCTTAATACACGAACCGGGGAGAGCACGTTGCCGACAGAATCGAAGGGAATTCATAGTACAGCTAGGTGTCCATGCATCGAGCTGGGAGAATAATCTGTCAGTGACAGGCAGGTAGTATTTTCTGTGCCGGCTACCAACTCAAGTGGAATCCCGAGAATAGCCCTGCTGGACGTTAGGAATCGGCCGTGCTCCAACGGTCAGGACGGGTAAAAAGGTACTGGGCGCCGTTGTGGGGCCGTCGCGGCGATCGAGGCATCTGCGGCCCAAAGCGGTCGTTGCATGACTGGCCGGCCCGGCCCACACGATATGGCATGCATACTCGAAAGCGGCCCAGCCCACGTGTTCAACGGTCAACACACCTGGATCAACCACCGGTCTGCACTCTGCACGGAGGTGTAACTACTGGTCTTCGCCGCGACGATGTTTAATCCAATCAGTTCATGCATCATCCATGCACTTGCACTCGCGCGGCCGCGTCTGAATGAGAAAGGATGGGTCCGAGCGAGGTTATCCAGGCCAAGCTGGTACGTGATTAGGGCACGTTAATCTCCCATGCATAAATGCATTCCTTTTGTTTCTTTTTTCCTTGCGTTCTTTGATATCGGAAGAACGCGATCACGATCGATCGATCGATCGTATATATGGTATGGTAGTTTGTGAAGTTCATGTTGATTAATTCCATGGCCAATCTTTTCGACTTGGATTACTTGCATTGCAGGTGCTTCTGGGAGACCTGGGCGCTGGAAAGACCAGCGTAGTTGTCCGCTTTGCCAAAGGGATGTACTACGAGTGCCAGGTACATACTACTCCTTTAATCTTATAATACGATGTTTAGCGAAACAAAATACTCCCTCCGTTCTTTTTTGTTTGACGCTTTTGACTTTTAGACACATCTTTGACCATTCATCTTATTTAAAAAACAACTATGCAAATATCATTTTTTTTTTGTGATTTGTTCTATCAATAAAGATACTTTAAACATGACTTATTTTTTTTGCATGTTTGTACTAATTTTTTAAATAAGACGAATAGCCAAAGATGTGCTCAAAAGTTAAAGGCGTCCAATAAAAAAAACAGAGGTAGTATGATGATTAGCGAAACAAAATCAGCGTGGTTCAGAAACTGATGGAGGTGAGATCTTGTTCGTCCTTCCAGGAGTCGACGATCGGAGCGGCCTTCTTCACCCAGGTGGTGCCCGTAGGCGGAGCCACCGTGAAGCTCGACATCTGGGACACCGCCGGCCAGGAGCGGTACCACAGCCTCGCCCCCATGTACTACCGCGGCGCCGCCGCCGCCATCGTCGTCTACGACATCTCGAGCACGGTGAGCGAGTGAACGAACCTTCGAGGCGTGGATGTGAATATGTGATCAAGATTCAAGGCATCGCATCAGTTGATTTGCCAGATAGATGGCAGCTTCATGCATGCACAACTGCGCAAGTAAAATTAGTAGCGTTTTGATGATAAACGGCCGGTTTTCTGCAGCTAGATTCCAAAGGGAATCATCTTGTTTTGATCATACAAATGAATGAGTTAATCTTGATTTCTTGTTCCAAAATGAATGAATTTCTTCATCTCTTTTTTGCGTGGGTGTGTAGGATTCATACATCCGAGCAAAGAACTGGGTGGACGAGCTTCAGAGGCAAGGTACGCGACATGCGACCAACACTGCTGCTTTGTGGGGACATGATTTTTAGTGCACCGGTAGTACTACATATTCATTCCATTTCATCTTACTGCTTTGGCCTGGCTAAAAGAACGCTAAACTTACAGAATTCACTACAGGAATCGAACTCAGTGTCGGCGGCCAAAACCGACGTCATTGGTACCCAAAACCGACGTCACAAGTCTATGTCGGCGGCTGGCCGGCGACGACAAAGGTCCGCCGACCTTGTTTGGGACGACATCGCTCACTTTTATCGGTGACACGGCGAACTCCGGCGTCATTGCTCCTCTCCCTCCTCCCCCCCTTTGACCCTTCTTTTTGGCGTCGGGCATCCATATGCGCCGACACTACCTCCACCTCGGTGGCGTCGGCGGGCAATCGGCCGACGTCATCGCCCTCCCGACCTCCTCGCCCGTCCCCGCCCGCTATTTGGCGTCGGCCGGTGAGGCCGCAAGATCGCCTCCCGCTAAGTGTCGTCGGCCGAGATCGCCCACGCCATCGCCATCCTCGCCTCCTCGCCCGTGCCACCTTTGGCGTCGGCGGCCGCTCTGACGACAATGCCCTCCCTCCCTCCTCGCCGTGCCACCTTCGGCGCCGGCCACCGCTATCGACGACAATGCCCTCCCTCCCATCCCTCCCCGCCACTTTTGGCGTCGGCCACACCTCTACCGCCGACAAAACCCCACTCCTCCACGCCCATGGTCACCACTAATGGCGTCGGCATTACAAATGCCGGCGTCACTACTATTGCACCCGCAAAACAAATTTCAGAAAATCCATATGAAAACCCAATTTCAACTGCAAATATTCATATTTCACAACATAATTGCAATTCACGAAATTCTCACAATATCCACACATAATCAAGCGCTCGACACCACAATTTCGAGCACATACACATTCACACCATTTATAAACAAACAATTCACCGATAAGACTTCAAATTGTCCAATTACATCACATTAGGGAGGCGGAGGGGCGGCGGCGGAGGAGGCGGCGGGCCTTGAGGAGGGAGGCCTTGGCGCTGATGGGCACGGCGGCGGAGGCGGCAGTGAGGCGGAGGAGGCAAGCGCGTGGCGGGGAGGAGGCGGCGGAGGAGGCGGCGGAGGAGGCGGCGGCGGAGGAGGAGGCAGGCGGTGGATGGCACGGCAGAAGGCAGCTGGGAGGAGAAGGCTTGGCGGATGGAACCTGGCAGAAGGGCGTGGAGGAGGAGGCGGCGCGGATGGGCGCCTTGGTGGATGGGGCGGAGGAGGCGGTGGCGGCGGGCAGCGGCGGCAGCGCGAGCGGAGACGGCGAGCAGCGCGGGAAGAATACCACTCGGGACGGGAGGGAACTAGTACCGGATGATCTGCAGGACTTAGCAATTATTGGGGGGTCCCAAGGAGGCTTTGACGTCGGCCAAGTCATCCCGACGTCAAAAGCCAACGTGTGCATGCATATTTGCCTGGTTTTGGCGTCGGCCGGGATCTTCCCGACGTCAAAGCTCATGGCTGTGCCGTCACGTGCTAGCTCTCACGTCAAGCCAAGGGCTAAGGGCCCCAAGCCAGGGGAAGGGGTTTTGTCGTCGGCCAAGATGAGGCCAACGTCAAAAACCTTACCTATCACGTCGGCCACGGAAAAGCCGACGACATATCCATCACCTGTGACGTCGGCCAACACGTAGCCGCCGACACAGATCCTCCCCCCCCCAAACGTCTTTTCTCTCTGACCGGAAAATTAATTACCCCTCCGTAAAAGTTTTCCAATATAAAGTTTGGTAATATTTCTATTTATTAAAAGTTATCGTCTCACTACACGCTCCTCCCTGCCCGTTATTCGGCGTGAGTTCCTTTAAGATGTGCATGTCGTATTAAGTGATCAGCTTGCAATTCACACACTTCTAGCAAACACACGTGTCCCGAGTTCCGTGTACGAGCACGCACCTAGATCAGTCTTATCGCCGGTGAAATGAGGGCGCGATATAATCTTTATTGCGTTACGTCGTACCCTTTACAAGCCTAGAGACCCTCACGAGGTTTGGGGCGGAGGGTTACGTCGACCGGCCGTGAGGAGAGAAGGGATTTGGCGTCGGCCAAAAGAAAGGCGGCGTCATAAACCCCCTTTGGCGTCGGCCAAGCCCTCGGCGAGGCAATAGCCCCACTGTGGCGTCGGCCTCCACTGGCGGCGACACAGGTCCTTCCCCCGCCAGAACCTACGTCGCATGAAAGGGGAGGGGCTATGTGTCAGCACCCGATTTACAAGATCGGATTCCACCTGCGTAAACCCGTACTAGTCCCAAGGATCATGGCTAGTACACACGGATATCTGAAAGCGAGCAGTGCCAGCGATATTATTATTACAAACGGAACATAGTCCAGTACAAACAACATACAACGGCTCGCAGGCCGCAAATCAGAGTACACAACGATACAAGCCTAATACAACATCTAGAATTTTATTCATCCCACAGGCACGGAGGCTGTAGGAACGCGCAACCCTAATCTTCATTCTCTTCATCGGAGAACGCCTCCTCGACGTAATCCGGGTCCTCCTCCTCGGACGGCGGGCCATACTCGGATGGACCAGCTGTTGAAATTTTGAAAAGAGAGGGGAGAAAAGGATGGTGAGTACAAATTGTACTCGCAAGTCCGAAATTATGCAAATGCAGTTCAGTACAAGGAAGGTTTAGGATATTTGCGGAAATCGCAGTTATTTAACCTAATTTTGACAAAGCAATTTCGAAACTTTAAATCTCAACATTTTCTTTGGGCTCTTCTCAAACGGTTCTCGCCACTTGGCCTCAGTGCCATAGCAAGAACAAAATTCTTTCTTCTTTTCTTTTCTCAAACTCGCTAGGTCCATTCCGCGTGACACTTTCCGATAGGCCGATACCCATTTCGGAATATCACCGGTGGCCCCTAGCTCAAACGAAATCCTTCTCAAATCCTTACTCATCTCAAATCCTTTCTTTAAAAACCCTTTTTCTAAATTGGTTTTAAAATGAAGAAACTACCATATAATCAGTCCCTTCGCGCGCTCATAACATGAGCACGGCTATCATGGCAGTTTTAACTCTGCGAGTGGGTACGCCTTACCCTCGAGAGGCTACGCACCCAGCGGTGTTTCGCCACAAGACCGTCAACCACGAGGGCCAACGATCGGGCCCGTCCCATTCCGGGCTCGAGTTAAATCTGTAATGGCTCGATTCATAGGATCATAGGATGAGCAGTCCTTAGACTAGGGAGATTTGATATTTTAGCCGGTTTCAAAACATGGTGCCCTCTGCACCAACCGACAAAATATCTCCCTAGTCGGAAAGATTTTGGGGTAAGAGGAAAATCATTTCCTACTCGGCATCACCCAGATCGCTATCTTTAAATCACCCTTTTCCAACCATTTCTCAAAACATTCACCTTTCACACAAATGATTGAATCATTCCGCATAAATGATTTTAAGCATTTATCCTACCACAATCAAAGCATATAAATAAGAGCAATTCATATTTTAGCCTTAGGTTTAATCCTACCATATTTCTTACCTTTCTATATATTCGGTCATGATAACTAAGTCTAGGAAATCGGCATTTAACTTTTAAACTAGCATGCATATTCTCAAGTCTAATAAATATTTTCTAAATAACCGAAAATGGCTTCTCAATATGATCAAAGGGGACTTGCCTTGATCGGTTCCGGAAAGCGAAGGGGCGTCGTCAATCGGTCTTGAGGCTTGACCTCCTAAGCGCTTACGCATGCAAAGCAATACAACCACATAAGTAAAATATTTTATGCCATGTTGTTTTTAAGGAAATGCAGCAACTCCATGTTTCATGTATTTTCATTTAAAGGAAACATGATGCTAAATGGTTAATGCACACATGGAATGATGCCATTACTAAATCATGAATACTTTTAACAAGTGCAAACTGCATGGATGGTATGGAAATCAATATTTTGCAGAGTCCAGGGACTGCTAAAGCATTTTCTTTTCATTTAAAAGAAATATTACGGCCATTTCCAAAATGCGCATGAAATAATGCACCTAAAGCTAGTTATTTAACCAACAAGCGAATCCCACATGCATGACATGCAAATACATAATTTTCCCAGGTTCAGAAACTAATAAAGTAATTTTACTAATTTTTACAGAATTTTTATCATGCACTAACTATTTTTAGCAAGTATTTTAGGTAACAAATAAGGATTACTCAGGAAAAGCAAAAGAGATAAAATGAAAAGGAGGCTTTTCGGTAATGGGCAGCTCGGCCAGAGGCTAACACTGAGGCGCTGCTTGGCACCGCTGGCTGGAGTGAGGCAGCTACTGTGGTGACCCGTGGGTCCCACATGGGCGTCTCGCGGCAGAGTGAAGAGGGAAAAACAGAGGAGTCCCGGCGGCGATCTTGCTCACGGCGGCGACAGTTCCGGCTATTGAGACCAATTGGGCTCGCTGGGAGTGAGAGAGGCGAGACAAACGCGACGGTGCCTCGGCGGCGCAAGAAATGCACGCAGGCGGCGGCGCAGCGAGTCCGGCGACGGAGTATCACGGTGTCATGGCGCCGGCGAAAAACGAGCCCTAACTCAATCCCGCCGGTTGCGAGCAACAACGGGAGAATAAAACGATTGGTGAGCTCACCGGAACAAGCGAGACGGCGGCGGCGAGACCACGGCGGCGGCGGCGGCGTGGGCTCGGGAACGCGGCGGGCCACCCGGCTCCAAATCAGCGGCGCGAGTTCCACGGAACGACTGCGCCAAATGCACGATGAGGTTGGTGTGGAAAATCGCGGCGAAACCACGAGAACGGCGGCGGCAGCGGAGAGAAGAGCAACGCACCGGCTCGGTGTCGTCCGTCTGGTGGCGCAAAAGCAAAGAAGCGGAGGTAGCGATACCCATTTATAGGCGAGCTCTGCATCGAACGACCTCGACGCGACGCGGTTTGGCGAACGCTGGCGCCGATTCCGGCCGGTGCCGTGTAGGTGAACGCATTGACGCGAGGTGGTTCGGCGGCGATAAGACAAGGAAAGGGTAGGGACGGAGAGGGTCGGCGGAAGAGTGTAAGGCGGCGATTTCGTGGGAATCTTGGTGGCGAGGCCGGAGAGAGGAGAGAGAGAGAGAACCGGCGGCGGAAGGAGACGCGACACTGGGAAGAAGAAAACAGGGGAGGAGAAAAGAGGTCGGCGAGGCGGGCCCTTGCTGTGGGCGCAACACTCATGGTATAAAGAGGAGTAGCGGCGTCTTTGGGCGGGCGGCGCTAGAACGGTGGCGCGACCGCGTCGACCCATCGAGAGGAAAAGAGGTGGGGCGGGGAAAGGAAGGAGAGAGGAGAAGTGGGCGAGACTTGGGCGAGAGGAGAATAGAAGGCCTTTAAATTTTTCGATTTTCCAAATGCATATCTCTTTCAAATAGTCTTTTAAATACAATAATACTTTAATTCCCAAAATTTAATAACACCTTTCCAAAATTCCACAGGATTTGCTTAAAGAAAATGTTATCGATTAACGATTTACTATAACCTTCCAAAATATTTTTACTTTGGAGATTTTAAATGCACCAGTTATTTTCAGGATGATGCATGAAATGATGATGCCATGATGCAATATAAATAAATGATTAACATTTTTAAATTATGCATTTTAAGAAATTAATTGACGTGCCAAATTGGGTTTAAAAATTTGGGATGTTACACTATGTCGTCGGTCAAAATGAAACCGACGTCATAGACAATGAAATGACGTCGGTTAAGCCTCGGCAGACGCCATAGACGAAAACTAATGACGTCGGTCTTATATCGGCCGACGAAAAAGAGCTTCCCCCTGTGGCCCCTGCTACCTCCTACTTGGCCTGGCCTTTGCTTGCTGCCTTCCTATGACGTCGGCCTACGTTATGCCGCCGACACAGATCCTCCCCCCTCGACGCCGGTTGTCTATCGCCGGGCAAAACTGTTTTGGCGGGAATTGAAATTGAAAAATCCGAAAACGTGCTTTCGGCAGGGCAGGAAGTGTCGTCGGTCCATTGTTGGCCGACGTCACTGGTAACCACAGACTGTCGTCTGGGTTAGAGCCGACGATACAGTTTGTTCGGCCGCGGACAAAACCTTTTTCGCGGGAACAAAAATTCATATATCTGATATCGTGCTCTTGGCGAGGCGGTCGATGTCGTCGGCCCTCCCTTGGCCGACGTCACTGGTGGTCGGATGCTGGTTATGTCGTCGGTACAGGTTATGGCCGCCGACACAGCCTGTCGTCGGGTGTCTGACCGCCGACATTGCTTTTTACGGCCGCCGACACAGAGATCATTTCCTGTAGTGATTTCTCTGCAACTATGAATGATACGACTATATATATTTCCCTTCATTTCTTCAGCAAAATTATGATCAGCGCTTAGTTTTAATTTGCACCTGTCCAAACAGGGAATCCACATCTGGTGCTGGCATTAGTGGGCAACAAGATCGATCTAGAAGAAAAGAGGCGTGTCGGGACGCAGGTGTATATATATACCTGTACTATCTTCAGTAAATTTCTGTGCAGAGAAAGAATTTCAGAGCTCGTGAGCTACACCCTGCACCTGCTGTCCCTGTGCAGGAGGCGATGGAGTACGCGGAGAGAAACGGCCTCTTCTTCATAGAGACGTCGGCCAAGACGGCGCAGAACGTCGGCGAGCTGTTCTACGAGCTAGGCAAGCACTGATACCAACGTTAATTAATAATATGCGTCGTCTTAGCTTAGTTTCTTAATTATTGAGCCGAATATATAATCATGCGTGTAATATTGGCAGCTGATAGGCTGGCGAAGCTGCGGCCGAATCTTCCCGCCGGGATGATCCTGCACGACGGCCGGGGCGGCGCCGGCGGACGGTGGTTCTGTTGCTCCGGTGGCTGACGCATCGATCGCGCGCTGCAGAAGCATGTCATCCTACCATGGGAGGCGCCTTTCCTTGTTACCCGCCTTGCTCAGTAGTTTACACATGCACATGCTGCGTGTTTATTACTTTGACACTTGCTGACGTGTATGTTTAGACATATTATTAAGAGTATTACTACCTCTGCTTTGTTTTGTTTGACGTCTTTGACTTTTAAGCACGTCTTTAACCATTCGTCTTATTAAAAAAATTAGTGCAAACATAAAAAAAATGTCATGTTTAAAGTATCTTTATTGATAAAACAAATCACAACAAAATAAATGATATTTGCATAATTTTTTAGAATAAGACGAATGGTCAAAGATGTGTCTAAAAGTCAAAAGCGTCAAGCGAAAAAGAACGGAGGGAGTATTAGACATAATGTGTTTAGGCATATTATTAAATATAAGAGTAAAAAAATTCCAAGAGCACGTATGACTCTGAAACATGTGCATGTCTTCTTTGAAGGGCAGTTTCAGTCCGCATCAAATAGGATCGATGATGAGCTCGAGGATTATATATACACCGATCGACCTTGCCGCTGCTCATCGATACATCATCAGAGAAGTTTTAGGCCCAGTTCTTTTCAGCTTATCAACTTAACGGCTTAACAACTTAACGACTTATCTATGTTTTAAAAAAACATATGATTTGAGTTTTTTTAGTTAGTTTTTTTTGCTGTTTTGAAGATGGGTCCTACCGCTTTAAAAAGCAAGTTAAACGAAATGGATACGAATCTCAAGACTACCTCGACAAGCTCTCGAAATTCAGTTATTTCAACCGTTCAGCTGTTCAGATCAGCTCAAAAGAACAGAACCTTAATTTCCATCGCGCCGGCCTTTCATGGATCCGACCCACCAACATCGATTACATATATAGCTAGGGATCTATGAAGATCGGCGGAGGCGGCGGCGGCCATCCGTTCGCGCCTGAAGCACGGTTCCTTGGGCCAGCGCAGGTCGCCTGCATCGAGAACATGGGCGGCTACATGCATGTCGCCGTTGTGGAGGCGGACCGGCCGGCCGCCGGAAGCCAAGAAGAAGGGAAGGAGATCATGGTGATGGTGTGGTGTACCACACCCTCTTCACGAGCTGGATCAATCTGGAACGCGTGGAGCAGAAGAAGTCGAAGCTGCACCGCCTCAAGCTGACGCTCGCAGGCAAGAGGAATTACAGCTAATGACATATGGCCCCATCAAAGATGTGCCCACATGTCAGGGATTGTGTCTCTCTCGCAGGCAAGCCCGCGGCCACACGACACGAGCAACCCGGGATCGATTCACCAGCATGGTTCCAAAGACCGGTGAAAACAGTCGAAAGCTTCCGACTAACCGGTGAACCGGTGGCCGGCGGTTTCAAAAACCGACGGATTTTATCCGGTAGAATTAAAATTTTGAATTTGAATTTCAAAAAATAAAAAAAAATCCTAAACATGGCATGACCTTCTAGAATATTTTGTATGAAGCACAATTTAAAATTCACAAATTTTCATGCTCATGTACGGCATATTCTTAATAGCTACATGTTTAAAACCCAAAGAGTTGTAGCGCTTTATAGAGGGTTTGTAATAACTGTAAAGGCCCTCAAATTGTAACGTATCATTTTAAGGATATTTAATAACAGACAATAAAAGTCTTGCAAAAATTGTAACACATTATGAAAATGATCCTTACCAAACTCTAACCCTAACTAGGACAGCGCTGATGTGAAAATTGTTGTAAGATATATATTTATGAACTCATATCTACAAACGATAATTATCACGTGTTCTCTAAGATTCAAATATCTTAAAGTTAGCAAAGGCCATGTCAAATTTTTCATCCACCGGTTTCTCAACAAAAACCGTCGAGAAAACCACCCAACTACCTTGGGATTTGAATTCAAATTTATTCATATATCTAGGTTTTTATCGGTTTCTCGGCCCGTTGTTTCAAGGATGAAAATGAAATTTTAAACCCTTCTCGCGGGTGCGTAGAATCTCTAGAAACACGACATCCCCGTTAAATGCCCCACACTATCCCACTAAGAGCATCCATAGCAATTATTATAAAACAACTTAACTTTGGATAGAATGGCCGATGAAGGGAAGAATTTTTTAAAGATGTAATGTAAAGTATAAAGAAAATTTAGAGAGAATGATAGAGAGAGTAAGGACCTGTTCTTTTGAGCTGATCTAAACGGCTGAAATGACCGAATTTCGAGAGTTTCTCGAAGTAGTCTCGAGATTTGAATTCATTTCGTTTGACTTGTTTTTTAAAGCGTTAGGAGCCACCTTCAAAACAGCAAAAACTGGATTTAAAGAACTCAAAACATATGCCTTTTTAAAACGTAGATAAGTTGTTAAGTTGTTAAGCTGACGGGCTAAAATAAAAGTGGAGTAAATTTCACTAGCGGTCCTTAAACTTGTTCCGAGTTTTCATCTAGGTCCCAGTACTCTCAAAATGCACTTCTGGCTCCCTAAACTAGCTTTACTGTGCCCACCCGGTCCAAACCCGCCCCCGACCGCACCTGGTGGCTAATGTGGCACGCCAGCTCAGCGTTGGCGGGAAGAAGCGCGCCTTTACCCGCACTAGGATGCCGATCTGGGGGTAATTTTTGCGGAGAACCCCCTGGGGTTTCGAGATCTCCACTCGAACGACTAGAGGGTGGATGCGAAGCAGCGCATCGGGTTAGGGTTGGGCATTCGCGCGGCTAGAGGGGTGGCGGACGCCTTCGCCATGGCCCCGCGGAGGAGGAAGGAAGGGGGTCCACCGCCGGAGTACGGTGAGTGCGACGGTCCCTTGTTCCCTCTCCCTCTATTGCTGTCTGTGTTCGATTGTTGGTAGAAATTTCGGTTCTTGTTGTAATTCTCAAGAAATTTCGAGTTTGTTCATGATGTAGAAGCCGATGCTGCGAAGTTTTCTGTAGAAGATAATCATGGTGGGTTTTTCTGTGGGATTGGAAAGAATCGTGCGTATGTTGATGGCAAAGTTAGTTGGTTTGATGATTTTGATGTCGGGAGCTGGTCTTTTTTTTGGATAGAAGAAATGACGATGTTGCTTGATTATGGGTTATCTCCTCCCAACTTGAAAGTATATTGGTTATTGCCTGGGAAGGATATGTTTGATGGCTTGAGGATTGTAGCCTCTGATGATAACACTAGAGTGATGAGCACAGTTGCAGAGAAGATCAATAACTTTGTTCTTTTTTTTCGATCATGTTAACCATCTTGGAGGTCTGCCTGTGGACGACGTAGTCATCAATCCTGTTGCTGACTTGCCAAAGGTTTTGAGCCCTAGAAAAGTGGTACATGTGCAGAGGAAGGATGGTGAGAGGCTTCCAACCTTCTACATGGATTTAACAACTGTGCAAGAGCCTGAAAATGAAGAAGACAGTGATAGGGATCCAGACTTTATGGACACTGACAATGATGTAGAGGACGGAGATGATGATCTTTTCACAGATAATGTGGATGTGGATGCGACAGACCCTGCAGTTGTGAAGGCTAAGGGAAAGAAGGCAGCTGGGAGCAGGATGGGAAAAGGAGCTGTAGCAGTTCCTGAAGCAATGAGTTCAGATGAGGATACTGATGAAGAACTGGACCTGCCAGAAGATGATGATGATGGAGCAAGTGGAATCAGAATGAAGTTCAAGACATTTATGCCAGAGACCTTAACAATCCTACATTTGCTATTGGTATGTGATTCCCTTCTGTTGAGATGGTCAGGAAAGCTGTGACAGAATATAGTTTGAGGCATAGAGTTGACATCAAGATGCCTAGGAATGACAGGACGAGGATTAGTGCTCATTGTGCACCTGGTTGCCCTCGGACATTGTACTGCTCATATGACAGTAGGGTGAAGACATTCCTAGTGAAGAAATATGTTGCAGAGCACAATTGTAGGAGGGAATGGGTTCTCAAGAAATGCACTGCAAAGTGGCTATCTGAGAAATACATTGAGAGTTTCAGAGCTAATGAGAAGATGACATTGGCCAATTTCTCTAGGACAGTTCAAAAAGAATGGAATATGACACCATCAAGGACCAAGCTATGGAGAGCTAGAAGAATGGCCCTGAATAAGATATATGGAGATGAGCTTGACTAGTACAACCATCTTTGGGACTATGGGAATGAGATTAGAAGATCTAACCCTGGCAGCACATTCTACCTGAAGCTTTTAGATGGGCATTTCTGCAATCTGTACTTTGCACTTGATGCTTGCAAGAGAGGCTTTCTTAGTGGTTGTAGACCAGTGATTTTCTTAGATGGCTGCCACCTCAAAACCAAATTTGGTGGCCAACTGTTAACTGCTGTTGGTGTGGATCCAAATGATTGTATTTTTCCTATTGCAATGGCTGTTGTTGAAGTGGAGTCCCTGAGCACATGGAAATGGTTTCTGGAGACACTAAAATCAGAACTGAACATTGAGAACACCTACCCCTGAACTATTATGACTGACAAACAAAAGGTACTTGGACTTATACATCTTCTTTAGTTAATGTACTTAATTTTATACTCCTAGGCTGATTATCTATAACATGTGCATGTAGGGATTGATTCCAGCAGTGTAGCAAGTCTTTCCAGAGGCTGAGCACAGGTTTTGTGTGAGACATCTGTACCAAAACTTCTAGGAACACTTCAAAGGTGAGAATCTCAAAAACCAGTTCTGGGCATGTGCTCAGTCCAGTTCTGTTAGAGAGTGGACTCAGAATATGGAAGCCATGAAGGTTCTAAACCCTGATGCTCATGCCTGGCTAGATAAGATGGCACCAAACACCTGGGTTAGGGCATTTTTTAGTACATTTCCTAAGTGTGACAGTCTTCTCAACAATAATTGTGAAGTATTCAACAAATACATACTTGAGGCAAGAGAACTTCCCATTCTTAGTATGTTGGAGAGGATTAAGTCACAGCTTATGACCAGGTTTTACAACAAGCAGATAGAGGTCAAAGACAAGTGGACAAGCCCTGTTTGCCCTAAGATCAGGAAGAAACTACTAAAAAATTCTGAGTATGCCAACCTATGCTATGTGCTGCCGTCTGGTCATGGTTTTTTTCCAAGTTCAATCCAAAGGTGTTGATTACATTGTAAACGTTTTCAAGAAAACATGTGAGTGTAGGAGATGGGATCTCACTGGAATCCCTTGCAGCCATGCCATAGCCTGCCTTAGACATGATAGGATCCCAGCAGAGGAACTACTCACAGCCTGTTATTCAACTCAGACATACAATTCTGTGTATGGATTCAACATCATGCCATGTTCTGACAAATCCATGTGGGAAAAGACAAATGGCCTTGAAGTTCTCCCACCAAAATATGAGAAAAAGGTTGGGAGGCCAAAGAAGTCTAGAAGGAAGCATCCTACTGAATTTCAGGGGAATCAAGGTGCTAAACTGTCAAGGCATGGTATTGTCATCACTTGTAGCTGGTGCAAAGGAGAGAATCACAACAGGGCTAGTTGCATGTTTAGGAAAGTAGGAATAAAGCTTACTCATACAGATACAGCTACAACAGATGTTGATGAAGATTTTCAGGAAAATGAACCAGTCATCACCTAGGTATTTCACATGTTGTAACTTTTTTCTTCTGTGCTTTGTTTCTAATGTAAGACCTTGTAGGAAATGGGAGCACCACAAGCTGCTGACATATTATTTGAGAATACCATGCTGTCACAGATGCTGCATGAGGTATGTTGCAAGTCCTTGTAAGTCTCTTTGAGCCACATATTTCTCCTGAACCACCATATCCTTCATGCAGTCTTCAAGTGCTCCAGCAGACATGCCTCCTGAACCACTGCCAGATTCTTCATACATTGAATCAAATCGTCCAGTTGCAAGGCCAGTTCCACCCACCATTGCATCAACATCTATCCAGGCTACACTGAGGAAGAGAAAGACTGGAGGGAACAAGGTTGAAGGACAAAAGTCCAAGGCTGCAGCTAGGACTGCAGAGAAGTAAGAAGACAGAAGCTAGAACCTCTTTTGTGAATGACAGAAACTGCTGACCCCTTTTGTGAATGATAGAAGTTGCTAACCCCTTTTGCAAATGAGAGATAGAGTTACTTTTGTGATGTAAATTGCACCAAAACAATGTCTTAAGGTGCTTTTCACTTTATTACCTAAACATTGTCTATATGTTATATCTATGTGAAAATGGCACTCAGCTACATGCACTTTCAAGTGCAAAATCAATGCTATGTTCAGTTCTGTCAGCTGTTGTGAAATGATCTGTTGGTTAATCTGAATGACATGTCATATGTTGTCACAGATGTTGTGAAAATGGCAGCAATTTGATTTAATTCATCTTATCATTGAAAATAACACATCATTACAAAGAGGTTGTCATCAAGTTTCTCATTGTAAATTGCATTCACTTCATGATTACAGCAACAAGAATACAAACCATTGTACACAAACAACAAACACAAACAACTAGCAAAGCCTTAAGCAATACACATAGATCATCAATCTTCACTTCACTTTCAAACCGAGCCTCATGTCTTGCATATGCAACAGCAGGACCACCTTTCCTTTCGCAATCATCTTGTGCACGAGCTGCCCACATGCCGCCCTCACTTGCATCTGTCTGTAATCCACCACCATCAACACTAATGCCTAATTTGTCCCTCAAGAACTTCACATAGTCTTCCTCCCATAAATAGAAACCGCATCCACTTTTATCTCTCCGCGAAATTGACATCGCGAACCAATGAAACAAGGCACCAATTTCAACAACAACTCAATAAATCCAAGCCTACCTTCTGATTCGGGCAAGTGAAGAAGACCTTGTTCGGATTTTCAGGGGTATTGGATGTTAGCTCCATCACCTTCCTCCATCCGCACTCCGGGCACAAGACCAAAGGGATGTGAGGCCTTCTGCGCTTCCTCATCGCGGAACTTGACGAGCTCGACGCCATGGCGGTAGGTGCTAGAGTGGGGAGTAGGCGAACTGAGAGAGAATGAGAGTGGGGGATCTCGAATGAGAAGATGCAAAGGATACATGGGGTTATATGCATATATCGGCCTCCTGGCACGGGCAAAGGCGCGCTTCTTCCCGCCAACACTGAGTTGGCGTGCCACATCAGCCTCCAGGCGCGGTCGGGGGCGGGTTTGGACCAGATGGGCATAGTAAAGCGAGTTTAGGGAGTCAGAAGTGCATTTTAAGAGTACCGGGATCTAGATGAAAACTTGGAACAAGTTTAAGGACCGCCAGTGAAATTTACTCATAAAAGTGGAAGGGAGTGCGGGAGTGAGGACCGTATAGTCCATCCCCACTCGCCACCCCGCCGCACCGAGACGACCGCACCACCCTGTATTCGCCTCGTTTCACGCGGCTTTCCCTATCCGCCTCCGCGCGCGCCCCCGGCCTTCTGCTATGCCGACGCGGCGGCGGCAGCGGCTTGGCGAGTAGGCGGAGAGGAGAGCGATGAAGCCGCCGCAGGGTCGGCGCGGGGGCGGGGCCAGCGCGCTGGGTCGCCGCGCGTTCGCGTCCCTGCTCGCGGCGGCGCTCTTCGCGCTCGCGCTCCTCTGCCTCTTCTACGGCACCGCGTTCGGCCCCACCCTCCGCCGCGCCCACCCTGGCCTCCCGCTCCGGCTCCGGATCCCCGACCGGGCCCTCCCCTCCGACCTCGCGCTCTCCTCCATCCCGGTCAGTGGCTTAGGCGTCGTGCTCTCTCCCTGCGCGTGCTGC
The DNA here is from genome assembly GCA_036346415.1 of Raddia guianensis. Classification (NCBI taxonomy): domain Eukaryota; kingdom Viridiplantae; phylum Streptophyta; class Magnoliopsida; order Poales; family Poaceae; genus Raddia; species Raddia guianensis. Next base: position 3,068,133 of record CM070539.1, on the reverse strand, counting down.
TGGTGGCTTGATCAGTTGATTTGCTGACTCGTTCCGCGCGCGTGCGTGCTGGGGGGTGCAGGTGTGCGACGCGAGGCACTCGGAGCTGATCCCGTGCTTGGACCGCGGCATCCACTACCAGCTCCGCCTCAGGCTCAACCTCTCCCTCATGGAGCACTACGAGCGCCACTGCCCGCCCAAGCCCCGCCGCCTCAACTGCCTCATCCCACCACCCACCGGCTACCGGGTGAGGGAATTGCAGAAACCATTGATAACATGAACGATTAATCCACCATGTGTTGCATTGCCGGATGCACATTGCCGTGTTCATCATGCGGCTTGTGGTTCGTTTGTTTCTGGTCATGTCGATGTGATGCACGCAATGCTTTAGGTGCCAATTAGATGGCCGAGGAGCCGGGACGAGGTGTGGAAGGCAAACATACCCCACACCCACCTTGCCTCTGAGAAGTCAGATCAGCGGTGGATGGTGGTGAACGGTGACAAGATCAACTTCCCTGGCGGGGGCACCCACTTCCACACTGGCGCTGACAAGTACATTGTGCACCTTGCACAGGTTTGAAATGTTCTACCCGTTAATCTTCCGCATTTGGGTATCTCAAGAAGCTAATGGGACCAATGTTTATTGATATGGTGGTAGATGTTAAAGTTTCCAAATGATAAGCTCAACAATGGGGGGAACATCAGGAATGTGCTAGATGTTGGTTGCGGGGTTGCAAGCTTCGGGGCGTACCTTCTTCCTCTCGACATAATTGCAATATCGCTTGCGCCCAATGATGTCCACGAGAATCAAATTCAGTTTGCTCTTGAGAGAGGGCTCCCATCTACGCTTGGGGTGCTGGGCACAAGAAGGCTGCCATATCCGAGCCGCTCATTCGAGCTGGCACACTGCTCTCGTTGTCGGATTGACTGGCTGCAGAGGGATGGGATCTTGTTGCTGGAAATTGATAGGGTTTTGAGGCCTGGAGGGTATTTTGTGTATTCATCGCCAGAGGCTTATGCTCGAGATCCTGTTAATAGGAAGATATGGAGGCGGATGAGTGATCTCGCTCGAAGAATGTGTTGGCAGATTGCTTCTAAAAAGAACCAGACAGTGATATGGGTCAAACCATTGACAAATGGATGCTATATGAGGAGAGATCCGGGAACACTCCCTCCCATGTGTGGCCATGATGATGATCCAGATGCTGCCTGGAATGTGCCCATGAAAGCATGCATAACTCCCTACTCGAAGAGTAAGTTTACCTTTATATTTGCCTTTAGATTATTGAATATTGTCTCTTACTTCTAACAGAGTTTTCTTTGATATCCCATGCCAGAACCATATTACTTAGGCCATCTGGTCACCCATCGGTTAGGAATTTAGGATGATTCACGCTAGGTTGCTCTATCAATTGCCACAAAGATATCGCCTCCCCCTCCTTAGTTTGCACCTCCTCTGCTGCAATGCGCCCTGGCGACATGTGCAAGTTGTGACCTATCTTTGGCTACCCTCTTTTAGTTTTATTTTTTTTTGCACGTACACTAACTATGCACTGGCCAGTTGACAATTCAAACTGTTATTTCCTACTTTCCTCAATTGCTTGTCAAACTTATTATTATAATAATGTATGTTTAACTCTATAAAGTATGTGTGGAAAATGACTTGCCTATAATTATTTCAGCTTTTCTCAGCTGTTTAACTCTTTAATTTTGTTGTGGCGTTCACTGGAATATTGGCACACTTTCTGTCTGAATCAACATTTCTGGTTGTTGAATATTACCATATTTGGTTGAGTTTATCTATTTATATTCTTCCGATGCTGTAACTATTAATTGAGCAAATTCTCTATGCATGTTCTTTTGTAAAGTTGCTGTCAACTTAAGCTATAGTTCTATCTTAAATTACTTTTACATCACATTTTGGCACTTATTGGTTAGCATACCTGATACCTGTACTCTGAGCTTGGCATATATTTTACTTAACTAGGAGTTAACAGGGTTAAAGGTAGCGAACTGCTTCCCTGGCCACAAAGGCTCGCAGCACCACCCCCTCGTTTGGAAGAGATCGGAGTTAGTTCAAACAATTTTGTTGAAGACAATGTGAGTAATGCAATACACAATTTGTGGACTTTGTAACCATGATCTTTAATTTCTAACCTTGAAATATTGTTCATAGGAGATTTGGGGCTCTAGAGTTTTTCAGTACTGGAAACACATGAAACCTGAGACACACAAGGATTCCTTTAGAAATATTATGGATATGAATGCTAATCTTGGTGGATTTGCAGCATCGCTGAGGCAAAAGGACGTCTGGGTAATGAATGTAATTCCTTTTACAGAATCTGGAAAACTGAAGATCATATATGATCGTGGTTTAATAGGGACAATCCATAACTGGTAAGATGCCTTTTTAATTCCTTTTGCTATACTTCCAATGTATTAGTTTCACATTCAACTGTTTTAAGGTTGCAGAATTGTTCGTATTTTTGTTGTTCTCTGGTACGCATAAAACAATTTTAATTGCTGGACTACCATTAAGTAGCCCAAAAGCATTTAAAGTGTAGCGGAGGGACTGAATTGCAGAAAAGAGAGGCAGTCAACAATTTGACGAGCATTGATGCATGGAACCAAATTGTCAACATGTTTTAAGTGGTTATCCATATACTGTTTAACAAAGGGTCCCGATGTATTTTACCAATAATGTGAGGGTAGTAATAGTACTATTTTCTTGTTCATTTGTTAAGAGGTAACTGCATGTTATTCTGTGGAATTCCTTTGTAGTACAACTAGAAAAAGGGGGAGTCCGGCACCTATTGATCAAGTGCTTCTTTTTGAAAAATAAAGATTTTTCCAGTCCTCTTGCATTTTAGACATGTTACTGGAGATGATTCAACGCATTAAGGTCAAAACCTAGTTTTCTCCATGAGAAAATTTCTTTCCTGGCAGTCACACACAATTGTCCTGCCATTAATTGATTGGCTCTAGATGGCTAGATAAATGACACAAATGAAGAACTGGAGTTAAATTTCCGCATCATGTGCACCAGCATTGCTAAATATTCTCCATCCTTTGTTCACATTTATGCCATAACCTCATACATGATTAACTTGTTCTTTCCACCATGGTAATAGCTGAAAGTAGTTTATTGTGCTGTGTCTTTCCATACTTTATGCTTCCTACTTGTCTACCACTATGCCATAATTGACTGCTGCTTAATTTCTTTATTGTGGTTATTTGTACTAAAGGTGTGAATCATTCTCAACATACCCACGCACCTATGACCTCCTTCACGCCTGGCTCCTATTTTCTGAGATGGAGAAGTGGGATTGCAGCCTTGAGGATCTGCTGTTCGAGATGGACCGCATCATGAGACCTCATGGTTATGCCATTATCAGGGACAAAGTCTCAATCGTAAACTACATCAAAAATCTTTTACCAGCACTAAGGTGGGATGACTGGTCGTCCGAGGTGAAACCAAAAATAGACGAAATTTCATCCGCTGATGAAAGAGTCTTGATCGTAAGGAAAAAGGTATGGAATCAGACATACCAGGCTTTGTAGCAATTAAGCAAAGCATAATTTTGTCATAATTAGTTGCCACTAACTATGATTTCCCAAATCCTCAATTGTATTATAGTCTAGTTTTCTACATTCTCCATTTTCTCCTTTCGCTCTCCTTTATTTGCTTTTGTTCACTGTGATAGAATATTAACCGTAGAATTACGAGTTCGAGATGCAAAAATCAATCCTCAATAATACTGAATAGTTAATACTGAATACATAGGGCTTGTGGTTATGACGAAATGTACCAAGCCAGACGTGCTTGTGTATGGCCTATTTACTTGTTTTTTGTTTTTCTATGCAAAATCGTTGACAGTGGTCTGTAACTGAATCATCATCCTATACTAATTTTGCAGTGATATAAAAAAATTGTGGTAATTTGAATGATTTGTTTGACCTGCAAAATTTTGTATTACGAACTGTAACATGCGAGAGCCCGAGGAGTAAATACATTCTGTATAGTAGCCATGGTTAGGCAGAAAACCGATCTGTTCAGTAGAAATGTACAATAATATGCTACCAATCGAAAATGTGAGGCTATTCGCCTTCCAAAATGGCTGTAACTTGGCACAAAAAAGGTGGCTAGACATGTGCGCTCTGTTTGGAATGGTCGCAATGTGGGTTTCGATGAACAATAGGTTTTGGAAAAGTGGCCTCTTGGCTCTGCAATGTTGGTTTGATCGGTACGAGAGCATTAAAATAATTTAATTTTTTTGAATCCTTATTTTTTATATATTAAAAACTTTTTCTAAGAACTATGAAACATAAGTAAAAGAAGTGCCCTTGGCTGTTGACTTTGTCTTAAAAGGCTCTAAAATTGAAGAAATAAGTTAAATAAGCTAAGATGACGAAAATAGGTTCCTTCTCTCTAACGTGTTGCAAAAATCAACAAGCTCTTGATCCACCAAACTAAATACAAACTTTTATTGAAGACACCCGGTCCGATCTTGGTTCCAGAAATAATTCCACCATCAAAATTCAAAAGAGCTTTTCCCTCTAATTCTAAAGCCACCGAACACCATCGAGATCCAGCAGCCGGCCCGCGTCTATCTCTGTGGCCGGGACCCGCAGCAAGCCGGGGATCCCGGGTCCGGGAGGAAGCCGTGGAAGCTGAAGCGGATGGTGGCGGCGGTGGAGTCGTGGAACACGGTGAAGTCCTCGGCCAGCTCGAGGGTCGGCGCGGGCACGGTGGGGTGTTCCGCCGTCAGCACCCCGAGCTCATGGCGCTCGCCGCCGGCGGTCTCGAGGTGGGGCCGCACCGCCCAGCGGCGGGCGGACGACGCTGGTCAGCACGACGCGCATGATCTGGCCGCCCTGCGGCTGCACGCGCACCCGCATCGCGCCCGGAACCTCGACGCGCCAAAACTGATTCATCCCTTGATGGCTTGCTTGATCCCTTCCCTTCCGATGGTTCGATCGATCGACGAGATGCCACCGCTGGAAGCTGGAAGCTAATTCCGATCTGATCTCCTGCTGGTTGATTCAACCGTGCCGGCGCCCGGGGCTCCGCTATATATGGAGCTCTGATACAGAATTACTCGGCCTTCCTTTCTCCTTCTCAACCACGAATTCGAACTCATATCCGCCTCGGCCTCGTGTCGTGCTTGGCAGACCAAGCTCAAGCTATGACATAAACTTCCTTTTGTGACGGAGGTTCTGGTTCTCTTTCCTTTTCTGGATGTTGCTTTGCCTTGCCTACATAGTCAAGTAAAGGAAACAATTCTTTGATTCGGTTTAAGAGTTTGGCCTACGACTCCGACTAAGGAAACCAGAAGACGAGGTCGATGGAGTCCGAGTCGAACAGCGATCGATCAGAACGAGTTGGCACCATACATATTCCCACCCCAGTCGCCGGCGCAGATGCGCTCCATCTCGTCGATTCACCAGCACGCACGCACGCACGCACAGGAAGCGATGGAGAAATCATGGTGCGTCGAGGTCAAGAGCGGCGAGGCCGCGGTATGCACCCGGACGGCGCAAGGCCTCACCGCCATCGCCCAGTTCTCCCTGGTCCATCCGCCGACCGCCGCCGGCGCGCGCGTCCGCGTCTGGGTCAAGAGCGACGGCGACGCCTACGCGCTGGGGGACTTGACGGCGGAGCAGCCCACCGTGGTGCTGCCGGTGGCGGTGCTGCTGGCCGGGGAGTTCACGCTGTATCACGACTCCGCCGACGCCGGCGCCTCCGTCCGGTTCGACGGCTACAGCAAGCTCGACCAGCCGGCGGAGGGGGCCGCCGCGCCTCCAGGCTCGGAGGAGGAAGAGGATGTAACACCCCGGTTCCACGAGAACCCAGAATGCTACCAACTCTCCAAAATCTATAAAATTTCGACAACATCTCCTTTGTTTATATGGACATCCACGACAGGCAATTTATATCCAATGAACCATTAAGCATTTCTATCAACCAGCAGCCCAAATAAAAACTACAATAACTGCAATTCTCAATTATACACATGACTCGACTTTTTGAGTAAAACTCAAATGAAATCATTGTACTAATTTTACGTGAGAGGTAGTGAATGCTCAAGTTCAGATTCTATATTCCTATTCCCATGCATGATTGACATCGCCTGTACCTAAAAACTAAATACAAGTAAGAGTGAGTATTCAACAATACTCAGCAAAGTATATGTACAAACTAGGAAAATTGAAATACAACAGCAACCAAAATTACTTCCATCAATCCATACCCTTCATTTCCAGAAACATAAACATCTGTTAGAACAAATACTCCAAACAGATCACTTCTCATTCAATCGATGCAATGCAATGCACATGCGTCTGTACTGTGAGCTCATACCGGTATAGCTAGGTGCGCATCCGTCGATGCCGCACCTTGCCCGTCCTATCAAGGCCGGGGACCAAATACTCCACTCCCGTGGAGTGCCTATCAAGTAGGACTTCAGAGCACTCCGGACTAGTCACTTTTGACTTTCTCACCGACCTCACCGGACTAGTCAAAAGTGACTTTCTCACCGACCTGGCTCATATGCACATGATGCAATAATGCCTCTTCTCTGTCATACAACTATCATAAACCTTCATCATTTAACTAGAAATAGCAAAATATTCAGATTGCATCAAAATAATAAAACCCATCTTCCAACCATGAAATAAGAGCAATCACAAAGCAATCGGACCACATAGTCATATAGCGTCAAACAAACATGTGTTTAACATATACTTGCCTCTTTTACCAAACAGGTTGGAGGGATGGAACGATGACGCCGACCCGGAAAGAAAGCCGTCTGCAAGATGCGTACCAATCAACCAAACTAGCACTGATATCCAACATCACGAGAAAACTAATACAACTAGCTTAGCTTTTAATTCTCTATACCAAAGAGTCTACTTTACCAACCATCTATTATTATCCATATAAAATTTCATTATCTGGTCCAACATGTCAAAGGCTTAATAAGAAACCCCGTCACGGCCTACACTAGATAGCAGCACGAAAACGATCATATCTCCCAAACCGCTAGGCCAAATCACGCGTTCTTGGATGCGTTGGAAAGCTAAGAACATAGCCTACAATTCTTTCCATAAGGCCGTGCTCAGATTCTGGACATAAATACCATGAATTTAACTCGCAAGATGCTGCAATGGTATCACACGGCTAACTTTTATCCATCCACCATTAGCCTTCGCTAATATCCACATCCAACATCTACTGGACATAAATTTCCACGAGCAAACTCCTAATCATAACCTATACAGCAATACACAAAGGAAATCCATGGGGAGAAACAAACCCTAACCCTTTCTTTACCTTCTTCCTTCTCTACCTCTTCTTCCCCATTGCCTCCTCGCGTGGTCTCCACTAGAAGTAGCAGACGGCGAGAGGCGGTGGCGAGGCAATGGCGTCGGCGAGGGCTTCGGCAACGGCACGGCGGCGGCGGCGGTAGGCGGCGATGGCGCAGCGGCGTTGGACGGCGGCGGGCAGCTGTCTTTGGAGTGGCGAGGCGCGGCAACAACAATGGGATGGCAAGGGCAGCGGCAGCCCGGCTTAGCGGCGGCGACGGCGCGGCCTCCGGCGAGGACAGCAGCGTGGGCGGGGGAGAGAGAGGACAGGGGCGGCGGCTGCGTGTTTCTCCCAGGAGAAACCGTCAGTTTCTCCCCCTCAACTCACTTAACCCCCCCTAATTGGGCCGGCATGGGTTAAGGCCCATGGGTATCACATTCTACCCCCCTTAAACAGAATTCGTCCCCGAATTCTACACTCATAAAATTAGAGTCATATCCTACTAGAAACGAACCTCAAATACTTCTCGTGCATACTCGACTCAAGCGCTTTGCGCCGCCTGACGTTCTGCCTGATGTGTATGGAACACCCTGACATATTTCGGTGCCTTATGCCTTGATACGGTCTGATTCTCCTTGAACCAAATATGTCAAGACTCAAAGGTGAGATCCAAAATATGCTACGACTAGGATCAATCCTATATATGCTGGCATTTACTTCCATTTCATATTAAAGTAGGCAACACCCTTGGTAGGAGAGCCTTGACAACCCCTAATCACCTATCTCAAACTCAAGAATTCCCCTCCTATACGTTACCATACCTCTTCGGCCCTCTTGAGTGACCAGCAAATTCTGGGTAGTCTCCACTGCTAAGAAAGCTACCTATCAGGTCCAACCCAGACCTAGAACACCTTTGTCTCATTCACGGCGGGCCTTAGAGAACCTCAAAAGGCCGCTCACACGCTCGGAAGGTAACTATTATTACAAAAACAAAACTCAATAGGAATCTAAAGTCCCCTCTTCAGCCTTCTTTCAAAAGCAACACATAGAACTCAAGCATAATCTGATGCAATTCAAATAGGGCAAAACAAGGGCCAACTCGGGATATAACAAAACTTATCATACAACCTTGTCATAACCATCTCAGGCGCCAAGCGCCGCATCTAGATCTTTGGGCACACAAGCCCATGGCTCAAGCCATATCTTAACATAGCATCTCTACAATGCAACTCATGTCTTAGCTAATGCATTTACCGATACAACGGAGTGTCCACTCAACAGTGCCCCACTCGACCCACGTCCATCTCGAACGGGGCCACTCCATTCCCATGGAGTCTCTACAAGGGTCCCCACCATTGTGGAGTCCCCAACTCTATAGGGTTTTTTTTTCCGAGCTCTCGGGTTTGGGCATAAGTCAAACTTGTTGGCCTCGCCCGTGGCTTACCAACTAGCCTTATGCCTTTCGCGACGACCCGACCCAATGCACAAGAATACAAATGATGTAATAATTCTCTCATCATTAACTCCACTTACCACTCTTCCATACCATGCCAACCACCTGAAAGCATTATCTCACGCCCCACTCCGATATCATATCATCTCGCACACCGATCCTAGATAATAAGATCGCAGAGCTCGAAGACTAAATATATTCCAATTGAGCCCACTAGTTTGCATCTAAGGTGAATAGAGTGAAACTAGTTTAACAAGATACTAAAGCCACCTCCGAGAGGAAATCACAGGGTAACAACCCTTTACCCAGTTACAAGATATAGGACATCTCGGTTTTCTCCTTCCCTAGCCTAACTCAATACAACACATCTAGTCATTTCCAAGGCCAACACATCTAGTCATTTCCAAGGCCTATAGTTCACCTAACAACAATTATCATTTATAGGCCTTTAATAACAACTAACGACCTTTCAGACTTGAGAAATTGCAAACTGATACATATCCACTAACATTCATGTAACTCACATCCAGAGCAGGGTTAATAGTAGATACAGGTTTTGGTATGATAGTAGGAGACATTGAAACTACTCACGGAAGCTCTTTATACCCTTGCCTACCCATACCAACCTCACCATGTCTTTGTCCTATGGCCTCGGTCTGGACCTCAAGGATAACTACAGCACTAAACTCTATAATTTGTTGAGTAGTCCAAACATCATTTTCCTCTTTTCCCAAACACAAAATTGTACTTGCCCATGACCTTGGCCATTGATTCTATAATAGCTCAAACCTCTCCATAGTTCAGGGGCAAAACCACGAGCTAGTGCCCTACAATGGCTCGACCTCCCATCATCTCTATACCATATAACAAACAATCACAAGACTATATGATAATCAACACACAACCACCAACTCTCAAGTTTCTTTTATGTGAGAGGGACATAAGTTCTCCAAAAAAAAACAGACTATCCTAGATTAAACCCTTCGAGAAAGACTCACCCAACAATTACTTAAAACTCTTCAAGGCCTAATGGCATACACATGCCATAATGTCACTCAAACTATATCCAATCACCATCCCAAGGGTGAGGTCTTGCTCGAAGTCAAAGGTTTCAGCGAAACCTAATGCTCCGATTTTCTAAATATGCTTAATAAGGAAACATGAAACACTTAAAACCCAACTCATAGACACAAGGTCTATCAGCTAATTACTTCATCGGTTCGATACCAAGGAAAAATAAACTAATCATATCTCGGCTTCGGCTCCCTTCAATGCCTATTCACCACCTAGTTTGATCTTGCTCTTAGAACCATCCTTACATTAGCTTGAGATATAAATCATAGTCAACTCATGAATTAACATAGCCATTAAACTTGGCTACACATCTCAGGCCATAACTAGCTACGACCCAACGTACCCCAAGCCTCTATGCCTTAACCTTTCCTTGGCACCGAGTTGCACAAACATGAATAAAACATACTCCCAAGGAAAAACATGCAATAGCAACCGATTTATGATTCAACCTTATAACATCTACACAAAACCATAAAAACATTACATCATAGGTTCAAAGTAGTCGTGGGATGACCACCAACGTCATGAAATCTTAATAGGTCATGCCATCGCAACTTAAAGCGAAACATTCACTTCAAAACACACAAACACTAGCACGCAGTCCAAAACTTTACATGGTCCAGCCATGTGGAGCTCTAATACAACCACACCCTAGGGCAACACCAAAGAACATGATAGACACAAGCCATCAACACTCAAATAATTTTTATTCCTTGCTAAGCACCTAGCCTACCACCTCTTAGCGAAAATTCTCTTAAGTCCAAAATTCCGCAATAACCGAAGTAAATAGTATGAGTAAGCGACATGGTTGATCAGGCCATACGTTACTCGTACTATGCACTTGGTACATAGGCTTAAACTGGTTCTAAGAAGTCTCATTCATACCACTAAGGACCACGGAAAAGTTACATGGGCACGAACGAGAGTTCGAGATCGACCCCCACATAACTAGTCCAATACATCTAGCTCAAAGGGGAAAACCCATAAAAGTCTCATCACATCACTATAGAATCAAAGTAGAAGTCAAGGGTACCAATGAACAGCTAGCCAAACCAGCTATAAAATCAACACTAGACTTTTACACCGCCTCGGTATAGTTACCAGAACAAAACACGCGACGAACCCACTACTCGAGTCGTCAATGTCCAATCACTGCCTTTGAAGGAATATACTAGAACATACAACGAAAGCTAAATCAAACAACAAGAAACCCAACACACGCTCCTCCTACAGCTTGAATGGGACCTTAACACATTAGGAGGAACTCATACTCAATTCTCTCGCACTAAGGGGAAACAACTCGACGTGCAACAACACCAAGTCACATGCTTAGGAATAAAACTTAAAATTTTAGCCCTTATACCGATAGATGTCTAAGGTACCAGACAAGAAAACTATTAAGAGGTGAGAATCAAGTCAGCATGACGTAGACCCAACAGGATCAAAGTTAAAAACAAAAGAACTCGATCTCAAGACCCAACCTCCACTTCTGACTAGGGCACAATCCTACAAGCTTCATGTCTCCTAGACTGTAGAAGGGATCCTCACAGCTGCTAGACGCATCAGCCCAATACGCCTAGTGAGATCCAAAGGTACCAGATAAGAAGTTCGACTGATCATCCTTCCATCGTAGAGGAGAGCAAGACTCAAGACGCTTAAATTTTACAAGGGCTCCACAACTATCTACATATAGGTCGAACTAACCCCTATGGACGCAGTCCATAGCTTCTTATCACTTTCAAAGAAGGCATGGACGTCTTCACAAACAATTAAATAACAGGGGTGTTGCTAAGGAAAACAGGGGTGTTGCTAAAGGAAACAACCTCAACAACATGCCCCTGAATAACTAGAGCATCTCCACTCTACCTTTGGATATCTTAAACTTCATCACTATTTCAAGCTCAAGAATAAAGCCTAACGACCATTAAACAATTAAAACATCATCAAAGTGATGAACTCACTTGTCTAAAACAACCATACAAGTAGGTCCTCACTACAAGGGCATCAACAACAGGCCTGCAAATCAATAGCACGGGGTTTGGAAGCCCAGATAAAGCATCGACAAAACCATATACACAAGTACATACAAGATTCGGAAGCACCCAACAAAACCTTAGCACAACCAGATATAGAAGCATATGATACATTAATATCATGTCATGGCCACGTCGATTAAAACAAAGCTTCATGACTGGCAACAATCATACAATAAATCGAAAACCTTAACCATCAGAACATATATCATAAATAACATCAACTTTACAAGCATGAATGCAATGCAAACCCGTACCCAACCTATTGTGCAATAGTGTGTTAGGTCTTCATTATTTAACTTATCAGAGTTTTCAGTTGACATATCAATTACATTTAATTAATTAACCCATAACGGACCTAAAGCCCGCTCTGATACCAACCGTAACACCCCGGTTCCACGAGAACCCAGAATGCTACCAACTCTCCAAAATCTATAAAATTTCGACAACATCTCCTTTGTTTATATGGACATCCACGACAGGCAATTTATATCCAATGAACCATTAAGCATTTCTATCAACCAGCAGCCCAAATAAAAACTACAATAACTGTAATTCTCAATTATACACATGACTCGACTTTTTAAGTAAAACTCAAATGAAATCATTGTACTAATTTAACGTGAGAGGTAGTGAATGCTCAAGTTCAGATTCTATATTCCCATTCCCATGCATGATTGACATCGCCTGTACCTAAAAACCAAATACAAGCAAGAGTGAGTATTCAACAATACTCAGCAAAGTATATATACAAACTAGGAAAATCGAAATACAACAGCAACCAAAATTACTTCCATCAATCCATACCCTTCATTCCCAGAAACATAAACATCTGTTAGAACAAATACTCCAAACAGATCACTTCTCATTCAATCGATGCAATGCAATGCACATGCGTCTGTACTGTGAGCTCATACCGGTATAGCTAGGTGCGCACCCGTCGATGCCGCACCTTGCCCGTCCTATCAAGGCCGGGGACCAAATACTCCACTCCCGTGGAGTGCCTACCAAGTAGGACTTCAGAGCACTCCGGACTAGTCACTTTTGACTTTCTCACCGACCTCACCGGACTAGTCAAAAGTGACTTTCTCACCGACCTGGCTCATATGCACATGATGCAATAATGCCTCTTCTCTGTCATACAACTATCATAAGCCTTCATCATTTAACTAGAAATAGCAAAATATTCAGATTGCATCAAAATAATAAAACCCATCTTCCAACCATGAAATAAGAGCAATCACAAAGCAATCGGACCACATAGTCATATAGCGTCAAACAAACATGTGTTTAACATATACTTGCCTCTTTTACCAAACAGGTCGGAGGGATGGAACGATGGCGCCGACCCGGAAAGAAAGCCGTCTGCAAGATGCGTACCAATCAACCAAACTAGCACTGATATCCAACATCACGAGAAAACTAATACAACTAGCTTAGCTTTTAATTCTCTATACCAAAGAGTCTACTTTACCAACCATCTATTATTATCCATATAAAATTTCATTATCTGGTCCAACATGTCAAAGGCTTAATAAGAAACCCCGTCACGGCCTACACTAGATAGCAGCACGAAAACGATCATATCTCCCAAACCGCTAGGCCAAATCACGCGTTCTTGGATGCGTTGGAAAGCTAAGAACATAGCCTACAATTCTTTCCATAAGGCCGTGCTCAGATTCTGGACATAAATACCATGAATTTAACTCGCAAGATGCTGCAATGGTATCACACGGCTAACTTTTATCCATCCACCATTAGCCTTCGCTAATATCCACATCCAACATCTACTGGACATAAATTTCCATGAGCAAACTCCTAATCATAACCTATACAGCAATACACAAAGGAAATCCATGGGGAGAAACAAACCCTAACCCTTTCTTTACCTTCTTCCTTCTCTACCTCTTCTTCTCCATTGCCTCCTCGCGTGGTCTCCACTAGAAGTAGCAGGACGGCAAGACGGTGGCGGCGAGGCGCTCGGCAACAGCACGGCGTCGGCGGCGCTGGCGGCATGAGGCGCACGGCGTTGACGACGACGGCGCTGTGTCTGGGTGGCGGAGGCGCTGCACAACAATGGGATGGCAAGGACGGCGGCGCTCGGCTCGGCTTGGCGGCGGCGGGCTGCCTCCGGCGAGACAGCAGCGTGGGCGTGGGAGAGAGAGGACAGGGGCGGCGGCTGCGTGTTTCTCCCAGGAGAAGCCGTCAGTTTCTCCCCCTCAACTCACTTAACCCCCCTAATTGGGCCGGCATGGGTTAAGGCCCATGGGTATCACAGAGGAAGAGGAAGTCGCTGTTGATGACTGCAACAACGACGGCAACGACGACGACGACGTCTCGGTTGCTGACGACGGAGAGGTCGACGTCGAGGAGACAGACACAGAGTCCGAGGATGTCAGCGACGACGAGGAGCTTTACGGCAGCGACTACTACGACGACGAGAGAAGCGAACGCGAGAGCCATCCGTTCGAGGTAGAAGGGCAGTTTCTTGGGCCAGCGCAGTTCGCCTCCACCGACAACACGGTCGCCTTCATGCAGGTCGCCGCCGTAGAGCCGGCGGACCTGGCCCCCAGGCGCCAAGAAGAACACAAGGAGAAGGAGATCACTGTGTTGTACCGCCACACACGCTTCACGCCGAGCTGTTCTCCGCGAGGCGTGCGGAAGTACAGGACAACTAAGGCTCGCCGCCTCCGGTTCTTCGTCCCGCACGCCGGCGACCTGGCGAGCTCGCTGCCGCTGGTAGGCTCGTCTCTGGCCTCGCTCATCTACCCTCGCCGCTACAGAAAGCAGCTCAAGGAGCTGTGGTCGAGGCTAATGGCGGGCATTAACATCCCACCGCAAGCCACGCGAGTCCAGGTGCTGTTTGACGCCGGCGTCCTCTTGTCCTGGACCCGTAGACCTCTCAAGCAAGATCGCACCGAGCACATGCGCCACGAGCTGGAGGCCAAGCTCGAGGAGGCGTGGTCCAGGTACCACACCGACGAGGAGTTGTGCCTGCCTGAGCCTGTCCCTGAGCCAGCGCAGTTCGCCTCGGCGGGGATAGGGGTGGAAACGAGCCGAGCCGAGCTCGTCCGAGCTTGGTCAAAAACGAGCCGAGCCCGAGCCGGCTCGCTATTTTAACGAGCCTCAAAAGTAGGCTTGGCTCGAGCCGTTTAGAGGTCCGAGCCGAGCCGAGCCGAGCCAAATTCGTCCGAGCCCGAGCCGAGCCACGAGCCACAGGAGTTTTTACGTTCAAAATGTGTAAACGAGCCGAGCCGAGCCGAGCAAGTCGAAACGAAGCCGAGCCGAGCCGGCTCGCTATTTTAACGAGCCCCAAAACTAGGCTTGGCTCGAGCCATTTAGATGTTCGAGCCGAGCCCGAGCCGAGCCAAATTTGTTCGAGCCCGAGCCGAGCTGCGAGCCACGAGCTATTTTTCCAGCCCTAGGCGGGGAACACCGGCGGCTTCATGTCGGTCGTCACGGACGCGACCCCCAGGAGCGAAGGAGGCAAGGAGATCTTGGTCTTCTACCGCTACAGCCACTTCCATGGGACACGCGGCGGCGAGCAACGCCAAGGCGGCGCAGAGGGGCGCTACAAGGTGAATCGGCATCGTCTCAGGTTCATCGTCCCGCACGCCGGCGACCCGGCGAGCTCGCTGCCTTGGGTCGGCTCTTCGCTGGCCTCGTTGATCTACCCAGATGAAGATAGCAGGCATCTGCAGGAGCTGTGGTCTAAGCTGGTGGCGCCGGTGAGCATCCCGCCGCGGGCCACGCGTGTTCAGGTGATGGTCGATGTCGGCATCCTCTCGTCCACGGACTGCACACCGGAGTGCATCAAACACATGCGCCGTAAGCTGGAGAGCAAGCGGGAGAAGGCGATGCTAGCTTACCGCGTCCACACGGAGTTGCACCTACCGGAGCCGATGCTATGCAAGGAGGAGGACGAAGCTGATGAGGGCAGCACGCGGCCGGCGAAGCGGAGGAAGGTGGCCGGCGAGGACTGCCCCATTTGCTTCGAAGAGCTGGGGAGTGGCCTGGTCAAGTGGCCAGGATGCTCCCTCCCCCACGTCTTCCATGGCAAATGCCTGGAGCGAAGCTTGAAGGAGAGCGTGGCATGCCCTCTTTGCAGGCATGGATTGTATCGAAGTTAATCGTTCATCGTCACACTATGCAAGTGCATAAGTTGTACCGTATATTTTGTTTCGAGTATGTACATTTATTTGAGTAATTTCTTGTCACAAAATATTTGTGTGGTGCATCAAATCAAGCACTGCTTTCCTCTTCTGGAGGAGAGTGACAAGAAATGGGTGTGTCTAGCGTAGGAGCATGGATATAGTGTATGTATATGCAACTACTAATGGATACAACCACTTTTTTAGCTAACGGACAGGAGCACTACCAATCTCTGTCTCTACCAATAATAAAGAGAATAGCGTTTCATCTTCCTTCGTCAGTTTTCGTCCGTCGTGCGTTCTAGAGCCGTCAGATCGCGATCGAACGTCTCCGCCCGAGCACACCCGCGCGTGAAACCCTAGCGGGTCGCGCCCTATCGCGCACGCCCTCCCGCCCTCCCTCTCCTCCTCCCCTCAGTCCCACGCGAGCCGCCTCCGCGCCTCCGCCCCACCTCGGCCCTTCCCCTGCTCGCCGCCCCCGTCCCCACGCCTCTCCTCCTCTCCTTGCGTCTCCTTCTCTCCACCGCCGCCTCTCACTCCCCCGCTCCGCCGCCGCCTCCTCCTCTCGCTCCCCCATGCCGCTGCCGCCATCTCCGGCCATCCCCAATAGCGCCACCGCCTCGGATTGCTCCCCCACACCGTCAACCAGCACCACCCCGCCGTCTCCGGCCATCCTCGCCGCCGGTGAGCTCCCCCCCCCCCGCCCCTCTTTGCCCCTATCTCTCTCACTGCCGTGTGGGTAGGTCGCCGGATTCGCTCCGGCGGTTCTTCGCGGAGACACCAGAGGCGGCTGTCGGAGAGGTGAGCTGAGCGAGCACCGAGCAGGGCAGCTCAAAGATGAGGATGCCCCGCTTTGCTCTGAATGCCGTGGGATTTGTCGTGCTATTGATGGTGCATTGCGGCACTGAGCTTGCTACCACGGTTCCTCCTGCTCTCTCTCTCTCTCTCACACACACACACACACACGAGTATATGACATCTGCCTACACAGACGTAAGTCTTGAATCTTGATCCTCTGTTCTTCCAGAAGTAGCTTTCAGTGACCGCAGGATCTTTATTATGATTGCCGATAGTGTAAAGCTCGATAAATTAAGCCAGTCTTTGTCAATAGTGATTCTTGCGTTGTTTACCAATGACATTCCTCTTCCGGGAACTAATGCCGAGAGCCAGGACGAGGATGGGGGAAGAAGACGAATCCCAAAGCCATTGGACCACCAGTGTTTCCTTCCACAGTGCGCATGACTTTTTCTTCTGTTATTACAGTTTTTGTTTCCATATGTGCATTCGCTGGGAGACCACTACTCCACAATAACAAGCCCACTGCTCGCACCTACCTGCTAGCTAATAAACATGAGTAAAATGCATGGGCGGCCCTCGAATTTGGCAGGGGGTGTCATCCCGGTCCCCAAACTCAGAAAACCAGCTATTCGGGTCCCTGAATTTGGCACGGGGTGTCATTCTGGTCCCCGAACTCAGAAAACCAGCTATTTGGGTCCTTAAACTTGGCACGGGGTGTCGTTCAGGTCCCTAAACTTGGCAGGAGGTGCCATCCAGGTCCCAAACTCAAACAAATTTTTAAAAAAATCATAAAAAAACAGAAAAAAAACTCTTATAAAACTATGGGAAGATCATAAAAACATAAAATCATAAAAAATTTAATTATTTTCTCATAGTTTTATAAGATTTATCCTAATTTTTGCATAGTAAAATTTTGCATTTTTTGAGTTTGGGGACCTGGATGACACCCTCTGTCAAGTTTAGGGACCTAAATGACACCCCGTGCCAAGTTCAGGGACCCGAATAGCTGGTTTTCTGAGTTCGGGGACCGGAATGACACCCCTTGCCAAGTTCGAGGGCCGCCGGTGTATTTTACTCAATAAACATTATCAGATGGAACAAATGACAACTATTATACTATACTTTTCATAGTATTTTACTAGCATGCTCATTGGCGCCAAGTTCTGCACTGAGTGGGTGCATCATGATCATTAAGTTCATGCATGGTGCTTGTTCTATGCCTTCTCTGGAAGCTCAAAAAGGAGCCAAGCGCCAGAGCCAAACTTAGCACACGCGCCTAACGTGCATTTTTAGACCGACCAGCTAACAAGGCAAGCTAGCTGATTAGTGGTTATTACTTGTATACTTGTAAGCTTGCATACACTTTTTTGTTGTGTCGTGCCATGCATTCTGTCGGTACCCTGTCCATGATTAAGATAGGAATAGTTCATCTTAGTTCATTGTCAGTGCAAGGAACTGAAGGAAGTTTCAGTGTGTATGCATGATCTGAAGACATGTGAAGTAGTAGACGCTTGCGGCCCTGCATGGTTCATTCCCATCCATGCAGGAGTGTGCATGTGACGGACGAGCTAATATATTAACTTTTTTGTGCAACGTACATGGCGTTTCAGTGCAGAGGCCAGCCGGAGCCCGCGCTGTACAACGGCGGGATTCTGAAGTTCGGCAACAGCGACGACCCGACGGGCTATCAGACGACGGAGACCGGCGTCTTCTCCCCCGCGTTTGTGGTCTACAACCTGAACAAGACCACAATGTACACCTTCTCATGTGAGTTCAACCACCTGTGCGCCCCCTTTCAATTCCGAAATCTAGAGCTTATGTGGCCGTGAACTGAGACAAGTTTGTGACGAACCCTAGATTTCCTGTGGATTGCATTAGGACAAAATCTATTATTTCCCCATATTTCTTCTGAGATTTGGACTTCGTACGACTGTAGGCATTCAGGAAATTTCAACAGCAAAATTCGTTTTCAATTTTCAATAGAGACAACAAAAGCTGAAACACGTGATTCGGAATCCTGTTTGAAAGGGCAATCATGTTTACCCATTGGAGGATACAGATCAGTACTTTTTTTCGGTGAATTGCAGGTACATGGACAAGAAGCTCCAAAGTAAGTGAATTTACTTTGATCCTGGTGATCCCAGGCTTTCTAGCTCATGTTAGTTGTGTACTGCTATAAGATGCGAGTATTTGTTTTTTTGAAAGGATTCTTTATGTTATTATAAGAACGAAGATTAGCTGATGGGCTTGATAACCCAGCCTGGGTTTAGCAATTAGTACCTGACATATTGGACTTGATACATTTATTTGGAGAAATTATGGACTATTTTATTGCTTTGCACTTTGCAGTGTTGTACTGGTCTAATGAGGTAGTGTTAGCAATGATATTGAAAAGGCGTTGGCTGAAGAACAGCTCTTTCTGTTAGTTATGTTTTTTGCCATTTTAGAAAAATTGAAGATCTCTTGAACCAATTCCGTTTTTCTGAGCACAGTTAAGTTCTCTGTGTGTATGAATACATTGTAATTCTTTCTTCAGGATATCACAGACAAGTGCAATAATAAGTATTCATTTTGATTATATTCGCTGTAACGTAAGTATGTGCAAAATACACCCAATTATCTGATAAAATTTTAGTTTGGTTCTTATTACCTATATCTGTTGCCCATGCTTCTCACAATCTCAGAAAGCGAAAACTTAGTATTTTACCTTTTTTCTGAGTTTGGTGGATACCTATATTTTAGTATGTGTTGGGATTAGAGGTAGCGCTAACAATTGCCAGGCAGTTTAGCTTCGTGTTCAAATAGAGAAAGTGCTTTGTTTCAAATAGAGAAAGTGCTTTGTAGCTTGTAAAATCATGGTATCTCTGGCTATTAATGTAAAAGATGTGCAGGCCTCCTGATATTTTCTTAAAAAAAGTGGATTCATCTGAGCATTGAAACTTCATACATCTTATATTTCAAAAGTTTAAATCTCCTATCATATGTACATTGTGAACTTAAAAGAGAGCACTTAGTTTTTCAGGTTGTTCTAACTCCCACACATTTGGCCATAGTTATGGAATACGCTGCTGGTGGTGAACTATTCGAAAGGATATGCAGTTCTGGGAGATTTGGTGAGGATGAGGTAAAGAAATTTACTTCAATCTCTGAGTGGAGATCTGTGATACTTATGTTGTTAATCAGCCGTTAAGGGCATCTTGTTCTATTTATGGCATATTCATCTTATCAACAGGCTAGGTTTTCTTCCAGCAACTGATTTCAGGAGTTAGCTATTGTCATTCCATGGTACACAATCATTTTAGATTAACTTACAATAGCAACATAAAAGGAGTACATTGTACATAATATATTCTGTTATCGGTGTAGCAAATTTGTCATAGAGATTTGAAGCTAGAAAATACTCTCTTGGATGGGAGCCCAGCGCCTCGGCTCAAGATATGTGATTTTTGTTACTCCAAGGCAGGGCCAGTCCTACAATTTGGAGGCCTCGGTGCGAAAATACTACAAAGTTACAAATAGGCCTCAAAATACAACAATATAAGAGAGAAAATTCAAAATTATGCACTTCTTTTTTAACTTATAAAATAAATCTTTAAAATTTAGAGAAATAAAATATTCATAACTAGTACTCCCTGTATTCTAAAATATAAGACAGAAAATTATAGATATATACTTACTGTATTGGGCCAATTTAGTGGCCAGTTTGGGGGCCCTGTGCGGTCGCATAGCTTGCACATGGTCTGGGCCGGGCCTGCTCCAAGGTAGTCCAGACTCCCGAGTATATTGTTACTTTTGATAACCGATGGCTTGCCAACTTAACCAGTAACTATTATACTTTTGATTTTCTTTACAGTCTTCTGCTGCACTCCCAACCGAAATCAACGGTTGGCACTCCAGCATACATCGCTCCTGAGGTCCTTTCTAGAAAAGAATATGATGGGAAGGTAGTTTACACTTGCTATTCTCACCCCCATTAGTCTAATTTTTACAAGTGGTCCCTCAAAGCTAAACAATCTACAAATTAGGTTGCTGATGTTTGATCTTGTGGAGTAACTCTATATGTGATGCTCGTGGGTGCTTATCCTTTTGAGGACCCTGATGAACCAAGGAACTTCCGCAAGACAATTACGGTAAGTTCATTGGAAATCGACTGTCCATGAAAACTGGGATTTCTCTCATTTTGTTTTGTCTAGCTCAGCTTATTCTGCATCATATTTCGTGAAAGTGAAAGTTCATAAGATCCTTGCAGCGGATACTCAGAGTACAATACGCGATTCCTGATTATGTCCGAGTTTCAATGGAATGCAGACATCTGTTGTCCCGGATTTTCGTGGCAAACCCCTAGCAAGTGATGCTTCTCTCAAAGCAGCCGTGCTTATTAGCTTATATACAACGCATGCAGCTGCTGTATTCTCATGGGTTTATTTCGTGCAGAGGATAACAATCCCAGAGATAAAGAGACACCCGTGGTTCATCAAGAACCTGCCCATTGAGATGACTGATGAGTACCAGATGAGCCTGCAATCATCCGACATCAACACCCCGTCTGGAGGAGATCATGACCATCATACAAGAGGCGCGAAAACCGGGTGACGGTTCGAAGTTTTCAGGGCAGATACCCGGCCTGGGCAGCATGGGCCTTGATGATGTTGATGCCGATGATGAAAACATGGTTCAGGCGAATCCGCCATGAACTCTATTTTACAATCTTTGTAATGAGTTGGTCCTGTTGTTATGTCATCGTCCATTTCACCGAGCCCCGTTTTGTTGTACTTCTGTGGATAAAATATGCTTTTTGTATGTTGGTTTTCTTAGCTGAATTCTTGTTGCATGCCTCCCTCCCTATGTGCCATACATGAATTGGGCAATCTGCCAATCTCATGATTCTAGCAATGTTCGTTCCTCGCAACTTGATTTTCTGATGCGTCCCATGCCGATGCTGCTATACTCAATTTAGCGGATTTGAGTTTAAAAATTCTAACTGAATTGGCATTTTATGAACATTAATTCTCAAAGAAAGTTTGGCGTGCGAAGTAATAGAGTTTTTTTTAAGGTACATATTGGTAAATATCCTAGGATGGTAATAAATTCAGACACCGTTCATTCAGTGAACCTTACACATAAATATATTAGCATTGTATAAATATTAGAAAAAAAACAAAATTAATTTAAGCTATTAGATAAAGATGAGTAGATGGTTCATATTCATTTTTTATGTGCAACGTACAATTTCTTAAATAAAAATAAAATATAAAAAATTGATGCAAAATGCGGATGACTTATAAAAAAGTGGTACGGCAGTCTTTAACGGCAAACAACAGTGCTTCTCTCTATACAAATTGTTGCAGAGTTTGGCAAAGAGAAAATCTCTCTGCAAAATAGTTGCAAACCTAGCAACAATGGCAAATTGAACTGGAGTTGTAGTCTATAGATTGCAGTAGGACCAGGCAGGCGATTTGCTTCTTAATTTATATTGGTTGATTTTTCCCGTTGCAACGCATAGCAACATTTCAATTCATATTGCTTGATTTCTCCCGTTGCAACGCACGGGTATTTTTGCTAGTTCATTTAAAAAAAAGAGAAAACACTATACACATTTACAAGAAGGAGAGAGAGAGATAGAGAGAGAGAGACGAGGAGACTAGGGAGAGAGGACAGAAACTACTAAGAGACTATAAGGGAGGATCAATTAAACGGAAGACCTCCAAAGGAGGCCGTAGTCCATGCGGCAAGACCATCTTTGATACGGGCGACAACTTGACAGGCTGGGAGGGATTGGCCTTGGAAAATCCTCTTGCTCTGCTCATTCGAAATCTCCTAGATCAAGATAATAATGAAGTTGTTTAGGGAACGGGAAACAAACATAGGGAGTCCCATATGTCGGAGGAGCCAACATTTCACAGAAGTTCGTGGGGTCGGCAGGAGGGGGTCAAGGGGCAACATGGCTTGCCAAACGGTGGAAGAAAAACTTCATGACCGCTCGTACTTCCTCCGGGGAGGGAGAGTGTTTAATATGTCGCCATAAAAGTGTGTTGTTACCCTCCCCTGTTTAATATAACCCACTACATTGAAAATTAAAAAATGTCAAAAGCTACGAAAGATTTTTTTTCTTTATAGAATTAAAGCTTGTAGCAGACCTTGTTCGGCATGAGAAGTGATCAAGATACAATTGTTTATATTGGTGCTAGCTCAAGCAACCCCATTAGCAATCTGAGCCTAGGACCCATCACAAAGTGGATAACAATTATTAACTATTATAACAATGCCGATTAACCTTCCATGTTTAATACAAAAGCTAGTGGTATGTTAATATTGACGCTTTTGCTAATCAAATATTGGCTACAATCTATGAGTTCGATCGAACATATTTCATACAAAGTGAATATGTTGTCGGATATCTATTTTGCTAATTTACACCGATATCTTTTTGATATCACGGATATGCGGATATGAATTGGATGTTGCTCTCCCCGTATTGCGGATGTGGCTCTATCTCCTCATGATCCTCTTCCTCCTCCACCTCCTCCTCCTCTCCGTCGCCGTCGCCATGTGTGTCCGCCGCCGCCGGCTGGTCGACGGAGATGGTACAGCCGTCGAACCGGACGACAGCGACGAGGGGGGCCCGAGCTCGTAGGCGAGGCCGCGGCGCTCGTACCAGGCTTGGAGGCTAGTACGACTCGGGAACCAAGTAAATGAGATCCATGGATTCCGAGTCCTACAAGAAGTGACATCAGAACGAGCTGGCAGCCTGGCGCCACATATATATTCCCGCCCCGGTCGCCGCAGATGCATCCACACGAACGATTTTCCGCCGCGCTAGATCTCGCCGATCCACGGAGAGATGAACGACGTGGTGGAAGCGTGGAGCTTCGAGGTGAAGAGCCGCGAGGCCAGAGTAATCCAGGCGGCGCGCTGCGTCGTCAGCGTAGTCTTGCATCTCTCCCTGGTCCATCCGCCGAGCGCCGGCAGCGCGCGCGTCCGCGTCTGGGCCGATAACGACGGCAAGGCCTACGAGCTCGGGGATTTGACGGCGGAGCAGCCCACCGTGGTGCCGACGCCGGTGCTGCTGTTCGGGAGTATCATCCTGTATCACGACTCCGCCGACGCCGTCGTCCGGTTCGACGGCGGCAGAAGCCATAGAGACCACGGCGAGGTGTCGGAGTCAGAGTCCGACGATGCCATTGTCAGCCTCGAGGACCAGCTTGACGGCAGCGACGAGTGCGGCGAGGACGAGAGGAGCGGCGGCGGTCCGTTCGTGCCAGAAGGGCGGTTCCTTGGGCCAGCGCAGTTCGGCGCCACCGAGAAAATGGCCGCCTTCATGCGGGTCGCCGCCGTAGAGCCGGCGGACCTGGCCCCCGGAGCCGTGGGCGAAGACGAACGCAAGGAGATCACGGTGCTGTGCCGAATCACCCACTTCTGGGCGGGGTGGCCCGACGGACGAAACGTGCAGAAGTTCGGGGCGAGGAAGCTTCACCGCCTCCGGTTCATCGTCCCCGGCGCCGGCAACCTGGCGAGCTCGCTGCGGCTGGTAGGCTCGCCGCTGGACTCGTTGCTCTACCCTCACCGCAGCAAGCAGCTCGAGGGGTTGTGGGCAGATCTAATGGCACGGGTAACCATCCCGCCGCAGGCCACGCGCGTCCAGGTGTTGTTTGACGTCGGCGTCCTCATGTCCTTCTGGGCGCCCACGCCGGAGCGCATGGAGCACATGCGCCGCGAGCTGGAGGCCAAGCAGGAGGGAGGATGGTCGCGACACCGCACCAGCGACGAGCTCTTCCTGCCGGAGCAGCAGGTACTTATGCCGGCGCGGTTCGCCTCGTCGGGGAACACCGGTGGCCTCATGTCGGTGGTCACGGACGACGTAGCCGCCGCCGCCGCCGCCGGGAGCAAAATTACAGAGAAGGAGATATTGGTCTTCTACCGCTACACCCACTTCTGCGGCAACGAGCAAGGCCGCGGTACGGAGGATCCGACGTTTCTGCGGCGTCTCAGGTTCGTCGTCCCGCCGGCCGGCGACCCCGCGTGCTCGCTGCCATGGGTCGCTTCTTCGCTGGCCCCGCTCATCTACCAAAAGCTCGACAGAGAGCACCTCCAGGACCTATGGTCGAAGCTGGTGGCGTCGGTGAGCATCCCGTCCCATGCCACGCGGGTGCAGGTGATGTTCGACGTCGGCGTCCTCCCGTACACAGCCGACCACCTGCCGGCGTGCATGGAGAACATGCGCCGCAAGCTGGAGGCCAAGCGGGTGGACATGATGCTCAGCTTCCACACCAGCATGGACTTGAACCTACCGGAGCCAGTGCTATGCAAATGCAAGGAGGACGAAGCTGATCGTGAGGGCAGCACGCGGCCGGCGAAGAGGAGGAAGGTGGCCGCCGAGGTCGCCGGCGAGGACTGCCCCATTTGCTTCGAAGAGCTGGAGAGCGGCCTGGTCAAGTGGCCAGGATGCTCCCTCCCCCACGTCTTCCATGGCAAGTGCTTGGAGCGGAGCCTAAAGGAGAGTGTGGCGTGCCCTCTTTGCAGGCATGAGTTGTATCGAAGATAAGCATTCATCGTCACACTATATATGGATGTTGCTTAAGTTGCCATTGCATGTGTGCAATATAATGTACATCGAGTGGAATGGATCATGACTCAAGAGAGTATCTTTATTTGAGCAGTCAAATGTAACGAAATTTTTGTTGGATAGTATCTATTTTATTCTCGTCTTTTTTTTTAACGCAAAGGGCAGGAGCTTTGTCATTTCATTCAAGAAGGAAAGAAAATATAACAATTACGCCGGAGAAAAGGGGAAGAGAGAAAGAGAAGAAGGGAGAGGGGAACAACACGACCCGACCAAGCGGGGGGGTCGCCACATGACGCCGAACAAACCAAGCCTACAACACCCAAGAGTGCACGATCCAACACCAACTTCGCCACAAGGGATATATGCATGGTCAAAATCTCAGGCACACCGCAAACTTACAACACGGAGCAAGCAAAGGTCCACAAGGTTGCTAGTTGTCACCACCAGACAGGGTGCGCAAAGGGGTCAAAAGGAGAGGGACGCCGTCCGCCACCACCACAAGGGATGCTCGAACAGCAACACCAACGACCCACACCTACAACCGCAAAGCACACTCACAGGCCCCGGCGAAGAAGGCTACCACCATGAAGTAAGAAGCACGACCCGGGAGTGGTCAACCTGCAGTACGAAAGGTCTTTCGGCTGATGCCTACAACAAGGTAGAGACGGCACGGTCGCCGCCATCGCCTGTCAGACCTGGTTTTCACCCTAACTTCGAAAGGCAGGAAACTCCACAACGAAGCCTCCAAGGAGGGCAACGACACCCGAGGGCGCCGACAACGTTGGCCCAAGCAAGAGCTAGGCAGGGCTCTCGCCCAGAGTACCTACACCTCTGAGGCTTCCAACAATTTATGATTGTCCGATGTCTTACCTCCATCCTCGTCAAAGTGTTCGCTCAAGGTCCCAACAAAACGCATCGGCAAATAAAATTTATATTATGGCGATGTATACATCAAAAGAAGAGTAACATACTCATCACATCGGAGAGGTGAACACCAACTTTATAAAAGCTAAACCACGATGGTGCCCAGCAGGATTGAGCAAGACACAAAAGCGTCGTCTACAACGTTTGAGAAATCAAAAGCAATGTGAAGCGCGTAAAAAAGACGACGAGCCAACTGGACAAGAGGGTTGCAAGGTGATATCAAAGTCAGGATCGGAAAATATGCCGATTACTATGATGGATCATTGTTCAACTAAGAATATCGATTGCACTGGGGGCTCGAGCAAAAGCCGATCTCAAGTTGACGATCGAGCTGAAATTGAAGAAAGGCCATGCTTAAAAGTTTAGTTGGCCGGAAGCAAATAAGAGTCACACATGATTCAAGCCCAGAAATTACAAATGCTGAGGGATATCCGAAAATCGGCAAATGGCGTACAGTAAAAGCTTCATCGGCTAATGATAGATCGCTCAAATTGCTAAATAAGAGTAAGCCGATGAAACCTAATCCTCGCTGGTGTCGTACGGGTCTAACAAAATCTCAGAAGAGAAGATTGCAAAGATTAAAAGACTGAGAAAAGCAGAAGGAGGATACATCAGCTAAGTAAGTTTTAAAGACCGATGGCCGATAATTCAAGATTTTCGGGACATGAGTCTCATATCCCAAAAATCGGGGACTTATGTTGACACCCAAATTTGGCATAAAAATACGGTTATTTTAGTGGCCAAAAGAGGGTGAAAAACAGCATATTCGAGCAAAAAAGGAGCTAGATCGGCATACACTCGGATGTCATTATTAGTTGATAGGTTAATATTTGGAAAAGATGATGATCGGCTTTTATGCATGCATATATACGCAGAAGGATTAGATAGCCGATCAAAAGAGATATGAACTGGTTAGCAATCGGTTTATGCATTAATGGTGTGGCAAATATATTTGGTAGCCAATCAAAGGAGAGTTCATATGATTAAGCATAGATATGATACAGTGGGTTTTGTATGTGCGATAATGGAGGCATGGATTGGCTTATATATACACGTGCATGTATGGAAAGATCAAGAACTGATCGTGCTTAACTAATCAACATGTATATACACATGCGTGTGTACGTGGAAGAGGAATAGCCGATCAACTAGTCATGACTAATTAACATATGCGTGCGTACATGACTAATCAACTAGTCATGTTCTTAATTAATAGCCAATAGGATTATCTGCAGGAAAGAGGAGTAATCAGCCATGCAGATTTATATACATGAAAAGATTGGTACGTGGCAAGCTAGTTATGGACAAGATACAAGGATTACATGCATGTATACATGTACGAGGAAAGGGGCTGCATATATGGCTAGTTCGCTGGTTTTGGGAGAGAAAGGAATTGCTACGTGAAAACAAATATGGAGAGTAAAAGGCCGATCGTGATGTCTATTGCTTAATTTAGTCATGGTTATTTACACAAGTAAAGATGAAGATAACCGACTCACCTTGCTGGAAAGATTTAATCAAGTGTAAAGAGGTTTACACTAGAAATAGGAGGTATATGGTGGGAAATGGAGAAAGCATAGATTTCTGGAATGATGCTTGGTTGGGTGAAGAATCTTTGAGGGATCAGGTTCCTAATATATATGATATTTGCAATGAACAAAAAATGTCTGTAGCAGAATGCAAAAGGATAGATTGGAAAGTCTCTTTTAGAAGATGGATGGTACCAGAAGAGAAGAAAATTTGGGGGGATATTTTAGAACTGTTAAGTAAGATGTTGATGGGAGAAGGCTCAAATTTACCTATTTGGAGGTTGGAAAGTAAAAAGGACTTTACTGTAAAATCAACTTATAAGAAATTAGAGGGGCTTGAGAATGACACATCTTTAAACTTCATTTGGAAAACTAAATTACCTTTGAAAATAAAGATTTTTCTGTGGTTACTTTTACAAAATGTGATTCTAACTAAAGAAAACTTGAGAAAAAGAAATTGGGGTGGGGACCCTAGATGTAGCTTCTGCGAGAATGTTGAGACTTCGAATCATCTTTTTTTCACTTGTTCTATAGCTAAAGCAATTTGGAGTGTGATTGCTGATTGTTGTCAGGTGACATCTAGACCAGTAGATTTTGGGTCTTTTTTTCTCCTGGATAGCAAGGATTTGGCCAGTACATAATCGTTTACATACAACTTGCTTGGCGGCCTTGTGTTGGGCTATATGGGTGAGTAGAAATAAAATGGTTTTTGATGGAAAAATGATAAAATCTCCTTTGATCATTGTGCATGTTTGATGTGCTTTGTTGGATTTTTGGGTGGGGGTCCAAAAGTCGGAGGAAACAGTTATTTTGAAGGATTGTGCACACAAACGTAAGATGTATGTTGCAGGTTTTGGTGCAGTGCAAAGCAACGTCGGACAAGATTCTTAGGCAGGAGGTCAAGGGGTGTGTGGTCTACTGGGAACCTAAACAAATGTCATTGTAGAAAAGAATTTGGAGACAGAGAAAAGAAGGACTGGGGGAGTCGATGAAATGGGATGACAAAAGGAGTACGATGTCAGCTTATTTGTTCAGACATTTTGTCTTCGGTGAAAGTGATGTTTGAACTCTCGTTTATTTCTGTAGTAGAAGTCAAATGTAGTGAAAGCAAACTTATACTGGTCATGAGTCTGGTTGATGTTTTGGTTGTAAGATGCATAGCTTCTGTGCTGTAATTCCAGGGGCTGTAAGATGACACAGTACGTTTTGTTTCCGTTGTCTTTGATAATGGAAATGGGGTATACCCCTTCTCGAAAAAAAAAGTCATGGTTATTTCATTTAGTATTTTATATTATTAGATATATATTGAGTCAGTTTGTATTTAGTCCGTGCCTTGCACGATAAGTCTAGTCGGTTAGTTATTTTAGGTAACTAAGAGATACAGTCCATGTCAAATTATCGGATTAGCCGGTACATCGTCAGTATAAATAAGAGCCGCGGTGCGGCGTGTAAAGGGATCTATCTCTCTTCAATCAATAATACATCTATTATTTCGTCTACCTTTTACCCTTGTGCTATGAATCCGATCGATCCGCTAGTATCGGTTTTCAAAGTACATGTCGGCGTCTACTGTCTCGACTAAGATCGATCTTCTCGCTGTCAACTCCCTCGGTAGGGACTGCCTCGGTTCAGTCCGATCTCCTCGCCGTCGGCATCGGAATACTATCTCTTGGTGGCATTGCTGCGCATCGCCGTCCGCCAGGAGGAGTTAGGTTTCGTCCGGAATACTATCTCTCGGTGGCATCGCTGCGCATCGCTGTCTGCCGGAGGTGTTAGGTTCCTTCCCGTTCTATCTGCTCGACGTCCTATCGTTAAGCCAATCGTCGGATTATCGTCCAAGCTATCGGTAAAGTGCTCATCGCTTCGCCGGCGGCTTGTCTGCTCTATCGGCTCAACGTCTCTTCGTTAAGCTGATCGTCGGTTTATCTCCCAGCTATCGGTAAATCTTCATTGCTTCGCCGGCAGCTTACCTATCGGAAACCTTGCCGATTGCAAAAGGTCAAATAGGCTGGCACGTCCTCGGAAAGCCCGATCCCCTGTTGTTCGGCTGTAGTTGGTGCCGGGAAACCATTTTTCCGCGTCAACACCGGCCTACAAAGTCGTCGACGCGCGCTGACCTACTGCTCCTACCACGCCGCCGCGCTAAACTGGGCAGCCGGCCATCATAACCGCTGCCACAACGCCTGGCGGCCGGTCAGGACCGCGCCGCTGAAATAAGGAGAGGATGTCGCCGATCACGCGCCGCACTTCGAGCCGCATCCCCGCCAGAGGGAAGGAAGGCGTCGGCGCCTCTGCCGAGGAGAAAGCGAGGTCGCCACCCGCGAAGCGGGCGCCACCCATGCCACC
This sequence comes from Raddia guianensis, assembly GCA_036346415.1. Classification (NCBI taxonomy): domain Eukaryota; kingdom Viridiplantae; phylum Streptophyta; class Magnoliopsida; order Poales; family Poaceae; genus Raddia; species Raddia guianensis. The sequence goes on along the minus strand of CM070539.1, from coordinate 3,037,977 downwards.
GGATCCGGCGGAGGAGGATGTCCAGATCCGGCCACGGCAGCGTGCCCTTTTGGGGGTCGTTGGCCAAAGAAGAGGGCCGCCAGCCCCACTGGCCGCCCTGGTCAGCGTGCAGCCGTTGAGAGCCACCGCCCGCGCGTCATAGAAGAGGTGAGTTGTTGCAAGCCACCTGCCAGTGTGCAGGGTTCTTGGACGGTGGCGGCTCCACCAACCAGATCTGGCCAAGACCCGCCGGCCACTGTCAGATCCGGCGCAGGCCACGTCGCCGAAGAACCAGACAAGACGGCCGCTGCCGCTCGTAGGCCTCGGCTCGCCGGTGCCGCGCCGCCGCCGGCCAAGCCACGACGCCTAGGAAGAGGAAGAAATGGGAGGAAGGAGGAGAGGAAGGAAGAGGGGAGGGAAAAAAACGCCTCACAGATCCACCCCCTGGTGGAGTAGGCGCCGGCAGACCAATATTCTCGTCTTTTCAAAATTAGCAACTAACAAGGAACGAGCATATCTCAGTTTCAATTTGGTACTGTATATTATAGCGTAGGATTTACCGGTATCGGATATGCACATGTAATCACTGATGGAGGAGTGATCGATGCCACCATTCGTTCTACCTTGAGTTCTAGTTCTACTGTATTGTGATGGATCGGAGAGAAAAAAAAAATAGTTTAATGCATAGTCGTGAAGTGTATTGTTGTCCTCTCAACATGATCACTGCATGAAAATAAAGAAAAATGCGCAAAGCTAGTGACGTTTTGCCCCTCCGCTCTATTGGTTGGGAAGAATGGTAGAATGTTTGCTCTTCTATGATTGCAAGAAAAAAAAATCTCCCATTTTTCTCCATTCTATTGATTGGAGAAATTTTCTCCCTTTTCCTTCACCAATTTTTGTTCTTAGCCCTAAGACTCGTTGATTTATATTTTAGTTTGCCATGTAACTTTTATTATTGAACAATTAAGGTTATTTATTTGGTATGTTCCCAAAAATAAAAATGAATTAGAGGGTAGAGGGTCGCCGCCTCCTCTGTTTGTGGCTAGGAGAGAGATAGAAAGAGAAGTAGAGGGAAGAGAGTGAATGAAAAAAGGGATGACATGTGGTTCCCACATTAAATTAGAAAAGAAAAATGCCACGTGTGAGATGGTGTGGCAATTCTCCTCGCCAAACCGCCCTTTGGATACCAGCTTTGGACCTAATCAAAACAATTTTGCAAGTTCGTGTACCCCGGTATCCGGTTTCATAATTAAGTTATGGACCATACTGAAACAGCAGGACAAGTTCGAGCACCTGCAGTGCTCTTAAAATAAAATAAAAGTGTAAAATAACATATGGGTTCGCTATCATCCTCTATCACTCCTCTCTCCTGCTTCTCTCTCTTCCCCATCTCCCCATCTCCCCCTTCTCGCTCCCCACCGTTCCATGGTGAGGAGGCGGAGGACATGACAAGCATGTGACGCGTCGAGGCCATAGTGGCGCCGGAGGGCCCGAGGGAAGCGCACGGGCGACTAAGCCCACGACGGTGTCGGCGGGCACAGAGGCAGGCGGAGGCCACAATGGTGCTGGGGTTGTAGGGGCAGGCGGAGACCACGACGGCATCGGAGGGTGCAGGGGGAAGGTGGAGTCGACAGCGGCGTAGGCAGGGTGGTGGTGGTCGTGGACGGGTGACCAGAGGAGGAGGAGGTGATCCACCAGCGTCACCCACTAATCCACTTGCGCCGCCCCTCCACCTCATCCCCACCGGCGTCACCCCTCCACGACACTGCCCATCGCCTCCACCACCGTTGGCTAAGGCGTTTCTTGCTCTTTCTCTTCCACAGGTGGCAACGTCAAAGATGTCGTCGGACGCGACGTTGCTGAGCACCGAGGGCTTCCAGGCTGCATGCCTCGGCTCTAGCATGGTGATGGCCACAGTACAGGGAAGAGAAGGAGATGAGTGGAGCCGTAGCGCAGGCGGCCACCATAGTGGCACGACATAGGTGGGTGGACAAGAGTGTGGGAGACGACACCATGGCGACAACGTGACGGTGGAGTGAGGACGCGCTAGTGGCATCAGAAAGAGAAATGATCATGGCAGTTGGGCCCCACATATTTATTGCGAGGTGTTACTTACAATTTTTTTTTTCTGATTTTGCGGCGTGATAGTTGAGAATATAAAAATAGACTTTCTCCCTTCCCTTGTTAGCCGATGTTTACAAAAATACGATATGAAAGAAAACGTGTTGACCATGTTTACTAGAGTAGCAGTAACTAATTTGGCTTATGACTACGAAAGTGGCGAATCTAGGAATTTTTTAAGCCAGGGCAACCTGGTAAATACTCCATAACTTAAAAAAATCGAAGGGCTTTAACTTAGTCACTCCCGTCAGGCCCTTGTGAGTCGCGGCCTTCTCGCCTTCATCGAGCCGCCGCTCGCCTCTGGTAATTGCTGCCTCACCTCCTCCTCTAGAAATCCCAGATCCAGTGCCGCCTCCACTCTCTCTCTCTCGTTTGGTTTTTGCCCTATCGTGTGATCTCGAATTTTATCCGAATTCGATGGAATAGTTTGTGTGTTTTTAAGAAATATTACATGCCAAAAGCTAAAAAACATTGGTACGACTTTGTAGGTTTTTTATTTTGACGATGAACACCGAAATCCCTCGAACATTCATGCCTGGGCAGCTGCCCCCTGCATGGACCAGGGATTTTTATTTCGTCAAAATTTTGGTGAAATTTCAGGAATTTTAGAAATTTCGCCAGAGAATGAAATTATAAAAGACCTCTCAAAATTTTTGAATTCAACAAATTTTATGAAATTCAGACTAAAATATCAAAAAGAAGTAATAGCATCCATCTCTCGAGAACATATGTTAGCTTGATGGATAGACGTCCCTAGTGAATCAAACATATTTGTCTCCTTGGTTTGCTATTTTTTATAATTTTCTTTTCAAAATCCAAAAACTGTTTTTCTTCCATCGAAATTTCACGAATTTTGGAAACTTCGTTGGAGAACCGAATTTTTAGGTTTCCGAAATATAAGTATCCCTGGTCTGGACGGCGGATCCGCCACGAAACCTAAAAGATATCATCGGGAATTCGGGATGGAGTCGGATTCGAACAGCGATCGGTCTTGAGATCGACCATACATATGGCCGATCCATCCGTCGGCACGTACGCGCGCGCAGGAATTAGCCATGCAGACTCCGTGGTGCGTCGAGGCGAGGAGCGGCGAGGCCGTGAGCGTCCAGATGACGGCGCCCGGCATCCTCGTCATCACCCAGATCTCCCTGCTCCACCCGCCGAGCGCCGCCGGCGACGGCAAGCGCGTCCAAGCCTGGTACGAGTGCCACGGCCTCGCCGACAAGCTCGGGCCCCGCTTGTCGCCGGCGCGGCCGGAGCTCTCGCTGATGCGGCTGGGGCACAACTTCACGCTGTATCACGACTCCGCCGACGCCGTCGTCCGGTTCGACGGCCGCACTACCATCCTTGACGACGGAGAGGAGGAGGAAGAGGATCCTGAGGAGATAGAGCCCGAGCCCGAGGATGCAGGGGCCGACGAGGAGGAAGAGGATCCTGAGGAGATAGAGCCCGAGCCCGACGATGCAGGGGACGAGGAGGAGGAAGAGGATCCTGAGGAGGTCGTCCCTGATCTTGGCGACGACGGAGAGGTGCCGCCTGAAGTGGAGCCGGAGGAGATTGAGCCCGAGCCCGAGGACGAGGACGAGGATGTCATGGACGAGGATTGGCTTGAGGGCGACGGCGTGTACGTGGAGCCTTCCGACAGCGACGAGGAGGAGGACGAGCGCGGCGGCGGCCACGATAGCCGGCGTCCATTCCAGGCGGAGGCGGGAGGTGAGAAAGGGCACTTCACCTGTGTGAAGAACACCACCGGCTTCATGCTGGTCGTCGACGACGTGCAAACGAGCCTACCCTCCTCCGGGAGCGACGGGGGCAAGGAGATCTTGGTCTTCTACCGCTACACCCGGTTCTCGGAGACTTGCACCGACAAGCAAAACCAGGACGTGGAGGTGCAGAGGACGGACATGCGCCGCCTCAGGTTCATCGTCCCGCCGGCCGGCGACCCGGCGAGCTCGCTGGCATACGTCGGCTGCGCGCTGGCGCCGCTGGTCTACCCAGAGCTCGACCGCGAGCGTGTGCAGAGGCTGTGGTCCTCGCTGGTGCGGCCGGTGAGCATCCCGCCCCAGGCCACGCGCGTCCAGGTGATGTTCGACGTCGGCGTCGTCTCGTCCTGGGACTGCACGCCGGAGCGCATGGCCCGCGCGTGGTGCCAGATGGTGGCCAGGTGGAACGGGGTGTCGTCCGTGTACCACATCGGCGTGGATCTGCGCCTGCCGGAGCCGGTGCTGTCGGTGCTGTGCCCTGGCAAGGAGGACGAAGCCGACGAGGGCAGCACGCGGCCGGCGAAGAGGAGGAAGGTGGTCGCCGGCGAAGACTGCCCCATTTGCCTTGAAGAGCTGGAGAGTGGCCTGGTCAAGTGGCCAGGATGCTCCCTCCCCCACGTCTTCCATGGCAAATGCTTGCAGCGGAGCTTGAAAGAGAGTTTAGCATGCCCTCTTTGTAGGCATCCATTGTATTCAACTTAAACATTTATCTATGGTCACACTGATCAGGGTTTCACAAGTTGTAGCACTTGATTTGTTTGTGCAATGTACATATTGAATCAAAATGTGTGCAAGTGTGCAACAAAATGGAGTCAATTATGCTTAATCTAAAATTTTTTCTTAATTCCTTCACAGTTCATAGTCACTTATATATAATACAATGATTTGTCTGGATTAGGATATATAGAGATTTTTTTTTGAAAGTAAACAGGCAAGATGCCTATTTCATTCAAAAGTAAGAAGGGAGAACACAGTTTTAGGCATTAAGCCTAGAGAACATTACAACAGTGAGACACGAGCGCTATGCTCAAATAGAGAATTTATTCAAGTTAAACATTTATTTATGGTCACACTCAGGGTTGCACAAGTTGTAGCACTTGATTTGTTTGTGCAATGTACATAGAGCAGAATGGTTCACGATATTGTCTTTATTTTGAGTAGTTCATTACTTAATTATCTTTATTTTTCCTCCATTCTACTTTTTTAGAAAGCATCCCGCAAGCTTTATCCGATACTAGATGTTAACTCCGTTTGCTGCTTCTATTTGGCTGCAGTTGCTGTTTAGCTATTTAGGTTTTAATGGGTTCGTTTTATTTTGGTGCCCACTACTAAACATTTTTTGTTTTAGATTAATTAAGTAAAGTAAACTATAAATTTAAAGCACTAAATATATTTTATAATTGTTCTAACAATATATTATATAATTCCGTGTTTTATGGTTTCTAAAGCTTTAAATGGCCTATTTTTTCATTAATTAAGTAAAATAGGATAATCCAAGAGGGCGAAATCGTGAGGGGCAGACCTTAGAGCATGTATAATGGTACAGCTCAGCAGTCTCTAAACTGTCTATAATCAGTGCCATGTCAGCTTTTTAATGAGTTGGAGGAGAGAGAAGAGGGAGCCGTCTCTACACGAAGCGCCGGCGCTAAGTCATCTGAAGAAACACGTGAAAGATGCACCAGCGCAGGAGCCCAAGATGCGACCAATCGAAGACAAAGACGTGACCAATTGCAATGCCCATTTTATTTTGTTTTGCTATATCTTTTGAATAGTAACTCTGATTAACGAACCATTTTTTCAAACAAAACTAGACCACACTTGACATATAAATTTCAAAAAAATAAATTTTTTATTTTTGAATTTTTGATAATCTATTGTTTGTTTTTATTTTTTCTCCATGCAAGCATTAAATATCTATGCAGACAGCTTATAGACAATCCATTGTATGGGTAGTCTCTTATATTATCTCTAGATGACATGGCAATGGTTAGAGACAGCAGCTGTCTCAACCATTGTACATGCTCTTAGTGAACCAGGAGTCCGTTGACCGGTCACCGATGCACCACGATAAGAAAGTCTCAAATTCAGGATCTTCTGCTGAATGGATTTCCTAGGAAACAAAGTCATAGGCACGTAGGTTCAGAGCTAGGTCGACTACGCCAATAGCACTCATCCATAAACCGCTGACGGGTACAAATAGCATAAAGAAATGTAACCAATGTTTATTAGAAAAAGCAACACCAAAGATTTGGGACCAAAAGCGGTTAGTGGTGACCATTGAATAAGTTTTTTCGGCTTTAGTTGGGTTAAAAGCGGAGTCCGTTGACCGGTTACCGATGCACCACGATAAGCTGATCAATTTAAGAGTCGAACCATACAAGTGTGCAACAAAATGGAATCAATTATGATTAATCTCGAATTGTTTCTTAATTCCTTCACATTTCATAGTCACTTATATATAATACAATTATTTCTCTGGATTAGGATACAAAATTTCTAAAAGTCTACAACGAAGAAGACAACATCTATGAAAGACAGGGCATCGAAGCTAGTGGTTATGTCGACGACCATTTTCATTATTGGAAATGGGAAGTCATCCTCAACGACCATCTCCATTATTGAAAATGCGAAGTCATCCTTCAGGCACGAACGGTTCAAGTCATGGAAGTCGATGCAGACGCGGACCTACTGATGAGGACATCGCTAGCTCACATCTAGAAGAGTCTATTTGCATGCAAGGTCCAATGACACGCGCTCGTGCTCGACGCCTTGGACAAAAGGTGAATTCGTTTCTTAGTCAAATTAATTATTCGATTACAGAACGAATGATACTACCTAATGATTGTTGTTTACTTATTACATGTGAAGGCGCTTCGGAAGGAGTATTGGTGAGAGACAAGGGATATCATGAAGAAAAAGAAAGGAAGAATTCTCAATTGATGCTACCGTGAGAGAAGATGCACTAGTATGGCTGCATGCAAGCAAAAGAGATCTCTCATTTTGTGTGCCACGCAATTTAGTTTCAGCAATGGAGAATTATTGCAAACTTTATGGAGACACATGCAAGGAAGGCCCATTTATTTTCCAGCCGTGAGGGATCAAATCAAAACAAAATCAACACTTCCTATATTCAGCCACGCACTGCATGCATGGAAAGGGTTGTGCGCAATTAGCCTTATATTCGGTTTCAACAGGAGAAAAAGGGCAGACTTTGATTTTTGGTTGTAGCTACTTCTATTGTAAGGCCTCTTGGCCCCCAAACACTTGAAGTCTCAAAACATCCATAAGTGATTGTTCTTTCGCTATTGCTCTTTCAATTCTCATCGAATTGCTCGGGCCGTTCTTCGTGAACAGGTCAATCGTGTTTTGACACGATTGATAACCAATTGAGGAGTGGTTTAGCGATTGCGAGGTTTCTAGTCGTGTTCTTGGATCGTGGTTAGCCGCCCCTTCGTCAAATTCACAACTCGCCCTCCAAGGATTCTCCTACGATGGAAGATCGGGACCAAACTCGTGCATACGCATCTTACATCTAGGCATGTGCATATCACCTACTCATTCTTCTTCTCCACGGGGACTATGTTGGCTAGCCATCGTGGATATTGCACCTTCCTCTTTGATGAAACCGGCGGTGATGAGCCTATCCACCTCGGCAATGACTTAGGCCCAGTTCTTTTCAGCTTAACGGCTTAACTGCTTAACGAATTATCTACGTTTTAAAAAGACATATGCTTTGAGTTTTTTGAATCCGCTTTTTTGTTGTTTTCAAGGTGGGTCCTAACGCTTTAAAAAGCAAGCTAAACGAAATAGATCCGAATCTCGAGACTATCTCAAAAAGCGCTTAAAATTTAGTCATTTTAGTCGTTCAACTGTTAAGATCAGCTCAAAAGAACAGGGTCTTAGTCCTTAAACTTTTTTTTTTTTGAGAATAAGGCCATCCATTAAAATATCAAAACATCAGAGTACATCCAACGACAAACTGATAGAGCTACCATACTTCAACAACCGGCAAGAGGAATACACCACAGACCAACTGTTGTCGCCATCGAACTCACTCCTAACGCCGTGGCCCTTTTTGGGTTGACAAACGGATACAGCTCAGGACACCAAGCTACCAGCCAGCATCGGAACTGTAATACCGTGGCTTGCGACGATGAGGAAACATCGCCGCCCAGGAGGCCCGCAAACGACAAGTCAGGGGTCCAGAGCAGTGCTCCCTCCGCCCGAAGCAAAGAAGCACCAGATAGCCGCGGTCGGGGATCTCCGACGACCCGACAAACAATCCTCTCCCGTAGCATCACACAAAAGTGGACATCCACAGGAAGGCCATTCAACCTCCAGCAAGCAAGATCTGAACACGCCGTGTGCTCCACATCTCCACCCACTCGAGAATCATACATTATTCTCACTGATCTGAGAAAGTGGCAGGCAGACATCACACCAGATCTAGAGTTATCCCCTGACCTGGCGCTCACCGTTGGCCACCAGAGACAACCGCCGGCTTCGTGTATGACCGGTTGTGCAAGAATGCACCACCGACCATGGTCTCCACCGAAAGCACCTCTGACCACCATCCAGATCTGCACAAAAAAGGAGAGAGAGCCAAAGCACCGCCAGAGAAGCCGGCGATGAAGGCTCAAAAGCAACATCTACTTTATTTGGATCCTCCCCTCTCCAAAACCTTCGGAACCCTATCTCCTCCATCGGTCCCAAGGTCCTTCTAATCCTTTCTCACCGTCGGCGTCACCGCAGACGTTAGAACAGATCAGATCTGGACAGGACAGATAGGGGAGAGAAGGAGAAGGGGAAGGGAGAGAGGAGGAGAGGAGGAGAGGGAGAGAGAAGTAAGAGGAAATGGGTCCCCTCCCCCTCACCTCCGGCGAGGACGCCGGAGAGCGCGAGGGAGGGGGCCAGCAGGCGGCGGCGCTGGGACGCTAGAGGCGCAAGGACGCGCGTTGGGAATAAAAACTTAGGATGCATGCGACGAGGAGTATGTTTGACAGGTTGGAACTTGGGATTCTCATCGTGCCACCTCCTTCCTCTTCTTATTTTAGAACGGTATATCGTAATGCGGCAGAGGCAAAGCAGTGGAATTAAGTAGAGGAAGGAGCTATACCGTATATCTTATTTTAGAACGGTATATCGTTTCGTAGCACCTCTAATTAAAATTAGTTTGATATGGCACGTATACACGTATCGACGTGAAGCGCGTCGATCTTCAAAAGAGAGTAACGGATTTCAAGGAGCCAATTGAATATGTGACTAAATATATGGATACCGTGAAAAAATTAAATCGAGCGGGGATTTTCCAGCAAACTCTATATAATTGCCGACCCAACGGCACCGACGAGTTTCCAATGTTTCCATCGCACTCCCATTGATCCACCACAACCCTAGCCCGTATAGACAAGGTCTCCCTAGTGCCGCCGCCGCCGCCGGCTTGCACTTGGACGTCTCGGTCGAGATCGACGGCGACGACTGTGCGGCGTTGTGGGCGGAGCAGCTAGCCTGCCATGGCCGGGCCGTCCACGCTGATGTCCGAGGAGCCCAGCCTGCAGCGCGGCTCCGCGGACGGCGCCGTTCGGTTCGATGGCTGCATCCTCGTCGACCCGCCGGCGCCGGACGAGGACGAGGTCGAGGAGGAAGAGGAGGATGTTCTTGGTGAAGAAGGAGACGCGTGGGAGGAGGAGGAGGTGGAGCTTGAGGAGCTTTACGACAGCGACTACGACGTGGTCGGCGGCGGCGGCGGCGATCTCGTGACCGCGCCGTTCGTGCCAGAAGGGGAGTTCCTTGTTGAGCAAGTGCTCTTCGACTCCGCCGGGAACATCGCCGGCTTCGTGCGGGTCGACGCGGAGGAGGCGGCCGGCGGCCAAGAAGAAGAAGGCAGAGAGATCCTGGTGCTCTACCGCTACACACGCTTCATCGGAACCTGGAGCATGGAGGAAGGCGAAGGCGTGAAGGCTTCGAGTTGGACGAAGCTGCACCGCCTCCGGTTCATCGTCCCGCCCGCCGGCGACATCGCGAGCTCGCTGCCGCTGGTTGGCTCGTCGCTAACCCCGTTGATCTATCCCGAGCTCTACTGCAGGCAACTCCATGCGCTATGGTCGCGCCTGGTGAAGCCGGTGAGCATCCCGCCGCAGGCCACGCGCGTTCAGGTGAGGGTGGACGTCGGCATCCTCCGGCCTCGGGACCTCACGCCGGAGCGCATGGAGCACATGCGCCGCGAGCTGGAGATGAAGCGGGAGGAGGCGTGGCCCCGAAACGACACCGGCATGGAGCTGCACCTACCGGAGCCGGTGCTGTGCAAGGAGGAGGAGGAGGAAGCCGGCGATGTGCGGCCGGCGAAGCGGAGGAAGGTGGTGACTGAGGTCGCCGGCCAGGACTGCCCCATCTGCTTGGAAGAGCTGGAGCATGGCCCGGTCACGTGGCCAGGGTGCTCCCTCCCGCACGTCTTCCATGGTGAATGCTTGGAGCGCAGCCTGAGGACGAGCGTGACATGCCCTCTCTGTAGGCGTGAATTGTCTCTGTGAGCTCTTGCATTTTATACATTGTGCAATGTACATATTCTTGTATGCCCTGGGCAAGCACGCCATTAATTCTTCGGATCCATGATCTATGATCTATGGATGGATTATGTTATCATGTCTTGATTTGAGATGCTCAATGTAACAAAATGCTTATATGTTGGATCAGATCATGCATCAACAGTTTTTTAAACAAAAAGGTGTCGTTGCTCACTGCCCTTTTACTAAACTCATTTGGCGTATTGTGCTGCATGAGTTGCATCCTTTAAACTTGCAAATGCCGAGTAGTGCAGAAGAATTTGGAGATTGATGGATGTGCATGCATGAGAAGGTCCCTAAGAGCCGGAGGAAGCAGTTCGATGGCCTAATCATCTTCGTCTCTTGGAATATTTGGATTGAGCGTAACGCGCGGATCTTTCGAGCTGATTGTCATGACATTATGCACGTCCTTCAAGCCATTAAGCCATCTTGACTGATTTCGTGTGGCGTTCACGTGGACTATTTTTTATTTTCCATTTCCATTGCCTTTTCTCTCACATGTGGCCCACATGTCATCTCTCATCTCTCTACTCCATCATCCACCTCTCAATCTCTCTGCTCTTTTTTGTCTCGCCTCCATAGAGACCGCTAGCGTTGGAGATGAGGGCGGTAGAGGGCAATACACATGAAGGCGGTGAGGGGAAAAAAAGGAGGGACAAATGGCTATGTTGTCATCGTGCTCTCTCCCAGGCATGCCTCCACAAGGGCTATACCAGACATATCAGCATCCACATCAACAAAACCATCCTTAAACCCGCTTTTGACCAATCAAAGAGCTAAAACAACACAGTTTTGATTGTCTAGGGTCTAGTGTCTTGCACCCTAGGAAACAATTTGGCTCAAACGCGAAAGTTCATAGACCAAGTTAACACTTTTTTCTTTTAAAAAAGTAATAAGCAGTGAGCCTGTATGAAATTAAATTTGTTATAGTGTACCATAAAACTAAACAATAAAAGGCCAACTTGCAAAATTTTGTGGTAAAAAGAACGGTTTAAAACTTACAGGCAGTATATGAAGAAAGAATAATTATGCACAAATGCACAATCACTTGTAACCTATTGCTTAGGCTCTACACATGCAAGGGGTCAGAGGGTTTTCCCAAAGGTCGTAATGTGGGAACGTGGCCTCTGGGAGGCCAGTTCGTGTCTGGTGAGTGATCATCACATCCTCCACAAAAGTTGCCCATGGCATATAGGGGTTGCCAAAGAACTTGGACATGAGCCCCTTGTCTGGCTTGATTGACTTGAGCCGATGGCGCCCCATGTAGCGCCGGAAGCCAATGATTAGTTTGGCAAAATTGCCGCCGTGGGTCATGACGAACACATCTGACCTTAGGCACACCAGGAAGTCCAATGCAGCAAGGCTGGTCACATGCTTCTTGAAATGCTCTATCTCCTCCTTGCTTGCAAGATCTTCTTTGGTAACCTGCAATTAATTAACAAAGGAAATGGGTCGGTTGTCTCTTGAATGGTAATTGCACAAGTACAGGTGATAATCACAATTATATATATATATTTTTTATCTGGACCTGTATTTTAACACTGTCTATACAAAGGAAACATTTTAGGAAACAAAGTGTTTGCTACGTGACACTGAAGCACCTACCAAATTGGGGAACATATTCCTCAGCTGGGCCATTCTATTATTTCCACCATACACTTGCCCTGATGCAACATATATTTGAGTCTCCTTTGTATAGCCCATTGCACGCAAAATAATACCTATCTCCCCAGGCTCAAGTGGGCAACGACCCTCTTTTCTCTTTTCTAGAGCCAAAGACCAGAGGTGAGATCCGTTCTGCATATATAAGTAAAAGAGAAGAAAGTGTATTTTTAAGTACTGTACGCTGTAGCCTTGTCTAATTAATCTCCATGACCCACAAAAAATCATATTACCTTGTAGCGCCTTGGCCATTGTTTTTGTCTATATTCTGCCATCATTGCTTTCTCCTCTCTAGTTCCAGCATAATCACAGAAGGACAGACCCACCATTCCTTTCTCAAATCTAAGATGAAGAGCCCTTCAAAAGCGAGTACAATTGAGCGTGAGGCACATATTGATTTGTCAACTTCATGGAGGTCAAACAGAAGTTTGAGCTAAGCCTACATGTATGGATTTACACTGCCAGTTCGGTTCCTCATCCTTGTCGCTAGCTTGTCAGCCATTTCTTCTATATCAGGAAGAAACTTTAAGGCATGATAATTAACTCTGCATCTGAGCCGGTTAATCTCCATGGGAACATTGTCATACCTGAAATGGCAGAATTATCGTAGACTATAATTGAAGAGTGTCAACAATGTTAAATATCTCAGTACAATGATAAAACTTACCCCAATCTATCAACAAATGGCTTGATAGACATAATTTTTTTCTCTTTGATCCTTGGAAGTACATTGTCAATATAAAACTGAGCCGATGCATACTTTGGGATATTTTTCACAGTACGCCTGTTACAATCAACAGAAAGGATCAAAGAAGTAACAACTAAAGTATGACCCATTGGCACATAAATAAAACAGAATATGCAGCAAGCACAAACAAAGAATATGTACTTTACCAAACAAGAAGTGAGTTTTATTTCCATAACTGGGCAATTCTATATATACAAATCATAGGCATATTCATGAAACCATCATTTAACTGTACAAATTGGCACTAATCTGAAACCACTGATATTTGACAATGTTTTTGCATGCAGTGAGATATAGAAATGAACGAAATTTTGAATTTTTTATCGCTAGACCACAACCATTGTAGCAGACAGACCAAGGATAAACAGACAAAAGGTTGTAGCTCACGCCAGATTGCAACTTGCAAGTATAAGAAATTATGGGTATCAGCATGGTATTGTGGTTGAAAGTACTATACCAGACTGTGAGGCATCATCCCGATAGTGATATTATCTAGTCATTGATACCAATGCCATGAATGTACACGAGAGAGAAGGCAACCAAAAGGAGGAAACAAGAAATGATAAGAAGACAGATGCAATGCCACCCCCCAAAAAAAATAAAAAATAAAATCAAAATCAAAATCAAAATTTTCGGTATCCTAGAGTACGATGATTTCAGAAAGATGACTTAGGGAACCACTAATGTGGCTTGAAGGAGACATGAACATTACCACTAATGTTGTTGCACTAGAAAGATCTGTGTAACAATATAACATAGGAGAAAATGCATGTATAAATAGTACACAACTGCAAAGTGCATATAAGCAGTGGTGGCCACTGGCCACCTAGTTCACTTGCCCTAAGATTTCATGTGCTTTATCAAATATGACAGAAAGCACAAGTATTAAGATCAATGTCAATCATGTGTTTACACTTTATCATTAAGCTTTTAAATTTGAAGGAACTAAGAGGAAAGGAATAAGTGAAAACGAAGCCACTAACTTTATACTGGTGAAAAGCTCATCCCTTTCTGTAAACCAGTCAGGAATATCTCGAACAATGCGCACATCATCCTTCAAATAATTTATAAAATGATCTACATCAAATATATCTTCAAATTTCCTGCACAGAAAGATGAAAAGCTCTCAACTACTAAAGTGCTTGCACCAAAAGAAAACTGGTGAAAATAAAGGTGTACACATGCAGGAGTTGATTTTAAAAAAATCATACATCATAACTTACGTTTGATCTTTCCATATTTGATCCTGCTTCAGGACAGGCAAAATAAGCACGACATTCATTATCTTAGCAATTGCAACAGCATTACATATCTGCAAATATACCAAGTATATAAATCAATTAGTGAGTGCATAATACAATTTTAACAAGACAGCATTTAGTATATAAAGTAATGTTGCACAAGAAGGCCACAAACTTTTCTGACAACAAATGGAAGGATTCCAATTTTTAAGTAGGATTAAGAGCCAAATCGTTCTCAAAGAAAAGAATTAAAAAGTAGGAAAACTTGGTTAGGTCAATATTTTCCTTTGAAGTTCAAGATTAGAAATAAAAAAATTACCATCTGTTATCAAAATGAATACTACTTCAGTGAACTGATAATGTGAAAAGGACACATACGTACAGCTATTCGTTGCTGATTTAATCCACCCTCAGCATGAATAAAAATATAACCAGAGGTTTCGTTCTCTGGTACAAGATCTGTACAATGCAATAGAACAAAAACAACATTGGTAATCATCAGGAAGCAATCATGTTTAAAGTGAATGTCCAACATACTTTCTAAGCTACGATTGGTTTAAACGGATGATGAAAACCCACAAAGTTTGAATAGCCTAGTTCTATAGAGAAACGTTGAGTCCTTTTCCCAAGAGGTCCCTGCAGGAACTATGGTTTCATGTAGGAAGATCAGATCCTGAGTAGAAAATGTGCAGTGAGAATTGAGCTAGTCTTCTTTGGCCTTTAAAATGAAATGGATACATATATATATTTTAGTGTTGGGTTCCATTTTAACTCGTGCTCCTAGAGTCCTACCAATGGTCTACGAACAGTTGTGCTAGCTAGAGAGGTCATTCATAACATGTTTCTTTGACCAGCCAATTTGCACATAAACCGTGCAATACCATTTGACCAACTGTACCATATCAATTAATATAACTGTTCAAGATATTTCAACATATCTATGTGACCACTAAATAATTTCAGTAAATTATCATCATCTATCTGTGATAACAGTTCATGTGGATACTTCGACATATCTACGTGACCAATAAATATCTATGTGACCACTAAATATTAAAAAAAATACCGACAGTTTCACTATCATAATTTAATCTTGTTCGATTGCTATAGAAGTCATTCATAGCATGTTTCTTCAACCAGCAAACTTGTACATAAACCGCAATATCACCAACTGTACCATGTCAGTTAATTCAACTGTTCAAGACATTTATATGAGAATAGCTAGCGTACTCTCGAGAGTACAGATCTCTCCGTACTCCCGAGTGCTTTTCGAAATTCGAGATGCCTAACAACTGATCCGAACCGTTGATCTTGTTCGTCTCACTCAAAGCGTTGTCGATGACCAAGTTTCATATTTTTTGAATTTGTTTACTATTTGTTTCATATTTTTGAAAATCAGCCATCCAATTAGTCGTAGTGCGTTCAAAAAGCTGATTTTCGAACATAAGAAACAAATAGTAAACAAATTCAAAAAATATGAAACTTGGTCATCGACAACGCTTTCAATGAGATTAACAAGATCAACGGTTCGGATCGGTTGTTAAGCATCTCGAATTTCGAAAACCACTCGGGAGTACGGAGAGATCTGTACTCTCGAGAGTACGCTAGCTATTCTCTACATATCTACGTGATCACTAAATAATTTCATTAAATCATTATCAGCTATCTGTGCATTACAGATGATTTTGAAGTACTATTTGAAAGGATGTGATTCAAGGACTTTAAAACATCTTTCACTAGATTTTCGCCAGAACAGTCAAATTCTGCACTTGCCTGATATTTCATTGATGCGGTGCTCAGCACATGGCTTCCAGGACGTCGCTGCAGCGTGTGGATTCTCCCACAGAGAGTGCCACTCATTAATCTGCAGCAAGGCTCCAGCCCAAACAACAGAACAGTAAAATAGATTGCGTGAGCATAATGTTCCAGACGCACGCTGAAACCAACAATCACTTTACCCTGGGGCAGTGGAGCCGAATCCCATCCTTGCGGCACAGATAGGGCGCGTTCTAGGGTCCCAACAACAACACGAGTGTCAGCAACACAGTCGTGAGATCTTGAAGAAGCATGATGATGGAGATGAGGCAATCAAGAGGATCAGGAACTCACGAGGCGCGACCATACAGAAGGCGCGGCGAAAAGCACGGCGAGGAGGAGGCAGGCGACCAGGATCCGGTAGGAGGAGGAGGCGGAGGGCGACCTGGGGTCCTCGAGAGCGAGGAGCGACCGGACGGGGCCCGGGAGAGGCCACCTCTGGTGGAGGGGGGGGGACGAGCGGCCATCCCCACCGCCGCGGGGGGAGGCGACGAAAGGCGAGGAAGCGGACGCGGCCTCCGCGTCGCGCTTGGCGGGGGAGTTCGAGGCCCGGGCCGCCGCCGCCGCCGTGGCGTGCCGCAGCTCGGCCATGGCCGGCGCGGGTGGCGGCGCGGTGGAGTTGGCCTGCTCTCCCCGCGCTTCCTAATCCTGCGCCGCGGGGCGAGGAGAGAGTATGGCGGTTGCGGCGGTTGTTGGAGCTTGGAGCTGCTTGGATCGTCCGAGTGTGGAGTGAGATGAGGAGCCGAGGACGGCGAGCACGTTGGCTCGGGCACCAAGATTGTACGGCCCTCCCGGAACACCACCGATCGAAAATTTTGGGTTTTTCTAATTTAAAATTCGTTTTTATTTTAAAAAAAATACAAGGGCATCTCCAACCGCCCCTCTAAAAACACCAGAGGTTGTTTGGGATGCTCGAGGCGAATTCTTTTTTTTTTTTACAAAAATTATCATCCATGTCCATTGGGTGGACAACGAGGGACATATCGCCCACCCAATGAGCGATCGCCCAGTAACGGGTGACCGGTTGAACGTCGTTTTCCGGCGTTTGTCGGCAACGTTGCTGCTCGCGAGCCGCTGTTAAAGCTGATGGGTCCCACATATCGCCGTTTCGAAGGACTATCGTCATCTCATTAGGTGATATGTGTGTCAGCCTCCGGACCGTCCTCCCCTCCGAGTTAACTGTTGTGAGCCCCACCTATCGCTTGTAGTGAGGGACAATTTGACCGCCCCCTTCGGGCCAATCGTTGTCGGTTGGCGGGCCCAACACCTACCGTCCTCTCAACGACCGATCCAGCCGCACGAGAGGCTAGGAGCTCATACCGAAAGGAGAGTTCAAGGGAGACTGAGAGTCAGAGTTAGAAGTTGAGACCGACACAGAGTTGAAGGGGAGGTCGAGAGAGTTTTTGTGAGTTGAGTGTGAGAGTCCGAATAGAAAAAGAGTAGAGAGGTTGAGGGGAGTAGGAGGAAGAGCAACACACGTTGAAAGAGGAGATTTGAGGTAATTTTTATAAATGTTCGTACTGTGTCGGGGATTAAATTACGGCCCATGGCCATGGCCCACTCTCTGACGGCCCGATCAAACAGCCTACCAGGGCCCAGCTCCCTGTAAGGTTCTATCTGGCCCATATGCATCCTGCCGAAACGACTTCTGGTGGCGTGGTGCGTAGTGGCCAAGGAATCGTGTTTGAGTCCGTCTCGAACAAGAGTCCTGCACGGCTACGTGAAGACCCGGACGTGGTTTCCCGGATTGGAATAGGAGCCGTGATCCCCAAGACTAGGAGTATGCCTTATCTGCCTCGGGATATATTTGGCACGTCGAGTTCGTTACGATCTCGTTGTTAGCCCAGCCCGATATTCCCTCGGTAGGTCGGTTTGCTCTGTACTATATAAACCAGCCCCTACGGCGTGTAGAGGGCACTAGGCCCTTGCATATTGCTTCCTGTACACCCATAATCTCGCCGAGACTTGTTTGTCTCGCCGAGCCACCTCTTGTATTCATCTCTGATATATAAGAAAGGTGGGCGAGGGCTATTATCTCTCGAGAGGCTGAACCAGATAAAACCCCATCTCCTGCTCGTTGTTGTTCGTGATTGTTCGGCGTGTCTCCTATCTCACTTTCGAAGAACCTTAGCGACTTGAGATCGTTATCTCAATCGTCGACAGTTGGCGCCGTCCGTGGGGATACGCAGATCGAGCATGTCGAACTCTATCAGCAATCAGGAGATTCTCCATGAGGACTACGACTCAGAAGGGCGGGATGTCTCTTCTCCGTCGATCGGATCGATCCTTCGATCTTGATCGCCTTCAGATCTGGTTCCCGGCTCCGTGCTCGGGATCGGATCTCTTCGCGTCGGCGACTCTTCGCCGGGCACGCGTCGCCCCGCGACGAGCTCCGTGCTCGGGACTAGATCAACGCGCCGGCGCTCTTCGCCGGGCGCGTTTGGTCCCCGCGACGAGCTCCGTGCTCGGGATCGGATCAAAACTCCTTCGATCCGGGTCGTTCGCTGGCGGTGGATGACGGAGAGAGTCGACCAAGACTTGGAACATCGACCGACCGTAAGTTCCTCGTGTAGGTCTTTCGTTTCCTAACTTCGCTTTTTCTCAAATTTCGCGCCTTAGTTCGTCCAAGTCTCTCGCCGCCATGTAAAGTTCAACCCATTGAGCGGTGAATGCTCATGCCCCTTGCGGTCCTTCTCACCACTCGTCTTCTCGGACTACTCTTTCTCTCTGGTAACACTTGATGGTCGCCGGTCTTGCGAACTCTTGGCTCCGCAATCTTAAGAGTTTTCCCGCCGTGATCTGGTTTCAACAAGTTCCTAAACTCAGAGTTGCGTAACACGGCATCCAGCCTCGCGGCTAAGCCTGCTCTCGTAAGCCCTCCACGGCAGAGGCACTTACCGCTCACGGCACAACCACTTGGCAAAGTCTGCTCTCGTAAGCCCTCCGCGGCAGAGGCATTTTCCTTGTTCGGTTACCTTCGGAATCGCCTAACTTACGTTAACGGCGGTTCGAACGAGTCGATCAGATACGGGTGTCGCTCTAACTCTCTACGCACGTGCTTGAAGTCGCAAGCTCAAGTCTTCATGCATCGTCCGTACCGGGGGCTAGGGCGTCGCTCTTTCTCTTATGCACTGCTCGAGTTCGCAAACTCAGTCCTCGGCAGTACTGCACAACGGGCCGGAGTTAGGCTAAGCGTTCTACCGATTTTTCTTAAAACTTTCTAGCTGTTCGCCTTGCTCTTGGTTTCTGTTCGTCCTTGTCTTTTTTGCTTTTTTTGCGAGAAAAGCCGCTCGAAAGTCGCTTTCGGTCGACTCTTGCTCGATTCAAGCATCGCTCGGTGGTCTTGAGTCGCTCGGCGGCTCCTCGAAGGACCGCCTCTCCTCGGTCGATTGGGACTTGAGCTGAATTTCGCAACCCCGATGCGTTTTGAGTTTTTCGTTCCTTTCCTTAGCGTTGGTTTTCAAAACCTCATTAGTCTTCGCTCCGAGCGCTCCCAGCGTCTGAGCATGTCTTTTATCCGCAACGACACTGACGGCTCGGTTAACCAAGTGGTGCACCACCGATGGAGTTTCGCCCACCGTAGTCGATTCTCATCGCAACGGGCATGCCTCATCGTAGCCGATTCTCATCGCAACGGGCACTCCTGGCGCTGGTTCCACACCCGCCGAGGCGACACTAACGCTGCACGGGTCCATGTCCGGATAAGATTTCGCCTCGAACGTTTTGCCTACGGCTAAGGTCCCGATCGCCTTCCCTGGTTAGCGGTCTTAGCCACAGCGGGGCTGCACTTGCCCGCACACGTCTTCTTTATCCGTGCTACGTCCTTCCTGGCACGGTAATCCGGAGCAATGCACCACCAACGGAGTCCTGCCCATCGTAAGCCGATTCTCATCGCAGCGGGCACTCCTAGCGTCGGTTCCGCATTCGCCGAGGTGACACTAACGCTATCGGGGGACGTACCCGGAAAAAGTTATGTCTTGTGCGGGTAGGTCGTCTTTTGCGTGTTTTCCAAAAACTCGCTTTGATCTTCTTAGAGCCTGTTTTTGCTCCTTTTTCCTTTTGCTGGCTCGTTCCTTGTTTGTCTTCTGTAGGAAGTACAGGAACGGGGAACGTCAGACGCCGGTGATGGTCGCGGCGAGGTTCCAGGCTTCCCCACCAAAACCGATGTCTGCGTCCCTTTCTTCCCGAGCACGCTCCGCGCATGCCCAGGGACTGATTCACTTCACCCGCGTATGATTTCTCGCCTTTGCCCGGCACTGACCTTCACAGTTCGGCTAAGTCAAGGTAGTGCGCCACCAACGGAGTCCTGCTCACCGTAAGCCGATTCTCATCGCAACGGGCAAGCCCATCGTAAGCCGATTCTCATCGCAACGGGCACTCCAAGCGTCGGTTCTGCATTTGCCAAGACAACGCTATCGCAAGGAATACGTCATGGGTAAAGCGTTGATTTCACACGTTCTCTTGCGGCTCTGACTGCATCGTGTTGTGATTCACCTCGCATCGGGCAGTTCTTCGCCCGGAGCGAGCATCTGGTCCCCGCGACGAGCTCCGTGCTCGGGTGGATCACCGCGACCGGCGGACTCTTCGCCGGAGCGCTGGCTCCTCTGGGTACATCTTCGTGCGTCGCACTTTCGGTTCCTTTAACGAGCTCCGTGCTCGGGACTAGATCTCCTTACTTGGTTCCTTTGGCGAGCTCTACGCTCGGGATCGGGTCACCTTCCCTCGTATGCATTGTGCGCTCGACACACGATCTACGCCCGGGGCACATCACCTTCGCTCTCGGCGCGACATTCGCCGAGAGCGCAATCTCTATTTTCGGGCAAGCTCTAGCCCGAGAGGTGGTTCCTATTTTTCCTAGGCATCCGAATGCTCGGATGCAAGAAGACGAGTCCGTCTCGCGACTTGCTATGTTCATTCTCCCGGAAGATCTGATCTTACCGGATGCAGTGGTACGCTCTTCACTACTAAGAATCCAATCTCTCCTTGATGACGTTCAGCCTCAAGGAGATGATTCACCTCACTTCTTCCGATTTCTGTATCGAGGGCTGGGTACTCTGCTTGGACAGATGTCGTTCCCTGTTCGATGCAACAGAGTTGCTCGGCACCGGACGGGTTTGTTCGGTCCCGAACAAGTATTGTTCGGTTGAACCATAACCTGTTCGGTCGCCTGTTGCACGTCTTTGTAGCAGGAAAAATACCCTCTTCGTGACTTAGAGTCTCAAGAGGAAGACCCCACTCTAGTGAGTCCTTCCACTTGAGTCTCGGGGGCTAGCTGTCGGGGATTAAATTACGGTCCATTGCCATGGCCCACTCCCTGACGGCCCGATCAAACAGCCTACCAGGGCCCAGCTCCCTGGAAGGTTCTATCTGGCCCATATGCATCCTGCCGAACAGCTTCCTGGCTGGCGTGGTGTGTAGTGGCCAAGGAATCGTGTTTGAGTCCGTCTCGAACAAGAGTCCTGCACGTAGGGGTGGAAACGAGCCGAGCCCGAGCGAGCCAGCCCCTGGCTCGGCTCGGCTCGTTAGGTGTCGAGCCGAGCCCGAGCCGAGCTAAGCAAGGGCTCCGAGCTGAAAAGTGGGCTCGGCTCGGCTCGGACCAGGCTCGCGAGCTGTTCACGAGCCGCTCGCGAGCCACTCCCTCGGTACAGCGGATGATTGGCTTGTTCCACTTCCACGGTTCCACCCGTTCCCCACACTTCCACTGGCCACTCGGTCCCTCCTCGGCTCCCAGGTGACAAACCCT
Source organism: Raddia guianensis (assembly GCA_036346415.1). NCBI lineage: Eukaryota > Viridiplantae > Streptophyta > Magnoliopsida > Poales > Poaceae > Raddia > Raddia guianensis. Next base: position 3,016,342 of record CM070539.1, on the reverse strand, counting down.
AGCCGCAAGCCCGCAACGCAATGGATCCCGATCTGGATGAGGATCCCATTTCTCTACCCCATCCCCGTTTGCATGTACAGCCAAAGCCACCGGCCGGCGCCCCTGCATCCGCTGCTGCCGAGGCCCCTGCCTCCACCGGCGCTTACGCCCGCAACGGCGACGGCCGCCGCCTTCGCCGGGACCCCCGCCGCCTTCGCCGCGGCGGCCCCGCCTCTCTGCGCCAAGGCGCGACCTCGCGTCGGCGCTAACGCCCGGCATCCTCGGCGCCAAGGCGCTTGCCTCCGTTGGCGCCTACGCCTCGGCATCCTCCGTGCTGGCGGTTGCTGCCGTCGGCGCCACGCCCGCCTTCGGCGTCGGCGCCAAGGCCCTGCCTCCGTTCGCGCCACGACCGGCCTCATTCCCTATGAATCTGTGGAAATCGACATCGATTATTTGATTAGTGATTACTAATTAGTGAATGTACAAATTGCAATCTTTAATGTTGAGTTGTTGATCACGGTGATGACTCATAATTCATGAATGATTACTATATGTCTATATACTTGATCGCTATTCTCGCTAATATCTTGACGAGCTACGAGCCGAGCCCGAGCCGAGTGAGCTGAAGCGAGCCACGAGCCGAGCTGAGAACGAGCTAGCCTCTAGCTCGGCTCGGCTTGGTTGATTGCACGAGCTGAAAAATGTGCTCGGCTCGTGCTCGTTTCTAAACGAGCCGAGCCCGAGCCGAGCCGGAACCGAGCCGAACTCGAGCAGCTCGCGAGCTTCAGGCTCGTTTTCCAGCCCTACCTGCACGGCTACGTGAAGACCCGGACGTGGTTTCCCGGATTGGAATAGGAGTCGTGATCCCCAAGACTAGGAGTATGCCTTATCTGCCTCGGGATGTATTTGACACGTCGAGTTCGTTACGATCTCGTTGTTAGCCCAGCCCGATATTTCCTCGGTAGGTCGGTTTGCTCTGTACTATATAAACCAGCCCCTACGGCGTGTAGAGGGCACGAGGCCCTTGCATATTGCTTCCTGTACACCCATAATCTCGCCGAGAATTGTTCGTCTCGCCGAGCCACCTCTTGTATTCATCTCTGATATATAAGAAAGGCTGGACGTAGGGCTATTATCTCTCTCGAGAGGCCTGAACCAGGATAAAAACCCCTGTCTCCTGTTCGTTGTTGTTCGTGGTTGTTCGGCGTGTCTCCTATCTCACTTTCGAAGAACCTTAGCGACTTGAGATCGTTATCTCAACCGTCGACATACTGCTTCTAATTACTTTGAGTATTTATTATTGTCTAAAACACATCAGGATAGCCACAATATTAATTGTTTGTGATGACTAATAACCTATGAAGAATATTTTATGGTAATACATTGATGGAATATACATGTTTATAATTTTTAGTTTGTAGATAATTTGTAGTGATGTATAGTGACGGTATTCATTGTAGAGGTAAATTTTAGGAAAAAATGATGTAGTATGCCACCGCGAACGGATTAAATAATATGTTAAACTAATTTGAATAGTGATAACGTTAATAACTATATATGGTTAATATAAAGTAGTAAAATATATTCACGAGTTAGTAGAAAATGTTAGAATATATTTTTGAGTTAAAAAATACAAGAATATATTCACGGCTAGTAAAATGGATAGGATATATTTGCGGATATGGGTTGGAAATAATCGCGGCAAATAAAATAGGTAAAATATATCGACAGCTATTAAAGCGGCTATAATATATTTGGGCTTTTAAAATGATTATAATATTAGTTGAGGATTGATTTAGATAGTCTGACGTCATAAAAAGACGGCAATTGTTCGCACTGTTAGTCGTAACTCGTCAATTAGCACGGTTAGTCGTAACTCGTCAATTAAGGTTCATAATTTCAATGCCATGGTGGAAAACTCAAACTTCCGGTTTTGGCCCAAAACTGATAATTTTTAAGGCATAACTTGCTTAAAAAACTGATCGAATTTAAATTTAAATTTGGTGTGCAAGAGATTGAACGGAGGCCCCGAATGCTTTTGACAGCATCAAGCTGCGGGAAATTTGGTTATTTATCACTCTTAACATATGCAAGTACGCTACTTGTGTGTATGACATACGAGACCATGTGCGTTTATAACGTAGAGTGACATTTTTGCAAAGTGGCGGTTAACCAAATCTCTGGCAAGCCGCTGGCTCAAGGCCAACCCAAATACAGTCCAGCGTGACTGCGTGAGAGCACCGGAAAACCACCCCAATTCCGGCGGCCGGAACCCTGAATCGCATCCGCTCCGCCGCCCCCATCTCTCCTCCGCCGGCGCCGCGGCCGCCGACCGCTTCCGCACACTCCGCGCTCCGCCGGAGTCTCATGGCCGCCTCCTACTACAACCCGCCGCCTCCCCACTCCTACCCTCCCCCGCCTCCCCCGCCGGGCACCTCCCCGTACGGGTACCGCCAAGCCTACCCGCCGCCGCCCCCCGTCTACGGCGGCTACTACGACCACGTGGAGCCCCTGGCGCCGCGCGACGAGCTCCGCACCCTCTTCATCGCTGGCCTCCCAGCCGACTCCAAGCCCCGCGAGGTTTACAACCTCTTCCGCGACTTCCCCGGCTACGTCTCTTCCCACCTCCGCACCGGCAGATCCTCCCAGGTCAGCTTGCCCCTCTCGCATCCTTTGGTTTGCTCCACACTAGGGTTAGCAAACCTTGGTGTTCCTTTCATGAATTATTTACTCAACCCCCAATTCCTTTCATGAATTATTTACTCAACCTCCAACGAGATTGTTTCTGCGTTGCAGGCATATGCGTTTGCTGTGTTTGCAGATCAGCCATCTGCATTAGCTGCATTGAGCGCCACAAATGTATGAGACCAATTAACCATTATTAAGCATTCTATCCAGCCATGCTAGTTTCTTCAGCGTTATTATTGCTCTCATTGACATAGATTTTGGATGCCGGCACTTGGCAAACCATCGTTTCTTAATGTTTTTATAAAACAGAAGCTATGGCTGGCAATAATTTGCTCTGGCAAGTTATCTGCAATGCTGCTCTATCTGAGTCATTTCTCATTGCAGGGAATGCTATTTGACCTTGAAAAGAATTGTTCTCTCCACGTAGATCTTGCAAAATCCAATTCAAGATCAAAGCGCACCAGAGCAGGTTGCAAACTTTGTTCCTGCCTTGTGATGTGCCCATATTTTATTCTGTTGTTGTTGACACGCTTTTATTCTCGTCAGATGATGCTTTTCCTTATTCATCTGAGAAAAAGGCTAGAAACCCCAGGGGATTTACTGATTCAGGTATCATTCATGTTCGTTGTGTTATTAATCTCATGGGAAGAGATCAACTGCCTTTTTTGACACTCCATTGGTAATTCTGTATGTTGTTGACGCTTGCTGAAGCACCATTGCAGTCACCTGAATAATACGTAGACTGTTACAAATCCACAGTTTTAATCCTAGCAATCCCTAAAAATGATTTCCATCACTGTGGAGGAAAACGGTCTAACATTGAATCCCTTTAATTTGTGTTCTATTGTTTTTTTGGCGATCATATCCTACTATGCGTGTTATCTGTGACTTAATGCCACTGGTGAAATGCCTCTTTAAATCACATTGCTCAACATTCTTGCAAAACACTCACCTTGCACATCTTTGGCACACTTTGCGCCCTATCAGGTGCTGGAAGCAATATTCACATGTCAGGAATGGGTAATTCTTCACACAGCTTGAATGGTTATCCTTCTGCACAAAGGTTATGGCACACTACTTGAGCACAGTTTAATTACGTGATTTTGCTAGGATACTCAGCTTAAGTTGCCCTGCGGTTATTATTAGAAAGGCGACATCCAACACTAAATCGGTGCCTTACTTTTAGGAAATGCCATAATTCTAATAAATACCATTTCCAACTTGCAGTTACACGAACTTTGAGTCTAGTACTGCTTTCAACAAGGTGAGTTGCATGCTTGCATCGTTCATGTTGATATATCTGTATTTATCTGGGACATTCTTTTTTGGTTAAAGTAATGAAACAATTAAATAAGAACTGTAGTTCTAGTGTTCACTTTAAAATAGAACCCCAATTTTGTTTCTTTGTATCTTTTATATGGAAATGACTTTTTTTTCTGATGTTTATTTGATAAAACTTGCCTTGACTGGCCCTATATGAAACTTGTGGATTATTTGCTAGCAAATATTTCCAAATATAAGAAAATTGTGAATCATCCTATAACATTATAGGAAAGCTGGTTGTAGTACTGTTAATTCTATGCACAACTTCACAAGTAGATGGGTAGTTCCTAAAAACAATTTACAAGTGAGGTTAACATACAGAATGATGTGGGTTTCACTACTATATGTCCGAATATACTAGAATAAATTTTATAATTATAAAATATTCCTTTTTTTACAGTCTCTTTTTGTCTTCCTAGTTCAATCGTCCTTGAGTATTACACGTGGAGTAGTTTTATGTACAGTTAGCAATAATTTATGTGAAATTTGCTTGTAATGAATCTTTTGTTGTGTCTACAAACATTTATGTTTGGTCATGTCCATGTGTCAAGGAATAATGTTTTGATCTTGACCTGTGGAGTGAGTCATATTTACGATTGATTGTTCAGTTAAAAACTGGATAAGAAACCCTTGTTTTTCCATGAATGGGAAGATAAAAAATTAAATATTTAAGCAACATAATTTGATACTCTTTTATTTAGTCCATCTATTCCTTTTTCTGGATGAGATGGCAGGATCCATCAGCATTTGCCCCTCAGAATAATCCTCCATGTCCTACACTCTTTGTTGCAAACCTCGGCCCAACATGTTCCGAGCAAGAGCTTATTGATGTATTCTCAAGGTATTGTCACTTACCAATATTTCAACACTTCAAACAACATTTCTGGTTTTGACCTTATTGTTCATGATTAGTTGTGCGGGATTTATAAAGCTGAAGATGCAAAACAAGTCTGGAGCTCCAGTTGCATTCGTTGATTACAAGGTATGTCATGGAGAAAAGTACCATTCTTCCTTTTTGGTATATATTTTATTGATATCAAATTATGTATAAATGAAGTAAAGTTCTCTATTACTTAATAAGGTTTTATATGCTGCGCTATGATAGAGATTTTCGTAGGTCCTCGTGATATCTGTGGTTATGGTATAGCACTATAGCTTCCCATAATGGGTGCTAAATCGAGTGGCTGTTCTTTTATGCGCGTTGCTAGCTGTCTTGGTTGTACATGGTTCCTTGAGAAAAAATTAGCTAGTTAGTGCAAAAACTTACCTTCTATTGTGTCCTCTGTTTCACAATAATTGTCCAGTTACTACTGTGCAGAGATTACGAGGGTAGTTATCTATACTAGTTAGTGTTAGTAGTTATTAGTTATTACAAAGTACAAACTGTGTATTGCTAAATTGGTTCATTCTGTGGAGGTTTCTAATGTTCTGTTTGTTTGAGTCCAAGAAATTGGACCTGGGTTATCAAGAGGAAAACATACCTTATTCTTACCTACCTGATATGGCCAGGTTGGCATGTTACCTTTTAAAACTTTGGACGAGTCCAGCTTGACTATTATTTTATTAGGGATCATATTCCCCTGATGTTTGTCATGTGATTCCAGCATAGTGCGTACCATCAGTGTGAAGTTATTCCAATGAAATGCTATGAATAGTGGTTAGTGACTGTTAGACAGCTAAAACTTGGATTATGTTCTTGTAATGTGATATTACCTTTTTCTGCATTTTGTTTTTCTCCGGAATGACTTCCTAAGCATCTGTTATCATATCAGTATGTTTGAGCTGCTTACCTTAGTTAAGCCTAAGTATAAGTTCCTGCCTGCAGGATGAGAACAGTTCAACTGAAGCCCTCAATCATCTCCAAGGAACAATTCTATATTCATCAACCGGCGAGGGGATGCGTTTGGAGTATCCTACATTTTGAGATTATTTAACTTTGCCTGGAGTTTTATATGGTGGCAAATCTTTTCCTATGGTTTATTTGATAGCTTCAACTAAGTACTGTTTGATGAGAGCTGGTAGCATCATACATTTGGTGTTCCTGACCTTTTAAGTGCATCATGAGCTCACTTATGAAAATATCACCAAATATGATACCACGTGAACTTATTAGTCTAACAAAACATTATGTCAATACTTTTCGTTCATTTTTCCTTATGATTGAAACCACACAAATATATCTCCTTAACATGTGTTAGATACGCCAAATCTCGGATGGGCCTGCGTAAGCGGGACAGGGGGCATTGAACACAAGCTGAAAGATAAGGCTGCTGCTGTTTTCACTTTTTCATACAGCAGAAATGGCAGCCCAACATGATGTTTATCAAATGACTGATCGTTCAGATGCAGTTTAGTCTGATACTCTGATGGCATAACTAAGCAGTGAATTTCTTGCTTATAATTTTAGGTTTTGGAGACCTTTTAGTTGCATGTCATGGTTTAATTGGGTTTGACTGTATCGTTTTTGTATTCTCTGTACCTATAACATGTTTTTTCATATCCTGTAAACGTATATTCTATAAATTAGGTGTGCTCTTTATCTTTACAGCTGAATTCAGGCACTTGCGTTTATGACAAACGAAGTGAGCAGTGCTAATTTAATTGTACTTGATCACGGATTATGAACGATCCGGCTCCAACTGAGATTATATTTAGAAAAAGTCAATGGATGTACCTTGTATGTTCCTAACTTCTAAGCTTGATATGAAAATAAAGGTTAAGCAAGGGGTTCTCATGGGCTCTCTGTGTGTTACTTATTTTCAATGGAGGTTTATTGTTGAAGATAAAAAAAAGGAGTTTTTACTAGCATGCACGCTTGGAGCAAGTCTTTTGTGATGTGTTTTACATCTGAGGGGAGAATTTTGTTGAAGTGTGTGATTCCTAATCATAACTCTAACCCTTGACAACCTCTGATGGGGAAAGCTTTGTCCGATGGAGCATGGACACTGAATAGGAGCACACTATAAAGAGAGGTGAAATGAGAGGGCGTGAGCTACTGCTTTTTACTGATGCAGCCCACTGCCAAGATGGTATTGCCATTGCAGAAGGAAAGCTGAGTCGACGAGCACTAATCCAGCCCGGAGCACCCGCTCCCAGATCAACTGATGGCGTTCGATTCAGATGAATCTGGATGCAGACCGGAAGATGGTAGCAGATTATACTGGATTCATATATGCCCCCCAGAGATGCAAAACTGCCAGTGATGTTTGTTCTGTCTTTTGAAGCAACCAATTGGCAATCTGCCGTCGCTTAGTTACACTTTGGAGCACAGCTTGTTAATCTTTTTGTAATTTAGCTCTAGTAAGTACTTTTGTTTGCCTTTACTCTTGATGAGCTGAGCTTGAGCACACAGCAATGCGTCAAGTGGAAGACACCGGGGTCATGTTTGCCTTTTGCCTTCCAGGTGAGCTTGTTCCCTTTCTGCCCATTCTCTGAGGCCTAAACTGCAAGCCCATATTTGAGAGAGAGAGAGTCAAGAGTGACCTGTAGACTACGATAAACTTATAGTATTCCGGAGCTTTCAGCAAGATTCTGGTTAGCACCCAAGGGCAGAGAGCAGATCTGCAAAAGAAGGTGGAACTTTGCCTTCGCTAATCTATGGTCAGGTAGGCTAGTAGCATCACAGTTAGCGTTTTGTTTACTGGCTTTCATGCATGGCAAACATTCTCGGGAAGCCACCTTAAAAAATACTCTCGCCATTGTTAAGACCAAGACACCACCACGCTTTCACCTTCAGATGTATGATCAACACTTGCTTGGTGCAAAGATTCTGCAGAATAGTATACTGTATACAGTAATACAATCGGCACGACCGCACTGTACTCTACCTTTGATGCAGTATCACCAACATTCTTGGTTAAATTAAACTAGCAGCAACACAAATCTTTGAGGTGCTTCGTCCAAACCTTATCCTGCCCTGTATGGTATATATAACTTATTAGAGCCGCTTCCGGTTTCTGCAAACCAAACATGTGACTTTTTGAAGGCGATTTTTAGATATCTCAAAGTCGGTTCTCAAAACACTTTTTCTTCGATAATGGAATAAGATTCTAGCACCTATGTTATATGACATACGCAACCATTGAGCCAATGGTGTAAAAAACATTTGAATTCCACTCTATAAACCAAACATTTTAGCTTCATGAATATGCTTCTCATTACTCTTGAACTCCAACCAAAATTGTTTTGGGTTTTTGAAGCTCCTTTTCAATGTAATATGTCAACCGTACACATTCCAACGAGGTCCCAAGAACATGTGTAATGCTAGCTTCAAATCTAACCCACATCTTAAATTTTTGTTCACATATCTAAATTTACTATTCACAGCCTCAAACATTTGAGTCTACAGCCTTAAGCATTTGAGTCTAGCATTGAAAATGCTCTACTAGACTACTACCATGTTCTAGGAACCCATAAAAGAAAAAAGGCAGGAAAATGCTTCGTCAGAAACTCAGAATGGCATGCATGGTGCCGTCAGTGCGTCAGTGTACATTAGCATCTTGTGCCGTTCGCTTGTTTCGCCCGAGGCTAGCTAGCTTCACTTGAAGGCGATACAAATGCAGATGCAGGCCCTCTTTGATACCTTGTTTAGTTGTAGTTTAGTTGTGGTTGGGAATATTTGATCATCTTTGAATGTGTTTTGAAAAAGCTAAATAAATTATTAAAAAAATATTCTTGAGATCTTTGAGAAAAACCCTACAAAGTCCTAAAAAAATTATTATTAAAAAATAAAGTATATGGCCTATACAAAATAGTCAAATTTTCCCAACTACAACTAAACTAGAACTAAACAAGGTATCAAAGAGGGCCGCAGTCTGATGCACAGATGGTATGGGGGTGAGGCCGACATGTCAGTCAGGCCCGTGACTTAAATTCTAAGCGTATACTGATAGCATCTCCCCATCTAAACCCATTAAAGGCACGAGATGTATTTTTTTCGTCACAGCGTTTGTTTCTTTCTTTTCTTGGCACCAAATCTGACGCTAAATATCCCATAACTTTCTTGCTGACTTGGTACGGTTGGATGTAGGATGCCTTTTTCTTTGCTGACTTATGCATGGGTTTGTCCTTTGTAAATTGATCACCTAGCCTCTCTTATGTTCATCTTTCCAACTAATTGATGGTGTTTATTCAGTGGCAGGGCAATGCAACCACCTTGATTAGAGAGTGGTTAGTCGTTTCCCCGGCCAATCTACTGATGATTTGTGCAGAGAAAGCATGGGAGATGGGGGGTTCGATTATTGGTGAGGCGAAGTGCTGCCTTACTTGTTTGATCTGACGATCACTTTTTCTAGAGGTGATATGGTGGTTTGTGTAGGCAGCAAGGTGCCAAGGTTCACAAATATTGAAATCAGAAAAATCAGGCGATTTTGGCATAAAACGAACACTTGAAAAAGGTTTTAAAAAGTGGCAAGGTACGTATATCAACTTTTAAAATCAAGCTAAAAAAAACAAAATAGCACTCGATAATAGCCCAACTACGACCACAATATTGACTGATATGGATCTATATAAAATTTGAAATTTTCTCCCACAATTTTGAATCGACAAAAAATCAACACATACTGCATAAAAATGCGCTAATTCTCCATAATTAGAATTTTTACCCACAGTTTTGAATCAACAAAAAATCGACACATAAATTTGGGGTTTTTTTCCCACTGTTTTCCTTTATTTTAGTTTAGTTTTGATTGTAACATGAAAAATTGTTAAATTGATGACCTTTTAAAGAGATTTAGGAAGGTGGAATTATTTAAAAATATTTTTTTAGATTTCTTTTGAAAACCCTATGAAATATTAAAAAAACCATCTTATTACTGAATGTCCGGTAGAAAAATAACAAAATTTTCAAATCGAACTAAACTAAAAGAAGAAATAAAGAGGACGATAAACACAATTAATTAGTGTTCCTTCAAACGTCATTGATTTGGATTAGCTGCCCTGCTCTACCGTGGAACATCACATCATTCTCCCAATCTCCCTGCATTCTGTGCAACTGAAGTGAAGACGGAGAGCGATGGCCTTTCTTGGCTGCTCATCAGCTTCCGTCCGTCCGCCCAAAGGAGAAGCATTCCTGACCTAACAAAATCAACAAGCATGCGAGTAATTTTCAGAGGCAAAAGTCGCTCCATACGACTGATGCGACGACCGAGCTGACCACAAATACGTGCTTCTGCTCCAGTTAACGTCAGTTGAGGAATTAAGGCCACGGTTAAAACCGTTGCTATCTTGACATATGACAACCTAAAGATTAATACAACACTAAAAATTGTAGCTTAATTTCCATTGTTTTAAGTACAATGGATGTCTTTTTCATTGCCATAAATTAGTGTTCCCTATATATTTGTTCCTAACAAGAAAAGCAAACTATGACATTAGTGTGTCTTAAGTTCTAATTCAAACTATATTTCTACGGTCATTTGCATTTTCTATGACAATTGACTCGCGCCTTACCTATCTATATTTTCTATGACGATTCAACTCACATATCATTTAGCCTACTTGGTATTTTATCTACGGTAATCCAATTCGCAAATAAAGCAAACATTAACATCGCCGTATCTATGCTCTAAGCTACCCCTATTTGATACATACAACAATTTGACCGCATGCCATCTGTATTTTCTATAACGATTCAACTCGAATGTAATTTATATTTTCTATAATTAATGTTTCGACTCGCATATCATTTACTCTAGCCGTATTTTACACAATGATTTGATCGAATGTTATTTATATCTTCTATAACAATTCAACTCGTGTATTAATTGTTTATATTTCTAATACTATTCGACTTGCATATTATTTACCCTATCTATATTTTGTACTACGATTCAACTCGCGCATCGTTTCCATGTTTACAAATATAAAACATGTCATAGTTTTGAGCTATTTGTGTCTGCATAGTTTCCTTCGCTGGTTTGGCAACTTCACTCAAACCACTTTTCTGTTTGGTTTTTAGTTCGATGGAGATAATAATCAGATAATGCCTCGTAGGAAGCTTGGATTCTAGTAGTAATAAGAACTCCAAACAGACATAAATTGGCACTGAATCAAGAAGATACACCGCAAATCCCGGCGGAATTAAGGATTAAATTTCCCTTTTACCTACCAAACCGAGCCGAACTCCTCCTCTACGACTCCACCGGCATTCCTTCTCCTCCACCTCAACCCACACCACCACCACCCCCTCCTCCATATCTATCCCATCCCCAGCTCACTCACCCTCACTAGGAGTAGCAGATCAATCCAGTTTTAGTATCCCCGTAAATACCTAGCTACCCATCAGCTCCACTTCGCCATTGCCGTCTTGCTCGCTCGGTTCTTGGAGTGGAGATGAAGGGGGCGAAGCTGCTGGTGGTGCACGCGCCGTCGAACAAGCCGGGAGGGGCGGCGGGGTCGCCGGCGATGGCGCTCCTCGCGGGGTCGCGGCGGCGGCTGTGGACCGTCGTCTTCCTGGCCTGCTTCGCGTGCGTGTCGCTGGCGACGCTGCTGTCGGCGGTGCGGGACGCGTCGGGTTCGGGCGGCGGCGGGAGGAGGGCGGCGGCGACGCGGCCGGATTTGTTCGCGGCGGCGGGAGGCGGCGGCGGCGCGGTGGGTAGGGCGGCGGCGGTGGGGGCGGGGGCGGGGTTGCCGGGGTACGTGTTCGACGCGTTGGTGCAGTACGCGGCGGTGGGGGGGAACTCGACGGCGAGCATGCCGGGGGCGGACGTGCGTGCCATCGCGGCGGTGCTGAGGCGGCGGGCGCCGTGCAACCTGCTGGTGTTCGGGCTGGGCGGGGAGACGCCGCTGTGGCGCGCGCTCAACCACGGCGGCCGCACCGTCTTCCTCGACGAGAACCAGTACTACGTGTCCCACCTCGAGGGGCGGCACCCGGGGCTGGAGGCGTACGACGTCGTCTACACCACCACCGTCCGCGAGTTCCCCGACCTCCTCGACGCCGCGCGCGCCGCCCGCGCCGCCGAGTGCCGCCCCGTCCAGAACCTCCTCTTCTCCGACTGCCGCCTCGCCATCAACGACCTCCCCAACCAGCTCTACGACGTGCCCTGGGACGTCATCCTCGTCGACGGCCCGCGCGGGTACGCACCACCCTCCTCTCCTCTCCTCTCCTCTCCTCCCCTCCCCTCCCCTCCAAGATCCAATTTTTCCCGGGTTTCGAAGCTGACGGTGGCGGGCGCGCGCAGGTACACGGCGTCGTCGCCGGGGAGGATGGCGGCGATATTCACGGCGGGGGTGCTGGCGCGGACGAGGAAGGAGAAGGGCGCGGCGACGGACGTGCTGGTGCACGACTACGAGAGGGAGGTGGAGAGGGCGTGCTCCAGGGAGTTCCTCTGCGAGGAGAACCGCATGCCGGAGACCAGCACGCGGTCGCTCGCCCACTTCGTCGTCCGCGGCGCCGGCGCCGCCCCCCGCCGGGAGTCCTTCTGCGGCGGCTTGGCGGCCACCGCCTCCCCGTAGATTTTTCTTGAACCTACCTCCCCTTTTTTATTTTTTTAACATCTTTTGATGGTTAATGATGATGATGTCCGTCGCCATGGGGGTGAAGAGAAGACAAGACAAGAATGCTGAGCTGCTGAAGCCTGTAAAAATTGGTGGATGAAAAGCAGAAGAAATGTGTCCATGGCGTCCCTTACACGTGGTTTTTTGGCTTTGAGCATTTTTCACGTTTCCTCGTATCGTAAGAGCCACACACACACAAAAAAAAGAGAGAGACACGAAAAAGAAACGGGATTGATTTAGAAAACTGACCGAATAACTTGTGGGTAGGAGCAGTGAGCATTCTGAAAACCTACGAGCTAGGGAAAAAGGAATAGGTTGTGTAGGGCATGTGTACTGGAAGTCTGGAATACGATGTGCTCTGGCCGGTTTGTCTGAGGAAGTGCGCATCACAGGATTTCCATATGTCTCCGGTCTCACTACACCCCTTCTTTAAATCAATATTTTCTCCCTTTATTTCCATCCTTTTCAGCAGAGTCTCTCCGTAAAAAAAATATAGAAATTGTATAGTATATTTAGAAACTAGAATAGAGATTATGTTGGATCTTCATATAGAGACCGTAGATTATCCGTAATAGCCTTTTAGATAACCTACTGGTGATGCTCTTAGAGCATCCCCAGCAGCACCTGTTTTCTGCCCTGCATCAACTCGCGATTACTGTAGCTCGAGCGGGAATTTCAAATTCAAGACACAGCACAAGCTCCAACCAGTTGCCAAAATCGTGAAATACTGTAGCTACAGTACTTTACAGTGGCTGATACAAGTGCTGCTGGGGATGCTCTTACCCTTTAAATATGCGTGGTGGTGGCCTCAAGCCTAGGAAACCAAGTTATTCACCTGACAAATACGTGGAATGGTGCAAATAACCATCGCCGAGTGGTTTTAAAGGTAGTTGTGGCATGGGAGCTTCTCACAGAGAGTAATGTTGCCACACTTTGACAGAAGACATGACATTATATTTTAAAAACATCTGTTTTACGTGTAGTCCCACTCGACAATCTCTCAAGATTTTTTCCTCCTCTCTCCCTCTGCTGTCTCTTCACTATCTCTCGTCCCATCACAGGCTCGTTCCCTCACAGGCTCCCATTGTTTAACACCTCCCTCCTCCTTTCTGTCTACCTCAACAAACCCCTCCTCTTTTCTTCCCTTCCCTAGCCAACGATCGCCGCCAGCACAACCACGAAGGATAGCAGCAACAACCAGAGCAAAGTTCAACAACAATAGGAGCATAGCGGAGCGGTGCTAAAGACTACAATGACGCATGGTAAGATTTGGAAGAAGAATTAGGGTGCTATTGACATAGCCAATTTGGCCGGAGATGCACCGACTTGTCAAGATAGAGATAGTAGACATGGCTTAGTGATGGTAGGGTTTAAGATTATTAGCGATTGGCGACACGGCTAGGTCGGACCGTTGGGTACAGAAAATAGAGGAGGCGTAGAGGTAGGCGTATACTCTCAACATGTATAAAATTGAAGGTTCAAAATTATTTTATTATATATTAAGAGTTTCGTAAACGAGAAAATCCTGTCCATGTTAAAGCACTCAAATTTATCATGAAAAGAGAACCAAGGGCAAACGGTACCGGGATGATCCCGGTGCGCAAGGAAGCGTGAAGAGGCGAAGCCGAGCGCTGCCGATCGATGCCCCACGGCAACATCTATATCTATAATAAGTACAAACGCGAACAGGCGCGTCGCCCGCACGCCACGTGGCTAGCCTCCCCGCTCGGCGCCGCCACGGCCGTCCGATCACGCGAGCGACGCAGATCCGGCCGTCTGTTTTCCTTTAACGTATAAAACGATTTTTTCGGCCCACGTATCAGGCGCGCGGGTGTTTCGTCCGGTTGGTTAGCTCGCCCCTTTCATTGCCTGGGAGACCCGGGATTGAATCCCGCGGGCACCCTTTTTCCAGCAGCGCTGCGCGATTTTTCCTGGCTCCGCTTTTTTTCTCCCGCGCCTGCACGCGTTTTGCCCGCCGTTGCGTCCGGCCTCGTGCGCCGCGGGCGCGCGTTCAACTAGTAAACATATATTGACGTGCTGCCATTCTTGGGCGCCCAGTTCACGGCAGGCTCCATTTATTGCCGGATGCCGCAGCGTGGCCGTGGCCTCCTCGTCGTCCACCGCCCAGTGCATTGGCACTGGCACTGCTTCCTTCCTGACCAGACACGAGGTGGTGCTAGCTGTATACGAGTCGCGGTCATGGCGGTGGAAATGGAGCCTTCAGTTCTGCCCCCTCTCGTCGACGCCGACGCCGACGCCGCCGCGAGGCGCTGCCGGCTCGCGCGGGGCGTGGAGGAGGAATTGGCCGCGCGGTTCACGACAGGTGCCCCGTCAAGAATTAACGGCCACCGCTAGCTGGTCTAGAGATCAAGGGCTTCGACTTCACGCTCCCAGTCGCACTCGCACAACGGCGCAAGTGATATATCATTGATCCGGTTCTTCGTGCGTGTAATTGTTGCATGAGCTTTACCCGTTTAGAAGAATCATTCACCATGCACGGGGCATAAGGCAAAGGGATGGGACAAAAACATGTACTGAGAGGCATTAAATTTTGCTATGTAAGATATGTAAGTTTCAAAAGAAAATGTGGCATGCATCGGCTTTCAGTCAAACAGAAACATCGACCGACGACTAGCACCTTGGTTTGTAACTATGTACCATCATGAAATATGGACAATATTATCCAAGAGTAGGCTTATGATGTTAGATTTGTTATCGATGGTTCGGACTTCGAAATGGTGGCGTTCTGATCGTCCCTGGCGATGATCTTGGGCAACAACAACGCTACTGCTTAGGCAAGGCGTCTACGAGGATGGATCTACTTCGGTGCTTCCTCAGCGACGAGTCTGGTGAGGAAATTTGGTTTGTCAAGACTCCGATTAGATGTAGAATAAGAGATACTGGTGGTATTTGGGGTTGTCTATGGTGACTATTTTGAGGCGATGGTCAGTTAGAGGATGTGTTGAGAAGTTGCATCTTAGAGAGTTCATGTGCTAGCATGCTTGTTGTTTGCAACGGTGCTCTTTGGCGAAGCTTTCTTGATTTCTTCTCTACCAAAGAACTCGCGATGATTTTTTGTGCTAGCTGTCACAATTTTCGTCGGTGTTAATCTTTCTAATCCGTTTCTAGTTGAGTACGACGAAAGAGAAGGAAACAATGGACGGTGGCTGGTCAATGATTTCTTTTAGAAGCTTCTTTTGTTATGCATTAACTCTCTAATAAAAGATTAGGGATGGCAATTGGGTGGGTATTACCGGGTATGCGTGAGCCATACCCATACCCGATACCCAAAGATACAACCCAAACCCGGCTGGTACCCGATACCCAATGGGTACCCATACCCGCAAGTGCGCTCTAGAATTAGTGAACACAGTCACACAGAAGTACAAAACATTGAATCACACAATAAATTAATAACACTAAAGACATACAAATTAAGTTTCAAATCTTAAATAAAACATGCTCGTGAAAAGTTCAACCATAGCACCATATAATATAACCAACTAACCCTACATGTCATGACCTATTAAAATTATTTCGGGTATCCATTGGGTACCCATGGGTACAAAATAATACCCGTGCCCATGCCCGCTGATTTTGGGTACCCATACCCAGAAACTCATGGGTAAGAAATGACACCCCATACCCGGACCCATCGGGTCGGGTACCCGCGGGTACCTAGACTCGTGGGTAATATTGCCATCCCTAATAAAGATGCATGTAGCATCATACTATTAGACAGAGGTCTTGGATATAGAAGGATGATATTATCTTAATGATTTTTTATCCTATTCTTAAAAAAACCAAATGCAGTTGCATATACATCCCGAGCAGCGAGCAAAAGGCATATATGCCTTGGCTGTCCACATGGAAAGAAAAAGAAGCATTCAAATTCTGGGGGCACAGTGCACTCACATTTAAATATGGACAATTATTTAAAAAAGTTATGTAAATATCATTTTTTTATGTGACTTGTTTATCATTAAATGTATTTCAATTATGACTTGTATTTTACATATTTGTACTAATTTTTTTGAATAAAACGAATGGTCAAACATTTTGTTCAAGACTCAACAGTGATGAGTATTTAAAAACAGAGGGAGTATTTTGCGACGATGGCCTTCAATGAAGCTCTCAATGTCTTCTCTACCAAAGAACTCGTGATGAATCTTTGTGCTAGCTGCCATGATTTTTCGTGGGTGTTGATCTTTCTAATTTGTTATTAGTTGAGCACGGTGAAAGAGAAGGAGGCAATGAAGACAAGTCTAATTGAATTTGTCGTATACGATGGTGCCTTGACAAAGATTTCTTCTAAAAGTTTCTTTTGGTTATGTTTAACCCTCTAATAAAGATGCTTCTAAAAGCCACATATGCATCCCGAGCAACGAGCAAAAGGCATATATGCCTTCTTGGCTGTCCACATGAAAGAAAAAGAAGAATATAAATGTTGGGGGCACAAAGCACTCGCAATGCAACATATTTTGTTTTACCAATTGAGGGATCGAGCAAGCTCGATTTTAGCTTGTAAGGGACAAAAGAAACCAAAAACATGTCGAAGATATGTAATTGTATCATAATATAAGTGCCACAAACTTTTAGGAGATTTTTAGATAGATGTCATTGCACATTGTCATGATTCATAGGACTCACGTGTCGTCTACGCATAAATAATATTTTTAAATCCAAAAACCAAGGAGTTGCATCTATTCAAATCGCCAATTTTTTTTTTAATGCAAGTAGCGAAGGTATATGGCAGTATAAATGCAGTTACGCAAGTAGGATCAGTTAAAAATGGAAGCAGAGTCGGGTCCAAGGCTTCGAAGCCACCCATCCAATGCGGCAATGGCGTGACCGCGTGAGCGTGATTGCTGACGCGGCACGCGGTGCGAGTGTCAACGGGTTGTGCTGTGCAGCTTGGGTCGATGCGTTCGAGCCAAACTCGCGTGCGCCTCCCAGTAAAAATCCCTTTTTTGAACTGCTGCTCCCATTCCCATCCCACGCCGGGAGGCCACGTCGTAGGGTTTTGCGAGCTCGGCTTGCTTCTCCCGGCGGCAAAGCGCAGGGAGCCGCGCCGCGAGGAGGAGGAAGAGGAGGTGGCGCCGTCGTCGCGGGTGTGGCCATGGAGATCGGGCAGTACCCGGCGGCGAGCGGCGCCTCCAAGGAGCACCAGAGGATCTACCAGGAGTGGTTCGCCTTCGCCGACGCAGGTCCGGCCCCTCACCCAGTCGATCTCTTGAACCCTCCACCCCCAATCCGTCTCGTCGCTTGCTTGCTGTTCGGTTGGTGATTCCCTTGTACTGATGGAGCGTGCGTGCTAATCGGCGCCGCGCCGCAGATGGCGACGGCCGCATCACGGGCCCCGACGCCATCAAGTTCTTCGGCATGTCCAAGCTCTCCCGCCCCGACCTCAAGCAGGTGCTGGTTCTTGATACGCTTTTCCAACCATATTCTTGTGCGCAGTTCGTGATCGATAGTGATACCGCCGTTGCGAAACTGTGTTGCGTCTCAAGGTCTGGGCTATCGCCGACTCCAAGCGGCAGGGGTACCTAGGTTTCGGCGAATTCGTGACGGCAATGCAGGTTCTTCTTGTCTATGCGATGTGTTTGATCACACCCTGCGCTGCTACCGGATGGCTTGGGTTATTGTTGACTAACAAAGTGTCGGGCTTGTTTGCTTCAACTGCAGCTCGTCTCTCTGGCGCAAGCAGGGAATGAGATCACTCAAGACAGCCTTAACCGTGATGGTTGTTGTTAGCCGCCAAATTTGCTCCCTTGATATTCTATTTTTATCCATTTTTGCTGCTAATCAGTTTGTGCTGCTTTCTCACAGATCTGAACACCTTGAATCCTCCAGTGATGGAGGGCTTGGACACGCTACTTGCGGTAAGTCTGTTATGTTTCAATGCCATGTTCATAAGTGCTTTATCCCACTGCTATATAAGAGCGACAATAACTGGTTTTCAGAAATCCAAGCATATGGTAAAGAGAGTCAATCCAGATAGTGATGGTAGGGAATGTACCCTTAAATAGAAGCCCTGGAATTACATGGGAAGTTATGCTGAGGAGCAATCTATGAATCAAACCATTTATATTTGTGCAGGGTTTCCTCAGACACAATCACCTTCGACAAACCAATGGTTCACCTCAAAATCATCAAAGAAGGTAGCAACATTTACTGTTTATAGGTTTCTTTTATTTTTGTTTGTTGCATCAAACATACTGCACACATGTACAATACTTCAAGCTCTTGCAAGATCATCAAGTTTAATTTTCAGCACATTCATTGTTGGAGAGCATACCATCTTGTTGTTTTAAATGAATAAATGAACTTGACTGTTTGCTTTTGAGCTATATAAATTTTTATTTATGAGACATGGGTCTCCATTTGGAACCTTTGGAAGGAAATGAATAGACATATTTTTCAACAATTAGACCTTCCTTCTAGGACAATAGTTGACAAAATCAAGGGGGATGTGAGGGGGTGGAGCATGGGGCTTCACGTTGTCCCAATGTAATATTTTTGGTCCTCCCCCTAGCTGTGGCTAGGCCCTTGTACAATGTAGAGATCCTGTTCATTTTTGGATTTTAATGTAGTTATCTTGCCTATATGATTTATTACCATTTTTTCCATGTTATGTTTCCTCCAAAACCTTATATTCCATGCAATACCATTTGCAAAGAGGCAGCATGTGAAGTCAAAATCCTACTAATTATGGCAACATATTGTTTCTTTAACTAACGTAAAAATGGAAATTTTGATGAAAATACTAAAATGCCTGAGTTTTTTTTAATCAAAGTCTTGATATTTAGCGATTATCCATTTGGGCTGATAATTACGAAAAGGTAACAAGTTCGAGTCATTTAAGATTTAGCTACTTCATCTATTACGTACATAACCAAATAGAACTTTTTGTGTTCATTGTTTTTCACTGAAAAACCTGGCTCACTTTGAAGCACTCCCTACTAATTTCAATCAGAGGTTGCATGTTAATGAGATTGAGCACAAGAGGATACACTTAGTTTGGCTAAAGTGAACCTTGATTATTGTACAGCATGTTTGTGACACACCACAAAACCCTTTGAATGCTATCTTTTATGAATTAAAATAGTCAGTTTTTTTTTTTTTGTTTCTGCTGTTCAATATTGAACAGGACATATCTGTGTCCTATAAAATTTTAAAAAATGGGCTTCTACGAACTACAAACAATTGCTGTCGAATGATACTGATTTGTTGAATGGAACACACATCGTTTATCCATACCTTGTTTGTGGTGTTTTTAATATACAGATACCTCTGACTGCTGTCACTTCTGTCATTGATGGCTTAAAAAGACTTTACATCGAAAAATTGAAGCCTTTGGAGGTTACATACAAATTCAATGATTTTGTCTCCCCGCCACTGGTAATATGTGTATTCTCATTATCTGGTTTCTGTACTAGTTAAAATGACTATTTTCTTGGGCGTTTATATTTCTTACTGTTGTTTTTCTTTGTGGTGTGATCTTCAAAGTATGCTAAATAATATTAACCCTTTTGCAGACAAATAGTGATTTTGATGCAAAGCCAATGGTTATGCTCTTAGGTCAATATTCTACAGGGAAAACAACTTTTATCAAGCATCTGCTAAGAACAAGCTATCCAGGTTTTGTCTTTACCGCATGTATTTCTGTAATTTCCCAGGTTAATTCAAATAAGATGCTACGTCACAATTGATCTTATTCATTTGCAGGCGCCCATATTGGACCAGAGCCAACAACCGACAGATTTGTTGTTGTCATGGTAAACTTTAGCATGAACTTAGGGTTGACACTTCAAATAATCATTATCTCCAGATTGATCTGATTTGTAAAGAAAGTGTTATCATAAAAATACAGATGAAAGAGTTGCCTTACCTTTTTATATTGATACATCGAATTTAATTTGTATTGAGCTTTATTTGATGATTGGCTGAAAGTTAATTTGATGTGCTCAACCTTTTTCTGAAGGCAAAGCACCATGTAAAAGTTATACTTTCCTTATGTTGCAAGACGCAGACCATGACAGACATATACTGGTTCCCTTATAACATATTGGCTTCACGTACTAAATAATCACGCAGTAGATACTATATGAAATCCTTGAGAAGTCAGGAATCTTTATACTCATAATAGGCCGTAGATAATAGGAGATAAAGGCAAAAGCTGAGCTAGATTGTCTATTCACTAGACACTAGGCCACTAATCTTCATGTCACAATATTCTTAGGTGATGGGTGAGATGCAAAATTGTCAGTCATCATTTTTTTAACACAACTAGCAAGAAGGGGAACCAATAAATTGTTCATATGTCAGTGATTGATTTGATTTCTGCTAGGTACCAAGAGGCTTAAATTTCACCATTGGTTGTGTGTTGATGACTTGTGAGGGCAGTGCCACTTATCTATTTTAATGTTCTTGTAGCACAGTGCCACATTGATTAGCAATTTAGCATTATGCGCCCTGTTTACATAGTATTTTCCTTAATGGCTGGATAGCTGAACTATGATATATTGTAGTAGGGTATGTGATTGTGATCTATGATGGCTGTTGATTTCTCAGGGCTTTTTTCCTAGCATATAAGAAGTGTAAACACACCCATCACTAATCAGGGCTGCTGGCTTTGAAGTGCATACATGCCTAGCTAATATATTAATGTGTGGTGCATTACCTATGTTTTTTCCTCTGTATGTTTATTATCTTTCTTCTTGTTACCAGTCAGGACCTGATGAGAGGACTATTCCTGGGAATACTGTAGCTGTGCAGGCAGACATGCCTTTTAGTGGTCTTACAACATTTGGAACTGCTTTTTTATCCAAATTTGAATGCTCTCAGATGCCACATCCAGTAAGATTAAATTTTGATGCATGTTAAGACATGTGGTTATATAAACTGATACATGACTTGTACCTTGAAGCTATTAGAACATATCACCTTTGTTGACACACCCGGTGTTCTTTCTGGTGAAAAACAACGGACACAACGTAGCTATGATTTCACTGGTGTCACATCATGGTTTGCTGCCAAGTGCGACCTTATTCTTCTTCTGTTTGATCCTCATAAGCTTGATATCAGTGATGAATTCAAACGTGTCATTGGATCATTACGTGGACATGATGACAAAATTCGTGTAGTGTTAAACAAGGCAGACCAAGTTGACACTCAACAGGTAATTTTTTCATAGTCCTCTTTCTGTATTTTGCATGTTGCTTTATTTTGCTGGATAATAGTTTTTTTTCCCTCATTGACCTGCAGCTTATGAGAGTGTATGGTGCATTAATGTGGTCACTTGGGAAAGTGTTGAATACCCCTGAGGTTTCACGTGTTTATATTGGGTAGCTTTTGATGCCCTTACCTTATTTGTTTCAATTGTTTCTTTGATATTCTTACACAGACTACAGATAATCTACAAATTACAATTCTGTCAATAATGTATATTAAATAATACTGAAAATCCTATAGATGTATTTGGTTCAAGTGTAGTGCTGAAGCTCACCCAATATTAGTGGTTTTTTAATAATTCTACTTAAAACAACAGTTTGCAAGTCTGGTGCTGGTGATGACATTTTATTTCCTCGGCATGTTATAACACTAAGCTTGTTTGCTAATTGATTTGCAGATCATTCAATGACAAACCAGTAAATGAATCAGCTATTGGTCCACTCGGAAAAGAACTATTTGAGAGAGAGCAAGATGATCTCCTTTCCGATCTAAAAGATATACCAAAGAAAGCTTGTGACCGTCGGGTTAGTTTTTTTCTGCTTGGATTTTTGATTCCTGGATTCACAAATTAATACTGTTCTGTATTTGCAGATTAATGAATTTGTGAAACGTGCTAGAGCTGCCAAGATTCATGCTTACATAATTGGCCATCTTAAGAAGGAGATGCCTACGATGATGGGCAAAGCTAAAGCTCAACAGCGACTTATTGACAATTTGGAAGATGAGTTTGCAAAGGTATGCTGACAGTGTAACTTTCAGTCAATCTAGGACCAATTTACAAGCCACAGTGACCTTTGCTTCTGTTAGAATACAACCTTATGTTCAGCAGATTGTCCAGGTGCACTTTTTTGGTGTCTTTTCTATCTTGGCATCATGCCGTGCTACTTGCCTAGTAACACTTCTAATTTTATTTTGCTACTTTTAGAAGTTTAGCAGTAGTGGCAGTATAAGCTGATTGTGGTTTGTTGACTACCCAAATTCAGCGCTCTTATATATCTGCCACACAATACATTTGAACTATTCTAGTGTATCTTCCTTGTGTAACTTCCATGCTGACTAATAGCTGTTGTTTTGTGGGTCAGGTACAAAGGGAGCATCATCTTCCTGCTGGGGATTTCCCTTACGTCGAGCACTTTAGAGATGTCTTGAATGGGTACAGCATTGACAAATTTGAGAAAATCAAACCCAAGATGATCCAGTCGGTGGATGATATGCTTGGATATGACATTCCAGAGCTCCTTAAGAACTTCAGGAACCCATACGAGTGAATGGACATCATCTGTGTTGAGGGATGAGATGATTCTGGTTTGCACCAGGATGGGAGGAACACGCAGAGGGACGCTGCCTTCCATAGCCGTCGATTGTCAGGCGGCAGAAATTGTTTTGAACGTGTGGTTCAGGGTCTTGTGAGGCGTCTGCTGCCATACTCTTTCCATTGTTGTATACATGTAGGCTGTGAGAAATGGAGAGCCATTGCTCATAGTTTCACTTGATGGAGTTCAATGCAAAACTAATACAATACTACTTGCATTAGTTTATTCGAATCAGTGTTTATTCGTGATGGGGAACGAGCAGCTTGATAATGGCATCCTGTCAATTTACAACCAAGGAAGGATATTGGACCAAAGTGTGACGTCGCGTTGTCTTGAAGTCGCCCCACGTCTTGTTGTTATATGTGCGAGTGTCTCCTGCTGCCCGATGGCACTGCAAAGCCCATATGTCTACCTCATGTCCTCATCTACAGAGTACAGACGTTTCTCCACAACCTGCAGGCGCTTGTCCAAAACTAACTGCCGCCAAAATACGAATATGTCATTAGCACCCTGTACATCACGACCCTTGAGAAATTTTAGCAGCAAACATGTAAAATATGTTTTGATATGCAACAGGCTCCTTCGCAGTTGCAAGTCCGATCCAGTTTAACAAACCAAAAGGGTTTCGAGACCTACTCGAACTATCGTGGAGGCAATCATTTAACCTAGTGCAATGATCTTAAGTGATAAGCCAACGAGAATGAACATATTAGTTGAACGAATAAACAGCTAAATGTTAAACTGGACTTCAGGTGACTCTTCAATCTGCTCTTCAAAATTAGTTCAAACTTGAAAATATGATTTTTATGATAGAAAAAAAACAATTTAAGTTTCTAACCAAGTCTAAGCCGATCTAAATATGGTGTGTGTATCAACCATACAAGTTAGACTATCAAGCATGTTGTGTACGAGTCAAATTTCAGTTGTGTCCTGATCGAGGACACCGAAATAAATAAGGTTTCAATCCTCTAGTACACAACGTCTATTATATAAAGGACAGGGGGTCAAGCCGACCAGATTATTCCAACTTCTAACGCGAGCCTACGCTAAGGCCTGGTTCTTTTCAGCGTATCGTTGCGTTTGCGTATTACTGTAGCAAATTTGAGAGCCCTCAAAATAAGGTCTAAAGATTTAAAAAAATAATAAAAAAATAGTTTTAGAATCTTTGGAACGGCTACTAAAAGTCATGAAAAAATCGTCGCAAATTATGACAACATGTAGGCTATATAAAAATAACAAAATTTGCTACAGTAATACGCAACGGTACGATACGCTGAAAAGAACAAGGCCTAAGTCACGGTTACCTAAACCGTAAACCACTTAAGCCCTAAGAAATGTCATGGCTGTGGCGTTGGAGGACTGGGAAGGACTGACGCCGACGATCGAGCTGCTAACATACGTCTCTCTATGACCGCTGCGGTTTTACAGCATCGTCTCTTCATCAAGCGTGCTAAACTAAGATTAAAACTAACAAAGCATTCATTTTACTTATTGCCATGATTTGGTCGGTAAGGCAATGAGCATTACCGCACTTTTTTTTTTGTTAGCCACTCACCAACGGTTTAACATTTAACAATCGCATAAAACAATGTGATGCGTGTATAGGTATGATGGACATGATTATGTGAAAGTGCACGAGGAAAACAGTTTAAATTGCTAAATTTGATGGACATGATGCTGTATTTTTAATGGTGCCTTTTTTTACAACCTTTTATGGTCAACACTATGTTTCTAGTTTAAAACAAAGTAAATGAAAAAGTTAAAGAAATAGCACCACTAAATCGAAGATGCTATTAGCATCTGCATCCGACCCTCTATTCTCACACTCTATTTCGCTATTAGCCACTCACTCTATTATTCTCTCTAAATTTTCTTCATATTTTACACTGCACTCTAAAAGATTGCTTCTCTCCATCATCCACTCTATCTAAAAGTACAGCATTTTAGAATGACCGCTAGGGATGCTCACCAAGCCGACAACATCCCCAAGCCCGGAAGTCAAACGCAGCCTGGCGCCGGCGCGAGACGGGGCCCGGACCGTCGCCGACGCCGATGCCCAAACGATCGCGAACGTGCCCAAGAAAACCGCGGAAAAACACAGGCGACGAGACGAGCCGAGCGGGTCCAGTTCCAACCCAACCCGCCCCCGTTCCGCGTGGATTCCCCACCAAATTCCCCCAACCCGCCGGCTCGACGGCTTCGCGAACGCCCCCTCCTCCCCGTCGCCGTCCGGCACCAACCCAACCCAACCCAACCCAACCCAACCATTGATAGCATAGCCCACCTCACCTCCCCTCCGCACCCGCAGTTTCGTGCACCGCACTTCACCCACCTACCTCTCGCCGCCCCCTCAAAAACTATCCACCTGCAGCGAGCGAGGGGGTTCCTTCCGCCTCGGCGACGACTGCGATCGATTCGGAGCGAGGGGGCCGCAGCGCAGCGGCGCCGACCAGATCCGGCCGCCGCGCGGGGGCGGGGCGACCATGATGAAGTCGCTGCTGCCGCAGAGCCAGCTGCGGCGGAGCTCGGCGGCCGCGTCGGCGGCGAGGTCCTCGTCGGGGGACGGGGCGGCGTCCGACGGCGCCGGCGCCGGGGGGCGGGTGCCCGCGGCGTCCACGTTCTGGTTCCTGCTGCACGCGCTCTGCTGCCTCATCTCGCTCTTCCTCGGCTTCCGCTTCTCTAGGCTGCTCTTCTTCCTGCTCTTCTCCTCCACCGCGCTCTACTCCTCCACCTCCTCCTCCTCCTCCTCCGCCGTCCTGCGGGCCACCACCACCACCACTACGACCACGACGACGACCACCACCACCACCAACACCTTCACGCTGTCCTTCGCCGCCGCCTCGAATCCTCCCCCGGCCTTCCCGGCGAACCACACTGCCCTGGACGCCGCGGTGGCGGCGGCGGCGGGGTCTTCCGGAAACACGCAGAGCCACGTCGTGGTGGGGCGGCACGGGATTCGGATTCGGCCGTGGCCGCACCCAGACCCGGTGGAGGTCATGCGCGCGCACCGGATCATGGAGCGCGTGCAGGAGGAGCAGCGCCGGTGGTACGGCGTCAAGGAGCCGCGCCAGGTGCTCGTCGTCACTCCGACCTACTCCCGCGCGTTCCAGGCGCTACACCTCACCGGTCTCCTCCACTCCCTCCGCAACGTGCCCTACCCGCTCACCTGGATGGTCGTCGAGGCAGGCGGCGTCACCAACGCCACCGCGTCCCTCCTTGCACGCTCCGGCCTAACCTTCGTCCACGTCCCCTTCCCAGACCGCATGCCCCATGACTGGGCTGACCGCCACGCCACCGAGAACCGGATGCGGCTCCACGCCCTACGGTAAGTATACTTTTCTACTCCCCCACAGCTATCAATGCTCGTTCCTCAATCCCTTGTATGGTACAAAATACGAGTGAGGCGACTAATGAAGGATCTGTTTGCTTGTGCAGTGTGATCCGGGAGAGGAAAATGGATGGCGTAGTTGTGTTTGCGGATGACAGCAACGTGCATAGCATGGAGCTCTTCGATGAGGTGCAGAAGGTTCAGTGGATGGGAGCGGTGTCCGTGGGTATCCTTGCGCATACAGGAACAGCAGAACAGCCACACCTTAGCAAAGAGGACAAGCAGAATATGCCTCTTCCGGTTCAGGGCCCTGCCTGCAACTCCTCTGGGCAGCTGGCTGGCTGGCACACATTTAACTCATTGCCGTTTGCTGGGAAGACTGCCACGATGGTTGGTGAGGCTGCACCGGTGCTACCGAGGGGTTTGGAGTGGGCTGGGTTTGTGTTGAACTCCAGGATGCTGTGGAAGGAAGCAGAGGGGAAGCCTGATTGGGCAAAGGACCTTGATGCTGTGGGTGAGAATGGAGAGGAGATTGAGAACCCCCTTTCTCTTTTGAATGATCCATCCTTTGTTGAACCATTGGGGAACTGCGGGAAGAAGGTATTGCTGTGGTGGCTTCGTGTCGAAGCCCGGGCTGACAGCAAGTTTCCACAGGGGTGAGATTTATTTTGAACCTTGCCATCATGTATTTATGTCACCATGGCCATTATAAATTACCCTGTTACATTAATGGAGAAGTTTACCATGTTTTGTATACCTCCCTAATACTTGAACATTGCATGAAACCACATTCTTAAGTTAAAGAGAATCCGTTCTGCTAGTTATCCCAGTCTAATTTGGTTTTAGCCACAGTATTTTCAGGGGACACTAACACTTGGACCTAACTATATAATAGTTACACAACAACACAGCTTCATCACATAATGAATCTATTAATGGTACTTCCGCATTTAATATGGTTGTGTTGAGCTATGGCTTGTGGGTGGTGCCAGATCTCATTATGTGTGGATTTTCATTACAATTCAGTAATAATATAGTTCGTACTGTTCAGTTACTTAGCCAGTTTGATTTAAGAGTTCCATCCTCAAGATCTCTTGTGTGTTGTAGTACTGGTAAGTGGTAGTCACTGGGTTTGGAGCGCTCTGTACACCTGTGAGTTTGTCGTCCATGGATTCATTTTTATATAAGTTCCTAAAGTTTTCACATTTAATCCTGGTTTGTAAAAGACTCCAGATGCTCTTCTACAATCAGTCCACAGGCTATCTTGCTTTCATTTCTCTCAAATGGAATAGAGGCTCTTTTCTTTTAGTTAATGTTTCTGTTACATTGATTGCTGTGCCACTATAAATTATTAAATTTGCATTTCCATTTTAGTGAAGGGGCTCAAGTTACATAGTACAATAAGTAGGTCACACCGATTGATCCACCAAATAGTTATCAAGTTAATGCAGGTCACGCCGACCGTTCTACCAAGTAGTTGTCGTTATGTGTGTTTTGCACATCCTAGACACTCAAGACAACCACCAATTCTTCGGTGCATATTAAAGCCAGTGTAGGATTAGGTAGTGGTATTTAATTACCGTCGGTCTATTATTATGAAAATATTGTCCTCTTCTGCTAACATGGTGCCACATGGCATTGTTATGGCACAGAGTTCCAATATATCGTTATGAACTGAAGTTTTAAATCTGATATTTCGCTTGCTATATAACATTTAAACCACTTGCATGATTGAAGACTGAATCTTCAAATCACTTGAATAACTAAAGGACTGGGTTCTCATGCAAGAAAAGTGTTATCCAAAATCTTGTGCAATTGAGACCTTCCTGAATCCTGACGGTCATGGGAAACTTGAGCAGTAAAAGGCTAGGGATGCAAATGGGCCGGCCCTAGGGACACCCTAGTACATTTGAAATGAACTAAAAGCCCACCTTTCCAATTTTCTATACAAACAAATGAACTAGAGAGGGCCAAAGGGTACCTTTGGGTCGGCCCTTTTGCATCCATATAAAAGGCCTTGACAAAAACTGTTACTTTTATTGGTCAACAAAAAGAGGCAAAACCATAGTTTCTGCTAACCTGGCAAGTGTGATTATCAGATATTTAATTGATTGCACATATGCCCCATTGTATTCTTAGCTATTGATCTTTTCCTTTTTTTAGCTGCAACTTATTTTCCCTTCTGCAGGTGGGTAATTGAGCCACCTCTGGATGTCGTCGTTCCTGCGAAGCGCACCCCATGGCCTGAAACCACCGTTGAGCTTACACCTGAATTGCTGGACACCAAGCAAGACCCAGAGGACCGGCGGTTATCAAGGTCCTACAAATCATCTCGGTCCCGAAGCACCACGAAACGGAAGGGTGACCTTCATGGGCAAGAGAACTGAGACAGAGAATAAACAGACCCTGTAATGTATATCTTAATTATCTTACATCCGCAAAAACTACACTAGGAGGCATATCCCAGTTGACCTGGTGGGTGTTGTGTTTATTTTTTTCCCTGATGTTTAGCTCCTGCTGAAAGGATATGTCTTCGGTAGAAGACTCTTTTTTTTTTTTTCTATTTCGTAGTTGTATTTGTTGTTGTAATATACACTGCAATCTGCCTGAGAGGAAATGGTGACTGAATTCTGGATGTGATATATGCTTTCTGAATGAGGGTTTCACGTTCCCACATGCTACGGTATCATGTTATGGTGTTTCTACCACTCTTGCCAGTTAAATCACTCTAGTTTTTCTTCGTCGTGCTGAAAACTTGTCGACGGAACTGTGGTTATGGATGCGTTTGGGGCTTCGTATTCCCATTTGGGGAAGGTGCTCGTTTCTAAAGAGCGTTTGAATGGAAAGAGCACCATTGTTGTAGGTTATATTCGTGTTTCTTCTTGTTTCGTAGAACAGAAGTACAGAACAAGTGTTGTTTTGCCCGTAGAATTTCCGTGAAGAACCCATGTTTTATATGGTGCCTTGGCATTTATTTTTTGATCAAAGCCTGGGCATTTAGAGTGTTTCTAAATGCTCCGCGTTGATTGTCAGGTGCTAGATGAGCAAATGCTTTTGCCAAATCACAAGCTGTCCGCGCTTGATGGTGAGACCTTACGGCTGGCTCCATGGTGGGAGTTGGTTGACGTATTCGATTTGCAATATATTATTATTTTTAAACTTACTTTATGAAATTGCTAGGCACGCTTTATCTGGTTTTGACAATTTTGCCACACCTTTTTCATGCGAAACTCAGTATGCGTGGCAAATTGTGATGAACCGCACTCTTTTATGAAATAAATGGATACCTGGCAAATTGCGATAAACCAACTTTAGTTTTTTTTAGAACAAGTTTTTTTTTATTCCATCTAACTAACTTCGGCTGTGGCAAAGACATCTACTGATCTGTCGCAGGCACGTGGTGTCGTCGACTGCTCTGGCCTGCCCGGCTGGGCCGTATATTGGGCTGAACTGGCCTATAATATGTTGGGCCTTTCTGAGCTTACTAAATTGCAGCCCATTTGAATCTTCTTCCGCGAACAAGACGAGGGCGGGAGGCAGCTTCTCCGAGAAGGAAGCACTGGAGGTGGAGGGTGAAGGCGAGAAGGGAGGAAGCGGCAGCGAGCAGCGTCAATGGCGCTCGAATCTGACGGCGAGCCTAGCTCGAAGAGGCGGCGGCTGGACGACGACGAAGGGGAGCGCGGACTGCATCTCACAGCAGCTGCCCAAGGCTGCGCTGCTGCGCGCATCCTGAGGTCCCTGCCCCTCACATCGGCCATCCGATCCGCACGGGCGCGCTCTCCACCGCGTGGCCGCGCTCTGGCGCCGCCGCTGGCCGCCACCCTCATCCCTCCGCCTCCGCCTCCGCGTCTCGGGCCGCGACACCACGGAGCGGCTCGTAGTCGTCGCGCCGCTGGGGCACCACGCCTGCCTCCACCGCGTCTCGCAGCGCGGCACACCGGAGCGGCTCCTCGCGTCGCTGGAGCTCCGCGGCACGCGCCGCGTCGACCGCTTCTCCCTCACCTTTTTTCCGCGAGGGCGATCTCGAGCGCGCCGACTTCCACCGCTTCCTCAACTACGCCGCCGCCTGCACCGCCGACGCCGAGGACCTCTCATCCACTTCGTCTACCATGACCGAGTTCCGTTTCAACGACGTTGATCGGCATGTTCACCTTCCGCTTCCCGCAGGCCAGGCCCCTCCTGGCGCGCGTCTCCCTCCGCGTCGTCACCGTCAATCTCCCCCTCGGCGGCGCCGCCCGCCCCTTCTCCGCCCTCGCAGCCATCCACCTCCATTCCGTCGAGGCCTTGGACGTACGGCTCCGTCCGCAACCCCGTCGCCGCGTGCCCCCGCCTCCACACCCTTGACCTGCGTGACTGCCGCGGCAGCAGCGCCTTCTAGGGGTGAAAACGGGTCGGGTACAACCCGCCGGTACCCGACCCGAAACAAAAGCGGTAACAAAACGGTAAGAAACTTTGATACCCGTCGGATACGGGTTCGGATTAGGGTACTACCCGAATTTTTTCTTCCGAGTACGAGTCAGATACAAGACACGAGCTACCCGAGAAATACAGGTCGGTTTCATGTATCCATTAGGTACAAAAATTCGGATACCCGCATTGGAGCCGCCTTGCCGCCAAGCGACGTCCGCGTCGGAAAACTCCTGCCTCCGAGCGTCGTCCGCCGCCTCACCGCAGCGCATCGTCCGTCGGGCTCTGGTGGAGGAGAAGGGGCGCAGCGGATCCGGAGGTGGCGGACCTCCCGGGGCAACTCTCCCGACGGCGGCGGCTGATCCCGATCAGGGAGGCGAAGGGGCGGTGACGTAGTGGAGGCCGACGCGGTGGAGTAGGCGGCGGGAGCGGCAGATCCTGAGGTGGCGGACCTCTCGGCCACGGTGGCAGCCCTCCAGGCGGCGGTGGATCCCGCCGAGAGGCGGAGGGCGACAACGCGGTGGAGGCGGCGGGGGCCGGCGACGTGTGCCCACGGCGATGCCGCGGTGGAGCCGACAGCGGCGCAATTGAGGCACGGCAGGGCTGCGCCCATGGAAAAAGGAAGATGCAGAGGCATGAGGATGGGGGAGATCACCGAGCAACGAGGTTGCTTTTCTGATAAAGTCATTAGGGTATGCTTGTGGTGGTAGAAAACACGTGTGCAGCGTACCAACAATAGGATGGCCTGATTGACGTATAGAGCTAAAAATCATCGTTATAAGATGGTGAAATGTCGTTATAAGACAGTGAAACATTTTATGAGCTTGGAATTTTTTATTTTAATATAACTCCGATAATTTGGACTAGCAATGACAATCCAACTAATTTGATTATGTGTTATTTTATTTTTATTGCATATTGAATCTTACATAATTTATATATAACCCGACTATATCCAGTAACCGATTTTGACCCGTCCGTATAATATCCGATACCCGTTTTCTACCCGACCGCAAATATCCGTAACCGTAACCGTATCCGACCCGATTTTAAGCCAGCCGTATCCGATCCGATACCCGAAAAAATATATTAGTGTAGGATACGATATGTTCTTCTACCCGACCGTATCCAACCCATTTTCACCCGTAGCGCCTTCGGCATCGTCGACGTGCGGCCCGCGAGGGCGAGCCTGCACGAGAAGCCTCACTGTCGTCCGTCGCGAGGTGCCGGACGACGGTGCGACGTGGTCAAGAATTTGTTCGCCGGCACGTACGACTGGCCTTCGCTCCTTCCGCTACAGCGGCCACTGTCGCATCAAGCCCTCCTGCATCCCACGCAGGTTGAGACCAATTGAAGATCCTTAATTGTAACCCTTAAAAAAGGAGCATGCTATCAAAAACATCTCCTGGACCTCCTGTTTCATTCGAATCCAGTGATCGATCCACCGCTGGAAATAGAATTGCCCACCGACACTGTGTTTCTTCAGATGCTGATACGTTCTGTTTCTTTCTCTCATCTTTTTTAATGGTGACACAACACTGCACACACCACCACGCAAGTGCCCACCAATACTGTGTTACATGGGGCTCATTGTCACTTTTATTTGTTTCATTTCATTTCATGAATTCTTCTGGCCTCTTGGGGCAATCCATCAAACAACATCATGTTTTATCGAGCTGTTTCATGGAGTCAAATGTTGGGTGTGTCCATGTAATAGCTAAGCATGCACACTACTTGAAGTACAGTTTTGCCTTCCTTCCGCAGCAACACAGGTTCCCAAGCTTGCAGTAGCTGTGCTGCCCGTTGTATCCATGGTCTCCGCAGTACTGTCGGCACGCATCGGTTTTGCAGTTCGGCCAAGTGAGGCATGTAGGCGCTGCATCCAGACCATCTGCTCACAATGCAAATTAAACACGGTTACCACTTACCAGATAGTGTGTATAAATCAAGGGCCTCTTTGATTTGCATATCTCTGAAACACACAGGACTGGGATAAGTAATTTGTGGCATAGTTCCTGTGTAGTTTTTGAGAAGCTAGCTCGATGAGGTGAAGCTACCTAGCTAGTCCATTTCTTTTGCTGTTGCTCTTACGCCCGGTTTGATGCCTTAACAATGTTCATCTTGATGGTGTTTTATGCGGATGCATGAGCAAAATTGTGAATGTTGATACTTCTTTCCATTTTGCTTGTATGACTCATAGATCAACTAATAGACTTGCTTAAGAAATATATCTGCATTTATATTCGTATCCGAATCTAATTATCCGCATTTGTATCTATATACATATGTCCAGCTATCTGGATCCGCAACAATTATCCGACTTATCAGACATGCAAATATAGTATATATGCACTCCTATCATACGAAATGCTATTTTATATGCACTATTTGTGGGTATTTAACTAATTTATATGCATTATTATCCAAATTAGTTGGATGGGTATCTATCTATTATATATATAAAGGAGGAGAAAAAGAAGCCACCACATTCGTCCACATCATTCAAATTATTTCAGCCGTTCAATCAACGGTGGGACCAAATTGTAACGGCCAAGATCAATCAAACAAATTCTCACATAAATCAAGAAAAAATATAAGATCTATGCCGTTGATTTTGTGGGGCCGGATTATAACGGCTTAGATTAAAAGAAGAATGTTAGAAATTTGGATTAAATACTAAAGATGATATAATATGGTTGTTTTATATGTTCAATCAACTGTGGGACCAAATTATAACGGGATAGATTAATCAAAGAAAAAATAAAAGATATATGCGGCTTAGATTAAAAGAAAATATTAGAAATTCATATTAAATAGTAAAGCTGATATAATATATTAGAGATAAACTCTAAATCCGATCTAATATGTTAGAGATAGATTATGAGTTAGATATAAATACTATATACCAAAACAAATCAAGCCGCGCAAACGCGCGGGCAACCTCGCTCGTTTATAATTAATGCAATGTGAATTCATAGTTCTTTAGATTAAATAGTATATTGTGATAACTAAATATGGCACGCATGAGTGATATGCGAACTCGAGAATATCTGATTATGTGTTCTTATTCGATAACAACTAAATCTGATTCATATCCAAATATAGGAAATCTGAATTTCATTTTTCCGTTTTATAAGAACGGTTGACCACTATTCGATCCGTCCGTATATAAGTATTAGGGACAAAGGATCATCCGGTTCATTCCTACCAAAGTAGGGAAATCCCCATGGACCTTGAAGACCGGCGCCACTGATGTACCTTAATTTCATCGTCAGGCCATGGCTAACATATGTCTGGTAAAAGAGTACCAAGATCTTAATCCTTGTAGGAGTAGATATTCAGATGCTAAAATTGCAATGGTAAAATCGATACCATGTGAAATTTGTGCATAAGAATAATAAAGCTATGCAATTTTTTTAAGGATTATGCATATTGTCCCCAACACCTACGCATAAGAATGCACACCAGCCACGGATGAATTGATACGTTAGACACAAAATCAGTCAATTTAGTATATATGCAAATTAATGTGGATCAGCTTCAACATTTCAAATGGATTACATAGATGACGAGAAGGAGGGAGAAATAGGTTGAGCTCAGGTGTAAAAATGAATATACCAGAGTGTCTCCCTGTTGCATCACATGAATTGAAAGCTGTAGCCATAATCAGAAGAGTTGCCAAACAAAGAACTATTGCGCTACTTTTGACAGGCGCCATGAGGAGATGCTAGCTATATAATTTTTTCTTCTACAACTATTTGTATGGTTGATCTGTCACGTAACAATTAATGTTCTTTTCTTATTATGGTGTTTATATAGAGACACAAATCAATGTAACATTAACTCCTCCGTTTTTATCCTTAACACAAATTAATGTTTCCAGCTCCCTTTACATAAATGTGCTAGCCAGTATTATTTCCTTATATTTCTCGTGGTGTTTATATAGAGACACTAGTTTGCAAATCTTTGAGCATTAATTCTTAGGATATGTATGTCCATTTTCATTAATGTTTCCCTCCATTTTCGTATGCTAGCCGGAGTTAATTAATAATCTTTGAGGTAAGGAGGCTCCTTCCCCTTTGAGGTAAGGAGGTATATAATCTTCGAGCTTAGATTTGGTGATGTGCTTGCATCAAACGTTAGTGGCTCCTGTTGAGGAACCACGCCCGAGCACGGCCCGGCCTTGGGCCCGGCACTGCTATGGGGTGGGACCCACTTGGATGGACCAGTCGAAACCCTAGCACCAAGCATAAATAGGAGATGTTTCAATCTATTATGTATCCCTAAGAAAAGCAACAAAGAATCCTTTCTCTCCTACATCTATGCGTTCAACTGTGATTGTTCTTCGTCGTCTACGATCTACGCACTGCTAGTCAACCTCGGACTACACCCGGTAGCGTGGTTGTCTAACACGTTATCAGCACGAAGCTCTAACGAACGACGCCGGAGATCGGTCGCCGACGAACTGCATCTAATCTTCGTCCCCTTCGACGGCCTAGTTGGGACCCGTTGATCTATCCTACGCGATAGTTCGTGCATTCCGTCTTTGCCGCAAGAATCGAAGGTATAGATCGGTTTTTACCGCGGGTTCCCGTTTGAATCTGTTAAGCAATTGCTTGGATCTCGTAGATCCCGTTGAATTTAACCGCCAGTTCTTTGGATCGGCGACGAACGCATGCAAAGAATTGAAAAGAAGGCCGCGCATGTGCGCCGGCGCCGTTGAAGAAAGCCGCGCCGTGCCGTACTGCGCCAAGGCCCGAAAAACCGTTGCGCCGCCCGGCTGCGCCGCCATGCATGCCACCACGCATCCATTGCGC
Organism: Raddia guianensis; assembly: GCA_036346415.1. NCBI lineage: Eukaryota > Viridiplantae > Streptophyta > Magnoliopsida > Poales > Poaceae > Raddia > Raddia guianensis. Next base: position 2,980,754 of record CM070539.1, on the reverse strand, counting down.
AGTTGCGCCTGCGCCGCGCCCGCCAAGCGCGCCATGTAAGGTGGCCATAGCCGCCGACAAGCGCCACAAGACTTGCGCTTTCTGCCGTGCATGCGCCAAGCGCCGACGACGCCTTGCTTGCCGCACCCACGCCTTGAACTGCGGTCAGCGAGCACGCACGCCGCGTCGGCCTTGGCGGCGGCTAGGGGAAACCCTATCCGCCCCTTGCTTGCAGGGCGAGTGGGCCATTATTGACGTCAAATAAACACCAATTTTATACGTTATCATATTCCGGAATTTCGGCTTTTTGAGGGAAAATCAAGGTTTATACTAACATTTTATTTATTCTAATAAAATTCCATAAGTTTTGGTGAGCTTTGGGTCTATATGTGCAAAACAGGACAAACCAGAGTCACACTGGACACAAAGCCAGGCCGGCCGGCCGACCTGGCCACGTCACCGATCCAGCTCTGTTTTCTTCCCAGCGGCATAAAAACACAAGATGAAGATATCTAGACCATCCACTGCCGTCGGTTTGATCGAATGGATACGGTTGCTTCATAAATGAGTATAGGATTCCTTTGGATTCCTTTCTTGTACAAGTCCAATTGATCCACCGGCTCAAGGGGTTAATCTACACCATCAAGGGAGCATCCTAGACGAAATCTGCGACCGAGAGGTGAAGAAAGTGGGTCGACCGACCCACTCTTGAGCCCTCTCGGGTTCCCCTTTGGAGGAGGGATAGATGACACGTGTCCCTACACGTGGAGCACCCCAGTTGGCCGCGTAGCACTATAAATAGACCCCCCTCTTCTCACTTGTAAAACAACACACAACACTTCCACATTTTCATTCCACTTAGTAGAGTAGCTCTTAGTTAGTAGAAGTTAGGAGTTAGAGTCAAGTCGAACTGACGTTCGGAGTTCCGGAAGTGTCTTTGGGAATTCGGGTAATAGCTCTTATACCCTTTCCTAATTGTTTCAAATAGTGAGATCATTTCATTCATTGCTATAGTGTTGAACTTTATTTGAGCTGAGTATATCTACATAAATGAGTTGTGTAGATTTGTCTTACCGGTAGCTTATATTCGTCTGGAATCAGTTTAGGTTCTCACTCATATATTGTTAGAGTCAGGCATTGAAACTAGATCAACTTCTTTTAGTACTGAGAAAGATTGACTAAAAATAGTCCAGACGTGGTGTCTGAGGCTAGGACTAACTCGGTTTACACCCGGGCCCACGTATATGTGGTAGGTGGTAGGTGGTGACAGCCCTATCCATCCGTAGATACTAAGTATCTCGTGCATAACCCATAGCGTCCGGCTTTGAACCAGTAGAGCCAAATCGGAACGATCATAACCATTCGGGATTCCAATTCAGGATAGCGGGTGGTAGTGAGTGTCCGAGCTCCGACGACGAATATTAAGTGAACCACTATTAGAATACCTTAAGCCCGCTCAATTAAACTGAATCACACGACTTTGTGAACTTATTAAACTTGTCTCATTGTTCTCCCAACTGTCTATCTAGCTAGTGTAGCTTTCTCTGTATTTGTGTGATTATTTATCGTGTGTGTGTCCCGGTCTATTCATTTAACTGGCATGACCCTGCAGTTGGCGGATCAATCGATCCGCCATCCAATTAGAGTCGCGGAGAACATACCAGTGAAAATTCGAAATTTTCTGGTACCCATGAATTTCATGGTGCTGAACATGGAAGTAGACACCAAGACGTCCCTCATTCTTGGAAGGCCATTCTTGAGCACGGCGAATGCGACGATTGATGTTGGTGCAGGAGAAATTCAGCTCAATATTAACGGCCGAGATGAAACATTCAAATTCAGGCCAAGAGCTAAACAATGCTCACAGGTACGCACATTTCATGGTAAAAATGCTAAATCTGTGCAGGAGGAAACAAGGGCTATACCAAAACCTCAGGTGGATAGCCTCATTGCTGTGATGATGAGTACCCTCCGATTGTTGGACGAGCCATTGCATCGTCCATATTGAAAGGGGAAGGAGAACAAGGGGAATCCAAGCCCCGTCGGAAGAAACATGCGGTCGAGAAGTTGGAGCCGCAAGAGAAGATCAACGTCACTCAAAAATCTCAGATCAAACAAGTGTGGCGTAAGAAAAAAATTCAACCTGCCGCAGCAACATCGGCTGCGGAACTAATTCAAGATAACTGAAGGTTGAATATGCAGGCCAATTCGTCGACCGCGAAAACAAAAATTCGAGCCCTCACCGGGAGGTAAGCCGGAAGTTTATCTTGCATTCATATTTATTTTTCATGCATTTTCCACTACATATTAAATTTTTACCATGCATTTATCCTGCCTATAAAAAAATAAATTGATGAAAAAGTGGGGCCGGCCGACCCACTAAATTCTGCCAACCACCCTATGTGGGTGGGTCTTTTTCACCTCATTTCCACCACTCATTTTCCACTACACCCACCACTCTATCCATATAGGCACTAGGTAGGATAATTTGTCTCCCTTAATCATGCATTTAATCCCATGTTTATCACTAATCATGTATTAAGAAAATCTATAAATACGGGAGTGACCTGCAGGTTGAGATCACATCCCTGCGGTGATTGCATGATCTCGCCTGCAGCTCTCCTCTGCACTGCATATTTGCATTGCATAGTTGCGTCTCAGTGAATTCAGCGGGACTTGGTTTGATCCGTGTCGGGGATAAAATCACGGCCCATTGCCATGACCCACTCCCCGACGGCCCAATCGAACAACCTACTAGGGCTTAGTTCCCTGGAAGGTTCTATCAGGCCCATGAGCATCCTGCCGAACAGCTTTCTGGCTGGCATGGTACGTAACGGCCTAGGATTCGTGTTTGAGTCCGACTCGAACAAGAGTTCTGCACGGCTACGTGAAGACCCGGACGTTGGTTTCCCGGATTGGAGCAGACGTCGTGATCCCCAAGAATCGGAGTATACCTTATTTATCGTGGGATATATTTGGCATGGTATGAGTTCGTTACGATCTCGTAGTTAGTCTGGCCCGATTATCTCTCGGTAGGTCGGTTTGCTTAGCACTATATAAACAGGGCCCCTACGGCGTGTAGAGGGGCCAAGCACCATTGTATTGTCGCATACTACTCGCCGAGATCTGTCTGTCTCGTCGAGTTCCACCTTGTAATCCTATTTGATATAAAGAAAGGCTGGACGTAGGGCTATTATCTCCCCTGAGAGGTCTGAACCAGGATAAAAATCCGTGTCTCCCTTTTCGTCGTTGATTGCTGTTCGTTCTGTTCGGCATGTCTCCTATCTCCCCTTTCTCAAGAACCTCAGTTGACTTGAGATCGATATCTCAACCGTCGACAGTCCGCGCTTCACTTCTCATTGTCTTCGGCAGTTCATCTCTTGGCTCTTCATCATTCTCACCTTTCTCCTCTTCTTCGCCGGAGATAACATCCTCATCCCCTACAGTGTTAGTTTGCGGCGGGTCTCTGGTGGTTTTACCCGATCGGGTAGTTACTAAACATGAGGCGACTTGGGAATTGGAGTCCCTTATGTGAGAAAAGTATCTAGAACTATTTACTTCAGGTATGGTTACGGTTTTATTTGAATTGTTATAACGTAGAAGCGAGTGAGAATTGGAGGACGAATTCTGTTAAGGGGTAGAATATAGCAGCCCGTTGAGGCCCGTGGTCCAAGCCTGGCCCACTAAGGGTGTTTAAGCAGTTGGGGCTTGGGGGAGGGGGTAGGGCTAGACGAGAAGATCGGGCTCAACAAGCTACTCGAAATCGGATTAAAATCGGTTTAGGATTGGATCGAGATCCAAGGGAAAATGAGCCGAGCTCGAGTCCATGTCGAGCCGAGTTCGAGCTACTTGCGAGCTGCTCGGTGAGCTCAATCGAGCCTGTATTAATGAATGAACACCCCTAGCCCACAGGCCACAGACAACTGACCACAGTACAAGGCAAGGCCCAGTTAGGCTCGATGCAGCCCAATCGGCGAGAGATACAGTCATACAAGGCACTCTGTCTCTCGGTCTCCAACCCTAACCCGAGTACCCGACGGCCGACGCGCCGCAGCCGCCGTTCTCCGCCTCTCCCCGTCTCCCTCGCGACTCCACTCCAGTCTCCACTCTCCAAGTCCCTTGCCCCGCCGGCCGCCGGCCGCCGGCCGCCGCCCAGCCGCCCGCCCGCCGCCGCCCGCCGCCCAGCCGCCCAGCCGCCCGCCCGTCGCCCGCCGCCCGCCGCCGCCGTCGCCCTGCCCATCCCCATCTCATCTCAAACGAGCTCGAGCTCGAGCTGTATCGAGCTCTTCTTGACGATCCCGAATTCGAGCCTGGGTGTAAGCTCGATCCTGTATCGAGCCGATCCCGAGCCCAACCGAGCTCGAGCTCAGCGACCCTAAGCTCGCTCAAGATCGGATCGAATCCACTATCCACCCCTAGAGGGGGGCGACGGGCTCCTCCAGGAAAAAGAAACCTAGCCGCCGCCCCTTCCGCACACGTCGCCGCACAGCCGCCGTGCCGCCGCCGTCCCAGGGGCCTGTGGGGTTTGCTAGGTTCCACGCGCGAGATTCTCGCAGGGAGGTGTCAGGTGGCAGGCGATGGGAGCGGAGGTGCGGCGCGACGACATGGAGGTGGCGGAGGAAGCCATCAGCGACTCCCAGGCGTTCCAGATGGTAGAGCACGTGCTACAGTCCGTGCGGATGGTGAGGAGCCCCTGCCCCCTTAAGCTCGTTTCTGCTTTGGTTGGACTCGCGTGTGGCGGCGGGAAGACGCTAAAAGTGAATTTGGGGAGGCCAAGGGGTAGGATTTGGCATGCGTCCGTGGCTTGCTTGGCTATCCTTGAGCGTTTAATCTTCTAGTTGTGTTCCATTTGACAGTAAATTAGGGCTCCGAATCTCCAGTTTTTTTTTTTGTCCCGTTTAGTTCGTTGTCTTTGATTGTAGTGAAACTTAAGTCCGGTTTTGATGCTTGGAACACTAATCAAGTCTCTTACTACAGGGCGTGAGGAGCGCACTAAATAAAAAAAATTATAAAGGTATCAATCTTATCGGGATTTCCTGTAGAAAAGAAAATGATGATAAACCTCTCTGCGAGCAGATGGTTCATGGTTTAACTCTGGGACCTATTATATGTGTAGGAATGAACAAACTTGAAAGCTCTGGGACCTAGCTAATAATATCAATTTTTTAAAAAAACAAAAGTGAGAATTTTGAATGTGATAAGAGTTTGGTGGAATGCTCAATGTTGCAATTTGATCCTAACTTTAAAAACTAAAGTTAATACTTTTACAACTTTCATATTGTGATGTATTTAAAGTCATTTGATGGGAGCTATATGTTTGTCCATTTGTTGACTGTTAAGGCACTGTTTGATTTCATCGTTAGAATAATCAGATTGCTACCTTAACCCAATTTTTGTGTTTGGCAACTAACCTAGTCATTCAAAAAACATATTTTTACCTATGTTAACTGGCTAGTCCAGTGACCCATCTATTTTTTCTGTTATGAAAACGGCCGTAGGAGAGAAAGAGGTAAAACACAACTTATTCCACCTTTATGTTGGATAAAAAGGCTTTAACTAGGTTAACTTATTCCTTTTTAACCCATGGGTCTTTGGTGGGTTAAACCCCCTAACGAGCCCTTAACCCTGAACCACCGCAGACTAAGAGCTTCAATTTTTTTGTGATCTGAGTAACAAATGTTTACCATGTTATGGATAATATATTTCTCAGAATAAAATCAAGACAATGAACCTTCTAGTATTGCAGTCGAGCTTGACATCCAAGGCAGTTCTTGAAGATGTGACAAAATGTGCCAGATATATGTACAGTGTGGAGTTATGGAAATTGAAAGGTGATTATTTTTCTATGGAGGGCAATTATTGAATGCCAACTTGTGGGTGTTTACGTAGGAAGATACAGGTTCTTTCTTTTGTAAAGTGTAAATACTTTAAAACCACTACGGAATGGAACCCTCAGATGTTAAATGTTTCTTCAGGTGGACAATTGGATATACTTGCATTTTTTGTTATACCAGTTTTACAGAGTATTTATTTATTGATATAGAATGCTTGATTGCCTGCAATGGAAGACTCGCTAGGTAGAACCGTATTGATAAGATGAATGCTCACTCTGCTGTTCTGCTTATCGAATAGTTCACTCTTCAACTTAATCCTATTGATAAGATGAATCCCCGTCCCATCTATTGATTTTTTTGGGGGATTTCATTAAACAGCTAGGGCTTATTGAGACATAAGATAACATTTGTATTTCCTTTTTTTGATGAATTCTTTGAAGAATATTAAGACATAAGATAACTTTTGTATTTTCTTTGTTTTCATGAATTCTTTGAATAATGCCTTTTCAAACAATTAATATCTTTGCCTTTATTTAGGATCCATTTTTAGTTGATTTAAGGGACAAAGACCAATACGATATCTTGCTGAGTATTGTAGACTCTACCAAAAGAAGGGGTATTGATGATGAGGCTTTGCTTGTGGTAAGTCCTTAACCCATGTTTCACACATCTACATTTCTTGTACTTTCAACATCACTTTCTGATAAAATGCGCATGCTATATGCTTTTCCAGACCACTTTGAAGGCATTGTCAGAAGCAGTTTCCAAAATAGACATCCAATACCATCATGCGCTTCTGAACAATGTAATGCCCTACCGAGTGCTCACTCTTGCATTTCTTTTTTTTTATCGACTTAGTTATATCTTACCAAAAGGATTCTTTTCAGATATATACCACGTGTATCTGGTACTTCCACAGTGATACAAGGGATGCCCTTTTGGATTTAATTACCAGATTGGTATTCTTCTTGAATTACATGAGCATTGTTTCCTTATTGATTAGTCAACAAGTTTTTGATTATTTGGTTGTTCTTCCAGGCTGCCGTGCCAGACAAGTTCCTCACAGAATGTTTGCAGATGCTTGTTAACAACTTTACTCCCCCTGGACCACTAATTCCATTCATTGAGCTGCCAAAATGGTTTTCAAGGAAGAAACATATCTATTCTCAATTGCATAAATGCTTGAAAACGATCTCTAACACTATACCTTTAGCACCAAGGATGTTAAAGGATATAATAGATAGAAGCATGCCAAAGATATTTGATAGCAAAGCTGTAAGTGTGAACTCTGTGAGATATTTGATGTTTATTGTAGTAATTACGTAGTGTTCACATGTTGCCTTTCCTAATTATCTTGAATTTTAATTAGATAAACAGCACATACAATTGACTTTCAAGTCGAAATCTTTAAATTCTATATGCCAACATCTTTTTGATGTGTTTGCGTATTTTTTTAACAGCCCACTATGCCACCATATTTGCTTCCATGCATTCATGTAAAGTTTTTTCCTTTGTTAAGTTTCTTCTATATTAAGTGGTAGTTGGCATTGTTCTTATTTTCCCATTAGCTTCTTGTCGATGGTTTATAATTTTTAACTTGGTATCTGTACATGTAAAACTCTTGTCTGCAGCCAAATTTACTGATTTTTTATTCCATAAAGCAACAGTTTTTTGTTTTTCACTTTCAAGTGTTGTCTTTGCAGAAGATGATCACATTTGTTGAGTGCATGTTGGGGCTTGACACTGAGAAAATGGGGGACCTTATTGGAGCTCTATTACTGGCAAAAGTTGTGGAGCTACTTACAGAATTGGATGTATGCTCCTTTTTTCTCACTGCTAGTTACTTTATCCTGCTGGCAATCCTTGTCTTATTAGTTCTTTTTGTGAATTATATAGGTTAATATAACCTGGGAAGACATTCTTCAAGAGGAACATAACAAAGGTATATTTGACATGGAGCTTGAAGATTTGGATGATGGTGAGGATAGTTTTGGACAAGAAGGAAGAAAGGTTTGTGTGTTTTACTTAAAGTTCTGGAAAACTAATTAAGTATTTTAATAGCACCATGCTTTAACTGAGAATAACTAAAGGCCCACTATTATCGGTTAGGCACTTTTTGAAGGAAATGCGTTTGCTGGAAAGCTTGATGGTTTAATGGTGGTTGTGTGCGAGCACCTCAAGTTATGTGCAGAACGTGGTTGCCTGCGTAAGGTGAGTATGCAGGCAATCCTTATCTCATGAGGAAATATTTCTTCGTCACCGTTTTGCATTTCCTATCTTATTCTGCTAGGGAGAATATATATATAACTGTATTATTTATGTAGAAGGATAAGAAAATATTGCCACAGTAAGTTGGTAATAATGGCTAAGATTGTTTAGGAAGGGCAATTCTGTTTTGATATTTATGTCATTACTCATATTTTGGTTTGAATTGTACAGGAATTTGACATTTTGAAGACTATCTTTCGAACATCTGTGCTGAGGGTGCACAAATCCAAATTTGCACAGGTGCAGATATGCTAAACTAGGTTCATTGCATTATATTGCTTGTAGATATTTACCGCTATATTTTCTCACGTTCTTTGTGCTTCACCTTCCTAACTTCGCAGTTTATCATGTTTTATGCCTGTTCACTGGATCCTGAAATCTGCGGTCTTGAATTTGCTCTTTTTCTTACTGATATTTTTACTAAGAAGGAAGAGGATCCAATGTCTAGGTAAGCCTTTTTTAGCAAATCAGGAAGTCCGGCAATCATGTCTTCTATTTATCTGTATGGTGCTGTTATTATCACAACTGGCATTGCACGTGTGATTATGCCTTGTAGAGGCTATTGCACTGCAGCCACAGTTGTCATGAGCTGTGGTAGCCTTTTCAACCACATGTCACATATATGTACTTTTAATAAAAATTTACCGCTTTTTGTGGAAAAATCATGGCCATAGAATAAACAACCTTGTGATCATTTATTACTGAGGCTGCAATGAATACTTGAAAAGTATATTCTATTCAGGTTCTATGTAATCTAATTTGATGGATAAGGTTGGAGAAATCCTAATTACCACTTTGGTTTTTTAACCGCAGAATGTCTGCAGTTTCATATGTTGGAAGCTATCTGTCCCGGGCAAGGTTCATTTCTGCTGATACAGTTGTTGGTGTACTCAAAAGGTGACTATGTTCTAACAAACGCGCCTGTTCATTTCTCTGTGGTTTTTCATTTGAGGTCTGAAATTGGTTTTATTTTCTTTGGACAGGTTAGTGGACTGGTGTGTGGAGTATTGTGACTTTCAGAACAACAAAGGGATAACGATGAAGCTAAATCATCAAATATTTTACGCGAGCTGTCAGGTTTGTTATGTCGTTTCTTTCGATGTGTACTTTCAGCTAAGTAGGAGAAGTTTGTTTGAGAAAGAACAGGTTTTATTTGCCAAATTTTATGGAGGCCTTGTATTTGTTGGTGCTTATTTGTGAATGTCCTGGTATCATAGTACTCTTTGAACAGAGTCATTATTCTGAGCATTTCTTCTTCACTTTTTTAACCTGCAGGCTGTGATGTATGTCCTTTGCTTTCGCTTGAGATCTATTATGGATTATCCAAATCTTAAGTCACAGCTTTTCGAAATGCCTTTTGGGTTTATATTGACCCATCCACTTGAACCTCTAAAGGTTTGTCTGGTCTGGTTCTTAGCACAACTTTGTGTACAGCTAGCTGCATGTTAATGATTGGAAGTCATTTGCTGCTAATAGTATATTGGTATTTACTTTTGTCAAATAACATGCCCTTTTGATATTATAGGTGTGTTTGCCTTCAATAGTAAATGAGTTCCTAAAGCAGGCCAAGGCTGCTAAGTTGTTCAATGCATCTGTTGCTTCATCATTCGAAGATGCACTTGAGTCTGATTTATCCAAGACTTTTGGAGGAATCGATAGGCTTGACATGTTCTTTCCATTCGATCCTTATTTACTCAAGGAATCTGACAGGTCTGCCATTAATATCTTTCAAATTCTTCTTAGGCTTATTCTATAATCACCCAGGCTGCTTACCATTTATGCAAAGGTGGGTTACAATAGTCTGCCCAACAAACCTTAAATTCACTGAATCATAGGAATAATAATCTGTTTAGCAAGCCTTAGCTCATTAACCTATATGAATACTGAGGTTGTCACAGAGAATTTACACTAAAGCAAAAGCTGTTTGGAATCTGTGTCTTTGAATGCGCTCTAGTACTTTCTTTGTCTGGACTAATCTGCATTTGCAAACATCTCCATTGAATCCAGTCGCTAGCTGTCCTTGTTATTAATGTTTTCCTTCTGCCTGATAAGCCTGTCCCCTACAGATATATGCGCCCAAATTTTGAGTTCTGGTCCATGGTAAACACAACATACAGCAATTATAACAGTGATGATGATGGATTTGGGGACCTTGATGCCCCTGGAATGAATGTGAGCAGCGTGGATGACGATGTTGAAATAGAATTCAACAGTGATGATGACTTGGAATACACGATGAATAAGATGTCTATAACTCCACACCGCTCTTTCCATTATCCAATGGCCATGGGCAGTGATGCTGGCCTTCGCATGCCTGCGAAGATCAGGCCTTCAGTAAGCCCTCCATCGTAGTGGGTGGTCATAAGATCATTTTCTGTCAACTGGTTCGCCGCTTTGTTGAAGGAATGGCCAGAGTCGCATGTTGTGCCAAATTGTACAAGGGTTGGAATGCTAAACAGAAACAGAAAAGCAGGAGCTTTCCTTTGTATCTGGTACTAGGGTCAAGCAACTCATTCATTTGCAATGTATTCAGGGAAAATAGGTCAGTTAATTGTTTGGATTAAATGTAATACAGATGTGTTCCAGGGAAACAGCAGGGTGAAGTGTGAGATTGTAACTAGTACTAATTTGTGGGCCCACCGGATGAGACGGTGATGTTTTGACGTATCTAGTCTAGCAGATGTTTTTCCCCTCCATATTTAGCGCCTGCGCCATGGCTGCCCAGGGGGAAAAAATTCATAGGCATTTTGATGTAAGAATGGATTACCTGCAGGTTTATGTTCGCTTGGTAGATGGAAGGGTTTTTCGTGTCAGTGGCTGTTACAATTGTTTTGTTGTTGCTGTTGAATATTGTTTTCTTTTCGTTGTACGTATACCCTGAGATCATCCTACATACATGGCCTGTTTGTGCCATTCTAAGAAAGAACAAGTCTTTATCCAGAACTCTGAATTAACTTCGAACTAACTGATCGGCATATACTATCTGATTTTAATTCTCGCTAAAGTTGACTACTGATCGGCCTATGCTATCTGATTTGGGAAGTGGGGTGATTAGGGGGTTGCAACTAGTCGAGTTTGAGCGAGCCCCTGGCTTGAGCGAACGAGGGTCTGGCTTAATTCAGCTCGTTCACTTCTAGGCTCGGCTCATTCATCACACGAGCCGGAGGAAAAAGTCATGTTAGACTCGTCCAAAGCTCGATCAGGCTCATGAGGGTTCGCGAGTGTGATAGAATAAATTGATGTTTTGTCATAACTAAATCGTATCATGTATGTATGCCATCGCATTTATCAGTCAGTCACTTGAATATATTGGTTCCTTGTATGTCATGGACTCGTCATTGACTAGCAACAAGACTAAAAAAAAGATCAAACTTGCCTTTGATTTTACCGCATAAAATATGATAATGTCTAAAAATTATAGGAAATTTATAAAATTATGAGAAAAATCTCTAGAAGTTTATAAGATTATGTGTAACTCAAATGTGTAACAAAAAGGGGAAAAACATTGGGAGGTGACCTTTTATTTCAAATAATTAAATTATAGCATGTCTCACGAAAAGATCACATAAATATATGAAAGTAAGAATAAGTTGTAACATCTTAACAGTAGGCTAAAATGTGACTCTACATAATTTAAGAATTTAAATTACTTAATTTGGAGTTGAACAAAGATGTTTTGAAGTTTTACGTTATGTAATACAAATGAGTAGTTTGGACATTTTGCAGTGTTTTCTAATGATTTTAGATAACAGAGCTAGCAATGACGACATGTAACAAAACAACTCATAAATGCGTGAGCACATAGAGATGGATGCTTGATTGCATAAAAGGGTTAGACATTCTACAATAAAATAGGAGTATTATCTCTCTTCTTTTTTTTAGGGTGAGTATTATCTCTATTCTGGTTTGTCAGTCGGTAGGCGTTGTTTCGTTTTTAAATGCCAGACATCAGATATTTAGAGAAGATATAAAAGTGTCGATGTTGGTCGGGTTTGGCATACTCTTAAGTAGACACCAGTTTTGTATGTAGTGAGGCAATGATCTTGCGCCATGACACGGGCTGGCATTTTTTTTTTGTCCAAAGCTAATAGGGATGTAATGCATTTTAACATGGAGTGAAAATTGATCTAACAGAATTGAAATGATGTTTGTACATGGGAGCCTTGGTGTGTGGGTTGATTTTATGGAATCAGATAGACTTATTTTATAAAGTTAGTAGCTTAAATAACAATATAAAAATATTTTAAAATTATGTAAAAAATATTTTTGAGATCTTAACGTAAAATCCTACAAAGTTTCAAAAAATTATTTCAAAATATTACATCGAATAGTCTGTACAAAAAAATAAATTTTGAGTCAACCAAACCGAATCGAACAAAACCGCGAACCAAAGACAAAGAGGGCCTAAAAGTTAATTGGTTGAAGGATAGAATCTACACAATGCGGTATATCAAATAGTTCCGAAAATATCAAGAGCTCTAAAGCAACGTGATGATATGCAATGTCCTATGTCATAAATAAGATTCTGATCGACTAACCTTAGATAATTCTTTTAAAAAACATAGATAAAAAATCGTAGCATTGCTGTATAAAATAAAAAGGGCGCCCAAATATTTTTTTTAAAAAAAATCCAAGTGCCACCGCCAAGAGACGGCGATGCATCATGCATCCGTCATATCATCTGTCCTCTCATGCGGTCCTGCTTTGCTCGCCCGGTGAAAAAAAAAACCCACCGAAACCGGAAAGCTCCAACTGCACCGGCGAGTGCGCTTAGCGTTAGCAAGCACTGCACTTCATCACTTGCACTAATCCCAAATCCCAAGGCCCAAGCTAGGCCGCCTCCTCTGGCCTCTCCTCCCTTCCCTCTCTGGCGCTGCACCATGGGATCCGATTTCAAGGCGATCCCCCTGATCGGTACGCTGTTTCATTGTTTACAGTTGCTGCCATGCATCTGCCGGTAGGTACGATTCCGTCTGCAAGATTCATCGGATTCGAGAATCCGGGCCGGATGCTCATGCTCCTCTCGAATCTGGGATTTTGCATGGCCACATCGGTTTCTTTCTTTGCCACCGTCACTGGGACAAGGACGCCTCCCCCATCCTTGAGGGAGGCAAGCGGATTTTTATTTTCTGCATGCGTTCAGGGCAGGGCTTGCGGTTTCTTGATTCAGACCGAGTGTCGTAGCCTGTCATGGGATAGAATTCGGACGAGTTTGGCGCCATTTCACAGCGGTTTCAGAGGCCAGCTTCCCAAATTATAAAAGAAGAAACTTTTGTTTTCCTCGAGTAGTTCAGGGCAGGCATGCATTCAAGAAATTGGGCTGTAGGACTGCGAGTTTCTCACTATTAGCAGATGCAAAAAAAAAGGGCACAGTTGGTACCTCTCTGTACTAAAATTTTGAACCTAAAAAATGTATTCTTTTTTGCTTCCATTGTCAGATATTAGCCCGCTTGTTGAAAAGATTGACGATCCAAATATGGCGAACGACAAGGATTTGCTAGAAGTTGTCAGGGCGCTGGACGATGCTTGTAGAGAGGCTGGATTCTTCTATGTGGTAATCACTCGTCAACTTTGTTATAGTAGATAGCCTGCTTCTAAATCAATTGAAGCAGGTTTGTTTTGCGTGGCGATGCTGTGCTGTTTAAACTAAAAACTGAAGTAAAGTACTTCAGTAATGTAAAGAGAACATGTTGGAACGACACTAATAATCATGTTGCCTGTGTGTGCCATGAATCCATGATTAACCATTTTACCCTTTGTACAACGGGAGACATTTGTTGGATGAATAAAAAAAAAATCTGAATGTGGTTGAATTTTTCTTTTACGTGCTAAAAAACGTTTATTATCAAAGCTAACATGAAAACGCTATGTGCATTATTAACAGAAAGGCCACGGGATTGATGAATCACTATTGAGGGAAGTCAGGGATGTAACTCGCAAGTTCTTTCAGCTTCCTTATGAGCAAAAATTAAAGATTAAAATGACACCTCAGGGTGGATATAGGTGTGATTGCTTAAGGACGTTTCAGCTTGTTCCCTTAATTTGTATTTCATTGTTTGCCACTTGGGAAACTTCTACAAACAGAATGAACTTTCTAATGATTTATTGTCAGAGGGTATCAAAGAGTTGGGGAAAATATTACCAAGGGTAAACCAGATATGCATGAAGCAATTGATGTAAGTTCACTTTTGTCTCAGCATTTTCTTTTCATGCTTTAAGTTGCTCTGACCTAACCCATGAGAATAAACATGGCAGTGCTACACACCAATCGAACCTGGTAAATATGGAGATCTTGCTAAACCAATGGAAGGATCTAATTTGTGGTATGTTTCCAACTTTCCATCGATATTCTTTGTTCCCAGGGTTTACCTCATAGAATATACTTCTGCATTCCATGAGAAAAGGATCCACCCCCTGTTCTCTCTCTTTTTTTAAATCATGATGGCTATGGGTTCACTTCCTGTTTGTCTTTGTGCATTAGGACATGAAAAATATTTGATATGACGTAAGCATTTGTTATGTACTGCTCAACTATGTTACATTTATACAATGGACTAAATGCAAAGATGCTCTAACAATCTCTTTTACGACTAATCACTACTTTTCCCCTATCAACAAAACAAATTTCTTTGTGTTTCTCATCAAACAAGTTCTTGACTTTTATCAACCCTAAGTCCCATTTCTTTGATGGGGTACAAAATGATATCCACATCAACAGATCTCTTTCATCATTTGACACCTATTAGCTCAATGTTCAATAATAATAATGTTCATAATTGTAATATCTACTAGCTTTTTTAAAAATAAATTATTTACCTTCTGTGCAGGCCCGACTACCCATCAAATTTTAAAGTACTCATGGAAAACTATATGATCCTTCAAAAAGGTCCATTTCTCAACTTACTTTAAATTTTCCTTTTTCTCATCATTAGTTTTGTTTATTATGCCATTTTTCACTGCAGATCTTTCAAGAAAGATCATGCGAGGTATAGCCTTGGCATTGGGTGGACCAGCCAACGCTTTTGAGGGTGAAATTGCAAGGGATCCTTTCTGGGTTTGCAGGTTGATTGGTTATCCAGTCTCAGTTGAGATTCCAGAAGAGCAGCGCACTGGTATTGGATGGTAAGCAAAACGTATCTCCATTGTTATTTGGTGGTATTGTCGTGCAAATTATGCTGAGTGAATACATCTCACATGTTTTTTCTATTGAATTCCATGCGTTCTATGACCAAATTCAGTGGAGCTCACACAGACTATGGTTAGTACATCTCTTCAAGAAGTTTTGTTGGTAGTAGAATATATGGTAGCTCGTGTTGGTGTGCGCCACTGTCTTATTAACACTCCATAGTCACTTCATACTATAATTTGCTTGCATCTTAATTTGTGATGTTGTCTCCAAACATAACTGGAAGCTCTTGTAATTTATACCAAAATCTTGGAGATTCTCTTCCTCATTTGGTTAAGCTGCAGGCCTTCTGACATTGGTTAATCAGGATGATGACATCTGTGCCCTTGAGGTTTTTTTTCTCCACCACCATACATATCTTGTATTGTTTATCACATGTCATGCCCTCTACTTCCTGTGTTATGTTCAGATTGTAGATATGAACATTTTTGTTATTATTTTTGTGGAATTTGGGCTTTGGAGTTGTACACAAATATCAACATAACCAAAATATAGTTTTTTCTTCTCTCTCATTTTGTGATCCATTAACCTGCAGTTCTTTCTCTCCCATCATAGAAATAACCAAAATATAATACCACTAGTCCTGATTTACAGGTGGTTTTGTTATTTATAATTTGAATAAATCTATTTTACACTACCAAATTATTGAGAAAAAATCCAATGAACCTTAAAACTGTAAAAAATATTTTAAAGTATTCAATTCCCTTAAACTTTTGAATGAAAATATTCATTTGTTTTATTATATGTTTTGTGTTAGACATTTTTTGAACTTCCTAAATATTTTTAAGGGTGCAAAGTAGACTTATTTAAATTAAAAATAGCAAAACCATCTTTAAAGCCAACATGGGGGGTTATCTACTCTGGTTTTTATAGTTGATGTACGTAAAACGAACCATTTATAGTTTCAGGGGTTAAATTGACTTTCTCGATGGTTCATGTATGTAAAACAGACTTATTCCTTAATAAGAATAATATTTTAAGCACCATCCAAGTTAGTCCAGTGATTGTGTTGTGCAACCGCAATCCACCTCCTGGACGATTTATTTATTTCTTGAACAAAGTGGAAATTTTGATCCGCGTTAGATCTTTGGTATTTTAATTTCAGGTTAGAAACTGTTCTGGTGAGTGGATATATGCCAAGCCAATTCCCGGAACCTTTGTTTGTAATATTGGTGACATGCTGAAGGTGTTCTTTGTTTCTTTGCAACTTCACTGATACGCTGATTGTTTTTTCGACCTTGAGATACTTATTGATTGTCCTATTGCTCTTAGATTTGGTCTAATGGAATATACCAACCAACACTTCATAGGGTTGTGAACAACTCCCCCCATTACCGTGTATCAATTGCATATTTCTATGAGGTATAGCTCTCTCTGGCCTTCTCTTCCCTCAGACAATCGCACTGTTTGTGTCAACTTGCTTTCTCATTTTCTTTCTCTGAAATCAATGCCACAGTCAAACTTCGATGCTGCCATAGAGCCTGTTGACTTCTGCAGGGACAGAACAGGTGGTGTTGCAAAGTATGAAAAGGTCGTGTACGGGGAGCATCTGGTTCAGAAAGTCACAACCAACTTCGTCATGTAGTTTGAGAGAGAATGAAACTAAAATCTGTGATGAACTGTGTGGGTCACACCATTTGATCAATAAAATTCGTTTTACCTGTTCATGATGTCGCAGAGGATTTAGCTCCTTATCAGCATCATGTTTGGTAAAGTGGGTTAACCCTCCCACCATAGCATGAGTAGGAGAAGACGGCCGCGGCGAGGCAGCGTCGATTGGTTGGCGATGGTTAGGTCGCGGCGTCGGCGTTGGGAATGGGTGGATTTCGACCAGCCACCATAGGGTAGGCGTTCGGGGGGAGGCGCAGCAAGGGAGAAGGGTGTGGCAGCAAGGGCAAGGGGAGGGACGACGGAACAGGGGGAGCAGTGAGGGCGATGCAGGGTGATTCTGCAATCTGCATCCATGTTGAAGAAACAAATTTGACATGTCACTAAGCATCTTTAAAAAAAAAACGATTTTGCTTCCTCATAGGCGCCTGCGTTTTGGGGAAAACGCAGGCGCCGCCATCTCCCCCAACTCCGGCCGCCGCCATCACCGCCGATTTGGGTTAGGGAGGAGGAAGAAGAAGGGTGGAGGAAGGAGCTTACCTGGCCGCCATGGAGCTCGCCTTCGCTGTCGTCGAGCTCGCTGTCGCCGCCGGCCGATGGCGACCTCTCCCACCGCCGCGCCGCCGGGTTAGGGTTTAGGTGGGGGGTTCGGGTTAGGGTACATCGGGGTGCCGCCGGGCTTAGAGGGATGGCCGGGGGAGGCGGCAGCCCGGCGGTTGGTAGGAGATGGAGTGAAGATGGCGGCGACGCCACGAGCCGGGCCGGGAAAAGCGGTTGGCGGCGGTGGCGGGGTGAAGGCACCGGCCGGGTTAGGATGGGCGGGCAGCGGCAAGGGCGGAGGTCGGGCATGGCGGCTAGGTAAGTGCCATGGGCGGAGGTGAGGCAGGCAGGAGGCGGGGTGGAGGAGGAGGGTGCGGGAGCGCGCTGCGTTTTGGGAAACGCAGCGCCTATGAGGAAGGCGCTCCCAAAAAAAAACTTTACATTATGACATGGAGATGTTTACACAGGTGTTTATTCGTGCTAAGTATTCTCTAACATTGATGAATAGTTAAACATCTTTCCTCCTTGTTTATGCACCGGATACTGCTTTATGTGGAAAAAAACACCTGCACGGCACATGGCGAGGGCCGGTGCAGGGAGAGAAGCCAGGGGCGGTGCGCACGAACTCGCGGGGATGGGCGGAGTGTGAGATCCGAGAGGGGCGACACGGCAGAGGCGGTACAGTACGCCGCAAGCCGTGTAATCTTTCGTGTTCAGCCTGAGAATATATATGCCCGTGTAGCGGTGTAGGTGCAGATTAAGGGCCTCTTTGATAGCTTGTTTTAGTTTTTGTTGGGATTGCAAATTTTGTTATTTTTATATACACCATTCACTTTATTTTTTGAAAATAATTTTTTATATCTTTGTAGGGTTTTTCTCAAAGATCTTAAAATTTTTTTTTAATAATTTATTTAGCCTTTTCATACCACTTTCAAAGGCAGTCAAATTTTCCCAACAAAAACTAAACTAAAACTAAACAAGCTATCAAAGAGGGCCTAATTTTCTTGCCGTGGCTAATCTAACAGATATGGATATTGGGTGGAGCTCACTGGAAAATTCAGCGAGTTTTGGCATCATGGAAATTAAATGCGAGGGAAAACTTAACTTGCATGATGTGTTTCGTGTGCTGGGTGAGCGTTTTGGTTGCCAATGATCAGACGACGGAAATAGATAGTTACATCAAACTTAAAGATGGTCTTAGGGTGTCTTAGAGCACTAGCTCGAATGATTTTTGCTCTATTCATTTTTTACGGTACAGTGTACTCATGGTGTGAGTGCCGTTGATTTTTTATTTTCTATAATGGCAGCCAAAAATTGTAGGTCTTTTGGCAAATTAGCAGAGTTTAAATACATATGGCCCCGGATAAATTTCCCGATCATAGGACCGTTGGGATCAACTAGCTAGAATGAATGAACATCCAGAATAGTCTATGGCATCTTAAATATTTTCAACCGTCAATACTAACGAACTATGTCTGTAAGGGCATGTACAGCGGCATTTATTTTGCTGTCTATATCATGCCACATCAGCTGTGATTAATGAGAAAAATCCTACGTGGACAGCAGTCAGTGAAGAGAGAGAAGGAAGCTGTCGTCTCGCGAGACGCCGGCTCGGGCTCGTGCTCCCAGGAAAAGCGACGGGAAACCACCGCGCTGCACGAGCACGTGGCCGCTCCAGCGCTTGAAACACTTCAGCTTGCATGCAGCACATACATGCAAACACATTTTCGGATTTAATATTTGCTATATCCTCTTATTAGCATTTCCGATTACTGAACCGATTTCAAAAATGGATTCCTGACATTTTTTCGAACAAACTAGACCACACTTGCCACATAAATTTCAAAAGTTTAATTTTTTATTTTTAATTTTTTATTATATATTGTTTTTTTTTATTTTTAAATTTTTAAATTTTTTTTGTTTTAAATTTATAGCCCCTTTGATAACAATAAATTTTAAACTCTGTTTAACTATTAAACTATATAGACAGCTGTAAAGACTACCCATTATATACATTGTCTATATAAATTGTTTGTAAGTAACATAGCGATCTTTAGAGCAAATAATTGTCTACATCATCAGACATGCCCTAATGCTTAACGCAAATGTAATAACCGTTACCTTGGCCAAAATGGAAGTTCTGGTTCATCTGGTTCAAGTTCAAGCCCTACTAAAAACGTTGCGAAGTTTTTTTTTCCCTCCTTTTTTAGAGAAGTTCCAAGCGTATTCCACTATTACTGTGACGACGCCGGGAAGGCGATCTCAATCTATGGCGCGCCTCCTATCTCAATGGTATTCTGGTATAAGAGCAAAATTCTTGATGACGACTGGACCAAACAAGTAGCAATCAAAAGCTCTAAATAAAAGTAACAATCAAACGTTTAGTTACAAGATGCTCAACACTGTTTTAGCAAACAGCATGAACCAGGGCAAGTTTCTTTACATGGTGGTGATACGATTACAGCCTACAAAAATTTAGGTTAGAACCCCTCACCTAAATTCCAACAGTCCATACAAAGAAGATACCGAAGATGAGCGTTGTTATAGATATCTACAGTGGAGCGGCAGTAGCTGCATAATTTGAGGTGCTGCTGTTCAACTTTGCGGAGATATGCATTCTTAGGCCATGGACGAGTTGCCGGATGTCATCTACCCAAGACCATGTGGGGGCGTTGAGTGCTCGTATCGAGTTCAAGCAGACTACAAGTGTCCCTCCTTCATGGAGAAGTACCTGATATTTTGACAAATACGGAAATAACTTCAATAAATGGCATAAAAAATGAAATATAAGCCAATACCGTAGGACTTGAGAGTGGTCCAATAATGTTACTTGCAAAAAATCCCATGAACAAACTTACCGTTAACCAAAGAGGAAGAAATCCTAAGACAGAAGGAAGTGCAGCAAAGACAATACAGGTTAAGGCAAGAGCTACACTTTGCTTGACCTGCAAGGATGAAGCTCAGAGTGTAAGCAACGGTACTATTTTGTCTGAAGTTATAGTTCTGGCGTTAAGATAAGAAACATGCAATACCAGTGAAGTTGTTTGGCGAGCTTTAGCAATACAAAATGGCACCCCACAGATATTATCCTGCAACAGCAGAACATCTGCAACAGCTACTGCAGTTGCACTGGCACGTTGAGCAAGAACTATACCGACTGTTGCAGCTGCAAGAGCTGGTGCGTCATTTATACCATCACCGACCATTATTAAACCTCCACCTGCAAACAAATACAAAGGTACATAATGAATAATCACCAGCAAAAGTAACTTCACCCTCCAACAATGAAGAAAAGCAAGTACCACAAATAGTAATCATACGGCTGCAAGTACAACGTTCTATGACGCACATATTAGCTGATAAAACGTACAGGATGTTTCAAAAGTACAGTACAAATAAAAAACATTGCGGAGCCAAAGGAAAAAGGTGCTGAGGTGGTTGTAATTTACATCACAATGGTAACCAAAAGTTGGAAGGCAACCACTGGAGTCATTAGGTCAAGTCAAGCACCAAGGAATGAGGTGAAATGTAAGTAGAAAGCAGGCATTGGGATTAAGCGATGGGCATCTAAGCTAGATATGTTGATAATTAATTATTTAGTAACATATGGAACCTAATATAAATATATAATAATAAAACAGAAATTAGATAGCCACAAGACTTTGAATTACCTCCCTCCCTTGAAACTGCTTTTACTTTATTCAATTTGTCCTCTGGCTTCAAACAGCAGTGGACTTCATCAATACAAACAGCTTTAGCAACTCTCAGAGCACTTGATTCATGATCTCCAGTAAGCATCATGATGCGAAGTTTAGCCTTTTCTCTCAAGGTAGATATAACCTCACAGACACCAGGACGGGGTTCATCCTCAAAGTGGAAAAGAGTTACCTGGGAAAAAAAAAGCCATTCAGCTGATAAACAATCCATCGGAGGTTAGTTCTTTTAACAACCTACAGCTTAGATGGTAATAACACATTCAAATATATGACGCCAACATAACTTGGCAAAACTATGAGCAGAATGCAGCTTGATGTAAGCCCTAGTGGAGCTTTTTGCTGGGCCTGGGCCTGGGCCTTTGGCCACACAAGGCAAAGCCATACCATTGACTCTACAATGCAAGTCAAGTTCGGCTCTAGAAGGAAAATAGAGTTAAAAGGTTATAACTAGAAGGCTTAGTATCCAAGCCAACCCAAATCAAGCATCCTATGAGGCCCTGTTTAACTTATGGCTTATTTCTATTTCCAAAAGCCAAACGCTTTGGCTTATCGAACCTTTTTTTATCTCGAAGCCACTTCTCAAAGCTCTGAAAAATAATTGGAACAAAGTGGGTCGACTTCTCCAAGCTGCTTGGAGAAGCTCAACTCAGACTAGCCCATGAGAACAAGGCTTCTAGGCTAATGGTCTAACCAAGAGCCATAGCAGATGGGTTAAATGCTTGACATTTTGAGCACCTATTGTAGTTTGAATGTAGAACTCGACTTTGCTACTGCTATAAATAGATGGGGGCGATGGGGCTGCAGTCGTGCATTGCTGAGACCATGAAAGGCCAGACCAAAATACATCTCCAGATAACTAATCCCAATGCTTCACAAAAACCATCTCTCTCCCCCATCTTATTTCAAAGAGCATTAGCCGACCTAATATAATTGAATTTTCCATAAAATGTCATATTAAAAGGGTGTATTAGGTAAAAGTCTATCTGTGACTTCATGTTCCATTTCATGCGCCAAAAGGATACCCATCAAACTCGGTTTAAATACTGTTTTCATTTCATCTTTGCTCTATTAGTCCACATAATACCAACTGATAGATATAGCATAAAAGTCAAACCAAAAAAGAAACACAAGAGCATTCAGAAAACCACAAATTACTATTAAATAAAGCAACTTATGAGCATTTAATAGTATAAACTCCACTTTAGATCAGCTTATAGGATGGTCCCAATCCAGCTTAGATCCTAAATAAAAAAGTCTCAAGCCTGAATTTATATTGTTTCCCCTAATGAATGCTTCACAAAACATCAGACAAACAACTCATATCAATGTAAAAAAAAAACACACTGCAAACAAAGGGAGAGAAGCATGCTGCGAAATGAGAACGTTCGTACTCTAATGTACCTCACCTTTTTATCGACTGTTAAAGCAGCTTGGACAAATTCAGGCCCATATGCGGAGCTTTTTACTGCCTCTCTTATTTGCTCAGATTCACCGTTAGATCTGTACAGTGAAGAAATATATTCCACAGAACCAATAGATGCCTTCGAGAGCTCATTTTCGTTGGTTCTTGCCTGTACAAATACAAGGGGCCAAACTAACAGTTAAAGATCCAACTCAGTACTTCATACTAAACAACACCACAAAAATGCTCATCTTTAAACATAAAATCCAAGAAACACATCCGCGTTGCATCATGAGTAAAATAGGGAATGTATGAAGTGTGAAGAATGTTTTGGATAGAGAAATTTCTGGCTTCATGGCAAGACCCCAAACAAGCAATATTGTGGTCATGGCTAGCTATTTAGCTGCTTTATTGACTGTCTGGCTGAGTGCTTAAGAGTCCTAAAAGAACTAGCTATTTAGAACCTTGAGTGCGAACTAACTTTTCGATACAATGAGCGTTAACAAATGCGACCATTGGATGGGATGGTATATTTTTCTTTCTTCAGTATACACTAAAGGCCACCAAGAATTTTCAATAAAACATCTAAATTATTCCACTTCACATTCTTGCCTTTTTCACCTTAATGAGATGACTAATCCACTTTGGCCTACACTATCCAAACTTGATCCAGTACTTCATGAGTTCTCGTTATACTGTTTCAAGGATTTTTTTCAATAAAATAATAATTTATTGGAGCTCTCTAGATCATTTCTCTCTAGTTGCTCAAGATTCTTGTGAATCTTCAATGCATCATCCAGACAAGGCCCAATCCCGGAAAGCATGAGAAGAAAATCAATAAATCAACATGTGTTCTATATGACTTTGCCATTAATCTCAACATATTTACATTTAAGATAATTATCTCAAAAATAATTTCACAGCGAATCAAGCATGCTTAATACTGTTTCCATTTTCCAAATATTGACATAGAATTTGGTGTAAACACCTAGTGATATAGCAGTCAATACCCTGCATAAGGAATAAAATCTACAATATCACATAATAACATTCCTCTCTTAATAACTCCCATAATTTGAAGATGACTTCGCTGATTGATATATATAATCTAATTTACACATACCTTTACGCCACTCAAAGTAGCAGCAACTCCTCTACCAGGTAAGCTTTCAAAACTTTCTACAGCAACAACCGGAAGGTCCTTCCCAGCAGAGTGATCTAAAACTGCTCTGTGAATCATACAATTAGTATGTCAATGTCTGCCATAGAGTATTCTACCGAATTCATGACAGAGAGATATGGATGAAGACATATAACAGAATTTACATTGCAAGCCTCAACATTATGTTTAAAACACTGGAAAAAGACAAGAAAGTTTACACCATGTTTAAGGGCAAGATTTCCTTGTGGCGACTCAGTTACATAAACTTGTAGAGCAATGCACACCAACCATGATTCATTCTGATCCAGTGCAAGACAGATCTAGTGCCTTTGTGGATTTGTGCAAAAAAACAAGGGTCACGCTCACATGAACCAGAATGGTCCAGCTGACGCAGAATAAAAAAGAACAAACCCAGACCTTTTTGGTGCCTCAGGGCTGATGCATCTCTGATGCAATGATGAAAAGATAAGATAACCAGGATAACTGAACAACACCCAGGTTGGAAACCACACATAATGTCAAACTGTAAAATGAGGCTTTCCTCCTGCCTTCCCAAGTGGGAAATAGAATGATAAAAGGAAACCATCCACTTTGATCTCCATAATGGAACTTTCAAAGACGAGCAACAAGCAAATAAACATGACTGGTTTGTCAGAATAAGAATTTGTAGCCTTCCAGAATAAGCCTGGCCTTGAAAAAAAAGAAGCTGACCTCTTGTAGCTGAAATCACCTTTGAATTATAATTTATACTGAATCAAGCTGATCTCAAGTAGGCAAAACTAAGGTTGTCAAAGACTAGGCAACTAGGGGCTGACTAAATAGGACCAGGACCCATTCTGACTCAGTTCAAAGTTCAACAACATTTTGTATCATGCTGGCTTTCCTCTTTTTTTATCGGCAATTAGCTCATAACGTCAAACGAATCATGATAGAATAGAAAATATGCCTAGTACCATAATTAGCACGAAAACAATACTATTAACATGGTGTTACCGTCTAAAGCTGTTGGGGCCCACACCGTGTTTACTACATGAAGAACTGGAGTGGGCCTGATGCCAAGCCTGGGGATGGCGAGGCCAGGGTGGCGCAGACAACTAATGGCTAAGTTTTAGGGAGGGAGGGAGTTAGCTAGCCTTATCAGTTTGTTATTCTTCTTGGTTGCTTATCTGGATTGAATAAAAGGAGAGGAAGGAAGAAAAGGCACGTTTTTGGTGCCACCAAACAGTCTCAGGTGCTGCCATCGACAACTGGCCAGTGTCGTTGTACCACCAATCAAAGGCATGGTCACCATGAGGCACTGCCGCCCTCTATCTCTCATTCTAGGATCCGGCCTAAGACACGTGCCTTTGATCGGGTTCATGGGGTCATTCCCATCAAAAGCAAACCAAAAAAAGGGAGATATATATCTATCATTTTTATAGTACAATACTAGACAACAGCTGACTATGGTTATTACCATGCATGATGGATTGTTATAATCGACTTCATGGCTGAAAACAAGGAAAAATGTTTATCATAGAAATTACTAACAAATATAATTAAAAAATAACAGGCACATTTGTTCTTTGGCCTGATTTCAACTATAAATTCATATATCTATAATATGCTTGGCCTGAGGGAACTGGATTCGAGCCATAGCTAGCATGAGCAAGAGTTGCACAGCTCTAGTTTACAGTAGAGCATAAATCACAATAGATAAATAAACAGCCTTTGAGAAAGTATTCACTGACTCTACCTTCCAATAGGATGTGTTGTTCCCTTCTCCATAGCTGCAGCAACAGCTAGAGCTTCACTTTCACAGTTTGGCGTACAACAAGAAGGATCGCTAAAACCACTTGCCACATCCGAATGTCCATGAATAGGCTCAATTGCCTTGCACATAAGCTTTCCAGTTGTTAATGTGCCTGTCTTGTCAAAAGCAATAGACTGACAAGCAGAAAGAGCATCTAAGACATGCCCGCCTTTCAACAAAATTCCCTACAGATGAACAAAAAAGATGTCCAATGATTTCACAGCACCAGAAGCCTTCTAGATAAGAAAGTTCATCCGAGAAACAGGACATAGAAAATTGCTGAGAAACTACCACTAAGAAAACACAGTTTCATAGGATGTGTGCAGAGTAATGTCAGGGCTCCAGAGGCACTGCATAGATGCAGGCGTTCAACGCTAATCATTTCAACAAAGGATTCAGATTAATATTTCAAACATCTCGCAACACCTATGCAGATTATAATATAGAAAAGTGGAGTCAAAACTAGGCTGGTATAACAATGATAAAAAAAAATATGAACAAAATACTATATGCTTTCAACTCACAGATGGTTGCTCCGAATAAATAAAAGAACAAATTGTCCAGTCGAGCTAAACAATTGAAGGGTTCAAAATAATACCTTACTTGCAAGAGAACTGATTGCAGTGGCATATGCTAATGGAGCTACAGCCAATGCACATGGAGATGCAGCCACCATAAGTCCTAATCCACGGTAAATTGAACCCCTACAAACTAAACAGAACGTCAGAGCACAGAAAGTTCAATGCTAGAGCAAGTGTATCAATTCAGTAAACATTGCACAATCAACAGCGCTTAGATTTTCCAGGGCATATAGAATTATCTACCAGAGAAGTACTTAGTCAAATTTGATCAGTTATATATGTAAAAGGACCAATGCAGTGTGTAGTGCGACACTAGAGGAATACCTGAGTTACCAAAAAAGGGCCATTTAAAAAATAATGGTCCCAATAGTGCAACAACCAAAGACAGCACCACAACAACTCTGCTATAGCGCTCTCCAAACTCATCTAGCCATCTTTGCAACTTTGGCTTGTTTAGTTGGCCCTCTTCAGTCAACTGGACAATTCTGTTGAGTGTTGAATCCTCCCATGACTTGGTCACCTAGAATGAATGTAGTAAAACAGAAACATGAAGGTTTATCCTGAAAGCTGATAAGGTAACATTCTGAAGACAAGTCAACTACACTAACTTAAAGCTACGCTGGCAGAAAAAGGTACTAGTTCAGAAAGTATATTGCTACCAACTACTAACCATTAAAGATAAAGATTTATCCATGCTGTCAGTTAACTAGGTTTGTTTCATTTTTTTCCAAAATATCACAGAGATGCTTCCTGCGTTTCCATGAACAGCACTATAGTAATTTTATTTTTGTTGGTAGACCAAACTGGATATATGCATTTTTTTTCAAAAATAACATCAACTAAAGAATGCAACAAGCATATAAGAATAATGTTTTTTACATGAGTACTTAACCATTGAAATTAACAGAGCAAAGCCAGGTAGCATAATAAATTAGCTCAGCATTAGGGAGCAAAACAAACAATGAGTTGGAAGGGGTCTCTTCATTGATGAGGAAAAATACACCTTTACAATCATCATTCCTTCCAAGTTTCTGGCACCACCTGGTATGGCATCCCCCACCGTCCTTTCAAGAGGTTTTGTTTCACCAGTAAGGTGTTCAATGGTAACTGTCGATGAACCTTGGTAGACTTCTCCATCAACAGGCACAGCCTAATGAATACAAGAACTGCGCTACAGTGAGATAAAATTTCAAACAATGTAAACTATAAAAATAACAGCGACACAAAAAAAAAGATAATATTAATATATGTGATTATACTCCGTTAACAACATGAGAAAATCCAATGGAAAACAAACAAAAACAATGAAGAAAATAGTAAATGAAACATATCTAGGAGATATGAAGACTAAAGTTCTAGATAAACAAACAACACACCTCACCAGCTCTGACCAAAATATGAGAACCCACTTCAAGGTCATGCACAGGAACCTTGGTGTAACTTAAATCAGAAAACTGTGCTAACTCATCTCCACTTGTTTCTAACAATAGTGCAAATTCTGGATGATTTTCCTTCAGCTCCCTCACATCAATCATTGACTTGCTCGTAAAATACTCTTCGGCTGGAAGATATAAGAACATAAAACTTTCGATAAGTTCACAGACAGGAGCTAACACAGGGAGGGGGAGTTTCAAAGGTTCTCAAACACATGTACCAATATGAGCTAAGTTAAACATTGCAAGAAGCAAACCACCCTCCAATGAATTTCCCATAAATATAGAAGCAAATGCTGCAAGAGCCATCAGGACATGTATATTTATTCTCCCATCAGCAATATTTACAAGAGCATCAAGCGCTGCGGAAACCTACAAATAAGCAGGAAAATGTCACTTATTTAAGGAGCAAAGCAAGCATAGCACAATTTCCAGTTCAGGGATATGCAGCTGCACAGATATGTTTGTAAATAGAATTCGATGTTAACTTGTTTTTCATTCTTTATTTTTGAGTATTTTCTGTGTTATCCTGCTACTGAAATCAACATGGCTTGAACCCCTGCACCTAATATAGAGTTTGTAGTTCAAACTCAATTTCATTAAAAGCATACAGCAAAAGTTTCTCCAAACCATAGAATTATCAGAAACTGCATTTATTAAAATCCCAATCTATTGGCTCTAACTTATTAACCAATCAATCAGTGAAAATGTGACAGTATACTGGAGGTAACAATTGACACTACATGAGCTCAAACTATTTACTCTGAAAGCACAAGCTGCTGGTGAAAGCAACGGTGTGACATAGACTGGCACAGAAACTTCAACTGCTCCTGGTTACCAGTAACTCAGAACCAACAAAGGTGCAGAGTATTGT
This sequence comes from Raddia guianensis, assembly GCA_036346415.1. Classification (NCBI taxonomy): domain Eukaryota; kingdom Viridiplantae; phylum Streptophyta; class Magnoliopsida; order Poales; family Poaceae; genus Raddia; species Raddia guianensis. Next base: position 2,952,379 of record CM070539.1, on the reverse strand, counting down.
TACCCCAACAAGAGGGAAGGCGACAGCGATGAGCGCAGCCTGCAGACGGCTGATAGAATTCAGCAGCGCCACGTGCGGGCAGGCGGCAGCGGTGAGGAGGAGGCCGAGGGAGATGCAGCAGAGTTGCAAGTGCTCCCGCAGCGCGTCGGCGACAGCGGCCCACCCGATTGCCGTAGCCACCCGCATGACAGCCGCGCCCCCGCCTCCGCCGTGCACATCCGCCCCGTGGTGGGCGTGCCCGTGGTCATGGTGATCGTGGCCATGACCGTGATGATGGTGGCCGCCGTGGGCGCGAGGGGTGAAGGGCAGGGAGCGGCGCGCGAGCAGGAGAGAGGGTCTGGGCGCTAGGGGGAGGGGCTCCGAGGGGAGGAGGGGGGCGCGGCGGCGGCGGAGGAGGGGGAAGGGAGGGGGCCTTGCGAGGCGCAGTAGGCGGGCGGAGGGCGGGAGCGGCGGCGGCGGAGGCGCGGAGGCGGCGGCGAGGGACTGCATCGCGCGTGGCGGCGCGGCGGGGGATCGCGACGGCGAGGGCGAGGGCGAGGGCGGGTGGTGGTGGACTGGTGGTGGTGGTGAGCTCACGCCTCACGGGGAGGGCTGGTCCATGCTCCCCGGCTTGGACTTTTGTGGCGGGGCGTGTGGAGGAGGCGCGAGCCAGATGATGGCGATGACGAGCCGGTCGGCCTTTGCTTGCTTAGTTGCTTCCCGCTCCGCCGAATCGTGTCGTCACGGTGTTGATGCACGGCTTTCAGTTTCACCGTCGGTTTCAGGATGGAGTGGCGGCGTACAGCAAAACTCAAACCGCGATATACAATCGATTAATTAATAATTAGGCCTTGTTTGTTTCAGATTAAATTAAATTAAATTAAATTAAAATTTATTATTCTTGTATAAGCCAAATGATGTAATGTTCTGTAATCATTCTTATAGGGTTTTAAATAGTTCTTCTTAAAGTTTGTAAAATATTTTTTCATAATTTTTTGAACTCGTTAAAACGTATTTTGAGGGGGTCACAAATTTGTTAGATCTCACCGTGACGCAGACGTTTTTTCTTTCGCCATGCCGCGCTCTACCTCCACCCTTGTTCTTCACTTCATGCCCCCTGCCGGTCATCCCTCATGATCAGCGGCGTCCTTATCGTCTCGCTGCTCCATCCCTTTTTCCCTGATGCCATGTTGTTCCACACACCCTAATCCGTCGTTGATATCGATCCATCCGTCGCCACCGCTCGACCACCCTCATCCTTTCCTACGGATCCGGTGCAACCATCGGTGTCTCGCCTCTCCCATCAAGAACTCCTACCACCAACGGGCTGCCACTTTCCCGACATCCTTCTAAATCGGGGACATCGAACCCCAACCCTAACCCGAATCTGCTGACAACAGACCTCTGGCGAGAGGCGACATCACGAAGCAGCCAACAAGAAAAAGGGGAAGGAGCGTGGTGGCGGAGGCATGCTGAAGAGGGAGAAGGATATATGCAGGAGGTACGTGGTGTCAACGCAGTAGCCTAGGCGGATGATTTGTCGCATAGACGACTAGCAGGGAACAAAACCGATAATTTTAACTTTATAAATTTAGTCACATCACACATTTACACAGTTTTCCCACCCACAATTTTGTTATATGTTACTCAACAATGAGAATAATTTTATAGTCAAACGAGAATTTCAACAAACAATTGGATTTTTTAAAACTTTTTGCCTACAACCTAAAAAGCCCTAATCTCAATTCCCCCTATTCTTTGAGCACCGCCGCTCCTATGCTATTAGCTTTACATTTGCCCAAACTTATTGAAATGATGTCAACAAGCTCTGTCATGTTAATGAGGCTCAAATTCAACGAAGCAAGTCTTAGACGTAAACAATGCTGATGAGAGCATAGAGGTGGTGGGCGACGACTATAGGAGCCCAGGCAAACCACGAAGATTGAAAGGATCGCTATGCCGCCTAGAGGGGGGGTGAATAGGCGAATAAGACGAAATTGCGGAATTAATAAATCTAAACAGTAACCAGTCGGTCGGATGTTCCGATGCAGCGTCGGATGTTCGGCGTGGTGCAAGACACCCTCCGTCGGATGTTACGATCTGGGTCGGATGTTCGATGGTCGTCGGATGTTCCGATCCGGTGTTCGAATTTGTCGAAAACTCAGAGAAAAATTGATTTCTCGCAAAACCAAGGTTAGATCTATTCAAGAATACTCGTAATGGCCAATACCAATAGTTTAAACACAGATCAAGACCAAGACAAAAACACAGCGATTTTTGTTTACCGATGTTCGGATCTTTGAAGGGAGATCCTACTCACCGTTAGGGAAGGCACAAAGCCCGGATCACTAAGACCCTAATCCCCCTTACCAGCGAAGCACAAAGCACTCACCGGTGTTCACTAGTTGAATCCTTTTCCTTGCGGAGGCAGATTCGCACCTTCACAAACTCCGGAGGAACGCCACACAAAGATCGGCGACTCACTGGCGACACCTAGCCGTCTAGGAGCCCTTCAAGCCTCCAAGAGTAACAAATGCGATGAAGAACAGTAGGAATCGCTAAGTGCTCAAAGATTAGATCACTAATTCGTGGAGCACTTGGGTTGCCTTGATCTCTCTAGATCTAGATCTCACAAGATGAACAAGAGAGAGAAAGACTAGGGTTCTTGAGAGAGATGGTGAAGAATATGAATTAGGCTCAAATCAGGTTGTAAACAGTGTCAGCAGTCTTTGGAAGGTATTAGAGACGGCTTTAAATAGGGAATCCCGAAAACTAGCCGTTGTGCAGTTAATCCCGCATCGGATGTTCTGATCTCCCGTCGGATGTTCCGACCTGCGTCGGATGTTCCGATGGACCCTTTACTGGATAGCTCTGAAAACTGGCAGGCTGGCTCACCATCGGATGTTCCGACCCACGTCGGATGTTCTGATGGCATAGGTTCTGTTTAAGGTGTATTTTGAGTGAAAAACTCACACGAACTTCGAGATACCTATTTTGAGCACCTAGGAACCTTTATAAGCTTCTCCATTTCATCCCTCTTTATAGTACGGCATCCCTAGGACTTAATAAATAAAGATTTACAAATAAATACTAGTCTTGATGCCTTCTTGCAATAAATTCACTTTTGAGGGGTACAACATTACATGTAAACATGTACCTCATGGAATTAACCTGTATAGCATCTGTACACAATTCTCCAATAGAAATATTAGCTCTATAATTGTTACTCATTAATCACCAAAATCCCCTAAGGGCCTAGATGCACTTTCAATAGTTAGGCTTTGTTCTTTTCAGCGTATCGTATCGTTTGCGTATTACTGTAGCAAATTTTATTATTTTTATATAGTCTATATGTTGTAATAATTTGTAACGAATTTTTTATGTCTTTTAGTAGTACTTCCAAAGATTCTAAAACTATTTTTTAATAGTCTTTAGACCTTTTTTTGAGGCCTCTCAAATTTGATATAGTAATACGCCAACGCAACGATGGGACGAGGTGGTGCACCACCGAGAGAAATATGCGATGGAGTTTTTGTATGTTGTGCCAAGCAAGCACGAGGGGGTGGAGACGTACAGGGTTGCACTAGTTAAGAAAGAAGTTGTTGAAGAGAAAGAATGAGAAATGTTAGAATTGACTAAAATTAACATCTAACTAGTTCTTTTTGAAAAAAAAGATCTAAGCGATCCATATAAGTTAAGCCCCATATTTTGAAGTTGTCTCACAAATTCATGAATTGTTCTATTCGATGTAAGTTTGAAACATTTGTGTAAAATATTTATGAATAAATTTATCTATGTGTTGTGTAATTTTCAGGTTAATGTGTATTGATGTTTGATGTTATTTTTAAAATTAATGTCTATATGAACTTTGGGGTATAACTAAGTCACGTTATTTATGTTGACGCATGAATCATTCGATTGAAAACAAGTTTCTATGGTTCCAACACGTATGCCATCTATATTTTTTTCATGTAATATACTTGTTTTTTTTTTTGTTGGTAAGTTTGTGTCTAAATTTCTACAGTGTATATGGGCTTAATGATGTTTGGAATGGTTTCGTAATCATGTTGGGGAAAAGAAAGGAAATTCCGGAAACGCCGGCCGTCCTCCTCCTTGGCGGCGCGCCGCTAAACCCCACAACCAACGCCGCCGCAAAAACCCTGAATCCCACCGCCTCCATCCACCATCCACCATGCGCCGCCTCCCGCCCCTCCCCCAACCCGCCTCCTCATCCGCCTCCACCTCCGCATCCGACGTCGTCGCGGAGCTCGGCCGCATCCTCTCCACGCGCCGCTGGAACAAGGGCAGCGCGTACAAGCGCCTGGCCCCCTCAGTCACCGCTGCGCACGTCGCCGACCTCTTCCGCGCCGCCACCGTCGCTCCCGAGCCGGCCACCGCTCTCGCCTTCTTCGAATGGATCGCCCGCCGCCCCGGCTTCCGCCATACCGCCGCCTCCCACGCGGCCCTCCTCCACCTCCTCTCGCGCCGCGGCGCCACGGCACACTACGAGAAGCTCGTCGTCTCCATGCTCAACTGCTCCCACACCGCCGAGGACATGAGCGTGTCCGCCGAAGCCATTCAGGCAATCCGTCGAACGGGTGGCGCTCGCCTCGCGCTGTCCCCGAAGTGCTACAACTTCGCCCTCAAGTCCCTCGCGCGCTTCGACATGAGGGAGGATATGGAGAAGGTGTACTCGCAGCTCGTGCAGGATGGTCTCTTGCCGGACGAAGTGACTTACAACTCCATGATCAAGTCTTGCTGCAAAGAAGGTGATCTCACCACGGCACACCGATACTTCAGGCTGTTGCTCGAGGGCAGGATGGAGCCAGAGACATTCACATGCAATGCACTAGTTCTGGGGTACTGCCGAACTCGCGACTTGAGAAAGGCTTGCTGGCTATTCCTGATGATGCCGCTGATGGGTTGCAAGAGAAATGAGTACTCCTACACCATATTAATTCAGGGCCTCTGCGAGACACAGCGTCTAAGGGAGGCATTTGTGCTGTTGTTGATGATGAGAAGGGATGGTTGCTCCCCTAATGTGCGCACATATACATTCTTGATCAGCGGCCTTTGTAAGGAGGGTAGGGTTGGCGATGCGAGGGTCTTGCTTGATGAAATGCCTCGGAGAGGTGTTGTACCAAGTGTTATGACATACAATGCAATGATTAATGGGTATTGTAAGTTGGGGAGGATGAAAGATGCATTGGTGATTAAGGATCTGATGGAAGGTTCTGGGTGCCACCCAGATGATTGGACATACAACACTTTGATTTATGGCCTTTGTGATGGAAAAACAGATGAAGCTGAAGAATTGCTGAATATAGCTGTGAAGGGTGGTTTTACACCTACAGTTGTTACATTCACTAACTTGATCAATGGCTATTGCAAGGCTGACAGGATCGATGATGCACTCAGGGTGAAAAATAATATGATATTGAGCAAGTGTAAACTTGATATACAGGTGTATGGAAAGTTGGTCAATAATCTAATTAAGAAGGATAGGTTAAGGGAGGCTAAAGAGTTGTTAAATGAAATTTCGGCGAATGGTTTAGTTTCAAATGTCATCACCTACACATCAATAATTGATGGCTATTGCAAGAGTGGGAAGGTTGATTTGGCGCTAGAGGTCCTGAAAATGATGGAATGTGATGGTTGCAAGCCAAATGCCTGGACCTACAACTCTCTGATGTATGGGTTAATTCAGGATAAAAAACTACACAGGGCAATGGCACTAATAACTACAATGCAAGAAGATGGAATAATTCCTGATGTTATCACTTATACTACTTTGGTTCAAGGCCATTGCAATATACGTGATTTTGATAATGCTTTCAGGTTATTTGAAATGATGGAGCAGAATGGTTTGACACCCGATAATCAAGCATACACTGTCTTAACTGATGCACTGTGCAAGGCTGGAAGAGCTGAAGACGCTTATTCATTTCTTGTTAGAAAAGGAGTATCCCTAACCAAGGTAGAATATACCTCTCTAATTGATGGTTTCAGTAAGGTAGGCAAAACTGATTTTTCTGCTGCCCTTATAGAGAAGATGCTTGGTGAGGGCTGTACACCGGATTCGTACACATATAGTGTACTACTGCATGCTTTGTGCAAACAAAAAAAGCTGCAAGAAGCTTTGCCAATACTGGATCATATGGCTCTCAGGGGAATAAAGTGTACTATTGTTGCATATACAATATTAATTGACGAAATGCTCAGAGAAGGGAAGCATGACCATGCTAAAAGGATGTATAGTGAAATGATTTCGTCAGGACATAAGCCTAGTGTAACCACGTATACTATATTCATTAACTCATATTGTAAGGAAGGTCGAATGGAGGAGGCTGAGAACTTAATTGTGGAAATGGAAAGAGAAGGTGTTGCCCCTGATGTGGTGACCTACAACATATTCATTGATGGCTGTGGGCATATGGGCTATATTAATCGTGCATTTTCAACTCTGAAGCGCATGATGGATGCATCATGTGAACCAAACCACTGGACTTATTGTATCTTGCTCAAGCATCTTCTAAGAGGAAACCTAGTTAATGTCCGTCATGTAGATACTTGTAGCATGTGGAACTTGATAGCGTTAGATGTTGTTTGGCAGCTTCTTGAAAGGATGGTGAACCATGGTTTAAATCCAACAATAACAACATACAGTTCCCTCATTGCAGGATTCTGCAAAGCAAGTCGTCTTGAAGAAGCATGCATTATTCTTGATCATATGTGTGGGAAAGGTATATCTCCCAATGAAGAGATATACAGATTGCTTATCAAGTGCTGTTGTGATACCAAGCTCTTTGAAAAGGCATTATCATTTGTCAGTCACATGATAGAATGCAACTTTCAACCTTATCTTGAGTCTTACCAGCTTCTTATTTTAGGCCTTTGTAATGAGGGGGACTTTGAGAAGGCTAAATCGTTGTTCTGTGACTTGCTTGAGCTGGGCTATAATCATGATGAGCTTGCATGGAAAATTCTAAATGATGGCTTACTTAAAGCTGGCTATGTTCATATATGTTCCCAGATGTTGTCTGCTATGGAGAATAGACACCCCTGCATTAGTTCTCAAACATATGCTATGTTGATCAATAGCATTCGTGAGGCATCTGGCAGTTCGGTTAGTGAACTCAGAGGCGAAGCTGCCTGAATGCTGATAGATGGTGAAATTTGTTGGGCATTCTTTTCATTGGTGAGCAGTTGAATTAGTTGCACGCTTGCTATGATCCCTAGCTCAACATTCTTAATCGTTCATTTCATCTGTAATAATTGATCCAACGGTAAGTGCCCCCCTGAATCATGTATATTTGCTGATTGTGCTAAATTTTATCCAAATGCTTACTGCCTCAGTTATTCTCTGCAAAATGGTGTGTTTAGCTTTCCTGATTTTTTTAAATAAAGGAAATTATTGTTTGTAAGCATGCACCATTTTTTAATTGCATTTGTACTGTTACAGAGTCAACCCTGTGAGGAAACCACATGTTTTTTGGTTTGCACAACGGAAACTGGCTGGTCCACTTTTCAACTCCAGAGTACATATATTGGCTATAAGCTAAGGCTTATTCACCAAATTGGTAAATATAATCAAATGATGATTTTGTTCCTCTAACATATCTAGATACTGTCTTCAGAAAGCTGTGCAAAGCTTTCATCAAGCCGTCAACTAAACAGAAGGTATTCCTTTTTTTGCTAGGAAGACTATATACAAGTTTCATGTAGCATTGCATTATACAAAACTGACTTGGGACAAGCAATATCAAGTAAGGATGGCATTTGATCAGCTAAATCCCAACACATGCTGGTCAAGCTGACGTGCCCGCCTGAAAAGAGATTTTTATATGAATTAGTCAAATCAAAGGCACTTTCCATCATTGCGGTTGAGAGGTAATACTCTTGTCTTCTCCATTCTTTCTCTATGCACTGGCTTGCTCTGCTATGCATGGTAATCTAGAAAGCTTTACATTTCAAGATAACATATTGCTTCTCTTTTTTGTTAGAACCACGGTCATCATTCCTCTTCATGCAAATAGTCCACCTTTGCATTGCACCTCATTAAAGAAGTTTATAGACTGTATGGTTTTTTTGATTCTACATATAACTGTGATTTATGGGTCTGAGAAATCTCCACATTACCTGCTCCCGGTTTAACTTGCATAGCTCCATATTGACAATTTTCTGAAGCTATTTTCTATTTTGTGGACTAGCTACGGTAAGTTTTTTTTTATTGTTACTGCCTTCAACCCTGTTAGTATGTATGGCTCCCTAACTTGTTAGGTCCACAATAACAGCAAAATACAGCTGATGATTTGTTACTATCAAACTCATCTAACCCTAGGATTTATAGAGGTCCATTTTTTAATAGCATTGGGGTAATATACCTGTCAGTCTTTATATTAGGAGTATTTGTATTTGTAACTTCTAACAGTCTGCCACATCAATTTATGTAGGGCCCAGGGTTGTGCAAAACAACTGATGGATTCAAAAGAACTAGATTTCAAGAAATTTAGGACAGGTATATAGGCTTACTGTAATAAAGACGTAATAAACTTGTTTACTGCTCCTACTGACCCAGTGACCCGTGATATAAGCTCCTTTTTTTTGGGATACAAGTCCAATTAAAAATCGTGTGTAATTATCACAATATTTTTGTGTGGTCCAACAACATTTTTCCCTTTAGTTTTTAACACCTCTTTAGACTTGTATTGGGGAACGGGTCATTTTTTACCTCTAAATTACAGCTCATGTATTGTCGTATTTAACGAACTAGATATTTGTATATCGGTTGGATTCAAGACTCGCTCCTGCAAGATTCAAATATGAAACTTGAATTGCAGTTTCCTTGAATTATTCCGCTCTGAAATTTTGCGGTCGTCATCAGGATGAGAATTCAGCACCACGGAGCTCTGAAATTTTATTGCAGCTGCCGCTGACCAGTACAACACATCTCCAATTGAATGATGTGGCCATTTTGTTCATTTTGCAAACAATGGCTTCGCAATGGCTTTTCGCTCCCCTCGTATGTGTTACTCCCTCCGGTTCAAAACGTTAAAAAAACATGATGACAAGACTTGCCTAAGTTTTTTTTTTTTTTTGAGAAAAGAGGCAGGAGCACTGCCATTCCATAAAGACGAGGGGAACCACTGTACATAATTACAAGACAAAGAAAGGGGGAGGAGAGGGAGGGTGAGGAGAAATTACAGGTTTAGATTACAGGAGGGGAAGGCCGCGTTCCATGCGGCAACCTCATCTCTAATACGATCAAGGACCTGGTGGGCGGACAGGGATTGCTGGTTGAAAATCCCACGGTTTCGCTCTTTCCAAATCTCCCAGGCGGAGAGGATAATGAGGCCGTTGAGATGGCGAGCGGCGCCCCTTGACAAGTTTGCTTGTCGGACGATCCACCAGTCCAGGAAGGAGGCTTGACCGGTTGACGGGGTGTCGTGCTGAAGAACCTTGTGCCAAATGATGGCAGAGAAACTACACGTACCAAACAAGTGGTCGATCGTTTGAGGGACCGTCTGAGGCAAGAAGATCGGTGATGAGGCCATCCTTCTCACGGCAAGAAGTCGGCGGTGTTGCCAAGGCGGACCGGATGGGGCGAGCAAGAGGGTCGTCTTGCCTCTAAACCAGTAGGAGTAGGCCGATCTGGCGGAGTAGAGGCCGGTGGAGGAGGGGAACCAGGTGATGATGTCCGGGGTGTCTGCAAGAGCGATATGGCGGAGCTTGCTCCACAGGAGGATGGACTCGGTGAGAAGAGTGACAGTGGAGATAGGGCCACAGAGGCGTAACCAGCGATGACCTGGGAGAAGGGATGCCACGGTGCCGTTGCATCTTCTGGCTTGACTGAAGAGAGTAGGGGCGAGAAGGGTTGGGGCAGAGCCAGAGAGCCAGCGGTCATTCCAGAAGGAGACACTGCGGCCATCTCCGACCAAAAAGGCAGCGGCGGCTCTGAAGAGGTGGGCCTCTGGTTTGGATAAGGACAAATCGAAGCTTGCAGAGGGACGGGAACGGTCATTACAGGAAAACCAAGGCCAGCGGAGACGGAGGGCGCGGTTGAAGAGGGCGATATCAAGGATGCCCAGGCCTCCTAACTCCTTTGGGCGGCAAACGGCCGACTAGTTGACCAAGGCATGGCCAGCGGAGGAGCCATCGGAGCCAATCCAGAGGAAGGAGCGTCGAACCTTGTCGATCTCTGCAATGAGCCATTTAGGAAGAAGGAAGACCGTAGCGAAGTAGGTCGGAAGGGCCGAAAGGACTGACTTGACGAGGGTGAGGCGACCTGCTTTGGAAAGCAGGCGTCCCTTCCAAGTCGGAAGCTTGGCACGAACCTTATGAAGGAGGGGGAGAAAGTGGGTCTTGCCCAGCCTCTTGAAGTGGAGGGGGAGACCCAAGTACTTGCAAGGGAACGAGTTCCAAATACCTGGGAAGGAGCCAAGAATGGGATCGAGGGTGGCCGTATCGCAGTGAAGAGGGGTAATGGAGCACTTGTTGAGGTTGATGCTGAGGCCGGAAGTCGAGCCAAAGGCGGAGAGGAGATGTAAAACCGCGCGGAGCTCATTCTGATCAGGGCGGAGGAAGATTACAGCGTCGTCCGCGTAGAAGGAGGTTCGTAGACTTGAGCGGGCGGTGCCGATGGGGGATAGAACACCCCTTTCCTCAGCGCTAACAAGACGCTGAAGGGGATCGATGGCCAGGATGAAAAGCATTGGAGAGAGGGGGTCGCCCTACCGAACCCCACGGTCATGATGGAAGGATTGGCACGGATGGTCGTTGGTTAGGATCGTAGAGGAGGAGCCGAAAAGGAGGGAGACCCACTCCCTCCACCGTGGCTCAAAACCTAACCAGCGAAGGAGGTCAAGCAGGTAGCCCCAGTGGACAGAGTCGAAGGCTTTAGCAAAGTCAAGCTTAAGGAGAGCAGAAGTTTTTTCCAGATGAAGTTGGCGGAGAGCGCCTTGGACACATAAAAAAATTATCCTGAATGTAGCGGCCCTTGATGAAGGCGCTTTGATTTGTAGAGATAATGGCATTGAGTTTGGGGGCTAAACGATTTGCCAGGAGCTTGGTGAAGATTTTGCTGAAGCTGTGGAAGTTTTAAAACTTCTATCTATAAATTTTTTTAAAAAAAACTATTTGGATTGAGCACGTATATTCATCTCAAAAGGTGTTTCCATAATATATATTAATTTTAATTTTCTGAACTTATAAAATGAATTGCAATAGTAATTGATGCACGTGTACTCATCACGAAAGGTGCTTCCGTAATATACATAAAATTTTAGTTTCCTGAACTTATAAAATAAATTGCAATAGTAATCGATGATTGAGGTTGTATTTTGAAGACTGTCGAAACGATATATTTTCTCGAGCCGGAGGTAGTAACTAGAAAATCACCGAATTACATAAGCATTAGGACAAGCAAGCAAAATAGCCCGTTCTGTGCGTCAGCGCCACAATTGAATAGAGGTAATTCCGAACAAAGGTCTAGCCGTCTAAGCTAGGCATTACATGATGACAGAAACAAAAAATGCGAGCTGCACAGCATGGTTGATGTAGCAGTTATTTACAACGGTAGCAGTACCAAGATGGCATCGGAGTTGCCTCGGGAAGCAACGGAACAGAAAGTCGGAGGCGTAGCCTTCGTCGTCCCCTCCATAGCAAAACGGCCAGTTAGTACCTGAACTTTTGAGCTAGAAACGCAGTGTCCCACCGTAATGCTGACTGACAGAATCCTACAAAATGACCAAATGATGAGATGCCATACGATAAGAGGTTTTGTTTGTATAGAAAACGTTCTACAAGACAGAAGCCCAACGGGCAATAAATACATACTACAATGCAGGGGCGGACGCAGCAAAAAATGATAAAAGGGGCTGAAGTTTAGTTTAATCCACAAGTCTGAAATTTAGCCCCTTCTTCCCTTCTAGTTTACACTAAAAATTATAGGTGGGTCTAAGATGAGGCGATACTGTCATATACAATGTAGATGGGGCTCAGGTGGGGCTAGACCTGGTGCTGAGTCCGCCCCTGCTACAATGAGGCCTTGACATGCCAACATGATACTCCTGACGACTTGGTGGCAGAGACCAAGTTTATTAAAAATTGAGGTCTAAAAGACAAGATTATTCAAATAGAGTAATTCTCTTGTATAAAAAAATGAAATACGTAGAATGACTGCGTTCTTAGAAGTAATCCATGCTTTTGCTCATTCGCTGTTCCTCTTTTCTTTCCTTCTCTCTTTAAGAGAGAGTACTTTTATTTATTACAAGTACTTGACAGAAGTCGCAATCACATCAACACTTGGAACTTTCAGTCTTTCACAATACCCCTTTTTAACAATTTATTTTAAAATCTGAGCAACAATGAACTTATAAACAGAAAGATTAAGGTACACGAAGGGCAACCATTACACATGTGAATGTTACCTGCAAGAAAGGAAGAATGCTGTTGTGCAATTCTAGAAAGAGCTCTGATGATAATGAGAACCTAGAGAGAGAGAGAGAGAGAGAGAGAGGTTCAGTAACTAATAACTAAAATATAGTTTGATGACTAACAGCATTCATATCATTTGATATTCCATAAATATACAGATCCTGGTTTGGAAAATTTCCCACACAGATTAATATCTAATGATGCTTGAATAGTTCTATGGTTACCTTTTTAAAAGGCAGAAACATTTGTGGAGCTCTTCGACATCAGATTCAACTTTGAGGTGTATATACTCTGTAAGAAGCTCAGAGAGGCAGGACAGTGTTTCATTCCATGCATCACTACCTGAGTTAGGGCACAAAGAAAGTAGGGAAGCTACAGGCTCTAAAACTGAAGATAAAGGGTTACTAGAGATGGAATCCATGTATTTCTCTGCAATAACATTCAGTATCAGGCAACTGCTGACTCTAAACTGTTCGATCCATTTTCCAGAGCTTCCTGGCAGGAGACAAATCCTTGGATGCTTCAGATCAACTCCCCCATTGTTAGCAAATTCATTTTCAGAAACATTGGAAGTGCTGCATGTACGATCTCCTGATCTATGTAATGGAAGCTCATTAAACAAATCAGCCTTCACGTCGTCAGGTAATTCCTGCAGAACTGTAAAATCTGCCTGGCTTAGAGAGCCAGGCATGAAATCAAGCTGTCTAACACTTTTTGCTGATTTATCAGCCAATTCACTGGTTCTTGAGCACAAAGCATTTGCAGCTTGAACTTCAGATAGCTGCTTATCTGGTGTCCCCTATCAGAGTAAGAGTAACAATTAGTTTAGTGAAGGACGGGTTCAAATATCAAGACAACAAAGTAGCAGCTGTCAAGTTGTGAGCTTGATTATGTTTACTGCTTTATATTTACTGCTCAGCTCACCTTAATATCTTGATCCTTTCCCAAATGCATGGAATCTACACTCCCTCCAAATCCATGCAGCTTTGCATCATGAATAGGTACAGAGTTATGAGTAACCGCTTGAGTAACAAGATATTTTGAATTGCTTTCCTTGCCATTGCCATTGCTATTTGCATCCAGAAAAGCAATCAATTTTCCCTTGTACATGTCATTCATTTCAGATAATATCACTGGAGGAAGGTTCTTGAGGACCTCCAGATCAAGTTCGGATAATGGTGGCAGCTCAACATCATGAACTCTAACAGACCTATCACTTGTACAATTCATTCCTGATGAATAAGATGCCACACCTATAGATGATGGTTTGGAACTTCCAAAAGCTCGCAGCTCACTAGTTTCTACATGAGCCCCAATCAGTTAAAATCTTAACTTTTTTTGTGTAATGGAAAAAACTTGCATATTCAACACTAATGTAAAGCAACATAAAAAAGTGCATTTGCTAGATGATGAAAATATTAACTCGATATAGTAAGCAGCATGCCTAATACCTGCATCGTCACCGTTTCCAAGTAAGCAGGTTTTCTCACTGCACTGTTGCTTGAGCTTATCAGATGGTGAAACAAGCCATGATTCAAGCACATTCCCTTGTGGTACTTCATTAAAACACAACAATCATAAGGAGCTCGACATATATAATAATATTTGAACTGCTTTGAATGTTATTTTAGAATGGAAATATTTGAGAAGTAATTAGGCAAGCTGTGATGAGGGTAGTGTAGAAGTGGTAAGTGTTCACTTGTTGCAGTAATGCCCTTGCTAGGTATGTTCTACAATTACCTTCTAATATTACTTGATTTGAGTCTTGAAGCATATCTCAACTGTTCACAGTTTCAGCATAAATAGTACACTCAATAATACATGATATTATATTATCTACTGATTAATTGGTGCAATCTTCATTCCCTAAATGCTAAGATGTTTAGTAAGCAATCAGAAAATTACGCTTCAGGTTTCCAAGTGTAGTTGTACTGTTGTAGTACAAAAAACTGTACGTTATCTTCTGCTGCGGTTTTAAAATTCTTAATGTGCTGTGCAATAAACAAAGGTTGATGCTCCTATGATGCCCTGCCAAGTGCCAACCTCTCGGCTGCATTTTAAATTATTCCAATTTCCAAGGCAACATTATCTCTTTAGCTAGCATCATAGGAGCATCAAGATTAATTAGTGGGCAGCCTTACATCTAAATTAGGCTTATTTATTACTTTTACTTTCAAGACATTAAAGTGCATCAAGATCAACCTACCTTCTATTCTGTTATTACAGAAGTGCAGTTTGTACATCACCACAGAAGTGCAAAGAGTATTTATATTGACCCCAAAAGGGTGTTCAATATTAAGAAAGAATAGAAAGAGAAATGAATAGTTAGAGCATACCTCCCCGAGCCAAATCTGCATGCTCAAGCCTTGACATTTTTAGTCCAACTCCCCGAACTTCCTTCACATCTAAAATATGCCATTTGCAAATCTTAGAACATTCAACAAAGTAACGATAACAGAAGGCTACTGAAAACTTAAGTGGTGGAACTTTTTATCAAAGATCTATAGTGTGTACACAAGATATAAAAGAGATGATAAACAATATATTGAACTTACCAACACGAAAAACTGCAAATAGCTGTTTTGCAATTCTCTGAAGGGTGCCCAAATTGTCAGTTGCACCTGGGATCTTTGAGGGGGAGAAAGATTAGAAACATAAAAAATGCATTTCATTAAAAAAATAAATCACATTTTGCATTGAAAATGCAAAAAGAAAATAACAGGTAAAACACGTGCAGTTGTGCCCTAGAAAACTGAAAATTCATATTACAAAGGATAAACACTTGACTAGTCCTTGCTATAGATGGTTAACATGATTAAATAGAATAGAAAAATCTAAAAAAAGAACAGGCAAACCAAAGCCAATACTGTGTATTCAAATGCACATTGAACTGTTACCGTCATAGAACGACTCATGGTTTCGCAGTCACCACATCCCATGAACTTTACTGGCTCTCCAGCACCTTTCCTTCTTGTTTTTACCTTCAATGCAAAACATATCAGTTATGAACCCCAGCTATTAATGAAATGGAGAGAGAAGTGTCTACATTTGTAGAAACAACCTTAAGCGTAATGGTACGGCCTTGCAATCCACACCCTTGCAAACGTAGAGAAACCTCCTTGCTGAGGTTGACAAGAAAATTATAAACCTGCAAACAGCATAACAGATATCAAACACGCACAAACATAACATTAAAATGTATATAACGGAGAAGTCAAAAAGAACTCACATCTTTGTTGTCGTTAAATCTGACTCCCCAATTGACTTCAGCACCCACAGATTTTGTTTCCTGTATTATATGTCAATTTACAAGGCATACTTTCTGTCAATTCAAAATTTACTATCAAATTTAAATCAGAAGATAGCAATTAGAAAACCTAATTAATTCAGAGAGTGTTCAACTAATGAGCTAGCAGCATGCAGTTACAAGGTACCATTTTAAGTTATTGAATTGTATCAATTATCGCAGAACTGGCATGAAAAATACAACCTTGACAAAAGAGGTGCAGATGCTCACAGCAGAAAAATAACTAGGATGCTTATACCTGAACAGCTTCAACAACTGAATGATCAATTCCTCTGCAATAGTTCCATAACATTTCACCGATCTTTTTTCCAAAGTCCTTATGGAGGGTATCCTGTGTTGGTATTGATAGCAAGTTCATTGAAGTTGATCAGTAAACAAAACATATCTACAACTACAAGTCTACAGATCAGGGAATAACCCAGATAAACAATTGCTGATTAGAACTGTAAAAAATGGATTACTCATGGACTCTTATTATATCTCTAACAACTTATTAGATTCTAAATTAGGAAAATGAAGTCGGGTATGACACCAAATCTGTAAATTAAGAACTGATAGACTGGGAAATTCCTTCTTTGTTTACATGAAAAAAAAGACAATTACATGTTAAACTACAGAGGTATTATGTTGACAACCTTTGAAATGTTGCGAAGCTGACCACAATATTCGACTTCTATGCTTTTTAATTTAGCTGAAACATTATAACCAATGCCTGGAAGTGCTTTGATAGGAAGAGTACTCAAGTAATCATCAATCTGTAACAAATACATGTAGAAATGATAGGCTACTAAGAAACCATAAAAACATCATGAAAGCATATAAGTAATCTGAATTCAACCACCAACAAGCTTGTATAAATGAGTGTAAACAACCTCCCAATGCGAGGCATGAATTGTAATTAAATAAACATCCAATTTTTTCGACTTTTATATGAGAGGGACCCATATCCAAAGCTTATATTTCATTTACGTCATACATTCCCAAACTAATAGTAACTAATAACTTATGGTGCAGTTAGTCAGACCTAATATACCTAGAGAGACGATTGCAGGTAAGATTTTTCTAAATTATTAGTACATGAACTTTATTTGTTAAGGGATTGTGGTTCACCTCTCAATTACACAAAGGCCAAAGCCTTGCAGCTAACAGAAGAATGATAATGCATAATTCACAATACTCTAAACTCGTTTTACTGCTTCAAGAACAAATTCATCAATTATAAGGGCCGATTTTGAATGTAAGAATTTTGTGCATGCAATTCCTCCAGGATTCCTACAAAAATCGTTGGTCCAAATAGGCCCTAATTCAAAATCAGCTAGTACATAGTGCTATTGCGTTGTGCATGAGCATAGTTGGCAAGCATATACCTTCTCGGAGGAAATAAAGTACTGTCCATTCGGCTTTGCAGATCTGGTAGCTAAACGAGCTAGGAGCATGTTTTCACCAATACCTGCACTGGCAGTGCACTTTGTTGTATTAAAAATCTCATTTCTGATCCTCAGTGTTATTTCCTCTGGATTATCATGTATGCAATCGGTCATATCCAGAAAAGCTTCATCGCAGCTCAAAGCCTAAATTTTGCAACATATCATTAGACATGTGGATGCACATCAGCAATCATTGTGCAGGAATGTATCAGCATGAATACATGCTGAGTAAGGATGAATAATCCAGAGCAAACCTGAACGTTACTGCTATATTTATGCAAAATACCATAGAATTCATCAGCAACCTACAATTATTCCAACATCTCAATTATAAAAAAAAAGAGTGTTTTAACAAAAAGTAGGTGGGAATATGCTGATCGTTAATCATCAACGGTAAACTGAAAGAAATACCTCCCCATACGCATCAAAGTTATAAGGAACGATCATTAGGTGAGGGCACCGAGCTTTGGCATCTCTAACAAACATGCCAGCCTTTATCCCTGGAATCCACAAAAGAGGACATCAACTATGCTTAAATGTGTTCAGACAACCAGATTTTAAGTTCCCATCAAAACTGAATAAAATAAAAGCACCATAGTTTCGTGCAGGATAGTTTGCTGATGATATTTCTGCAGTTCCTTTAGGATTGTCAGAATGACAAACTGCTACTGGTTTATCATGCAGTTCTGGCATATTTCTGATGACTACAGATACAAAAAAGCAGTCCTGGAATTGCAGAAAGATAACGTTAAACATCAAGATGACAAGTATAGCTCAAACAGTTCTGGCATGTGTTTGAGGACAATAGAAACCAAAATACAGTCCTCAAATTGCAGAAAGGTTACAGATGAAGCAAGCATAACACAAGCAAAAAATGAAATTCATTCTTCTGTGAGCAATAGCCATCTAGTGATTGAAATTTCTAACTTAGACTGAATTTTTTAAGCTTAAATTTCATATTCAACATCTATTTTTCCTGCTAGTCTTTAGGATTGTATTTTTTTCTTTCCATAGAATCCAATGACAGGGAGACCTTAGCAATGCATTCCCAACTCAACATATGGTTTGGCCCTTTTGTATTATCGTATTCATTCCAAAAAAGATTGTCTACTCTACATTTAGATGATCAAATCATCATTCTCGTTGAATTTATTGCTATATTTAAAAAAAATACTGCAAAAGTGCTAATTGGCAGGAGTTTCCTAAGGCTCTTTTCAACTTCTGTTTTTGCAACCAAACCAAAAGATCTGAAAGTCACACAGAAACATGCCTAAGAGTGCCACTAAAACTACAGATATATTAGTGTCTTGGAAGATTAATACAGAAAAGCAGTTTCCTTTGTAAAAGATTCAACATGCAAAACATGCAAATTATATGAATAGCTTCAAATGGATTCCAAGATTACCATGTCAATATGAACAATTGTTTTCTTCCCTGAATGATCATTGTTCGCCTTATTGCTTTTAGGTCCTGGTAAATTTGAGAAACGCTTGCGGTACCGATTTCTCCAGGTTCCAATAAAATGCAGTCGAGAATACTATAGTAACGAATAAAAAACATCATATGACTAATTAGCATTAAAATTCAATAAATCATGTCATATCAGGTACATAATAAATCAGACTCTGATGGTGGTGGTGTCGCAAGACTGAAACACCAGCATATAAACAATAGCAAATATATGAAAAGTAGAAAACAAACATATTGGATTGTTCAAGGGACTTGCCTTAAAATAGTTCTCTACAAAATTTGGATCTGTCAGGGTTGAATGTGGCCGACTAGAGGATTTAGCTGCATATTTCTCTAATGAACTCAATGACAGATGACTACCAACAGAGCTTGTACTGCATAAGTTTGAACACATTGACTTAGCATCAGGGGACCGAAAAGCATCGAGTCTATCATCCATGTCACTATCCCTCCTATCTGAACATGCTATTTCACAAGTATTATCATCATCATCAATTGCAAAATCTTCTTCATCTCTTTCTTCAAATGCTGAAGCTTTTTGTTCATTCGAGGGCATTGAGTCATGTGATACCTCTTCATTCAATAATGACCCTTCCACTTTGCAAGTCCCATTTCGACCATGTGATTCCTCCTCCTCCTGAGCAGAAGTTTGGAACTCAAGGTCTTTACTTTGATCGTTTTGTTTCCCCTGATTATGCACTCCAATTTGTTTCTCCGAAAAGAAAGCAGAAAGCTTCATCTGCTTTCGGTTTGAAGAACTATGCTGACTTATTTGATACGGAATGCCTTAGTGAAGAACAAGAGAACAAAGAAACAATTTTGCCGTAAGAAAAATAGAAGCACCAACAAGAATGCTGACTTATATGATTGAATACAAACTGCAGAAAAATAGAAGCACCAACAAGAAGAATAAATGGGTGGAACTGTTATGGTGGGGCTTCAGTATCACCGGCAGCACACATCCGTAACCGTGGCAGCAACGGATGGCAAATTGGAATATTAGAAATTTAGCAAATTACTCCATGTTTCATCCTATCCTAAGCAGCATGCCAGCACTCAATTCAATGTGAACTGATGCGATTCACAATACAAGCAAACGTTTTACTAACAAAATTATTACTAGCAATGCCACTTTACCAGTCTACATCACCCAAGCAAAAGCTGCCACAAGAAAGCAGATCATTCAGCACTACAGACCATCAAATGTAAGGAGAAGTGAAATTACAACTGAGGAGCCGGTTCTCTGCAAGGGAATCCACCACCCACGCTGGCTTCACAACAGGAAGTCCCTTACTGAATGCTCTGGGTTAAGCAGCAAAAATATCACGACCCAAAATAAAAAGCATATACTATTATACTTGCGCACACACGGAGACACCCCCCCAAAAAAAATGAGCTTCACTTCCTTTCGCTTGTCCTCCATATGTATACCTCATATTCCGCATTTTGCTATCGGGAAGGTGGCTGCAAATGATGTGCGTCACCGTGTGTCTGGAGAAGTAGTTGACAAACCGACCTCCATTGTTCAACATGATCTCCTTCAGCTCCTGCCAGTCTCCAAACAACAAGGGAAAACATAATTTTGGCATAACAATCACGGGTATTCCTACAAAATCACGCTGTCAACACGGATTATGGTATGGGACGGCGGCGGTAAGCGGGGCGCACCTGGCTAGAGGGGACGGTGAAACCGTCGACGAAGATGGAGACGCCCGCGAAGACCCCGCCGGCGGCTTCGGCGGAAGTGGACGCGTCGGCGTCGAACTGCGCTGCCAGCTTCATATTCTTCGCGGTCATGTAGCTCCCGAAGTCGGCGAACGGGGAGGAGGAGAAGGCGCGGCGAGGGTTTTTGGCGGAGGCCGGGTGGGAGTCGGAGGGCGACCCGGGTGGGTCGCCGTCCCTGGCCCGCTTCTGGCCAGGCGATGAGGCCGGCGCCGGCGCCGGCGGCGCGGGGCAGCGGCCGGAGGAGGAGGAGAAAGACATGGCGAATTGGCGGGAGGAGGCGGCGGCGGCGGAGCGCGCAGTTTGGTGCGCGCCCGCGGCCGGCGACTCGAATGCTCGCGGAGGTGTCGCAACTTGCGACGGGACGCGCTACGAAGGCCATACGGACGCTCCGTACTGTCGCTGACACGTGGGACTGGGGCACGTGGGGCCCATATGTCAGTGCCCCGAGTACAGAAGAAAAACTGCAGATGTGCACTCGAGTCAGCTGCATCGAGCATTAGGGAATGCCCAATGTCATCCAAAATCCAACCCAGCCTCATATTTCATCATTCACAAATCAAAATTTACTATTCAAAACATCAAAATGCTCATTGGGACGGGCGGACGACGGGCAACGACATATGGTGACAAGCCTTGTAACAACCAAAAGTCTTCCTACCGAAACCGTTCATTTGAAGTTTGAGACGGCTTTGCGATGAAGTTTGAGTTATTAGACTTAGTTTCGACTTGCAGCATTATTACTGAAGACTATTGTTTTGAATGTGTTCTCTTTCTTAGTAAATTATTTTAGACGACGTGAGAAGATTTTGTATTTGTCTGCTGTTATAAAATTACCGAAGAATCTCATAAAAACAATAATCAACTTCTTTGTGAGGGTGCTTAGAATTTACAAACATCAAGACGTCTAGATCGTCTAGTTGTTATGAGACTGAAACTTTTTTTTTTGTTTATTTGTGTGATTGCCTTAGCACGACAATTGCTTGTTTTTATCGTTTTGATTTTAAACTTTAGTGAAAGTTTATAATGGCAATGTGCATCTTTAGTTGACGTAGATGATAAAATTTTCTCCATTATCTAAAATAGACCATCATTTGGAGCTAGCATTAGACATGCTATGAAATTGAAAATCAGCGGTGATCATTGTTAATAATACAAAACCCTATAAAATACCAACAATACAAGCATGCCCTAAGAAATATTGATTGCAATAAAGACTCTCATGGTTCATATGGTTTCATTGCACAGACACGACCTTTTTTTCCCATGATGGTTAGGTGGGCTAGTATCACAATAAGTTAAAGTGTAAATACATACATGATCCACATAGGGAGAAAGGAGACGAGCAATTGGTAGGTTCTCATATCTTAGGGATAAGGCACTTGACAATCAATATTAAAATTCTACCCGGTTCTGTTGATAGAACCGATATTTCTAGTAATCTTGGGATTATTGATTGATGTATTGCAAAAATGAATCTGGAAAAGAACAAAATGAAAAAAAATTGGTAGTGCTGAGAGTTGAACAAATTACTCTTACGCTAGGAAGGATGGAGTTCTTCCATTACATTAGTGCATAGTTACTATCTTACAATGATATAAATTGATACTTATCCTAAAATCAATGTTATAGAAAATTTAGCAAATCATTCTTTCAACCAATTCAAAATATAATCGGACTAGCTATAAAATTCAATTATCATTGGTTTAATGAATATTTGTACCTACACTTGATTGTAGATCCAAATATAAATTTAAACTACGTGGATGCAGGGGGATTAATGTACCACTGAAAGGATTGGTTCGTAAATCGGACCACCAAAGTGAATCGGATGAGCAGCAAGATCCATCGTTCAGTTCCGTTGTGTCAAACCAAATCGCTTTATTGTACAGTAGTTTAAATAACTAAGAGCTAAATAAGTATATTTTAAAATTTGAATTAGGTGGAGGAAGGGGAATTAATGTGCCATTGCAGGTACCCCAATTTAGGGCCTCTTTGATAGCTTGTTTTAGTTTAGTTTTTGTTGGGATTGCAACTTTTGTTATTTTTATATACACCATTCACTTTATTTTTTGAATTTTTTTTTATAACTTTGTAGGGTTTTTCACAAAGATCTTAAAAATATTTTTTTAATAATTTATTTAGCCTTTTCATACCACTTTCAAAGGTGGCCAAATTTTCTCAATAAAAACTAAACTAAAACTAAACAAACTATCAAAGAGGGCCTTAGTCAATTGTTATAGAGCAATTTAGGTTTATATTCAGATAGAGAAGAAAAATAGGAACACATGGATACAGGAGTAGGCACTAGGCACTAGAGAGGCACCGGGGCCAAACTACTATGCAAATCGGAGCCGACCAAGGCAGAAATTGTGGTGGGGCGCGAGCAGGATTGAAAGGAAGCGGAGGCGGAGCGAAGGGGAGGAGGAGAAACCAAAGCGAACTCTAAAAAAAACCAAGGCGGGGGGAGGAAAGCGAGAGGGGGGAAGGGGAGGCAGGCAATGGGTGGGAAACAGTAGCACTGACCAAACCCTAGCCAAGCGAGCGCCGCCCACCCGCCCGCCCGCCGCGATGCGCAAGGCGAAGCCGCCGCCGTCGCCGGAGATCCGGTACCGCGGCGTGCGGAAGCGGCCGTCGGGGCGCTACGCCGCGGAGATCCGGGACCCCGCCAAGAAGACCCCGATCTGGCTCGGCACCTTCGACTCTGCCGAGGCCGCCGCCCGCGCGTACGACGCCGCCGCGCGCTCCCTCCGGGGCCCCACCGCGCGCACCAACTTCCCGTCCGCCGCGCCGCCGCCGCCGCAGCAGCGGCCCCCGCCGCCGCGGCCACGTCTAGCCACAGCAGCACCGTCGAGTCCTGGAGCGGCGGCGCCCCCGCGCCGCCGCCGTAGCCCGCTGCCCCGCCCCGCCGTGGCCGCCAGCGCCGCCCCGGCGGTGGCGGCCGAGGAGGAGGATTGCCACAGCTACTGCGGCTCCTCGTCATCCGTCCTCTGCGAAGACGGCGGCGACGACGCGGCGGCCTCCCGCGCGCCGCGGCCGTTCGATCTGAACCTGCCGCCCCCACCGGAGGCCCCCGTCGAGGCCGATCAGATTGCCGGCCGCTACGACACGCAGCTCCGCCTTTAGCTGACGAGATTTGGACGGGGAATTAGAGAAAAGATCGAGACCAGCGCTGCTCCGTTCCGCTCTGCTCTTGTCCTTCGCCTGATCCGGTGGTGTTCTCTCTCACTAGAATGGATAATTCTTCCTCTCACTTCTTTTTCTTTCTTTCTTTTTCCCTTATTTTCTTACCACGTTGATTCGATATGTGAATAATTCTGTCATGTAAGCTGCGAGCAAGGAAAATCTGAGTTTTTCGGCGAGACGTTGCTATTGTTGTTTCATTAATTGGAAAGGTAATGGAAGAAATGAAGAGAAGCTATTTATATAGAGAAGCTTTTTTTTTTTTTGACTCGGCTGAGAAAAAAGTACATGTCATAATCTACCCATCGCAAGTTTGAAGATCTTCATATGTTCGTATGCATTGTATTTGCAAGTTTGATGATAACATCATTCGAAACTTGTAATCTAACTGATATCTGGTGCTTTCTTGTGCTAATCTAAAAATGCTGAATTTCGCAGCCTCTTCTTTCAGGCTACTGATGATATTTGTTGCTTTCTAGTGCTAATCTAAAATTGCTGAATTTCGCAGCCTCTTCTTTCAGGCTACTGATGATATCTGCTGCTTTCTTTTGCTAATATAAAAAATGTTGAATTTTGTAGTCGCGGGCGGTGGATGATATCTGTTGCCTTTCTTTGCTGTTTCTTGCAAGCATTTGCCTAATTGTCATTGCTTCATTGTTCTACATGATGTGTCCTTGAAACAATTTATGTTGAATAATTGGGATCTGATTGTAGACTTGTCCATTGCAATGGATACAGTTCTTGTCTTGGATGTTTCTTTCTGAGGAGTCACACAGCCGTGTATGCTCACGCTTGTGCTGGACTAGCTTTATCCTTCAGTGCCAATATACAATCACAATGCTTTTCTATTCTCATTGTTTGTTTCACTTGGAATTGTAAACTTGGAAACAAAGGGGCTGAAGTGAACCCAAGGAGTTACGATTGTAATATTACAATTTCTTAGCGCTGTGTAAGTTGGATGCCATTGCTCTGATAATATTTTGCTTTAAATATGCTGCTCTCAACTAATACAAGGATTTGGATAAGCAGCCATGTTGAGGTTGTTTGGAGCATATGAATGCACATATATGAAATTTATGTGAACTTCAAATAACAATGACTCTAAAATAATATAATTGTAACCATAAAATATGTGTCTTTGAAGTTACAATTCACTTAAACTGAAATCGCACTCTTAATAGTGCGCAACTTCAGTTTTAGTGTGGTGCAATTATATCTTGTCAGAACCATTTTGATAGTAACAATACTTGTCACGCCAGTGGTTTCTTTTTTGTTCAACACATTTGCTACAATGTTAATCTACCTTGAGGGAATTTTTTTTTTGTTGAAGCACATATTAAATTTTTTATATAATAACAAACATAAAATATGTTCTTTTGAACTTGCATTTCACTTGAATTGAAATTGAACAGTTATGTAAAGTGCAATTTCAGTTTTCTTTTTATGCAATCTCATGTTCTCGGATTTTTTGTTTACCTGGTGTCGTACCATTATGTTGTTACTTGTTGAATCTGGTGGTTCCCAATACCCTTTGCTCCATTGCAATGTCTGCTTATGTTCTCAAATTTGTTTTGGACATTGCTCACTTTTGATTATTTGTATATTTAAAAATAATTATGCTTCAATTTTTTTTGGGTTTTTATTTTGTTGCACGAGATGGAACTGGTAAACAGTTACCACTTGTACGCATATTTTATTTTTCCATTTCGTAACATGTGGGTCACACACAGTTACCTGGACTCACACACATTAAGTCGGATTAAAACGCGATGTTGCCCAACTTATACACCCTTCGGTAAAAAAAAAGAAGTCGCCGTTGACTTTTGGACACGTATTTGGCTATTCGTCTTATTCAAAAAAGTTATATAAATATTATTTATTTTGTTATGATTTGGTTTATTATTAAATGTATTTTAAGTATTACTCTTTTTTTTTACATATTTGAACTAAATTTTTAAATAAGATGAATGATCAAAGACGTGTTCAAAAGTGACTTATTTTTATGACCGGAGATAATTTGTCCCTTAACTTTTACCCTTTGCGCGGTAATCCGTCGCAAAATATAGACCAAAACATAAAACATAAAACTGGGAGCCTAGTTGGAGGCCTGCCACGGTGAAAGCCCAACAACAAAAGCGGCAGGCTGGCCGTGGCACCTTCACCTGTGGGCTGTGGCATCGTCCGGTAAATGGACAAGGCTTCGAAATATAATGGGCCTAATGGCCGATGCGAACCTCTATCACAGACCTTGAATTAGAGAGCTAGAGGCCACAAGCCCACAGCTGCTTGATGAAGGACGGCTCACGGCTCGGAGCCTCGGACTCCTTAGTACAAACTGGCGTACTTATTTGTGTATATAATCACAGCTAGTTGCGAGAAGTAGATCTAGTAGCTAAGCTAGGACAAGCAGCCAAGCAGCCCGTGTCCATTTTAGTTTGGCTAAAAGTTCCAAAACTTATAGTACCTAGCTGGAATAAAAAGCTAAGCATTTTAACTTTTTTATATCATGACGTCAATAAAATGTTGCACCGGATATAACCCAAATATTAGAACAAACAAACCCAAATATTTCAATAGTTAGAACCGAATGTTGCAACAGACAAACCTAAATATTTTAGTGGACAAACCAAATGCTGCTCCAGATAAAACTCAAATGTTTCAGTGGGTAAAATCGAATGTTGCAATAGGCAAAGCAAAAAAATTCAGTTGGTAGAAATGAATGTTGCAACACGTAAGCCCAAATGTTCCGGTGGGTACAATTGAATGTTGCAATAGGCAAACCCAAATGTTTCAGTGGGTAGAACCGCATGCTGCAATAGGTAAACTCAAATATTTCATTACAATAGAACCAAATTTGTAACAGGCAAACCTACAATATTAAAGTATGTTTATATCGAATGTTGCACGAGAGTAAATGAGATGTTTCAGTAGCAAACGAGACATTTTGGTACTCACATGATGATGTTTCGGGCTAATTTTCGGGATCATCTTCTTCAAATCTAACGAGGCTAAGCTCATTAGCCACCACATTGAGCTACTATAAAGGAGGAGGTTGGAGGGGTAGGTGGAAGATGGGGAAGGAGAAGAGAGATAAAAAGAGGAAGGAGGAAGATAGCGAGGAGGAAGAGAGAGAAACTAGAGATTAGATGAGGAATAGAGAGGCATAGAGATGAGAGATTGGAAGAGAGGGGCCGAGGAGAAAGGTGCGGCACCAACACAGGTGCCAGTGTTGACAGCCAGCGAGCCACCGCATCACCGCTGCTCCATGCTCTATTCTTCCATCAGTGAGCAACAAGATTTTAGCATTGTGGAAGATAGAGTTGGGAGCCACAACGACTTGGTACGTGTGAGCATAGTAGAGAGAAAACAAACTGGAATGAAGATGAAACTAAAGGCTTCGTACCGTTTTTTATTTCAACACTAAGACCCACCGCAGCAGTGTTTCGCAATGGAATTCAATATTATTTTAGTCGAGAAGCGTCTTAGTGTTTCGTTTTCATGGGATGTCTGGATAGAAGTATTCTCGAAAGTAATATAAATAAAGCGATTCAACTTTGAGAATATCTGTTGTAACTAATTTTTGTAGTTCAACCATCTTATCTATTCAGATATACACAAAACTAACTTTAGCTTAGCTACCTCTTAGGCCCTGTTTGGAAGTGGATGGCAATACCATGGTATTTTTGAAGTATTGTGGACTCCACTCCAATCTAAAGTTTTCTCACTCATCTTTGACAAACCACCAGATTGAAAACCATAGATTTTATGATCATAAGAAACATAAACCACAGATACAAAATTATTGTTTTAAAAAACTTTGTTGCCGCATCGGCGGCAGACACCTGCCATGGCAGGGAGACCAGCGAGTGACGCAGTTGGAACGCCATCGCCGCCGCCTCGTCGGAGCTGCCTCCGAGCACGGCCGGAGAGAACGGGCGCGCGCGGCCGTGGATGCGCATCCTGAACCCTGGTCTCGACGCCGACGATGCGTCGCGGGAGGTGGGGACGGCGAGCCGGCGACCTTCGCATGACATGGGACATCACATATTCGCAATTTCGCATGGCGACGGCCCATGTGGCCGTCCACGCCGCGCAGAGCACTAGCAGCTTCGCTCCCAAAATTATCTCCTGACACTTGCACGCGGATCGAGCGAGACATGCATGCTGCATCCATCTGCTCTCTGCCCAAGGGAATCTCTGCGCGCGCCACCACCTTTCCGCCCTGCCTTTTCCTCGTCGCCAACTTCTCCATCACAATTTTTACACGCTCTCAGTCACACATGATGCTCACATGGTCCCTGTCACTACCTGCACTGCACCTGCACCTGCCCCAAGTCCAAGTGCCCCGTCCATTTCCCATTGTCCCTGCACTGCATTTCACCGATGTTCGCGAGGCACGACACCGCGAACAAGGGAGGGAAGCAAACCATTCCTGCTTGCTTTGAGCCGATCGGTGCCTCGGTCCAGTCCCAGTTGACTTTGCACATCATCGACCAATGTGTGGTCTCCTTTTCTTCCACTCATGTTTTATGCAAGTAGCCATGTAGGGGGTACGTACTCCATACAGCGGTTTAAGACTGTATCACTGTATCATATTCATGACTATTTCTTGAGTGTTAAAAAGACGAGGACGGGGAAAAAAAATTATGGTACAACGAAGGCACAGAATGAATTACTTCACAATATTTAAGAAATCTATAGTTTCTAAATAATAAAAATGATCAAAACAATCACCAGCCACAAATCGAATAGCTGGCGAGGCGTAAGTAGATGATCTACCAACTACACAACAGGTTGAGCAATCAACATATTGAGATAAACCAAACTGTCGATTTAACAAGACGCCAATCCGATAGAACAAGCGGTATGATCCGACTCCTCTAGTAGACGGCAACATGTAGCAATACCGCCGAAGAGTAATATCCTGATGTCGACGGCGAGAAGACCGAACAGAATCAAGACAATAACTGATGTCGACGGCGACAACATTGAACTTAATCGAGAGAATACTAGTCGGCAAAGTAAATACAAGTAGAAGATCGAACAAAACCAATACAGATCTTATTTGTGGGTGAAATCCATATAAACATCGATTGGATTCGAAGCTATAACCTGAGATACAATGAAAAGTAAAAGTAGACATAAGAATAGACCGACTAATTGGTTGTGGATCCCTTACAGTAATGAGCGAGGTGGCCCGCTCGTTTGCGCAGCTAGATTTGTTTTGGTATATAGTGTTTATCTCTAACTCATAATCTATCTCTAACATATCATATCGGATTTAGGGTTTATCTCTAATATATTATATCAACTTTAGTATTTAATATGAATTTCTAATATTTTCTTTTAATCTAAGCCACATAGATCTTTTATTTTTTCTTTGATTAATCTATCCCATTATAATTTGGTCCCATAGTTTATTAAACGGATAAAATAACCATATTATATTATCTTTAGTATTTAATCCGAATTTCTAATATTCTTCTTTTAATCTAAGCCGTTATAATCCGGCCCCACAAAATCAACGGCATAGATCTTTTATTTTTTTCTTGATTTATGTGAGAATTTTTTTGATTGATCTCGACCGTCATAATTTGGTCCCACCGTTGATCGAATGGCTGAAATAATTTGAAAGATGTGGACGAACGTGGTGGCTTCTTTTTTCCCTCCTTTATATATATAACGAGCAAGGTGACCCGCGCGTTTGCGCGGCTAGATTTGTGTTAAGATATAGGCCCTGTTCTTTTAAGCTGATCTTAACGGCTGAAATGACTGAATTTCAAGCATTTCTCAAGATAGTCTCGAGATTCGGATCCATTTCGTTTGACTTGCTTTTTAAAGCGTTAGGATCCACCTTCAAAATAGTGAAAAAACGGACTAAAAAAGCTCGCAGCATATGTCTTTTTAAAACGTAGATAAGTCGTTAAGCTGTTAAGCTGACAAGAACTGGGCCATAGATAATATATCAGATTAGATTTAGATTTTATATCTAATATATAGATCAGCTTCAATAGTTCGTTATAGAGGTTAATATTAACCGTTAGATTTACAAAATAATATTCATATTCAACGATGTAGATTTTTTCTATGATTAACGTGAGAATTTCTACTATTTTTCGAGACGTTAATATTGATCGTTAGATTTACATAATAATATCCATATTCAACGATGTAGTTTTTTTTTCTTTTTTCTATGATTAACGTGAGAATTTATACTATTTTTCGATTAACGTGAGAATTTCTAGGATTTTAGGATTAATGTGGTGGCTCCGTTTAACTCTGCTTTATATAGATAGTAGATATACCGACTTATAGCCTAAGAAAGACTATGACTCAAACTTTTATTTCCTAATTTGTCACTAACAAACCAATTTAAACTCTAATTTACCTGACATAACTTACTAAATAAGCAAGCTACATCTAAATCTAGAAATGAGTCTAAGTGTTTTTCCAATTCGATGCACCGCAGAGTCTATCATCTTCTTTTTCGGACGTTCATGAATCCTGATCTGAACACTTTGAAACCTTTCGTAAGTTGAATTCATCACTAATCCAATTTTTAGAATAACTGTTTTTTTAACCCATTTTACATGTTAACTGGGTTTTAAGCTGTTTTTCTCAGAGTTGATAAATTTTTTATTTTTAATATCCTTTTTACAAGACAACTTTTAAAGTAAAAATTGCCAAAATAAATTAACCTCGTTCGTTCAGTTAGCTTATCTATTAGTTTCACGTGTAACTAAGATTAGCTAACCAGTTGCTAAATTATTCGGCTCACCTATTCCAAGCATAGCGTATATTTTGATCATGTTGTACCAGATTTATCGATACCATTCCGTTCCGGCCAGAACAGCCGACATTTCTCGTTCCGCCACTCAAAACGGAACACATATAGCTATTTTTCGTACCGACCCAAATATCGGTTCGTATCGGTCGTTCCGACCGGTATTGGTCATTTCGGCCGCTACCGGTACCAAACCAATTCGATACCGGCCCAAAATCAAGTGACCACTCCCCCGTCCCATCTTGATGCACTCTAGTCCATCCATACCCTTCTGTGATTTGCATTTTGTGAACCCTAGCACAACAACTTATGAAATGAAGTAAATATGTGCTAAATTGTTTAAATGATTTATGTATATTAAGATAATTTTTTATAAATATATTTCTATTTGTAATATTTGAATTATTAAATTAAAAGTTTGAAAGCCGGAATGGATCAGTACAAAAATGTTACTCCCTCCGTTTTTTTGTTTGACGCATTTGACTTTTTGACACGTCTTTGACCATTCGTCTTATTCAAAAATTTAGTGCAAAGATGTAAAAAAAGACATATTTAAACTTTAAAGTACCTCTATTGATAAAACAACTCAAAACAAAATAAATGATATTTACAAAAATAATTTAAATACGACGAATGGTCAAAGGCATATCGAAAAGTCAAAATCGTCAAATAAAAAAACAGAGGTAGTACGTCTTAGGCCTTGTACAATTCAGCTTATTGTAGCGTAGCGTAGCGTTTCAGCAAAATTTTAAAATTTTTAAAGAGAGGTTTAAATGTTATTAAAAAATAATTTAAAAATATTTTTAGAATCTTACAGAGGACTACTAAAAACCTGAGAAAAATCATTACAAATTATTACACCAAATAAATTTATATAAAAAGATAATTTTGTTGAAGCGCTACTGTTCTGTTCTGCCACGCCACGCCACGTTAATTTGAAATGTACGAGGCCTTGATAGCGAAACCGAGATGCTTATCAAAACGGTACTGATAAATTTGTGCTGTACACTACTCGTACTATGTGGATTGAAAGCACGAGCAATCAATTTTTGTCGCGGGGTCAGCAGCCCAAATGCACAGAAACTCACAGGGTCACGTACGCATGCTGCACGAACACGGTAGCACAGGCAATAAACGCGTGTGAGCTTGTCCTGCTGCAAGCAATCAATTCAGCAGCCTGTGGGTAAAATGAATATGCACTTCCGTCGAGCGTGCATGAATGCGTTTCCTGCATACGGACAACTCAAACTCAGCGAACGCGTCGGGTGTAAATACAGGCTCCGTTCTTTTCCAATCGGGAGTTGCTAAAAAATTTAGGTACTATTCTTTTGAGCTAATCTGAACGGATGAACGACTGAACGGTTAAAATAACTGAACTTCGAGAGCTTCTCGAGATAGTCTGGAGATTCGAATACATTTCGTTTGACTTGCTTTTTAAAGCGTTAGAACCCATCTTCAAAAAGGTGAAAAAACGGACTCAAAAAACTCAAACCATATGTGTTTTTAAAACGTAGATAAGTCGTTAAGCTGTTAAGACGTTAAGCTGAAAAGAACTGGGCCTTAATCTAAATAAGTTGCGACTCTCCAAAAATATGTTTTAGAAAATTGAAAAACTATAAAAAATTATTTTAAAACTGTTAAAATATTATTTAAATCCTTAAAAAATGGTTATAAAATACTACGTTATTTGGTTGGTAAAAAAATAGTTTATATTAATTTAATTTAAGCCGAGAAAAACATAGCACCGGCAGTACATTTTACCGGCAGTACATTTCCTTCTACAGCCTCGTTCTGTTCTCCTCACATGGCCATGGTGGCAAAAGCATCTTTTAGTACGAACCAAAGGGAGAGAAAGGGCAGTAAACTTTTAACTTGAGATGAAATTACATGGTGCCAAAAACCCTCGCACTTTCTAGCTGTAGCTAGCTACTGACCTTTCCGCGCTCATAAATAAGCATACGCACGAACCCAACAGAGCCGCGCGCGAGCTCAACGACGCTGCGAAGTCCAGGCCTCTGCCCGCGCAAGCAAGAAGGCAAGGATCCAGAGGGAAGATGGCAATGGCGGTAGCGGTGGCTCTCGTGGCGGCGCTGCTGGTGGCGCGGGAGTCGTCGGCGGCGACGCTGGCGATGTACAACCGGTGTGCGGAGACGGTGTGGCCGGGCATCCAGCCGAGCGCCGGCAAGGAGATCCTGGCGCGCGGCGGCCTGCAGCTTGCGCCCAACCGCGCCACCTCCATCCGCCTCCCGCCGGGCTGGTCGGGCCGCGTCTGGGGCCGCCAGGGCTGCACCTTCGACGCCGCCGGACGCGGCCGCTGCGCCACCGGCGACTGCGGCGGCAACCTCTACTGCAACGGCGCCGGCGGCGCCCCGCCGGCCACCCTCGCCGAGATCACTCTCGCCTCCGGCGGCGGCACGGCCGCGCAGGACTTCTACGACGTGAGCCTCGTGGACGGCTACAACATCCCCATCGCCATGACCCCCTTCCACGGCTCCGGCGCCAACTGCGTGCCCGCCGGCTGCGTCAGCGACCTCAACCGCGTCTGCCCCGCGGGGCTCGCCGTCCGCGGCGGCGGCGGCGGCGTCGTCGGCTGCCGCAGCGCCTGCGCCGCCTACGGCGCCCCGCAGTACTGCTGCACGGGGCAGTTCGGGAGCCCGCAGCTGTGCAAGCCCACCGCCTACTCGCGGCTCTTCAAGACGGCGTGCCCCAAGGCCTACTCCTACGCCTACGACGATCCCACCTCCATCCTCACCTGCTCCGCCGGCGCCTCCTACATCGTCACCTTCTGCCCCCACCGCCGCTGAACCTCCAAAACCCACAGCAATGGCAATACGGCATTGCTGCTGTTCTTGAGGTTCTTGCCGCTTCCGCCATTGTCGCGTCTCGTATTAGTGCCGTGATAATAACACTTTGTACTAGTACCCTCTGTAGTGGTGGTAAAACTGGTCATGGTTTAGGTATAATGCGATGAGAATATATGCTATGCGTTCTAGATCACCATGCTTTTTTTTAAACTTCCATTTCAGTCGATTTTGCCGCTCGCTGAAGTCGTGCATTGGTAATTTGGTCTCCAATCCAATCATGCATCTTCAAACCATGTTGCATTGCCGAATCATTTTGCCCTCATCAATCTTGGATCTTCATTTCCTTCGGATCTGAATATCCGTTGCAGTGCTCTGCTCAGTGCTGCGCTGTAAAAGCGTTGCTCAGATCTGAATTTTGACCGCTGGTTTCTAGTAAAAGCGCAACTTTTTCTCTTTTTTCTTGGTGGCGCTGCACAGTCTTCACTTGTCACTGTCGTCAGTGGTCAGTGCAGTGCACCGCATTACTGCAAGCTTTTGCTTTGTCACGGGACATCATAATTGAGGACGTGCAGGGTTCGAGGCCTCCTTTTACTACCGCGAGGCGACAAACCAAAACTCATCGGATTCTCCGCAGAACGCCGAGACCTTGTTCCACAAAGAATTCAGAATTTCAGACACCGTGGTCCATTCCGTCGGCGTCTCCGTTGAAACTCGAAACTACTCAAGAAAAAGAGAGAGAATTGTGAATTCTATCGGCGGTGCACACGTCACTCGTATGTAGGAGTGTTCAATTCATGTCTTCTCTGATTCTTTTACCATGGGGCATGGGCAAGTTCGTTCGGTTGCTACTCACCTGTACAACTCTCTCTCTACCAACCACTATGGGTGCCCTGGTGAACAGGTGAAGTAGTGGAGTAATAGTGTAGTACGCGCAAGTGTGTGCCGACCAGTACAATGCTGTCAAGTTTCGGATCTAGAGTTTGGGATCTGTGATCCCTCAGGAATGGCCTAGTTGCGGATCTGG